>JAYESD010000008.1:150713622-153338509 GCA_036927565.1 Tuctoria greenei
TTTTGGTGTGTTTTGGTTGATATGGATGATATTGTTTTGCTATGCTTTGCAACATGCTTATGTGAGGTGCTCATGTAAGGTGTTGTATTTGGAACTGACTTGAGTCAAGTCGCGGACTTGGGCTCGTATGGATTGGTTGTTTGTTCATGTGCAGGTGTTGCTTGAGTTCAAGTCATGGCTGGTGACATGATCCTTTGGACTAGTCTCAGGGAGGAGCTGAGGTTCCAACAACCAAATTCAGGAGTAATTGTGGTTGAGCGGGTCAGGAGGTCGTGCAGGATGATTGAATCAAGGGCAGTGCATATGAAGGTTACTGGACGTCGAAGGAAGGTGTTTGCACGTATGCATGCGGTGCATGACGTGGCAACATGGTTCCGAAGATGGTTTATGGATGGAAAGATCTGGTTGGAAGGATCGGATCGTATCGGTTGATGACTTTGGCTGCAGCGGAGTCGATTATGGCTCGGTATGGAAAGTATCGAGTTGGTTATATTAGGATTTCGTGTGGGTCACAAATTTGAGTTGTTTTAGGAATATAGGATATGTTCCTAATGTGTTTGGAAGTCTTAAAATTGCTTCTATCTGCGTATAGAAGAGTCCTAAGTAGTTATGGAAAGTTTCGATTCGTGAACGTAGTAGGATTAGAGTCCTGATTTGAGTTGAGTTAGCTTTCGAGCTGGTTATATAAGCAAGGGAGGCCAGAGCTCGCGGGACACGACTTTGGGGTTGTTACTCTTGTGTTATATTGAATAAAATTCGTAGTTTGAAGAAACTTTTATGCCTTGTTCGTCCGACTTGTTCCACACAAGTTTTACTCGTCGAGTTTCTGGACAGCACTACCTTTCATTGGTGGTTTTATCACAACTCGAGTTTTATAGATCCAATTGACGTGATTCTTTTTCAGTTGTCTTCACAACTTGATTATATATCATCTGTCAAAATTTCACGTCATTGAATTTGTGGTTTATGATCTACACGAGTTTCTTTCCAGCGTTCCAGAACTGTTTTTCTCGGATAGGACAGATTGACCTTTGTTTGATCTTTCGATCATGACTTGAGTTTCTATCGACGGATTTGAGTGATTCTTCTTGTGTGTTCTTCGTGACTTGATTCTCTCTGATATATATAACTTTTGTCACGGTTAAACACGTTTAGATTAGTTTCACACACGATTTCACTAACAGATCGTTTTTCTGCCGAAGGGGTTGGGATTTAATTGTTTCTGCTGTGTAAGATTTTTTAAATCTACCATTCACCCCCCCCTATGGTAGCTTTTCACGTGCTCTTCGATCCTAAAATTTTTATAAGAGCCACGGTGCTCTAATCATTATGATTTGCACGTGTTTTTGACTAATCATCATGGAGAAATACTCCGCTAAACCTTGTGTGTTTGCTGGTATTGATTTTCAGGTTTGGAAGGCACGCATGGAGGCTTTCATCCAAGCGCAAGGCTTCGCAATATGGGAGAAGGTGTACAAGCCTTATGAATTTCCGTCAAATGATCAAGTTACAGCTACAAATCTGAGAGATGTCGACAACAACAACAAGGCTCGAAACTTGATCATACAAGGATTAACTCAAAGCGACTTCGACCGCGTTGCACATCTTTGAACGGCATACGATGTATGGAGAGCACTTTGTCACTATCACGAAGGATCCAACACGATCAAGGAGGTAAGGCAAGACATGTTCAAGAAAGAATATATGCGCTTCGAGATGCAACCCAGTGAGTCCATCGATGATCTCTTTGCTCGCTTTAACAAAATTCTCAGTAACTTGCATAGTGTTAACGTTAATTTTTCTGATGCTAAAAATGCTAGGCAACTTCTTACTGCATTAGACATGTCAATCTAGGAGATGAGAGTTACATCTATTTGTGAATCAACTGTCATGAGTACACTTACTTTAGATGTGCTTTACTCTAGACTCAAAACTCATGAAATTGACATTTTATCACGTAAGAACCCAAATAAGTCTATTGCATTTGTCTCACAACGTGATATGCCTAGCTCCGGCCAATCATCATCTTGCAGTACTCTTGCTTTGTTGTCCTCACTAACCCTGGAGCAGATCGAGGAATTTCCAGAAGAGGAGTTAGCACTAATCTCTACTAGGTTCTCAAACGCATTGCAAAATGTGAGAACTAGAAGGAGAGGAAGCTCCGGACCTCAACGCTGTTTTGAATGTGGTAAGACAGGACACTTTCGTAAAGAATGCCCTAACCTTTTAGGTTCTACTACCAGTGAAGAAAAACAGAACAAGGTCAAGACCACCTCTGGAAACCCCAACAAGAAAAAGAAGGGTACCATAGGACGCAAGATGATTAACAGCTTCATCACTGCACTTCAAGAGCTCGGTTCAAGCGATGTAGACTTTGAAAGTGATGAAGATGATGACGATCTGGCCAACTTATGCTTCATGGCGGGCAAAACAAGATCAAGCACAAGTCAGGAGTATGCAGAACACAACAGTGGCGACAATGAGGTATGTTCTACCTGTAATGAAACGTGTGATGCAATTTCTCGTGCAACTATTATTGTTAAGAAAAAGAATAAAAAGCTTGCTGCACTTGACATTGGAAACTTAAAAGATGCTTTTTGTTCTACAAATGATTTGCATTGTTCTAGTTGTGATGATCTTGAAAAGAAACTAAAAGATGCTATGAATGAAATTTCAATATTGAATAATGCTTTACGTTCTCATGAAGTTAAATATTATTCCAATTGCAAATTAAAAGGAAAAACTTCATGTGAAAATTGCCTTGATTTGTCCGATAAACTTGATAACATGCATAGGACATTAGATCAGTTTCGTAATGGGAATAAGAACCTAAACATGCTGCTGAATTCTTCCAAGTCTTGCAAAGATAAAACTGGTTTAGGTTTTGATTCTCATGCTCATGCTAAGGCACATCCACCTAAAATTGTAAAGTCATTAAGAAGTGGTTTGATTCAAACAGTTCCTAAACAAAAAATAAGTGGTTTTCCAATATGCAGGGGTGTTGTCTCATTCGGTTTCAAATAAAAATGTTGTTTGCTCATCTAGGCATGAACACAAAGTTAAATTTCATTGTACCTACTGTGGCAGAGATGGTCATGTCATAGATTTTTGTTATAGACTAGCTAAACAATAGAAAGGGGAAAGAATGATTGCTAGATCTCATAACTTTCATGCAAAATTTGCTGCACATATTAAATCGAATGCCAGGAACATGCAACTTGCTGTTATGAGTCAAAAACATTCAAAGTTTACCTCTGGACCTTCTGTTTTTGCCTCCGGAGCTACTGATTTTTGTGTTACTCAAGTAACATCTTATAGGTCAGTAGTTAAGAGTAAAAAATCTCAAACTTTGACTCGTAAACCTGCTGTTTTATCTCAGCTTTCGCGTGTTTTTCCTGCTGCACGTCGTGTGACTCAGTACTGGATTCCTAAATGCCTTTTGACTAACCCCAGTATTGAGTCATCGACGTATTGTGCTTCTATGTAGGTTACACGTTTGAGGAAGGAGAACATTTGGATTGTGGATTCAGGTTGCTCACGCCACATGACCGGTAACAAAGATTGGTTATCCTTCCTCTCTTTTGTGTCACGAGTAGAGAATGTTACTTTTGTCAATAATTCTTCAACTCCTATAATTGCTAAGGGTTCGGTTAGAGTAAATGATCACTACACTTTGAAGGATGTGGCACTTGTCAAAAATTTGAAATACAACTTGCTTTCTGTTTCACAATTGCTAGATAAAAATCTGGAAATTATTTTCACTAAAAATTACTGCAAAGTTGTAAATTCAAACAATGAGCTTATTTTTAACATGTCACGATTTGGAAGAGTTTTTAAAGCTGATTTTGATATGTCTTCCTCTAAGCATAGGTGTCTAGTTGCTAATGATTCCAAAGATATATATTTTTGGCATCGTAGACTTGGTCACGTAGGCTTTGATCATCTCACGCATGTTAGTGCTCTTGATCGCATACGTGGGTTGCCTAAGCTTAAAGGGGAAAAAGAAATTGTGTGCTCTTCTTGTAGACATGCTAAGATGGTTGCAGATTCACATACTCCTCTCACAATGATCATGACAACTGAACCGGGTCAACTTTTGCACCTTGACACCCTAGGACCTTCACGTGTTCAATCATTCGGAGGTAAATGGTATGTTCTTGTGATTGTTGATGATTATTCTAGATACTCTTGGGTTTACTTTATGGCATCTAAGAATGAATCTTTTAGTCACTTTAGATCTTTATTTCTTAGATTATCAATTGATCACCCAGGATCTTTAAAAGCAATTAGAAGTGACAACGGAACTGAATTTAAAAATCAATCTTTTGATCACTTTTGTGATGAAAATGGAATAGATCATCAATTTTCGTCACCATATGTACCTCAACAAAACGGTGTTGTAGAAATAAAGAACAGAACCTTAGTTGAGATGGCTAGGACTATGCTTGATGAATATCAAACTCCTAGAAAATTTTGGGCTGATGCGATTGCAACCGCTTGTTATGTCTCAAATCGTGTTTTCTTGCGCGCTAAGCTAGGTAAAACACCATATAAGCTCCGGTTTGGACATTGGCCTAGTGTTACGCACTTTCGGGTTTTTGGTTGCAAATACTTTGTTAAGAAACATGGTAATCTTGATAAATTTGAACCTAGATCCATTGATGGCATGTTTCTTGGTTATCCATCTCATACTAGAGGCTACTATGTGCTTTTACTTGACGCTAACAAAATTGTGGAGACTTGTGAGGTGTCTTTTGATGAAGCTATCCCAGGTAGTAGCTCAAACATTGCAGGTCCGGATTCATATCCGCAGGGGGAGAGCATTTTCATTGAAGATGAGGAAGAAGTTGTGCTGCTGCCTGAAAATTCAGCAACTAACGACATTGTTCGAGCTCCTGATTTTGATTCACAGCCAGCACCGACGACCACCATTATTGTTCTAGATCCTCCTCAAGTCACAAGCTCATCGATTTATGATGAACATGAAGAAGAAGAAGCTTGTGAAGTGTCCACTCCCCTCCGGATTCTCAAAATTCATCCTCCACAACTGATTATTGGAAGCTTGCACGAACGAGTTACATGGTCCAGGTTTTGTGATGCAAACTTCCATGCTCATTCTGCTTTTGTTGCTTCTTTTGAACCCAAAGATATATCACACGCACTCACTAATGAATCTTGGATTATTGCCATGCAAGAAGAGTTGAAAAATTTTGAAAGAAATAATGTTTGGAAACTTGTACCTCCACCTCAAGATCACACTTTAATTGGAACTAAATGGGTGTTTAAAAATAAACAAAGTGAGGATGGGGTTGTGGTTAGGAATAAGGCTAGGTTGGTTGCTTAAGGTGTCACTCAAATTGAAGGTCTAGATTTTGATAAACTTTTGCTCCTGTTGCCAGATTAGAAGCCATAAGAATTTTGTTAGCTTTTGCTGCATCTAAAGGTTTTAAGCTATATCAAATGGATGTTAAAAGTGCTTTTCTTAATGGCTACATAGACGAGGAGGTTTATGTCAAACACACCGGGTTTTGAAAATTCAGATTTTTCTAATCATGTTTACAAACTGTCCAAAGCCTTGTACGGTCTCAAACAAGCTTCTAGAGCATGGTATGATAGGTTAAAAACATTTTTACTTGAAAAGGGTTTTACCATAGGCAAGGTTGATAAAACTCTTTTTGTGCTTAAGCATGGCAATGACTCATTATTCATTCAAGTGTATGTGGATGATATTATCTTTGGATGTGCTTCTCATGATCTTGTGTCCAAGTTTTCAGCTATGATGAGTTCAGAATTTAAGATTAGTATGATGGGAGAACTTAATTTTTGGGGCTGCAAATCAAGAAAACCAAGGAGGGTACCTTTGTGCATCAAACGAAGTATACAAAAGACCTCCTAAGGCGCTTCAACATGGACAAAAGCAAGCCCCTTCGGACACCAATGGGAATAGCAACAACACTTGAACTTGATGAAGATGGTGAACCCGCGGATCAAAAAGAATATAGAAGCATGATCGGATCACTTTTGTACCTCACGACATCAAGACCGGACATACAATTCAGCGTATGTCTTTGTGCACGGTATCAAGCCTCCCCATGTGCTTCACATCGTCAAGACATCAAAAGGATTCTCAGATACTTACATGGAACTCAATAATTTGGCATTTTTCTTCCTTCTTCCTCAACCGTTGCTTTGAAATCTTTTTCCGATGCTGATTTTGGAGGTTGTAGGATTGATAGGAAAAGTACTTCTAGTGCTTGTCATTTTCTTGGTAATTCACTTGTTGCATGGTCATATGACTTTGTGATTCCTTTTACATGCTAAAAGTTCTTACTACATTACTCGTGTTATACATTTTGTAGTTTTTGCCATGTCTAGTAATTGGAATAATTACTTACACTGAATCTGGTCATGGTTGAACTTTCTTGTTGTTTTGAACTTGTTGCATGCTCACAAGTGTTTTTAATCATAAAGAATTAATCAAGTAATCAACTCACATGTTGAGTTTTTGTGAACAAATATAAGTTGAGAAAAGATCAAGAGAATATGCATGCATCGCACTTCTTCTTTTGAGATGGCTTATTATTGCACTTAGATATGAACTTGGAAGAAATTGTGTATGACTAAAACCATGTCCTTAAGCTTTTGATTGTCAAATGACATAGGCTTGGCTTGGTTGGTTAGAATAAAGCAGATGCGCATATAATCTCTTGCAAATATCATATGATCTAAATTTGTGCTTTGAAAATAATAAAATGCAGCAACAGGTGTCATGCTTTCAGGTATTGAAATAGTTAAGTTTGTGAGATCATGACTTGCTTCAATTGAAAATTATATTTGATCTCTAGCATGGCTTACACTACTTTATGTATTTCATTGATGTGATAGTGTAAGTTACTTGATAGTATGACTTGGATGAGCTTTGTTTTATATGTATATGTTATAATATGCTCATAACAATTAAAATTTCTCTGTTGAACCTTGCTGAATACATTGTCAAAGGAGGAGAGATAATAAAAAGGAGAATTATGCAAGGGGGAGAAATAAGTATAGGGGGGAATTTATTTCTATCTCATTTGATTTTCAAAAAGGGGGAAAATTGTTCTCAAAACTTTTCATGCCAATGTTCGGATTTTAAATGGTGTTGCCAATGCATTCATCAAGGTGGAGATTGTGAGACCTATGTGTGCTGAATACATTGGTTTTGACAATAAAAGTTTTGAATGCTGCCATAACATCTTTTGAGCAAGATCCGACTCTAGCTCCGAGCTTCTACAAGGTCCGACTTGCTTTGTCTTGGTCCGACATGTTTTTGGGTAGCTTCGGTTAGCTTTGTCTTTAGCTCCGACATGTCTTTGATAGCTTCGGAATGTCTTTGATAGCTCTGGCATGTCTTTGTTAAGCTCTGATATGTTTTGCTAGGTCCGACTTATGTTGGTTAGCTCCGATATGTTTTTCTAGCTCAGACTTTTGGGATGACTAGTTCCGACTAGTTTTAGTTAGCTTTGGGCTAGGTCCGACAAGCTTTGGTAAGCTCCGGCACTGGGTTGTACTAGCTTTGGTAAGCTCCGGCTCAAGCCCCGGTTAGCTTTGGCAAGGTTCGAAGCTTGATCGTAATGTTCCAAATTTTCATGTGAGATGTTTCAAACATGATTTATACTCTTGGAAAGTTTCTTAGTATTCTTTTACTAAGTTTTTGGTGTGTTTTGGTTGATATGGATGATATCATTTTGCTATGCTTTGCAACATGCTTATGTGAGGTGCTCACGTAAGGTGTTGTGTTTGGAACTGACTTGAGTCAAGTCGCAGACTTGGGCTCGTATGGATTGGTTGTTTGTTCATGTGCAGGTGTTGCTTGAGTTCAAGTCATGGATGGTGACAGGATCCTTTGGACTAGTCTTAGGGAGGAGTTAGGATTTCGTGTGGTTCACGAATTTGAGTTGTTTTTGGAATATGGAATATGTTCCTAATGTGTTTGGAAGTCTTAAGATCGCTTCTATCTGCGTATAGAAGAGTCCTAAGCAGTTATGGAAAGTTTCGATTCGTGAACGGAGTAGGATTAGGGTCTTGATTTGAGTTGAGTTGGCTTTCGAGCTGGTTATATAAGCAAGGGAGGCCAGAGCTCGTGGGACACGACTTTAGGGCTGTTCCTCTTGTGTTCTATTGAATACAGTTTGTAGTTTGAAGAAACTTTTGTGCCTTGTTTGTCCAACTTGTTCCAGACAAGATTTACTCGTCGAGTTTCTGGACAGCACTACCTTTCGTCGGAGGTTTTATCATAACTCGAGTTTTAGAGATCAAATTGACGTGGTTGTTTTTGGGTTGTCTTTAAAACTTGATTATCTATCATCTGTTTAAATTTCACGGCCATTGGGTTTGTGGTTTCTGATCTACACGAGTTTCTTTGCAGCGTTCCAGAACTGTTTTTCTCGGTAGGACAGATTGACCTTTGTTCGATCTTTCGATCATAACATGAGTTTCTCTCAATGGATTTGAGTGATTCTTCTTGTGTTTTCTTCGCGACTTGATTCTCTCTGATATATATTACTTTTTTCACGGTGAAACACGTTTAGATTAGTTTCACACACGATTTCTCTAACAGATCGTTTTTCTGCCGAAGGGGTTGGGATTTAATTGTTTCTGCTGCGTAAGATTTTTAAAATCTACCATTCACCCCCCCCTGGTATATTTTCACGTGCTCTTCGATCCTACAACAACAACAAGGCTCAGAACTTGATCATACAAGGTTTAACTCAAAGCGACTTTGACCGTGTTGCTCACCTCCGATCTGGAAATGATGTGTGGAAAGCACTCTGCGACTACCACGAAGGATCCAACACGATCAAGGAGGTAAGGCAAGACATGTTCAAAAAGGAGTACATGCGCTTTGAGATGCAACTAGGTGAGTCCATCGACGATCTCTTTGCTCTCTTTAATAAAATTCTCAGCAACTTGTTTAGTGTCAATATTAATTTTTCAGATGGTGAGAATGCTAGGCAATTACTAAGTGCATTAGACATGATAATTTAGGAGATGAAAGTCACATCTATTCGTGAATCTACTGTCATGAGTACACTTACTTTAGATGTTCTATATTCCAAATTGAATACTCATGAAATTGACATAATCTCACGTAAGAACCCCAGCAAGTCTCTTGTATTTGTTTCTAAATGTGACATGCCTAGCTCCGGCCAATCTTCATCCTGTGAAACACTTGCTTTGTTGTCCTCTTTAACCCTTGAATAGATTGAAGAGTTTCTAGGGGAAGAACTTGCACTCATCTCTACTCAGTTCTCAAATGCATTGCAAAATGTGAGAACTAGAAGGAGAGGGAGTGTCGGACCTCAATGATGCTTCGAATGTGGTAAGACAGGATATTTTCAAACGGATTGCCCTAACCATTCAGGTACTACTTCCCGTGATGAAAAGCAAACAAGGACGAAGCATTCCTCTATAAAAAACAACAAGAAAAAGAAGGGTTTTATAGGACGCCAATTGGTGAATAGCTTTATCTCGGTACTTCAAGAACTTGGCTCGAGCGATGTTGACATCCGAAGTGATGAAGATGAAGATGATTTGGCAAACTTGTGCTTCATGGCGGGCAAGTCAAGATCAAGAATGGACGAGACAGAACACAACAGCGACAATGAAGAGGTATGTCCTACTTGTGATGAAATGTGTGATGCTATTTCTCGTGCCACTATTATAGTTAAAAAAAGGACAAAAAGCTTAGGGACAATGCTCTTAAAATTGACTCACTGGAATCTAAAATTATTCATTGGAAAATCTTTGATTCCTAGTGATGATTCATGTTCCTCATGTGATTTAATATATGAACAATTGTCCTCTCTAAGAAGTGCACACACCTCCACACTTGATAAACTTGGGTAAGAGATTGAAAAGAACAGAGAGCTTGTTGCACTTAATGATAAAAACATGAAAGATGCTAGTTATTCTACAATTGATTTGCATTGTTCTAGTTGTGATGATCTTAACAAGAAGCTACATGATGCTATGAACGAAATTTCTATTTTGAACAATGCTTGACGTTCTCATGAAGTTAAATATTGTTCTAATTGCAAATTAAAAGGAAAAATCTCACGTGAAAACTGCCTAGACTTGTCTAAGAAACTTGATGACATGATTAGGACACTAGAGTGGTTTTGTAATGGGAATAAGAATCTAAACTTGCTACTGAATTCCTCTAAATCTTGCAATGATAAATCTAGTTTAGGCTTTGATTCCCATGCTTATGCTAAGGCACATCCACCTAAAATTATGAAGTCATTAGGAAGTTGTTTGATTCAAAAAGTTCCTAAACAAAAAGAAGTGGTTTTTAAATCTGCAGGAGTGTTGTCTCATTCGGTCTCAAATAAAAATGTTGCTTGCTCAACTAGACATGAACACAAAGTTAAATTTCATTGTACCTACTGTGGTAGAGATGGTCGTGTCATAGATTTTTGTTATAGACTAGCTAAACAACAGAAAAGGGAAAGAATGATTGCCATATCTCATAACTCTCATGCAACATTTGGTGCACATGCTAAACCAAATATCAAGAACATGCAACCTGCTGTTATGAGTCAAAAACATGCAAATTTTGCTCCCAAACCTAATGTTTTTCGTGCTACACATATAACACCTCATAAGTCAGTAGTTGGGTACAAAAATCCTCAAACTTTGGCTCATAAACCTGATATTTTGTCTCAACTTTTGCGTGTTTTTCCTGCTGCACGTCGTTTGACTCGATACTGGATTCCTAAATGCTTTTGACTAACCCCAGTATTGAGTCATCGATGTATTGTGCCTCTATGTAGGTTACACGCTTGAGGAAGGAGAACATTTGGATTGTGGATTCAGGTTGCTCACGCCACATGACCAGTAACAAAGAATGGTTCCCCCCCCCCCCCTCTCTTTTGTGTCACGTGTAGAGAATGTTACTTTTGCCGATAATTCTTCAACTCCTATAATTGCTAAAGTTTCGGTTAAAGTAAATGTCACTACACTTTGAAGGATGTGGCACTTGTTGAAAATTTAAAATACAACTTTCTTTGTGTTTCACAATTCTTAGATGAAAATCTAGAAATTATCTTTACTAAAAATTGTTGCAAGGTTGTAGATTCAAACAGTGAGCTTATTTTAACATGTCTCAATTTGGAAGAGTTTTTAAAGCTGATTTTGATATGTCATCTTCTAAGCATAGGTGTCTAGTTGCTAATGATTCAAAGGACTTATATTTTTGGCATCGTAGACTTGGTCACGTAGGCCTTGATCATCTAACGCGTGTTAGTGCTCTTGATCGCATGCGTGGGCTGCCTAAGCTTAAAGGGAACAAAGAAATTGTGTGATATTCTTGTAGACATGCTAAGATGGTTCCAGGTTCACATGCTCCTCTCACAATGACCATGACAACTGAATCGGGTCAACTTTTGTACCTTGACACCGTAGGACCTTCACGTGTTCAATCCTTCGGAGTTAAATGGTATGTTCTTGTGATTGTTGATGACTATTCTAGATACTCTTGGGTCTACTTTATGGCACCTAAGAATGAAACTTTTAGTCGTTTTAGAACTTTATTTCTTAGATTATAATTTGATCACCTAGGATCTTTAAAAGCAATTAGAAGTGATAACGGGAATGAATTTAAAAATCAATCATTTGATCACTTTTGTGCTGAAAATGGAATAGATCACTAATTTTCTTCACCTTATGTACCTCAACAAAACAATGTTGTAGAGATAAAGAACAAAACCTTAGTTGAGATGGCTAGGACTATGCTTGATGAATATCAAACTCCTAGAAAGTTTTGGGCAGATGCAATTGCAACCGCTTGTTATGTCTCAAATCGTGTTTTCCTGCATGCTAAGCTAGGAAAAACACCATATGAACTTCGGTTTGGACATAGGCCTAGTGTCACACACTTTCGGGTCTTTGGTTGTAAATGCTTTGTTAAGAAACATGGTAATCTTGATAAATTTGAAGCTACATCTGTTGATGGCATGTTTCTTGGCTATCCATCTCATACTAGAGGCTACTGTGTGCTTTTACTTGACACTAACAAAATTGTAGAGAGTTTTGAGGTTTCTTTTGATGAAGCTAGCTCAGGTACTAGCTCTAATATTGCAGGTCCAGATCCATATCCGCAAGGGGAGAGTATTTTCATTGAAGAAGATGAAGAAGTGGTGTTGCTGCCCAAAAATTCAGAAGAAAATGATGTTGATCACGTAGTTGATTTTGCACCACAACTAGCACCAACAACTACTGTAGCTGGTACATATCATCCTCTGTCAGACCTATGTGTGCTGAATATATTGGCTTTGACAACAAAAGTTTTGAATGCTGCCGTAATATCTTTTTAGCAAGGTCTGACTCTAGCTCCGAGCTTCTGCAAGGTCCGACAATAGGTCCGACTTTCTTTGCCTAGGTCCGACATGTTTTTTGGTAGCTCCGGTGAGCTTTGTCTTTAGATCCGGCATGTCTTTGATAGCTCCGGCATGTCTTTGTTAACCTCTGATATGTTTTGATAGGTTCGACTTATGTTGGTTAGCTTCGACATATTTTTCTAGCTTCGGCTTTTGGGTTGACTAGTTCCGACTAGCTTTAGCAAGCTCCGGCGCTAGGTTGTACTGGCTTTGGTAAGCTCCGGTGCTAGGTTGTACTAGCTTTGGTAAACTTCGGTTCAAGGTCCGGTTAGCTTTGGCAAGGTTCGGAGCTTGATCGCAGTGGTTCTGCATTTATCTTGCAATGATTCGAACTTGCTTTACATTGCTGGAAAGCTTGCTTAGTATTCATTTGATAAGATTTTGGTGCATTTTGGTTGACATGGCTGATATCGTTTTACTCTGGTTTTGCAACATGCTTATGTGAGGTGCTCACGTAAGATGTTGTAGTTTTGGAACTAATGTGAGTCAAGTCGAGGACTTGTGCTCGAAATTATTGGTTGTTTATTCATGTGCAGGTTTTGCTTGAGTTCAAGACATGGATGGTGACGGGATCCATTGAACTAGTCTTAGTGAGAAGATGAGGTTCAACAACCAAGTTCGGGAGGAATTGTGGTTGAGTTGATCGGGAGGTTGCGCAGCATGTTTGAATCAAGAACAATGCATATGAAGGTATCGTGGATGTCGTTGGAAGACGTTTGCACGTATGCAAGGAAAGCATTGACGTGGCTACATGGTTCCAAGGCGTGATGAAGAGATGTGGATGTAAAGAATTGGCCGGAAAGGTCCAACCGACTAGGTTATGGACTCAAGTTGCGGCTGAGCCGTGTTTGACTCAAATATGGAAAGATTTGAGTTGGTTATGATAGGATTTCATGTGGGTCACGAATTTGAGTTGTTTTAGGAATGTGGAATACGTTCCTAAGGTGTTTGGAAGTCTTAAGATTGCTTCTATCTGCGTATAGAAGAGTCCTAAGCAGTTATGGAAAGTTTTGATTCATGATTTGAGTAGGATTAGAGTCCAAGTTGAGATTGGGTTGACCTAAGGGCTGGTTATATAAGCAAGAGAGGCCAGAGCTCATGGGAGACGACTTTTGGGTTGTTCCTGTTGTGTTCTATTGAATAAAATTCGTAGTTTAAAGGAACTTTTGTGCCTTGTTCGTCCGACTTGTTCCAGACAAGTTTTACTCGTCGAGTTTCTGCACAGCACTACCTTTCGTTGGTGGTTTTATCATAACTTGAGTTTTACAGATCCAATTGACATGATTATTTTTGGGTTGTCTTCAAAATTTGATTATCTATCATCTGTCAAAATTTCACGATCATTGGATTTGTGGTTTCTGATCTACACGAGTTTCTTGGCAGCATTCTAGAACTGTTTTTCTCGGGTAGGACAGATTGACCTTTGTTCGATCTTTCAATCGTAACTGGAGTTTCTCTCGACTGATTTGAGTGATTCTTGTTGTGTTGTCTTCGTGACTTGATTATCTCTGATATCTATCACTTTTGTCACGGTGAAACACGTTTATATTATTAGTCTCACACACGATTTCTTTAACATATCGTTTTTCTGCCGAAGGGGTTGGGATTTAATTGTTTCTGCTGTGTAAGATTTTTTAATCTACCATTCACCCTCCCCTATGGTAGCTTTTCACGTTCTCTTAGATCCTACATCCTCAAGCCACAAGTTCCTCGATCTATGATGAACATGAAGAACGAGGTGCTTGTGAAGTGTCTACTACCCTCCAAATCCTCAAAACTCATCCTCCACAACAAATCATTTGGAGCTTGAACGAACGAGTCACACGGTCCAGGTTTTGCGATCCAAACTCTCATGCTCATTCTGCTTTTGTTGCTTCTTTTGAACCCAAAGCACGCATTCACTAATGAATCTTGGATTATTGCCATGTAAGAAGAGTTAGAAAATTTTGAAAGAAATAATGTTTGGAAACTTGTACCTCCACCTCAAGGTCACACTTTAATTGGAACTAAATGGGTGTTTAAAAATAAGCAAAGTGCGGATTGGGTTGTGGTTAGAAATAAGGCTAGGTTGGTTGCTCAAGGACACACAAGTTGAAGGTCTAGATTTTCATGAAACTTTTGCTCCTATTGCTAGAATAGAAGCCATAAGAATTTTTTTAGCTTTTGCTGCATCTAAAGATTTCAAGTTATATCAAATGGATGTTAAAAATGCTTTTCTTAATGGCTATATAGATGAGGAGGTTTATGTCAAGCAACCACCGGATTTTAAAAATCCAGTTTTCCTACTCATGTTTACAAACTGTCCAAAGCCTTGTATGGTCTCAAACAAGCCCCTAGAGCATGGTATGATAGTTAAAAACATTTTTACTTTAAAAGGGGTTTACCATGGGCAAGGTTGATAAAACTCTTTTTATGCTTAATCATGGCAATGACTCATTATTCATTCAAGTGTATGTGGATGATATTATCTTTGGTTGTGCTTCTCATGTTCTTGTTTCCAAGTTTTCAGCTATGATGAGTTCAGAATTTGAGATGAGTATGATGGGAGAACTCATGTACTTTTCAGGGCTACAAATCAAACAAACTAAGGTGAGAACCTTTGTCCATCAAACGACGTATACAATAGACCTTCTTAAGCGCTTCAACATGGATAAAATCAAGCCTCTTCTGATACCAATGGGTACAACAACGACACTTGAACTTGATGAAGATGGTGACTCAGTCGATCAAAAAGAATATAGAAGTATGATTGGATCACTTTTGTACCTCACGACATCAATACCGGACATACGATTCAGCGTATGTCTTTGTGCACGGTTTCAAGCTTCCCCACGTACTTCACATCGTCAAGCCATCAAAAGTATTCTTAGGTACTTACATGGAACTCAAGAATTTGGCATTTTTCTTCCTTCTTCCTCAACTGTCACTATGAAAGCTTTTCTGGATGCTGATTTTGGGGGTTGTAGGATTGATAGGAAAAGTACTTCAGGTGCATGTCATTTTCTTGGTAATTCACTTGTTGCTTGGTCCTCTAGAAAACAAAGCTCAGTTGCACAATCCACAGCCGAATTTGAATATTTAGCTGCTGCTAGCGCTTTCCCACAAATTCTTGGATTGTTCAAACTCTTAAGGACTATGGGGTTGATCTAGATAGTGTTCCATTGTTTTGTGAAAACACTAGTGCTATTTGCATTGCTAAAAACCCCCTGCAACATTCTAGAACAAAGCACATTGACATTAGCTATCACTTTCTCTATGATAATGTTGAAAAAGGAAACGTTGTGCTTCACCATGTAGATATCGAACAACAATTGGCTGATATTTTCACAAAACTTTTGGATTTCACTCTTTTTTGTTTCATTCGTAGTGAAATAGGGCATATGCATCCCCATGGCTTTTGAAACTTGAGAAGTCTATGTGTGAATCTGAAATTAAAATAATATGAGCACAGTATTTCATAAATATATGACTCTCTGATTCCTTCTACATGCTGAAAGTTCTTACTACATTATTCTTGTTATACATTTTGTAGTTTTTGCCATGACTAGTAATTGGAATAGTTACTTACACTAAATCTGGTCATGATCGAACTTTCTTGCTGTTTTGAACTTGTTGCATGATCACAAGTGCTTTTAATCATAAAGAATTAATCAAGTAATCAACTGTTGTTGAGTTTTTATGATCAAATGAAAAATTGAGAAAAGGTCAAGAGAATATGCATGCATCACACTTCTTCTTTTGAGATGGCTTATCATTGCACTTATATATGAACTTGGAAGAAGTTGTGTATGACTAAAACCATGTCCTTTAGATTCTAATTGTCAAATGACATAGGCTTGGCTTGGTTTGTTAGAATAAGGCAGATGCGGCATATAATCTCTTGCAAATGTTATATGATCAAAATTTGAACTTTAAATGATATTGAAAAATGAAAAATACAGCAACAAGTGTCATGTTTTCATGTTTTGAAATAGTTAAGTTTGTGAGATCATGACTTGCTTAAATTGAAAATTACACTTGATCTCTAGCATGGCTTACACTACTTTTTGTATCTCATTGATGTGATAGTGTAAGTTACTTTATAGTATGAATTTGGATGAGCTTTGTTTTATGTGTATATGTTATAATATGCTCACAACATTTGAAATTTATCTTTTAAACCTTGTTGAATACATTGTCAAAGGGGGGGAAATTTATCACACATTGCACATATTCACAAGTGTTTTTGGCATGATTCTTCTCAGGGGGAGAATTTTTTGTCTTTATTCTCATTTTATTTCTGATTTACAAAGGGGGGGGGGGGGGGAATAAGTATAGGGGGAGAAATAACTGATCTGAAACTTCTTTCTTTCTCATTTGAATGTTTCAAAACTTTTCATAAGCCAATATTTGGACTTTAACTGGTGTTTCCAATGCATTCATCAAGGGGGAGATTGTGTGACCTATGTGTGCTGAATACATTGGCTATGATGATAAAAGTTTTGAATACTGTCAAAACACCCTTTTAACAAGATTCGACTCTAGGTCTGGGCTCCTGAAAGGTTCGACGATAGGTCCGTCTTGTTTTGAGTAGCTCCGGCAAGGTCCGACATAAGGTCTGACTTGCTTTGTTCTGAATTATTTTGGTTAGGTCCGACTTGCTATGGCTAGGTTCGACTAGCTTTGGTCAGCTCCAGCGCTAGGTCTGACTAACTTTGGTAAGCTCCGACGCTAGGTCCTACTAGCTTTGGTAAGCTCTGGTGCTAGGTCCTGCTAGCTTCGGTGAGCTTCGTCTCAAGGTCCGATTAGCTTTGGCAAGGTCTGGTGCTTGATTGCAATTGTTCTGCTTTTACCTTGCAATATTTCGAGCTTTCTTTACATCTATAGAAAGTTTGCTTATTATTCTTTTACTAAGTTTTTGGTGTGTTTTGGTGGTTATGGTTGATATCTTTTTGCTAAAGTTTGCAACATGCTTATGTCAGGTCCTCATATAAGGTGTTGTGGTTTCAAAACTAACGAGAGTCAAGTCGAGGACTTGTGCTTGGAAGTATTGGTTGTTTATTCATGTGCATGTGTCGCTTGAGTTCAAGACATGGCTGGTGACGAGATCCAATGAACTAGTCTTAGGGAGAAGATGAGGTTCAACAACCAAGTTCGAGAGGAATTACGGTTCAGTTGTCGGGAGGTCGCACAGCATGTTTGAATCAAGAACAATGCATATGAAGGTATCGTGGACGTAGTTGGAAGGTGTTTTCACATGTGCAAGGTGTGTATGGACGTGGATAAATGGTTCTGAGGTTTGATGAAGAGATGTGTATGTAAATAATTGGTCGGAAAGGTCCAACTGACTAGGTTATGGACTCAGGTTGCGGCTGAGTCATGTTTGGCTCAAATATGAAAAGATTTTAGTTGGTTACGATAGGATTTCGTGTGGGTCACGAAGTTGGGTTTTTATAGGAATGTGAGATACATTCCTAAGGTGTTTGGAAGTCTTAAGATTGCTTCTATCTGCGTATGGAAGAGTCTTGAGCAGTTATGGAAAGTTTCGGTTGAATCTGAGTAGGATTTGAGTCCTAGTTAGGATTGGGTTGGCCTAAAGGCTAGTTATATAAGCAAGGGGAGGCCATAGATCGTGGTGCACAACTTTGCGGCTGCTCCTCTTGTGGTTTGATGAATAAAATTCATAGTTTAAAGGAACTTTTGTGGCTTGTTTGTCCGACTTGTTTTAGACAAGTTTTTCTCATCGAGTTTCTGCACAACACTACCTTGCTTTGGTGGTTTTATCATAACTCGAGTTTTACAGATCCAATTAACGTGATTCTTTTTGGGTTGTCTTCAAAACTTGATTATTTATCATCTGTAAAAATTTCAAGGTCATTGGATTTGTGGTTTCTGGTCTACATGAGTTTCTTTGCAGTGTTGTAGATCTGTTTTTACTCGGCTAGAACAGATTGACATTCGTTCAATCTTTTGATCGTAACTTGAGTTTTTCTCAACGGTTTTTCGTGATTTTTGTTGTCGTGTCTTTGTGACTTGATTCTCCACAATCTATAATAGTTTTGTCACGATTGATCATGTTTAGATTAGTCGCACACACGGTTTTTTAACAGATTGATTTTCTACTAAGGGGTTTTTGTTGCTTCCGCTGAAAAAGTTTTAAATCTACCATTCACCCCACTCTGGTCACTTTTCACGTGCTCTTCGATCCTACACTATCCTCAACAAAATGGGGTGGCCGATAGGAAGAATAGGACCCTCATTGAGATGTCAAGAACCATGCTTGATGAGTACAAGACGTCGTACCAGTTTTGGGCGGAAGCGGTCAACACCATTTGCCATGCCATAAACTGGTTGTACCTTAATCTTATATTTAAGAAGACATCCTACAAGATTCTAACCAGTAACAAACCCAACATTTCCTATTTTTGTGTTTTTGTTAGCAAATGTATATTCTCAACAAGAAACCTAGAACTTTGATGTTCGCTTCAAAGTTCGATGAGGGTTTCTTGCCTGTTTATGACTCAAACACTTACGCCTATTGTGTATTTAACAAATCCTTTGGAATTGTTGAAGTAGCATCTGACGTAGTGTTTGATGAGACTAATGGCTCCCAAGTGGAGCAAGTTGATCCTCATGTTCTAGGTTAGGAAGAAGCTCCACAAGTGGTGATAGGAAGGATGGCACTTGGAGATATTCGACCACAAGAACAATCTCAAGACCCAAATGGTGATCCCACACATCAAGCAAGCTCTTCCTCAAACAATCAAGTTCAAGACCCTCAAGCTGCACCTCAACAAGATCAAAATGGAGGCAACAATCAAGGGTGAGACGAATAAAATGAGGAAGATGAAGATCCAAGACCTCAAGCACCACACCTAAGAGTACATCAAAGTGTTCAACGAGACCATCCTGTCGACAATATCCTTAGAGATATCTCCAAGGGGGTAACTACTCCATCTCGTGTTGCAAATTTTTGTGAACATTACTCTTTTGTTTCTTCCTTGGAACCTCACAAGGTTGAAGAAGCACTACGAGATCCAGATTGGGTGGTGGCCATGCAAGAGGAGCTCAACAACTTTGAAAGAAATCAAGTGTGGCAACTCGTGAAGAGATCAAATGCAAATGTTCTTGGCACCAAGTGGATGTTCTGCAACAAACAACATGAGCACGGGGCGGTGACAAGGAAAAAAGCATGACTTGTGGCCAAGGGGTACTCACAAGTCGAAGGTTTGGATTTTGATGAAACATTTGCTCCCGTAGCTAGGCTTGAATCAATTCGTATATTATTTTCCTTTGCTACTCACCATGATTTTAAGTTATATCAAATGGGCGTCAAGAGTGCATTTCTCAATAGTCCAATCAAAGAAGAGGTGTATGTGGAGAAACCCCTAGGCTTTGATGATCAAAACTTTCCCAACCATGTCTACAAATTTTGTAAGGCTCTCTATGACCTCAAACAAGGCCCTAGGGCTTGTATGAATGCCTTAGAGACTTTCTAACTCAAAATAGTTTCAAAATCGGGAAGGCTGACTATACTCTATGGACAAAGCATTTCAATGATGATTCGTTTGCTTGCCAAATATATGTCGATGACATTATATTTGGTTCTACTAACAAAACTTTTTGTGATGAGTTTTCTAAGATTATGACCAAAACGTTGAGATGTTGATGATGGGGGTTGAAGTTCTTCCTAGGATTTCAAGTGAAGCAACTCAAGGAAGGCATGTTCATTAGTCAAATAAAGTACACACATGACATACTCAAGAAGTTTGACATGGACAAAGCCAAACCCATCAAGACTCCAATGGGAACCAATGGGCATCTCAACCTTAATGAAGATGGTCCAAGTGTGGACCAAAAGGTATATTGCTCCATGATAGGTTCATTGCTTTACGTATGTGCATCTATGCCCGATATAATGTTAAGTGTTTGTATGTGTGCTCGATTCCAAGTTGCTCCCAAGGTGTGTCATTTGGATGTCATAAAGAGAATTCTTAGATATTTAGTTTACACACTAAGCCTAGGACTTTGGTACCCCAAGGGCTCTAAGTTTAATCTCGTTGGATATTCCGATGCGGATTATGCAGGGTGAAAAGTCGATAGGAAGAGTACCTCTGGGACTTGCCAATTCTTGGGTAGGTCCCTAGTGTCTTGGTCCTCAAAGAAACAAAATTTCATTGCTCTATCCACAGCCAAAGCAGAGTCTGTCACAGCCAGAAGTTGTTCTGCAAAACTTCTTTGGATGCGACAAACTCTTAGGGACTATGGTATAAACTTACGTCATATCCCTGTCCTATATGAAAATGAGAGTGCCATAAAAATAGCCCACAATCCAGCTGAGCATTCTAGGACCAAGCATATTGATATCCGCCACCACTTCTCGAGAGATCACTCCATCAAAGGAGACATAGTGATATCCCATGTGAGAAACGAAAAACAATTGGCCGATATATTCACCAAGCTATTAGATGAGAAAAGATTTTGTGAACTTAGGACTGAGCTCAATATCTTAGATTCTCAAAATGTGACTTGAGTCTTGCACATCTGCTTGTTACTTGTATTTGCTTCAAAATTCATGCATGCTTGTGAAACACTCTTCCCCCTCGATTTTCTACAAAATTATTTGAAATTATTGGATATTTGTGAGTTATGGTCATAGTTTGATTGTTGATTGCTTACTGACCATATTTGCGAAGATCTTCTGTGAAAACTTGTCCATAATGTCCAAATTATTTGACCTCCCCTCAAAATTCTGGTTGCACACTACAACTATTAAAGGGGAGTCGGATAAGTCTGACTAATAAGTCAGACATGTCTGACTCAGTCAGACATGTCTGACTCAGTCAGACATGTCCGACGTCGGAGTCACACAAGTCCGACGTGGGTCAGTTAGGGTTTTGGGAGACTGTCGGACAAGTCTGACTTCATGCGTCGGACAAGTCCAACGTGGGATGTCTGAGGACCCCCAAAAGAGGCTGATGGCTCCTCTCCCTCTCTCTCTTCACTTCATCCATTCCAAATTGAGTTCCTCTCAATTTCTCCCTAGATCCCCTTTGATTTTGAGCCTCTTGCGATGAGTGTGAGGTCGATCCCTATAAGGCTTGAAGATCTTCAACATTTTTGACCTTCTCCCTTCTTTCCCCGTATCAAGGTATCTCCTCCATTCTTACCTCTTTTCCTTTGGATCTTGCGACAAGTTGTCATTTTCTTGCTAATGAACTTGTTCACTAGCATGATTAACAACTTGTGGTAGAATCTTGTTGGTAGAAAAATTGATGTGTGTAGTTTAGATAGAAGTTAGGGTTAAGAATGTACAGGTCGAACATGTCCGACATCTGCATCGGACAAGTCTGATACAGTATGTCCGAGAAGTCTGACCTATAAGTCAGACATGTCCGACTTTTGAGTCCGACAAGTCCAATCATGTATAGCACCTGACCTCTTAACTTCTATACAAACTATCTATCAATGATTCTATTCCTCTTGATTTGCCTCTTACATATCCTTCATATCTTTTCTAGCCATGGCTCGTGACAATCAAGGTGCAAAGAGAGGCAAGCAAGCCGCCGATAGTGAAGCATCAACTCAGGCCCCAAAGAGAGTAAAGCAGACTGTCCGTCACACCAGCTTTGCTCAGGGAGCCCTTGTTGTATTAGGTTCCTCAAGTGGTGGTACTCAAGCTGCCCAAGCTGCTCAATCTACCCAAGGGGACACAGAGATTGGACCCTTGGTGGTGCACTCACCTATTGGCGCCCCTCGTTGCCCTGCAGACCGGGTCAATTATAGAAGGAACCTCCCAGAGACACGGACTCAAAGGGATGTCATGTGCTACGAGATGCCTAAGGTTGGGAGAGACCCTCGGTTTTGGAGCTATTTCCACATGGACTACTACCGATTAGTTCTTACGACTAAGCAAAATCCAGTGACTGACATGCAGTGCGTTGACTGGCAAAAAGTCCAGATAAAGAGAGATGTGCTATTTACTGAGGTGAAGGATGCTTGTGAATTTCATGGTGTAAAGGACATCATGGGGCTACAATACCCATAGAATGTGAAAGTCATTCTCAGTTCTATGCCACCATATTCTATTGTACAGAAAAGCATGGTTCCACTTGGATGACCAATGGTGAGAAGTATTCGGTCAGCTATGAAGATTTTGCTACCATCTTGGGTATGGAGAACTGCTTGAGACATCCAATGAAGATCCCTGAGGACCCTCTTGTGACCACTGAGGATATGTTGGATTTCTACTCAGAGGGGTACCCTGCTCAGCCTCCTCACATCCATGTTGTGCTCAATCGTGTCATTCGAAAGACGATACCCCCTAAAGACGGCGATGCCAACCGGATCAACCACAATAGTCGTAATGTCATTAAGCTTCTTGCCAGCCAACAGAAGTTTAATGCCTTTGACTACATCTATCAGGAGATTTACATTGCTTTAGAGACTCCTGCTAGGTATTGCTGTTATGCTCCCTACATCATGAAGCTTATTGACACTGTCTCTGGCAAGAAATTTGTGAAGGAGGTGGTGCATAGGCCTCTAGTGCCTCAGAAGCCTTCAAAGCTTCAATGTCCTGTGAGAGCTCCTTCGGCACCATCTCAGCCTAGCTCACCTAGGAGGCGCTCAGCTCAGCCGCCTCCTCCTCCTGTGCCACAACAACCGTCCTGCTCTTCAGGACTCTTGAAGGTTCTTAAGGTGATATTCTCTATGTGCCACTCTACTCAGATTTCAATTCAAAAGATAAAGAAGAGGCCAAAGAGAGACATGGCAACCATCAGAGAGCACCTCCAGCTTCCCTCTGCTCCTGTGTCAGATGACAGCGCGGACGAAGTGCCTCCAGAGTTTCCCGAGTTGTCTACGTTAGAGCTTGCTTTCTTCTCAGAGATAGGAGCTACTTCCAGTGCTCCCGCAGCTACTCATTCTGATGATGATGAAGAAAGCGAGTATGAAGAGGAGCAAGAGAGTGGCAAAAACGAAGGAAGCAGCGACGAGTAGATACTTGGGCTCTTTTAGCTTTTCTCCTTTTGGTGCCTTGATGCCAAAGGGGGAGAAGTATATTTTAGTTATGGACATGGGCTTGTACTTATTTTGTGGTTTGTGTGTGTAAACTCTTTACCTAGTAATGCTTAATGCTTGTGATGCTTATGTTTCACTCATGTTTTGAATGCTTAGTTTATTTCGAGTCATCAATGTTTATTCACTTGCAATGCATCACAATGCTCTTCACACAAAATGCTTGTAGGCACCCTATGAGTATTAAGAGTATATGAGCTCATTTAATCCCATTTTAATCAAAAGCTCATAGACCCTTAATACTCAAAATCATAAGTTTTATCTAATTGTTGGAAGTTTTAATTGGTTGTCATCAATCACCAAAAAGGGGGAGAATGAAAGTGCATCTAGGTCCCTTGTGGGTTTTGGTTGATTAATAACAAACAATTAAAGGACTAATAACTTTAGTGAGTTCTTGCAGAGATTGTAGCACAAAATGAAATTCACAAAAAAGGAGAAAAGACGTGAAAAGTAAAGTGGAAATAGGTTTTCTATTTCTCCTTGAGTCATAGGAAAATCCGTACTATTAAGAGGGACACGACGCGTGGAAACTTAGTGAGTCGAATGAGAGCTCAACCTCTTGGGCAGGTTTTAGGAAAATCCCTTGTGTCTAAGACAGACTTGTCCGACACCTTGGGTCAGATAAGTGCGAATTCCTTCTGGTGGAATTCAGACATGTCCGAACTGTTTTTCGAACATGTCCGAATCTTCTTTGGTCGAATTCAGACATGTTTGGATCTGTATGTCGGACATGTTCGAATTCTCTGTGTTGGTATTCAGACATGTTTGAAGTGGGTCGGACATGTCCAAGGTGCTTGACTTAGAAAAATTTCCTAAGTGTTTGAAAACCTAAAATTGTTTGAGATGGGTGTTCAGGCAAGTCTGAGAAGTCTTTGTTCAAATTCAGACATGTCCAAAGTGGGTAGGACATGTCCGAGGTGGACTTCTCTGGCTTAGTGATTAGATAAGTCTGAGTTGAAAAACCTCTCCTTGTGTGTCGGACTTGTTCGATGTTATTCGGACTTCTCTGACGCGGATTTTGCACACATATTCAATTTAGAGTGGTTAGTCGTACCGATTCCGTTGTCAGTTTGTTAGACTTGTCCGAACTTGGGTCGAACTTGTCCGAAGTGGGTTGTCAACTAACGGCTAAAAACACTTTTTGAGTATAAGTTGATGGGGATTTTGTCCCTAATAAAAGCCTATCCCTACAGAAACTCTCAGAGCTGCCTCAAACCCTCAAGAAAGCCTCCTCCATTATTCTTCACCCTCTTGAGCCCAAATCTGAAGTTTTTGGGGGAAGAGTGAAGGAGTGATTGTGAGACTTGGCAAGAGAAGTCCATAGGGGTAGAGCAATGTTTGATTCTCTGAGTTTCTTCGTGATTGCATGTTTGTTACTCTTGGGGTTCTCCCCTAGATGGTTAGTCATCGCCCCGCGAGTTCTAGTGTGATCTCTTGATTCGGGGAAGTTTGTAATCCTTTATGATAGTGGAAGATCCAAGACTTGACCTTTGAGGTGTCTTGGCGAGGTTAGGGCTGTTAGGCTGGGTCCTTCGTGGACTTCTCAACGGGAACGTAGGTTTCTTTGTGGAACCAAACCTCTGGAGAAAAATCTTGTGTCCATTGTCTTCATTTACATTTCTGCAAAGTTCTTACTTTCTAGTGATCGTCTAGGTTTACTTTGTTTCTAGCACTTAATCTTGTTTCCATCAACTACTACAACTACTAGGACGTATTTCCATTCACTAGATTGCAGAAAAACTTTTTTTTTAGTACTTTCTTGTAGGTTTAGTCGGACTTATCCGAGTTGAGTCAAACTTGATCGACTTTTGTCAGACAAGTCCAATTTCCAGTCAGACAAGTCCGACTTGTATTGACAAAACAATTTTTAATTAAGTCTAGATTTTTATTATTGTCTATTCACCCCCCAGGCTGCTTTCATACTCTATTCTTCATAGGTTTAGAGGAGTTTAGGTTGTAGAGAGGAGAGCCTCTAGTCCATAGTCCAAGTAGGAGAGGAGTAGAAGGAGTCTTTTCCCAATTCCTAATTCGGAAACGTATGGCTCTTATATTCCTATTTGTATTTGTGACTTTGCTCTTAATAAATATATTATCTTTAGTCTTCTATTGTCATATACTTGGATGAAGCGTTTCTTGTTTTATTGTGGATTCCATATATGTGGTAGGAGTAGTATTTATGAATATTCTATACCATTCTCATTATATCATCATAAACACTACAAACCCCCACTCTAGTCTAATTAGCTATGACATGATTATGTTAATATGAATCACTTATGCTATGTATTAATGTTGGTTCAACGATGATTTATTTCATTGCCTTAGGATGGCTTTTGCCTGGGCTCTTAAGGTAATTACTTAATATGTTATCATGGTGCTAGGATAGATGAGTAGCGTTGAATGTCTCGTAGACCCACAGATTGAAGAGGTAGGCAGTAGGTGGTGACAGCCCTATCTGTACTTTGTAATCCTCCATGTTCGGCTATGCCATAGACTCTTCGCAGGAGTCGTCCTAGTGTTGCTAGAGGTAAATTCTTGTCTGATGTATTAATCCACTTAGCATGAGAATTCATAATTGATATAATCATTAGTAATTAACTTAGGCTATGTATATGTACATTAGAAGCACAATAGGAGTATCTACCTAACTCTTAGCCTAGTCACTCTTTACTTCATTTACCTTCTTAAGACAAAATGCTCTTGTGTGTCACACTACCTCCAATTATCCTTTATCCATCCTTGCTAGAACCCTACCTAGACCAACCTAGCTTCTCCATTTGATGATTGCTTTGCTTCCACCTATGTAAAGATCGAATGCCCAAGAGGGGGTGAATTGGGCTTTTTAAAAAATCTAAGCAATAAAACTTAATTCCTAAAAGCCCAATTACCTACGCAAACTATCTATGCATTCAAGTAAATAGGAACTTTGCGGAATGTAAAATGCATAAACGTAAGGGAAAGGAGGAGGATGCAAACTCCCGAGGAGACACGAGGATATCCCGTGGTTCGGCAAGATCGTCAAGATCTTCCTACATCCACGTTGTGGCACCCACCAAAGGGTTTTGCCACACCCAAGTCACCGAGACGAGGGATCTTCACTATTCCTCTCCGTTTGCCAACCTCGGCAAGGTGGAGCTGAAGCCTTGTACAACTTTGACCCTCCGGGCTTCCACAAACGCCTTGGCAAGCTCTGGAAGTCTCCTCACAGTTACAAACACCAAGGGCACTCCCTTGAGGCTCTCACTATCCTAGAGAGTCCACTCACCCAGAATGGAGGCACACAAGCTCTCTCTCTAGCTAGTTCTAGCCTAACTCTTGGTGTATAGGTGATCGAAATGATGTGGAAGTGATTGCTCTTGGTCTTGAACGCTTGTGGATGTGTTGATAGTGTCTGGTGATCAAGACTTCGCGAAATGACAGGATTAGGGGGTATTTATAGCCAGCCTCCCCGAAATAGCCGTTGGAAAAGTAGGCTGACAGAACTTTACTGTGAACACCGGATGATCTGATGTCTCCCCTTTAGTTATCATCGGTCAAGTTTACTTTAGCTGACGTCATTGTGTCAGATATGGTCGTTGTTAGACTGATGTTGCTCCTGTCTTCTCATCGGATGATCCGGAGGCTCTTCCTCCAGAATTGACTCAAACTTGATGCTTACTGGAGTGATTGACCGATGTGTATATTTCTGTACATCGGATGATCCGGTGCTACACTTGGTCCAATGATATTGCAAACTGTACTGATGGACCGATGTAGATGAGCTATTCACATCGGATTATCCGGTGAGTGCTTTGTTCTGAGGTCTTCTTCTTCAGTTGAACCAACTCGACCGATGTGTATATTTCTGGAACCGTCGGTTGATCCAGTGAGTTGATTTTGTTTGCTTCGAGTTGTTTCTAAGTGATTTTGTATCTTGCTCGATTGACCTCTTTGATATTTGTTGCAAAGGCATTTCTGATGATCTTCAAGCATTGAATGTTGTCAATTTAAAGTTGAATGATTTTGACATAAGAGTTTTCACTTCTTGTCTTCATATAATTGATTTGATCTCATAAATTGATTATATATATGGGTCTCCAATGACATATTGATTTCATTTGATTGAGTGATTATGGGGACCTTGCATTCACAAATTCATTAGTAAAATCCAATGGTTGTCATTAATCACCGAAACCATACCTCATGGGGGCCTAGATGCAGCCTGCTCTGCTCGGGCCTGCTCAGCTGCAAGCTGGTTTAGGCGCTGCTGCTCAACCATCTGCTGGAGGAGCGAAGTGAGCTCAGACGGCTGAGAGACTTGTGCCTCTGTGACAGGAGGTGGAGTAGGGGGTGGCACTGTAGAGCCTCCAGCCACCGCGTCGTGCTGCCTGGGTGAGGGAGGAGGAGGGAAGTACTCCTCGACACTGTCATCCGTGTCGCTCTCGGACCATATGTGTTGCAAGTCCTCACCCTGTGCCTCTGCCTCAGCCAGCCTCTCATCCTCCTTCTCCAAGTCCGACCAGTCCTCCTCAGATAGACGAGCCCTGACCTGACGCTCGACTGGACGACCAAGACGGCGGTCTCCAGGAGCTGGGGCATGGTAGTGACCGAACCGTGTGACACTCTCGTCAGTGAGACGGGCATGAACGGCGGACTCCTCAGGGACCATCATGGAGAGCAGATAGCTGATCTAGTGTCCATACACGAGCTGCCTCATCATCCCCACTCCGTCAGTGATCACATACTCCATCTCGCATATGAGGACGTCCACTATGTCGAACTCCATCCCGTTCATGATGTAGAACAAGAGGGTTTGCTGCAGACTGGTGAACCCCTCTAAGTAATCGGACCTCGGCAGGAGCGTGCGGCGCAAGTCGAGGTGCACTGTGCGCGTAGCTGGAGTCAACAAGGCCGGTACCCTCGGCTGGTCTGGAGAGAAGGTAGGACCAAATAGGGAACGGATCTCCTCCAGTGAGCGGCCTCCTCAGCGGATCTGCCATGCCATAGACCCTCTCATGCACGCAAGTGTCGTGCAGGTCCACTCCCAGTAGCTGTGCCAGCGTCTGCCTCGTCAGGTGATGGTGTTGTCCCATGAACATGAAATCAATCGATCTTCTGCCCTCAGAGACGTAGAGGGTGGCGTAGAACACGCGGACCCAATCCTCCACATAGGCACTCCTCTCATAGGAAATCAGCTGCACCAAACCTCTGTACCTCTCAAAGTATGGGCGAATCTCCGTCTCGGCAGCCAGAGCAAGCTGATCCCAGTCCAGAAAGTTGTGCTGGAACAACTTGTGGCCATGGTGTCTGTAGGTCTCGTAGAGGGACACCTGCGTCACAGTCCAAAAATGACTATCCACAAGGGCTTCTCTGGGTTGCGGGTACCATTCCTCAAGCAGCACACTCCACCTGAGTCTGCGGAGCTTCTTGGCCTTCATCTTCCGGTAGTCGGTCAACCGGACTCCTTTAGCGACATGGACAGTGGTGTCCATCTCGTAGATGGCTCACTGGGCCTCCCTGTCCTCACGACGATCGGCAGTCGTCGGTCTCGGACGTGGTGCAGCCACGGGAGGACCCCCACGGGCCCAGGCTGAGTGCCGGCGGACGAGTGGCTCTTCCGGCTCTTCTTGGGCCTCGGACTCATCAATCACGGGAGGCTGCCTCGGACGAGCCTCGCGGATCCTCAGCGATCCTCCTCGGCCACGCTCACGCTCCTCGGCGGCGCGAGCGGCCATCAGCGCCTTCTTCTCCTCCTTCGACAATTTTTGCTTCTTTGCGGCCAGCTCCGCGATGGCCTTGCCCTTGTTCTTCTTATTGCGAGCCATTGTGATCAGGCGCGTGAACGGAGTCGACGACGTCGAACACACGGAACGGCGACGCGGAGATCGACGCGGCCGGAAGCCCTAGCGACGACGAAACGGCGACCGTTGAGGGTGGCACCAACGACGCAGAGGGTGGTGGTGGTGTGGCTGGGTGGCGGTGGTGCGCGAGCGGTGGTCGGCGGCGCAGGAGCGATGGCGGCGGCGCTTGGGTGGAGCGGCGGCGGTGGCTGCGGTGGAGAAAGCGGTGGCGGCGCTGGAGGATGGCGGCGGCAGCCGGAGTGTGGCGGCGGTGGCCGGAAGTCGGCGGCGGCGGCCGGAGGCGATGGCGTGTGAGGCGGCGGTGGCGCGGCGCGTGAGAATCGGCGGCGGCGGAAGACAGGATCGGGGAGAGAGAAGAGGGAAGGCTTACAGACGTTTAAATGGTGGGTCCCAAACCCTAGCCGGAATTTTAACACCGGATGGACCGATGTTGAAAGGTAGAGGCATCGGTCGAATGGCATAGTAAGGGTATTCAAAAATGGAATGTTGACACCGGATGGTCTGACGTGGGAGGAAGTAGCATCGGTGGAATTTGGCACAGCTCCAGAATTGTACGCATCGGATGGACCGATGTTTTTTAGAATGAACTCGTCGGATCATTTGAGATACTGACTGAACTGGCTCTTGGCTTTTGAACACCAACTGATCCGATGATGGTCTGACCTAGGCATCGGATAATCCGATGACTACTAAATAGCAACATCCCATATATGTCCTTTGACCAAATCAAACAAACAATGAGAAACACATGTCTTAGGACTTTTTGGGCAACCCCTTACCCCTCAAAGATACTAATATGCCAATAACTTGGCTAGGCCTTAAAGCAAATGGAACACCGAGAAAAATAGGAGGAAATTACCCAAATAAAATGTAAGGCCCATGCTTTGTGAGGTAGAGTATGAAGACTTCTATCTCTTTAGAGCATGTTCCTCTAGGCATTAATGAACCTAACATTTTGTTCTTTCCACCTTATATGAGTTGAGATATTGCATTTCAAACAAGTCTCTTTCTCATGAGGTGGGTTCCCCTTTGTGACAATCTACCGTATGCAATGCCAAACATTTATAATGCAATAAATTATAAGTCTATATGGCAGGCATCATGCAAGGCATAAAATAAATCTATCTTGCCAAATTTGAACCTTTCAAAGGCTTCTTCAGGGAGAGCCACTCTCCAAGCCTTGGGAAAACCCAAAAGAACCTCCATCCCAAGCTAACCCTTGCTCACCCCTATCCTTTGAAAGTTAGACAAGACATATATGATATGCATTCTTACATGATCATGGCAACTTACATGACGTTTGATGCATCTAGCACATCTAATTCACTTCTTAGCCTAGAAAAAGTTTTCTCATCAAGTGGTTTAGTGAAGATATCCGCCAATTGTTCTTCGGACCTAACACCTCACAATGAGATGTCTCCCTTAGCTTCATGGTCCCTTAAGAAATGATGGCGAATATCAATGTGCTTAGTGCGGGAGTGTTGAACGGGGTTTTTAGCTATCTTAACCGCACTTTCATTGTCACAAAGGAGAGGCACACAACCAAGTTTAATACCAAAGTCCAAAAGGGTTTGTTTCATATAAAGAATTTGGGCACAACATGATATCGGGCCTAGATGCGGTAAGATAAAGCAATTAACCAATCTTAGAACGGTAGTTGGATTGATTAATAGGTTTACCGTCCTTATCCGCGTCGAGATGACAATTTGTTGCCATTGAAGTGCTTCTTGAGCTACAATCTCCCATCTCAAATTTCTTCAAGAGGTCCTTGGTGTACTTCTCTTGATAGACGAAGGTCCCCTCTTGAAGTTGCTTGATTTGAAATCCAAGGAAGAAGTTGAGCTCTCCAATCATTAACATCTCGAATTCCCTAGACATCATTTTGCCAAACTCATGGCTAAAAGCTTTGTTAGTTGAATCAAAAATGATATCACCCACATAAATTTTGACAAATGAATAATTTTCCGTTGATGTGTAGATGTTGGGACTTGAAGCTCCCCCTTGATCATGGCTCTCCTCAACTTTAGGCTTGTCACAACATTGTTCTTGCTAAAAGTGCATGTTAGCCCAAAATCACAAAATTTGTGCAATAGAGAGCAAATTGAAACTGAGTGACTTAACATGCAACAATTGAAATAAATAAACCATGAAAAATACAATCTTACCCAACCAAATTACCTTCCCCTTAGAATTATCACCAATGGTGACTTGTTCATGATTGTCGGGGGTCCTCTATGGAGGTGAACATACCATAGTTGTCGGTCATGTGTTGAGTTCACCTAATGCTTTCCACCGGCTTTGTAGTTCACCTACACTCATGAATTCAACTTTTGATTTTTGGCACCCAAGCCAACTTAGGTCCTTGTATGTGTGATACAAGTGTTTTTGGGACCCAAAGTTGCTTGGGGAGCTTCCCCTTCATGCCCTTCATGTCTTTGCCAATGAACATTGCCTTCACCTTGCCATGTACTTTACTCAAGAGATAATAATGATTGAAAGTAGATTTGTAGTTAGTAGGCAATTTTGGAGAAGGTCGGTTAGGAAGAGGACACTCCCTTGTGTGGTGACCGGTGACCTCACAATGTTAGCAATAAGAACCAACTTCCTTGATGAAGCTTGTTCTTAGCTCTGGTGAGGGCACCTTTCCTTTGTTAGGCACCGGGAAGGATCCAAGTCCTCTCTTATTGAAGGCCTTTGCTTGTTGGAAGAGAATTTCCTTGTGCTTGACTTCTCCTTTTGAAAGTCTAGCCACACTAGTGCGGAGACTCTCAATTTCTTCCGACAAGTCCTTCTCCCTAGCATTTTCTTTCAAAGGCAAAGACTTGTGCAAGACATTAGTGGCATGAGAAGTAATGGATATCTTATCATTAAGAGTTTGTTTATTCATAGTTTTTAACTCTTGATCAAGCACTTCATAATCAAGGTTAAGTGTCTGATGCTCTTGGATTAACTCATTGTGCTTTCCCAAGAGTGCTTGGTGGGCTAAGTCAAGCTCATGATGATCTAGCTTGATTTTAGCCTTATCCTCCTCAACTTGCTTGACATGGGATTTGAGTGTGTCATGCTCTTTGAGTATGCTTTCATACTTGTCAAGCAAATCAAGGTTAGCACTCTCAAGCTTAGCACGAATTCCTTCAAGAGCCTTAACCTTACTCTTTTCCCTCTTAATGATAGTGTGATATTCATTTATTATGGAAGTTAAATCATCGGGGGAAAGCTCATCATCGCTAGAGTCTTCACATACCTTGGTGTTACCTTTCGCCATGAGGCACATGGGCGGTGGATGAAGAGGTGAGTCATCATTGTTGGCAATGGCGAGGCCGGCCAAACTTTCTTCTTCCACTTCACTCTCTTCATCACTTGTTTCTTCGTCGGTGACCCATTCATTTGCCTCACACATGAACACCTTTTGTGGGCCATTTCTCTTCTTTGGGAAGAGTCTTGCCTTCTTGCCCTTGTCATGTTTCCTCTTCCCAAAGGATCTTGGTTTGGGTTGGCCTCTTCTTCATCATCATCACTTTCTTCAAGCTTGCGATGCTTGCTCTTGTAGTTCTCTCTTCTTTTGTCCGGCTTTGGACAATCATAGGAGATGTGGCCTTGATCACCACAATTGTAGCAAGTATTGTGATCATCTCTCCTTGGTAAGAACGCTTTCTTCTTAGGATCAAATGTGTATCCCTTCTTAGTGATCTTGGAATTCAAGCGTGAGAACTTTCTCATCATCAACGCAAGCTCATCATCATCATCTTCACTTGATGCTTGCTCTTCTTCACTTGAGCTAGGCTCAACCACCTTCTTCTTCTTGAGGCTTGTTTTCTTGGTGGAGGCCTTTAGAGCAATTGTTTTTGAAGATGATTGCTCCAACATCCCAAGCACACTCATCTCATGAGCGTGAATTTCTCCAATGAGCTCCGAAACTTCAATGTGGTCAAGAGACTCTTTTTGGAGCATGGAGTTGATGATGTTGTACTTTGGCTTGGGAAGGAGCATGAGGATCTTGCGGTTGATGAGTCCCTTGCCAAGAGAAGCAATGTCAAGAGCATTAATTTCTTTAATAAGCACATTCAAGCGAGAGAACATCTCATTAACATTTTCATGAGGTAGCATCTTAAATTCATCATATTTTTCTTTAATCATGTGATATTTAAGTTCCTTGACTCGAGAAGAGCCCTCATGAATCTCTATTAAGCAAGCCCAAATTTCACAAGCTTTTTCTTTACTAGCAATCCTAGCAAACACATCTTGACTAATACATTCATAGATTGCATTCCTAGCTTTAGCATCCCATTTAATTTGATCACCAACATAATTATATTCTCCAAACCCCGCGTGGGTCGCTTCCCATACTTCGGGAGCAATAGCCTCTAGATAAGCGCGCATGCGTGCTTTCCAATAGGCAAAGTTCTTGCCCTCAAAGATAGGAACCGAACCCCCAACCTTGGCCATTTTAGCTCTCTAGCGGTGAAGCTAGAATGATCCTATGAGCAACCTTGCTCTGATACCAATTGTAAGGATTGAATGCCCAAGAGGGGGGTGAATTGGGCTTTTTTAAAAAATCTAAGCAATAAAACTTAATTCCTAAAATCCCAATTCCCTAAGCAAACTATCTATGCATTCAAGTAAATAGGAACTTTGCTGAATGTAAAATGCATAAACGTAAGGGAAAGGAGGAGGATGCAAACTCCCGAGGAGACACGAGGATTTATCCCGTGGTTCGGCAAGATCGTCAAGATCTTCCTACATCCACGTTGTGGCACCCACCAAAGGGTTTTGCCACACCCAAGTCACCGAGACGAGGGATCTTCACTATTCCTCTCCGTTTGCCAACCTCGGCAAGGTGGAGCTCATGCCTTGTACAACTTCGACCCTCCGGGCTTCCACAAACGCCTTGGCAAGCTCCGGAAGTCTCCTCACAGTTACAAACACCAAGGGCACTCCCTTGAGGCTCTCACTATCCTAGAGAGTCCACTCACCCAGAATGGATGCACACAAGCTCTCTCTCTAGCTAGTTCTAGCCTAACTCTTGGTGTATAGGTGATCAAAATGATGTGGAAGTGATTGCTCTTGGTCTTTAACGCTTGTGGATGTGTTGATAGTGTCTGGTGATCAAGACTACGCGAAATGACATGATTAGGGGGTATTTATAGCCAGCCTCCCCGAAATAGCCGTTGGAAAAGTAGGCTGACAGAACTTTACTGTGAACACGGATGATCCGATGTCTCCCCTTTAGTTATCATCGGTCAAGTTTACTTTAGCTGACGTCATTGTGTCAGATATGACCGTTGTTAGACCGATGTTGCTCCTGTCTTCTCATCGAATGATCCGGTGGCTCTTCCTCCAGAATTGACTCAAACTTGATGCTTACTGGAGTGATTGACTGATGTGTATATTTCTGTACATCGGATGATCCGGTGCTACACTTGGTACAATGATATTGCAAATTGTACTAATGGACCGATGTAGATGAGCCATTCACATCGGATGATCCGGTGAGTGCTTTGTTCTGAGGTCTTCTTCTTCAGTTGAACCAACTCGACCGATGTGTATATTTCTGGAACCATCGGTTGATCCGGTGAGTTGATTTTGTTTGCTTCGAGTTGTTTCTAAGTGATTTTGTATCTTGCTCGATTGACCTCTTTGATATTTGTTGCAAAGGCATTTCTGATGATCTTCAAGCATTGAATGTTGTCAATTTAAAGTTGAATGATTTTGACATAAGAGCTTTCACTTCTTGTCTTCGTATAATTGATTTGATCTCATAAATTGATTATATATATGGGTCTCCAATGACATATTGATTTCATTTGATTGAGTGATTATGGGGACCTTGCATTCACAAATTCATTAGTAAAATCCAATGGTTGTCATTAATCACCGAAACCATACCTCATGGGGGCCTAGATGCTTTCAACCTAGCCTTCTTTTGGGAGAATATAAATGACACCCTTTGGGAATACTCTAAAAGGGAAAATGCTACATCGATAGATTCCATGTGCTTGCGGATTTATATCTATGATTTAAGAACTATCAACAAGCATTTTTGGCACCATTGCTAGGAATGATTTGTTAGTAGTGAGTATGAAATATCAACACTAGCATAGGTTTTGTGCCAGGCTCAGGGTCAAGCATTAAGTTTCCTATCGATGATATCATTGAAACACGTCTTGTCATCTTCTTGTGCCAATCGGTAGAGTAGGAAACAAAACAAAACAGGTTGTCACTGTTGTGGCAAAATTGAAGTGTGTATTCAATGGTAAATCACTTCTATTGTATTATGCTGTGATGCAAGTTCTTCAGATCATTGACAATGATTATGAAGATTACGAACTAGACCCAACACTCCTGAAGGGATTGCGACTCTAGGGCAGGCCGTTAACTAGTTAATCCTTTGGCACTGATGAGACATCGTGTTGATGGTGAGCCGATTTTTAGCCCCGTCGTAGCTCAAAAGACTGTAACCCCATCTTCTTTGCTGAAAGTTCTAAAAGATCCACTCTTGCTATGTCCTAGCAAGGATGATAGTAAAGGTAACCAAGAGAAAACAGTTGAACAACAACTTGTATTAGTACGAGAGCAAGCTGATAGTAAAGAGCAACAACTAGTTGAACAATAGCTTGTAGTATTATGAGAGCAAGCTGACAGTAAAGAGCAACCAGTTGAACAACAGGTTCAACAACAGGCTAATGTCTAACTTCCGACAACTACTCCTCCTTAGTGGATAGTAAAGAGAAACCATTTGAACAACAAGTTCAACAACAGGCTAATGTCCAACTTCTGATGACTACTACTCCGTCAGTGGACAGTAATGAGCAAGCAGTTGAACAATAGATTCAACAACAGGCCAATGTCCAACATCCGACGACTACTCCTCCGTCAGTGCCTACGAAAGTTAGCTCATGCAAAACAAAGAAACCTTCTGAGCAAGTGACAAAATTTTTGGAAACAATGAAGCAACAAAGGACAAAATCTCATGCATCTTGTCCTTCATATGTGCCAGCATTAGAAGATATTGAGGAGTGGGAAGAAAACAACGTGAAATTTATTCAGGGTACTTTACTTAAACCGAGAGTTCTGATATACAAGATTGAGGACATTCCTCCTAAGTTTCAGAATGGGAAGTCGTTGATGACATCGGCAGAGCTGGGCAAACATCATTTCACGCTCAGGAGAATGCACGAGTGGTACATCACCGCTAGCACTAAAGATCATCTTGAATCTGTCTCATTTCGTATGCCGAAAGAAGCATTCTATAGCGATGGAGACCTTAAATGAAACTTTCTCTTTGAAGATCTATGGAGCCTTTTATATTGAGAGAAGCTCAATATGAACCTGTTACTCATCTGGTGCTTGTAAGTGTCTCTAATATTTCGTACTTGCTTTTCTTACTACATGCATACATGTCATGAGATTATAACGATTTCAAAGTTATTCTTTGACAGGATGCAATACATGGATAATGAAAAACTGAAGAAGAAGAAGACGGGACTCAAAATAGTACAGGAAAATGTCACAAAAAGAATTTGAAAAAAAAACAAACATAGACCAAAAGAAGGCTAAAAGAACATGGTGGCAGCCTACATAGCAAACACCACGTTTAACTTTGTCAAAGATGGCAATGATCTCATAAAGGATTTGTACCACTTCAAGTAAGTTCGACACATGGTATTACGATAGCAACTATTGCTAATTGTTAACTTAACACGTGTGTTTGCACGTTGAAGTGATCACTACATCATGATATTCATAAAGCCAACACAGAGTTTGGCAATGGTCTTGGACTCAACTAATTTCTCATCAAGTACTTACAGAGATTTCCCTAGCATTTTGATAAGGTACCGATATTCGATACTTTTAATATACACGCGCATATAGGTTGGCAATTCTTATATGACATTCCTTGTGTGACAACGCTTGGCGGTGTTATTGGAAAGAACTTGGCAGTCAGCGACCTGCTAATAAGGATACATTAAAAATATCAACAGACTTTCCTTGTCCCAAGCAGCCTCGTGGTAGTGTCTTATGCGGATATTATGTATGCGAGCATTTTTTGGACCGCCTACGAATATAGAGTGAATCGTAAGAATGTAAGTTATTCTTAATATTGATATTGTATTTTCATACTTTTGAGATACATTTTCATTGTCACTAGCCTATTTTAATACTTCTATTCCGTTTTCATTATCGGCAACACATTCTAAACCTTATTATGTGTTTCATTGCAGCACAAGAACTGGATCTAAGAATGGTCGGTTTCTAGAAATATGCCTGGTGATAGAGTTCATAGGATTGCGAGTGAACTTTGTCTTTTCATGCATGACGAAGTTTTTCACCGAAATGGGCTATTCTTCGACAGCACAGGTGTACTTGCTGATGTGCCTGGACTTTGCCAGTATGAAAATCAAAACACTATTTAGTGCTGAACACATGTAAACTATGAATTGAGATGTACATGTATTGTACAGTATGAATTGAGATGTACTGTGTCAATGTTGCTTGTTAAAATATATTGTTCATATTGTGTGTGAATCTGTATTTGAATTTGAGCAGGAAATTGGAAATAATGGGATGCAGTACTAGAAAGGCTATATTTTTTCACAGACAGATCACCCTAGCTAACGGATTGCCAGTGTTAAGACATCTTCATAGGAGGATCCTCGTAGCTAAAGAACCGCCTATGATAATTCATCTTGACAAGCGGATCCTCATATGTAAAAAAACGCTTGGGAAAAATGTGTTACCACAGGCGGTACTTTAACGACACGAGCCTTGTGTGATAATTAATCTTCACAGTCAGATGCTTGAAGGTAAAGAACCGCTTGCAAAAACTGTTTTATCACACTGACGATAAGTACTGCCTATGATATTATGTTTTCATAGGCGGATGTTTTAATATAATGACCGACTGTGATAAAGATGTTCACAGGCGGTTTGTTTTTCCACCTGTGAATATGGACTATTTTCGCAAGCTCTTCATTTCAGACGGTTTCAAAATCCGCTTGTGATAATATGTTTGACGCCGCGTGCGATGAAGCTTTTTGTAGTAGTGAATGCAAGGGTTTTGGGCACCTACGAAGGGACTACCCAGGCAAGCATGTGCTGATTGTACGAGAAAATGGGCAATACTCATTTGGTAGTGATTTAGATGATGAAACATATGCCATGCTTGCTGCACAAGATGCAGACAAGAAGCATGATGATGAATAGCACATTGGGGCTGATCATGCTGAACACTATGAAAGTCTTGTTGTGAGGCATGTCTTGAGTGCCCGAATGATTAAAGTTGAACAGCAACGACACAATCTTTTTCAAACTAAGAGTGTAGTTTTGGAACGTTTGTGTCATATTATTATTGATGGAGGAAGATGCAACAATTTAGCAAGTGCTACCATGGTTGAGAAGCCTGGGATGACAACACTTTCAAATCCATATCCCTACCACATCCAATGGTTCAACGACAGTGGTAAGCTTAAGGTAACACATCTGGTTCGAGTCGAATTTACAATTAGTTCGTACCATGATTACATTGATTTTGACGTGGTGCCTATGCAAGCTTGCTCTATGATATTTAGTTGACCTTGGAAATTTGATAAAGATACATTACATCATGGTAAATCAATACTCTTTCATGCATAATGAGAAGAAGCTGGTTTTGCACTCCATGTTCCCCGATCCTATTTTGAAAGACGACATTGCTAGAGCTTGTAAAGAGAAAAATAAAAAATCTGCTCAAAATAAAAATTCAGATGTTGCGAAGGAATCAATACAACATAATACTGACAATTCCAAACCTGCTCATATGAAGAAGAATGAAAAACTTTTTGAAAAGCGCATGTTTTTTTTCTTCCAAATCTGATTTGTTTGAATTAAAAATGATGTTGCGATCTGCTATGTGTTTGCTTGCAAAGAAGTCTTGTTCTCACTTCACGACATACCATGCGATTTGCCCTTGCTGTCGCTAAGCTTTTGCAGGAATACACTGATGTGTTTCCACAAGAGGTACCAGCCGGTCTGCGACCATTGACAGGGATTGAGCATCAGATTGACCTCATCCCTGGGGCACCTTTGCCAAACCGAGCACCATACAGGAACAACTCAGAGGAGACCAAGGAGATTCAATGATAAGTACAGGAATCACTTGACAAAGGTTATGTGTATGAGTCCCTTAGTCCAATCTCTGTTCCCATTCTTTTGGTCCCAAATAAAGATGGATCATGGCGCATGTGTGTAGATTGTTAAGCAATTAATAACATTACCATTAGATATTGTCATCCTATCCCTAGGTTAGATGATATACTTGATGAATTTAGTGGCTCGATGGTTTTCTCTAAAATTAACTTGCGTAGTGGATACCACAAAATTCGCATGAAGCTAGGTGATAAATGGAAAATGGTGTTTTAAACTAAGTTTGGTTTATATGAGTGGTTAGTCATGCCTTTCGGCCTCACTAATGCACCTAACATTTTTTTGAGATTAATGAATGAGGTTTTACGTGCTTTCATCGGAAGATTTGTGATAGTCTACTTTGATGACATCTTGGACTATAACACATCTCTAGAAGAGCATCTTGATCATCTATGTTTTGTTTTTCATGCTTTATGTGATGCACGCTTATTTGGTAACATTGACAAGTGCACCTTTTGCACGAATAGAGTCTCATTTCTTAGCTATGTTGTGACACCACAGAGAATTGTAGTCGATTAAGCCAAGGTGGAGGCGATACATCGCTAGCTGACTCCTACCACAGTCACGCAAGTACGCACTTTTTCTCAGATTTGCTAGATTCTATTGCTGTTTTGTGAAGGACTTCGACACCATAGCAGGCTCACTGCATGAGCTTATGAAGAAGGGTGCTGCATTCACATGGGGCAAGGCGCAAGAGCTGCATTTTGAGACTTTCAATACAAAACAAACCCCCATTTAGCAACGCATACATAGCAACACATAGTACTATGCGTTGTAAAATATTAAGTAGCAACAAGGGAAGCAACAACATAAAAGTAGCAACATATTGTTTTATATCTTGCAAACTTTTAGGTGGCAACAATTACTATGTCTTGTAAGTATTGCATTGCAAAAAACTGTAATAAATATATATAGAGACATGATATTTTGATATAATGTGTCAAATTTTTTACATATATAATTTTCAGTACTTTTTCATATCTTATATATTTATATTACAATCACAGTACAATTGAACATATTTAACTTTTTTTAGGTGAAGTAAAATAAAATTGGAGATGCATAAAACAGGGATCGAGGCGCTCCCCACTAGGGGTGAGCATTCGGTTAACCGGTAAAATTCGGTTTGGTTTTTCGGTTTTTTTCAGAATTCGGTTTTCCAAAAATAGGAACTGAAATATAACATAGAAAAGGAAAAACCGGTCCATCGGTTAACCGTGAATTTCGGTTCGGTTTTCGGTTAACCAAAAAATTGGATTTCAACGCCAAATGCTGGATCTAGCTCATCGAGGGTGAAGCTAGGCGATGGGGCTTGCCGGTCTATGGCGACGAGGCGCAACTTGCGGGGCAACATTGCCAGGTGCGGTGCCGCGGGGCAATCGCGGCGAGGCGCGGTGCCGCGGCGCATAAGGGAGCGCGGTGGCGGGACGGATGAGGAGCACTAAGGTGCCATGGCCGAGGTCTCGCACGACGGCCACTCTGCGCGAGGGCGTGCGGTCGCGCGGGCTACTGGCGGCGAGAGACTGGGCGGTGCGACGTCTGGAGTACGGGAGCAGGACTTGGAGCGGGCGGGTGATTGGCGGCGGGGAGTGGCGGAGTGGTATACTGGTATGGAGAGCCGGGACTTCGACATGTGGTGGCGGGCTGCAGAAGCCAGAAGGGAGCCGCAAGCTTGGGCGTGGGGGCTGGTTGGGCTCATTGGGTCGTTAGGTTTATTTGCTCGTTGGATTGGGATGCAAATATTGGATCATTTTGAATAATTCGGTTTCTCGGTTAACCGACCGAAAAAACCGAAACCGAACAAAAAAATTCGATTTCCACATTATGGAAACCGAAATATTTTCCGGTCCGACAAATTTCGATTAATTCGATTTCCGTTTCGGTTAATTCAGTTTTAGTTTTCGATTACAGGTTTTTTTTGCCACCCCTACTCCCCACCCACGAGGCCGATATAAACCCATCTTTCCTGACACTTGGACTCCACAAACCTACCGCTGCCGCTCCCCACGCACGACGCCGCCGCGCCACCACCTCATCACCCACGAAGTCGCCGCGCCACCACCTCATCACCCACGACACCGATGCGCCGCCACCTCCCCTCCCACGCCGCCGCCGCCACTACGTCCCCGCCCCTGACGCCGCCGCCCTGCCCCACGCCCCACCCCGTGCCGCCACGCCCTGCCCTGCGCCGCCACACCCCGTTCTGCGCCGTTCTGCCCCGCCACGCCCCACGCCGCGCTGCCCTGCCACGCCCTCTGGCCGCCCCACCACCGGATCCAACACTTCCTCGCTGCCACCAGCCGTTCGACCTTGGATTCGCCGGGTTTCGTGGTGTTGCCGCCGCCCGAAGGCTGCTCCCCGCACGCGCCCTGCCTCACGCCTCATCTTGTGCCACCCCAGCACGACCCGCTGATTGAGGTGATTTTCTTATAGCTTGAACTGTTAATTCTTTTAGTGATCTTGCCCCCACTGATTGAATGATTTGGGTTGCTCTTACGTTTGTGGTGAATGGTGAATAAGATATTGGTATGTTGACATAACAAGTGATTTCTGTTAACTTGCAATCAGTATAGACCTTAGTCTTTTTAACCTTGTAAAGTCACCCCTTTTCTTTTGTTGTTATACTGTAGTGTTGAAGAGACCTGGCATTAGTCAAGTTTCACAACCCTCTCTACTTTAAATGAATGGCGCTTAATATATTTGGGCTTACAGTTGTCTTCTTGATCAGAAAATGCAATCTTATTTGTGCCTTGCCTGGTACAAGGTTTAGCAGATAGCAAACTGCGTGGAGTCAACTTAGGCTGGAGTTCAAACACATAGGGCTGAAGGTGAGGATGCTTAAGCAGTTCTGCAGCCTGAAATTCAGTATCCACATATTAGGCACGAATGAGTTCAGAAGTAAGGTTGAGGTAAAATGTTGATGATGAACATACACTTGGCCTGTGGTCTGGACTTTTGTGCAGCATGCTTTTGATGAGTCCCCTACTGCGAAACAAAAAATAAAAATGCAATTCAGAATTACTTTTAAAAGAATATTAGATCTAATGACTGCCTTCATTATTCAAAAGGACTGTGTGTAGGTTACACTGTTGATGTATAGGTCAAGGCTTACAATGCACCCGAGTACATAGTTGGCAGAGGAGCTACAACATATTTTCATATCTTGTTTATCGGTGCTTGCATGTCCTATTTGAAACAGAGTCATTAACAAAGGTACAGTTTACGCTGAAACTAATAGTTATCAGTAGAACAACAGATGCTACTTACAAATGCTTTAAATGCAGGCTTGAGAGCAGTCATCTCATAGATACAACAGCTTGGACGTTGCAGGAGTTTAGCAAAAATGACATATACACAATACTCTGAAGAGATGCAACTGAATATAGTGAAGAACCTTACCAAGGAACCAGATGTCAGATTTGGAACCGTATGGAAATCAGCTCCAACACCTCGTACTGCTCCATTTTCTGAAGACCCGTTGGTTCAGAACAAGCCTTCAAACATTTTGGGGCTCCTGATTGATTCAAAACCAGCTTCAAACTGTCTGATGGTGCTGGCTCGGAAGCAGCCTTGAACTTCTTGTTATTCAAGGAATTGAAAATGTAGCCACTGTGTCATTTTATTTCCTTCATGTTCTTATATCCTATCTTCTATTTACTGTGTCAATTTGATTCTATTTGCGGGTTTCTATCCACCTGTTGAGAAGCTTGTGGGACAATGTGACAAATTTCAACCTTTTGGCAGGTTACTTAAGTTACTGCTTGCACAGAAGCACTTGTATATATGATTCTCGCTTCTTTTAGGTTCAAGTTTGGCTTCTTTTCTCTTTCTGATCTGAACTCTTATTCCTTGTAGGTTATTATATTTTCACAACGGACAAAAGTGATGGATATTATTTAGTATTACTTAGATTCTAAAGGCCTTGAAGTTTGCCGCCTGCCATCTCCATCTTCGACCCCTACCCTCCGAGCTCCGGTGACTCCATTGGGCCCTCTGCACCCCAGAAGTCTGGGTGGTGTCACCCCGACCCAATCAGGCAGCCGGCATCCCCATCACAGATATCCTCAGCTAGAGAAGGGAATTTCCTAAGTGTTGATAAAGTTGCTACTGTGCATAAGGTTATTTTAATCTCAATTTGAATGCATGGAACATTTATATGCTATCAAACCATGTTTCTTAAATACTGAGTACACATTTTGATCTAATGATGACAGGCCAAACCAAAAGAGTACCACATAAATAATAGAGTTGATAACAACAATTGTGCGAATGAACCAAAGGTGATAGTGTTATTACTTTTCTCTATGAGGGTCATCAGACTGTTCATTATTACTGAGAATTCGACATTTGCTGCAGGGTATGAACAAGGAACAACTTCTAATTGCTCTAAACAACTAAAATACCAGGTATTTAGATTACTTCTAGACAACTTCCCAAATATTTGAATCTGTTCTCACTTCATGACATACCATGTGCTTTGCCCCCTGCTGTTATTAAGCTTTTGTATGAAACACTGATGTGTTTCTACAAGAGGCACCGACCGGGCTGCCACCATTTAGTGGGATTGAGCATCAGATTGACCTCATTCCTGGGGCTTCTTTGCCAAACCGAGCAACATAAAGGACCAACCCGGAGGGGATCAAAGAGATTCAGCGACAAGTACATAAATTATTAGACAAAGGTTATGTGCATGAGTTCTTTTGTCCTTGCTCTGTTCCTGTTGTTTTGGTCACAAAGAAATATAGATCATGGCCTATGTGTGTAGATTATCGAGCAATTAATAACATTACCATTATATATCGTAATCCTATCTCTAGGTTAGATGATATGCTTGATGAACTTAGTGGCTCGATGATTTTCTCTAAAATTGACTTGCATAGTGGATCCACCAAATTCGCATGAAGCTAGATGATGAATGGAAAACAGCGTTTAAAACCAAGTTCGATTTGTCTGAGTGGTTAGTCACGCCTTTCGATCTCAATAATGCACCTAGCACTTTCATGAGATTAATGAATGAGGTTTTATGTACTTTCATTGGAAGATTTGTAGTAGGCTACTTTGATGACATCTTGGTCTATTGCACATTTCTAGAAGGGCATCTTGATCATCTATGTGTTGCTTTTCATGCTTTACGTGATGCATGCTTATCTGGTAACATTGACAAGTGCACCTTTTGCACGGATATTCTCTTTTCTTGGCTTTGTTGTGACATCACATGGAATTGAAGTCGATCAATCCAAGGTGGAGGCGATACACAGCTGGTCGACTCCTACCATACTCACACAAGTACAAAGCTTTCTCGGACTTGCTGGCACTACAGGAAAAGCGATTATTTGCGACGGCTGATTTTATTTGCGACGGTCAGCCGCCGCAAATAGCTTAAATTACGACGGCCCGCCTCTGGCCGTCAAAAATAAGATGACCGTCGCGAATAAGAGGTTATTTGCGACGGCTTTCGGACTGGCCGTCGCAAATAAGTGGTTATTTGCGACGGCCAACCCTAGGACCGTCGCAAATAACGGAGCCGTCGCAAATAAACCCTTATTTGCGACGGCCGGTCAAACGGCCGTCGCAAATAGGATTTAATTGCGACGGCCGTAAGTCGAGGCCGTCGCAATTAATACGGCCGTCGCAAATTAGGGCTTATATCGGGACGCTCCACCCCGACTCTTCATTTTCCTCATAACACCCCGCCGCCGCGCCCCCGCCACCGCCGCCGCGCCCCTGCCGCCACCGCCGCCGCGCCCCTGCCGCCGCGCCCCCGCCGCCGCGCCCCCCGCCGCCGCGCCGCCGGCCCGCCGCCCTCGGCCCCGCCTCCGCGCCCGCCTCCGCGCCCGCCGCCCTCGGCCCCGCCTCCGCGCCCGCCTCTACGCCCGCCGCCCTCGGCCCCCACCGGCGTCGCCTGCCTCCGCCTCCGGCCCGCCGCGCCACCGGCGTCGCCGCCGCCGGCCCGGACCGCTGCGCCCCCGACCGGACCGCCGCGCCCCCGACCTTGAGGTCAGTGCTACTCCCCCGTGTTTTAGGGTTTTTTTTTCAGATGTAGCTAGCAATTTTGTTAAGAGGTAGTAGCAATTAGCTATAGTAGCTTAGAATAGCTTGTATAGTTTATTTAAGGATTGAATCACTTAATTATAGAAGATGTAATAAAAAGGGCATTTGCTAGTGCAGTTTTATGCATACGGCGAAAGAACTTGAGTGTGTGTATGTATGGGAACGATGCCATGTAATAGGCCGTCGCAAACTAAGTCTAATATCGGGACCCTCCGGCCCCGACTCTTCATTTACAATTCCCCACCGCCGCTGCGCCCCGACACCGCCGCCCCCAGCGCGCCCACCGCCCCCCGCCGCCCCCGGCCCCGTCGCACCCTCGCCATCGGCCCGCCGCGCCCCGACCCCGCCGCCCCAGCGCGCCCACCGCCCCTAGCCCCCCGCCGCCCCTGCGCCCCTGGCCCGCCGGCCCCGCCGCTAGCCGCGCCCCCGAGCCGTCGCAATTTAACTGGTCGTCGCGAATAATTGCCTTCATATGGATTGTTCAATCTTCGAATGATTGTTGATCGAATGAGTAGAAATTGTTGCTCGATCTTGATGTTAATTATGCTTAGTTGTTAATGATGTTGGTTATGCAAATTTGTTGATAATGTTATTGATTATGTAGATGTTAAGCATGCTTATGTTTTGCTTTAGTATTCTTAATGTTTATGTTCATTGCTGCTTATCGTTATTGAATTAAGTTATTAAATGTTCAAATTTTGATTAATTGTTATGTTTCTTTTAGCATGTTTAATATTCTTTATATATATATATATATATATATATATATATATATATACATAAGCTGGTTAAAACGATAATGTATCAGAAGAAATATCAAAAGAGAGAGGAGATATTCTACGCCATATCGCATGCGGCGAGCATGACAGCGGAGGAGAGGCCGGCAGCGGAGGACGGCCCTGACTATGAAACTTTCAACTCTGACCCACTTTTCTCCTCACTCTCGTTCTCTTTCCTCATTCGTAAATGATTTATAAATGAACATGAGCAACGTAACCTATAGCAATTGATTACCCGTTTCGGATCGGCACGTCTCACATGCCATTGGCATGTGAGACGTGCAGGTTCGGAATTGTCCCTTTTTGGACAGCCTCGGAGTGACCGAGGGGGCGTGGCTTGTGACGAGATGTGGGTCCGGATTTGGACGAGATTTCGGTGGCGTAACCCTGTTGTTCTCTACTGCACCATTTTTGGGCGTGCAGTGGAGAACAGCGGGGTTATGCTGCCGAAATTTCGTTCGAATCCGGATCATCGTCTCGTCATGAGCACGCTCCGCTCGGTCACTCTTGGGTGGGTTTAGGATCTATCTGCCTAGGTTGTAGGGCCGTGACATAACACAACAATACATTAACGACAATTTCTTTCGCATTAAACTGCAGAGTCAAACATGGGTGAAGACCGCAGTTGGATGTATACTGGCTGGAAGAGCAGAAATGGTGGTCACTCCGATGAGTGGTTTATCAAGTTAGATCAATTTTTGGATCGAGCATTTTCGTTGTCAACGGAAGATATGGTGCGGTGCCCATGTACAAAATGCCGGAACACTAAGTTTTCGAGAAGATTGGAGCTTTCGTTTCACTTATGTCGAAACGGTTTCACTCCACAATATGAAGTGTGGACCTTCCACGGCGAGACTAATTCTCGAGTCATAGCCGAAGTGGATGAGGATGATGATATAACAGAGGTTGATAGGATGGATGAGATGTTAGAAGCTCTTGAAGTGGAGGATCCTCTTACAAATGAGGCAGAGAAGTTCTTCGAGAAGCTGAAGAAATCACAAGAGCCGTTGCATGAACACACGGCTGTGACCGTACTTGCTTTCTTGACCAGATTTATGGTAATTAAGTCCAAGTATTTTTTTTTCATCAACTGCTACAATGATCTCATGAAATTGATCTGCGATATCCTTCTACAACCTCACAAAGCGCCACCAGATATGTATCAGTCAAAGATCATGATATCTGGTCTCGGTATGAAGTATGAGAAAATTGATGTGTGCCCAGACAACTGCATGCTATTCTGGAAAGAGCACCCCAATGAGAAGATGTGCTTGAAATGTGGTAAATCGAGATATGTCGAAGTTGTTAATGACGATGACGATAATATGATGACAGATGTCGCACATAAGCAGCTTCGTTACTTGCCTGTGACACCTCGGTTGAAGCGGATGTTTCTTTCAAAAAGAACCGCAAGACACATGAGATGGCACAAAGAAGGTAAACGTGAGAACAAAGAATTCTTGACGCATCCGTCCGACGGTGATGCATGGAAGGCGCTAGACCGTTTCGATCCAGACTTTTCTCGTGATGCGAGGAATGTTCGCATCGGATTAGCGACAGACGGATTCTCACCGTTCAGTACGAATGCCGCGCCATACTCATGAGTCGAAGCGTACGACAGTTACAAGAAGCAGAAATTCAACCTTCGAGCTGCTTATTTGTGGTCCGTCCATGATTTGCCGGCATACGACATGTTTTCCGGATGGAGCACTCACGGCCGTCTGACGTGTCCGATATGTGCTTCAGACACGGATTGCTTTCGACTAACTCATGGAGGTAAAATATCTTACTTCGATTGTCACAGACGTTGGCTGCCCTCGAATCATATATTTAGGCAGCAAAGGCATGTCTTTCGAAAGAACACTGTTGTCACTAAAGGACCACCGAAGCGTCTCAACGGGTCAGAAATTTCTGATATGTTGGACAAACTGGTGCCTGATGAAGGTCGTCCTGGATATTTCGTAGGTTATGGAGAGGAACACAATTGGACTCACATATGTGGACTTTGGGAGCTACCATATGTGAAGTCGTTGATTCTAATGCACAACATTGATGTCATGCATCAGGAGCGTAATATGAGCGAAAGTATCATAAGCACTTGCATGGATATGTCTGGCAAAACGAAAGACAATTATAAAGCTAGACTAGATTTGGCAGACATTTGTCACCGTCCAACTCTTGAAATCTAAAGTGGTGGAAAGCCACGTGCTTCTTTCTGTCTTCGATCGAAAGAAAAGAAAGAAGTTATGAAATGGATGAAAACTTTGAAATTTCCAGATGGTTACGCAGCTAGCCTGAAACGAGCCGTAAATGTTAACACAGAAAACCTCACTGGGTTGAAGAGTCATGATTATCACATTATAATGGAAAGACTCCTACCTGTTATGTTCCGAGGCTATCTAGATGATGCGGTGTGGAAGGTTTTAGCCGAGCTCAGCTATTTCTATAGACAGCTTTGTGCTAAAGAAATCAAGATCGGGATGATGGATAAGTTAGAGGAGATACCTATACTTTTATGTAAGATGGAAAATATTTTTCCACCGGGTTTCTTCAATCCAATGCAACATCTGCTTATCCATCTTCCATTCGAAGCTAAAGTTGGCGGTCCTGTGCAATATAGGTGGATGTATCACATTGAAAGAGCGCTACGATATCTTAAACCAATGGTTGGCAACAGGACAAGGGTGGAAGGGTGCATCGCTGAAGCATATGCTCTTAAAGAAGTTGGATACTTTTCAAGTGTCTACTTTGCGGAAGAAAACAATATCAATATTTCGGCGATGCGGTACAATGTGGACGAAACACCTCCTCTAAGCGACCTTTCCATTTTTCAAACGAGAGGCACCACCGTTGGTAGCTACACGACCTACGTGCTATCCGAACAGGAAAGGACTGTTGCTTTACTCTACATGTACGCAAATATAGAAGGCATGCAGAAATACTTCGAGTAAGTGTTTCTCCTATGTTTATGCTAATCTACATATTTTGCTACACATGTACTCTAAAAGATGTTTTTTCATGTTCAGCGAGTTCCACAGACAATATTGGCCACATAGGCATCAACCTACGGCCAAACAAGTAAAAGCGATGCGAAAGGAAGGAATAAATGGGGGACATAGTTTTCTATCTTGGTTTCGAGAATATGTAATATTCTCTCGTCTTCTATGTATTATAAATTACTATTATTAAAGAAGTATTATGTAATATTCTCTCGTCTTTTATAACACTGTCGGACTCACAATGTCCATGAAGATTTGCGGCAGCTATCGTATGGATTGGTGAATGTTAGAAGCTATGGTCGATATGACGTAAATGGCTTCCGATTCCGTACAACTCATTTTGAAGCTCATCGTCCTCTCGCGGCAACATCAAATTCCGGTGTTGCGACGAGAGCAATGGACACTCAAGGGAATTTAACCGATTATTATGGTATCATTAACAAAATCCTTGAATTTACTTTTACCGGAAATAAGACCCTTCGAGTTGTCTTCTTTGACTGTGACTGGTTTGATCGTACTCATGGAACTCGAGAAAACCAATTTGGAATGGTGGAAGTGAAACATAAGGACCGACTACGGGGTTACGATACATTTGTTCTTGCGCATCAAGTTGAACAAGTGTATTATCTACCTTATCCATGCACGAAGCTCAGTGCTTGGTGGGTGGTATATAAGGTGAGTCCTCGTGAGCGGCTATATACTCCTGGGGATGATGGTTACCATGATAGCGAAGACGTTGAAGAAGTGTACCAAGAAGAAGAGTTGCCAGACACTTTTATCGTCGAGCTTGGTGCAGGACTCGATCAATTAGTTGGAGATGTTGAAGACGTTGAAGATGTAGAGGCAGATGATACGCGAAAACAAAAATTAGAACAGACCACGATGGAAGATCGTTGGGCTGGTTTAAGGAGTAGGGCACAGGCACATGACAATGATGTTGATGAATTTTGAAAGTGACTACAAGTAATGTTTTCTTGAAGATAGTAACATGAATTTTATATATTTTATTTGCATATTTACTAATTATCTAATTACAATAGGATGGCGTCAAAGAAGGGTAAGAAGGTGCCGCCGACGAGGGGGTTCTACCCCTCTAGACCTGAGGACGCTTTCGTTGGTGCCTCGTCGACTGGCAGCAGACGCTCTCAGCTGCTGGGGCACGTTCAGACCAGCTCTAGAGCTTCGTCACAGGTAAATGTCACTCGTTTTTGACAAATTCTTTAAATTCAAATTCACTTAAACTTACTTAGGAATCATTTGAATGTTGTAGTCCTCACCGGCTGACTCAGAGGCTGCGGCGCCTTCGGTGAGCCAGCCTTCGGCGAGGCAGCCCTCGGCCAGCCAGCACTCGGCGAGGCAGCCCTCGGCGAGTCAGCCCTCGGCTAGCCAGCCCCCGGCTGGCGATGACTTTGTTCCTAAGGCCTTTGACTCGGCTGGTGAGGAGCCGTCTGGGTCACCTGACGTGGCGCCCCAGCAGACGCGGAGGACGAGGAGGACTCACTTTATCAGTCCTCCCGCGGTCCCTTCACAGAGGATCGTGATTCGTCCAGTCGGAGACAGGTAATAAAAATTATAGTTTTCAATTTTAGTTTCTTTTGATTACTTAAGTAATGAATGAATGACTAAATATCTTACAGGGCTTGGGACGACTTGTCTTTCACCGGTGAGAAACACCAAAGACCGGTGAACGGTGTCCTCGGGTCCATAGTGCGTTTGCACTATCCCGGGGTCATCGACGGAGTGCCTGCTCTTTCGTGGGAGGACTACGCACGCGTCCATCACCAGGAGCACGGCAACCTTCAGGAGGCCGTATGGGCCGATTTTATGGTAAGTATGTTAAAAAAGTTTCTAAGTTACAACTCTTAAACTCTTTTAGTGCACATCTCTTCAATATATTCTTTATCGCAGGCAAGATATACTTTAGAGGACCCGGACGACCATCCCATGTTTGAGGATGCGAGGCGAGTGTTTCACTTCAACGCTGCCAAGGCGCTTCGACAAGCTTTGTCGAACGCCCGTGTTCAAATTATTAATGAGCACTTGAAGGCGAACCAGCAGCACGTGTTACACTTCCGACAAGAGAGCGAGAGGCACCTGACGGAGGAGGAGTACGCGCAGGTACGTGGAGTGTAGTAAGTATTTATTTTCTGATAATGTCCTCGATGGTACTTTTAATGACTTTCAACTATGTGCAGGGCCACGTGAGCTGGTTGCAGGGTCGGAACGATGCATTTCGGGCCCTTTGTCACTACTGGGCTAGCGACGAGTTTAAAGCTAAGTCCAGGAAGGCTCGAGACTGCAGAGGGGTGGAGTGGAAGAGCAGGCACGGGCAAGATAACCACTTGCGTTTAGCTAAACGCATGATAAGTGTGTGTAACTTATGTTTATATATTAATAATATATTGTTCGTACTAACACGTATTGACAGGAGCGCGAGACGGGGGTGCCGCCCACCCCTGCTGAGGTTTGGAAGAGAGGTCACAGGGACCCTTCTCAGCCGACGGGGTGCAGTCAGGCTGCAGCCGAGCGGTTGGTAAGTTTAGAAACCATTCATATTACATATAACTATATAAATTGTTGAACTTACACGATTTTATTGTTTTGCAGGCTAAGTACGGGGAGGAGGCTAGGAAGATACACGGCGAGGATTTCGATTGGGAACGTCAACCGATCGATCCTCAAGCCGCGTATGCAACCGGTGGTGGAAAAGCACACGGAAGGTGAGTTTGCAAGTCATTTTATCGTTTTCAATTCAAAGTATTCAAGATATTTTAATTTCATATTACTGACTCTCTTTTTTATAGGCTCACCATATTCGACGGAGTTGTCGACTCGAGGGCGGGTAGACCTGCGAGAGGCAGCTCCACGCAGGCTTCGGGTACGGGAGGTCGCCGCTCGCAGAGGGACATTGAGATGCAGTCCCTCCGAGAAACTGTAGAAGGAAATGAAAGGCGACATGAGGAGGAAAGGAGGGCGATGGAGGCCACGATCCAAACCCAGACAGCAATGTTGGCGCAGATGCGGGAAGCAATGGAGGTAACAATCTAAAAATTAAAATTCTCATTAATTCAGCTTAAATGACTTACTAATAGGTAGCATTTAATGTTTGCAATGACAGGCCATCGCTCGGGCGCAGGGTCTGGGAATCCAGCTACCGGTACTACCACCGGTCCTCCCAGACGATCCTTCTTCAGCGGGTCAGGTAAGTCTCTATGTAATCCTTCTTCTCCAGCGTAATAAGATTGAGATAGATGAAAGAGACAGATAATTAGATAGAAGAAAATGATTGAGATAGAAGAAAGAAAGAGATAGAAGAAAGGGAGACAGAAGAAAGAGTGAAAGATAGATAGAGTAAGATGGGAATGAAGAGAGAGTAAGACGTAGATGGAGATAGAGAGAGGGGAAGATAGAGGGAGGGAGATGTAGATGGAGATAGAGGGAGGAAGATAGAAGGAAAAGGATAGCAATAGAGAGATAGAGTGAGCAAGAAAGATAGAGTGAGAGACAAAGAGAGAAATGAAAAGAGAGAGGAAGAGAGGGTGATCTAGATGAAGATAGAGGGAGAGGGAGGGAGAGAGATGTTGATGCATTTATATTCTAACTCTAAATTTTATTAATTGCAGGGATCCGCGACGGCTGCACAAACGCCGTCGCCTTCGCTACCGCCGCCTGGATTGAGGCGCGACGACGACGACTTCGACTTCGGAGGTGGCTTTGGAGGTTAGATGGGCGAGTGAGCCCTTTTATTTACTTTGTTGATGACGATGTGAGATGTATCGGAATTTTAGTTTGTGATTGTGATGATGTTTGTGTATGCTGTGTATATACTGTGTATATTGTCTATATTGTGTTTGTTGTGATTCTGGCCATCGAGCCGGGTAGTGTTTTCTGTTTTTTAAAAAAAATAAAAAACCTTATTTGCGACGGCTTTTTATACAGTACCGTCGCAAATAAGAGTACAAGCTGTCGCAATTAAACCACAGTTATTTGCGACGGTCAGGCCGTCACAAATAAGAATTAATTGCGACGGCCTGGCCGTCGCAAATAGAGTCGTGGGTCCCGGAGGAGGACACGTGGGCCCTGCCCTTTGAACTTATTTGCGACGGTCAGGCCGTCGCAAATAGTGGCCCTTAATTGCGACGGCTGGACCGTCGCAAATAAGTTCGCGGGGCCCACCAGCCCGCAGCAACAACTTGCGACGGCCTCTCCTAGCCGTCGCAAATAAGTTTATTTGCGACGGTGGCCGTCGCAAATAAGCTTATTTGCGACGCCATATTTGCGACGGCATCTGGCTTATTTGCAACGGCTTCGGCCGTCGCAAATCGTCGGGGTTCCTGTAGTGTGGATTTTGTTATCGTTTTGTGAAGGACTTCAGCACCATAGCAGGCTTGTTGCATGAGCTTATGAAGAAGGTTGTTCCATTCATATTGGAAAAGGCGCAAGAGGCAGTATTTGAGACTGTGAAGGATAGGTTAACTCATACACTCCTCCAATTATCATATTTCAATAAGACTTCTGAATTGTAATGTGATGCTAGTAGTATTGGATTGAGAGGTGTCTTGTTGCAAGAGGGGAAACCTATTTCTTATTTTAGTGAGAAATTGAACGAGCCTAGTTTGAACTATTCCACTTATAATAAAGAATTATATGCATTGGTACAAACTTTGGAAACATGGCAACATTATTTATGGGCTAAATAATTTGTTATACATTCTGATCATAAATATTTGAAGCACATTAAGAGTCAAACTAATTTGAACTGTATGCATGTCAAGTGGGTAGAATTCATTGAGTCATTTCCTTATATCATCAAACATAAGAAAGGAAAAGATAATGTGGTTGTGGATGTTTTGTCTCATCATTATACTATGTTGTCCTAACTTGATTCTAAGATCTTTGGCTTGGATAATTAAAGAACAATATGCTTTTTATGTTGATTTCAAAGATGTGCTGCTACATTGTATAGAAGAAAAAACATGGAACAAGTTCATTCTCATTAATGCTTTTGTGTTTCGAGCTAACAGATTGTGCATTCCAGTTAACAAATTGTGCATTCCAACTGGTTCTGTGCGTATGTTACTATTGAAGGAAGCACATAGTGGAAGGTTGATGAAACACTTTGGTGTCAAGAAGATTGAAGACATCCTAGCAAGCCATTTTTTGCCGAAGATGAAAAGAGATGTTGAGCGGTTTGTTCCTCGTTGCACCACATGTCAAAAAGTTAAAGTCTCGTCTTAATCTACATGGTTTATACATTCCTCTCTCTGTTTGTAGTGCTCTATTAGAGGATGTTTCCATGGATTTTATTTAAGGATTTCCTAGAACAAAGGAGAGGAATAGTATTTTTGTTGTTGTGGACAATTTTCTAAAATGGCACATTTCATAACATGTTACAAAACTGATGATGCTAACCATATTGCTGATTTGTTCTTTCGTAAAGCACTATTGTTTTAGATCGGGATGCCAAATTTCATAGTCATTTTGGGAAAACTTTATGGGCTAAGTTGGAAACTAAATTGCTCTTTTCTACTACATGTCACCTTCAAACCGATGGACAGACCGAAGTTGTAAATCGTAATTTATCTACCATGCTTAGGGCTGTTCTGAAACATAACATCAATCATGGGAATAATGTTTGCCTCATATTAAATTTGCTTACAATCGTTTGCTGCATTCTACTACTAAATTTTGCTCTTTCTAGATTGTGTATGATTTTATTCCTCATGCTCCCATTGATCTTTTGGCTATGCCACCTTCAGAGAAATTGATTATTGATGCTTCTCGCCATGCTGAATTGATCCTTAAGGGGCATGAGCAAACTGAAAAACATTGAGAGCATGAACGCTAAATATCAACAAACCGTTAGCAATGGTAGAAAGCATGTTACTTTTGAACCTAATGATTTACTTTGTGTGCATTTGAGAAAAAAATATATTCCCTGATTTAAGATAGTCTAAACTGCTACCTAGAGATGTTGGATCTTTTAAAGTTTTTCGAAAAATTAATGATAATGCATATGGGTTTACTTCTTTTAATATTGCAAATTTGAAACTATATGTGGGCGAGAAAGACACGTTTGAGTCGAGGATGACTCTATTGCAAGAAGGGGAGGATGGTGAAGAAATCACTATCGTTGATATAACCACAACAACATACTATTCACCACTTACAACTAACATGGTCCAGCGACACGCGCTCATGCACGTGAACTTAATTATCAGATGAATTTGTTTTTGGCTGTTAAAAATTAATTCTCTTTCAAATAGGGAGCTATTAAAGCCTTGTGATGACTTTGTTATTCTTTGGTGCTTGAGAATTGATCTAGCTAGGAGTGAAGCAGGGATTAAGGCAATCAAAGCTGCTCCACCCGAAAGATCCTCGTAACTGCAACAAGTACCAGTTTAAAGGCAACAACAGTTATGCAATCTCCTTTTCTGTGCAAGTATGTAATCTGGCCATCCCAACCGTCCCATAGCAATTCAAAGGTTAGTGCACTTTTAGCACTTAAATCCTCCCACCTGGTATGAACAATATGCAAAAAAGACCCCGGAGCCGAGCCGAAGCTTGCATGAGCTGGTTGTCACGATGTTTCGTTCCTGTGTAGCCACGGATCCTAGAGAACGCGGCCTTAGACCGTGAGCGGCGCCCTACGCCGTCGCCGATGCGTGGCGCGTGCTGGCTGAGCGCGCTAACGCATGGACCACGCCTCCGTCGCCCACATCCCGCCATCGGAAGCCCAGCCGCTCCATTGCCGAGGGCCAGCGTCGGACGTGCAACTGCTTGAGACCGACGATTGGTGCCGCAGCAGACCGACGACCGCGGCCCTCGATCGTGAGCAGCGCCCAATGCGTGGCCAACTTTTTCCCAAGACAGGTACTGCTTTTGCCGTAGGAACTGCTTTTGCCGATTGTCCTGCTTTTGCCGTAGGAACTAGATTCAAACACAATTGCTTTTTTCTTTGCCTGTGTGCTAACTGCTGTTGTCATTTGGAACCAGATTGTTTGTGTTTGAATCACTAATTGTTTTGTACTACAAATTTGTATGTGACACTTCAATCATGTTCATACAGGGCAGAACTTATAATGGATGGAGTTGAAAATCATATGCTCGTCGATGTTGTTGAGTCAGATGAAAAATTTGCTGACGATTCTGAAAGTGCCATGAATAATAGGTAGGAAGCTTCGTTGTACTCCTATGGTGTATTACATTTTACCCAATATATAATGAAAGGTGTTAATGTTTTATAGACTTGGATCACTCTCCTCTGTTTGGGATGATCCCGAACATGACATTGTCACAGATGGATTTATGACACCAACGAAGAAAAAAATATACTTAAAGTGAGTGTTTTCTACATGTAATTTTTTCATATACTTACAACTATTGTTCATATGATTGTTTATAAAAGTTATCTATATTTACAGGTAGGCTTGACATTTGATGATGTTGAATCCGTTGAGAGATTCTACAAGGACTATGCATATGATATTGATTTTTCTGTTCATATTGGACAATAAAGATTAGATGAAAGAGGAGCCGTTAAATGGAAACGATACTTATGTGCAAGAGAAGGACTCAAATCAGAAAAAGGTAATACATCTAAGGATTTGTCTAATGTTCGCTTTACTAGAGAGAGCAGATGTGGATGTGAAGCTTATATTTATGTGAAACGCATTGTGGAAGGGAAGTATGAAATTGCAGTACTATATGAGGATCATAATCATGATCTTGTTACACCGAGCAAAGTTCATCTACTGAGGTCGAAGAGACATATCAGCGAGAAGGCAAAAACAACCCTTTTTAATTGTCACAAAGCAAGCATAGGAACATCACAAGCATATAGGTTACTACATGTGGGTGTAGGAAGTTTTGAGTACGTTGATTGCACAAAAAAGGATCTACAAAACTACTATACTGATTTTAGAAAGAAAATCAAAGATGCGGATGCTCAGATGTTTATTGACCAATTTGGTAGACTTAAGGAATTGGATCCAGACTTTTTCTTTGAATATGAAGAGGATGATGGTCGGTTGATTCGTGTCTTTTGGGCGGATGCAACTAGTAGGAAGAACTACGTTCATTTTGGTGATGTGCTTACCTTTGATTCCACTTATAGCACGGACCAGTATGACATGAAATTCACACCTTTCACTGGAGTCAATCATCATATGCGTTCAATATTTTTTTGTGCTTGTTTTTTGGCTGATGAGAAGATTGAAAGCTACATTTGGTTATTTCAGACATTTTTGTGTGCTATGGAAGGAAAGGCTCCATATCTTATTGTGACTGATGAGGATGCTAGTATGAGGGTTGCTATTATTACAGTTTTACCATACATTATACATAGGTTGTGTATGTGGCATATAATTAAAAAAATTCCTAAGAGAGTTGGTCCTAAACTATTACAGGATGATCGGTTCTGGAAAAGAGTTAACTCATGTATATGGGGTTCAGAAACAACAGAAGAAATTAAAAACAAATATCAATCTATGATCACAAATTATAAGTTCGAGGACAATGAATGGTTACAAAAAAGATATGAAATTTGAGAGTCATAGATACCAACATATTTTAGTCACATCTGGCTTGGAGGTATTCTTCGAACAACATCAAGGTCAGAGAGTGTAAATTCATTTTTCAATCGCTTTATAGGTCATAAACTTGCATTTGTCAAGTTTTGGCTACGTTTGATACAGCATTGAAATGCCAACGATATGAAGAACTCATACATGATAACACCACAATGCATACATATCCTAGTTTATTTACTTCATGGGAAATAGAAGAACATGGTGTTGCTGTTTTTACCCATGAAGTGTTCAGAAAGTTTCAAGAAGAGGTATTAGCTGCAAGGGAGCATTTTGATGTCCAGAGCACAACTGAAATGGAGAACAAAAAGATTGTTACCATTACTGACAACCACAACAGAGTTAGAGAGGTGATATGCTTCACTGTAGATCAGGTATGTAAGTGCTTGTGCATGCTTTTTGAGTCTACGGGCATACCATGTCGTCATATTATACGTATGTTCAGAGGTGCAAGAATAAAAAAATTACCAATGCACTACATCACAAAAACATGGACAAAAGATTGTAAAAGTTAATATCATACTACTATTTCATCTTCACGTCATATTATACTAATGTTCTATTTTCACGTCATATCATATTAATGTAATGCTTCGTAATTTTCAGACACGATGGTTTATTAGTGCAAAAGGCAACAACTTTCATGGATGAATCTATTGAAAGGAAGATGTCATATGTGCAAAATAAATTCAAAGATATTTGTCAAATGGCCAAGATATCAGAAGAAGGCTTGGACCTTTTGATACAAAATTTAGAATCATTGTCCTTGCAATTTCAACCTCGTTCTCGCACTAGACAAGAACATGAAGAATTTATTGGTTGTACCATTTCAAACGAAGTGCAAATACTCCCACCTAATGATGTTGGTTCAAAGGGAAGATGCAAGAGAATATTGGGACATGGAGATAAAGGTAAGACAAGAAAGAATAAAAAACAAGGACCACGAAAATGTAGAACATGCAAAGATGTTAGACATGGTAGTCGTAACTGTCTAAAGAAAATTAATGTGGATGAAATTTGAGAATTGCACCAAAAAGAAATGTATGGTGTACAATTTTTTTAATGTACTTTGGCAGCCTTATGTCCTTTTTTTTCTCTTTTGGATTTTGATTGTGGCATGAGGCTAATAACTGATATATTAATGTTCTGCAAATGTACATGTACTGTGTGGCATCTAAAGCCACGTTTTTGCTGCACATGTATTGTGCGTGTCATGTTCATACTGTAGCGGCACTCATTTTGTGCGCGCGTACATGTACTAGCTTGCATTTGGAAATCTGATATGTAGCTGTTCATTCAGCCTCCAATGTATGTAGCTGTTCATTTGTCCTTCGCTGCAAACAAACGAGCACTGAATCCCCGTTGTCCATGTACACAAAATCCGGACTTCTCAAGGAGTCACAAGTTGACATTGTCTCATCGACGGAAGCTGAGCCTCCCGAGCATCCAGGAGACACAAGTTACTGTAGCGGCAATCATTTTGTGTGCGTACATGCTCAGAGAGCAGCGCTACTTCTATGTTCCTATGCGGCAAATCATCAAACAGGTTACGTGCGTCTACATCACGAGAATACATGACGCTGATCATTTCGTTGAGCTACATGGTCGACGGCGGCGTGCTCAGCGCAGGGGCAATGGAGACGTGGTCCGCACGTTAGCACGCTCAGTCCGCACGTGCCACGCACCGGCGACGGCGTCGGGCACCGCTCACGATCTAGGGCTGCGTTCACTAGGATCCGCAGCTACACATGAACGAAACGTCGAGACAATCGGCTCATGCAAGCTTCGGCTCGGTTTCAGGGTATTTTTTTGATATTATTCATACCAGGTGGGGGGTTTAAGTGCTAAAAGTGCACTCACTCTTGGATCGCTATGGAACGGTTGTGATAGTCGGATTGCATGCTTGCACAGGAAAGGAGATTGCATAGCAGTTGTTGCCCAGTTTAAAAGGGGCATAACTTTCAACTTTGTAGGTTGTTTAATGCAAATAAGTACTTGTTAGAAAGGTCGCTTCGTCTACTTTCCATTGAATCAATAATCAATAACAGATGATGCTTGAGCTGCCCAAAAAATGCCGAACAAGACTCGTGACTCCATTCTAAGTTCTAGTCTTCCTCCTCTTTATAAGTAAGTAGCAGTCATAAGAAGAATTTGGATTTTGTTTTTTACAAGTTTAGCTATAGCTACTTCCTTGTAACACAATTGTCGATGAGACCTTTCGATTACTTCAATTATAACCCCTAACTTATCACACTCGTAAGTGTTTGCTTGTTATCTTGTTCTTGCTTGTTCTTCGATTGTTTGCAGATTCAAGGCTGTTCTTGCCACAACAAGAACAGCAACAACAGGAACTGATGTAACTATTGTTAAGGCGCAACACCTTTGTGGTTGTTGTAGTCGGGTAGCACAACGTCTACATTCACCCAAACTGTAGTTATCAAGAGACGGTGTAACTATCCCTCAAAAGGTCACATCATTCTGGTTGTGGTAGTCGGGCACACTACGTAAGAAATGCTCATTCGAGACGTGCCCGAACAAAAAAGGGAGACGAACAAATAGTGCGTCTCAGTCGTCGTGTCTCGCATTATGTTGTCATCAGAGACGAGCGGCAGGCGCGTCGCCGATCATACTAAGTGCGAGACAAGCTCAAAGAAAGCACGTCTCCTTTCTTTGAGTCATAATAGACAGACTTTACGAGGTCATTGGAGACACGCAAGGCGCGCGTCGCCCATCATCGTACATGAGACACGCTCTAATATAGCACGTCGCAGATATATTGACTGATCCGAGACAGACTTTATGATAGTCTGTCGCATATTTGTTGACTGATCTTAGACGCGCTATAAGAAATCACTTCTCCTTTATTTAGGTAATGCAAGACATCCTATGTTACAGCACGTCGCAGATTGTTTACAGGCAGGTTCAGTGCGGTGCTAACAGGAGACGCTCCCTACTAGACGCACTTATCCTATCAGGTGCCCCCAACCCTGATTATACTGGTTCCCGGCTGCATCCTGGAGCTAGCCAGGATTTGGAAGCCGCATTGCCTGTGTGAGCAACATACACATATAGAAACATATGTATAGTCAAATATCTTCTGTTCATCCAGCTTAACATGTAACTAATCAAATATTAACAAATATTAACAAAGTGTACACACATTGACTAATCAAATATTAACAAAGTGTAAATCATGGTTACCAAGTAACTATTTACACAGAATTCCCGTGTTCATCCAGCTTAACATGTAACTAATTTACACAAAGAATAACTATAATCTAATCCTCTATTGGGTAATGAAATTTAACCTTTGAATTAATGATTTCAGAAATGATAAACCTGCATAGGACATCTCTAATTTGCTTAAGGCTACGACCTTCAACATTCCTGAAGGCGGGTCCGTAGTCCTGCCACATGATAAAATGAGATTTAACAAAAGATTAGTAATAAAGTAAAATAAATGCACTTACACATACATTGCAATTAGGTTGCTCTCCAAATAAAGCCATGTGTAGGCAGATGCGTAAGCCGCACGTGTTGCCCGGAGCTTGTTGTGGTACATCGAATGCAGTATGATGTGTAAGCTATCGGCATTTTCCTTTTACTTGTCAAAATGTCCTAAACAAAACATTCACAGTTAATGTAAAATTATCGCGTAAGAAAACTAAAGTGAAGAAGGAACGTACTCGTCAATAACAGAAGAGATATCATTCCATGACCGGATCTTTCGCTCGCCAAATTTTTCATCTTTCGGCCTTAAGGAGTCACAGTACCAGACATGGTCGTACCGTGTAGATATTGCTATGGTTACCTAATGGTTACCCGAGTTGAATGGTACAACTAGGAGGTCCTTATCACTGTACTGTTTCATTGCATTCACAAAATATTGAACAACTTCTTTTCTGCCGCTTGACGTTTGAATATAAGTCATCCCTGGTACTTGCGGGTCAAGATATGCAGCAGATGCATTTCCCGTGGTATGACAAGCATGTTGCTGCTGATGCCTACACACAAAATGTCAAATTTGTAACATATAACACTTGTATTGAGTATGTATTGAAGAACCTAGTTTTTGAGGAGACTTACAATGTGAAGCAGCGTATTAGGGAGATATCCAACGTGTCGAGGTTGAAAAGGTCGTAGAGATCGGATCATGAGATGACAAAAGCGCCATCACCTAAGAGAAAGTGTTTATCCTTCAATGCCACTAGTATGGTATCTAATTTTTGTAATTTTCCATGTAGTATTGATGAAGTTGAACACAAGGTTTACCAACTTGTTTGAGTGAGGCCGCAGTTAACATCGGCTTTCCCTTTTCATACTTCGGGTTTGCATGCGTCATAGCTTTCGGCGACCTTGGGTTAGGTTCCAACTCTTTCATTGGTTTCTTCCAACCTTCCTTCGATGATAATTGCCGCTGCAGCAGACTCTTGTTCTTGGAACGTACATTCTTTGTCGACTTTGCGGGCGGCTGATCAGGTGTAGGGTGCAGGGCACTTCGAGTGTGAGGTGGAGACCGATGTGGCTGCTCTTCAAGTGGAGAGTTCTACGGCAGCTCTACAGTTGGAGACAGATGCGGCTTCTATGTAACTAGAGGCATCTGCTATCCAATTGGAGACTTGTGCTGCTTCTAACTGGAGGCAACGATAGCTCTAGAATTGGAGATAGATCCATCTGTTCTGGATTCAGATGTAGAAGCAGACGTGCCTTAGAATACAATGAAGCGGTTGACACGGAAGTTGTTGCTGCTGCTGGGTCAAAAACACTAAGGATCCATTTCCACTGAACCCTTCTAGTAACTGCATCTCGCATAGTCAGTGTTGTATTGTCTGGTGGCACTTCGAGTTGCAGGTTTTTTGTATGTTCATACAGCATGTCCATCTTGACCACAACATAGGATGTTGTGTCCACCTGGATGTCGTCAAGCATGTTCTGATCGGGATACACTAGCCCTCTCTCAACCTCCATACGAGCGATTCCTCCGACCATTAGTAGAAGGCTCCATGTTGTTGGCTGAGTCAAGTTATCTATCGTGTCCGGCTCAATTGAAGGTCCAGATGCTGGTGCCTGAAGATCCTCCTATGGTTGTCCACCCCCAGCTGCTGTAGAAGCAAAGCTGCTCCTACGCTCCTCGTCATTGAAAATTCGTTAGGGATTACTATACCTGCTCCCTCCAGCATTTGCTTCACGTCTTCTAGGAGCTCCCTTCTCAGTTGTGTTTTTAGTTCCTCGACGTTAACCTGTGATGTCAAGGCCGTTTTCCGCTTCTGATAAGTAGTTTTGTGTTACGAAAAACCCTCCCTCCAAGTCAACTTACTTGAAACACCACGAACACGACCTCGTTGCTCCGGTCTTTCCAGGGCCTTGGTGAGGGAATCGTTTTCCTTCTCACCATTTGACTCTTCACTGCTCATGTTTCAGGCTCTTTGAGTGACGTGTAAGGTGCTCGGGCTGTAGAAGCTGATACCGCTTGACTCATACAGTTGTGAATGAGCACGTATTAATGGTTTCAACCATCCACAAAAATTGTCGTATGGATTCGCAACACCTAGCTTGGCCAATGTTTCATCCTGTTGTTCCCAAATCCTTTTTTACCGGCATAACTAGTGTTGCCGAGGTGGTGTTCAAGCTCGTTCTGCGATCAGAGTCACTTCATACATTCACTGCTCTTGGCAAATTCTTGTGATTCACACTTCTCAACAAATCTCGTCCAGTCCTCTTCTGACACATGTTCATACTTATAGAAGGGGGTTTCACGATTCTTCCAAAACTCGCGAAGCTTTGTTTTGTAGGTCCTCCATGCATGAGAGATCATCTTCATAGCTAGTTTCTTCCCCTTCTGTTTCTTATGTTCCGGATATTGAACATATGGTTGGATAGAGCTTTCGAAGAGTTCATCCTTTTTATTTTCGATCAAGTGATCAAATCTCTGCAGGTTTAGCGGCACTCTTTTTTGAGCAGCTAGACCACAAATTCTTGACAGTCTCATATTCACATTATGGTCCAGAGGTACGCCTTCATCATTGGACTCATCAACAGTCACAACGTATGTCGGCCACGTCGTCCGTGACCTTTTCTTTCTTGTGTTACCAGAGGCAGATGCATCCTCTTCATGTGTCTGCTGTTGAGTCTGCTGTTAAGCCTCCTCTTCAATATGCTGCTGATGCTCCAACTGAGACATCTTCAAATTCATAAAAAACACTGAAATCCTGTAAAACATTATCAAATTTCAGTCACATTCCCACAAATGGTCACATAATGGAGCAAATTCTCTCATGGCATTTGTACCTTAATAAGAAAAAGATATATGTACCAAGTGTAAGGACAATCCAAACCAAGCAATCATTAAATAAATCACTAAACATTGACCGGTACTTAGCCAAAGTGTAATACTCTAAGCGTAGGACTCCGAAAATATATTAAACATTGACCGGTGAACCACCAAAGCGCAGAAGATTTCGACTCCAACCAAAGCCTAATACTCTAAGCGTAGTACTCCAAAAATATACTAAACATTGACCGGTGAACCACCAAAGTACAGACCATTTCGACTCCAACCAAAGTGCGATCAAACCTTATTAGGGTAGTGCCGAGCTGGTGGACGGGGAGTCGAGGGTCGACGGAGGCAGCGCGAGAATGAGCAAGAGGGCAGTGTCAAGGCGGCGACGAGCTCCGGGTAAGTAGACCGATGCAGCGGCGTGCTCCGAAGAAGGGGACGATGTGGCCGCGGTTTCTACAACGAAAAGTGATCAGCGCACGCGAAAAGTGAAAAGTTTTGCTATGTGTTGCAAAGAGAGCGTGCGAGAGAGTTAAAAGTACCTTAGGGCAGTGTCAAGGCGGCGACAAGCTCTAGGGAAGCGGACCGGCGCGATGGCGTGCTCCGGGGATGGGGACGGCACGACGGCGGTTTCTAGGGCGAGAAGTGATCAGTGCGCGCGAAAAGTGAAAATGTGTACTAAGTTTTGCGAAGAGAGGATGCGAGAGAGCTAAAAGTACCTTAGAGAAACTATTGCAGACGTGCCTCAAAAGAGCCACCGCTAAGCGCGTCTCGCTTTTGAAAAGTGCGTCTCTTTTCTTTTGAATTAATGTGCTTCCGTTGCCATAATGCCATTCGGGCACATAATTTGAAGCGCTCCGACCTCATTGTCTATGACATGTGGGACCGTGCCAAAACTTAATATGCAAAATCTCAAATTCCATGTGAACCTTCATGATTGTCAGATTAAATTTTGTTTAATTTAACATCATGAAGGTCCACGTGGAACTTGTTGCGAATGTTGCAACGCCACGCCTTATATGCTCGTTGCACCGCGCTTAGAGTTCCGAGGTGGGACAAAGAGCTAAAAGTACCATGGCAACAATCGGAGACGCGCCAAAAAAGAGCCGCCGCCGGGCACGACTCTTTTCTTCTGAATTAATGCGAGCCGTTGTCGGTAATGCCATTCGCGCAAATCGAAGCATCTAAACCGGAGACGCACTTCTGAAAAATGAGTCTCACATTATCTTGCCTAAGACATGCACCTTTGTAAGGCGCATCTCACATCACTTTCGTATCCCATTTTTCAGGGCAGAGCAAGTTCTATATTTAGTAGTGCTTCCTTAAGAAACAAAATACAAGGCATCAGTACTTCTCCATAAGAAACAGAGCACATATGATGAATGAAAGTCAAATTTTCACTCAAATGGCAATATTTTCACACATTTGAGCATATATCACACAAATATCCAAATGGAAGTCAATTTTTCACTCAATTGACCATATTTACACGCAATCAATTTGGTACTTTATGTTGCGGTCTTGGTTTTTTGAAATTCTTGACTTTTTCATGGTGGCCGTTCTGCAAGTAAGGAAGTTCGTTGGCCGATGGTATTCTTAGCTTGATCATCGAGGTGACAAAAGGAGGAATCTCATCAAATTGGTCAAACTCTTCCTCATCAACGGCATTCTCGACTCCGACGATTCGTCATTTTCGATGTATAACCACCTTAAGTCTTTTATTTGTTGTGTCTGGAACATAAAACACTTGATCAATGTGTTCTGATAACACGAAAGGCTCCTACTTATATCCTTGACGGTTAAGATCAATGCTACCGAACTCATACTTGTCTTGTACAACACCTTTGATTCCATCACCCAGTTGCAACGGAAAAGAGGAATTTTGAATCCTTGAAAGTCAAGCTCTGAGATCTTTTGTATTTGACCATAGTACATGTCTTTGTCTTGGCCTGCATTATTATCAGCATCAACACGGACACCACTATTCTGATATGTGCTTTTCTTATCTTGTTCTACAGTGTAGAACATATATCCATTTTTATCATACCCTTGATATGTAATAAATGTGAATATAGGACCACGAGCCAACTTTTTTAGATATTCACTTGTTTGAGTATTCAATGAGTGAGAAATCCGATCCCAGAGCCATCCAACTCCTATGTTCATTTGCTAATCATGATTCATTGCGGCCAGGATTGTCTCTAAGCACCACCACATTGTGCTCATCGAGGTACTCTGAGACAATGGACATGTGTTGCAACAAGTGGAAATAAGCGCAAAAGAATAAATGTGAATCTGAAGTTATAGCCTTCTTCCCAATGGTTCCTTTTCCCGTGAGCCTTCCCTCATGACGAGACTTGGGAACACCAATCAGGTTACTCGGGTCAGTGTAGTTTAGAGCTCACTTCACAGCTTCCTCTGTAGAGTATCCTTGTATCATGTTGCCCATAGGGTAAACTCGATTTATAACAAAGGACTTCAGTATGCCGTTGAATCTCTCGTAAGCACATCTGGTGAAGGAACACAGGGCCGAGTAGCTTTACCTCCTTAATAAGACGAGTTGTGAAATGGACGCTGATGTCGAAAAAAGCAGGTAGAAAATACATCTCAAGGAAGCATAAAGTTTCATAGTTCCTTCTTTTTCCAATAACTCGAGATCTTCTTCACATAGTACTTTTTGACCAATTGCATTGAAGAAAAAGCAAAATTTCATTATATCCTCCGAACATTAACTGGTAGGATATTCCGAATTCCAACAGCAATCATCTGCGTAAGCAATACATGGTAATCATGAGACTTCACACCGGGAGCTACTTTTAGATCTAGAAATGAAATAAGACTTGAGACGTTCGTCGAGTAGCCGGATGATACTTTTACATTTTTCAAGAACCACAAAACTCTTTCTTTTCATTTTTTGAAAGGGTGATGCATGATGTGCGTAGCTCCGTTCCTTTTACCGAGTCATCGATCCACAACTCAGGCCTAATTCCCATTTTCTTTAGATCTGCCCGTGCATGTCCATGGTCCCTAGTTTTCCCATCAGTGTTAAGCAATGTCCCTAGTAGGCTCTCGCACACATTCTTCTCAACATTCATCACATCAATCGAATGACAGAGGTCTAAGTCTTTCCAATATGGTAGCTCCCAAAAAATCGATTGCTTCTTCCACATATCATCTTTGCCAATATTTTTGCAAGTCATTTTCCGCTTACCAAGGACAACATGGATATCCTTGACCATTTCATAGACTTCATGACCCGTGAGAGGAGGTGGAGGACGCCTCTTCTTAGTGTCACCATTGAAATATTCCTTCATACTCCAAAACGGGTGCTTCATTGGAATGTAGCGTCGATGTCTCATGTACACTATTTTTCGTGACTCGCTCAAGTACTGTGAGTCTGTTTCTCTCAAACAATGTGGACATCCGCAACCTACTTTCTTACTCTGTCTGGACAAGTTAAGTGTCGCTGGAGAATCACTAACAACCACAAATAAAATGGCTTTGAGGCGAAAGTACTCACGCTTGTGGTCATCCCAGGCCCGCACTCCGTCGTTGTACCCCAACTGCTTTAGATCTTCAACCAGAGGCCTGAAATAAGTGTCGATGTCATTCTCAGGTTGTTGTGGCCATGATGTCAACCCTGACATCATAATATATTTCCGTTTGTTGCACAACCAAGGAGGAAGGTTCAAAATTGTAAGCACAATTGGCCATGTGCTATGTGTGCTACTGTTCAAAAAAGGATTCATGCCATCGATGCTCATTGTGATTCTAATATTCCTCGTATCAATAGCAAATTCAGGATTTCGTGCATCAATGTTTCGCCACTGTGTGGCATCAGCAGGATGTCTTATTATTCCAGCATCCTGCTTATGCTTCTCTTTGTGCCATCGCAACAATTCCGACTCCTTGTTTGCAAACCAACGCTTCAAACGAGGAATGATAGAAAAGTACTAAAACACCTTTTAGGCCCTCTTTTTCTTCTGTTGTAGTTCTCGTCATCACCGTCATCTTTTCTACGATTAAATCTGTTCACTCCACAAATAGAGCATTTCTCAAGATTTCTGTACTCAGGATCACAATATAAAATACAATCATTCTTGCACGCGTGAATTTTCTCCACCTCCAAACCCAGTGTACATATTATCTACTTTGCCTCATAAACTGTCGTAGGGATTGTGTTGCCTTGGGATAACATGTTCTTAAGGAGCTTCAACAATTCCTTACAACTACAAGCACTCCATCCGTTGCTCGCCTTTAACTGGAAAAGTTTTACCACCGCAAACAGTCTGGTGTACTTAGCCGCACAACCATGATACAATGGCTTCTTCGAGTCTTCGATCATCTTCTTGTAATTTGCAAGTTCACCATGACTGTACCGATCATCGTTACTATGTCTCTCGACATTGTGTAACATCTCCTCTATATTATGCACCTAAAAGTCAATGTCGTCATCGGTGAACCCTGATATATCTGGCTCGTTCACATCCTCGTCGTGATCTTCTTCGACACTGGTAGGTACCTCTCTCTCCAGATATGAATCTCTCATCTCTGCTTCATTAAGCTCCTTCTCCCTATGTTTGTTCCAACATTGATAATCAACCATGAATCCATGTGTGATCAAATGTGACATCAACACTTTATATGTGCGATATCTCTTCTCATTCTTGCAGTGTTTGCAAGGACAACAAATAGTCTCTCTAATGTTGTCCAATATATCTTTCTTCGCGAAAGCGATAAATGCATCTACCCCTTGGATATATTCATTACAAAGGCGCGGCCTATACATCCAACTTCGACCTGACAACATCTACGTACAGAAAAGAAGAACTAAATCAAAGAAATTCAAACTCAGTGATAGTCAAGATCTAAAGGTAAAAAAATAGTAAGGAACAAGAGAGGAGGAGAGGACTAATCATTTGTTTTAAGATTCACTGATAATCACCGCAAGACTTTTAGAATGAAAGAGGAAAAGAGCAAGACAAGAACACGGCAATTCTAGTAGCCACTTGTTGTGCCACAGCATGGAGGTCGTAGAAGGGTAACAAAAAATCGAAACAGACCAATATAAAGCACGTCTCTCTATAGAGGGAATGGGAGACGGACCCGCTTTCACAACTAAAGGAGATGCGACAGACCGGTGGTTATGGGAGACGTGCCTATTCGATAATTAAAAGAGACGACTGCAACCAAAGTCTGTCTAAGTTACCTAACAAATATGAGTCGCGCTTAATTAAAGCGCGTCTCTCGTTTGTCAGAGAGGAGGGCGCGTCTCGGATACCTACTTAACTGAGACGGGCTGTATTGTAACGTGTCTTCTTGTACGTTCAACCGAGTCATGTCAGATCCTCGCTGAAGCGAGCTCGTCTCACTTAAGCTTATCAGAGACGTTCTTCTTTTAGCTCGTCGCCCATCTTTGTCTCCTATTTGAGTTTATTACGTAGTGGCAACCAACGTCAGCTTCCACCAATTTCATTCATCACTAACATCTCTCATCGAAAGATAGGGCATCCACGTATCGATTGAGTTTATAATATAGATCCATATTTTGCTCTTTGGCACCACTGTAATCACCAACATGAACCGTCCAAAGACGGGAGGATCCAAATTAGAAAGCAGTAAAAGCCAACAGGTAGGATAAGATTGCGGGGTCGAACTGGGGCAAGCCACGTTTGACGAATGCATCAGATCTTCAAGGTGAAAAAAGATTGTTACATCACAGAGAAGTCTCGGATGCAAATTACCCATAAACTTGTAACTCATCATCTGAATCTGTCAAATCAACCAGACTCGAGTGTAGAACACCTGGAAGTGAAAATTCCCACCCGCACGCGTACTGTGGAGTGCTAAATCTAACGGGTACGGCCCCCAAGTGAAACTGCCATCCGACTTTACCCTCTTTGGGAAGGACGGACCCGGAGCACGCCACCAACTGTGCGGGCCACCCATTAGTTTCCCGGTTTCTCCGGTTGGGCAAACTGATTGATGAACGCCGGTTGGGCAAACTAAATAAATAAAAGGCGAGGTGGCGAGTAGAATACAGCGATACCCTTCCAAAGGCTAGCGGACAAAGGTCCCTTTGCAGAGGCGTCGTCATTCTCGGAGTCATCGCCGCTTCCGTCGTTTGATCCCACTCCTCATCCGCAAGCCGAACCGTTGTTTATTTATTCCTCTACCGGAGGCGTCGAATACTCCTCGAATTTGTTATAGTAGCATAACATGCATTTGCAAAAGCGAATGCGAGTACGCGTGAGAAGCAAGCTCCCACGTTGTGCGGTGAGCCGGAGACGGTGGCGATGCGGACGAACGCAAGCGGCCAAGGCGGGCATTCATCCCCAAGCCGGAGCCCGGATCTCCTCTCGTTTTGATCAAAGTACGACGGGGTGTTTGGATTATTCTGTGGCGGGGCTGCCACGCACGACAAAGGTTGGCGTATTGGGTGGGACTTTTTGTCAACCGTGTGCAGGGAAATGGAAAGGTCTTTTGTCGTGGCGCTCTCACGTTTGAGACTCGACCGACGTGGAGAATACTAGTATGCTGACTTTTCAACCCACGACTACTACTACTAGGACACAGGGTCTTGGCAATTTCAGCGTAGTAACACTTGAACAAAGTGGTTGATACTGTGAGCGTTTGAAATGTACCACATGATCCCACTCGGTTAGTTTTAAGTTATCTTACAATATAGCAAATCTACTAGTAAAAATCATCTTTAACCGTCGTTCCCGCCTTGTATTAACAACCTGCGCTGATTTCATCATGCCTGACTCGTCGGGCTCGTACCACTGCCACCCTCAATTGGACTGGACCCGCCGCTGCCGCCGCCACCGCCAAGCGTGCCCCACCGGCTCCCCGCCGCAATAACACCGAGCCAAGCTTGCGCCACCTCCCCGAGTAGGGCTTGACCCGCCACCGCAGCCATCGATGTCACCATCGCAAGGCGGACTAAAGCTGCTGCCGTTATCGCCGCCGCGAGTCGGGCACATCGCAAGGCGGACTAAAGCTGCTGCCGTTATCGCCGCCGCGAGTCGGGCACGTGCCGACACCGACGCCACTGCCACGAGCCCGGCGCACCACCTGCCACTGTAGCGAGGTGGGAAAGAGCCTGGTCTCAATCTCCGTTTCTCCGTTCGAAGGGCATGAGGAGAGGCTTTGAGGGTCTTCCATATCAGGCTACAAATAGGTACGAATTGTTGGGAATATGCAGGCATAATGTGTCATGCCCGAGCCATGACTCACGGGGTCATAAATGAATGAGCCCAAGCCCGAACGACCGGTGGGTGACGACCTTCAATGCGGAGCAGGACACGCGGAGCGGGTTCGATCATTTACATGACATACACACTCGAGTGCCCCTCTGACACACCCCAGCGGGCCGACTAGCACATCTTGCACCCCGTCACATCCGGCGATACAATGGGCGCACCTGCGCCACACTATGGCGATGTACAATGACAAGACAAGAACAGGCTGGACGATGACCTTTGCGGCCTGACTGCATCCTGAGGCACTCCGCCTGGTACGTGGAGTAGATATGCACCCTTGTAACCCCCACCCCATTTATGCGTAGTCCGGGCACAGATAGGACGATTGGATAGGACATGGTCCGGCGGCCAATAAATAGTGTCGACGTTTGGAAAATTGGCTAGTAGAGATTGTGGCATGCGTTCTTCCTAGAGGTGGCCTAGCTATCGAGACATGGGGTTTATACTTGTTCAAGCAACAAGCCCAATGTCCACTTTGGTGTTCTTTCTTTGTTCACAACAGGGAGCTATTCTTACAAAGAAGCAACGTCCTGGTGCTAGATGACGCGAGCAATGTCGCACTTTCGTGCGTGTATGTGTATCCTATCCTCTTTGAAGGCGATCCCCTTCAATGATGGCCAGTCGAACCTTTTTATAGGGGAGATCAACTTCACAACAAGCACAACTACTATCTATCCCGGCTCTCCTTATAAATGGGGTGGGGTTTACAATGCATTCTAGACCTGTCTTATCCTCTGTGTTCCTTGGGGCGGGGGTTAGATCTTGGTAGCCCCCTCTGTACCTACCTTCGTCCCTTGGCTTTTTGCACCCTATAAGTGTTGGATGACAAATTCGCCCAACCACCACTATGGATGGGAATGGGACGTGTCGTATGAGACTTTTGGCAAAACTCATAACCTGACCTCAGGGGTCGGGGCTCTAAGCCGCCCGAGCGCACAACATGACTTCCTTATCCTTTTCTTGTGTCAAACGGCTGGGGCTCTTCATTTGATTGGACAATACTTTTCATGGATAGCATTAGCGGGCTCCGTGCCGCGACATGCTCGCCCAAGCTCAGTAACCCTGGTCCTGGCATCGATGGTCGAGGCACGGATTATATGTCATCGACCTCGATGGTTGAGCCTTGGTTGGCTCCTTCACGTGGTCTGTAGTAACTAGGTTACAGAACTTTGTGAGTAGTCCCCGAGTCTCTAGCTGAGCGATTTGCTCAGTCGAAGGCTCATATGTGATGGTTCATCGTTCGGGGCGTTGATTGATTGGTTGCGATCGTTGGCTAGTTCAAAGATGACGAATGTATTCGATACCTTTGAGGTTTTGCCGAGCGTTGGATCACTTATCCTTCTTTTGCTATTTGCCCTTGGCGACTATTTTGCAAAGGTCGGGTCGAGGGTTCATCGTGCCCTATATGCGAGCAAGAGGGTGTGGGCCTGAGAAGCTTATGTTGATGGCCGAGTTCCCGAGCTCGCTTAAGCTACCTATCGGAAGAATTTGAGTGAAATACAGCCACCCCATTTCATACGAGTGTGCTTAATGGGTCGTGCCAGTGCTGGGCAGGCCCAGACGGGCTATACAGGTCGCATGTCGGGCCAGTCGGGACGACCCTTAATCGGGCTGTGTCGGGCTGGCCCAACATGCTTGAAGCTAAGCCCAAGCACGGATTTGGTCGTGTTTTGGTCCGACCTGGGCCCAGTGTGCTTCATGTCGGGTTGTGTTCGGGTCAGGCCGAAACAACCGTGCTTTGTGCCGGCCCATTTGGCCATCTATAGGGCGAACGGAACCCAACACTCGATTTCGATGGGTAGGTGCGATTAGGGATCAATGCCCATGTTTTGTTAGATCCTGTTCGGTACATCTCACATATTCGGGCTTGTAGGGGGCTCGGGCGACTCGATGACAACCCTTCAGGGAGCTATTGTTGAATCACTAACCTAGGACTCAGATATGAAGCATCAGATGTGTTGAAGGTATGCGCTACCTTCGAATTTGTCACACGTGAGACCACCTCATGGTCATTTGTCCCTCGCTCTGATTCGTTCGGGTGATCTCGAAACCCAGTGGACGACCTTTGAACCAGTAACATGGTCTGTCCGTGCACGTATGTTTGGGATTTATCCTGGCTTAGGAGCTGAAATTGTGGTTAATGGTAGAGTCGTGTCACGCCTCATCCGCGAGTCGTTAGTGGCTTAGAGGGGATGAGCATGGGGAGCTTACCTTGATGGTCGAGTTCTCAAGCTCGTTTTGAGCTTCCTATCGAGGGAATCCGAGTGAACCCGGTCGCTCTATTTCTTAAGGTTGACTGGAATGTAACTCCCTATTTTGTCGGGTAATTGAGGTCTAGACTCAATGCCCACATTCCATTAGATCTTGTTTATTACATTCACACAGATCTCAAGCCTTTCGGAGACCCGGTTAGCTCGGTGCCAAGCATTCATGGGGCTACTGCTAAATCACTGACCTAGGACATGAATATGGAGCAACGCATATGTCAAAGGTATCTGCTACCTTCAAAATTATCCTATGTGCAACCATCTCACGATTGTCCATCCCTTGCTCTTGTTTGTTTTGGGCGATCTCGAAACCCCATGAGCGAACCTTTGAACCCAGGTCATGGTATGTCGATATGCATACGTCGGAAACTCATCCTGGCTTAGGAGTTTGGCGTTGTGGGTGATGATATAGTCATGTCGTGCACCATCTGCGAGCCAATCATGCATCAATGGGATGAGCTCGGGAAGCTTACCTCGATGGCCGAGATCTCAAGCTCGTTTGAAAAGCCTAGCAAGAGAATCCTAGCGAAACCCGATCACCCTATTTCGTAAGGGCAAGCGGAACTCAACACTCTGTTTCGACAAGTAATAGCTATTGGGGATCTAAGCCCACGTTTCATTAGATCCCGTTCGGTACATTCACACAAAATCCAGGCCTTTTGGGGGCTCGAGCGGCTCAGTGCCGACCCTTGGGAGGCTATTGCTGAATCGATGACCTAGGACTCGTATATGGAGCGTCGGAGATGATGGAGGTACCGCTATCTTCGAAACTGTCCCATGTGGGACCATCTCACATTCGTCCATCTCTCGCTCTGGTTCATTCCGAGAAGTCTCGAAACCCTATGTGCTGACTTTTGAACCCCAAAGTCAATTGGGTCCCGTGCATGAGTCACACTCTTACATTTCTTACCTTAGCTCAGTGGGCCGAAGTTGCAGGAGGCGAAGTAAAGCTCCTTGATCCCTACTCCGCCACAGGGTCATTGTGTGTGACACTCGGTTCTGAAAATAAATCAAGTGTGACGCATATGTGTGCCTAGGATGTTCAACACACATACACGAGTGCATCACAAACGATATTCAAATAATAACCATGTCTCAAATAATAATAGTACCTTATTACAATATCCAAATAGTCTCGAATACAAGTTCTAATAACATTGTAGCGGAGAAACTAGCACTACTAGACTCCATCTCCACAGACAGTCTGACGGTAACATGCACGCATAGTACTCTTCATAGTCCTCTGGATACTCTAAATTATCATCTAATACTAAATTAATGTAGGAATAGCAAGGTTGAGCACATGTCGTGCTTAGCAAGTATGGGAAAATATGACATGTTGCTTAAAAAAGGTCGACAACAGTGGTTCATTGCGGAAAAGTACATTTCATTCGTAAAAAACAAGAAAAACGCAACTTATGATTACTATGTGAAGTCAATCCCATATTGACCTAAATACCAATAATAACATATCCAACTCCATCCATTCGAAATAATTAACCATAATCATCCATAATTATCCATAACCATCCATATCCACCTCAACATTACCAAACCTATTCTCCCAATCCCAATTTCCATTACAATTCCAACCATTATTCAACACTCAGATTCATAACTCTAATCATGTGAGGGTCCAGGTCGCTCGTAACCAGGAGCACGTCTATCATTATAGTTTTACACTCTGCAGAATTGTACCGCTTTACCCACAAGTACGTGATGTCATCATCTTTCGATGACTAAGAACCTCTATTATACCATCTCACACATCCATCGGTGTGTGGTCAAGACATCACAAAATGTACAAAGTGACTACTAGCATGTGCGGACCCACTAAGATTTCTGTCAGAGTCTGGTTCCAGCAATTCTCCCAGTACTACTGTTAGTAGCCCACGGAGTTTCTTAGATCGGTTGGTGCGCGCGAAGATTCAGAACAAGATGGTGACTTGACCCAAGGATTTAAGTGGTTCGGTCCGCCTGAGCGTAATACCCTACTCCACGGGTGTGTGTTGTTGTTGTTGTTGTATTGAGTGTATGAGAACGTGAGCCTGAGAGAGGCCAAAAAAAAGTCTCCCTGTGTATCGCTCGGTCAGTCCTTTTATAGTACAAGGGCTGACCGTTACATCGTTAGCCTGGCCCGACATGTGGCCCTGGCGGTTATTGACGCCTAATACATAGTTTAGTGTACTTAATTCCCCTTAATAGTGTGATAACGCCCTTTAATGGTGGCGTTACTAGTATTAAGGGTCATCCGATCGTGTGTCATTAAGATATCATTAATGACACAATCAGGTCTTGAAGTCTTTAATGTCCGTTGAAGGTCCGAGCCGTTGGAGGTCCACCAATCTGCCTGTTGAGGTTGAAGGTCCAGTTGTTGGACGCGTGGCAGCTTCGGAGCTTACCATCTTGGACGAGTTGATAAGGTGCCATGGTACACGTGTCGGTACCGGAGCTTCCCTCTGTCGGGGGTTAGGTCCGGTGGTGCCACACAGGTATCCAGTCCGGAGCATTCCCATGTAGGAATTGTAGCTCCGGTTTCATGATACACGTGGCGATACTGGGACCAACCATATGAGGGAGGTAGGTCCAGTTACGAGCAACATGTGGGGCCTTCGGAGGTCTTCAACTCAGATAGGTGGAGTTCCTTTGCACTCTTTGCAGTTCCAAGGGGTATCCGGTACGCAGGGTATCGACAGTGGCCCCCTGGCCCACCTCTGGGAGAGACCCTCTGGATTAAGTCGTTCTGCCGGAGGTGGGTCCATCTCTCGATTTCTGCGCCGTGTCTTCAAGGGTTTTTTGAGGTACCATTGAGGTGATAGTTCGTAGTTAAACCATCGCCGTGTGGCACCTTCTGGACGTGGCAGGTGAAATTCGCGCGTGCGGATCTCACGCAATTTAGGGTCGCTGGTTCCCAATATGAAAATCGTATCGATTCTGTGCGCCCTGTCAGTCCGCCGCCCTTGGGTTTCCCGCCTCTCATCATGACAATTGTTCGCCTGGGGTAAGGACCTCAACTTGATCGTCTGGGTGGCCCTGGGCCCCTTTGTCATTGGCAGTGTGTAATTTTTGAAACGTATCCTTGGCCTTTTTGTGGTTTCCATCCAAGCGTTGCGGGGGCTTACTTAAGAGGGAAAGCACGCATGGTTTGGGGATTCCTTACGCCTTCATTTGAAATTGCGCTTGAATCCTCCAAACCATCACTTGCTTTTTCTCTCTCGCCTCGCCATGCTGCGATGGAGTTGGGACTCCGCAAGAGCCGTCTCACAAGCGATGATGATCTAAAGAAGGTTCAGACCTACATGGGGTGGTCCAGCGACTCCTTCAACCATCTGGTACGCGCCGGCGAGCTCCCGTTCAAGAAGGAGCGTGGCGGCGACATGGTGTACTTCTCTGCGTATGCCATGGTGGAGCTGATCCCACCTTTCTCAACTTTCCTCTTGATGCTGTTAAACTTCTATGGTCTGCAGTTGTACCACCTTGGCCCCCACTCTATTCTTCTTGTGTCAACATTCGTCCACTTCTGCGAGATGTGGGTGGGTATTCTCCCTTGCGTTGAGCTTTTGTGTATCTTCTTCACCATCCACACCACCGGCAAGGGTTCCGAGTATCTTGGCTTCTACTATTTTGTGAAGCGCAAGAAATGCCCTTACAAGTACTTGAGGTCGTTTCCTTCCCACAAGTGGGACGACTAGAAGAAGTATTGTATTATCGTCACGGCAGAGGAGCACGAGAAGCTGGAGTTGCCTGAAGGTCTTCCCAATGTTGACAATGACACATGGAGTGTGGTTCCGGTGCAGTCAGAGGCCTTCAACCATGCCTTGACCAGGATCCGCCAATGTGTGGAAGGAGGGGTAACCCTCCAGATGGTCTTTTGCAACTTCCTGGTCAACAGGTGGGCTCCGCTGAAGAAGAGGGAGAAGCTCGCCTGGGTCCTCAACATCGTGATGGATGATGACCGGATTAAAACCAGTCTAAGGTCCAATTTGGACGGCACTGCTTTGGATCTTCATCTCAAGAAGTTCCAGCATGGCATTGACGTCGAGGGTGACGACTTAACTCCGCCAGCGGCTTTCCTCCCTCTGGACATGGAGGCAAAGTTCAGCAGGGAGCTCTGAAGAAGCATGACGATGCTTGACGACCTTGGTGAGGTAGAGAGGCGTCCGACCACCAGATTGGTGATTCCCGGAGCTCCCGAGGGTGGTCCCGCTTCCGCCTCGAGACAAAGAGCTGAAGTCAAAGGCAAGGGCAAAGAGTTGGATGAGCCCTCCAGCCGAAAGAGGAAGTTGAAGCACTCTGACGGGAGGCCCGTCAGACTTGCTCCTTCCACAACAGCTCCTTCTCCCCGGCGGGGGAGATCTTCGACGGCGAGGCCAACTCCAGCATCAACGTCTCCATGGAACGTCAGCACCGCCCAGGTGACTCCGGCGCCGGGGCCAACTAAGGGCTCTAGGTCCGAGGGTCCTTCCCAGTCGAAGAAGGCCCCAACCAAGATGCTGCTAACGGCGGCAGCAAACTCCAAAGAGCTTTCCGGAGTTACTACCCCAGTTACGACTGGGTTGGGCTCTGAGCGTCCGGTGAAGAGGTTCCGCACTAGCTGGAGCGGAAGCCTTCCAAGGTAAATTTGCTTTTTTTACCTCAGTTGGTTATTTTTGTTGTAACCATATTTTGAGTTTCTTTGTCCTTCATCCACAGGGTATCCAAAAAAGGGGCTGAAGCTCTGGTTCCTATGACAGCAGCTGATGCTGTGCAGGCGGAGGCTCTGGCTCCAATTCCAGCACCACCCTAGGTGGTGGCTGAGGTCACGGCAGCTCCGGCGCCAGCTGTCGTGGTTCTGGACCTCGAATCATCTCCCGAAGCTCCCGTGGTAGCGCCAGACCACGGGAATGAAGATGTACCAGCGGCACCAGCTTCGGAGGCTGAAGCTCCAGTTTTGGTTGTTGTGATGATGGACACTCCGACCTTAGAGCTAGAGGTAGCTGCAGTTCCGACCTTCGAGCTGGATGTTACTGAAGACCTGGCGGCGGAGCCGGCGGTTGATGAAGTTCCGGTGCCTCAACCGATTGATGTGGAGGTGCCAGCAACCAAACTGGTGGAGGTCGAAGCACTAGTGCCTGAACCGGCAGGCACCATGGAGGTCGAAGCGCCGGTGCCTGAACCAGCATTGGAGGAAGCACCACCGTCGGGGCAAGAGATGGCCTCAGCTCCGGCTGGGTCTTCACTACCTGCCCCGGAGGTGGTAGTTCCGGAGGTACCCGTTCCCGAGCCAGGGTGCCAAGACGAAGCGGCCGGTCCCTTGCATGAGGGGCCAGTTGATGATGACCTGGCGGTGGGACCTTCAGAGCTGACCCCGGAGGTAGAAACTCCCGTGGCAGGACTTACCTCGGTGACGACCGAGGCGCTCCCGGAGGGCGGACCTAGTGCCGCGGAAGCTCAGGGGACCACTCTTGTAGAGTGGGACCCAATTTTTGTTCTGGAGGACCCGCTGGAGTCAGCAGCAAGGACCCCGACAGGTCCGGAGCCAATCCCCTTGTCATTATCCATCGACAATGCCTGCTCCAGCCTTCATCAGGTCGAGCTTGCATTTTATCACGACAGCAAGGCCCTCGAGGAGAAGCGCCAAGCTTTTAGGAGGTGGCGCAACCGACTCCAATTTGAGACCAAGCTGGTGCAAACAAGGCTGGCCGACGACAAGGAGTGGGTCAAGAGGGAGAAAGCCCGGATGGAGTACTGGAGCCAGTTGCTGGATGAGAGGGAAAGCATGGTGCGATCTCTTGACAATCAGTCCCGGGCTATATACGAACAAGCCCTGGCTGCTAATGAGGCGGCGAATGATCGCCAGGAGAGCTTCAATGCCATCCACGTAGGTCTCATCAGGCGCTGAGAGGGTCTCGACAAGCGAGAGAAAAAGCTCAAAGAGGAAGAGCAAAAACTCCTGGAGCTAAGAGATGACCTCGTGAAGAGGGAGGAGGAGCTCGCCCAAAGGCTGGCTCTGGGTGACAAGAGCCTTGCAGAGCGCACCAAAAAGCTGGAGGAGCTCTGCAAGAGTGTTGACGGATGTTATATACCAATTTCATTCGTCAATTTAACTCGATTATGTGAAGGATTTGTCATTTCTTGCACACATCACCTTTCTATCTAACCCATTTCTACTTGGACATGGAGAAATATGTGTATGCAACATTTTATGCAGAAAATGAGGAAATGTAGAGGGACCAATCCTATAAAATATCATCCCAGCCAATTAGGCGACGACACGTGGCATCCCATGGATCAAATGGCCCACAAACAGAAGTATCCGAGGAGATCCAACGGTGTATCACCCATATGCATCAAGGAGACCCACTTGACAGCCACCTGGAGGAAGCACTCCGCGTTTGGAGTGCTGACCAGGTCGGCCGAACCCCTGGTTCGGCTGACCTCTTCCTGGCGCCAAACGCGGTCAAATGACGCATGTTGGCTCCTCCTGGCCTGAAGGAGTCAATGGTGACTGATTCGCGTGCTTTTGGTGGCGGGAACCGACCTCAACACTAGTATAAATAGGACCCCTACCCCTCACTTCAACACACACTACTTGAGCTTCATCTCTATTGTATACACTATCATCCATAGTCTTAAAGGAGTTAGATTGTAGAGAGGAGAGTCTCTATTCCCAAGTCCAAATTGGGAAAGGAGTAAGGAGCCTCTCTCTTTCCAATCCTACATTGGGAAAGGTATGGCTCATGTATTCTTTCTTGTATTTGTGACTTTATGCATAATAAAGATAGTATCTTTAGTCTCTACTTATACATATACTTGGACAAATCGTTTCTTGTTTGATTGTGGAGTCCATGTATGTGGAAGGTATAGCTTCTATGACTATTTCATCATGAACATATCTCATTATCATAGAACCTATAGACCCCACTATATTCTAGTTAATTATAACATAACTAGGTTAGTATGGATAATTATGTTGTGTATCAATATTGGCTCAATGATGATTCAATTCGTTGCCTTAGGATGGATTGTGCCTAGGCTCTTAAGGTAATTACTTAATATGCTAGCATGGTGCTAGGATAGCTAAGTAGCATTGGATGCCTTGTAGACCCACAGATTGAAGAGGTAGGCAGTAGGTGGTGACAGTCCTATCTGTCTTTTGTAATCCTCCACGTTTATGCCACAGGCTCTTGGCGGGAGTCGCCCTAGTATTGCTAGGGGTAAGCCCGTGCCCGATGTGTTGAACCACATAGCATAAGTATTCACTATTGATCTAGCTTATGAATAATTAGTTTAGAATATGTATATGTACAATAGAGCATAGTAGGAGTACCTCCATAACTCTCAACCTTAACTAACCTCTAGGATCCTCTTATCCCCCTTAGACTTGAAAGCTTTTGTGTGTGTCACACTACCTCCAGTATTACTTTATCCATCCTTACTAGATTCTTACCTAGACCTTTCTACCCTTTTCATTTGATGAATGATTTTTATATCTCTACCCCGCCTTCTTTTGGGATCAAATAAGTGACACCCTTGGGAATACACTTAAAGGGGAAATGCTACAATGATACCTCTGTGCGCTTGCAGAATTCACTCTGTGATCCAATAGAACCATTAACAAGCATTTCTAACACATCAGTTGGAGATGTTTAGTTAGTGGTGCGTGAGTAATACCAACAAGCATTTCTAGCACGATTGCTAGGGATGATTTGTTAGTATATCTTAGGAGCCGTCAACAAGCATTTCTGGCGCCGTTGCCGGGGAAGGCAAATAGACATATAACATGACTAAGTGAATAGTATAGAACCCTGGGTAGGATTTTAGTAGGATAACCATTCTTTGTTTTTGCATTTTTAATGTGAAAACAGGGTAGTGTATGTCTGGTTTCCTCCTGCCGGAAAACTTTGTTTAAGATCCCGAATCTCTTCTGAGAGACCGACCCCGTGTTGTTACTCCTCAGAAGATTCGAGCGGCAAGGCAAGCCAGCATTTCTGCACCAACAATCCAAACGCCAATGGCCCAGAAGACCCTTCGTGAGTTCTCAGCTCCCTTTGCTAACAATGTGCCTATTGGGCCCACTGTTAACACGGGAGATGTGAACTTCGAGATCAAAATTGGCCTTATCACTATGGTGCAAGCCAACCCATTCTTTGGGAAGGCTAACAAGGATGCAAGTGCTCATCTGCAACAATTCCTCGAGATCTGTAGCACTTTTAAGATCAAGGACGTGTCTCCGGATGCGGGTCCGTCTGAGACTGTTCCCGTTCTCTCTCCTTGGGAGAGCAAATAGTGGTTCTACGTGAACCGAAGTGCTATAGACACTTGGGAGAAGTGTTCTACGGCATTCCTCGCCAAATTCTTCTCGTTGGGCAAAACCAATGCCCTACGTGGAAGGATTTCCAGCTTTCAGCAAGAGCCCAAGGAATCTATTCCCGAGGCATGGGAAAGGCTTCAGGAGTACATCCTAGCCTGCTCCCACCATGGTATGGATGACTGGCTCCTTATTCAAAATTTCTATAACGGGCTGATCCCATCAACTCGTGACCATTTGGATGCTGCTGCTGGAGGAGCCTTCTTCTCATTGACGGTGCCAAAAGCTAAAGATCTTTTTGAGAAGATGGTGTCCAACATTGGATGGAATGATGAGCGTCTCCATACCCGACAGCGAGGCATGCACACCTTGAAGGAGGTGGACATGATCGCTGCAAAATTGGACCTCCTAATGAAGAAAATTGATGGACAAGCCAGTGGTGAAGTGTCTGGCAATGCCTATGCCTTGATGTGAAGTTTGTGGCAACACGGGTCATATGGGCAATGATTGCCCAAAAACTCATGAGGATGCCCTATACCTCACCAACAACGGAAATTACAACAACAATGGCTATCATCTAGGAGGTCAAGGGTGGGGTCAGCAACACCCATTCTTTCAAGGAGGGTATAACAACAATGGCAACCCTGGAAATCAGCCCAACTTGAGAGAACTTGCCATTTGCGAGCTCAAGATCAACGAGGCCCTATCCAAGAAGCTGTCAGCTAATGACAATACCCTAGAGAATACCAATGCAAAGATGGAAGGACTATCCTCAGCCTTCAAGAATCAGCTGAGCTTCAACAAGATGCTCGAGACTCAGTTGGCTCAGCTGGCAGCTGCTATTCCTCCGATGGAGAATGGCAAGATGTCAGGCTAGCCAGAACCTCCGACGGAAAATGTCAACATGATTTCCGTACGAGAGAGCAACTGGCAGAAGGACCCTAGATGTCCTACCATTTCATGCTCAATTGGGGCTCACCACTTTGACAAGGCACTTTGTGATTTGGGAGTAAGTGTTAGTGTGATGAACAAGGTCGTGTTCGACCAGCTGAACTTCACAGAGCTGACTCCAACACCGATGCAGCTACAAGTGGCTGACTCTTCAGTCCGTTATCCAGCGGGTATTGCTAAAGACGTCCCGGTAAAGATCCGAAACTGCTTCATACCCGTGGATTTTGTGGTGCTAGACATGGACACCAAGAAGGATACACCACTCATTCTTGGGCGTCCATTCCTAAGCACTGCAAAAGCTCGCATATATGTGGGAGCTGGAGAAATCCACTTCCATATCAATGGCAAGGAGGAAAAGTTTAACTTTCGGCCTAGACCTGAACAATGCTTCATGATTCGAATCAAGTATGGGACGAATGATAAACACATTAGGGAGGTCGAAGTCACACCTCCAAAGGTGGACTCACTCATTGCATTCATGAGAAGACTAATCTACGAGGAGAATCCGTCATTTCGACCGCGCCGATATCCAAAGGCGACGGAATCATCTGGACCTTCCCGAAGGCCCAAGTCCACCAAGCCGCCAAAGAAGGAATGGCAGAAGAAGAAAGACAAGCCGTCCGAGCCCATCCCTCCGAGCCCGGATGTGAAATGAAGACGGAGGAATGTCCATCTCATCGGACGGTGGTGAGACCTACGCCAATAGGTTAAATTGGTAGTGATCCCACTTTATTTTTCTTTCTTTCTTTTTCCACCCCATTTGGAATTTTCCCATTGCATATTTGAGTTTCCTTAGTAAGTTGAGAATCTTATATTCTCAACTATCATTTTTCTTTCTTTCTTTTCAAAAGAAAATTTTATTGGATTTGAAAAGGTTTTTTTATTTGAAAAACAATTTTTTCTGAGCTGCACATGTGGCATTTCACCAACCTGCTAACTTTATAGCCGTTGGGGAGCCACTTGCCAAAAGGGGAACCAGGGGGGCCACCTGTCAGGTCGGCCGAACCCCCTGGTCGGCCGAATATGGAGTGGAGCCAAATTGGCTCCCCTTCCTGCAACGACTACATTTTGAACCCTACGTGACCATTGGAAGGTGCACTCTATAAATTGTGGCCGTGAGGAGCACCCCTCTTCACCCACCACATCATTTTACACCTCTCCAAGTCACTCTCAAGCTCACCTTGTTTTTCTTGCTCTTCATTGCAACACTCTTGCTCAAATCCATCCCCAAAAAGATTTTCTTTTGTTTGCATTTGCATTTTACACTCAAGCTTTCAAGAGGAGAAAATTTGTTGAGGGTTTTGTTTTCCAAACATCGCTTCATTTCGGATTTTTCTCGCCTTGTTTTGTTCTTGCTTGTTGAACTCAAAAAGACATGAAGTGGTTGTTCGGAAAGAGGAAGGGGGCTGCAAGTTCAAGCCATGGTGAAGGTTCTAGTGCACGCCTCTCTTCCATGGGTACAAGCCCAAGGAGGAGAAGTGTGTGTGAGGACACTCCCACGGAAGAGATAAGCAACCCACACGAACTTCTTCATGACAACGACCTCGACATACGAAGTGAAGTTGAAGATCAAGCACGCAAGCTTCTCCAAGATCGTGAGTTCCGCCACACCAAGGCTTACGATCCACATTTGATCTCCAAAATAGGTATGGACTCTGAATTCCTTTCCATTTGGCATGCAATTGGATTTGATGACTTTTCTCACATAGAAGAGAAAGGTTCATGCCTTCTCACTATCCAATTCCTTTGCACGCTAAGATTAGGATTTGATGGTATTGCTTTTAGATTATTTCAAAAAGAATACAACATCCTATGGAAAGAATTAGGTAGCATCCTAGGCTTCCATAAATGGTGTTTGCTAGATTTAGACAATTTGCCTAAGTTTAACAAACAATGTTTTTGGCATGAGCTAACTAGTGAGGTCACATGTAGGGCTCCTAGGAATAGCCACATCCAAAACCCTACCTTACGCTTCATGCATAGATGGGTGGCTATGACTATGTTCCCTAGGGGAGATGTTAGGGTTGTGCGAGATGATGAATTGAAAATTTTGTTTGCCATGACTAAAAAGATAAAAGTTGCTCTAGTCAAAGCCATGAGGACACAATGGTTAGATTACATTTCAAAATCAGGACCAATTGAATGCACTTCATTGATTACTCATATTGCTGAAAGGGTAGGAGCACTTAAATACTCTTCATTTGAATATATTGAAATTGAAAGAGAATTAATTGATGAAGACTATTTAGTGCAAGGACATAGCCTTAAGCATGACCAAGATGAGTCCTTGATTTTTCTATCCCGGCTTTGTCAATGAAATTCGGTTACCTAACCCGGATTTTCATTTGTACAAATGCCAAAGGCTAACTATTAATCTTCTTCCCCTTGAGGAAGCAAGAAGAAGTAATGTCTCTGGCAGGGTAACAAGGAATTGTGCGAGGGCTGCAGCCACATGCATGCCACCGATAATCTCTCCGGTCCATGAATACCAAGAGAAAGAGAACCCAACGGGTTATGCACCCGGATGGACTCAACCTCCGACGTATGAGACTGGGGGATCATCTTGGCAAGAATGGCAAAGGCATCCACCCTTATCCTCTTCAAGCTCTAGTAGCTTGCCCCCAACGTCCATGAGAGGACATTGTTCCTTTTTCGCAAGAAGTCATCATGACTATAGCCAAGGAATGTCGGACCTCACTAGACGTATGTGAGAACTTGAAATGAGAACGGGTGACATCTACAGCACACTCCAAGAGCATGTTCAAGGTACCCAGGATTGGCAACAACACATGGATGCTTAATTCACCGACTTCAACACGGTGCTACAACAACAACAAGCTGATCTTGCAGCGTACTTCCATCATCAAGGGTTCAACCCTTATCACAGAGGTAGTTGAAGAACAAGCTTGGGGGAGGACCCCCACTTGAGGTAACATGTATCACATTCCTTGCATATTTATTTTCCATCCATCCATCATCCACCTTGCATTTAAAAAAATATAAATAATATATAGGTTAGATTTGATTTCATCAAATAAAGATGTGCGGTAAGAATGATTTAAGAATTCACATAGATGAAATGATGAATAGTTGCTCTGTTTTATTTTCCTAAGTATCTAGTTTACAACTTGCTACTCTTCGAATTTTGCTTTCATTGGTTTGAAATACTTTTACCTTAATTTGGAAGTTTTGGGTAGCAAAAGCTTAATCTAATTCTAGGTTGTCGTAAGGCTAGAATTGGTAATAGGGCTGCTAGTCCTAGTTTGAAAGTAAAACTTAGATTTCCAGATAAATTCTAAAAAGATTTAAGTTTCCGTCATTTGATTGGAAATACCTACCAAAGCCATATGATATTCATACATAGACAAAACCTTATGCATATGCTATTTGCTTTCACATTGAGCCTAGTCAAACTAGTATAGACCTATGTGAGAAATCATTCAACTCTTTTTGAATTCAAGACTTCTCTTGCACATGCTATACTTCTACACTAGAAGTAAGCAAAACGTCCATCATATCCACCATACCACAATGAAAAGAGAAACTCCATGTTTTTCATGTTTAGCACTCTCTTAAAAATTCATTGCAAAGAAAGGGAGTAGAAGACATGGCTACAAAAATGAAAAAAAGGCATTCTTACATCATAAGCATGAGAAAAAAAAGAGAAAAGAAAAGTAGCCATGTTTCATTCCTGCAAAAGAAAGAGAGATTATACCAAAAAGGAGTTATCTCAAGTATCCACATCCACTTCCACTCCATCACACATGCACTAGTCTTGAATCAAAAATTTTTGAATTAAATTCTCCTAAGGCTTACTCTTTTGACTTAGCAATATATGTGATGCAAATATGCCTACTTACTTTCCTTACCAAGCTCCACATACAAGCATATTCAATGAGTAGGAATAGTAGAGGCACAATGTTTTGGTGAGGAAATATTTCCACTATTCACAAAGGAGTGACTGAGAGAATCAAATTGAGGTACTTAATATCTAAATTGAATTCTCCAGGATTTAAGTGGAACTTGATTTCTAGGCTATGTTTGCTCCATTTGCTATTCTACCTTTCAACTACTCATGAATATGAGAAAGCATAAGCCCCATGATAACTTAAGAAGGGTAGAGTATCATAGCCAATTTCTGCAATACTAGGTAGAGTATCTTGTTGTGCATTAGATACTTTTGAAAATACAACATTGTAGCAACTCCTGATCATCAACCTAAAGTCTTGACTTTTCTCGGGGCGAGCAAAGGATAAGCTTGGGGGAGTTTGTTGACGGCTGTTATATACCAATTTCATCCATCAATTTAACTCGATTATGTGAAGGATTTGCCATTTCTTGCACACATCACCTTTCTATCTAACCCATTCCCACTTGGACATGGAGAAATATGTGTATGCAACATTTTATGGAGAAAATGAGGAAATGTAGAGGGACCAATCCTATAAAATATCATCCTAGCCAATCAGGCAATGACACGTGGCATCCCATGGATCAAATGACCCACAAACAGAAGTATCCGAGGAGATCCAACAGTGTATCACCCATATACATCAAGGGGGCCCACCTAGCAGCCACCTGGAGGAAGCACTCCGCGTTTGGAGTGCTAACCAGGTCGGTCGAACCCCTGGTTCGGCCGACCTCTTCCTGGTGCCAAACGCTGTCAAACGATGCGTGTTGGATCCTCCTGGCTTGAAGGAGTCAATGGTGACTGATTCACGCGCTTTTGGTGGCGGGAACCGACCTCAACACTAGTATAAATAGGACCCCCTACCCCTCACTTCAACACACACCACTTGAGCTTCATCTCTATTGTATACACTATCATCCATAGTCTTAGAGGAGTTAGATTGTAGAGAGGAGAGTCTCTAGTCCCAAGTCCAAATTGGGAAAGAAGTAAGGAGTCTCTCTCTTTCCAATCCTACATTGGGAAAGGTATGGCTCATGTATTCTTTCTTGTATTTGTGACTTTATGCATAATAAAGATAGTATCTTTAGTCTCTACTTATACATATACTTGGGCAAAGCATTTCTTGTTTGATTGTGGAGTCCATGTATGTGGAAGGTATAGCTTCTATGACTATTTCATCATGAACATATCTCATTATCATAGAACCTATAGACCCCCACTATAGTCTAGTTAATTATAACATAACTAGGTTAGTATGGATAATTATGTTGTGTATCAACATTGGTTCAATGATGATTCAATTCATTGCCTTAGGATGGATTGTGCCTAGGCTCTTAAGGTAATTACTTAATATGCTAGCATGGTGCTTTGATAACTAAGTAGCATTGGATGTCTCGTAGACCCACGGATTGAAGAGGTAGGCAGTAGGTGGCGACAACCCTATCTGTCCTTTGTAATCCTCCACGTTTATGCCATAGGCTCTTGGTGGGAGTCGCCCTAGTATTGCTAGGGGTAAGCCCGTGCCCGATGTGTTGAACCACATAGCATAAGTATTCACTATTGATCTAGCTTATGAATAATTAGTTTAGACAATGTATATGTACAATAGAGCATAGTAGGAGTACCTCCATAACTCTCAACCTTAACTAACCTCTAGGATCCACTTATCCCGCTTAGACTTGAAAGCTTTTGTGTGTGTCACACTACCTCCACTATTACTTTATCCATCCTTACTAGATTCTTACCTAGACCTTTCTACCCTTTTCATTTGATGAATGATTGTTATATCTCTACCCTGCCTTCCTTTGGGATCAAATAAATGACACCCTTGGGAATACTCTTAAAGGGGAAATACTACAATGATACCTCCGCGCTTGCGGAATTCACCCTGTGATCCAATAGAACCATAACAAGCATTTCTTACACATCAGTTGGAGATGTTTAGTTAATGGTGTGTGAGTAATACCAACAAGCATTTCTAGCATGATTGCTAGGGATGATTTGTTAGTATATCTTAGGAGCCGTCAACAAAGAGCGAAGAGGAGAAGGCCTGGTAGCGGGGATAGGAGCTTACCAAAAGGGAGGCCGAAGTCACTGCTAGGGAGAAGAAAGTGCGAGGCCAGGAGAAAGACCTGGTTGACTGCCAGAACCGGATCCACGTCCGGGAGAAGGAGCTTGGTGACCTTGAAAAGCAAGTTGCTGAGAGGATTCAGCAACACACCAAGGAGGTCGAGCACCTTGCCCGGGAGGGTTCGGAGCTTGCGGCAGCCAAGAGGTCCTTGGAGGAGATTCGAGGCTCAAGGGCTGCGGAGTCTCAACAAGTATGGGACTTTGTGGGCAAAGCCGATGTCGCGCTGGCGCCGCTGGGCTTTAGCCCCGTGCGTCTGGGCAATCCGAAGCCGGAGCTGGACCATGCTTTGGGGGCGCTGAGCTCGGTTGTCAACAAACTCGGCGGGATGGGCGATGTCATCGCGGATCAGTTTGAAACTGAAGGAAAACCCCTTGCGCAGAACATCGCAGAATACATGCTGACGTTCTACACAAGTCGAGATCCTCATTTCCCACTAAACCCGGTGCTTGAAGGTCCCATCAACGGAGAGAGAGACACCGCCAAGACCAGCGTGTCGGAGGTTGCCCAGAAGGTCGCCTCGTTCTTCCATAGAACTTAGGACTTTCTCCTTTTGGCTCCCACTTGTATCTTCTCTTCTTTTCTCCAATTTTGTAATCTCTTGTCTTCAGATGATTGAAATCCAAAAAATTTATGAATTTCATTTTTTGTCTTCAACCTTTGTCTTACTTGGCCCTTTGGTAGATGTACACAATTTGATTGTGAACATGTACCAAAAGGATGTAGCATTTTGTTGAATACTTGAGTGCTTCTAACTTGTAGAGTATAGGTTCGAAGTTTTGTTGTGTCGACAGCAGGGGCCCCTGGGGTTGTCGGAGCTTAGTAGTTCCGGTAGAGCGTCGATAGCAGACCCCATTGGGGTGTCCTTCTACCATCTTTTCTTCAACTCCTTTTATTTATTTACGTTGACGACTGACCCCCTGGATTTGTCGGAACTTTATAGCTCCGGCGACGCCCACTATCAATGTTTAAAACATCGATGGTGGGCCCCCTTGGGTGATGTGGAAGCTTCTATAGCTCCGACATTGTCCACCATCATTGTAGGATTTTCATTTTTCCTGCACACTGAAGTCAAGAAAAATAGTAAAATCCTTTTCTTATCTGTAACTCATTTGCGACTTACTATTCCCATATGAAATTTTAGGTCGACAACAGCTCTATATACAATCAAGCGCGTTTGTTTTTTTCTCCAGGTCTAATCGTTTTCTAGACTCACCTTACTTAGGCCTGTCGGGGTGTAGGTAGAGTGACGTACTTAGGGTGCAGGACCAGGCTAAGTCGATAGCACACTCCGGACCTAGATTGGCTTGGCGTTCAGACAAGTAGGCCATTCAACAATGTGAATACCCGAAAGAAATAACAATGCAACTTGAATTATATATGAATTGTTCGAGCTAAAGTTTCTTAAGAACTGCACAACTTTGTTATAGACAAGAAAGAGAAAAATAAAAAAGAATGAGCTTGTACAAAATAAATGCACGTGGAGTCTGTTTTCACATATGGATGTCTTTCATTATAGGTCCGGGGTACAGGGGAGACAAGTACACTCTTAGGGTACGAAACCAAGCTAAGTGTGTTACATTTCTTGTTTGACCCAGGGTAGCTAGCTACACTTTTAGTTCTGAGACTATGTCAAGTGTTGCTTGAACTTTGCGGACCTTCCTGGGAAGGTCCGGCTGTCCTCCCGGAGGAGCTACCCAACTCTATACAATGACACTATAACATACGTCATATGTAATTACAGACTCACCTCCATGATATTAAGCGTAAAACTTACGGAGGTGCTCAATGTTCCAAGGATTAGGGAGCGGTGTCCCATCCTCGGTTGCCAAGCGAACGCATCCGGGACGGGATACTTTGATCACTCGAAATGGTCCTTCCCAGCTGGGGGAAAGTTTGTTTAACCCTTCTCGAGTTTGTATTCTCTGTAGCACCAGATCGCCTTCTTTGAGCTGTCGGCTATGCACATGCCTTTGGTGACAACGCCGGAGCGCTTGGCGGTATTGTGCATTTCAAACAGTTGCTCGACACCTTCCCTCTTCAACGAGGTCAAGGGGTTCACGCCAGAGCTGGTCCTGCGTGGCTGCGTCGAAGGTCCGGACCCAGAGCGACCCCAAGGTGATTTTCGGAGGAAGGACTGCTTCAGCTCCGTACACCAGGAAGAAGTGTGTCTCTCTAGTTGACCGGTTTGGAGTTGTCCTGTTTGCCCACAAGGTGGGCGGAAGCTCCTCGATCCAGTTGGCTCTATGTTTTTTCAAGCGCTCATATGTGCGCGTCTTGAGTCCTTTTAGGATTTCTGTGTTTGATCTCTCAGCTTGGCCATTGCTTGCCGCGGGAGCCATGGAAGCGTAGATGAGTTGAATGCCGAGGTCTTCGCAATATCCTTGGAATGCTAAACTTGTGAATTGGGTCCCGTTGTCAGTTATGATCTTGTTTGGGACTCCAAATCTGCATACTATGGACTGCAAGAAATTGATAGCTGATTGCTTGTTTATTGTCACAACTGGAGTTGGTTCCGACCACTTGGTGAACTTGTCGATGGCGACATACATGTACTTGTAACCTCTGACGACTTTTGGGAAAGGTCCCAAAATATCCATACCCCACACAGCGAATGGCCATGACGAAGGTATCATTTGTAGAGGTTGAGCTGGTGTGTGAATTTGCTTCGCATGAAACTGGCATGCTTCACATTTCTTCACTAGCTCGGTTGCATCCTGGAGTGCTGTAGGCCAGTAAAACCATGTCAGAAGGCTTTACCGACCAACGTGTAGGAAGACGCGTGGTTCCCACACTCGCCTCCATGGATTTCCGCGAGGAGCTGGCGGCCTTTTTTCCTTGTAATGCACCGCATTAGGACGCTGTTGGCACCATGCCAGTAGAGATCCCCTTCCACCAGTGTGTATCTTTTAGCCAATCTGACTATCTGGTCAGCAGATACATCGTCTTTAGGAAGTAAGTTGTCTTTCAAGTAGCTCCAGATCTCTGAGATCCATGCATCGGAGCTAACTTGATCTTCTGAGTCTTGCGTGTCGGGTTGCTCGGAGCTTCCTGCAGCACCTACGACCCTTGATGGACGCCATGGTAACAGGGCCATCGGGACTGCCAGCTTCGAGGTGCTGGTCTCGCCCCCTTTGTTCAATTCGGCAGGCTGAGCTGTTGGTCTTGACAATTTCCGGACGAAGGTTCCGTCGGGAGCCGGAGCTCCGATTGAAGCTTTCGTCGAGAGTTCGCCAGTTTCAGCGTTGTTGAGACGCTGGACATGGCAAAGATCCAAGACTTCGAAGTCCTTCTGAAGCTTCTGGACTTCAAGAAGATATGCAACTAGTTGTGGGTTGTTGTAGCAACATTAACCTTTGACTTGTTTTATAATGAGCTACGAATCACCCTTTACCAACAGCTGTTTGACACCATATGATAGTGCCACCTTGAGCCCATATATTAGTTCTTCATACTCCGCCATGTTGTTTGTCTCCTTGAAGTCAAGGTGAACCATGTATTTGACCTTCTCCCCGGTCGGAGCAAGGAGAAGGATTCCATCTCTAGCCCCCTGCTTCTGCACGGAGCTATCGAAGTAGAGAGTCCAGTGAGGCTCAGTGAAGACCGGAACCTTAGGTTCCGGCTTCTGCTCACTAGGGCCCCCAGGATTTGATGGAGAGGGGGTCCATTCCGCCACAAAGTCTGCCAATGCTTGACTCTTGATTGTTTGTCTCGGGGTGAATTCAAGATCGAACTCGACCAATTCCGCTGCCCACTTTGCGATGTTCCCAGTAGAGTTGGGGTTATGTAAGATTGCACGCAGTGGATAAGAGGTTACCACTGAAATCTTGTGAGCTTTCAAGTAGTGATGAAACTTCCTAGAGGCGATAAGAACTGCGTAAAGCAGCTTATGTACCTCTAGGTACTGAGTCTTGGCGTCATGGAGTACTTCACTGATGAAGTATATTGGGCGCTGGACTGTCCGGACCCTCTCGGAGGGGCCCAGAGCTTCCTCCTCATCAACCCGGACCCTACCTAAGGGGTCCGAACCTTTTTTGTGGACTTCCCAGTTCCTACTAGAGGAACCCGGAGCTTCTTCTGAAGTGAGCCGAACCCTCCCGGAAGGATCTGGATCTTCTTGTTCAGCAACAGTAACTCCTTCATTTGAAGGAGATTGATCCTTTGACTTTTTACTTTGAGGATCTGGGTCTGGGGGCTGGGACCTAGACTCGCCTTCAGGTGGCTCCGAACCTTCCTATAGGGGTCTGGATTCCCGAACTGGAGATGGTTCTGGTCTTTCCGCAACTAGGACCATGCTGACAAATTCGTCAGTTGCTGAAATGTAAAGCAGAAGTGGCTCACCAGGATTTGGAGCTACCAAAGTTGGTAGACTGGTGAGGAGCTACTTCAGCTCTTGGAATGCCTTTTCTGCTTCTTCAGACCATTGGAATGGTCCGGACTTCCTTAATAATTTGAAGAAGGGTAGTGCCCGTTCCGCCAGTCTTGAGATGAAATGGTTGAGGGCAGCTAGACACCCAGTCAGCTTCTGGACATCTTGATGCGAGCTGGTGGCCGCATGTCTTCAATAGCTTTAATCTTCACCGGGTTCGCCTCTATTCCTCGGTGGTTCACCAAGAATCCAAGAAGCTTTCCGGAGCTAACCCCAAAGACACACTTGTCTGGGTTCAGCTTTGTGTGTGTGATTCACAACTTGTCGAAGACAGCTTGCAAGGTGTCAAGAAATGACTCCTTGTTCTTGATCTTGACGACGATGTCATCGACGTACACTTCCACTACATCTCTAATGAGCTCTCCAAAAGTTTTGTACATAGCTCGCACAAACGTTGAAGCAACGTTTTTGAGACCGGATAGCATGGCCGTGTAACAGTATGATCCATCTACTGTGATGAAGCCAGTATGCTCTTAATCTTACCTAGACATTCTGATTTGATGATACCCAAAATATGCGTCTAGGAAACACAATAATTCACACCCGGAGGTGGAATCCACTATCTGATCTTTTGTAGGTAGTGGAAATAGATCCTTTGGGCATGCCTCATTCATTGTTGTGTAGTCGATACACATCCGAAGCTTCCCGCCGGCCTTAGGTACAACGACTGGGTTTGCCAGCCATTTTGGGTGGAAGACTTCCTAGATGAATCCAGCTTCGAGCAACTTCTTCACTTCTTGATGTATGAAGTTTTGTCTCTCTACTGATTGCTTCTGAGGCTTCTGATGTATAGGCCGAGCGTCAGGATAAATCTTCAGATTGTGTTCAATCACCTCCCTAGGGATCCCAGGCATTTGTGACGGTTGCCAGGCAAACTCGTTGACATTAGCCCGGAGGAAAGTGATGAGCGCGAGTTCCTATTTGTCGTTCAGACCTCCCTATATACGGGTGGTCTGAGCAGCGTCGGAACCAATTTGGACGACTTTGACGGGAATGTCGGTGTCGCCGCTTGGTTGCACACGGGGTGCGGAGGTTGGGCCTCAATGACAAATGTTCGGGGGCTTCAAAGCTTGCTCCTTTCCGGATTCTTCCTCCTGCACTGTAGCAAGCGCGTGAAGTTCTTCCAGAGTAGTAACTCCGGCGGTGCGATCTCCGCGGATCTGGAGAACGCCTAAGGGTGTTGGCATCTTCAACACCAAGTAGCCATAATGAGTAGCAACCATAAATTTGTATAAAGCTGGCCTGCCCAAGATAGCGCTGAATGGCAAGTTGATCTGTGCCACATCGAATACCAACTTTTCAGTCCTGTAATTCTCCCGAGTGCCGAAGGTCACCGGGAGAGTAATGGCACCGAGTGGGGTTATGGCCCCCGGACCTACTCCTGAGAAAGGTCGGGAGGGGCAAAGATTTGAAGATCAAAGCTGAAGCATGACGAAGGCTTCAAAGCTTATGAGGTTCAGCCCCGAACCTCCGTCCACCATCACGTGGTGGAGCTGGATGTTATTGATGGTCAGAGATACCATCAATGGAAGATGGCCAGCTCCGATCATGTTCCGAGGGCAGTCCGAAGCATCGAAGGTGATGGCAGTATCCATCCACTTCCGATGAGGCTCCGCCCTGGCGGTAGGAGCTACAGAGGCCATGTCCCACCGCATTTTATTGGGGACACGGCGGGAAGTGATGTCCCATGAACCACCAAAGATGGTGTTCATGGTATTTCGACGCTCGTTGTCGAAAACGTCAGAGTTGTCGTCAACGAAGGTGTAAACAGCCTTCAAGACCTTTTTGGGTTCCTGAAAGCCTAAGTCCTCTTCAGCCGGAGCTTCGTCAACTTTTTGTTTTCCTTCCCTTTGACAGAAAGGAGCTTCTTCTCGACGCTTGTTGTAACGCTCGGCAAGGTTTTGGACCTCTCGGCAGTCCTCCAGGTTGTGCCTCTCCGTCTTGTGTATGAGACACCACATTTTGGAGCTGCCACCGTCTTCAGACGACGACCGAGGTCGTTTCTCAGGGCGTGGTCCCCGACCACCCGGAGCTGCAGTAGCAACGTCAGTAGGTGTGCCGGTCGACGACTTCTTGACGTTGGACTTTTTCTTCTTCTTGCCATTCTCGGAGGTAGTGGCTTCACCCTTGGAAGATTTTTCGTTGGCCTCCAGAGGTGGTTGGGAGTGCATTTCACGTCCCTCCGCAGCCTTGGCGCACTTGTCTGCCAAGCTGAAGAGTTCCATGACACTGGTGACTTCCTTGGTCGCGAGCTTCTCCAACATTTTCTTATCTCGAACGCCCTGTCTGAATGCTACAATAATAGAAGCACTTGAGATAGAAGGAATGGTATTTCATACCTGGGAGAACCTCTGGATGAAAGATCGCAATGACTCTCCTCCTTTTTGCTTGACAACAAAAAGATCCAGTTTTGTGCCTGGTCGGGTGTATGAGCTCCCGAAATTGGCAGTGAACTATTGGCACAACTCCGCCCAACTATTGATGGAGTCAGGCGGAAGGCTCATGAACCAAGACCTGGCGGTCCCAATCAAAGCCACAGGGAAATAATTAGCCATCATGGCCTCATTGCCCCCAACTGCAAGGATAGCGGTGGAGTAGATTTGAAGAAATTCGGCGGGGTTTACAGTCCTGTCAAATTTCTCAGGCAAATGATGCCGGAACTTCTACGGCCATCTGACCATGCGTAGGTGCATGGCCAAGGCAGAACAGCCTCCTCCTACTCCCTCAGGAGCAGGACTGTCCCAAGCCTCTCGCCTCTCGCTAGCACGCTCGATGTGGACGCGGCCGTCCTGTTGCTGGTAACGACGATCGAGCTCCGCCCAGAGGTCGGGAGTTGAAAGCCTTGTTACCGTGTGAGTATGCCGCGCCCCGAAAGGCAGCAACATCATCCGTTGAGATGCATCACGCTTGCTGTGCTGTGATGCTTGCGGACCGAGTCTACCCGACAAGGTCCGACGTTGCGATGGGGCCTGCCCCGAGTGGGGAGGACCTTGATTCCTGATGCCCTCGGCTGCTGCTGCAACCAGATGATCCACATCAGCTCTTCACTGCTCCATTGCACCTTGGGGTGCTCCTGGAGGTGGTGGACATTGGAGAAGAGCACGTACATCAATAAGTGAGTGTTCGGGGTTGTTGTTCGCCGATGCAGTGATCGACGCGGACGCCCCATCTCGATGTCTAGGTTGATTCACCGGAGCGGACGGTGGCGGTGGTGGCGTGACTCCTGCTGGGGCCACAGCACCTGCTCGCTGCTGGATGTTGGAGGGATTGCCTCTAGCAGGTTGCTCAGCGTGGTTACCGTTGGATGATCCGGCAGCAGAATTCACCATCTTGGAACCTCAGGCGCCCCCTACCTGGCGCGCCAAATGTCGGAGTCTGGTTCCAGAAATTCTTCCAGTACTACTGTTAGTAGCCCACAGAGTTTCTTAGTTCGGTTTGGGCGCGCGGAGATTTAGAATAAGATGGTGACTTGACACAAGAATTTACGTGGTTCGGGACGCCTGAGCGTAATACCCTACTCCACGGGTGTGTTGTTGTTGTATTGAGTGTATGAGAGCGTGAGCCCGAGAGAGGCCAAAAAAAAGTCTCCCTGTTTATCTCTCGGTCAGTCCTTTTATACTACAAGGGCTGACCGTTACATCGTTAGCCTGGCCCGACATGTGGCCCTGGCGGTTATTGATGCCTAATACACATATTAATGTACTTAATTCGCCTTAATAGCGTGATAACGCCCTTTAATGGTGGCGTTACAGGTATTCGATTATGTGTCATTAAGATAGCATTAATGACACATAATCAGGTCTTGAAGTCTTTAATATCCCTTGAAGGTCCGAGCCGTTGGAGGTCCACCAATCTGCCTGTTGAAGTTGAAGGTCCAATGGTTCGACACGTGGCAGCGTTGGAGCTTACCATTTTTGACGAGTTGATCCGGTGCCATGGTACACGTGTCGGTACCGGAGCTTCCCTCTGTCGGGGGTTAGGTCCGGGGGTGCCACACATGTATCCAGTCCGGAGCATTCTCATGTAGGGATTGTAGCTCCGGTTTCATGATACACGTGGCGGCACTGGGACTAACCATATGAGGGAGGCAGGTCCGGTTACGAGCAACATGTGGGGCCTTCGGAGGTCTTTAACTCAGATAGGTGGAGTTCCTTTGCACTCTTTGTAGTTCCAAGGGGTATTCGTTATGCAGGGCACTGACAATTTCACTGAAGGTGATGTCTCCAACTGAGCACATCCATCTGAGGGCCCCCACTTGTGTCGTTCGGATCTCAGGGCAGTCCCGCCATTACTGCAAACCCAATTGACTCCTATTCCCCGAGCCTTCCATATGATCCGAACGATACTGGTAATACACTAATTAATTGGCTAAGCCGCCGTAATTGGCACCGTGGTGGCACTGTAATCTTGTGTGGTTGCTCCACAAACCGGTCCTTAGATCTAAAGCAAGCAAAACGACCAGATCATCCAACTCATTCCACACATCCTTCTTGCCTGGATCCTCAGGTTCCATGTTACTAAATAGTCATTATCATCAATTCACATAGTTCATATGTTCATTAGTTCATAATTAAACCATTTGGTTATTCTCAGTCCCAATTAAGTAAAGCGGAGCAAAAATGTAAAATACCCTTCCCGACTCTCTACATTATATTACGAGCGACAAGGATGGGCATACAAGTCTAGTAAACACCTATTCATGGGTTTCCCATAAATTTGACACAAGCATGCAAGTTTGAGTTAAAAAATTTCAAAACAGGATCCAAATGTTCAAGAGCACTTGCCTTGCTCCGGTGGCTGGTTTGGATCGAGAGCTTCAAAGTTTTGGTGTTGAAGGTCCTCGTAAGCACGTTATAGAGTGTTTCCTTCTATTCCACGCGATAAACATGTGAAACAAGCATTACAATCAATAAGTGCTCATATAGTACTCAATATGCCATGATATGCATGAATGATGCAATTATGATGTTTTAGAGTCATTTCCAAAAAAAACTGGGGAAATTTCAGGATTTTCAAGAATTTAGAAATCAGCCTATACCACAAAGGGGCCATACATGTCCGCTCTAGATGGGCAAGTTCGCTCTGGACTGGACAAGTCCGCTATGGTCCAGGGTTCCGTGAACTTCCCAACTAGGGCATTGTTTGAATAAAGAGTGGGGTCAACACTGACGTGGAAAGTTGGATCTAGGGTAGTTACCGTGAATGTAATGGTTCAATGGTCGAGGATTAGGCGTAGCACTCAAAACTTGACGTCTAGATCCGTTGATGACAAATCGACGATAAGACATAGAAGAAGAACGTTCGCGATGAACTGTTGATGAAGAAGATCGCAGCAGCGATGATGATCTTGCTTGGTCCGCTTTCTTCTTCCATCCCTCTTGAAAGCATCTAGGCCCCCCATGAAGTACGGTATCGGTGATTAATGACAACCATTGAACTTTACTAATGAATTTGTGAATGCAAGGTCCCCATAATCACTCAATAAAATGAAATGAATATGTCATTGGAGACCCATATACAATCAACTTTTGAGATCAAATCAATGAGATAAAGACAAGAAGTGAAAGCTCTTATGTCTAAGTCACTCAACCATAAGTTGACAACATACAATGCTTGAAGATCATCAGAGAGGCTTATGAAACAAATGTCTAAGAGGTCATCTGAGCAAAACACAAAAGATTCACTCAAAACAACTCGAAGCAAACAAAATCAACTCATCGGATCAACCGATGACTTCAGAAATGTACACATCGGTCGAGTTGGTTCAACTGAAGAAGAAGACCTCAGAACAATGTACTCACCGGATCATACGATGTGAATGGCTCAGCAACATTGGTCCATCAGTACAGTTTGCAAGATCATTGGACCAAGTGTAGCACCGGACCATCCGATGTACAGAGAAGCATACACCGGTCGATTACTCCAGTAAGCATCAAGTTTGAGTAAATTCTGGAGGAAGAGCCACCGGATCATCCGATGAGAAGACAGGAGAAACATCAGTCTAACAACGGTCATATCTGACACAATGACGTCAGCCAAAGTAATTAGACTGATGATAACTAAAGGGGAGACATCAGATCATCCGGTGTTCAAGTAAAGTTCTGTCAGCCTACTTTTCCAACGGCTATTTCGGGGAGGCTGGCTATAAATACCCCCTAACCCTGTCATTTCGTCAAGTCTTGATCACCAGAAGCTATCCACACATCCACAAGTGTTCAAGGCCAAGAGCAATCACTTCCACACCATTTCGATCATCTCTACACCAAGGTTTAGGCTAGAACTAGCTAGAGAGAGAGCTTGTGTGCCACCATTCTGGGTGAGTGGACTCTCTAGGATAGTGTGAGAGCCTCAAGGGTGTTCCCTTGGTGTTGTAATCGTGAAGAGACTTCCGGAGCTTGCCAAGGCGTGTGTGGAAGCCCGGAAGGTCGAAGTTGTACAAGGCTTGAGCTCCACCTTGCCAAGGAGGCGAACGGAGAAGAATAGTGAAGACCCTCGTCTCGGTGACTTGGGTGTGGCAAAACCCTTTGCTGGGTGCCACAACGTGGATGTAGGAAGATCTTCACGATCTTGCCGAACCACGGGATAAATCCTTGTCTCCTCGGGAGTTTGCATCCTTCTCCTTCCCTTACTTTTATGCATTTTACATTCCGCAAAGTTTCTATCTACTAGAATGCATAGATAGTCGCGTAGGGAATTGGGCTTTAGAAATTAGGTTTCATTGCTTAGAATTTTTCGAAGAAAGCCCAATTCACCCCCCTCTTGGGCATTCGGTCCTTACAATTGGTATCAGAGCAAGGTTGCTCATAGGATCATTCTAGCTTCACCGCTAGAGAGCTAAAATAGCTAAGGTTGGGGGTTCGGTTCCTATCTTCGAGGGCAAGAACTTTGCCTATTGGAAAGCACGCATGCACGCTTACCTTGAGGCTATTGCCCCCGAAGTATGGGAAGCGATCCACGCGGGGTTTGGAGAACATAATTATGTTGGTGATCAACTTAAATGGGATGCTAAAGCTAGGAATGCAATCTATGAATGTATTAGTCAAGATGTGTTTTCTAGGATTTCTAGCAAGGAAAAGGCTTGTGAAATTTGGGCTTGCTTAATAGAGATTCATGAGGGTTCTTCTAGGGTCAAGGAACTTAAATATCACATGCTTAAAGCAAAATATGATGAATTTAAAATGCTACCTCATGAAAATGTCAATGAGATGTTCTCTCGCTTAAATGTGCTTATTGAAGAAATAAATGCTCTTGACATTGCTTCTCTTGGCAAGGGACTCATCAACCGCAAGATCCTCATGCTCCTTCCCAAGCCAAAGTACAACATCATCAACTCCATGCTCCAAAAAGAGTCACTTGACCACATTGAAGTTTCGGAGCTCACTGGAGAAATACACGCTCATGAGATGAGTGTCCTTGGGATGATGGAGCAATCATCATCAAAGACAATTGCTCTAAAGGCCTCCACCAAGAAAACAAGCCACAAGAAGAAGAAGGTGGTTGAGCCTAGCTCAAGTGAAGAAGAACAAGCATCAAGTGAAGATGATGATGATGAGCTTGCATTGATGATGAGGAAGTTCTCACGCTTGAACTCCAAGATCACTAAGAAGGGATACACATTTGATCCCAAGAAGAGAGCATTCCTACTAAGGAGAGATGATCACAAGACATGCTACAATTGTGGTGATCAAGGCCACATCTACTATGATTTTCCAAGACCGGACAAACGAAGAGAGAACCACAAGAGCAAGCATCGCAAGCTTGAAGGAAGTGATGATGATGAAGAAGAAGCCAAACCACAGCCAAGATCCTTTGGGAAGAAGAAACATGACAAGGGCAAGAAGGCAAGGCTCTTCCCAAAGAAGAGAAATGGCCCACAAAAGGTGTTCATGTGTGAGGCAAATGAATGGGCCACCGATGAAGAAACAAGTGATGAAGAGAGTGAAGAGGAAGAAGAAAGCTTGGCCGGCCTCGCCATCGCCAACAATGATGATGCACCTCTTCATCCACCGCCCATGTGCCTCATGGCTAAAGGTAACACCAAGGTATGTGATGACTCTAGCGATGATGAGCTTTCCCCCGATGATTTAACTTCTTTGATAAATGAATATCATGCTATCATTAAGAGGGAAAAGAGTAAGGTTAAAGTGCTTGAAGAAACTCGTGCTAAACTTGAGAGTGCTAACCTTGATTTGTTTGACAAGTATGAAAGCATACTCAAAGAGCATGACACGCTCAAATCCCATGTCAAGCAAATTGAGGAAGAAAATGCTAAAATTAAGATAGATAATCATGAACTTGACTTAGCACACCAAACACTCTTGGAAGAGCACAACAAGTTAATACAAGAACATCAAACACTTAACCTTGCTCATGACATGCTTGATCAAGAGTTGAAAAATATGAAGAAGCAAACTCTTAATGATAAGATATCCATTACTTCTGATGCCACTAATTCTTTGCACAAGTCTTTGCCTTTGAAAGCTAATGCTAGGGAGAAGGACTTGTTGGAAGAAATTGAGAGTCTCCGCACTAGTGTGGCTATACTTTCAAAAGGAGAAGTCAAGCACAAGGAAATTCTCTTCCAACAAGCAAAGGCCTTCAACAAGAGAGGACTTGGATCCTTCCCGGTGCCTAACAAAGGAAAGGTGCCCTCACCGGAGCTAAGAACAAGCTTCATCAAGGAAGTTGGTTCTTATTGCCAACATTGTGAGGTCACCGGTCACCACACAAGGGAGTGTCCTCTTCCTAACCAACCTTCTCCTAAATTGCCTACTAACTATAAATCTACTTTCAATGATCATTATTATCTCTTAAGTAAAGTAGGTGGCAAGGTAAAGGCTAGATTTATTGGCAAAGACATGAAGGGCATGAAGGGGAAGCTCCCCAAGCAACTTTGGGTCCCAAAAACACTTGTATCACACATACAAGGACCTAAGTTGGCTTGGGTGCCTAAAGTCAAAAATTGAATTCATGTGTGTAGGTGAACTACAAAGCTGGAGGAAAGCATTGGGTACTCGATAGCGGGTGCACTCAACATATGACCGGCAATGATGGTATGTTCACCACCATAGAAAACCCCGATAATCATGAACAAGTCACCTTTGGTGATAACTCTAAGGGAAAGGTAATTGGGTTAGGTAAAATTGCTATTTCAAATGATTTGTCTATTTCTAATGTTGTGTATGTTAAGTCACTTAGCTTTAATTTACTTTCTATTGCACAACTATGTGATCTTGGACTAACGTGCACATTTAGCAAAAATGATGTTGTTGTGAGTAGTGAAACAAGCCAAGACATAGTCTTCAAAGGATTCCGACATGGACACCTCTACCTAGTGGACTTCGCCAACAAGAATGCTAGCTTGACCACTTGTCTTTTCACTAAGACAAGCTTGGGATGGCTATGGCACCGACGCATAGCACACATTGGAATGAGCAAACTCAAGAAGTCATTCAAGCTTGGGATGGTGACCTGCGTGAAGGATGTCACATTTGAGAAGAACAAGCTTTGTAGCGCTTGTCAAGTCGGGAAGCAAGTTGCTTCACACCACCCAATGAAGACAATGGTGTCAACCTCCAAGCCACTTGAACTACTCCATATGGACCTCTTCGGACCGTCCACATATCAAAGCCTTGGCGGTAACCTCTATTGTCTCGTTATTGTTGATGACTATTCTCGCTATGCTTGGAATTTGTTTCTAGGTGACAAGAGTGAAACTCCGGAAGTGTTCAAGACCTTCGCCAATCGCGCTCAAAGGGAATTTCAACTTCCCATCATCAAGGTCTAGAGTGACAACGGCACCGAATTCAAGAACTACAACATTGAGGAGTGGTGTGACCGTGAAGGAGTAAAACATGAGTTTTTGGCCACATACACCCCTCAACAAAACGGCGTCGTTGAAAGGAAGAACAAGACACTCATCACTCTTGCAAGAGCAATGCTTGATGACTACAACACGTCGGAGAAGTTTTGGGCCGAAGCGATCAACACGACGTGCCATGCCGCAAATAGGGTCTATCTCCATCGACTACTTCAAAAGACCCCGTACGAGCTTGTCATTGGGAGAAAGTCCAACATCTCCTACTTTCAAGTCTTTGGATGCAAGTGCTACATCTACCGCAAGAAAAGGCTCGGTAAGTTTGAAAGAAGATGTGATGTTGGTATATTCCTTGGTTATGCATCAAACTCAAAAGCATATCGAGTATTCAACCAAACCTCCGGTTTAGTTGAGGAAAGTTGTGATGTTGAGTTTGATGAGACTAATGGCTCCCAAGAGGAGAGTTTCGGTCATGATGAAATAGATGATGAGCCTCTACGAGAAGCCATGAAGAACATGACCATTGGAGACATCAAGCCCGAAGTTGAGGAGAGCCATGATCAAGGGGGAGCTTCAAGTTCCAACAACAACACCTCTATGGCGCCTCAAGTTGACGAAGAAGAGAAGGATGATCCATTACCAACTCAAGACTCATAAGCACAACAACATCAAGAAGAAGAAGAAGTCCATGATCAAGTCCAACCACAAGAGGAGCAACACACATCACCTTCGCCAAGTGCTTCACAACCCCTTATGAGGCATGGACACATCTCCAAGGCGCATCCAATGGATCAAATCATTGGAAGTCCGTCAAGGGGTGTTGCACAAGGCGCTCTACGGGCTCAAGCAAGCACCTAGGGCATGGTACGAACGACTACGGGATTTCCTCATCATGCAAGGATTCAAGATCAGGAGGGTGGACACTACACTCTTCACCAAGGACATCAACGGAGATTTGTTCATTTGTCAAATTTATGTTGATGATATTATTTTTGGTTCAACTAACGAAGCTTTTAGCCATGAGTTTGGCAAAATGATGTCTAGGGAATTCGAGATGTCAATGATTGGAGAGTTCAACTTCTTCCTTGGATTTCAAATCAAGCAACTTCAAGAGGGGACCTTCGTCTATCAAGAGAAGTACACCAAGGACCTCTTGAAGAAATTTGAGATGGGAGATTGTAGCTCAAGAAGCACTCCAATGGCAACCAATTGTCATCTCGACGCGGATAAGGACGGTAAACCTATTGATCAATCTAACTACCGTTCTATGATTGGTTCATTGCTTTACCTTACCGCATCTAGGCCCGATATTATGTTTAGTGTATGCTTGTGTGCTCGCTTCCAAGCAGCACCTAAAGAATCGCATAGGAAGGCGGTCTTTAGGATACTTAGGTATCTTAAGCATACCCCTAGTGTGGGCTTGTGGTACCCTAAAGGTGCAAAATTCCATCTTGTGAGATACTCGGATTCGGACTTTTCCGGATGCCGCGTGGATCGCAAGAGTACCTCCGGTGGGTGCCACTTGCTTGGGCGTTCCCTAGTTTCTTGGTCAAGCAAGAAGAAAAATTCCGTCGCTTTGTCCACGGCGGAAGCGGAATACATTGCGGTCGGTGCATGTTGTGCCCAAATTCTTTATATGAAGCAAACCCTTTTGGACTTTGGTATTAAACTTGGTTGTGTGCCTCTCCTTTGTGACAATGAAAGTGCGGTTAAGATAGGTAAAAACCCCGTTCAACACTCCCGCACTAAGCACATTGATATTCGCCATCATTTCTTAAGGGACCATGAAGCTAAGGGAGACATCTCTTTGAGAGGTGTTAGGTCCGAAGAACAATTGGCGGATATCTTCACTAAACCACTTGATGAGAAAACTTTTTCTAGGCTAAGGAGTGAACTAAATGTGCTAGATGCATCAAACGTCATGTAAGTTGCCATGATCATGTAAGAATGCACATCATATAGGTCGTTCCTAACTCTCAAAGGATAGGGGTGAGCTAGGGTTAGCTTGGGATGGTGGTTCTTTTGGGTTTTCCCAAGGCTTGGAGAGTAGCTCTCCCTGAAGAAGCCTTTGAAAGGTTCAAACTTGGCAAGATAGATTTACTTTATGTCTTGCATGATGCCTGCCATATAGACTTGCACTCATATTTAAATTTCTTGCACTATAATTTGTTTGGTATTGCATACGGTAGGTTGTCACAAAGGGGAACCCACCTCATGAGAAAGAGACTTGTTTGAAATGCAATATCTCAACTCATATAAGGTGGAAAGAACAAAATGTTAGGTGCGTTAATGCCTAGAGGAACATGCTTTAAAGAGATAGAAGTCTTCATACTCTACCTCACAAAGCATGGGCCTTACATTTTATTTGGATATTTTCCTCCTATTTTTCTCGATGTTCCATTTGCCTTAAGGCCTAGCCAAGTTATTGGCATATTAGCATCTTTGAGGGGAAAGGGGTTGCCCAAAAAGTCCTAAGACAAGTGTTTCTCTTTGCTTGTTTGTTTGGTCAAAGGACATATATGGGATGTTGTTGTTCTGTAGTCATCGGATTATCCGATGCCTAGGTCATTCTCTCTTCGGATCAATAGGTGTTCAATCTTCAAGGGCCAGTTCAGTCAGTTTCTCAATTCAATCGACGAGTTCATTCTAGAACACATCGGTCCATCCGGTGTTCACAATTCTGGAGCTGTGGTCAATTCCACCGATGCTACCTCCTCCATCGTCGAACCATCCGGTGTCAACATTCCTCTTTTGAATACCCTTACTGTGCCATTCGACCGATGATCAAAACCCTAAACGTCGGTCTATCCGATGTCAACAGCAACATTTTGAATATCCTTTCTGTGGCGTTCGACCGATGTATATCCCATCTAACATCGGTCCATCCGGTGTTAAAAAGTCGGCTAGGGTTTGGGACCCACTGTTTAAACTGGTCGTACCCTTCCTCTTTCTCTCTCCCGATCCCGACGCCGCCACCGCTTTCCCCTCGCCGCGCCACCACCGACTGCCGCCACCGCCGCCGCCGGACGCCGCTGCCGTCCACCGGCCGCCGCCGCCCGTCGCGCCACCGCCTCCTTCCACTCGCCGCCGCTAGCCGCCGGCTCACCTCCGCCGCTGCTAGCCGCCGCCTCACCTCCAAGCGCCGCCGCCTCCAAGCGCCGCCGCCTCACCAGTCGCCGCCTCCACCACTCGCCGCCGCATTCAAGCGCCGCCACCGCTCTTCTCCATCGCCACAGCGCCTCCGCCGCCCCGCGCACACATTGCCGTCGCGGTGCATCCATCACCGCTAAGGTTTTTGCAACCCCGTTGATCTCCTCGTCACCATCGTCGACTCCGTGCAATTGCATGATCGCAATGGCTCGCGATAATAAGAACAAGGGAAAGGCTATCGCGGAGCCGGCCGCGAAGAAGCAAAAGTTGTCGAAGGAGGAGAAGAAGGCCTTGATGGCTGCTCGCACCGCCGAGGAGCGTGAGCGTGGCCGAGGAGGGTCGCTGAGGATCCGTGAGGCTCGTCCAAGGCAGCCTCCTGTGATCGATGACTCCGAGGCCGAAGAAGAGCCGGTAGAGCCTCTCGTCTGCCGGCGCTCAGCCCGGACCCGTGGGGGTCACACCACGGCAGCACCTCGTCCGAGTCCGACGGCTGCCGACCGTCATGAGGACAGGGAGGCCCAGCGAGCGATCTACGAGATGGACACCACTGTCCATGTCGCTGAAGGGGTCCGGTTGACCGACTACCGGAAGATGAAGGCCAAGCAGCTTTGCAAGCTCAGATGGAGTGTGTTGCTTGAGGAGTGGTACCCGCAGCCCAGAGAGGCTCTGGTGGATAGTCGCTTCTGGACTGTCACCCAAGCGTCTCTCTACGAGACCTACAGGCGTCGAGGGCACAAGCTGTTTCAACACAACTATCTGGATTGGGGTCAGCTAGCTTTGGCAGCAGGGACGGAGATCCGTCCTTTCTTTGAGAGGTACCGAGGTTTGGTGCAGCTGATGGCATATGAGCGGAGTGCCTATGTGGAAGATTGGGTCCGCATCTTCTACGCCACCCTCTATGTCTCTGAGGGCAGAAGATCAATTGACTTCATGTTTATGGGTCAGCACTACCACTTGACGAGGCAGACGCTTCGACAGTTGCTTGGAGTGGACTTGCACGACACCTGCGTGCATGAGAGGGTCTACGGTCAGGCAGATCCACCGAGGAGGCCGCTCACTGGAGGAGTGGCACCACCGCTGGAGGAGATTCGCTCTTTGTTTGGTCCCACCTTTTCTCCTGACCAGCCGAGAGTGCCAGCTTTGTTGACTCCAGCTGCGCGCACAGTGCACCTTGCCTTGCGCCGCACGCTCCTACCGAGGTCTGGCTATTTGGAGGGGTTCACCAGCTTGCAGCAGACTCTCCTGTTCTACATCATGAACGGGATGGAGTTCGACATCGTGGACGTCCTCATATGCGAGATGGAGGATGTGATCACAGACGGTGTGGGCATGATGAGGCAGCTAGTATATGGGCACTGGATCAGCTACCTGCTTACTATGATGGTTCCTGAGGGGTCTGCAGTGCACGATCGTCTCACTGACGAGAGTGTGACACGGTTTGGTCACTACCGTGCCCCAGCTCCTGGAGACCGCCGCCTTGGCCGTCCAGTTGAGCGTCAGGTCAAGGCCCGGCTGTCTGAGGAGGACTGGTCTGACTTAGAGAAGGAGGATGAGAGGCTTCCTGAGGCTGAGGCTCAGGGGGAGGACTTGCAGCATATCTGGTCAGAGAGCGACACTGATGACAGTGTCGAGGAGTACTTCCCTCCTCCGCCCTCTCCCACGCAGCACGACGCGGAGGCTGGAGGCTCTACAGTGCCACCACCTACTCCACCTCCCGTCACTGAGGCGCAGGTCACACAGCCGTCAGAGCTGACGTCGCTCCTCCAGCAGATGGTTGAGCAGCAGCGTCTAGACAGGCTGGCAGCCGAGCAGGCTCGAGCGGAGCAGGCTGCCCGTCTCCTTGAGCTCCAGCAACAGCAGCAGGAGATGCAGCGTCAGATCGCCCGTGAGAGGCGTGAAGACACTGACAGGCTGACGGGGCTCATCGACCAGATGCACCAGCGCACCCTCGACCAGCAGCAGCAGACGCAGCAGGCGATGATGGGCATCCTGGGGTTGATCACCAACCTCTACACCCATACCAGGATTGCCCTCCTGTCGCAGCTACCAGGAGTCGCTCCACCACCTCCAGTCTTGGCTCCAGCTGCTGCTCCAGTGGCTCCAGTACCTTCTACGCCGATACCCTCCTTCAACATGTCTCCACTTCTGGCTCCCGGTCTCCGATCCACTCCCCGCTACCGGCCACGACCTTGTTCCAGCAGACGCCGGCCTCCGTCGTCAGTGCCCCTGCTCCAGCAGCTCCTCCATAGCAGGCACCGACGGTGGCTCCTATGGCTCCGGCAGCTCCCTCCACCGCTACTCCAGCCACCGCTACTCCAGGCAGCAGCTCTGGCGAAAGCACTCCCGACGATGACCAGTTCGTCATCGCGCCCAGCACTCAGGATCCTTAGGCACTCGGATCCCTTTTTGGTGTCTTGATGCCAAAGGGGAAGAAGAGTTAGAGGAGTCAGGGGGAGGAGAGCTTAGTCTCAGGGGGAGTGTCTTAGTCTCAGGGGGAGTCCTTCTTTTGAGTTATCTGTTATCTTTTGTATTTTGGAGTTTATCGTTTATCTTTCTTGTAATTCATTGTGTGTTTGCTACTCATTTGCTACTTATTGAGCTCTAATGAACTTATTTCCATGAGTTGTTAATCGATTGGGTTCATTTGGGTTTATCTATGTTTATGATCTCTTATTATTTACACTTGAGTTGTTAATTGATGCTTAAGCTTCAAGTGTGACATCCTGTATTCATTGCATATTCTTTTAAGTTCTATTCTATCAAATTCATTACTATTGCGCTTTGATTATTGTGTTGTCATCAATCACCAAAAAGGGGGAGATTGAAAGCATCTAGGCCCCCCATGAAGTACGGTTTCGGTGATTAATGACAACCATTGAACTTTACTAATGAATTTGTGAATGCAAGGTCCCCATAATCACTCAATAAAATGAAATGAATATGTCATTGGAGACCCATATACAATCAACTTTTGAGATCAAATCAATGAGATAAAGACAAGAAGTGAAAGCTCTTATGTATAAGTCACTCAACCATAAGTTGACAACATACAATGCTTGAAGATCATCAGAGAGGCTAATGAAACAAATGTCTAAGAGGTCATCTGAGCAAAACACAAAAGATTCACTCAAAACAACTCGAAGCAAACAAAATCAACTCACCGGATCAACCGATGACTTCAGAATTGTACACATCGATCGAGTTGGTTCAACTGAAGAAGAAGACCTCAGAACAATGTACTCACCGGATCATCCGATGTGAATGGCTTAGCAACATCGGTCCATCAGTACAGTTTGCAAGATCATTGGACCAAGTGTAGCACCGGATCATCCGATGTACAGAGAAGCATACATCGGTCGATTACTCCAGTAAGCATCAAGTTTGAGTAAATTCTGGAGGAAGAGCCGCCGGATCATCCGATGAGAAGACAGGAGAAACATCGGTCTAACAACAGTCATATCTGACACAATGACGTCAGCCAAAGTAATTAGACCGATGATAACTAAAGGGGAGACATCGGATCATCCAGTGTTCACAATAAAGTTCTGTCAGCCTACTTTTCCAACGGCTATTTCGGGGAGGCTGGCTATAAATACCCCCTAACCCTGTCATTTCGTCAAGTCTTGATCACCAGAAGCTATCCACACATCCACAAGTGTTCAAGGCCAAGAGCAATCACTTCCACACCATTTCAATCATCTCTACACCAAGGTTTAGGCTAGAACTAGCTAGAGAGAGAGAGAGCTTGTGTGCCACCATTCTGGGTGAGTGGACTCTCTAGGATAGTGTGAGAGCCTCAAGGGTGTGCCCTTGGTGTTGTAATCGTGAAGAGACTTCCGGAGCTTGCCAAGGCGTGTGTGGAAGCCCGGAAGGTCGAAGTTGTACAAGGCTTGAGCTCCACCTTGCCAAGGAGCGAACGAAGAAGAATAGTGAAGACCCCTCGTCTCGGTGACTTGGGTGTGGCAAAACCCTTTGGTGGGTGCCACAACGTGGATGTAGGAAGATCTTCACGATCTTGCCGAACCACGGGATAAATCCTTGTCTCCTCGGGAGTTTGCATCCTTCTCCTTCCCTTACTTTTATGCATTTTACATTCTGCAAAGTTTCTATCTACTAGAATGCATAGATAGTTGCGTAGGGAATTGGGCTTTAGAAATTAGGTTTCATTGCTTAGAATTTTTCGAAGAAAGCCCAATTCACCCTCCCTCTTGGGCATTCGGTCCTTACACCTCTCTTCCTCTTTCTTCTCCTCCCTTCCCCTGCGGCAAGAGATTCTTTTCTTGGATGGCGGCTCTCGATGAGTGGCAGGGAAGTGGGGTTTTTCTTGCGTGGGCAGGGTGAGAGGAGGGCTTTGGGTTGTTTATATAAGGAGAGGAGTGGTGGAGTTAGGGTGGAATCCTAGTAGTAGTTCGTGGGGGCTATAGGGCCTTGGTGGGGTCCTACTTGGGCTCCTTGGTGTGTGGGGCACAACGTTCTAGGGCCCAAATATGACAATTACCTAATAACTCTTCGTGGAGGAAAATAGGAATCCGAGTCGAAACTCTAGAAACCGGACTAGTCCGTATGAAGGCCGAACAAGTCCGTTTTCGCCTCTGTTGTCACAACGGACTTGTCCGTTCTTCAGCGGAAAAGTCCGCTGTACCACAACGAAGGGTCTTCACACTAGAATGCAATTATCCAGACAAGCCCGGAGCTTTACTATTTCAAAATTGGACTATGTGTAAATATTAACAGACAAGTGCGGACGACATCAATAGCAAAACTGGACTTCCATTTGAAGTAGCGGACAAGTCCATTGCCTTGAAGGAAACTGAATCAAGGCAGAGCAGACGGGTAGACCAGACTAGTCCGAGGCTAGGATCGGACAAGTCCGTACCAAAAGCTAATTTTAATTGTTCTTTTGCCTCTAATATATTTTAATCTTGTTCTTTTTTGTGTTACATTATGTTAAAAATGTAGAGCAATGAATGCATTGCATGATGAATGAAATTGAGGGTGTTACAAACCTACACCCTTAAAATGAATCTTGCCCTCGAGATTCAACGTAGACGGGAAAATATATGGAAATTCTCTCTTGAGATCTTCTTCCCACTCCCAAGTTGCTTCGGATTCAGTATGATGCTTCCATTGCACTTTGCACCATCGAATCACCTTGCTTCTTGTGACTCTCTCCTTTGTCTCCAAGACTTCGATAGGTTGCTCAACGTAAATCAATTCTTCCTCAAGCTCCAATTCGTTCATTGATACTTTTTCTTCCGGTACTCTTAAGCACTTCTTGAGTTAAGAAACATGCAATAAACCATGAACATCAGATAGATGTGCTGACATCTCCAATTGATATGCCACTTCTCCACATTTGTCCAAAATCTTGAATGGTCCGATGTTGCGAGGTGCCAACTCGCCTTTAACGTTGAATCGCTTATGACCTCGGATAGGTGAGACTTTGAGATACACGAAGTCTCCCACTTCAAAAGCTAAGTATCTTCGCCGATTATCTGCATAGCCCTTTTGATGCGACTGAGCAGTTTTCAAGTTTTCACAAATTATATGAACATGCTTTTCGGCGTCCTGTATCTAGGCCAGCTAATGGGCTCGGGCCCAATCCAAATCCCAACCCAGTCCAATGTTTTTTTGTCATGGGCCCTATCCTATCCGGCCCGATGCTGATTTGATAAGCCCAATACGATCCAACCTGTATAAGAAATAAATCCATCCCTATCCTGGCCCTCTACAGAAATTTGGCCTAACCCTAAGGATTTTGCCCGCGAACCTTTTTTTCTGGTGAGTGAACAGATACAATCATGGGCTGGAGTCGGCAAGCTGGAACGACCGCACGGCCATTAGGCAACAGTCGGCAAGCTCCTTCTTCACGCTGTTTATATGCGAGCATCCTCTCATCTTTGTTGCTTGTTCATGCTGCTAACTCACCTTTTTTACAACCTGGTGCTTGTGGAATGATGAAAAAGACTAATACGTACATCGCACAACAAACAAACACAAGCAACATCCAACAATGAAGTTGAAAGCAAAAGAGATGTCGGTTCATAGCCTTAGGCCCCTTTGGCAGAGCTTCATGGAGCTGATTCTCAAGCAAAATCAGGAAGCTGTGGCAAACATTGTTTTTCAGAAGAAGTGATTCTTGGCTGATTTTGTGAAGTGATTCTCTGAAATGAACTCAGGAGCTAGAAGCTGAAAAAAGTAGCTTCTCCTAATTCCGTGAAGTGATTCTCTATCCTGATTCTTAGGCCCCCTTTGGCACAGCTCCACAAAGTTGATTCTTTGGATTCACTTCTGATTCTCTGGTGAAGTGATTCTATGGCTGAAAATGATTCTCTATGATTTCCTAGAATAAACTCTAAGAATCAGGACAGAGAATCACTTCACAGAATTAGCAGAAGCTATTTTTTTCAGCTTTTAGCTCCTGAGTTCATTTCAGAGAATCACTTCACAAAATCAGCCAATAACCACTTTTTCTGAAAAACAATGTTTGGCACAACTTCCCTGATTCTGCTTGAGAATCAGCTCCGTGAAGCTCTGCCAAAGGGGCCTTTAGAGTCTAGGAAATCATAGAGAATCATTTTCAGCTACATAATCACTTCACCAGAGAATCAGAAGTGAATCCAGAGAATCAACTTTGTGGAGCTGTGCCAAAGGGGGCCTTACTGTCTACTAGTTGTGTTAATTTCAACAGCACAGGTGACCACCCATTATCTCAACATCTTGCATACATCCCACACAGAGTCTGACTCAGGTAGTTAACAGGCTATACATATTTCAAATCTCACTAAACTAACGTAAGCGAAGAACATCACCCTGATGCTTGAAGAACCTTCACTTCCCACTGCAAAAATTGTAAACGACACTTTTAAAAGTTGTCCCTCAGAACAAGGTTGTCACCTTTCAGAAGTATCGTTCCTGCAAACATTTAAAGGCCCACACATATTATTATAGCACAAATCCATTCATGTCAGGGGAATGGTTTCCTAGGGTTCAAAATTTACTAACCCAGTGTTTTCTTAGTGGTGTTCGTCTTCTTGACGCTGATTTCCTCAGCATCAACTAGGACCAAGTTCATATACTCATCAAAGCCCTGCACATGTACAAAACCAGTGTAAGAACATCAAGGTAAAACAATCACATATGCACAAACCAAACTATCCATCATTTTTCGACTCAAAAGATCAGTAGTAGAAATCAACAATTAACTTGGCTGTTACTGTTAGATGCAATTAGACTTAGAGCTAAGACCGTTGAAGAACCAAAGTCAGCATCACACTACCAAATTGTTAGTCACTGCTGTGCATCCGACAAAGGTCACAATGATTTCAAGAGGCTCTGTCAGTTGTTTCAAGTATACGGAAGGTTAAGGATGACTCTTCACTACGTAATTTGTACAGTTTTTAAGTCACAATATATTATATATATGTGTACATCCATCAACAATTCTAACATTTCTTATATTGAAATCGATAAAGACTAATAAGATGCAATTGACCTGTACATCAATAATATGTGTTGTCATCTTCGTCCTCATCAAACATATGCTTCCCCTCCATCGATTGACCTGTACAATGAATTGATAAAATACTAAAATGCAATTCAAATTGGTAATATAACACTATAAAAGAGATAAAATTAATTTACTACTTAAATTACCTTCATCCTCAGAACTAAATCCTATGAACCAATCTTTAGAGCAAATCAAAGCTTCAAGAGTTTTAGGAGCAAGTGACGTTCTCCCTTTTCCAAGTAGCTTTCCAGCAGTACTAAATGCCGATTCTGAGGAAACCGTGCTGAAAGGAATGCCCAGAAAATCTCTAGCCATTTTAGAAAGATTGGATATACTTCTGATTTTTTTCCACCATGCCAAGATATCAAAGCTCTCATCAACATTGATTTGTACTCTAGGATCCTTAAGATACTTGTCTAGTTCTAATCGTTGTGTTCGAGAATCAAATCTTTCTGATGCAAACTGGGCAAAAGCCAACTCAACTTGTCTTTTACCCAAAAGTGGGCATCTCAACGAAGAAGAACCAGAACCACTGGTAGATATGTTTTGATCAACTAGAGTACTCATAATCACATTGCCTCTTATCACAACCTTCTCATACTCTTCATAAAATTTGTTCATGGATGATTTTAGAGCCCTAAGCTGTTCTTCAACGTTTTCATTGATTTTGTAGAAATAGAATATAACAAATTCCAGTTTTAATGTAGGATCAAACACGACAGCTATAAGTAGAACTATATTAGGCCGAGCCCAATATTTTTTCAAACTTGACGTACATTGCATTAGCCATCTCATTCAAAAGCTCATTCGAGTTCCAGGATTCATCTAGCAATACATCTCTAATGGCTAGAACCATCTTCAAAAACAAATGTGATGTGGAATGATTATGAGCAGAGAAAGCTTTAGTTGCATCACTAAATGCTTGAAGACAATTATGAAGAGCTTCAACTTTACTCCACTCTTGCTCCGTTGGAGCAACATGATATTGCTTATTAGAATATCTATTTAGAGCTACTTTATACTCAAGGGCCTCATCTAGCATATCGTATGTCGTATTCCAACGATGTGGAACATCCAACCATACCCGACTTAGTTTTAAGCCCTAATTTCTCAACTATGGAGTTGAAAATCTGCAAGCCAGAAGGTGTCGATGTCACAACTTTAATGATATCTCGCACTCTCGATATTGCATGAGGGATGATCTTGACACCTTGTTGAACCATGATATTAAGCACATGTGCATCACAACACATATGCAGATATTCACCTTTTAAAAACATCTCACCACCTAAGGCACCACAAATGTCTCTAGCAACCCTATCATTCACGGTCGCATTATCTAGTGTTAGTGTGAACACCTTGCCAACCAGACCCCACTCCATCAAACAAGCGATGATGCCATCTTGAACAACATATGATGTATGCGGGAAAGAAATCTGCTTGAATGAAAGGATTTTCTTGCACAAGAGATATTGTTGATCTATAAAGTGTGCTGTAACACACAGATATCCAAGATTCTGGTTAGAAGTCCACAAGTCAGATGTTAAACTAACATGATAATCCAACCTTACAATTACATCAAGCAATTGATGCTTCTCATCCTCATACACTGAAAAGATATCAGCTCACACACTTTATCGACCAACTGCTCTAAAAGATGGGTGACAATAACTGATCAAATTTTTCCAATATAGGTCATCATCTTTTCAATCTCCGCACTAATAAAAAACTTGGCAATCAATGTGCCAAAAACATCAGGGTCAAAGATGACCTCCTTTACCTCACCATACTTTTGCTTCAAAGTTTTCAAGAAGTTTGTCCTGTCCTCTTTTGGAATTTCTAGAAAATGTTGTGTAATATGTCATTTAGATGACTTCTCTTCCCAGATTCATTAGACAAATGTAGCTTGCAATAGTTGCATATTGCTTTAACTTCGCCATCAACTAATTCAGTTTCAAAGAACTTCCAAACCAAAACTCTTTTTTTAGAAGAGCGACTTGACTGGTCTGCTATCTCACGACTATCAGCTACCCCCTCGGACATTGAAGAAATTCTCTCCGTCAGATATATTTCAGTCTCGCTGTTTTTGTTAGGGCACCTAAAAATGTAAGTACAGAAAACGATACTGATATGACCACAATTTACAATCAGCTCACAACAAATTTATAAGAAATAGTACTGGTATGAAAACATTACAGAAAACAACAAATTTACAATTTACAATCAGCCAATTATAACAGTAATGCAGTATTGCAGTACTTCTAACTACAATTTACAAAACAGTACTGCAGTCATTTCTAATTGTAACAGTAATGCTAAGATTTTACACTCACCGGTGGGGCAGACGAAGATGAAGTCCAGTGGGTAGAAGAACAGAACCACGTACTTCTTCCCGATGTAATCAGAGAGCTTGACTTGCAAAGACAAATGCAGGAACAGCAAAGAGCATAAGATCAACCGTTATTGCACAGAGCTAAGGCTACGTGGTAACAGCCGGCCAGAGATAGCAGGTTCGACATGTGACCCAGGGTACCATGCATGGTGACCTTGCAATTCGGGCCCTTTGGTTGCATAACAACCATTGCAGCAAGATATACCAGAGATAGGTACTATCCTGACTTGACTGAATTTCAAATTCAAAACAGCTACACCTTTTCTTCGGTATGGAGAAATTTGAAGTACGTCCTCTCTGATTATACCATGGTTTTCGGCTTGCATGTTTAATTTGTAATATTCACCTTGTCAAATATTGCAAATGTCCAACAGATTTTTTTTCTTCTAAGTTCGTAAGGAAGATGAAAGATAGTAAATGATTCAGCAATGTCCAGTTACATAAAAAGTAACCGATTCATCACAGCAAGGACCACTTGCACACAATTCAAGGTTTCACCTTGATGTTTCTGGTATAACTTGTGAAACGTACTTATGGATTCATGATGACAATAAGCAAAAGAAATATTTCAAAACCGCTTAGAGACATAGATAGTAATACATTGATCAACAAAAGGAACTGTTTTCGAATAAAAAAGACTGCATTACAGAAATCACACAACGAATGCCGTCAAACAATAACAACAAACTATCATATCAGAGCAGAGAAATGCGCAAGAAAGGATGAAGTCGAACCAGGGAGCCACCGGGGGAGGGGGGGGGGGGGGGGCGTCGCCGGCCGCGGGGGTGGCGGGGGGCGGCGCCCTCGTCGCTGGCTGCCGGGGGAGGGGGGCCACACGTCATCGACCGCGGGGGTGGTGGGGGGGGGGGGGGTGACACCCTCTTCGCTGGCCGCCAGGAGAGGGGGGTCGCGCGTCGCCGGTCGTGGGGGTGGCGGGGGGCGGCGCCCTCGTCGCTGGCCGCCGGGGGAGGGGGCGGGGGCGGCGCCCTAGTTACCCCGAGTCCCCAACAGTGCTGCGCCTGCGTGCCCTGCGCCCCTCTCCGTGTGTGAGCCCTAGTAGGAGAAAATGGGCCATGATCCACGGGCTGAGCCTTTTTTTTTGTAAATGGGCCATATTTAAAATCCTATCCTTTTTAATCCGGATCTGATCCAATCCAATCCTTTGCTTTTAACAGTTCATATTGATCCTGATCCGTTCAACCCAATAGCAAGGAGACCTGTTCGGCCCTCGGGCTCACTCGGCCCATTAATAGGCCTACCTGTATCACATCAGGTCAAATACTTGGGTTTCTCCTGTCTCATTTTAAAATAGGTGTGTTCTACATCTCCTACCATACAATGCCTCACACGGCAACCTCTTCAAACTTGCTTGGTAGCTGTTATTGTAGGAGAATTCAACATATGACAAACTTTTGTCCCAATTTCCTCCATATTTTAGTGCACACACGCTTAACATGTCTTCTAATATCTAATATGTCCTTTCAGTCTGCCCATCCGTTTGAGGATGATATGCATAACTAAAATTCAGCCTGGTTCCCCTAGACTCATGTAGTTTCTACCAAAACCTGAAGGTAAATTGCGAACATCTATCAGATACTATTTTTTTAGGTACTCCGTGTAAACACACTATTCTCCCCATATACAGTTCTGCCAGCTTCGCACCGCTATAGGTAGTCTTGATAGGAATAAAATGCACAAACTCTGTCAACAGATCCACAATAACCCATATTGAGTCATATCCTACGTGGTGTGCGGTAAACCAACTATGAAGTTCATACCAACTTTTTCCCACTTCCATTCCGGTATCTTCAATGGCTGCAATAGACCAGCTAGAATTTGATGTTCAGCCATCACTCGTTGGCATATACATCACATAACGCAACATATTCAGCTATGTCCTTCTTCATTCCATCCCACTAGTGGCATGTTTTCAAATTCTTGTACATTTTCGTACAACCCGGATGAATGGAGTAAGGCGAGTCATGTGTCTCCTTCAATATCTTCTCGCGGATAAGCTTCACATTAGGCACGACAATTTGTTTTCCAAGCCATAGTGTGCCATTGTCATCTTTGTCAAATATCCATTCTCTCCCCTCTTGGAGTGTTTCCTTGATCTCTTGGATTTCCTCATCTGTTGTCTAACCTTCTCGTATTTCCTGTTCCAATGTTAGGTTTACTTCCATTGCTCCTATTTCATTCACAAAACCGAGATACAAACGTTCAAATGCCTTGCATAGCTCGGATGGTAATTCCCTTATCGTGAGTTGGTGACTTGCTCCTTTCGGCTTAGGGCATCAACCACTACATTAGCCTTTCGTAGATGATAGTTAATTCCCACATCATAGTCTTTGAATCTATAACTATCTTCGTTGCCTCAAATTCAGATCTGAGTGGGTGAATATGTACTTAAGACTCTTGTGATCCGTATAAATCTCACATCGATGTCCATAGATATAATGCCTTCAAATCTTCAATGCATGCACTACGGCTGCGAGCTCGAGATCATGTGTAGGTTAATTCGATTCATGCTTATTCAGTTGCCTGGATGCATAATCTACTACTCAACCTTCTTGCATCAATACACATCCAAGTCCTTGCCTCGATGCATCACAGTAAATAACTAAGCTCTTGCTCACATCTTGCAATAATAATACCAGCGCAGTGGTTAATCTCTTCTTTAGCTCCAAAAAGCTATCTAGACAAGCCTGAGTCCGTCGGTACCCTGGGTACCGTATAACCCTTGAGATTGCAATGATCTCAAGGAAATGTCATCTACTTGATTTGAAGACCTTCGGAGGCCCACATGTCAGACATAACCGGACCCGCTTCCTCAACATGGTTAGTCCCAGGGTCGCCAGGTGTACCATCGAACCGGAGCTACCGCCCACAAGGGGGAAGCTCTGGGATATGTACCATAACGGCACCCCCGGACCTAACCCCAGACCGAGGGAAGCTCCGGAACTGACACGTGTCTGGTGGCACCGGACCTACCTGTTCCCCACAGTATGCTCCGGAGCTACCACGTGTCCAACTGTCGGATATTCAGCCTCAAACCTCCGGTAGACTCCACAACGGCTCCGGATCTTCAAAGGGGAATCAAGGACTTCAAGACCCGATTAAGTGTCATTAATACTATGTTAATGACACACGATCAGACGACCCTTATTACCAGTAATGGCGCTGTCAAAGCCCGTAACTCGGTCATTAAGGGTAATTAAGCGCATCAAATGTGTATCAATATTAGTAGCCGCCGGGGCCACATGTCGGGCCAGGCCAACTTGTAACGGCCTGCCATTGTACTATAAAAGGACAGGCTGATGATACATAGACAGATGATCTGATCTGATCTGATCTGATCTAGTCTGATCTAGTCTGATCGGCTCACACGCGCTCTCAACTCACGTCACCTGAGTTGAGTTCATACATCCAATACAACACCAACACACCCCGGGGAGTAGGGTATGATGCTCAGGCGGTCCGAACCACGTAAATCTCTGTGTCTCCTGTGTCATTTTACATTTCACCTTCTTGAATCTCTGTGCGCCCACACCGAACTTCAAACTTCTCAAACACTTTTAGTAGTGTCGGGAGATCTGCAGGATCAAAACCACCGATAGCTGGTGCGCTAGGTAGGGGGCGCCCGAGATTTCAAGAATGGTGAACTCAGCTGCTGAATCATCCAATGGTCATCTCGCTGTTCAAGCTGCTGGGGGCAATCCCTCTAATATGCAGCCACCATCAGGAACCTCAGTTCCAGCAGGAGTCACACTTCCACCACCGCCGCCTCCACCAGCAAATCAAGTTGGGCAGCGCGATGGTGCACCGGCATCAATCAATGCGTCGGTGAATCATGACAACCCAGAACACACGCTCCATGCAGCACGTGCTCTCCTTCAGCGCCCACCACCTCCGGATGCATCCCTGGATGCAATGGAGCAGTGGAGGGCCGATGTGGAACACTTGGTTGCAGCAGCAGCTGACCGCATCAGTAACCAGGGTCCTCCTCCTTCAGGACGGGCCCCGTCGCAGCGACGGACCTTGTCTGGCAGACTTGGTCCGCACGTTTCCAACAACAGGAGACGTGTTGCGTCACAGCAAGTGACGTCGTTGCCCTCCGGGGCGCGACACACTCACACGGTATCAAGGCTTTCAACTCATGACCTCCGGGCAGAGCTTGATCGCCGATACCGTCAAAAGACGGCCGAGTCCATATCGAGCGTGCTTGTGAAAGATGAGAAGCACAGGACATTCCTGCTCCTGAAGGAGTAAGAGTAGGCTGTTCAGTCCTGGCCATGCATCTGCGTATGGTCAGGTGGCCACAGAAATTTCGGCCTCACCTGCCGGAGAAGTTTGACGGGACCGTTAATCCCATCGAATTTCTTCAGATTTACTCCACTGCTATCCTGGCAGCTGGAGGAAATGAGGCCGTAATGGCCAACTATTTTCCAGTGGCTTTAACTGGGACCGCCCGGTCCTGGTTTATGAGCCTTCCACCCAAGTCCATCAATAGTTGGGAGGAGTTTTGCTGACAGTTCACAGCCAACTTCGGGAGTTCATACACCCGACCAGGCACCAAACTAGACCTTTTTGCAGTCGTGCAAAAAGGGGGAGAATCCCTGCGATCATTCATCCAAAGATTCTCTCAGGTACGAAACACTATCTCTTCTATCTCTAGCGCTTCTGTCATTGTGGCATTTAGACAGGGCGTACGGGATAAGAAGATGTTGGAGAAAGTGGCGATCAAGGAGATCACCAGTGTCACGGAACTCTTCAGCTTGGCCGACAAATGTGCCAGAGCTGCGGAGGGCCATGAAATGCACTCCAAACCATCTCCAGAGGATCGCAAGAAATCCTCCAAAGGTGAAGCCACTACCTCCAGGTGTGGCAAAAAGAAGAAAAAGACCAATGGCAAGAAGAAGCCGTCGGCCGGCGCATCTAATGCTGCAGCTGCTGCAGCTCCGGTTGGCCAGGGGCCACGCCCCGAGAAGCGACCTCGACCGTCTTCTGAAGACGGTGGCAAACCCAAGGTGTGGTGTCCAATTCATAAGACGTACAACCACCGTTTGGAAGACTGCCGGGAGGTCCAAAACCTTGCCGAGCGCTACAACAAGCGCCGGGAAGAAGTTCCTTTCCGACAGAGGGAAGGAAAACAAAAAGTTGACGAAGCTCCGGCTGAAGAGGAGTTAGGTTTTCAGGATCCTAAAAAGGTCCTGAAGGCCGTCTACACCTCCGTCGACGACGATTCTGACGTCTCTGACAACGAGCATCGGAAGACCATGAACACCATTTTTGGTGGATCATGGGACATCACCTCCCGCCGCGTCCTCAAGACAATGCGTCGAGACATGGCCGATGTAGCTCCTACAGCCAGGGCGGAGCCTCATCGGAAGTGGATGGACACAACCATCACTTTTGATGCTTCGGACAGCCCTTGAAGCATGGTTGGAGCAGGCTAGTTACCTTTGATGGTATCTCCTACCATCAATAACATTCCGCTCCACCATGTTATGGTAGATGGAGGTTCGGGGCTGAACCTCATAAGCTTCGAAGCTTTTACCAAGCTTCAGCTCCGACCTTCGGATCTTCACCCCTCCCAACCTTTCTCCGGAGTAGGTCCGGGAGCCATTACCCCACTCGGTGCTATTACTCTCCCTGTTACCTTCGGGACCCGGGAGAAGTATCGCACTGAGAAGTTGGTCTTTGACGTTGCTCAGATCAACTTACCTTTCAACGCCATCTTGGGTAGGCCTGCCTTGTACAAATTCATGGCAGCTGCTCATTATGGCTACCTGGTGTTAAAGATGCCAACACCAGTAGGCGTTCTCCAGATCTGCGGAGATCGCACTGCCGGAGTAACCGCTCTGGAAGAACTTCATGCGCTTACTACGTCGCAAGAGGAGGACTCCAGGCAGGAGCAAGCTCCAAAACCCCCGAGCATTAGTCAACGAGGCTCGACTTCTGCACCTCGTGTGTAGCCAAGCGGCGACACCGACATTCCTGTCAAAGTCGTCCAAATCGGTTCCGATGCCGCTCAGACCACCCGTATATCGGGGAGACTGAATGACAAATAGGAACTCGCACTCATCGCTTTCCTCTGGGCTAATGTCGACGTGGTTGCCTGGCAACTGTCACAAATGCCTGGGATCCCCAGAGAAGTGATTGAGCACAATCTAAAGATCTACCCTGACGCCTGGCTTGTGCATCAGAAGCCTTAGAAGCAATCTGTGGAGCGACAGAACTTCATTCGACAAGAAGTGAAGAAGTTGCTCGGAGATGGATTCATCCGAGAAGTCTTCCATCCAAAATGCCTGGCAAACCCAGTCGTTGTGCCCAAGGCCGCCGGGAAGCTTCGGATGTGTATTGACTACACAACACTAAATAAGGCGTGTCCAAAAGATCCATTCCCACTACCTAGAATAGATCAGATAGTGGATTCCACCTCCGGGTGTGAATTACTGTGTTTCCTAGACGCATATTCTCGGTATCATCAAATCAGAATGTCTAGGGAAGATGAAGAGCATACCTCTTTCATCACAGTAGACGGATTGTACTGTTATACAACCATGCCATTTGGTCTCAAGAATGCAACTTCAAGCTTTGTACGAGCTATGTACAAAACTTTTGAAGAACTCATTAGAGACATAGTGGAAGTGTACGTCGATTACATCGTGGTCAAGGTCAAGAACAAAGAGTCACTCCTTGACACCTTACAGGCTGTCTTCGACAAGCTGCGGGTCACCCGCACAAAGCTAAACCCAGACAAGTGTGTCTTCGGGGTTAGCTCCGGAAAACTTCTTGGTTTCCTGGTAAATCACCGGGGCATAGAGGCTAATCCGGCAAAGATCAAAGCCATTGAAGACATGCGGCCACCAGCCCGCATCAAGGATGTCCAAAAGTTGACTGGATGTCTAGTAGCACTCAGCCGGTTGATTTCAAGACTGGCGGAACGGGCACTTCCCTTCTTCAAGTTATTGAGGAAGTCCGGACCATTCCAATGGTCTGAAGAAGCAGAAAAGGCGTTCCAGGAGCTAAAATAGCTCCTCACCACCCTACCAACTCTGGTAGCTCCGAACCCTGGTGAGCCTTTGCCGCTTTACATTTCAGCAACTGACGAAGTCGTCAGTATGGTCCTGGTTGTGGAGAGACCAGAACCATCCCATGCTCAGGAATCCAGACCCCTCCAGGAGGGTCCGGAGGTTACTGAAAGCGAGTCTGGGTCCCAGTTCCTAGACTAGAGTCCACAAGAAGTTACTTCAGAAGACCCAGACCCCTCCGGGAGGGTCCAGGTCACTTCTGAAGAACCTCCGGGTCCCACCAGCAAGGACCCAGAGGTCCCCGAAGAAGGCCCGGATCCCTCCGGGAGGATCCAGGTCAATGAAGAGGAAGCTCCGGGCCCCTCCGGGAGGGTCCGGACCATCCATCGCCCAGTATACTTCATCAATGAAGTACTTCATGATGCCAAGACTCGATACCTATAGGTGCATAAGATGCTTTATGCAGTTCTTATCGCCTCCAGGAAGCTTCGCCATTACTTCCAAGCTCACAAGATTTCAGTGGTGACTTCTTATCCACTTCGAGCAATCTTGCATAATCCCAATTCAACTGGGAATATTGCAAAGTGGGTAGCGGAATTGGCCGAATTCGATCTCGAATTCATTCCAAGACAAACAATCAAGAGTCAAGCATTGGCAGATTTTGTGGCGGAATGGACTCCCTCTACATCAAACCCTGGGGGCCCCAGTGAGCAGAAGCCGAAACACAAGGCTCCGGTCTTCACCGAGCCTCACTGGACCCTCTACTTCGATGGCTCCATGCAAAAACAGGCGGCCGGAGCTGGAATCCTTCTCCTCGCACCAACCGGGGAGAAGGTAAAATACATGGTACACCTTGACTTCAAGGCGACCAACAACATGGCGGAGTACGAAGCACTCATCTACGGACTAAAGGTGGCACTGTCATACGGTGTCAAGCAACTGCTGGTCAAGGGAGATTCACAGCTCATCATTAAACAAGTGAAGGGTGAATGCTCCTGCAACAATCTCCAGCTAGCTGCTTACCTCCTTGAAGTCCAGAGGCTTCAGAAGGACTTCGAAGTCCTAGACCTCCACCACGTCCAGCGTGTCCACAACGCTGAAGCCGACGAACTCTCGATGAAAGCGTCAACCAGAGCTCCAGCTCCTGACGGAACTTTTGTCCGGAGGTTGTCAAAACCCACAGCTCAGTCTGCCGAACTGAGCGAAGGGGGCGAGATCAGCATCCCGAAGCTGACGGTCCCGATGGCCCTGTTACCATGGCAGCCATCAAGGGTCGTAGGTGCTGCCGGAAGCTCTGAGCAACCCAGCACGCAAGACTCAAATGCTCAAGTTAGCTCTGATGCATGGATCTCGGAGATCCGGAGCTACTTGAAAGACAACATCCTTCCTGACGATGATGTGTCCGCTGACCGGATAGTCAGATTGGCTAAAAGATACACGTTGGTAGAAGGGGATCTCTACCGGCGCGATGCCAACGTCGTCCTAATGCGGTGCATCACAAGGGAAGAAGGTTGCGAGCTCCTCGCAGAAATCCATGGAGGCAAGTGTGGGAACCACGCGTCTTCCCGCACGCTGGTCGGTAAAGCCTTTCGGCATGGCTTCTACTGGCCTACAGCACTCCAGGATGCACTGAGCTGGTGAAGAAATGCGAAGCATGCCAATTTCATGCAAAGCAAATTCACACACCGGCTCAGTCTCTACAAATGATACCTCCTACATGGCCCTTCACTGTGTGGGGGATGGAAATCTTGGGACCTTTCCCAAGAGCCGTCGGAGGTTACAAGTTCCTGTATGTCGCCATTGACCAGTTCACCAAGTGGCCGGAAGCAACTCCAGTTGTGACAATAAACAAGCAATCTGCTATCAACTTTTTGCAGTCCATTGTATGCAGATTTGGAGTCCCAAACAAAATCATTACTGATAACGGGACCCAATTCACAAGCTCTGCATTTCAAGGATATTGCAAAGACCTCGGCATTCAAGTTTGCTACGCCTCCGTAGCTCACCCGACAAGCAATGGCCAGGCCGAGAGAGCAAATGCTGAAATCCCGAAAGGACTCAAAACGCGTACCTATGAGCGCTTGAAAAAACATGGAGCCAACTGGATTGAAGAGCTTCCGCCCACTCTATGGGCCAATAGGACAACTCCAAACCGGTCAACTGGAGAGACACCCTTCTTCCTGGTGTACGGAGTTGAAGCAATCTTCCTCCGGAAATCACCTTGGGGTCAATCTGGGTCCGGACCTTCGACGAAGCCACGAAGGACCAGCTCCGGCGTGAAGACCTAGACCTCCTTGAGGAGGAAAGTGCCAAGCAGCTGTTCAGAATGCCCGATACCGCCAAGCCCTTCGGCGCTATCATCAGCGGCATGTACACAACCGACAGCTCGAGGAAGGCGATCTGGTGCTACGGAGAATACAATCCAGAGAAGGGTTAAACAAACTCTCCCCTAGCTAGGAGGGACCCTTCCGAGTGATTAAAGTATCCCGTCCCGGAAGCGTTCGCTTGGCTACCGAGGATGGGACACCTCTCCCAAATCCTTGGGATATTGAGCACCTCCGTAAGTTCTACACTTAATATCACAGAGGTGAGTCTGTAGTAACTTGAGGTGTATGTTATAAAGTCATTGTACAGAGTCGGGTAGTTCCTCCGGGAGAACAGCCGGACCTTTCGCGAAAGGTCCGCAAAGTTCATGCAACACTTGCCACAGTCTCAGAACTAAAAGTGTGGCTAGCTACCCTGGGTCGAATGAGAAATGAAACACGCTTAGCCTGGTTCCGTACCCTAAGAGTGTACTTGTTTCCCCTGTACCCCAGACCTATAATGAAAGACATCTTCATGTGAAACAGACTCCACGTGCATTTATTTTGTACAGGCTCAACATTTTTTATTTTTCTCTTTCTTGTCTATAACAAAGTTGTGCAATTCTTAAGAAATTTTAGTTCGACCAGTTCATGTACAATTCGAGCTGTATTGTCAATTCTTTTGGATTCAAATATTGTTCATGGCCCACTCGCCTGAATGCCGCCAAGCCAATCTAGGGCTGGAGTGTGCTATCGACTTAGCCTGGTCAAGCACCCTAAGTACGCCACTCTACCTACACCCCGGCGGGCCGAAGTAAGGAGGGTCCAAGTACAATTGGATCTAGAAGAAAGAAGGCAACGCATTCGGTTGTATTCAGAATTGTGTTTGACCTAAAACTTTCTTGGGAATTGTAAGTCGCGACGAAGTTATAGGCAAGGAGCGAATTTTACTATTTTTATTGGCTTCAGTGTGCAGGAAAAATAAAGAATCCACGTTGATGGAGAAAAGCCGGAGCTAACAAAGCTCCGACTCCCCCTAGGTGGCTTGTGATCGATGTTAAACATTGAAAACGAGCATTACCGGAGCAACCAAGCTCTGGCAAAGCTAGGGGGCCAGCCGTCGATGCAGAATAAAAGATGGTGAGAAGACCCCACAAGCAGAGTCTGCTGCCGACAAGCTACGCGTTGGCAAAGGTCACTGCCGGAGCTACTAAGCTCCGACACCCCGGAGGGCTAACTATCGATGCTCTACGCGTTGATAGGGACTATTACCGGAGCTACTAAGCTCCGACGATAGTCAATGTCGGAGCTTATGAGCTACGACAACCTCAGGGGGCCTTCACTATCAAAGACTTCGGACCTACACTCTACAAGTTCGAAGCAAACGAGTCTTCAATAAAATACAATATCCTCTTGGTACATGTTCACAATCAAATTGTGTACATCTACCAAGGGTCCAAGTGAAGACAGAAGTGTTGAAGACAAAAAATGAAATTCATTAACAAATTGTGGATTTCATTCATCTGGAGACAAGGGATTACATAATTTGGGAAGAAAAAGAGAGAATACAAGTGGGAGCTACAGAGATGGTCCTAGACCCTATGGAAGAACTAGGCGACCTTTTGAGCAAGCTCCGACACATTGGCTCGGGTGGCTTCACCTTCTCCTTCGACGGGACCTTCAAGCACCGGGTCCAGAGGAAATTGGGGATCCCGGCTGGTGTAGCACGTCAGCACATACTCTGCGATGTTCTTCTCCAGGGACTGCCCCTCAGCCTCCAACTGGTCCGTGATAGCTTCACCCACCTTTGAGAGTTTGTCACCCATCGAGATCAACGCTTACAATGCCAGGTCCGGCTCCAGCTCTGGATCATCCAGACGCACGGGACTGAAGCCCATTGGTGTCAGCGCGTCGTTGGCTTTGCTCAGGAACTCCCAAACCTGTAGGGAGTCCGCAGTCCTCAAGCCCTTCAGTTCCTCCAAGGATCTTTTGGCCGCCGCCAGTTCAGAATTCTCACGAGCAAGGCGCTCAACCTCTTTGGCATTTTGCTAAATCTTTTCAGCAACCTGCTTCTCGAGTTTTCTGAGCTCCTCCTACCGGAGGTGGATCTTGTTCCGGCGGTCGACCAGGTCCTTCTCCCGGCCCCTAACTTTCTTCTCCCTAACAGCGATGGCACACTCTTTCTTGTATAGTTCCTGCCCTCGCACCCAGGCCTTCTCCTCCTCCTCAACGCGACGCTCCTCCAACTTCTTGGTGCGTTCCTCGAGGCCCTTGTCAGCCAGAGCCACCTTTTTGGCAAGCTCCTCCTCCCTCTTCAAGACATCATCCCGCAGCTCTAGGAGTTTTTGCTCTTCGTCTTCGTGCTTCTTCTCCCTCTCCTCAAGTGCCTTCCAGCGCTTGATGAGGCTAGTGTTAATGGCTTCAAGCCTTTCTTGGCGATCATCAGCCGCACTATTAGTTGCCTTGGCCTGCTCATAAATGGCCCGGGATATCGATGGCACGAGTCAAGCTCTCCCTATCATCCAATAATTTGCCCCAGTATTCCAAGCGGACCTTCTCCTGTTTGATCCACTCCTTGTCGTCTGCCAGCCTCGACTACGCCAGCTTGGTCTCTAAGTAGAGCCGATTACGCCACCGCCTAAGGGTTTGGCGCTCCTCTTCAAGAGCCTTGCTGTCGTGGTAGAACGCCAGCTGGACTTGATGCAAACTGGAGCAAGCGTTGTCAATGGACAACGACAGGGGAATAGGGTCCGGACCTGCTGGGGTCTCCTCCGCTGGTTCCAGCGGGTTCTCGCTTATAAAAATTGGGTCCCGCTCCACAAGAGTGGTCCCCTGAGCCTCCACGGCACTAGGGCCGTCCTCTGGGATAGCCTCAGTCGCCACCGAGGAGTGTCCCGCAGAAGAAGTTCCGACCTCCGGAAGTGGTTCCGAAGGCCCTACCGCCAGGTCTTCATTTGCCCCCTCAGACAGGGGGCCAGCGACTTCATCAGGGCACCCTGGCTCAGCAGCAGGCACCTCCGCCTCATCACTTCCGGAGCAGGGGCTACTTCCGGCTCCGGCCTGGGCTCCTCCTCCGCTGGTGGCTCGGGTGTTGGTGCCTCGACCATCATGGGTTCGAGTGGTGATGCCTCTGCAACGACCGGCTCGGGCGCCAGAAGGTCAACAACAACCGGCCCTGAGGCCGGAGCTTCAACCTCAACCGGCTCAGGCGCCGGAAGGTCTTCAACTACAACCGGCTCTGCAGCCAGAGCTTCAGTGGCAACTAGCTCTGAGGCTGGAGCTTCCAACATCTCAGCATCAAGACCCGGAGCTTCATCCTCTGGGGCAGGTGCCGCTGGTGCATCTTCTCTCCCGTGGTCCGGCGCTACCACGAGAGCCTCGGGGGATGAGTCGAGGTCCATGACCACGACATCTGGCGCCGGAGCTGCCGTAGCTTCAACCACCACTTGGGGCGGCACCGGGACAGGAGCAGAAGCCTCCGCCCTCACAGCTTCAGCCGCTGTGGCTGAGGGTGGAGCCTCACTCCTCTTCTTGGGGACGCTGCAGATGATGGATGAAGAAACTTAAAAAAACAGTTACTACAACAGAACAACTGTCTGAGGTAAAGATTAAAAATTACCTCAGAAGGCTTCCGCACCAGCTTGCACAGAATCTCTTTCCCGGGCGTTGGACTGACCATGGCCACCGCCGGCGTGGTAGCTCCGGAAGGCCCCCCAGAACTTGTTGCAGCCGCGGCCATTTCCTTAGTCGAGGCCCCCCTCGACCGGGAAGGACCTCTGGACCCAGAGATCTCAGCTGGCCCTGGTACTGGAGTCACATGCCGGGGGCTAGCACCCCGGGAAGACACTGCTGTAGGTACAGTCGCCGTAGTTGTAGAAGACCTCCCCCTCCGGGGAGAAGGAGCTACTGCAGAGGGTGCAGGTCTGACGGACCTTCCGTCGTCATGCTTTAGCTTCCTCTTTCGGCTCGAGGGTTCGGCCGCCGGCTCCTTGCCCTTGCCGATGACTTCGGTCCTTGGCTTCGGGGTAAGGGCGGAGCCACCTTAAGAAGCCCCAGGGATTACCACCCTGGAAGTCGATCGTCTCTTGACGACACCGAGGTCATCAAGCACCGACATCGTCCGCCGGAGCTCCCTGCTGAACTGTACTTCCATGTTCAAAGGGAGGAAAGCTGGTGGCGGGGTCAAGTCATCACCCGCGACGTCGATGCTGTGCTGGAACTTCTTGAGATGAAACTCCAAGGTCTCCCCCTCCATGTTGGACTTCAGCCCGGTCTCGACCCGGTCGTCGTCCATCACACTGTTGAGGGACCAAGCAAGTTTTTCTCTCCTCTTCAGCGGTGCCCACCTTTTGACCAAGAAATTGCAAAATACCGCCTGAGGAGTTAATCCTCCCTCCACACATTGGTGGATCCTGGTCAGAGCAGGGTTGAAGGCATCCGACAACACTGGAGCTTCACTCCAGACTGCAGTGTCGATGTTGGGGAGTCCTTCAGGCAACTCCAGCTTCTCGTGCTCCTCCACCCGGATGACTATCCAGTATTTCTTCCAATCGTCCCACTTTCCAGAGGGAAACGACAGGAGGTACTTGAATGGGCACTTCTTGCGCTACACAAAGTAGTAGAAGCCAAGGTACCCATCACTCCTTCCGGTGGTATGGACGGTGAAGAAGGTCCGGAAAAGCTCAATGCAGGGGGGGATGCCCACCCACATTTCACAGAAGTGGACGAAGACAGACACTAGAAGAATGGAGTGGGGGCCAAGGTGGTACAGCTGCAAACCATATAAGTCTAGCAGCATCAAGAAAAAGGAGGAAAAAGGTGGGATCAACCCCACCACGGCGTACACAGAAAAGTACACCATCTCGCCGGCGTGCTCCTTCTCGAATGGGAGCTTTTCCCCGACGCGGACCCGATGGTTGAAGAAGTTCAGGGACCACCCCATGAGGGCCCAGACCTTCTTCAGGTCACTTTCGGTCTTCAAGCGGCTCTCGCGGAGACCCAACTCCATCGCAACACAGCGAGGCAAGGGAGGAAAAGCAAGCACAAGTTTGGGAGTTTGAGTGCAAGTTCAGATGAGAGGCGTAAAGAACCCCAGACGGTGCGCGCTTTCCTTCTTAAGTAAGCCCCCACAACGCTCGCATGGAAACCAAAGGGACGTCGAAGATACTATTCAAAAATTTCACCCTGTCGATGACAAGAGGGCCCGGGACCACCCCGACGATCAAGTTGAAGTTCTTACCCAGGCGAAAGGTTGTCATCATGAAAGGCGGGAAGACCGAAGGTGGCGGTCTGACAAGGCGCGCGGAAACGATACAATTTTCATATCGGGAACCGGCGACCTTCAATTGCGTGAGATCCGCACGCCAAAGATCTCATTTGCTGCACCCGGGATATGCCACGCGGCGAGTATTTAACTCCAAAACTATCGCCAACGGCACATCTGAAGACCTTTGAAGACTCGGCTCAAAAGTCAAAGGATGGACCCACGTTCGGCGGAATGACTTCACCCAAGAGGTCTTCCCCAGAGGTGGGCACAGTGGGCCACTGTCGGTACCCTGGGTACCGTATACCCCTTGAGATTGCAAAGATCTCAAGGAAATGTCATCTACTTGATTTGAAGACCTTCGGAGGCCCATATGTCAGACATAACCAGACCCGCTTCCTCAACATGGTTAGTCCCAGGGTCGCCACGTGTACCATCGAACCAGAGCTACTGCCCACAAGGGGGAAGCTCCGGGCTATGTACCGTAATGGCACCCCCGGACCTAACCCCAGACCGAGGGAAGCTCCAGAACTGACACGTGTTTGGTGGCACCGGCCCTATCTTTCCTCACAATATGCTCTGGAGCTGCCACGTGTCCAACCGTCGGATCTTCAGCCTCAAACCTCCAGTAGACTCCAGAACGGCTCCGGATCTTCAAAGGGGAATCAAGGACTTCAAGACCCGATTAAGTGTCATTAATACTATGTTAATGACACACGATTGGACGACCCTTATTACCAGTAACGGCGCTGTCAAAGCCCGTAACTTGGTCATTAAGGGTAATTAAGCGCATCAAATGTGTATCAATATTAGTAGCCGCCGGGGCCACATGTCGGGCCAGACCAACTTGTAACGGCCTTCCCTTGTACTATAAAAGGACAGACCGATGATACATAGACAGATGATCTGATCTGATCTGATCTGATCTAGTCTGATCAGCTCACACGCGCTCTCAACTCACGTCACCTGAGTTGAGTTCATACATCCAATACAACACCAACACACCCAGTGGAGTAGGGTACTACGCTCAGGCGGCCCGAACCACATAAATCTCTATGTCTCCTGTGTCATTTTACATTTCACCTTCTTGAATCTCCGCGCGCCCACACCGAACTTCAAACTCCGCAAACACTTTTAGTAGTGTCGGGAGATCTGCCGGATCAAAACCATCGATAGAGTCCATTTGAATGGTTCATCCTCCATTAGTAGTTCAGTCATGGCCTTCGCTATCTTGGAGAAGTCCTTGATGAAAAAGAGATAATATCTAGCCATTCCTAAGATACTTCGAATATCCTTCACGTTCTGTGATGGTATCCATTTTAACACATCTTTTACTTTTCCTGGATCAACAGATACTCCTCCTTCGGAGATGATGTGGCCTAAAAATGATATCTCTCTCAAACAGAATTGGCACTTGTTAAACTTGGCCTATAATCTGTGCTCTCAAAATTTCTGCAGTCAGCCTTAAATGCCCTTCATGCTCTTCTTTGCTTCTCGAGTATACCATGATAACATCATTGAACACTACAACGAATTGATCCAAATACTCCATGAAGACTTTATTCGTGAGGTACATGAAGTAAGCAAGTGCATTCGTCAATCCGAATGACATAACAGTGTACTCATATGACCCATACCGTGTTCGAAAGGCTGTTTTGGATGTGTTTGCATGTCTGATTTTTAGCTAAAAGTACTGAAAGTGCATCTAGGCATCTCCTGTGCTTTTTGGTTGATTTATGACAGACAAATGAGATCCTAACTAAATTGTTGATATGAGCGCATGTTTTAATGAAATTATGAATAAAGCGCAAAAAGAAAGGAGAATGAGGATCTATATGGAAAAGATCTCAACAGCTGAATAGATTAGATCATTGTGTATGGAGTGTGTTGGAGAAACACACCCCAAGAGCTCAAGCACAAGAAATCTCATTCACTGCACAAATTTACACAGGACCGGACTAGTCTGATATACCCCGGACAGGTCCAATAATCCCTCTGTTCAAAATCGGATAAGTCCTCCTAGTGCAGACTTGTCTGCACAGTCCAGATTTACACAGACCGGACTAGTCCGATATCACCACGGACTAGTCCGATATCTTTCTGATTAAGATCGGACTAGTCCTCCCCAGTGCGGACTATTCCTCAACACTTCACAGATTTGCACGAAATTGGACAAGTATGATAATATCCGGACTAGTCCGATAACCTCTTTGACTAAAATCGGACAAGTTCTTCAAGTGCGGACTTTTCCCCAATTCACTAAGGGGTTCACCACAGCCGGACTAGACCGATAATGACCGGACTAGTCCAAACTTTTCCAGAGACTAAAACAGACTAGTCCACCCGAGGCCAGACAAGTACGATAATTCGGGGCACTTAGGGTTTCCCACTCGCTGCACACCAGACTAGTCCGGGGTTCACCACGGACTTGTCCGAACTTTGAAAATCCTAACGGTAACCCTTGGAAACCCTAGTATAAATAGAGGTGCACGGCCCAACTTTGATATCTCTCGACTCCTAGAGCCGTCACACCCTCCAAGAGCCTAGAAAACACATCTCTCCACACAATCCAACGAAAGAAAGATCAAATTTGTGTGGATCAACTCTAGATCAAAGGAGAAACACAATTCTTTACGTTTGAGCTCTTGGGTTTGATTCTCTTGCACACTCTTGTTGTTTTATTGTAGATCTTACGAGTGTGTTCTTGGTGGTGTTCGATTTTTAATCTTGGGGAGCCCTCAACTTGTGAGAAATGCCCTTGAATTTGGTGATTTACCCTTTGTGATTAGTGGATGAGAATCGGCCTCCGTGGCGATTCAACAAGGGTAGGGTTGCAGAAGACCCGGTCCTTTCGTGGGCTCCTCAACGTGGATGTAGGTTTCCTCTGTGGAAACCAAACCACAGGATAAACTTTTGTGTCAATCTTATTCTTAGTTTTTCATATCACATTCTAGGGTTTACTTGATCTTGCATATCTTATGTTAAAACCTTTAAACTAAAGATTACCTTGTGCTTTCCTCAGTTTAATTGAAGCAAAATATTCTATTTACATCTTAATTTCCGCTGCATAGAGTCTTGGATCGAGATCATCGATCAAACTTGATCGATCTAGTCCGCACGCACCGGACTAGTCCGCACTCAATCGGACTAGTCTGATTTCTCGGTATTTTATCAAGTTGTTGAGTGTTGTAGGTTCCGACTAAAAATCAAAAAGGCCTATTCACCCCCTCTAGGCCACATTCATTTGATATCAGAGCAAGGCTCTTCAAGAGGAGACTAATCACTCGAAGAGAAAATGTCGGACATGAAGGATGTGAACAAGAGCCTCAACCAAGAGAAGGTTGAAGACGAAAAGGCTCAAAAATTGGAGAAGCTCCTCGACGCCATTCAGGACTTTGAGGATGACGTGAGGAGACACTTGAACTAAAGGCGCTCCTAGGGAAGAAAGCCCTCTCCAAAGGGAAAATGAAGATCGAGGACGAGAAGATGAAGAAGGGGAGTAGTCAGACCGACTACTCCCGATATCCTTTCAACTACGATCGTCTAAATTCTAACAATAGCCATTATTTGTCTATTCCTCTAGGAAAAGCCCCACACTTTGATGGCAATGATTACTCAATGTGGAGGCAAAATATAAAAATGCATTTAGTCTCACTTAACCCCAGCTTGTGGCATATAGTGTGCACATGTATAGATATCCTAGATGACGATGAAGAGCTCACACCAAGCCAAGAGCAAGCAATCCATCAGAATGCTCAAGCTGCAACGGTCATCACATCATCACTGAGTCGGGACGAGTTCACCAAGGTGGATTGAAAGTCACCTAGAGAGGGGTGAATAGGCAGTAATACCTGAAATCACTTAATCAAACAAGATTAAATTCCTGTGGCCGGACTAGTCTGTACAGGGTCGGACTAGTCCGCTCAGCACAGGGTGGAAACCCTAAAACTTTATTTCTACATGTTATTTGCAGAATTAAAGTTCACCAAAGAGATAAGTAATGTGTAGTAAAGATATAAAGCTCAGATTGTGAAGTTTGAACACTTAGATTGCAAGTTTACAATAGTGCTCAAAGTGTAGGGCAATAAGAGCAAAGTGAACCCTAATAGAAATACTAGTGATCACGAAAAGCGAAAGACAGGTGAAACGAGATTTATCCCGTGGTTCAGCTCCACGAAGAAGCGTACCTCCACGTTGAGAAGTCCACACAAGGACTAGGTCTAACTTGAACCTTCTCTCACCAAGCCACCACGATGGAACGGCTTGGTTTCCACTATATCAATGGGTAATCAGCAAGTTTGATGGGGCTGCTCACAACTTGAGGCTCCCACAAATCAATACAACGAGGAGCACACGAAGCTCAACTCACACAAGCCACAAAACACTACACAATGTGCAAGATATCAAAACGAGAGCCATCACGCGATGATCTTCCTTTACTCTCCTCCCCAAACCCTAATCTCTTCAAGATTTCATCTTAGAGGGTTAGTAGGACGAGTAGAAGGCTTTGGAAGGCTCTAGGATGCTTGTGGTGGCGCTAGGGTTCCATAAATGTTTAAATGAGCCTGGGGGGCCCTTTTTATAGGGGTCCCGAGCCCCTACTGCTGACCTCAGCAGAGGGGCAGACTAGTCCGGCCCTATGGGACCACTGACCTCTGGTTAGTTCCCAACAACTGCCACATTGAGCAACGATCATCACGCTACCCGCCAAATTTCCAAATTCAAATGGTCACTAGACAACGGACTAGTCCGGTCAACAACGGACTAGTCTGAAGTGGAACATAACCATTTGGTCCGTCCCAAAACAGACTCTTCTGGGTTGGCCCGGACTAGTCCGCCCCCTAGGGTTTCTCTTGGTTAATCTCGCTAAGTCTCAAAGGGACAAGTCCGTACCCAAACGGACAAGTCCGAACTACTCTAGAGAGCTTTGGTCTGTCCAAAAAGGAACAAGTCCAGACTTCTCGGACTTAGCTCCAAATTCACTTAGATTCACTCCAGAGACATTTGGTCCGTCTCAAAATGGACTTGTCTGCCATGGCCGGACTAGTCCAGCCTTGAGGCCCGGACTAGTCCGGCCTCCTAGGGTTTTTCTCATTTTAGGCTTCTCACTTAGGTTTTTATCTAAACCACCACTTCGAGCCCCTTGGTATGATCTCAATGCACATGATACATCAACTCTCTCACATGATACGGCTCATATAAGCTTAATACCATAGAAACCCTAGTTTCTACTATAGAGTCTTTGAGGCCCGTTTTCTCCTTTTCCTTTTGTGAGGGTTTTCATCTCATTTCAATCCTTGTACCTGTGCTTAAGATCAACTAAGCTCATTAGCCTCTTAATTATCGTCATCAACCATCCAAAACCCACGGGGATGCCTAGATGCACTTTCAATCTCCCCTTTTTTGGTGAATTGATGACAACACATTAATACTTCAATAATAAGGATAATAATTTATTTTCATAACTTGTATTTGTATGAGTGACTCCCCCTCAATGTATGCATGATGAGTAAGAGAGTTTGAGAGAGTTCTTATACATATACACGTTATGGTGGGGTGCCTAAGTGATGTGTTCATAAAGTGTGATAAGACAATGATTAAGCAAAACAGACATTTAAATGAGGCAACACATCACAAATTTAGGCAAGATACATGAATACATAGATTAAGTCTTAAAATACAACTTGAAGTGAGTTTTAAAACATAAGTCCTTCATAGATCAATACTCTCTCAAAATAATAGTCTATCTTATCTCCCCCCTTCATCTCTCCCCCTTTATCTCTCCCCTATATCTAAGTGCCACATCCAAGCTATCTCCAAGCTATCTCTCCCCCTTTGGCGTCAAGACACCAAAAAGGAACAAAAGAGAGGAAGGGCCCTTAGGTCTACTCATCGTCGGAGTCGGAGTCATCATTGCCGCCATGGCGCCCGCTGTCGCTCTCTGTGGCCTCCAGGTCAAGATGGTCATCATCATCACCAGTCAGGGCCACAGTGGAAGTCCCAACTTCTCCAAACTGAGCGAGCTCCTCGGCAGTGAACTCGGAAAAAGAAGTGAGCTCACCATCGCTCTCCTCGGTGGGGGACACTGGAATGTCCAGCTTGTCGCACATCCCTTTGAGACACTTCTCGTTGCGACGCTCCATGCGACGTTGCCTAATTTCTGTGTTCCGGAAAGAGGAGAAAAGAACCTTGAAACATTTGAAGAATCCACTTCCGCATTGCGACGAAGGCAGAGGTGGTGGAGGAGATGGCACAAAGCGAGAGGAAGAAGCGGGAGGATCCACATTATTCCTCCTAGGAGCTGCCGACTCTAGAGGAGGGAGTTGTGGTCGAAGCCTCCGGTGAATGATATCTTTCTTGAAAGTGAGTCAGGGGATCTTCTCGATCATGTACATGATGTATGGAGCATATCCACATGATCGGTTGGGGGTGTGAGAGATGTTGAAGATGTCAACAAAGATATAGTCCACCACATTGAAGCGGACATCTCCATCAATGAGGACCATTAAGTGCCTCAAATTTCCTTGTATGATCCCCGCATCTCCAGCCTTGGGGGCAATGGTCTTTCTGAGGACCCAGTTGAGCACACTATAGAAGGGCTTGATGTTTCTGATGTGCCCGGCCTCATACTGTGCATGACTTGGGTACATATACTCCAAGGTGTCCCGATCAACTAGCTTCAGATTTGAAATGATGATATCATTTTCCAGTTGGTCCTCCAAGTCAAGCAACTGAGCAAACTCCCAATAGGTGGTGGAGTACTGCTCACCATGGGTCATCCAGGTAATCCTCCTCTCCCCATCGGTGTGGAAGTATAAGGTGGAGTAGAATTGAGTGATGACTTCCACATTCCAGTCATACTGGATGGCCATAAACTTCTTCAAGCCATGCCTCTCGACAGCCTCAATCACAACATTGAAGGCTTGATGATCTTTCTGAGCCACATAGTCCCAGTGTATCCACTGAGCATCTGTGACAGGGGTCTGCTTGGTCATACAGAGCGTCCGGTAGTAGTCACAGTGAAAATCACACCAGAACCGGGGATCCACTGTGCTCCTTTCATGCTGATATACATTGATCTTCCTCAGTTTGTGTGCCTTCTCAGCCCCCTTTCCCTTGAATATGTTAGCGTCGAATGCTGCTGCACGGTTTGGGTTCTGTGCAGGAGAAGACATCCTCAATGGGCCAATGGCTTGAGGGGCACCCTTCTTGACTTTGCTTGCAACCTTCTTGGCCACAATCACCCTCTTCTTGGGTGCATCATCAACTGGGGCTTTGCCTTTATCTTCGGAGGTCCTCGCCCCCTAGGACTTGGCTTGCTCACCCAAGGTCACAAGCCGCTTCCGTTTCGGGGCTGCCTCAGCGGCTGCAGAGTTGTGCTCCTCACGCTGCGTCTTCTTTGCCCTCTGAGAGGCGACGTACGCAACAACCATCTCTTGATCCTCTCTTTTCTTCTGGCGAAAGAGGGCTTGCTTCTCCGCTTCGGTCTCGGAGTCGAAAGGTGGAACATATTCATTGTTTGACATGGTTGCTGACAAGAGAAGCAAGGGAATGTGTATTAGTCCAAGGAGTCAAGATAAACTGGTAGAATTCAGAAAATCAACCTAGGTTAGGGTTTTCACTGTGTAACCCGGACTTGTCTGCTCAGGGGCCGAACTAGTCCGCACTAGGTCGTACTTGTCCGCCCTGTTGCCGGACTAGTCCGGTTCACACAACAAGAACCCTAATCTAGAGAAATTTTGCAGAAACTACGGATTCTACCACAAAATAGAGGTACATGATCACATTGATATGCACAACAACATTTGTGAAGAAGTTTCTATCAATGGACCCAAAAGAATTGAATTTCAAGGATTTCGAGTTAGGTCAAGAATACCTCTTCAAATCTTTGATTCGATGAAATGTAGGAGAGGAATCGGCCTACGATGCTTGGGGAAAGGTTCCTAAGCACCTTAGGGCTTCAATCCACTGATTGGAATCAAGATTTTGTGGAGGAAATCGAAAATCTCCGTTTGGGAGACGATTTTCGAGTGTTTTTGGAGAGAGAGTGTTTGAATGGAAGTGGAGAGGTCAAGGGCTCCCTGGGGAGGTTAAGTCCCCAGGGGCCGGACTAGTCCGGTCAAGGACCCAGACTTGTCCGGCCTCCGGACTGGGTACGGACAACCTGGACCACTGGACTAGTCCGATCTACTGGAGCGGACTAGTTCGGTCCTAAGATCTAAAACTCCTATATATTGAGTTTTGAGTGGAGATTTGATCCTTTTGGACTATATTTCACAAAATATCTTTGTAAATATGGTCAGTAAGCAATCAACAATCAAAATATGACCATGATTCACAAGGATTCAATAATTTCAAAAAAAATTTGTAGAAAAATTGAGGAGGATGATTTTATCGCAAGCATGTGCGAATCTTGAATATAACAATCACATGTGCAAGACTTAAGCCACATTTCGCGAATCTAGGATATTTAGCTCACTCCTATGTTCACAAAACCTTTTCTCATCTAGGGGCTTGGTAAAGATATAGGCCAATTGTTTATCGGTTCTCACATGGGAAATTGCAATGTCTCCTTTGATGGAGTGATCTCTCAAGAAATGGTGGCGAATATCGATGTGCTTGGTCCTTGAGTGTTCAACTGGATTGTGGGCTATTTTGATGGCATTCTCATTGTCACATAGGAGAGGGATATGGCACATGTTTATGCCATAGTCCCTAAGAGTTTGTCGCATGCAAAGAAGTTGTGCACAACAACTTCCGGTAGTGACATACTCTGCTTCGGCTGTGGAATGTGCAATGGAGTTTTGTTTCTTTGAGGACCAAGACACTAGAGATCTACCAAGGAATTGGCAAGTTCCCGATGTACTCTTTCTATCAACTTTGCACCTCGCATAGTCTGCATCAGAATATCCAATGAGGTTAAACTTAGAGCCTTTGGGGTACCAAAGTCCTAGGCTTGGTGTGTGAACCAAATATCTAAGAATTCTTTTGACGGCGGTCAAATGACACACCTTAGGAGCTGCTTGAAATATAGCACACATATACACACTAAGCATGATATCGGGCCTAGATGCACATAAGTAAAGCAATGAGCCTATCATGGAATGATATACCTTTTGGTCCACACTTGGACCATCTTCATTGAGATCGAGATGCCCATTGGTTTCCATAGGAGTCTTGATGGGTTTGGCCTTGTCCATGTAAAATTTCTTGAGTATATCTTGTGTGTACTTGGTTTGACTAATGAACGTGACTTCCTTGAGTTGCTTCACTTGAAAACCTAGAAAGAACTTCAACTCCCCCATCATGGACATCTCAAATATTTCCATCATTATCTTGGAAAACTCATCACAAAAAGCTTTGTTAGTAGAACCAAATATAATGTCATCCACATATATTTGGCAAACAAACAAATCATCATTGAAGTGCTTAGTGAATAGAGTATAGTCCGCCTTCCCAATTTTGAAACCATTTTGAGTTAGAAAGTCTCTAAGGCACTCATACCAAGCTCTAGGAGCTTGTTTGAGTCCGTAGAGAGCCTTACGCAATTTGTACACATGGTTTGGGAATTCTTCATCTTCAAATCCGGGGGTTGCTCCACATACACCTCTTCCTTTATTGGACCATTGAGGAATGCGCTCTTGACATCCATTTGATATAGCTTAAAATCATGGTGAGTAGCAAAGGCAAGTAATATACGAATTGATTCAAGCCTAGCTACGGGAGCAAAGGTTTCTTCGAAATCCAAACCGTCGACTTGTGAATACCCTTTTGCCACAAGTCGTGCCTTGTTCCTTGTAACCACCCCGTGTTCATCTTGTTTGTTGCGGAACATCCATTTTGTGCCTACAATATTTGCATTAGGCCTCTTCACAAGATCCCATACTTGATTTCTCTTGAAGTTGTTGAGCTCTTCTTGCATGGCCATCACCCAATCCGGATCTCGTAGTGCTTCTTCAACCTTGTGGGGCTCCAAGGAAGAAAGAAAAGAGTAATGTTCACAAAAGTTTTCAACACGAGGTTGAGTAGTTACCCCTTTGGAGATGTCTCCAAGTATATTGTCAATGGGATGATCCCATCAGACGCTTTGATGAACTCTTGGGTGTGGCACTTGAGGTCTTGATTCATCATCTTGGTCTTACTCATCCTCATTGTCTCCCTCTTGATTGATGCCTCCATTTTCATCTTCTTAGAGCGCATCTTGGGGAACTTGATCTTGATCATTTGAGGAAGAGCTTGCTTGATGTGTAGGATGGTCACTTGCATCTTGAGGTTGTTCTTGTGGTCGTATGTCTCCAAGTGCCATCCTTCCTATCACCACTTCTGGAGCTTCTTCTTGATCTAGCACATGACGATCAACTTGCTCCACTTGGGAGCCATTAGTCTCATCAAACACTACGTCACGTGCTACTTCAACAATCCCGGAGGATTTGTTAAAGACACGATAGGCGTAAGTGTTTGAGTCATAGCCAAGCGAGAAACCCTCATCGGACTTAGAAGCAAACTTTGAAGTCCTAGGCTTCTTGTTAAGAATGTAGCATTTGCTCCCAAAAATATGAAAGTAATAGATGTTGGGCTTGTTACCGGTTAGGAGCTCATATGACGTCTTCTTAAGTATGCGGTAAAGATACAACCGGTTTATGGCATGGCAAGCAGTGTTAACTGCTTCCGCCCAAAACCGGTACAACGTTTTGTACTCATCAAGCATGGTTCTTGACATCTCAATTAAAGTTCTATTTTTCCTCTCGGCCACCCCATTTTGTTGAGGGGACTAGGGGGCCAAGAACTCATGCTTGATGCCTTCTTCATCCAAAAATTCTTCAACTTGAGTATTCTTGAATTCGGTGCCATTATCACTCCTTATGATCTTGACACTCAAGGAGAAATCATTTTGAGCTCTCTTCAAGTAACTCTTGAGAACACCTTGAGTTTCGCTCTTGTCATGTAAAAAGAATACCCAAGTGAAACGTGAAAAGTCATCAACAATAACAAGACCATATTTGTTACCACCAATACTAATCTAGGTGATTGGACCGAAGAGATCCATGTGTATAAGCTCCAATGGTCTTGATGTTGTCATAATGTTCTTGGATGGATGTGGTGCTCCAACTTGCTTTCCAGCTTGGCATGCGCTACATGGCCTATCACTTTCAAACACAACATTCTTTAAACCATGGATGTGCTCGCCCTTAAGGAGTTTTTGCAAATTCCTCATCCCAACATGGGCTAGCCTTCTATGCCAAAGCCATCCCATGTTAGTTTTTGCAATTAAGCATGTATCAAGTTGGCCTTTATCCGCGGAGAAATCCACAAGATAGAGCTTTCCCATGAGTACACCCTTAAAGGCAATTGAGCCATTGCTTCTCCTTGTGACGGTCACACCCTCATTAGTGAATAAACAATTATAACCTTTGTCACACAGTTGTGATATGGACAATAGGTTATAATCAAGTGAATCAATATGCAAAACATTTGAAATAGTATGATTAGGGGATATAGCAATTTTACTGATGCGAAGGATTTTTCCTTGGCTATTGTCCCCAAAATAGATTCCTTCACTTGGATCTTCATTTAGCTCATACTCCACAAACAACTTCCTCTCTCCGGTCATATGATTTGTGCACCCACTATCAAGAACCCACTTGGTTCCGCCGGAGAAGTATGCCTACAAGAAAGATTTAAGCCTTGTCTTTAGGTACCCAAACGGTGTTGGGTCCTTTGATGTTAGTCAAGAGGCATTTGGGCACCCACACACAAGGTTTGGGACTGCGGTGTGGCCCAACATACCTAGCATATGCCTTTCCAAACTTGTTCCTCAATAAAACATATGAAACATCAAAATCATGAAACAATGAATGGGGTTCTTTCTTAGGCATTTTAGGTGTAGTAGCAATGTTCTTTCCTTTATTTTTGTATGAGCCTCCTTTGACAAAAACAATCAAGTCTTTGCTATTCTTGGGAGTTTTAGCGTTTTGCCTCATCCCCCTAGAATAAACAAGGCCATCCTTGACAAGGGGATGTCTTGTGTTGGTATATGCACTACGTGCATATGCCACCTTCTCCTTGTCAAAGATGTCACCCTTGGGTGCTTGATTGGTTTGTGCCAACTTTAGCTCATCTTTAAGCTTTATGATTAAGTTTGAGCATTTACAAGGTTGAGATGCTTCAGATTTAATATTTGTGGAAGGTGAGCTTGTAGAGGAAGTAGGTGCATTGACCTTGAGAGACTTCACTTGCATCTCAAGGATCTTGTTAGCTTGTGTCAAACTAACAAGTTCATCCTTGAGCACAATTGTAGTGTTCTCAAGGTTTGAGCAAGTTTCCTTGCTCAAAGCGAGTTCATGCTCAAGTGCCTTGCTTCTTTCTCTTTCAAGCTCCAAGAGCTCCTCAACCTCTTGACATCTCTCCTTTTGTTGGATGAGCATGTCCTCTTGACGGTTGATGAGTTCTTCCTTCTAAAATATCTCCTCCGTTAACAATCTCAATCTTTTCAAGGTGCTTTTGCTCATGTCTTTAAGCATATGTTCATTTCACTGCTACTATCAAAGTCATCATGAGAAGAAATTGAAGAGGAGGATTTAGATTTAACCTTCTTTCTTCCCTCCTTGGCCATGAGACATGTTGGCCTTGAAGTCTCCAAGTTGGGGAAGAGCTTGTGCTCCGCTGTTGCCTTCTTCATAGCAATAGTTGCTACCTTCTCATCTTCATCGGAGGAGGATTCCTCATTTGAATCCCACTCCTTTCCAAGGTGGGCATGTACGGTTTGCTTCTTCTTGTTGAAGTACTTCTTCTCCTTGGACTTTCCCTCCTTCTTCTTCTTGTTTTCTTCATGTGGACAATCCACAATGAAGTGGTCATATTCTTCGCAATTGTAGCAAACCCTTTTTGATCTTGTCTTGGGCTTGTCTTTGCTTCTTCTCTCATTTTGGTAGCTCCACCTCCTCCTTCTAAACATCCTCTTAAAGTTGTTGATGAAGAGAGCTTCTTCCTAATCGGTGACGGGACTCTCTTCATCACTTTCTTCCTTTTTTTATGATCTTGAGGACGTTGCTTTGAATGCAACATCCATTTTATTTGAGGAGGAAATCTTTTGTAGATCATTGTAGAACATCACTTCTTGCTCCATCATCTCATGGTTGATGATTCTCTCTAGCACTTCTTCGGGAGTCATCTTGTGGAAGCCCGGACTTTCACGAATTAGTGAGCAAAGAGTGATGTTTTGAGGCATGAATGCTAGAATCATCCTCTTTACCACTTCGTGGTCGGTCCACCGGGTGCTTCCATATGACCGACTCTTGTTGATGAGAGTCTTGAGGCGGTCATACATATCTTGGGGAGATTCACCCTCCGTGATTGTGAATCTCCCAAGCTCTCCTTAAATCATTTTTATCTTTTCCTCCCTAATGACGTGGTTGCCTTCGTGTGCCGTCTTGAGAGTATACCAAATCTCCTTGGCAACCTCTAACCCTTCAATGCAGTTGAACTCCTCACGAGTCAATTAGGAGGTAATCACTCCAACGGCTTGAGCATTTCGATGTAGAAGAACGGCTTGCTCCGGAGTGATGTCTTCCTCATTCTTCGAAAGATGAACACCTGTCATCACAATTTGCCACAAGCTAGGGTTTAAGGAAATGAGGTGCATCTTCATATTATGCTTCCACATAGAATAATCATTTCAGTCAAATTGAGGAGGTTTGCCAATGGGAATAGACAAATAATGGTTGCTCGCGGTAAGTTGCTCATAATTGTAAGGATTTCGGGAGTAGTCTTGTGAGCTACTCCCATTGTCGATGTTGACTGGAGCAATTGGCTTGATCTCCTTCTTGGCCACGTTGAGCTTCTCACGAAGCCGTGTTTTAAGCATTCAAACTTCTTTGTCATCATTCAGATCATCTTGAAGAACATCGACGTTCTTCATCTTGGTGTCATCGACGACCACCAGAACTTCATTGTCATCCCTTCCGGCCATTAATTCTCCGAGTTGTTAGACTCTTGGGGAGAAGCCTGCTCTGATACCAATTGAAAGTCGCCTAGAGGAGGGGCGAATTGGCAATAATACCTAAAATCACTTAATCAAACAAGATTAAATTCTTGTGGCCGGACTAGTGTGTACAGGGCCGGACTAGTCCGCTCAGCACAGGGTGGGAACCCTAAAACTTGATTTCTACAAGTTATTTGCGTAATTAAAGTTCACCAAAGAGATAAGTAATGTGTAGTAAACTTGTAAAGCTCAGATTGTGAAGTTTGAACACTTAGATTGCAAGTTTACAATAATGATCAAAGTGTAGGGCAATAAGAGCAAAGTGAACCCTAATAGCAATACTAGTGATCACGAAAAGCGAAAGACAGGTGAAACGAGATTTATCCCATGGTTCAGCTCCACGAAGAAGCCTACCTCCACGTTGAGAAGTCCACACAAGGACCGGGTCTCACTTGACCCTTCTCTCACCAAGCCACCACGATGGTCGGCTTGGTTTCCACTATATCAATGGGTAATCACCAAGTTTGATGGGGCTGCTCACAACATGAGGCTCCCACACATCAATACAACGAGGAGCACATGAAGCTCAACTCACACAAGCCACAAAACACAACACAATGTGCAAGAGATTAAACCGAGAGCCAAAGCGCGGTGATCTTCCTTTACTCTCCTCCCCAAACCCTAATCTCTTCAAGATTTGCTCTTAGAGGGTTAGTAGGACGAGTAGAAGGCTTTGGAAGGCTCTAGGATGCTTGTGGCGGTGCTAGGGTTTCAGACATGTTTAAATGAGCGCGGGAGTCCCCTTTTTATAGGGGTCCCGAGCCCCTACTGCTGACCTCAGCAGAGGGGCGGACTAGTCCGGCTTCTGGGCCCGAACTAGTCCGTCCCTATGGGACCACTGACTTCTGGTCAGTTCCCGACAAATGCCACACTGAGCAACGATCATCATGCTACCCGCCAAATTTCTAAATTCAAACGGTCACTAGGCAACGGACTAGTCCGATCAACAATGGACTAGTCCAAAGTGGAACAGAACCATTTGGTCCGTCCCAAAACGGACTCTTTTTGGTTGGCCCGAACTAGTCCGGCCACAGGGGCGGACTAGTCCAACCCCCGGGTTTCTCTCGGTTAATATCACTAAGTCTCAAACGGACAAGTCCGTACCCAAACGGACAAGTCCGAACTACTCAAGAGAGCTTTGGTCCGTCCAAAAATGGACAGGTCCGGACTTCTCGAACTTAGCTCCAAATTCACTTAGATTCACTCCAGAGACGTTTGGTCTGTCTCAAAATGGACTTGTCTGCCATGGCTGGACTAGTCCGGCCTTGAGGCCCGGACTAGTCCAGCCTCCTAGGGTTTTTCTCAATTTAAGCTTCTCACTTAGGTTTTTCTCTAAACCACCACTTTGAGACCCTTGGTATGATCTCAATGCATGTGATACATCAACCCTCTCACATGATATTGCTCATATAAGCTCAATACCATAGAAACCCTAATTTCTACGCTCGAGTCTTTGACACCCGTTTTCTCCTTTTTATTTTTTGAGGGTTTTCATATCGTTTCAATCCTTGTACCTGTGCTTAAGATCAACTAAGCTCATTAGTCTCTTAATTGTCGTCATCAATCATCCAAAACCCACGGGGATGCCTAGATGCACTTTCATGGATGGACTCGAGATTGCAAAGGAAATATGGGACACATTGCAAACTGCACATGAAGGTGATCGTGATGTGCGAGAGGCGAAGATCGAAATGATCGAAGGCAAATTGGGAAGATTCGCCATAGAAGAAGATGAGTCACCGCAACACATGTACAACCGATTGAAAACTCTCATCAACAAGGTTCGAGCATATGGAAGTAAAAAGTGGAACGATCACGAGGTGGTGAAGCTCATCCTTAGAGCATTCATGCTTCGCAATGTTACCCTATGCTCAATGATAAGAGAAATCCCCAGGTACAGGAAAATGACTCCGGATGAATTGCTTGGAAATATCATCAACTTCTAAATGATGGAGAAGCAAGGAAAACATGTCAAGGAGATTGTCGACCTCACTTCAGCAAAGAATAAAGGGGTCGCCTTAAAATCCACTTGCAAGCCCTTGTCAAAAGAAGCTCGAGAGGCTCAAGATGAAGATGACATCGATGATGAGAGCAGTGACATAGATGAGGAATACACGATCCTCTTCATGAAGAAATTCAAGAGGATGATGGATAAAAGACAAGGGGGTAAATCAAGTGAAGGAAAACACAAAGAAAAGTCAAGACCAAAGTTGACGCGGGCCTGCTATAACTGTGATGAATGTGACCACTTCATAGTTGATTGCCCATATGAAGAAAACAAGAAAAAGACCAAGGAAACAAAGGCTCAACCTAAGAAGTTCTTCAAGAAGAAAAAGCAAACTGGACAGGCACAACTAGGAAAGATGTGGGACTCAAATGATGAGTCCTCGTCCGAAGAGGAAGAGGAGATGGCTAGCATAGCCATCAAGAAGACAACGAAGAAATCCACCCTCTTCCCAACCTTTGGCGCAGGGAAGAACAACGACACATGTCTCATAGCGAAGGAAGGTAAAAGAAAGGTAACATCTAAACCTTCCTCCTCACATTCTTACTCCAGCGATAGTGATGCCAATAGTGATAATGAAGATATGCTTGTTGGCCTTGATATGAAAACTGCCGCAAGAATGAAATTCTTAATAGATGAACTTATTGATAAGGAGGAGCTTGTTGATCGACAAGAAGATATGATCATCCTTCAAAAGGAGGAGTATCTTAAGATCAAAAAGCTCCTTGAACTTGAAAAGGAGCGAAGCAAGTCACTTGAACTTGAGTTGGCTTCGAGCAAGGAAGCTTGCTTAAAGTTAAGCGACTCAAATGCTACCATCAAGGATGAACTTGCTAACATAACCAAAGTTAACAAGATCCTTGAGGTACAAGTTGAGTCACTCAAGCAAAGTGACCCTTCATCCTCTTCAAGCTCACCTTCTCAACCCCTTAAAACTGAACCTATTACTACCTGTGCATGTGCTAAAATTGATACTAGCTTGAAGGACAAGTCAACCTCGACCAAGGACAAGCACCCTTCCCATAGTGACATATTTGACAGGAGAAGGTCAAGTATGCACACAGTGCATACTTGGCCACAAGACCTCCTAATGACAAATATGACATTGGGTATTCCTATGGTGAAAAGCAAAATGCTAGAAACCATAAGAATAACAAGGGGCCCATTGTCTTTATGAAAGGAAACTCCCCTCAAGTTAGAAAACCTAACAATGTTTATAAGTTCAAAAACGTTAACACATATGAGGAACAATTATTATTTAGAACTTTTGATGCATCTTATGTTCTTATGAAAAACGCTTTTGGTAAAGTGCATGCCAAATATGTTGGGCCACGCCATGGGAACACCAAGTCCACTGTGTGGGTGCCCAAATCACTTGTAACTAACCTCAAAGGACCCAAGCAAGCTTGGGTACCTAAAACCAAGGCATAACTTATTTTTGCAGGCCTATTCCTCCGGCGGAGCAAAATGGGTGCTAGACAGTGGATGCACCAACCACATGACCGGAGAAATAAGGATGTTCGTTGAGTATGAAGTAAATGAGGATCCAAGCAAGGGCATCTATTTTGGAGACAATAGTCAAGGAAGGGTGCTCGGTACTGGTAAAATTGCAATATCATCTCAACACACGCTTTCTCATGTTTTGCATGTCGACTCCTTAGATTATAACCTTCTGTCCATATCTCAATTATGTGACAAGGGTTATAATTGCTTGTTTACTAATGAGGGTGTGACCTTCTCTAGAAGGAGTGATAACTCGGTTGCATTCAAGGGTGTGTTGAAGGGAAATCTTTATCTTATTGACTTCAACAAAGATAAAGCCGAACTTGACACATGTTTGATTGCAAAGACCAAGATGGGTTGTCTGTGGAATAGACAGCTAGCACATGTTGGTATGAGGAATCTTCAAAAACTCCTTAATGGCGATCACATCCGAGGTTTGAAGGATGTTGTTTTTGAGAAAGACAGGCCTTGTAGCGCGTGTCAAGACGAGAAGCAAGTAGGAGCACCCCATCCTGCGAAGAACGTCATGACAATGACAAGACCGCTCGAGCTACTTCACACGGACCTATTCAGTCCAATCGCTTACATAAGCATCGACGGTAACAAATATGGCTTAGTAATTGTTGATGACTTTTCTCGCTTCACATGGGTTTTCTTTTTGCATGATAAGACAAAAACACAAGGAACCCTCAAGAAGTTCCTCAAGCGCTCCCAAAATGAGTTCTCATTGAAGATCAAGAACATACGAAGTGACAACGGCACGGAGTTCAGCAACACTCAAGTTGAGGAGTACCTAGACGAAGAGGGCATCAAACATGAATTTTCAGCACCGTAATCACCTCAACAAAATTGAGTGGCCGAAAGGAAGAACCGAACCCTCATAGAGATGGCGAGAATAATGCTTGATGAGTACAAGACATCGGATCAGTTTTGGGCTGAAGCGGTCAACACCGCTTGCCACGCCATAAACCGACTCTATCTTCATTGCCTACTCAAGAAGAAATCATATGAGCTACTCACGGGTAACAAACCTAATATTTCCTATTTTCGTGTTTTCAGTTCTAAATGCTATATCTTGAACAAGAAGCCTAGGACTTCAAAGTTCGCTTTGAAGTCCGATGATGGTTTCTTGCTTGGCTACGATTCGAACTCTTACGCCTATCATGTCTTCAACAAGGTCTCTGAACTTGTTGAAGTTGCACATGACGTAGTGTTCGATGAAACTAACGACTCTCAAGAAGAGCAAGTTGATCAATGTGTGCTAGATAGAGAAGAAGCTCCTTGTCAAGCATTGAGACGAATGGCATTGGGCAATGTTCGACCACAAGCGCCACCTCCAAATCAAAATGAATAAGATGAACCACAAGTGGAGGTAATAGATCAAGGGGGAGCTTCTACACAAGATCAACCTCAAGAAGACGAAGATGATCAACACAAAAATGAGGGCAACCATCTAGGGGGAGTAGAAGATGACCATGAAGACTCAAGAGTACACCAATGTGTCCAAAGAGATCACCTTGTTGACAACATAATCGGGGACATCCAAAAGGGAGTAACTACTAGATCTCGAATTGCTAATTTTTGTGAACATTACTCGTTTGTATCCTTTTTGGAACCGCGCAGGATTGAGGATGCATTGAAAGATCCGGATTGGGTGGTGGCAATGCAAGAAGAACTTAACAACTTCAAATGGAACGAGGTGTGGGAACTCGTCGAAAGACCCAAGTTCAACGTCGTCGGCACCAAATGGGTCTTCTGCAACAAGCAAGACGAACACGGGGTGGTGACAAGGAACAAGGCATAAGTTCTGGCCAAAGGGTATTCACAAGTCGAAGGTTTGGATTTTGACGAAACCTTTGCTCCTCACCATGATTTCAAGCTCTATCAAATGGATGTGAAAAGAGCATTCCTCAATAGACCAATCAAGGAGGAGGTGTACGTGGAGCAACCCCCCGGATTCGAAGATCAAGAGTTCCTCGACCATGTGTTCAAACCGCGTAAGGCTCTCTATGGCCCCAAACAAGCCCCTAGAGCTTGGTATGAGTGCCATATAGATTTGTTAATTGAAAATGGTTTTAAAATTGGCAAAGCTGATTATACATTATTCACGAAGCATTTTGACAATGATCTCTTTGTTTTCCAAATTTATGTTGATGATATCATTTTTGGTTCAACTAACAAATCTTTCTATGAAAAATTTAGTAAGATTATGACATATAGGTTTGAAATGTGTATGATGGGAGAGCTGAAATACTTCTTGGGATTCCAAGTGAGGCAACATAAGGAAGGGACGTTCATAAGCCAAACCAAGTATACTCAAGACATACTCAAGAAGTTTGGAATAGACAAGGCGAAGCCCATAAAGACTCCCATGACAACAAATGGACATTTGGATCTCAATGAAGACAGACCAAGCATGGATCAAAAGGTATATCACTCCATGATTGGATCCCTACTATACTTATGTGCATCTAGGCCTGATATTATGTTGAGTGTCTGCTTGTGTGCAAGATTTCAAGCCAATCCTAAGGAGTGTCATTTAACAGTCGTAAAAAGAATCTTGCAGTATTTAGTTCATACACCCAACCTAGGCCTTTGGTATCCTAAAGGTTCCAAATTCAATCTCATTGGATACTCCGGTGCAGATTATGCCGAATGCAAAGTAGATAGAAAAAGTTCATCTAGTACATGTCAATTCCTAGGTACATCCCTAGTTTCTTGGTCTTCCAAGAAACAAAATTCCATTGCCTTATCCACAGCCGAAGCGGAGTATGTTGCAGCCGGGAGTTGTTGTGCACAACTCCTTTGGATGCGACAAACTCTAAGGGATTACGGTTACAATATGAGTCGTATTCCACGTCTTTGTGATAATGAGAGTGCCATTAAAATTGCCCATAATCCCGTTGAGAACTCTAGGATCAAACACATAGACATCCGGCATCACTTTTTGAGAGAACACCACTCAATGAAAGGAGACATAGCCATTTCCCATGTCAACACCAAAAAACAACTAGCCGATATATTTACCAAGCCACTTGATGAAAAACGTTTTTGTGAGCTCTGAAATGGACTAAATATCCTTGATGCTCAAAATGTGGCTTGAAAACTTGCATACCTTTATGGCTTCTTCAAAAATGTTGACTGTGTTGCAAAAATCATCTCTCTCAATTTTCTCTGAAAAAATATTTAAATTGCTTGATCTTGGTGAATTATGGTCATAGCTTGGTTGTTGAATGTTTACTGATCATATTCATCAAGATTACTTGATTGTTTTTGCCCCAATTTTCTCTATAAGAACCTTCGAATATATACGAATGGGCTAATTAAATATGTTTTGGTGACCACGGACTAGTCTGTGGTTATCCGGACTAGTCCGCACACTGTAAACTAGTCCGCAGAGGTCCGGTAGTCCGGACTAGTCCGGCTGACCACATACTAGTCCGATTTTTCGACTCTATAACTCTAGGCGCCGCCAAAACCTAATCTCCTTCACCCTCACAACTCACCTCACATTCTCTCTCTTCACTCGAGAGCCCCCAAGGCGATTTGGCGATTTCTCCATCAAATCCCTTCAAGTTTGGGTGGAAATCGATCTCATTGCTAGGGGATTGAAGACCACAAACTTGTCCGCACCTACAACTCCTCCTTCATCAAGAATCGAAGAATTTCGATAAATTTCCCCCAAACCCTAGAAACTTTGATTTCTTCCGTTTTGGATCAAATAGCTTAGTTCCTTTCAGCTAATACATGCTTCCTTGTTGTATTACATCTATGTTAAGATATTTTTGCATTGAGCAACACCATTTGTCTCATAGTTATGGTTTGAGATGTTGAGCACCGGACTAGCACGGTCTCTGTACGGACATGTCCGGTCCCTCCGGACTAGTCCGCACATGAGCACCGGACAAGTCCGATTTTTAACTGAACCAACCCCAATTTCCAACTACTCAATGCACTTACTTGCCATCAATTCTCACACATACATTGTATAATTCCCTCTCAGGACAATGTCGAGCTCCAACGATGAGATTTCCGATTATGAGGGCGAGTTGGACCAAGACTCTTTGCTTCGGTCCTCGACGGGCCAAGGGAAGATGCACCAAGAGCGTCCCTCCGAGCCGGCACCTTCTCCACCTCAAGTGAGGCGCAAATTTCTAGCCAAGAAGCCTGCGTCCAAGGCCAAGGATGTAGTTGGCCCCAGCTCGGAGGCTTCTCTCCAAGCTAAGGGCAAGGGAAAGGGAATTGCCTCGAGCCCAATCGGCCCTCTCAAGATGGCAGCTCTGAGGCAGGGAAACAGGGATCCCTCCGAGGAGAAGTTCAATGGAAAGGGAAGCGATACGGCTTCCAAGCTCAGATTTGTGGATTGCTATAGCAGATCAAGGAAGACAACTGATGCCAGATTCTGGAGCAACTTCCACGCAGATTACTACAACTCCGTGTACATGCAGATGAAGACTCCAGTGGTCAAGAGTCAATGGATTGATTGGAGTCACTTTCAGAGGAAGAGCTGCCCAACCTTCCATGAAGTGATACAAGCTGTGGAAAGGCATGGGCTCAAAGACTTGTTTGCTTTCAGGTGCAACTGGAACGATGAAATCATCGATCAATTCTATGCCACATGCTACTTTGCTAGTGATGAGGAGGAGAGAGTGACTTGGATGACACATGGATCCAAGTACACTATTACCTATGATGATTTTGCGAGACTCCTTCACCTAGAAGACACCAGCAACATTGAGATGACTATCCACAACATTGGTGTCTTGGGAAAGGATAAGATGGACTTCTTTTATGATACTAGCCTGAAGTACAACGCTCCATCGACCAAGACCATGAAGCCCTTCTTCATGGTTCTGAACAGGGTCCTTAGGAAGACAATTGCTCCAAAGGATGGAGATGCAGGGAGTGTCCAAGGATACTTGAAGACCTTGATGAAAGTGATAAGCAAGAATAGAAAGTTTGATGTCTTTGACTACATTTGGAATGATATGGTCAACATCTCCTGCACACCGAATAGATCTTGTGGCTACGCACCATACTTGATGTTCATGATTGAGAAAGTCAATGGGATCGAGTTCGTGAAGGATGTGAAGCACACTCCATTGAGGCCCCAGAAGCCTCCCCAAGACACTCTCCCAGCTGCCCCATCTCCGGTGTCTAGTGAAGAGGCTCCAAGGAGAGCTCGAGGAGATGCGGGGACTGCTCCCGCCACTAGAGCCCCTCCTCAAAAAGGGTCCCCCAGTGGCATTTTGAAGTACTTGGCAGCCATTTTTGGCTCATGCAAGAAGGCTGAAGTAAAGCTTCACACGCTGAACAAGGCAAGGAAGGCCGACATGAGGTATGTCAAGGAAAATGTTAAGCATATTTGCCAGAAGCTGGAGATTGAGCCTATTGGATCTCCAGTTATCTCCGACGACTCTGCCTCTGACTTCACTAATATTAGACCTTTGACTCCCTCCGAGCTTGCTTACTTCAACATTGGGGGCACTTCGAGTGGTTCTGCTCCTCCTCCTCCTCCACAGCCTGAAGATGAAGATGAAGATGAGGAAAGGACCGACAACGAGGAATGAAGGCACTATATCCCTTCTCTCCTTCTTTTTGGTGTCTTGATGCCAAAGGGGGAGAGATTGAGGGGGAGTCACTAAGTGTAGCTGTAGGTTGCGAGGAGAGCTCTATTCATGTTTATTTTGGGTTGTAAAAGTTTATCTGTGTTCTCTCATACTTTTGGTCTTGTGATTTGGTGCTTTGACTATGCTTATGCCTCTAAGTTATATTTATTAAATCTGTGATGATGATTTGCTATAATATGTGCTTTTGCTCTGAAAATGACATATATGCTTGATGTTGAGATAATTATATCAATTGTTTCATTCTCATCACAATTATTGCTCACATACACTTAGTTTTGCACCCCACCTAAAGAGTGCACATATGCCCTATGTTTTCATTGCTTCACTTGTTCCAAACTCATATGTGCACACTTTATGAAAATCCTGTATTTTTAATCATTTTTTGTGAAATCTCAATTGGTTGTCATCAATCACCAAAAAGGGGGAGATTGAAAGTGCATCTAGGCATCCCTTGTGGGTTTTGGTTGATTTATGACAAACAAATGAGATCCTAACCAAATTGTTGAGATGAGCGCAGGTTTTAATGAAATTATGAAGAAAGCACAAAAAGAAAGGAGAATGAGGATCTATATGGAAAAGAGCTCAAGAGCTGAATAGATTAGATCATTGTGTATGGAGTGTGTTGGAGAAACACACCGCAAGAGCTCAAGCACAAGAAAACTCATTCACTGCACAAATTTACACAGGATCAGACTAGTCCGATATACCCCGGACTTGTCTGATAATCCCTTTGTTCAAAATAAGATAAGTCCTCCCAGTGCGGACTTCTCTGCACAGTCCAGGTTTACACAGACCGGATTAGTCCGATATCACCACGGTCTAGTCCGATATCTTTCTGACTAAGATCGGACTAGTCCTCCACAGTGCGGACTAGTCCTCAACACTTCACAACTTTGCTCAAAATCGAACAAGTCCGATAATATCCAGACTAGTCCGATAACCTCTCTGACTAAAATCGGACAATCCCTCCAAGTGCGGACTTGTCCCCAATTCACTAAGGGCTTCACCACAGCCGAACTAGTCCGATAATGACCGGACTAGTCTGAACTTTTCCAGAGACTAAAATGGACTAGTTCGCCCCAGGCCGGGCAAGTCCGATAATTCGGGGCACTTAGGGTTTCCCACTTGCCGCACACCGGGCTAGTCTGGTGTTCACCACAGACTAGTTTGGACTTTGAAAACCTCAATGGTAACCCTTAGAAACCCTAGTATAAATAGAGGTGCATGGCCCAACTTTGATATCTCTCGACTCCTAGCGCCGTCACACCCTCCAAGAGCCTAGAAAACACGTCTCTCCACACAATCCAACGAAAGAGAGATCAAATTTATGTGGAGCAACTCTAGATCAAAGGAGAGACACGATTCTTCACGTTTGAGCTCTTATGTTTGATTCTCTTGCACACTCCTGTTGTTTTATTGTAGATCTTACGAGTGTGTTCTTGGCGGTGTTCGATTTGTAATCTTGGGGAGCCCTCAACTTGTGAGAAGACCCCTTGAACTTGGTGATTTACCCTTTGTGATTAGTGGAAGAGAATCAGCCTCCGTGGTGATTCAACGAGGGTAGGGTTGGAGAAGACCAGATCCTTTCGTGGGCTCCTCAACGTGGATGTAGGTTGCCTCTGTGGGAACCGAACCACGGGATAAACTCTTGTGTCAATCTTGTTCTTAGTTTTTCATATCACATTCTAGGGTTTACTTGATCTAGCATATCTTACGTTAAAACCTTGACACTAAATATTACCTTGTGCTTTCCTCAGTTTAATTGAAGCAACATACTCTATTTACATCTTAATTTCCGCTGCATAGTGTCTTGGATCGAGATCATCGATCAAACTTGATCGATCTAGTCCGCACACACCAGACTAGTCCGCACTCTACCAAACTAGTCTGATTTCTCGGTATTTGTTCAAGTTGCTGAGTGTTGCAGGTTTCGACTAAAAATGAAAAAAGGCCTATTCACACCCCTTTAGGCCACATTCAAGTACCCTGATCGAATATCAATCTTAGAGAAAATTCTAGCTCCCTTCATCTGGTCAAACAAATCTTCTATGTGGGGCAACGAATACTCATTCTTGATTTTCACCTCATTGAGAGACTGATAATCCACACTCATTCTTTGGTATCCATCATTCTTATCTACGAAGAGCATTGGGGCTTCCCACGGCGATGATCTCCGGCGTATAAAACCCTTTTCTAGCTGCTCTTGAATCTGCTTCTTGAGCTCTACTAATTCATTAGTAGGCATCCTATATGGCATTTTAGCTATATGTGCAGTTCTAGGTATAAAACCAATGACAAAGTCGATATCACGATCAGGTGGCATACCTGGCAATTCTTCTGGAAACACCTTTGGATACTCGCGAACAATTGGAATTTCCTCCAATGTCACAACTTCCACATGATTTAGCATTGCCTTTCCAGTTATTGGCTAATCTACCTTGAATTTTGTACTGACTCACTCGTCATTTGTCAACTGCACCATCCATGTGTCACACTGGATCACTCCATTATGGTTGTGTAGCCGATCCGTTCCAAGTATTATGTCCAATCCTTGCGAGTCTAGAACTATAAGGTTGGCGAGATAATCTACTCTCTTATTTTAAGACTTACTTTTGGACATACTATATTTGTCCTCATCTCTCCTCCACGAGAATAACCAACATAGTATACTTCATGTGTGATACGGGCATACTATACTTTGTGACATACTTTGATGAAATGAATGAATGAGATGCTCCAGAATCAAATAATATAGTAGTAGGGTTGGAGTTTACAAAAAACATACCAATCACAACATCATTGGCTTGTTGAGCCTCCTCTGCAGATACATAGTTCACCTTGCCACAGGCAAAATTCTATAGTCCACGATTGCCTTGAGTTGCTCCTCCATTCAGCCTAGGATTCTGCCTCAGAGCATTGTTCATCTGTCACTGGCCTGACTTTGGGCACTGATTAGCAAAGTGTCCCACCTGACCACAAGTATAGCATGTCATGTTACTAGTGGCGCCAAAGAAGTTAGGCGATGCTGATTCTTAGCATAGGCACCCATATTAGGACATGGTGCAGGAAGCATGGGTAAGCTAGGTGCTTGCATAGGAGGGTGTTGCTACATTAGCTGAATTGGGCGAGGTTGATAAGATGGGCAAAAAGCAGGAGCAGACGTGTTGTAGTATGGCAAACTGGGTGTCGTGTATCGGGGGCGAACATTGCTCCCTTATGGCTGTCCCTGATATGGCATCTTCCTCTTTCTGTCATGTTCCATTTCAAGGACCTTGTTTTCAACCACAATAGCCTTGCCAACAAGCTTTTGGAAGTTTGCATAGTCACTATTGAGCAACTGAAATTGAATTTCATTATTCAGACCCTTGATGAACAAATATTGCTTCCTGCTGTCTGTATTGATGTCCTCTGGAGCACCTTGATAGTTGAGTGAATTCATTAAGATACTCACTCACACTCATCCTTCCTTGCCCGAGGCTTTCAAATTCCTGCCACATCAGTATCATGACTCCCTCAGGTACATAGTTCGAGCAGAAAGTCTCCTTGAATTCAGTCTAAGTGATTCTCTCTTAATTATCATGGGCATTGCAAAGAGCTTCCCACCCATCTGTGGCGGCTACAACTAGTTGGTGTGATGCAAATAGAACCTTTTTCCGGTCATTGCATTGAACAATAGAAAGCTTCTTCTCAACAGATTTCAGCCAGTCATCAACTTCCATAGGATCGTTGGCTTGAGCAAAAGTAGGCGGCCTGGTCCTCATAAACTCTCACAGACGGTTGCGGGACTGTGGGGGTGGTCGTGGTGGTGGTGGTGGTGCAAGCATGCGGTTTTTGTTGTTGTTGTTAGCTTGCAGCTATTCTAAGGTTTGCATGATTGTCTGCATGAGCTAGTTTTGCATAGCTATGAGGCGCTCCATGTTGCTAGCATCAGGTCCAAGGTTGATATTCTCAGGAACCTCAATATTGTCATCGTCACCATTGGCATTCCTTTGGTTACGTGTTTTTCTCGACATCTGTGGTGGAAAAAGAGTACGAGATGAAATAATTTAGAATTTGAGGGACAACATCCTCAACTTTACGCATCAAGGTATATGAAACTAAGCAACTTCTTTTATTCATTAAACACTATATGAGGATATGGACAAGTGCTGAAGCATTCCACATCTCTCTACTATGTGTGGATGTGGACAAATCACCAAAATGTTCCACAATGCACATCAAGCACACAATCACAAGCACACACCATAGAAAATTTCAGCACACCACACTAACTATGACTATTACGATCTAAACGTCTTCAAACTTCTCAACAAGAGACCTAGACTTAATTGTGAGAGCTGTGGCTGTTCTGGCCGTGAGACGGTGAATGCAACGACGTTGGCGAGTCATACACGGGTGCACGCCGTGGTGAATTGGCCGTTCATGTAGGTGTAGGTGAGATTGCCACACCATTGGTCTCCACAGTGGCACGAACCTCCTCTTGCTTTCCCATGTCGTACAATCTCTTGTGGAGGTAGTGTATCTCTTACAAGGCATCGGCATAGCGATTTCCCAAATTCACAATCATCTTCTGAGACCTGCTTGAATGTGGACTAGAGGGGGGTGAATAGGACTTTTTGAAATTTGTCGGAACCTGCAACACTTAATCACCAGATAAAAACTTGAGATATCGGACTAGTCCGGTGAAGTGCGGACTAGTCCATTGTGTACCGACTAGGTTGACTAAGTTTGATCAATTAATTTGATTCTACGATGTGTGCAGCGGAAATATACAGTTAATTTAAGTGTTGCAAGATGATATACTAGGATATATGACAATTCAATCTTATACTTAATGATTCAATGTAAAGTAAGCAATATTGATTCAAATCCTAGATTTTTGTGATGAATAAGAACTATGAACACAAAGCAAGACACAAGTGATTTATCCCGTGGTCCGGCTCCCACAGAGGCAACCTACATCCACGTTGAGGAGTCCACAAAAGGACCGGGTCTTCTCCAACCCTACCCTCGTCGGATCGCCACAAAGGACAATCCTCTTCTACTTATCACAAAGGGGTGAATAACCGAATTCAAGGGGCCTTCTCACACGTTGAGGGCTCCCCTAGATTACAACAAGAAACACAACCAAGAACACACTCAAAAGATTACAATGAAAATCACAGGAGTGTGTTAGACAATCAAACCAAGAGCTCAATGAGTGTTGAACTTGTCTCTCCAATGATCTAGAGTGTATCCTCAAAGTATTGATCTTTGTTGCACTTAATTTCGTGGAGAGATGTGTTTTTGAGGCTCTTGGGAGGTGTGATGGCGCTAGGGTTCGAGAGATATTAAAGTTGGGCCGTGCATCTCTATTTATATGGGGTTTCTAAAAGTGACCATTAGGGTTTAGAAAGATCGGACTAGTCCGTGGTGGACACCGGACTAGTCCGGTGTGCTTTGTGTAGCAAACCCTAAGTGTCCCGAAATATCGGACTAGTCCGGCTAGGAGCGGACTTGTCCAATTTTGCTTCTAGAAATCTTCAGACTAGTCCGATAGACATCGGACTTGTCCAGACAGTGAAACCCTAAGTGGTTATGAGGACAAGTCCGGACTTTGAGGACTTGTCCAATTTAGGTCAGAGAGTATTTCAGACTTGTCCGTGCTAATATCAGACTTGTCCGATTGACATCAGAAAGATATCAGACTAGTCTGGTGTGTGATCGGACTTGTCCGATTTTGTGTGACTTGTGAAGTGTTTTGAGGACTAGTCCGCACTGGGGAGGACTAGTCCGATTCTAGTCAGAGAGATATCGGACTAGTCCGATGGATATCGGACTTGTCCGATCTTGTGCAGAAAGGATATCAGACTAGTCCGGTGTAGGTCGGACTAGTCCGATCCTGTATAAGTTTGTGCAATGTGTGTGTTTATTTGTGATTGAGCTCTTGTGGTGTGTTTCCTTAACACACTCCACACACAATGATCTACTAATCTTCTTCCTTGAGCTCTTCTCCACATTTGTCCTCATTCTCCCTTCTTTATGGCACTTTGCTTATTTTCAACTTAAAACCTGTGCTCATCTCAACAAAGAGGTTAGGATTTTGCTTTTCTTAAATCATCCAAAACCCACAAGGGATTCCTAGATGCACTTTCAATCTCCCCCTTTTGGGTGATTGATGACAACCAATTGAGATTTCAAAAAATATGATAAAAATTGAGATTTTCACAAAGTATGCGCATATGAGTCTAAAATACATCAAGCAATGAAAACATAATCTATATGTCCATTCTTTATGGTGGGATGCATCACTAAGTACATTGAAACAATGAGAATGACATAATTGACATTAATCAACCAAAGCCAAGCATATATGTCATTCTAGGAGCAACAACACAATTTTCAACAATTACTTCTCAAGTAGATCAAAATAATGCATCACATGACCATAATCATTATAAGAACATAGTAAAAGCTTTACAACCCACAAAATAGTCAAAAAGAATAAAAGAGAGCTCTCTCCTCGCATCCTACAGCTAAGACTAAGACTCCCCCTCAATCTCTCCCCCTTTGGCATCAAGACACCAAAAAGAAGGAGAGGATGGACCTAAAGTCTTTACTCCTCGCTGTCGGTCCTCTCATCGTCTTCATCGTCGTCTTCGGGCTGATGAGGAGGAGGAGGAGGAGGTGCGGAGCCACTCGAGCCCCCAATGCCAAAGTAGGCAAGCTCGGAGGGGGTTAAGGGCCCGAGCTCGATGATGTCAGGGTCGGAGTCCACAAAAATGACTGGAGATCCAATGGGGTCGATCTCCAACTTCTGGCAAATCTGCTTCACATTTGCCTTCACATACATCATGTCTTCCTTTCTTCTCTTGTTAAGCTTATGGGCCTTCACTTCGGCCTTTCTATAGGAGGCAAAGATAGCAGTCAAGTACTTGAAGATGCCACTTGCAGATCCTTTTTGAGGAGCTGCCCTAGTGGCAGGGGCAACCCTGACATCTTCAATTCTTCTTGCCGGAGCCTCAGGACTGGAGGCCGGTGAGGGAGCAGCCTGTACACTTGGCTTTTGAGGCATCTGAGGCCTCAAAGGGAGGTGCTCCACATCTTTGACAAATTCAATCCCGGTGACCTTCTCAATCACAAACATCAGATATGAAGCATAGCCACAAGACCTGTTGGGTGTGCACGAAATGTTCACTATGTCATTCCAAATGTAATCAGCCACATCAAACTGACGATCCTTGCCTATCACTCTCATCAGGGTCCGAAGATAACCCTGCACACTCCTAGCATCTCCATCCTTGGGAGCAATCGTCTTCCTCAAGACTCTGTTCAGAACCACAAAGAAAGGCTTCATGTTCTTCGTGGAGGGAGGGTTGAACTTTGAGTTTGGCTCATGTAGGAACTTCATCCTATCCTTCTCAATGACACCTATGTTGTGGATGATCAAGCAGTCAGGTCTTGAGGTGTCAAGGTGGAGCAGGCTTGCGAAATCTTCTTGAGTTATATTGTACTTCGATCTGTGAGTCATCCAAGTAACACTCTCTTCATCTTCACTTGAGAAGTGGCATGTCGCAAAGAATTGTGCTATGACTTCATCATTCCAATTGTTTCTGAAGGAAAAAAGGTCCTTCAATCCATGCCTCTCATTTGCTTGCACCACTTCAATGAACGGGGAGCAACCCTTTTTCTCAAAATGTGCCCAATCAATCCATTGATTGTGCACTACCGATGTCTTCATTGGGAGGTACACAGATTTGTAGAAATCTGCGTGGAAGTTGCTCCAAAATCTGCCATCGGCAGCTTGCTTCGGACGGCCATACCAATCAATGCTTCTGAACTTTGCCGCTGAGTCACTGCCCTTTCCATTGAATCTGTCTTCAGATGGGTCCCTGACCCCTTCCCTTGGAGCATGCAGCCTCAGGGGGCCAACCGGGTCCGTTGCTATTCCCTTGACCTTGCCCTTAGCTTGGCGAGGGCCACTTGTTGCTGTAGTTGCCTTGGAGGCTGGCTTCTTGGCAAAAACCTTCCTCCGAGCCTGAGGAGGAGATGGAGCTGGCTCGGAAGGTCGCTCTTGGCGTTTCTTGCCAAGGCTTTTCGAGGGCCGAGGTGCCACCTCGTGGTCCATCTCGGCGTCGAAATCGGAAATCTCATCATTTGTGCTCGACATGTCCTGAGAATGAATTGTGTAAGGCATGAATGAGTATTGATGATTCAAGGCATGGGTGAGAAAGAATAACAAGGCATTGCATTGAGGAATTTACAGGTTAGGTTTTGAGTTCAGAAAAATCGGACTTGTCCGGTGTACAGGCATGGACTAGTCTGGGGTGACCGGACTTGTCCGTGCATGGACCGGACTAGTCCGGTATTCATCCTCAAAAACCTAGGCAACTAGACAAATGGTGATTCGTAATGCACAACTAGCTTAGACTAAACGTAATACATCAAGGAGGCATGTATATAGTGAAAGATGCTAGGCTATTCGATCAACAATGAAGAAAATTGAGATTTCTAGGGTTTGGGTGAAAATTACCGAAGAAATCGATTGATTCTCGAAGAAGGAGGTGTTGAAGTCTGGACTTGTCCGAGAACTTCAATCTTCGAGCAAGGAAGCTTGATTTCCACCCAAATGCGTATCTTTTTGGTGGAGGGGATGCAAAATCGCCTTGGGAGCTCGAGCGTGAAGAGAGAGAACGCGTGAGGCAAGAGTGGAGGTGAAGAAATTAGGGTTTGGCGGCGGCTAAGGTTAAGGACACGAAAAATCGGACAAGTCCGGCGGAGACCAGACTAGTCCGAACTTTTCCAGAGGCTATATCTGACTAGTCCATGGTCTACCGGACTAGTCCGGCCTAACCGGCACTCTGCAGACTAGTCTACATGGGCGGACTAGTCCGAGTAACCACGGACTAGTCCGTGGTCACCAGGGAAGAATTTTTAGCCCATTCATATATATTTGAAGGTACACATTTAGAAAATAGGGAGGCAAATCAAATCAAATAATCTTGATAAATATGATCAGTAAGCATAAAGCAATGACCATAATTCACCAAGATCTAGTAATTGACATAGTTTTTGGAGAAAATTGAGAGAGATGATTTTCACAATCCAATCAACATATTTTGAAGAATTCATACAGGTATGCAACATTTCAATCCACACTCCGAGCATCAAGTATATTTAGTTCATTTTGGAGTTCACAAAAGCGCTTTTCATCAAGTGGCTTGGTGAATATGTCGGCCAATTGCTTTTGTGTGTTGACATGGGGAATGGCTATATCTCCTTTCATGGAGTGGTCTCTCAAGAAGTGATGCCTTATGTCTATGTGTTTGGTTCTAGAGTGCTCAACGGGATTATGGGATTTTAATGGCACTCTCATTGTCACAAAGGAGTGGAATACGGTTCATATTGTAACCGTAACCCCTTAGAGTTTGTCACATCCGAAGGAGTTGTGCACAACAACTTTCGGCTGCGACATACTCTGCTTCGGCTGTGGATAAGGCAATGAAATTTTATTTCTTGGAGGACCAAGAAACTAGAGATCTCCCTAGGAATTGGCATGTACCGGAGGTACTTTTTCTATCTACCTTGAATCCGGCATAATCTGCATCTGAGTAGCCAATGAGGTTGAATTTGGAGCCTTTTGGATACCAAAGACCAAGGTTGGGTGTATGAACTAAGTATCTCAAGATCCTTTTTACGGCTGTCAAGTGACACTCCTTAGGATTGGCTTGAAATCTTGCACACAAACATACACACTCAACATAATGTCTGGCCTAGATGCACATAAATAGAGTAGAGATCCAATCATGGAGCGATATACCTTTTGTTCGAAACTAGGTCCATCTTCATTGAGATCCAAGTGGCCATTTGTTGCCATGGGAGTCTTTATAGGCTTCGCCTTGTCTATTCCAAACTTCTTGAGTAGGTCTTGTGTATACTTGGTTTGGCTTATGAACGTCCCTTCCTTTTGTTGCCGCACTTGGAATCCCAAAAAGTACTTTAGCTCTCCCATCATGGACATCTCAAACTTATCTGTCATAGTTTTAGCAATTTAAATACGTGGTCGGGGAACTCTTCGTCTTCAAACCCGGGGGGTTGCTCCACATACACCTCCTCCTTGATTGGTCCGTTGAGGAAGGCTCTTTTCACATCCATTTGATAGAGCTTGAAATCATGGTGAGTAGCATATGCAAGTAATATTCTAATGGATTCAAGTCTAGCTACGGGAGCTAAGGTCTCATCGAAATCCAAACCTTCGACTTGTGAATACCCTTTGGCCACAAGTCGTGCCTTGTTCCTTGTCACCACCCCGTGTTCATCTTGTTTGTCGCGGAACACCCATTTGGTGCCGACGACGTTGGATTTGGGTCTTTCGACTAGTTCCCACACCTCGTTTCTCTTGAAATTGTTCAATTATTCTTGCATTGCCACCACCTAGTCCGGATCCTTCAATGCATCCTCAACCCTGCGTGGTTCCAAAAAGGATACAAACAAATAGTGCTCACAAAAGTTAGCTATGTGAGATCTAGTGGTTACTCCCTTTTGGATGTCACCGATGATATTATCGATGGGGTGATCCCTTTGGATGCATTGGTGTACTCTTGGATGTGGTACTTGCTGTCTTGAATCTTCATGATCATCTTCTTCTCCCCCTACATGATTGCCTTCATTGAATTTTGATCATCTTCACTTTCTTGAGGTTGATCTTGTATGGAAGCCTCCCCCCCCTTGATCATTGGTCCCCTCTTGTGGTTCGTTTTCCTCATGGATATGTAGAGGTGGCTCTTGTGGTCGAACTTTGCCTAACGCCATTCTTCTCAATGCTTGGCAAGGAGCTTCTCTTTATCTAGCACACATGGATCAACTTGCCCTTTTTGGGAGCCATTAGTTTCATCGAACACTACATCACGTGCTACTTCAACAAGTCCAGAGGTCTTGTTGAAAACACGATAGGCATAAGTGTTCGAATCACAACCAAGCAAGAAACCTTCATCGGACTTCGAAGCGAACTTTGAAGTCCTAGGCTTCTTGTTCAAGATATAACATGGAGAACTGAAAACTAAAAAATATGAAATATTAGGCTTGTTACTAGTAAGTAGCTCATAGGATGTCTTCTTGAGTAGTCGATGAAGATAAAGTTGATTTATGGCGTGGCAAGCGGTGTTGACCGCTCCCGCCCAAAATCGATCCGAGGTCTTGTATTCATCGAGCATTGTTCTCGTCATCTCTATGAGGGTTCGGTTCTTTCTTTCGGCAACTCTGTTTTGTTGAGGGGAGTACGGTGCTGAAAACTCGTGCTTTATGCCTTCTTCATCTAGGTACTCCTCCACTTGTGTGTTCTTGAACTCCGTGTTGTTGTCGCTTCGAATGTTCTTGATTGTCAATGACAATTCATTTTGAGCTCGCTTGAAGAACTTCTTGAGTATTCCTTGTGTTTCTGACTTGTCATGCAAAAAGAAAACCCATGTGAAGCCAGAAAAATCATCAACTACTAAACCATATTTGTTACCGCCAATGCTTATGTAGGCAATTGGACCAAATAAGTCCATGTGAAATAGCTCGAGCGGTCTTGTTGTAGTCATGACGTTCTTAGCGGGGTGAGATGCTCCAACTTGCTTCCCGGCTTGGCACGTGCTACAAGGCCTGTCTTTCTCAAACACAACATCCTTTAAACCTCGAATGTGATCGCCCTTGAGGAGTTTTTGAAGGTTCCTCATACCAACATGCGCTAGCCATCTATGCCACAGCCAACCCATGTTGGTTTTTGCAATCAAGCATGTGTCAAGTTTAGCTTTATCCTTGTTGAAGTCAACAAAATAGAGCTTTCCCTTTAACATACCCTTGAATGCAATGGAACCATCACTCCTCCTAGAAACGGTCACACCCTCGTTAGTGAACAAGCAATTATAACCCTTGTCACATAATTGAGATATGGACAGCAGGTTATTATATAAAGAATCAACATGTAATACATGATAAAGTGTGTGCTTAGATGATATGGCAATTTTAGCGGTACCGAGTACCTTCCCTTGACTATTATTTCCAAAATAGATGCCCTCATTCGGATCCTCATTCTCTTCATATTCAATGAACATTCTTCTTTCTCCGGTCATATGGTTAGTGCAACCACTGTGTAACACCCATTTAGATCCACCGGAGGAATAGGCCTGCAAAAACAATTTATGCCTTGGTTTTAGGTACCCAATCTTGCTTGGGTCCTCGGAGGTTAGTCACAAGAGATTTGGGCACCCACACATGAGACTTGGTGTTCTCATGGCGTGGCCCAACAAAATGAGCATAAACCTTTCCAAAATTATTTCTCATTAGGACATACGATGCATCAAAAGTACTGAAAAGTAACTTTTGTTGTTTATATACAAGACTAGTCTGGGAGGCCGGACTTGTCCGGACCCTCACCGGACTAGTCCGACGGTCATGCATTTCGTACTTATTAATTTTTTATTTTCCAGTTTGGAAGGCTCCTCCCTTTACAAAGACATTGCTGTCCCTGTTATTCTTATGGCTTCTAGCTTGTTGCTTTTCACCATGAGAGTAACCAATGCCATATTTTAAATTTGGAGGTCTTGTTACCAAGTATGCACTACATGTATATTTGATCTTCTCCTTGTCAAATATGCGGGCAGGATGCTTATCCTTTGTAGAGGTTGGCTTGTCTTTCAAACTGGTGTCAACTTTATTACATGTACAAGTAGAAGAATGGGTTGAGAAGGTGAACTTGAGGAGGATGAAGGGTCACCTTGCTTGAGTGACTCAACTTGTACTTCAAGGATCTTGTTAACCTTGATTAGGTTGTCAAGTTCTTCCTTGATTGCAGCATTTGAGTCATTTAACTCCAACCAAGCTTCCTTGCTTGAAGCTAACTCAACTTCTAGTGACTTGCTTCGCTCCTTTTCAAGCTCTAGAAGTTTGTCAAGTTCGACATTTTCCTCCTTTTGGGAGATAATCATCTTCTCTTGATGATGTATCAACCTCTCCTTCTCAACAAGTTGATCAAGTAAATATTTCATTTTTGTGGCAGTTTTCCTATCTAATCCAATAAGCATGTCCTCATTATCACTATTGATTTCATCATCGCTAGAATAGGAATGCACGGAAGGGGGTTTGGTGTTTACCTTGCATTTACCTTCCTTTGCCATGAGGCAAGTGCCATTTCCCTTCCATGCGCCGAGTGTAGGGAAGAGAGTAGACTTCATTGATGTCTTCTCGATGGCTATGCTAGCCATCTCTTCTTTTTCAGATGATAAGGATCATCATTTGAGTCCCACTCTTTCCCTATGTGAGCTTGTTCGGCTTGTTTCTTCTTCTTGAAGAATTTCTTGGGTTGAGGCTTGGCTTCTTTGGTCTTCTTCTTGTTGTCTTCATATGGGCAATCAACTATAAAGTGGCTATACTCACCACAATTATAGCATGCCCGCCTCAACTTTGGCTTTGTTCTTTCCTTGTACTTTCCTTCGCCTGATTTAGCACCTTGTCTCTTCTTCATTATTCTCTTGAATTTCTTCATGAATAGTATCATGTCTTCTTCACCTAATTCACTGCTCTCATCATCACCATCTTCTTCTAGCTGAGTTTCTCAAGCTTCTTTAGATAGGGCCTTGAGGGTGGACTTCAAAGCAACCTTTTTCTTCCTTGCCGAGGTGAGGTCGGCAATTTCCTTGACATGCTTTGCTTGTTTTTTCATCATCTCGAAATTGATGATTTTTCCAAGTAATTCATCCGAAGTCATTTTCTTGTATCTGGGGCTTTCTCTAATCATTGATCATAAGGTGACGTTGCAAGGCATGAAAGCTCTAAGGATGAGCTTCACCACCTCGTGGTCATTCCACTTCTTGCTTCTGTATGATCAAACCTTGTTGACGAGTGTCTTTAATCAGTTGTACATATCTTAAGGTGACTCGTCTTCTTCGATTGCGAATCTTCCTAATTCTCCTTTGATCATTTCGATCGTTGCTTCACGCACATGTCGATCACCTTCATATGCAGTTTGCAGTGTGTCCCATATCTTCTTAGCAATCTCAAGTCCATCCACCTTGGTGAACTTGTCCCGACTGAGCGAAGAGGTAATTACTGTCGCGACTTGAGCATTTCGGTGAATTGCCTGCTCTTGGCTTGGTGTAAGTTCTTCGTCGTCGTCCGGGACATCTATTCCTGTGCACACAATATGCCATAGACTTGGATTGAGAGAGATTAGATGCATTTTCATATTTTGCCTCCACATTGAGTAATCACTTCCATCAAATTGTGGGGCTTTTCCATGTGGGATAGACAAATAATGATTATTGTTGGAATTGAGACGATCATAGTTGAAAGGATATCGGAAGTAGTCGGTGTGACTACTCCCCTTCTTCTTTTCTTCAATCTTTACTTTCCCTTTGGAAAGTGTCTTCTTTCTTAGGAGCGCCTTTAGTTCTAGCGTCTCCTCATCGTCGTCCTCAAAGTCTTGAATGGCTTCGAGGAGCTTCTCCACCTTTAGGTTCTTGTCATCATCAACCATTTCTTGGTTGTTGCTCTTGTGGATGTCCTTCATGTCCGACATGGTCTTCTTCGAGCGATTAGTCTCTTTCTTGAAGAACCTGCACTGATACAAATTGAATGTGGCCTAGAGGTGGGGGGTGAATGGGACTTTTTGAAATTTGTCAGAACCTGCAACACTTAATCACCATATCAAAACTTGAGATATCGGACTAGTCCGGTAAAGTGCGGACTAGTCCGGTGTGTACCGACTAGGTTGATTAAGTTTGATCGATTAATTTTATTCTACGATGTATGCAGCAGAAATATACAGTTAATTTAAGTGTTGCAATATGATGTACTAGGATATATCACAATTCAATCTTATACTTAATGATTCTATGTAAAGTAAGCGATATTGATTCAAACCCTAAATTGTTGTGATGCATAAGAACTATGAACACAAAGCAAGACACAAGTGATTTATCCCGTGGTTCGGCTCTCACAGAGGCAACCTACATCCACATTGATGAGTCCACAAAAGGACCGGGTTTTCTCCAACCCTACCCTCGTCGGATCGCCACAAAGGTCAATCCTATTCCACTTATCACAAAGGGGTGAATAACCGAATTCAAGGGGCCTTCTCACACGTTGAGGGCTCCCCTAGATTACAACAAGAAACACCACCAAGAACACACTCAAAAGATTACAATGAAAATCACAGAAGTGTGTTAGAGAATCAAACCAAGATCTCAATGAGTGTTGAACGTGTCTCTCCAATGATCTAGAGTGTATCCTCAAAGGATTGATCTTTGTTGCACTTAATTTCGTGGAGAGATGTGTTTTTGAAGCTCTTGGGAGATGTGACGGTGCTAGGGTTCGAGAGATATTAAAGTTGGGCCCTGCACCTCTATTTATATGGGATTTCTAAAAGTGACTGTTAGGGTTTAGAAAGATCAGACTAGTCCATGGTTGACACCGGACTAGTCCGGTGTGCTGTGTGTAGCAAACCCTAAGTGTCATGAAATATGGGACTAGTCCGGCTAGGAGCGGACTTGTCCGATTTTGCTTCTGGAAATCTTTGGACTAGTTTGATAGACATCAGACTTGTCCGGACTGTGAAACCCTAAGTGGTTATGAGGACAAGTCTTCACTTTGAGGACTTGTCTAATTTAGGTCAGAGAGTTTTTCGGACTAGTCCGTGCTAATATCGGACTTGTTCGATTGACATCAGAAAGATATCGGACTAGTCCGGTGTATGATCGGACTTGTCCGATTTTGTGTGACTTGTTAAGTGTTTTGAGGACTAGTCCGCACTGGGCAGGACTAGTCCGATTCTAGTCAGAGAGATATCGGACTTGTCCGATCTTGTACAGAAAGGATATCGGACTAGTCCGGTGTAGGTCGGACTAGTCCAGTCCTTTATAAGTTTGTGCAATGTGTATGTTTATTTGTGATTGAGCTCTTGGGGTGTGTTTCCTTAACACACTCCACACACAATGATCTACTAATCTTGTTCCTTGAGCTCTTCTCCACATTGCTCCTCATTCTCCCTTCTTTTTGGCTCTTTGCTTATTTTCAACTTAAAACATGTGCTCATCTCAACAAAGAGGTTAGGATCTCATTTGCTTGTCATAAATCATCCAAAACCCACAAGGGATTCCTAGATGCACTTTCACTGCTGATGGCATGAGGATCGGACTGAGCTCCTTCTTGTGGTCCCATAATTTCCCTTGTTCTACTCTTGCGACGCGGGTGTAGGGCAAAGCTAGTACATCGAAACTGCTCTAGATAGGAGTAACACAACCGAGTGAGTGCTTCCCAAGCAATGTCATCAATAACTTGCTCCCTGGTGGATCTCCATGTGGGCACAAAGTGTCAGGTGATAACAACGTCCTTGGCGAGAATAGTAACTTGAGCCTTCCATTCTTCACGTCCATGGCGAGGAACCTCTTAACATAATATTCTGATTGCTTATTACATTGATCAAGTAACTCCTTCAATTCCTTGGCTGCAAATCCTCCATCGGTCCCATCGGAATAGAATTATTGAGCAAAACAGAAAGTTGGACCTTTATCCTTCTTCCGAGCTCCAATAGGCATGGGTGCATTCTCCTGGACTGCAGGTACATCCTCTTGCTTGTCTCCTTGTGGCTCATCCTCATGGGGTTCCTCATCCTTATGTGCTTCATCTTCATCTTCCTCTTTGTCATCGCCATAGAACTCCACTTCTTTAGGATCTTCCTCCGTTGTGTTGGAGTGCTCATGCTCAACTTCTTTTGCGGGGGAGCTCACTTACTCCTCTTCTTGGAGTGGTTCTCTCGGTGGTTCCTTGTCGGGTCTAAGCTTACTTCCAAGAGGCAACAAACGAGCTCTCTTGCAGGCCATCATTTTAGTGTGAGGCAACTATAGAGAAAACATGAGAACATTAGAGAAAAGGATAAATGAAATTCTAAAATTGTAGCAGTCATAAAACAAGGTAATAGGACGTGCAATAGCTCAAAAAGATAGAAAAGAGGTAAAATTTGCAGCAGCAGCAAAAATCACACCTTTTCAACATAATATAATTAGTAGAAGGAAAAATAGTGCAAAACAAGTAAATTTATAAAGGAAAGAAGTCTTAAGTGTTCTATGGTGTCCATTCTACCTAGACTTGCGTCATACGATCAAACACGGCTCTGATACCAATTTGTGACACCCGGTTATGAGAATGAACCAAGTGTGACACGTATGTGTACCCACGATTTTCAGCACACATACACGAGTGCATCACAAACGATATTCAGATAATAACTATGTCTCTAATAATAATAGTACCTTATTACAATATCTAAATAGTCTCAAATACAAGCTCTAATAACATTGCAGCAGAAAAGCTAAGCACTGGTAGACTCCATATTTATAGGCAGTCTTACGGTAACACGCATGCCTAGTACTCTTCATAGCCCTCCAGATACTCCAAATTATCGCTTGTTACTGAATTAATGTGGGAACAGCAAGGGTGAGCGCATGTCATACTCAGCAAGTGTGAGAAAATATAACATGTAGCTTAAACAAGGTCGACAATAATAGTTTATTGCGGAAAAGTATATTTCATTCATAAAAACAATAAAATGTGACTTATGATTGCTATGTGAGGTTAATCCCATATTAACCCAAATAGACAATAATACCATATCCAACTCCATCCATTCAACATAATTAACCATAATCATCCATAACTATCCATAACCATCCATATCCAAATCAACATTACCAAATCTATATCCCAATCCCAATTTCCATTCCAATTTGAACCATTATTCAACACTCAGATTCATAACTCTAATCATGTGAGGGTCCAGGTCGCTCGTAACCGAGAGCACGACTATCATTGATAGTTTTACAATCTGTAGAGGTTGCATCATTTACCCACAAGTTTGTGATTTCAGCAACTTTCTATGACTAAAAACCTCTATTATGCATCTCACACTTCCACTCGTGTGTGGCCAAGAGATCACAAAATAGCCATTACAAAGTGACTACCAACATGTGCAGATCCACTAAGGTTTCATCGGAGGTGACGTCTCCAACTGAGCACATCCATCCAAGGGCCCCTCTTGTGTTGTTCGGATCCCAGGGCAGTCCCACCATTACTGCAAACCCAACCGACTCCCAATCATCGAGCCTTCCATATGATCTGAACAATACTACCAATACACTAATTAATTGGCTAAGCTGCACACATATTTGGCCCTGGGGTAGCACTGTAATCCTGGATGATCGCTCCACAAACTGGTCCTTAGATCTAAAGCAAGCAAAACCACTAGATCATCCAACCCATTCTACATAACCAGCTTGCTTAGATCCCTAGGCTCCATGTTGTAAAGGGTCATTATCATCAATTCACATAGTTCATATGTTCATTAGTTCATAATTAAGCCATTTGGTTATTCCCAATCCCAATTAAGTAAATCAAAGCAAAAGTGTAAAATACCTTTCCCGACTCTGTACATTATATCCTGAGCGACAAGGATGGGCATACAAGTCTAGTAAACACCTTTTCATGGGTTTCCCATCAATTTGACAGAAACATGGAAGTTTGAATTAAAATTTTCAAAATAGGAACAAAATGTTCAAGGGCACTTGCCTTGTTCCGGATACTAGTTTGGATTGAGAGCTTCAAGGTTCTGGTGCTGAAGGTCCTCGTAAGCACCTTCCAGAGCCTTTCCTTCTATTCCGCGCGACAAACATGCGAAACAAGCATTACAATCAATAAATGCTCATATAGTACTCAATATGTCATGATATGTATGAATGATGCAATTATGATTTTGTACATGTTATTAGGTTACTACTATTGCTTACTAACTGATTACAATGGAGTTTTACTTGTTTGAGCAAGTTTTGAGTCATTCCCGAAAAACTAGGGAAGTTTCAGGATTTTCAGGAATTCAGAAACCGGACTAGTCCGCAAAGGGCCGGACATGTCCGCTCTAGACCAGATGGTTCGCTATAGTTTAAGATTTTCGAACCTCCCAACTAGGGCATGGTTTGAATCAAGGGTGGGGTCAAAACCGACTTGGAAAGATGGATCTAGGGTAGTTACCATGAATGTAACAGCCTCATTTTCATCCATCATGTTTTGCATTCACTCTCATACATGTTTAACATAATGCAACACAAGAAGGAACAATATTGAAATGAATTAGAGGCAAAACAACAATTAAGTTCAGTTTTGGGCACGGACTTGTCCGGACCTGAACCCGGACTAGTCTGGTATACCCATCAGCTCTTGGTGAATCCAATTTTCTTTAGAGCAATGGACTTGTCCGCTACCTTGCTATGGGCTAGTCCGGTTTTGCTACTGATGTCGCCCGGACTTGTCCGTTAATATTTACGGACTAAATGGCTCCCACTCCGCTCCGCCCGCTTTCTCTGCCCACCCGCTCTCAACACCGTCACCCCTCCACCGCAACCGCCGCACCTCTCACCTTCGGCCACCATGTCGCCTAGGTTAGCCACCATTCCTGGCCACCTAACTCTGCACAGTGAAGATGCACGGGGTGTGGGAGCCAGCAACACCATCCCAATGGGACATCAGCAGGGAAAAAAGTTTCAAGAGCTGGTCCTACAGTGTTTCTGTTCATCAGTTCATCATCCAAGCTCCTCTACTTGGGGCTCCTTCCTCATGGTGGCGGTCTTCCACAGGTTCGCGTTCCACCTCAATGAGTGGGTCGTTGGGCTAGCCCTTCACTCGGTGCTTGGTGGCGCACCGGGAGGGTTCCATGTTCGCGCTGTTCAGGACCAGGTATTCTGCTTCTCATTGGCCAACAGGCATGTTGGACTGCTGATTCATTCACTGCGAAGGATCACCACAAATTCCTTTGATGTCTACTTCCATCTATGGAGAGACGGTGGTCCTAACTGGGAGATGGAGTGGAAGCACTGGGAGAAGGAAGAAAGTGACAGTTGCACTTTGGTCACACATAGAAGATCAAGAACAAAGAGCCTCAACAACAAAAAGGTATCCTTTGCTGCCCCACCTCCTCCTTGTCCTAGGATGATGAGCATTTGCTTTGGGTCTCTCGTCTGCCCCTTAGTGGGTGATAATTCTAAGAGAATCCCCATGGGGGAAATCATCTCCAAAAGATTTCAGGGCCTGTCCATATTCCAAAACCCCCTCGGTCATTCTTGGGTTCTAGCCGTTCCAGCCTTGGGCACCGTGCCCAAGAACAAGCCCCCTTCGTCAGCGGTTCAATTCCCAATTTGAATCATCTTATTTCAGCTGGGTGCCCAAGTGGACAAATCATCGGCAGCTAAGCCTAAGCCTAGCCCTACAATTAGGCCGCAGAACCGCCCCCTTCGGTCATGCTTGAAGCACTGCAGTGATGTGAGGCCCTCTTTAACTCAGCAGTGCAACCGGGTGGATCCCTCATAGACTTCCACTGCTGACATTTACTGCCCGATTGATGCCTCCCGCACGCCGGTTCCTCCAGTCCCCTCATCTCTCACAGTTCAGCCTTCGAACAGTGATGACACCATCATGGAGGGGAGACCTCAATCGCAACCTAGGGAATCCACTGACTTCAGACAGTACTTTCGATGCCTCAGCCCCCTACACCTGAGATTTCAATGCAACAGTGCCATTAGGTGCAATGGCTGTTTCAGATATGGCCACATTAAAAGGCACTGCAACCATACTTATAGCAAACATAAATTCTGGAGGGTGAAGTAACAGCTGGTTGCCTCGCGGGACACCCCCAACCCTTTTAATCCATACCATTTGGACCTTTCACCTCCTCAGTGCCTCACCTTGACGGTGTTCTCCAAAAACCCCACTCCCTTCAACACAACAAAGAACATCCCCTCCTCCCCGCAAAGCCTTGCCTTGACGGTGATATCCAAGAACACCAATCCATATACCATGGCCAACTTCCACATTGATCCAACCAGGTTCCTCCTAGACCAGAGCACACAAATTTAGGATGGGGGTCCTAACAGGCTTCCACGGGCGGTGGTTAATCTGCCAGGGCTGCACCACAACACACATGAAGACTACATCATTGCTGTGGATGAAGAAGGCTTCATTCCAGTGGATGAATATGACTTCTACAGAGGCCGAATCAGAAATCATCTGGACCACGGGTTTGGTATGCATGTCTGAATATCATCTGCTATCCCTTTAGGCATTGCTCTTTTCTCCTTGGGTACTTGCTTTCAGAGAGATACTCTCCTATTGGGTGAACCAATAATAGTTGAAGATGCTTTGATCAGATTTGTTAGGCATGACTATGGGCTTAACACAAGGGTGCATAACTTTACTATAGTTGGCTGGTTCATGATCTTAGCTTTTCCCATAGAGTACATATCCTTGGAGTGCATTGATCTGGTAGTTTCCACTTTCGCCAAGCTCCTGCACTGGCACAACATTCCAAGGGCGCTTGGGATAGTCCTTGTCAAATGCATGTACAATGAATTCAGTGACATCCCCAAGAGCCTGATACTGAGGCAAAGCAACAGAGATGGGCGTGGCTGGTCATTGACTTGCCCGCTGTACATCCTCAATTGGATGGAGACAGACGGGGATTTCCCAATGGAGGATGATCCCCGTGAGGATGGCAACCCACATCCCATGCACGCAGAACCCCTTGAAGACCATGTTGCTGTCGGAGAATAGGAAGGGCAGGGGGACCCCACTAGGATCATCTTGTTGCGTAGTTCATGAACAATCCGCCCCCGACACAAGGTTGGGGTCACTGGCCCCAACATGAGATCCCGAACAACCATCAACATAGTGGGTCTAGTTCGGGTATCAACAGTTCAGAGGCAATCTATGTGAATTCGGCTTCTTCCGCACATGGTCCAGTGCAGGGACACAGTTAGACCCTTTAGGGGAACCCGGTGCTCAACCAAACAGGCAATGGGGACAACTCTCAGCGCCCGTCCTGGCTTTTGCCGTTTGACTCCAACTCACTGAGAAAACTATTGTCAGTGGCCTTCCCTAACCCCCCCAATGCCTGGTGGAATGCCCAGATGGTGGAACCCTCTGGCCCAAGCTCCAGCATGGCACCTCAAATGCCATCCTCTAAATTAATGCATCTGCAACTCCATGACTCTCTAAGCAAGGCCGGAAAAAATTTGGTGGTCATCACAGACATCACAACATAGACCCCTAGAGGCCATTCTGATAGTCAGAGGTATGGACTGGTGTACGCCCACCTCACAAAAAAGGGGCCAGAAAAAGGAAAGGGTATCCTCGAGTCACAACCCAAAGAAGACACTCCCCAACAAATAGTGAGTGGGACAGAAAAAGAACTGCTGCCTGGGAATAACATAGGGACTTAGTTGCTGAGATCTGGGGACAACACAGGGATGGAACTGGCGGTCACCAAGACTGTCAGAAGAAGCTTGAGGATCCAACGAATGCTTGACGGCAACAGGAAGAAAACCAACGGAGGACCCTAAAGCATGGGGCGGGTAACGAGTCTGGGGTGGACAAGCTCAACAACCCTCCAACGGGTAATCTATTCACTGGACCGGTCAAATTTCCTAATTTGCCTGATCTTGATTCTTATTGCCCTTACCCTCCAATCCTATCCTCGGTGCTGCAGGAGGTGGTTGTTAGTGAATGCGGTGTGTCACGTACTGTGGCACACGAGAACATCCCCCACACAAGTACCAGCGGCACACAAGAGCAGGTAGATGCTACAGCTACAACCGGTGGTCAATGATCTTACACCCTCAGGCTCAGTTAGGGATAGGTCAGAGACATCCCGTGTGTGGTCAAATCTGTTGTCATGGCACCTCTACTGTTAGGGCTGCCAACTTTTGCTTGTTGTTGTTAAACAATCCGGTTTATGTTTGGATGGGCCTCCGGTGCCCAGTGCTACTAGACTTCATGGGTTGGGCCGTCAAAACCTTTCATTATATTCTATACAACCACCTGGGCTGTTTATGTATTTCCGGCATGTGTGGTCCAATTCAATTCCTTCAGCGTCAGCTACTTCATGCGCACTCACCGTGCTTGCTAGTGATCGACTTGGTTTTCAACCTGGGATCGATGCCAACATCCCCCCATGTAACACCTTCATTTTCATGCATAATACATTGCATACATCCCCACACATGTTTAACATTAAGTGGTATAAAATGGAACAAGATTAAAATGAATTTTGGTCAAAACAGGAAATTAAATATGCCAGGGAACAGACTTGTCTGGCCCAAAACCCGGACTAGTACGGTAATTCCCTTCTGGACCAAGAAATTCAGTTTCTTAAGGGCTACGGACTTGTCCGACACATTGAACGGACTAGTACGATTGAGCTCCTGATGTTCTCGGACTGGTCTGGCAAATTAACCGGACCTGTCCGATTTTGCCTCAGGACCACAACGGACTTGTCCGGCCGCCCATGCGGTCTAGTCCGGCCTACTGAACTCAATTCGAATTCTTCTATTCTCCATGATTTTTTTGGGTAATTTCCTAATTTGGGCCCAAGGACTTCGTGCCCAACCCCAGAGGAGCCCAATTGGAACCCACCTCGGCCTCTACTCGTCCCCCACTGAATTCTACTTGGAATTCATCCCAAACCCTAACTCCCCACCTCTATATATATACAGCTCAATGCCCCACACCTCCCCACCCCAAATTGAAAACCCTTGCCACCACCTTTTCTTTGATGCCGACGTCAAGAGGAGAGCCAAGAGCAAGGAGAAGGATGAGAACTCGAAGGAGGATCAATCAAGACCAACATTCATTGATCATTGTCGTTCTTCATTCAAGTTCTTCATCGACTCAACTCCATCAAGCCCTAATTGCCAAGATCCAAAGTCTCACGTTAAATCTTTGATCTTTGGATCTCTAAACACGTTGTATACCCTCTACATTCAAGTTTTCCTGCAACTTCAACCCCAATTCTCGCAGATCAAGAAAACCCTAAAATCCAATTCTATCCAAGGCAGACTAGCCCGACCCCTGAACACGGACTAGTCTGGCCTCTGAACATGAACTGTGCTGAGATAGTTTCAAATTGACTCAAATCAATTATAAACTTGTTTAAACTTGTTGGAAACTACTGTAACTAGTCAGTAAACATTAATAGCAACTCATTAATAAGTTTTACCTCACAATTGCATTAATCATGCATATCATGGCATATTGAGTACTAAATGAGCATTATTTGATTGAATTGTGTGTTTTGCATGTTTGTCGCTCGGAATAGAAGGAGTTGCCGTAGAGAGTGCTTTTGAGGACTTGCAGAACCAAAGTTTTGAAGTATTTGATCCAAATGAAGCACAAGAGCAAGGCAAGTGTCCTTGATATATTGATCCTGTTTTAAATGTTTTGTTTGCAAAATTGCATGCTTGTGTCAAAAATTGATGGGAAAACCCAATTGTAGGAGTTCACTAGTTTTGTATGATCACCCTTGTCGCTTGAAGACTATGTAGAGAGTCAAGAAGGGTATTTTATATTTTTGCATCGCTATACTCAATTGGGTTGGAAATCCACTACAATTGCTTAATTATGAACTAATGAACATATGAATGATGAGGATTGGTAATAATGACCCTGTAGCAACATGGTGCCTAGGGATCTAAGCAAGATGGTTATGTGGAATGGGTTGGATTGTGTCCGTGGTTTTGCTTGATTTAGATATAAGGACCAGTTCATGTAGCGACCATCCAGGATTTACGGTGCCACCACAAGGCCAAGTATGGGTGTGGCTTAGCTGACTAATTAGTGAATTGTCAGTGCTGTTTGGACCACTAATGATGAGTAGGTTTAGGCCCGATCTTCCGAAAGGTATGTCAATTGGGGTGGAGAACTCGACGTTGATGATCCGCGGCACTCGAGCGGTTCGAGTACCCCTGCAATCACTACACCACGGCTCCGTTGGTTATCAACCGTGCTGCACACACTTGACCTCGCCAAGAAGGCTAATCCCTGCAAGTGCAACCGAGAACACGAGCAAGAACATAGAAGACACGATCGGAAATCGCGAAGTTGAGGTCTCACAAACCGTAGAATGGCGATTTTATTGATCTAAGCAAAACCCACCGAATATGACCGGCGGCTGCAGTATTTATAGGCTAGGGTTCGACCAAAACACGATTAGACGCGTCCCTAATGGACTCTTACGGGATACAAGGCCCAAAGGCCCGATTCGGTGGCGCAGCACCGGACAGAAATCTGGACTCGATTTGTTTCGACGATTCCCGATGACTCCCAAGGAATTTTGAGGTGGGACTAGAACCATTGGAAAGTTTATCTTCTCCTCTTTCTGTGCATATGTATAACGTCGAAAACGGAGTCCGTATGTCTCCTGGGCGTCTGTTTTAAGGTGGACTGCTCCTGGACTCCGAGTTGAACTCGAGTCCGAGTTGTAAACTGTTTCCATCAACTTGTGGACGTCCCAGGTGGTTCTCCACGCTCCCAAGGCCTCCTTCCTTCACTTGTTTATCTTTTCCATTATTCCTAATAACAATTAAATCATCACATAGGAATCTATTCTCAAACTCACATGCAAAAGAAATTAATAACGAATTCACCTGCTGATTTAATAACCGTGCCCGTGCCCTTGTGATTGGTCCTTGCAGTTCAATGTGCGTCTCCGCTGTTGTGATGTCCTCATCATCCTCCCCCCTCTTGAATTGGAGTCATCCTCGACTCAAGTTCATCTTCTTCTCCCATGTACGGTCGCAAATCTGAAATGTTAAATGTAGGACTAACCCCAAAATCGGGAGGCAATTCAAGCTTATATGCATTATCATTAATCTTTTCAACAATCTTAAAAGGACCAGCAGCTCGTGGCATAAGTTTAAATTTTCTCAAGTCAGGAAATCACTCTTTTCTCAAATGTAACCACACCAAATCACCCGGTTCAAGTTTTACTTCTTTTCTACCTTTACTACCTGCAATCCTATACTTCTCATTCATCATTTCAATATTTTTATTTGTAGTTTCATGCATCTTAAGAATGAATTCAGATCATTGTGTAGCATTCAAATTTATAGTTTCAGAAGGAGGCAAAGGTAGTAAATCAATAGGACCACGGGGATTGAAACCATACACTACCTGGAATGGACTTACTTTTGTCGTGGAGTGAATGGATCTGTTGTAAGCAAATTCTATATGTGGTAAACACTCCTCCCACAACTTCAAATTTGTTTTCAAGACAGCCCGCAACATAGTGGATAAAGTACGATTAACTACCTCGGTATGTCCATCCGTTTGTGGCTGACATGTAGTTGAAAACAGCAACTTGGTTCCCAATTTATACCACAAAGTTCGCCAAAAATGACTTAAAAATTTTACATCACGATCAGAAACAATGGTATTTGGCACACCATGTAAACGAACATTTCCGTCATAAATAAATCAGCAATGTGTGAGACATTATCATTCTTATGACAAGGTATAAAGTGTGCCATTTTGGAAAAATGATCAACAACTACAAAAATACTATCCCTCCCCCTCTTAGTCCTAGGCAATCCCAAAACAAAGTCCATAGAAATATCCTCCCAAGGTACACTAGGAACAGGAAGAGGCATATAAAGACCATGTGGGTTAAGGCGAGACTTAGCTTTGTTGCAAGTAGTGCATCGTGACACGTAGCGCTCGACATCACGCCTCATCTTTGGCCAAAAGAAGTGTGTGGACAGCACGTCTTCAGTTTTCTTCACTCCAAAATGTCCCATCAAACCTCCTCCATGTGCTTCCTGCAAAAGCAATAGACAAACAGAGCTATCTGGAACGCATAGCTTGTTAGCACGATAGAGGAGACCCTCTCGCAGCACATATTTATTCCAAGTTCTTCCTTCTCTACAATTTTCAAAAGCATCTTTGAAGTCCAAATCAGTAGGATATAATGCTTTAATTGTTTCCAAACCAAATATTTTATGATCAAGTTGGGACAGCATGGTATAACGCCTAGATAATGCATCAGCAATGATATTTTCCTTTCCTTTCTTATGCTTAATGATGTATGGAAACGACTCTATGAACTCAATCCATTTAGCATGTCATTTATTCATATTTGTTTGACACTTATGATACTTCAATGATTCATGATCGGAATGTATGACAAACTCCTTAGACCAAAGATAATGTTGCCAAGTTTGTAATACACGTACTACGGCATACAATTCCTTATCATAAGTGGAATAATTCAGAGAAGGACCATGAAGTTTTTCACTAAAGAAAGCAACGGGTTTACCTCCTTGTATGAGAACGCCTCCAATACCAATGTCGCTTGCATCACATTCTAGCTCAAAGGTCTTGTCAAAATCAGGAAGTTGTAGTAATGGTGCTTGTGTAAGCTTCGATTTGAGAGCATCAAAAGCTTGTTGCTGCTGTTCGCCCCATCGAAATGGAACTCTCTTCTTCGTTAGCTCATGTAGAGGTGCTGCAATGGTGCTGAAATACCGCACAAAGCGCCGATAAAAACATGCAAGACCAAGAAAACTACGAACCTGTGTGACGGTTGTTGGGGCTGGCCAGCTGGTGATTGCTTCAATTTTTGCCTCATCCATCTCAATTCCCTGCGAGGAAACGACATAGCCAAGAAACGAGACTCGATTGGTGCAAAAGACGCTCTTTTCGAGGTTACCAAACAAACGTGCATCTCTCAAAACAGTAAAAACAACACGTAAATGATCAAGATGTTCATCATATGACTTGCTGTAAATGAGGATATCATCGAAGTAAACCACCACAAATTGTCCAATAAAAGCACGTAAAACCTCGTTCATTAATCGCATAAAGGTGCTGGGTGCATTAGTTAAACCAAAAGGCATGACTAACCACTCATAAAGTCCAAACTTGGTTTTAAATGCAGTTTTCCATTCATCTCCTAGTGCCATTCTAATTTGGTGGTAACCACTACGCAAGTCAATTTTTGTGAAGATGATAGCACCACTCAATTCATCAAGCATGTCATCTAATCGAGGAATAGGATAAAGATATCGAATGGTGATGTTATTAATCGCTCGACAATCAACACACATGCGCCAACTACCATCTTTCTTAGGAACCAAAAGAACAGGAACGGAACAAGGGCTAAGGCTTTCACGAATGTACCCGCGGTCCAAAAGATCTTGGACTTGTCGCTGAATTTCCTTAGTTTCTTGTGGATTCGCCCTGTATGCTGCACGATTTGGCAAACTTGCTCCTGGAATCAAATCGATCTTGTGTTCAATGCCTCTCATCGGTGGTAAACCAGGGGGTATCTCGGAGGGAAACACATCCTCAAACTCCTGCAAAAGGTTAGCAACAGCAGGGGGCAATGCAATAGACAATTCATGAAGTGAAAACATGGCTTCTTTGCAAACTAAAGCATAGCACATCCCCTTAGCATCGAATAAATCAGCAAGTTCAGATTTAGTTGCGAGCAACGATGGTGATTTTAACTTAATAACTTGCTGTTTTTCAGATTCTAATTTTGTTGCTTTGCCCTCACGAATTTTACTCTTCTCAAAATGCACAATTTCAGCAGGAGTCATGGGGAGCAAAGTGATTTTCTTTCCCTTATGCATGAGAGTATATTTATTGGTTCTACCATGATGAATAGCATCTGTATCAAATTCCCAAGGACGACCCAATAAAAGAGAACAAGCATCCATAGGAACAACATCAAAATCAGCAAAATCATGGTATGAACCAATTGAAAAATGTATTCTCGCTGTTTGTGTTACCCGAACCTTACCGTTGTTGTTGAACCATTTAATGTGGTACGGATGAGGGTGTGCTCTTGTTGTCAAACCGAGTTTCTTGAAGACGTCCGTGTTTACCAAGTTATTGTAGCTACCTCCATCAATTATAGTGTGTACACGGCAGTCCTTGACGACGAGAAACATGTGGAAGAGGTTGTGTCGTTGTAGCTTGTCGTCGGTCTCCACTTTGGAGCTCAAGGCACGCTGCACAATGATGCTCCTATAGTTCTCCGTCGCCGCTGTACCAAGTACCTCTTCTTCGGTGTGTTCGTCATTTGTATCTGTAAAGTCAGTAGCAAGAGAATATTCATCTTCAACATCCGAAGTACTATCATACCCGCCATTGTCGCGTGCTATGTATGCTCGTTTGCTGGGGCAATCTCTCATCATATGACCAAGTCCCTGGCAGCGGTGACACTTAATGTCGGAAGTACGACCCGTAGAAGGAGTGGACGACGAAGGCTTGAATGATGTCGCCTTGCTGCCTTCCGGCACGCGAGAAGGTGGAGCAGCAGGTATAGTTTGTTGGCCGCCATTGGGTGGTGTAGTCGCTGCACGGGGGGTCGAAGATGGTGCTGTTTTGGATGGTGTAGTCGCTGCACGCGGCGTGAAGTTGCTCCTCGTGCATTGTTGCTGTTGTTGTCGGCCCTGCAATTCTTTTTCTGCCAACATAGCAAGCTGAAACAATCTGTTAACAGTATCATATTCCTTGTAATCAACAATGTCCTGAATTTCACGCCTCAACCCCCCATAAAAACGAGCTATTTTATCATCCATGTCCTCTACTACCCCACAACGCAACATACCCTTTTGTAACTCTTGATAATACTCCTCTACGGACATGTTACCTTGGTCTAAACGCTGCAATTTTTTGCGAAGGTCCCGCTGAAAAGATGGAGGAACAAATTGAACACGCATAGCTTCCTTTAATCTATCCCATGTTGGAGGATCATTTCTAGTTTTAACAAGTTCATTCCACCATATGATAGCAAAGTCCTTAAACTCACTAGTGGCTTGACGAACTCTATGTTGTTCAGGAACAAGATGGGAATTAAATTTTTGCTCTACTGTCATCTCCCAATCAAGATAAGCCTCAACATCATAAGCACCAGAAAAAGAGGGTATAGTAAATTTCACTTTAGCAAAAGGATCATCAGGAGGGCGATTATAATTGTTATGATTATTACCTCCCATACCTCGACGATAAAGTGGCAGTCTTGGCTGATTATTGTGATCTTCCAGTTCATCATAAGCATTGTATTCTTGTCTTCCAGCGAGAGGCAACCGAGCCTCAAAAGTATTCATCCGAAGAGCAAGGTCATCCAGTTGGCGAGTCAAGTTCGCCAATGACTCCTCTGTTGCTGCGTTGTATTTGGTGAACATATCCGTCATGGTCTTCATCATATCATGTAACTCAGCATGTTGAACACATTCGTCATTATTGTCTTCTCCTACAATTGTTAGTAGGAAACAAAAGACAACAAAAAAATATGTTATCCCTATCAACTACAGTGACAATGTGGAAGGTGGAAGAAAACAATCTCTCTCGCTCAAGCGTCTTACCCCGCTCTTACAAGTGTTCTTACCGACACAGCAGGTGGTGTGGACGGTGAGATGAACCAATGAAGCGTAGGGTGATTGCAAATGTACCTGTTATGCTCAAGAGAAAGGTGGAGCTTGGATGGCACAATATGGTGTCTAATAAGCAGAAAATCGTTAACATCTAAACAAAGTTGAATAAGTATTCAATGTAGGAAACTGTTGCTAGTCAACCGAGTGCCCTAGAGCCTAGCACAACACAAGGAAGTATTAAGGCAAAAGAAAGACAAAATGATATAACCAACAAAACAGCACCAAGTGGTATAGGCCAATTGCTTTAATATGCGTGCTCTTCACTATTTTTTTTCTTTTTTGTAATATTTTTTTTGATATTTTTTTTACTCAGGAGCACAAATATAGGAAGCACACAAATTTGCAGCTCAATTGGATGTAATATGCGGCCTATAGAAAATCAAGAAGATTCTTTAAAATTCGTGCTAAAACTTCAGAGGCCGGATAGCCTATCTTCCAAGTGGAATTTGAGCAATCTAATTTCGCCGAACGCGGCTACGCGGCGGAAAATCAGATGCGAAATTTTGCGTAGATGAATTTGAAAAAAAAATTCGCCTGATTTTGAGTTCGTATGCGAAAGTTATGGCCGTTTTAAGGTAGGCTATCCGAGTTACGATTTTTTGGATGTTGATTCCAACTCGGTTTGAGAACAGAACTCGCAATCGGATACGAAAACGATCGGGAATTTGCACAGCAACTAATGGGGTGGTGTGTGATGATTCAAGGATGAATGGCACAATGATTTGTCACCTAATCTAGGGCTGGCGATGCGGGAGTTCACGCAAGGCGGCTAGCTAGGGCAAACCGATGAACGTGGCAGATCGGTTTGTTATTTAGGGATTGTGGAATAGGTGTCGAATAGCAAGAAAACAAGGACGAAACACGATAACTAGGACCCAAAAACACAAAGCTGAACCAGCAACAAGACTCAACCACACGAATGCAATCTCAACAATGCAAACTGAAAAACGAAACTGCAGGCACTATAGTCTGGGAAGCGGTAAAAACGATCTAATTTTTTTGTGGCTTTTCTGTGGACTCTGGGTACGAAAAAAAATCGATCTGATGGAAGGAAGGAAAACAAAGATACCTCACGGTCAACCTGGAAATCTGATACCAATTGATGAGTAGGTTTAGGCCCGATCTTCCGAAAGGTATGTCGATTCGGGTGGAGAACTTGACGTTGATGATCCGCGGCACTCGAGCGGTTCGAGTACCCCTGCAATCACTACACCACGGTTCCGTTGGTTATCAACCGTGCTGCACACGCTTGACCTTGCCAAGAAGGCTAATCCCTGCAAGTGCAACCGAGAACACGAGCAAGAACGTAGAAGACACGATCGGAAATCGCGAAGTTGGGGTCTCACAAACCGTAGAACAGCGATTTTATTGATCTAAGCAAAACCCACCGAATATGACCGGCGGCTGCAGTATTTATAGGCTAGGGTTCGACCAAAACACGATTAGACGCGTCCCTAATGGACTCTTACGGGATACAAGGCCCAAAGGCCCGATTCGGTGGCGCAGCACCGGACAGAAATCTGGACTCGACTTGTTTCGACGATTCCAAATGACTCCCAAGGAATATTGAGGTGGGACCAGAACCATTGGAAATTTTATCTTCTCCTCTTTCCGTTCATATGTAGAACGTCGAAAACGGAGTCCGTATGCCTCCTGGGCGTCTGTTTTAAGGTGGACTGCTCCTGGACTCCGAGTTGAACTCGAGTCCGAGTTGTAAACTGTTTCCATCAACTTGTGGACGTCCCAGGTGGTTCTCCACGCTCCCAAGGCCTCCTTCCTTCACTTTTTTATCTTTTCCATTATTCCTAATAACAATTAAATCATCACATAGGAATCTATTCTCAAACTCACATGCAAAAGAAATTAAGAACAAATTCACCTGCTGATTTAATAACCGTGCCCGTGCTCTTGTGATTGGTCCTTGCAGTTCAATGTGCGTCTCCGCTGTTGTGATGTCCTCATCATCCTCCCCCCTCTGGAATTGGAGTCATCCTCGACTCAAGTTCATCTTCTTCTCCCATGTACGGTTGCAAATCTGAAATGTTAAATGTAGGACTAACACCAAAATCGGGAGGCAATTCAAGCTTATATGCATTATCATTAATATTTTCAACAATCTTAAAAGAACCAGCAGCTCGTGGCATAAGTTTAAATTTTCTCAAGTCAGGAAATCGCTCTTTTCTCAAATGTAACCACACCAAATCACCTGGTTCAAGTTTTACTTCTTTTCTACCTTTACTACCTGCAATCCTATACTTCTCATTCATCTTTTCAATATTTTTCTTTGTAGTTTCATGCATCTTAAGAATGAATTCAGATCATTGTGTAGCATTCAAATTTATAGTTTCAGAAGGAGGCAAAGGTAGTAAATCAATAGGAGCACGGGGATTGAAACCATACACTACCTGGAATGGACTTACTTTTGTCGTGGAGTGAATGGATCTGTTGTAAGCAAATTCTATATGTGGTAAACACTCCTCCCACAACTTCAAATTTGTTTTCAAGACAGCCCGCAACATAGTGGATAAAGTACGATTAACTACCTCGGTCTGTCCATCCGTTTGTGGGTGACATGTAGTTGAAAACAGCAACTTGGTTCCCAATTTATACCACAAAGTTCTCCAAAAATGACTTAAAAATTTTACATCACGATCAGAAACAATGGTATTTGGCACACCATGTAAACGAACATTTCCGTCATAAATAAATCAGCAATGTGTGAGACATTATCATTCTTATGACAAGGTATAAAGTGTGCCATTTTGGAAAAATGATCAACAACTACAAAAATACTATCCCTCCCCCTCTTAGTCCTAGGCAATCCCAAAACAAAGTCCGTAGAAATATCCTCCCAAGGTACACTAGGAACAGGAAGAGGCATATAAAGACCATGTGGGTTAAGGCGAGACTTAGCTTTGTTGCAAGTAGTGCATCGTGACACGTAGCACTGGACATCACGCCTCATCTTTGGCCAAAAGAAGTGTGTGGACAGCACGTCTTCAGTTTTCTTCACTCCAAAATGTCCCATCAAACCTCCTCCATGTGCTTCCTGCAAAAGCAATAGACGAACAGAGCTATCTGGAACGCATAGCTTGTTAGCACGATAGAGGAGACCCTCTCGCAGCACATATTTATTCCAAGTTCTTCCTTCTCTACAATTTTAAAAAGCATCTTTGAAGTCCAAATCAGTAGGATATAATGCTTTAATTGTTTCCAAACCAAAGATTTTATGATCAAGTTGGGACAGCATGGTATAACGCCTAGATAATGCATCAGCAATGATATTTTCCTTTCCTTTCTTATGCTTAATGATGTATGGAAACGACTCTATGAACTCAATCCATTTAGCATGTCATTTATTCATATTTGTTTGACACTTAAGATACTTCAATGATTCATGATCGGAATGTATGACAAACTCCTTAGACCAAAGATAATGTTGCCAAGTTTGTAATACACGTACTAAGGCATACAATTCCTTATCATAAGTGGAATAATTCAGAGAAGGACCATGAAGTTTTTCACTAAAGAAAGCAACGGGTTTACCTCCTTGTATGAGAACGCATCCAATACCAATGCCGCTTGCATCGCATTCTAGCTCAAAGGTCTTGTCGAAATCAGGAAGTTGTAGTAATGGTGCTTGTGTAAGCTTCGATTTGAGAGCATCAAAAGCTTGTTGCTGCTGTTTGCCCCATCGAAATGGAACTCCCTTATTCGTTAGCTCATGTAGAGGTGCTGCAATGGTGCTGAAATACCGCACAAAGTGCCGATAAAAACATGCAAGACCAAGAAAACTACGAACCTATGTGACGGTTGTTGGGGCTGGCCAGCTGGTGATTGCTTCAATTTTTGCCTCATCCATCTCAATTCCCTGCGAGGAAACGACATAGCCAAGAAACGAGACTCGATTGGTGCAAAAGACGCTCCTTTCGAGGTTACCAAACAAACGTGCATCTCTCAAAACAGTAAAAACAGCACGTAAATGATCAAGATGTTCATCATATGACTTGCTGTAAATGAGGATATCATCGAAGTAAACCACCACAAATTGTCCAATAAAAGCACGTAAAACCTCGTTCATTAATCGCATAAAGGTGCTGGGTGCATTAGTTAAACCAAAAGGCATGACTAACCACTCATAAAGTCCAAACTTGGTTTTAAATGCAGTTTTCCATTCATCTCCTAGTGCCATTCTAATTTGGTGGTAACCACTATGCAAGTCAATTTTTGTGAAGATGATAGCACCACTCAATTCATCAAGCATGTCATCTAATCGAGGAATAGGATAACGATATCGAATGGTGATGTTATTAATCGCTCGACAATCAACACACATGCGCCAACTACCATCTTTCTTAGGAACCAAAAGAACAGGAATGGAACAAGGGCTAAGGCTTTCACGAATGTACCCGCAGTCCAAAAGATCTTGGACTTGTCGCTGAATTTCCTTAGTTTCTTGTGGATTCGCCCTGTATGCTGCACGATTTGGCAAACTTGCTCCTGGAATCAAATCGATCTTGTGTTCAATGCCTCTCATCGGTGGTAAACCAGGGGGTATCTCGGAGGGAAACACATCCTCAAACTACTGCAAAAGGTTAGCAACAGCAGGGGGCAATGCAATAGACAATTCATGAAGTGAAAACATGGCTTCTTTGCAAACTAAAGCATAGCACATCCCCTTAGCATCGAATAAATCAGCAAGTTCAGATTTAGTTGCGAGCAACGATGGTGATTTTAACTTAATAACTTGCTGTTTTTTAGATTCTAATTTTGTTGCTTTGCCCTCACGAATTTTACTCTTCTCAAAATGCACAATTTCAGCAGGAGTCATGGGGAGCAAAGTGATTTTCTTTCCCTTATGCATGAGAGTATATTTATTGGTTCTACCATGATGAATAGCATCTGTATCAAATTCCCAAGGACGACCCAATAAAAGAGAACAAGCATCCATAGGAACAACATCAAAATCAGCAAAATCATGGTATGAACCAATTGAAAAATGTATTCTCGCTGTTTGTGTTACCCGAACCTTACCGTTGTTGTTGAACCATTTAATGTGGTACGGATGAGGGTCTGCTCTTGTTGTCAAACCGAGTTTCTTGACGACGTCCGTGTTTACCAAGTTATTGTAGCTACCTCCATCAATTATAGTGTGTACACGGTAGTCTTTGACGACGAGAAACATGTGGAAGAGGTTGTGTCGTTGTAGCTTGTCGTCGGTCTCCACATTGGAGCTCAAGGCACGCTGCACAATGATGCTCCTATAGTTCTCCGTCGCCGCTGTACCAAGTACCTCCTCTTCGGTGTGTTCGTCATTTGTATATGTAATGTTAGTAGCAAGAGAATATTCATCTTCAACATCCGAAGTACTATCATACCCGCCATCGTCGCGTGCTATGTATGCTCGTTTGCTGGGGCAATATCTCATCATATGACCAAGTCCCTGGCAGCGGTGACACTTAATGTCGGAAGTACGACCCGTAGAAGGAGTGGACGACGAAGGCTTGAATGATGTCGCCTTGCTGCCTTCCGGCACGCGAGATGGTGGAGCAGCAGATATAGTTTGTTGGCCGCCATTGGGTGGTGTAGTCGCTGCACGGGGGGTCGAAGATGGTGCTGTTTTGGATGGTGTAGTCGCTGCACGCGGCGTGAAGTTGCTCCTCGTGCGTTGTTGCTGTTGTTGTCGGCCCTGCAATTCTTTTTCTGCCAACATAGCAAGCTGAAACAATCTGTTAACAGTATCATATTCCTTGTAATCAACAATGTCCTGAATTTCACGCCTCAACCCCCTATAAAAACGAGCTATTTTATCATCCATGTCCTCTACTACCCCACAACGCAGCATACCCTTTTGTAACTCTTGATAATATTCCTCTACGGACATGTTACCTTGGTCTAAACGCTGCAATTTTTTGCGAAGGTCCCGCTGAAAAGATGGAGGAACAAATCGAACACGCATAGCTTCCTTTAATCTATCCCATGTTGGAGGATCATTTCTAGTTTTAACAAGTTCATTCCACCATATGATAGCAAAGTCCTTAAACTCACTAGTGGCTTGACGAACTCTATGTTGTTCAGGAACAAGATGGGAATTAAATTTTTGCTCTACTGTCATCTCCCAATCAAGATAAGCCTCAGCATCATAAGCACCAAAAAAAGAGGGTATAGTAAATTTCACTTTAGCAAAAGGATCATCAGGAGGGCGATTATAATTGTTATGATTATTACCTCCCATACCTCGACGATAAAGTGGCAGTCTTGGCTGATTATTGTGATCTTCCAGTTCATCATAAGCATTGTCTTCTTGTCTTCCAGCGAGAGGCAACCGAGCCTCAAAAGTATTCATCCGAAGAGCAAGGTCATCCAGTTGGCGAGTCAAGTTCGCCAATGACTCCTCTGTTGCTGCGTTGTATTTGGTGAACATATCCGTCATAATCTTCATCATATCATGTAACTCAGCATGTTGAACACATTCGTCATTGTTGTCTTCTCCTGCCATTGTTAGTAGGAAACAAAAGACAACAAAAAAATATGTTATCCCTATCAACTACAGTGACAATGTGGAAGGTGGAAGAAAACAATCTCTCTCGCTCAAGCGTCTTACCCCGCTCTTACAAGTGTTCTTACCGACACAGCAGGTGGTGTGGACGGTGAGATGAACCAATGAAGCGTAGGGTGATTGCAAATGTACCTGTTATGCTCAAGAGAAAGGTGGAGCTTGGATGGCACAATATAGTGGCTAATAAGCAGAAAATCGTTAACAGCTAAACAAAGTTGAATAAGTATTCAATGTAGGAAACTGTTGCTAGTCAACCGAGTGCCCTAGAGCCTAGCACAACACAAGGAAGTATTAAGGCAAAAGAAAGACAAAATGATATAACCAACAAAACAGCACCAAGTGGTATAGGCCAATTGCTTTAATATACGTGCTCTTCACTATTTTTTTTTCTTTTTTGTAATATTTTTTTGATATTTTTTTTACTCAGGAGCACAAATATAGGAAGCACACAAATTTGCAGCTCAATTGGATGTAATATGCGGCCTATAGAAAATCAAGAAGATTCTTTAAAATCGTGCTAAAACTTCAGAGGCCGGATAGCCTATCTTCCGAGGGGAATTTGAGCAATCTAATTTCGCCGAACGCGGCTATGCGGCCGAAAATCAGATGCGAAATTTTGCGTAGATGAATTTGAAAAAAAAATTCGCCTGATTTTGAGTTCGTATGCGAAAGTTATGGCCGTTTTAAGGTAGGCTATCCGAGTTACGATTTTTTGGATGTTGATTCCAACTCGGTTTGAGAACAGAACTCGCAATCGGATACGAAAACGATCGGGAATTTGCACAGCAACTAATGGGGTGGTGTGTGATGATTCAAGGATGAATGGCACAATGATTTGTCACCTAATCTAGGGCTAGCGATGCGGGAGTTCACGCAAGGCGGCTAGCTAGGGCAAACCGATGAACGTGGCGGATCGGTTTGTTGTTTAGGGATTGTGGAATAGGTGTCGAATAGCAAGAAAACAAGGACGAAACACGATAATTAGGACCCAAAAACACAAAGCTAAACCAGCAACAAGACTCAACCACACGAATGCAATCTCAACAATGCAAACTGAAAAACGAAACTGCAGGCACTATAGTCTGGGAAGCGGTAAAAACGATCTAATTTTTTTGTGGCTTTTCTGTGGACTCTGGGTACGAAACAAAGTCGATCTGATGGAAGGAAGGAAAACAAAGATACCTCACGGGCAACCTGGAAATCTGATACCAATTGATGAGTAGGTTTAGGCCCGATCTTCCGAAAGATATGTCGATTCGGGTGGAGAACTTGACGTTGATGATCCGCGGCACTTGAGCGGTTCGAGTACCCCTGCAATCACTACACCACGGTTCCGTTGGTTATCAACTGTGCTGCACACGCTTGACCTTGCCAAGAAGGCTAATCCCTGCAAGTGCAACTGAGAACACGAGCAAGAACGTAGAAGACACGATCGGAAATCGCGAAGTTGGGGTCTCACAAACCGTAAAATGGCGATTTTATTGATCTATGCAAAACCCACCGAATATGACTGGCGGCTGCAGTATTTATAGGCTAGGGTTCGACCAAAACATTATTAGACGCGTCCCTAATGGACTCTTACGGGATACAAGGCCCAAAGGCCCGATTCGGTGGTGCAGCACCGGACAGAAATCTGGACTCGACTTGTTTCGACGATTCCCAATTACTCTGAAGAAATTTTGAGGTGGGACCAAAACCATTGGAAAGTTTATCTTCTCCTCTTTCCGTTCATATGTAGAACGTCGAAAACGGAGTCCGTATGCCTCCTGGGCGTATGTTTTAAGGTGGACTGCTCCTGGACTCCGAGTTGAACTCGAGTCTGAGTTGTAAACTGTTTCCATCAACTTGTGGACGTCCCAGGTGGTTCTCCACGCTCCCAAGGCCTCATTCCTTCACTTGTTTATCTTTTCCATTATTCCTAATAACAATTAAATCATCACATAGCAATCTATTCTCAAACTCACATGCAAAAGAAGTTAAGAACGAATTCACCTGCTGATTTAATAACCGTGCCCGTGCTCTTGTGATTGGTCATTGCAGTTCAATGTGCGTCTCCGCTGTTGTGATGTCCTCATCAACTAAGAATGCTCGGGGAAGGGGTAGTCAGATTTGGTATCTTGAAGATTGGTAGGACTACCCTGGGATCCAAATGGCTCAAGAGGGGGCCCTTGGTTGAAGATGTGCTCAGTTGGAGACATCGCCACCCGCGAAACCTCAGTGGGGTCTAAATGGGCTAGTAATCACTTTGTAAAGGTTATTTTGTGATCTATTGGCCACATACCTAAGGAAGTGTGAGACGGCATAATTAAGATTCCATAGTCATCGAAAGGTGATGAAATCACGAACTTGTGGCTAAAGCGGTACAACCTGTGCAGAGTGTGTCTAAGACCATCATGATAGCCGTGCAACCGGTCAATAGAAACCTGGACCCTCACATGATTAGAATTTGGACTTTAATATAGATTAATGGCTAGAATTGAATCGATAATCGATATTGGTTAATTAATTGGCTTTGGTATATGGAATTGTTGAAATTGATATAAATGAGCAGTTATGAGTTGATTATGGATTATTATTGCTGAAGTTGGTTATTTAAGTTAGAATTGATGATTATTTGGGTTATTTGGGAAGGACCTCACCTAAATAATGATATAATGGCATTTTCAACTGTTTTGAATGTACTTTTATGCAATTAGCTCGTTTTATTATCATGCCTTGTTTAAGCTACATGTCATACTTTCCCACACTTGCTGAGTATGACATGTGCTCACCCTTGCTATTCCCCCACCAAATCCAGACGCAGGTAACCAGGTGGAGTACCAGGAGGATTTTGAGGAGTACTAGGCGTGCGTGTTACCGTCAAACTTGCCTGTGGAGTTGAAGTCTTTAGTGTTTTGTTTTTCCGCTGCAGTTTCATTAGAGTTGTAATCGAGACTATTTGGGTGTGTAATAAGGTACTATTATTAGTATTATTATTCGAGACATGGTTTGTATCTATTTATCAATTGTGAAACACTTGTGTATGTGTGTTAAACATCCTGGGAACACATATGCATTACGCTTGGTTCATTTTCGGAACCGGGTGTCACAAAATGGTATCAGAGCCGTGTTTGACTATAAGACGCATGCCTAGTTAGGATGGACACCATAAACCACTTGGGACTCCTTTCCTATTCAAAATTAGCCTATTTTGCACTATTTTGCCTCCAACTAGCTATATTATGTGGGGAAAAACTGCGTTTTTGCTGCTGCTGCAATTTTTGTTGTTTTGCATCTCTTTGAGCAAGTGCACATCCTCTCATCTAAATTTATGGCTGCTGCAATTTCAAAACGGATATTTGTGCTTCCCTTTACTTTTCTCATGTTTTCTTGTAGATGGCTCACACCAAGATGACAGCCCGCAAGAGAGCTCGTTTGCCACTCCTTGGAAGCAAGCTTAGGCCTCGCAAGGAGAAGGAAATGGAACCAGCCCAAGAGGAGGAAGAAGTGAATTATCCAACAAAAGAAGTTGAGCATGAACACTCCAACCCGACGGAGGAAGACCCTGAAATGGTGGAGTCCTATGATGATGATGAGGAAGAGGAAGACCCTGAGATGATGGAACACTACAATAGCAAGGAGGAGGAGGATGATATACATGAGAAGAATGAGGATGAAGCCCAAGATGAGGAGGAACCACAAGAGGAGGCACTTGAAGCTCAAGGAAATGCATCGCAACCTAGTGAAGCCAGAAGGGAGGAAACATGCTTAGTTTACCGTGAAGCTCAAGAATTCCGTTCCGATGGCACTGATGGAGGATTTGTAGCCAGGCAATTGAAGGAGTTTCTTGGTCTATGCAAGATGCACCCGAAGTACTATGTCAAGAGGATTCCTCGCCATGGACGTGAAGAATGTAGGGCTCAAGTTACTGTTCTTGCTGGAGATGAGGTGGTCACCTGACAATTTGCATCTACATGGAGGAGCACCAGCGAGCAAGCTATTGATGATGTCTCTTGGGATGCACTTACTATATTGTGCCACATCTATTGGGAGCAGATTGGAGGAACTAGCTTTGCGCTGCACCCGCAACCCAAGAAGGGGACAAGGGAGATCTTAAGGCCTCAGGATGGAGCTCAAGTCAGTCCTCGTGCTATTGACAGATCTTAGGAGGTTTTGGTGAATTTGGGAAATCGCTATGCTGATGCTATGGAAGGGATCTATTACCTCCGTAAGAAGATGTTCATCATGGAGAAGCAAGAGGAAGTTCGTGCTACCGTGGAGGTAAATGGCGTAGCAACCTCTCCAACACCTACATGGACGGCCAACTCATCCTGGCGTGCGCCCATGTATGCTTCGCCACAGCCATCTCCTTCGCCACCTCACGACCAAGACAACCACGACTCACATAATTAAGTCTAGGTCTCCTATTTAGAAGTTAGAAAAAAAATGTTTAGCTCATCTTAGTCATGTTTAGTGTGGTGTGCTGAATTTTCTTGGTGTGCTTGTGCTTGCGTGCTTTGTGCGTATTGTGGGACGATTAGCATTTTGTCCACATCTGCACATAGTAGAGAGTTGTGGGATCCTTGTCCACATCCTCTAATAGGGTTATTAGTATTAATAAAGTAGTTTTTAGTTACATATACGTTGATGCATATAGTTGGGGTGTTTCTTTTCAAATTCTAAATTCTTTCGTCTCTACTATTCTTTCACCAACAAGTGCCGAGGACCCGTAACCAGAGGAATGCCAATGGTGAGGAGGAGAGCAATGAAGCACCTCAGAACAACAAGGGACCCCAGTGAGCTATCAATCTTGAGCAGCTATTGGCTATGCAGAACCAGCTCATGCAGACCATGATACAGACAATGGGACAGCTGCAAGCTAGCAACAACAATAAGACTCACATGCCACCGCCACCACCACCCCCGCCACATCACAACCGTTTGGGAGAGTTTATGAGGACCAAGCTGCCTACCTTTGCTCAAGCTATAGATCCAATGGAAGCTGATGACTGGCTGAAGTCTGTTGAGAAGAAACTTGTTATTGTCTAGTGCTAACTTGTTATTGTCTAGTGCAACGACAGAGAGAAGGTTCTTTTTGCCTCACACCAGTTGATGGGGGTTGCTGCGGACTGGTGGGAATCTTTATGCAATGCCCATGAAAATCAGGAGAGAATCACCTTGGCTGAACTCGAGGAGAAGTTCCATTCTCACTATGTGCTAGAGGGAGTTATGAGAAGACAAGAATTTGAAAACCTCAGGCAAGGAAGGATGAGTGTGAGTGAATACCTCAATAAGTTCACTCAACTATCTCGATATGCTCCAAAAGACATCAACACTGATAGCAGGAAGCAATATCTGTTCATGAGGGGTCTTAACAACGAAATTCAAGTTTAGTTGCTCAATGCTGACTACACAAACTTCTAGAAGCTGGTTGACAAGGCCATTGTGGTTGAGAAAAAGATTCGGGAGATGGAGCTAGACCATAAGAGGAAGATGCCATATCAGGGATAGTAGCAAGGAAGCAATGCCCACCCTCGTTATGCGCCACCTACTGCACCCTATTACCCATCTGCTACTGCATATCGCCATGCCTATCCACCGCAACCGCAGCAGCCAATCCAGCCACACCCACCCATGCAAGCACCTCGCTTACCTATGCAGCCTGCGCCATGCCCAAATATGCCTGCTTATGCTCAGAACCAGACTCGCCCTAATTTTGTTGGCGCCACTAGTGGAAAGACTTGCTATGCTTGTGGTCAGACAAAAAATTTTGCTAATTCATTCCCAAGATCAGGTCAGGTTCAGATGACCAATGTTCCAAGGCAGAATCCAAGGCCCAATGGAGGAGCAGCTCAAGGCAACCGTGGACCACATCATTTCGCTCGTGGCAAGGTGAACCATTTATCCGTAGAAGAGGCTCAGCAAGCTAAGGATGTCGTGATTGGTATGTTTCTCGCAAACTCCAACACCACGACTATATTATTTGATTCTGGAGCATCACATTCATTCATCTCATCAAATTATGTTGCAAAGCATAGCATGCCCATATCATACCTGAAGTTTACTTTATTGGTTAAACCTCCTGGAGGAGAGATGAGGACAAATATAGCATGTCCAAAAGTAAGTATTTCTATAAAGGGGGTAGAATTCATTGCCAAACTCATAGTCCTGAATTCTCAAGGATTGGACATCATACATGGAATGGATTGGCTAAGGAAGCATAACGGAGTAATTCAGTGTGCTACTCGGACCGTTCAATTGACAAATGAAGAAGCAGTCGGTGTAGAGTTCAAGGCAATTCAGCCGGCAACCGAGAGGGCCATGGTAAATTATGCAGAAGAAGTAACTTTGGAAGATCCCAATTGTCCGGGAATACCAGACGTGTGACCTGAGGAATTGCCAGGTATGCCACCTGATCGTGACATTGAGTTCGTCATTGACATAATACCAGGAACTGCACCTATAGCAAAGAGGCCATATAGGATGCCTCCTAAGGAATTAGCAGAGCTCAAGAAACAGATTCAAGAGCAGCTAGAAAAGGATTTTATACGCCCAATCTCGTCGCCATGGGGAGCCCTAGTGCTTTTCGTAGATAAGAAGGATCGATCCCAAAGGATGTGTGTATATTACCGGTCTCTCAACGAGGTTACAATCAAGAATAAGTATACACTGCCCCGCATTGAAGATATGTTCGACCAGATGAAGGGAGCTAGAATCTTCTCTAAGATCGATCTTCAGTCAGGATATTTCCAAATGAAGATTAGACAGTCAGACATACCCAAGACAACTTTCGGGACATGGTATGGATCATATGAGTACACGATCATGTCATTTGGACTAACTAATGCACCTGCATACTTCATGTACTTCATGAATAAGGTCTTCATGGAGTATTTGGATAAATTTGTGGCAGTGTTCATTGATGAAATCATGATCTACTCGAAGAGTGAGGAGGAGCACGAAGAGCATTTAAGGCTGACAATGCATAAATTGAGAGAGCATAAGTTAAATGCCAAGTTCAACAAGTGCCAATTCTGGTTGAGCGAGATATCATTCCTAGGTCATATCATATCTGGCGGAGGAGTGTCAGTTGACCTAGGGAAGGTTAGAGATGTGCTTAAGTGGGAATCGCCGCAGAATGTGAAGGAAATAAGGAGTTTTCTTGGAATGGCTGGGTATTACCGTCGGTTCATCAGGGACTTTTCCAAGATAGCAAAACCCATGACTGAGTTGTTAATGAAGGAGAAGCCTTTCAAGTGGACTCAAGCCTGTCAGTACAGTTTCGAGGAGCTAAAGGAAAGATTGACAACAGCACTTGTGTTGGTATTGCCAGATGTGAGCAAGAGTTTTGACATTTATTGTTATGCTTCAAGGCAAGGACTTGGATGTGTGCTCATGCAAGAAGGTCAAGTGGTTGCATATGCATCCAGGCAATTAAAGCGACATGAGCAAAATTATCCGATGCATGATCTCGAACTCACAGCCGTAGTGCATGCTTTGAAGATTTGGAGACATTACGTTCTTGGTCATAGATGTGAGATTCATACGGATCATTAAATTCTCAAGTACATATTCATGCAGAAAGATTTGAATTTGAGACAACAAAGATGGTTGGAACTCACTAAAGATTATGATGTGGGAATCAACTATCATCCAGGGACAACCATTGTAGTGGCTGATGCTTTGAGTAGAAAGGGAGCGAGCCACCAGCTTACCGTTCAGGAGTTGCCACCCGAGCTATGCAAGGAGTTCGAATGATTGAATCTTGGTTTTGTGAATGAGATGGGAGCGATGGAAGTGAACCCAACCCTGGAACAAGAAATTTGAGAGTCACAGACAAAAGACGAGGAAATCCAGGAAATCAAGGGAAGTACCCAAGAAGGGAGAGAATTCAGATTCGATGAAGATGACCAAGGTACTTTATGGCTTGGAAAACGGATTGTTGTGCCTAATGATAAGAGACTCCGACAATTGATATTAAAGGAGGCACATGACTCGCTTTACTCTCTCCATCCGGATTGTACAAAGATCTACAAGGACCTGAAGACGTGCTATTGGTGGGATGGTATGAAAAGGGACATAGTTGAGTATGTAGCCCTATGTGATGTATGTCAACGAGTTAAGGCTGAACATCAAAGGCCCGCTAGATTGTTGCAACCATAGAAAATTCCAGAATGGAAGTGGGAAGAGGTTGGTATGGATTTCATAGTTAGATTACCTCGAACCCAGTCTGGGTATGACTCCATATTGGTTATTGTGGATCGGTTGACCAAATCAGCTTATTTTATTCCTGTCAAGACAACTTACAGTGGAGCGAAGCTAGCAGAGTTATATATGGGAAGAATAGTGTGTTTACACGGAGTGCCCGACAAAATAGTGTCAGATAGGGGTTCTCGAGTTATGATAAAACCACCAACGAAAGGTAGTGCTGTCCAGAAACTCGACGAGTAAAACTTCTCTGGAATAAGTCGGACGAACAAGACACAAATGTTCCTTTAAACTACAAATTTTATTCAATAGAACACAAGAGGAACAACCCCAAAGTCGTGCACCATGAGCTCTGACCTCCCTTGCTTATATAACCAGCTCGAAAGCCAACTAAACTCAAATCAGGACCCTAATCCTACTCCGTTCATGAATGGAAACTTTCCATAACTTCTTAGGACTCTTCTATACGCAGATAGAAGCAATATTAAGACTTCCAAACACCATAGGAACGTATCCCACATTCCTAAAAAAACTCAAATTCGTGACCCACACCAAAACCTATGATAACCAACTCAAATCTTTCCATATTTGAGTCAAACCCGACTCAACCGCAGCCTGAGTCCATAACCTAATTGGTTGGACCTTTCCGACCAATTCTTTATGTCCACATCTCTTCATCACGCCTCGGAACCATGCAGCCACGTTCATGCACTCCTTGCACACGTGCAAACATCTTCCAACGACGTCCACAATACCTTCATATGCATTGTTCTTGATTCAAACATGTTGCGCAACCTTCCGATCAACTCAACCACAATTCCTCCCGAACTTGGTTGTTGAACCTTATCTTCTCCCAAAGACTAGTTCAATGGATCCCATCACCAGCCATGTCTTGAACTCAAGCAACACCTGCACATGAATAAACAACCAATCCGTAGGAGCCCAAGTCCACGACTTGACTCAAGTTAGTTTCGAAACTACAACACCTTACGTGAGCACCTCACATAAGCATGTTGCAAAGCATAGCAAAACGATATCAGACATATCAATCAAAACGCACCAAAAACATAGTAAAAGAATACTAAGCAAACTTTCCAACAATGTAAAGCAAGTTTGAAACATTTCACATGAAAATTTGGAACATTACGATCAAGCTCCAAACCTTGCCAAAGCTAACCGAAGCTTGAGCCAGAGCTAACCAAAGCTAGTACAACCTAGCGCCAGAGCTTACCAAAGCTAGTACAACCTAGGGCCGGAGCTTACCAAAGCTAGTCGGACTTAGCGTCGGAGCTAACCAAAACTAGTTGGAACTAGTCATCCCAAAAGTCAGAGCTAGAAAAACATGTCGGAGCTAACCAACATAAGTCGGACCTTCATGTCGGAGCTAACCAACATAAGTCGGACCTAGCAAAACATATCGGAGCTTAACAAAGACATGTCGGAGCTATCAAAGACATGCCGGAGCTAAAGACAAAGCTCACCGGAGCTACCCAAAAACATGTCGGATCTAGACAAAGAAAGTCGGACCTATTGTCGGACCTTGCAGAAGCTCGGAGCTAGAGTCGGACCTCGCTAAAAAGATGTTATGGCAGCATTCAAAACTTTTATTGACAAAGCCAATGTATTCAGCACACATAGGTCTCACAGCATATCACCCTCAAACAGATGGGCAGACCGAGAGAACAAATCAGATATTGGAAGACATGCTAAGATCTTGTGCCCTAAAGTATGGCAAAAGTTGGGACAAAATTGTGTCATATGCTGAATTTTCCAATAATAACACTTATCAAGCAAGCTTGAAAACATCATCATATGAAGTATTGTATGGGAGAAGGTGTAAGACACCCTTTTTATTGGAATGAGAAAGGGGAAAACTAAGTATTTGAACCTGATGTGATACAAGATGCCAAAAAGCAAGTTCAGACCATCCGCGAGAGCTTAAGGGCTGCTCAGTTAAGGCAGGAGGGTTATGCGGATAATCAACGAAGAAGCCTGTCGTTTGAGGTGGGAGACCTCGTATATCTCAAAGTGTCACCTATGCGAGGTCACATGCGATTTGACGTCAAAGGCATGTTAGCACCTCACTATATTGGGCCATTCAAGATTTTAAATAAACAAAGAGAAGTAGCATATAAACTGGAGATGCCTGCACACCTTTCCGAGGTACATGATGTATTTCATGTCTCTCAGCTCAAGAAGTGCTTGAAGGAACTGGAAGAGAAAATACAAATGGAAGAATTGGAGCTTGAGAGGAAGATTTGACCTATGCCGAGCATCCTGTCAAAATTTTGGTCACCAAGGAGAGGGTCACAAGAAACAAGGTGATTCAATGGTGCAAAGTGCAATGGAAACATCATACAAAATCGTAAGCAACTTGGGAGCGAGAAGAGGATATCAAGAAGGAATTTCCCTATCTCTTTCCTTCCGCATCGAATCTCGAGGTCGAGATTCATTTTAAGGGGGTAGGTTTGTAACACCCTCATTTTCATGCATAATACATTGCATACATCCCAACACATGTTTAACATTAAGTGGTATAAAATGGAATAAGATTAAAATGAATTTAGGTCAAAACAGGAAATTAAATCTACCAGGGAACAGACTTGTCCGGCCCACAAACCCGGACTAGTCCGTTAATTCACTTTTGGTCCAGGAAATTCAGTTTCTTCAGGGCAACGAACTTGTCCAGTACATTGCACGGACTAGTCTGATTGAGCTCCTGATGTTCCCCGGACTGGTCCGACAAATTAACCGGACTTGTCTCATTTCGCCTCTGGACCACAACGGACTTGTCCGGCCGCCCATGCGGACTAGTCCGACCAACTGAACTCAGTTCGGATTATTTTATTCTCCACGATTTGTTTTTGGGTAATTGCCTAATTTGGGCCCAAGGACTTCGCGCCCAACCCCAGAGGAGCCCAATTGGAACCCACCTTGGCCCCTACTCGTCCCTTACCAAATTCTACTTGGAATTCACACCAAACCCTAACTCCCCACCTCTATATATATACAACCCAATACCCCACGCCCCCCCCCCCCCCCCCCCGCCCCAAATTGAAAACCCTTGTTGCCACCTTTGCTTTGTTGCCTACGTCAAGAGGAGAGCCAAGAGCAAGGAGAAAGAGGAGAACTCGAAGGAGGATCAATCAAGACCAACATTCATTGATCATTGTTGTTCTTCGTTCAAGTTCTTCATCGACTCAACTCCATCAAGCCCTAATTGCCAAGATCCAAAGTCTCATATTAAAACTTTGATCTTTGGATCTCTAAACACGTGGTATACCCTCTACATTCAAGTTTTCATGCAACTTCAATCCCAATTCTCGTAGAGCAAGAGAACCCTAAAATCCAATTCTGTCCAGGGCAGACTAGCCCGACCTCTGAACCTGAACTTAGCTGAGTTAGTTTCAAATTGACTCAAATCAATTCCAAACTTGTTCAAACTTGTTGGAAACTATTGTAACTAGTCAGTAAACATTAATAGCAATTCATTAACAAGTTTTACCTCACAATTGCATTAATCATGCATATCATGGCATATTGAGTACTAAATGAGCATTATTTGATTGAATTGTGTGTTTTGCATGTTTGTCGCTCAGAATAGGAGTTGCCGTAGAGAGTGCTTTTGAGGACCTGTAGAACCAGAGTTTCGAAGTATTTGATCCAGATCAAGCCCAAGAGCAAGGCAAGTGTCCTTGATCATATTGATCCTATTTTAAATGTTTTGTTTGCAAAATTGCATGCTTGTGTCAAAATCGATGGGAAAACCCATTTGTAGGAGTTCACTAGTTTTGTATGACCACCCTTGTCGCTTGAACACTATGTAGAGAGTCGGGAAGGGTATTTTACATTTTTGCATCACTATACTCAATTGGGCTGGAAATCCACTACAATTGCTTAATTATGAACTAATGAACATATGAATGATGAGGATTGGTAATAATGACCCTGTAGCAACATGGTGCCTAAGGATCTAAGAAAGATGGTTATGTGGAATGGGTTGGACTATTTCGGTAATTTTTCTTGCTTTAGATCTAAGGACCGGTTCGTGGAGTGACCATCCAGGATTTACAATGCCATCACAAGGCCAAGTATGGGTGCAGCTTAGCTGACTAATTAGTGAATTACAAGTGCTATTTGGACCACTAAGAATGCTCAGGGAAGGGGTAGTTGGATTGGGTCTGTTGATGATTGGTGGGACCACCCTGGGATCCGAAGAGCTCCAGAGGGGGCCCTTGGTTGATGATGTGCTCAGTTGGAGACATCGCCACCGGTGAAACCTCAGTGGGGTCTAAATGGGCTAGTAATCACTTTGTAAAGGCTATTTTGTGATCTCTTGGCCACACACCTAAGAAAGTGTGAGACGGCATAATTGAGATTCCATATTCATCGAAAGGTGATGAAATCACGAACTTGTGGCTAAAGAGGTACAACCTCTGCAGAGAGCGTCTAAAACTATCATGATAGCCGTGCTACCGATCAATAGAAACCTGGACCCTCACATGATTAGAATTTGGACTTTAATATAGATTAATGGATGGAATTGAATCGGGAATCGATATTGGTTAATTAATTGACTTTGGTATATGGAATTGCTGAAATTGACGTAAATGAGCAGTTATGAGTTGATTATGGATTATTATTGCTGAAGTTGGTTATTTAAGTTGGAATTGATGATTATTTGGGTTATTTGGGAAGGACCTCACCTAATAATGATATAATGGCATTTCCAACCGTTTTGAATGTACTTTTATGCAATTAGCCCATTTTATTATCATGCCTTGTTTAGCTACATGTGATACTTTCCCACACTTGCTGAGTACGACATGTGCTCACTCTTGCTATTCCCCCACCAAATCCAGATGCAGGTAACCAGGTGGTGTACCAGGAGGATTTTGAGGAGTACTAGGCGCGTGTGTTACTGTCAAACTTGCCTGTGGAGTTGAAGTCTTTAGTGTTTAGTTTTTTCGCTGCAGTTTCATTAGAGTTGTAATCAAGACTATTTGAGTGTGTAATAAGGTACTATTATTAGTATTATTATTCGATACATGGTCTGTATCTGTTTATCAATTGTGAAACACTTGTGTATGTGTTTTAAACATTCTGGGGACACATATGCATTACGCTTGGTTCATTTTTGGAACTGGGTGTCACACCCTAGAAGGGTTTCCCAAATGGATGCATCCAATGAAAATCGGTGCTGGGGGGTGCTTAACTAAAACACCAGAGGCTTGAATGATCGTAACAAACAACAGTCGCTCAGGGCAAAGATAGACGAAACAAATGATTGCTAAGTCTTCTGCATCCAAGAATTAAGATGGAACTTATTGACATTTCACTACTCAAGAAAATTGTGCCACGATGCTTCACGAAATTTGCCTTCTCATCCTCTAGGTTCGCTTCGGGTGGCATTATCATCGGCTAGAATGGGGCCATTTTCAGGGGTGATGAAATTCAAATTACGGATCATTCCATCACAGTACAGTTCACATCCCTTTTAAATGACGTACACTGGAAACTTATCACAGTATACGCCCCAGGTCATGGAGAACAGAGGCAACAATTTTTTGAATGGTTATGGAACTTGCAGCTAGTGCCGGATGAGCAGTGGATGCTAATTGGGGACTTCAATTTTTACAGATCAGTGGAGGATAGAAATAGAGCGGGTTCCAACTTCCTAGACATGCAACTCTTCAACTCAATTATTCAGCACTTGGGGATGTTGGAGATTCCCCTGAAAGATAGGAAATTCACTTGGAGCAACATGAAGAGCTCCCCTCTTCTTGAGCAATTGGACTGGTGCTTAACCTCTCCAGAATGGACACTAAGCTTTTCAAACACATCCTTCTTGCCTCTATCCAGAGATTTTTCTGACCATATGCCTTGTGTGGTCCGAATTGGCACTAGAATCTCGAAGGCCAAATGGTTTAGATTTGAAAACTACTATATTGACCACCTAGACTTTCAGGAAATAGTACAACACCCTTGGAACAAACCTACCCCTGCCCTCAACAGTTCAAGGAAGGTATCTTTCAAACTCAAAAGACTCAGATTCCGTCTCAAACAATGGAGTAAATCCATTGGCACACTATCAACGCTCATCAACAATTGCACAAAATGCATTCTTGTAATGGACAAATTAGAGGAACAACACACCCTATTTGCACAGGAATGGGTGTTTAGGACAACCATCAAAGACCAAATACAGCAGCTACTTACACAAAAGCACGAATACTGGAAGTAAAGGTATACTGTAAGATGGACTCAATTGGGGGATGAGCCCAAAAAATTCTTCTTGGCTGCAGCCACTGAAAGATACAGGCAAAACACAATCATGGTAATACAGGATGAAGAGGGACATGATGTGACATCACAATCACGAAGCAAGGTTGCTCTAGAAGGAATTCAAAGCAAGGTTGGGCAGTGCAGATCAAATGTAGGTCTGGCCAAATTTAGCCAACATTATGCCACAAGCCCCTGACCTTACTCACCTTTGTTCCCCATTCACCCGGGATGAAATTGACGCTGTACTCAAGGAAATGCTAGGTGATAAAGCACCTGGACCGGATGGCATTAACACAAAGTTTTACAAAAGCTGCTGGAGCATTATAAGAGAAGACATGTACAAACTGCTCCAGGACTTCCACGACCAGCAAGTATCCATGGAATCACTGAATAGCTCATTCATCATCCTCATACCGAAAGTCAACAATCCTACAACCGTCAATGATTATAGACCAATCTCTCTGCTTAACACATCAGTAGAGCTTCTCACCAAACTGCTTTCCATCAGGTTGCAAAACGTTGTCACTGCCCTCATCCACAAAAACCAATATGGCTTCATCAAGAAAAGAACCATTCAAGACTACATGGCCTGGACATATGAGTTTCTGTATCAATGTGACAAATCAAAAAATAAATAGTCCTGCTCAAACTAGACTTCGAGAAAGCTTTTGACAAGGTTGATCATGGATTCATCATTTTAATCCTAAGACATAAGGGCTTCCCGGTACAATGGATACACTGGATGCTAGATATCATGACCACGACCACTTCTGCAGTACTGCTCAATGGGTTTCCTAGAAAAAAAATTCAATGCAAATGAGGAGTAAGGCAGGGGGATCCACTATCCCCTCTTCTATTCATCTTGGCAGCGGAATTGCTTCAAATCTTGATCAACCAGGCAACAAAAAGAGGGCTGCTCTCAACACCAATACCCCAAGCCGCAACAAATGACTTCCCAGTTGTACAATACGCAGATGACACTATCCTGGTAATGAAAGCTTCTCAAAGAGAACTCTTCTTCTTAAAAAACTTACTACAGGTCTTGGGCAATGCAATAGGGCTCAAAGTTAATTGGAAAAAGTCTTCTCTCATCCCTCTTAACCTCTCGGCGGAAGAAACAGAGGTCATGGCCGGTACGCTTGGATGCTCAGTTGTGCTATTCCCTTTCACTTATCTTGTCCTCCCGATGAGAATAGACAGACCCAAAGCGGAGGACTTTGCGTCGCTCATCACAAGGGTTGATGGAATATTGTCCTCCACAACAATTTGGCTATCCATGGCAGGCAGGTGCACATTAATCAATAGTGTCCTATCTGCTATGCCAATATATGCTATGTGCACACTCAAATTAAAAGGACAGGTAATCAAAGCCCTGGACAAAACAAGAAAATCATGTCTATGGAAAGGTGCAGAAGTGGGTGGCAAGGGCATGCCCTTGGTAGCTTGGGAGCAGGTCACTTCCCCAACCTTAAAAGGAGGTTAGGGTATCAAGTGCATCAAAACAATGAATAGATCTCTGCTTTCAAAATTTCTATTCAAAATATACAACAAGCACAATATCCCCTGGGTTCAGTTGATCCTCAACAAATACTGTACAAATGGTAAACCCCCTCATTGCACAAAAGGTAAAAGATCATTTTGGTGGAGAGATGTCCTAAGCTACTGGGATGACTACAGACAGCAATCTCAAGTTCAGATCGGCATAGGGGACATAGTGCTACTATGGAAACATACTTGGGAAGGCCACCTTCTGACTCATGACCTCTCCATATTATTCTCCTTCGCCAAAAAGACTAATATATTTCCTATGCACAATTCAAAGCACACCCACATACATTGAGTCACTTCTTTACCCCTCTCTCGGAAGAAGCAAATATGGAGTTGCAGTTGCTGTCCCATATGATCCAACAAATATCAGATAGGACACAAGAATGGGACATCTAGCTAAACAAGGACAACTAGGAAACCTTCTCCTCAGCCAGAACCTACGACTTCCACTTCAGGGAAACAACCCTCCCCCACCATTTCACTAGATCTGGTCCTCAAAGCTGGTCAAGAAAATAAAAATCTTTTTATCGCTGATGTTTAGAGACCGTTTGAACTCATGAAATCTGCTCAAAAGGAAAAACCTTGACGATTCAGGGGAATGACTACTCCTGTGTGCTCTGCCAACTGAATGGGGAGGAACTAACGTACTATCTCTTCTTCTGGTGTCCATTCAGTGTGACCTGCTGGAATGCTCTAGGCATTCAATGGGATCATACAATTCCATTCTTTCAAACAATTGACAAAGCTAAACAAACTTGGCTTCGCGCAAGATTCATGTAAATCTTCGGAACGACGGCGTGGGAAATTTGGAAGCAACATAACGGATATATTTTTAGAAATGAGGCCGCAACCTTCACGGGGTGGAAATTTTGTTTTATCGCGTCTATGCGCAACTTTGCCTGTCAGCTCAGGCTGCAAGACAAAATTGTAATCCTCGATTGGCTTAACAACCTTTAGGGTAGTGGCCAATCTTAGGAACCTCCCCGACCTCTGTGTAGTTTTCAGTTAACTTTTTATGAATAAAATCCGTTTATGCACTGCGGTGGTTCTCCCCTGCAGTTTTTTGGTAAAAAAAATATTTACGGACTAATGTGGATTCGAAACTGTAAAACCTCAGACTTATCCGGCACAACACCAGACTTGTCCGGTGTACCTCTTTGTTCCAGAACGGACTTTTCCGGCCTCATATGACTAGTCCGGTTTCTAGAGTTTCGACACAAATTCTTGTTTTTCCCTACGGTGAGTTTTTAGGTAATTGACCTATTTGGGCCCTGGAACACCATGCCCCACCCCTAAGGAGCCCAAGTAGGACCCCAATAAGGTCCCTACCTGTCCCTACCGTTTCTACTTGGATTCCACCGCAACCCCACCACTCCTCCTCCTATATAAACAACCCACAACTCTCCTCTCTCCTTGCCCGACGTTAGTGAAAACCCTCACCACCTGACATTCTTCATGAGCTGCAAGATGCCCTCATCGCAAGGAAGGAAGAGGAAGGGAGGCGAAAGAGGAGAAGGAAGAAGGAGGATCAAGCTAGATCGTTGTTGCTGCTACAATCTTCTTCATTGACTCTTCAACATCAATTTTCTTCTTCTACTTCCTGTCGCTGATTCGTCGTCAATGGATCCAAAACATCAAGTTTCACGCATTGCACCTAATCATCGATTTTTGAACCTTTGCATTCACGGTATTTGCCCTAGATCCAACTTTCCACATCAATTTTGATCCCACACTTGGTTCAAACCATGCCCTAGTTGGGAAGTTCGCAAAACACTGGACATAGCAGACTTGTCCGGTCTAGAGCGGACTTGTCCGGTCCAGAGTGGACATGTCCGACCCTCGATGCGGACTAGTCTGGCCTTTGAATTCCGGAATCCTGGAACTTTCCCAGTTTTTACCGAAATGACTCGAAACTTGCTCACACGTGTAAAACTCAATTGTAACAAGTTAGTAAGCAATAGTAGTAACCTAATAACATCATAATTGCATCATTCATGCATATCATGACATATTTAGTACTATATGAACATTTATTGATTGTAATGCTTGTTTCACATGTTTGTCGCACGGAATGGAAGGAAACGCTCTAGAAAGTGCTTACGAGGACTTTCAGCACCAGAACTTTGAATCTCTCGATCCAAACCAGCCACTTGAGCAAGGCAAGTGTCCTTGAACATTTTGATTCTATTTTCAAATGTTTTGTTTGCGAAATTGTATACTTATGTCAAATTCATGGGAAAACCCATGAATAGGTGTTTACTAGACTTGTATACCCATTCTTGTCGCTTGGGATATAATATAGAGAGTTGGGAATGGTATTTTCCAGTTTTGCTTTGCTTTACTTAATTGGGATTGGGAATAGCCAAATGACTTAAATATGAACTAATGAAGATATGAAATATGTGAATTGATGCTAATGACCTTTTAGCAACATGGAACCTAGGAATCTAAGCAAGCCGGTTATGTGGAATGGGTTGGAATGATCTGGTGGTTTTGCTTGCTTTAGATCTAAGGACTGGTTTGTGGAGCGACCACCCAAGATATCAGTGCCACTACAGGGTGAAGTATGTGTGCGGCTTAGCTGATTAATGAGTGTATTGCCAGTATCATTCGAATCATAAGGAAGCATCGGTAAATGGACGTCGGTTGGGTTTGTAGTGATGGCGGGACTGCCCTGGGATCCGAAAAGCACAAGAGGGGGTCCTTGGATGGATGTGCTCAATTGGAGACATCACCTCCGATGAAACCTCAGTGGGTCTGCACATGCTGGTGATCACTTTGTAAAGGCTATTTTGTGATCTCTTGGCCTCACACCGATGGAAGTGTGAGACAACATGATAGAGGTTCCATAGACATCGGAAGGTGATGAAATCACATACATGTGGGTAAAGTGGTACAACCTCTGCGGAGTGTAAAACTATCATTATAGCCGTGCTGCTGGTTATGAGCGACCTGTACCTTCTCATGATTAGGGTTATGAACCCTAATGTTGAATAATGGTTGGAATTGGAATGGAAATTGGGATTGGGATATGGTATGGTAATAATGAGTTGGATATGGTTACATTATGGATGATTATGGTTATTTATGTCAAATTGATGGTATTGGATATGATATTATTGGAATTTGGGTAATTATGGGATTTGACCTCACATAGTAATCATAAGTCACATTCTCTTACTTTTCCACACTTGTTGAGTGCGACATATGATCACCCATGCTATTCCCACATTAATCCAGTAACATGCGATAATTTGGAGTATCCGGAGGACTATGAGGAGTACTAGGCGTGCGTGTCACCATCAAACTACATGTGGAGATAGAGTGTTTAGTTTTTTCCGCTGCAATGTTATTAGAGCTTGTATTTGAGACTATTTGGATATCGTAATAAGGTATCATTATTATTATTATCATTATTATTATTATTCGAGACATGGTTATAATCTGAATATCATTTGTGATGCGCTTGTGTATGTGTGTTAAACATTTTGGTCCCACATATGCGTCAGACTTGCTTCATTCTCGGAATCCGGTGTCACAAATTGGTGTCAGAGACGTGTTTGACCGTAGGACGCAAGACTAGGTAGAATGGACACTACAAACCACTTAGGATTTCTTTCCTATCAAAATTTACCTGTTTTGCACTATTTTGCCTTCCACTAGCTATATATTGTGGGAAAAATTTGTGCTTTTCTGGTGCTGCAATTTATTTTATCTCTTTTCCATCCCTTTGAGCTAACGCACATCCTCTTACCTTGTTTTATGGCTGCTGCAATTTCAGGGCTGGTACTTACACTTCCTCTAATATTCTTGTGTTAACTGGATAGTTAGCTCACACAAAAATGACAGCCCGCAAGAGAGCTCGTTTGCCACCTCTTCGAAGCAAGCTTAGGCCTTACAAGGAGCCACCAAGAGAACCAGTCTAGGAAGAGGAGGAAATGAGCTCCCCCGCAAAAGAAGTTGAGCATGAGCACTCAAACACAACTGTCGGTACCCTAGAAACCGTACACCCCTTGAGGTTACAAAGATCTCAAAGGAAAGTCATCTACTTGGTTTGAAGACCCTCGGAGGCCCACTTGTCAGACATAAGCGGACCCGCTTCTCCAACATGGTTAATCCCTGGGTCGCCACGTGTACAACCAAACCGGAGCTACCGCCCACAAGGAAGCTCCGGGCCACGTACCGAAACAGCACCTCCGGACTTAACCCCAGACCGAGAGAAGCTCCGGACCTGACACGTGTCTGGTAGCCCCGGAGCTACCTGTTTCCCACAGCAAGCTCTGGAGCTGCCACGTGTCCGATCGTCGGGTCCTTAGCTTCTAACCTCCGGAAGACCTTGCAACGGCTCCGGATCTTCAAAGGAGAGCCAAGGACTTCAAGACCCGATTAAGTGCCATTAATGCCATATTAATGACACTTAAACGGACGATCTTAACACCAGTAACGGTGCTGTCAAAGCCTGTTACAAGGTCATTAAGAGCAATTAAGTGTGTATCAATATAGTAACCGCCGGGGCCACATGTCAGGCCAGGCTAACTTGTAACGGCCTGCCCTTGTACTATAAAAGGACAGGCCGACGATACACACAGGGAGGTTCACATACGATCACACGTGCCTCATACACTCATGGCAAGCTCATATTGCTAATACAACACCAACGCACCCGTGGAGTAGGGTATTACGCTCAGGCGGCCCGAACCACGTAAATTCTTGTGTCTTCTGTGTCAAACTCCTATTCACCTTCTTGAATCTCCGCGAGCCCACACCGAACATCAAACTACCCTATCACTTTAGTAGTGTAGGGAGATCTGCCGGTTTCAACCGCCGACAGTTGGCGCGCCAGGAAGGGGCGCCTGAGATTTCGAGAATGGTGAACTCAGCTGCTGGATCATCCAACGGTCAACCTGCTGCTCAGGCTGTTGGGGGCAATCCCTCCAATAGGCAGCCACCAGCAGGAGCCTCAGCACCAGCAGGAGTCGCAATCCCACCACCACTATCTCCTAAAGCAAATCGTGCTGGGCAACGTGATGGTGCGCCAGCGTCGCTTACTGCGTCGGCAAATCATGACAACCCGGAACACGCGCTCCATGCAGCGCGTGCTCTTCTCCAACGTCCACCACCTCCGGATGCATCTCGGGATGCACTGGAGCAGTGGAGGGCCGATGTGGAGCATTTGGTTGCAGCAGCAGCCGAACGCCTCAACAACCAGGGTCCTCCTCCTTCAGGACGAGCTTCGTCGCAGCGGCGAACTTTGTCTGGAAGACTTGGTCCGCACGCCTCCAATAGTAGGAGATGTGCTGCATCGCAACAAGTGACGTCACTGCCCTCCGGGGCTCGACGCACTCACACAGTATCCAGGCTTTCGACTCATGACCTCCGGGCGGAGCTTGATCACCGATACTGCCAGCAGGATGGCCGAGTCCATATTGAGCGTGCCCGTGAAAGACGGGAAGCTCAGGACCTTTCTACTCTTGAAGGAGTAGGAGGAGGCTATTCAACCCTGGCCATGCACCTGCGCATGGTTAGATGGCCACAGAAGTTCCGGCCTCACCTGCCGGAAAAATTCGACGGGACTGTCAACCCCGCTGAATTTCTTCAGATATACACCACTACAATCTTGGCAGCTGGAGGAAACGAGGCCGTGATGGCCAATTATTTTCCAGTGGCCTTAAATGGGACCGCCAGGTCCTGGTTTATGAGCCTTCCACCCAACTCTATCAACAGTTGGGAAGAACTGTGCCGTCAGTTCACTGCCAACTTCGGGAGTTCATGCACCCGACCAGGCACTGAACTAGACCTTTTTGCAGTTGTGCAGAAAGGGGGAGAATCCTTGCGGTCATTAATCCAGAGGTTCTTTCAGGTACGAAACATTATCCCTTCTATCTCTAGCGCCTCTGTCATTGTGGCATTTAGACAGGGCGTACGTGACAAGAAGATGTTGGAGAAGCTGGCGATCAAGGAGATCACCAGCGTCACGGAACTCTTCAGCCTAGCAGACAAATGTGCCAGAGCTGCGGAGGGCCGTGAAATGCACTCCAAACCAGCCTCGGAGGATCACAAGAAATCCTCCAAAGAAGAAGCCGCTACCTCCGGGGGTGGCAAGAAGAAAAAGAAGACCAACGGCAAGAAAAAACCGTCGGCCGGCACATCCAACGTTGCAGCTGCTGTAACTCCGGGTGGCCGGGGGCCACGCCCCGAGAAGCGGCCTCGACCGTCTTCCGAAGACGGTGGCAAACCCAAAGTGTGGTGTCCTATTCACAAAACGGGCAGCCACGGTTTGGAAGACTGTCAGGAGGTCCAAAACCTTGCCGAGCGCTACAACAAGCGCCGGGAAGGATCTCCTTTCCGACAGAGGGAAGGAAAGCAAAAGGTCGATGAAGCTCCGGCTGAAGAGGAGTTAGGGTTTCAGGATCCCAAAAAGGTCCTGAAGGTCGTTTAAACCTCCGTCGATGATGACTCTGACGTCTCTGACAACGAGCGTCGGAAGACCATGATCACCATTTTCGGTGGCTCATGGATATCACCTCTCGTCGCGTCATCAAGACTATGCGACGGGATATGGCCGCTGTAGCCCCTACAGTTAGGCCGGAACCTCATCGAAAGTGGATGGACACCTCCATCACTTTTGATGCTTCTGATTGCCCGCGGAGCATGGTTGGAGCAGGTCAATTACCTTTGATGGTATCTCCTACCATCAATAACATCCAGCTCCACCATGTCATGGTAGACGGAGGCTCCGGGCTTAACCTCATCAGCTTCGAAGCTTTCACTAAGCTTCAGCTCCGACCTTCGGATCTCCATCCCTCTCGACCTTTCTCTGGAGTAGGTCCGGGGGCCATTACACCACTCAGAGCTATTACTCTCCCTGTTACCTTCGGGACCCGGGAGAAATATCGCACCGAGAAGTTGATCTTCGACGTCGCTCAGATCAACTTACCATTCAATGCCATCTTGGGTAGACCTGCCCTGTACAAATTCATGGCAGTTGCTCATTATGGATACCTGGTTTTGAAGATGCCAACACCAGTAGGCGTTCTCCGGATCCATGGAGATCGTACCGCCAGAGTAACTGCTCTAGAAGAACTCCACGCACTCACCACGGCGCACGAGGAGTACTCCAGACAGGAGCAAATTCCAAAACCCCCGAGCATTCGTCAACGAGGCTCGACCTCTACACCTCGTGTGCAGCCAAGCGGCGACACCGACATTCCCGTCAAAGTCATCCAAATTGGTTCCGATGCCGCTCAGACCACCCGTATATCGGGAGGATTGAACGACAAATAGGAACTCGCGCTCATCATTTTCCTCCGGGCTAACGTTGACGTGTTTGCTTGGCAACCGTCACAAATGACTGGGATCCCCAGGGAAGTGATTGAGCACAATCTGAAGATCTACCCCGATGCCCGGCCTGTGCATCAGAAGCCTCGGAAGCAATCCGTAGAGCGGCAGAACTTCATCCGACAAGAAGTGAAGAAGCTACTCGAAGACGGATTCATCCGAGAAGTCTTCCATCCAAAATGGCTGGCGAACCCAGTCGTTGTGCCCAAGGCTGGCGGGAATCTTCGGAGGTGCATCGACTACACCACACTAAATAAGGCATGTCCAAAAGATCCATTCCCACTACCAAGAATAGATCAGATAGTGGATTCCACCTCCGGGTGTGAATTACTGTGTTTCCTAGACGCATATTCCGGGTATCATCAAATCAGGATGTCTAGGGAGGATGAAGAGCATACTTCATTCATCACAGTAGATGGATTGTATTGTTACACAGCCATGCCCTTTGGTCTCAAGAATGCAGCTTCAACTTTTGTACGAGCTATGTACAAAACTTTTGAAGAACTCATTAGAGACATAGTGGAAGTGTACGTCTATGACATCGTGGTCAAGGTCAGGAACAAGGAGTCACTCCTAGACACCTTGCAGGCTGTCTTCGATAAGCTACGGGCCACCAGCACAAAGCTAAACCCGGACAAGTGCATATTCGGGGTTAGCTCCGGAAAACTTCTCAGTTTCCTGGTAAGTCACCGGGGCATAGAAGCTAATTCGGCGAAGATAAAAGCCATTGAAGACATGCGGCCACCAACCCATATCAAAGACGTCCAAAAGTTAACTGGATGTCTAGCAGCCCTCAGCCGGTTCATATCAAGACTGGCGGAATGGGCACTCCCCTTCTTCAAGTTATTGAGGAAGTCCGGACCATTCCAATGGTCCAAAGAAGCAGAGAAGGCATTCCAGGAGCTGAAACAGTTCCTCACCACCCTACCAATTCTGGTAGCTCCGAACCCTGGTGAGCCTTTATTGCTTTATATTTCAGCTACTGACGAAGTCGTCAGTATGATTCTGGTTGCAGAGAGACCAGAACTACCCCACACTCAGGAATCCAGACCCATTCGGGAAGGTCCGGAGGTTCCTGAAAGCGAGTCTGGGTCCCAGCTCCCAGATTCGAACCCACAAGAAGTCGCTTCAGGAGACCTAGACCCCTCCGGGAGAGTCCAGGTCATTTCTGAAGAAGCTCCGGGTTCCTCCAGCCAGAACTCGGAGGTCCCCAAAGAAAATCCGGACCCCTCCGAGAGGGTCCGGATCAGAGAAGAGGAAGCTCCGGACCCCTCTGGGAGGGTCCGGACCATTCAACGCCCGGTGTACTTCATTAGTGAAGTATTACATGATGCCAAGACTCGATACCTAGAGGTGCATAAGCTGCTCTATGCAGTTCTTATTGCCTCCAGGAAGCTTCGACATTACTTCCAAGCTCACAAAGTCTCGGTGGTGACATCCTACCCACTTCGAGCAATCTTGCATAATCCCAATTCAGCTGGGAATATTGCAAAGTGGGCAGCGGAATTGGCTGAATTTGATCTTGAATTTATTTCAAGACAAGCAGTCAAGAGTCAAGCGTTGGCAGATTTTGTGGCAGAATGGACTCTCTCTCCATCAAATCCTGGGGGCCCCAGTGAGCGGAAGACGGAGCATCAAGCTCCAACCTTCACCGAGCCTCACTGGACCCTCTACTTCGACGGCTCCATGCAGAAGCAGGGGGGCCGGAGCTGGAATCCTTCTCCTTGCACCAACTGGGGAGAAGGTAAAATACATGGTACACCTTGACTTCAAGGCAACCAACAACATGGCAGAGTATGAAGCACTCATCTACGGACTAAAGGTGGCACTGTCATATGGTGTCAAGCAACTGCTGGTCAAAGGAGATACACAGCTCATCATCAAGCAGGTGAAGGGTGAATGCTCCTGCAATAATCTCCAGCTAGCTGCTTACCTCCTTGAAGTCCAGAGGCTTCAGAAGGACTTTGAAGTCCTAGATCTTCACCATGTTCAGCGTGCCAATAACGCTGAAGCTGACGAACTCTCGACCAAAGCGTGAACTGGAGCTCCGGATCCTGACGGAATCTTTGTACGGAGGTTGTCAAAGCCAACAGCTCAGCCTGCCGAACTGAGCAAAGGGGGCGAGATCAGCATCCTGAAGCTGACGGTCCCGATGGCCCTGTTACCATGGCAGCCATCAAGGGTCGTAGGTGCTGCCGGGAGCTCCGAGCAACCCAGCACGCAAGACTCAAAAGCTCAAGCTAGTTCCGATGCATGGATCTCGGAGATCCGGAGCTACTTGAAAGACAACATCCTTCCTGACGATGATGTATCCGCTGACAGGGTAGTCAGATTGGCTAAAAGATACACGCTGGTAGAAGGGGATCTCTACCGGCGCGGTGCCAATGGCATCCTAATGCGATGCATCACAAGGGAAGAAGGTTGCGAACTTCTCGTGGAAATCCATGGAGGCGAGTGTGGGAACCACGCATCTTCCCGCACGCTGGTCGGAAAAGCCTTCCAGCATGGCTTCTACTGTCCTACAGCGCTCTAGGATGCAACTGAGCTGGTGAAGAAATGTGAAGCATGCCAATTTCATGCAAAGCAAATTCATACACCAGCTCAGCCCTTACAAATGATACCTCCTACATGGCCCTTCGCTGTGTGGGGGATGGACATCTTGGGACCTTTCCCAAGAGCCGTTGGAGGTTACAAGTTCCTGTACGTCGCCATTGACAAATTCACCAAGTGGCCGGAAGCAACTCCAGTTGTGACAATCAAGAAGCAATCTGCTATCAACTTTCTGCAATCCATTGTAAGCAGATTTGGAGTCCCAAACAAAATCATCACTGATAATGGGACTCAATTCACAAGCTCAGCATTCCAAGGATATTGCGAAGACCTCAGCATACAAGTTTGCTACGCCTCCGTAGCTCACCCAGCCAGCAATGGCTAAGCCGAGAGAGCAAATGCAGAAATCCTTAAGGGACTCAAAACGCGCACCTATGAGCGCTTGAAAAAACATGGAGCCAACTGGATCGAAGAGCTTCCGCCCACTCTATGGGCCAATAGGACATCTCAAAACCGGTCAACTCGAGAGACACCCTTCTTCCTGGTGTACGGAGCTGAAGCAATCCTTCCTCCGGAAATCACCTTGGGTTCACTCCGGGTCCGGACCTTCGACGAAGCCGCGCAGGACCAGCTCTGGCGTGAAGACCTAGACCTCCTTGAGGAGGGAAGGTGCCAAGTAGCTGTTCGGAATGCCCGATATCGCCAAGCTCTACGGCGTTATCACCAGTGGCATGTACACAACCGACAGCTCGAGAAAGGCGATCTGGTGCTACAGAGAATACTATCCAGAGAAGGGTTAAACAAACTCTCCCCCGGCTGGGAGGGACCCTTCCGAGTGATTAAAGTATCCCGTCCCGGAAGCGTTCGCTTGGCTACTGAGGATGGGACACCTCTCCCAAATCCTTGGAACATCGAACACCTCCGTAAGTTCTACACTTAATACCACGGAGGTGAGTCTTGAGTAACTTGGGGTGTATGTTATAGAGTCATTGTACAGAGTCGGGTAGTTCCTCCGGGAGAGCAGCCGGACCTTTCCCGAAAGGTCCGCAAAGCTCATGCAACACTTGTCATAGTCTCAGGACTAAAAGTGCGGCTAACTACCCTGGGTCAAACAAGAAATGAAACACACTTAGCCTGGCTCCGTACCCTAAGAGTGTACTTGTTTCCCCTGTACCCCGGACCTATAATGAAAGACATCTTCATGTGAAATAGACTCCACGTGCATTTACTTTGTACAGGCTCAACATTTTTATCTTTCTCTTTCTTGTCTATAACAAAGACGTGCAATTCTTAAGAAATTTTAGTCCGACCGGTTTATATACGATTCGAGTTGTATTGTCAGTTCTTTTGGATTCAAATATCGTTCATGGCCAACTCGCCTGAAAGCCGCCAAGCCAATCTAGGGCTGGAGTGCGCTATCGACTTAGCCTGGTCAAGCACCCTAAGTACGCCACTCTACCTACACCCCGGCAGGCCGAAGTAAGGCGGGTCCATGGACAGTTGAATCAAGAAGAAAAGACAACACATTCGGTTGTATTTAAAATCGTGTTTGACTTAAAGTCTTCTTGAGAATCGTAAGCCGCGACGAAATTATAGACAAGGAACAAATTTTACTATTTTTCTTGGCTTAAGTGTGCAGGAAAAATAAAGTCTACGTTGATGGAGAAAAGCCAGAGCTAACTAAGCTCCGATTCCCTTAAGGGGGCCAACCGTCGACGCTGAATAAAAGATGGTGAGAAGACCCCGTAAATGGAGTCTGCTGCCAACAAACTAAGTGTTGGCAAAGGTCACTGCCGGAGCTACTAAGCTCCGACACCCCGGAGGACTAACTATCGATGCTCTACATGTTGATAGAGGCTATTGCCGGAGCTATCAAGCTCCAGCGATGGACAATGCCGGAGCTTCTAAGCTCCGACAACCTCAGGGGGCCTTCACTATCGAAGACTTCGGACCTAAATTCTACAAGTTCGGAGCAAATGAGTCTTCAAAAAAACACAATATCCTTTTGGTACATGTTCACAATCAAATTGTGTACATCTACCAGGGGGCCAAGTGAAGATAAAAGTGTTGAAGACAAAGAGTGAAATTCGCAAAATTTGGGGATTTCATTTATATGGAGACAAGAGATTACATCTGGAGACAAGGGATTACAAAATTGAGGAAGAAGAAGAGAAAATACAAGTGAGAACTACAGAGATGGTCCTAGACCCTATGGAAGAATTGGGCGACCTTCTGGGCGACCTCCGATACGCTGGCTCGGGTAGCTTCGCCTTCTCCTTCGACGGGGCCTTCAAGCACCGGGTCCAGAGGAAATTGGGAGTTCCGGTTGGTGTAGCACGTCAGCACATACTCTGCGACGTTCTTCGCCAGGGATTGCCCCTCAACCTCCAGTTGGTCCGCGATGACATCGCCCACCTTGGAGAGCTTGCTACCTGCTGCGCTCAACGCCTGCAGCACAAGGTCCGGCTCCGGCTCTGGATCATCCGGGCGCACGGGGCTGAAACCCATCGGCATCAGCGCGTTGTTGGCCTTGCCCAGGAACTCCCAAATCTGTAGGGAGTCCGCAGTCCTCAAGCCCTTCATCTCTTCCAGGGATCTCCTGGCCGCCGTCAGTTCGGAATTCTCACGGGCGAGGCGCTCAACTTCTTTGGCGTTTTGCTGAATCTATTCACCAACCCGCCTCTCGAGTTTTCCGAGCTCCTCCTCCCGGAGGTGGATCTTGTTTCGGCGATCAACCAGGTCCTTCTCCCTAGCCTTCACTTTCTTCTCCTGGGCAACAAGGGCACACTCTTGTTCGTAGAGTTCCTGCCCTCGCACCCAGGTTTTCTCCTCTTCCTCTTGGCAGCGCTCTTCCAATTTCTTGGTGCGCTCCTCGAGGCCCTTGTCAGCCAGAGCTACATTCTCGGCGAGCTCCTCTTCCCTCCTCAGGACATCATCCCGCAGCTCAAGGAGTTTCTGCTCTTCATCCTCGAGCTGTTTCTCCCTCGCTTCAAGTGCCTCTCGGCGCTTGATGAGTGTAGTGTTAATGACCTCCAGCCTTTCGTGGCGTTCCTCGGCCGCACTGTTGGCTGCTTTGGCCTGATTGTAAATCTCCTGGGATTGAGCGTCGAGGGCCCGAGTCATACTCTCTCTGTCATCCAGCAACTTGCCCCAGTACTCCAGGCGGATCTTCTCCCGCTTGATCCACTCCTTGTCATCCGCTAACCTCGACTGCGCCAGCTTGGTCTCGAAGTAGAGCCGGTTACGCCACCGCCTAAGGGTTTGGCGCTCCTCTTCAAGAGCCTTGCTGTCGTGGAAGAATGCCAATTGGACTTGACGCAGACTGGAACAGGCGTTGTCAATAGACATCGACAGCGGGATGGGTTCCGGACCTGCTGGGGTCTCCTCCGCTGGTTCCAGCGGGTTTTCAGATACAAAAATTAGGTCCCACTCTACGAGAGTGGACCCCTGAGCTTCCAAGTCACTAGGGCCGTCCTCCGGGATGGCCTCAGTCGCCATCGAAGAAGGCCCCACCGCCAAGTCTGCGTTCACCCCCTCGGGCAGGGGGCCAGCGACTTCGCTTCGGCACTCTGGCTCGGCCGCAGGTACCTCCGACATCATCGCTTCCGGAGCAGGAGCCGCTACTGGCTCCGGTCTGGGCACCTCTTCCGAGGGAGGCTCGAGCTCCATCACCTCTTCAACCAGCGGTTCAGGGGCCAGAAGATCTTCAACTTCGACTGGCCCTGTGACCGGAGCTCCAACAATAACCGGCTCAACAGCCGGTGCTTCGGAGGTAGCCGACCCAACTGCCGGAACTACCTCGGTATCCGGCTCGCATGCCGGGGCTTCAGTCACCTCCGGCTCAACCGCTGGGGCTTCGACACTTTCCGGCTCAGAGGCTGGGATTACTACTTCCTCCGGCTCAATAGCCGGAGCTTCCATCATCGCAACACCAGGACCCAGAGCTTCCATCATCGCAACACCAGGACCCGGAGCTTCAACCTCCGGGACAGGTGCCGCTGGCGCATATTCACTCCCGTGGTCCGGCGCTACCACGGGAACTTCTGGGGATGAGTCGAGGTCCATGACCACGACAGCCGGCGTCGGAGCTGTCGCAGCTTCAACCACCACTTGGGGCGGCACCGGGACAGGAGCAGAAGCTCCCACCCTCACGGCCTCAGACACTGTGACTGTGGGTGGAGCCTCAATCCCCTTCTTGGGGATGCTGCAGATGATGAACGAAGAAAATTAACAAACAGTTGCTACAATTAAATAATTGTCCAAGGTAAAGATTAAAAATTACCTTGGGAGGCTTCCGCACCAGCTTGCGCGGAACCTTTTTCCTGGACGTTCCGGGCTGGCCATAGTCGGCGTAGAAGCTCCAGAAGGCCCCTCGGAACTTGTCGCAGCCACGGGCGTTTCCCGGGTCGAGGCTCTCCTCGATCGGGAAGAACCCCCGGACCTGGAGGCTTCCACCGGCCCAGGTGCCGGAGTCGCGCGCCCGGAGCTAGCACCCCGGGAGGATTCCACCGCGGGAACAAAAGCGCTCCGGGAGGACCCCACTGCAGGAACGGTCTCGTTTCGGGAGGACCCCATTACGGGGACAGTCGCCACGGTGGTAGAAGACCTTCCCCTCCATGGAGAAGGAACCGAGGCGGAAGTAGCGGGCCTGACGGACCTTCCGTCGGCATGCTGCAGCTTCCTCTTCCGGCTCTCCGGCTCATCCGCCAGCTCCTTGCCCTTGCCGACGACCTCGACCCTTGGCTTTGGGGCAGGGACGGAGCCATCTTCGGGCATTCTGGGGATCGCCACTCGGGTGGTTGATCTTCTCTCGACGACACCAAGGTCGTCAAGTACGGGCATCTTTCGCCGGAGCTCCCTGCTAAACTCCACTTCTACGTTCAGAGGGAGGAAGGCTGACGGGGGAGTCAAGTCATCACCGTCGACGTCGATGCCGTGCTGGAATTTCTTGAGGTGGAACTCCAAGGTTTTCTCCACCATGTTGTACTTCAACTCGGTCTCAACCCGGTCCTCGTCCATCACGCTGTTGATGGCCCAAGCGAGCTTCTCCCTCCTCTTCAGCGGCGCCCACCTGTTGACCAGGAAATTGCAAAATACCGCCTGAGGAGTGAATCCCCCTCCACGCATTGGCGGATCCTGGTCAAGGCGGGGTTGAAAGCTTCCGCCAGCACCGGAGCTTCACTCCAGATTGTCTTGTCGATGCTGGGCAGACTGTCGGGCAGCTCCAACCTCTCGTGCTCCTCCACCCTGACGACTATCCAATCTTTATTCCAGTCATCCCACTTCCTGGAAGGAAACGACCGGAGGTACTTGAATGGGCACTTCTTGCGCTTCACGAAGTAGTAGAAGCCAAGGTACTCATTGCTCCGGCCGGTGGTGTGGACGGTGAAGAAGGTCCGGAAGAGTTCGATGCAGTGGGGGACACCCACCCACATCTCACAGAAGTGGACAAAGATATACACGAGGAGAATGGAGTGAGGGCCAAGGTGGTATAGCTGCAGACCATAGAAGTCTAGCAGCATCAAGAAAAAGGAAGAAAAAGGCAGGATCAACTCCACCATGGCGTACGAGGAAAAGTACACCATTTCGCCGGCGTGCTCCTTCTCGAAGGGGAGCTCCCCGCCGGCACGGACCAAGCGGTTGAAGAAGTCCAAGGACCACCCCATGAGGGCCCAGACATTCTTCAAATCGCCGTCGGTCTTCAAGCGACTCTCGTGGAGACCCAACTCCATTGCAGCACGACTAGGCAAGAGAAGAAGAGCGAAGCACGAGTTGGGAAGTTTGAGCGCAAGACCAAATGAGAGGCGTAAAGAACTCTCGACGGTGCGCGCTTTTCTTCTTAAGTAAGCCCTCGCAACGCTTGGATGGAAACCGCAAGGAAGTCGAAGATACCATTCAAAAATTCCACCCAGCCGATGACAAGAGGGCCCAGGACCACCCCGAGGATCAAGTCGAGGCTATTACCCAGGCGAACGGTTGTCATCACGAGGCGGGAAACCCAAAGGCGGCGGCCTGACAAGGCGCGCGGAACCGATACGGTTTCCGTATCAGGAACCGGCGACCTTCAATTGCGTGAGATCCGCACGTCAAAGATCTCATCTGCCGCACAAGGTGCGCCACGCGGCGGAGATCTAACTATAAATCCCTGCCAACGGCACCTTCAAAGACCCTTGAACACTCAGTTCAAGAGTCGCGAGGATGGACCCACCTCCGGCGGAATGACTTCACCCTAGTGATCTTCCCCGGAGGTAGGTCCAGGGGGCCACTGTCGGTACCCTAGAAACCGTACACCCCTTGAGGTTACAAAGATCTCAAAGGAAAGTCATCTACTTGGTTTGAAGACCCTCGGAGGCCCACTTGTCAGACATAACCGGACCCGCTTCTCCAACATGGTTAATCCCTGGGTCACCACGTGTACAACCAAACCGGAGCTACCGCCCACAAGGGGGAAGCTCCGGGCCACGTACCGAAATGGCACCTCCGGACTTAACCCCAGACCGAGAGAAGCTCCGGACCTGACACATGTCTGGTAGCCCCGGAGCTACCTGTTTCCCACAGCAAGCTCTGGAGCTGCCACGTGTCCGATTGTCAGATCCTCAGCTTCTAACCTCCAGAAGACCTTGCAACGGCTTCGGATCTTCAAAGGAGAGCCAAGGACTTCAAGACCCGATTAAGTGCCATTAATGCCATATTAATGACACTTAAACGGACGATCTTAACACCAGTAACGGCGCTGTCAAAGCCCGTTACAGGGTCATTAAGAGCAATTAAGCGTGTATCAATACTAGTAACCGCCGGGGCCACATGTCGGGCCAGGCTAACTTGTAACGGCCTGCCCTTGTACTATAAAAGGACAGGCCGACGATACACACAGGGAGGTTCACAGACGATCACACGTGCCTCATACACTCGTGGCAAGCTCATATTGCTAATACAACACCAACGCACCTGTGGAGTAGGGTATTACGCTCAGGCGTCCCGAACCACGTAAATTCTTGTGTCTCCTGTGTCAAACTCCTATTCACCTTCTTGAATCTCCGCGCGCCCACACCGAACATCAAAATCCCCTATCACTTTAGTAGTGTAGGGAGATCTGCCGGTTTCAACCGCCGACAACAACGGAGGAAGATCCTTAAGAGGTAGAATTCTATGGTGATGATGAAGAGGAAGATGAGACACACAAGGAGGATGAAGATGAAGCACATGAGGATGACGAACCCCATGAGGAGGAGCCACAAGCGGATAACCGAGAGGATGAACCCGCACATCAAGAGGATGTACCTACAGTCCAGGAAAGTTCACCGGTGCCTGTTGGAACCAAAAAGGAGGATGAAGGTCCAATTTCCATTTTGCTCAATAATTCCGCTCTTATGGGACCGATGGAGGATTTGTAGCTAAGCAACTGAAAGAGTTCATTGACCTATGCAATATGCTCCCGGAGTACTACGTTAAGAGGATTCCTCGCTATGGATGTGAAGAATGGAGGGCTCTAGTTACTACTAAGAAGTAGTCTGCAGAGGTTCATTTTTAGGCGGGGCGTAATTCAAGACTCAATAAAATGGTGAGACAGAGATTTTACGTAGTTCGGGCCTCCTGAGTGTAATACCCTACTCCACGGGTTGTGTTGTATGCTTGACTGAGTATGCGTATGAGCAGCTTGAGATTGGTTGACTTGTGTTCTACCGTGCACCGCAACCCTTTTATATGACAAGGACTGGCTGTTACAGTGAACCCAAGGCCCACACGTGGCCCCGATTGTATAAACATCCTATACACGGTCTAGGTGCTTAACAATGGTTTATATGTGTAATAACATGCCTTAATTGCAGCATTACCAGACTTGAAGGTCCTTTGATCATGCATCATTAATGCGGAATTAATAACGCGTTAACCATGTCTTGCAATGGCTGATTTATAGCCTTGAATGTCCGCATCGTTGGAGACCCCAGAGTTCTTCCCGTTGAAGAGATAGGTCCGAATATGTGACATGTAGCATCGCTGGAGCTTCACTTAGCAGGGAGGCAGGTCCGACACTGTGGGACACATGGCAGCACCAGAGCTTCCCTTAGAAGGGAGGCAGGTTCGGCACCTCAGGACACATGGCAGCGCTAGAGCCACCCTTAGTAGAAACGCAGGTCTGGCACCATGGGACACACAGTAGCACTGGAGCCACCCTTAGAAGGGAGGCAGGTCGGGCACTGCAGGACATGTGGAAGCATCAGAGGTCCACTTTCCTAGAATGTATGACTCAACGCATCTTCTTCTGGTATGAGAGGGTACCTGGTTCGCAGGATACCGACAGTGGCCCTCAAGCCCACCCGAGGGTGAGGTTCCGATCCTAGTGGTTGGACCACTATCTCTTCCCACGTTGCTTCTTTGACTATTCACTTGGGCGGTTGAAACGACGGCATGCTCCTGTGCCATCGCTACATGGCTCTTCTTGGTTTTGCAGGTGAGATACATGACGTCCGGATCTAACGCAATTGAAGGGCACCGGTTCCCAGTATGATTTTCGTTTCGGTTTCCAGCGCAATGTTTATAACCCTATCAGGCCACCACTCTTGATCTTCCAACATCTCATCATGACAATGGTTCACCCGGTGTGACTTTTTTGGCCAAGTGGACATGGGCCCCCTTGTCATAGACGAGGTAACTATGCGATGCGTAATCAGGCTCTGCGTGCAGTTGCCATCCAAGCATTGCAGGGGCTAATAAAGGAAGAGGCTTTGCAAGGGGAGAGAACTCTTACGCCTCGATCAGTTTGCTTGCGCATAGAGCTCTCCACTTCATCCCCTGCATCGCATTCTTAGCTTTTGCCCAACTTTGCGATGATGGAACTTGGACTTACTCCCAACAAACTTGTGATCAAGAGTGATCTCATAAGAGTTCGGAAGTTGATGGGCTGGCAGAGCCCCTCCTTCGACAATGCTATTTTCCATGGGAAGCTCCTTTTCAAGAAGGAGAGCTCTGGTGACATCGACTTCTTCTCGGCATGCACCATGGTTGGGCTAGTCCCGCCACTCTCCTATTTCCTGCTGATGCTGCTGGAATTGTACGGACTTCAACTCCAGCACCTCAACCCTCACTCAATCTTGATGGTGGCGATCTTCGTCCAATTCTATGACATGTGGGTGGGCGTGCGACCCTGCGTTCCGCTGTTCAAGATTTTTTTCACCCTCCGAACAACTGGGGAAAGGTAACAGTCTCATCGGATTTTACTACTTCATGAGACGTTGAAATCCTCCATTCAAGTACATCAGATCCTTTGCCTCTGGAAAGTGGGAGACTTTGAGACCTATGTGTGCTGAATACATTGGCTTTGTCGATAAATATTTTGACTTCCAAAACACCTTTTTCAACATGGTCTGACTCGAGATCCGAACTCCAGCAAGGTCCGACAATAGGTCCGACTTGTTTTGGGTAGCTCCGGCAAGGTCCGACTTGCTTTGACTAGGTCCAACTTATTTGTCTAGGTCCGACTTATTTTGGTTAGGTCCGACTTGCTGTGGCTAGGTTCGACTTGCTTTGGTCCGACTTATTTTGGTTAGGTCTGACTTGCTATGGCTAGGTCCGACTAGCTTTGGTCAGCTCCGGCGCTAGGTCTGACTAGCTTTGGTAAGATACAGCGCTAGGTCCAACTAGCTTTGGTAAGCTCCAGCGCTAGGTCCTGCTAGCTTTGGTAAGCTCCGGTTCAAGGTCCGGTTAGCTTTGGCAAGGTTCAAAGCTTGATCAAAGTGGTTCGCTTTTAACTTGCAATGTTTCGAACTTGCTTTTTGGATTATGAAAAGTTTTCTTAGTATTCTTTTACTAAGTTTTTGGTGTGTTTTGGTGGTTATGGTTGATATCTTTTTGCTATGGTTTGCGACATTCTTATGTTATACGCTCACGTAAGGTGTTGTAGTTTCGGAACTAACGTGAGTCAAGTTGAGGACCTGTGCTTGGAAGTATTAGATGTTTATTCATGTGCAGGTGTTGCTTGAGTTCAAGACATGGCTGGTGACAGGATCCATTGAACTAGTCTTAGGAAGAAGATGAGGTTCAACAACCAAGTTCGGGAGGAATTGTGGTTGAGTTGATCAGGTGGTAGCGCAACATGTTCGAATCAAGAACAATGCATATGAAGGTATCATTGACGTTGTTGGAAGGTGTTTTCACTGTGCAAGGAGTGCATGGACATGGCTACATGGTTCTGAGGCGTTATGAAGGGATGTGGACGTAAAAAATTAGTTGAAAAGGTCCAACCGAGTAGGTTATGGACTCAGGCTGCGGCTCAATTGCGTTTGACTCAAATATGGAAAGATTTGAGTTGGTTATGATAGGATTTCTTGTGGGTCACGAAGTTGGGTTGTTTTGGGAATGTGGGATACGTTCCTTAGGTGTTTGGAAGTCTTAATATTTCTTCTATCTGCGTATACAAGAGTCTTGAGCAGTTATGGAAAGTTTCGATTCATGAACTGAGTAGGATTAGAGTCCTAGTTTGAGTTGAGTTGGCCTTCGGGCTGGTTATATAAGCAAGGGGACCAGAGCTCGTGGCGCACGACTTTGGGGCTGTTCCTCTTGTGTTTTGATCAATAAAATTTGTAGTCTAAAGGATCTTTTGTGCCTTTTTTCGTCCGACTTGTTTCAGACAAGTTTGTCTCGTCGAGTTTCTGCATGGCACTACCTTGCTTTGATGGTTTTATCATAACTCGAGTTTTGCAGATCCAATTGACGTGAATCTTTTCAGGTTGTATTGAAAACATAATTATCTATCATCAGTAAAAATTTCACGGTCATTGGACTTGTGGTTTATGATCTACACGAGTTTCTTTGTAGTGTTCCAAAACTGTTTTTCTCGGGTAGACCAGATTAACCTTTATTCGATCTTTAGATTGTAACTTGAGTTTGTCTCGACGGATTTTTGTGATTCATGTTGTGACGTCTTCATGACTTGATTCTCCACAATTTATGTTGATTTAGTCACAATTTATCATGTTTATATTAGTCGCACACATGATTTCTTTAATAGATCAATTTTCTACCAGGGGTTTTCATTGCTTCCGCTAAAAAGTTTTAATGTACCATTCAGCCCCCCTGATAGCTTTACACATGCTCTTCAATCCAACAATTGGTATCAGAGCCAGGTTGCTCTAACCTTTGTTATTTGCACATACTTTTGACTAATTATTATGGAGAAATACTCCACAAAATCTTGTGTCTTTAGTGGTATTAATTTTCGGGTTTGGAAGGCACGTATGGAAGCTTTTATCAAGGCACAAGGCTTTGCAATATGGGAAAAGGTGTACAAGCCTTACGACGTGCCGTCAAACGATCAAGTCAGAACTACAAAGATGAGATATGTCGACAAAAACAACTAGGATCGCAACTTGATCATACAAGGATTAACTCAAAGCGACTTTGACCGTGTTGCTCACCTCCGATCTGCATATGATGTGTGCAAAGCACTCTTTGACTACCACGAATGATCCAACACGATCAAGGAGGTGAGACAAGACATGCTCAAAAAGGAGTACTTGCGCTTTGAGACGTAACCAAGTGAGTCCATCGACAATCTCTTTGCTTGTTTTAATAAAATTATCAGCAACTTGCGTAGCGTCAATGTTAATTTTTCAGATGCTGAGAATGCTAGACAATTACTAAGTGCATTAGAATTGTAAATTTGGGAGATGAAAGTTACATCTATTCGTAAATCTACTGTCATGAGTACACTTACTTTAGATGTTCTATATTCTAAACTAAAAACTAATGAAATTGGCATAATCTCACGTAAGAACCCCAACATGTCTCTTGCATTCGTTTCTCCACATGACATGCCTAGCTCCGGCCCATCATCTTGTGGAACACTTGCTTTGTTGTCCTCTCTAACCCTTGAACAAATTGAAGAGTTTCCATAGGAAGAACTTGCACTCATCTCTATTCGATTCTTAAAAGCATTGCAAAATGTGAGAACTAGAAGGAGAGGAAGTGCCAAACCTCAATGATGCTTCGAATGTGGTAAGACAAGACATTTTTGCACGGATTGCCCTAACCTTTCAGGTGCTACTTCCGGTGATGAAATGAAAACAAGGATGAAGCATTCCTCTTCAAACAACAACAAGAAAAAAAGGGTTTTACTAGATTCCAATTGGTGAATAGTTTTATCTCCGCACTTCAAGAACTTGGCTCGAGCGATGTGGACATCGGAAGTGACGAAGATGAAGATGATTTGGCAAACTTGTGTTTCATGGCGGGCAAGTCAAGATCAAGTATGGAGGAGGCAGAACACAACAGCGACAATGAAGAGGTATATCCTACTTGCGAGGAAATGCGTGATGCTATTTCTCATGCCACTGTTATAGTTAAGAAAAAGGACAAAAAGCTTAGGGACAATGCTGTTAAAATTGAGTCACTAGAGTCTGAAATTAATCATTTGAAAATCTTGATTCTTAGTGATGATTCTTGTTCTTCATGTGATTTAATGCATGAACAATTGTCCTCCTTAAGAAGTGCACACTCCTCCATTCTTGATAAACTTGAGTTAGAGATTTAAAAGAACAAAAATCTTGTTGCACTTAATGACAGAAACTTAAAAGATGCTTCTTGTTCTACAATTGATTTGCATTGTTCTACCTGTAATGATCTTAAAAAGAAACTAAAAGATGCTATGAATGAAATTTCAATACCGAACAATGCTTTACGTGCTCATGAAGTTAAATATTGTTATAATTGCAAACTAAAAGGAAAAACTTCATGTGAAAACTGCTTAGAATTGTCTAAGAAACTTGATGACATGAATAGGACACTAGAGCAGTTTTGTATTGGGAACAAAAATCTAAATTTGCTGCTGAATTTGTCCAAGTAGGAGAGGAGTAGAAGGAGTCTCTTCCCAATTTCCAATTGGGAAAGGTATGTCTCCCATATTGCTATTTGTATTTGTGACTTTATTCTCAATAAAGATGTTATCTTTAGTCTTCCATTGTTCATATACTTTGATGAAGCGTTTCTTATTTGATTGTGGATTCCATGTATGTGGTAGGAATAGTATTTATGATTATGCTATACCATTATCATTATATCTTCATAAACACTATAAACCTCCACTATAGTCTATTAGCTATGATATGATTATGTTAGCATGAATCACTTATGCTATGAATTAACATTGGTTCAACGATGATTTAGTTCATTGCCTTAGGATGGCTTGTGCCTAGGCTCTTAAAGTAATTACTTAATATGTTGACATGGTGCTAGGATAGAGAGTAGCATTGAATGTATTGTATGCCCGCAGATTGAAGAGGTAGGCAGTAGGTTGTGACAGCCCTATCTGTCCTTTGTAATCCTCCAAGTCCGGCTATGCCACAGGCTCTTGGCGAGAGCCGTCCTAGTATTGCTAGGGGTAAACCCATGCTCAATGTGTTAATCCACTTAGCATGAGAATTCATAATTGACATGATCATTAGTAACTAACCTATGCTATGTATATGTACATTAGAAGCATTGTAGGAGTCTCTACCTAGTTCTTAGACTAGTCCCTCTTTACCCCATTTATCCCCTTAGGATAGAATGCTCTTGTGTGTGTCACACGACCTCAATTACCCTTTATCCAACCTTGCTAGAACCCTACCTATGCCAACATAGCCTCTCTACTTGATGATTGTTTTACTTCCATCCAGCCTTCCTTTGGGAGAATATAAATGACACCCTTTGGGAATACTCTTAGAGGAGAAATGCTACATCGATAGTTTTCGTGTGCTTGCGGATTTACATGTACAATCTAAAATCTATTAACAAACATTTCTAGCACCACTTCTAGAGATGAATTGTTAGTAGTGCATAGGAAATATAAACAGTGGATGCAACAACATGCTAAGGATGTCGAAGTATTCACAAAGGGATGTTTCACGAAGCTGACAATCGCCAGGAAGTCCCTGGAGGACTGCAGACCACACAGTCAATCAAAGCCCAACACATCTGGGACTTCTTAGGACGAGCTAATAATGTACTGGTACCTCTGGGATTTAGTCAGTTCTGTCTGAGTGACCCGAAGCCAGAAGTTGTTCAAGCTCTGACAGCTCTAAACTCAAACAGAGCTAAGTTGGTGGCGCTAGAAGACGTCATCAATGACCAGCTTGAGACGGAGGGTAAGAACTTGGCGAAGCCAGTCGCAGAATATGTGCTGACTTGTTTCTGCAGCTGGAACCCCTCAATCTCGCTAGATCCGATGGTAGATGGGCCCATCGTAGAGACGAATGGATGTTGCCAAGGCCAATATGCAGAAAGCCACCCAGAAGGTCGCTACGTGGTTCCAATGCAACTCCAGCGACTAGTTAGGACCTCTTCATCCTCCTGTATCTTCACGCTTGTAAAGACTTGAACTTTGAATGATTGAAATTCTCCTGAACTTCATATTTTGTCTTCATTGTTGTTATTGTTGTAGCTTAGTTGGCCCCCTAGTAGATGTACTCAATTGATTGAGGACGTCTACCATTAGGTACTTAGCAATGACTTGAAACTTTTGTGGTACCTCTCAGCTTCGACTATGGCCTCCGAGCACTTTGTTAACTTTTAAAACATCGTTGACCGGCCCCCTGGGTGGTCCTGGAGCTTGATGCTCTGACGGTGCCCTTCATCAACATACGAAACGTTGATGCCGAGCCTCCTGGGTGGTGGCGGAGCTAGATGCTCTAGCAGCGTCCATCATCAACATGCGAAACATTGACGTCGGGTCCTCTAGGGACGTCAAAACTCCTAGTATGTGGGTGTAATTCATTTGTCCTGCACATGAAAGACAAGAAAGTGGTAAAATGCTTCTACTTGCCTATATCTTAGTCGTGGCTCACTATCCTTATTTTAATTTTAGGTCCTAATCAATTTTATGTGACAATAATTAGTCTAACGGTTGTACTTCCATAGGTCCTGTGTCCAAACCCGCCTTACTGTGACACAACACCAAAATAGGTAGAGTGGTGTACTTAGAGTGCTGGACCAGGCTAAGTTTTTAGCCGACTCCAACCTTGTCATTGGAATAGGTTTTCGAGCGAGTAGGCCATTCAGCGAACACTAGATCCTGAAAAAGACTACCAATAACACTTATATATATATCACATGAATTCTTAGAAACCAATTTTCAAAGGGATTGCACAGCCTCACTATTGGTAGGAAGATATATATGGAATTGAAAAGTGCATGCGCAAAGCAAATGCACGTAAAATCTGTTTTCATGTAATTGTATTTCATAATAGGTCCAAATAACAGGGGAAGGCAAGGACACACTTAAATTATTGTACCAGGTTAAGTGTGTTATACATCTTGGACCAACCCGACTCTATTCATAGACACTATGAAATACTTATACAAAAATAGACTCACCTCCGTGCTAAGTGTATAACTTATAGAGGTGCTCTATATTCCAGGGGTTGAAAAGTGGTGTTCCATCCTCTGTTTCCAAGTGAACACATCCGGGGTGGGTGTGAGACCTATGTGTGCTGAATACATTGGCTTTGACAATAAAAGTTTTGAATGCTGCCATAACATCTTTTAGCAAGGTCCGACTCTAACTCCGAGCTTTTGCAAGGTCCGTCAATAGGTCTGACTTTCTTTTGTCTAGATCCGACATGTTTTTTCGTAGCTCTGGTGAGCTTTGTCTTTAGCTCTGGCATGTCTTTGATAGCTCCGGCATGTCTTTGTTAAGCTCTGATTTGTTTTGCTAGGTCCGACTTATGTTGGATAGCTCTGACATGTTTTTCTAGCTCCGACTTTTGGGGTGACTAGTTCCAACTAGTTTTGGTTAGCTCCGGCGCTAGGTCCGACTAGCTTTGGTAAGCTCCGGCGCTAGGTTGTACAAGCTTTGGTAAGCTTCGGCTCATGCTGTGGTTAGCTTTGGCAAGGTCCGGTGCTTGATCGCAATGTTCCGGCTTTTTATGTGAAATGTTTCGAACTTGTTTTATATTCTTGGAAAGATTGCTTATTATTCATTTGCTAAGTTATTGGTGCGTTTTGGTTGATATTGCTGATATCATTTTGATATGTTTTGCAACATGCTTATGTGAGGTGCTCATGTAAGGTGTTGTGTTCAGAACTAACTTGAGTCAAGTCGTGGACTTGGGCTCGTATGGATTGGTTGTTTGTTCATGTGCAGGTGTTGCTTGAGTTAAAGTCATGGCTGGTGACAGGATCTTTTGGACTAGTCTCAGGGAGGAGATGAGGTTCCAACAACCAAATTCAGGAGGAATTGTGGTTGAGTGGGTTAGGAGGTCACGCAGGATGATTGAATCAAGGGAAGTGCATACGAAGGTTACTAAACGTCGAAGGAAGGTGTTTGTACGTATGCATGAGGTGCATGACGTGGAAACATGGTTCCAAAGATGTTTTATGGATGGGAATATCTGGTTGGAAGGATCGGATCGTACCGGTTGATGAGTTTGGCTGTGGCGGAGTCGGTTGTGGCTCGGTATGGAAAGTGTCGAGTTGGTTATGTTAGGATTTCGTGTGGGTCACGAATTTGAGTTGTTTTAGGAATATGAGATATGTTCCTAATGTGTTTGGAAGTCTTAAGATTGCTTCTATCTGCGTATAGAAGAGTCCTAAGCAGTTATAGAAAGTTTCGATTCGTGAGCCGAGTAGGATTAGGGTCCTGATTTGAGTTGAGTTGGCTTTCGAGCTGGTTATATAAGCAGGGGGGCCAGAGCTCGTGGTGCACGACTGTGGGGCTGTTCCTCTTATGTTCTATTGAATAAAATTCATAGTTTGAAGGAACTTTGTGTCTTGTTCGTCCGACTTGTTCCAGACAAGTTTTACTCGTCGAGTTTCTGGACAACACTACCTTTCGTCGATGGTTTTATCATAACTCGAGTTTTACAGATCCAATTGATGTGATTATTTTTGTGTTGTCTTCACAACTTGATTATCTATCATCTTTCACAATTTCATAGTCATTGGATTTGTGGTTTCTAATCTACACGAGCTTCTTTATAGCGTTCCAAAACTGTTTTTTCTCGGGTAGGACAGATCGACCTTTGTTCTATCTTTTGACCATAACATAAGTTTCTCTCGACGGATTTGAGTGATTCTTCTTGTGTTTTCTTCGTGACTTGATTCTCTCTGATATACATCACTTTTGTCACGGTGAAACACATTTAGATTAGTCTCACACATGATTTCTTTAACAGATTGTTTTTCTGCCGAAGGGGTTGGGATTTAATTGTTTCCGCTGCGTAAGATTTTTAAATATACCATTCACCCCCACCCTCTGGTAGCTTTTCACGTGCTCTTAGATCCTACAATTGGTATCAGAGCCACGGTGCTCCAATCATTGTGATTTGCACGTGTTTTTGACTAATCATCATGGAGAAATACTCCGCCAAACCTTGTGTGTTTGCTGGTATTGATTTTCAGGTTTGGAAGGCACGCATGGAGGCTTTCATCTAGGCGCAAGGCTTCGCAATATGGGAGAAGGTGTACAATACTTATGAAGTGCCACCTAACGATCAAGTTATGGCTACAAACCTACGGACATCAACAACAACAATAAAGCCCAAAACTTAATCATCCAAGGACTCACTCAGAGCGACTTCGACCGCGTTGCACATCTCTGATTGGCATACGATGTATGGAGAGCACTTTGTGACTATCATGAAGGATCCAAAACGATCAAGGAGATAAGGCAAGACATGTTTAAGAAAGAATACATGCGCTTCGAGATGCAACCCGGTGAGTCCATCGATGATCTCTTTGCTCGCTTTAACAAAATTCTTAGTAACTTGCGTAGCGTCAACGTTAATTTTTCTGATGCTAAAAATGCTAGCAACTTCTTAGTGCCTTAGACATGTCAATGTGGGAGATGAAAGTTACATCTATTCGTGAATCTACTGTCATGATTACACTTACTTTAGATGTGCTTTACTCTAAACTCAAAACTCATGAAATTGACATCTTATCATGTAAGAACTCAAATAAGTCTATTGCATTTGTCTCACAACGTGATATGCCTAGCTCCGGCCAATCATCATCTTGCAATACTCTTGCTTTGTTGTCCTCACTAACCCTGGAATAGATCGAGGAATTTCCAGAGGAGGAGCTAGCACTTCTGTCTACTAGGTTCTCAAAAGCATTGCAAAATGTGAGAACTAGAAGGAGAGGAAGCTCCGGACCTCAACGATGCTTCAAATGTGGTAAGACAGGACACTTTAGTACATAGTGTCCTAACCTTTCAGATTCTACTTACCGAGAAGAAAAACAATCAAGGACGAATCACTCCTCAACAAATGATAAGAAGAAGAAGAAGGGCTTTACAGGTCGCCAACTGGTGAACAGTTCTATCTCCGCACTTCAGGAACTTGTCTCAAGCGACGTGGACATTGGAAGTGATGAAGATGGAGATGATTTGGCCAACTTATGCTTCATGGTGGGCAAAACAAGATCAAGATCAAGTCAGGAGGATGCAGAACACAACACTGATAACGATGAGGTATGTTCTACTCGTAATGAAATGTGTGATGCAATTTCTCGTGCAAATATTATTGTTATGAAAAAGGACAAAAAGCTTAGGGATAATGCTGCTAAAATTGAATCAGTAGAATCTGAAATCAACCATTTGAAAACATTGATTCCTAATGATGATTCTTGTCCCTCGTGTGATTTAATCTATGAACAATTGTCCACATTAAGAACTGCACATTCCTCTACTCTAGATAGACTTGAACTTGAAATTGAAAAGAACAAAAAGCTTGCTGCACTTGACATTGGAAACTTAAAAGATGCTTTTTGTTCTAAAATTGATTTGCATTGTTCTAGTTGTGATGATCTTGAAAATAAACTAAAAGATGCTACGAATTAAATTTCAATATTGAATAATACTTTACGTTCTCATGAAGTTAAATATTGTTCCAATTGCAAATTAGAAGGAAAAACTTCATGTGGAAATTTCCTTGATTTGTCCGATAAACTTGATAACATACATAGGACATTAGATCGGTTTTGTAATAGGAATAAGAACCTAAACTTGTTGCTGAATTCTTCCAAGTCTTGCAAAGATAAAACTGGTTTAGGTTTTGATTCTCATGCTCATGCTAAGGCACATCCACCTAAAATTGTAAAGTCATTAGGAAGTGGTTTGATTCAAACAGTTCCTAAACAAAAAGAAGTGGTTTTCAAATCTGCAGGAGTGTTGTCTCATTCGGTTTCAAATAAAAATATTTCTTGCTCATATAGACATAGACACAAAGTTAAATTTCATTGTACCTACTGTGGTAGAGATGGTCATGTCAGAGATTTTTGTTATAGACTAACTAAACAACAGAAAAGGGAAAGAATGATTGCTAGATCTCATAACTTTCATGCAAAATTTGCTGCACATATTAAACCAAATGCCAGGAACATGCAACCTGCTGTTATGAGTCAAGAACATTCAAAGTTTACCTCCGGACCTTCTGTTTTGCCTCCGGAGCTACTGATTTTGGTGCTACACAAGTAACACCTTATAGGTCAGTAGTTAAGAATAAAAAACCTCAAACTTTGACTCATAAACCTGATGTTTTATCTCAGCTTTCGCGTGTTTTTCCTGCTACACATCCTGTGACTCAGTACTTGATACATAAATGCCTTTTGACCAACCCCAGTATTGAGTCATCGACGTATTGTGCTTCTATGTAGGATACAAGCTTGAGGAAGGAGAACATTTGGATTATGGATTCAGGTTGCTCACGCCACATGACCGGTAACAAAGAATGGTTCTCCTCCCTCTCTTTTGTGTCACGTGTAGAGAATGTTACTTTTGCCGATTATTCTTCAACTCCTACAATTGCTAAGGGTTCGGTTAGAGTAAATGATCACTACACTTTGAAGGATGTAGAACTTGTCAAAAATTTAAAATACAACTTGCTTTTTGTTTCACAATTGCTGGATGAAAATCTGGAAATTATTTTCAATAAAAACGGTTGCAAAGTTGTAGGCTCAAATAGTGAGCTTATTTTTAACATGTCTTGGTTTGGAAGATTTTTTAAAGCTGATTTTGATATGTCTTCCTCTAATCATAGGTGTCTAGTTTCTAATGATTCAAAGGACTTATATTTTTGGCATCGTAGACTTGGTCACGTAGGCTTTGATCACCTAACGCGTGTTAGCGCTCTTGATCGCATATGTGGGCTGCCCAAGCTTAAAGGGGATAAAGAAATTGTTTGCTCTTCTTGTAGACATGCTAAGATGGTTGCAGGTTCACATACTCCTCTGACAATGATCATGACAACTGAACCGAGTCAACTTTTGCACCTTGACACCGTAGGACCTTCACGTGTTCAATCCTTCGGAGGTAAATGGTATGTTCTTGTGATTGTTGATGATTATTCTAGATACTCTTGGGTTTACTTTATGGCATCTAAGAATGAAACTTTATTTCTTAGATTATCAATTGATCATCCAAGATCTTTAAAAGCAATTAGAAGTGATAACGGAATTGAATTTAAAAATCAGTCTTTTGATCACTTTTGTGCTGAAAATGGAATAGATCATCAATTTTCTTCACCATATGTACCTCAACAAAACGGTGTTGTAGAAAGAAAGAACATAACCTTAGTTGAGATGGCTAGGACTATGCTTTATGAATATCAAACTCCTAGGAAGTTTTGGGCTGATGCGATTGCAACTGGTTGTTATGTCTCAAATCGTGTTTTCTTGCGTGCTAAGCTAGGTAAAACACCATATGAGCTCCGGTTTGGACATAGGCCTAGTGTTATGCACTTTTGGGTCTTTGGTTATAAATGCTTTGTTGAGAAACATGGTAATCTTGATAAATTTGAATCTAGATCCATTGATTCATGTTTCTTGGTTATCCATCTCATACTAGAGGCTATCGTGTGCTTTTACATGACACTAAAAAATTGTGGAGACTTGTGAGGTGTCTTTTGATGAAGCTAACCTAGGTACTAGCTCAAACATTGCAGGTCCGGATCCATATCCGCAGGGGGAGAGCATTTTCGTTGAAGATGAGGAAGAGGTGGAGCTGGTGCCCGAAAATTCAGCGACTAATGACTTTGGTTCAGCTCCGGATGTTGATTCTCAACCAGCAACGACAACCATCATTGCTGATCCAGATTGTCCTCAAGTCACAAGCTCATCAATTTTTGATGAACATGAAGAAGAAGAAGCTTGTGAAGTGTCCACTCCCCTCTGGGTTCTCAAAATTCATCCTCCACAACAGATTATTGGAAGCTTGCACGAACGAGTTACACGGTCCAGGTTTTGCGATCCAAACTCTCATACTCATTCTGATTTTGTTGCTTCTTTTGAACCCAAAGATATATCACACACACTCACTATTGAATCTTGGATTATTGCCATGCAAGAAGAGTTAGAAAAATTTGAAAGAAACAATGTTTGGAAACTTGTACCTCCACCTCACAGTCACACTTTAATTGGAACTAAATGGGTGTTTAAAAATAAATAAAGTGAGGATGGGGTTGTGGTTAGGAATAAGGCTAGGTTGGTTGCTCAAGTTTTCACTCAAGTTGAAGGTCTAGATTTTGATGAAACTTTTGCTCCTGTTGCTAGATTAGAAGCCATAAGAATTTTGTTAGCTTTTGCTGCATCTAAAGGTTTTAAACTATATCAAATGGATGTTAAAAGTACTTTTCTCAATGGCTACATAGATGAGGAGGTTTATGTCAAACAACCACCGGGTTTTAAAAATTCATATTTTCCTAATCATGTTTACAAACTGTCCAAAGCCTTGTACGGTCTCAAACAAGCCCCTAGAGCATGGTATGATAGGTTAAAAACATTCTTACTTGAAAAGGGGTTTACCATGGGCAAGGTTGATAAAACTCTTTTTGTGCTTAAGCATGGCAATGACTCATTATTCGTTCAAGTGTATGTGGATGATATTATCTTTGGTTGTGCTTCTCATGATCTTGTGTCCAAGTTTTAATCTATGTTGAGTTCAGAATTTGAGATGAGTATGATAGGAGAACTCACGTACTTTTTGGGGCTGCAAATCAAGCAAACCAAGGAGGGTACCTTTGTGCATGAAACGAAGTATACAATAGACCTTCTAAGGCGCTTCAACATGGACAAAAGCAAGCCTCTTTAGACACCAATGGGAACAACAACAACACTTGAACTTGATGAAGATGGTGAACCCGTGGATCAAAAAGAATATAGAAGCATGATCGTATCACTTTTGTACCTCACGGCATCAAGACCGGACATACAAATTAGCGTATGTCTTTGTGCATGTTTTCAAGCCTCCCCACGTGCTTCACATCGTCAAGCCGTTAAAAGGATTCTTAGGTACTTACATGGAACTCAAGAATTTGGCATTTTTCTTCCTTCTTCCTCAACCGTTACTTTGAAAGCTTTTTCCGATGCTGATTTTGGAGGTTGTAGGATTGATAGGAAAAGTACTTCTCGTGCTTGTCATTTTCTTGGTAATTCACTTGTTGCATGGTCATCTAGAAAACAAAGTTCAGTTACACAATCCACCACTGAATCTGAATATGTAGCTGCTGCTAGCGCTTGTTCACAAATTCTTTGGATTGTTCAAACACTTAAGGACTATGGGGTTGATCTAGATAGTGTTCCACTGTTTTGTGACAACACTAGTGCTACTTGCAATGCTAAAAACCCCGTGCAACATTCGAGAACTAAGCACATTTACATTAGGTATCACTTTCTCCGTGATAATGTTGAAAAAGGAAACATTGTGCTTCACCATGTATATATTGAACAACAATTGGCTGACATTTTTACAGAACCTTTGGATTTCACTCGTTTTTGTTACATTCGTAGTGAAATAGGGGTTATGCATCCTCATGGCTTAAATTGAGGGGGAGTTTTGAAACTTGGGAAGTCTATGTGTGAATCTGAACTAAAATAATATGAGCATAGTATTTCATACATATATGACTTGTGATTCCTTTTACATGCTGAAAGTTCTTACTACATTACTCATGTTATACATTTTGTAGTTTTTGCCATGACTAGTAATTGGAATAATTACTTACACAAGATCAGGTCATGATCGAACTTTCTTGCTGTTTTGAACTTGTTGCACGTTCACAAGTTCTTTTAATCGTAAAGAATTAATCAAGTAATCAACTCACATGTTGAGTTTTTATGAACAAATATAAATTGTGAAAATTCAAGAGAATATGCATGCATCACACTTCTTCTTTTGAGATGGCTTATCATTGCACATAGATATGAACTTGGAAGAAGTTGTGTATGACTAAAACCATGTCCTTAAGCTTCTGATTGTCAAATGACATAGGCTTGGCTTGGTTGGTTAGAATAAGGCAGATGCGCATATAATCTCTTGCAAATATAATATGATCTAAATTTGTGCTTTGAAAAATAATAAAATGCAGCAACAAGTGTCATGCTTTCAGGTATTAAAATAGTTAAGTTTGTGAGATCATGACTTGCTTAAATTGAAAATTACATTTGATCTCTAGCATGGCTTACACTACTTTATGTATCTCATTGTTGTGATAGTGTAAGTTACTTGATAATATGACTTGGATGAGCTTTGTTTTATATGTATATGTTATAATATGCTCATAATAATTAAAATTTCTCTTTTCAACCTTGCCGAATACATTGTCCAAGGGGGAGAGATAATATGTGAATTTTTTAAAGATAAGTATGCAAGGGGGAGAATTGATTACACATCGCACATATTCAAAATTGTTTTGGCACGATTCTTCTCAGGGGGGGGGGATTTATTTCTATCTCATTTGATTTTCAAAAAGGGGGAAATTGTTCTCAAAACTTTTCGTGCCAATGTTCAGATTTTAAATGGTGTTGTCAATGCATTCATCAAGGGGGACATTGTGAGACCTATGTGTGCTGAATACATTGGCTTCGATAATAAAAGTTTTGAATGCTGCCATAACATCTTTTAGCAAGGTCTGACTCTAGCTCCGAGCTTTTGCAAGGTCCGACAATAGGTCCGACATTCTTTTGTCTAGATCCGACATGTTTTTGGGTAGCTCCGGTGAGCTTTGTCATTAGCTCCGGCATGTCTTTGTTAAGCTGTAGGATCGAAGAGCACATGAAAAGCTACCAGATGGGGGGTGAATGGTAGATTTAAAAATCTTACGCAGCGGAAACAATTAAACCCCAAACCCTTTGGCAGAAAAACAATATGTTGAAGAAATCGTGTGTGAGACAAATCTAAACGTGTTTCACCGTGACAAAAGTGATAGATATCAGAGATAATCAAGTCACGAAGACAACACAAAAAGAATCACTCAAATCTGTCGAGGAAAACTCAAGTTATGATCGAAAGATCAAACAAAGGTCAATCTGCCCTACCCGAGAAAAACAGTTCTGGAACGCTGCAAAGAAACTCGTGTAGATCATAGACCACAAATCCAATGACCGTGAAATTTTGACAGATGATAGACAATCAAGTTGTGAAGACAACCCAAAAAGAATAACGTCAATTGGATCAGTAAAACTCGAGTTATGATAAAACCACCGACGAAAGGTAGTGCTGTCCAGAAACTCGACGAGTAAAACTTGTCTGGAACAAGTCGGACGAACAAGGCACAAAAGTTCCTTCAAACTACGAATTTTATTCAATAGAATACAAGAGGAACCGTCCCAAAGTCGTGCACCACGAGCTCTGGGCTCCCTTGCTTATATAACCAGCTTGAAAGCCAACTCAATGTCAACTAGGACTCTAATCCTACTCAGATCACGAATCGTAACTTTCCATAACTGCTCAAGATTCTTCTATACGCAGATAGAAGCAATCTTAAAACTTCCAAACACCTTAGGAACATATCCCACATTCCTAAACAACTCAAATTTGTGACCCATACGAAATCCTATCATAAAAAACTCAAATCTTTCCATATTTGAGTCAAACCCGACTCAGCCGCAGCCTGAGTCATAAACCGGTACGATCCGATCCTTCCAACCAGATCTTTCCTTCATTATCCCATCTTCGGAACCATGTTGCCACGTCATGCACCGCATGCATAAGTGTGAACACCTTCCTTCGACGTTCAGTATCCTTCATATGCACTGCCCTTGATTCAATCATCCTGCGCGACCTCCTGATCAGCTCAACCACAGTTCCTTCCGAACTTGGTTGTTGGAACCTCATCTCCTCCCTGAGACTAGTCCAATGGATCCTGTCACCAGCCATGACTTCAACTCAAGCAACACCTGCACATGAACAAAAAAACAATCCATACAAGCCCAAGTCCTCGACTTGACTCGAGTTAGTTCCGAACACAACACCTTATGTGAGCACCTCACATAAGCATGTTGCAAAACCACAGTAGAAACGATATCAACCGTATTCAACCAAAACGCACCGAAAACTTAGCAAATGAATACTAAGCAATATTTCCATAGATGTAAAGCAAGTATGAAACATTGCAAATGAAAAGCAGAAGCACTGCAGTCAAGTTCTGGACCTTGCCAGAGCAACCCGAAGCTTGAGCCGGAGCTAACAAAAGCTAGTAGAACCGAGCACCGGAGCTTACCAAAACTAGTACAACCAAGCTCCCGCCGGAGCTTACACAACTAGCAGGACCTAGCGCTGGAGCTAACCAGAACTAGTCAGAACTAGTAATCCCAAAAGCCAGAGCTAGAAAAATTAACTCGGAGCTTAGCAATAACATGCCGGAGCTATCAAAGACACGTCGGAGCTAAAGACAAAACTCACCGGAGCTAACCAAAGCTAGTCGGACCTTACCAAGAAGTCGGACCTAGCTACGAACATAGCCGGAGCTACCCAAAACAAGTCGGACCTACCGTCGGACCTTGCTGTAGCTCGGAGCTAGAGTCGGACCTTGATAAAAAGGTATTTTGATGATATTCAAAACTTTTATCATCAAAGCCAAATGTATTCACTACAAGCCAATGTATTCAAAATAAAATGAGAAGAAAATCCAAAAAAAAAAACATCTACCCCCTTTATTATTTCTCCTTATGCACATATTCTCTTTCTCTTCATGCTTATCTCTCCCCCTTTGACAATGTATTCAGCAAGTCATGAGCATATAAACAAATTATCTCTCCCTCTTTAGTTGTTATGAGCATATTATAACATATACATATAAACAAAGCTCATCCAAGTCATACTATCAAGTACCTTACATTATCACATCAATGAAATACATAAAGTAGTGTAAGCCATGCTAGAGATCAAATGTAATTTTCAATTTAAGCAAGTCATGATCTCACAAACTTAACTATCTCAAAACCTGATAGAATGACACTAGTTGCTGCATTTTATTATTTTTCAAAGCATAAATTAGATCATATGATATTTGCAAGAGATTATATGCGCATCTGCCTTATTCTAACCAACCAAGCCAAGCCTATGTCATTTGACAATCAGAAGCTTAAGGAGATGGTTTTAGTCATACACAACTTCTTCCAAGTTCATATCTAAGTGCAATGATAAGCTATATCAAAAGAAGAAGTGCGATGCATGCATATTCTCTTGATCTTTTCTCAATTTATATTTGTTCATAAAAACTCAACATGTGAGTTGATTACTTGATATATTCTTAATGATTAAAAGCATTTGTGAGCATGCAACAAGTTCAAAACAGCAAGAAAGTTCGACCATGACCAGATTTAGTGTAAGTAATTATTCCAATTACTAGGCATGGCAAAAACTACAAAATGTATAACACGAGTAATGTAGTAAGAACTTTCAGCATGTAAAAGGAATCACAAAGTCATATATGTATGAAATACTATGCTCATATTATTTTAAGTTCAGATTCACACATAGACTTCCCAAGTTTCAAAACTCCCCCTCAATTTAAGCCATGAGGATATATAACCCCTATTTCACTACGAATGAAACAAAAACGAGTGAAATCCAAAGGTTTTGTAAAAATGTCAGCCAATTGTTGTTCGGTATCTACATGGTGAAGCACAATTTTTCCTTTTTCAACATTATCTCGGAGAAAGTGATACCTAATGTCAATGTGCTTAGTTCTAGAATGTTGCACGGGGTTTTTAGCAATGCAAATGGCACTAGTGTTATCACAGAATAGTGGAACACTATCTAGATCAACCCCATAGTCCTTAAGTGTTTGAACAATCCAAAGAATTTGTGAGCAAGCACTAGCAGCAGCTACATATTCAGATTTGGCTGTGGATTGTGCAACGGAATTTTGTTTTCTAGAGGACCTAGCAACAAGAGAATTACCAAGAAAATGACAAGCACCGGAATTACTTTTCCTATTAATCCTACAACCCCCAAAATCAGCATCCGAAAAAGCTTTCAAAGTAACGGTTGAGGAAGAAGGAAGAAAAATGCCAAATTCTTGACTTCCATGTAAGTACATGAGAATCTTTTGACGGCTTGACGATGTGAAACACGTGGGGAAGCTTGAAACCGTGCACAAAGACATACGCTGAATTGTATGTCCGGTCTTGATGCCGTGAGGTACAAAAGTGATCCGATCATGCTTCTATATTCTTTTTGATTCACAGGTTCACCATCTTCATCAAGTTCAAGTGTTGTTGCTGTTCTCATTGGTGTCCGAAGAGGCTTGCTTTTGTCCATGTTGAAGCGCCTTAGGAGGTATTTGGTATACTTTGTTTGATGCACAAAGGTACCCTCCTTGGTTTGCTTGATTTGCAGCCCCAAAAAGTAAGTGAGTTCACCCATCATACTCATTTCAAATTCAAAACTCATCATTGCTGAAAACTTGGACACAAGATCATGAGAAACACAACCAAAGATAATATCATCAACATACACTTGAACGAATAATGAGTCATTTCCATGCTTAAGCACAAAAAGAGTTTTATCAACCTTGCCCATGGTAAACCCCTTTTCAAGTAAGAATGTTTTTAACCTATCATACCATGCTCTAGGGGCTCGTTTGAGACCGTATAAGGCTTTGGACAGTTTGTAAACATGATTAGGAAAATCTGGATTTTCAAAACCCGGTGGTTGTTTGACATAAACCTCCTCATCTATGTAGCCATTAAGAAAAGCACTTTTAACATCCATTTGATATAGCTTAAAACCTTTAGATGCTGCAAAAGCTAACAAAATTCTTATGGCTTCTAATCTAGCAACGGGAGCAAAAGTTTCATCAAAATCTAGACCTTCAACTTGAGTTAAACCTTGATCAACCAACCTAGCCTTATTCCTAACCACAACCCCATCCTCAGTTTGTTTATTTTTATATACCCATTTAGTTCAAATTAAAGTGTGACCTTGAGGTGGAGGTACAAGTTTCCAAACATTATTTCTTTCAAAATTTTCTAAATCTTCTTGCATGGCAATAATCCAAGATTCATTTGTGAGTGCGTGTGATATATCTTTGGGTTCAAAAGAAGCAACAAAAGCAGAATGAGCATGAGAGTTTGGATCGCAAAACCTGGACCGTGTGACTTGTTCGTGCAAGCTTCCAATCATCTGCTGTGGGGGATGATCTTTGTAAAACCGTAGGGGAACAGATGTCTCACAAGCTTCTTCTTCTTCATGTTCATCACAAATCGATGAGCTTGTGGCTTGAGGATGATCAGGACCAGCATAGGTGATAGCCGGAGCTTGTTCAATGTCCGGAGCTGGACACGTGTCAACTTCAGAACTACCAGGCAGTATAACCGGCTCTTCTTCTTCTTCTTAGAAAATACCCTCCCCACGAGGATACGGATCTGGTCCTGCAATACCGGAGCTAGTACCTGGGCTAGCTTCATCAAAAGACACTTCACAAGTCTCCACAATTTTGTTAGTGTCAAGTAAAAGCACACAGTAACCTCTAGTATGAGATGGATAACCAAGAAACATGCCATCAATGGATCTAGGTTCAAATTTATCAAGATTACCATGTTTCTTAACCAAGCATTTGCAACCAAAGACCCGAAAGTGTGTGACACTAGGCCTATGTCCAAACCGAAGCTCATATGGTGTTTTATCTAGCTTAGCATGCAAGAAAACACGATTTGAGACATAACAAGCAGTTGCCAACGCATCAGCCCAAAATTTCCTAGGAGTTTGATATTCATCAAGCATAGTCCTAGCCATCTCAACTAAGGTTCTGTTCTTTCTTTCTACAACACCATTTTGTTGAGGTACATATGGAGAAGAGAATTGATGATCTATTCTATTTTCAGCACAAAAGTGATCAAATGATTGATTTTTAAATTCAGTTCCATTATCACTTCTAATTGCTTTTAATGATCCTGGGTGATCAATTGATAATCTAAGAAATAAAGTTCTAAAGTGACTAAAAACTTCATTCTTAGATGCCATAAAGTAAACCCAAGAGTATCTAGAATAATCATCAACGATAACAAGAACATACCATTTACCTCCGAAGGATTGAACACGTGAAGGTCCTACGGTGTCAAGATGCAAAAGTTGACATGGTTCAGTTGTCATGATCATTGTGAGAGGATTATGTGAACCTGCAACCATCTTAGCATGTCTACAAGAAGAGCACACAATTTCTTTATCTCCTTTAAGCTTAGGCAGCCCACGTATGCGATCAAGAGCACTAACACGCGTTAGGTGATCAAAGCCTACGTGACCAAGTCTACGATGCCAAAAATATAAGTCCTTTGAATCATTAGCAACTAGACACCTATGCTTAGAGGAAGACATATCAAAATCAGCTTTAAAAACTCTTCCAAACCGAGACATGTTAAAAATAAGCTCACTATTTGAACCTACAACTTTGCAGCAGTTTTTATTGAAAATAATTTCTAGATTTTCATCTAGCAATTGTGCAACAGAAAGCAAGTTGTATTTCAAATTTTTGACAAGTGACACATCCTTCAAAGTGTAGTGATCATTTACTCTAACCGAACCCTTAGCAATTATAGGAGTTGAAGAATTATCGGCAAAAGTAACATTCTCTACACGTGACACAAAAGAGAGGGAGGAGAACCAATCTTTTTTACCGGTCATGTGGCGTGAGCAACCTGAATCCACAATCCAAATGTTCTTCTTCTTCAAACGTGTAACCTACATAAAAGAACAATACGTTGATGACTCAATACTGGGGTTAGTCAAAAGGCATTTAGGTATCCAGTACTGAGTCACACGACGTGCAGCAGGAAAAACACGCCAAAGCTGAGATAAAACAGCAGGTTTATGAGTCAAAGTTTGAGATTTTTTATTCTTGACTACTGACCTATAAGGTGTTACTTGTGTAGCACAAAAATCAGTAGCTCCGGAGGCAAAAACTGAAGGTCCAGAGGTAAACTTTGAATGTTTTTGACTCAAAATAGCAGGTTGTACATTCGGTTTAATGTGCGCAGCAAATTTTGCATGAAAGTTATGAGATCTAGCAACCATTCTTTCCCTTTTCTATTGTTTAGCTAGTCTATAACAAAAATCTATGACATGACCATCTCTACCACAGAAGGTAAAATGAAATTTAATTTTGTGTTCATGTCTAGATGAGCAAGCAATATTTTTATTTGAAACCGAATGAGGCAACACTCCTGCAGATTTGAAAACCACTCCTTTTTGTTTAGGAACTGTTTGAATCAAACCACTTCCTAATGTCTTTATAATTTTAGGTGGATGTGCCTTAGCATGAGCATGAAAATCAAAACCTAAACCAGTTTTATCATTGCAAGACTTGGAAGAACTCAGTAGCAAGTTTAGGTTCTTATTCCCATTACAAAACCGATCTAATGTCCTATGCATGTCATCAAGTTTGTTGGACAGATCAAGGCAATTTTCACATGAAGTTTTTCCTTTTAGTTTGCAATTGGAACAAAATTTAACTTCATGAGAACGTAAAGCATTGTTCAATATAGAAATTTCATTCATAGCATCCTGTAGTTTCTTAACTAGATCATCACAAGTAGAACAATGCAAATCAATTGTAGAACAGCTAGCATCTTTCAAGTTTTTATCATTAAGTGCAGCAAGCTCTTTGTTCTTTTTAATTTCTAACTCAAGTTTATCAAGTGTGGAGGTGTGCACACTTCTTAATGAGGACAATTGTTCATATATTAAATCACATGAGGAACATGCATCATCACTAGGAATCAAAGTTTTTAAACGGTTGATTTCAGATTCTAGTGATTCAATTTTAGCAGCACTATCCCTAAGCTTTTTGTCCTTTTTCTTAACAATAACAGTGGCACGAGAAATAGCATCACACATTTCTTCGCAAGTAGGACATACCTCTTCATTGTCGCTGTTGTGTTCTGCCTCCTCCATACTTGATCTTGACTTGCTCGCCATAAAGCACAAGTTTGCCAAATCATCTTCATCTTCATCACTTCCAATGTCCACGTCACTTGAACTGAACTCTTGAAGGGCGGTGATGAAACTGTTGATCATCTTGCATCCTATGGTACCTTTCTTCTTGTTGTTGGAATTTCCAGAGGAGGTCCGGACCTTGCTTTGTTTTTCTTCCCGGGTGGTCGGATCTGAAAGTTTAGGGCATTCTGTATGAAAGTGTCCTGTTTTACCACATTCAAAACAGCGTTGAGGTCCGGAGCTTCCTCTCCTTCTAGTTCTCACATTTTGCAATGCTTTTGAGAATCTAGTAGAGATGAGTGCCAACTCCTCTTCTGGAAATTCTTCGATCTGCTCTAGGGTTAGTGAGGACAACAAAGCAAGAGTATTGCAAGGTGATGATTGGCCGGAGCTAGACATATCACGTTGTGAGACAAATGCAATAGACTTGTTTGGGTTCTTACGTGCTAGGATGTCAATTTCATGAGTTTTTAGTTTAGAATAAAGTACATCTAATGTAAGAGAACTCATGATAGTTGATTCACGAATAGATGTTACTTTCATCTCCCAAATTGACATGTCTAATGCACTAAGAAGTTGCCTAGCATTCTCAGCGTCAGAAAAATTAACATTGACACTACGTAAGTTGCTGAGAATTTTATTGAAACGAGCAAAAAGGTCATCGATAGACTCACCTGGTTGCATCTCAAAGTGCATATATTCCTTTTTGAACATATCTTGTTTTACCTCCTTGATTGTGTTGGAGCCTTCATGATAATCACAGAGAGCTCTCCAAACATGGTATGCTGATCGGAGGTGCGCGACACGATCAAAGTCGCTTTGAGTGAGTCCTTGGATGATCAAGTTTCGGGCTTTGTTGTTGTTGTCGACGTCCCGTAGGTTTGTGGTCGTGACTTGATCATTTGATGGCACTTCGTAAGGCTTGTATACCTTCTCCCATATTGCAAAGCCTTGTGCCTGGATGAAAGCCTCCATGCGTGCCTTCCAAACCTGAAAATCAATACTAGCAAACACACAAGGTTTGGCGGAGTACTTCTCCATGATGATTAGTCAAAAACACGTCCAAATCACAAAGATTAGAGCACCGTGGCTCTGATACCAATTCTGGGATCGAAGAGCACGTGAAAAGCTACCAGAGGGGGGTGAATGGTAGATTTAAAAATCTTACGCAGCGGAAACAATTAAACCCCAAACCCTTCGGCAGAAAAACGATCTGTTGAAGAAATCGTGTGTGAGACAAATCTAAACGTGTTTCACCGTGACAAAAGTGATATATATCAGAGAGAATCAAGTCACGAAGACAACACAAAAAGAATCACTCAAATCCGTCGAGGAAAACTCAAGTTATGATCGAAAGATCAAACAAAGGTCAATCTGCCCTACCCGAGAAAAACAGTTCTGGAACGCTGCAAAGAAACTCGTGTAGATCATAGACCACAAATCCAATGACCGTGAAATTTTTAAAGATGATAGACAATCAAGTTGTGAAGACAACCCAAAAAGAATCACGTCAATTGGACCAGTAAAACTCGAGTTATGATAAAACCACCGACGAAAGGTAGTGCTGTCCAGAAACTCGACGAGTAAAACTTGTCTGGAACAAGTCGGACGAACAAGGCACAAAAGTTCCTTCAAACTACGAATTTTATTCAATAGAATACAAGAGGAACAGCCCCAAAGTCGTGCACCACGAGCTCTGGGCTCCCTTGCTTATATAACCAGCTTGAAAGCCAACTCAATGTCAACTAGGACTCTAATCCTACTCAGATCACGAATTGTAACTTTCCATAACTGCTCAAGATTCTTCTATACGCAGATAGAAGCAATCTTAAAACTTCCAAACACCTTAGGAACATATCCCAAATTCCTAAACAACTCAAATTCGTGACCCATACGAAATCTTATCATAACCAACTCAAATCTTTCCATATTTGAGTCAAACCCGACTCAGCCGCAGCCTGAGTCATCAACCGGTACGATCCGATCCTTCCAACTAGATCTTTCCTTCCTTATCCCATCTTTGGAACCATGTTGCCACGTCATGCACCGCATGCATACGTGCGAACACCTTCCTTCGACGTTCAGTATCCTTCATATGCACTGCCCTTGATTCAATCATCCTGTGCGACCTCCTGATCAGCTCAACCACAGTTCCTTCCGAACTTGGTTGTTGGAACCTCATCTCCTCCCTGAGACTAGTCCAATGGATCCTGTCACCAGCCATGACTTGAACTCAAGCAACACCTGCACATGAACAAACAAACAATCCATACGAGCCCAAGTCCTCGACTTGACTCAAGTTAGTTCTGAACACAACACCTTATGTGAGCACCTCACATAAGCATGTTGCAAAACCACAGTAGAAACGATATCAACCGTATTCAACCAAAACGCACCAAAAACTTAGCAAATGAATACTAAGCAATCTTTCCATAGATGTAAAGCAATTATGAAACATTGCAAATGAAAAGCAGAAGCACTGCAGTCAAGTTCCGGACCTTGCCAGAGCAACCCAAAGCTTGAGTCGGAGCTAACAAAAGCTAGTAGAACCGAGCACCGGAGCTTACCAAAACTAGTACAACCAAGCTCCCGCCGGAGCTTACAAAACTAGCAGGACCTAGCGCCGGAGCTAACCAGAACTAGTCAGAACTAGTAATCCCAAAAGCCGGAGCTAGAAAAATTAACTTGGAGCTTAGCAATAACATGCCGGAGCTATCAAAGACACGTCGGAGCTAAAGACAAAACTCACCGGAGCTAACCAAAGCTAGTCGGACCTTACCAAGAAGTCGGACCTAGCTACGAACATAGCCAGAGCTACCCAAAACAAGCCGGACCTACCGTCGGACCTTGCTGTAGCTCGAAGCTAGAGTCGGACCTTGATAAAAAGGTATTTTGATGATATTCAAAACTTTTATCATCAGAGCCAAGTGTATTCACTACAAGCCAATGTATTCAGCACACATAGGTCTTACATAAGCTCTGATTTGTTTTGCTAGGTCCGACTTATGTTAGTTAGCTTCTACATGTTTTTCTAGCTCCTACTTTTGGGGTGACTAGTTCCGACTAGTTTTGGTTAGCTCCAGCGCTAGGTCCGACTAGCTTTGGTAAGCTCCGGCGCAAGGTTATACTAACTTTGGTAAGCTCTGGCTCAAGCTTCGGTTAGTTTTGGCAAGGTCCGGTGCTTGATCGCAATGTTCCGGCTTTTAATGTGAAATGTTTCGAACTTGTTTTATGTTCTTGGAAAAATTGCTTAGTATTCATTTGCTAAGTTTTTGGTGCGTTTTGGTTGATATTGCTGATATCATTTTGATATGTTTTGCAACATGCCTATGTGAGGTGCTCATGTAAGGTGTTGTGTTCGGAACTGACTTGAGTCAAGTCGCAGACTTGGGATCGTACATATTGGTTGTTTATTCATGTGCAGGTGTTGCTTGAGTTCAAGTCATGGCTGGTGACAGGATCCTTTGGAGTAGTCTCAGGGAGGAGATGAGGTTCCAACAACCAAATTCAGGAGGAATTGTGGTTCAGCGGGTCAGGAGGTCGCGCAGGATGATTGAATCAAGGGAGTGCATACGAAGGTTACTGAACGTCGAAGGAAGGTGTTCGTACATATGCATGTGGTGCATGATGTGGCAACATGGTTCTGAAGATGGTTTATAAATGTGAAACTCTGGTTGGAAGGATCAGATCGTATCGGTTGATGACTTTGGCTGCGGCGGAGTCGGTTATGGCTCGGTATGGAAAGTGTCGAGTTGGTTATGTTAGGATTTCGTGTGGGTCATGAATTTGAGTTGTTTTAGGAATATGGGATATGTTCCTAACGTGTTTGGAAGTCTTAAGATTGCTTCTATCTGCGTATAAAAGAGTCCTAAGCAGTTATGGAAAGTTTTGATTCGTGAACGGAGTAGGATTAGGGTCCTAATTTGAGTTGAGTTGGCTTTCGAGCTGGTTATATAAGCTAGGGGGGCCAAAGCTCATTGTGCACGACTGTGGGGCTGTTCCTCTTGTGTTCTATTGAATAAAATTCATAGTTTGAAGGAACTTTTGTGCCTTGTTCGTCCGACTTGTTCCAGACAAGTTTTACTCGTCGAGTTTCTGGACAGCACTACCTTTTGTTGGTGGTTTTATCATAACTCGAGTTTTACAGATCCAATTGACGTGATTCTTTTTGGGTTGTCTTCACAACTTGATTCTCTATCATATGTCAAAATTTCACGGTCATTGTCTTTGTGATTTCCGATCTACACGAGTTTCTTTATAGCGTTCCAGAACTGTTTTTTCTCGGGTAGGACAGATTGACCTTTGTTCAATCTTTCAATCATAACTTGAATTTCTCTCGACGGATTTGAGTGATTATTCTTGTGTTTTCTTTGTGACTTGATTCTCTCTGATATATATCACTTTTGTCATGGTGAAACACGTTTATATTAGTCTCACACATGATTTCTTTAACATATCGTTTTTCTGCTGAAGGGGTTGGGATTTAATTGTTTCCGCTGCGTAAGATTTTTAAATCTACCATTAACCCCCCCCCACCCCTCTGGTAGCTTTTCACGTGCTCTTCGATCCTACAGTGGGAAACTTCGATGAGTCGAAAGGGACCCTCCAAGCTAGGGGTGATCTTGTTCGCTCCTTCTCGAGAGAGTATTCACCGTAGCACCAGATCGCCTTCTTCGAGCTGCCAATTGTGCACATGCCTCGAATGATAGCGCCGGAGCGCCTGGCAGTATCGCGCATTTCGGACAACTGCATGGCACCTTGTCTCGTCAATAAGGTCTAGGTCATCTGCCGAAGCTGATCCTATACGACTTCATCGTAGGTCCAGACTCGGAGAGAACCCATGGCGATCTCTAGAAGAGGGACTGCTTTAGCTCCGTACACCGAGTAGAAGGGTGTTTCTCTTGTAGTTTGTCTGGGTGTTGTCTGGCTTGTCCACAGTGCAAATGGAAGCTCCTCAATGCAGTTGGCACCATGCTTTTTCAAGCATTCATTGGTGCTGGTCTTGAGTCCCTTTAGTATTTCAGTATTTGCTCTCTCGGCCTGGCCATTACTAGCCTAATGTGTTGTTGATGTGTAGCTGATGTTGATGCCGAGGTCTTCGCAATATTCATGGAAGGATGCATTGGTGAATTGGGTCCCATTGTCAATAATGACTCCGTTTGAGACTCGAAATCTGCAGGCTATGGACTTCACGAACTTGATAGATGATTGCTTGTTGATTGTAACAACTGGAGCAACTTCTAGCCACTTTGTGAACTTGTCGATGGCGACATATAAGAACCGGTACCCTCCCACGGCTTTTGGGAAAGGTCCCAAAATATCTATCCCCCATATTGCAAATGACCATGAGGGAGGAATCATCTACAGTGATTGCACTGGTGTGTGGATCTGCTTGGCATGAAGCTGGCACGCCTCGCATCTCTTGACTAGCTCGACTGCATCCTGGAGAGCTGTAGGCCAGTAAAAACCATGCCAGAAGGCCTTACCGACCAGTGTGTGGGATGAAGCGTTATTCCAACACTCGCCTCCATGGATCTCTGAGAGGAGCTTGCAACCTTCTTCTTGAGATATGCACCGCAATAAGATGCTATTGGAGCCACATCGATAGAGATCCCCTTCTACCAACGTGTATCTTTTAGCCATTCGGACAATCCGTTTAGCGGATATACTATCTTCAGGAAGGATGTTGTATTTCAAGTAGTCCCGAATCACCGAGATCCATGCATCAGGACTGACTTGAGATTTTGGATCTTGCGCACCTGGTTGCTCTGAGCTTCCTATGATGCCTACGATCCTTGGTTGGTGCCATGGTAACGAGGCCATCGGGACTGCCATCTTCGAGGTGCTGATCTCGCCCCCTTCACCCAGTTCGGCAGGCTGGGCGGCAGGTGCTAGTAATCTCCTAACAAAAACTCCATCGGGTGCCGGAGCCCCGGTAGAAGCCTTCATTAAGAGGTCATCAGCTTCAGCATTGTTGAGACGATGGAAATGACATACTCCTTCTGCAACTTCTGAACTTTGACAAGATATGTTGCTAGTTGGGGGTTGTTGCAACAACATTCACCTTTGACTTGTTTGATGATGAGTTGCAAATCTCCCTTTACCAACAGTTGTTGGACATCAAATGTTAGCGATGTCTTTAGTACGAAGATGAGAGCTTCGTATTCTGCCATGTTGTTCATTGTCCTGAGGTCAAGGCGGACCATGTACTTGACCCGCTCCCTGGTTGGTGCGAGGAGCAGAATTCTAGCTCTGGCCCCCTGCTTCTACATGGAGCCGTCGAATAAGAGAGTCCAGTGGGGCTCGGTGAAGACCGAGACCTTAGGTTCAAGCACTTCAACGTCGAGAGCTCCCAGACTAGATGAAGATGGAGTCCACTCCGCAACAAAGTCAGCTAGCGCCTGACTCTTGATGGCATGTCAAGGCAGGAAGTAGAGCTCAAACTCCGTCAGCTCCGCAGCCCACATGGTGATGTTTCTTGTTGAGTTGGGATTATGAAGAATAGCTCGCAGTGGATAGGAGGTTATCAATGATATCTTGTGGGCTTGGAAGTAGTGGTGCAACTTCCTTGAGGCAATAAGAACTGCGTACAATAGCTTATGCACCTCAAGATATCTTGTCTTGGCGTCATGCAGGACTTCACTAATGAAGTAGACTGGTCACTGGACAGTCTTGACCCTCCCGGAGGGGACCGGTCCATCCTCTCCATGAATTCAAACCTTCCTAGAGAGGTACACAACTCCTTCGTGAGCAGTCAGGACCTTCCCGGAGGGGCCAACGTGTCTTATCGCATAGGTAGGTCCAGAAGTCCCATTTCTTCAAGATCTTCTTCGATATCTGGGGACTGGGACCTAAACTCGCCTTGATGGTTGTCTCCTCCAGTTGGTTCCGGACCCTTCAGGAGGGGTCCAAGCTTCTGTGTAGAGGAGCATGGAGAAGTATCTGGTCTTTCTGTGACCAGTTGCATGCTAACAACTTATGTTGTTGCAGCAATGTAAAGCAGAACAGGATCACCAAGTTCTTGATCTACCATGATGGGTAGTGTAGTGAGGGACTACTTAAGCTCCCAGAATGCCTTGTCTGCTTCTTTGGACTAGTGGAAAGGTCCAGACTTCCTCAAAAGCTTGAAGAAGGGAAGTGTCCACTTAGGCAACCTAGAGATAAACCGGTTGAGTGAGGCAAGACACCCCGTAAGCTCCTGGACCTCTTTGATGCGGGGTTGGAGGCCGCATCATCTCGATAGCTTTTATCTTTGCCGGATTTGCTTCAGTTTTTCGTTTTCTCAGCAAGAATGCAAGAAGCTTTCTGGAGGAAATGTAACACCCTCATTTTTATGCATCATGCCCTACATACATTCATATACATGTTTAACATTGACCCACATAAAGAGGAACGAGTTTAAAATTGATTTGGAACAAAACCACACTTAAAATGCTGAAAAGTGCGGACTAGTCCAATTTTGGTGAGGACTAGTCCGATTTCTTTCTGACTAACTTCGGATTAGTCCGGTCCTTTTCGAACTTGTCCGATATTTCGCGACTACGAGTTGATCTTTGTTTTACGACTTGTTTCTTGGGTTTCACGTTAAGTGGGCCTAGGGACGTCGTGCCTAACTCTTTTAGTGCCCATGAGGGACTCTAAACCAGCCTCTACTCATCTCAAACTCGAAATCCATCGAACCCTAGCCCCCACCTCTATATAAACAACCCCACCCCTTAGCTTGACGTCTATTTGCCACTTTTCCACCCCAACCAAACCCTAGTTCGTGGAGAGACGCCATCAAGGCGGGAGAAGGAGATCCCAAGCAAGAAGAAGAAGAGGAGGAAATGAAAGAGGATCAAGATCTCCATCAAGTTTCATTCTTCATCACCAATTCATCTCTAAGTTCATCACCAACCCTAGATCATCAAGATCCAAGTGTTGCCTCCAAGTTTCTTGATTCATTGGAGTCCTAAACACCTGGTATACCTTCTATTCTCTTTTCCTTATGTGAATTCAACCCAAAATCTCCAAATTCACATCGATCTAGAAAAACCCTAATCTGTTGTTCTTGCGCAGTGCGGACTTGTCCGGTCCCTAGCGGACTAGTCCAATTTTCTTGGTTAAATTGTGTTGAATTAATTCAAAAATTTGATCTAATCAAATCAAAACCTGTATAAACTTGTTAAAATCTATTAGAACTAGATAGTGATCATTTAAAAGCAATCTATTAACAAGTTCTACCTTGCATTTGCATTAATCATGCATGTCATGCCATATTGAGTAATACTTGTGCACTCTTTGATTGTGTTTCTTGTTTGTATGTTTATTGTGCGGATTAGACGGATTTGTGCTAGATAGTGCCGCAGAGGATCTCCAGCACCAACAGTTTGAAGGTTTTGACCCGAACCAATCCCAAGAGAAAGGCAAGTGTCCTTGAAGCATATTGATCCTATTTTGAAACAAATGTTTTGTTTGCAAAACTGCATACTTGTGTCAATTTGATGGGAATCCTATGATAGGAAGTTTACTAGCTTTGTTTAACCACCCTTGTCACCTGGATATATGGTTGAGAAATGATATGGGATTTTTACCTTTTTGCTTTGCTTAATTAATTAGGATGGAAGAACAACTACACTACTTAATTTAATTATGCATTAATGAGATTGTGGTTGACATGAACTGGTTAAATATGATATGGTAATGGGTGATCTAAGCAAGCCTGGTTGGTATGTGGATGGGTTGGATATATGGTGGATTACTTGCTTTAGATCTAAGGACCGGTTCGTGGAGCGACCATCCAGGATTTATAGTGCCACCACGAGGCCAAGTATGGGTGGAGCGTAGATGATTAATTAGGGCTTTGCCATGCTATTTGGACCATTAAGGATGATCGGGGAAGGGGTAGTCGGATTGGGTTTGTTGATGATTGGTGGGACTACCCTGGGATCAAAATGGCTCAAGAGGGGGCCCTTGGTTGAAGATGTGCTCAGTTGGAGACATCGTCACCGAAGAAACCTCAGTGGGGTCTAAATAGGCTAGTAATCCCTTTGTAAAGGCTATTTTGTTATCTCTTGGCCACACACCTACAGAAGTGTGAGACGACATAATTGAGATTCTATAGTCATCGAAAGGTGATAAAATCACAAACATGTGGGTAAAGTGGTACAAACTCTGCAGAGGCTAATAAAACTATCATGGTAGCCGTGCTCCCGGTTATGAGCAACCTAGAACCTCACATGATTAGAGGAAAATTGGGATTTTGGAATGGTTATGGTTGGTATTATGGTTATGGATGGTTATGAATTAATTTTTGTTATTGAATATGGATATTGGTATATGATGATGGATATGGAATATGGACTGGTACTATGATATTACTTATAGTTTATGATGGGTTTATTCACATACATATAATATATTGCTTTTCAAATGTTTTAATGTACTTTTCAGCACTTAGCCATTATTATATTCATCATTTGAATCAGCCACATGTCATACTTTCCACACTTGTTGAGTACGACATGTACTAACTCTTGTAATACCCCCCAACAGTTGCAGGTCAGGATTGGGAGTTTAATGGCAATAATGCGCAGTTCTAGGCCATGTCTACCGTCAGCTTTGCCTGTGGTGTTGATTGGAGTTGTGCTACCCTATCGCTTATTCTGCCTAGTTGTTTAGTTTACTTATTTAGTTCATCTCTGCTGCATTAGTTGAACTCGTCATTAATATTCATGAGAACTTTTATTCGAGGATAATATGGATGTGTAATAAAATTTGGTTAATTAATCTTGTTCTATGGTAATTTTCTGTATACTCTTTTGTGAATGCACTCGTGTATGTGTGTTGAACATCCTGAGCACACATATGCGTTCACTTGGTTCATTTTCGGAACCGAGTGTCACAGATTGGTATCAGAGCCACAGGTTGACCGTAGGACGCAACCTAGATAGAATGGACACTTTAGAGCACATAGGAGCACCCAGGAATCGATGTGTTTTTGCTTGGTGTGCTGTTTGCTATATATACTGTTTGCTTGTGTGCTTAATAGAGGATTTTGGGATGCTTTAGCATTACCATATCCACGTAGATTAGAGTAGCTAGTTGTTTAGTTTCATATCCCTTGAAGCATATAGTTGGGGACATTTTCTAATTCTTATCTCTTGCTTTTCTTCAGATGGTGAGAACTCGCAACCAGAGGGATGTCAATGATGAGGAGGAGAACCATGGAGTACCTCAGAACAACAATGGACACAATCCTGCTCATGGAGTTATCAATATTGAGCAGCTACTGGCTATGCAGAACCAGCTCATGCAGACCATGATACAAACTATGGGACAGCTGCATGCTGGCAATAACAACAATCAGCCCCACATGCCTCCACCGCCACCACCACCTCCTCATAAACGGTTGGGAGAGTTTATGAGGACTAGGCCGCCAACCTTTGCTCAATCCACAGACCCTATGGATGCGGATGATTGGCTCAAGTCCGTGGAGAAGAAGCTTGCTATTGTCCAATGCAGTGATCGGGAGAAGGTCTTATTTGCATCTCATCAACTAGTTGGAGCAGCTGCGAATTGGTGAGATTCTTGTTGCAATGCTCATGAGAACCAAGAGAGAATTACTTGGGCCGCATTATAAGAGAGCATTCCATTCTCATTATGTGTCGGAAGGTGTTATGATTCTGAAGAGGCAAGAATATGAGAACTTGAGGCAAGGAAGATCGAGCATGGGTGAATATCTCAACAAATTCACTCAGCTCTCAAGGTATGCGCCTGAGGATGTTACGGAAACAATACTTATTCATGAGGGGCTTGAACAATGAAATCCAAGTGCAACTACTCAATTGTGATTATACCAACTTTCAGAAGCTTGTGGACAAAGCAATTGTGGTTGAGAACAAGGTCCGTGAGATGGAGCAAGACAACAAGAGGAAGGCGCCATATCAAGGACAGCAACAAGGAAGTAATGTGCGCCCTCGCTTCACACCGCCCAATGCGCCTTACTTGTCTTTTGCGCCTACTCATCGCCCTGGATTTGCACCGTGCCCAACTCCGTTTGTGCAGCAGTGCCCTGTCATGCAAGCACCTAGGCCTCCAATGCCTTATGCACCTCATGCTAATTTTCCTGGTGAAAATGTTCAGAACCAAGCTAACCCCAATAATTATGGTGGAGTTAAGAAGTGCTATACTTGTGGAGAAGTTGTACACTTTGCGCATCAATGTCCTAAGTCAGACCTTGGTCAAGGAAGCAATGCGTCAAGGCAAAACCCAAGACCTAATGGAGGAATGCCACAAGGGAACTGTGGACATCAGAATTTTGCTTGTGGCAACGTGAACCATGTCTCTACGGAGGATGCTCAACAAGCGGATGACGTGGTCATTGGTATGTTTCTCGCGAACTCCAACACCGCGACTATGTTGTTTGATTCTAGAGCATCGCATTCATTCATTGCATCGAAGTATGTTGCCAAGTATAGTTTGCCTATCTCTCATATGAAGTTTACTCTATTGTTTAAGTCTCCTGGAGGAGAGATGAGGACAAATATAGTATGTCCAAAAGTAAGCCTTAGAATAAGGGGGGGTTGACTTCTCCGTCAACCTCATTGTTTTGGACGCTCAAGGATTGGACAATATACTTTGTATGGACTGGTTGAGGAAGCACAATGGAGTTATTGAGTGTGACACGAAAACGGTAAAGTTGACCAATGAGGAAGGGATCACCGTAGAATTTGAAGCATCTCAAACCGCACCGAAGCAATTGGAGCTGAATCATATGGACAGTGCCGCAATGGAGGAGATTCCGGTGTTGTATGAATTTTTGGATGTTTTCCGGACGAGTTGTCAGGTATGCCACCTGATCGAGACATTGAGTTTGTTATTGATTTAATACCTGGAACTGCACCTATAGCTAAGAGGCCCTATAGGATGAATCCTATGGAATTAGCGGAGCTCGAGAAGCAAATTCAAGAGCAACTAGAGAAGAGTTTCATTCGGCCAAGCTCTTCACCTTGGGGAGCACCCGTTCTATTTGTGGACAAGAAGGATGGATCCCAAAGGATGTGTGCGGATTACCAAGCTCTCAACAAGGTGACAATCAAGAACAAGTACACCTTGCCAAGCATAGAGGACTTGTTTGATCATATGAAGGGTGCTTGTGTCTTCTCTAAGATTGATTTGAGGTGGGGATACTTTTAGATGAAGATTAGACCATCAGACATACCCAAGATAGCTTTTAGGACACGATATGGATCTTATGAGTACACTGTGATGCCTTTTGGATTGACAAATGCACATGCGTACTTTATGTACCTCATGAATAAGGTCTTCATGGAGTACTTGGATAAGTTCGTTGTGGTGTTTATTGATGACATTATGATCTACTGGAAGGATGAGAAGGAACATGAGGAACACTTGGGGCTTACGTTGCAGAAATTGAGGAAGCATCAATTGTATGCCAAGTTCAACAAATGTCAGTTTTGGTTGAAAGAGGTGTCGTTTTTGGGTCATATAATCTCAGGAGGAGGAGTATATGTTGACCCAGGAAAGGTGAGGGACGTGTTGAAATGGAAACCCCCACAAAACGTAAAGGAAATAAGGAGTTTTTTTGGAATGGCTGGATATTACCGTCGATTCATCAAGGACTTTTCTGAGATAGCCAAGCCAATGACAGAATTGCTAATGAAGGGAAAGGAATTCCATTGGACTCAAGCTTGTCAAAACAGTTTTGAGGAGTTGAAGAAGAGGTTGACAACAGCCCCAGTTTTGGTACTGCCGGATGTAAGCAAGAGTTTTGACATATATTGCAACGCCTCGAGACGTGGACTTGGATGTGTGCTCAGGCAAGAAGGTCAAGTCATCTCCTATGCATCAAGAAAATTGAAGAAACATAAGCAGAATTACCCAACGCACGATTTGGAACTTGCAGCCGTGGTACATGCATTGAAGATTTGGAGACACTATATCCTTGGACATAGGTGTGAAATTTATACGGATTATAAGAGTTTGAAGTATATTTTCACACAAACGGATCTGAATTTGAGGCAACAAAGATGGTTGGAGCTCATCAAGTATTATGATTTGGGAATCAATTATTATCCAGGCAAGGCTAATGTTGTGGCTGATGCATCCGGTGAGTAGAAAAGGAGTAAGTCATCAACTCACGGTTCGAGAGTTGCCATCCGAGTTATGCAAGGAGTTTGAACGGTTGAATCTCGGATTCATAAATGAGATGGGGATGATGGAGTTAAAAACGACCTTGGAGCAAGAAATTCGAGAGGCACAGACCAAGGATGAGGAAATTCGGGAAATCAAGGAAAGGACCAAAGAGGGGAGAGAATTCAAATTTGATGAGGATGAACATGGTACCCTATGGCTTGGTAAGAGGATTGTTGTGCCTAATGTGAAGCATATTCGGGAGACGATAATAAAAGAGGCACATGACTCACCATACTCAATTCATCCTAGTTGTACAAAGATGTACAAAGACTTGAAGACTTGCTATTGGTGGGATAGCATGAAGAAGGACATAGCTGAATACGTAGCATTGTGTGATGTGTGCCAACGAGTCAAGGCGGAACATCAAAGGCCAGCTGGACTATTACAAACATTAAAGATTCTGGAATGGAAGTGGGAAGAAATCGGTATGGACTTCATAGTTGGTTTACCACGTACTCAATCCGGTTACGACTTGATTTGGGTAATTGTGAATCGATTAACTAAGTCAGCCCACTTTATTCCCGTCAAGACCACCTATAATGGAGAGAAATTGGCCAAACTGTACATGGGAAGAATAGTATGTTTGCATGGAGTTCCGAAGAACATAGTCTCGGATAGAGGTTCACAATTTACTTCCATGTTTTGGCAAAAATTGCATGAAGCTTTGGGAACAAGGTTGAATTTTAGTTCAGCATATCACCCTCAAAGGGATGGACAAACCGAGAGGACCAATCAGATTTTAGAGGACATGCTAAGAGCTTGTGCTTTAAAGCATGGGAAAAGTTGGGACAAGAGCTTGCCATATGCAGAATTTTCATACAAAAATAGTTACCAAGCAAGTTTGAAGATGTCACCATATGAGGCACTATACGGAAGGAGGTGTAGGACGCCCTTGTTCTGGAATGAGACAGGGGAGAATCAAATATTTGGACCCGATGTGTTGCAAGAAGCTGAAAAGCAAGTCCAAATAATTCGTGAAGACTTGAGGGCTGCCCAATCAAGACAAAAAGGCTATGCGGACAATAGGAGAAGGAAATTAGCCTTTGAAGTGGGAGATTTTGTTTACCTCAAAGTGTCACCGATGAGAGGTCATAAGAGGTTTAACATAAGAGGCAAGCTAGCACCTCGCTACATTGGACCATTAAAGATTTTGGACAAAAGAGGATAAGTAGCGTATAAGTTGGAGATGCCAGCTCATCTTTCGGATGTCCATGATGCCTTTCATGTTTCCCAGCTCAAGAAGTGCATGAGAGTACTGGAAGAACAAGTGCCAATGGAAGGATTGGAAATAGGGGCAGATTTGACTTATGCCGAACAACCGGTAAAAATCTTGGAAACTAAGCAGAGGGTCAAAAGGAACAAGGTTATTATATGGTGTAAAGTTCAATGGAAGCACCGCACAGAAAAAGAAGCAACGTGGGAATTGGAGGATGATCCCAAGAAGGAATTTCCCTATCTCTCCTCTTCTGCGTCGAATCTCGAGGGCGAGATTCATTTTAAGGGGGGTAGGTTTGTAACACCCTCATTTTCATGCATCATGCCCTACATACATTCATATACATGTTTAACATTGACCCACATAAAGAGGAACAAGTATAAAAAATATTCGGAACAAAACCGCACTTAAAATGCCGAAAAGTGCGGACTAGTCCGGTTTTGGTGAGGACTAGTCTGATTTCTCTCTGACTTAATAGACTTGTCCGTTTTTGCTGCGGACTAGTCCGATATTCCAAGAATCCTTGAAAATTTGCTAAGTCCCTGGACTTGTTCGGACTAGTCCGGTGTTCCAGCGGACATGTCTATTTTCCTCTCTGACTAAAGTCGGACTTGTCCGATTTTTGGCCAGACTTGTCTGATTTATTTCTGACTAACTTCATACTAGTCCAGTCCTTTTTGGACTTGTCCGATATTTCGCGACTCTGAGTTGATATTTTCTTTTACGACTTGTTTCTTGGGTTTCACATTAAGTGGGCCTAGGGACGTCGTGCCTAACTATTTTAGAGCCCATGAGGGACTCTAAACCGGCATCTACTAATCTCAAACTCGAACTCCATCTAACCCTAGCCTCCACCTCTATATAAACAACCCCACCACTTAGCTTGACATCTATTTGCCACTTTTCCACCGCACCCAAACCCTAGTTCGTGGAGAGACGCCATCAAGGAGGGATAAGGAGATCCCAAGCAAGAAGAAGAAGAGGAAATGAAAGAGGATCAAGATCTCCATCAAGTTTCGTTCTTCATCACCAATTCATCTCCAAGTTCATCACCAACCCTAGATCATCAAGATCCAAGTGTTGCCTCCAAGTTTCTTGATTCATTGGAGTCCTAAACACCTGGTATACCTTCTATTCTCTTTTCCTTACGTGAATTCAACCTCAAATATCCAAATTCACGTCGATCTAAAAAACCCGTAACCTGCTGTTCTCGCGCAGTGCAGACTTGTCCGGTCCCTAGCGGACTAGCCCGATTTTCCTAGTTAAATTGTGTTGAATTAATTCAAAATTTTAATCTAATCAAATCCAAACATGTATAAACTTGTTAAAATCTATTAGAACTAGATAGTGATCATTTAAAAGCAATCTATTATCAAGTTCTATCTTGCATTTGCATTAATCATGCATGTCATGCCATATTGAGTAATACTTGTGCACTCTTTGATTGTGTTTCTTGTTTGTATGTTTGTTGTGCGGATTAGACGGATTTGCGCTAGAGAGAGCCGCGGAGGATCTCCAGCACCAAGAGTTTGAAGGATTTGACTCGAACCAATCCCAAGAGCAAAGCAAGTGTCCTTGAAGCATATTGATCCTGTTTTGAAATAAATGTTTTGTTTGCAAAACTGCATACTTGTGTCAATTTGATGGGAATCGTATGATAGTAAGTTTACTAGTTTTGTTTAACCACCCTTGTCACCTGGGATATATGGTAGAGAGTTGGGATGGGATTTTTACCTTTTTGCTTCGCTTAACTAATTGGGATAGAAGAACAACTACACTACTTAATTTAATTATGCATTAATGAGATTGTGGTTGACATGAACTGGTTAAATCTGATATGGTAATGGGTGATCTAAGCAAGCCTAGTATGTGGATGGGTTGGATATATGGTGGATTACTTGCTTTACATCTAAGGACCGGTTTGTGAAGCGACCATCCAGGACTTACAGTGCCACCACGAGGCCAAGTATAGGTGCAGCGTAGATGATTAATTAGGGCTTTGCCAGTGCTATTTGGACCATTAAGGATGCTCGGGGAAGGGGTAGTCGGATTAGGTTTCTTGATGATTGGTGGGACTACCCTGGGATCCGAATGGCTCAAGAGAGGGCCCTTGGTTGAAGATGTGCTAAGTTGGAGACATCGCCACCGGTGAAACATTAGTGGGGTCTAAATAGGCTAGTAATCCTTTTGTAAAGGCTATTTTGTGATCTCTTGGCCACACACCTACGGAAGTGTGAGACGGCATAATTGAGATTCTATAGTCATCGAAAAGTGATAAAATCACAAACACGTGGGTAAAGTGGTACAAACTCTGCAGAGTCTAATAAAACAATCATGATAGCCGTGCTCCTGGTTATGAGCAACCTGGACCCTCACATGATTAGAGGAAAAGTGGGATTTTGGAATGGTTATGGTTGGTATTATGGTTATGGATGGTTATGAATTAATTTCTGATATTGAATATGGATATTGGTATATGATGATGGATATGGAATATGGACCGGTACTACGATATTACTTATGGTTTATGATGGGTTTATTCATATACATATAATATATTTCTTTTCAAATGTTTTAATGTACTTTTCAGCACTTAGCCATTATTATATTCGTCATTTGAATCAGCCACATGTCATACTTTCCACACTTGTTGAGTACGACATGTACTCACTCTTGCAATCCCCCCCAACAGTTGCAGGTGAGGATTGGGAGTTTAATGGCGATAATGCGGAGTTTTAGGCTGTGTCTACCGTCAGCTTTGCCTGTGGTGTTGATTGGAGCTGCGCTACCCTATCGCTTATGCTGCCTAGTTGTTTAGTTTGCTTATTTAGTTCATTTCCGCTGCATTAGTTGAACTCGTCATTAGTATTCATTAGAACTTGTATTCGAGGATAATATGGTTGTGTAATAAAATTTGGTTAATTAATCTTGTTCTGTGGTAATTTTCTGTATACTCTTTTGTGAATGCACTCGTGTATGTGTGTTGAACATCCTAGGCACACATATGCGTTCAATTGGTTCATTTTCGGAACCGGGTGTCACAGGAAACTACAAAGACGCACTTGTCAGGGTTCAGCTTCGTGCGCGTCAGGCGCAACTTGTCAAAGATAGATAGGAGATTGTCCAGCAATGAGTCTTTGTTTTTCACTTTGATGATGATTTCATTGACGTAGACTTTATTAGGTCCCGAATAAGTTCCCCAAAAGTTTGTGCATTTCTCGCACAAAAGTTGAAAGGGCATTCTTGAGACCATAAGGCATTGCAGTGTAACAATGTAGACTGTCTATTGTAATAAAGGCAGTACGCTCTTCGTCTTCCTTAGATATTGGCATTTGATGAAAATAGAATATGCATTGAGGAAGCAAAGCAGCTCACAGCAAGAAGTAGAATCCAATATATGATGTATTCTTGGAAGTGGAAAAGGGTCTTTTGGACATGCCTTACTTAAATTGGTGTGCTCGATGCACATCCAAAGCTTCCCGCTGATCTTGGGTACGACGACTGGGTTTGCTAGCCACTGTGGTTGATGTACCTCCTGGAAGAATCCAGCATCGAGCAACTTCTTGATTTCCTCTCAGATGGAGTTCTACTGCTCAATAGATTTCTTCTGGGGCCTCTACTCTGTAGGTCGTGCACCGGGGTATATCTTTAAATGGTGTTCGATCACCTCTCTAGGGATCTAGGCATTTGTGACGGTTTCCATGGGAACACGTCAACATTTCCCCAGAGGAAAGTGACGAGCGCGAGTTACTATTTGTCACCCAGCCCTCCCGATATGCGAGTGGTCTAGGCGGCTTCGGAACCGATTTGGACAACTTTGACGGGAACGTCATTGTCGTCGCTTGGATGCACATGGGGTGCAGATGTTGAGCCATGGTGACGCATGCTTGAAGGTTGCTGAGCAGATTGCTCCTTGCTGGATTCAGCTTCTTGCGCAGCTGCGAGTGCATGAAGCTTCTCTAACATAGTGACTCCAGCAGTTTGGTCCCCTCGGATCTAGAGTACAGCTACTGGAGTTGGCACATTCAACACCAGGCAACCGTTTTGGGCCACCTCCATGAACCGGTACAGGACCGGTCTACCGAGTATGGCATTGAAGGGAAGGTTGATCTCTGCTACGTCGAAGATCAGCTTCTACGATCGATAGTTCTCATGAGTCCCGAATGCGACTGGGAGAAAGACATAGCCGAGTGGAGTGATAGCTCCTGGACAACCTCCGAAGAATGGGCGCGAGGGCCTAAGGTCCGAGATGGGGACCTGCAGCTTCATGAAGGCGGCAAAGCTGATGAGGTTGAGTGCCGCCCTGCCATCAACCAAAACATGGAAGAGCTAGATGTTGTTGATAGTCGGGGAAACCATCAATGGTAGTTGCCTAGCTCCAACCATATTATTGCGGAAGTCGAAAGCATTGGAAGTGACTGGAGCATCCATCCACTTCTGATGGGGTTCCACCTTGATGGTGGGAGCTACGGCAGCCATCTCCCGATGAAAAGTTTTCATTATGCACCGAGAGGTAATATACTACAATCCTCCATACATCATATGGAGAGTCCTCCAACGTTCGTTCTTAGAGCTGGTGTTGGAGTCATCGCTGCTGTTGTAGACAGCTTTCAACGCCTTCTTGGCATCTTGGAAGCCTAGCTCCTGCTCTGTCGGAGCTTCGTTGACCTTCTGTTTCCCTTCCCACTAGTAGAAAGACACGTCATCTTGACGCTTGTGTTGGGTTCGTTCAGCGAGACACTTGACCTCGTGACACTCTTCAAGGTTGTGGCATGTGGATTTATGAATCAGGCACCACATCATGTCGCTGTTGATGGACAGTTGTCGAGATGGCTTGTTGGGACGTGGCCCAAGACCACCCGGTGCTCCCGCAGCAACAACTGTAGGTGCGCAAGCAAGTGTCTTGTTCTTTCCACTTGACTTCTTATTCTTCTTTTTGCCACTGACATGGGCAATAGCTCCGGCCTTGGAGGCAGATGGTGCTCCTGCCTCTGCAGCTGACTTGGAGTGCCAGTCACGGCCCTTAGTAGCCCTGGCGCATTTATCAGTCAGGCTGAAGAGTTCCATAACATTGTTGACGTTCTTGGTGGCCAACTTCTCCAACATCTTCTGGTCTCTAACACCCTGTCGGAATGCAACAACCACAGTGGCGTTGGAGATAGAAGGAGTCATGTTTCGTACCTGGGAAAACCGCTAAATGAAGGAATGCAGTGTCTCTTCTGGGTTTTGCGGTTCGGCGAAGAGGTCTACTTTGGTGCCAGGGCGAGTGCGGGAACTCTCGTAGTTTATAATGAACTGGTGACATAGCTCTCCCAAATTTTACATGGAGTCGGAGGGCAAGATCATGAACTAGAACCTTGAAGTCCCAGTGAAAGCCACCGGAAAGTAGTTGTCCATGACAACCTCTTTCCCTCCTGTAGCTAAGATGGCGGTAGAGTAGATCTGCAAGAACTCAACGGGGTTGACAGTCCATCATACTTCTCTGGCAGATGAGGCCGAAACATGGGTGGTGACTCCACCATACGAATATGTAGCTTAAGTGCCGAACAACCGCCTCCAACTCCCAAAGGAGAAGGATCTTCACAAGTGCATCGCCTCTCGTGACTACGCTCTATGGAGATGCGACCATCCAGCTCCATGTACTGGTGGTTGAGCTCTGCTCGGAGATCTCCAATCAGAAGTCTCAATGCCGTGTGAGTGTGGTGAGCCATGGATGGAGTGTGCAATGTCACATGTTGCGATAGCGCATGTCTTCTGAGCGATTCCATAAGGCCGAGTCGTCCTAACAAGGTCCTATTACTGTAAATCCTGCATGTTCGCTCCACGAACCGGTCCTTAGATCTAAAGCAAGCAAAAATACCAAAACAGTCCAACCCATCCCACATTACCAACTTGCTTAGATCCCTAGGCACCATGTTGCTAACGGGTCATTAATATCAATTCTCATCATTTATGTGTTCGATATTTCACAATTAAGTAATTTGATTATTTCCCAAACCCAATTTAGTATTGCGAAGCAAAAAGTGCAAAATACCCTTCCTGACTCTCTACATAGTGTTCAAACGACAAGGGTGGTCTTACAAAACTAGTAAACTCCTACAATTGGGTTTCCTATCAATTTCAACATAAGCATGCAATTTTGCAACCAAAACCTTTAAAATAGGATCAATATGGTCAAGAGCACTTGCCTTGCTCCTGAGCTTGATTTGGGTCGAAGGCTTCAAAGTACTGGTTCTGCAGGTCCTCAAAAGCACTCTCTACGGCAACTCCTTCTATTTCGAGCTACAAACATACAAAACACACAATTCAATCAAATAATGCTCATATAGTACTCAATATGCCATGATATGCATGATTAATGCAATTGTGAGGTAAAACTTGTTAATGAGTTGCTAATAATGTTTACTAACTAGTTCTAATAGTTTTCAATAAGTTTGAACAAGTTTGGAATTGATTTGAGTTGATTTGGAATTAATTCACCACATTCCAGATTCAGACATCGGACTAGTCCATATACAGGGGCTAGACTAGTCCGCACTACGCAGACTGCAATATTAGGGTTTTTTTATTTGAGAGAATTGGGGTTGAATTGACGTAGAAACTTGGAATTAGAGGGTGTACCACGTGTTTAGATATCCAAAGATCAAGTTTTGGGTGTGAGACTTTGGATCTTGGCAATTAGGGCATGATGGAGATGAGTTGATGAATATTGGTGATGAAGAAAGTCAATTCGTCAAAAAGTCGATGGAGATTGATCTTGATTGGTCCTTCTTCATGTTTCTCCCCTCCTCCTTGCACCTCGACTTGATCTTGATGACGACACAATGCAAAAGTGGCATATAGAAGTGGAGAATTAGGGTTTTGGGATGAATTCCAAGTAGAATTTTGTGGGGGACGTGTAGGGTCTGTGGTGGTGTCCACTTGGGCTCCTTTGAGGTTGGGCACGAAGTTTTTGGGCCTAATTATGGCAATTACCCAAAAACAATTCGTGGAGAGATAAAATAATTTGAGTTGAGTGCAGTAGGACAGACTAGTCCGCAATAGGGGCCGAACAAGTCCGTTTTCGTACAGTAAGGGACTTCGGACAAGTCCGGTGTTGATACCAGACAAGTCCGGGGTTGGATCGGACTAAATTAGGTATTTTCGGGCAAGTCTGAAGTGTTACAAAAAGGCTGACCGGACTAGTCTGGTGTCATAAAGGACTAGTCTATTTTGGCCCAGTAAGGCTGATAGGACTAGTAAGTAGTGATAAAGGACTAGTCCACACTTCTAAAGGAATACCGGACTAGTCCGGGGTTCAAACCAGACAAGTCCGCACTCTGACAGACTGAAACTTCCAGATTAAGCCTAAACTCATTTTAATCTTGTTCCTTATTACATGGCTTAATGTTAAACATGTATGAGGATGTATGCAATGCATTATGCATGAAAATGAGGGTGTTACAAACCTACCCCCCTTAAAATGAATCTTGCCCTCGAGATTTGACACGAAAGGAAAGAGATAGGGAAATTCCTTCTTGAGATCATCCTCTCGCTCCCAAGTTGCTTCTAATTCTATATGATGCTTTCATTGCACTTTGCACCATCGAATCACCTTGTTCCTTGTGACCCTCTCCTTGGTGTCCAAAATTTTGACAGGTTGATCGACATAGGTCAAATCTTCCTCAAGCTCCAATTCTTCCATTGGTACTTGCTCTTCCGGTACCCTCAAGCACTTCTTGAGCTGAGAAACATGAAACACATAATGGACATCCGAAACGTGTGCAGGCATCTCCAGCTTATAGGCTACTTCTCCCTGTTTGTCCAAAATCTTGAATGGTCCAATATAGCGAGGCGCCAACTTGCATTTGACATTAAACCGCTTGTGACCTCACATAGGTGACACTTTGAGGTATACGTAGTCTCCCACCTCAAAGAATAAGCTTCTTCGTCTATTATCCGCATAACCCTTCTGTCTCGACTGAGCTGCTCTCAAATTCTAGCAGATGGTCTGCACTTGCTTTTCGGCTTCTTTGACCACATTAGGTCCAAACACTTGATTTTCTGCTGTCTCAATTGAGTTTCCCCTGTCTCATTCCAAAACAAGGGTGTTCTACACCTTCTCCCATATAATGCCTCATACAGTGAGATCTTCAAGCTTCTTGATAACTGTTGTTGGAGGAAAATTCAGCATATGGCAAACTTGTGTCCCAGCTTCCTCCATACTTTAGCGCACAAGCCCTTAGCATGTCTTCCAAATTTTGGTTTGTCCTCTCGGTCTGTCCATCCATTTGTGGGTGATAGGCATAACTGAAATTCAATTGAGTTCCCATAGACTCGTGCAGCTTCTACCAAAACCTGGAGGTAAATTTAGAACCTCTATCAGACACTATTTTCTTGGGCGCTCTGTGTAAACACACTATTCTTCCTATATACAATTCTGCCAACTTGGATCCACTATAGGTAGTCTTGTAGGAATCAAATGCGCTGATTTCGTCAATCGATCCACAATAACCCATATTGAATCGTAACCTGTTGAAGTGCGAGGCAAACCAACTATGAAATACATACCAACCTCTTCCCACTTCCATTCCAGAATCTTTAATGGCTGCAATAATCCAGCTACACTTTGATGTTCGGCCTTGACACGTTGGAATATATCACAAAGTGCAACATATTCCGCTATGTCCCTTTTCATACCATCCCAGCAGTAGCATGTCTTCATGTCCTTGTATATCTTTGTACTGCTGGGATGGATGGAGTAAAGCGAGTCATGTGCCTCTTTCAATATTAACTGTCATAGACTCTTGTCATTAGGCACAACAATCCGTTTTCCAAGCCATATATTTCCATGGTCACTGTCATCGAATCTGAATTCTCTCCTTTCTTGAGTCATTTCCTTGATTTTTTGGATTTCCTTATCCTTCACCTGACCTTCCCGTATCTCTTGCTTCAGGGTTGGATTCACATCCATTGCTCCCATCTCATTCATAAATCCATGATGCAACCATTCGAACTCCTTGCATAGCTCGGGTGGTAATTCCCTAACAGTGAGCTGGTGGCTTGCTCCCTTTCGACTCAAAGCATCAGCCACTACTTTGGCCTTCCCTGGATGATATTTGGTTCCCACATCATTATCCTTAATGAGTTCCAACCATCTTTGTTGCCTCAAATTCATGTCCGTTTGAGTTAATATGTACTTGAGACTCCTATGATCCGTATAGATCTCACATCTATGGCCAATAACGTAATGTCTCCAAATCTTCAAAGCATGCACTATGGCTGCAAGTTCAAGATCATGTGTAGGATAGTTCTTCTCATGTTTCTTCAACTGCCTGGATGCGTAAGCTACTACTCGGCCTTCTTGCATCAATACACAACCAATTCCTTGCCTTGAAGCATCACAATAAATGTCAAAGCTCTTGCTTATGTTTGGCAATATCAACACAAGTGATGTTGTTAATCTCTTCTTTAGCTCCTCAAAACTGTCCTCACAAGCTTGAGTCCATTTGAAAGGCTTCTCCTTCATTAACAGTTCAGTCATGGGTTTCGCTATCTTGGAAAAGTCCTGGATGAACCGGCGGTAGTATCTAGCCATTCCAAGAAAACTCCTTATCTCCTTCACATTCTGCAGCGGTTCCCATTTTATCACATCTCTAACCTTTCCTGGGTCGACTGACACTCCTCCTTCCAATATGATATGGCCTAGGAACAATATCTCCCTCAACCGGAATTGGCACTTGTTGAACTTGGCATACAACTGGTGCTCTCGCAATTTCTGCAATGTTAGCCTTAAATGCTCTTCGTGCTCCTCTTCACTCTTCGAGTAGATCATGATGTCATCAATGAACACTACCACAAACTTATCCAGATACTCCATGAAGACCTTATTCATGAGATACATGTGTAGGATCAAAGAGCACGTGAAAAGCTACCAGAGGGGGGAGGGGTGAATGGTAGATTTAAAAAATCTTACGCGGCGGAAACAATTAAATCCCAACCCCTTCGACAGAAAAATGATTTGTTAAAGAAATCGTGTGTAAGACTAATATAAACGTATTTAACCATGCAAAAGTGATATATATCAGATAGAATCAAGTCATGAAGAAAACACAAGAAGAATCACTCAAATCCGTCGAGAGAAACTCAAGTTATGATCGAAAGATCGAACAAAGGTCAATATGTCCTACCAGAGAAAAACATTTCTAGAACGCTGCAAAGAAACTCGTGTGGATCAGAAACCACAAATTCAATGACCGTGAAATTTTTACAGATGGTAGATAATCAAGTTGTGAAGACAACCCAAAAAGAATCACGTCAATTGGATCTGTAAAACTTGAGTTATGATAAAACCACCGACGAAAGGTAGTGCTGTCCAGAAACTCGACGAGTAAAACTTGTCTGAAACAAGTCAGACGAACAAGGCACAAAAGTTCCTTCAAACATAGAATTTTATTCAATAGAATACAAGAGGGACAGCCCCAAAGTTGTCTACCATGATCTCTGGCCTCCCTTGCTTATATAACCAGCCCTTAGGCCAACCCAATCTCAACTAGGACTCTAATCCTACTCAAATCATGAATCAAAACTTTCCATAACTGCTTAGGACTCTTCTCTACGCAGATAGAAGCAATCATAAGACTTCCAAACATCTTAGGAACGTATCCCACATTCCTAAAACAACTCAAATTCGTGACACACATGAAATCCTATCATAACCAACTCAAATCTTTCCATATTTGAGTCAAACCCGACTCAGCCGCAGCATGAGTCCAGAACCTAGTCGGTTGCACCTTTCCGACCAATTCTTTATGTCCACATCTCTTCATCACGCCTCGGAACCATGTAGAGACGTCCATGCACTGCATGCATACGTGCGAACACCTTCCTTCGACGTCCAGTAACCTTCATATGCACTGCCCTTGATTCAATCATCTTGCGCGACCTCCTGACCCGCTCAACCACAATTCCTTCTGAATTTGGTTGTTGGAACCTCATCTCCTCCCTGAGACTAGTCCAAAGGATCCTGTCACCAGCCATGACTTGAACTCAAGAAACACCTGCACATGAACAAACAACCAATTCGTATGAGACCAAGTCCATGACTTGACTCAAGTCAGTTCCGAACACAACACCTTACGTGAGCACCTCACATAAGCATGTTGCAAAGCATATCAAAACGATAGCAGCCATATCAACCAAAACGCATCGAAAACTTAGCAAATGAAACTAAGCAATCTTTCTAAGAATATAAAGCAAGTTCGAAACATTGCAAGATAAAAGCATGAACAATACGATCAAGCTCCGAACCTTGCCAAAGCTAACCGGAGCTTGAGCCGGAACTTACCAAAGCTAGTACAACCTAGCGCCGAAACTTACCAAAGCTAGTCGGACCTAGCGCCGAAGCTAACGAAAACTAGTTAGAACTAGTCATTCCAAAAGTCGGAGCTAGAAAAACATGTCGGAGCTAACCAACATAAGTCAGACCTAGCAAAACATATCGGAGCTTAACAAAGACATGCCAGAGCTATGAAAGACGTGCTGGAGCTAAAGACAAAGCTCACCGGAGCTACCCAAAAACATGTCGGATCTAGACAAAGAAAGTCAGACCTATTGTTAAACCTTGCAGAAGCTCAGAGCTAGAGTCGGACCTTGCTAAAAAGATGTTGTGGCAGCATTCAAAACTTTTATTGTCAAAACCAATGTATTCAGCACAAATAGGTCTCACAACATGAAGTATGCTGGTGCATTAGTCAATCCAAATGACATGACTGTGTACTCATAGGATCCATACCATGTCCTGAAAGTTGTTTTAGGTATGTCTGATGGTTTAATCTTCATTTGGAAATATCCCGACTGAAGATCATTCTTCGAGAATATTATGGCTCCCTTCACCTGGTCGAACAGATCTTTAATGTGGGGCAGTGTGTACTTATTCTTGATTGTCACCTCGTTGAGAGACCAGTAATCTACACACATTCTCTGGGATCCATCCTTCTTATCAATGAAAAGCACTGGGGTTCCCCATGGCGATGAGCTTGGGCATATAAAACCCTTCTCTAACTGCTCTTGAATCTGCTTCTTGAGCTCTGCTAATTCCTTAGGAGGCATCCTATATGGCCTCTTTGCTATAGGTGCAGTTCTAGGTATTAAATCAATGACAAACTCGATGTCACTATCAGGTGGCATACCTGGCAATTCCTAAGGAAACACTTTTGGGTACTTACGAACAACTAGAATTTCCTCCAAAGTTACTCCTTCTGCATGATTTACCACTACATTCGCGGTTGTTGGCTAAACTGCCTTGAATTCTATACTAACTCCTTCGTTTGTAAATTTTACTATTTGAGTGGCACACTGAAGTACTCTGTTATGCTTCCTTAGACAATCCATTCCAAGTATGATGTCCAAACCTTGCGAATTCAGGACTATAAGATTGGTGAGGAAATCTACCCCCCTTACAGAAATACTTACTTTTGGACATACTTTATTCGTCCTCATTTCCCCTCCAGAAGATTTAACCAACAGAGTATGCTTCAGGTATGATATAGGCATGCTATGCTTTGCAACATACTTCGATGACATGAATGAATGGGATGCTCCAGAATCAAATAATATAGTAGCGGGGTTGGAATTTGCGAGAAACATACCAATCACAACATCTTCAGCTTGTTGAGCCTCTTATGCAGAAACATGGTTCAGCTTTCCACGAGCAAAATTTTGTGGTCCTCGGTTTCCTTGAGTTGCTCCTCAATTGGGCCCAGGATTATGCACTGGAGCAGTGTTCATCTGACCTTGTCCTATCTTGGGAATTCAGGACTATAAGATTGGCAAGGAAATCTACCCCCCTTATAGAAATACTTACTTTTGGACATACTTTATTCGTCCTCATTTCCCCTCCAGGAGATTTAACCAACAGAGTAAACTTCAGGTATGATATAGGCATCTTATGCTTTGCAACATACTTTGATGAAATGAATGAATGGGATGCTCCAGAATCAAATAATATACTAGCGGGGTTGGAGTTTGCGAGAAACATACCAATCACAACATCTTCAGCATGCTGAGCCTCTTCTGCAGATACATGGTTCACCTTCCCACGAGCAAAATTTTGTGATCCACGGTTGCCTTGCATTGCCCCTCCATTTGGCCTAGGATTCTGCCTTGGAGCATTGTTCATCTGGCCCTGACCTGATCTTGGGCATTGATTTTCAAAATGTCATGTCTGACCACAAGCATAGCAAGTCTTTCCACCACTGGTGCCAGCAAAGTTAGGGCGAGGCTGGTTTTGAGCATAAGCAGGCATATTTGGGCATGGTGCAGGCTGCATAGGTAAGCGGGGAGCTTGCATGGGCGGGCATTGCTGCATTGGCTGTTGCGGTCGCGGTGGATAAGCAGGGCGGTATGTAGCATCTAGACGGGTTGTAATAGGGTGCAGCAGGTGGTGCATAGCAAGGACAGACATTGCTTCCTTGCGGCTGTCCTTGATATGACATCTTCCTCTTGTGGTCTAGTTCCATCTCCCGAATCTTGTTCTCAACCACAATGGCCTTGTCCACCAGCTTCTGGAAATTTGCATAGTGAGCATTGAGCAACTGAACCTGAATTTCATTGTTGAGACTCCTCATGAACAGGTATTGCTTCCTGCTATCAGTGTTGATGTCCTCTAGAGCAAATCTTGATAGTTGAGTGAATTTGCTGAGATACTCACTCACACCCATCCTTCCTTGCCTAAGGTTTTCAAATTCTTGTCTTCTTAGTATCATAACTCCCTCAGGTACATAGTGAGAGTGGAAATTCTCCTTAAATTAAACCCATGTGATCCTCTCTTGATTTTCATGGGCATTGCATAGAGATTCCCACTAGTCTGCAGTAGCTCCCATCAACTGGGGTGAGGCAGAAAGAACCTTCTCTCTATCGCCGCACTGGACAATAACAAGTTTCTTCTCAATAGACTTCAGCCAGTCATCAGCTTTCGTTGGATCTGTGGATTGAGCAAATATAGGCGGCTTGGTCCTCATAAACTCTCCCAGACGATTGTGGTGTGGCGGGGTGGTAGTGGTGGCGGCATGTGAGGCTGATTGTTGTTGCCAGCTTGGAGCTATCCCATGGTATGTATCATGGTCTGCATGAGTTGATTCAGAATAGCCAATAGCTGCTCAAGGTTGATAGCTCCCTGGGCAGGCCCCTAGTTGTTCTAAGGTGCTTCATTGCTCTCATCCTCACCATTGGCATTCCTCTGGTTGCATGTCCTCGGCATCTGCTGGTGAAAGAATAGTAGATACGGAAGAATTTAGAATTTGAAAAGAAATGCCCCAACTATATGCATCAAGGTATATGTAACTAACAACTCCTTTATTAATACTATTAACTCTATTAGAGGATGTGGACCATGATCCCACAACTCTCTACTACGTGCGGATGTGGACAAAGCACTAATCGCTCCACAACTCGCAACAAGCACACAAGCACAAGCACACACCAAGAAAATTCAGCTCACCACACTAAATATGACTAAGACGATCTAAACACTTTTCTAACTTCTAAATACGAGACCTAAACTTAATTATGTTGTGAGACGTGCGTGTGCTGAATACATTGGCTATGGAAATAAAAGTTTTGAATACTACCAAAACACCATTATCATCAAGGTCTGAATCTAGGTCCGAGCTTTAGCAAGGTTCGACGTAAGGTCCGACTTGCTTTGGCTAGGTCCGACTTCTTTGTCTAGGTCCGACTAGCTGTGGTTAGCTCCGGCTCTAGGTCCGACTAGCTTTGGTAAGCTCTGGCGCTTGGTCTGACTAGCTTTGGATAGCTCTGGCGCTAGTTCACGCTAGCTTTGGTAAGTTCCGGCGCTAGATCTTGTTAGTTTTGGTAAGCTCCGGTTCAAGGTCCGGTTAGCTTTTGCAAGGATGGGAGCTTGATCGCAGTGGTTCTACTTTTAATTTGCAATGTTTCAAACTTGTTTTTTGGATTATGGAAGGTTTTTCTAGTTTTATTTTACTAAGTTTTTGTTGTATTTTGGTGGTTATGGTTGATATCTTTTTGCTAAGGTTTGCAACATACTTATGTGAGGTGCTCACGTAAGGTGTTGTGGTTATCGGAACTAACGAGAGTCAAGTAGAGGACTTGTGCTCGGAAGAATTGGTTGTTTATTCATGTACAGGTGTTGCTTGAGTTCAAGAGAAGGTTGGTGATGGATCCATTGAACTAGTCTTAGGGAGAAGATGAGGTTCAACAACCAAGTTCAGTAGGAATTGTGGTTGAGTTGATCAGGAGGTTGCACAGCATGTTTGAATCAAGAACAATACATATGAAGGTATCATGGATGTTGTTGGAAGATGTTTGCACGTGTGCAAGGAGTGCATGGACGTGGCTACATGGTTTCGAGTTGGATGAAAAGATGTAGACAGAAAGAATTGGTCGGAAAGGTTCAACCGACTAGGTTATGGACTCAACCTGCGGCTGAGTCGTGTTTGACTCAAATATGGAAAGTTTTGTGTTGGTTATGAAAGGATTTGGTGTGGGTCACGAATTTGAGTTGTTTTAGGAATATGGGATACGTTCCTAAGGTGTTTGGAAGTCTTAAGATTGCTTCTATCTGTGTATAGAAGAGTCTTGAGCAGTTATGGAAAGTTTCGATTCGTGAATTGAGTAGGATTAGAGTCCTAGTTAGGTTTGGGTTGACCTAAGGGCTGGTTACATAAGCAAAGGAGGCCAGAGCTCGTGGAGCACAACTTTGGGGCTGTTTCTCTTGTGTTTTGATCAACAAAATTCATATTTGAAGGAACTTTTGTGTCTTGTTCGTCCAACTTGTTTTCGTCAAGTCTTTCTCGTTGAGTTTCTGCTCAACACTATATTTCTTTGGTGGTTTTATTATAACTCGAGTTTTACATATCCGATTGACGTGATTCTTTTTGGGTTGTCTTAATAACTTGATTTTATATCATCTGTGAAAGTTTCACAGTCATTGGATTTGTGGTTTTGGATCTACACTAATTTATTTGTAGTATTCCAGAACTATTTTTCTTGGGTAAAACAGATTGACCTTTGTTAGATCTTTCGATCATAACTTGAGTTTTTCTCGACGTATTTTCATGATTCTCGTTGTGTCGTCTTTGCGACTTGATTCTACACAATCTATACTTGTTTAGTTACAATTGATCACCTTTAGATTAGTTGCACACACGATTTCTTTAACAGATCGTTTTTCTACCGAGAGGTTTTTCGTTGCTTCCGCTGAAAAGTTATAATCTACAATTCACCCCCCTCTGGTAGCTTTACATGTGTTCTTCGACCCTACAACTGGTATCAGATCAACGATGCTCTATTCTTTGTGATTCACACGTGTTTTTAACTAATCCTCATGGAGAAATACTTGGCAAAACCTTTTGTGTTTGTTGGTATTAATTTTCAGGTTTGGAAGGCACGCATGGAAGCTTTTATCCAGGCGCAAGGCTTCACGATATGGGAAAAAGCGTACAAGCCTTACGAAGTTCCGCCAAACGATCAAGTTAGGCTGCAAACTTTAGAGATGTCGACAACAACAATAAAGCCCGCAACTAGATAATCCAAGGACTTCGACTGTGTTGCACACGTCCGATCGGCGTACGATGTGTGGAGAGCACTTTTTGACTACCAGAAGGATCCAACACGATCAAGGAGGTAAAGCAGGATATGCTCAAAAACGAATACATGCGCTTCGAGATGCAACCCAGTGAGTCCATTGATGACCTTTTTGCTCGCTTTAATAAAATTCTCAGCAACTTGCGTAGTGTCAATGTTAATTTTTTAGATGCTGAAAATGCTAGGCAATTGTTAAGTGCATTAGACATGTCAATTTGGGAGATGAAAGTCACATCTATTCGTGAATCTACTGTCATGAGTACACTTAGATTGGATGTGCTATATTCTAAATTGAAAACTCATGAAATTGACATAATCTCACATAAGAACCCCAACAAGTCTCTTGTATTTGTTTCTCAACGTGATATGCCTAGCTCTAGCAAATCTTCATCTAGAAATACACTTGCTTTGCTGTCTTCACTAACCCTGGAACAGATTGAAGAATTTCCAGAAGAAGAGCTAGCGCTCATCTCTACTCGGTTCTCATAAGCATTGCAAAATGTGAGAACTGGAAGGAGAGAAAGCTCCGGACCTCAACGATGCTTTGAATGTGGTAAGACATGACACTTTCGTACAGATTGCCCTAACCTTTCAGATCCCTCTACCCGTGATGAAAAGAAGAATAAAGTCAAGTCCTCTTCTATCAATAACAACAATAAGAATAAGAAGGGTTTTACAGGACGCAAACTGATAAACAGTTTCATCACCGCACTTCAAGAACTTGGCTCAAGTGATGTAGACATTGGAAGTGACGAAGATGAAGATGATCTGGCAAACTTGTGATTCATGGCGGGCAAATCAAGATCAAGTACGGAGGATGCAGAACACAACAGTGACAATGAAGAGGTATGTCCTACTTGTGATGAAATGTGTAATGCTATTTCCCATGCAACTGTTATTGTTAAGAAAAAGGACAAAAAGCATAGAGACAATGCTGTTAAAATTGAGTCACTAGAATCTGAAATTAATCATTTGAAAACCTTGATTCCTAGTGAAGATTCTTGTTCCTCATGTGATTTAATATATGAACAATTACCCTCCTTAAGAAATGCACACTCCTCCACTCTTGGTAAACTTGAGTTAGAGATTGAAAAGAACAAAAAGCTTGTTGCACTTAATAACAGAAAATTAAAAGATGCTTCTTGTTCTACAATTGATTTGCATTGTTCTACCTGTAATGATCTTGAAAGGAAACTAAAAGATGCTATGAATGAAATTTCAATACTGAACAATGTTTTACGTGCTCATAAAGTTAAATATTGTTCTAATTGAAAACTAAAAGGAAAAACTTCATGTGAAAACTGCCTAGAATTGTCTAAGAAACTTGATGACATGAATAGGACACTAGAGTAGTTTTGTATTGGGAACAAAAATATAAACTTGCTGCTGAATTCATCCAAATCTTGTAATGATAAAACTGGATTAGGTTTTGATTCCCATGCTCATGCTAAAGCACATCCACCTAAAATGGTAAAGTCATTAGGAAATGGTTTGATTAAAACAGTTCCTAAACCAAAAGAGGTGGCTTTTAAATCTGCAGGAGTATTGTCACATTCGGGTTTAAATAAACATACTGCATGCTCATATAGACATGAACACAAAGTTAAATTTCATTGTACCCCTTGTGGTAGAGATGGTCATGTCATAGATTTTTGTTATAGACTAGCTAAACATCATAAAAAGGAAAAAATGCAAGCTAGATCTTATAACTCTCATGCAAAAATTTGCTTCACATACTAAACCGAATGTCAGGAACATGTAACCTGCTGTTATGAGTCAAAAACACTCAAAGTTTACCTTTAGAGCTTCAGTTTTTACCTCCAGACCTTCTGTTGTTACCTTCGGACCTTCTGTTTTTGCCTCCAGAGCTACTGATTCATGCTAAACAAGTAACACCATATAGGTTAGTAGTTAAGAACAAAAATCTCAAACTTTGACTCATAAACTGCTGTTTTATCTCAGCTGTCGCGTGTTGTTCCTACTGGACATCGTGTGACTTAGTACTGGATTCCTAAATGCCTATTGACTAACCCCAGTATTGAGTCATCGACGTATTGTGCTTCTATGTAGGTTACACGCTTGAGGAAGGAGAACATTTGGATTGTGAATTCTGGTTGCTCACGCCACATGACTGGTAACAAAGAATGGTTCTCCTCCTTCTCTTTTATGTCACGTGTAGAGAATGTTACTCTTGCCAATAATTCTTCAACTCCTATAATTGCTAAGGGTTTAGTTATGGTATATGATCACTACACTTTGAAAGATGTGGCACTTGTCAAAATATTTGAAATACAACTTGCTTTCTGTTTCACAATTGCTAGATGAAAATTTGGAAAATATTTTCAATAAAAATTGCTGCAAAGTTGTAGATTCAAATAGTGAGATTATTTTTAACATGTCTCGGTTTGGAAGAGTTTTTAAAGCTGATTTTGATATGTCTTCTTCTAAGCATAGGTGTCTAGTTGCTAATGATTCCAAAGACTTATATTTTTGGCATCGTAGACTTGGTCACGTAGGTTTTGATCATCTCACGAGTGTTAGTGCTCTTGATCGTATACGTGGGTTGCCTAAGCTGAAAAGGGACAAAGAAATTGTGTTCTCTTTTGTGGACATGCTAAGATGGTTGCAGGTTCATATACTCCTCTCACAATGATCATGACAACTGAACCGGGTCAACTTTTGCACCTTGACACTGTAGGACATTCAAGTGTTCAATCCTTTGGAGGTATCTTGTGATTGTTGATGATAATTCTAGATACTCTTGGGTTTACTTTATGGCATCTAAGAATGAAGTTTTTAGCCACTTTACAACTTTATTTCTTAGATTATCAATTGATCACACAAGATCTTTAAAAGCAATTAGAAGATATAACGGTACTGAATTTAAAAATCAATCTTTTGATCACTTTTGCACTAAAAATGGAATAGATCATCATTTTTCTTCACCGTATATACCTCAAAAAAATGGTGTTGTAGAAAGAAATAACAAAACCTTAGTTGAGATGGCTAGGACTATGCTTGATGAATATCAAACTCCTAGAAAAATTTGAGTTGAGGCAATTGCAACCGCTTGTTATGTCTCAAATCATGTTTGCTTGGGTCCTAAGCTAGGTAAAACACCATATGAGCTTCGGTTTGGATATAGGCCTAGTGTTACACACTTTCGGGTCTTTGATTGCAAATACTTTGTTAAGAATCATGGTATTCTTGATAAATTTGAACCTAGATCCATTGATGGCATGTTTATTGGTTATCCATCTCATACTAGAGGATACCGTGTGCTTTTACTTGACACTAACAAAATTGTGTAGACTTGTGAGGTGTCTTTTGATGAAGCTAGAACAGGTACTAGCTCAAACATTGCAGGTCCGGATCAATATCAGCAGGGGGAGAGCATTTTCGTAAAAGATGAGGAAGAAGTGGAGCTGCTGCCCGAATATTCAGCAGCTAATGACTTTGGTTCAGCTCCGGATGTTGATTCTCAACCAGCACCGACAACCATCATTGCTGATCCAGATCGTCCTCAAGTCAGAAGCTCATCGATTTGTGATGAACATATAGAAGAAAAAGCTCTTGAAGTGTCTACTCCACTCCGGATTCTCAAAAGTCATCCTCCACAACAAATGATAGGAAGCTTGCACGAACGAGTCACACGGTCCAGGTTTTGCGATCCAAACTCTCACGCTCATTCTGCTTTTGTTGCTTCTTTTGAACCCAAAGATATATCACACACACTCACTAATGAATCTTGGATTATTGCCATGCAAGAAGAGTTAGAAAATTTTGAAATAAATAATGTTTGGAAACTTGTACCTCCACCTCAAGGTCACACTTTAATTGGAACTAAATGGGTGTTTAAAAATAAACAAAGTGAGGATGGGGTTGTGGCTAGGAATAAGGCTAGGTTGGTTGCTCAAGGTTTCACACAAATTGAAGGTCCAGATTTTGATGAAACTTTTGCTCCTGTTGCTAGATTGGAAGCCATAAGAATTTTGTTAGCTTTTGTTGCATCTAAAGGTTTCAAGTTATATCAAATGGATGTAAAAAGTGCTTTTCTTAATGGCTATATAGATGAGGAGGTTTATGTCAAGCAACCACCAGGTTTTGAAAATCCAGATTTTCCTAATCATGTTTCAAACTATCCAAAGCCTTGTACGGTCTCAAACAAGCCCCTAGAGCATGCTATGATAGGTTAAAAACATTCTTACATGAAAAGGGGTTTACCATGGGCAAGGTTGATAAAACTCTTTTTGTTCTTAAGCATGGCAATGACTCATTATTCGTTCAAGTGTATGTGGATGATATTATCTTTGGTTGTGCTTCTCATGATATTGTGTTTAAGTTTTCAGCTATGATGAGTTTAGAATTTGAGATGAGTATGATGGGAGAACTCACATACTTTTTGGGGTTGCAAATCAAGCAAACTAAGGAGGGAAACTTTATGCATCAAACGAAGTATACAAGAGACCTTCTTAAGATCTTCAACATGGACAAAAGCAAGCCTCTTCGGACACCAATGGGAACAACAACAACACTTGAACTTGATGAAGATGGTGAACCCGTGGATCAAAAAGAATATAGAAGCATGATCGGATCACTTTTGTACCTCACAACATCAAGACCGGACATACAATTTAGCGTATGTCTTTGTGCACGGTTTCAAGCTTTTCCACGTTCTTCACATAATCAATCCATCAAAAGAATTATCAGGTACTTACATGGAACTCAAGAATTTGACATTTCTCTTCCTTCTTCCTCAACCGTTACTTTGAAAGCTCTTTCAGATGCTGATTTTGGGGTTGTAGGATTGATAGGAAAATTACTTCCGGTGCTTGTCACTTTCTTGGTAATTAACTTGTTGCTTGGTCCTCTAGAAAACAAAGTTCAGTTGCACAATCCACAACCAAATCTGAATATGTAGCTGCTGCTGGTCCTTGCTCATAAATTCTTTGGATTGTTCAAACACTTAAGGACTATGGGGTTAATCTAGATAGTGTTCCATTATTTTGTGATAACACTAGTGCCATTTGCATTGCTAAAAACTCCATGCAACATTCTAGAACTAAGCACGTTGACATTAGGTATCACTTTCTCCGTGATAATACTGAAAAAGGAAACATTGTGCTTCACCATGTAGATACCAAACAACAGTTGGCTGACATTTTTACAAAACCTTTGGATTTCACTAGTTTTTGTTACATTCATAGTGAAATTGGGGTTATACATCCTCATGGCTTAAATTGAGGGGGAGTTTCGAAACTTCGGAACTTTATGTGTGAATCTGAATTTAAAATAATATGAGCATAGTATTTCATACATATATGACTTTGTGATTCCTTTTACATGTTGAAAGTTAGTACTACATTACTCATGTTATACATTTTGTAGTTTTTGCCATGACTAGTAATTGGAATAATTACTTATACTAAATCTGGTCATGATCGAACTTTCTTACTGTTTTGAACTTGTTGCATGCTCACATGTGCTTTTAATAATAAAAAATTAATCAATCTATCCACATGTTGAGCTTTTATGTTCAAATAAAAAAATGAGAAAAGATCAAGAGAATATGCATGTGTCGCACTTCTTCTTTTGAGATGGCTTATCATTGCACTTCGATATGAACTTGGAAGAAGTTGTGTATGACTAAAACCATGTCCTTAAGCTTCTGATGGTCAAATGACATAGGCTTGGCTTGGTTGGTTAGAATAAGGCATATGCGCATATAATCTCTTGTAAATTTTATATGATCAAAATTTGTGCTTAAAAAAATTGCAGCAACAAGTATCATGCCTTTAGGTTTTGTAATAATTAAGTTTGTAAGATCATGACTTGCTTAAATTGAAAATTATATTTGATCTCTAGCATGGATTACACTACTTTATGTATCTCATTACTGTAAGTTACTTGATAGTATGACTTGGATGAGCTTTGTTCTATATTTATATGTTATAATGTGCTCATAACAAATTAAAAATTCTCTTTTGTACCTTGCTGAATATATTGTCAAAGGGGGAGAAGTATGCAAGGGGGAGAAATTTATTTCTACCTCATTTGATTTTCAAAAAGGGGGAGAAATTATTTTCAAAACTTATCATGTGAATAAGCCAATGTTCGGATTTTAAGTGGTGTTGCCAATCCATTCATCAAGGGGAAGATTGCGAGACCTATGTGTGCTGTATACATTGGCTATGGCGATAAAAGTTTTGAATACTACCAAAACACCGTTAACATCACGGTCCGTATCTAGGTCCAAGCTCCAGCAAGGTCCGACTTGCTTTGGCTAGGTCCGACTTCTTTGTCTAGGTCCGACTAGCTGTTGTTAGCTCCGGCTCTAGGTTCGACTAGCTTTGGGAAGCTGCAGCGCTAGGTCCGACTAGCTTTGGTTAGCTCCGACGCTAGGTCATGCTAGCTTTGGTAAGTTCTGGTGCTAGATCCTGTTAGTTTTTGTAAGCTCCAGTTCAAGGTCCGGTTAGCTTTGGCATGGTTCAGAGCTTGATCGCAGTGGTTTTGCTTTTAATTTACAATGTTTTGAACTTCTTTTTTGGATTATGGAAAGTTTGCTTAGTTTTCTTTTACTATGTTTTTCGTGTGTTTTGGTGGTTATGGTTGATATCTTTTTGCTAAGGTTTGCAACATACTTCTGCGAGGTGCTCACATAAGGTGTTGTGGTTATCGGAACTAACGAGAGTCAAGTCGAGGACTTGTGCATAGAAGTATTGGTTGTTTATTCATGTGCAGGTGTTGCTTGAGTTCAAGACATGGCTGGTGAGGGGATCCATTGAACTAGTGTTAGGGAGAAGATGTGGTTCAACAACCAAGTTCGGGAGGAATTGTGGTTGAGTTGATCTGGAGGTTGTGCAATATGTTTGAATCAAGAACAATGCATATGAAGGTATTGTGGACGTCATTGAAAGATTTTTGCACATGTGCAAGGAGTGCATGGACGTGGCTACATGGTTCCGAGGCATGATGAAGAGATATAGATATAAAGAATTGGTCAGAAAGGTCCAACCGAGTAGGTTATGGACTCGGGCTGCGGCCGAGTCGTGTTTGACTCAAATATGGAAAGTTTTAAGTTGGTTATGATAGGATTTCGTGTAGGTCACGAATTTGAGTTGTTTTAGGAATGTGGGATATGTTCCTAAGGTGTTAGGAAGTCTTAAGATTGCTTCTATCTGTGTATAGAAGAGTCTTGAGCAGTTATAGAAAGTTTCAATTCGTGAATTGAGTAGGGTTAGAGTCCTAGTTAGGTTTGAGATGGCCTAAGAGCTAGATATATAAGCAAGGGAGGTCAGAGCTTGTGTAGCATGACTTTGGGGCTGTTTCTCTTATGTTTTGATCAACAAAATTCGTAGTTTGCAGGAACTTTTGTGCCTTGTTCATCCGACTTGTTTTCGTCAAGTCTTTCTCGTCGAGTTTTTGCTCAGCACTATCTTTCTTTGGTGGTTTTATCATAATTCGAGTTTTACAAATCCAATTGACATGATTCTTTTTGGATTGTCTTCACAACTTGATTTTTTATCATCTGTGAAAATTTCACGGTCATTGGATTTGTGGTTTGAGATCTAAAAGAATTTATTTGTAGTATTCCAGAACTGTTTTTTTCTTACTCAGTAGAACAGATTGACCTTTGTTCGATCTTTCGATCATAACTTGAGTTTCTTTCGACGGATTTGAGTAATTCTTGTTGTTCTGTCTTTGTGACTTGATTCTCTCTAATATATATCACTTTTGTCATGGTGAAACACATATAGATTAGTCTCACACATGATTTATTTAACGAATCATTTTTCTACCAAGGGGTTGTCATTGCTTCCGCTGAAAAAGTTTTAATCTACCATTCACCCCCCCCCCCTCTGGTAGCTTTTCACGTGAATACTGGTGAAGGTCATATGTGGAAGAAGCAATCAATTTTTTGGGAGCTACCGTGTTGGAAAGACTTAGACGTCCGTCATTCGATCATGAAGGTTCGCACGAAATTTGAGCTTTTGCATATTAAGTTTTGGCACGGTCCCAAATGTCATAGACAATGAGGTCAGGGCGCTTGGAATTTTGTGCTCGAATGGCATTATGGAAACGGACGGACATTAATTCAAAAGAAAAGAGACGCACTTTCCAAAAGTGAGATGCGCTTAGCGGTGGCTCTTCTGAGGCGCGTCTGCAGTAGTTGTCCTAAGGTACTTCTAGCTCCCTCGCATGCTCTCTTTGCAACATTTCGCACAACTTTTCACTTTTCACGCACTCTAATCACTTTTTGCCCTAAAAACCGCTATCGCGTTGTCGAATTCCCTGGAGCACATCGGTCCGCTTCCCCGGAGCTCGTTGCTGCCTTGACACTGCCCTAAGGTACTTTTAGCTCTTTGGCACACTCTCTTTGCAACACCTAGCAAAACTTTTCCCTTTTCACGCGCGCTGATCAATTTTCTCCCTAGAAACCTTCATCGCGTCGTCCCCTTCCCCAGAGCACACCGCCGCGTCGGTCCGCTTCCCCATAGCTTGTCACTGCCTTGACATTGCCCTCTTGATCATTGTCGCGCTATCGCTATCGACCCTCGACTCCCCGTCGACAAGCTTGGCACTGCCCTAATAATGTTTGTTCATGCTTTGGTTGGAGTCGAAATGGTCCGCACTTTGGTGGTTCACCGGTAATGTTTAGTATATTTTCAGAGTACTACGCTTAGAGTACTATGCTTTGGTTGGAGTCAAAATGGTACGCGCTTTGGTGGTTCACCGTTCAATGTTTAGTATATTTACGGAGTCCTACGCTTAGCGTATTACGCTTTGGCTATGTATCGATCAATGTTTAGTGATTTATTTAATGATTGCTTGGTTTGGATTGTCCTTACACTTGGCACATAGATGTTTTTCTTATTAAGGTACAAATCCCATGAGAGAATTTGCTCCCTTATGTGACTGTTTGTGTGAATGTGACTGAAATTTGATAATGTTTTATAGGATTTCAGTGTTTTTTTTATGAATTTAAAGATGTCTTAGTTGGAGCATCAGCAGCATATTGAAGAGGAGGCTCAGCAGCAGACTCGGTAGCAAACACATGAAAAGGATGCATCTGCCTCTAGTAACACAAGAAAAAAAAGGTCGCAGACGACGTGGCCGACAGACGTTGTGACTGTTGATGAGTCCAATGATGAAAGCGTACCTCTAGGCCATAATGTGAATATGAGACTATCCAGAATTTGTGGTCTAGCTGCTCAGGAAAGGGTGCCACTAAACCTGCAGAGATTCGATCACTTGACCGAAAATGAAAAGGATGAACTCTTCGAAAGCTTTGTCCAACCATATGTTCAATATCCGGAACATAAGAAACAGAAGGGGAAGAAGCCATCTATGAAGATGATCTCTCATGCATGGAGGACCTGCAAAACTAAGCTTTGCGAGTTTTGGAAGAATCATGAAACCCCCTTCCATAAGTATCAACTTGTGTTAGATAAGGACTGGATGAGATTTGTTGAAAAGTGCGAATCACGGGAATTTGCCAAGTGCAGTGAATGTATGAAGTGTCTTCGATCGCAGAACAAGCTTGACCACCACCTCGGCAACACCGGTTATGCCGGTAAAAAAAAGGATTTGGGAAAAACAGGATGAAACAGTGGCCGAGCTAGGTGTTGCGGATCCATACGACAGTTTTAGTGGACGGCGGAAACCATTTATGCGTGCTCGTTCACAGCTGTCTGAGTTAGGTGGTATCATCTTTTACAGCTCGAGCACCTTACACATTGCTCAAAGAGCCTGGAACCTGAGCAGTGAAGAGTCAAATGGTGAGAGGGAAAACGATGCCCTGAACAAGGCCTTGTAGAGACTGGAGTAACGAGGCCGTGTTCGTGGTGTTTCCAGTAAGTTGACCTGGGGGAGGGTTTTCCGGAACAAAAAACTACTTATCAGAAGCAGAAAACGGCCTCGACATCACAGGTTGACATCGAGGAGCTAAAACCACAACTGAGAAGGGAGCTCCTAGGAGACGTGAAGCAAATTATGGAGGGAGTAGGTATAGCAATCACTAACGCTTTTTTCAACGATGAGGAGCGTAGGAGCAGCTTTTCTTCTACAACAGCTGGGGGTGGACAATCAAAGGAGGATCTTCAGGCACCAGCGTCTAGACCTTCAATTGAGTGGGACACGATAGATAACTTGGCTCAGCCAACAACATGCAGCCTTCTGCTAATGGTCAGAGGAATTGCTCGAATGGAGGTCGGGAGAGGGCTAGTGTATCCCGATCAGAACATGCTTGACAACATCCAGGTGGACACAACATCCTATGTTGTGGTCAAGGTGTACATGGTGCATGAAAATACGAAAAACCTACAGGTCGAAGTGCCACCGGGCAATGTGTGGCTTCCACATCTGCCTACACATGGCTTTATTTGGAGAGGAACCTAATTGCAATGTATGTGTAAGTGCATTTATTTTATTTTATTACTAATCTTTTGCAAAATCTTATTTTATCTTGTGGCAGGACTACGGACCCGCCTTCAGGAACGCTGAAGGTTGTAGCCTTGAGCAAATTAGAGACATCCTATGCAGGTTTGTTATTTATGAAATCATTAATTCAAAGTGAGAATTTCATTACCCAATAGAGGATTAGGTGAAAGTTATTCTTTGTAAAAATTAGTTACATGTTAAGCTGGATGAACAGGGGAATTTTGTGTAAATAATTACTTGGTAACCACAATTTACACTTTTTTAATATTTGATTGGTCAATGTGTGTACACTTCGTTAATATTTGTTAATATTTGATTAGTTACATGTTAAGCTGAATGAACATAAGACATTTGGCTATACGTTTGTTTCTATATGTGTATGTTGCTGACACAGGCAATGCGGCTTCCAAATCCAGGCTAGCTCCAAGATACAGCTGGGAACAGGGATAATTAGGGGTGGGGGCACCTAATAGGAGACATGCATCTAGCTGGGAGCATCTCCTTTTAGATCAGCACTGAACCTGCATGTAAACAATTCACGACGCGTTGTAACGAAGTGCGTCTTGGCTTACCTAAATAAAGGAGACATGCTTTCTTATAGCCCATCTCAGATCAGTCAACAAATCTGCAACGGACTATCATAAAGCCCGTCTCGGATCAGTTAACATATCTCCGACGTTCTATATTAGAGCGTGTCTCTCATGTACGCTGATGTGTGACGCACGCCTTGCTCGTCTCCAGTGACCGTGTAAAGCCCGTCAGTTATGACTCGATGAAAGGAGACGCGCTTCCTTTGAGCTTGTCTCGCACTTAGTTTGATCGGCGACACGTTGGCCGCTCGTATTTGGTGACAACATAGTGCAAGACGCGATGATCGAGACACACTATTTATTCATCTCCCTTCTTCGTTTGGGCACGTCTCGAATGAGCCTTTCTTACGTAGTGTATTTCATGTCTTTCAACAGCAATTCAAATAAGTTTTGGGTACAGACTTGTCCGGACCTAAACTTGGACTAGTCCGGTATACCCATATCTCTAGTTTGATTCAGTTTTCTTTAGAGCAATGGACTTGCCTACTACCTCTCTACGGACTAGTACAGTTTTGCTACTGATGACTTCCGAACTTGTCTGTTAATATTTATGTACTAATCCAGATTTGAAATTGTAAAAACCTCGAACTTATCTGGAACAACACCGGACTTGTTCTGTGTACCTCTCTGTTCCAGAACGGACTTGTTCGGCCTCATACGTACTAGTCTGGTTTCTAGGGTTTTGACTCGGATTCTTATTTTACCCCATGACTAGGTTTTGGGTAATTGACCTTGTCGAAGTGTATGATCGACACTTCCCCCGGTACTACTAAGAAGTAGTACGCGGAGGTTCGTATTTACGCGGGGCGCCAATCAAGATCCAAGAGCAAGGTGACACAGGGAGTTTTTACGTGGTTCGGGCCGCCTGAGCTTAACACCCTACTCTACAGGATGTCTTGTATGTATGATCTTGCGTAAGCCTGAGCTTAGTTGAGCATTAGATCGAGTGTCGTTGAGTCTACCATGTAGTGCAGCCCTTTTATACACCAAGGACTGGCTGTTAGAGTGCGCTGAGGCCCGACAAGTGGCCCCAGCTGTATTAACCACCACCCTATACACGATCTACAGGTATAACAGCAGTTAATAGCTATATAGCATGCCTTGATGGTAGCGTTATCGGTCTTGATAGTCTTCTGATCATGCGTCCTTAATACGGAGTTAATGACGCGTTATTGTTCTTGAATGTCTGTGCCGTTGAAGATCTCGGTGTCCTCTTGTTGTAGACGTAGATCCGGTCACTTGACATGTGGTAGCACCATAGCTTCCCTCAGAAGGGAGGCAGGTCCGGTGCTATAAGACATGTGGCAGCGCTAGAGCTTCCCTCAGCAGAGGGGCAGGTCCGGTAGCGCGGGACACGTGGCAGCACCGGAGCCACCTTAAAGAGGGAGGCAGGTCAGGCACTGCGATACATGTAGTAGCATCGGAGCCACGCTAAGGAGGGAGACAGGTCCATCACTACGGTACACGTGGCAGCACCGGAGCCACCCTAAGGAGGGAGGCAGGTCCGGCACTGCAGGACACGTGTTGCCTCTGGAAGTCCACAATACTGGAAGTTGGAACTCAGTGCATCTTCTTCTGGTACAAAGGGATACCTGGTATGCACGGTATCGACAGACCTATTTGGGCCCTTGAACGTTGTGCCCCACCACTGAGGAGCCCAAGTGGAACCCCACCAAGGCCCCTACTTGTCCCCACCATTTCCTACTTGGATTCCACCCCAACCGCACCACTCCTCCTATATAAACAACCCACAACCCTCCTCTCACCTTGACACACATTAGAGAAAACCCTCACCACCTATCATTCTTCATGAGCCGCCATCCAAGAAGCAAGATGCCCTCACCACAAGGAAGGAACAGGAAGGGAGGAGAAGGAGGAGAAGCAAGAAGGAGGATCAAGCAATATCATCATCGCTGCTACGATCTTCTTCATCGACTCTTCGACATCAACGTTCTTCTTCTACTTCTTGTCACTGATTCATCATCAATGAATCTAAAAAACATCAAGTTTCACGCGTTGCACCTAATCCTCGATTGTTGAACCTTTGCATTCACAATATTTGCCCAAGATCCAACTTTCCACGTCAATTTTGATCCCACACTTGGTTCAAACCATGCCCTAGTTGGGAAGTTCGCAAAACCCTAGACATAGCAGACTTGCCCGGTCCAGAGTGGACATGTCCAGCCCACAGTGCGGACTAGTACGGCCTCAGCTAACTGTGCAGCAATATACTTGGTCTTGATAGGAATGAAATAAGCTGATTTGGTCAACCGATCCACAATAACCCATATCGAATCATAACCAGACTGAGTTCACGATAATCCAACTATGAAGTCCATACCGATTTCTTCCCACTTCCATTCCGGAATCTTCAATGGCTGCAATAATCCAACAGACCTTTGATGTTCAACCTTCACCCGTTGGTACACATCGCATAATGCAACGTTTTCAGCTATGTCCCTTTTCATGCCATCCCACCAATAGCAAGTTTTCAGATCCTTGTACATATTCGTACAGTCTGGATGGATGGAGTAAAGCGAGTTGTATGCCTCCTTTAATATCGTCTCCCGAAGATGCTTCACATTAGGCACAACAATCCATTTCCCAAGTCATAGAGTACCATGGTCATCCTCATCAAATTTGAATACTCTCCTTTCTTTGGTCCTTCCTTAATTTCTTGGACTTCCTCATCCTTTGTTTGACCTTCTCGAATTTCCTGTTCCATGGTTGGATTTAAATCCATATTCCCATCTCATTCACAAATCCAAGATTCAACCGTTCAAACTCCTTTCATAGCTCGGATGGCAACTCTTGAACCGTGAGTTGGTGGCTTACTCCTTTCCGACTCAAAGCATCGACCACTACATTAGCCTTCTTTGGGTGATAGTTGATTCCCACATCATAATTCTTGATAAGCTCCAACCATCTTTGTTGCCTCAAATTCAAGTTTGTTTGTGTGAAAATGTACTTGAGACTCTTGTGATCCGTATAAATTTCACACCTATGACCTAGAATGTAATGCCTCAAAATTTTTAAGGCATGCACTACGGATGTGAGTTCGAGGTCATGAGTAGGATAATTCTGCTCATGTTTCTTCAATTGCCTCGAAGCATAGGCTACCACTTGACCTTCTTGCATGAGCACACATCCAAGTCATTGTCTTGATGCATCACAATAAATATCAAAACCTTTACTCACATCGGGCAAAACCAAGACTGGTGCGGTGGTTAATGACTTCTTTAAGTCCTCAAAACTATTTTGACAAGCTTGAGTCCATTGGAATGCTTTTCCCTTCATTAACAATTATGTCATAGGCTTTGCTATTTTGGAGAAATCCTTGATGAACCGACGGTAATATCCAGTCATTCCAAGAAAACTCCTAATTTCCTTCACTTTTTGTGGTGGTTCCCATTTTAGCACAGCGCTCACCTTTCCTGGGTCAACCGATACTCCTCCTCCGGAGATGATATGCCCGAAAAACGACACTTCCCTTAACCAAAATTGGCACTTGCTGAATTTTGCATATAATTGATGTTCCCTCTATTTCTGCAATGTGAGCCTCAAATGCTCCTCATGTTCCTCTTCGCTTCTCGAGTAAATCATAATGTCATCAATGAACACCACAACAAACTTATCCAAGTACTCCATGAAGACTTTATTCATGAGGTAAACTATGTCATTGCATTCGTCAATCCAAAAGACATAATGGTATACTCATAGGATCCATATCGTGTCCGAAAAGCAGTTTTGGATATATCCAACGGTCTAATCTTCATTTGAAAATAACCCGACCTCAAGTCGATCTTGGAGAAAATTCATGCACCCTTCATTTGATCAAACAAATCCTCTGTACGGGGCAATGTATACTTGTTCTTAATCGTCACCTCATTGAGGGAACGGTAACCCACACACATCCTTTGGGACGCATCCTTCTTATCCACAAAAGCACTGGTGCTCCCCAAAGCGAAGAGCTTGGGCGAATGAAACCATTCTCTAGCTGCTCTTTAATTTGCTTCTTGAGCTCCGCTAACTCCATAGGAGTCATCCTATATGGCCTCTTAGCTATAGGTGCAGTTCCAGGTATTAAATAAATAACAAACTCTACATCACGATCAGGTGGCATACATGGCAACTCATCCGAAAACACATCTAAAAATCCGCACACCACCGGAATCTCCTCAATTGTTGCACCATCCATTTGATTTAGCACCACTTGCTTTGGTGTGTGTTGAGATGCTTCAAATTCTATGCTGACCCCATCTTCATTGTCAACTTCATCATCTTTATGGAATATTGAATTATCCCATTATGCTTCCTTAACCAGTTCATACCAAGTATTATGTCCAATCCTTGTGATTCCAAAACAGTAATGTTGGCAAAGAAGTCTACCCCCTTATTCTAAGACTTACTTTTGGACATACTATTTTCGTCCTCATCTCTCCTCTAGGAGATTTAACCGACAAGGTATACTTCATATGAGATATGGGCAAACTATACTTGGCAACACACTTTGATGCAAGGAATGAATGCGATGCTCCAGAATCAAGTAACATAGTCACCAGGTTGGAGTTTTCAAGAAACATACCAATCACCACATCATCTGCTTCTTGAGCCTCCTCTATAGAGACATGGTTCACCTTGCCACGAACAAAACTCTGTGGTCCACGGTTGCCTTGTGGCGCTCCTCCATTTGGTCTTGGGTTCTATCTCGGAGCATTGTTCCCTTGACCAAGGCCTGACAAAGGACATTGAGATGCAAAGTGTCCCACCTCACCACAAGTATAACATGACCTTGCTGCACCAGAATTGCTAGGGCGAGCTTGGTGTTGAGCATTGGCAGGAAAATTAGCATGGGGTGCATGAGGCATTGGAGGGCAAGGTGCTTTCATGGTGGGGCATTGCTGCATGGGCTAAGTTGGACACGATGGAATAGCAACACAATATGTAGGAGCAGATGGGTTGTAGTATGGTGCATTTGGTGGTGCGAAGCGGAGGCTAACATTGCTTCCTTGTCGCTGTCCTTGATATGATGTCTTCCTCTTATTATCTTTCTCCATCTCGCGAACCTTGTTCTCAACCATAATAGCTTTGTCCACAAGCTTCTAGAAATTTGAATAGTCACAATTGAGCAATTGGACTTGAATCCCACTGATTAGGCCCTTCATAAACAAATATTGCTTGCGGCTGTCCCGGTTGACATCCTCTGGAGCATACCTTGAGAGTTGAGTGAATTTGTTTAGGTATTCACTCACACTCAACTTTCCTTGCCTTATGTTCTCAAATTCATGCCTCTTCAAGAGCATAACGACTTCAGGAACAAAGTGAGAACGAAAGCTCTCCTTAAATTCAGCCCAAGTGATCATCTCTTTATTAGCATGGGCATTGCATAGCGAGTCCCAACAATCCGCAGCTGCTCCAACTAGCTGATGGGAGGCAAAAAGAACCTTCTCCCTGTCACTGCACTGGACAATGGCAAGCTTCTTCTCCACAGATTTCAACCAATCATCAGCTTCAATTGGATCATTGGCTTGAGCAAAAGTAGGTCGCCTAGTCCTCATAAAATCTCCCAATCTGTTATGAGGTGGTCGGGGTGGCGGTGGTGGAGGCATATGGGGCTGATTCTGGTTATTGGCCTACAGCTGTCCTAGAGTCTGCATCACAGTCTGCATAAGCTCATTCTGCATAGCTAACAACTGCTCAAGGTTGCTAGCCTCAGGTCGAAGTCCATTGTTGTTTTGAAGTGCCCCATTGTTCTCCTCATCCTCATTGGCATTCCTTTGGTTGCGATCCTCGACATCTGAATAAAAGAGCAAGAGATGGAAGAATTTAGAAAAATGTCCCGAACTATATGCATCAAGGGAAACCAAGCAACTACCTATATAATCCCATATGGATGTGGCAAGTGCTAAAGCATCCCACAATCCCCTACTAAGCACACAAGCACGCAAGCAACCATTACATAGGAAATCAGCACACCAAGCAAACCTCGACTATTCTTGAGTGCTCATATGTGCTGTAAAGAGTCCATTCTATCTAGGTCGCGTCCTACGGTCAACCTGTGGCTCTGATACCAATTTGTGACACCCGGTTCCAAAATGAACCAAGTGTGACGCATATGTGTGCCTAGGACGTTGATCACACATACACGAGTGCATCACAAATGATATATAGAAAATTACCACAACACCAATTAATTAAGAAGGTACTTTTATAACAATATTCAAATAATTCCTCAAATTACAAACTCTAATGATCATTATTACTAAATGAATTATGCAGCGGAAATAATGTAAGCATTAAGCTAAGCAATCTAAGCATACGGGATACAGCACGGCTCCAAGCAAACCACAAGCAAGATGACGGTGGAACACAACCTAGGACTCTGCATTCTCCTCAGGGTACATCCAAACATAAGCTGAAACTGTTGGTAGGGGAATTGCAAGGGTCAGTACATGTCATACTCAACAAGTGTGGGAAAATAATGAAATGTGGCTTAAACAAGAAATTGACAATAATGATGGCTATTTGCTGAAAAGTACATTTAAAACATATGAAAAGCATACTAAGATGTCTATGTGAATTAATCCCATCATATCCCAAATAAACATAATAACTCACATCCATCATTCATTATCCATCCATATACCATTTTCTTACCGTCATTGTTAACCATGTCCATTTATCAACATTCAATCAATAACAATAACCAAATCAAACCAAACCAATTCCCAAGTTCCACTCTAATCATGGAAATTGTCCAGGTGCTCATAATCGGGACCACGACTATCAAGATAGTTTTTAACACTCTGTAGATGTTGTACCACTTTATTCACAAGTTCGTGATTTTGTCACCCGTCGGCGACTAAAGAAACCTCCCTTATGTCAATTACACATCCTTAGGTGTATGGCCAAGAGATCACAAAATAGCCTTAACAAAGGGACTACCAGCATATTTAGACCCACTGAGGTTTCACCGGTGGTGATGCCTCCAACTGAGCACATACAACCAAAGGCCCTCTCTTGTGCCATTTGGATCACAGGGCAGTCCCACCACTATTGCAAACCCAACGGACTCCCATTCCTCGCTCTCCAAAATGATTCGAACAATGCTGGCAATACACCTAATTAATTGGATAAGCTGCGCGCACCCATACTTGGAATTGTGGTGGCACTGTTCTCCTGCCTTATTCTCGCATGAGTCGGTCCTTAGATCTAAAGCCAGCAAACCACCATATGATCCGACCCAATCAACAAACCATGTTTGATTAGATCTCCCAAGTCCCATATTACCAATTAAATCATGTTCATCAATTCACATCATCCGTAAATTTATTAATTTATAATTAATCCATTTGGTTGTTTTTCCCATCCTAATTAATTAGAGCAAAGCAAAAAGGTAAAAGTACCCTTCCCGACTCTCTACAGTATATTCCAAGCGACAAGGGTGGTCAAACAAGACTATTAAACACCTATCATGGGTCTCCCTTCAATTTGACACAAGCATGCAGTTTTGCAAACAAAACATTTAAAAATAGGATCAAAATTTTCAAGGACACTTGCCTTGCTCTTGAGACTAGTTTGGATCAAAAGATTTGAAGTTCTAGTGTTGAAGGTCCTTGACAGCACCCTCTAGAGCAACACCTTCTATTCCGCACAACAAATATACAAAACAAGCATTACAATCAATAAATGCTCATATTTTACTTAATATGTCATGACATGCATAAATAATGCAATTATGTGGTAATGCATGTTATTAGGTTGCTATTATTGTTTACTATCTAGTTACAATTAAGTTTTACATTTTAGAACAAGTTCCAAGTCATTTTGGATAATATTAAAGAACTTCCAGGAATTTCAGAACAGGAAGACCGGGCTAGTCCGCAGTGTGGTCGGACATGCCTGTTCTGGTACACAAAGGGAATCGGACTAGTCCGCACTGGGACTGGACAAGTTCGTTTGACTAGGGTTTTGGAGAATTTCCAACTAGACCATAGTTAAAATTAATATGGAACCATAATTTAAGTAGAAAAGATGAACCCAAGGTTACCACAAATCCAAGGGTTTAAGGGTCGAGGATTCGAGAATTTCATGTAAGATCGAAGGACACGAAGAATTGGTGGAGAATTGACGACGATGTTGATGAGTTGATGAAGATCGATCTTGCTTGATCCTCCTATCCTCCTCCTTCCTCCTATCTCCTTCTTCTCCCAGCGATGAACTCCTCTTGACGACAGCTCTCACGAATTAGGGTTAAGGGTTTCTTCAATTGTTGCAAATAGATGAAGGGTGGGTGTTGGGGTGTTTATATAGGGCGGAGATGGTAGGGTTTGGATGGAATTCGAGTTTAAGGCGGTGGAGGCCATGGTGGGGTCCCACATGGGCTCCACAAGGGTTAGGAACGATGTTCTTGGGCCCAATTAAGGTAATTACCCAAAAGTCCGTCGTGGAGGAAAAAATAGACTCAGAGTCGTCCACATCGGACTAGTCTGCTCGGGGGCCGGACAAGTCCGATATGGGACAGAAAGTTGAACGGCCAAGTCCGATGCAGATCCAGACAAGCCGGAAAAGGATCAAAAAGTACCACGGACAAGTCCGGTATGGGGCCAGACAAGTTCGGGGGTCTTCTCAAATTTTCAGACACCGGACTAAATTGGGAAAATTATCGAACAACTCCGAAAGTGTCCAGTAGAGAGGATCAGACTAGTCCGTACACGGGAACCGACAAGTACCGACAACAACAGAAACGTTTTCGAGCTAATATGAGGCCAAAAGCGGATAAGTCCAGGAAACAATAGAGAGTAGAACGGACTAGTCCAGGGTCCAAACCGAACAAGTCCGCACAGATATAGGTTTTAATTGCTATTTTGGTTCTAATTAATTTTAAACATGTTCCTTTTTGTGTTGCTTAATGTTAAACATGTATAAGAGTGTATGCAATGAATGATGGATGAAAATGAGGGTGTTACAGATAAAAAGTTGGGAATGGTATCTTCCAGTTTTGCTTCGCTTTACTTAATTGGGATTGGGAATAACCAAATGACTTAATTATGAATTAATGAAAATATAAACTATGTGAATTGACGATAATGACCCTTTAGCAACGTGGAACCTAGGGCTCTAAGCAAGCCGGTTATGTGGAATGGGTTGGAATGATTTGGTGGTTTTGCTTTCTTTAGATCTAAGGCTGGTTCATGGAGTGACCACCCAGGATAACAGTGCCACCACAGGGTCATTAGCTGATTAATTAGTGTATTGCCAGTATGAAGGCTGAACATGTACGTTTTCGGCTCTATTGTCACAAGGGACTAGTCTGTTATCAAGCGGACAAGTCTGTTGTACCACACCAAAAAAGGGTCTTCGGACTAGAAATGCAATTATCCGGACAAGTTCAGAGCTTTACAGTTTCAAAATCGTACTAGTTCGTAAATATTAATGGACAAGTCCAAACGACATCAGTAGCAAAACTGGACTAGTCTGTATGAAGTAGTGAACAACTCCATTGCCCTGAAGGAAACTGAATCAAGCCAGAGCAGATAAGTCCAGGAAACAATAGAGAGTAGAACGGACTAGTCCAGGGTCCAAACCGAACAAGTCCGCACAGATATAGGTTTTAATTGCTATTTTGGTTCTAATTAATTTTAAACATGTTCCTTTTTGTGTTGCTTAATGTTAAACATGTATAAGAGTGTATGCAATGAATGATGGATGAAAATGAGGGTGTTACAGATAAAAAGTTGGGAATGGTATCTTCCAGTTTTGCTTCGCTTTACTTAATTGGGATTGGGAATAACCAAATGACTTAATTATGAATTAATGAAAATATAAACTATGTGAATTGACGATAATGACCCTTTAGCAACATGGAACCTAGGGCTCTAAGCAAGCCGGTTATGTGGAATGGGTTGGAATGATTTGGTGGTTTTGCTTTCTTTAGATCTAAGGCTGGTTCATGGAGTGACCACCCAGGATAACAGTGCCACCACAGGGTCATTAGCTGATTAATTAGTGTATTGCCAGTATGACGGACAAGTCCGTACCCAAGGCTAATTTTAATTGTTCTGTTGCCTCTAATTAATTTTTATCTTATTCCTTTTTGTGTTGCATTATGTGAAACATGTATGGAAAGGGACGTATTTCATAATGAATGAAAATGAGGATGTTACATTGTGGTAGGGTGTGCCCCTTTGAGTTGGCCTGAGCTACGAGGAGGAGGGAGGTGAAGCGTGTTGTCGGCTTCTATCGACCGGTTGGAGCCAGCGGTCCGGTTGAGGAGATTTCAGGCGGAGATCCAAGTAGGACGAGGAGTTACTTGGAAGTTCGAAAATGGCAAAAGCCTCTCTAAGGATTGATGGTGGAGCCAGCTGGAGACTTAAACGAGAGGTTGATTTGATCTGGATGCAACTTGTTTTTCTGCATGACCAAATCCTACCCGTGTGGCACTAGAGTGATCGGGAAATAAGTTGGTTGCTTTTTCTTAGCATCCCACCTTAATGGGCTTTGGCATCTTGACCCAACTTTACGGGCGATGAGGCGCTGTTATCCTTGTATTTTAAGATAAGGGACCCCTCTTCTGTCGGGATGTCGCGCCTTTGATGGCGGGGGTATGTCGGCTGCTTTGGCTTCCCAGGGTTGGTGCCTTTCAAAGAAATGAATATGGGAAGACGAGCACGAAGCCATTGAATCCATCGACAAAGAAATGATATGATGTTGAAGAGCGTGAAGCTGTCGATGCTCTCGACCTCGAAGGTTGACACATCATGAAGTCGTTTGAAGTTGCTGACCTCAAAGGTCGATAGTGCAGGAAGTCGTTAAAGCCGTCGACCTCAAAGGTTGACAGAGCATGATGTCGCTGAAGCCACCAACCTCGGAGGGTCCTACCTCTACAGGGATAATACTTCGTGATGTAATTGTCTTCTTCTTTATGTAATGGCCCGAGCCATCATGCATAATAATTTTTTTCCTTTCTTGATGTTTTAAAGGTGTTTCTTCTCTTTTTGCTTTTTTGTTATTGTATCTTACCCAAACCTTAGCTTTTAGAACTTTCGCTCGTTTGTTAGTCATGCTTTGTAAGATGTGAATGAAGTACTTATACGAGGAGGGGAACATTTTGAAAGAATGGAACCCAAGGCTCTGGTCGGACGGCAACCCCCGAGCTCGACGTCCATTGCTAGATTGGGGACTTTGTCTGGGCCCAACCTCTGGCTTGGGAGTTTAGTTTTATTATCATAATAGTGATCAGTGATCGACAAAGGAGATGCATGAGGGAAAAGAACCTAGCTTCCTTATCATTAAGTAGAGTGTTGTAGCATGATTCGGGGTGAGAGCACTGTCGAGGTCAGCTCGCACCGACCTGACCAAACTGAGCGAGCTCTTCCTTTGTGCCGCTCATTGTGGTGAAGTTCGTGTTGGTCCCCTGAGCCCAACGGTGTAGAGAGAGTCGAGGCTCGTGCATCACGATCGTCCCCGAGCTAAGGAAAACGAGGTTGGAGCTCAGGCCTTGCAAACCGCAGTGTCCCCCTGGGCCTTGTGTTGAAACTCAGGAGCTCGAGGGTTGGGAGGCCTTGGGCGCTCAACGCACCTACCATTGGAGCCTTGGCTTCTCCGTTGTGTCACCATGTCAACACTCCAGGACATGGTCGCCAGCGGTGCTCCCGTCTAAGTGGTTGTGAACAAACGATTGAGGACGTCAACCTTCCTTGTCGAGGGTTGGTGGCTCACCCGTAAATTTTGCAAGCTAGCCCCCGCGTGCTCAGTGAGCTTCGTTGCTACTTGGACTCGTGCTGCTTGATGAAACCATCAAGCAAAATGAAGTGGAATGCATGATAATCCCCTACCTGGCATTGCTAACTTTCGACGTTTGGAAAACCAACTAGTACCAACTGTGCCATGCATCATTCCTTGAGGTGTCCTATCTTCCAGGAAATGGGGTTTAACCAGTTATAGTGACAATCCCTATGGCCAATTTGGTGTTCTTCTCTCTTTGATCGTAGTGGGGAACTATTATTACAAGGAAGCAATGTCCCAGTGCTAGATAAGGCAAGCAATGCCTCACTTCATGCGTCTATGTGTGTCCTATTCTCTCTGAAGGCAAACCCTGTCGATGATGGCCCTTGCGGCCTTTTTATAGGGGGCTTGGCTTCACACGAAGCCCAACTACTATCTACCCCGGCTCTCCTCATAAATCGGGTAAGGTTTACAATGCATCCAAGACCTCCATGTTATCCTCTATGTTCCTCGTGGTCGGGTTGGATCCTGGTAGACACCTCTGTTCCTGCCTTCTCCCATCGCTTCTTGTCCCATGTACATGTTGAATGATTGATATGCCCTACAACCACAACTCATGGGACGTGACATGGGAGACATTTGGCAGACCTCATGTCCTGACCTCGGGGATCGAGGGTCTTAGCCGCGCGGGCGCACACTATGAATTCATTATCATTTTCTTGTGTCAGACAGCAGGGGACCTTCATTTTGTTGGAGGAGACTTGTCGAGTATAGCATCAGAGGATTACGTGTCACTGACCTCAACGGCTAATCCTTGATTGACTCTTACGCGCACTCTCTAGTAACCAAGTTACAAAACTCCATCAAAAGAGCCTGAATGCCATTCTCCCCAGTGAGAGACTCGCTTGTAACATCTTCCCCACAATCAACAAAAGAGTGAGAGACCACGCTGGATGTAGGGCATATGGATTGAACTAGTGTAAATCTTGGGCCCAAGTAGCTAGGCCACCTCGAGGAAGAACGCATGAAAAATCCATACTACTCAGACTTCAAACATGATAGTTGGTGCTCCATGTAGGGGATTTTTGTGCATTCCACACTTTACTTCCTTGATGGCTTCATCATGCCCAGCCTTCGTGCCTCGCACCAAGGTCCTCTTTGATGACTTCGAGTTCATCGCCATTGGTGGTGTTGAGCTGGAGGCCGACCCCACCCTTCTCAACGCCAGGCCCTTTATTTTCGGGACATGGACTTTTCCCCACAAACTTTGTCACCCTCTAGGTCTCCAAAACAAGACCCATCGTCCACCCTTCAATAGGCAGGACAACTGTACGAGCACCACCAGCAATGTTCCAATGCCATCTTTCATGGGCATGGTCGAGCACGCGCAGACGTCCCTCTACCACATCCTGGAGTACGACATCGACCTTGACTCGAGTTATGATGTCAGCACCAAGGGTAGTGAGCACCCCTCTCGCAAGTGCAACATCATCAAAGTGGGTAACACTCCCCGCACCGCCATGCCATCCAATGCAACACTACAGATCAACACCATGCAGATGGAGGCATAGCATCATGAGCTGGCCAACAAGGTCGCATCGGTGCATCCCTTTGAAGGCCGACCAGGCGCAACAGTACAATGACACTGCCACATTCACGGCAACGCTGCGTGTTCACCCCATCACGGCCATGATAGTAGCGTGCCACCGCGCTTGCCATGTCCAGGCTGACATCATCAATGATGGTTGTATCTCGCGCTTCCAGCAAGCCAACCAGAATGTGGCGGTCACCATACTGTGCAACAAACCCGAGCCCGCCAACCTAGAGGTCCAGCGTGAGCACCGAGAACTTTGGGCACTCCTGACCATACCACCACCCAGCAGGCCGAGAACTCCCTCGCTCGAGCAAGACTCATTAACCGATGGCTGAAGCTGAGGGCACAACAAGAGCTGCACAATACCCACGGGGACGTGTGCACCAAGTCAGACGACCAGGGCCAAAAGGGTCAGATAGTCAACCCCCTCACATAACTCGATACATGAGCAAGTGGGACCATGCGACCTCCGCGAAACACTCGAGACTTGACAGCGAGCCCAGAAGGGCCCCGTGGACCCATGATCCGACAACATCGACCCCATCGTGGCATTCAATATGATGATCTGGAGGACCGGAGCTGGAGCCTCGACTCCTCGACAATAAAAGCATTTAGGGGGCAGATACAGTACACCCCTTTTCGGGCCTCGATTTCATACCCCGACCAACATCAAGGAATGCGACAAGGAGACCAACCCCAACATGTGGTTGGAACACTACTGCATGGCTAGTATGGTCGGTGAGGCAGACACTAAATACTTCAGCATCCAGTACCCCTCCATCGTGCTAGCCAAGTCAACTCGGGCCTAGCTAGAGTAGCTCACAATAGACTGTACTAGGAGGTAGATCAAACTACAAGAAATGTTTGTTGACAACTTCAAAGGTACCTACGAACACTTTGGTATCTCCTAGCACCTCATGGGTTAACGAAAGAAGTCAGAAGAGAGCCTGCACCAATACATCTGACGCTTCTTAAAGAAGTGAAATGAGCTTGCCAACATCGTCGATGCCACCATCATCGGCGTCTTCTTCTCTGGGATGACATGCAAATCCTTGGTGCACAAGCTTGGTTGCATCAAACCAAGAAGCTAAAGACCTGCTCAACATCACCACCAACCACGCCTTCGACAAGGAGGCAATCGGGGCCATTTTGACAAAGGAAAAACGAGGGCCCCAGATGCAGTGAAGAAGGAGGCACCCCGCAAAAGCAAGCAAGAAGAAGACAACAAGCGCCAACAAGTGCCAGCACACGACCAAGAAGGGTTCAGATCAGGTCATCACCCTTGAACTAGGTGAAAGCAAGAAGTCGACTGCAACACCAACGAACCACTTCAAGAGGATCCTCGAGAAGTTATTCCCCAACCATGCCTACCAGGTCAATCAGATCATTAGGAACTACTCCCTATTGAAGTGATTAGTCGGTAGTGAACCGAGCGCTCCGGGCAACAAAGGCAAGAATCCCAACGATTCAAACCCTGAGCCCGATGAGCTGACCTTCCCCACACTGGAGAACTGTCCCATGATTTTCAGGGGGAACTAAGCTTCCGAGAGCCATCGTAAGCAAAAGCTGATGACCAGATAGGTCAACATCATCATACCAACCTTTCTCCGATGGTCAGAATCGACAGTCATTTATGAATGGTCGAACCATCTTGACCTCATCTCGCAACCCGAGCATTTTCACCTGGTCGTGGATCCAGTTGTGGGACTGAAGTGTCTGACCAAGATGCTGATGGATGGAGGCAGTGATCTCAACATCCTCTACATTGGGACCCTCGATGCAATGGGAGATCCATGCTTCAACCTCCACCCAACCCAAGGACCCTTCCACGACATCATCCTCGTCAAGTACGCCATACCGCTCGGGAAATCGACCTCCTCATCATTTTTGTGTATGAGTCGAACTTTCGCACGAAGACCCTCACGCTTGAGGTCCCCAACTTCAACGGCACCTACCATGTCATCTTAGGATGTCCGAGCTACGCAAAGTTCTTGACCATCCTGAACTACACCATCCTCAAACTAAAGATGTCCGGCCCCAAGGGGATCATCACAGTGGAGACAAAATTCAAGCAAGCCTTGCCGTTCGAGCAAACGTGGAGCCTACTTCATTCAGTCAAACGCTTTTTAACAACAATTTAGAAAAGAGGGATGGTAGAAGTCCTCACGGGGAAGAGAAAGATAGAAGACAAAATCTTAGTTTCAAGCAGCTACGATTTGTCCTTGGCGGTAGTCACAGTGGCAGAACATGGTGTGCCCCATCGAACGACAACGAGAGCCATGCCAAACCTTGACCAGCCTTCTACCTCTAGCACCTCTATAGCCCGCAAAATCTACAAGGTTGGTCGAATATCTCCCCAAGGGCCCAACAAAAGTAGCATAGACTGACCCCACACCGCCCCATGAATAAAAGAGTGAGTATCCCACGTCCTAGTGCAACCTAGGCATTTTCTATTAATGCATCAAAGCACTGAGCTTCACACACATAATGCAACGCCAAAGAAAAACTACAAATGAAAGGAAGCAGAGGTACTCTCTCCTTTTGCGACCTTCCACTCCGATCATTCCCTTTACCCATATCTCAAGTTCGAACCCGACCTCTGGCACAACGTAGCTCCTAAAAATGCAACGTTGGGGGAAGAACAAACTAATCGCCTCACGATGCTTTGGGGCTGCTTACCCATAGGGGACTCGCTCGTACAACTTGAGAACTCTCTCTCTTTTTTGAAACTTTTTTGTTTGAAGTACTCCTTTCATCCCTCGTAACTCATGGCTAGGAACGACAAAAGTTGTAAAAAAAACTACAGTTCATGTGAGGCAAAGGGGCAAAACAAGCTAGATCTCATTGTTGACGGCTGGTACATCACAGGTGAAAATCCGCAAGCGCATGGAGAAACCGCTGTTGCGCTTCCCCTTAAAGAGTTTTCCCAAGTGTATCGAATCCAAGGAACGTGTGTGCTAATCTTCTAACTAGTTCACCCAAGGACACAAAGTTTGGTGGTAGGCAAGGGGTAGAGTGGATTTTCGAATAGAAGGGTTTTTTAATTCATGGCAAGTCGATCAATAGCTACTTGTATTGGACACGGTCTTACCCTGGTCTTCCAGATGACTCCTGCCAAGAGCCTATGTCCTAGCCGAATGTGGAGGATTACAACAGAAGGATAGGGATGTCACCACCTACCGAATACCTCTACAACCTGTGGACTACGAGATAATCAAAGGTAACTTCTAGCCTAGACACCACGCCTACGTTATTGGTTACTTCCCTAACCTCACATGCAAAGACTAGGGCCTCTAAATGAATAGAGCGATGAACGGACATGCAACTAAGGAATTAACTTGCTGGAATTAAATAAATCAACTCAAATGGAAATCATGTACCATACTTGAATTGGAAAGAACTGTTGAGGTACAAGGGTGGAGAGGGTTCGACAACCCTGAACTCTATCCTTAGTGGAAGAAGCCCGACAAGTCGGAGTCTCCTCCTCCTCCTCTTTCTCACTCCATCCCTATTTTCTAAGCACTTGGGTAGCGCTACGCCTTTTCAGTGCAGTACTAGACTCAAGCTTGTGGTGTGCGAAGTGAGGGAGCCCCTTACCCCCTATTTATACCCTCCAAATGTCGGTTTGGCGCCAGAATATGCGTGGGAATCAGTTGCCATCATGATATCCAAGCCCTGAGGAGCCAACGTGTGGAGGCTGACCGAGTTTGGCGCGTATACCAGGTCGGGCAACCTGGTTTATCGGCCGACTTTCAGGTGGGCCAAAAGGAGGTGTTTTTCCTCAGGGAGGCTGTTTTGTGGGCCCCCGTGATGGGTATGGGTCATTCCCATCATTTCAGTTAGCTTTCTCCACCGTGTGGGCCCATGAATCCTAATACTTGTGCCTGATTGGTTGGAAAGTCTATTTTCTGAATTGCTCCCTACAATTCTATTTAATTATGGGCCTAATTCACCTGCATACAAAATTGCACCAACACTTATAAAATTCTTTAGTAAACAACTCCTACTACTATGTTGGTTGTCGAATTCATATCTTTAATGCAAGAAATTGACGGTCGGATTTGGCAGTTAAGGACTGTCAACAAACTCCCCCACACTTAGTCCTCTACTCGTCATCTAGTGAAAGCAAGAAGAACAAAGTGATATCATAGTTCAGCTACAAGTATGAAATATGTATATAAAACATTTCAACACATACATTTGTTCAAGGACCTTTGATGTGTAGTCCCTCTGTTTCTTTTTATTTATCACCGACTAGTTCATTTTTGAACTAACCAGTGACAAATAAAAAGGAACGGAGGGAGTATGTGGCTACCACATCACCTTGGGTGTTTGACAGATGGAACAGCTTGAATGTAGTTCACCTGGACTTCCCCTTTTGAAATAAAATTTGAAATCGCTATATTGTTACAAGTCAAAAAATATTGCCATACTCCTCAAAAGAATGATCTCGTCTCTCAATGTGTTTAGTCCTCACCTTGGCATGAGCTGCCACTTCTTTTCCAACAACTAAATATGGCTTTTTGTGGAGCTTGGTAGGGATAAAAAGTGGCTCACATGCAATTCATATATTACTGAGTCAAAAACAAGATCCACATGAGGAGACCATGCAACAAAAACCAATGACTAAAGAAATTATTGTGCACTTATGATGGATGGTAGATTATGAATGGTGATGATGGCTCCAAATTGATCACTCTCTTTTTTGTGCTAAGATGAAGCATGGCTACTTATTGGCTCTCCCTTTTCTTTTTCTTTTTCTTTTTTTGATTTTTTGGAGCCCTTATAGCCATGCCTTCTACTCCATTTTGTGAATCTTTTTATTGAGAGAGGATTTTACAAAATTTGCATGGAGTATCGTTTGATGGTGGATGTGTGAAAATCATGGAATATGGTGTAGTGCACAAGAAATTCCTAATCAAAGATTTCATGCAAGTCGCTCAAAAGGGTCAAGAGTTTGACAAAGTTCGATAAAAATGCAAAGTGGCATATGCATGTGGTTTTCAATATATGTATCATATGATCTTGGTGGGAATTTAAATTCAAATGAGAGAGGATGGCAAAAATTTGATGACTTTAAAAATTGCAATACTAAAATTCAATTGCAGCATGTAGAGTTTCCAAGTTTCACTCATGTATCACACCAATCAAATAATTAGATGACATGTTTTTTCTAAATTAATATGTTGTTTAAGAACATGGTAATGAAATTGAAATGAGGTGTAGACATATTCCATTTTGTAGAAAAAATATGATATATGAAATTGCAAAATTTTAGTTTTCAGTGAGTTGAGTTTTAATGCTATTATCATGCAAAATCAAATTCAACTAAAAAATCAGGTATAGAAGGATAAGTGGTGATAGAGCGTAGACCATCGCCTCAACGAAGAAGGGTGGGCCAAGCCACCATGGCTTGGTCAAATCTTCTCGGGGTCCTTCATGTGATGCATTGAATTGTTTTTTCATGATGGTCCGGGCATGTTGCACTTTGGGAGGCTTGTATGACCTTCCCCACACTTGTTTTTGTACCTCTCTTTATTTGACATGAAAACATGGGAAAGTGAAAGACTCTACCCGCGTTACCTACACCGGTGAGTAGCAATTTATTTGACAAAGGCACTTCATGTGATGGAATCAAATAAGCGCCTAAGTTCTAAGTATAATAGTATTTATGATATTCTACATTTTACTTCTCTCCTACATAGCCAAATGTGGATAGTGGGATGATTGGAAAGGAGTGGTGTGGGTTGGAGTTTGATTTATTGGACATGGAAAATTTAGCCGAACTTTAAGGACAGCCAAATTGACTATGTCTTCCTCTTTGTCCAAATTTTCTTCGGGTTCTACAAAGATCTTGAGATGGTGCCCATTAACTTTGATTAGATGACCTTCATCATTTTGGAGTGTAATTGCTCCATGAGATGAAGTATTTAACACAGTAAAGGGACCTTCCCATTTTCATTTAGTTTGTCAAAAAAACTTTGACTCTAGAGTTGAAAAGTAGGACTTTATCTCTAGGCCTGAACTCCTTGGGAGTAATTTTTTTATCATGCCACCTCCTGGTTTTTTATTTATAGATATTGGCACTATGGTACGCCTTATCCATCCATTCTTCCATTTTAGAAATTTGCATCTTGCGCAACTTTCCATCTTCTTAGAGATCCATGTTTCACTTCTTGATAGCCCAATATGCTCTGTGTTTCAATTCTATTGGTAAATTCTATTGGTAGACAATTTGGAAAGGTGACATTCCAATGGGTGTCTTATAGGCGGTACGATATGCGCAAAGTGCATCGAGTAGTTTGTTCTTCCACACATTCCCCAACTCAAAGACGGCTTTTTACAGAATATTCTTGATTTGTTTGTTTCATGTTTCTGCTTGACCCCTTGTTTCAGGATGGTACGGAGTAGCAATGTTATGCCTAACCCCGAGCTTCCTCAGAAAGCTCTGGAAGGTCTTATCAGTGAAATGAGACCCTCCATCACTTATCACCATTCGGAGAGTTCCAAACTGTGGGGAAATGATTTCATGAAACATTTTCTGAGCAGTCTTGACATCGGCATGTTTGCATGGTAATGCTTCTACCCATCCCTATGTAAGAAAAGCTCATTCGAGACGTGCCCGAACGAAGAAGGGAGACAAACAAAGTGTGCATCTCGGTCGTCACGTCTTGCATTATGTTGTCATCAGAGACGCGCAGCAAGCGCGTTGCTGATCAGCCAAAGTGCAAGACATGCTCAAAGGTAGCACGTCTTCTTTCTTTGAGTCATAACAGATGATCTTTACAATGTCATTGGAGACGTGATTTTTGCGCGTCGCCCATCAGCATACATGTGAGACAAGCACTAATATAGCGCGTCGCAGGTTTATTGACTGATTTGATACGTTCTTTATTGAAGCGCGTCGCAGATTTGTTTACTGATCTGAGACGGAATTTAAGGAAGCTTGTCTCCTTTGTTTAGGTAATCTGAGAAATTTTCTGTTACAACTCATCGCAGATTTTTTCCAGGTAGGGTCTCCTATTAGGTGCCCCCCACTCCTGATTATCTTGGTTGCTGGCTGGATCCTTGAGATAGACAGGATTTGGCGGCCGCATTGCTAGTCTCAGCAACATACATATACATGAACATATGTATAGCCAAAAAGATCACACCTTAAATTATATTGACCAATCAAATACACTGTACATCCTGATTACAATGTAACTAATTACACACATCATAACTGTCATCATCTAATCCTGTATACCGTAATGAAAATTCTCCTGATCAATGACTCATAAATGTTGAGCCTTTATAGCCTCTAATGCTCTGACTGAGACATCCTCAAATTCAATAAAATCACAGAAATCATATAAAACATTATCAAATTGTAGTCACATTCGCTTAAAAAGTCACATAAGGGAGCAAATATCTGAAAGCTTAGGAACAAATTGGTATACAATTGTAATAGACACGGGAACTATAAGTGAATGGAGAACCGAGCTTACTTGTAGCACAGGCAGTCGGTGAATATCTGCAAACCATCAGCAGAGAAATTGTTCTCATCATAAAGGACATGGTAGTGAGTTGGTGCGCTTGTCCCCTAAAAACAGACAATTTACATTCCACTGATGCATTAATAGCCTGATATCAAGAACTTGTGAGAAAAACACCAATTATTGCATAGGTACCTTGATTCCAGCATGGCTGGAAAGATATAAATCAAACTCACTGGGATGGCAAATGTTAGTATCAACCATAGTTCCTGCAGTTTTAAGGGTTTGTGAATGTGGGCCTAGAGGGGGGGTGAATAGGCCTTTTTGAATTTTGTCGGATCCTGCAACACTCAACAACAAGTTCAATACCAGAGATATCGGACTAGTCCGGTAATGCGCGGACTAGTCCGGTGTTCACGGACTGAGTTGTTTAAGCTTGATCGATTAGGTTGATTCTTTTATGTATGCAGCGGAAATATAGAATCAAATAAAGGTTTCAATGTTATATATTAGATTATATCACAGTTAATTCTGATGTTTGACAATTCAACTTAAGATGAGCAATGGTTGTTGAAACCCTAGATTATATTGATGAATGAGAATGAACACCAAAAGCAAAACACAAGGATTTATCCCGTGGTTCGGCTACCACAAAAGGCAACCTACATCCACGTTGTGGAGTCCACAAAAGGACTGGGTCTTCTCCAACCCTACCCTCGTCGGATTGCCACGAAGGACAATCCTCTTCCACTAATCACAAAGGGGTGAATAACCAATTTCAAGGGGCTTTCTCACACGTTGAGAGCTCCCTTGGATTACAACAGAAAATACCACCAAGAACACACTAAAAATTACAAATGAATCGCAGGAGTGTGTTAGAGAATCAAACCAAGAGCTCAACGTGGTGTTGCAAGTGTCTCTCCAATGATCTAAAGTGAATCCTCAAAGGATTGATCGTTGTTGCACTTAATTTCGAGGAGAGATGTAGTTTTTGAGGCTCTTGGGTGGTGTGATGGCGCTAGGGTTCGAGAGCGTTCAAAAGAAGACCGTGCACCTCTATTTATATGGGGTTTCTAAAAGTGACCATTAGGGTTCAGAAAGTTCGGACTAGTCCGTGGTGGTCACCGGACTAGTCCGGTGTGCTGTGTGTAGCAAACCCTAAGTACCCCGAAATATCGGACTAGTCCGGCTAGAAACGGACTTGTCCGATTTCACTACTGGAAATCTTCGGACTAGTCCAATAGTCATCGGACTTGTCCGGACATGTGAGACCCTAAGTGCATAGGATGACAAGTCCGCACTGGGGGACTTGTCCGATTCAGATCAGAGGGTATTTCGGACTAGTCCGTGTAGACATCGGACTTGTCCGATTTGGATCAGAAAGAATATCGGACTAGTCCGGTTATGATCGGACTTGTCCGATTTTGTGTGACTTGTGAAGTGTTTTGAGGACTAGTACGCACTGGGGAGGACTAGTCCGATTCTAGTCAGAAAGGATATCGGACTAGTCCGATGTTTATCGGACTTGTCCGATCTCGTGCAGAAAGGATATCGGACTAGTCCGGTTGTGATCGGACTAGTTCGGTCCTGTGTAACTTTGTGCAATGTGTGTGTTTAATTGTGATTGAGCTCTTGGGGTGAGTTTCCTTAACACACTCCATACACAATAATCTATTACTCTTCTTCCTTGAGCTCATCTCCACTTTGCTCCTCATCCTTCCTTCTTTTTGGTATTTTGCTCATTTTCCTATCATAGGCCTGCACTCATCTCAACAAATAGGTTAGGGTCCCAATTGCTTGTCATAAATCATCCAAAACCCACAAGAGTGTCCTAGATGCACTTTCAATCTCCCCCTTTTTGGTGATTGATGACAACCAATTGAGATTTCACAAAATATGATAAAAATTGAGATTTTCGTAAAGTATGCACATATGAGTCAAAAATACATCAAGCAGTGAAAGAATTATCCATATGTGCATTCTTTATGGTGGGATGCATAACTAAGTATATTGAGACATTGAGAATGACATAATTTACATTAATCAACCAAAGCCAAGCATATATGTCATTCCAGGAGCAAGGTTACAGATTTCAACAAATACTTCCCAAATTAATTAAGCATTGCATCACTGAACCATAACTAACTTAGGAACAAAGTTAAAACACTGCAAAACTCAAAAATAGACAAAAAGCAAAAACGAGCTCTCTCCTCGCATCCTACAGCTAAAGCTAAGACTCCCCCTCAATCTCTCCCCCTTTGGCATCAAGACACCAAAAAGAAGGAGAGGAGGGTCCTAGGGTCTTCACTCTTCACTGTCGGTCCTCTCATCGTCATCTTAGTCATCTTCATCTTCAGCTTGACGAGGAGGAAAAGGAGGAGGAACAGAGCCACTCGAGCCCCCAATGACAAAGTTGGCAAGCTCGGAGAGGTTCAAGGGCGCGAGCTCAGTGAAGTACGGGTCAGAGTCCTCAAAAATCACTGGAGATCCAATGGGGTCGATCTCCGGCAAATTTGCTTCACATTTGCCTTGATGTACTTCATGTCCTCCTTTCTTTTCTGGTTGAGCTTGTGGGCCTTCACTTCGGCCATCTTGCAGGAGGAGAATATGGCAGCCAGATATTTGAGGATCCCACTAGCTGATCCTCTCTGAGGGCCTTCCCTAGATGTAGGGATAGCTCTAGCATCTTCTCTTGATCTTGACGGTGCCTCGGGACTGGAGGCCGGCGAGGGAGCAGCCTGGACATTTACTGGTTGAGGCTTCTGAGGCCTCAAAGGAGTGTGCTCCACATTTTTGACAAACTAAATCCCTGTGACTTTCTCAATCATAAACATTATATAGGGACCATAGCCACAGGACCTGTTGGGGGTGCTAGAGATGTTAACCATATCGTTCCATATGTAGTCAAACACATCAAACTGTTTGTTCTTGCTTATGACCCTCATTAGGGTCCGGAGGTACCCTTGTACACTCCCTGCATCCCCATCCTTAGGGGCAATGTTCTTCCTCAAGACTTTGTTTAGCACCACAAATAATGGCTTCATGTTCTTTGTGGAAGGAGGGATGAACTTTGAATTGGGCTCATAGAGAAAGTTCATCCTCTCCTTGTCAAGGACACCAACATTGTGGATGACCACATTATCATTGTTGGAGGTGTCAAGATGCAACATCCTTGCAAATTCTTCATAAGTGATAGTGTACTTGGATCCATGAGTCATCCAAGTCTCTCTTTCCTCTTCATCGCTTGTAAAGTGGCAGGTGGCATAGAACTGAGCCACCACTTCATCATTCCAATTGTACTTGAAGGCAAAGAGGTCCTTCAAGCCATGTCTTTCAGCTGCTGCAATCACTTCATCAAAAGCAGAGCATCTTTTCTTCTCAAGATGTGCCCAGTCGATCCACTGACTGCGCACCACTGGTGTCTTCATCGGTAGATACACCGATCTGTAGAAATCAGCATGGAAGTTGTACCAGAATCTTCCATCAGCTGCTTGCTTCGGTCGGCCATACCAGTCGATGCTTCTGAATTTGACCTCCTAGTCACTGCCCTTCCCGTTGAACTTTTCTTCGGTGGGGTCCCGGACCCCTTCCCTGGGAGCATGCAGCTTCAATGGTCCAACTGGACCCATCGCTATCCCCTTGCCCTTGCCTTTGGCTAGGCGGGCACTTGCCGAGCTAGGGCCACCACTGGCGGTAGCCCTAGAAACTGGGACCTTGGAGGCCGACTTCTTCGCTAGCACTTTCCTCTGAACTTTTGTAGGAGACAGAGCTGGCTCGGTAGGTCGCTCTTGGCGCTTCTTGCCAAGACTCGTTGAGGTCCGAGGTGCCACCGCGTGGTCCATCTCGGCCTCAAAATCGGAAACCTCATCGTTTGAGCTCGACATGACCTGAGAATGAGTTTCAAGAATGATAATGAATGATACAAGGCATAGGTATGAAATAATAGCAAGGAATTGCATTGAGGAATTGAAGAGTTAGGTTTTGAGTTCAGAAGCATCGGACTTGTCCGGTGCACAGGCATGGACTAGTCCGCGGGGGGGGGGGGGGGGGGGGGGGGGGGGGGGGGGGACCGGACTTGTCCATTCATGGACCGGACTAGTCCCGTGTTCATCTTCAAAAACCTAAGAGATTTGAAAAAAGTTGATTCCTAATGCACAATAAGTCTACCATACACGTGATACATAAAGGAGGCATGTATATAGTGAAAGATACTAGGCTATTCCACCAATAATGAAGAAAAACGAGATTTCTAGGGTTTGGTTGAAAATTACCGAAGAAATTGATTGAAGCTTGGAGATGAGGGTGTTCAAGGTCGGACAAGTCCGCTAGCTTCAATCCTCAAGAGGGAAAGCTTGATTTCCGCCCAAATGCGGAGATTTTTGATGGACGGAGCAAGAAATCGCCTTGGGAGCTCGAGCGGAGGAGAGAGAACGCGTGAGCAAGAGTGGAGGATGAAGGGATTAGGGTTTGGTGGCGGCTAGGGTAATGGACAAGAAAAATCGGACAAGTCCGGAGATGACCGGACTAGTCCGAACTCATCGAGAGAGCAACATCGGACTAGTATGTGGTGTTATCGGACTAGTCCGGCCTAACCGACACTCTGCGGACTAGTCCGCATGTGCGGACTAGTCCGGGTAACCACGGACTAGTCAGTGGTCACCAGGAGAAATTTACATAGCCCATTCATATATATTTGAAGGTTCATAAATAGAGAATTGTCGGTGGTTTGGAACCGGCAGATCTACCGACACTACTAAAGTGTTAGAGGAGTTTGATGTTCGGTGTGGGCGCGCGGAGATTCAAGAAGATGAATTGTAAATGACGCAGGAGACACAAGAGTTTACGTGGTTCAGGCCGCCTGAGCATAATACCCTACTCCATGGGATGTGTTGATGTTGTATTGGGTGTATCAAGTGTGTCAGTGTGATTTGAACGTCTATCGAGACTCCGTGTAAACGTCGCCGGCCTGTCCTTTTATAGTACAAGGGCAGGCCGTTACAAATTAGCCTGGCCCGACATGTGGCCCCGGCGGTTACTAGTGTTGATACTTGTTCAACACGTTTAATTGCCCTTAATGACCATGTAATGGGCTTTGACAGCTCTGTTACTGGTAATTAAGGTCGTCTGATTAAGTGTCATTAATATGGTATTAATGACACTTAATCGGGTCTTGAAGTCCTCGATTCTCCATTGAAGATCCGGAGCCGTTGCGGGGTCTTCTGGAGGTTAGAGGGTGAAGATCCGACGGTTGGACACATGGCAGCACAGGAGCACGCTGTGGAGAACAGATAGCTCCGGTGTTAGCCGACACGTGTCAGCACCGGAGCTTCCCTTGGTTTGGGGTTAGGTCCGGGGATGCCACTTCGGTACATAGTCCGGAGCTTCCTCCCTTGCGGGCGATAGCTCCGGTTTGATAGTACACGTGGCGACCCTGGGGCTAACCATGTTGAAGAAGTGGGTCCGGACATGTCCGACATGTGGACCTCCGAAGGTCTTCAAATCATGTGGGTGACTTTCCCTTGATATCTTTGCAATCCCAAGGGGTATATGGTACCCAGGGTACCGATAGTGGCCCCCTGGGCCCACCTCCGGGGAAGACCCCTTGGAAGAAGTTGTTCCGCCGGAGGTGGGTCCATCCTTTGACTTTTGAACTGAGTCTTCAAAGGTCTTCGGATGTGCCGTTGGCGATGGTCCGGAGTTAAATCTTCGCCACGTGGCATATCCTGTGTGCGGCAGGTGAGATCTTTGGCATGTGGATCTCACGCAATTGAAGATCGCCGGTTCCCGATAGGAAAATCGTATCGGTTCCGCGCGCCTTGCCAGACCGCGACCTTCGGGCTTCCCGCCTCATGATGGCAACCGTTCGCCTGGGTAAGAACCTCAACTTGATCGTCGGGGTAGTCCCGGGCCCTCTTGTCATCGGCTGGGTGGAATTTTTAAGTGGTATCTTCGACTTCCCTGCGGTTTCCATCCAAGCGTCGCAAGGGCTTACTTAAGAAGGAAAGCATGCACCGTTTGGGGCTCTTCACGCTTCCCATCTGATCTTGCGCTCAAACTCCCAACTTGTGCTTCGCTTTTCTTCTCTTGCCTAGCCGTGCCGCGATGGAGTTGGGTCTCCGCGAGAGACGTTTGAAGACCGACGGTGATCTGAAGAAGGTCCGGGCCCTCATGGGGTGGTCCTCGGACTTCTTCAACCGCTCGGTCCGCGCCGGTGGAGAGCTCCCGTTTGAGAAGGAGCACACCGGCGAAATGGTGTACTTCTCCTCGTACGCCATTGTGGGGTTGTTCCCACCTTTTTCTTCCTTTTTCTTGATGCTGCTAGACTTCTATGGTCTGCAGGATTATCACCTTGGCCCCCACTCCATTCTTCTTGTGTCCATTTTCGTCCACTTCTGTGAGATGTGGGTGGGCATCCCCCCTGTATTGAACTCTTCCGGACCTTCTTCACCGTCCATACCACCGGCAGGAGCAATGAGTACCTTGGCTTCTACTACTTCGTGAAGCGCAAGAAGTGCCCATTCAAGTACCTCCGGTCATTTCCCTCTGGGAAGTGGGATGACTGGAAGAAGGACTGGATAGTCGTCCGGGTGGAGGAGCACGAGAAGCCTGAGCTGCCTGAAGGCCTTCCCAGCATCGACACGACAATCTGGAGTGAAGCTCCGGTGCTGGTGGAAGCCTTCAATCCTGCTTTGACCATGATCCGCCAATGCGTGGAGGGAGGATTGACTCCTCAGGCGGTGTTTTGTAACTTCTTGGTCAACAAGTGGGCGCCATTGAAGAGGAGGGAGAAACTCGCATGGGCCCTCAACAGCGTGATGGACGACGACCGGGCTGAAGTCCAACATGGTGGGGAAAACCTTGGAGTTCCACCTCACGAAGTTCCAGCACGGCATCGATGTCGATGGTGACGACCTGACTCCGCCATCAGCTTTTCTCCCTCTGAACGTGGAAGTGGAGTTCAGCGGGGAGCTCCAGCGGAAGATGCCCATGCTTGACGACCTTGGTGTCGTCGAGAGAAGATCAACCACTAGGGTAGCGATCCCCGGAATGCCCGAGGATGGCTCCGACCCCGCCCCGAAGTCGAGGGAAGAGGTCGTCGGCAAGGGCAAGGAGCTGGCGGACGAACCCGTGAGCCGGAAGAGGAAGCTGCAGTACGCCGACGGAAGGTCCGTCAGGCCCGCTACTTCTGCGTCGGCTCCTTCTCCCCGGAGGGGAAGGTCTTCTACAACTGCGGTGACTGTTGCCGCAGTGGGGTCCTCCCGGGGTGCAACTGTTCCCGCAGTGGGGTCCTCCCGGGGTGCGACTGTTCCCGCAGTGGGGTCCTCCCGGGGTGTTAGCTCCGGGCATGCGACTCCAGCACCTGGGCCGGTGGAGGCCTCTAGGTCTAGGGGTTCTTCCCGATCAAGGGGGGCCTCGACTTGGGAAACACCCGTGGCCGCGACGAGTTTCGGGGGGCCTTCCGGAGCTTCCACGCCGGCTATGACCAGCCCAGAACGCCCGGGAAGAAGGTTCCGCGCAAGCTGGTGCGGAAGCCTCCCAAGGTAATTTTTAATCTTTACCTTGGATAGTTGTTTTAATTGTAGTAACTATTTTTTAAGTTTCTTCGTTCATCATCTGCAGCATCCCCAAGAAGGGGACTGAGGCTCCACCCTCAGCCACAGCAGCTGAAGCCGTGAGGGTGGAAGCTTCTGCTCCTATCCCGGTGCCGCCCCAAGTGGTGGCTGAAGCTGCGGCAGCTCCGGCGCCGGCTGTCGTGGTCATGGACCTCGACTCATCCCCAGAGGCTTCCGTGGTAGCGCCGGATTGCGGGAGTGAAGATGCACCAGCGGCACCTGTCCCAGAGGTTGAAGCTCCGGGTCCTGGTGCTGCGATGATGGAAGCTCCGGCCAATGAGCCGGAAGAAGTTGTGATTCTGGCCCCAGAGGCGGAAATTGTTGAAGCTCCGACGGTTGAGCCGGAGGTGATTGAAGTCCTGGCGTGCGCGTCGGATGTTGAGGAAGTCTCGGCGGTTGGGTCGGCTACCTCAGAAGCACCGACCGCAGAGCCGGTTGTTGTTGGAGCTCCGACAGCAGGGCCGATTGAAGATGAAGATCTTCCGGCTCCCGAGCCGGTTGATACAGAAGCGTCGGAGCCCGAGCCCCCATCGGAGGAGGTGCCAAGGCCGGAGCCAGAAGAGGCCCCTGCTCCGGAAGTGACGACGTCGGAGGTACCCACGGCTGAGCCGGAGTGCCCTGGTGAAGTCGTTGGCCCCCTGTCTGAGGGGGTGAATGAAGACCTGGCGGCGGGGCCCTCCTCGATGGCGACTGAGGCCATCCCGGAGGACGGTCCTAGTGCCATGGAGACACAGGGGACCACTCTTGTGGAGTGGGACCCAATTTTTGTATCTGAAAACTAGCTGGAACCAGCGGAGGAGACCCCAGCAGGTCCGGAACCTATCCCGTTGTCACTGTCTATTGACAACGCATGTTCCAGTCTGCGTCAAGTTCAACTGGCCTTCTTCCACGACAGCAAGGCTCTTGAAGAGGAGCGCCAAACCCTTAGGAGGTGGCGTAACCGGCTCTACTTCAAGACCAAGCTGGCGCAGTCAAGGCTAGCGGATGACAAGGAGTGGATCAAGCGGGAGAATGTCCGCCTGGAGTATTGGGGTAAATTATTGGATGACAGGGAGAGTATGACTCGCGCCCTCGACGCTCAATCCCGGGAGATCTACGATTAGGCCAAAGCAGCCAATAGTGCGGCCGATGAACGCCATGAAAGGCTTAAGGCCATTAACACTACACTCATCAAGCGCCGAGAGGCACTTGAAGAGAGGGAGAAACGGATCGAAGATGAAGAGCAGAAACTCCTAGAGCTGCGGGATGACGTCCTGAGGAGGGAGGAGGAGCTCTCCGAGAAGGTGGCTCTGGCTGACAAGGGCCTTGAGGAGCGCGCTAAGAAATTGGAAGAGCGCTGCGTAGAGGAGGAGAAGAAGGCCTGGGTGCGAGGGCAGGAGCTCCATGAATGGGAGTGTGCCCTCGTTGCCAGGGAAAAGAAAGTGAGGGGCAGGGAGAAGGACCTGGTTGACCGCCGGAACAAGATTGACCTCCGGGAGGAGGAGCTCGGAAAACTCGAGAAGCGGGTTAATGAGAAGATTCAGCAAAACGCCAAAGAAGTTGAGCGCCTCGCCCGTGAGAATTCTGAACTGGTGGCGGCCAGAAGATCTTTGGAAGAATTGAAAGGCTTGAGGACTGCGGACTCCCTACAAATTTGGGAGTTCCTGGGCAAGGCCATCGACGCGCTGACACCGATGGGCTTCAGTCCCGTGCGCCCGGATGATCCGGAGCCGGAGCCAGACCTAGCGCTGCAGGCATTAAGCTCGGCAGGTAGCAAGCTCTCCAAGATGGGCGATGTCATCACGGACCAATTGGAGGTTGAGGGGCAATCCCTGGCGAAGAACGTCGCAGAGTACGTGCTGACGTGCTACACCAGCCGGAACTCCCAATTTCCTCTGGACCCGGTGCTTGAAGGTCCCGTCGAAGGAGAAGGGGAAACTGCCCGAGCCAACGTGTCGGAGGTTGCCCAGAAAGTCGCTCAATTCTTCCATAGTGTCTAGGACCGTCCCCGTAGTTCCCACTTGTATCCTCTCTTCTTCTTACTCAATTTTGTAATCCCTTATCTCCAGATGAATGAAATCCCCAAATCTTTGTGAATTTCACTTTTTGTCTTCAACACTTTTGTCTTTACTTGGCCCCCTGGTAGATGTACACAATTTGATTGTGAACATGTACCAAGAGGATAATATGTTTTGTTGAAGACTCATTTTCTTCGAACTTGTAGAGCGTAGGTCCGAAGTCTTTGATGGTGAAGGCCCCCTGAGGTCAAACTGACTACCGTCGGAGCTTAGTAGCTCTGGTAATAGTCCCTATCAACGCATAGAGCATCGATAGTTAGTCCTCCGAGGTGTCAGAGCTTAGTAGCTCCGGCACTAACCTTTACCAACACGTAACTTGTCAGCAACAGACTCCACTTGTGGGGTCTTCTCACCATCTTTTACGTCGACGGCTGGCCCCCCTAGCTTTACCGGGACTTGGTTGCTCCGGTGATGCTCGTTTTCAATGCTTAACATCGATTACAAGCCATCTAGAGGAGTCGGAGCTTTGTTAGCTCCGGTTTTTCTCCATCAACGTGTATTTTATTTTTCCTGCACACTGAAGTCAAGAAAAATAGTAAAATTCGTTTCTTACCTATAACTTCGTCGCGGCTTACGATTCTCGAGAAAGTTTTAGGTCAAACGCAATTCTAAACACAATCGAATGCGTTGCCTTTTCTTCCAGATTCAATTGTACTTTGACTCGCCTTACTTTGGCCTGCCGGGGTGTAGGTAGAGTGGCGTACTTAGGGTGCTTGACCAGGCTAAGTCGATAGCACACTCCGGCCATAGATTGGCTTGGCGGCATTCAGGCGAGTGGGCCATGAACAATATTTGAATTCAAAAGAATAGACAATACAACTCGAATCGTATATAAACCGGTCGAACTAAAATTTTTTAAGAATTTCACGTCTTTGTTATAGACAAGAAAGAGAAAAATAAAAAATGTTGAGCCTGTATGAAATGAATGCACGTGGAGTCTGTTTCACCTGAGGATATCTTTCATTATAGGTCCGGGGTACAGGGGAAACAAATACACTCTTAGGGTACAGAACCAGGCTAAGTGTGTTTATTTTCTCGTTTGACCCAGGGTAGCTAGCCACACTTTTAGTTCTAGGACTGTGACAAGTGTTGCATGAACTTTGCGGACCTTCCGGGGAAGATCCGGTTGTTCTCCCGGAGGAACTACCCGACTTTGTACAATGACTCTATAACATACACCCCAAGTTACTACAGACTCACCTCCGTGGTATTAAGTGTAGAACTTATGGAGGTGCTCGATGTTCCAAGGATTTGGGAGAGGTGTCCCATCCTCGGTAGCCAAGCGAACGCTTCCGGGACGGGATACTTTAATCACTCGGAAGGGTCCCTCCCAGCCGGGGGAGAGTTTGTTTAACCCTTCTCTGGATTGTATTCTCCGTAGCACCATATCGCCTTCCTCGAGCTGTCGGTTGTGTACATGCCACTGGTGATAACATCGTAGGGCTTGGCGATATCGGGCATTCCGAACAGCTGCTTGGCACCTTCCCTCCTCAAGGAGGTCTAGGTCTTCACGCTGGAGCTGGTCCTGCGCGACTTCGTCGAAGGTCCGGACCCGGAGTGAACCCAAGGTGATTTCCGGAGGAAGGATTGCTTCAGCTCCGTACACCAGAAAGAAGGGTGTCTCTCCAGTTGACCGGTTTGGAGATGTCCTGTTGGCCCATAAAGTGGGCGGAAGCTCTTCAATCTAGTTGGCTCCATGTTTTTTGAAGCGCTCATATGTGCGCGTCTTGAGTCCTTTAAGGATTTCAGCATTTGTTCTCTTGTCTTGGCCATTGCTTGCTGGGAGAGCTACGGAGGCGTAGCAAACTTGTATGCCGAGGTCTTCGCAATATCCTTGGAATGCAGAGCTTGTGAATTGGGTCCCATTATCAGTGATGATTTTGTTTGGGACTCCAAATCTGCAAACAGTGGACTGCAAAAAGTTGATAGCAGATTGTTTGTTGATTGTCACAACTGGAATTGCTTCCGGCCACTTGGTCAACTTGTCGATGGCGACGTACAGGAACTTGTAACCTCCGACGGCTCTTGGGAAAGGTCCCAAGATGTCCATCCCCCACACAGCGAAGGTCCATGTAGGAGGTATCATTTGTAGGGGCTGAGCCAGTGTGTGAATTTGCTTTGCATGGAATTGACATGCTTCACATTTCTTCACCAGCTCAGTTGCATCCTGGAGTGTTGTAGGCCAGTAGAAGCCATGCCGAAAGGCTTTACCAACCAGCGTGCGGGAAGACGTGTGGTTCCCACACTCGCCTCCATTGATTTCTGCGAGGAGTTCGCAGCCTTCTTCCCTTGTGATGCACCGCATTAGGATGCCATTGGCACCACACCGGTAGAGATCCCCTTCTACCAGCGTGTATCTTTTAGCCAATCTGACTACCTGGTCAGCGGATACATCATCGTTAGGAAGGATGTTGTCTTTCAAGTAGCTCCGGATCTCCGAGATCCATGCATTGGAACTAGCTTGAGCTTTTGAGTCTTGCGTGCTGGGTTGCTCGGAGCTCCCGGCAGCACCTACGACCCTTGATGGCTGCCATGGTAACAGGGCCATCGGGACCATCAGCTTCGGGATGCTGATCTCGCCCCCTTCACTCAGTTCGGCAGGCTGAGCTGTTGGTTTCGACAACCTCCGGACAAAAATTCCATCAGGAGCCGGAGCTCCGGTTGACGCTTTCGTCGAGAGTTCGTCAGCTTCAGCGTTATGGGCACGCTGAACATGGTGGAGATCTAGGACTTCAAAGTCCCTCTGAAGCCTCTGGACTTCAAGGAGGTAAGCAGCAAGCTGGAGATTATTGCAGGAACATTCACCCTTCACTTGCTTAATGATGAGCTGTGAATCTCCCTTGACCAGCAGTTGCTTGACACCATATGACAGTGCCACCTTTAGTCCGTAGATGAGCGCTTCGTACTCTGCCATGTTGTTGGTCGCCTTGAAGTCAAGGTGTACCATGTATTTCACCTTCTCCCCAGTCGGTGCAAGGAGAAGGATTCCAGCTCCGGCCCCCTGCTTCTGCATGGAGCCGTCGAAGTAGAGGGTCCAGTGAGGCTCGGTGAAGGCTGGAGCTTGATGTTCCGTCTTCTGCTCACTGGGGCCCCCAGGGTTTGATGGAGAGGGAGTCCATTCCGCCACAAATCTGCCAATGCTTGACTCTTGACTGCTTGCCTTGAAATGAATTCAAGATCAAATTCAGCCAATTCCGCTGCCTACTTTGCAATATTCCCAGTTGAATTAGGATTATGCAAGATTGCTCGAAGTGGGTAAGAGGTCACCACTGAGACTTTGTGAGCTTGGAAGTAATGGCGAAGCTTCCTGGAGGCAATAAGAACTGCATAGAGCAGCTTATGCACCTCTAGGTATCGAGTCTTGGCATCATGTAGTACCTCACTGATGAAGTACACCGGGCGTTGAATGGTCCGGACCTTCCCGGAGGGGCCCGGAGCTTCCTCTTCATTGACCCGGATCCTCCCGGAGGGATCCGGATTTTCTTCGGGGACCTTCTGGTCCTGGCTGGAGGAACCCGGAGCTTTTTCAGAAGCGACCTGGACCCTCCCAGAGGGGTCTGGGTCTTCTGAAATGACTTCTTGTGGATTCGAGTCTGGGAACTGGGACCCAGACTCGCTTTCAGGTACCTCCGGACCCTCCCGAAGGGGTCTGGATTCCTGAGTATGAGGTAGCTCTGGTCTCTCCGCAACCAGAACCATACTGACAACTTCGTCAGTTGCTGAAATATAAAGCAATAAAGGCTCACCAGGGTTCGGAGCTACCAGAATTGGTAGGGTGGTGAGGAACTGTTTCAGCTCCTGGAATGCCTTCTCTGCTTCTTCGGACCATTGGAATGGTCCGGACTTCCTCAATAACTTGAAGAAGGGGAGTGCCCGTTCTGCCAGTCTTGAAATGAACTGGCTGAGGGCTGCTAGAGATCCAGTTAACTTTTGGACGTCCTTGATGCGGGTTGGTGGCCGCATGTCTTCAATGGCCTTGATCTTCGCCGGATTAACTTTTATGCCCCGGTGACTTACCAGGAAACCAAGAAGTTTTCCGGAGCTAACCCCGAAGAAGGGCTTCTATGCCCTTCTGGGTTTAGCTTTGTGCGGGTGGCCCGCAGCTTGTCGAAGACAGCCTGCAGGGTTTCAAGGAGTGACTCCTTGTTCCTGACCTTGACCACGATGTCATCGATGTACACTTCCACTATATCTCTAATGAGTTCTTCAAAGGTTTTGTACATAGCTCATACAAAAGTTGAAGCTGCATTCTTGAGACCAAATGGCATGGCTGTATAACAGTACAATCCATCTACTGTGATCAATGAGGTATGCTCTTCATCTTCCCTAGACATCCTGATTTGATGATACCCGGAATATGCGTCTAGGAAACACAGTAATTCACACCCGGAGGTGGAATCCACTATCTGATCTATTCTAGGTAGTGGGAATGCATCTTTTGGACATGCCTTATTTAGTGTGGTGTAGTCGATGCACATCCGAAGCTTCCCGCCGGCCTTGGGCACAACGATTGGGTTTGCCAGCCATTTTGGATGGAAGACTTCTCGGATGAATCAACTTCTTCACTTCTTGTCGGATGAAGTTCTATCGCTCTACGGATTGCTTCCGAGGCTTCTGATGCACAGGTCGGGCGTCGGGGTAGATCTTCAGATTGTGCTCAATCACTTCCCTGGGGATCCCAGGCATTTGTGACGGTTGCCAGGCAAACACGTCGACATTAGCCCGGAGGAAAGTGATGAGTGCGAGTTCCTATTTGTCGTTCATTCCCCCCGATATACGGGTGGTCTGAGCGGCATCAGAACCAATTTGGACGACTTTGACGGGAATGTCGGTGTCGCCGCTTGGCTGCACACGAGGTGCAGAAGTCAAGCCTCGTTGACGAATGCTCGGGGGTTTTGGAGCTTGCTCCTGCCTGGAGTCCTCCTCTTGCGCCATGGTGAGTGCATGGAGTTCTTCCAGAGCAGTTACTCCAGCAGTACGATCTCCGCGGATCCGGAGAACACCTACTGGCGTTGGCATCTTCAACACCACATAACCATAATGAGGAGCTGCCATGAATTTGTACAGGGCAGGCCTACCCAAGATGGCATTGAAGGGTAAGTTGATCTGAGCGACGTCGAAGACCAACTTCTCGGTGCGGTACTTCTCCCGTGTCCCGAAGGTAATGGGGAGAGTAATAGCTCCGAGTGGGGTAATGGCCCCCGGACCTACTCCGGAGAAAGGTCAAGAGGGGTGGAGATCAGAAGGTCGGAGTTGAAGCTTAGTAAAAGCTTCGAAGCTTATGAGGTTAAGCCCCGAACCTCCGTCTACCATGACGTGGTGGAGCTGGATGTTATTGATGGTAGGAGATACCATCAAAGGTAACTAACCTGCTCCAACCATGCTCCGAGGGCAGTCCGAAGCATCAAAAGTGATGGCTGTGTCCATCCACTTCCGATGAGGTTCCGGCCTGACTGTAGGAGCTATAGCAGCCATATCCCGATGCATAGTCTTGATGACTCGGCGGGAGGTGATGTCCAATGATCCACCAAAAATGGTGTTCATGGTCTTCCGACGCTCGTTGTCAGAGACGTCAGAATCATCGTCGACGGAGGTGTAAACAGCCTTCAGGACCTTTTTGGGATCCTGAAAACCTAATTCCTCTTCAGCCGGAGCTTCGTCGACTTTTTGCTTTCCTTCCCTCTGTCGGAAAGGAGATTCTTCCCGACGCTTGTTGTAGCGCTCGGCAAGGTTTTGGACCTCCCGACAGTCTTCCAAACTGTGGCTGCCCGTTTTGTGAATTGGGCACCACACCTTGGGCTTGCTACCGTCTTCAGAAGACGGTCGAGGTCGCTTTTTGGGGCGTGGCTCCCGGCCACCCGGAGCTGCAGCAGCTGCAACATTGGATGTACCGGCCGACGGCTTCTTCTTGCCGTTGGTCTTTTTCTTCTTCTTGCCGTTCCCGGAGGTAGCGGCTTCTTCTTTGGAGGATTTCTTGTGACCCTCCGGAGTTGGTTTGGAGTGCATCTCACGGCCCTCCGCAACTCTGGCACATTTGTCAGCCAAGCTGAAGAGTTCCGTGACGCTGGTGATCTCCTTGATCGCCAGTTTCTCCAGCATCTTCTTGTCCCGTACACCCTGTCTGAATGCCACAATGACAGAGACGCTAGAGATAGAAGGGATAGTGTTTCGTACCTGAGAGAACCTCTGGATAAATGATCGCAGGGATTCTCCCCCTTTTTGCACGACTGCAAAAAGGTCCAGTTCAGTGCCTGGTCGGGTGTATGAACTCCCGAAGTTGGCGGTGAACTGCCGGCACAGCTCCTCCCAACTGTTGATAGAGTTGGGTGGAAGGCTCATAAACCAGGACCTGGCGGTCCCAGTTAAGGCCACTGGAAAATAATTGGCCATCACGGCCTCGTTTCCTCCAGCTGCCAAGATTGCAGTGGAGTAGATCTGAAGAAATTCGGCGTGATTGACAGTCCCGTCGAATTTTTCCGGCAGGTGAGGCCGGAACTTCTGTGGCCACCTGAACATACGCAGATGTATGGCCAGGGCTGAACAGCCTCCTCCTACTCCTTCAAGAGCAGAAAGGTCCTGAGCTTCCCGTCTTTCACGAGCACGCTCAATATTGACTCGGCCGTCTTGTTGGCGATATCGGCGATCAAGCTCCGCCCGGAGGTCATGAGTTGAGAGCCTGGATACCGTGTGAGTGTGTCGTGTCCCGGAGGGCAATGACGTCACTTGCTGTGATGCAGCACGTCTCCTGCTATTGGAAACGTGCGGACCAAGTCTACCAGACAAAGTCCGCTGCTGCGACGGGGCTCGTCCTGAAGGAGGAGGACCCTGGTTGCTGATGCGTTCGGCTGCTGCTGCAACCAAATGTTCCACATCGGCCCTCCACTGTTCCAATGCATCCTGGGATGCATCCGGAGGTGGTGGGCGTTGGAGAAGAGCACGCGCTGCATGGAGCGCGTGTTCCGGGTTGTCATGATTTGCCGACGTAGTTATTGACGCCGGTGCACCATCGCGTTGCCCAGCTTGATTTGCTGGTGGAGGCGGTGGTGGTGGGAGTGTGACTCCTGCTGGTGCTGAGGCTCCTGCTGGTGGCTGCATATTGGAGGGATTCCCCCAACAGCTTGAGCAGCAGGTTGACTGTTGGATGATCCAGCAGCTGAGTTCACCATTCTCAAAATCTCAGGCGCACCTCTACCTGGCGCGCCAACTGTCGGTGGTTTGGAACCGGCAGATCTCCCGACACTACTAAAGTGTTAGAGGAGTTTGATGTTTGGTGTGGGCACGCGGAGATTCAAGAAGGTGAATTGTAAATGATGCAAGAGACACAAGAGTTTACGTGGTTCGGGCCGCCTGAGCGTAATACCCTACTCCACGGGATGTGTTGATGTTGTATTGGGTGTATCAAGTGTGTCAGTGTGATTTGAACGTCTATCGAGCCTCCGTGTAAACGTCGTCGGCCTGTCCTTTTATAGTACAAGGGCAGGCCATTACAAATTAGCCTGGCCCGACATGTGGCCCCGGCGGTTACTAGTGTTGATACTTGTTCAACCCGTTTAATTGCCCTTAATGACCGTGTAATGGGCTTTGATAGCTCCGTTACTGGTAATTAAGGTCGTCCGATTAAGTGTCATTAATATGGTATTAATGACACTTAATCGGGTCTTGAAGTCCTCGATTCTCCTTTGAAGATCCGGAGTCGTTGCGGGGTCTTCTGGAGGTTAGAGGGTGAAGATCCGACGATTGGACACGTGGCAGCACAGGAGCACGCTGTGGAGAACAGATAGCTCCGGTGTTAGCCGACACGTGTCAGCACCGAAGCTTCCCTCGGTCTGGGGTTAGGTCCGGGGATGCCACTTCGGTACATAGTCCGGAGCTTCCTCCCTTGCGGGCGGTAGCTCCGGTTTGATAGTACACGTGGCGACCCTGGGGCTAACCATGTTGAAGAAGCGGGTCCGGACATGTCTGACATGTGGGCCTCCGAAGGTCTTCAAATCATGTGGGTGACTTTCGCTTGATATCTTTGCAATCCCAAGGGGTATATGGTACCCAGGGTACCGACAAGAATAGAGAGGCAAATTAAATCAAATGATCTTGATGAATATGACCAGTAAGCATACAAAAATCAAGCAATAATCATAATTCACCAAGATCTAGTAATTGACATAGTTTTTCGGGAAAAAGTTGAGAGAGAGTTGATTTTCACAATTCAATTAATATATTTTGAAGAATTCATACAGGTATGCAACTTTTCAATCCACACTCCGAGCATCGAGGATATTTAGTTCATTTCGGAGTTCGCAAAAGCACTTTTCATCAAGTGGCTTGGTGAATATGTCGGCCAATTGTTTTTGGGTATTGACATGTGAGATGGCTATATCTCCTTTCATGGAATGGTCTCTCAAAAAATGATGTCTTATGTCTATGTGTTTAGTTCTAGAGTGCTCAACTGGATTGTGGGCAATTTTAATGGCACTCTCGTTGTCACAAAGGAGAGGAATATGGTTCATATTGTTACCGTAATCCCTTAGAGTTTGTCGCATCTAAAGGAGTTGTGCACAACAGCTCCCAGCTGCAACATACTCCGCTTCGGCTGTGGATAAGGCAATGGAATTTGTTTTCTGGAGGACCAAGAAACTAAGGATCTCCCAAGGAATTGGCATGTGCCGGAGGTGCTTTTTCTATCTACTTTGCACCCGGCATAATCTGCATCGCAGTAACAAATGAGATTAAATTTTGAGCCTTTTGCGTACCAAAGACCAAGGTTGGGTGTATGAACTAAATATCTCAAGATCCTTTTTACGGCTATCAAGTGACATTCCTTAGGGTTGGCTTGAAATCTTGCACACAAACATACACTCAACATAATGTCTGGCCTAGATGCACATAAATAGAGTAGAGATCCAATCATGGAGTGATATACCTTTTGGTCGACGCTAGGTCCATCTTCATTGAGATCCAAGTGGCCATTTGTTTCCATGGGGGTCTTTATGGGCTTTGCCTTGTCCATGCCAAACTTCTTAAGTATGTCCTGCGTGTACTTGGTTTGGCTTATGAATGTCCCTTCCTTTTGTTGCCACACTTGGAATCCCAAGAAGTACTTTAATTCTCCCATCATTGACATTTCAAACCTGTCTGTCATGATTTTGCTAAATTCCTCACAAAACGATTGATTAGTTGACCCAAAGATTATATCATCAACATAAATTTGACAAATAAAAAAATCATTGTCTAAATTCTTTGTAAATAGAGTATAATCTACTTTTCCAATTTGAAAACCATTCTCAATTAAGAAATCTCTAAGACACTCATACCAAGCTCTAGGAGCTTGTTTGAGGCCGTAGAGAGCCTTACGCAATTTGAATACGTGGTTGGGGAACTCTTCGTCTTCAAACCCGGGTGGTTGCTCCACATACACCTCCTCCTTGATTGGTCCGTTGAGGAAGGCGCTTTTTACATACATTTGATAAAACTTGAAATTATGGTGAGTAGCATATGCAAGTAATATTCTAATAGATTTAAGCCTAGATACTGGAGCAAAAGTCTCATCGAAATCCAAACCTTCAACTTGTGAATACCCTTTGGTCACAAGTCGTGCTTTGTTCCTTGTCACCACCCCGTGTTCGTCTTGTTTGTTGCGGAAGACCCACTTGGTGCCGACGATGTTTGCATTGGGTCTTGCCACAAGTTCCCACACCTTGTTCGGCTTGAAGTTGTTCCATTCTTCTTGCATTGCCACCACCCAGTCTGGATCTTTCAATGCATCCTCAACCCTGCGTGGTTCCAAAAAGGATACAAACGAATAATGCTCACAAAAGTTAGCTATGCGAGATCTAGTGGTTACTCCCTTTTGGATGTCACTGATGATATTGTCGATTGGGTGATCCCTTTGGACGCATTGGTGTACTCTTGGGTGTGGCACTTGAGGAGTTGTGTCTTCATGATCATCTGCTTCTCCCCCTAAGTAGTTGCCTTCGTTGACTTGTTGATCATCTTCGTATTCTTGTGGTTGATCTTGTGCTGAAGCTCCCCTTTGATCTTTGGTCTCCTCTTGTGGTTCATCTTCCTCATGTACGTGCGAAGGTGGCTCTTGTGGTAGAACTTCACCTAGAGCCATTCTTTTTAATGCTTGACAACGAGCTTCTTCTTTACCTAATTCACATGGATCAACTTGCTCCTTTTGGGAGCCATTAGTCTCATCGAACACTACGTCACGTGCTATTTCAACAAGTCCGGAGGCCTGGTTGAAAACACGATAGGCGTAAGTGTTCAAATCATAACCAAGCAAGAAACCTTCATCGGACTTCGAAGCGAACTTTGAAGTCCTAGGCTTCTTGTTCAGGATATAACATGGAGAACTGAAAACTCGAAAATATGAGATATTTTGTTTGTTACCGGTGAGTAGCTCATAGGATGTCTTCTTGAGTAGTCAATGAAGATAAAGTCGATTTACAGCGTGGCAAGCGGTGTGAATCGCTTCCTCCCAAAATTGATCCGAGGTCTTGCACTCATCGAGCATTGTTCTTGCCATCTCTATGAGTGTTCGGTTCTTTCTTTCGGCAACTCCATTTTGTTGTGACGAGTATGGCGCTGAAAATTCGTGCTTGATACCCTCTTCATCAAGGTACTCCTCCACTTGTGTGTTCTTGAACTCCGTGCCATTGTCGCTTCGAATACTATTGATTGTCAGTGAGAATTCGTTTTGAGCTCGCTTGAAGAACTTCTTGAGTGTTCCTTGCGTTTCTAACTTATCATGCAAAAAGAAAACCCATGTGAAGCGAGAAAAGTCATCAATAATAACTAAACCATATTTGTTACCGCCGATGCTTATGTAAGCAATTGGACCAAATAAGTCCATGTGAAGTAGTTCGAGCAGTCTTGTTGTAGTCATGACGTTCTTTGCAGGATGAGGTGCTCCAACTTGCTTCCCAGCTTGGCACGCGCTACAAGGCCTGTCTTTCTCAAAAACATCCTTCAAACTGCGGATGTGATCACCCTTGAGGAGTTTTTGAAGATTCCTCATACCAACATGCGCTAGCTGTCTATGCCACAGCCAACCCATGTTGGTCTTTGCAATCAAGCATGTGTCAAGTTCGGATTTATCCTTTTTGAAGTCAACGAGGTAAAGCTTTCCCTTCAACATACGCTTGAATGCAATGGAACCATCACTCCTCCTAGAGACGGTCACACCCTCGTTAGTGAAAAAGCAATTATAACCTTTGTCACGTAGCTGAGATATGGACAACAGGTTATAATCTAAGGATTCAACATGTAAAACATGAGAAAGTGTGTGTGTAGGAGATATTGCAATTTTACCGGTATCGAGCACCCTTCCTTGACTATTATCTCCAAAGTAGATGCCTTCGTTTGGGTCCTCATTCTCTTCATATTCCACGAACATTCTTCTTTCTCCGGTCATGTGGTTGGTGCAGCCACTGTCTAGCACCCATTTGGATCCACCGGAGGAATAGGCCTGCAAAAACAAATTATTCTTTGGTATTAGGTACCCAAGCTTGCTTGGTCCTTGGAGGTTAGTTACAATACATTTGGGCACCCACACTTGAGATTTGGTGTTCCCATGGTGTGGCCCAACATAATTAGCATAAACCTTGCCAAAAATATTTCTCATTAACACATAGGAGGCATCAAAGGTTCTAAAGAGTAATCGTTGTTGTTTGTATACAGGGCTAGTCTGGGAGACCGGACTTGTCCAGAGGACCGGACTTGTCCGGATACTTACCAGACTAGTCCGGTATCGTGTGAGTTCAAGTTTTTGCCCTTCGACTTACCAGTTTGAGAGGGTCTTCCCTTCACAAAGGAAATCCTCCCCTTGTTATTCTTATGACTTCCAGCATACTGCTTTTCACCATAAGAGTAACCAATGCCATATTTGACATTTGGAGGTCTTTGGACCAAGTATGTACTACGTGCATAGTTGATCTTCTCCTTGTCAAATATGCCACATTGGGTAGGATGTTTATCCTTGGTGGAGGTTGACTTCTCCTTCAAACTGGTGTCAATCTTACTACATGTGCACATATGAGCAAAATCAGTTTTAGTGGGTTGAGAAGGTGAACTTGAAGAGGAGGAAGGTTCACTCAGCTTGAGTGAATAAAATTGCACTTCAAGGATCTTGTTAACCTTGATCAGGTCAGCAAGTTGGTCCTTGATTGCAACATTTGAGTCAGTTAACTCCAAGCAAGCTTTCTTGCTTGAAGCTAACTCAAGCTCTAGTGAATTGTTTTTCTCCTTTTCAAGTTCTAGAAGTTTGTCAAGTTCGACATACTCTTCCTTTTGGGAGATAATCATGTCCTCTTGACGATGAATCAACCTCTCCTTCTCAACAAGTTGATCAAGTAAAAATTTCATTTTTGTTGCAGCTTTCCTATCTAGTCCACTAAGCATATCTTCATCATCACTAATTATTTCATCATCACTAGAGTAGGAATGCACGGAAGGGGTTTTGATGATTACCTTGCGTTTACCTTCTTTTGCCATAAGGCACGTGCCATTTCCCTTCCTTGCGCCAAGTGTGGGGAAGAGTGTAGATTTCTTGGACGCACTCTCAATGGCTATGCTAGCCATCTCTTCTTCTTCGGATGATGAGGACTCATCGTTTGAGTCCCACTCCTTCCCAATGTGCGCTTGTTCGTCTTGTTTCTTCTTCTTGAAGAATTTCTTAGGTTGAGGCTTGGCTTCTTTGGTCTTCTTCTTGTTCTCCTCATATGGGCAATCAACTATAAAGTGGTTATACTCACCAAAATTATAGCACGCCCTCCTCAACTTTGGCTTCGTTCTTTCCTTGTACTTTCCTTCACTTGATTTTGTCCCTTGTCTTTTCTTCATTATTCTCTTAAACTTTTTCATGAATAATATCATATCCTCTTCATCTAGCTCACTGCTCTCGTCGTCACTGTCTTCCTCTAGTTGTGCTTCCCTTGCTTCTTTGGATAGAGGCTTGAGGGTGGACTTTAGAGCAACCCCTTTCTTCTTAGCCGAGGTGAGATCGGCAATTTCCTAGACGTGCTTTGCTTGTCTTTCCATCATCTCAAAGTTGATGATTTTTCCAAGCAATTCATCCGGAGTCATCCTTTTGTATCCGGGGCTTTCTCTAATCATGGAGCATAGCGTGACATTGCAAGGCATAAAAGCTCTAAGGATGAGCTTTAACACCTCGTGGTCATTCCACTTCTTGCTCCCGTATGATCGAACTTTGTTGACAAGTGTCTTCAATCGATTGTACATATCTTGGGGTGACTCGTCTTCCTCACTTGTGAATCTTCCTAGTTCGCCTTCGATCATCTCAATATTTGCTTCACGCACATGTCGGTCACCTTCAAGTGCAGTTTGTAGTGTATCCCATATCTCCTTAGCAATTTCGAGTCCATCCACCTTGGTGAACTCGTCCCGACTGAGTGAGGAGGTGATTACAGCTGCGGCTTGTGCATTTCTATGAATGGCCTGCTCTTGGCTTGGGGTGAGCTCTTCGTCGTCATCCAGAATATCTATCTCTGTGCATACAACATGCCATAGACTTGGGTTGAGGGAAATCAAATGCATTTTCATATTCTACCTCCACATTGAGCAATCACTTCCATCGAAGTGTGGGGCTTTTCCAAGTGGGATAGATAAGTAATGACTGTTATTGGAATTTAGAAGATCATAGTTAAAAGGATATTGGGAGTAGTCAGTGTGACTACTCCCCTTCTTCTTCTCTTAAACTTTCACTTTCCCTTTAGAAAGTGCCTTCTTTCTGAGGAGCGCCTTTAGCTCCAGCATCTCCTCATCGTCGTCCTCGAAGTCTTGAATGGCTTTGAGGTACTTCTCCACTTTTTGGGTCTTGTCGTTGTTAACCTCCTCTTGGTTGTTGATTTTGTGGGCGTCCTTCATGTCCGACATGATCTCTTCGAGTGGTTAGACTCTTTCTTGAAGAACCTTGCTCTGATACCAATTGAATGTGGGCCTAGAGGGGGGGTGAATAGGCCTTTTTGAATTTTGTTGGATCCTGAAACACTCAACAACAAGTTCAATACCAGAGATATCGGACTAGTCCGGTAATGTGCGGACTAGTCCGGTGTTCACGGACTGAGTTGTTTAAGATTGATCGTTTAGGTTGATTCTTTTATGTATGCAGCGGAAATATAGAATCAAATAAAGGTTCCAATGTTATATATTAGATTATATCACAGTTAATTCTTATGTTTGACAATTCAATGTAAGATGAGCAATGGTTGTTGAAACCCTAGATTATATTGATGAATGAGAATGATGAACACCAAAAGCAAAACACAAGGATTTATCCCGTGGTTCGGCAACCTACATCCACGTTGAGGAGTCCACAAAAGGACCGGGTCTTCTCCAACCCTACCCTCGTCGGATCGCCACAAAGGTCAATCCTCTTCCACTAATCACAAAGGGGTGAATAACCGAATTCAAGGGGCTTTCTCACACGTTGAGAGCTCCCTTGGATTACAATAGAAAATACCACCAAGAACACACTCAAAAATTACAAATGAATCACAGGAGTGTGTTAGAGAATCAAACCAAGAGCTCAACGTGGTGTTGCAAGTGTCTCTCCAATGATCTAGAGTGAATCCTCAAAGGATTGATCGTTGTTGCACTTAATTTCATGGAGAGATGTAGTTTTTGAGGCTCTTGGGTGGTGTGACGGTGCTAGGGTTCGAGAGCGTTCAAAAGAAGGACGTGCACTCTATTTATATGGGGTTTCTAAAAGTGACCGTTAGGGTTCAGAAAGTTCAAACTAGTCCGTGGTGGTCACCGGACTAGTCCGGTGTGCTGTGTGTAGCAAACCCTAAGTACCCCAAAATATCGGACTAGTCCGGCTAAAAACGGACTTGTCCGATTTCACTATTGGAAACCTTCGGACTAGTCCGATAGTCATCGGACTTGTCCGGACATGTGAGGCCCTAAGTGTATAGGATGACAAGTCCGCACTGGGGGACTTGTCTGATTCAGATCAGAGGGTATTTCGGACTAGTCCATGTAGACATTGGACTTGTCCGATTTGGATCAGAAAGAATATCGGACTAGTCCGGTTATGATCGGACTTGTCCGATTTTGTGTGACTTGTGAAGTGTTTTGGGGACAAGTCCGCACTGGGGAGGACTAGTCCGATTCTAGTCAGAAAGGATATCGGACTAGTCCGGTTGTGATCAGACTAGTCCGGTCCTGTGTAACTTTGTGAAATGTGTGTGTTTAATTTGATTGAGCTCTTGGGGTGAGTTTCCTTAACACAATCCATACACAATAATATATTACTCTTCTTCCTTGAGCTCATCTCCACTTTGCTCCTCATCCTTCCTTCTTTTTGGTATTTTGCTCATTTTCCTATCATAGGCTTGCACTCATCTCAACAAATAGGTTAGGATCCCAATTGCTTGTCATAAATCATCCAAAACCCACAAGAGATTCCTAGATGCACTTTCAGTTTGCGAATCGGAATTAATTATATACAACATTACTTCTGCATTGGACACAAACAAGGAAGATGAATGTATACCGTAATGAAAATTCTCCCTTTGGATCAATGACTTCATTAACAATGAGCCTTCGTTGGACATCCTCAAATTAAATAAAATCACTAAAATGCACGCCCAGAAGGTAGGGTCAAGGCGGTGGCATGCTCCGGGGACAGGGGACGAGGTGAAGGCATGCTCCAGAACAAGCTGGCAGAGGCGATAGAGGCGCTTCCTTAACTCTCTCATGACAGCAGGCCGACGTGCTCCTTGGACAGGGAGAACATTTCTACTTATGTGAAGGCGGCGGCATATTCATACTGATTACCGAGGTCGAAGTCGAGGCGGCGGCGTGCTCTGGGGACAGGGGACGAGGCGGCGTGCTCCAACGTGCTCAACTCTCTGATGACGAAGGTTCGGGTCGACGGCGGGGTCAGGGTCGACGGTAGCAGCACGATAATGATGAAGAGAGAGTTGAGGAAGACGGACGGTGGCCGCATGCTCAGGAGCTGCCGTTTCTAGGTTGAGAGAGCACGCGAGAGCTAAAACATTTTGCCAAGTGTTGGGAGAGAGCGCGAGAAAAATAAAAATAGCAAAACTCAGAGACAGACCTCTCTAACACGTGTCTCTCATTTTAGCATCTCCCTTTGGTTGAGAAAGCGCGAGTGAGTTTTGCACGAAAATTTTCACCAGAGAGCGCGAGAGAGCTAAAAATAGGTAAAATTCGTACACGTTCATATGTAACGCACGTCTCGCATTATTTTGTGGCCGAACTGGCAAGCAGCATGCAAAAGCTATTGTTCCCACGAACAACAGCTTTCACATGCAGACTTGTCCAACAGGAAACTTTGTGCAATGAATTATATGATCGTTGCAACGTGCTAAGATTTCCGAGGTGGGACAAAATATCTTCAGCACAAATCAGAGACGTGCCCAGATAAGGCACGTCTTCCTTTTGCCGGATCTCAGTCAGAGCTGCACCTTTTTAAAGAGCGTCTCTAATGCACTCGTCTCCCTATTGTCATTCACACGACATCGTGAGCGTCTGTTGCCTCTCGCACGTTATCATGAGCATCTATTGCAGGGATAAACAAATGCAATGACATTGCAATTAAGGGACATAATTGGAATTCAGGGATAAACAAATGAATGACATTGCAATTCATATATAATTTGCAACTCTATGAATTTCATAGTTCATACACATTGTGTGCCCTCTAAACTAATTTTGAATCTAAACCTATTCCTAAAGCTCACATCGATCAATCTAAATTGTACTGTCCAGCTTGCTCTCGAACACGTCTCTTATATTCCCCCGAATCCTGAAAATATTGACATTCTTTAAATTAATAAATGTCGAATGAGGAATGAATAACCTACGTTGGTCACTAACACAGAGTGTCTAACCTTGATAAGTAGATTATAGCAATCATTTTCAACATCTGACGCAGCTGGGTTATGGAGCAAACGCTGAACTTCAAGTAGTATAGTTTTGATTGTAAAACCAGTCCACCACCCCTACAAAATATCAATTTAAGCATGTGAGACCTATGTGTGCTGAATACATTGGCTTTGACAATAAAAGTTTTGAATGCTGCCATAACATCTTTTTAGCAAGGTCCGACTCTAGCTCTGAGCTTCTGCAAGGTCCAACGTAAGGTCCAACTTGCTTTGTATAGGTCCGACATGTTTTTGGGTAGCTCCGGTGAGCTTTGTCTTTAGCTCCGGTATGTCTTTGATAGCTCCGGCATGTTTGTTAAGCTCCGATATGATCTGCTAGGTCCGACTTATGTTGGTTTGCTCCGACATGTTTTTCTAGCTCCGACATGTTTTTCTAGCTCCGACTTTTGGGATGACTAGTTCTAACTAGTTTTAGTTAGCTCTGGCGCTAGGTTGTACTAGCTTTGTTAAGCTCCGACGCTAGGTTGTACTAGCTTTGGTAAGCTCCGGCTCAAGCTCCAGTTAGCTTTGGCTAGGTTCGGAGCTTGATCGTAATGTTCCGGCTTTTAATGTGAAATGTTTCAAACTTGCTTTACATTGTTGGAAAGTTTGTTTAGTATTCTTTTACTAAGTTTTTGGTGCGTTTTGGTTGATATGGTTGATATCATTTTGCTATGGTTTGCAACATGCTTATGTGAGGTCCTCATGTAAGGTGTTGTGTTCGGAACTAACTTGAGTCAAGTTGCGGACTTGGGCTCGTACGGATTGGTTGTTTATTCATGTGCAGGTGTTGCTTGAGTTCAAGTCATGGTTGGTGACAGGATCCTTTGGACTAGTCTCAGGAAGGAGATGAGGTTCCAACAACCAAATCCAGGAGGAATTGTGGTTGACCGGGTCAGGAGGTCGTGCAGGATGATTGAATCAAGGGCAGTGCATATGAAGGTTACTGGACATCGAAGGAAGGTTTTTGCACGTATGCATGCGGTGTATGACGTGGCAACATGGTTCCGAAGATGGTTTATGGAAGGGAAGATCTGGTTGGAAGGATCGGATCGTATCGATTGATGACTTTGGCTGCGGCGGAGTCGGTTATGGCTCGGTATGGAAAGTATCGAGTTGGTTATGATAGGATTTCGTGTGGGTCACGAATTTGAATTGTTTTAGGAATATGGGATATGTTCCTAATGCGTTTGAAAGTCTTAATATTGCTTCTATCTGCGTATAAAAGAGTCCTAAGCAGTTATGGAAAGTTTCAATTCGTGATCGGAGTAGGATTGGAGTCCTAGTTGAGATTGGGTTGGCCTTAGCGCTGGTTATATAAGTAAGGGAGCCCAGAGCTCATGGTGCACAACTTTGGGGCTGTTCCTCTTGTGTTCTATTGAATAAAATTCATAGTTTGAAGGAACTTTTGTGCCTTGTTCGTCCGACTTGTTCCAGACAAGTTTTACTCGTCGAGTTTCTGGACAGCACTACCTTTCGTCGGTGGTTTTGTCATAACTCGAGTTTTACAGATCCAATTGACGTGATTCTTTTTGGGTTGTCTTCAAAACTTGATTATATATCATCTATAAAAATTTCACAGTCATTGGATTTGTGATTTCTGATCTACATGAGTTTCTTTGCAGCGTTCTAGAACTGTTTTTCTCGGGTAGGACTGATTGATCTTTGTTCGATCTATCGATCATAACTTGAGTTTCTCTTGACGGGTTTGAGTGATTCTTCTTGTGTTTTATTCGTGAATTGATTCTCTCTAATACATATCACTTTTGTCATGGTGAAATACATTTAGATTAGTCTCACACACGATTTCTTTAACAGATCATTTTTCTGCCGAAGGGGTTGGGATTTAACTGTTTCCGCTGCGTAAGATTTTTAAATCTACCATTAACCCCCCCCTGGTAGCTTCTCACGTGCTCTTCGATCCTACAATTGGTATCAGAGCCACGATGCTCTAATCATTGTGATTTGCACGTGTTTTTGACTAATCATCATGGAGAAATACTCTGCCAAACCTTATGTGTTTGCTGGTATTGATTTTCAGGTTTGGAAGGCACGCATGGAGGCTTTAATCCAGGCGCAAGGCTTCGCAATATGGGAGAAGGTGTACAAGCCTTATGATGTGCTGTCAAACGATCAAGTTACAGCTACGAACCTACGGGACGTCGACAACAGCAACAAAGCCCGCAACTTGATCATCCAAGGACTCACTCAGAGCGACTTCGACCGCGTTGCACATCTCCGATCAGCATACGATGTATGGAGAGCACTTTGTGACTATCACGAAGGATCCAATATGATCAAGGAGGTAAGGAAAGACATGTTCAAGAAAGAATACATGCGCTTCGAGATGCAACCCGGTGAGTCCATCGATGATCTCTTTGCTCGCTTTAACAAAATTCTCAGTAACTTGCGTAGTGTCAATGTTAATTTTTCTGATGCTGAAAATGCTAGGCAACTTCTTAGTGCATTAGACATGTCAATCTGGGAGATGAAAGTTACATCTATTTGTGAATCTACTGTCATGAGTACACTTACTTTAGATGTGCTTTACTCTAAACTCGAAACTCATGAAATTGACATCTTATCACGTAAGAACCCAAATAAGTCTATTGCATTTGTCTCACAATGTGATATGCCTAGCTCCGGCCAATCATCATCTTGCAATACTCTTGCTTTGTTGTCCTCACTAACCCTGGAGCAGATCGAGGAATTTCCAGAGGAGGAGCTAGCACTTCTCTCTACTAGGTTCTCAAAAGCATTGCAAAATGTGAGAACTAGAAGGAGGGGAAGCTCCGGACCTCAATGATGCTTCGAATGTGGTAAGACAGGACACTTTCGTATAGAATGCCCTAACCTTTCAGGTTCTACTTCCTGAGAATAAAAACAATCAAGGATGAATCACTCCTCAACAAATGATAAGAAGAAGAAGAAGAAGAGCTTTACAGGTCGCCAACTGGTGAACAGTTTTATCTCCGCACTCCAGGAACTTGACTCAAGTGACGTGGACATTGGAAGTGACGAAGATGAAGATGATTTGGCCAACTTATGCTTCATGGCGGGCGAAACAAGATCAAGATCAAGTCAGGAGGATGCAGAACACGACAGTGATGATGATGAGGTATGTTCTACCTGTAATCAAATGTGTGATGCAATTTCTCGTGCAACTATTATTGTTAAGAAAAAGGACAAAAATCTTAGGGATAATTCTGCTAAAATTGAATCACTAGAATCTGAAATCAACCATTTAAAAACCTTGATTCCTAGTGATAATTATTGTCCCTCGTGTGATTTAATCTGTGAACAATTGTCCACATTAAGAACTGCACATTCCTCTACTCTAGATAGACTTGAACTTGAAATTGAAAAGAACAAAAAGTTTGCTGCACTTGACATTGGAAACTTAAAAGATGCTTCTTGTTCTACAATTGATTTGCATTGTTCTAGTTGTGATGATCTTGAAAAGAAACTAAAAGATGTTATGAATGAAATTTCAATATTGAATAATGCTTTACATTCTCATGAAGTTAAATATTGTTCCAATTGCAAATTAAAAGGAAAAACTTCATGTGAAAATTGCCTTGATCTGCCCAATAAACTTGATAACATGCATAGGACATTAGATCAATTTTGTAATGGGAATAAGAACCTAAACTTGCTGCTGAATTCTTCCAAGTCTTGCAATGATAAAACTGGTTTAGGTTTTGATTCTCATGCTCATGCTAAGGCACATCCACCTAAAATTGTAAAGTCATTAGGAAATGGTTTGATTCAAACAGTTCCTAAACAAAAAGAAGTGATTTTCAAATCTGCAGGAGTATTGTCTCATCCGATTTCAAATAAAAATATTGTTTGCTCATCTAGACATGAACACAAAGTTAAATTTCATTGTACCTACTGTGGTAGAGATGGTCATGTCATAGATTCTTGTTATAGACTAGCTAAACAACAGAAAAGGGAAAGAATGATTGCTAGATCGCATAACATTCATGCAAAATTTGCTGCACATATGAAACTGAATGTCAGGAACATGCAACCTGCTTTAGTGAGTCAGAAATTTGAAAAGGTAGGCTACGGACCTTCTGGTAAGAAATCCGCAAGAGCAGCCCCGGTAGTTCTGATAGCTCTGAGAGCTTCCAGACCTTCTGTTATTTCCTTCAGAATTTCAGCTTTTTCTTCAGAAGCTTCAGCCTTGTCTTTTGGAACTGCTGCTCTTACCTCCAGAGCTACTGGTTTTTGTGCTAAACGAGTTAAGAATAGAAAACCTCAACCTTTGACTCATAAACCTACTATTTTATCTCAGCTTTCGCGTGTTTTTCCTGCTGCGCGTCGTGTGACTCAGTACTGGATTCTTAAATGCCTTTTGACTAACCCCAGTATTGAGTCATCGATGTATTGTGCTTCTATGTAGGTTACACATTTGAGGAAGGAGAACATTTGGATTGTGTATTCAGGTTGCTCACGCCACATGACCGGTAACAAGGATTGGTTCTCCTCCCTCTCTTTTGTGTCACGTGTAGAGAATGTTACTTTTGCCGATAATTCTTCAACTCCTATAATTTCTAAGGGTTTGGTTAGAGTAAACGATCACTACACTTTGAAGGATGTGGCACTTGTAAAAAATTTGAAATACAACTTGCTTTCTGTTTCACAATTGCTAGATGAAAATCTAGAAATTATTTCAATAAAAACAGATGCAAAGTTGTAGGTTCAAATAGTGAGCTCATTTTTAACATGTCTCAGTTTGGAAGAGTTTTTAAATCTGATTTTGATATGTCTTCCTCTAAGCATAGGTGTCTAGTTGCTAATGATTCAAATGACTTATATTTTTGGCATTGTAGACTTGGTCACGTAGGCTTTGATCACCTAACGCGTGTTAGTGCTCTTGATCACATACGTGGGCTGCCTAAGCTTAAAGGGGACAAATAAATTGTGTGTTCTTCTTGTAGACATGCTAAGATGGTTGCAGGTTCACATACTCCTCTCACAATGATCATGACAACTGAACCGTGTCAACTTTTGCACCTTGACACCGTAGGACCTTCACGTGTTCAATCCTTCGGAGGTAAATGGTATGTTCTTGTGATTGTTGATGATTATTCTAGATACTCTTGGGTTTACTTTATGGCATCTAAAAATTAAGCTTTTAGTCACTTTAGAACTTTATGTCTTAGATTATCAATTGATCACCAAAGATCTTTAAAAGCAATTAAAAGTGATAAGGGAACTGAATTTAAAAATCAATCTTTTGATCACTTTTGTGCTGAAAATGGAATAGATCATCAATTTTCTTCACCATATGTACCTCAACAAAATGGTGTTGTAGAAAGAAAGAACAGAAACTTGGTTGAGATGGCTAGGACTATGCTTGATGAATATCAAACTCCTAGGAAATTTTGGGTGATGCGATTGCAATTGCTTGTTATGTCTCAAATCATGTTTTCTTATGCGCTAAGCTAGGTAAAACACCATATGAGCTCCGGTTTGGACATAGGCCTAGTGTTATGCACTTTCGGGTCTTTGGTTGCAAATGCTTTGTTAAGAAACATGGTAATCTTGATAAATTTGAACCTAGATCCATTGATGGCATGTTTCTTGGTTATCCATCTCATACTAGAGGCTACCGTGTTCTTTTACTTGACACTAACAAAATTGTGAAGACTTGTGAAGTATCTTTTGATGAATCTAGCCCATGTACTAGCTCAAATATTGCAGGTCCAGATCCATATCTGCAGGGGGAGAGCATTTTCATTGAAAATGAGGAAGAGGTGGAGTTGCTGCCCGAAAATTCAGGAGCTAGTGACATTGTTCGAGCTCCTGATTTTGATTCACAGCCAGCACCGACGACCACCTTTGCTGGTCCATATCCTCCTCAATTCACAATCTCATCGATTTGTGATGAACATGATGAAGAAGAAGCTTGTGATGTGTCCACTCCCCTCCGGGTTCTCAAAATTCATCCTCCACAACAGATTATTGGAAGCTTGCACGAACGAGTTACACGGTCCAGGTTTTGCGATCCAAACTCTCATGCTCATTCTGCTTTTGTTGCTTCTTTTGAACCCAAAGATATATCACACGCACTCACTAATGAATCTTGGATTATTGCCATGCAAGAAGAGTTAGAAAATTTTGAAAGAAATAATGTTTGGAAACTTGTACCTCCTCCTCAAGGTCACACTTTAATTGGAACTAAATGGGTGTTTAAAAATAAACAAAGTGAGGATGGGGTTGTGATTAGGAATAAGGCTAGGTTGGTTGCTCAAGGTTTCACTAAAGTTGAAGGTCTAGATTTTGATGAAACTTTTGCTCCTGTTGCTAGATTAGAAGCCATAAGAATCTTGTTATCTTTTGCTGCATCTAAAGGTTTTAAGCTATATAAAATGGATGTTAAAAGTGATTTTCTTAATGGCTACATAGATGAGGAGGTTTATGTCAAACAACCACCGGGTTTTGAAAATTCAGATTTTCCTAATCATGTTTACAAACTGTCCAAAGCTTTGTACGGTCTCAAACAAGCCCCTAGAGCATGGTATGATAGGTTAAAAACATTCTTACTTGAAAAGGGGTTTACAATGGGCAAGGTTGATAAAACTCTTTTTGTGCTTAAGCATGGCAATGACTCATTATTCGTTCAAGTGTATGTGGATGATATTATCTTTGGTTGTGCTTCTCATGATCTTGTGTCCAAGTTTTCAGCTATGATGAGTTCACAATTTGAGATGAGTATGATGGGAGAACTCACGTACTTTTTGGGGCTGCAAATCAAGTAAACCAAGGAGGGTACCTTTGTGCATCAAACGAAGTATACAAAAGACCTTCTAAGGCGCTTCAACATGGACAAAAGCAAGCCTCTTCGTACACCAATGGGAACAGCAACAACACATGAACTTGATGAAGATGGTGAACCCGTGGATCAAAAAGAATATAGAAGCATGATCGGATCACTTTTGTACCTCACGGCATCAAGACCGGGCATACAATTCAGCGTGTGTCTTTGTGCAAGGTTTCAAGCCTCCCCACGTGCTTCACATCGTCAAGCCATCAAAAGGATTCTCAGGTACTTACATGGAACTCAAGAATTTGGCATTTTTCTTCCTTCTTCCACAATCGTTACTTTGAAAGCTTTTTCCGATACTGATTTTGGAGGTTGTAGGATTGATAGGAAAAGTACTTCCGGTGCTTGACATTTTCTTGGTAATTCACTTTTTGCTTGGTCCTCTAGAAAACAAAATTCAGTTGCACAATCCATAGCCGAATATGAATATGTAGTTGCTGCTAGTGCTTGCTCACAAATTCCTTGGATTGTTCAACACTTAAGGACTATGGGGTTGATCTAGATAGTGTTTCACTGTTTTGTGACAACACTAGTGCTATTTGCATTGCTAAAAATCCTGCGCAACATTCTTGAACTAAGCACATTGACATTAGGTATCACTTTCTCCGTGATAATGTTGAAAAAGGAAACATTGTGCTTCACCATGTAGATACCGAACAACAATTGGCTGACATTTTTACAAAACCTTTGGACTTCACTCGTTTTTTGTTATATTCGTAGTGAAATAGGGGTTATGCATCCTCATGACTTACATTGAGGGGGAGTTTTCAAACTTGGGAAGTCTATGTGTAAATATGAAATTAAAATAATATGAGCATAGTATTTCATACATATATGACTTTGTGATTTTTTTTACATGCTGAAAGTTCTTACTACATTACTTGTGTCATACATTTTGTAGTTTTTGCCACGTCTAGTAATTGGAATAATTACTTACACTAAATCTGGTCATGGTCGAACTTTCTCGCTATTTTGAACTTGTTGCATGCTCACAAGTGCTTTTAATCATAAAGAATTAATCAAGTAATCATCTCACTTGTTGAGTTTTTTTATGAACAAATATATGTTGAGAAAAGATCAAGAGTATATGCATGCATCTCACTTCTTCTTTTGAGATGGCTTATCATTGCACTTAGATATGAACTTGGAAGAAGTTGTGTATGACTAAAACCATGTCCTTAAGCTTCTGATTGTCAAATGACGTAGGCTTGGCTTGGTTGGTTAGAATAAGGCAGATGCGCATATAATCTCTTGCAAATATCATATGATCTAAATTTGTGCTTTGAAAATAATAAAATGCAGCAACAGGTGTCATGCTTTCAGGTATTGAAATAGTTAAGTTTGTGAGATCATGACTTGCTTCAATTGAAAATTATATTTGATCTCTAGCATGGCTTACACTACTTTATGTATTTCATTGATGTGATAGTGTAAGTTACTTGATAGTATGACTTGGATGAGCTTTGTTTTATATGTATATGTTATAATATGCTCATAACAATTAAAATTTCTCTGTTGAACCTTGCTGAATACATTGTCAAAGGAGGAGAGATAATAAAAAGGAGAATTATGCAAGGGGGAGAAATAAGTATAGGGGGGAATTTATTTCTATCTCATTTGATTTTCAAAAAGGGGGAAAATTGTTCTCAAAACTTTTCATGCCAATGTTCGGATTTTAAATGGTGTTGCCAATGCATTCATCAAGGTGGAGATTGTGAGACCTATGTGTGCTGAATACATTGGCTTTGACAATAAAAGTTTTGAATGCTGCCATAACATCCTTTTAGCAAGGTCCGACTCTAGTTCCGAGCTTCTGCAAGGTCCGATGTAAGGTCCGACTTGCTTTGTCTAGGTCCGACATGTTTTTGGGTAGCTCCAGTGAGCTTTGTCTTTAGCTCCGGTATGTCTTTGATAGCTCTGGCATGTCTTTGTTAAGCTTCGATATGATCTTCTAGGTCCGGCTTATGTTGGTTTGCTCCGACATGTTTTTCTAGCTCTGACATGTTTTTCTAGCTCTGACTTTTGGGATGACTAGTTCCGACTAGTTTTGGTTAGCTCCGACGCTAGGTTGTACTAGCTTTGGTAAGCTCCGGCGCTAGGTTGTACTAGCTTTGGTAAGCTCCGGCTCAAGCTCCGGTTAGCTTTGGCTAGGTTTGGAGCTTGATCGTAATGTTCCGACTTTTAATGTGAAATGTTTCAAACTTGCTTTAAATTGTTGGAAAGTTTGTTTAGTATTCTTTTACTAAGTTTTTGGTGTGTTTTGGTTGATATGGTTGATATCATTTTGCTATGGCTTGCAACATGCTTATGTGAGGTGCTCACGTAAGGTGTTGTGTTCAGAACTAACTTGAGTCAAGTCGCGGACTCTGGCTCGTACAGATTGGTTGTTTATTCATGTGCAGGTGTTGCTTGAGTTCAAGTAATGGCTGGTGACAGGATCCTTTGGACTAATCCTAGGGAGGAGATGAGGTTCCAACAACAAAATTCAGGAGGAATTGTGGATGAGCGGGTCAGGAGGTCGCGCAGGATGATTGAATCAAGGGCAGTGCATATGAAGGTTACTGGACGTCGAAGGAAGGTGTTTTCACGTATGCATGTGGTTCATGATGTGGCAACATGGTTTCGAAGATGGTTTATGGATGGGAAGATCTGGTTGGAAGGATCGGATCGTATTGGTTGATTACTTTGGCCGCGGCGTAGTCGGTTATGGCTCGGTATGGAAAGTATCTAGTTGGTTATGATAGGATTTCATGTGAGTCACGAATTGGAGTTGTTTTAGGAATATGGGATATGTTCCTAATGTGTTTGGAAGTCTTAAGATTGCTTCTATCTGCGTATAGAAGAGTCCTAAGAAGTTATGGAAAGTTTCGATTCGTGATCGGAGTAGGATTGGAGTCCTAGTTGAGATTGGGTTGGCCTAAGGGCTGGTTATATAAGCAGGGGAGCCCAGAGCTCGTGGTGCATGACTTTGGGGCTGTTCCTCTTCTGTTCTCTTGAATAAAATTTGTAGTTTGAAGGAACTTTTGTGCCTTGTTCGTCCGACTTGTTCCAGACAAGTTTTACTCATCGAGTTTTTGGACAGCACTACCTTTTGTCGGTGGTTTTATCATAACTCGAGTTTTAAAAATCCAATTTATGTGATTATCTTTGGGTTGTCTTCACAAATTGATTATATACCATCTGTCAAAATTTCACGGTCATTGGATTTGTGGTTTCTGATCTACACGAGTTTCTTTGCAGCGTTCCAGAACTGTTTTTCTCTGGTAGGACAGATGGATCTTTGTTCGATCTATCGATCATAATTGAGTTTCTCTTGACGGATTTGAGTTATTCTTCTTGTGTTTTCTTCGTGACTTGATTCTCTATAATATATATCACTTTTGTCACGGTGAAATACATTTAGATTAGTCTCACACACGATTTCTTTAACAGATCGTTTTTCTGCCAAAGGGGTTGGGATTTAACTGTTTCCACTGTGTAAGATTTTTAAATCTACCATTCACCCCCCCCTATGGTAGCTTTTCACATGCTCTTCGATCCTACAAAGCAACATAAGAAACTAGTTGAAATAAGTTCGGCAACAATTACTAATTACATGAGCAAAATAAGTTTATCTTTCAGTCTCTTGATCAAGAATCCCAATGCAGAGTGCTCCTGAGTGATGGACATTTGGGTGAATGAAACCACGTGGAAAGGCACATCTTGGAGGCACCAATGGATAGTCTTTTAAGAAGGAGATTGCCAGGGGGTAGTAACCACCTTCCTAGTTAGTCTACAAAGGAAATTCATTAATAATAGGATGATAGTTATACTCATATGATTGTGATTGTTCTTCATGACTTACCCCTTCTTTACCGGGGATGATGCACTACCACTTCAATAAATCTCCCGATTCATGCTTCGTAGAGAAATTGAAAATACCAAAAACAAACAAGACGAAAAAAAATCACAGTTAAGTTCATCAGTCCATTGCACAGCTACATATATGCAACCATGTGACCTATGTGAACAGTTAGGTACATACATGGGGATGGTTCCTGCGCACCGCCAACCGCTCCTCCTTTAGTCGGCTACGCACCAAGCTGATATCTAACCCAGCCATGAACAATGATGACGAGGACGGCGACAACGACAACGACGGTGATGGCAAACAGGGGCGGCAGTCGTACTGGAGTTGGTTGATTAGTAAAGGAGCGTTGGTCTTAGTAAAGTAGCACCGGAGGCAAAGAGACGAGTGAGATAAACATGAGATGAGTGATACTAAAGCGATAGGCGCGCTATATGAAAGTGTGTCTTCCATCGTTGAAAGAGAGATGTGCGGCACGAGGACCGAGAAGAACTTAATTTCGGTAGCGGTGGTGCAGAGACGCGTGCGATCGGCATGTGTGACCTTTCATTTACCCAAGGCGGTATCAACGCATCCCATCATTCCATGAATGTGTAGGAGACCAACCGCTCCATCTGTGACTCCGCACAGACCTTATATAAGATGTGCCATCACCCCTCAATTCTCCACAAGTGCTTCGCTCATCCGTTTCTTCTTCTTCGTCTTCTCCGCAACGATGACCCACCATCACCATGGCTAATGTTCCATCTCTAAGCCCACCGAGGGAGCCACCGTGCAAGAAACTATGTGCACCTCCCCCGAGAGGTTCAACACCGAGCAGCGCCTCCTTATGGCACAAGAGGCGTACAACAATACGTTTCACGCCATGAGTTCATTAGGTCTGGGTACTCTTCCACGGTTTATTTTAATGGGTACCATCGGCCACTACCTCTACGCCCTCACGAGGTTGGCCGATTGTCTCGACATTCTGTTCGAGACGTTAACCCAGGTGCTCGGCGTTGAGGGTCATAGAAACCTGGTGGCGGTGACGGAGAGCAGCCTCGATCTCGGGGTTGCACCGCTGGTGCAGCCAGAGCAACTGGCGTTGCCAGCCCAAGCTCCTGTTGCACCAGCGCCGGAGTCACCACCGCCGCCAGAGGAGGAGGAGGAGGAGGAGGAGGAGGAGTAGGATTTAGTTTTTCTTTGTTTTTTTTAGTTGATATTTTTCTTTTCTTGTGTCTTGTACTTTTTCTTGTGTTTTGTAATATATTGTGTTAGTGAATGAAATTTATCTATGTTCAACTGTGTGTTCCACTGTTGTAAGTGAATATTTTCTTGCGTGTTCAACTATGTGAATGAAAGAGTTTGTGCTGTGTTCATTGTGTGGATAGTGATAGGGATGGCAAAAAACCCGCAGGTCCGGGTACCCGTCGGGTTTGGCACGTGGCGGGTGCGGATTCGGGTGCAAATTTTCACCCGCGGGTCAGACCCGCACCCGACCCGACATATTGCGGGTGTGGGTGCGGGTTTAATTTTTTACCCGCGGGTCACCCGTCGGGTACCCGAAATCTGTAAAGTCCATTAAAACACCTTGTGCTTCCGGTTCACAGCTGCGCAGGGGCGCAACCCAGCCCACTAACTCTGTGTATTCTCCACCTTGCGCAACCCTAGGGAACCCGTGCACCCGTATGAGTGTCCCGCCGCCGCCACACGAGAGTCCCACTAACCCTAGGCCTCAGTCCTCAGAATATCGGCATCAATAGAAATCGATCTCCCCGGTCCCTCCATCCCTCTCCCCCGTCAGGGTCCCGCCATCGCCGCACGGCCGCAGCCTGCATCTCACTCCCACCGGCGCTGGACGTGACGATGCCCCAATCCTGTCACTGCCGGCTGCTGCCCTCGGCCCTCGCCGCTTGGATCCCGTCTACTGCCGGCTGCGGTGACTGGCTTGAAGCGGCAACCGACGCCGCCGCATCCCCATGCTGGATCTGACCTTGCTGGGAATCGTCGCACCCTCACCTCCTGTAAGCGCTCGTTTACTTCCTGTATTTTCCGTTCATTCATCGTTGCTGTCATTCCTGTTCGTTCTTGCAATGTGTGTAGATGGTAAAATATTCTTTAGTTCTGTCATGTTTTATTCTGTCACATTTCAGCTCACAACTCAATCCTCTACTCCTGTTTTAATTTAGTTTTTTTTTAACTCGGTCATGTTCTATATGCTGTTTTAGTATATGTTTTAATTCAGTCATGTTTTAATTATGCTGATCTGCTCTTTGTTTAGGATGATCATCCAGCATCGTTGTGTGTCAAAGGGAATGCTTGAAGGTCATCCAGCATCTTTAAATCTGTTGACTGTTATGCTGCGTTGAGTTCTTGTTAAACTGGATCTGAACTGTGACTATTTGTAGCAGTCTGAGTCTGAAATGTGACTATTTATGCCTGTTTCAGTCTGTTTTTTTGTCAATTTATGAACAAAATTGTAATATTTGAAGTTTCTGTCAATTATTGTTGTAAACCCGACAGGTACCCGAAACCTGCCTGAAACCCGACTGGTGCGGGTGCGGGTGTGAAATTTTACCCGCGGGTGCGGGTTCGGGTTTCAAAATGCACCCGTCACGTTTTTTTATTCGGGCAGGTTTTTGAGACACCCGACCCGAACCCGACGCGTTGCCATCCCTAGACAGTGAACTGTGTGAAAGCAATTGCAAACATGAAGGATTTTGATTATTTTCTGGACAAGTGAATGATTTAGTTATCAAGTAAGTGTGCTCTATGTTCAGTGATTTGTGATATCAATAGTGAACTGAAGCAAAATGGTAAAAATCACGAAACTAATGGAGACATGGGTAATAGGAGTTGCGCTTTTCATAAGAGCACGTTTCCCTTTTAGCGGAGGAGAGGGAGACATCGAGAGTAGGCGACACACATCGGTGATAAGCGCGTCTCTATTTTGCGTCTCCGCACAGACCTTATATAAGGCACCATCAGTCTCTCTTCTTCTCTTCGTTCGTCTTCTCCGCGCAGACAACCCACCATGGCCACCGCTCTGCCGCCAATCCAGCCGAGGGAGCAACCCTGCAAGAAACAGTGTTGCCGCTCCCCCGAGAGGCTTAACAACGAGCTGCTCGAGATGCTGTTCGATAGGCTATTCGACAATTTCAAAGGCTGCTTGAGACGATGGCCGAGGTGCTCGGCGCCGAGGACCGTAATATCCCGATGGTGGCAATGGCGAGGAACCTCGATCGCGAGGTTGCACCGCCGGATCTAGACCAGTCGGAGCAACCAGCGGAGTAGTCAAAGCAGAAGGCTAGGACTCCTGTTGCACCAACGCCGGATGGCCGCCGGAGGAGGAGGGGGAGAAGGAGTAGGATTTAGGTTTTCTTTTGTTATTTTTAGTTGATGTTGTTTCTTCATTTCTTGTGTCTTGTACTTTTTTCTTGTATATTTTAATATATTGTTAATGAATGCATGTGTTATCTGTGTTCATTTGTGTGATGAGTATCTTGTGTTTTCAACTGTGAATGAATGAGTTTCATCATTCAGCGATGTGTTCATGTCTATCTGTAACCAAAGACAAAGGAGACACGCTTTCTATAAAGTACATCTCATGTCTTTCGCAAAAAGGAGACGCGCTTTGTCAGAAGTTCCTCTCCCATTTGTCAAAGAGGAGGGCGCGTTGCGGATACCTTCTTAAACGAGATGTGTTGTACTGTAACTCATCTCCTTGTATGTTCAACCGAGCCATGTCAGATCCTCACTGAAGTGAGCACGTCTCGCTTAACCATATCAGAGAGACGCTCCTTTGAGCGCGCCGCCCACCTTTGTCTCATATTTGGGTTTCTAACGTAGTGCATTTGGACACATAATGTACGACCACAAGAATATACTCACAATAATAGGACTTTGGAAAAGGTCCCATGACGTTGATCCCCCACACAACAAATAATTCTACTTGGAGATTGTATGCGAGGGCCATCGCATTTCAAGCAATGATTCCTCCATGCTTTTGACATTCTCGACATCTTCGAATGAGTTTGGTGCCTTCGTCTGTTAGGATGCACCTTCTAAGTAACCCATCGAAACATACCCTATCGAGGTATGGATCATCCCATAGGTGACATCGACCCTCAAGAATGAGCTTTTTCTTATCCTACCCAGGTGGTATGTACCCCGTAACAATGAAGTTTATGATGTCCGCATACCAAGGGTTAGAGTCGGTCACCTTGAGCAACATGTCATCATGTAGGAAATCATTGTTGGGTATGTCTGGTGTATTTGGGATTTCCATACATGAGAGGTGATCAACGACAGAATTCTCTACTCCCTTTTTATCCCTTATCTCCAACTGAAACTCTTGGAGTAGGAGGATCCATTGGATCAGCCTAGGTTTAGCATCTTTCTTGGTGAGCAAATATTTCAAAGCAGCATGGTCTGTGTAGACTATGACTTTTGCTCCAACCCAGTATGATCTAAACATTCGACAGCAAAGACAACTACTAGGAGCTCCTTTTCAGTTGTGGCATCAGCGCGGGTGCGCTCAGCGACCGACATGGCCGCCACCACATTTGTCGTTGTTTCTGCTTGTACTGCCCCCTCTGGGTCGGCCTGACCCTGCTCAAGACTCCGCTAGCTCGGACTCCACATGACCTCGGCGATGCTCCCTTTCGTGATGAAGCCTCGACTTCTTGGTGACTTGCTAAGCCTGCTTCTGCAGGAAAGGGTCCCATCCAGACCTGAAGCAGCAAGCCAAAATGTGAAAGAGAAAAAGACTGACCATTCCTCTCAAGATGTTGTCCAGGGGCCTGAACATGTTTTCCAGGCACCCACACTCGGCCATGAGACCCGCCTGAGCACCGGTGAGTTGGAGCAAGAGTAGCCCACATCCTCCTGAACTTGCTCCCACTTATCGATCCTTGAGGTGCCACCAGGCTCGACCCCAAAACCATTTTTGGATCCCTGGGCCACTCCAATGCCGGAAAATGAATGCAAGACAATCAAGGTCCAGCCCTCAGCAGAGAGACTAGAGCTGCCACGACTAGCCTTTGGCTTCGTCATACCGCCTTCACAGATCGGGACCTCCGGAGCGACCCCTGGACCCGGGTCCTGAACAATCTTGGTCGCAGCCGCCTCAACCACCGGTGCCACAACTCTGCCCGAGGGCTCCAAGACAACTTGATACAAGAGAAGATCCATCCCCAATATCACCTCAACCTCCGCGATAGCGGGAAACGGTGATATCGGGATGGTCAGTGCAGCGACGACACATCGAGGGGTGAATGCGTTGGCACCACGCTCGTCAGAGCCGACGACCTCGGTACCGATCATCCTTCCGCCAACACTGAAGGAGTCAAGCTGCGCAGGAGCACAAATGAAAGAAATACTAGGCCTGACTCCAGGTGAATAAACCAGGAAGAAAGGATGCCTACTTCTCTGACCGATAATATATAGCTCATGATCCACGTCGTCGCAAGCACAGAACATCGAGTGATCGGGACATCACCCTTATTGCCACTCTAGGGACGGTTGGTTGAACAAGAGCACGAGCCCCCTCTTTGGCAGTGATACGTCGTGGTGATCTGAACCTCTAAGCCTCAAGCTCAAGAGGGGTTGCAAGCGCACTCCATGAAGGGTAGTCGATCATCCTTGACACTTGATGTGTCCCTTTTCGATGCCCAACTGGTTGTCGCCTCGGTCGCATGTTTCCCTGCGATTGAGGCAGCAAGGACATCGAGCCCATCCCAATCGGCACTACTCCCTTTGTTCTCCGTAAGTGGCTCCAGGGTATATTCATTGGCAGCATGCACGACCCACATCGCTTTCCACTATTGACCTTTTCAAGCCTTGGCTTTCTCCTTCCTCTTCCTAGCGACATCATTGGTGGCCCTTGTCCCCCTCTTCCCCCCATCCTTGTGTACCTTGGGAGATTGACGATGCGACCAAGCTGCCGAGTTGATAAAATCCCTATGATGAGAGGGAGCGACCCTGCTCATTGATCTCGGCAGGAACTGACCCCAGGATATCTCGGATACGCCGAGATAGGTCGTCCCTCAAAAGCTTTTCTCCTGACTCCCAGGTCAAGTTACCAGGATTGATGTAGATGTCCAGGGTATGCACCCCGACCCAATTCAGATGCACCCTCATCTCGAGAAAGCAGCAAAGGATTCATGTACCAAAGAGGCCCTCAACTCTCAGAGCCCTCACGAGCTCAAGGATGCTCTCAAGCTTGGTTCGCTCACTCTTCAAGGGCCCCCATTTCTAGGACTCCCGAGCCACCGAAAGCTTTCCAGAGAAGGGAGGGAGGGCGGGGTCGTTGTTTTGGATGTAGAAACAATCACAGTGCCACCAATATGAAGGAGGAAACATCAAGTCAAAATACTTCCACCACCTCTTGCGCTACTGGATACTGGCACACCCGATGGACAGGTGCAGAAGCCAATTAGACCTCGATTGCACATGGAAGAAGAACCTCCACAACTCGAAATGGGGCCCGATCTCCAGATAAGCCTCACATAGGGTGATGAACACTGCTATGTGAAGAACGCCATCTGGCTACATGTGGTGGGACTCCATTCTGTAATCATGAAAGAGGGCCTGAAACAAGTGTTGTGCTGGCAGCCCACGCCCACGCGTGTCGAAGGTGACCAAGGACACCACCTCGTAGGCCCGCGGGACAGGATAGGACTCCACTATCGGGAGACGGATGGCAAGGGCATCACGCTCCAACATGAACCCCATCCTATAGAGGGCATCGACATGGCTTTGGCTGATCCTGGATCTTGCCCATGATGATATCATGCCGAATAAGAGAAGGCACAACCGGCAGACTTACGAATGTCCTCGCTTCGCCGTTCTCCACACTCTGCAACTTTCGAAGAGGGGAAAAGACGACGAGGCAAAGCAAGAAGACATAGGCCCAAGACGAGGGGACAGAGAGCATATAAGGAACAACACACCCTATGAATCTCATAAACATGGCGCAACAATCGATGCCTTGCAGCTAGACGAAGGCGAGCTGACACCATGATCCCTCGCAAACTGCGCCGATTGAAAGCAGACGAACAACCCCCCATAAAGCTTCATTCCTCCTCATGATCTCCATGAGGGAAATCGTAAGGAATTAAGAAATGTGTGGCATCCATTTGGTTCCCTCGACACTGGCTGTCCGTGTTTGGAAAACCGACTGGTATCGATTGTGTCGTGCATCCTTTGTTAAGGTGGCCAAACTATCCAGGCATGCAATTTATACAGGTTTATGCTATGAGCCCTACATCCAGTCTCGTGTTCCTCTCTCTTTCATAATAGTGGGGAGCTATTTTTACTAGGGAGCGATGTTCCAGTGCTCAATGGGGCAAATGATGCCCGTCTGGGTGTGTATGTTTGTTCTACATTGTCTTGGGGTGATCCCTTTTGACGATGGCCTTTGGGGACTTTCTGTAGGGGGCTCGGCTTCATGCCAGGTGCAACTACTATCTACCTCGACTCTCCTCATAAATGGAGAAGGGGTTACAAGGTATCCTAGCCTTCCCGGTGATCTTCTATGCTCCTCGAGATGAGGTCGGGTCCTGGTAGTCACCTCTGCTTTAGCCTTTGTCCAATCGCTCCTTGTTCCCTGTCAATGTCGGGTGGCAGATCCACCCTGCCACCACGACTAATGGGATGTGACTTGGGAGATGTAGGCAAGGCAAGTGTCGTTACTTGGGGTAAAGGGTTTGAGATCTCTATGTGCATGTTGCTGTCCCTTATCCTTTGCTTCTATCAAATGGGATAGATCGCCCTTTCGTCATGTCAGGACCCATTATGTGAAATATCAATGAGGTTTGTGCCATGATAGTCTCACCCTAGCTTGATAACCCTGGTCCCGACCTCGATGGTCGGGTCGTGGATCACCTGTTGGCAACTTAAACAATCGAGCCTTGATTGTCTTTTGTGCGCCCTATGGTAAATGGGTTATAGAACCCCGTAACTAGCCCCTAGGTCTCTAGCCCAGCAATTTGCTCGATCAGAGGCAACATGCGATGGTTGTAATATGGGGCGCTGAGCAGTTGGTTGTGACCATTGCGTCATCCCGAGAAGGCGTACATATTCTCTACCCTTGGGATTTGCCGAGGGTTGGGCCATCTTGTTCCAGGTTTTGTGGTGAGCTCTCGACGCCTTTTTTGTGATGGTCGGGTCAGGGTTTCGTCGCTCCCCATCCGTGAGCTGCTCACAGCTCGGAGGAGATGAGCTCAGAAAACATACCTCGATGGTCGAGTTTCTGAGCTCATTTGAGCTGCTTGTTAGGATAATCTGAGCGCAATCCGGTCGCCCAATTTCGTAAAGGCAAGTGGAACCCAACAACTGGTTTTGATGGGTAATTATGGTTGGGGCTCAGTGCATGCTTCCATTAGATCCTGTTCGATAAATTTACACCGATCTCGAACCTTTTGAAGGTCCTACCGTATCAATGCCGATCCTTCAGGGGGCTACTGTTGAATCGCTTGAATCATCAACTAAGGACTCAGATATGGATGACCGTGTGATGGTCCAACATGTCATCCATCCCTCGCTCTTGTTTATTTCACGCAGTCTTGAAACCCGGTTGGCTGACCTTCAAACCCGGGACATGGTCTATGGGTACAGATATGTTGAGAATTCATCTTGGCTTGTGAGGTCGGTGTCATGGGTGATGGTAGAGTCATGTCTCGTCCCATCCGCGAGCTGTTCATTACTCGGAGGGGATGAGCCGAGAAAGCTTACCACGATGGCCGAGTTCCTAAGCTCGTTTGAATTTCTCGACCACCCCTATTTCGTAAGGGTGAGCGGAACCCAACACCCAATTTCGATAGGTAATTGCCGTCGGGGCTCGGTGCTTGTGTTTCATTAGATTCTGTTTGGTATATTCTCACAGATCTCGAGCCTTTTGGGGGTCCGGGCGGCTCAGTGCTGATCCTTCGGGGGCTACTGTGGAGTAACCAACTCAGGACTCGGATACGAAGCATCATGTCGAATGTATATGCTACCTTCAATAACACCGTGTTTGGGGCCACCCAGCGATTTTCCGTCCCCGAGCAGTCTCAAAATCTTGTGGCCCAAACTTCGAACCCAGAGCACGGTTGGGTCCCGTGCATGAGTCTTGATCTTACCTTTCTTACTTTAGCTCGGTGGACCTCTGAGAGGGAGGCGAAGTAATGCTCCTTGATCCTTGCTCCACCGTTGGGTCATTGTAGTACAACGCACCCCTCGAGTTGGCGCAAGCCGCGAGGGGGAGAGAGGCGAAGCGTGCCACAAGCGTCTGCAGTCTCCACTAGTTTTTATTACGATGCGGACTACGATGAGGTGGAGCGGCGTGTAGTGTCAATCCTCGGTCGCCACAAGTCTTTCTTGCAGTGTGAGTTACCAGAAGGCTTGGTGGACCACCTCCGTCGTTCTTATCCCTTCATACCCTTAGTGGGGATATAAATAGCATAGCGAGATGCCATTCGCCCTCATTTCCTTAACCCTTCTATTTCTTGAGGTGGAGGCCTCCTCCCTTTCCTTTTCTCCTTTCGCCTCTCTCGTGACCCGGTGGGCTCACCCAATGGCGAGAGTGTGGTGGCCAGGACTTGGCGCCAGGTCAGGTGGAGCCGGTGGTTCAACTGATGAAGTTTTATGCGAACACTCGGGGAGGACGAGTTACTTAAAGTTCAAAAATTGTGGAAACCTCTCGGAGGCTTGAAGACGGGGGAACTAGTTGGAGGCTTGAATTGGAGGTCAATTTGATCCGGATGCAATGCATTTGTCTACATGACTAGATCCTCCCCGCGTGGTGTCGGGGTGGTCGAGATATACGCTGGACGCTTTTGCTTCCCATCCCACATCAACGGGCGACGAGGGGCTACTGTCTCTATATTTGGACAATAGTTGTCTGTCGCTTTGGACAATAGTTGTCTGTCGCTTGTCGGACATCGTGTCCTTAACGATAATCGACCGCTTTGGCTTCCCAGGGTCGGGCCTCATATTTGGATATGAGAGTTCTTTTAAACAAACAACAATTGGGAATTAGAGCATTAAGCCATTGAAGTCGTTGACCTTGAAGGTCGACAGAGCGTGAAGTCATTGAAACTACCAACCTCTAAGGTCAACAGAGCGTGAAGTCGTTGAAACTGCCGACCTCAAAGGGTAGTACATGTATAGATACAATGTTCGGGATGTCATATGCTCCTTTTTATGTAATGATTTAGAAAAACTTCCCCTGCATCAACTTTTTGTCTATCGGTGCTCCCGGAATCGTGGCCTTCGAACTTTCACCGCTCGTAGACCGTAGGTTGCAATACACAAAGGAAGTAATTAGACGAAAAAAACACTCTAAGGGAGCGAATACTTAGGTCCTTAGTGGGCCCTTGGTCGGATGACAGCCTCTGAGTCTGACTCTCGAGATAGGGATTTGGGTCTTCGTCTGGGCCCAGTCTCAGGACCAAACTATATTTTGCAATGAAAGTTGAAATTTTGATGAAGGGAAATGGACGAGGGAAAAATACATAGCATACTTTTATCTAAGTTGAATGTTGTAGCGCGTCTAGGGGAAGGAGCTTCACAAGGGTCAGAAGAACCCATTGCTTTGCCCTGAACGAGCTTAACAAGCTTCGTCTTTGTGGTCGTTTGTCATGCTGAAGTTTTCATTGGTCTTCCGAGCAAGTTAGGGTCGGGGCAGTCGGAGCTTGTACTACGATCCTCATCCTAAGTCGTGATGGTCCTCGGGCTGAGTCAGCGAGGTCAGGGCTCAGGCACTGAAAATTGCAACATCGCCTTGGGCTTCATGTTGAAGATCGAGGGTCAGGTGACCTCGGGCGCTCGTTGTGCTTACTGTAGGAGCTTTGTCTTCCCTATCGTGCCATCATGTCGACTCTCTAGGAAATGGTTGCTCGCGGTACTCCCGTCTAAGTGATGGTGGCATGGTGTCAGCCATGACACGTGAGGACATCAGTCTTCTTTGCCGAGGCCCTGTGGCTCGCTCATCAACTTTGCAGGCCAGCCCTCGTGTTTTCGATGAGCTTCATTGCTACTTGGGCTTGTACGGTGTGAACGACTTTCTTTGGAAAAGAGTGGTGGCGGGACGCCGATAGCGACATCAGATTCATTGTCACTGGAAGAGGGTGTTCGTGGCCGGCATGAAGGTTGTCAGTGTAATGAAGCCATTAAGGAAAAAGAAGTGGAAGCCATGGCGGTCCACTACCTGACATGCCAACTGTGAGCATTTGGAAAACCGACTAGTGACGATTGTTCCATGTGTCCTTCATTAAGGTGGCCAAGCTACCAATACATGGGGTTTATCTGGTTCAGGCAATGAGCCCAACGTCCTGTCCGGTGTTCTTTTATCTTTGTTCATAGTGGGAGCTATCTTTACAAGGGAGCAATGTCCCGATGCTCAAGGAGGCAAATAATGCCCATCTGGAGCTGCATGTGTGTTCTACGTTGTCTTAGGGCGATCCCCTTTGATGATGGCCCAACTTCGAGCCAGGCTGAACTACTATCTACTATGGCTCTCCTCATAAATGGGGTGGGGGTTACAAGGTGTCCTATACATCCCTCTTATCTTCTGCACTCCTCAGGGTGGGGTCAGGTCCCGTAGTCGCCTGTGCTCTCGCCTTCGTCCTGTCGCTCCTTGTTCCTTCTCAATGTCGGGTAGCAGATCCGCCCTGCTACCACTACGGATGGGACAAGATGTGGGAGATGTCGGTAGGGCCCGTGTCTTGACCTCGGGGGTGAGGGGTCCGAGCTGCTTGCACGCACGCTGCTACTCCTTATCCTCTGGTTCTGTCAGTCTGCAGTGGCTGCCCCTCGCCGTGGGAAGCATTGGCTACGTTTGTAGCTTGATACTCTCACCCTATCTTGATAACCCTGGTCCCGACCTCAATGGTCGGGTAGTAGAACCTGTTGGCGACTTCAGCGGTCGAGTCTTGGTTGGATTTTTGCATGCCATCTGGTAACCGAGTTATAAAATTCAGTTTCCAGTCCAAAAAGCTGAGGTAAAAAAGGTAAGATTTCGGCCCACTTTCAGGGCCCGATCAAGTTCGAGGATCGAACACCAGCTCACGGGGCTCTGAGGCCGCCCAAAATGACCCAGGGCAAGGGATGGATGATGCGAGAGGGTCTGTAGAGGGAGAGCTTAGGGGAATCGAATGCCCTTGACCTCTCAAAGTCCTTGTCGCCCCAATTCGGCGACTCCACAATAACCCCTTGAAGGGTCAGCACCACGGTGACTAGGCCCCCGAAAGGCCCGAGATCTGCATGACTGCATCAAATTAAGGTTCAACTAAATGCGGACATCGAGCTCTGACCAGCATGGTCCCCCCAAATAGTATAGTTGGTTTACTCACCCTACATAATTGGATGGACGAGTTTCGCTCGGATCTACCCGATTGGCAGCTCACCGGGCTCTGGGGCTCCACCTTTGAAGGAGGCCGACGATCGACTCGACCCATCGGAGCCACAAACGGCTCATGAACGGGGAGCGAATCAAATTCACTATAACACAAACCCAACCCCATGAAAGGACACGAGGACTCGCCACGCGACCCTATTGGGCATGGTTGCACACCATGATCAGCCTTTGAAGGCCCTTGTCCCATGGTGGCGGCGGCCAAATCGCGGACTCGCGTTTCTTATCTTGTTTTCCACAAGAAATGAACCAACCGACTTCAGCCTCTGACCGACCGACACACTCAACCGGAGGCTTAGGGGCTACAGACAGGTTCTATACCCCGACTACCAAGGGGTACGAATTGTTTGGAATATGTAGGCATAACGCATCATGATCGAGCCCCGACCCACGGGGTCAGAACTGATCGAGACCAAGCCTGGGTGTCAGGCGGGCGATAACCTTCAATGCGAGGCAGGCCATGCAGCGCAGGTGCCGTCATCTCCATGACAGATGTACTGGAGTGCTCCAACTGACACACCAAAAGGCCGACGGACGCATCTAGCGCCCTGTCACGTCCGATGATATGGAGGGCGTGCGTGCGCCACACTATGACGCTGTCCGGTGACAAGACTGGAGCAGGCAAGATGACAACATATGCGGCCTGACCACATCCCGCGGCACTCCGCCTGATACGCGGAGTGGATACGCGGCCATGTGACCCTCGCCCCATTTATGAGAAGTCAGGAGGACAATTGGACGGGGCATGGTTCGATGGCCCATAAAAGGGCCCGAAGGCCATCTCCTTGACGAAAGACTCGCTTGTAACATCTTCTACACAATCAACAAAAGAGAGAGAAATCACACTGCACGTAGGGCATCTTACCTGAACATGTATAAATCTCGAGCCCAAGTAGCTGAGCCACATCAAAGATGAACGCACAACAAAAATCAGTACTAGTAAGAGAGTACCAACTTTGACAGGCCTGGTCTTCCTGCGAAGGGAATGAGGAGAGTCTGGAGGAAGTGAAGAGAGGCCTCTGTAAATAAAAGGAAAGATGGTAAAAAAAGGAAAGGAAAGAAGAGAGGAAAAAGAAAATTAAAAGAGGAGGAAATAAGGAAAATAAAGAGAAGGAAGGGAAAATAAAAGGAAAGAAAGAATGGAAGGAAATAAATAGTATGGGATGAATCGAGGATAAAAAGTAAAATATGTGATGAATGAATATTATTAAAATAAAATACACTTATACCACATAGTCATTTAAATTTCAAACTAGTTATGAGATATTAATAAAATATGAGAAAGTTGGATATAGCACATCGGTTTAGCATATCAGATGGAGATACTTATGGAATAGAGTGCTAAATGTAGATAACAAATTTGATATTTAAAATAATTATTAGGGTTCTCTAATCCGGGTATGCGAGACTATTAGACCAACGAACGACGTACCGCTAAAACAAGATCCGAACCGTATCCGACCACCGTCGCAGGGAGAAACCTACCACCCAAACCCCAACCATCGAGGCCGGGGTAGCGAATCCGTCCAAGCGCCAACCATCAAGGTCAAGCTGCAGACCCTCTCAAGCTCCGACCATCGAGGTCGGTCAGCAGACCGTCCCGAGCCATCAAGGTCAAGAACCGACTATAAAAGAGGCTCAATGCCACCTTCACGGACGACGATGGACACAACAAGACTGGCACGTGACAAAAACTTGCCGAGGAGAGCACGCTTATAAGGCTATCCGCACCAGCGTACTCTAAAGCATACTCTCACTACAGGAATCGGGCAAAAGGCCGTCGGGTATATAGGCGTCGGTAAGCTGAATAAACCGACATCATTTACAGTAAAAATGTCGGTGCACCGACGCTCATAGCCGACGAACCAGATTCGACGTTTTTAAGTCTTATGACCGTCGGGGCCAACGCCTTTAAGAGTTAAAACCGTTGGTGCCTCGGAGCCGACGCATTTAATTATTATGACCGTCGGTGACCCCCCGACGGCTTTAAAGCCGTTATGAGCGTCGGTGCGGAGCGGCCGACGTTTTAACTCACTTATTCTTCTTCTATTTTTATAGTGCATACTCTAAATTACACTGCGATACAGTGTATACAGTATGTTTTACAGCGTACCACTGTGGACAGTCTAAACGCTGGAAATTATACTCCTGAGCTAACAAAAAAATGCTAAACACTGGAAATTATACTCCTGAGCTAACAAAAAATGCTAAACACTGGAAATTATACTCCTGAGCTAACAAAAAATGCTTGAGAGACCGAATTGGACATAGGGTATTCTAACCTGATGTAGCATTAATATTCCGTGTCTTTATAGCTAGACCAATTAGAGAGAATGCGTAGAACGCGGTTAATACTCGTAGATTTCCAAAACACCTAAGGAACAAAATTCTCTGCATACGGTATGCAGAGAAGCAAGCCTGCATCCCTATCCCGATTCGCACCACGTGGCCCGTTTTCCAATCTCAAAGCGGGCATGTTCGTTTCGCATAGTATTTTTTTTTCCTTCGGCTCCTCCTCCTTTTTCCATCGGCTCCGTCTACTGTTTTACCGATCGGCTCGCATCACGCGCTTCCTGCCGGCGGACGTGCTCAGCCCTGGCGCGCATCCTTCACCCCGCCTCGCCGCCGTCCATCAGCTCCCTGACCTTCTAGGTCACCTGCGCCCTACCGACGAGCGTCGCCGTCACAGCCGCGCCAGCCTTGACCCCACGCGGACGCCGGCGCCGATGACGTCCACCATGAGCTTCACGTTCGTCACCTGCTCGACACGCCAGCATCGGCCAGCCGGCGGTGAGACTCTCTAGCACGGAGTTCCAGCCGCAGTGAAAAGCCTCCCACCGACGAAACCAGGATTTGTGAGCCACTCCATGCTGGAGAGCCTCGCGGCCGGAGGCCAAGAGCGGCCAAAGAATCCAAAATAGACCTTTTTGTTATTATGTCGTTTGAATTTTATTCTTGTTACAATCAGGTGACGGATAGAATATTGCAGTATTTTCATTTGTAGGTGAGGTAGCAACATGCTGCGTCAATCCACTCTGCTGGCAAGTAAGCACCACGACACTGATGTTCAGATCATGACATTGGTACTACAACTATCCCTGATGATACGAATAGAAATAAAAAGATCGATTTATTGTTCCTTTCCACGCCATAATAGACAAAGAGTAGCAGATTAAATTATACAGGAAAATAGCTTCTTATTTTGCAGCCCTGTTTCGTCGGTGGGAGGCTCTTCACTGCGGCTGGAACTCCGTGCTGGAGAGGCTCACCGCTGCCGGCCGATGCTGGCGTGGCCCGTGATGGCCGAGCAGGCGACGAACGCGAAGCTCGTGGCGCACACCATCGGCGCCTGCGTCCGCTTGGAGGTGAAGGCCGGTGCGGCCGTGGCTGCAACCGCGACGCTCGTCGGTAGGACGCAGGTAGCTGAGAAGGTCCGGGAGCTGATGGACGGTGGCGAGGCGGGGCGCAGGATGCTCACCAGGGCCGAGCACGTTCGGCAGGAGGCGCGTGATGCGAGTCAATCTGTAAAACAGGAGGCGGAGCCGATCGGGAAAGAGAACACGATGCGGAATGAACACGCCCGCTTTGAGATTGGAACCCGCTTGGGTCGGGATGTACGCCCGCTTCTCTGCATACCGTATGCAGAGAATCTCTTTCCCAGAATACCAGATAATGTGTGACCATTGGTGCGCATGGGATTACGCCAGTTTTGCGGTCCAAGCATGAGACCCCCCGCACCGCGCGGCGGCAGCTCTTTACTGCGCCCTGACCGACCCCTGAACCTTCCCATTGCGATGTCCCTTCACCAAGTGAGAGCCAAGCGACGAGCGAAGCAGGACGCCCCTAGCTACTACCGCACCCCAACCAGGCATGGCAAGCGAGAAACGAGCAGTATTAATTAAAAAACCTCGTTCACGCAGCTGGCCGGGCTTGGCTGCCACCGCAGGAAGCGAAGGCAGGGCAGACACGCCCCCGCCATCGCCGCGACCCGTACCCCCCGCGGCCCCGCTCCACGCTGCCACTCAGTCACGGGCGCGGCCTCTCTAGTACTACGGAGTACTTGCTGCCACCATCGCGTCTACTCTGCCTCCTCCTAGCTCTCAACTGTTTGCATCACAGCAAAGCCGCGCAGCTAGCTTCCTTCCTGTCTCCCCCCCTCCTCCGTTCGCTAAGCCGTAAGTCAGCGGCGGACGGGCGGGCGGACGTTCGAGTTCGTCGGTTACGTCCCTGCCGGTTGATGAGGCCCGCGCGCCGGGGCGGGGGTGCGGTAGGTACCTCGGCGCGGGCGCTCCTGGCGCTGCTGTTTCTGGCGTTGCTCATCGGGTCTCGGCGCGTGGTGACCGTCCGCGTCGAGCAGCACGGGTTGCCGGCGCCGGGCGGCGTTGCCAAGAACCGGAGTCGGAGCCAGGGCCGGGTGGCGGTGCTGCCGAGGAAGGCAATGCCGATGGTGGGGACGCGGCCGGTGCCTGCGCGGATGCCGCCGACGGGGTCGGCAGAGGAGGAGAGCAAGCGGCGGATCCCGAGCTGCCCGGATCCACTTCACAACCGGTAATGACTGACCGTGCTTACGGGCTGCTACTCCACTCACGAGTTTGCTCTTGCTCCTGCTCCTGCATGGATCAACGCTTTTGTTTCCTTTCTTCTTAATGTCTTGATTCTCCTTTGTTTGTTTTGCTTTCTTTCACTGTAATTAATTAGCTCTAGCTAGCCAGATCGACGATGCTGGGCTTTGTATTGCAAGAATCTCCCAATCCATCAATCCTCCTCCGAGCTTTGTTCGCCGAGGCGGGCTGTGTGGATCGAGATTCTCGGCATACAAAGCCCTCACTGCTGCCGCCCTTCTGTTTTTGATGATGACAAAGTAACCAAGCAAATCAATAGAAAGATCCATATGCTAGTTGCGGAAAAGCTAGCCCCACTGCTGCTTCTGTTACAGAGTCAGAAGGATCGCTTGTCGTATTAACTGTCCTCGTTGGTTCATCTCATCCACCTACTTTCCCATTTTTTTTCTTTTCACGGCTATTATCTTCCTTTTTCTGCTTCGGGTCCAGTCCTGTCCGGTGGACCCCTGCTGCTTGATGAGATCTTTATTTTCTTTCGTTCGCCCTTCTTCTTTGCCTATCCATATCCTCTGCAGGGACGCGTTCTTGCGTTCTTTGCTGTTCGTTGCAGCCAGGTCAGGCTACCAACTACCGAGGTTGGGACTAGGTGTACGTGGTAGTAACATCGCTATTGAAGTAGAAATTGTTGAGAAAGCGTTGAATTTTTCGGTCTCGATCGCACCTCTATTTATATGAATTGATCAAGTCGGTACATGTTAGATTTATTAGATAAGGTTACAAAACAGACTTGTAACAAATTAGAAGACTAGTTGTTCCACGAGATACACATCTGATATTATTCTCTTACTTTCAACAACCTTCTTTATTCACTACTTAGTCAAGTTGAGATTACGTGTGAACTCTTCTACAAGGCAATGCTTTAGTGAACTGTCTGCGACTTGATCACCCGAGTGTATGAATTTTATCTTCAATTGTTCGCTTGCCACTCACTCTCTAACAAAATGGTAATCGATCTCAATATGTTTAGTTTTTTTATGAAACACTGGGTTGGTCAAGAGGTACGTAGCTCCAAAGTTGTCATACTACAAGCATGGAACACTACTTTCTTTGACTCCCAATTCTTTGAGTAAAAATTGTGGATATGTTTGGATTGCAACTAATGGATACTTTACCAAATTTTGGTCGTAGACCGTAAAAGGAGTGTACATTTGGATTGAAATCAAAATTTGGTAAGCCCAACGTTAGCCAAAGTTTGGGTGATCAAATCTTTTACCAAAGTTTGCCATTGCCAAAATTTGGTAAGATATCCATTGGTTGCAATCTAAACGATTTCTGTATCCATATAAATTCTGAGGTTGCATTTGCTAGGACCTTATATTCCACTTCTGTACTAGACCTTGATATCGTTGACTATTTCTTGCCACACCGCGATACAAGATTGTTTCTAAGAAATCTTGCAAACACCTATTGAGAGCGCTTGTCATCCTAACAACTGGCCCAATCGACTTCAGAAAATGCACTTATATTCATAGAGGTGGCTCCGCTGAAACATAGACCAATTGAGGATGTATTCTTGATGTTTCTCAAGATACGCTTAACTGTTGTTCAGTGTAGTGTAGTAGTGCATGCAAGTATTGGCACACCTTGTTAACCGAGAAAGCAATGTCGGGTCTCGTAATCGACAAGCACTATAAGGCCCCAACGATGCTTATTTGCCATCTTCTGCTCCGAGCGGCTCCCATTCATGCGCTGTTAATTTCTCCACGCTTGATAGAGGAGTGGGCGAACCTTTTTGCATGCGTTCATGTCGGCTCTGGTCAGAAGGTCAGTGGCATATTTTTCCTGCATGAGTGCTATGCCTTCTCTTGTTTTCTTTACTTCAATCTCAAGGAAAAAGTGTAAGTCTCTGAGGTCTTTGATAGCAAATTGAGAATTCAAATCTTTGAGCAAATTTGATATAGCTTCTTGAGAAGAACCGGTCAAGATAATATCATCGATATAGATTAACATGTATAAAATAATATCGTGCTTGTTGTAGATGAAGTGTGAGTTGTCGCCTTTGGATGATTCAAAACCGAAGTAAATCAATCTTGAACTCAGATGAGAATACCATGCCCTGGGTGCCTATTTTGGGTGTCTGTTTCAAGTCATAGAGCACTTTATCAAGCTTACAAATATATTGGTGCACTCTTGCTCTCAAATCCCGGAGGTTGCCTTATATACACTTGTTTTTCAGAATGCAATGTAGAAACGCATTCTGCAAGTCCAATTGCTTCAAATTCCAACCTCTCATCACAGCTATGGAGAGAACAACCCGAATAGTGGCAGATTTCACCATGGGACTGAATGTGTCCTTGTAATCAATTCCATAACATTGTTTGAACTCGTTTGCTACCAATCGAGCCTTGTATCTTTCAATTTTTCCATCAGCCCTTCTCTTTATCTTGTTTACCCATTTAAGATCAATTATATTTTTGCCTTGACTTGGTTGTACGGGTCGCCATGTCTTGTTTCTCATCGAGGCTGAATATTCCTCTTCCATGGCACACTTCCAGTTTTTATCATCAAGTGATTCTTGAGTACTTTGTAACTTGCCTATAGAGGTTCAAAGGCCATATACCGAATGATACTAGGAAGCATTTTTTTGATTAATTATACCTCTTTGCAGCCAAGTAGTAGGGTGAGATTGCTACTGCAGTTGTTGATGATCCACAGAAGATCCCAAGCTCCCATCAAGGTTGGCAGACGTGGCGGCTTGTGACTGGGCATGTCGGGTGGATGAGGACTGCAGCGAGTTAATGCTCGCCCGGAATTGGTTGGCACCAGTTTGCCTGCTCGTCGCGGAGTGCGAGGGTGCATCAACCTAGTATCTCCCACCCTGCACACTGTCGCTCAGTGCTGGGACCACATCGCCTTGGGACTGCGAGCCGAGCTTTGCAGGCGGATAAGACAAATCAACACCAATTTACGTGCTTGAGAGTTCATTATTCCATGCACCATTTCGAGCATGATTTTCATTATTTTGCCCTACATTTTCTGCTAGATTTTTTTCTGCTATTCCTGCAGCATCAGCCTCAGACACAAAATTAGTTATTTAAATTCAATCGCTGAACTGGTACTCGATACCTAATATTTCGGTCTTTTTTTTTCTAGTCTCATTTTTTTCGATTGCAGTTTTTAGTCCCGGTTTTTGCCCATCCCAAAAGTAGCAAGGTTCGACTAACGGGTAGCAAGACCTACACGACTCCTGTTTCCTTTGTGGTTGGTATGACTCCTTCCCTGGTGCCGGAAGCAAAAAATCGAATCGGACACAAGTTCCATATGCATCTTCAGTGAGGGCTTAATCTAGTTGTTAAGTACTCTGAGTAGCATCACTCAGGTTCTGAGTTCGATTTCCGGTAGAAGTGAATTTTAGACTAAAATTCATTGTACTAAATGCAGGTATTCTACAGAAAAAGTCATGCTCGCTGAATCTAGAGTGCACTTATAGAAAATATGAAGGGATGAACGTACCGTATTTTGGCCTATGAAGTCCGGTCAACAGTCGTGTGCTTAGCCATCCAGTTATAATTGTCTAGTTGTAGAAAATAGGTTGTGAATGTCTGCATTTGTACTCACTTATAATAAATTAGCCATAACTTCATTGTAGGGAGAGATCGGAAATTTACCAATTATCTAAAAAATATGCATCTTTCACTCACGTGCCTATGTGGAGGAATATGCATATACTTCCACTAAAATGCGCTCCCATATTAATGAACCAAAACTTCTTTGAACAACTTCTGTGTCATGAATAAAGCAAAATAGTTGCAGTATTATTTTTACAGGGGAGCAAATTGTTGTATCTATTATGGAATAAAGCAAAAATATTGTTTATGCAATCATCTGAGTAAAAAATACTTTGTAGAAATAATCTTCAATTGTGAAATGGAGTGTTCATTCCTCCCCTCGAAATATGGTCTTAACGATAGTGCCATAATACAATCGAGCATTTGAAATGTCAAATTGCCAAAGAGACTTAACAATGCTCTTTTTTGAACGCACATGGGGACCAAGTTCTTATGATCCCACTGCTCTTACTATTTTGATTGATGACGAACTTCTCAAAATTCTTCCGAAAGTGAGACAAGTATAAGATGCATTATGAACTCATATTTTAGTCTCAAATCCATAAACTTAGTGATTATGTTTGTCATCCTACGTATGTCCTCACACACAACACCTCTATTATTTGTTCTGAGTGACAAGCCTCTTAATAAGAGTACTCACTATAGATTTATAGGAGACAATAAAATGTCTCTCGATCTTAAGGAGGTACTAAAAAGCAATATTGTATTTAGTGATTTCTCCTAAATGTCCTTATTAATGTAGCCCGTAATGGTCATCAAATAGTTCTTGTTTGAATGGCTCACTTAGTACGAGTAATGTCGTACACACAATAATCGTTATCTTAAAACTTTCATTATTTCAATGAAAGTTTATTTTATTCTCCATCACAATGATGGGAAGAAAAACTGAGTCGAATCTTAACATGAGTAGAAATTCTCTCCATCGAGAGACTAAATGATTGGGATATAACTTAATGTTAAACTTATTATGTAGGAACCATCTAGGTAGAGTACTTATATATGGATGCATAAACTTAGATCTTATATTTGTTTTTTACATGCATGAAAAACACAACATTCATAATTACTGAAAATATAGGAAAAATGTTTTCTTTCACTTTGGGTACTTTACAAAATTTTCTATACATTGAAAAAAATTAAATAACTTAGTAAAGTATAAATATCATTGTCAAAGTGGTTGAACGACACTTCCCCCGATACTACTAAATGTAGCCCACGGATGTTCTTGTATTGGTTTGGGCGCGAAAGACCAGGAACAAGATAATGACACGTGGGATTTACGTGCTTCGGGTCACCTGACTGTAATACCCTACTTCACGGGATGTGTGTTTTGTATTGAGTGTCTACGTATAGCTTGTGTGCGTCTCCGCTTGGATCAGATCCGATCCGATCAGATGTCTCTGTACCGTGCGGCGCAATCCTTTTATAGTCTAAGGACTGATCGTTACAAGATTTGCCTGGCCCGACATGTGGCCCTGGCGTATTAAAAGCCTAATACATGGTCTATGAGTATTAAGAGTGATTAACAATGTGATAACGTGCCTTAATGGCAGCATTACCCCTATTAACAGCTCACTGATTGTGTGTCATTAATATAGTATTAATGACACATAATCAGATCTTGTAACTGTCGCCTTAACTGTCTCCTGAATGTCCGTGCTATTGAAGATCCACCAATATTCTTATTGGTAGAAGGTCCGGAGGATCCACATGTGGCAGCTCCAAAGCTTCCCTTCACGGAGAGATAGATCTGGAGCTGTTATACACGTGGTGGCACCGGAGCTTCCCTCTACAGGGGGCTAGGTCCGGGGTCATTATCAACGTGTCAACACTGGAGCTTCTCTATGCTAGAAGTTTAGCTCCGGTCTTACATTACACGTGGCAGTTCCGGAGCTACCCATATGAGGGAGGCGGGTCTAGTGCCTTGTGACATGTGGGTCCTCAGGAAGCCTTCAACTCTGACAGGCGGAACTCTCTTGCGCTTTTTGCGGTATCATGGGGTACCCGGTACGCAAGATACTAATAGTGGCCCCCGGGCCCACCTCTGGGAGAAACCCTTTGAGTTAAATTATTCTTCCGGAGGTGGGGCCATTCTTGATTCCCGCACTGTAACTTCAAAGGTCTTCTGATATACCGTTGGAGCGATGGTCTGGGGTTAAACCATTGCCGTGTGGCTTATCTTGAATGCGGCAGATGAGATCTTTGAGTGCGGATCTCAGGCAATTGAAGGTTGCCAGTTCCCAATACGAAAACCGTATCGGTTCTGAGTGCCTTGTCAGGCTGTCGCCTTTGGGTTTCCCGCGGCCCATCATGACAACGGTTTGCCTGGGGTAATAACCTCGACCTCTTCGTCAGGGTGGCCCTGGGCCCATTCGTCATTAAGGGGTATGTTCCTCGTAGTGTGGACTTGCCCTCGTTGCGGTTTCCATCCAAGCGTCGTGGAGGCTTAGATAAGAAGGAAAGCACACACAGTTTGAGTACTCTTTACGCTTTCGATCAAACTCACGCCTAGAGCTTCCCAAACTTTACCTAGCTTTCTCTTCTTTCGCTCCACTTTGTTGCGATGGAGTTAGGTCTTCCCAAGAGCCGCATCCAGAGCAAGGACAATCTGGTGAAGGTCTGGACCTTCATGGGATGGTCTAGCGACTCGTTCAACCACCTGGTCTGTGCTGGCAAGCTCCCCTTCAAGAAAGAGCATCGTGGGAGATGGTGTACTTCTCGGCGTACGCCATGGTGGGACTGATCCCACCATTCTCGAGCTTCATCCTGATGCTGCTGGACTTCTACGGCCTCCAACTGCATCACCTTGGCCTGCACTCCCTTCTGCTCATGGCCACTCTCGTCTACTTCTACGAGATGTGGGTGGGCATGCCTCCCTGTGTCGACTTGTTCTAGACTTTCTTCACAGCCCATTCTACTGGTAAAGGGACTGAGTTGATAGGTTTCTATTACTTCGTGAAGGGCAAGAATTGTCCCTTTAAGTACTTGAAGTCATTCCGCTGTGGCAAATGGGACAACTAGAAGAAGGATTGGGTTGTCATTGCAGTGGAGGAGCATGACAGGTTGGAGCTGCCCGAGGACTCCCCAACGTTGACACCCACGTCTGGAATGTAGTTCTAAAGCTGTCAGATGCATTCAAACCTGTCCTGACCAGGATCCAAGAGTGTGTGGAGGGTGGAGTGACCCCCCAGATGGTCTTCGAGAATTTCTTGGTGAACAGGTGGGATCCGCTGGGGAGGAGGGAGAAGCTCACCTGGGCTTTCAACAGTGTGATGGATGACGATCGGATTGAAACTGGTTTGACATGCAACTTGGACGACAAAGCTTTGAAGCTTCATCTCAAGAAATTTCAGCATGGGCTTGTCGACGACGACGCCTTAGCTGCGCCTGCTGGTTTTCTGCCTTTAAACATGATTCCAGAGATCAGCAGGGAGCTCCGGAGGAAGATGCCAGCGCTAGACGACCTTGACGAGGTGGAAAAACGCCGGACCTCCAGGGTTGTAATCCCCGGGGCTTCCGAGGAGGTGGCCGCCCCTGCTCCGAGCTAGATGGTTGAAGACATTGGCAAGGGCAAGGGCAACGAGCCAGCCGAATCTTCCAGTCGTAAGAGGAAACTGAAGCATGCTAATGGGAGGTCCGTCATGCCTACTCCATACACAACAGCCCCTTCTCCCCGACAAGGGAGATCTTCTGTGGCTACACCTCCTATGGTGCAAGCGTCCTCGAGAGGCGCCAGTTCTGGACAGTCGACTCAGGTCCTGGTGCCAGCGAGGGGCTCTAGGTCCGAAGGTTCTTCCCGGTCGAGGGAGACCTCGGCTGGGGCAACACCAACGACGACGGCAGGCTCCCGAAAACATTCTCGAGCTCTCTCTGTGCCAACCATGACAAGCTCCGGCTCTAAGCCTCCGGTGAAGAGGTTCTACGGCAATTGGAGCGGTAGCTTCCCAAGGTAAGATTTGCTTTTTCACCTTGATTTACCACTCTAATTTTTGTTACATTTTAAATCTTCCAATTTTTTGATAGCAAGGCATCGAAGTCGGGATCTAAAGCTTTGGGCTCTATCGCAACTGCCGAAGCAGTGCGGACGGAAAGTCCAGCTTGAACTCTCGTGCCTCCCCAAGTGGTGGCTAAGGTCACGGCAGCTCCGGTGCCGGCTGTTGTGGATCTGGATTCAGAGTCATCGCCAGAAGCTCCCGTGGTAGCTCCGGACCATAGGGAAGAAGTTGAAGATGCACCGCCGGCAACAGCGTTGGAGGCTGATGCTCCAGTGCGGGAGTTGGAGATGTCAGAAGCTCCGGCGTCTGAGCTAGTGGTTACTGAGGCTCCGGTTCCTGCACCAGAAGTTGTTGCGGGGCCGTTGGTGCCAGAAGCTCCGGCCCTTGAGCCGGAGGTCGTTGATGCCCCGACAACCGAGTCGGTGGTACTTGAAGTTTTGGCCCTTGAGCCGTAAGTTGCTGAAGCCCCGACAGTTGAGCTGGAGGTAGCTGAAACTCCGGCCCTTGGGCCAAAAGTTTTTGAAGCTCCGGCAGTTGATCCGGAAGTAGCTGATGCACCGACACTTGAGCCGGTGATGGAGATTGCTTCAGGTGAAGCCCCGATGACCACCCCAGAAGTAACTACTCCGGAGGTGCCCATGCTCGAGGCAGAACGCCATGAAGAGTCGGAGGCGGGATCTTCACCCGCGGAGCCAGCAATTGAAGTTCCTGCGGTCAGACCTTCGACGTCAGCCCCGAAGGTAGGAGTTCCCCCAGCAAGTTCTTCTTCTGCTGCTGCCGAAGAGCTACCGGAGGGTGGCCCCAGTACCGCAGGAGCTGAGGGTACCTCACTTGTAGAGTGGAACCCTATTATTATTATGGAGAATCCCCTGGAACCGACAGAGATGACCCCGGTAGGTCCGGAGCCTATCCCCTTGGCGTTGTCCATAGACAATGCCTGCTCGAGCCTCCGACAAGTTCAGCTCGCCTTCGATCATGAGAGCGAGGTCCTTGAAGAGGAGCACCGCACCTTGAGGCGTTGGCGCAACAGGCTCCATTTTGAGACCAGGCTTGCTCAGACGAGGCTTGCTGATCAGAAGGAGTGGGTCAAGAGGGAAACAACCCGAATGGAGTACTGGGGCAAACTTCTAGAAGTGAAGGAAGCCGCCTTCAGGGCGCTCGACGCTAATTCTCTAGAGATCCTTGAGAAATCCAAGGAAAGGTGTGATGCTGCCGATGAGCGTCACGAAAGCCTCAATGAATTAAACGAGGTCCTCCTGAAGCATCGAGCGGAACTTGATGCGAGATAAGAGAAGCTCCAGGAACAACAGGAGGATGTTTTGAAGAGAGAGGAGCTCACCGAGAAATTGACTCTGGCTAAGCATAATTTGGCGGATCGCACTAAGAAGTTGGATTTGTGGAGCGCAGAAGAAAAGGAGAAGTGTACTGGAAGCTGGGGCAGGAGCTCTCGAAAAGAGAGACTGATATTGCCGCTAGAGAAGGGAAAGTGAGGGGCAGGGAGAAGGACCTGACCGAACAGCGGAACCGTATCCACTTCCAGGAGACGTAGCTAACTAACCGTGAACAGCAAGTTGTTGAGAATATGCAGCAACATGCCAAAGCGGTTGAGCGCCTCGCTCGGGAGAGTTCGAAGCTAGCGGCTGCCCGGAGGTCACTGGAGGAGCTGCGTAGCTCGAGGGCCACCGAATCCTTGATGCTGTGGGATTTCCTGGGACGTGCGGACAAGGCCATTGTGCCTCTTGGCTTCAGCCCAGTACGCCCGGAGGACCCAGTGAAGGAGCTGGACCAGACGCTGGTGGCACTTGGCTCTGCTTGCAGCAAACATGATGCAATGGGTAATGTCATCACTGATCAACTAGAGACAGAGGGTAGATCTGTAGCCAAAAACGTCGCTGAGTATGTCTTGGCATGTTACAAAAGCCGAGACCCCCAATTTTCTCTTGATCCAGTCTTTGAAGGACTCATTAATGAAGAGGAGGATGCCGCCAAAGCTAGTGTCCAAGAGGCTGCTGAGAAGGTTGATTTGTTTTTCCACAGGACTTATATCCTCCAGTAGTTAGGACCTTTCTTTTTGCCCTTTGCTGTAATCCTTGATTTTGTAATCCAGAACTTTGAGTTAATGAAATCCACTCTTTCTGCCATGAATTTCACTTTGTTTTCAATATACTGTGCTCTGTCTTGTTGGCCCCCTGGTAGATGTGCACAATTTGATTGTGAACATATACCAAAAGGTTCTGACAGTATGTTGATGACTTGAGCTCTTTGAGTATGTAGATTTTAGGTCTGAAGTCTTTAATCGATAATTTCGGGAACCCTTTGTTGTGTCGACGGCGGGCCCACTAGGGTTGTCGGAGCTTGATAGCTCCAACGATACCCACTATCAACGCGTAGAATGTCGATGGCGGGCCCCCTGGGGTTGTCGAAACTTGGTAGGTCCGAAGGCACCCACTATCAACGTGTAAAACGTCGACAACGTGCCCCCTTGGAGGTTGTTGGAGCTTGATAGCTCTGGCATCGTCCACCATCGCTGTGTTTTTCCTGTACATTAAAGACAAGAAAGAGAGTAAAATTTGTCCTCTTGTCTATAAATTGTGACTTATAGTTCTTATTTCATTTTTAGATCCGAAGAAATTCAGTATGATAACAAGCCTATTGATGTAATCTTTCCATATCCGTATACTTTCTTAGTACTCACCCTACTGAGGCCTGCTGGGGTGTAGGTAGAGTGGCATACTTAGTGTGCAGGATCAGGCTAAGTCGATAGCACACTCCGGACCTATGTTGACTTGGCATTCAGGCAAGTAGACTATGCAACAATGTTCAGATCCAAAAAGACCAACAATAACACTTGTAACACATATGAATAACTTGGACTCAAACTTAAAAAGAATTACACAACTTCATTATAAACAAGAAGGATAAAAATAATAATTTGAAATACTGAGCCTTGTACAAAAATAAATGCACGTGGAGTCTGTTTTCACACAACAATGTCTTTCATTATAGGTCTGGGTTACAGGGGAGACAAGGACACACTTAGGGTACATGACCATGCTAAGTTCATTATACATCTTGTACTAGCCCCGAGTAGGTAGTTACACTTTTTTGTGCTGTGACTGTATCAAGTGTTACTTGAACTTCCTGGACCCCCCGGAGGGGTCCGATTGTTCTACCGGAGGACCTACCCGATTCTGTATTTTGACTCTATAACATACATTGTGTGTAATTACAGACTCACCTCCGTGATTCTAAGTATAAAACTTACGGAGGTGCTCGATGTTCTAAGGATTAGGAAACGGGGTCTCATCCTTAGTTGCCTAGTGAACGCATCCGGGACGGGATACTTTGATCACTCGGAAGGGACCTTCCCAGCTGGGGGAAAGTTTGTTCATTCCTTCATGAGTTAGTATCTTCCGCAGCATAGACCGCCTTCCTTGAGCTGTCGGTTGCGCACATGCCTTTGATGATAGCGCTGGAGCGCTTGGCGATAGCGTGCATTCCGAACAGTTGATTGGCACCTTCCCTCGTCGACGAGACCAAGGTCTTCATGCCGAAGCTGGTCCTGCGTGGCTTCATCGAAGGTCCGGACCCAGAGCGACCCCATGGTGATCTCCAGAGGAAGGACTACTTCAGCTCCGTACACCAAGAAGAAAGGTGTCGCTCCAGTTGACCGGTTAGGTGTAGTCCTGCTTGCCCACAGTGCAGACAGAAGCTATTCGATCCAGTTGGCTTCATGCTTTTTCAGGCGCTTATATGTGCTCGTCTTGAGACCCTTTAAAATTTTGGCATTTGCTCTCTCGGCTTGACCATTGCTTGCTGGGTGAGCTGCTGATGCATAGCTGACTTGAATGTCGAGGTCTTCACAATATTTTTGAAATGCAGCACTTGTAAATTGGGTTCCATTGTCAGTTATGACTTTGTCCAGAACTCCAAATCTGCATATTATGGACTTCAAAAACTCGATTGTTGATTGCTTGTTGATTGTCACAACTGGAGTAGCTTTCCGCCACTTGGTGAACTTGTCGATGGCGACATACAGGTACCTATAACCTCCGACCACTTTTGGGAATGGTCCCAAGATGTCCATACCCCACACAGCGAATGACCATGTAGGAGGTATCATTTGTAGTGATTGAGCCGGTGTGTGAATCTGTTTTGCGTGGAACTGGCGCACTTCACATTTTTTCACTAGCTCGACTGCATCCTGGAGTGTTGTAGGCCAGTAAAAGCCATGTCGGAAGGCTTTACCAACCAACGTGCAGGAAGATGCATGGTTCCCACACTCACCTCCATGGATTTCCGCGAGAAGCCCGCGTCCTTCTTCCCTGCAATGCACCACATTAGGACATCGTTGGCACCATGCCGGTAGAGATCCCCTTCTACCAGTGTGTATCTTTTAGCCAACCTGATGATCTGGTCAGCGGATACACTGTCTTCAGGAAGGACGTTGTCTTTTAAGTAGCTCCGGATCTCCGAGATCCATGCATCGGAGGTAACTTGAGCTTCTGAGTCTTGCGTGCTGGGTTGCTCGGAGCTTCCAACAGCACATACGACCCTTGGTGGATGCCATGGTAAGGGCCACCGGGATCGCCAACTTCGAGGTGCTGGTCTCGCCCCCTTCACTTAGTTCAGTAGGTTGAGCTTTTGGTATTGATAACCTCCAGACGAAGATTCCATTGGGAGCCGGAGCTCGGGTTGAAGCCTTCGTCGAGAGTTCGTCATCTTCAGCGTTGTCAAGATGCAGAACATGGTGGAGATCCAAGACTTTGAAGTCTTTCTGGAGCTTCTGAACTTTAAGGAGATAAGCGGCTAGTTGGGCATTGTTGCAGGAGCATTCACCTTTGGCTTGTTTTATGATGAGCTACGAATCACCCTTCACCAACAGTTGTTTGACACCGTAGGATAGTGCCACCTTGAGCCCATAGCTGAGAGCTTCCTACTCCGCCATGTTGTTGGTTGCCTTGAAGTCAAGGTGAACCATATATTTGACCTTCTCCCTCGTCGGAGCGAGGAGAAGGATTCCAGCTCCGGCCCCCTCCTTCTGCATGCAGTCCTTGAAGTAGAGAGTCTAGTGAGGCTCGGTGAATATCGGGACCTTAGGTTCCGGCTTCTGCTCACTGGGGTTCCCAGGGTTTGATGGAGAGGGAGTCCATTCTGCCATGAAATCAGCCAAAGCCTGACTCTTGATTGCTTGTCGTGACACGAATTCAAGATCGAATTCAGCCAGCTCCGCTACCCATTTTGCAATGTTCCCAGTAAAATTAGGTTTATGCAAAATAGCACGCAGTGGATAGGAAGTTACCACTGATATCTTGTGGGCTTGTAAGTAGTGATGAAGCTTCCTTTAAGTGATAAGAACTGCATAAAGCAGCTTATGCACCTCAATATAACATGTCTTGGCGTCATGGAGTACTTCGCTGATGAAGTACACTTGGTGCTGGACCATCCGAGCTCTTCCAGAAGAGCCAGGAGCTTCCTCTCCATCGACACGGACCCTCCCTGAGGGGTCTGGACCTTCTTGTTGAGCTTCTCGGACCATCTCGGAGGGGTCCAGATCTTCTTGTGTTCAACCCAGACCATCCCTGATGGGTCCGGATCTTCTTGAACAGCCGTTAAAACTCCCTCAGATGAGAGAGGTTGATCTTCTAGCACTCTGTCTTGAAGATCTGTGTCTGGGGGCTGGGACCCAGACTCGCCTTTAGGTAGCTCCAGACCCTCTTGGAGGGATCTAGGCTCCTGAGCTGGATGTGGCTCCGGCCTTTTCGCGACCAGAACTATGCTTACAACTTCTATAGTTGCAGGAATGTAAAGCAGTAAAGGCTCACCAGGATTCTGAGCTACCAAGATTGGTAGGGTGGTGAGGAGCTGCTTCAGCTCTTGAAAGGCCTTTTCTGCTTCTTCGAACCAATAAAATAGTCCAGACTTCCTCAAGAGTTTGAAGAAGGGTAGCGCCTGCTCTGCCAGTCTTGAGATGAACCGGCTGAGCGCAGCTAGACATCCAGTTAGCTTTTGGGCGTCCTTGATGCGGGCTGGAGGCCGCATGTCTTCTATAGCCTTGATCTTCGCCGGGTTTGCTTCTATTCCTCGGTGAGTCATCAAGAAACCAAGGAGTTTCCCAGAGCTAACCCTGAAAATACACTTATCCGGGTTCAGCTTGGTGCGTGTGATGCGCAGCTTGTCGAAGACGGCTTGTAAATTGTCAAGGAGTGACTCCTTGTTCTTGATCTTCACAACGATGTCATTGATGTACACCTCCACTAAGTCTCTAAATAGCTCTCCAAATGTTTTGTACATAGGTCGCACAAAAGTTGAAGCAGCATTTTTAAGACCAAAGGGCATGGCAGTATAACAATATAATCCATCTACTGTTATGAAGGCAATATGCTCTTCATCTTCCATAGACATTTGGATCTGATGATATCGAGAATATGCATCTAAGAAACAAAATAGCTCGCACCTAGAGGTGGAGTCCACTATCTGATCTATCCTAGGTAGTGGAAATGGATCCTTTGGATATGCCTTATTTAAGGTGGTGTAGTCGATACACATCCGAAGCTTCCCGCCAGCCTTGGTTACCATGACTGGGTTTGCCAGCCATTTTTGATGAAACACCTTCCGAATGAAACCGGCTTCGAGTAGCTTCTTAATCTCCCGTCGGATGAAGTTTTGCGGCTCGATTGACTGCTTCCGGGGCTTTTGGTGTACAGTCTGTGTGTCGGGATAGATCTTCAGATTGTGCTCAATCACTTCCTTAGGGATCCCAGGCATTTGTGACGGTTGCCAGGCAAACACGTCGACATTCGCCCGGAGGAAAGTGATGAGCGCGAGTTCCTATTTGTTGTTCAGACCTCCCGATATACGGGTGGTCTGAACAACATCGAAACTAATTTGGATGACTTTGACGGGAACGTCGGTGTCACTGCTTGGTTGCACACGTGGTGCAGAGGTTGAGCCTCAATGACGAGAGCTCGAAGGTTTCGGAGCTAGCTCCTTACCGGATGCTTCCTCCTGTGCTGTAGCAAGCGCGTGGAGTTCTTCCAATGCAGTGATTCCTGCAGTGCAATCCCCGTGGATCTGGAGAACACACGAAGGTGTTGGCATCTTCAACACCAAGTAGCTTGACGAAGGCTTCAAAGCTTATGAGGTTCAGCCCTGCACCTCCGTCTACAAATACAAGGTGGAGTTGAACATTGTTAATGGTTGGTGACACCATCATCGGGAGTTGTCCAGCTCCGATCATGTTACGAGGGCAGTCCGAAGCATCGAAAGTGAGGGTAGTGTCCATCCACTTCCAATGAGGTTCCGCCCTGGCGGTGGGAACTGCAGCAGCTATGTCCTGCCGCTCGACAAGCTTCTTCTCGGCGCTTGTTGTAGCGCTCGATAAGGTTCTAGACCTCTCAACATTCTTCCAGACTGTGCTTGTCCACCTTGTGGATCGGACACCACACTTTGGAGCTGTCGCCGTCTTTTGATGATTGTCGAGGTCGTTTCTCGGGGCGTGGCCCCCGGCCACCCGGAGCTGCGACGGCCGCATCAGTAGGTGCACCGACTGACATCTTCTTTTTGCCGTTGGACTTCTTTTTTTTTGCCACCCCTGAAAGTAGTGGATTCAATCTTAGAGGATTTCTTGTTGGCCTCCAGAGGTGGTTTGGAGTGCATCTCATGGCCCTCCGCAACTTTGGCACATTTATCCGCTAGGCTGAAGAGTTCCGTGACACTAGTGACTTCTTTGGCCGCCAACTTCTCTAGCATCTTTTTGTCTCAAACACCCTGTCTTGTAGCATCAAAGAGCATGTGAAAAGCTACAAGAGGGGGGTTAATGTAGATTAAAACTTTTTCAGTGGAAGCAATGAAAACCCCTTGGCAGAAAAATGTTCTATTAAAGAAATCGTGTGTGAGACTAATATAAATGTGTTTAACCATGACAAAAATGATAAATAACATAGAGAATTAAGTCACGAAGAAGACACAACAAGAATCACTCAAATCCGTCGAGTGAATCTCAAGTTACAATCGAAAGACCGAACAAAGGTCAATCTGTTCTACCGAGTAAAAAACAGATCTGTAATACTGCAAAGAAACTCGTGTAGATCAAAAAACCACAAATACAATGACCGTGAAATTTTGACAGATGATAGATAATCAAGTTGTGAATATAACTCAAAAATAAACACGTCAATTGGATCTGTAAAACTTGAGTTATGGTAAAATCACCAAAGAAAGTAGTGCTGTGCAGAAACTCGACGAGGAAAACTTGTCTGGAACAAGTCGGACGAACAAGGCACAAAAGTTCCTTTCAACTATGAATTGTATTCAATAGAACACAAGAGGAACAGCCCCAAAGTCGTAAACCACGAGCTCTGGCCTTCCTTGCTTATATAACAATCCCTTAGGCCAACCTAATCCTAACTAAGACTCTAATCCTACTCAGTTCACGAATCGAAACTTTCCATAACTACTCAAGACTCTTCCATACGCAGATAGAAGCAATATTAAGACTTCCAAACACATTAGGAACTTATCTCACATTCCTAAAACAACCCAAATTCGTGACCCACACGATATCCTATCATAACCAACTCAAAACTTTCCATATTTGAGTCAAACCCGACTGAGCTGCAGCCTGAGTCCATAACCTCGTCGGTGGGACCTTTCCGAACAATTCATTACGTCCCCATCTCTTCATCACGCCTCAGAACCATGCAGCCACGTCCATGCACTCCTTGCACACGTGCAAACATCTTCCAACGACGTCCACAATACCTTCATATGCATTGTTCTTGATTCAAATATGTTGCACAACCTCCCGATCAACTCAACCACAATTCCTCCCGAACTTGGTTGTTGAACCTCATCTTCTCCCTAAGACTAGTTCATTGGATCCCATAATAAGCCATTTCTTGAACTCAAGCAACACCTGCACATGAATAAACAACCAATACTTCCGAGCACAAGTCCTCGACTTGACTCTCGTTAGTTCTGAAACTACAACATCTTACACGAGCACCTCACATAAGCATATTGCAAACCATAGCAAAATGATATCAACCATATCAACCAAAACGCACCAAAAACTTAGGAAATGAATACTAAGCAATCTTTTCAACAATGTAAAGCAAGTTGAAACATTCTATAGTAAAAGCAGGAACATTGCGATCAAGCTCCGAACCTTGCTAAAGCTAACCGGAGCTTGAGCCGGAGCTTACCAAAGCTAGTTGAACCTAGCGCCGGAGCTTTCCAAAGCTAGTACAACCTAGCACCGGAGCTTACCAAAGCTAGTACAACCTAGCGTCGGATCTAGAAAAACATGTCGGAGCTAACCAACATAAGTCGGACCTAGCCAAACATATCGGAGCTTAACAAAGACATGCCGGAGCTATCAAAGACATACCGGAGCTAAAGACAAAGCTCACCGGAGCTACCCAAAAACATGTTGGACCTTGACAAAGCTAGTCGGACCTATTGTCGGACCTTGTAAAAGCTCGCAACTAGAGTCAGACCATGCTAAAAAGGGTGTTTTGGCAGAATTTCAGAACTTGTATAATCAAAGCCAATGTATTCAGTACAAGCCAATGTATTCAGCACACATAAGTCTCACAATCTCCCCCTTGATGAATGCATTGGCAAAAACACTTAAAATCCGAACATTGGCTTATTCACATTAAAAATTTTGAAAACAATTTCTCCCCCTTTAACAACACGACATAAACAATTTTTTCTTTTGAGAAAAATCATGCCAAAATCACGTGGGAATATGTGCAATGTGTAATTAATTTCTCCCCCTTGCATACTTCTCTTAAAAAATTCACATATTTTCTCCCCCCCCCCCTTTGACAATGTATTCAGTAAGGTTCAAAAGAGAAATTTTAATTGTTTTGAGCATATTATAACATATACATATAAAACAAAGCTCATCCAAGTCATACTATCAAGTAACTTACACTACCACATCAATGAAATACATAAAGTAGTGTAAGCCATACTAGAGATCAAATGTAATTTTCAATTCAAGTCATGATCTCACAAACTTAACTCTTTCAAAACCTGAAAGCATGACACTTGTTGCTGCATTTTATTATTTTTCAAAGCACAAATTTAGATCGTATGATATTTGCAAGAGATTATATGTGCATTTTCCTTATTCTAACGAAACAAGCCAAGCCTATGTCATTTGACAATCAGAAGCTTAAGGACATAGTTTTAGTCATACACAACTTCTTCCATGTTCATATCTAAGTGCAATGATAAGCCATCTCAAAAGAAGAAGTGCGATGCATGCATATTCTCTTGATCTTTTCTCAATTTATATTTGACCATAAAAGCTCAACATGTGAGTTGATTACTTGATTAATTATTTATGATTTAAAGCACTTTTGAGCATGCAACAAGTTCAAAACTGCAAGAAAGTTCGACCATGGCCAAATTTAGTGTAAGTAATTATTCCAATTACTAGACATGGCAAAAACTACAGAATGTATAACACGAGTAATGTAGTAAGAATTTTCAGCATGTAAAAGCAATGACAAGGTCATGAAATACTATGCTCATATTATTTTAATTTCAGATTCACACATAGACTTCTCAAGTTTCAAAACTCCTCCTCAATGTAAGCCATGAGGATGCATAACCTCTATTTCACTACGAATAAAACAAAAACGAGTGAAATCCAAAGGTTTTGTAAAAATTTCAGCCAATTGTCGTTCGGTATCTATATGGTGAAGCACAATGTTTCCTTTTCCAACATTATCACGGAGAAAGTGATACCTAATGTCAATGTGCTTAGTTCTAGAATGTTGCATGGGGTTTTTAGCAATGCAAATGGCACTAGTGTTACCACAAAATAGTGAAACACTATCTAGATCAACCCCATAGTCCTTAAGTGTTTGAACAATCCAAAGGATTTGTGAGCAAGCACTAGCAGTAGTTACATATTTAGATTCAGTTGTGGATTGTGCAACTGAGTTTTGTTTTATAGAGGACCAAGCAACAAGTGAATTATCAAGAAAATGACAGGCATCGGAAGTACTTTTCCTATCAATCCTACAACCCCCAAAATCAGCATCTGAAAAAGCTTTCAAAGTAACGGTTGAGGAGGAAGGAAGAAAAATACTAAATTCATGAGTTCCATGTAAGTACCTGAGAATCTTTTTAAGGGCTTGACGATGTGAAGCATGTGGGGAGGCTTGAAACCATGCACAAAGACATACACTGAATTGTATGTCTGGTCTTGATGCCGTGAGGTACAAAAGTGATCCAATCATGCTTCTATATTCTTTTTGATCCACGGGTTCACCATCTTCATCAAGTTCAAGTGTTGTTGCTGTTGACGAGATCATGCACATTATCATTGCACCTACAAATATGGTACAAAGTTTATTTGTTTGGGATCCTGGCTCAAGTGAATGTGCGCTCTTGTTTGGACAAGATCAAGATGGTGCGCTATGTCGTCCGCCACCTTGGCCTCCTCCTTTCATGCTTACAAGAAGATTTGCTGGTATTGCACATATGGACCCACACATGATAGAAGATGAACTTGAGTCGAGGACGACTCCAATTCAAGAAGGGGAGGATGATGAGGACATCACTTCTATGGATACAAACAACACTCCATTGAACATACAAGATGCAATCAATAGAGTTCATACACAACAATTAATTTCAGAGGTGAACTCGTTCTTATATATTTCCTTATATGTTTTTGAACATAAATTGCTACTTAATGATTCATTTGTGATTAGGATCCATGGAGAGGTTCAAGGAGTACTTGGATGGAGTATTAGGGACGTGGAAGACCAGAGAATTCGTTCAAAGAAGATGGAAACCGAACCAAACTCCAAATCGTATCCAACTTGGAGTCTAGGAGCAGTACGCACTAAAACGTACGCCCAGGACGCATACGAACTCCGTTTTGGACGTTCTACATATGCACGGAAAGGGGAGAGGATAAACTTTCCAATGGCACCGGTCCCATGTCAAAATTCCTTCGGAGTCGAAGGGAATCATCGAAACAAAATCAAGTACAGAATCTGTCAGGGTGCTGCGCCACCATATTGGGCCATTGGACCTTGTATCAAGTCTAAGTCGATTATTTTCGTGTGTTAGGGTTAGGTCACGACCCTAACACCCCCTTGGACGTCCTCCCACCTATATATACTCCATAGTAGCCGCCATGAACAATTGGGTTTTGCTTAGATCAATAATATCGCCGTTCTTCGGTTTGTGAGACCCCAACTTCACGATTTCAGATCGTGTCTACCTTGTTCTTGCTTGTGTTCTCGGTTGCACTTGCAGGGATTAGCCTTCTTGGCGAGGTCAATCGTGTGAAGCACGGTTGATAACCAACGGAGCGGTGGTGTAGTGATTGCAGGGGCTGTTCGTGTTCTACTCGAGAGCCTCGGATCATCAACGTCGAGATCTCCATCAATCGACTTACCCATTACCTATCGGAAGATCGGGCCTCACTCATCATCCTTTTTCTTATCAATTGGTATCAGATTTCCAGGTTGCCCGTTAGGTAATCCATCTATCCATTACATTAGTTTTGTTATTCATACCTAGAGTCCACAAAAAAGCCACAAAATTTGCAGTTTAGTAGATCTGTTCATTATTTTGTCCAAACCACCATTGAGCATTTGCAACTTTCGTCTTCAGTTTAGTTTTGTTGAGTTTGTGTCCGCTGTTGAGTCATATTGCTGGTTTAGAAAGTGTTTTTGCTCTTAGTTTGAGTTTTGCATTGTGTGATTCATCCTTTTGAATCACATCATCACGTCCAGATTAGATTCGCCTCTGTCCAGTTAGGTATTTTCATCATATCTCACTCATACGAACTAGGATTTTAGAGTTCTTGTACTTTCTGGAAAGCTTAAGAAGTTCTCTATAACTTCCTTATTTATCATTTTCCCAGAAAATATAGTTATCGATGTCGAAATTGCATTAGATCTGAATCTGTTATTGATCTAGAAATTCTGAACAGTCTGTATTTCGGGGGCAATATCTCCCATTATTCTTATCCAAAGTAGAGCTTCCATATATTGAAATTAAAGAGGAGAGATATATCTACAATATTTCTGTTCTAAGTTTTCCAATTTAGAGCCTATAAGTGTGCCTATTTGTCCTTGGAAAATTGAGCAGAAAATCTTGGACAGACACACGAGATATCTTGGGTTGATTTTCATTGTGTTCTTCCCTTGCAGCACATTCTGAAAAAAAAAAGAAGAAAATAGAAAAAGGCAAGTGCAAAACAATAAACAAAAGCCGCACAAAAAAGAGGAAAAAAACAACAAAAAAACAGAAGTGCATGCATTCTTTGTGTCATCTAGTTTTGTCTCATGTCTTGCTAGCTTGAACTACTAGGAACACATTTAGACCAGCAACTTTGACAAATACTTTGGACACTTATTCAACTTTACTATCTGATTTCATTGTTGCTAATCCTTGCTACAAATAAAGTGCCATCCAAGCTACACCTTACTCTTGAGCAGAATCGATACACCTTTGCAATCATCCCACGCTTCATTGGTTTCTTCATACCGGCCACCGTTTGCCACCTGCAGTGTAGGTAAGAACACTTGTAAGAGCGTGGTAAGACGCTTGAGAGTGTGTGATTCCACTTCCACTTTGCCATTATCCTTTGTAGTTGATAGGGATAACATATTTTTTGTATTGTCTTCTTTTTGCTACTAACAATGTCAGGTAAAAGCAAGAATCATGCATTATATGCTGAGATGATGGACATGATGAAGACGACGATGGAGTTGCTCACTAAAAATCAAACATCAACCAAGGATTCACATGACATTCGGACCACCTTTACAACACCTTCCACAAGAAGTAATTACATTCTCCCATCTCTTCCTTCTTATGATGGTTTTGGTTACGATGAATATATTGCTTGGGAAATAGAGTTGGATAAAATTTTTGGAAAATGTCATATGTGTGAGAGGAGGAAGATTAGAAATGTTGCAAGTGCATTAGTAGGTTGTGCATTCACTTGGTGGAACAATTTAAATGATTTAGAAAAACCTCGAACATGGAAAGATACGAAAATTCTTATGCGAGAAACATTTACTAGTGTATCCAATTGCAAAGATGAAATACATGAGCTTGAGAAGAATTTTCTTGTTGTACCTCCTCCTATGCCTAACCTTTTGCAGGAACAAGAACCAATAATTGTAGAAAATCCAAAAGCGAATGAGGTGTTCAACAACTCCTGTGAAAATTCAGATCTATCAATTCATATTTCACCCACAATTACTGCTGAAAATGAGAATAAAGGTAGCGAATATCACAACACACTAGTTGAAGGTGAGAAGTTTTTGGATGTTCTGAATTTTTTCACCAATCATGCTATTGTCGAGGAGCGACTAGTGGAATCTTTTATTGATACACCATTGCCACATGTTGATTTTCCTACTGATCCTTCTGTTAAGAAAGAGTTGTGTGCTGATAACTCTATTATACCTATGCAAAAACAAGTTAATGTACAAGATGATTGTGTTTTGAATTCACCTACTTGTGCTGAAATTCATAATTTGATCACCGCTACTGCTGAAAATGATGAGCTGAAATTTTTGTCTTCTCTAAATACTTTGGGTTATATTGAATTTGACACTCTTTGTGATCTAAATATTGTAGAGAGGAGAATATTTTCACAATCTGAATTGCCTTTATTAAGTAGAAATATTTTTCATGCTATAGGCAACTATGAAGATAGTGGTGAATTTATGGTGCATAAAGTTTACATATGTTCAAATGTGCAAGCTCCTTTTATGCTGCAACAACATGGTGAAATGAATGGATGCACTAACACTAATAATGTATTGTCAAGTTTTTCTAGCATTTTTTTATTGCAGCAAGGACAACAAATAAAAAAGAAGCATTGTTCATTGCGGTTGTGCAATATGGACAGTGTTCATTCTACCCCCAAAGCAATCCTTTTTCCTGGACATACGAGCAAGCCGAGGACGGCTTGTCATAAAGAAGGGGAGAATGACGAGATCATGCACATTATCATTGCACCTACAAATATGGTACAAAGTTTATTTGTTTGGGATCCTGGCTCAAGTGAATGTGCGCTCTTGTTTGGACAAGATCAAGATGGTGCGCTATGTCGTCCGCCACCTTGGCCTCCTCCTTTCATGCTTACAAGAAGATTTGCTGGTATTGCACATATGGACCCACACATGATAGAAGATGAACTTGAGTCGAGGACGACTCCAATTCAAGAAGGGAAGGATGATGAGGACATCACTTCTATGGATACAAACAACACTCCATTGAACATACAAGATGCAATCAATAGAGTTCATACACAACAATTAATTTCAGAGGTGAACTCGTTCTTATATATTTCCTTATATGTTTTTGAACATAAATTGCTACTTAATGATTCATTTGTGATTAGGATCCATGGAGAGGTTCAAGGAGTACTTGGATGGAGTATTAGGGACGTGGAAGACCAGAGAATTCGTTCAAAGAAGATGGAAACCGAACCAAACTCCAAATCGTATCCAACTTGGAGTCTAGGAGCAGTACGCACTAAAACGTACGCCCAGGACGCATACGAACTCCGTTTTGGACGTTCTACATATGCACGGAAAGGGGAGAGGATAACCTTTCCAATGGCACCGGTCCCATGTCAAAATTCCTTCGGAGTCGAAGGGAATCGTCGAAACAAAATCAAGTACAGAATCTGTCAGGGTGCTGCGCCACCATATTGGGCCATTGGGCCTTGTATCAAGTCTAAGTCGATTATTTTCGTGTGTTAGGGTTAGGTCACGACCCTAACACCCCCTTGGACGTCCTCCCACCTATATATACTCCATAGTAGCCGCCATGAACAATTGGGTTTTGCTTAGATCAATAATATCGCCGTTCTTCGGTTTGTGAGACCCCAACTTCACGATTTCAGATCGTGTCTACCTTGTTCTTGCTTGTGTTCTCGGTTGCACTTGCAGGGATTAGCCTTCTTGGCGAGGTCAATCGTGTGAAGCACAGTTGATAACCAACGGAGCGGTGGTGTAGTGATTGCAGGGGCTGTTCGTGTTCTACTCGAGAGCCTCGGATCATCAACGTCGAGATCTCCATCAATCGACTTACCCATTACCTATCGGAAGATCGGGCATCATCAATTCTTATCAGCTGTTCTCATTGGTGTCTGAAGAGGCTTGCTTTGTCCATGTTGAAGCGCCTTAGGAGGTCTTTTGTATACTTCGTTTGATGCACAAAGGTACCCTCCTAGGTTTGCTTGATTTGTAGCCCCAAAAAAGTACGTGAGTTCTCCCATCATACTCATCTCAAATTCTGAACTCATCATTGCTCATTCATGCAAGCTTCCAATTATCTGTTGCGGGGGATGATTCTTGTAAATCTGTAGGGGAACAGATGTCTCACAAGCTTCTTTTTCATTAGTTTCATTGCAGATTGATGGTCTTGTGGCTTGTGGACGATCAGGACCAGCAGAGGCGGTAGTCAGATCATGTTCAAAGTTCGGAGCTGGACACGTGTCAGCTTTGAAACTATTAGGCAATATCACCAACTCTTCTTCTTCTTCTTCAAAAATACCCTCCCCTTGATGATATGGATCTGGTCTTGCAATATTGGAGCTAGTGCCTGGGCTAGCTTCATCAAAAGAGACTTCACAAGTCTTCACAATTTTGTTAGCTCCAAGTAAAAACACACGGTATCCTCTAGTGTGAGACGGGTAACCAAGAAACATGCCATCTTTGGATCTGGCTTCAAATTTATCAAGATTTCCATGTTTCTTAATAAAGCATTTGCAACCAAAAACCCTAAAGTGTGAAACACGGGGCCTATGTCCAAACCGAAGTTCATAATGTGTTTTACCAAGCTTAGTGCGTAAGAAAATACGATTTGAAACATAACAATCTGTTGCAATTGCATCTGACCAAAATTTTCTAGGAGTTTGATATTCATCAAGCATAGTCCTAGCCATCTCAACAAAGGTTCTGTTTTTCCTTTCTACAACACCGTTTTGTTGAGGAACATAAGTTGAAGAAAATTGATGTTCTATTCCATGTTCAACACAAAAGTGATCAAAAAATTGGTTTTTAAATTCGGTTTCATTATCACTTCTAATTTCTTTTAAAGATCCTGGATGATCAATTGATAATCTAAGAAATAAAGTCCTAAAATGAGTAAAAGCTTCATTCTTAGATGCCATAAAATAGACCCAAGAGTACCTGGAATAGTCATCAACAATTACAAGCACGTACCATTTACCTCCAAAGGATTGTACACGTGCCGGACCAACGGTGTCAAGGTGCAAAAGTTGGGTGCTCAACCTCTGCAGTACTGCAAGTGCAGTAGAGGTGGCTAACATGTGGGTCCCACACCATGTAGGGCCCACATATCAGCCACCTCTACAGCACCTGCAGTACTGCAGGGGATTTGAACCCGCAAAAGTTGACCATGTTCAGTTGACATAGTCATCGTGAGAGGGGCATGTGAACCTAGAACCATCTTAGCATGTCTACACGAAGAGCATACAATATCTTTGTCCCCTTTGAGTTTAGATAAACCACGTATGCGATCAAGAGTACTAACATGAGTGAGGTGATCAAAGCCTACGTGACCATGTCTACGATGCCAGAAAAATAAATATTTTAAATCATGGGCAACTAGACACCTATGCTCAGAAGTTGACATATCAAAATCAGCTTTAAAAACTCTTCCAAAGCGAGACATGTTAAACAAAAGCTCTCCATTTGAATTTACAACTTTGCAACAATTTTTAGAGAAAATTATTTCTAAATTCTCATCAAGCTATTGAGAAACAGAAAGCAAGTTGTATTTCAAATTTTTAACAAGTGCCACATCTTTTAAAGTGTAGTGATTATTTACTTTAACTGATCCTTTAGCAATAATAGGAGTTGAAGAATTATCAGCAAAAGTAACATTCTCTACACGTGACACAAAAGAGAGGGAGGAGAACCAGTCTTTGTTACCGGTCATGTGGCGTGCGCAACCTGAATCCACAATCCAAATGTTCTCCTTCCTCAAGCGTGTAACCTACATAGAAGAACAATACATCGATGACTCAATACTGGGGTTAGTCAAAAAGCATTTAGGAATCCAGTACTGAGTCACACAACGTGCAGCAGGAAAAACATGCGAAAGTTGATATAAATAAGCAGGTTTATGAGTCAAGAATTGTGGTTTTATGTTCTTAACCACTGATTTAAAAGTTGTTACACGTTTAGCATGAAAACCAGTAGCTCCAGAGGTGAACGCATAAGTTCCAAGGGAAAAGGCTGAAACTCCGGGTGCAAAAACTGAAGTTCCAAAGGGAACAATAGAAGGTCCGGGAGCTCTCGGAGCTATCGGAACTACCGGAGCTGCCTTTGCAGATTTCTTACACCTTTGCAAATTTGTGACTCATTAAAGCAGGTTGCATGATCCTATCATTCGGTTTAGCAAGTGCAGCAAATTTTGCATGAAAGTTATTAGATCTAGCAATCATATTTTCCTTTTTTGTTGTTTAGCTAGTCTATAACAAAAATCTATGACATAACCATCTCTACCACAGTAGGTACAATGAAATTTAAATTTGTTTTCATGTCTAGATGAGCAAGCAACATTTTTATTTGAAATCGAATGAGACAACACTCCTGCAGATTTGAAAACCACTTCTTTTTGTTTAGGAACTGTTTGAATCAAACCACTTCCTAATGACTTTACAATTTTAGGTGGATGTGCCTTAGAATGAGCATGAGAATCAAAACCTAAACCAGTTTTACCATTGCAAGACTTGGAAAAATTCACCAGCAAGATTAGGTTCTTATTCCCATTACAAAACTGATCTAATGTCCTATGCATGTCATCAAGTTTATTGGACAGATCAAGGCAATTTTCACATGAAGTTTTTCCATTTAATTTGCAATTGGAACAATATTTAACTTCATGAGAACGTAAAACATTGTTCAATTTAGAAATTTCATTCATAACATCTTGTAGTTTCTTATCAAGATCATCACAAGTAGAACAATGCAAATCAATTGTAGAACAACTAGCATCTTTCAAAATTTTATCATTAAGTGCAGCAAGCTCTCTGCTCTTTTCAATTTCTAACTCAACTTTATCAAGTGTGGAGGTGTGTGCACTTCTTAATGAGGAAAATTTTTAATATATTAAATCACATGAGGAACAAGAATCATCACTAGGAATCAAGGATTTCAAATGATTAATTTCAGATTCTAGTGACTCAATTTTAATAGCATTGTATCTAAGCTTTTTGTCCTTTTTCTTAACTATAACAGTGGCATGAGAAATAACATCACACATTTCTTCGCAAGTAGGACATACCTCTTCATTATCGTTGTTGTGTTTAGCCTCCTCCATACTTGATCTTGACTTGCCCGCCATGAAGCACAAGTTTGCCAAATCATCTTCATCTTCATCACTTCCAATGTTCAGATCACTTGAGCCAAGTTCTTGAAGTGCGGAGATAAAACTGTTCACCAAATGACGTCCTATAAAACCCTTCTTTTTCTTCGTATCTTTTGCAGAGGAGTGCTTCGTCCTTGTTTGCTTTTCATCCCGGGATGTAGGACCTGAAAGGTTAGGGCAATCTAAATGAAAAATATCCTGTCTTACCACATTCGAAACATCGTTAAGGTCCGGAGCTTCCTCTCCATCTAGTTCTCACATTTTGCAAAGCTTTCGAGAACCTAGTAGAGAGAAGTACTAGTTCGTCCTCTAGAAACTCCTCAGTCTGTTCAAGGGTTAGAGAGGACAACAAAGCAAGTGTACCACAAGATGAAGATTGGTCGGAACTAGGCATATCACCTTGAGAAACAAATGCGAGAGACTTTTTGGGGTTCTTACGTGAGATTATGTCAATTTCATGAGTTTTCAATTTAGAGTAAAGTACATCTAATGTAAGAGAACTCATGTCAGTTGATTCACGAATAGATGTAACTTTCATCTCCCAGATTGACATATCCAATGCACTAAGAAGTTGCCTAGCATTCCCAGCATAAAAAAAATTAACGTTGACACTACGCAAGTTACTGAGAATTTTGTTAAAATGAGCAAAAAGATTGTCGATAGACTCACCGGGTTGCATCTCGAAACGCATGTATTCCTTTCTGAACATATCTTGTCTCACCTCTTTGATCGTGTTGGATCCTTTGTGATAGTCACAAAGTGCTCTCCACACATCGTATGCCGATCGGAGATGTGCAATGCGGTCGAAGTCGCTCTGAGTGAGTCCTTGGATGATCAAGTTCCGGGCTTTGTTGTTGTTGTCCACGTCCTGTAGGTTCCTAACCATAACTTGATCGTTTGGTGGCACTTCATAAGGTCTGTATACCTTTTCCCATATGCCGAAGTCTTGCGCCTAGATAAAGGCTTCCATGCATGCTTTCCAAACTTGAAAATCAATACCCACAAACACACAGGGTTCTACGAAGTACTTCTCCATGAGGAATAGTCAAAACACATGCAAATCACAAAGATTGGTGCAACCTTGCTCTGATACCAATTGTAGGATCAAAGAGCACGTGAAAAGCTACTAGAGGGGGTTGAATGGTAGATTAAAACTTTTTCAGCGGAAGCAATGAAAACCCCTTGGCAGAAAAACGTTCTGTTAAAGAAATCTTGTGGCGAGACTAATCTAAATGTGTTTCACCATCACAAAAATGATACATATCATAGATAATCAAGTCACGAAGATGACACAACAAGAATCACTCAAATCCATCGTGTGACACTCAAGTTACGATCGAAAGACCGAACAAAGGTCAATCTGTTCTACCGAGTGAAAAACAGATCTGCAATACTGCAAAGAAACTCGTGTAGATAAAAAAACCACAAATCCAATGACCATGAAATTTTGACAGATGATAGATAATCAAGTTGTGAAGACAAACCAAAAGGAATCACGTCAATTGGATCTGTAAAACTCTAGTTTTGATAAAACCACCGAAGAAAGGTAGTGCTGTGCAGAAACTCGACGAGTAAAACTTGTCTGGAACAAGTCGGACGAACAAGGCACAAAAGTTCCTTTCAACTATGAATTTTATTCAATAGAATACAAGAAGAACAGCCCCAAAGTCGTGCACCACAATCTATGGCCTTCCTTGCTTATATAACCAGCCCTTAGGCCAATCCAAACCTAACTAGGACTCTAATCCTACTCAGTTCACAAATCAAAACTTTCCATAACCACTCAAGACTCTTCTATACGCAGATAGAATCAATCTTAAGACTTCCAAACACATTAGGAATGGATCCCACATTCTAAAACAACCCAAATTCATGACCCACACGAAATCCTATCATAACAAACTCAAAACTTTCCATATTTGAGTCAAACTGGACTGTGTCGCAGCCTGAGTCCATAACCTAGTCGGTTGGACCTTTCCGAGCAATTATTTACATCTACATCTCTTCATCACGCCTCGGATCCATGTAGTCACGTCCATGCACTCCTTGCACACGTGCAAACATCTTCAAACAACGTCCACGATACCTTCATATGCATTGTTCTTGATTTAAACATGATGCGCAACCTCCCGATCAACTCAACCACAATTCCTCCCGAAGTTGGTTGTTGAACCTTATCTTCTCACTAAGACTAGTTCAATGGATCCCGTAACCAGCCATGTCTTGAACTCAACCAACACCTGCACATGAATACACAACCAATACTTCCGAGCACAAGTCCTCGACTTGACTCTCGTTAGTTCCGAAACTACAACATCTTGCGTGAGCACCTCACATAAGCATGTTGCAAACCATAGCAAAATGATATCAACCATATCAACCAAAATGCACCAAAAACTTAGCAAATGAATACTAAGCAATCTTTCCAACAATGTAAAGCAAGTTCGAAACATTTCATGGTAAAAGCAGGAACATTGCGATCAAGCTCCGAACCTTGCCAAAGCTAACTGGAGCTTGAGCCGGATCTTACCAAAGCTAGTAGAACCTAGCACCAGAGCTTTCCAAAGCTAGTACAACCTAGCACTAGAGCTTACCAAAGCTAGTACAACCTAGCGCCAGAGCTAGAAAAACATGTCGAAGCTAACCAACATAAGTGGGACCTAAAAAAGCATATCGGAGCTTAACAAAGACATGCCGGAGCTATCAAAGACATGCCGGAGCTAAAGACAAAGCTCATCGAAGCTACCCAAAAACATGTTGGACCTTGAGAAACAAGTTGGACCTATTGTCGGACCTTGCAGAAGCTCGGAGCTTGAGTCAGACCTTGCTAAAAAGGATGTTTTGGCAGAATTTTAGAACTTATATCATCAAAGCCAATGTATTCAGCACACATAGGTCTCACATGTCTTAATGCAACGATAATAGGAGTGCTCGAGATTGAGGGGATGGTATTGCGTACCTGAGAAAACCGCTGGATAAAGGATTGCAGCGATTCCCCCGTTGTTTGCTTCACAGCAAACAAGTCCAATTCAATACCGGGTTGGGTGTATGAACTTCTGAAGTTGGCAGTGAATTGTTGGCATAACTCTGCCCAACTATTGATGGAGTCAGGCGGGAGACTCATAAATCATGACCTAGCAGTCCCAGTTAAAGCCACTGGGAAATAGTTGACCACCACGACCTCATTGCCCCCCGCTGCAAGTATAGCAGTGGAGTAGATTTGAAGGAACTCGGCGGGATTGACAGTCCCGTCGAATTTCTCCGGTAAATGAGGCTGGAACTTCTGTGGCCATCTTACCATGTGTAAGTGCATGACCAGGGCAGAACAGCCTCCTCCTACTCCCTGAGGAGCAGGGTTGTCCCGAGCCTCTCGTCTCTCGTGAGCACGCTTGATATGGACGCGACAGTCCTACTGCCGGTAACGGTGATCAAGTTTTGACTGCAGGTCATGAGTCGAAAGCCTAGTGAGGGTGTGGGTGCGTCGCGCCCCTGAAGGCAACGAAGTCACCTGCTGGGATGCACCACGCTGTCGGTGCTGTGACACGTGAGGACCAAGTCTTCCAGACAAGGTCCTACGTTGAGCTGTTGCCTGCCCCGAAGAGGGAGGACCTTTTTTGTTGATGGCATCGAGTGCAGTTGCAACCAGATGCTGCACATCAGCACGCTACTGCTCCATCGCACCCTAAGGTGCTTCGGGCGCTGGTGGGCGCTCCAATAGAGTTCGCGCAGCAATTAGCGTGTTCTCGGGGTTGTTGTTTGCCGATTCTGTGACCGACACAAGTACCCCATCCTGCTGTCCAGCATTGTTTGCTGGGGCAGATGGTGGTGGTGGTGGCATGACACCGCCGGGACAACGACGCCCGCTGGCTGCTTCTTGTTGGAGGGATTGCCTCCAACAGCCTGTTCAGTGCGGTTGCCGTTGGAAGATCCTGTGGCGAAGTTTACCATCTTGCGATCTCAGGCGCCCCCTACCTGGCGCGCCAAAATGTCGAAGTGTTTGAACGATACTTCACCCGGTACTACTAAATGTAGCCCGCGGAGGTTCTTTTATTGGTTTGGGCGCGTGGAGACCAGGAACAAGATGATGACATGTGGGATTTACGTGGTTCGGACCGCCTGAGCGTAATATCCTACTCCAAAGGATGTGTGTTTTGTATTGAGTGTCTCAGTATAGCTTGTGTGCGTCTCAGCTTGGATCAGATCAGATCCGATCACATGTCTCTGTACCGTGCGATGCAATCCTTTTATAGTCTAAGGACTCACCGTTGCAAGATTTTCCTGGCCCAATATATGGCCCTAACGTATTAAGAGCCTAATACATGGTCTATGAGTATTAAGAGTGATTAACGGTGTGATAACGTGCCTTAATGGCAGCGTTACCCCTATTAACAACCCACTGATCATGTGTCATTAATATAGCCTTAATGACAAATAATCAGATCTTGTAACTGCCGCCTTAACTGTCTCTTGAATGTTCGTGCTGTTGGAGATCCACCAATATTCCCGTTGGTGGAAGGTCCGGAGGATCCACACGTGGCAGCTCCGGAGCTTCCCTTCGCGGAGAGATAGGTCCGGAGCTGTTATACAGGTGGCGGCACCGGAGCTTCCCTCTACAGGAGGTTAGGTCCGGGGTCATTATCCACGCGTTAACACCGAAGCTTCTCTATGTTGGGAGTTTGGCTCCGATCTTACATTACACGTGGCAGTCCCAGAGCTACCCATATGAGGGAGGCGTGTCTACTGCCTTGTGACACGTGGGTCCTGAGAAAGCCTTCAACTCTAACAGGTGGAACTCTCTTGCACTTCTTGCGGTATCATGGGGTACCCGGTACACAGGGTACCGACAATCATCTTTTGTCATCCCGATAAATACGACATTCAAAACATCTTAAATAACTGTTGAGTTATATCTTTAACTTTGGTTACTTGATCAAAACTCAACATTTAAAAATAACTTAAAATATAGTAATTTATCTTTCACTTTGGTTACTCGACCAAATTACTATGCACTTAATTTCTTTAATCGAAGAATAATATCATTAATATCTTTCTCTTTGGTTACTCGACTAATAATGATTCTAACTTAAAAACATGACAATTTTTTTCACTTTGGTTACTCAATAAAATTCTATGTAACTTAAAATTTTTAAATGATATAGCAATTTGTCTTTCGCTTTGGATACTCGACCAAATTGCTATGATACTATAAACTTAATAATCAGCGGAAGTTTAATCTTAATGGGCATACTTAATTTCTTAATAATCTACAATAACATAATTAAATTATTTGACAAAATTTCAACATTTTCTCCGTCCAAATAACATAACTCAGTGAGGTTCAAAATAATTTTAGCCCATAGTTTAAAATCCTTAATATTCTCATCAAAATCCAAAGGCCGACTGATTTATTCTCTTAGTCAAAGCCCATTACTTAAATCTTTGAGTACAATAAAATCTTTTACGGGCGCATCCCATAATAGCTCAGCCCACACTATGGATTGGCTCAAGGCTCTTAATTAATATTTAGAAAATTGGAAAAACTTAAACAGGCCCGTAACAGCCTGCTTACGTGAGGAGATAGACCCAATTCGTGGGCCTCTTACTCAGCATGGGCAAAACTTGGTGCAGGGTTCTTTTGCCTTTGACCATAGTTGGGCGTATGGAGCCGATGGCCTGCAAACCCGTAGCTCCCCGTGGCCTGAACTTGCAGACATGTGTGCCTGCGCCCACCTCAGTACGTCCTATTTCTTTGGTCCAAAGCGTGATCGCCATTGTCCATCTTCTTCCCTAATGGAACCGACTCCGAGAAAAGGAACGAACAGGACGAGAGGGGCGCGAGTTGCTTGGTCCTGATCCATCGTTCCTAGAGTGTGGGCGCGCAAGCAACTGCATGGCTCGCGCGGGGTGCTCGCGCAACGGGTGCCGCCGTCCCAAATCCTTCAATGACGAGTGCGCCTACCTTTGGGTGACGCGTAGCCATCAAGGATTTCAACCGTGGTACATGAATCCGGCGGCCGCACGAGACGCGTTGAAGGTCCGAGTGTCGTGTGCTGCTCGACATCCTAACATGCTGCACTGCGCATGCGCATGCGCGAACGTGGGCGAGCGACGGTTGATGCGTCATCAATCTGTTGGCCGTGGTAGGTACAAAACTCGGGTGGCCTCAACACGACACACTCATTCCTCCGGTTCTTTTCTTCCTTACCTGATATAAATTTTCTTACTTTACTGTTATATTAATCCGATAATCCAAATCTAGATCAGTCCAAAAGTTAGTTATTCTCTTAATTGAAAATCAAGACCTGAAATCATTGTTAGGAATACTGAGATCACGAGGATCTTAATTAGCCACTTAAATTAAGTGGATCCATATTTAATAATCATAATTAAGAGTTAGAACTTATCTCCTTAGTTCTTTATGCGGCCATAATTCCATAGAGGCGACGGCGGCGTATGAAGACTTGTAATCTTGCGTAGACGATGAAGAACATGTGAGAAACCTCCTCCTCGTTTTCTCAATCGATTTGATCGGATACTTAGTGTCATAGATGTTTTGTATGCAATATTATATCATACACAATTGAGTGCATCCCTCATATATTTATACTTGCCCATAGCGTAAGCGGAGGCCTCTCAACCTTTGGGAATGGTCATGTCCCCCGATCATGGACACGACTATTCATTAGATTGTTTCTTTTCAATTAAAATACATATTAATTGTGTTTTGATCCATATTCACACATACTAACACTTTCTTCTATCACTCGTCCATGTACCACCTTCAAATAGAAAATTTAGAAATATATAAAAACACACGGGATTGAAGTTGCACATCTTGTGAAATAGAAGTTTCGCGGACTTCTAGCGTGAAGGCCCATCACGATCCTGCCTGGCTACTGATCGTACATTGGGGATCAGGAGGCAGCTTCTAGGGAGGGAACTTGAACTGGAGACTGGCATTGAGGAGTGTTTGAGGAACAACTCGTCACTCCTCTGCTGCAGAGAAACAGAGGCGTATTGTTATTTCTCTGCTAGCTGGCCAGATCTGAAGAAGCCAACATCATACCACTAGAGGATTCGAGGGTAATCCATTTTTTCTTGCACTGGCACCATACACGCAATGGAAGTGGAAGAACGGATTGCATCGTGGAGGGAAATGCGCACCGTGGAACACTCTTTATTACTCTTATCCCAAATTACTTATCACTCTCTAGTTTATTTTTGAACTACAGTGACAAATAATTTAGGATGAAAAGAGTAATAAAATTGAGCAAACTCGACTCACTCTCGCACCGAATGAGAAATTTCTTTCTTGCAGCATGGAGGGGAAGGACGCTGATCTACGGACGGATGGTAAAGACCCTACGCGCAATCTGCTATATGTCAAAATTGAGAGTATGCAAATGTAGGGATGAACCAAGCTGAGAAAAAATAAATTGTATTCCGTGGTTCGATGATCAAAGCCGTCAGGCCAGACTCACTCCTGCACCGAATGAGAGACTATTCTCAAGCGAATTTGAGGATGAAAACAAAGGACTGGATGTGATCTTTTGCCAAACTTGTATGGTTCGTGATAAGTCACCAAGCAAAAACTTGTTGGATAATGAGTACTCTAGTCCTCTTCCGAACTTGAATGGGCAAGCCGTGAATGATACGGATCTCGGTGGTACTGAGATCATCGTTCTTACATGGTCTCAAGGTACATCAACACTGTAGGAGGATTGCCTTAAACATAGAATATGCAATATTCGATCGAAGGCTGAAAAAAGTATGACAGAAGAGGTATTCTTATTAGACCCTAGAAGGGCCCTTTACCACGGCCAAAACCTACAACAGTTGTGGTATTGGGTGATTTTCTGCCGAAGATCAATACGAATAGACATGCTGAGATTAACAAAAATAAGAATACAGGGCAGTCGGAATTGATCCTAAAGGCTAAACCATACGGCAGAGCTAGACTTGATCCAGCCTAGTACCGACTGGCAAGGCTGATGGAGACAAAAAAAAAGGTGTCTGGACAATCACCTGGCCCAGTTAAGACTGAATAAGAAAACTTTTCCCACAAAATATTACCCTGGCCGGCTGTTACACGGAAAGGGAACATATCACAAAAATCGGAGCCGGCACAGCGGCAGCGTCAAAAGGCGCGCTAAAATAGCACCAGCAGCAGCGTCGCGCTACATATGACGCTTACTGTAGTAGCCGGTATGAAGAGAGATAGGAAGGGAGGATGAATAAAGGAAGGGAAAAAAAGAAAGAAATAAAGAAAAAAGAATAAAATAGGTAAGAGTTGATATAGAGGTGTGATATAGAGGTGCACGAACATGAGAAACTAAACTGTAAAGCAGAAAATCTTTTAAAGATAGGATATAGAGTTCTACGAATGTGAGCAATCTTAGTCAGATGGAACAGAATAAGGAGGTATACCTGAGCTGCCGGCAGAAAAAGGAAAGGAAAACGAATTCCAAAACACCTCCTGTGCACCAGTGGAATTCTCTAGCCCTTAGAGAGTTGCCACGCATCTACAACAACCTGCAACTGTACATTTGCTTTCGCCTCCTAGCGTGCCATTACCATAAAGCAAGGTCTCTGGTAAAATTGAGGATGGCACACTGAGAGGAGGCGTCCAGACCCAGACAAACGCTTCTTCGCATCAGGGTCTAAGCAAGATGGTGAGGTGTCGGAGATTCTTGCGACACCAGCGCAACAAACTGATGCTGCTTGGCGCAAGACGATATCAAGGGTGTGCCGCAGTTCTACCGCATCACTAGGAAATATACGAGTACAGAGATCGCGCAGCGCAACAGAAGATCTAGTAGTAGATGCACGTCGGCGTATAGGAGGTAGACGACCCTGCCCGTCTCCTCCTCGTCCTCGCCACGGCAGCGATTAGACGATCATGTTCCTCTCCTTCACGTCCTCGTCAAAGCAGCGAGTTCACAATGACGTCGTCGTAGCTGATTAGCGCAGCAGTAGTAGCAGCGCCTCGATGGAGTCCACAGGTACGAGGAGGAACGCCGTGCGTCAGCATGCTAGCACCGCGCATGCAGCAAGAGCTTCGGTGTGAGGCCTGGGAGGGATGGCGGCTAGGGCTATCACGCTGTGGAGTACCGCTATCACGCTGTGGAGTAATCCGCCCCTAACTCTACCTCTCGTATTTATAAGCGTACTAATGAGTTTTTCGGTCGCAGACCTATTAGTACATTAACTGCTTTTGGATCAAATATTCAACAATAGGGTTTAATCCGAATTATTATGATTGCCTCTTGGGCATATTACCAACAATCTCTCACTTGCACTAGAGACAATCGTATAGCCAAACTTTCGATATTCCAATCCTTAAGTGGGTGCCCTGTTAGGTTCGTGTGCAGTGGATTGTGAATGAAAACTGTTTTCAATCACAAGCCAATAGAGTTACCTAGCAAGACATACCGACTCTCGAATGTACATAAAGATCATATCGGCTGAACCTAGATACATTCACATGCTAATCTCTTCTCCTCACGCTACGAATTAAGCTCAAGACGAGATGTGTGCAATCCTTGTGATAGCTCGACCATTCACTCGATCAAATAGTTGATTCATTACATGACTAACTTTTAGTCATTATGATTAACCTTTAATCATAGCATGACAATGCACTTTCCAATCCAACTACCTCGAGGGGCCCAAAGATATCGCTCCTGCTATTTGGGAGGGGCAAATCACATCTTGATCTGCACACATGCCATTCCATTTTTTATTATGTACCCAAAGACTACTTTTATGACTATCCAGTTATGAAGTAGAGTTTGCTAGTACACAGTGAGAAACAATGGCAACCTCAGGTCTAAGGATATAGCAGGTGATCATCAATTAATAAATATGCTAGTCTGTGTGTCATTATTATCTCATATAATGATATAACTCGTCATCATTTAGAGTAACATTACATTAACAAAGAGTTTCACGAACATATCACATACTTGATGATCAATGTAAATAATTATTACTCATATAACAATTTATTTAATAGTATGAAAACATAGCTATGACATAAGCCTCCCACTACACACTATAATCACCGATATAAGTATCTAGTACTCATAGATCTCGTGTGCACCTCATGCTTTGGTTGTGGAAGAGGCTTTGTTGTCAATGGATCTGTAACATTCAAATACGTGTGCACCTTGCATATTTTTACATCATCTCGATCGATGCCCTCTCGAATGGGTTGATAGAGTTGTGGTATATGTTTGGATCTTTTGTGTGATCTAGACTCCTTTGCCTGTGCGATGGCTCCACTATTGTCACAATAGAGATCCACAGGACTGGACGCACTAGGAACAACACCCAACTTAGAAACAAATTTTTCTGATCCAAACAACTTCCTTTGCAGCTTCAGAAGCTGCAATATACTCTGCCTCCGTCTTTGAATCTGCTAATGTATATTGTTTGGAACTTTTAAAGCTCATTGCCCCTCCATTAAGGCAGAATACAAAACCGGATTGCGATCTGTAATCATCCTTGTTTGTTTTGAATCTAGCATCGGTTTAACCTTTTACAATGAGCTCTTCTTCACCTCCAGACACAAGAAACACATCTTCAGTTCTTCTCAAGTACTTAAGGATGTTCTTAACAACTGTACAATGAGCTTCATCATAATCCGATTGATACCTGCTCGTGAAGCTTAGAGCATATGATACATCTGGGCGTGTAGTTGCATGATATACACGATGGATCCAATAGCCAAAGCATAAGAAATTACTCTCATCCTCTTTTGCTCATCAAGTATCAAAGGACACTGAGTCTTGCTTAAAGTAATGTCATGTGACATTGGCAAGGAACCTTTTTTTAATCTTGCATATCGAACCAATTCAATATCTTGTCAATATATGCATCTTGGCTTAATCCAATTAGCCTTTTAGATCTATCTATATAGATCTTTATGCCCAAAATGTACGCTGCCTCTTCTAATTTCTTCATTGGGAAACTTTTTCTTAATGAGAATTTACCATCACCAAGCATTGGAATGTCATTTCCAATCAATAAATATCATCAACATATAGGACCATAAATACAATTGCGTTTCGGCTAAACATCTTGTAAATACAAGGTTCTTCTACGTTCTTGGTGAAACCAAATCCTTTGACAATTTCATGAAAACGTAGATTCCAACTCTGATATGCTTGCTTCAATCCATAAACGGACTTTTGAAGTTTGCATATTTTACTAGCATTTTTAGGATTGACAAAACCATCAGGTTGTGTCATGTACACATCCTTAGTCAAACTTCTATTAAGGAAAGCTGTTTTGGCACCCATCTGCTATATTTCAAAAATCAAATATGCAACAACTGCTAGGAGAATCCGCAAATACTTTAGCATTGCGACTAGTGAGAATGTTTCACCATAAATTTGTTTCAAACCTTTTGCCACCAATCACGCTTTATACATTTGAACATTTTCATCCATATCTGTCTTTTTTATTGAAAATCCATTTACAATCGATAAGTCTCACACCTTCGATTGGATCAGCCAAGTTGGAATCCATGAACGCTCTCACATGACATACAACATGATTCTCGTTCACGGATCCAAGTTTGGATTCCATGGCTCCAAGCCATTTCTTAGATTTGGGTCCCTTTATTGTTTTGGTATAGGTTGTAGGCTCATTATATTCCAACAATACCATGTCATGTTGTTTCGCTGTTAGAAGCGTTAACTTTTCAGCCGCACGACGTGCCCTCGTAGACCTCTGTGGGGCTGGTGTTTCATCAACTGGTTGCACAACATCATGTACATTCTGTATAAGACTAGTGGGTGCTGAAATATTTTTAGGTATTTCTTGAATTTCTTCAAGATGCACCTTGCTCCTACTAAATCCTTTTGAGAGAAACTCTTTCTCCAAGAAGACACCATTACAAGTGGTAAACACTTTACCCTCTATTTTATTATAAAAATAATATCATTTGATTTCCCTAGGATATCCCACAAAGAAGCATTTGTCTTATTTGAGAGTGAGTATGTCTTACGTCAAACGTTTGACATAAGCATCACACCCCAAACTTTTAGGAAAGACAATCTAGGATGTTTCCTGGTCCACGCCTCATATGGTGTCATCTCAAGAGACACTCTGTTTAGTGAAAATGCAGTAGTTTCAAGAGCATAACCTCAAAAGGATAGTGAAAGATCAGTTTGGCTCATCATCGACCTAACCATGTCTAACAAGGTTTGGTTCCTCCGCTTGGAAACCCCATTCTATTCAGGCATTTAAGCTGGAGTCAACTGTGGAACAATTCCACACTCTTTAAATGATCATAGAATTCATGGCTCAAATATTCACCCCACGATCAGATCGTAGAAGTTTAATTGTCTTGCCTAATTGATTTTGTACTTCATTATGAAATTCTTTGAACATCTCAAAGGATTCAGACTTGTGCCTCATATGGTAGACATATCCATATCTGCTAAAGTCATCGGTAAAAGTAATGAGATACTAGAAACAACCTCTGGCTATTGAACTAATTGGTCCACATACATCAAAGTGTATAAGTCCCATGAGACACCCGGTTCTGAAGCTGAACCAAGCATGATGCATATGTGTGCCCAAGATATTTAACACAAATACACAAGTGATTCACAAATGATAAATAGATAATTACTACAGCCTAAATTATTAAATAAGTACTTTTATTAAAATTTTCAAATAATCCTCAAATTACAAGTCTAATTATCAATATTGACTATAACTACAGCGGAAATAATCTAAGTATGAAGCTAAGCGACTAAGCAAACTAAGAATAAGGGGTAGCACGACTCCAATCAACTCCACAGGTAAGTCGACGGCAGCACACAACCTAGTACACCGCATTATCATCACGATACTCCCAGACATCACCCGAAACTGCTGGTGGGGGAATTGCAAAGGTGAGTACATGTAGTACTCAACATGTGTGGGAAAGTAATGACATGTAGCTTAAACAAGGCATGAATAATAAATAATGACTAATTGTTGAAAAGTACTTTTAAAAACAGGTAAAAAGCATCTTACTTGTCTATGTGAAATAATTCCATGATAGCCCACATACATAATATGAAACCGGCATTAATTATTCATCCATACTCTGGATTCTCACTTTCATCAATAACCATATCCATTTATCACAATTTAATCCATAACCATAACCAATACCAAACAATCCAAAATACCAAGTTTCCCACTAATCATGTGAGGGTCCAAGTTGCTAATGACCACTAGCACGGCATCATGATAGTTTTAGACACACTCTGCAGAGGTTGTACCACTTTACCCACATGTTTGTGATTTCATCACCTTTCAGTGACTAAGCACCTCCCTTATGTCGTCTTACACTTCCTTTGGTGTGTGGCCAAGAGATCCCAAAATAGCTTTTACAAAGGGACTACTAGCATATATGGACCCACTAAGGTTTCACCAGGAGGCTTGAATCTCCATTCTCCCACTCACGGGCCCCCTCATGTTCCATGCAGATCCCAGGGTAGCCCTTCTCGACTCCCATTCCCCGCACCATCCAATGGTCCATACAATACCAGCAGCACACCTAATTATTCAGCTATGCTGCACCCATACTTAGCCTTGTGGTAGCACTGTAAATCCTGGATGGTAGCTCCATGAACCAGTCCTTAGATCTAAAGCAAGCAAAACCACCATAACATCCAACCTAGTCCACAATACATGCTTGCTTAGATCTCTCAAGTCTCATGTTTACCAATTTACCATATTCATCAATCCACATTATCCATATGTGCATTAATCCATAATAAAGCCATTTGGTAGTTTTCCCATCCCAATTAATTAAATCGAAGCAAAAAGGTAAAAAGTCCTTCCTGACTCTCTACAATATATCCCAAGCAACAAGGATGATCAAAAAAGACTAGTAAACACCTATTTTTGGGTTCCCATTAATTTGACACAAGCATGCAGTTTTGCAAACTAAATATCTAAAAACAGGATCAATATGATCAAGGACACTTGACTTGCTCTTGAGCTTGGTTAGGATCAAAGACTTCAAAATTCTGGTGCTGGAGGTCCTCGGCAGCACCGTCTAGAGCAAAACCTTCTATTCCGCGCAACGAACATACAAAATAGATATTAAAATCAATAAATGCTCATATATTGCTCAATATGCCATGTTATGCATGATTAATGCAATTGTGAGGTAAAACTTGTCAATGAGTTGCTATTAATGTTTACTATCTGGTTCTAATAGTTTTTAAAAAGTTTGTACAGATTTAGAATTGATTCGAGTCAAATTGGAATTAATTTAGCCTAAAACAGATTCAGGTAACGAACAAGTCCGGTTTCGTGGGCCGAACTAGTCCGCCCTAATCGGAACTGGAATTTATGGTTTTTGTGATCTGCGAGAATTGGGTTTGAATTTGCATGGAAAAGGGAAAGTAGAAGATGTACCACATGTGTAGAATCCCAAGGATCAAGAATTGAGTGCAATACTTGAATCTTGGCGATCTAGGGTGGATGATAGAGAGTTGATGGAGAGTTGAGGGTGAATTGGTGATGAAGAATGAAACGTCGATGAAGATCTTGCTTGATTGATCCTTCTTCATGTTCTCCCTCTCCACCTTGCTTCTAGATCTTTTCTTGATGACGGCTCCCACAAACTAGGGTTTGTGTTTCTTTTAATTGTGGAAAAGAGGTGAAAAATTGGGGCGTTGGGTTGCTTATATAGAGGTGGAGAGGTAGAGTTTGATGAATTTCGTGTTTAAGGCGGTGGAGGCCATGTAGGGGTCCCACATGGGTTCCACAGGGGTTAGGCACGATGTTCTCGGGCCCAATTAAGGTAATTACCCAAAAACAAGTCGTGGAGGAAAAGATTGAATCCGAGTCGCGCACACCGAACAAGTCCGCTAGAGGGCGATAGTAGTTCGATGTTGGACAGAGACGAAAATGGTCAAGTCTGTTAGTAGGTACGAACAAGTCCGGTCTTGTCCAGAGAGCAAAATGGACAATTCCAACATAGATCGGACAAGTCTTGGGATTTGACAACTTATTCAAAAACTATGCCAAGGATTGGACTAGTCCGCACTAAATCACGTACAAGTCCGGAATGGAATAGAGACTTAATCGGACTAGTCCGCAGCAAAAACAGACAAGTCCGGAGGGGCATCATAGGAGAAAACTAGACTAGTCCGGGTACAAACCGGACAAGTCCGTACTTATACAAACTTTTAAGTGCTGTTTTGCTTCTAGTTCATTTTAAACTTGTTCGTTTCTATGTTGCTTAATACTAAACATGTAAAAGAATGTACGCAATGCATGATGAATGAAAATGAGGGTGTTACAAACCTACCCCTCTTAAAATGAATCTCGCCCTTGAGATTCGACGAAGAAGGAAAGAGATAGGGAAATTCCTCCTTGAGATTATCTTCTAGTTCCCACGTTGCTTCCGATTCTGTATGATGCTTCCATTGTACTTTGCACCATCGAATGACCTTGTTTCTCGTGACCCTCTCTTTGGTTTCCAAGATTTTTACCGGTTGCTCGACATAAGTCAAATCTACCTCCAATTCCAATTCTTCCATTGGCACTTGTTCTTCCGGTACCCTTAAGCACTTCTTGAGCTGTGAAATGAGAAACACATCATGGACATCGGAGAGGTGTGCTGACATCTCCAGTTTATATGCTACTTCTCCAAGTTTGGCCAAAATCTTGAATGCTCCATTATAGCGGGGTGCCAACTTGCCCCTGAAATTAAACCGCTTATGACCTCGCATCGATGACACTTTAAGGTATACGAAGCTTCCCACTTCAAAGGCTAAGTTTCTCTGCCTATTATCCGGGTAGCCCTTTTGTCTTGATTGAGTAGCCCTCAAATATTCACGGATTACCTGAACTTTCTTTTCAGCCTCTTGTATCACATCAGGCCCAAACACTTGAGTTTCTCCTGTCTCATTCCAAAACAATGGTGTTCTACACCTCCTCCCATACAAGCTTCATATGGTGACATTTTCAAACTTGCTTGATAACGGTTGTTGTAGGAGAACTCAACATATGGCAGACTTTTGTCCATATTTCATCCATACTTCAACGCACAAGCCCTTAACATGTCCTCCAAAATGTGATTTATTCTCTCGGTTTGCCCATCCGTTTGAGGATGATATGCAGAACTGAAATTTAATTGAGTTCCCATCGACTCGTGCAGCTTTTGCTAGAACCTTGATGTAAATTGGGAACCTCTATCGGACACTATTCTCTTGGGTACTCCGTGTAAGCACACTATTCTTCCCATATACAATTCTGCCAACTTTGCTCCACCACTGGTAGTCTTGATAGGAATGAAATGAGCTGATTTCGTCAACTGATCCACAATAACCCATATCAAGTCATAACCAGACTAGGTTCGCGGTAATCCAACTATGAAGTCCATACCGATTTCTTTCCACTTCAACGCCGAAATCTTTAATGGATGCAATAATTCAGCTGCCTTTGGCGTTCGACTTTGAACCATTGGCACACATCACTCAAAGCTACATACTCAGCTATGTCCTTTTTTATGCTAGCCCACTAATAACATGTCTTCAAGTCTTTGTACATCTTTGTACAACCGGGATGAATTGAGTAAGTTGAACCATGTGCCTCCTTTAATATTCTTTCACGAAGGTGCTTCGCATTAGGCACAACAATCCTCTTCTCAAGCCATTGAGTACCTTGGTTATCCTCATCAAATCTGAATTCTCTCCCTTCTTGGGTTCTTTCTTTGATTTTCTTGATTTCCTCATCCTTGGCCTAACCTTCTTGGATTTATTGCTCCAAGGTCGTATTTAACTCCATTATTCACATCTCATTCACAAATCCAAAATTTAATCGTTCAAACTCCTTGCATAGCTCGGATGGCAGCTCTCGAACCATGAGTTGGTGGCTTACTCCTTTCTGACTCAAAGCATAGGACACTACATTAGCCTTCCCTGGGTGGTAATTGATTCCCACATCATAATCCTTAATGAGTTCGAACCATCTCCATTGCCTCAAATTCAGATCCGTTTGGGTGAAAATGTACTTGAGGCTCTTGTGATCCGTGTAAATCTCACAGCTAGGCCAAGAATGTAATAACTCCAAATCTTCAAGGCATGCACTACGGCTGCAAGTTCGAGATCATGTGTAGGATAATTCTTCTCATGTTTCTTTAACTGCCTCGATGCATAAGCTACCACTTGTCCTTCTTGCATGAGCACACATCATAGTCCCTGTCTTGATGCATCTCCATAGATATCGAAGCTTTTGCTCACATCCTACAAAACTAAGACCGGTGCGGTGGTTAACCTCTTCTTTAGCTCCTCAAAACTGTCTTGCAAGCTGGAGTCCATTGGAATGCCTTCCCCTTCATTAGCAATTCTGTCATTGGCTTGACTATTTTGTAAAAGTCCTTGATGAACTGACGGTAATATCTAGCCATTCAAAGAAAACTCCTAATTTCCTTTATATTCTGTGGCGGTTCCCATTTGAACATGTCCCTCACTTTTCTTGGGTCAACCGATACTCCTCCTCCCGAGATGATATGACCTAAAAATGATACTTCCCTTAACCAGAACTGGCACTTGCTGAATTTGGCATATAACTGATGTTCCCTAAATTTCTGCAATGCAAGCCTCAAATGCTCCTCATGCTCCTCTTCACTCTTGGAGTAGATCATGACATCATCAATGAACACTACCACGAACTTATCCAAGTACCCCATGAAGACCTTATTCATGAGGTACAAAAAGTATGCACGTGCATTCGTCAATCCAAAAGACATAACAGTGTACTCATAAGATCCATACCGTGTCCGAAAAGCTATTTTGGGGATATCCGATGGTCTAATATTCATTTGGAAGTAGCACGGCCACAAATCGATCTTGGAGAAAACACATGCACCCTTCATCTAGTCGAACGAATCCTCTATACGGGGCAATGTATACTTGTTCTTGATCATCACCTCATTAAGAGTTTGGTAATCCACACACATCCTTTGGGATCCATCCTTCTTATCCACATAAAGCACTGGGGCTTCCCAAGGTGAAGAGCTTGGTCGGATGAAATCCTCTCTAGCCGCTCTTGAATTTGCTTCTTGAGATCCGCTAATTCCATAGGAGGCATCCTATATGGCCTCTTAGCTATAGGTGCAGTTCTAGGTATTAATTCAATAACGAACTCTATGTCACGATATGATGGCATACCTGGCAACTCATCCGGAAATACATCTGAATACTCACGAACAACTGGAATGCTCTCCAGGGTCACACTTTCGACATGACTCAGCGTTGCTTTATCCGTCGTGGGTTGGGCTATCTCAACTTCAATGTGGGTGCTATGCTCACTTGTCAATTGCACAATCCTCTCGGCACATTGAATAACTCCATTGTACTTGCTCAGTCGGTCCATACCAAGTATTATGTCTATTCCTTGGGAATCCAAGACTATATGATTCGCGAGAAAGTCTACCCCCTTGTTTTGATACTGACTCTCGGATACACTATATTTGTCCTCATCTAACCCCAAGAAGATTTTACCAACATAGTGTTTTTCAAATGAGCTATAGGCATATTATACTTGGCAACATACTTTGATGATATGAATGAATGAGATGCTCCAGAATCAAATAAAACAGTCGTGGGGTTGGAGTTGGCGAGGAACATACCAATCACAACGTCATCCGCTTGTTGGGCATTCTCAGTAGAGACATGATTAACATTGCCACGAGTGACATTCTGCTTTCCACGGCTGCCTCGTGGTGCTCCTCCATACGGCCGTGGGTTCTGCCCGGGTGCATTGTTCATTGGTCCATAGTTTCTCTTGGGGCACTGACTTGCGAAGTGTCTAGCTTCTCCACAAACATAGCATGTCTTGCCGCCCAAAGCACTAGGGAAACTCGAGCGCTGCTGACCCTGAGGGTTATTTACCATATTGGGGCGTGATTCATAAGGCGCAGGCTGGCGAGACGCTTGCATAACAGGGTGCTGCTGCTGCTGGTTTGGGCGTGGAGGATAAGCAGCTCGATAAGCAGGAGCGGAGGGGTTGTAGTATGGCGCATTTGGCGGCGCAAAGCGAGGAAAAACATTGCTCCCTTGTGGCTGCCCTTGGTATGGAGTCTTCCTCTTGTTAACTGGTTCCATCTCACGAACCTTGTTTTCCACCACAATGGCATTGTCCACAAGCTTCTGGAAATTGGCATAGTTGCAGTTGAGCAATTGGACTTGAATTTTATTTTTAAGCCTCTCATAAACAAATACTGATTGCGACTGTCTTGGTTGACAACTTTTGGCGCATACCTTGAGAGTTCAGTGAATTTATTGAGATACTCACTTAAACTCGACCTTCCTTGCCTTGAGTTCTCTAATTACAGCCTCTTTAGGATCATAACACATTCAGGAACGAAGTGATAGCAGAACTTCTCCTTAAATTCAGCCTAAGTGATCCTCTCTTGATTTTCATGGGTGTTGCAAAGCGAGTGCCACCAATCCGCAGCTGCTCCAACTAGTTGATGAGAAGCAAAGAGAACCTTGTCCCTTTCATTGCATTGGACAATAGCGAGATTCTTCTCCACGGATTTCAGCCAATCATAGGCTTCCATAGGGTCAGTGGCTTGAGCAAAAGTTGGTGGCCTAGTACTCATAAACTCTCCCAATCTGTTATGAGGCAGTGGGCGTGGTGGTGGTGGAGGCATGTGGGGCTGATTCTAATTATTGGCCTGCAGCTGTCCTAAAGTCTGCATCATGATGTGCATAAGCTGATTTTGCATAGCCAACAACTGCTGAAGGTTGACAACCTCAGGTACAGGTCCATTGTTGTTCTGAGGTGCTCCATTGTTCTCCTCCTCACCATTGGCATTCCTCTGGTTGCGAGTCCTCGCCATCTGAAGAAAGAGCAAGAGAGAAGAATTTATAAAATGTCCCCAACTATATGCATCGAGGGATATGAAACTAAGCAACTACCTATACTAGCCTACATATATGTGACAAATGCTAAAGCATCCCACAATCCTCTATAAGCACACAAGCGACATTATATAGCAATCAGCAAGCCAAACAAACCACAATGTTTCGTGAGTGTTCATGTGTGCTCTAAAGTGTCCATTCTATATAAGCTGCATCCTACGGTCAACCAATGGCTCTGATACCGATTTGTGACACCCGGTTCCGAAGCTGAACCAAACGTTATGCATATGTGTGTCCAGGATGTTTAACACACATACACAAGTGATTCACAAATGATAAACAGATAATTACCACATCTAAAATTATTAAATAAGTACTTTTATTAAAATATTCAAATAATCCTCAAATTACAAGTCTAATGATCAATATTAACTATAACTGCAACGGAAATAATCTAAGTATGAAGCTAAGCAAATAAGCAAACTAAGCATAAGGGGTAGCGTGGCTCCAAGAAACTCCACAGGCAAGTCGACGGCATCACACAACCTAGTACCATGCATTATCATCACGATACTCCCAAACATCACCTAAAACTGTTGGTGGGGGAATTGCAAGGGTGAGTACATGTCGTACTCAGCAAGTGTGAGAAAGTAATGACATGTAGCTTAAACAAGGCATGGATAATAAATAATGGCTAATTGCTGAAAAGTACTTTTAAAAATAGGTAAAAAGCATCTTACTATGTCTATGTGAAATAGTTCCATCATAGCCCACATACATAATATGAAACCAGCATTAATTATTCATCCATACTCCAAATTCTCACTTTCATCAATAACCATATCCATTTATCACAATTCAATCCATAACCATAATCATAACCATAACCAATACCAAACCATCCCAAATACCAAGTTTCCCAATAAACATGTGAGGGTCCATGTTGCTAATGACTGCTAGCACGGCTATCATGATAGTTTTAGACACACTCTGTAGAAGTTGTACCACTTTAACCACATATTTGTGATTCCGTCACCTTTTAGTGACTAAGTACATCCCTTATGCCGTCTCACACTTCCTTTGGTGTGTGGCTAAGAGATCACAAAATAGCTTTTACAAAGGGACTACTAGCATATATAGACCCACTACGGATTCACCAGCAGGCTTGAATCTCCATTCTCCCACCCATGAGCCCCCTCATGTGCCATGCGGATCCCAGGGTATCCCTTCTCGACTCCCATTCTCCACCATCTAATGGTCCATACAATACCAGCATCACACCTAAATATTCAACTATGCTGCACCCATACATGGCCTTGTGGTGGCACTGTAAATCCTAGATGGCCGCTCCACGAATCGGTCCTTAGATCTAAAGCAAGTAAAAACACCATAACATACAACCCAGTCCACAATCCATGCTTGCTTAGATCTCACAAGTCCCATGTTTACCAATTTACCATATTCATCAATTCATATCCATACGTGCATTAATCCATAATTAAGCCATTTGGTAGTTTTCCCATGCCAATTAATTAAAGCAAAGCAAAAAGGTAAAAAGTCCTTCCCACTCTCTACAATATATCCCAAGTGACAAGGATGGTCAAGCAAGACTAGTAAACACCTATTTTTGGGGTTCCCATAAATTTGACACAAGCATGCAGTTTTGCAAACAAAATATTTTTAAAAAGGATCCATATGATCAAGTACACTTGCCTTGCTCTTGAGCTTAGTTAGGATCAAAGAATTCAAAATTCGGGTGCTGGAGGTCCTCGATAGCACCCTCTGGAGCGAAACCTTCTATTTCCGTGCAATGAACATACAAAACAGACATTACAATCAATAAATGCTCGTATATTACTCAATATGCCAAGTCATGCATGATTAATACAATTGTGAGGTAAAACTTGTCAATGAATTGCTATTAATGTTTAATAACTGGTTCTAATAGTTTTTAACAAGTTTGGACAGGTTTGGAATTGATTTGAGTCAAATTGGAATTAATTCAGCCTGAAACAAATTCAAGTATCGGACAAGTCCGGTTTCAGGGACCGCACTAGTCTGCCCTGATCAGAACTATAATTTAAGGTTTTTGTGATATGCAAGAATTGGGGTTGAATTTGCATGGAAAAGGAAAAGTAAAAGATGTACCACGTGTGTAGAATCCCAAGGATCAAGAATTGAGTGCAACACTTGAATCTTGGCGATTTAGGGTTGATGATAGAGAGTTGAGGGTGAATTGGTGATGAAGAATGAAAAGTCGATGAAGATTTTGCTTGATTGATCCTCCTTCGTGTTCTCCCTCTCCCCCTTGCTTCTGGATCTTTTCTTGATGATGGCTCCCGCGAACTAGGGTTTGGGTTTCTTTCAATTGTGGAAAAGAGGTGAAAAATTGGGGTGTTGGGTTGCTTATATAGAGGTGGAGAGGTAGGGTTTGATGGATTTCATGTTCAAGGCAATTGAGGCCGTGTAGGGGTCCCACATGGGTTCCACGGGGGTTAGGCACGACGTTCTTGGGCCCAATTAAGGTAATTTCCCAAAAACAAGTCGTGGAGGAAAGGATTTAATCCGAGTCGGGCACACCGGACAAGTCCGCTAGAGGGTCAGACTAGTCCGATGTTGGACAGAGACGAAAATGGTCAAGTCTGGTAGGAGGTACGGACAAGTCTGGTCTTGTCCAGAGAGAAAAACGGACAAGTCCAGCATAGATTGAACAAGTCCGGGGATTTGACAACTTATTTGAAAACCATACCAAGGATCGGACTAGTCCGCACTCAATCATGGACAAGTCCGAAATGGAACAGAGACATAATTTGACTAGTCCGCAGCAAAAACGGACAAGACCAGAGGGGCATCAGAGGGGAAAACCGCACTAGTTCTTCATCAACTCTCCATGACCAATGTTCTCCGTCTACGTTCGCTGCCAATTAATCATCAATGGATCCAGACACCAAATTTCACGTGCTACGCCCAATCTAGGACCATTGAACCGTTGCACTCATGGTAACTATCCTAGATCCAACTTTCCACATTGATTTTGACCCCTTACCTGATTCAAATCATGCCCTAGCTGGGATTTCGCAAAACCCTCGACCATAGTGGACTTGTCGGTCCAGAGCGGACTAGTCCGGTCCAGAGCGGACATGTCCAGCCCTTGTGTGAACTAGTCCGATTTCTAAATTCCAGAAAATCCTAAAAACTTCCACCAATTTCCTGTAAATGACAAGAAACTTACGCGAACACATAAAACATAATTGTACCCAATTAGTAACAATAGTAGTAACTTAGTAACATGTATTGCCATATAATTGCATTATTCATGCATATCATGGCATATTGTATAATATATGAGCATTAATTGATTGTAATGTTGTTTTGCTTGTTTGTCGGATGGAATAAAAGGAAACTCTCAATAGGGTACTTATGAGGACCTTCAATACCAGAACTTTGAAGCTCTCGATCAAACCAGCCACCAGAGCAAGGCAAGTGCCTTTGAACATTTTGATATTGTTTTTGAAATGTTTTATTCTAAACTTGTATGCTTATGTCAAATTGACGAGAAAACCTATGATAGGAGTTTAATAGACTTGTATGACCATCCTTGTCGCTCAGGACATAATGTAGAGAATCAGGAATGGTATGTTACAGTTTTTGCTTCACTTTGCTTAATTGGGATCGGAAAGAACTAAACAACTTGATCATGAACTTTTGATATTGTGAGCTGTGTAGGATGATGGTAATGACCCTTAGCGACATGGAACCTGGGGATCTAAGCAAGCCGGATATATGGAATGGGTTGGATGATTTGGTGGTTTTGCTTGCTTTATATCTAGGGACCGGTTTGTGGCACACATACAATGCCACCAAAGGGCCAAGTATGTGTGCGGCTTAGCTAATTAATTAGTGTATTGCCAGCATCATTCGAATCATTTTGTAGGACTAGAAATGGGAGTCAGTTGGATTTTCAATAGTGGCGGGACTGCCCTGGGATCCGAATGGCTCAAGAGGGGGCTCTTGGATGGATGTGCTCAGTTGTAAGACATCACCTCTGGTGAAATCTTAGTGGGACCGCACATGCTGGTAATCATTTTGTAAAGGCTATTCTGTGATCTCTTGGCCACACACCAATGGAAGTGTGAGACGGAGTAATGGAGATTCTTTACTCACTGAAAGGTGATAAAATCACGTGCTTGTGGGTAATGTTCTGCCACCTCTACAGAGTATAAAACTATAATAATAGCCATGCTCCCGGTCATGAGCAACTTGGACCCTCACATGATTAGAGTTATGGACTTGAGTATGTTTGATTAATGGTTGACAATGGGAATGGTCAAGTTGGGTTATGTTTAAATGGACATGAATGATTACGGATGAATGTGGATGGTTATGGTTAATGATATGGATTGGTTATGAATGGTTAAGAGTGGCAAATGAGAAGGTTGGATATGGTATTTGTTGGTTTACTTTAATTATGTTGGGATTTAACTCACCTAGTAATATTGAGTTGCATTTTAACTTTTGTAAATTAAAAGTGCTTTTTTGCAATGAACTATTATTATCGTCCCTGTTTAAGCTACATGTCATACTTTCTTGCAGTTGCTGAGTATGACATGTGCTCACTCTTGCTATTTCCACATTAATTCAGCTAACAGGTTACAATTTGGAGTATCCATAGGATTTTGAGGAGTACTAGGTGTGCGTGTTACCGTGAAATGCCGGTGTGCTGTTGTCTACTAGTTGCTTAGTTTTTCCGTTGCAATATTATTAGGGCATGTTATTTGAGACTAATTAGATATTGTAATAAGGTACTATTTAATATTCTAGACATGGTCATAATCTGAATATCGTTTGTGATGCATTCGTGTATGTGTGACGTACATCCTGGACACACATATGCACTGCACTTGTTTCATTCTCGAAACCGAGTGTCACAAATTGGTACCAGAGCCGTGTTTGACCGTAGGATGTGAGCCGAGGTAGAAAGGACACCACATACCACTTAGGACTTCTTCCCTAACAAATTACCTATTTTTGCAATTTTGCCTTTTACTAATTTTATTGTCGAAAAATGTAGGGTTTGCTGCTGCTGCGTTTTTACCTCTTTTCCTTCTTTTTTGAGCTGTTGCAAATGCTCTTAGCTCGTTTTATGGCTGCTGCAATTTCATATTTGCATTTACATTCTTCTCTAATGTTCTCATGTTTTCTCTATAGATGCCTTCCACTAGGATGACAACATGTAAGAGAGCTCGGTTGCCGCCTCTTGGAAGCAAGCTTAGACCCCACGAGGATCCGAAGCACCGGCCCAAGAGGAGGCGGAAGTTAATTCCCCTACAAACAAAGTTGAGCATGAGCACTCAAACACAACGGAGGAAGACCTGGAAGAAGTGGAGCTTTATGATGATGATGATGATGATGAAGAAGAGCCCCATGAGGTTGAGCCACAGGGAGATGACCAGGAAGATGAACCCACGTCCAGGGAAATGAACCCGTGCCTGTTGAAGCTAGGAGAGAGGATAAGGGTCTAGTTTTCCGCTTTGCTCAAGAATTTCTGTTTCGATGGAACGATGGAGGATCTGCAGCTAAAGAACTAAAGGAGTTCCTTGACCTATGCAATTTGAAACCGGAGTACTATGTCAAGAGGATTACTCGCTATGGACGTGAAGAATGGAAGGATGAAGTTACTATCCTCCCTAAGCACATTGTGGTCACCCGACACTTTACGCTCACGTGGAGGTCCATCAGGGAGCAAGCTATTGATGATGTTGCCTGGGATGCACTCACAAGACTGTGTTACTCCTACCGCGAGCAGCTTGGAGGTACTAACTTTGCGCTACACTCACGTCCCAAGAGTGGTATGAGGGAAATCATGGGACCACAAGAAGGAGCTCGGTCCGACCCTCACGCCATAGAAAGGTCTCAGGGTATGCTTTTTAATCTAGGAAATCATTATGCTAATGCCTTGGAAGAGATATGCTACCTCTGCAAGAGACTGTACATCATGGAAAAGCGAGAGGAGGTTCATGCCAGTGTGGAGACCAATGTTGTGGCAAGTTGCCCGACGCCTACATGGATGGCCAACTCACCTTTGCATGCACCCGTGTATGACTTGCCGCCCACGTCGACTTTGTCGTTTGATGGCCAGAATAGCCATGGCTCTCACAATTAAGTCTAGATTTCTTATTGATAAGCTTTGGAGATGTTTAGATCGTAATAGCTATAGTTAGTGTGGTGTGCTGAATTTTCTATGGTGTATGCTTGTGCTTGTGTGCTTGGTGCGAGTTGTGATACGCTTCGACGATTGTCCACATCCGCACATAGTAGAGAGATGTGGGATGCTTCGGCAGTTGTCCACATCCTCATATAGGGTTATTAATAAAAAAGTTGCTTAGTTTCAAATACCTTGATGCATATAGTTGGGGATTTGTTCTATCTCGTTCAACCTCTACTTAAATGGATGGTGGAAACAATTAGAAGGTTCACTATTTTGGACAAAGCTACATGGAAGATGGGGACAACTATAGTATGTCCAAAAGTAAGTCTTAAGATAAGGGGGGTAGATTTCCTTGCCAACCTCATTGTTCTAGGTTCGCAAGGACTAGACATAATACTTTGAATAGACTGGCTACAGAAGCATATTGGAGTGATCTAGTGTGCCAGACGAACAATGCAATTGACAAATGACAAGGGAGTCAGTACAGAATTCAAGGCAATTCAATTGACAGCTGGAAAGGCAATGCTAAACTATGTGGAAGGTGTGACATTGGAGGAAATTCCGATTGTTCGTGGATAGCCAGAGGTGTTTCCGGAAGAATTGCCAGGTATGCCACCCGATCGTGACATTGAGTTTGTCATTGACTTAGTACCTGGAACTGCACTTATAGCTAAGAGGCCATATAGAATGCCTGCTAATGAATTAGTGGATCTCAAAAAGCAGATTCAAGAGCAGCTAGAGAAGGGTTTTATATGCCCAAGGATGGATCCGAAAGGACGCGTGTGGATTACCGATCTCGGAATGAGGTGAAGATCAAGAATAAGTATTTGCTGCCCGCATAGAAGATTCGTTTGACCAAATGAAAGGAGCTAGAATATTCTCTAAGATTGATCTTTGATCAGGATACTTTCAGCTAAAAATTAGACCTTCGGGCATACCCAAAACAATCTTTTAGACATGGTATGAATCATATGAGTACACTGTTATGTCATTCCTATTGATGAATGCACCTGCATACATCATGTACCTCATGAATAAAATCTTCATATAGTACTTGGATCAGTTCGTCGTAGTGTTCATCGATGATGTCATGGTATATTCAAGAAGTGAGGAAGAGCATAATGAGCATTTAAGGCCGACATTGCAGAAACTACGAGAACACCAGTTGTATGCCAAGTTTAACAAGTGTCAATTCTGGCTAAGAGAGATATCATTCTTAGGCCACATCGTCTGCAAAGGAGGAGTATTTGTTGATCCAACAAAAGTAAGAGATGTGTTGAAGTGGGAACCCCCATAGAATGTGAATGAGATTTGGAGTTTCCCAGGAATGATTGGATATTATTGCCATTTCATCAAGGACTTCTCTAAGATAGCGAAGCCCATGGCTGAGCTACTAATGAAGGAGATACCGTTCCAATGGACTCAAGCTTATCAGGACAGCTTCGAGGAGTTAAACAATAGGTTGGCCACTGCACTGGTATTGATACTGCTAGATGTGAGCAAAAGCTTTGACGTGTATTGTGACGCCTCAAGGAGAGGTCTTGGATGTGTATTAATGCAAGAAGGCCAAGTAGTAGTTTATGCATCTAGGCATCTGAAGAAGCATGAATTGAACTACACTACACATGATCTTGAAATCACAGTCGTAGTGCATGTTTTGAAGATTTGGAGATACTACATACTTGGACACTAATGTGAGATTTACACGGATCACAAGAGTCTCAAGTACATATTCACGATACAGATCTGAATTTTAGACAATGGAGATGGTTGAAACTCATCAATGACTAAGATGTGGGAATCAAGTATCAACCAAGAATGGCCAATATAATGGTTGATGCCTTGAGCCGAAAAGGAGCAAGTTACCAACTCACAGTTCAAGAATTACTGTCCAAGCTATGTAAGGAGTTTGAACAGTTGTGTCTCGTATTCTAAACAAAATGGGAGCAATGGAAGTAAATCCGACGCTAGAACAGGAGATACAAGAAGGTCAAATAACGGATGAGGTAATCCAGGAGATCAAGGAAAGGATCCAAGAGGGAAGGGTATTGAAATTTGACGAATATGACAATGGCATGCTTTGTCTTGGGAAGCAGATTCTTGTTCCTAACATGAAGCAAATTCATGACACAATACTGAAGGAGGCACATGACTCGCCTTATTCCATTCATCCTGTTAGTACAAAATTGAACAAGTATTTGAAGACGTGCTATTAGTGGGATGAAATGAAAAAGGACATAGCTGAATATGTTGTGCTATGTTATATATGCCAACGAGTGAAGGTCGAGCATCAGAGACCAGCTGGACTATTGCAACGACTGAAGATAATGGAATGGAAGTGAGAAGAGATTGGTATAGACTTCAAAATTGGATTACCGTGCACTCAGTGAGGATATGACTCAATATGGGTTATTGTGGACCGGTTGACCAAATCTGCACATTTTATCCATGTCAAGACTACCTATAGTGGTGCGAAACTGACAAACCTGTATATGGGAAGAATAGTTTATTTACATTTAGTACCCAAGAAAATAGTATCCGACAGAGATTCTCAATTTACCTCTAGGTTTTGGTAGAAACTGCACGAGTACATGGGAACCTAGCTAAACTTTAGTTTTGCATATCATCCCAAATGGACGGACAGATTGAAAGAACAAATAAAATATTGGAAGACATGTTGAGAGTGTGTGCGCTAAAGTACGGAGGAAGTTGTGACAAAAGTCTGCTATATGCTGAATTCTCCTATAATAACAGTTACCAAGTTAGTCTGAAAATGTCGCCTTATGAAGCACTGTATAGAAGAAGGTGCAGGACACCCTTGTTCTAGAGTGAGACAGGAAAAGACCAAGTATTTGGACCTGATGTAATAAAGGAAGCCGAAAATCAAGTTCGGATAATCCATGAAAAGTTGAAGGCCGCTCAATCGCGTCAAAAAGGCTACGCATATAATAAGCGATGAGACTTGTCTTTCGAAGTGGGAGACTTCGTGTATCTCAAGGTATCATCTATTCGAAGTCACAAGCGGTTCAAAATAAAGGCAAGTTGGCACCTCGCTATATCGGACCATTCAAGATTTTGGACAAACGTGGAGAAGTGGCATATCAATTGGAGATGTCGGCCAATCTTTCCTATGTTCATGCTGTATTCAACTCAAGTGCTTAAGAGTTCCGGAAGTGCAAGTGCCAATGGATGAATTGGAGCTTAAGAAATATTTGACATATGCTGAGCAACCCATCAAAATCTTGGATACAAAGAAGAGGTTCACAAGAAACAAGGTGATTCGATAGTGCAAAGTACAATGGAACCATCTCACTAAATCTGAGGCTACATGGGAGCGTGAGGACGATCTCAAAAAGGAATCTCCCCATCTATTCTCTTCCACGTAAAATCTTGAGGGCGAGATTCATTTTAAGAGGGGTATGTTTGTAACACTCTCATTTTTCATCATCATGCACTGCACTCATTCCCGTACATGTTAAACACACTACAAGGATTCCATCCTATTGCAACGATTGTACTGCAACAAATACACAATCGTTGCAGTAAGCTTGGTATTTTTCCACGATTCACTAGTTCGTGAAGTTAGGATCTATCGACACAGAACAATCATTGCATTAGGATTTGTTGCCACAATTCACTAGTTCATGGCGTTAGGATCTATCGCCACGAAACACAATCATTACATTAGGAACTTTTGCCACAATTCACTAGTTTGTGGCGTTAGGATCTATCGCCACAGAACACAACCATTGCATTAGGATCTTCTTCCACGATTCACTAGTTTGTGGCGTTAGGATCTACTACCAAATAACACAATCGTTGCATTAGGATCTGTTGCTACAATTGTACTAGTTCATGGCATTAGGATCTATCGCCATGGAACACAATTGTTGCATTGGGAACTTTTGCCATGATTCACTAGTTCATGGCGTTAGGATCTATCGCCACGAAACACAATTGTTGCATTAGGATCTTTTGTCATGATTCACTAGTTAGTGGCATTAGGATTTATCGCCATGAAACACAATCATTGCATTAGGAACTTTTGCCATGATTCACCAGTTCGTGGCGTTAGGATCTATTGCCACGGAACACAATCGTTGCAATAGGAACGTTTGCCACAATTCACTAGTTCGTGGTGTTAGGATCTATCACCACAGAACACAATCGTTGCATTAGGATCTAGTGCCAGGATTCACTAGTTCATGGCCTTAGGATCTATCACCACGGAATATAATCGTTGCATTAGGAACTTTTGCCATGATTCACTAGTTCATGGCGTTAGGATCTATCGCCATGGAACACAATCGTTGCATTAGGATCTGTTGCCACAATTGTATTAGTTCGTGGCATTAGGATTTATTGCTACAGAACACAATCGTTGCATTAGGATCTTTTGCTACGATTCACTAGTCCGTAGCGTTAGGATCTATCACCACGGAACACAATCATTGCATTAGGATCCGTTGCCACGAATCACTAGTTTGTTGTATTAGTATCTTTCACCACGGAACGCAATCTTTTTATTAGGTTATGTTGCCACGATTGTAGTAGTTCGTGGCATTAGTATCTATCAGCATGGAACACAATCATTGCATTAGGATCTTTTGCCACGATTACTAGTTCGTGGTGTTAGGATCTATCACCACGGAACACACTTGTTGTATTAGGATCTGTTGGCACAAATCACTAGTTCATTGTATTAGGATCTATCACCACGGAGCACAATCATTGCATTAGGATCTGTTGCCACGATTGTACTAGTTCGTGGCATTAGGATCTATCACCACAGAACACAATTGTTGCATTACGATCTGTTGCCATGATTCACTAGTTCGTGGCATTAGGAATTATTTCCATGGAACACAATTGTTGCATCAAGGTTCCCCTTTAGGCTATCTGAAGACATAGTTGACTTGGCACTGCAATGCTACGCCTGGGAGGTCTTGCTTCAGCATTCCAAGTGGAATTTTTGCAGGACCGTCATTACAAGTTCTGGGTATCTTCTAAAGAGGTGGGATTATTCATCTATCATATGGCTATTTTCAAAACAAATTGGTTCTCTTTTTCATGCCACCTATGGAGAAATGGTGGCCCAAACTGATTACAGGATTATCAAAAGTGGATCAAAGAGGAGCAAGATAGCTGGACTTTGGTTACATGCTGATTTCATAATAGCCCTAACTCTAGTCGGTGGGGCTCCCACAAGTGGGTTCCCAAGGAAATTGCCTCTCGTGCAAAAACCGCTTGCAATGAAAGTTGAAGTGGAGAAGGAAGCTAAAGGGACGAGTACTGACGCTAACCCACTGGCTTTAATCCTTCTTCTTGAAACTGCCTTGCTTCTAGGCTTGCTGCTAAAATAGAAGAGCGTCTTCTATCTTTTAAAAAATTAAAACAAATATTCATAGCTCACACAATACTTATTTAAAAAATCATCATCTTCGCTGTTGTCCCCCCCCCCCCCAATGGAGCTACATGACCATCATTGATATATGTATCATCATCGTCATCGTCTTCATTTTCTGATGGAACTCCATATGCCTCAAACTGATCACCTGTTCTCATTTGAAGAGCGGAAGAATCACCGGTTGCTCCCTCAATGTCCTTTCTAGCCCATGTGGTCGTATCCTCATTTATGTGTGGCATATTGATATCAGTAAGTCAATCATCAAATGTCTCAGCCTCCATCGTCTCAGTGACATATTTTCACTGTCTCTAGGGGGCATGGCAAAAAGGTTTCATGGCTTTGTTTTAACAACTATAGCCCATTTAGGTTGCTTCACACTTTGAATGTAAAAAACTTGTTCTGCTTGGGTGGCTAGAATGTAAGACTCATACTTAAATCGATAAAGAGTAGTGTCAACATCTACCATTCTGTATTGATCCTTTTTGTAGTCTCTACTTTGGCTCTAACCGAAAAAGGCCGATCAAACCAGTCACATTCAAATAACATAACCTTTTGATTTTTTTCAAAATCAACAGAAATCATTTTCTTGATTACTCCAAACCAACCATGATCAACATCTCGAACAACAACACCACTGTTTTGCATCTGTAAATATTTTTCCACCTCTTCAGTTCAAAAGAAGAAGCCATTGATGAATGATTGACTAAAAAAACATGCTCGACGATTAGGTCCTCTAGATAATGCATACAAATAATCAGTTACTTTGCCTTCTTTGTGTAATGTCGTAATCTGTACACATTAGTATAAAAAGGGTCATCGATAAACCAACTTCAGAACAAATATTTGTTCAATATTTCATCAAAGTAAAAGCTTGCATGTACTTACTTGTTTTTGAAACCAATAAACAAACTTCTTCAATATGCTCACTGAAAAGGGTACAAAATTAAATTAGCCATCTATAATAAGCATGATCCAATATAGTATAGAACATATGAGTTATACGTACTTGATCCATGGAGCATCCTCTTCAACATTAGAAATAATATAATGCCTTATGTTATGTAGTTCCACCTTAGTAAGTTGGCCTCATTTAAACCCTTTTTTAGAATTATCAACTTTTGTAAATATATTAGACTCGAGAGAAAGTTCATTCCTAGCTGCAGCTTCATGACGTTCTGGCTTATTACGCTTGGTGATGATGTTATCCAAAAACTGACTACAAAAAGTCATACACTCTTCCATAATATATCCCTCAGCTATAGAACCCTCCGGGTGAGCTCTGTTACGTACATACCTCTTCAATGTACCAATGTACCTCTCAATTGGATACATCCATCTGTAAGAAACAAGTCCACCCAAGCAAGCTTCTTCGGCAAGATGGGTTGGAAGATGTACCATGATATCAAAGAAAGCGGGAGGAAGCAACATCTCAAGCTTACAAATTGTTTCAGGTATTTGTTTGATCATCTTATCCAAATCTGGTTCCACCAATTCTTTAGAACCAATTCCATAAAAGAATTTGCTAAACTCAATTAAATGTGCAACAACGTTTTCAGGCAACATGTCACGTATTGCAATTGGAAGGAGCTTCTAAAATATAATATGGTTGTCATGAGTTTTAGACCCGATACCTTACGTGCTTTTATGTCCACACATCTCTTGATGTTTGAGGCATAACCATAGGGCATTTTCACATCCCCCAAAAACTTGCACAAGGTGGTCTTCTCATCTTTACACAAAGTATATAATGCTGGTGGCAAATCAAACTTCTCATTTATAACCACCAGATGTTGATCTAGCCGTATACCCATATCCTGCATATCACGACGAGCTTGCAGACTATCTTTTGTTTTACCATCCATATTAAGCAATGTCCCCAATATGTTATCAAAAATGTGTTTCTCAATATGCATGACATCCAAGTTATGCCTTGTTAGCAATGTCTTCCAATACGGGAGCTGGAAAAATATACTTTTCTTCTTCCAACTATGCCACTATTTTCCTAAGTGCGCTTTCTCTTATTATTTGTCTGTCCAAAATGCACTTGATCAAAACTCTCGTATTGTTGGAGTGATGTTGGAGCCTCTCTACTTTGTATCTTGTTGTTGAAAGAAGCTTTGTTTCGATGCCACCTGTGATTCTGAGGTAGGAAACGATTATGACCCATGTAGCAATACTTTCGTCCATATTTGAACCACAAGGCATCAGTGTTTATATGGTAGCACGGACATGCTAGCTTACCTTTTGTGCTCCATCCATATAGCATTGCATATGCTGGAAAATCATTTATTGTCCACAATGTTGAAGCTCACATGAGAAATGTCTCTTTCTTTGAACTGTCATATGTTTCAACACCCATCAGACCATAATTTCAGTAGCTCATCAATCAAAGGCTCCATATACACATCAATGTTGTTTCCAGGTGACTTTGGCCCAGGAATTATCATTGACATCACCCAATAAGGCTGCTTCATACACAACCAAGGTGGTAGATTATAAGGGATTAGAATCACAGGCCTTGTACTGTAAGAAACATTCATTACTCCAAAAGGATTGAAACCATCAGATCCTAGCCCAAGTCTTATGTTACGAGGATCAGATGAAAAATTTGGGTGAATGCTATCAAAATGCTTCAATGCTTTCGATCTGCAGGATGGCGTAATATTCTATCATCAATACGTTCTTCTTTGTGCCAGCGCATGTTTGATGTTGTTGATTCTGCCATATAAAACCTTTGTAGATGGGGAATAAGAGGGAAGTATCATAGAATCTTGCGTGCTACAAGCTTCTTGGCTTTTCCACAAGGTAAAGCCTATCTTGCATCCCCACCAGTACTATTTTTTTCCATCTGTTTTCACCACATTTTGGGCATCTATCCAGCAGAGAATAGTCCTTTCGGAATAACAAACAATCATTGACACATGCATCGATCTTTTGGTAATCTAGACCGAGGTCACGAACAACCTTCTGCACTTTATCAAGTGTATTAAGAATGCATTGGCCCTTTGGAAGCACATATGCGAATAGTTCAAAGATCGACTCACACGATTTTTTGCTCAAACCAGCTAAACACTTTATCTGTTCACCTGCTCACAACATAGATACAACTCCTTTTTGGCATCATTTAATAAGTCGTAGAATGCCTTTGCACACCAACTTAGCTCCTTCATCAACATCTGCTGAAGTACCACCATGATTAGTGTCTCTAAGTAGACTGGACAACATATTTTTGATAGCAGCATCATCATAAATTATCTTTTCATTATTTGTTGATTGCTCAGAAATATTTTTCTCAACCCGTTTTTCTCCATGTTGTACCCAACAAGGATAATCCAATGACATCCCATTATGAAGCAAGTGAAGATGAACTTCCTTGCGTGTCTTGTGGCAAATATTATGACATCTCGTGCAAGGACAAGGCATGGTTCTTCCTTCACAAGTGCCCTGGAATGCAAAATTTGAAAAAAGACTTCATTCCATCCTGCCACTCCTTTGTACATCTGTATTTTCCCATCCACATCTTATCTTCTGACATCGCTTCCTACAATTCAATCAGCCTATCTGTAAGAGGATAGATCTAAAATAACATTATGTGAGCAATTGTACCTAGCACTGTTGCTCCTCCACGCACGGCGGCCGGTGGATGCTCCTCCATGCGCGGTGGCTGGCGGATGCTCCTGCAAGCGCAGCAGGCAGCAGATGCTCCTCCAAGCGCAGCGGCCAGCGGATGCTCCTCCAAGCGTTTCGTACATTCCGGAGAGGGGGCATTGCAGATCAAAGGGTACCATAATAAAAAATTCTTTTTGTTTCTTATTTTCCTTCTTTCTTTAGCGTGAAAAAATTGACTGCAGTGGGCAGGCAGCCAGGACAAAGCGTACGTGAAGCTATCATAGGAGGCCCAACAATGCGCTGGGCCGCTTGTTATTCGTAGGCTGAAACTGCGCTGAGTCACTTTGTATTCATGGGCCAAAACTGTGTTAGGCCGAAACAATACAGCAGGGGCAGACCAAAGGTATATTGTTGCTACTAATGATATTTTTTTGACATAGAGATTATTATATATCATTTTAGAAAAATCTTATTATTTATATCTTTGTAGAGAATGTATGATTTCTATACATAAAATATGTACATAATATTTTCTATTTTTATGATAAGTAGGCCTCTATTTTAGTTTTGCTCCGAACTCTAAAGATCTTAGGACCAGACCCAGTCCTGAACCTGGAGGTCTACTGTTCGTGTCATCCTCTGTTACTTCACAGGCTCTGGTGCCAATTGTTGGAGCACAAAACACACGATGCAAACAACTCAGGTGAAAAATTCAGGTTTCTACCAATGGTGTGGTTGTGTTGAAGGATCAACGTCAGTAGCAGAGGAGAACAGAAAATTGGATGTCTCTGGAGAGCCTTTTCAGTGAATGCAACTGAGCTAATGATCACCGCAGTAGATAAAATGATTACAAGCACATGCATGACGCACATAAGTCCCACTACGCACGCTTCACGCCGGTCACGGGAGATCCACGATCCATGCACCTTGACTCTATTCCTTCGGCGCAAGAACATGACTCAAGCATGCATAACAGAATTCTAAAAAAAAAATGAACACTCAGAGTTTCAGACAAAGACCCAAATGTAATGCATGACTCCTGATAGACTAGACCAACAAGATTAACACAATACATCTAAGAGTCCTATCATTTGTACTCTCCCTATCTATAAAAGGATGTCATTTTTTGAACTAAATTTAGTTCTAAAAACAACATCCTTTTAGAAATGGAGGGAGTACATAGAGCATATATAGGGTAACGCCTCGCTGAGGAACTAAAAATACTCGTTCCTAATCCTATAGTCATCGCTACAAAAGTCGTGGCAGCCGCTCCACCCTTGCTTGCCGCAGTCGATGGCCGTGCACCAGTCAACCTTGTCGGGCAGCACCATCGGCGCCGGTCTCGGAGGCCCGCAAATAAGCCTTTATGCCACATTCTGGACATCATCCAGGGCTTGATCCTGACAACGCCTGCACTCCGTGTTTGTAATGTTGCCTAGAGGGGGGTGAATATGCGTTGAAAAACTTTTCATGCAACACTTAACAAATTCATCAAATACTGGAGGGATCGGACTTGTCCGGTTGGGCATACGGACTAGTCCGGTGTGCTAGATGTACTCCGAAAAATCAAGTGTTTATGTAGATTTCACCAAATAGATCTACGTCCTCGTTGAGAAAGCTCACACAGAGCCGGACCTCTTCAAACCCTTTTCCACGTCAAGTCAACACGAAAAGCCAACTTGAGTTCCACTATCTAGGGGTAATCACTGAGTCAATGGGGCAACCTCACTTGTTGAGGGCTCCCACAAAATTACAGAGAGAAAGAGATCAAATACACTCAAAATATTTACAACAGATGCAAGACTGTATAAGAGATCAAACCCCAAGAGCTTAACAATCCGTAGATGATGATCTACCTATCCCAAATCTGGATTCCTCAAAAGATTTAACTTTTAAGGGCTTTAGATGTGTGGGAGAGGTGTTTATGTTCTCTTGGGACAAGTGGTGACGCTATGGTTCTTAGATGTTCAATGTTGGTAATGGTATATATGTTGTGGTGTCATGGATCACATATTTATAGAGTTTCCAAAAAAGTTACCGTTAGGGATTCCGACGGTCAGACTAGTCCGCTCAGGGGACCGGACTACTCTGGTGTGCTGTGTAAAATTTGCGTGAATTGTGCAGCACACCTAAAATCCTAATTTGTGTGAGGTGCACCGAACTTGTCCGTATTGGAACAGAAACTAAACTGGACTAGCCATTATGAGTCCAGAGACTCAATCGGAGTAGTCCGCAGCTGGACGGACTTGTCCGATGCATGGTGGTATGTTTCGAGTGAATAACAAAAAGTTTAACAGACTTGTCCGGCATGTGTCCGGACTTCAGCGAGTGAGGTCAGTGAGTGGAACGGACTAGTCCGATGCTGCTCCGGACTTGTCCGAGTGAGGATAGTAACTTGATCGGACTAGTCCACTTGTGAACGGGCTTGTCTAGTGCTTCAGTGTATTGCTTAATGTAAGCTCTTGGGATGTGTGTCTCACACACATCCTATACATTTATGTCTACTTTGCGCTTCCTTGATCATTTTGTCTTTTCCTTTTCTCACTCCACATTTTCACCTTTTTGAGTGCACCATAAGTTCTAGTCTTTGTAGACATGCATTCATCTCAATGAATTCATTAGGATCTCATTTGTTTGTCATCAATCATCCAAAACCCACAAGGGAATGCCTAGATGCACTTTCAATGGTCCTCTTGATCGTGACAGACCTGGCTGTTTTCTCGCCGACGTCGATTTCACCCTTGACCTACCAGATATACTCGACCGGTGTTGCGGGCCCTGCGATCGGCGTCATAGTGGAGGGAAACGACGTAGTCCACGCGCATGTGGCCGGCCGCAGCCGCCCGGGCAAGGTGCTGGGCACCTGGCTGTGTGTGCCCGTACATGAAGACGAGCACAAGCCTGGTTTAGTAGCATGCAACAGGGTTGCCGCTGATGGCCAGGCGCTCCTTGAGGTCGGAGTAGAAGCGCTCCCCCTCGTCCCCGGACCCGGATCAAAGCCTCCAGTGCTCCCGCTCCAGCGCCACGCGCCTGTCCACGACGCTCTCTCAGCAAGCCGCATGGAAGGCCTTGCAGCTGGCATGCAGACAGGAGAGGCCATCCATGGGACGTAGGGAGCTTTTGGCGACGCGCCACACGATCTCGACCGCCATCTCGTGCGGGAGCCAGAACTCCAAATAGTATAAAAGATTTGGAAATCTTGGGAAAAATCCTACTTTGGATGCTCATGCAGGACGGAAGCAAGAGGAGAAGTTTTGAGGCTACGATCGATGGAGTGCTACGGCAGAGAAGCAAGAGGACGATGTGCCTTTACAGCGGGTCGTCATCTAATCGTGCGAGTGGAGATGATCGGACGCTTCGAAAAGTGTGCTTTTGAACTGGTGGGTCGGTCGGAGTTACTCCAAACCGCCGTTTGCCTCTTCTCAGTTATCGTAACTGCTCGACGCGTCCCATCAGCTTCACAGACAATTTTTTAATTTGACACACCCCTTGTTGAGGATCATGTTTAATTTGAAACGCGTTCCATTAGCTTCACGGATGTGGATTATGTGTTTTCACAAGTGTGTTCATTTGTTCCTAAAGTCTATTCCATCTGTTATTTTCTTTTCTATCTGTTGTTTAGTGAACTATCTGTTCTATCTATTCTCTGTTAATGAATGACGACCCTCCGCACAGCATGGTGGCCTCTAAACTGGCCTGTACGATACTTTAGTCGCTGGAAGTGCCAGGAGATTGCCCGCAGCGGGGCTTGCAAAGTGGTTTATAAAATAACAGGAAAACACAACAGGTAGTGACTACTCGAAAGAAAAGTGGAGACAATGAACACAGAGAAAAGAAAAGAAAGGACGAGAAAAATGTTAGAAAAAGATAGGTAGTGCGTAGTACATCCTCTGTCTCTAAAAACTCTTCGCTTTGTAGTTCAAAAATTAACTACTCCCTCCTTCCCATATTATTTGTCATTAGGACAACTTTTCTTGTTCATTATGAGGCTTGTTGATCATGTTTGATGACGTTGAGGATCGGAAGAGCTAGCTATGCGTTGTGCTAGTGGCGCTGGACCTACGATTTTATGATAGGGTATGCCACATATAAAGTTTTTCATATGTATTTATTTTTTAAATATAATTTGATATATCGGCACTAAATAGCATGATAATTGTTAACTTTAATAAATTACTATATAAATTATCGAAATATAATACTGATAGTTCGAGATATTGTCATAAGAGGGACTCTCACATACTACTTGTGTGGCTTCTTTAACCTTCATATTCTAAAGCACATGAATTGCTTCGTTCGCTTCAAAGAAATTATATCACTCAGTAAATATGATCAACAAAAGACTATCACTTGTCTTATTCCATAACATTATTTTTACTAAAATCATTATAAATGCATCTTTACAGAAAACACCTTCTTCAAAACTCATTTTTGCCACTAGTAAAACTAATACTCCCTGTTCTCAAAAGTTCGTCATTTTTTAGTTCAAAAATGAACTAAAAAGTGATAAACTTTTGAGGACAGAAGGAGTGCCAATTTGATAAGCAAGTAAACTGTATACGCCTCATCCGATCCTCAACATCATCAAATTAACATGATCCTCAACCTCAACACGTGATCAAACATGCATGATCGCGAGCTCTTTGATCGCGAGCTCTCTTATTCCATAACATTATTTTTACTAAAATCATTATAAATGCACCTTTACAGAAAACACCTTCTTCAAAACTCATTTTTGCCACTAGTAAAACTAATACTCCCTGTTCTGAAAAGTTCGTCATTTTTTAATCCAAAAATGAACTAGAAAGTGATAAAATTTTGAGGACAGAAGGAGTGCCAATTTGATAAGCAGGTAATCTGTATACGCCTGATCTGATCCTCAACATCATCAAATTAACATGATCCTCAACCTCAACACGTGATCAAACATGCATGATCGCAAGCTCTCTTTCACAAGCATGCATGTCCACCCAGTGGTGGACCTAGGATTTTATTGAAGGGTATGCCGTATAAATATACTCTATTCGTCTCAAAAAGTTTGTCGCTTTGTAGATCATTCTGTACAAAATGACAAGCTTTATTTGGGATGGAGGGAGTATATATATATACATATATATATATATATATAAATATATACATATATAATTTATAATAATATTTACAGTTTGATGAACAATAGTAAAGTTTGTAACATATTTGATATATCGACAATAAATAAGATGATAAATCTTAAATTCAATAAACCATTTACTAATTGAAAAAATACGTAAAATTTGAAACATAATACACGCTAAATAACATAGTAAGTCTTAACTTTAAAAATACAATAGCAAAAGTTTAAATATATAGCCATAAGGGAGACTCATTTTCTAGATGACATTACACATTATTCGTTACATACTTATTCATTTCTTCAGAATTTTATTTCAGAAACTTCAAATGTTGAATGAAGTCTCTCTATTGCAAGCTCTACACTTTTTCATGTTCACATAATGTTAAACATTGATGCAAAGGTAACTCGATTCATTTAAGTGAATAAGCTGACTATTTTAAAAACGAACACCCTCATCAATTAACTTCTCAATATGATAATCAATTGTTACTTCTAGGTTCTTAAAGTTAATGTATCTCTTTTTACATTATGTGCTTCAGAATCCATATGTTTGAAAACTGTTTTCTCTCCTATATAAAAATTTCTCTATATACACCAATAATAAATTTCTAATCTTGACCAAGTAGCATATAAAATAAAATAGAGAACCCTTTTTGATACAATATGAAATTCAATCATGTTTGTGTATTTAAATGTAGGAGAGAATCTCTTGGTTCTACCCATTGTGAGCAATTGAGTTGCTCCCCCCCATCACAGCTGATAAAGCCATTGTTAATGCATTGCTTTGCATGCCATTGTTAATGCATTACTTTGCATACCATCATACATGATCACGACAATTATCATCGGTTTGTTATGGACTCTCAGTCGATTGCCAGCCATACGCGCATTCAAGTCGATCTCTTCTGCACCTCGTCGAAATAGTTCCCACAAAATGTTACAGACACTGCGGGGGTGGACCTACAGAATATGCTAGGTGGGCCATTGCATAACCTCAGCCCAGCTACCATATATTGCAGCTCAAGTGACGAGGCTACGAATCCTGGAATCCTTGCATTGTCAGAACAGGTTAGATGCTTCGCTTCGTACATTCCTTTTCACTCCATGCATAATGGCAGAATTCATTGAGGCTGGTGCTACCATACGTGGTATGTACTCCCTCTTGATTAAAAAAAAATTATGACCGTTTAGTTCATATTTGACCTAGTTGGTGCTTGGTGACAATTATTTCGAACCAGGTGGAAGTATATAAGCTACTATACCATGTAGTGGGAATTATAGATTTAAAGTTTATTCCAAGCAATATTCTTGAACTCTCGATTAAACTTGTTAAAACAAAAAAATGCATATGGCCGGATGTGGCTCATGTTACAAGAGCTTATAGGAGCAGAACGACGTGCGTTGGAAACCTTTCTCGGGTCATGGTGAGCCGTTATGGCAGAGTAGTTATGAGGCGATGGGATGCGCCGCTCCGTCGTCGTCCTTATCTCTTCCCCTCCCCTGGTCACGGATACGACTTCTCTCCTCAGGTTCTCTCATCTCCCTGCTGACGTGTAATAATTTTATTCCTCGAAAACATCTAGCTTCTCTCCTCCCATGCATGGTTCTGCTGATGTGTCATACTTTATTCGTCTCTTCATTTATTTCTAGTCTAATAACCACATTCTCACAACCAATTAAAATATGGCACGTCAGCGGGAGCACACATGGGAGGAGAGAAGCTGCGTCCGGTTGCAGATACAAATGGCTGGGTGTGGCCTCCTTCCTTGTGCAATCGTCTTCCCTTTCATCACTTTGCCCCATCTTTTAGCCACGTCTACTTATTGCGTACGTGTGGTCTTCTCCCTTTTATCCTTTCACTCTCGTCCTTCCACGTTCGATCATTCTGTTGGTACACGGGTGTGCGACGACCAATGTGGTCGATGCGGGCTGCCCGACCGATTGATGGGATTCCGAAAGGAGATCTTGGAGGAGTTCCAAGATCAGACGGGCGTTCCATAATGATGTTCCCTCAAGGGTTTCAGTATAGAAGGTACCATCTAGTCAGTCAGCCGGAGGTTCGAATGAAGCTACACGGCTGGGTACACAGTCCGGGTGTGCCAGCGTACCTTAACCCCCATCGTGCATCTTCGGTGGTGGTTGGGAAGACCCTGGTATGTTCTTATTCCCATCCTCCATCCACCGTGGCCCGTGTTAAGTGGATGGCTTCAACGCGATGAGATCGGCTTTTTATGTCGCGGAGACTGCTTGCAAGATCAGATGCAGCCCCCGGCATGCAATTTTCTTGATGAGAAACTCACCGCAGGGGCGGGCGGCAATCCGCAAGTCGGAATCACGGGCTTGCCATACTCGTCCTTTTGAAAAAACGACAACCGGCATGCAAGTTTCTCGTGGAGAAACTAAGTCCAGGGGCGGGCCACCATCCGAAAGCTGGAAGCGCGCGGAGGCTCAGCCGGGCGTGCTGGAAGTGTTGATTTTATGGCTCATTACATGTATTCCAAGAATAGAATATTTCCTACCATGCATGTATGAATATATATTTCTATGATTATCATGTTCTCTACCATGTATACTCTCAACCTATATAGCAGTTTATCTATCACACTAATGAAGAATAATATCCTATCATCAATAGAGATAACATACTATGTTTGACAGAAAGGATGTTCGCCCTCGAGGGTTTGAGGATAGAATGTACTACCATCTAGGCACAACTCACTACGTGGTTCATCAAATTAATCGCATGCTACCATGTACAGTATATTTTCCAAGATGTTGTACTCGTCCTTTCGAAGAAACGATAGCCGTAGGCGCTAGCCGCTACGTGTTCTGATTTTAGGAACAAATGAACACAATTGTGAAAACATGTACGCCACATACGATACTCAACGTCATACATCCGATACTCAACATGCATGATCGTGAGCTCTCTTTCACATGTATTCATGTCCACCATCATATATGATCATGATAATTATCATCAGTGCGATATGGACTCTCGATCGCTGTTGATTACAGGGGCTTGTAATCAAACTTTATTTTTTTTTCCATCTTGCTTATTAATATATGCCGACAACGGTTGGATCGTTCAAAAAAAGATATGGACTCTCAGTCGATTGCCACGCACGTTCACGTCAATCCTACGCACCTCGTCGAAATCGTTCACACGAAATTTTACGAACACCGCGGGACGGATATACAAAGTATGTCAGGTGGGCCATTGCATACCCTGGGCTCTTTGCGTGTCAAATTAAAAAACTGCCCGTGAAGCTGATGGGACGCATCAAGCCATTGCGATAACTAGAGGAGGCAAACAACTCTCTAGCCAAATCGTATAATTCTTTTTTCTAAAACACAAGATCTCTATCATACTATTATTGTATTCTTCTACTTAAACTCTTCCAACTAACAATGTAAATTGAAGAAATAAATGTTTTTTCACGAAGAAAAGTTGTTGTATGTAGTGTTTCGTTGAGACAATGCAACTTGTAGTCATAACAATAAGAACTCAAAAATAGAAAGAGTATATCGGATTCCAAAATATTCATACTTTCTTTACTCGGGGCTTGGGCCCATCAAATTCGGAAACTCCTCTACTCATATCATAACTGCATCAGTTATATATATCCACGCCTGTTTACAAAATCCAAACTAGAGGTATAGGAAGGTTTGCACAAGATAGAAGTTGTGCCGCGCCGCCGTAGACGGCAACCGTGGGGACAAGGAGAGGCCCCAATTGTGGGAACTCAGGTGCACAATGTGACATTCAAGGATGATGTGATCACCACCACCATGACGTCCTCCGGTGAGGCCGTGGAGGACTGGCTCCATGAGGTCCTCTCCGTTTACCACCGGCGTCTTCATAAGCTCGTCATCAGAATCAACGTCGAGTGTCGCCCCAACTTCTCTACCAACCATAACCCTGTCGCCGTTCTACAGCTCTGCGTCGAGCCGCTGCCCCATCTTCTAGGTCATCCACTCCGACTACTTCCCCGATGAGCTGGAAGGTTTCCTCGACGATTCCGACTACCGCTTCATCAGAGTGGGCATGGAGGATGATGTCGACAGACTCTAGAAGGAATGGTAGCTAAAGGTGGCCAAAACAGTGGACCTGGCCGAGCATGCGGCGAAGAAGATGAACCGCTCGGGCCTCTGCCACACGGGCTGAAGGACATCGTGAGCGCCGTGATGGGCGTGGACATGGAGAAGCCTTATCGGGTGAGGACGATCCACTGGGATGCGTGCAATCTCTCCGTTGAGCAGATCAACTATGCCTGCATCGGCGCCTTCGTCTCCTTCGATGTCGGCCACAAGCTGCTCTCCGACGAATACTCATTTGACCATCGAGTTTGTGAATTGGCTGTCGTCGATCATCCCGACAGGGAATTCACAGGTGCAGCGCTCAAGTTCTAGCATTTCTACTTCGGCCTCCATGCCGCCGCCGTCGGTTAGATTGGCGGCGTGGGCCGAGGCGAGGGCTTTTAAACATGCATATTATTTTACATGCATTGAGGTCTTTCACATCATCGATATATTTCACATGCATGTTAGTTGTCGTGCATGCATGTTATTTCTCTACCATGTACTCCCTCCTTTATCAAAATATTGTCACCTTTAGTTCATTTTTTGAACTAATGGTGACAATCTTTTGAGAAAGGAGGGAATATACTCTCAGCCAATATGGCAGTTTATCTACCACACTATCGAAGAATAATACCCTATCATCTATAGAGATAACATACTATGTTTGACAGGAAGGATGTTCCCTCGAGGGTTCGAGGATAGAATGTACTACCATTTAGGCACAGCTCACTACGTGGTTCATCAAATTAATCGCATGCTGCCATGTATAGTATATTTTCGAACATGTTGTACTCATCCTTTCGAAGAAACAATAGCGGTAGGCGCTAGCCGCTACGTGTTCTGATTTTAGGAACAAATGAACACACTTGTGAAAACACGTACGCCACATCAGATACTCAACATCATCAAATTAACATCATCCTTGACAAGGGGCGCAAAAGTCCTCAACACGTGATCAAACATGCATGCACGATCGCAAGCTCTCTTTCACATGAATTTATGTCCACCATCATACATTATCACCACAATTATCATCGGTTTGATATGGACTCTCGATTGCTATTTATTAAAGGGGTTGTAATCAAACTTTATTTTGTTTTCCATCTCACTTATTAATATATGCTGATAACAATCTGATCTTTCAAAAAAAGATACGGACTCTCGGTCGATTGGCACGCGCGTTCACGTCAATCTTCTACACCTCGTCGAAATCATTAGCACGAAATGTTACGAACACCGCGGGATGGATCTACAAAGTATTCCAGGTGGGCCATTGCATACCCTGGGCCCTTTGCGTGTCAAATTAAAAAAATGTCTGTGAAGCCGATGGGACGCATCGAGCCGTTGCGACGAGGAGGCAAACAACTCTCTAGACAAATCGTATAATTTTTTTTTCTAAAACACAAGATCTCTATCATACTATTATTGCATTTTTTCACTTAAACACTTCCAACTAACAATGTAAATTGAAGAAATAAATGTTTTTTCCACGAAGAAAAGTTGTTGTACGTGGTGTTTCTTTTAGACAATGCAAATTGTGTTCATAACAATAAGAATTAAAAAATAGAAAGAGTATATCATATTCAAAAATCTTCATACTTTCTTTACTCGGGGCTCGGGCTCGTCAAATTCGTGAACTCCTCGACTCATATTGTAACTACATTAGTTATATATATCCACGCTCATTCCAAAATCGGAACTAGAGGTAGGGGAAGGTTTGCACAAGAGATTAGTTGCATCGAGCCGTCGCGATAACCGAGAGGAGGCAAACCACGGTTTGGAGTAACTCCGACCGACCCAATGGTTCAACAGCATAGTTTTCGAAGCATCCGATCATCTCTACTCCACTCGAGCGCTTAAACGACAACCCGTTATAAAGGCACACTGTCCTTTTGCTGCTCCAACGCACCACCGTCGACCACCGTCGACCTCTGCACCTCCTTCGCAGCACAAATGGATGGCTTCACACCGAAGCACTCCAGGCCATCGACATCCTCCGAACCACCTTCTCTGTTTCTATCACCGCTAATGCCGGTGAAACTAGAGGCAGCACCCTGCGACACCTGGTTCCAAATATGAACCAAGTATAGTGTATATGTGTGCCCAGGACGTTCATCACACATACATAGATACATCACAAAAGATATTCAGAATTTAACCACGTCTCAAATAGTAAATAGGTACCTTATTACCATAATCCAATGTTCATGAATGACAAGCCTCTAATTATTGCAGCGGAAAATAAACTAAGTAGCACGACTCCATTCCACATGCAATTTACGATGGCACACAACCTAGTACTCCACGTGATCCTCAGGGTACTCCCAAGTGTCTCATGTAGCTGTTGGTGGGGGAATTGCAAGGGTTAGTACATGTCATACTCAACAAGTGTGGGAAAGTATGATATGTAGCTAACACAAGGATAGATATAAATAGTTCATTGCAGCAAGCAAATTTTAGTTCGGAAACGAGTAAAAGCATCCTGCTATGTCTAGGTGTGATTAAATCCCAACATAACCCAAATAATTATCATACCTCATAATAACATCCTCATTTACTATCATAATATAATTATAAGCAGTCATCAATTTATATCACCATCATATACTAATTTCATATCCTCCCATAAACCGACCATACTCATGTGACATAACCAAACCATTCCGAAAACCCAAGTCCAATTCTAATCATGGAAGTTGTTCAAGTGTTCCTAACTGGGAGCACGGCTATCATGATAGTTTTTAAACTCTCCGCAGAGGTTGTACCACTTTACCCCATGTTTGTGATTTCGTCACCTTTCGATGATTAAGAACCTCTATTATGCCTTATCACACTCCCATTGGTGTGTGGCCAAGAGATCATAAAATAGCCTTTCAAAAAGGACTACTAGTATGTACGGGCCCACTAAGGTTTCACTAGTAGGCTTGAATCTCCATTCTCTCACCCACAGGCCCCCTAGTGTGCCATGCGGATCCCAGGGTAGCCCTACTCAACTCCCATTCCCCGCGCCATCCAATGGTCCATACAATACTAGCAGCACTTTGAAATATTCAGCTACACGGCACCCACACTTGGCCTTGTGGTGGCACTGTTGTCATGATATATATTTGCATGAACCGGTCCTTAGATCTAAGGCAAGCAAAACCACCATATCATCCAACCCATTCCACAATACCATATCATCCAACCCATTCCACAATACCATGCTTGCTTAGATCACCTAAATTCTAGGTTGCTAACTTAATCATCATTCCATTACCGTCACAAATTCTCATAATTAAAGTTGTCAAGCATATTATTTAATTTAACCATAATCCGTGTAGTGATGCGGTGCAAAATAGAAAAATATACCCATACCTGACTCATAATGTATATCCCGACGACAAGGGTTGCATACAACACTAGTAAACTCCTACGTATGGGTTTCTCGTCATATTGACAGAAACATGCAGTTTCGCAAACAAAACATTTAAAAACATATGATTAATATGATCAAGGACACTTGCCTTGCTCTGAGGGATTGGGTTGCTTAAGCGCTTTGAAGTCTTGGTTCTGAAAATCCTGGTACACGACCTCTTGAGCACGTCCCTCTACTCGCGATCACACACATACAAGAGAACAGATACGAATCAATACTATGCACACATATAAATCAATATGCAATCATATGGATGTATGCAAGGTTCGATAATTAATTATCTACGGCTGTTCATTAATTAGATGCAACTAGTTCATATGTGTTCATGCAAGTTTACGAGGGTTTTAGCAATAGTTGTTTACTGCTGAAATAAAATAGGTGCAACCACGATTTAATTCCGGGTATTAGATCTACTACGTCGTTAAAATTTGTCTTGCAAAACATATCCCACCGTAGATGCAGCGGCTTTGAGGGTCGCGTGACGGAGGTGTACTGTAGACGAAGTAGACGGCGCAACGATCCTCCAGCGGCATAACGATCTCCGGCGGACGGCTGACTCCTTCCTTCTTTTCCTTCTCTTCCGCTCCCTTTCGTGGCCTTCCTTTGCTCCTGGCGGCTAGGGTTTTTTGTTTCTAACTCACGTACGAGGGCTGGCTAACTACACAGCAGGCAGCTGGGACTTAATGTACGCGGGTCCATGCAGACAACGGCCCTAGGTTCCTTAAATAGGCGGCAGCCACGCCCTATCGAGTCCTGGTCGATTACGAGACTGGGAACCAAGTCCCGCTCGGCCGGCCAGCGCGCTGCCGCACGGAAGAGCCCTGCGGGAGCATGAGGGTTCCAGGGAGACCAAGTCCACTCGGACTCGGTGGGCTGGGAAACAAATTATTTGCGGCAGGGCTGCACAGCAGGCCGCGTGCGACCCTGCCGCGATGCCCTCCGTTTCAACTACAGACGAATCGTGCTCGTGCTAGGCTTCTTGGGTAATCTGGCCGAAACCGCTGCTGATCGTCTCTTCAATCCTATTCGTGCTCGGCTCCACATGGCCTACATCTGCCGGGGTCGCATGCCCCTAACGATACGGCCGTTCCGCAGAAAATTTCCTTCCGTGGGCTGGCGGCTGCTTTGTTTTTTATGTTTATTTATTTATTATATATAAATATTATTTCTTTATTTTCTATTTTTTATCTTTTATTTTCCTTTTTTATTTTCATATATATTCTCCATTTGCTTATATTTATTTCTCTATTTTATATTTTATATTCTCATTCATTTTTCTTATTACCTACACATGTATATATATATGTTTTATCTTTTATTATTCTTCTATTTTTGTTCTACTAATGTTTATGCATGGGAATGTATACAATGCATTGTACTATAAATGAGGGGCGTTACCAACCTACCCCTTAAAATGAATCTCGCCCTCGAGATTCGATTGCATGGAGAAAAGATGAGGGAATTCTGCCTTGAGGTCTTCTTCACGTTCCCACATAGCTTCAGCTTCAGTATGGTGGTTCCATTGTACTTTACACCAACGGACTCTCTTGTTTCTCGTGACTCTTTTCTTCATATCCAAAATTTTCATAGGGTGCTCGGCATAGGTCAAATCCTTCTGGAGTTCTAGCACATCCATCGACACTTGTTCTCCCAGCACTTTCAGACGCTTCTTGAGTTGAGACACGTGAATCACGCCATGCTCATCGGAGAGATGCGCTAGCAGCTCGAGTCGATATGCTACCCCTCCTCGCTTGTCCAAAATCTTAAATGGATTGATGTAACGAGGTGCCAGTTTGCCTTTTACGTTAAACCGTCATTGACCTCAGATAGGTGACACCTTGAGATACACGGAATCTCCAACTTCAAAAGCTAGATTCCTTCGCCTATTATCCGCATAGCCCTTTTGTCGTGACTGAGCACCCCTTAGGTTTTCACGTATTATTTGAACTTGCATTTCAGTGTCTTGTAACACATCAGGTCCAAATTCTTGGTTCTCTCCTATCTCATTCCAAAACAAAGGTGTCCTACAGTGCTTCATAGGGTGACATTTTCAAGCAGGCTTGGAAACTATTGTTGTACGAGAATTCAGCATACGGCAAACTCTTGTCACAACTACGTCCATGCTTCAAAGCACAAGCCCTCAACATGTCCTCTAATATTTGATTTGTCCTCTCGGTTTGCTCATCGGTCGTGGATGATACGCGGAGATGAAATTTAACTTGGTACCCATAGACTCATGCAATTTCTCCCAGAATCTAGATGTGAATTGAGAACCTCGATCAAAAACTATTTTCTTTGAAACTCCATGTCGGCATACAATATGCTCCATATATAGCTCTGTGATCTTTGCCACCTTGTATTTGGTACGTACAGTTATAAAATGAGCAGACTTTGTCAATTGATCCACAATAACCCATATAGAGTCGTAATCGGACTGAGTACTTGGCAATCCAACTATAAAGTCCATGCCGATTTCTTCCCACTTCCACTCGGGTATTTTGAGAGGCTGCAATAATCCAGCAGGTCGCTGATGCTCAGCCTTTACTCATTGACACGTGTCACATAGGGCAACATATTCGGCTATGTCCCTCTTCATGCCATCACACCAGTAGCAAGTTTTCAGGTCCTGGTACATCTTTGTACATCCGGGTGAATGGAATAGGGCAAGTCATGTTCCTCTTTTAATATTGTCTCGCGAATTTTCTTCACATTTGGCACAACAATTCCTTTCCCAAGCCATAGAGTGCCATTGTCTTCTTTGTCAAACCTCCATTCTCTCCCTTCTTGAATTCTTTCCTTGATCTTCTGGATTTCTCTATTTGTCGTTTGACTGTCCCGTATCTCTTGTTCTAGTGTCGGATTTAACTCAATCACTCCCATTTCATTTATGAACCCAAGATGCAACCGTTCGAACTCCTTGCATAGCTTGGGTGGTAACTCCCGGACCGTGAGCTGGTGACATGTTCCCTTTCAACTCACGGCGTCCGCTACTACTTTGGCCTTCCCCGGGTGGTAGTTGATCCCAACATCGTAATCTTTGATAAGCTCCAACCATCGGTGTTGCCTCAAATTCAGATCCGTTTCTGTGAATATGTACTTGAGGCTCTTTTGATCCGTATAAATCTCACATCGGTGACCAAAAACATAGTGTCTCCATATCTTCAAGGTGTGCACCACAGCTGCGAGTTCAGGTCGTGCGTAGGATAATTCAGCTCATGTTTCTTTAGTTGCCTCGATGCATAAGCTACCAGTTGGCCTTCTTGCATGAGCACGCATCCGAGTACTTGTCTTGAGGCATCAAAATATATATCAAAGCTCCTGCTCACGTCTGGCAATACTAACACCAGTGCGGCTGTCAACCTCCTTTTTAACTCCACAAAGCTATCTGTACAAGCTTGAGTCCATTGGAATTCCTTCCTTTCATTAGTAATTCAGTCATGGGCTTCACTATTTTGGAGAAATCCTTGATGAATCGGCGGTAATATCCAGCCATTTTAAGGAAACTCCGATTTTCCTTCACATTCTGTGGCGGTTCCCACTTATGCACATCTCTCACTTTCCCCGGGTCGACCGATACTCCTCCTCCAGAGATGATATGGCCCAAGAATGACACTTTCTGTAATCAGAATTGACACTTGCTGAACTTGGCATACAACTGGTGTTCCCGTAGTTTCTACAATGTAAGCCTCAAGTGCTCCTCATGTTCTTCCTGGCTTGTCTACTATATCATAATATCATCAATGAACACTACAACAAACTTATCTAGATATTCCATGAAGACCACATTCATGAGATACATAAAGTACGCAAGTGCGTTCATCAATCCAAATGACATAACGTTGACCTCATATGACCCATACCATGTCCGAAAATCCATTTTGGGTATATCCAATGGTAAAATCTTCATTTGGAAGTATCCTGACCATAGGTCGATCTTGGAAAATGCAGGCACCCTTCATTTGGTCGAACAAATCCTCTATACATGGCAATGAGTACTTGTTCTCGATCGTCACTTCATTTAGAGACCTATAGTCCACACACATCCTTTAGGTTCCATCCTTCTTATCTACGAAGGGCACTGGTGCTCCCCATAGCGATGAGCTTGGGCATATAAAACTGTTCTCTAACTTCTCTTGAATTTGCTTCTTGAGCTCTACTAATTCCTTAGGAGGCATCCTATACGGCCCGCATCGACAAACTTGAGCGTCGGCTTAAGGAGGTCACCGGCGATCTGTCTGCTGCCGACGAGAGATGTATTTAATGATGCATCTCGCTCATGTCACTGTCTGGGTCTTGGGAAGCTTCCCCACCACACCAGCATGGACTCCGCCGGCTACTACTTCTTCGGGTTAAGCTTTGTGGCCGCACGTCTCGACGCCCTCTACGAGGCGATCGGGGAGGAGTCTAGGGTGGAGTTCCGCCGGCAACTGCTGAACGACATCGCCCGAAAGATCAGTAAGGTGATGGTGGCAAAGGAGGAGGCGCTGCTGCCGGTAGATGTGGTGGAGGAGGAGGCATGGCCGGCAGATGCGGCGGTGGAGGATGAGGCACCGCCGATGGATGCGGCGGCGGCGAAGGAAGAGGAGGTGGACTAGTCCTCCGAGTAGAGTAGGATTAGGAGTAGTTTTTTTTTCTTGTTTTCTATGTGTTTTTCTTTTTTCTTGTTTGTAATGTATGTGTTGTTTTTATATTAATTAAAAATGTCTTCTATGTTCATTAACATGTGTCCTATGCATTATCGAAAAACATCTCTTTTAACTCCCTGGTCTAGAATCAAATTTTCTACGGGAGGACCGCACAACCGTCTCCATGCGACCCTGCCCAGATGGTTGCCACGTACGTTCATGCTCCGAATTTTACAGTGATACAGCCGCGGGCGCACTACACGGTCCCCGCGACCGTGCGACCCTGCACCGATGATTGCCACGTACGCCAACATCCTTATCTTGCAGCCCGTACGGGCACAACGCAGGTGCGGACCCAAAGGGTATGCTGGGTGGGCCCTGGTGTACCTTTGCCTAGTAAAAGTCTTTTTTTACATGTGGTTTGTGTGCAGTGACAAGCCATAGCAATTACCGCTCCTAATTTTTGAACTAAAAAATGACAAACTTTTGAGAATAGAGAGTATTAGTTTTACTAGTGGCAAAAAAGAGTTTTGAAAAAGGTGTTTTCTGTAAAGGTGCATTTGTAATGATTTTAGTAAAAACAACATTATAGAATAAGACATGTGATAGTCTTTTGATGATCATATTTACCGAGTGATATATTTTCTTTGATGTGGACGAAGCAATTCATGTCCTTTAGAATACGAAGGCTAAAGAAACCACACAAGTAGTATGTGAGTTTCGCTTATGACTATATCTCGAACTATCAGGATTGTATTTGAATAGTTTATATAGTAATTTATTGAATTTAACAATTATCATTCTATTTAGTTCCGATCTATAAAATTATATTTTTAGAAAAAATAAATATATATGAAAATTTTTATATGCGGCATACCCTATCATAAAATCCTTGGTCCGGTGCCACTGGCACAACACACGACTAGCTCTTCTGATCCTCAATGTCATCTTATCAACAAGCCCCAAACATGACGATCTTTCAACAAAAAGAGAAAACACATACGCCACGTCTGATCCTAAACGTCATCAAACATGATCGAGGTCTTTCATATGCATGTTAGTTGTCCATGCATGCTATGTCTGATCGATCGTAGGGATTCCGGAAGGATATCTCAGAGGATTTCCAAGCTCAGCCAGGCATGCCATAATGATGTTCCCTCGAGGGTTTGAGGATAGAAGGTACATAACATCTAGGCAGCCACCCAGAGGTTCGAATGAAGCCACACGACTGGGTACACGGTCCGGGTGTGACGACGTACCTTAACCCCCATCGTGCACCCCAAGTGGTGGGTCAGGAAGAGCCTGGTATGTTCTGATTTTACACTAATGAGAATAATATATATCATGTCATCTATATATATAACATACTATATTTGATAGGAAGGATGTTCCCTCGAGGGTTCAAGATTAGAATGTACCATTTAGGCACATCTCACTATGTGGTTCATCATATTAATCGCATGCCATGTACAATATATTTTCCAACATGTTGTACTCGTCCTTTCGAAGAAACGACAGCCGTAGCCGCTAGCCGATATATGTTCTGATTTTAGGAACAAATGAACACACTTGTGGAAACACGCTAGCTAGCTCCCTCCTTTCTCAAAATATTGTTACCTTTAATTCATTTTGAACTAAAGGTGACAATCTTTTAAGATAGGAGGAAGCATGCCACATCAAATCCTCAGTGTCATCAAATTAACATGACCCTCAACAAGGGGCGTGTCAAATTAAAAAACTGCCTATGAATCCGATGGGATGCGTCGAGCCGTTGCGATAACTGAGAGGAGGCAAACCGCGGTTTGGAGTAACTCCGATTGACCTACCCATTCAAAAGCACAGTTTTTGAAGCGTCCGATCATCTCCATTCACGTGATTAGACTGTAGGATCAAAGAGCACGTGAAAAGCTACCAGAGGGGGGGTGAATGGTAGATTAAAACTTTTTCAACGGAAGCAACGTAAAATCCCTCGATAGAAAATAAATCTGTTTATAAATCGTGTGCACAACTAATCTAAACATGATCAATTATGACAAAACTAGTATAGATTGTGGACAATCATGTCACGAAGACAAGAAAACAAGAATCACAGAAAATTGTCAAGAAAAACTCAAGTTATAATTGAAAGATTGAAAGAAGGTCAATCTGTTCTACCAGAGAAAAACCAGATCTGCAACACTGCAAAGAAACTCGTGTAGATCCAAAACTACAAATCCAATGACTATGAATTTTTTACACATGATATATTATCAAGCTATGAAGACAACCCGAAAAGAATCACGTCGATTAGATCTGTAAAACTTGAGTTATGATAAAAGCACCAAAGTAAGGTAGTGTTATGCAGAAACTCGATGAGAGAAACTTGTCTGGAACAAGTCGGACGAAAAAGGCACAAAATCTCCTTTAGACTATGAATTTTGTTGATCAAAACACAAAAGGAACAACCCCAAAGTTGTGCACCACGAGCTCTAGCCTCCCTTGCTTATATAACCAGCCCTTAGGCCAACCCAATCCTAACTAGGACTCAAATCCTACTTAGATTCAACCGAAACTTCCCAAATCTGCTTAAGACTCTTCTATACGCAGATAGAAGCAATCTTAAGACTTCCAAACATCTTAGGAATGTATCCGACATTCCTAAAACAACTCAACTTCGTGACCCACACGAAATCCTATCGTAACCAACTCAAATCTTTCCATATTTGAGTCAAACCCAACTCAGCTGCAGCCTGAGTCCATAACCTAGTCGGTTGGACCTTTCCGACCAATTTTTTACGTCCACATCTCTTCATCACGCCTTGGAACCATCTAGCCACATCCATGCACTCCTTGCACACGTACAAACACCTTCCAATGACGTCCAAAATACCTTCATATCCATTGTTCTTGATTCAAACATGCTGTGTGACCTCCCGATCAACTCAACCACAATTCCTCCCGAACTTGGTTGTCGAACCTCATCTTCTCCCTAAGACTAGTTCAATGGATCCCGTCACCAGCCATGTCTTAAACTCAAGCAACACCTGCACATGAACAAACAACCAATACTTTCGGGCACAAGTCCTCGACTTGACTCTTGTTAGTTCCAAAACCACAACACCTTACGTGAGCACCTCACATAAGCATGTTGCAAACCTTAGCAAAATGATATCAACCATAACCACCAAAAAACACCAAATACGTAGTAAACGAATACTAAGCAAACTTTCCAGAGATGTAAAGGAAGTTCGAATCAATTTAAAGTAAAAGCAGAACCATTGCAATCTAGCTCCGGACCTTGCCAAAACTAACCGGACCTTGAGTCGGAGCTTACCAAAGCTAGTAGGACCTAGCACTGGAGCTTACCAAAGCTAGTCGGACCTAGCGTCGGAGCTTACCCAAGCTAGTCAGACCTGGCCACTGCAAGTCGGACCTAACCAAAATAAGTCGGACCTAGACAAAGAAGTCAGATCTAGCCAAAGTAAGCTGGACCTAGACAAAGCAAGTCGGACCTAACATCGGACCTTGCCGGAGTTACCCAAAACAAGTCGTATCTATTGCCGGACCTTGCTGGAGCTCGGTCCTAGAGTCGAACCTTGTTGAAAAAGGTGATTTGGCAATATTCAAAACTTTTATCATCAAAGCCAATGTATTCAACACACATAGGTCTCACAATCTCCCCCTTGATGAATGCATTGGCAACACCACTTAAAATCTGAACATTGGCTCCTGAAAAGTTTTGAAAACAATGAAATGAGAAAGAAAGAAATATCAAAACAAATATTTCTCCTCCTATACTTATTTCTCCCCCTGAGAAGAATCGTGCCAAAACACTTGTGAATGTGTGCAATGTGTGATCAGTTTCTCTCCCTTTGACAATTTATTATGCAAGGTTTACAAGAGAAATTTCAATTGTTATGAGCGTATTGTAACACATACATATAAAACAATGCTCATCCAAGTCATACTATCAAGTAACCTACACTATCACATCAATAAAATACATAAAGTAGTGTAAGCCATGCTAGAGATCAAGTGTAATTTTTAATTTAAACAAGTCACAATCTCACAAACTTAACTATTTCAAAATGTGAAAGCATGACACTTGTTGCTGCATTTTTCATTTCTCAATATTATTTAAGGCACAAATTCTGATCATATAACATTTGCAAGAGATTATTTGCCGCATCTGCTTTATTCTAACCAACCAAACCAAGCCTATGTCATTTGACAATCAGAAGCTTAAGGACATGGTTTTTGTCATACACAACTTCTTCCAAGTTCATATCTAAGTGCAATGATAATCCATCTCAAAAGAAGAAGTGCGATGTATGCATATTCTCTTGAACTTTTCTCATTTTTATTTGATCATAAAAACTCAACATGTGGATAGTTGATTGATTAATTTTTCATTATTAAAAGCACTTTTGAGCATGCAACAAGTTCAAAACAGCAAGAAAGTTCGATCCTGACCAAACTTAGTGTAAGTAATTATTCAAATTACCAGTCATGGCAAAAACTACAAAAAGTATAACATGAGTAATGTAGTAAGAACATTCAGCTTGTAAAAGGAATCACAAAATCATATTTGTATGAAATACTATGCTCATATTATTTTAAATTCAAATTCACACATAGACTTCCCAAGTTTCAAAACTCCCTCTCAATTTCAGCCATGAGGATGCATAACCCCTATTTCACTATGAATGAAACAAAAACGAGTTAAATCCAAAGGTTTTGTGAAAATATCAGTCAGTTGTTGTTCAGTATCTACACGGTGAAGCATGATGTTTCCTTTTTTCAACATTATCATAGCGAAAGTGATATCTAATGTCAATGTGGTTTGTTCTCGAATGTGGCACGGGATTTTTAGCAATGCAAATGGCACTAGTGTTATCACAAAATAGTGAAACACAATCTAGATCAATCCCATAGTCCTTAAATGTTTGAAGAATCCAAAGAATTTGTGAGCAAGCGCTACTAGCAGCTACATATTTACATTCGTCCGTGGATTGTGCAACTGAACTTTGTTTTCTAGAGGACCAAGCAACAAGAGAATTACCAAGAAAATGAACAGCACCTGAAGTACTTTTCTATCAATCCTACAGCCCACAAAATCAGCATCCGAATAGACTTTCAAAGTAATGGTTGAGGAAGAAGGAAGAGAAATGCCAAATTATTGAATTCCATGTAAGTACCTGAGAATTCTTTTGGCGGCTTGATGATGTGAAGCACGTGAGGAAGCTTGAAACCGTGCACAAAGACATACGCTGAATTTTATGTCTGGTCTTGATGCCGTGAGGTACAAAAGTGGTCCGATCATGCTTCTATATTCTTTTTGATCCATGGGTTCACTATCTTCATCAAGTTCAAGTATCGTTGCTGTACCCATCGATGTCCGAAGAGGCTTGCTTTTGTCCATGTTGAAGCACTTAAGAAGGTCTCTTGTATACTTCGTTGATGCACAAAGGTACCTTCCTTGGTTTGCTTGATTTGCAGCCCCAAAAAGTACATCAGTTCTCCCATCACACTCATCTCAATTTCTAAACTCATCATAGCTGAAAACTTGGACACAAGATCATGAGAAGCACAACAAAAGATAATATCATCCACATATACTTGATCAAATAATGAGTCAGTGCTATGCTTAAGGACAAAAAGAGTTTTATCAACCTTGCCCATGGTAAACCACTTTTCAAGTAAGAAAGTTTTTAACCTATCATACCATACTCTAGGGGCTTGTTTGAGACCGTACAAGGCTTTGAACAGTTTATAAACATGATTAGGAAAATCTAGATTTCCAAAACCCGGTGGTTGCTTGACATAAATTTCCTCATCTATGTAGCCATTAAGAAAAGCACTTTTGTCATCCATTTGATATAACTTGAAACCTTTAGATGCAGCTGAAGCTAACAAAATTCTTATGGCTTCTAACCTAGCAACAGGAGCAAAAGTTTCATCAAAATCTAGAACTTCAATTTTTGTGAAACCTTGAGCAACCAACCTAGCCATATTCTTAACCAACCCCATCCTCACTTTGTTTATTTTTAAACGCCCATTTAGTTCCAATTAAAGTGTGACCTTGAGGTGTAGGTACAAGTTTCCAAACATTATTTCTTTCAAAATTTTCTAACTCTTCCTGCATGGCAATAATCCAAGATTCATTAGTGAGTGCGTGTAATATATATATGGGTTCAAAAGAAGCAACAAAAGCAGAATGAGCATGAGAGTTTAGATCGCAGAACCTGGACCTTGTGACTCGTTCGTGCAAGCTCCCAATGATTTGTTTTGGAGGATGACTTTTGGGGATTCGGAGGGGAGTAGACACTTCACAAGCTCCTTGTTCTTCATGTTCATCACAGATCGAAGAACTTGTGGCTTGTGGATGATCTGTACCAGCTGCAGTTGTTGGTGATGGTTGTGGTGCAAAATTAGCAGCGTGATCAACGTCATTTGCTTCTGAATTTTTGGTCAGCAGTACCACTTCTTCGTCTTCTTCGATGAAAATACTCTCCCTCCCGTGGACATGGATCTGGAGCTGCAGTAATAGATCTAGTACATGGGCTAGATTCATCAAAAGAAACCTCACAAGTCTCCACAATTTTGTTAGTGTCAAGTAAAAGCACACGATAGCTTCTAGTATGAGATGGATAACTAAGAAACATGCCATCAACAGATCTAGCTTCAAATTTATCAAGATTACCATGTTTCTTAACAAAACATCTCAACCAAAGACCCGAAAGTGTTTGACACTAGGCCTATGTCCGAATCGAAGTTCATATGATTTTTTTCCTAGCTTAGCATGCAAGAAAACACATTTTGAGACATAACAAGCGGTTACAATTGCAACTGCCCAAAATTTTCTAGGAGTTTGATATTCATCAAGAATAGGCCTAGCCATCTCAACTAAGGTTTTGTTCTTTCTCTCTACAACACCGTTTTGTTGAGGTACATATGGTGAAGAAAATTGATGATCTATTCCATTTTCAGCACAAAAGTGATCAAACGCTTGATTTTTAAAGTCGGTTCTGTTATCACTTCTAATTTCTCTTAAAGATCCTGGCTGATCAATTGATAATCTAAGAAATAAATTTCTAAAGTGACTAAAAGATTCATTCTTATATGCCATAAAGTAATCCCAAGAGTATCCAGAAAAATCATCAACAATCACAAGAACATACCATTTACCTCTGAAGGATTAAACACGTGAACGTCCTACGGTGTCAAGGTGCAAAAGTTGACCCGGTTCAGTTGTCATGGTCATTGTGAGAGGAGCATGTGAACCTGCAACCATCTTAGCATTTCTACAAGAATAGCACACAATTTCTTTGTCCCCTTTAAGCTTAGGCAGCCCACGTCTGCGATCAAGAGCACTAACACGTGTCAGGTGATCAAAGCCTACGTGACCAAGTCTACGATGCAAAAAATCTAAGTCCTTTGATTTATTTGCAACTAGAAACTTATGATTAGAAGATGACATATCAAAATCAGCTTTAAAAACTCTTCCAAACTGAGACATGTTAAAAATAAGCTCACTATTTGAATTACAACCTTGCAGCAATTTTTAGTGAAAATAATTTCCAGATTTTCATCTAGCAATTGTGAAACAGAAAGCAAGTTGTATTTCTAATTTTTGACAAGTGCCAAATCTTTCAAAGTGTAGTGATTATTTAACATAACCGAACCTTTCGCAATTGTAGGAGTTGAAGAATTATCGGCAAAAGTAACATTCTCTACACGTGACACAAAAGAGAGAGAGGAGAACCATTCTTTGTTACCGGTCATGTGGCGTGAGCAACCTGAATCCACAATTCAAATATGCTCCTTCCTCAAGCGTGTAACGTACATAGAAGCACAATACATCGATGACTCAATACTGGGGTTAGTCAAAAATTATTTAGGAATCCAGTACTGAGTCACACGATGTCCAGTAGGAATAACACGCAAAAGCTGAGATAAAACAACAGGTTTATGAGCCAAATTTTGAGAATTCTTGTACCCAACTACTGACCTACGAGGTGTTACATGTGTAGCACGAGAAACAGTAGGTTTGGGAGCAATCTTTGCATGCTTTTGACTCATTATAGCAGGTTGCAAGTTCTTGATATTTAGTTTAGCATGTGTAGCAAAATGTTGCATGAGAGTTATGATATCTAGCTTGCATTATTTCCTTTTTATGTTGTTTATCTAGTCTATAACAAAAATCCATGACATGACCCTCTCTACCACAGTGGTTATAATGAAATTTAACTTTGTGTTCATGTCTAGATGAGCAAACAACATATTTATTAGCAACCGAATGAGACAACAATCCTGCAGATTTGAAAACCACTTCTTTTTGTTTAGGAACTATTTTAATCAAACCACTTCACAATTTTAGGTGGATGTGCCTTAGCATGAGCATGGGAATCAAATGCTAAACCAAATTTATCATTGCAAGATTTAGAAGAATTCAGCAGCAAGTTTAGATTCTTATTCACATTACAAAATCTCTTTTGTGTCCTATTCATGTCATCAAGTTTTTTTGAGAAGTCTAGGCAGTTTTCACATAAAGTTTTTTCTTTTAGTTTGCAATTAGAACAATATTTTACTTCATGGGAACGTAAAGCATTGCTCAATATAGAAAATTTAATAGCATTGTCACTAAGCATTTTGTCCTTTTTTGTTAACTATAGTAGTGGCACTAGAAATAGCATCACACATTTGTTTGCAAGTAGGACATACCTCTTCATTGTCGTTGTTGTGTTTTGCCTCCTCCATACTTGATCTTGACTTGCCCGCCATGAAGCACAAGTTTGCCAAAACATCTTCACCTTTATCACTTCCAATGTCCACATCGCTCGAGACAAGTTTCTGAAGTGCAGAGATAAAACTATTCACCAATTGGCGTCCTGTAAAACCCTTCTTTTTCTTGTTGTTGTTTGTAGAGGAGTGCTTCATCCTTGTTTGCTTCTCGTCATGGGAAGTAGTACCTGAAAGGTTAGGGCAATCCGTGCAAAAATGTCTTGTATTACCACATTCGAAGCATCGTTGAGGTCCGGCACTCCCTCTCCTTCTAGTTCTCACATTTTGCAATGCTTTTGAATACCGAGCAGAGATGAGTGCAAGTTCTTCCTCTGGAAACTCTTCAATCTATTCAAGGGTTAGAGAGGACAACAAAGCAAGTGTTCCACAAGATGAAGATTGGCCGGAGCTAAGCTTGTCACGTTGAGAAACAAATGCAAGAGACTTGCTATGGTTCTTACATGAGATTATGTCAATTTCATGAGTTTTCAATTTAGAATATAAAAAATCTAAAGTAAGTGTACTCATGACAGTAGATTCATGAATAGATGTGACTTTCATCTCCCAAATTGGCATGTCTAATGCACTTAGTAATTGGTTAGCATTCTCAACATCTGAAAAATTGACATTGACGCTATGCAAGTTGCTGAGAATTTTATTAAAGCGAGCATAGAGGTCGTCGACTGGTTGCATCTCAAAGTGCATGTACTCCTTTTTGAACATGTCTTGCCTTACCTCCTTGATCGCGTTGGATCCTTCGTAGTAATCACATAGAGATTTCCAAACATCGTACGCAGATCGGAGGTGAGCAACACGATCGAAGTCGCTTTGAGTAGTCCTTGTATGATTAAGTTCCGAGCCTTGTTGTTGTTGTCGACCCCTCTCATTATTGTAGCCGTAAGTTGATCGTTTGATGGCACTTCATAAGGCTTGTACACCTTTTCCCATATTGCAAAGCCTTGCGCCTGGATGAAGGCTTCCATACGTGCCTTCCAAACCTGAAAATCAATACCATTAAACACACGAGGTTTGGCGGATTATTTCTCCATGTCGATTAGTCAAAACACGTGGAAAACACAAAGATTAGAGCATCGTGGCTCTTATACAATTTTAGGATTGAAGAGCACGTGAAAAGCTACTAGAGGGGGGTGAATGGTAGATTAAAACTTTTTCAGTGGAAGCAACAAAAAACCCCTCAGTAGAAAATCAATTTGTTAAGAAATCCTGTGTGCGACTAATCTAAACATGATCAATCATGACAAAAACAGTATGGATTGTGGACAATCAAGTCATGAAGACAAGGCAACAAGAATCATGGAAAATCATCGAGAAAAACTAAAGTTATGATTGAAAGATTGAACGAAGGTCAATCTGTTCTACCCGAGAAAAACCAGATCTGCAACACTGCAAAGAAACTCGTGCAGATCCAAAACCGCAAATCCTTTCACAGATGATAGATAATCAAGTCATGAAGAAAACCCAAAAAGAATCACATCGATTGGATCTGTAAAACTCGAGTTATGATAAAACCACCTTAGCAAGGTAGTGCTAAGCAGAAACTCGACGAGAAAAACTTGTCTGGAACAAGTCGGACGAACAAGGCACAAAAGCTCCTTTAGACTATGAATTTTATTTATGAAAACACAAAAGGAACAGCCCCAAAGTCGTGCACCACGAGCTATGACCTCCCTTGCTTATATAACCATCCCTTAGGCCAACCCAATACAAACTAGGACTCAAATCGTACTCAGGTTCAATCGAAACTTTCCATATCTGCTCAAGACTCTTCTATACGTAGATAAAAGCAATCTTAAGACTTCCAAACACCTTCGAAACATATACCACATTCCTAAAACAACTCAACTTCGTGAGCCACACGAAATCCTATTGTAACCAACTCAAATAATTCCATATTTGAGTCTAACCCGACTCAGCCGCAACCTGACTCCATAACCTAGTTGGTTGGACCTTTCCGACGAATTTTTTACGTCCACATCTCTTCATCACGCCTCAAAACCATGTCTCCACGTCTATGCACTCCTTGCACATGTGCAAACACCTTCCAAAGATGTCCATGATACCTTCATATGCATTGTTCTTGATTCAAACATGATGCGCGACCTCCCGATCAACTCAACCACAATTCCTCCCGAACTTTGTTGTTGAACCTCATCTTCTCCCTAAGACTAGTTCAATGGATCTCATCACCAGCCATGTCTTGAACTCAAGCAACACCTGCACATGAACAAATAACCAATACTTCCGAGCACAAGTCCTCTACTTGACTCTCTTTAGTTCCGAAACCATAACACCTTAAGTGAGCACCTCACATAAGCACGTTGCAAACCTTAGCAAAAAGATATCAACCATAACCACCAAAACACACCAAAAATTCAGTGAAAGAATACTAAGAAAACTTTCCATAGATGTAAAGCAAGATCGAATCAATTTAAAGTAAAAGCGGAACCATTGCAATCTAGCTCTGGACCTTGCCAAAACTAACCGGACCTTGAGTCGGAGCTTACCAAAGCTAGCAGGACCTAGCACTAGAGCTTACCAAAGCTAGTCGGACCTAGCGCTGGAGCTTACCAAAGCTAGTCGAACCTAACTACAGCAAGTCGGACCTAACCAAAATAAGTCAGACCCAGACAAAGAAGTCAGACCTAGCCAAAGAAAGTCGGACCTAGATAAAACAAGTCAGACCTTACGTCGGACCTTGCCGGAGCTACCGAAAATAAGTTGGACCTATTGTCGGACCTTGCTGAAGCTCAGACCTAAAGTCGAACCTTGTTGAAAAAGGTGATTTTGCAATATTCAAAACTTATCGTCAAATCCAATGTATTCAGCACACACAGGTCTCACATAGACGACGACCCGCTATAAAGGCACACCGTCCTCTTGCTATTCAGCTGCACCACTCAATCGATCGTAGCCTCCAAACTTCTCCTCTTGCGTCTCCGCCGTACCATCGTCGACCACCTCTCACACTTTCTCTACACCTCCATCGCCGCACAAATGGCTGGCCCTACACCGAAGCACTCCAGGCCATCGATGTTTTTCGAGTCTCCTTCTCTGTTTCTGTCACCGCCAATGCCAGTGGAACTGCAGGCGGCGCCCGCACCTCCTCCGCCCCCGTCTCTGCCCGCGGTGCCCGCACCTCCTCCGACCATGGTGCCAACACCTCCTCATCCCATTTGGGTTTAGGATACTGTCTGCCTCCTCACCGCCAGCATCAGCGAACTCGATCGACGCCTGAAGGAGGCTGTCGGTACCCTGGGTACCATATATCCTTTGGGATTGCTAAGATCTCAAGCGAAAGTCACCCATTTGATTTGAAGACCTTCGGAGGCCAACATGTCAGACATGTCCGGACCCGCTTCTCCAACATGGTTAGTCCTAGGGTCGCCACGTGTACTATCAAACCGGAGCTACCGCCCGCAAGGGGGGAAGCTCCGGGCTACGTACCGAAGTGGCACCCCCGGACCTAACCCTAGACCGAGGGAAGCTCTGGTGCTGACACGTGTTGGGTAACACCGGAGTCATCTGTTCTCCACAGTGTGCTTCGGTGCTGCCATGTGTCCAACCGTTGGATCTTCAGCCTCTAACCTCCGGAAGACTCCACAACGGCTCCGGACCTTCAAAGGGGAATCAAGGACTTCAAGACCCGATTAAGTGTCATTAATACCATATTAATGACACATGATCAGACGACCTTAATTACCAGTAACGGTGCCGTCAAAGCCCATTACCCAGTCATTAAGGGCAATTAAACATGTTGAATGAGTATCAATACTAGTAACCGCCGGGGCCACATGTCGGGCCAGGCTAACTTGTAACGGCCTGCCCTTGTACTATAAAAGGACAGGCCGACGACGGACTCTAGAGGTTCAGACATGTCTACACACGCGCTCTACAGACTCTCCACGCTCTAGACATACATCCAATACAATATCAACACACCCCATGGAGTAGGTTATTACGCTCAGGCGGCCTGAACCACGTAAATTCTTGTGTCTCCTGTGTCATTTACAATTCACCTTCTTGAATCTCCGCGCGCCCACACCGAACCTCAAACTCCTCTAACACTTTAGTAGTGTCGGGAGATCTGCCGGATCCACTGGTGAGCCTTTGTTGCTTTACATTTCAGCAACTGACGAAGTTGTCAGTATGGTTCTGGTTGCGGAGAGACCAGAGCTACCCCATACTCAGGAATCCAGGCCCCTTCGTGAGGGTCCGGAGATCCCTGAAAGCGAGTCTGGGTCCCAGCTCCCAGACTCGAATCCACAAAAAGTTACTTCAGAAGTCCCAGACTCCTCCGGGAGGGTCCAGGTCGCTTCTGAAGGAGCTCCGGGTTCCTCCAGCCAGAACCCGGAGGTCCCCGAAGAAAATCCGGATCCCTCCGGGAGGATCCGGGTCTGTGGAGAGGAAGCTCCGGGCCTCTCCGGGAAGGTCCGGACCATTCAGCGCCCGGTGTACTTCATCAGTGAAGTACTACATGATGCCAAGACTCGATACCTAGAGGTGCATAAGCTGCTCTATGCAGTTCTTATTGCCTCCAGAAAGCTTCTCCATTATTTCCATGCTCACAAGATCTCAGTGGTGACTTCTTACCCACTTCAAGCAATCTTGCATAATCCCAATTCGACTGGGAATATTGCAAAGTGGGCAGCAGAATTGGCCGAATTTGATCTTGAATTCATTTCAAGGCAAGCAGTCAAGAGTCAAGCGTTGGCAGACTTCGTGGCGGAATGGACTCCCTCTCCATCAAACCCTGGGGGCCCCAGCGAGCAGAAGCCGGAACACAAGGCTCCGATCTTCACCGAGCCTCACTGGACCTTCTACTTCGACGGCTCCATGCAAAAGTAGGGGGCCTGAGCTGGAATCCTTCTCCTCGCACCAACCGGGGAGAAGGTGAAATACATGGTACACCTTGACTCAAGGCGACCAACAACATGGCGGAGTACGAAGCACTCATCTACGGACTAAAGGTGGCACTGTCATATGGTGTCAAGCAACTGCTGGTCAAGGGAGATTCGCAGCTCATCATTAAGCAAGTAAAGGGTGAATGCTCCTGCAACAATCTCCAGCTAGCTGCTTACCTCCTTGAAGTCCAGAGGCTTCAGAAGGACTTCGAAGTCCTAGATCTCCACCATGTTCAGCGTGCCCATAACGCTAAAACTGACGAACTCTCGACGAAAGCGTCAACCGAAGCTCCAGCTCCTGACGGAACTTTTGTCCGGAGGTTGTCAAAACCAACAGCTCAGCCTGCCGAACTGAGCGAAGGGGGCGAGATCAGCATCCCGAAGCTGACGGTCCCGATGGTCCTGCTACCATGGCAGCCATCAAGGGTCGTAGGTGCTGCCGGAAGCTCCGAGCAACCCAGCACGCAAGACTCAAATGCTCAAGCTAGTTCCAATGTGAAAGTGCATCTAGGACTCCCTTGTGGGTTTTGGATGATTTATGACAAGCAATTGGGATCCTAATCCTTTGTTGAGATGAATGCAGGCAAATAATGAAAAATGAGCAAAATTCCAAAAAGAAGGGAAATAAGAAGCAAAGTGAATTTGAGCTCAAAGAGAAGAAACTAGTAGATTATTATGTATGGAGTGTGTTAAGGAAACACACCCAAGATCTCAATCACTTTCAAGCACACACACACAATGCACAAAGTTATACAGGACCGGACTAGTCCGATATCACTTTCCGCACTAGATCGGACAAGTCCGGTATCCACCGGACTAGTCCGATGTCTTTCTGATCCACTTCGGACTAGTCCTCCCCAATGCGGACTAGTCCTCAACACAATGCAAAAGTCACTCAAAATCGGACAAGTCCGTTGTGATCTGGACTAGTCCGATATTCTTTCTGATCCACTTCGGACAAGTCCGGTGTTTACACGGACTAGTCCGATATACACACTGATATAAATCGGACAAGTCCTCCAAGTGCGGACTTGTCATCCTAAACACTTAGGGTTTCATATGTCCGGACAAGTCCGATGGGAATCGGACTAGTCCGAAGATTTCCAGTAGTGAAATCGGACAAGTCCGTTTTCAACCGGACTAGTCCGATATTCCTGGACACTTAGGGTTTGCTACACACAGCACACCGGACTAGTCCGGTGACCACCACAGACTAGTCCGATCTTTCTGAACCCTAATGGTCACTTTTAGAAACCCCATATAAATAGAGGTGCACGGCCCACTTTTACAATCTCTCGAACCCTAGCGCCGTCACACCTCCCAAGAGACTCAAAAACCACCTCTCTCCACGAAATTAAGTGCAAAGTCGATCAATCTATTGAAGATCACTTCTAGATCATTGGAGAGACACTTGGCACACATCATTGAGCTCTTGGTTTGATTCTCTAACACACTCTTGCGTTTCTATTTGTAATTTTTGAGTGTGTTATTGGTGGCTTTGTAAGTTGTAATCAAGGGAGCTCTCAACGTGTGAGAACGCCCCTTCAACTTGGTTATTTACACTTTGTGATTAGTGGAAGAGGATTGGCCTTCGTGGCGATCTGACGAGGGAAGGGTTGGAGAAGACCCGATCCTTTTGTGGGCTCCTCAACGTGGACATAGGTTGCCTTCGTGGTAGCCGAACCACGGGATAAATCGTGTGTCTTGTACTTTTGCGTTCTTCATCTTAATTGATCAATTTAATCTAGGGTTTGATTCACTTTGTTCAATTTGAGTTAAATTGTTGATCAAGAGCCTTAATTGTAATAGAATTTGACATACAACTATTAAACTGTAATTCAAGTTTATATTTCCGCCGCAAACATTAACGAATCAATCAAATTGACTAAACTTGATCAACTTATCCCGTGAAAATCGGACTAGTCCGCACTTTACCGGACTAGTCCGATATCTCTGGTATTGACTGTGTTGTTGAGTGTTACAGGAACCGAGAAAATTCAAAAAGGCCTATTCACCCCCCTCTAGGCCCACATTCAATTGGTATCAGAGCGGGTTCTTCAAGAAAGAGTGCAACCACTCGAAGAGATCATGTCGGACATGAAGGAAGTTCAGAAAATCAACAACCAGGAAGAAGTGAACAACGACAAGAACCAAAAGCTGGAAAAGTATCTCGAAGCAATTCAAGACTTCGATGATGATGATGAGGAGATGCTGGAGCTGAAAGCACTCCTTAGAAAGAATGCACTTTCCAAAGGGAAAGCTAAAGTTGAAGAAAAGAAGAAGGGGAGTAGTCACACCGACTACTCCCGATATCCTTTTAACTATGATCGTTTAAATTCAAACAACAGCCATTACCTATCTATTCCTCTTGGAAAAGCCCCACACTTCGATGGGGGTGATTACTCCATGTGGAGGCAAAATATGAAGATGCACTTGATTTCCCTTAACCCAAGTTTATGGCATATTGTGTGCACAGGAATAGACATCCCAGATGGCGACGAAGAGCTCACCCCAAGTCAAGAGCAAGATATCCACAGAAACGCTCAAGCCGCAGCCGTAATCACCTCCTCCCTAAGTCGAGATGAATTCACAAAGGTGGACGGACTGGAGATTGCCAAGGAAATATGGGACACACTACAAACAGCCCATGAAGGTGACCGGCATGTGCGGGAGGCGAAAATTGAAATGATCGAAGGCGAACTAGGAAGGTTCGCAATTGAGGAAGACGAGTCTCCCCAGGACATGCACAACCGATTGAAGACACTTGTAAACAAGGTTCAATCATATGGGAGCAAGAAGTGGAACGACCACGAGGTTGCAAAGCTCATCCTTAGAGCCTTTATGCCTCGCAATGTCACACTATGCTCTATGATCAGAGAGAGTCCCGGGTACAAGAGGATGACTCCAGATGAGTTGCTTGGCAAAATCATCAACATTGAAATGATGGAGAAACAAGCCAAGCACGTCAAAGAAATAGCCGACCTCACATCGGCCAAGAAGAAGGGAGTTGCCTTAAATTCCAAACTCAAGCCTCTATCCAAAGAAGCAAGAGAAGCACAACTTGAGGAGGACAGCGATGATGAAAGCAGTGAGCTGGACGAAGAGGATATTATTTTGTTCATGGAAAAGTTCAAAAGAATAATGAAGAAAAGACAAGGAACAAAATCAAGTGAAGTCAAGTACAAGGAGAGAACAAAGCCAAAGATGAGGCGGGCGTGCTATAATTGTGGTGAGTATAACCACTTTATAGTCGATTGCCCGTATGAGGACAACAAGAAGAAGAATAAAGAAGCCAAGACTCAACCGAAGAAATTCTTCAAGAAGAAGAAACATGCTGAACAAGCACACATTGGAAAGGAGTGGGACTCAAACAATGAGTCCTCATCATCCGATGAAGAAGAGATGGCTAGCATAGCCATTGAAAGCACGTCCAAGAAATCCACACTCTTCCCCATGCTCGGTACAAAGAAGGGACATGGCACTTGCCTCATGGCAAAGGAAGGTAAACGCAAGGTAAACATCAAAACTCCTTCCATGCATTCCTACTCAAGTAATGATGAACTAGATAGTGATGATGAAGATATGTTAATTGGATTAGATAGAAAAACTGCTGCTAAAATGAAATTTTTGCTTGACCAACTTGTTGAGAAGGAACAGATGATTGATCGTCAAGAGGACATGATTATCTCCCAAAAGGAGAAATATGTCGAACTTGACAATCTTCTAGTTCCTGAAAAGGAGAAAAACAGCTCACTAGAGCTTGAGCTAGCTTCAAGCAAGAAAACTTGCTTGGAGTTAACAAACTCAAACGTTGCAATCAAGGAACAACTTGATGACCTGATCAAGGTCAACAAGATCCTTGAAGTGCAAGTTGAGTCACTCAAGCTAAGTGAATCTTCCTCCTCTTCAAGTCTACCTTCTCAACCCACTTCAACTAATCTTGTTCATATGTGCAAATGTGGTAAAATCAACACCAGGGTGAAGGAAAAGTCTACCTCCACAAAGGATAAACATCCATTTGATATAACTTGAAACCTTTAGATGCAGCTGAAGCTAACAAAATTCTTATGGCTTCTAACCTAGCAACAGGAGCAAAAGTTTCATCAAAATCTAGAACTTCAATTTTTGTGAAACCTTGAGCAACCAACCTAGCCATATTCTTAACCAACCCCATCCTCACTTTGTTTATTTTTAAACGCCCATTTAGTTCCAATTAAAGTGTGACCTTGAGGTGTAGGTACAAGTTTCTAAACATTATTTCTTTCAAAATTTTCTAACTCTTCCTGCATGGCAATAATCCAAGATTCATTAGTGAGTGCGTGTAATATATATGGGTTCAAAAGAAGCAACAAAAGCAGAATGAGCATGAGAGTTTAGATCGCAGAACCTGGACCTTGTGACTCGTTCGTGCAAGCTCCCAATGATTTGTTTTGGAGGATGACTTTTGGGGATTCGGAGGGGAGTAGACACTTCACAAGCTCCTTGTTCTTCATGTTCATCACAGATCGAAGAACTTGAGGCTTGTGGATGATCTGTACCAGCTGCAGTTGTTGGTGATGGTTGTGGTGCAAAATTAGCAGCGTGATCAACGTCATTTGCTTCTGAATTTTTGGTCAGCAGTACCACTTCTTCGTCTTCTTCGATGAAAATACTCTCCCTCCCGTGGACATGGATCTGGAGCTGCAGTAATAGATCTAGTACATGGGCTAGATTCATCAAAAGAAACCTCACAAGTCTCCACAATTTTGTTAGTGTCAAGTAAAAGCACACGATAGCTTCTAGTATGAGATGGATAACTAAGAAACATGCCATCAACAGATCTAGCTTCAAATTTATCAAGATTACCATGTTTCTTAACAAAACATCTCAACCAAAGACCCGAAAGTGTTTGACACTAGGCCTATGTCCGAATCGAAGTTCATATGATTTTTTTCCTAGCTTAGCATGCAAGAAAACACATTTTGAGACATAACAAGCGGTTACAATTGCAACTGCCCAAAATTTTCTAGGAGTTTGATATTCATCAAGAATAGGCCTAGCCATGTCAACTAAGGTTTTGTTCTTTCTCTCTACAACACCGTTTTGTTGAGGTACATATGGTGAAGAAAATTGATGATCTATTCCATTTTCAGCACAAAAGTGATCAAACGCTTGATTTTTAAAGTCGGTTCTGTTATCACTTCTAATTTCTCTTAAAGATCCTGGGTGATCAATTGATAATCTAAGAAATAAATTTCTAAAGTGACTAAAAGATTCCTTCTTATATGCCATAAAGTAATCCCAAGAGTATCCAGAAAAATCATCAGCAATCACAAGAACATACCATTTACCTCTGAAGGATTAAACACGTGAACGTCCTACGGTGTCAAGGTGCAAAAGTTGACCCGGTTCAGTTGTCATGGTCATTGTGAGAGGAGCATGTGAACCTGCAACCATCTTAGCATTTCTACAAGAATAGCACACAATTTCTTTGTCCCCTTTAAGCTTAGGCAGCCCACGTCTGCGATCAAGAGCACTAACACGTGTCAGATGATCAAAGCCTACGTGACCAAGTCTACGATGCCAAAAATCTAAGTCCTTTGATTTATTTGCAACTAGAAACTTATGATTAGAAGATGACATATCAAAATCAGCTTTAAAAACTCTTCCAAACTGAGACATGTTAAAAATAAGCTCACTATTTGAATTACAACCTTGCAGCAATTTTTAGTGAAAATAATTTCCAGATTTTCATCTAGCAATTGTGAAACAGAAAGCAAGTTGTATTTCTAATTTTTGACAAGTGCCAAATCTTTCAAAGTGTAGTGATTATTTAACATAACCGAACCTTTCGCAATTATAGGAGTTGAAGAATTATCGGCAAAAGTAACATTCTCTACACGTGACACAAAAGAGAGAGAGGAGAACCATTCTTTGTTACCGGTCATGTGGCGTGAGCAACCTGAATCCACAATTCAAATATTCTCCTTCCTCAAGCGTGTAACGTACATAGAAGCACAATACATCGATGACTCAATACTGCGGTTAGTCAAAAATTATTTAGGAATCCAGTACTGAGTCACACGACGTCCAGTAGGAATAACACGCAAAAGCTGAGATAAAACAACAGGTTTATGAGCCAAATTTTGAGAATTCTTGTACCCAACTACTGACCTACGAGGTGTTACATGTGTAGCACGAGAAACAGTAGGTTTGGGAGCAATCTTTGCATGCTTTTGACTCATTATAGCAGGTTGCAAGTTCTTGATATTTAGTTTAGCATGTGTAGCAAAATGTTGCATGAGAGTTATGATATCTAGCTTGCATTATTTCCTTTTTATGTTGTTTATCTAGTCTATAAAAAAAATCCATGACATGACCCTCTCTACCACAGTGGTTATAATGAAATTTAACTTTGTGTTCATGTCTAGATGAGCAAACAACATATTTATTAGCAACCGAATGAGACAACAATCCTGCAGATTTGAAAACCACTTCTTTTTGTTTAGGAACTATTTTAATCAAACCACTTCACAATTTTAGGTGGATGTGCCTTAGCATGAGCATGGGAATCAAATGCTAAACCAGATTTATCATTGCAAGATTTAGAAGAATTCAGCAGCAAGTTTAGATTCTTATTCACATTACAAAATCTCTTTTGTGTCCTATTCATGTCATCAAGTTTTTTTGAGAAGTCTAAGCAGTTTTCACATAAAGTTTTTTCTTTTAGTTTGCAATTAGAACAATATTTTACTTCATGGGAACGTAAAGCATTGCTCAATATAGAAAATTTAATAGCATTGTCACTAAGCATTTTGTCCTTTTTTGTTAACTATAGTAGTGGCACTAGAAATAGCATCACACATTTGTTTGCAAGTAGGACATACCTCTTCATTGTCGTTGTTGTGTTTTGCCTCCTCCATACTTGATCTTGACTTGCCCGCCATGAAGCACAAGTTTGCCAAAACATCTTCACCTTCATCACTTCCAATGTCCACATCGCTCGAGACAAGTTTCTGAAGTGCAGAGATAAAACTATTCACCAATTGGCGTCCTGTAAAACCCTTCTTTTTCTTGTTGTTGTTTGTAGAGGAGTGCTTCATCCTTGTTTGCTTCTCGTCATGGGAAGTAGTACCTGAAAGGTTAGGGCAATCCGTGCAAAAATGTCTTGTATTACCACATTCGAAGCATCGTTGAGGTCCGGCACTCCCTCTCCTTCTAGTTCTCACATTTTGCAATGCTTTTGAATACCGAGCAGAGATGAGTGCAAGTTCTTCCTCTGGAAACTCTTCAATCTATTCAAGGGTTAGAGAGGACAACAAAGCAAGTGTTCCACAAGATGAAGATTGGTCGGAGCTAAGCTTGTCACGTTGAGAAACAAATGCAAGAGACTTGCTATGGTTCTTACATGAGATTATGTCAATTTCATGAGTTTTCAATTTAGAATATAAAAAATCTAAAGTAAGTGTACTCATGACAGTAGATTCATGAATAGATGTGACTTTCATCTCCCAAATTGGCATGTCTAATGCACTTAGTAATTGCTTAGCATTCTCAACATCTGAAAAATTGACATTGACGCTATGCAAGTTGCTAAGAATTTTATTAAAGCGAGCATAGAGGTCGTCGACTGGTTGCATCTCAAAGTGCATGTACTCCTTTTTGAACATGTCTTTCCTTACCTCCTTGATCGCGTTGGATCCTTCGTAGTAATCACATAGAGATTTCCAAACATCGTACGCAGATCGGAGGTGAGCAACACGATCGAAGTCGCTTTGAGTAGTCCTTGTATGATTAAGTTCCGAGCCTTGTTGTTGTTGTCGACATCTCTCATTATTGTAGCCGTAAGTTGATCGTTTGATGGCACTTCATAAGGCTTGTACACCTTTTCCCATATTGCAAAGCCTTGCGCCTGGATGAAGGCTTCCATACGTGCCTTCCAAACCTGAAAATCAATAGCATTAAACACACGAGGTTTGGCGGATTATTTCTCCATGTCGATTAGTCAAAACACGTGGAAAACACAAAGACTAGAGCATCGTGGCTCTTATACAATTTTAGGATTGAAGAGCACGTGAAAAGCTACTAGAGGGGGGTGAATGGTAGATTAAAACTTTTTCAGTGGAAGCAACAAAAAACCCCTCAGTAGAAAATCAATTTGTTAAGAAATCCTGTGTGCGACTAATCTAAACATGATCAATCATGATAAAAACAGTATGGATTGTGGACAATCAAGTCATGAAGACAAGACAACAAGAATCATGGAAAATCATCGAGAAAAACTAAAGTTATGATTGAAAGATTGAACGAAGGTCAATCTGTTCTACCCGAGAAAAACCAGATCTGCAACACTGCAAAGAAACTCGTGCAGATCCAAAACCGCAAATCCTTTCACAGATGATAGATAATCAAGTCATGAAGAAAACCCAAAAAGAATCACATCGATTGGATCTGTAAAACTCGAGTTATGATAAAACCACCTTAGCAAGGTAGTGCTAAGCAGAAACTCGACGAGAAAAACTTGTCTGGAACAAGTCGGACGAACAAGGCACAAAAGCTCCTTTAGACTATGAATTTTATTTATGAAAACACAAAAGGAACAGCCCCAAAGTCGTTCACCACGAGCTATGACCTCCCTTGCTTATATAACCATCCCTTAGGCCAACCCAATACAAACTAGGACTCAAATCGTACTCAGGTTCAATCGAAACTTTCCATATCTGCTCAAGACTCTTCTATACGCAGATAAAAGCAATCTTAAGACTTCCAAACACCTTCGAAACATATACCACATTCCTAAAACAACTCAACTTCGTGAGCCACACAAAATCCTATTGTAACCAACTCAAATAATTCCATATTTGAGTCCAACCCGACTCAGCCGCAACCTGACTTCATAACCTAGTTGGTTGGACCTTTCCAACGAATTTTTTACGTCCACATCTCTTCATCACGCCTCAAAACCATGTATCCACGTCTATGCACTCCTTGCACATGTGCAAACACCTTCCAAAGATGTCCATGATACCTTCATATGCATTGTTCTTGATTCAAACATGATGCGCGACCTCCCGATCAACTCAACCACAATTCCTCCCGAACTTTGTTGTTGAACCTCATCTTCTCCCTAAGACTAGTTCAATGGATCTCATCACCAGCCATGTCTTGAACTCAAGCAACACCTGCACATGAACAAATAACCAATACTTCCGAGCACAAGTCCTCTACTTGACTCTCTTTAGTTCCGAAACCATAACACCTTAAGTGAGCACCTCACATAAGCACGTTGCAAACCTTAGCAAAAAGATATCAACCATAACCACCAAAACACACCAAAAATTCAGTGAAAGAATACTAAGAAAACTTTCCATAGATGTAAAGCAAGATCGAATCAATTTAAAGTAAAAGAGGAACCATTGCAATCTAGCTCTGGACCTTGCCAAAACTAACCGGACCTTGAGTCGGAGCTTACCAAAGCTAGCAGGACCTAGCACTAGAGCTTACCAAAGCTAGTCGGACCTAGCGCTGGAGCTTACCAAAGCTAGTCGAACCTAACCACAGCAAGTCGGACCTAACCAAAATAAGTCAGACCCAGACAAAGAAGTCAGACCTAGCCAAAGTAAGTCGGACCTAGACAAAACAAGTCAGACCTTACGTCGGACCTTGCCGGAGCTACCGAAAATAAGTTGGACCTATTGTCGGACCTTGCTGAAGCTCAGACCTAAAGTCGAACCTTGTTGAAAAAGGTGATTTTGCAATATTCAAAACTTATCGTCAAATCCAATGTATTCAGCACACATAGGTCTCACATAGACGACGACCCGCTATAAAGGCACACCGTCCTCTTGCTATTCAGCTGCACCACTCAATCGATCGTAGCCTCCAAACTTCTCCTCTTGCGTCTCCGCCGTACCATCGTCGACCACCTCTCACACTTTCTCTACACCTCCATCGCCGCACAAATGGCTGGCCCTACACCGAAGCACTCCAGGCCATCGATGTTTTTCGAGTCTCCTTCTCTGTTTCTGTCACTGCCAATGCCAGTGGAACTGCAGGCGGCGCCCGCACCTCCTCCGCCCCCGTCTCTGCCCGCGGTGCCCGCACCTCCTCCGACCATGGCGCCAACACCTCCTCATCCCGTTTGGGTTCAGGATACTGTCTGCCTCCTCACCGCCAGCATCAACGAACTCGATCGACACCTGAAGGAGGCTGTCGGTACCCTGGGTACCATATATCCTTTGGGATTGCTAAGATCTCAAGGGAAAGTCACCCATTTGATTTGAAGACCTTCGGAGGCCAACATGTCAGACATGTCCGAACCCGCTTCTCCAACATGGTTAGTCCTAGGGTCGCCACGTGTACTATCAAACCGGAGCTACCGCCCGCAAGGGGGGAAGCTCCGGGCTACGTACCGAAGTGGCACCCCCGGACCTAACCCTAGACCGAGGGAAGCTCTGGTGCTGACACGTGTCGGGTAACACCGGAGTCATCTGTTCTCCACAGTGTGCTCCGGTGCTGCCACGTGTCCAACCGTTGGATCTTCAGCCTCTAACCTCCGGAAGACTCCACAACGGCTCCGGACCTTCAAAGGGGAATCAAGGACTTCAAGACCCGATTAAGTGTCATTAATACCAATTAATGACACATGATCAGACGACCTTAATTACCAGTAACGGTGCTGTCAAAGCCCATTACCCGGTCATTAAGGGAAATTAAACATGTTGAATGAGTATCAATACTAGTAACCGCCGGGGCCACATGTCGGGCCAGGCTAACTTGTAACGGCCTGCCCTTGTACTATAAAAGGACAGGCCGACGACGGACTCTAGAGGTTCAGACACGTCTACACACGCGCTCTACAGACTCTCCACGCTCTAGACATACATCCAATACAATATCAACACACCCCATGGAGTAGGGTATTACGCTCATGCGGCCTGAACCACGTAAATTCTTGTGTCTCCTGTGTCATTTACAATTCACCTTCTTGAATCTCCGCGCGCCCACACCGAACCTCAAACTCCTCTAACACTTTAGTAGTGTCGGGAGATCTGCCGGATCCACTGGTGAGCCTTTGTTGCTTTACATTTCAGCAACTGACGAAGTTGTCAGTATGGTTCTGGTTGCGGAGAGACCAGAGCTACCCCATACTCAGGAATCCAGGCCCCTTCGTGAGGGTCCGGAGATCCCTGAAAGCGAGTCTGGGTCCCAGCTCCCAGACTCGAATCCACAAAAAGTTACTTCAGAAGTCCCAGACTCCTCCGGGAGGGTCCAGGTCGCTTCTGAAGGAGCTCCGGGTTCCTCCAGCCAGAACCCGGAGGTCCCCGAAGAAAATCCGGATCCCTCCGGGAGGATCCGGGTCTGTGGAGAGGAAGCTCCGGGCCTCTCCGGGAAGGTCCGAACCATTCAGCGCGCGGTGTACTTCATCAGTGAAGTACTACATGATGCCAAGACTCGATACCTAGAGGTGCATAAGCTGCTCTATGTAGTTCTTATTGCCTCCAGGAAGCTTCTCCATTATTTCCATGCTCACAAGATCTCAGTGGTGACTTCTTACCCACTTCAAGCAATCTTGCATAATCCCAATTCAACTGGGAATATTGCAAACTGGGCAGCAGAATTGGCCAAATTTGATCTTGAATTCATTTCAAGGCAAGCAGTCAAGAGTCAAGCGTTGGCAGATTTCGTGGCGGAATAGACTCCCTCTCCATCAAACCCTGGGGGCCCCAGCGAGCAGAAGCCGGAACACAAGGCTCCGATCTTCACCGAGCCTCACTGGACCTTCTACTTCGACGGCTCCATGCAAAAGTAGGGGGCCTGAGCTGGAATCCTTCTCCTCGCACCAACCGGTGAGAAGGTGAAATACATGGTACACCTTGACTCAAGGCGACTAACAAAATGGCGGAGTACGAAGCACTCATCTACGGACTAAAGGTGGCACTGTCATATGGTGTCAAGCAACTGCTGGTCAAGGGAGATTCGCAGCTCATCATTAAGCAAGTAAAGGGTGAATGCTCCTGCAACAATCTCCAGCTAGCTGCTTACCTCCTTGAAGTCTAGAGGCTTCAGAAGGACTTCGAAGTCCTAGATCTCCACCATGTTCAGCGTGCCCATAACGCTAAAACTGACGAACTCTCGACGAAAGCGTCAACCGGAGCTCCAGCTCCTGACGGAACTTTTGTCCGAAGGTTGTCAAAACCAACAGCTCAGCCTGCCGAACTGAGCGAAGGGGGCAAGATCAGCATCCCGAAGCTGACGGTCCCGATGGCCCTGCTACCATGGCAGCCATCAAGGGTCGTAGGTGCTGCCGGAAGCTCCGAGCAACCCAGCACGCAAGACTCAAATGCTCAAGCTAGTTCCAATGTGAAAGTGCATCTAGGACTCCCTTGTGGGTTTTGGATGATTTATGACAAGCAATTGGGATCCTAATCCTTTGTTGAGATGAATGCAGGCAAATAATGAAAAATGAGCAAAATGCCAAAAAGAAGGGAAATAAGAAGCAAAGTGAATTTGAGCTCAAACAGAAGAAACTAGTAGATTATTATGTATGGAGTTTGTTAAGGAAACACACCCAAGAGCTCAATCACTTTCAAGCACACACACACAATGCACAAAGTTATACAGGACCGGACTAGTCCGATATCACTTTCTGCACTAGATCGGACAAGTCCGGTATCCACCGGACTAGTCCGATGTCTTTCTGATCCACTTCGGACTAGTCCTCCCCAATGCGGACTAGTCCTCAACACAATGCAAAAGTCACTCAAAATCGGACAAGTCCGTTGTGATCCGGACTAGTCCGATATTCTTTCTGATCCACTTCGGACAAGTCCGGTGTCTACACGGACTAGTCCGATATACACACTGATATAAATCGGACAAGTCCTCCAAGTGCGGACTTGTCATCCTAAACACTTAGGGTTTCATATGTCCGGACAAGTCTGATGGGAATCGGACTAGTCCGAAGATTTCCAGTAGTGAAATCGGACAAGTCCGTTTTCAACCGGACTAGTCCGATATTCCTGGACACTTAGGGTTTGCTACACACAGCACACCGGACTAGTCCGGTGACCACCACGGACTAGTCCGATCTTTCTGAACCCTAATGGTCACTTTTAGAAACCCCATATAAATAGAGGTGCACGGCCCACTTTTACAATCTCTCGAACCCTAGCGCCGTCACACCTCCCAAGAGACTCAAAAACCACCTCTCTCCACGAAATTAAGTGCAAAGTCGATCAATCTATTGAAGATCACTTCTAGATCATTGGAGAGACACTTGGCACACATCATTGAGCTCTTGGTTTGATTCTCTAACACACTCTTGTGTTTCTATTTGTAATTTTCGAGTGTGTTATTGGTGGCTTTGTAAGTTGTAATCAAGGGAGCTCTCAACGTGTGAGAACGCCCCTTCAACTTGGTTATTTACACTTTGTGATTAGTGGAAGAGGATTGGCCTTCGTGGCGATCTGACGAGGGAAGGGTTGGAGAAGACCCGGTCCTTTTGTGGGCTCCTCAACGTGGACATAGGTTGCCTTCGTGGTAGCCGAACCACGGGATAAATCGTGTGTCTTGTACTTTTGCGTTCTTCATCTTAATTGATCAATTTAATCTAGGGTTTGATTCACTTTGTTCAATTTGAGTTAAATTGTTGATCAAGAGCCTTAATTGTAATAGAATTTGACATACAACTATTAAACTGTAATTCAAGTTTATATTTCCGCTGAAAACATTAACGAATCAATCAAATTGACTAAACTTGATCAACTTAGCCCGTGAAAATCGGACTAGTCCGCACTTTACCGGACTAGTCCGATATCTCTGGTATTGACTGTGTTGTTGAGTGTTACAGGAACCGAGAAAATTCAAAAAGGCCTATTCACCCCCCCTCTAGGCCCACATTCAATTGGTATCAGAGCGGGTTCTTCAAGAAAGAGTGCAACCACTCGAAGAGATCATGTCGGACATGAAGGAAGTTCAGAAAATCAACAACCAGGAAGAAGTGAACAACGACAAGAACCAAAAGCTGGAAAAGTATCTCGAAGCAATTCAAGACTTCAATGATGATGATGAGGAGATGCTGGAGCTGAAAGCACTCCTTAGAAAGAAAGCACTTTCCAAAGGGAAGGCTAAAGTTGAAGAAAAGAAGAAGGGGAGTAGTCACACCGACTACTCCCGATATCCTTTTAACTATGATCGTTTAAATTCAAACAACAGCCATTACCTATCTATTCCTCTTGGAAAAGCCCCACACTTCGATGGGAGTGATTACTCCATGTGGAGGCAAAATATGAAGATGCACTTGATTTCCCTTAACCCAAGTTTATGGCATATTGTGTGCACAGGAATAGACATCCCAGATGGCGACGAAAAGCTCACCCCAAGTCAAGAGCAAGCTATCCACAGAAACGCTCAAGCCGCAGCCGTAATCACCTCCTCCCTAAGTCGAGATGAATTCACAAAGGTGGATGGACTGGAGATTGCCAAGGAAATATGGGACACACTACAAACAGCCCATGAAGGTGACCGGCATGTGCGGGAGGCGAAAATTGAAATGATCGAAGGCGAACTAGGAAGGTTCGCAATTGAGGAAGACGAGTCTCCCCAGGACATGCACAACCGATTGAAGACACTTGTAAACAAGGTTCAATCATATGGGAGCAAGAAGTGGAACGACCACGAGGTTGCAAAGCTCATCCTTAGAGCCTTTATGCCTCGCAATGTCACACTATGCTCTATGATCAGAGAGAGTCCCGGGTACAAGAGGATGACTCCAGATGAGTTGCTTGGCAAAATCATCAACATTGAAATGATGGAGAAACAAGCCAAGCACGTCAAAGAAATAGCCGACCTCACATCGGCCAAGAAGAAGGGAGTTGCCTTAAAGTCCAAACTCAATCCTCTATCCAAAGAAGCAAGAGAAGCACAACTTGAGGAGGACAGCGATGATGAAAGCAGTGAGCTGGACGAAGAGGATATGATTTTGTTCATGGAAAAGTTCAAAAGAATAATGAAGAAAAGACAAGGAACAAAATCAAGTGAAGTCAAGTACAAGGAGTGAACAAAACCGAAGATGAGGCGGGCGTGCTATAATTGTGGTGAGTATAACCACTTTATAGTCGATTGCCCGTATGAGGACAACAAGAAGAAGAATAAAGAAGCCAAGACTCAACCGAAGAAATTCTTCAAGAAGAAGAAACATGCTGAACAAGCACACATTGGAAAGGAGTGGGACTCAAACGATGAGTCCTCATCATCCGATGAAGAAGAGATGGCTAGCATAGCCATTGAAAGCACGTCCAAGAAATCCACACTCTTCCCCATGCTCGGTACAAAGAAGGGACATGGCACTTGCCTCATGGCAAAGGAAGGTAAATGCAAGGTAAACATCAAAACTCCTTCCATGCATTCCTACTCAAGTAATGATGAACTAGATAGTGATGATGAAGATATGTTAATTGGATTAGATAGAAAAACTGCTGCTAAAATGAAATTTTTGCTTGACCAACTTGTTGAGAAGGAACAGATGATTGATCGTCAAGAGGACATGATTATCTCCCAAAAGGAGAAGTATGTCGAACTTGACAATCTTCTAGTTCTTAAAAGGAGAAAAACAGCTCACTAGAGCTTGAGCTAGCTTCAAGCAAGAAAACTTGCTTGGAGTTAACAAACTCAAACGTTGCAATCAAGGAACAACTTGATGACCTGATCAAGGTCAACAAGATCCTTGAAGTGCAAGTTGAGTCACTCAAGCTAAGTGAATCTTCCTCCTCTTCAAGTCTACCTTCTCAACCCACTTCAACTAATCTTGTTCATATGTGCAAATGTGGTAAAATCAACACCAGGGTGAAGGAAAAGTCTACCTCCACAAAGGATAAAAATCCTACCCAATGTGGAATATTTGACAAGGAGAGGATCAACTATGCACGCAGTGCATACTTGGTCCAAAGACCTCCAAATGTCAAGTATGGCTTTGGTTACTCTTATGATGGAAAGGAAAATGCTGGAAGTCATAAGAATAACAAGGGAAGGATTACCTTTGTGAAGGGAGGACCCTCACAACCTGGTAACTCGAAAATTAAGAACTTGAACTCTCATGAACACCGGACTAGTCCGGTTGTGGTCCGAACAAGTCCGGTCATCCGGACAAGTCCGGTCACCCAGACTAGTCCGATCCTTAAACAACAGCAACTTTTGTTCAAAAACTTTGATGCCTCTTATGTATTAATGAGAAACAATCTTGGTAAAGTTTATGCTTGTTATGCTGGGCCACGCCATGGGAACACAAAATCCCATGTGTGGGTGCCCAAATGTATTGTAACTAACCTCCAAGGACCCAAGCAAGCTTGGGTACCTAAAACCAAGGCATAATTTGTTTCTGCAGGCCTATTCCTCCAGTGGATCCAAATGGGTGCTAGACAGTGGATGCACCAACCACATGACCGGAGAAAGGAGGATGTTCGTGGAATATGAAGAAAACGAGGACCCTAACGAAGGCATCTACTTCGGAGATAATAGTCAAGGAAGGGTACACGGTACCGGTAAAATAGCAATATCCTCTGAACACACTCTTTCTCATGTTTTACATGTTGAATCTTTAGATTATAACATGCTGTCCATATATCAATTATGTGACAAAGGTTATAATTGCTTGTTCACTAACGAAGGTGTGACCGTCTCAAGGAGGAGTGATGGTTCCGTTGCATTCAAGGGTATGTTGAAGGGAAAGCTTTACCTCGTTGACTTCAACAAGGATAAAGCCGAACTCGACACATGCTTGATTGCAAAAACCAACATGGGTTGGCTGTGGCATAGACGGCTAGCACATGTTGGTATGAGGAATCTTCAAAAACTCCTCAAAGGCGATCACATCCGAGGTTTGAAAGATGTTGTTTTTGAGAAAGACAGGCCTTGTAGCGCGTGCCAAGCCGGGAAGCAAGTTGGAGCACATCATCCAGCAAAGAACATCATGACTACGACAAGACCGCTCGAACTACTTCATATGGACTTGTTTGGTCCAATTGCTTACATAAGCATCGGCGAAACACAAGGGACACTCAAGAAATTCTTCAAGCGAGCGCAAAACGAGTTCTCACTATCGATCAAGAGTATTCAGAGTGACAACAGCACGGAGTTCAAGAACATACAAGTGGAGGAGTACCTTGATGAGGAGGGAATCAAGCACGGGTTTTCAGCACCATACTCTCCACAACAAAACGGAGTTGCCGAAAGGAAGAACCGAATGCTCATAGAGATGGCAAGAACAATGCTCGATGAATACAAGACTTCGGATCGATTTTGGGCAGAAGCAATTAACACCGCTTGCCACACCGCAAATCGACTCTACCTTCATCGACTACTCAAGAAGACTCCTTATGAGCTACTCACCGGTAACAAACCAAACATTTTATATTTTCGAGTTTTTGGCTCTCCATGTTATATCTTGAACAAGAAGCCCAGGACTTCAAAGTTCGCTTCGAAGTCCGATGAAGGTTTCTTGCTTGGTTATGATTCGAACACTTACGCCTATCGTGTTTTCAACAAGGCCTCCGGACTTGTTGAAGTGGCACGTGACGTAGTGTTCGATGAAACTAATGGCTCCCAAAAGGAGCAAGTTGATCAATGTGAATTAGGTAAAGAAGAAGCTCCTTATCAAGCATTGAAGAGAATGGCTCTAGGCGAAGTTCGACCACAAGAGTCATCGTCACAAATACAAGAGGAAAGTGAACCACAAGAGGAGATCAACAATCAAGGGGGAGCTTCAATACAAGATCAATCACAAGAATATGAAGATGATCAACAAATCAACGAGGGCAACCACTCAGGGGGAGAAGAAAATGATCACCAACACACAACTCTTCAAGTGCCACACCCAAGAGTACACCAACGCATTCAAAGGGATCACCCAATCGACAACATCATCGGTGACATCCAAAAGGGAGTAACCACTAGATCTCGTATAGCTAATTTTTGTGAGCATTACTCGTTTGTCTCCTTTTTGGAACCACGCAGGACTGAGGATGCATTGAAGGATCCGGACTGGGTGGTGGCAATGCAAGAAGAGTTGAACAACTTCAAGAGAAACGAGGTTTGGGAACTTGTGGCAAGACCCAATGCAAATATAGTGGGCACCAAGTGGGTCTTCCGCAACAAGCAAGACGAACACGGAGTGGTGACAAGAAACAAGGCACGACTTGTGGCCAAAGGTTACTCACAAGTCGAAGGTTTGGATTTCGATGAGACCTTTGCTCCAGTAGCTAGGCTTGAATCAATTAGAATATTACTTGCATATGCTACTCACCATGATTTCAAGCTGTATCAAATGGACGTGAAAAGTGCCTTCCTCAACAGACCGATCAAGGAAGAGGTGTACGTGGAGCAACCACCTGGGTTTGAAGACGAAGAGTTCCCCGACCACGTATATAAACTGCGTAAGGCTCTCTATGGCCTCAAACAAGCTCCTAGAGCTTGGTATGAGTGTCTTAGAGATTTCTTAATTGATAATGGTTTTCAAATTGGCAAAGTAGATTATAAATTATTCACAAAGAATCTAGATAATGATCTTTTTATTTGCCAAATCTATGTTGATGATATAATTTTTGGGTCAACTAACCAATCTTTCTGTGAAGAATTTAGTAGAATTATGACAGACAGGTTTGAAATGTCAATGATGGGAGAATTGAAGTACTTCTTGGGATTCCAAGTGCGGCAACAAAGGGAAGGAACATTCATAAGCCAAACCAAGTACACGCAGGACATACTCAAGAAGTTTGGCATGGACAAGGAAAAGCCCATAAAGACTCCCATGGCTACGAATGGCCACTTGGATCTCAATGATGATGGACCGAGCGTCGACCAAAAGGTATATTGCTCCATGATTGGATCTTTACTCTACTTATGTGCATCTAGGCCAGATATTATGTTGAGTGTATGTTTGTGTGCAAGATTTCAAGCCAACCCTAAGGAATGTCATTTGACAGCCATAAAAAGAATCTTGAGATATTTAGTTCATACACCCAACCTTGGCCTTTGGTACCCAAAAGGCTCCAAATTCAATCTCATTGGTTACTCCGATGCAGATTATGCCGGGTGCAAAGTTGATAGAAAAAGCACCTCTGGCACATGCCAATTCCTAGGAAGATCTTTGGTTTCTTGGTCATCTAAGAAACAAAATTCCATTGCATTATCCACAGCCGAAGCGGAGTATGTTGCAGCCGGGAGTTGTTGTGCACAACTCCTTTGGATGCGAGAAACTCTAAGGGATTACGGTTACAATATGAACCGTATTCCTCTCCTTTGTGATAATGAGAGTGCCATTAAAATAGCCCACAATCCATTCGAGCACTCCAGGACTAAACACATAGACATAAGACATCATTTCTTGAGAGACCATTCCATGAAAGGAGACATAACCATCTCACATGTCAACACCCAAAAACAATTAGCCGACATATTCACCAAGCCACTTGATGAAAAGCGTTTTTGCGAACTCCGAAATGAGCTAAATATTCTTGATTCTCGGAATGTGCTTGAAAAGTTGCATACCTGTATGATTGCTTCAAAAATGTTGATTGAATTGTGAAAATCATCCCTCTCCATTTTTCTCTCGAAAAACTATGTCAATCATTAGATCTTGATGAATTTTGATCATTGTATGATTGTTGTATGCTTACTGGTCAAATTCATCAAGATTACTTGAATTGTTTTGCCTCTCTATTCTCTATTATTGAACCTTCAAATATATATGAATGGGCTATGCAATTTTTTCCTGGTGACCACGGACTAGTCTGTGGTTACCTGGACTAGTCCGCCCAAGCAGACTAGTCCGCAGAGTGCCGGTTAGGCCGGACTAGTCCGATAGACCACGGACTAGTCCGATATAGGTCTCTGGATGACTTCGGACTAGTCTGGTCATGTCCGAACTTGTCTGATTTTTCGTGTCCATAACCCTAGCCGCCACCAAACCCTAATCTTCTCATCCCCACAATTGCTCAAGCCTTCCTCTCTCTTGCGCTCGAGCTCCCAAGGCGATCTTTTGCCCCCTCCGTCAAAAAGCGACTCATTTGGGCGGAGATCAAGCTTGGAGACTTGGGGATTGAAGCTAGCGGACTAGTCCGGCCTCCAACCCCCAAAACTTCGAGCCTCCATCGATTTCTTCGGTAAAAATCTTCAAAACCCTAGAAATCTTGTTTTTCTCCATTGTTGATCGTATAGCCTAGCATCCTTCACTAGATACATGCTTATTTGATGTACTACGTGTATGCTAGACTAGATTTGCATTAGGGAGTGTATCCTGTCCAATCTGTTAGGTTTTTGAGGATGAACACCGGACTAGTCCGGTCCATGCACGGACAAGTCCGGTACCCCGGACTAGTCCGTGCCTGAGCACCGGACAAGTCCGATGTTTCTGAACCTTAAACCTAATTCCTTAATTCCTTATGCCATCCATTGCTATCTTGTCTTACCTATGCCTTGTATAACTTGTCATTATTCTTGCTCAATCATTCTCAGATCATGTCGAGCTCAAACAACGAAATCTCTGACTTTGAGGCCGAGTTGGACCACGAGGTGGCACCTCGGTCCTCGGCGGGTCTTGGCAAGAAACACCAAGAAAGACCCTCAGAGCCAGCTCCTTCACCTCCCCAGGTTCGAAGGAAAGTGCTGGCAAAGAAGCCAGTGTCAAAGGCAGCAGCATCCTCTAGCCAAGCCAAGGGCAAGGGCAAGGGGATAGCAACGGGGCCAGTCGGGCCCTTGAAGCTCCATGCTCCCAGGGAAGGGGTCCGGGACCCTACTGAGGAAAAGTTCAACGGCAAGGGCAGTGATTCTGCGGCCAAGTTTAGAAGCATTGACTGGTATGGCAGGCCAAAGCAAGCTGTCGATGGAAGATTTTGGTGCAACTTCCATGCAGACTTCTACAAATCGGTGTATCTCCCAATGAAGACACCGGTGGTGCACAGTCAGTGGATTGACTGGGCACACCTTGAGAAGAAGAAGTGCTCAGCTTTTCATGAAGTCAATGCAGCAGCTGAGAGGCATGGCCTGAAGGATCTCTTTGCCTTCAGGCATAACTGGAATGATGAGGTGATTGCACAGTTCTTTGCAACTTGCCACTTCTCGAGTGAGGATGAAGAGAGTGTTACTTGGATGACACACGGATCTAAGTATAGTATCACTCAAGAGGACTTCAATAATCTGCTCCATCTGGACACCTCTGGACATGACAGGCTGATCATCCACAACATAGGTGTCATGGAGAAGGATAGGATGAAATTCCTATATGAGCCAAACTCAAAGTATGTCCCTCCCTCTACAAAGAACATGAAACCATTCTTTGTGGTCCTCAACAGAGTGCTGAGGAAGACTATTGCTCCTAAAGATGGAGATGCTAGGAGCGTGCAGGGTTACCTCCGAACCCTAATGAGAGTCATAAGCAAGGACCGCCCATTTGACGTGGCGGAATACATTTGGAATGATATGGTCAACATATCCTGCACGCCTAACAGGTCTTGTGGCTATGCTCCCTACCTCATGTATATGATTGAGAAAGTCACAGGTATTGAGTTCGTGAAGGATGTGGAGCACACTCCTTTGAGGCCTCAGAAGCCTCAACCAGTGAGTGTCCAGGCTGCTCCCTAGCCGGCCTCCAGTCCCGAGGCACCGACAAGATCAAGAAGCGGTGCTAGGGCTGTCCCTACCTCTAGGGAAGCCCCTCAGAGAGGATCACCTAGTGGGATCCTCAAGTACCTGACCGCCATATTCTCCTCCTGCAAGAAGACTGAAGTAAAGCTTCATAAACTCAATCATAAGAGGAAGGAGGATATGAGGTACATCAAAGCCAATGTGAAGCAACTGAGTGAAAAGTTGGAGATCAACAACATTGGATCTCCAGTAATTTCTGAAGATTCAGATCTTGACATCACCGAGCTCGGGCCTCTGAACCCCTCCGAGCTTGCCTACTTTGGCATTGGGGGTTCGAGCAGCTCCGCTCCTCCTCCCTCTCCTCCTCGTCAAGCGAAAAGCGAAGAAGATGAAGACGATGACGAGAGGACCGACAGTGAAGAGTGAAGACCCTAGGACCCTCCTCTCCTTCTTTTTGGTGTCTTGATGCCAAAGGGGGAGAGATTGAGGGGGAGTCTTAGATTTAGCTGTGGTAGGGTGCGAGGAGAGAGTTCCCTTTATCTTTTATTTGCGATTGTAATAGTTTAACTCTGTTTTCATATTAAGTTTAGTCTTGTGATGAATTGCTCAATTTATTCTCAATGTGATGAAAACTGCATTTTTGCTCCTGGAATGTCATATGCACTTGGTATCGGTTGATTAATGTAAATTCTGTCATTCTCAATGTATTCATGCACTTAGTATGCATCCCACCATAAAGAATGCACATATGGATAATTCTCTTGTTGCTTGATGTATTTTTGAGTCATATGTGCATACTTTATGAAATCTCTTTTTTTTTGCCTTATTTTGTGAAATCTCAATTGGTTGTCATCAATCACCAAAAAGGGGGAGATTGAAAGTGCATCTAGGACTCCCTTGTGGGTTTTGGATGATTTATGACAAGCAATTGGGATCCTAATCCTTTGTTGAGATGAATGCAGGCAAATAATGAAAAATGAGCAAAATGCCAAAAAGAAGGGAAATGAGAAGCAAAGTGAATTTGAGCTCAAAGAGAAGAAAATAGTAGATTATTATGTATGGAGTGTGTTAAGGAAACACACCCAAGAGCTCAATCACTTTCAAGCACACACACACAATGCACAAAGTTATACAGGACCGGACTAGTCCGATATCAGCCGGACTAGTCCGATATCACTTTCTTCACTAGATCAGACAAGTCCGGTATCCACCGGACTAGTCCGATGTCTTTCTGATCCACTTCGGACTAGTCCTCCCCAATGCAGACTAGTCCTCAACACAATGCACAAGTCACTCAAAATCGGACAAGTCTGTTGTGATCCGGACTAGTCCGATATTCTTTCTGATCCACTTCGGACAAGTCCGGTGTCTACACGGACTAGTCCGATATACACACTGATATAAATCGGACAAGTCCTCCAAGTGCGTACTTGTCATCCTAAACACTTAGGGTTTCATATGTCCGGACAAGTCCGATGGGAATCGGACTAGTCCGAAGATTTCCAGTAGTGAAATCGGACAAGTCCGTTTTCAACCGGACTAGTCCGATATTCCTGGACACTTAGGGTTTGCTACACACAGCACACCGGACTAGTCCGGTGACCACCACGGACTAGTCCGATCTTTCTGAACCCTAACGGTCACTTTTAGAAACCCCATATAAATAGAGGTGCACGGCCCACTTTTACAATCTCTCGAACCCTAGCGCCGTCACACCTCCCAAGAGACTCAAAAACCACCTCTCTCCATGAAATTATGTGCAAAATCGATCAATCTATTGAAGATCACTTCTAGATCATTGGAGAGACACTTGGCACACATCATAGAGCTCTTGGTTTGATTCTCTAACACACTCTTGCATTTCTATTTGTAATTTTCGAGTGTGTTATTGGTGGCTTTGTAAGTTGTAATCAAGGGAGCTCTCAACGTGTGAGAACGCCCCTTCAACTTGCTTATTTACCCTTTGTGATTAGTGGAAGAGGATTGGCCTTCGTGGCGATCCGACGAGGGAAGGGTTGGAGAAGACCCGGTCCTTTTGTGGGCTCCTCAACGTGGACGTAGGTTGCCTTCGTGGTAGCCGAACCACGGGATAAATCGTGTGTCTTGTACTTTTGCTTTCTTCATCTTAATTGATCAATTTAATCTAAGGTTTGATTCACTTTGTTCAATTTGAGTTAAATTGTTGATCAAGAGCCTTAATTGTAATAGAATTTGACATACAACTATTAAACTGTAATTCAAGTTTATATTTCCGCTGCAAACATTAACGAATAAATCAAATTGACTAAACTTGATCAACTTAGCCCGTGAAAACCGGACTAGTCCGCACTTTACCGGACTAGTCCGATATCTCTGGTATTGACTGTGTTGTTGAGTGTTACAGGAACCGAGAAAATTCAAAAAGGCCTATTCACCCCCCTCTAGGCCCACATTCACAATGCATGGATCTCGGAGATTTGGAGCTACTTGAAAGACAACATCCTTCCTGACGATGATGTATCCGCTGACCGGGTAGTCAGATTGGCTAAAAAATACACGTTGGTAGAAGGGGATCTCTACCGGCGCGGTGCCAATGGCATCCTAATGCGGTGCATCACAAGGGAAGAAGGCTGCGAGCTCCTTGCAGAAATCCATGGAGGCGAGTGTGGGAACCACGCGTCTTCCTGCACGCTGGTTGGTAAAGCCTTTCGGCATGGCTTCTACTGGCCTACAGCACTCCAGGATGCAACTGAGCTGGTGAAGAAATGCAAAGCATGTCAATTTCATGCAAAGCAAATTCACACACCGACTCAGCCCCTACAAATGATACCTCCTACATGGCCCTTCGCTGTGTGGGGGATGGACATCTTGGGACCTTTCCCAAGAGCCGTCGGAGGTTACAAGTTCCTGTACGTTGCTATTGACAAGTTCACAAAGTGATCGGAAGCAATTCCAGTTGTGACAATCAACAAGCAATCTGCTATCAACTTTTTGCAGTCCATTGTATGTAGATTTGGAGTCCCAAACAAAATCATCACTGATAATGGGACCCAATTCACAAGCTCTGCATTTCAAGGATATTGCAAAGACCTCGGCATACAAGTTTGCTACGCCTCCGTAGCTCACCCAGCAAGCAATGGCCAAGCCGAGAGAGCAAATGCTGAAATCCTTAAAGGACTCAAAACGCGCACTTATGAGCGCTTGAAAAAAACATGGAGCCAACTGGATTAAAGAACTTCCGCCCACTTTATGGGCCAATAGGACATCTCCAAACCGGTCAACTGGAGAGACACCCTTCTTCCTAGTGTACGGAGCTGAAGAAATCCTTCCTCCGGAAGTCACCTTGGGTTCACTTCAGGTCCGGACCTTCAACGAAGCCACGCAGGACCAGCTCCGACGTGAAGACCTAGACCTCCTTGAGGAGGGAAGGTGCCAAGTAGCTGTTCGGAACGCTCAATATCGCCAAGCCCTACGGCGCTATCATCAGCGGCATGTACACAATCGACAGCTCGAGGAAGGCGATCTGGTGCTACGGAGAATACAATCCAGAGAAGGGTTAAACAAACTCTCCCCCAGCTGGGAGGGACCCTTCCGAGTGATTAAAGTATCCCGTCCCGGAAGCGTTCGCTTGGCTACCGAGGATGGGACACCTCTCCCAAATCCTTGGAACATCGAGCACCTCCGTAAGTTCTACACTTAATATCATGGAGGTGAGTCTTTAGTAACTTGAGGTGTATGTTATAGAGTCATTGTACAGAGTCGGGTAGTTCCTCCGGGAGAACAACCGGACCTTCCCCGGAAGGTACGCAAAGTTCATGCAACACTTGTCACAGTCTCAGAACTAAAAGTGTGGCTAGCTACCCTGAGTCAAACGAGAAATTAAACACGCTTAGTCTGGTTCCGTACCCTAAGAGTGTACTTGTTTCCCCTGTACCCCGGACCTATAATGAAAGATATCTTCAGGTGAAACAGACTCCACGTGCATTTATTTTGTACAGGCTCATAATCTTTTTTATTTTTCTCTTTCTTGTCTATAACAAAGACGTGCAATTCTTAAGGAATTTTAGTTCGACCAGTTCGTAAGCTGCGACGAAGTTATAGGCAAGAAACGAATTTTACTATTTTTCTTGGCTTCAGTGTGCAGGAAAAATAAAATCCACGTTGAAGGAAGCCGGAGCTAACAAAGCTCCGACTCCCCTAGAAGGCTTGTAATCGATGTTAAGCATTGAAAACGAGCATCACCGGAGAAACCAAGCTCCGGTAAAGCTAGGGGGCCCAGACGTCGACGTAAAATAAAAGATGGTGAGAGGACCCCACAAGTGGAGTCTGCTGCCGACAAGCTACGTGTTGGCAAAGGTCACTGCCGGAGCTACTAAGCTCCGACACCTCGGAGGGCTAACTATTGATGCTCTAAGCGTTGATAGAGACTATTGCCGGAGCTACTAAGCTCCGACGGTAGTCAATTTGACCTCAGGGGGCCTTCACTATCGAAGACTTCGAACCTACACTCTACAAGTTCGAAGCAAATGAGTCTTCAACAAAACACAATATCCTCTTGGTACATGTTCACAATCAAATTGCTTACATCTACTAGGGGGCCAAGTGAAGACAAAAGTGTTGAAGACAAAAAGTGAAATTCACAAAAATTTGGGGATTTCATTCATCTGGAGACAAGGGATTACAAAATTGAGGAAGAAGAAGAGAGGATACAAGTGGGAACTACGGAGATGGTCCTAGACCCTATGGAAGAATTGAGCGACCTTCTGGGCAACCTCTGACACGTTGGCTCGAGCAGCTTCCCCTTCTCCTTCAACGGGACCTTCAAGCACCGGGTCTAGAGGAAATTGGGAGTTCCGGCTGGTGTATCACGTCAGCACATACTCTGCGACGTTCTTCGCCAGGGATTGCCCCTCAACCTCCAATTGGTCCGCGATGACGTCGCCCACTTTGGAGAGTTTGCTACCTGCCGAGCTCAATGCCTGCAACGCCAGGTCCAGATCTGGCTCCGGATCATCTGGACGCACGGGACTGAAGCCCATCGGTGTCAGCGTGTCGTTAGCCTTGCCCATGAACTCCCAAATCTGTAGGGAGTCTGCAGTCCTCAAGCCCTTTAATTCCTCCAGGGATCTTCAGGCCACCACCAGTTCAGAATTCTCGCGGGCGAGGCGCTCAACTTGTTTGGCGTTTTGCTGAATCTTCTCAGCAGCCCTCTTCTCGAGTTTTCCGAGCTCCTCCTCCCGGAGGTGGATCTTGTTCCGGCAGTCAACCAAGTCCTTCTCCCTGCCCCTCACTTTCTTTTCCCTGGCAACAAGGGCACACTCCCGCTCGTGGAGCTCCTGCCCTTGCACCTAGGCCTTCTTCTCCTCCTCGATGCAGTGCTCTTCCAATTTCTTAGCACGCTCCTCGAGGCCCTTGTCAGCCAGAGCCACCTTTTTGTTGAGCTCCTCCTCCCTCCTCAGGACGTCATCCCGCAGCTCTAAGAGTTTCTGCTCTTCATCTTTGAGCCGTTTCTCCCTCTCTTCAAGTGCCTCTCGGCGCTTGATGAGTGTAGTGTTAATGGCCTCAAGCCTTTTGTGGCGTTCATCGGCTGCACTGTTAGCTGCTTTGGTCTGCTCATAGATCTCCCGGGATTGAGCGTCGAGGGCGCGAGTCATACTCTCCCTGTCATCCAATAATTTACCCCAGTATTCCAGGCGGACCTTCTCCCGCTTGATCCACTCTTTGTCATCCGCTAGCCTCGACTGCGCCAGCTTGGTCTCGAAGTAGAGCCGGTTACGCCACCTCCTAAGGGTTTGGGGCTCCTCTTCAAGAGCCTTGCTATCGTGGAAGAAGTCCAGTTGAACTTGACGCAGACTGGAATAGGCGTTGTCAATAGACAATGACAACGGGATAAGTTCCGGACCTGCTGGGGTCTCCTCCGCTGGTTCTAGCGGGTTTTCAGATACAAAAATTGGGTCCCACTCCACAAGAGTGGTCCCCTGGGTTTCCATGGCACTAGGGCCGTCCTCTGGGATGGCCTCAGTCGCCATCGAGGAAGGCCTCGCCGCCAGGTCTTCATTCACCCCCTCAGACAGGGGGCCAGCGACTTCACCAGTGCACTCCGGCTCAGCCGCAGGTACCTCTGACGTCGTCACTACCGGAGCAGGGGCCGCTTCTGGCTCTAGCGTGGGCACCTCCTCCGATGGGGGCTCGAGCTCCGACGCCTCTACAACATCCAGCTCGGGAGCCGGAAGATCTTCATCCTCAATCAGCCCTGCGGCCGGAGCTCCAACAACGACCGGCTTTGCGGCCGGTGCTTCTGAGGTAGCCGGCCCAACCACTGGGACTTCCTCAACATCCGGCGCGCACGCCGGGACTTTGATCACCTCCGGCTCGACTGCCGGAACTTCGACAATTTCCGGCTCTGGGGACGGAATTACAGCTTCCTCCGGCTCAACGGCCGGAACTTCCATCATCTCAGCACCAGGACCTGGAGCTTCAACCTCCGGGACAGGTGCCGCTGGCGCATTTTCTCTCTCGTGGTCCAGCGCTACCACGGGTGTCTCTGGGGATGAGTCGAGGTCCATTACCACGACAGCTGGCGCCGGAGCTGTCGCAGCTTCAGCCACCACTTGGGGCGGCACCAGGACAGGAGCAGAAGCTTCCGTCCTCACAGCTTCAGCTGCTGTGGCTGAGGGTGGAGCCTCACTCCTCTTCAGGGGGACGCTGCAGATGATGGACGAAGAAACTTAAAAAATAGTTACTACAATTAAACAACTATCCAAGGTAAAGATTAAAAATTACCTTGGGAGGCTTCCGCACCAGCTTGCGCGACACCTTTTTCCCGGGCATTCTGGGTTGGTCATAGCCGGCGTGGAAGCTCCGGAAGGCCCCCCGGAACTCGTTGCGGCCACGGGCGTTTCCCTAGTCGAGGCCACCCTCGATCGGGAAGAACCTCCGGACCTAGAGGCCTCAACCGGCCCTGGTGCTGGAGTCGCATGCCCGGAGCTAGCACCCCGGGAGGACCCCACTGTGAGAACAGTCACTGCGGTTGTATAAGACCTCCCCCTCCGGGGAGAAGGAGCCGACGTAGGGGTAGCGGGCCTGACGAACCTTCCATCGGCGTACTGCACCTTCCTCTTTCGGCTCAAGGGTTCATCCGCTGGCTCCTTGCCCTTGCCGACGACCTCGACCCTCGGCTTTGGGGCAGGGTTGGAGCCACCCTCGGACACTCCGGGGATCGCCACCCTGGTGGTTGATCTTCTCTCGACGACACCAAGGTCGTCAAGCACGGGCATCTTCCGCTGGAGCTCCCTACTGAACTCTACTTCCACGTTCAGAGGGAGAAAAGCTGATGGCGGAGTCAAGTCGTCACCCGCGATGTCGATGCCGTGCTGGAACTTCTTGAGGTGGAACTCCAAGGTTGTCCCCACAAGGTTGGACTTCAGCCCGGTCTCGACCCGGTCGTTGTCCATCACGCTGTTGAGGGCCCAAGCGAGTTTTTCTTTCCTCTTCAGCGGTGCCCACCTGTTGACCAGGAAGTTGCCAAACACCGCCTAAGGAGTCAATCCACCCTCCACGCATTGGCGGATCCTGGTCAAAGCGGGATTGAAGGCTTCCGCCAGCACCGGAGCTTCACTCCAGATTGTCGTGTCGATGTTTGGGAGGCCTTCGGGCAGCTCCAGCCTCTCGTGCTCCTCCACCCGGACGACTATCCAATCCTTCTTCAGTCATCCCACTTCCCGGAGGGAAACGACTGGAGGTACTTGAATGGGCACTTCTTGCGCTTCACGAAGTAGTAGAAGCCAAGGTACTCATTGCTCCTGCCGGTGGTATGGACGGTGAAGAAGGTCCGGAAGAGTTCAATGCAGGGGGGGATGCCCACCCACATCTCACAGAAGTGGATGAAGATAGACACAAGAAGAATGGAGTGGGGGCTAAGGTGATACAGCTGCAGACCATAGAAGTCTAGCAGCATCAAGAAAAAGGAGGAAAAAGGTGGGATCAACCCCACCATGGCATACGAGGAGAAGTACACCATTTCGCCAGCGTGTTCCTTCTCAAACGGAAGCTCTCCACCGGCGCGGACCGAGCGGTTGAAGAAGTCCGAGGACCATCCCATGAGGGCCCGGACCTTCTTTAGGTCGCCGTCGGTCTTCAAACGACCCTTGCGGAGACCCAACTCCATCGCGGCACGGCAAGGCAAGAGAAGAAAAGCGAAGCACAAATTGGGAGTTTGAGCGCAAGATCAGATGGGAGGCGTAAAGAACCCCAAACGGTGCGCGCTTTCCTTCTTAAGTAAGACCTTGTGACGCTTGGATGGAAACCGCAAGGAAGTTGAAGATACCACTCAAAAATTCCACCCAGCCGATGACAAGGGGGCCCGGGACTAGCCCGATGATCAAGTCGAGGTTCTTACCCAGGCGAATGGTTGCCATCATGAGGCGGGAAGCCCGAAGGCGGCGGCCTGACAAGTCGCGCGGAACCGATACGATTTTCGTATTAGGAACCGGCGACCTTCAATTGTGTGAGATCCGCATGCCAAAGATCTCACCTATCGCACACGGGATACACCACGCGGCGAGGATTTAACTCCAAACCATCGCCAACGGCACATCTGAAGACCTTTGAAGACTCAGTTCAAAAGTCGAAGGATGGACCCACCTCTAGAGGAATGACTTCATCCAAGGGGTCTTCCCCGGAGGTGGACCCAGGGGGCCACTTTCAGTACCCTGGGTACCATATACCCCTTGGGATTGCTAAGATCTCAAGGGAAAGTCACCCATTTGATTTGAAGACCTTCGGAGGCCCACATTTCAGACATGTCCGGACCCGCTTCTCCAACATGGTTAGTCCTAGGGTCGCCACGTGTACTATCAAACCGGAGCTACCGCCCGCAAGGGGGGAAGCTCCGGGCTACGTACCGAAGTGGCACCCCCGGACCTAACCCCAGACTGAGGGAAGCTCCGGTGCTGACACGTGTCGGGTAACACTGGAGCCATCTGTTCTCCACAGTGTGCTCTGGTGCTGCTACGTGTCCAACCATCGGATCTTCAGCCTCTAACCTTCGGAAGACTCCACAATGGCTCCGGACCTTCAAAGGGGAATCAAGGACTTCAAGACCCGATTAAGTGTCATTAATACCATATTAATGACACATGATCAGACGACCTTAATTACCAGTTACGGTGCTGTCAAAGCCCATTACCCAGTCATTAAGGGCAATTAAACGTGTTGAATGAGTATCAATACTAGTAACCGCCGGGGCCACATGTCGGGCCAGACTAACTTGTAACGGCCTGCCCTTGTACTATAAAAGGACAGGCCGACGACGGACTCTAGAGGTTCAGACACGTCTACACACGCGCTCTACAGACTCTCCACACTCTAGACATACATCCAATACAATATCAACACACCCCGTGGAGTAGGGTATTACGCTCAGGCGGCCTGAACCACGTAAATTCTTGTGTCTCCTGTGTCATTTACAATTCACCTTCTTGAATCTCCGCGCGCCCACACCGAACCTCAAACTCCTCTAACACTTTAGTAGTGTCGGGAGATCTGCCGGATCCAAACCACCGACAGAGGCCACCGATGGCAAGTCCGTAGTTGACGAGCACACAAATAAGATAGTCAAATTGGCATGGGATGTATTTTTCGATACATCTCGCTCGTGTCACCGTCTGGGTCTTGGGCCCCTTTCCGTCCACACCAGCATGGACATCGCTGGCCACTACTTTTTCTGGTTAAGCTTTGTGGCCACTCGTCTTGACGCCCTCCACGAGACAATCGCGGAGGTGGTTGGGGTGGAGGGCCGCCAGCACCTACTGCACACTATCGCCCGAAAGCTTCGGACTCAACTGTTGTTGGAGGACGAGGCAGCAGTAGCGGCGGCAGCAGAGGAAGTGGAAGAGGCCTCCTCCGACTCCGAGTAGAGTAGGATTAGAAGTAGTTTTTCTTTTTTCTTCTTTTCTATGTGTTTTTGTATTTCTTGTTTGTTATATATGTGTTGTTTTTATGTTAATGAATAATGAATTTTGTTCATGAACAATGTGTCCTATGCAGTATCGAAAACAACTCCTTTCTAAAAAGGGGGTGAGATAACTGGCGTTCAATGTCTAGCCAAAAATTTGTTTTGTTGCGACAATCAACGATTCTTGGTTGGGACTCCATTGAGATCGTGGTTGAGGCTGGGTTTCTCCTCTTTTTTGTTCTTTCACTAAATTTTTTCATTTCATGTCGGCGTTAACTGCAATTGTTATCATCATCTTTCCAAAAAGAAGACCGATGGTGACCGGTTTTACATAATCTTAGCCCATGATTGATCTGGCGATCAAACTTCACCAAGGCTGAGATTACTGATGTCTTCATACTAAAAGTTGATGGATAACATACTCATGGATCAACATTAAGGATGGGTGACCACTTTTCATTTTGGGGTTGAACCTCTGAATCGGGCTCCCGATGTTCTCATCGGTGCATGTCTACAATAAAATTTCCGTTATTACCTCTCATGCTTGGAGCTACAATAGGAGTGTGACATTCCTATCACGCATCGGATTTTGAGGATTTCGATGATCTCATGGATGCGATTTCAGGACTACGTGTAGTTGTTGGTTTGATTATATGTGCATTTATCGTGTTGTAGTGTGAGTGAATTTGTGTGCATATGAGTAGATACTACAACTGTACATAGTTGAGAGGAATCAAAGAAAAACAACTCCTTTTATCGAAAAATATCTCCTGTATGTTTGAAACTAGGGACCGTCTATATTGCACGTGTCTAAAAGACTGAAATCCGGTAAAATTTCAGGCAACCTTAGTAGCTATTAATATTCATAATTGACAAGATTATTATTTTTCTATAGCTCATACATTGACAAAAAAATATTTATCAATTTACAACTAACATAATCATTTCGATTAATAGAATTAACTACTAACATGATGCATAATTAGGTCATCTTAATTGCTAACTGGTCCATCGCCTGATGCTTTAGGCACTTGAAAAGTAGATTATCTGTTGTAACTAATGCATCTGGTGAAAAGTAAAACTATGTGCAGGAATCGACGTGACATGACGTGAATTTAATCATGATTGCATGCGTGCACAGGGGCACGGCTAGCCCCAAATTCGCTATTGCCACAAATATTTTTTTGTTCTTCTTGACACGCCACAATTTAGTTTTTTACCATTGAAATTTCACTCCCTGCACCTCCAATTTCAGTCCCGCCCATTGTAGCCACGATGAGTATAAATGGAAACACTGGCCTCTTATCTCGCAGTACCCTGGCCTCCATTCCTGTAACACCACTGCTCTGCCCTTCCGGTTAGATCTCGCAGTACTCCAAATGTTCTACTCTCAGGCTTGTGTTACAAACTTGTATTCCTAACAAATTCCTGTATTTTTAGTTCCCATGCTTTTACACATTTTTCCCATGGATCTCGCAGTGGCGCATCAAAGCTCTTGGTGGTGTGATTCGTGGGTACAACACCAGTCGACTAAGTTTGACGAGCTCTACCAAACCTCTTCGTCGCCGACACCTCTCTGCAACATCCAGGACTCCAGTTTTGTGCTAGGTAAGTTCTACACGATCCATGCCGTTTTTTATATAGCTATATTGGCCTTGAAACCTCTATAGATAATTGTTAGCTGCTAAAATTAGCTATAGGGATTCGAAACAGGGTAGCTGTACAGCTAATTATTAGTCCACCCAAGCTAACAATGATCACCCATGCAACATTACTCCAACACACTGATTGACATGAGCTTTTTAATAAAACAAAGTGTAAATAATTGAAACAGATGGTGGGCTAATATACGAATATTAAATTAATTAACAAAGAATAAATGTGATCTTATGTTTCACGGATTTAGTTATAGATATATATAGCATATACTACCTCTGTCCCAAAATAAATGTCACTCCGACAGCTTACGATAGTGTATTTCTAGTTCAATTCCTTGCCGGAAACGACGAATATTAAAAACTGGAGGTAGTATGTAATTTCTGGATTTAGAAGTAAATGACGTAAGGGTTATCTAATCAACCACTCCAAATGTTGTCTCTCATTCCTGTGTTCCAAACTTGTATTCCTATGATTTTCAGTTCCCACGGTTTTTACACTTTTTTCTTTCCCGTGTTTTTCTCAGATCATACGTTTTTTTCCTATTCCTTCATTTTTAATTCCTCCGTTCCAAATAAACACTCTTGGTTTATAGAAACCACACCGCCCGATCCAAAATCTACGTCGGTCATGTTATCTGACGTTATCACTGTTATTTACTATATATACTCTTTACTTTAAGGAACAAGACACCAAACCGTCATGTCATCTACAAGTAATCGTGGTGGCCAACAAGAACCTGGTATAACTATAAATGTGTTTATTATCAAAATGAAAATATTTAAAACACATTAATTCCTTTGCATGGTATGCAGAAAATGCAGCACAAGATGTTCAGGAACCCCGATATTCTTCATTCCCTGGTACTTCGAGTATGCATGAACCAACAACAGGTATAGATATACAAACCATAAATATATACTAGGCTCTATTAATGGTTTTAGCATGCCTTGTGATTCTACTTTCCTAGTCCCAGTTAACAGTTCATCAGTCTATGTGATTGTTTGATTTTTTTGATGCATCCATGCCGCGCTCTCTCGCGCCGGCTACTCCGACACCGGCGCCCATGCCCACGCCCTGCTGCTGGTCACTTCAGTGTCCTCCCCGACATGATTAGTCGCTGTTGCCATGTCCCATCGTTCGTGTGCCATGATGACCCTACCGCTCGCAAAATCCTAGCCATTACTCGCCCTGCCACCAATCCTACTCAATTGAGACTTGCTCCAGGTGATCTCAGCCAGACCGAACTCTCGCTTTGTTAAGTGTCGCAATCTGCCCACCTTGTCTGTCTTGCATTCGCCACCTCCTGCCGTTGGCCTTCATTACCTGCCCTGCCACGAATCAGAAACTGTTGCAGTACGATCATCAGTCAATGCAATGGTGTGATTTTTTTAGGCCTTCACACTGCGCTCTCTCGCCGTCGGCTACTCTAGCACTAGCGCCCAGGCCCTGCTGCTGGTCACTTCAATGTCCTCCCCGATGCATCTCCCTCGTCCATCTCCACCTCCCATACTTCGCAAGCCATAATGACCCCGCCGCCGCAAAACCCTGGTCATTACTCGCCCTGCCACCAATCCTCCTCGAGAGTTGTTCTAGGTGATCTTGGCCAAATCAAACCATCGCTTTGTTAAGCGTCGCAAGCTGGAACTCACATCCTCTGCAGTACTGCCCCTGCAGTAGCTGCCACAGACATGTGGACCCGATGTCTCATGGGCTCACGTGTCAGTGGCAGCTACTACAGATGCAATACTGTAGTGGATTTCTATCTCGTAAGCTGCCCACCTCAGCTGTCTTGCATTTGCCACCTGCTACCGCTAGCCTTCATTAATTGCCCTGCCACCAATTGTCCTCGAGACGCGCTCCAGCTAATGTCAGTCAGACGGCGAACCCTATCTTCGTCTAGCGTTGCCAGCTGCATGCTCGCCCCCTCTTTGTTGCCTGCTTTGCTGCCGGACTGAAAATCCTCTGCAATACTACGGGTGCAGTAGTGCCACAGACATATGGCTCATTTTAGGGTATGAACATCAACATTAAGTCAACAATGTACTCCCTCCAGATCAAAATAATTGTCGTTCAGACAATCCTACAACTTTATTTTATTTTATTTGTTGGTCTAATACGACAATTAATATAAACCAGGAGGGAGTAACATGGAACAAAATGCTGCTAGGACGCGGTTGTCCCACGCTCATATTTGCCGCACTCGTACTGAAGATAGTACAAACATCAGACTTTTCTTCTTTTCACACATTTGTACGTGATACTAAACTTCGTCAGGTGGTAATTTGCTTTAATCATATACCGTTTGAAATCAATGTAATAGAAGGAAGGAAGTTTGGAAGAACTGTGGCTAAAGGACCTAAGGTTGCCAGCATACGCTATGCAGCCCAATTTAGTAGAACGGAGAATGGTAGGCTACCAATTCAGTTCTCTACTAGGTTGGGTGCTGCAGTTGGTATTAATCAATGACACTTTGCCAATGATGTGTTTACGTTTTCAAAAAAACATGCACCCCTCAGCGGTCCAAGGAAGTGGCTTGAGGTTGGTGTTGCTAACAAGAGAGAAATAGTACGAGACATTCAGGTTAGTGTCATCACACCCCACACAAGTATTTTTTTTTGCAATCTCCATCTTGTCATTAACACCAATGTGTTATACAATCTACAAAATTTCTGGGACTTGGAGAAGACAGAGCAAAGCGCAAGAATTTTTTTGAAAATTTTTAGTGATCGCTACAAGGGGTGGCGCTTAACTTTGCATGCTTATTATAAGAGTTATTCGACCGATAAAGAATGTATACGAAACAATCCTGATGACGAACCGAGTCTGAGCGATTCAAGGTCAGCTAACTTTTTAATAGCTTCACATTATACAAAAACTATTTTATTTACATTCAGTCCTGTAATTAATTCTTAAAATTGCACTCATTAAGCAGGACCAATTCTCTAAATCGAAGAAGACAAAAGATGAAACACTTGCTTGGCTCCAAATCCTATGCCCAACTTAGTTATGAGAAGGTATGAAAAATAAATCATGCTTTACTTTGCGCTACGATCAATATGTATACCTACATCATGAATTTTACTTGTATTTTGTGTAGCAAGACCCAGAGATCGGAGAAGAACCCGATGAATACAACTGTGGGAGGCAAACCATTTGAAGAACGGTGAATGGGCAAACGAGCAGGCAGAAGCTCTACATGTGAGTAACACTTCAAACAATCCCCAGTTAAATATGTAGGATCGAAGAGCACGTGAAAAGCTACCAGGGGGGGTGAATGGTAGATTTAAAAATCTTACGCAGCGGAAACAATTAAATCCCAACCCCTTCGGCAGAAAAACGATCTGTTAGAGAAATCGTGTGTGAAACTAATCTAAACATGTTTCACTGTGACAAAAGTGATATATATCAGAGAGAATCAAGTCACAAGAAAGCACAAAAAGAATCACTCAAATCCGTTGAGGGAAACTCAAGTTATGATCAAAAGATCGAACAAAGGTCAATCTGTCCTACCCGAGAAAAACAGTTCTGAAATGCTGCAAAGAAACTCGTGTAGATCAGAAACCACAAATCCAATGACCGTGAAATTTTGACAGATGATATATAATCAAGTTGTGTAGACAACCCAAATAGAATGACGTTGTAAAACTGGAGTTATGATAAAACCACCGACAAAAGGTAGTGCTGTCCAGAAACTCAATGAATAAAACTTGTCTGGAACAAGTCGAACGAACAAGGCACAAAAGTTCCTTCAAACTACGAATTTTATTCAATAGAACATAGGAGGAACAGCCCCAAAGTCGTCTACCATGATCTTTGGCCTCCCTTGCTTATATAACCAACCCTTAGGCCAACCCAATCTTAACTAGGACTCCAATCCTACTCCGATCACGAATCGGAACTTTCCATAACTGCTTAGGTCTCTTCTATACGCAGATAGAAGCAATCTTAAGACTTCCAAACACCTTAGGAACATATCCCATATTCCTAAAACAAATCAAATTCGTGACCCACACGAAATCCTAACATAACCAACTCGATACTTTCCATACCGAGCCATTACCGACTCCGCCGCAGCCAAAGTCATCAACCGGTATGATCCGATCCTTCCAACCAGATCTTCCCATCCATAAACCATCTTCGGAACAATGTTGCCATGTCATGCACCGCATGCATACGTGCAAACGCCTTCCTTCGACGTCCAGTAACCTTCATATGCACTGCCCTTGATTCAATCATCCTGCGCGACCTCCTGACCCGCTCAACCACAATTCTTCCTGAATTTGGTTGTTGGAACATCATCTCCTCCCTGAGACTAGTCCAAAGGATCCCATTACCAGCCATGACTTGAACTCAAGCAACACGTGCACATTAATAAACAACCAATCCGTATGAGCCCAAGTCCGCGACTTGACTCAAGTCAGTTCCGAACACAACACCTTACGTGAGCACCTCACATAAGCATGTTGCAAAGCATATCAAAACGATATCAGCCATATCAACCAAAACGCACCAAAAACTTAGCAAATGAATACTAAGCAATTTTTCCAACTATGTAAAGGAAGTTCGAAACATTTCACAGTAAAAGCCGGAACATTGCGATCAAGCTCCGAACCTAGAAAAAGCTAACCAGAGATTGAGCCGGAGCTTACCAAAGCTAGTACAACCTAGCACTAGAGCTTATGAAAGCTAGTCGGACCTAGCACTGAAGCTAACCAAAACTAGTCAGAACTAGTCATCCCAAAAGTTAGAGCTAGAAAAACATGTCGGAGCTAAAGACAAAGCTCACCGGAGCTACCCAAAAACATGTCGGACCTAGACAATGAAGGTCGGACCTTACGTCGGACCTTGCAGAAGCTCGGAGCTTGAGTCAGACCTTGCTAAAAAGATGTTATGGCAGCATTCAAAACTTTTATTGTCAAAGCCAATGTATTCAACACACATAGGTCTCACAATCTCCCCCTTGATGAATGCATTGGCAACACATTTAAAATCCGAACATTGACATGAGAAGTTTTGATAACAATTTTCTCCCCCTTTGTAAAACAGAAATAAAATGAGAAAAAAAAATTCTCCCCCTGAGAAGAATCGTTCCAAAAACAATTGTGAATATGTGCAATGTGTAATAAATTTCTCCCCCTTGCATACTTATCTTTAAAAATTCACATATTACCTCTCCCCCCTTTGACAATGTATTCAGCAAGGTTCAAAAGAGAAATTTTAATTTTTATGAGCATATTATAACATATACATATAAAACAAAGCTCATCCAAGTCATACTATCATGTAACTTACACTATCACAACAATGAGATACATAAAGTAGTGTAAGCCATGCTGGAGATCAAATGTAATTTTCATTTTCAGCAAGTCATGATCTCACAAACTTAACTATTTCAATACCTGAAATCATGACACTTGTTGCTGCATTTTATTATTTTTCAAAGCAAAAATTTAGATCATATGATATTTGCAAGAGATTATATGCGCATCTGCCTTATTCTAACCACCCAAGCCAAGCCTATGTCATTGGACAATCAGAAGCTTAAGGACATGGTTTTAGTCATCCACAACTTCTTCCAAGTTCATATCTAGGTGCAATGATAAGCCATCTCAAAAGAAGAAGTGCGATGCATGCATATTCTCTTGATCTTTTCTCAACTTATATTTGTTCACAAAAACTCAACATGTGAGTTGATTACTTGATTAATTCTTTATGATTAAAAGCACTTGTGAGCATGCAACAAGTTCAAAACAGCAAGAAAGTTCAACCATGACAAGATTTAGTGTATAACATGAGTAATGTAGTAAGAAATTTCAGCATGTAAAAGGAATCAGAAAGTCATATATGTATGAAATACTATGCTCATATTATTTTAGGTTCAGATTCACAAATAGACTTCCCATGTTTCAAAACTCCCTCTCAATTTAAGCCATGAGGATGCATAACCCCAATTTCACTACGAATGTAACAAAAACGATTGAAATCCAAAGGTTTTGTAAAAATGTTAGCCAATTATTGTTCGGTATCTACATGGTGAAGCACAATGTTTCCTTTTTCAACATTATCACGGAGAAAGTGATACCTAATGTCAATGTGCTTAGTTCTAGAATGTTGCACAGGGTTTTTAGAAATGCAAATGGCACTAGTGTTATCACAAAACAGTGGAACACTATCTAGATCAACCCCATAGTCCTTAAGTGTTTGAACAATCCAAAGAATTTGTGAACAAGCGCTAGCAACAGCTACATATTCAGATTCAGTGGTGGATTGTGCAACTGAACTTTGTTTTCTGGATGACCATGAAACAAGTGAATTACCAAGAAATGACAACCACCAGAAGTACTTTTCCTATCTATCCTACAACCTTCAAAATCAGCATCGGAAAAAGCTTTCAAAGTAACGGCTGAGGAAGAAGGAAGAAAAATGCCAAATTCTCTAGCTCCATGTAAGTACCTGAGAATCCTTTTGACGGCTTGATGATGTGAAGCACGTGGGGAGGCTTGAAACCGTGCACAAAGACATACACTGAATTGTATGCCCAGTCTTGATGCCGTGAAGTACAAAAGTGATCCGATCATGCTTCTATATTATTTTTGATCCACGGGTTCACCATCTTCATCAAGTTCAAGTGTTGTTGCTGTTCCCATTGGTGTCCGAAGAGGCTTGCTTTTGTCCATGTTGAAGCGCCTTAGGAGGTCTTTTGTATACTTCGTTTGATGCACAAAGGTACCCTCCTTGGTTTGCTTGATTTGCAGCCCAAAAAGTACGTGAGTTATCCCATCATACTCATCTCAAATTCTGAACTCATCATAGCTGAAAACTTGTACACATGATCATGAGAAGCACAACCAAAGATAATATCATCCACATACACTTGAACGAATAATGAGTCATTGCCATGCTTAAGCACAAAAAGAGTTTTATCAACCTTGCCCATGGTAAACCCCTTTTCAAGTAAGAATGTTTTTAACCTATCATACCATGCTCTAGGGGCTTGTCTGAGACTGTACAAGGCTTTGGACAGTTTGTAAACATGATTAGGAAAATCTGAATTTTCAAAACCCATTGGTTGTTTGACATAAACCTCCTCATCTATGTAGCCATTAACAAAAGCACTTTTAACATCCATTTGATATAGCTTAAAACCTTTAGATGCAGCAAAAGCTAACAAAATTCTTATGGCTTCTAATCTAGCGACAGGAGCAAAAGTTTCATCAAAATCTAGACCTTCAACTTGAGTGAAACCTTGAGCAACCAACCTAGCCTTATTCCTAACCACAACCCCATCCTCACTATGTTTATTTTTAAACACCCATCTAGTTCCAATTAAAGTGTGACCTTAAGGAGGAGGTACAAGTTTCCAAACATTATTTCTTTAAAAATTTTCTAACTCTTCTTGCATGGCAATAATCCAAGATTCATTAGTGAGTGCGTGTGATATATCTTTGGGTTCAAAAGAAGCAACAAAAGCAGAAAGAGCATGAGAGTTTGGATCGCAAAACATGGACCGTGTAACTCGTTCGTGCAAGCTTCCAATAATCTGTTGTGGAGGATGAATTTTGAGAACTCGGAGGGGAGAGGACACTTCACAAGCTTCTTGTTCTTCATGTTCATCACAAATCGATGAGCTTGTGACTTGAGGAGGATATAGACCAGCAATGGTGGTCGTCGGTGCTGGCTGTGAATCAAAATTAGGAGCTCGAACAATGTCATTAGCTGCCGAATTTTCGGGCAGCAGCTCCACCTCTTCCTCATATTCAACGAAAATGTCCCCCCCCAGCGGATATGGATCTGGACCTGCAATGTTTGAGCTAGTACCTGGGCTAGATTCATCAAAAGACACTTCACAAGTCTTCACAATTTTGTTAGTGTCAAGTAAAAGCACATGGTAGCCTCTAGTATGAGATGGATAACCAAGTAACATGCCATCAATGGATCTAGGTTCAAATTTTTCAAGATTACCATGTTTCTTAACAAAGCATTTGCAACCAAAGACCCGAAAGTGCGTAACACTAGGCCTATGTCCAAATCGAAGCTCATATGGTGTTTTACCTAGCTTAGCACGCAAGAAAACACGATTTGAGACATAACAAGCAGTTGCAATCACATCAGCTCAAAATTTCCTAGGAGTTTGATATTCATCAAGCATAGTCCTAGCCATCTCAACTAAGGTTCTGTTCTTTCTTTCTACAACACTATTTTGTTGAGGTACATATGGTGAAGAAAATTGATGATCTATTCCATTTTTAGCACAAAAGTGATCAAAAGATTGATTTTTAAATTCAGTTCCAGTATCACTTCTAATTGCTTTTAAAGATCCTGAGTGATCAATTGATAATCTAAGAAATAAAGTTCTAAAGTGACCAAAAGCTTCATTCTTAGACGACATAAAGTAAACCCAAGAGTATCTAGAATAATCATCAACAATAACAAGAACATACCATTTACCTCCGAAGGATTGAACACGTGAAGGTCCTACGGTGTTAAGGTGCAAAAGTTGACCCGGTTCAGTTGTCATGATCATTGTGAGAGGAGTATGTGAACCTGCAACCATCTTAGCATTTCTACAAGAAGAGCACACAATTTCTTTGTCCCTTTTAAGCTTAGGCAACCCACGTATGCGATCAAGAGAACTAACACGCGTTAGGTGATCAAAGCCTACGTGACCAAGTCTACGATGCCAAAAATATAAGTCCTTTGAATCATTAGCAACTAGACACCTATGCTTCGAGGAAGACATATCAAAATCAGCTTTAAAAACTCTTCCCAACCGAGACATGTTAAATATAATCTCACTATTTGAACCTACAACTTTGCAGCAGTTTTTATTGAAAATAATTTCCAGATTTTCATCTAGCAATTGCGAAACAGAAAGCAAGTTGTATTTCAAATTTTTAACAAGTGCCACATCCTTCAAAGTGTAGTGACTATTTACTGTAACCGAACCCTTAGCAATTATAGGAGTTGAAGAATTATCGGCAAAAGTAACATTCTCTACACGTGACACAAAAGAGAGGGAGGAAAACAATTCTTTGTTACCGGTCATGTGGTGTGAGCAACCTGAATCCACAATCCAAATGTTCTACTTCCTCAAGCATGTAACCTACATAGAAGCACAATACGTCGATGACTCAATACCGGGGTTAGTGAAAAGGCATTTAGGTATCCAGTACTGAGTCACACGACGTGCAGCAGGAAAAACACGCGAAAGCTGAGATAAATAGCAGGTTTATGAGTCAAAGTTTGAGGTTTTTTATTCTTAACTACTGACCTATAAGGTGTTACTTGAGTAGCACAAAAATCAGTAGCTCCGGAGGCAAAAACAGAAGGTCCGGGGGTAAACTTTGAATGTTTTTGACTCATGACAGTAGGTTGCATGTTTCTGGCATTCAGTTTAATATGTGCAGCAAATTTTGCATGAAAGTTATGAGATCTAGCAATCATTCTTTCCCTTTTCTGTTGTTTAGCTAGTCTATAACAAAAATCTATGACATGACCATCTCTACCACAGTAGGTACAATGAAATTTAACTTTGTATTCATGTCTAGATGAGCAAACAACATTTTTATTTGAAACCGAATGAGACAACACCCCTGCAGATTTGAAAACCACTTCCTTTTGTTTAGGAACTGTTTGAATCAAACCACTTCCTAATGACTTCAAAATTTTAGGTGGATGTGCCTTAGCATGAGCATGAAAATCAAAACCTAAACCAGTTTTATCTTTGCAAGACTCGGAAGAATTCAGCAGCACGTTTAGGTTCTTATTCCCATTACAAAACCGATCTAATGTCCTATGCATGTTATAAAGTTTATCGGACAAATAAAGGCAATTTTCACATGAAGTTTTTACTTTTAATTTGCAATTGGAAAAATATTTAACTTCATGAGAACATAAAGCATTATTCAATATTGAAATTTCATTCATAGCATCTTTTAGTTTATTTTCAAGATCATCACAACTAGAACAATGCAAATCAATTGTAGAACAAGAAGCATCTTTTAAGTTTTTATCATTAAATGCAGAAAGCTCTTTGTTGTTTTTAATTTCTTCATCAAGTCTATCTAGAGTGGAGGAGTGTGCACTTTTTAATGTGGACAATTGTTCATAGATTAAGTCACATGATGGACATGTATCATCACTAGAAATCAAAGGTTTTAAATGGTTGATTTCAAATTCTAGTGATTCAATTTTAGCGGCATTATTCCTAAGCTTTTTGTCCATTTTCTTGACAATAATAGTTGCACGAGAATAGCATCACACATTTCATTATAGGTAGAACATACCTCATCGTCATCACTGTTGTGTTCTGCATCCTCCTGACTTGATCTAGTTTTGCCCGCCATGAAGCATATGTTGGCCAGATCATCATCATCTTCATCACTTTCAAAGTCTACATCACTTAAACTGAGTTCTTGAAGTGCGGTGATGAAGCTGTTAATCATCTTGCGTCCTATGGAACCCTTCTTTTTCTTGTTGGAATTTCCGGAGGTGGTATTGACCATGTTCTATTTTTCTTCACGGGTAGTAGGACCTGAAAGGTTAGGGCATTCCGTATGAAAGTGTCCTTTCTTACCACATTCAAAACAGTGTTGAGGTCCGGAGCTTCCTCTCCTTCTAGTTCTCACATTTTGCAATGCTTTTGAGAATCTAGTAGTGATGAGTGCTAACTCCTCTTCTGGAAATTCCTCGATCTGCTCCAGGGTTAGTGAAGACAACAAAGCAAGAGTATTGCAAGATGATGATTGGCCGGAGCTAGGCATATCACGTTGTGAGACAAATGCAATAGACTTATTTGGGTTTTTACGTGATAATATGTCAATTTCATGAGTTTTTAGTTTAGAATAAAGCACATCTAATGTAAGAGAACTCATGACAGTTGATTCACGAATAGATGTTACTTTCATCTCCCAAATTGAAATGTCTAATGCACCAAGAAGTTGCCTAGCATTCTCAGCATCAGAAAAGTTAACATTGACACTACGTAAGTTGCTGAGAATTTTATTGAAGCGAGCAAAGAGGTCATCGATAGACTCATCGGGTTGCATCTCGAAACACCCTTTTTGAACATATCTTGTTTTACCTCCTTGATTGTGTTGGAGCCTTCATGATAATCACAGAGAGCTCTCCAAACATCGTATGCTGATCGGAGGTGTGCGACACAATCAAAGTCGCTTTGAGTGAGTCCCTGTATGATCAAGTTGCGAGCCTTGTTGTTGTTGTTGACGTCCCGCGGGTTCGTAGCCTTAACTTGATCATTTGGTAGCACTTCATAAGGTTTATGTACCTTTTCCCATATTGCAAAGCCTTGCGCCTGGATAAAAGCTTCCATGTGTGCCTTCCAAACCTGAAAATCAATACCACTAAACACACAAGGTTTGGCGGAGTATTTCTCCATGATGATTAGTCAAAACACTTGCAAATCACAAATATTAGAGCACCGTGGCTCTGATACCAATTGTAGGATTGAAGAGCACGTGAAAAGCTACCAGAGGGGGGTGAATGGTAGATTTAAAAATTTTACGCAGCGGAAACCATTAAATCCCAACCTCTTTGGCAGAAAATCAATCTGTTAGAGAAATCGTGTGTGAAACTAATCTAAACGTGTTTCACTATGACAAAAGTGATATATATCATATAGAATCAAGTCACAAAGAAATCACAAAAAGAATCACTCAAATCCGTCGAGGGAAACTCAAGTTATGATCGAAGGATCGAACAAAGGTCAATCTGTCCTACCCGAGAAAAACAGTTCTAGAATGCTGCAAAGAAACTCGTGTAGATCAGAAACCACAAATCCAATGACCGTGAAATTTTGACAGATGATATATAATCAAGTTGTGAAGACAACCCAAAAAGAATCACGTCAGTTGGATCTGTAAAACTCGAGTTACGATAAAACCACCGACAAAAGGTAGTGCTGTACAGAATCTCAACGAGTAAAACTTGTCTGGAACAAGTCGGACGAACAAGTCACAAAAGTTCCTTCAAACTACGAATTTTATTCAATAGAACACTGGAGGAACAGCCCCAAAGTCGTCTACCACGAGCTTTGGCCTCCCTTGCTTATATAACCAGCCCTTAGGTCAACCCAATCTTAACTAGGACTCCAATCCTACTCCGATCACGAATCGGAACTTTCCATAACTGCTTAGGACTCTTCTATACGCAGATAGAAGCAATCTTAAGACTTCCAAATATCTTAGGAACATATCCCATATTCCTAAAACAACTCAAATTCGTGACCAACAGGAAATCCTAACATAACCAACTCGATACTTTCCATACCGAGCCATAACCGACTCCGCCGCAGCCAAAGTCATCAACCGGTACGATCCGTTCCTTCCAACCAGATCTTCCCATCCATAAAATATCTTCGGAACCATGTTGCCATGTCATGTAGCGCATGCATATGTGCAAACACCTTCCTTCGATGTCCAGTAACCTTCATATACACTGCCCTTGATTCAATCATCCTGCGCGACTTCCTGACCCGCTCAACCAGAATTCCTCCTGAATTTGGTTGTTGGAACCTCATCTCCTCCCTAAGACTAGTCCAAAGGATCCTGTCACCAGCCATGAATTGAACTCAAGAAACACCTGCATATGAATAAACAACCAATCTGTACGAGTCTAAGTCCGCGACTTGACTCAAGTCAGTTCCGAACACAACACCTTACATGAGCACCTCACATAAGCATGTTGCAAAGCATATCAAAACGATATCAGCCATATCAACCAAAACGCACCAAAAACTTAGCAAATGAATACTAAGCAATCTTTCCAACAATGTAAAGCAAGTTCGAAACATTTCAGAGTAGAAGCAAAAACATTATGATCAAGCTCCGAACCTAGAAAAATCTAACCGGAGCTTGAGTCGGAGCTTACCAAAGCTAGTACAACCTTGCGCTGGAGCTTACCAAAGCTAGTCGGACCTAGCACCGGAGCTAACCAAAACTAGTCAGAACTAGTCATCCCAAAAGTCGGAGCTAGAGAAACATGTTGGAGCTAAAGACAAAGCTCACTGGAGGTACCCAAAAACATGTCGGACCTAGACAAAGAAGGTCGAACCTTACGTCGGACGTTGCAGAAGCTCGGAGCTAGAGTCGGACCTTGCTAAAAAGATGTTATGGCAGCATTCAAAACTTTTATTGTCAAAGCCAATGTATTCAGCACACATAGGTCTCACAAAATAAATATTTGCAATGTACCTGTGACCAAGTGAATGACAAGAAAGCTGGGCAGGGAGGCCCAATCCCAAATGAGGAGGAGGCCACATCTTACAACATTTTATAGATCCTCAAACGGTTGTGCAGGATCACAGGTTCATGGGCTTGGTTATATGGCTAACCCTAATAGTTCTGAACATGAACATATGCGTATCCATATGGCTGAACACCTCAACTACCAAGTTCGAAACTTAGAAGATAGAAATGCAGGACTCAATCACCAAGTGTAGGAGTTGGAAGGAAGAAATGATAGCTTAACCATCCAGACGGACTGCATATGCCAGAAGAATGAAGAGTTAAACCTTCAAGTCCAAAACTTAGAAGGTCAGATAGCAGCTGATCATGAATAGAGAGCTCATAAAATGCAAAACATGCACCTCTAGATCATGGCTGAAATGCGCCAAATGGTGGAGATTCCACGAACAGGTACACAAGAGCTAGTAACTACTCCATAAAAGGACCAACAAAAGGCACAAAAGGGTTATGTTCCAATTAGTACTGGTTTCTAATCTACCCAAGTTTTTTTGCAATGTTGCAGATCTGTTTTTACTCGGATAGAACAGATTGACCTTTGTCCGATCTTTCGATCATAACTTGAGTTTTTCTCGACAGTTTTCCGTGATTCTTGTTGTCGTGTCTTCGTGACTTCATTCTCTATAATATATACTACTTTTTTCACGTTTGAACATGTTTAGATCAGTTGCACACATGGTTTCTTAACAGATTGATTTTCGGCCGTGGGATTTTTGTTGCTTCCGCTGAAAAAGTTTTAATCTACCATTCACCCCCCTCTGGTAGCTTTTCACGTTCTCTTTGATCCTACAGTCTTGCTGCCCTCCAGCACACGAGAAGGTGGAGCCGCATGTGTAGTTCATTGGCCTCCATTAGATGGTGTAGTGGCTGCACGAAAACTCGAAGATGGTGCTGGTTTGGGTGGTGTAGACATCGAACACGGCGTGAAGGTGCTTCTCATGCGTTGTTGCTGCTGTTGGCGGCCCTGCAATTCTTTTTCTGCCAACATAGGAACCTGAAACAATCTGTTAACAATATCATAATCCTTGTAATCAATAATGTCCTGAATTTCACGTCTCAACCCTCCATAAAAATAAGCTAGTTTATCATCCACGTCCTCTATACTACCCCACAACTCAACATACCCTTTTGTAACTCTTGATAATACTCCTCTATGGATATGTTACATTGGTCTAGATGCTGCAATTTTTGCCAAGGTCCCGCTGAAAAGGAGGAACAAATTGAACATGCATAGCTTCTTTTAATCTATTCCATGTTGGTGGATCAGTTCTAGTTATAACAAGTTCATTCCACCATACGATAGCAAAGTCCTCAAACACACTAGTGGCTTGACGAACTCTGTGTTGTTCAGGAACAACATGGGCATTAGATTTTTCCTATACTATCATCTCCTAATCAAGGTAAGCCTCAGCATCATAAGCACTAGAAAAGGAGGGTATAGTAAATTTCACTTTAGCAAAAGGATCATTAGGAGGGTGTTTTTGATTGTTATGACGATCATTGTAATTGTAACGATTATGACATCCCATACCTCGGATGATAAAGTGAAAGTCATGGATCATCATCATGCTCTTCCATATCATCACACCCCTTAGCGAGAGGTAGACGAGCCTCAAGAGTATCCACCCGAATAGCAAGATTTGTAATTTGGCGAGTCAAGTTCGCCAATGACTCCTACGTTGATACGTTGTTTTTGGTGAACTTATATATCATTGTGTTCATCATATCACGTAACTTAGCATGTTGAACACATTTTCCATTATTGTTTTCTCCTGCAAATGTGTTAGTAGGAAACAAAAGACAACAAAAATATGGTATGCCTATCAACTACAAAGGATGGTGACAATGTGAAAGGTGGAAGGAAACAATCGCTCTTGCTCAAGCATCTTACCACGCCCTTACAAGTGTTCTTACCGACACAGCAGGTGGTGTGGATGGTGAGATGAACCAGCAAAGCGTGGGGTGATTGCATAGTCACTTGTTCTACTCAAGAGAAAAGTGGATATTGGATGTCACAATATGGTGGCTAATGAGCAGAAAATGTTAACAGTAAAACACAGTCAAATGAGTACTCAAGATAGGAAAACTATTCTTGGTTAACCAAGTGCTCTAGGCCTAGCACAACAAAAGGAAGTAGCAAGGCAAAAGAAAGACAGAACGATACAACCAACAATAACAGCACAAGTGGTATAGGCCACTTGCTTTAATATGCGTGCTATTCACTATTTTTTTCTTCTTTGTAATATTTTTTTGATATTTTTTCATTACCAAGGATAACAAAATAGAAATCACACAAATTTGCAACTCAATTGGATGTAATATGTGGCCTACAGAAAATCAGGAAGATTATTTAAAATTCATGCTGAAACTTCAGAGGTCGGATAGCCTATATTCCGAAGGAAATTGGGCAATCGAATCTGGGAAATCGGATGCGAAATTTTGAGTTGACCAATTTGAAAAAAAAATGCCCAGTTTCAAATTCGTATGCGAAATGGCTGTTTTAAGGTAGGCTATCCGAGTTACGATTCTTAGATGTTGATTCCAACTCGGTTTGACAACATATCTCACAGTCGGAAATGAAAACGATCAGGAATTATGACGGTGATGGATGTGATTGTGTGATATGATTCAAGAATGACCGGCACAAAGGTTTGTTACCTACTTTATGGCTACGATGCAGGAATTCATGCAAGGCGGCTAGCTAGGTCAAACCGAGGAACGTGGTGGATTAGTTTGTTGTTTAGGGATTATGGAATAGGTGCCGAACAGAAAGAAAACAAGGACGAAACACGATAACTAGGACCCAAAACACAAAGCTAAACCAGCAACAATACTCTACCACATGAATGCAAACTCAACAATGCAAATCAAAAAATGAAATTGCGGGCACTATAGGCTAGGAAGCGGTAAAAATGATATTTTTTGTAGATTTTCTTTGGACTCTAGGTATGAAAAACAAACTAATCTAATGGAAAATGAAGATACCTCCTGGGCAACCTAGAAATCTGATACCAATCGATGAGAAGCTTAGGCCCGATCTTCTGTAAGGTAAGTCGATTGAGAGGTGGAGAACTCGACATTGATGATTCGTGACACTCGAGCAGCTCAGATACCACTTCAATCACTATATCACTACTCTGTTGGTTATCAATCGTGCTGCACACGCTTGACCTCGCCAAGAAGGCTAATCCCTACAAGCACAACCGAGAACACAAGGAAGAATGAAAGAGCATCTAGGCATCCCTGTGGGTTTTGGATGATTTATGATGACAATTAAGAGACTAATAAACTGAGTTGATATTAAGCACAGGTGTGATGATTGAAATTAGACAAAATCCATCAAAAGGAAAAGGTTCAAACGGGCGTCGAAGACTCAAGCATAGAAATTAGGATTTATATTGTGTTGAGTTTAGACTACCTGTATCAAGTGTGAGGTTTTGTTTATCATGTGCATTGAGATCATCAAAGAGGGTTTAAAGTGGTGGTTGAGAGAAAAAACCTAAGTGAGAAGCCTTAGAGATAGAAAATTCTGAAGGACAGGACTAGTCCGGGTGGGTGGTTTAGTCCGTTTTGGGATGGACTAAATGTCTCTGTTGGATTTCGGACTTGTCCATATGGGCACGGACTAGTCTGTTCTGCCTTGGTGAGCGTCTGTGGAGCTAAGTCTTGGGAGGCTGGACTTGTCCGCCCCAGAAACTAGACTAGTCCGGACACCCCAGAGTTGTCCATTTTGGGACGGACCAAACATTTGTGTCTGAGTTCGGACTTGTCCGTTTCAGTATGGAATATTCTGTTTAAGCCTTAGTGTGAGATACTGAAGCCAAGTCCTGGGAGGCCGGACTTGTCCGCCCCACGAGCCGGACTAGTCCGGGCTCTCCCACAGCAGTTTGTTGTCAGCTAGACTAAAGTATTCTATCCAACTTCGGACTAGTCAGTTTTGGGCCGGACTAGTCATTGTTGCAAGTGACCGTTTGAAATTCAAATGTTTCGCAGGGACGTCACCAGTTTTTTTCGATCGGTGACATTGAAATGTTGGTGGTCCCAAAAGGCCAGACTAGTCTGTGGTCCAGGGCAAGACTAGTCTGGGGTTATGTTGATGGCAACAGTTAGTTGTCGGGACCCCCTATAAAAAGGGGACCCCCGGCTTCTATTTGAAGAATCTTGAACCCTAGCATCGCCACAACTATCCTTGGTCCTTCCAAAGCCTTTTAGTCATCCTACTTGCCCTCTAAGACCAAATCTTGAAGAGATTAGGATTTGGGAATGAGATCGAAGGAAGATAATCGTGCTTTGGCTCTCGATTTGATCTCTTGCACTTGGTGTTGCGTTTTGTGGCTTGTGTGAGTTGATCTTTGTGTGCTCCTTGCTGTATTGATTCATGGGTGCCTCAACTTGTGAGCAGCCCCAAGAAACTTGGTGATTACTCCTTTGATATAGTGGAAACCAAGCCGGCCATTATGATGGCTTAATGAGAAAAGGGTCATGTAGGACCCGGTGCTTGTGTGGACTTCACAACGTGGATGTAGGTTTATTTGTGGAGCTGATCCACAGGATAAATCGTGTCTTGCTTGTCACTTTACATTTCGGTATTCACTAGAATTGCTATTAGGATTCATATCATTCTTCGAATCGTTCTTAATTGAAATCTTGCAACCTAATTGTTTACATTTGTTAATCCAAGTTGTATTAGTTGCTAGACATTGCATCTAACTTTTTTCAACCTAAATTTTGCAAATAACTTGTAGCAATCAAGTTTTTAAGTTTTCACCTCGTGCTGAGCGGACTAGTCCAGCCCGTACCAGACTAGTCTGGCCTCAAAGTTTTAATCTCCTTTGATTAAGCGATTACAGGTAATATTGCCTATTCACCCCCCCCCCCTCTAGGCGACTTTCAATTGGTATCAGAGCAGGATTCTCCACCAAGAGTCTAACAACTCGGAGAGGAGATGGCCGAAAGGGGTGATAATGAGGTTCTAGTGATCGTCGATGATGACAAGATGAAGAACATCAATGTGCTACAAGATGATCCCAATTATGACGAGGAAGTGCGTCTACTCAAGTCGCGACATCATGAGAAGCTAGGTCTCCCCAAGAAGGAGACCAAGGCGTTCGATCCAATCATCAACAACAATAATGGGAGTAGTCCACAAGACTACTTCCGATGTCCTTACAACTATGAGCGATTAACTGCTAGCAATCACTATTTATCTATTCCTATTGGGAAACCTCCCCAATTTGATGGAAATGACTACTCTATATGGAAGCATAACATGAAGATGCATCTCATTTCCTTAAACCCTAGCTTGTGGCAAATTGGTTTGACAAGTGATCATCTTCGTAAGAATGAGGAAGACGTTACCGTGGAGCAAGCGGTCCTACTCCATCGCAATGCTCAAGCTGTTGGAGTGATCACATGTTCATTGACTCAACAGGATTTCAACCGGATAGAAGGGTTGGAGGGGGCCAAAGAAATATAGGACACACTCAAGACGGCACATGAAGGCAACCGTATCATAAGGGAGGCCAAGATTGAGATGATTGAAGGAGAACTTGGGAGGATCACTATCATGGATAGTGAGACCCCCAAGATATGTACAACCGCCTCAAGACCCTCATCAACAAGAGTCGATCTTATGGAAGCACCCGGCAGACGGACCATGAAATGGTGAAGAGAATGATTCGGGCATTCATGCATCGAAATGTTACTCTTTGCTCTCTAATTCGTGAAAGTCTAGGATTCCATAAGATGACTCCCGAAGAAGTGCTAGGGAGAATCATCAACCATGAGATGATGGAGAAAGAGGCTATGTTCTACAACGATCTTCAAAAGCTCTCCTCCTCCAAGAAGAGAGATGTTGCATTCAAGACAATGTCCTCAAGATAACAAGAAAAAGGAGAGAGTGATTAAGAGAGTCCCGACACCGATGAGGAAGATGCACTCTTCATAAACAATTTCAAAAGGATGTTGAGAGGGAGGAGGGGGAGCTACCATCGTGAAGGAAAGAGCAAAGACAAGTCCAGGACTAGATCAAAGAGGACTTGCTACAATTGTGGGGAATACGGCCACTTCATTGTGGATTGCCCACATGAAGAAAACTAGAAGAAGAAGCAGGGCAAGTCTCAAGAAATGAAACACTTCAAGAAGAAGAAGCAATAATGACATGCCCATCTTGGGAAGGAGTGGGATTCAAGTGAAGAATCCTCCTCCGATGATGAAGAGAAGATAGCAACTATTGCTATGAAAAAGTCAACCACGGAGAACAAGCTCTTCCCCAACTTGGAGAACCCAAGGTCAACTTGCCTCATGGCCATGGAGGGAAGAAAGAAGGTTAAATCTAAATCATCCTCTTCAATTTCTTCATATGATGATTTTGATAGTAGTAGTGAAAATGAATATATGCTTAAAGATATGAGTAAGAGTACATTGAAAAGGTTGAATTTGTTAACGGATGAGATATTTGAGAAGGAAGAGCTCATCAAACGTCAAGAGGACATGCTCATCCAACAAAAGGAGAGATGTCAAGAGTTTGAGGAGCTCTTGGAGCTTGAAAGAGAAAGTAGCAATGCTCTTGAGCGTGAACTCGCTTTAAGCAAGGAAACTTGCTTAAACCTTGAGAACACAACAATTGTGCTAAAGATTAACTTGTTAGCTGTAACACCCTCATTTTCATGCATAATGCATTGCATACACCCTCATACATGTTTAACATTAATCCATGTAAAAGGGAAGAATATTAAAATGAATTAGGCTTAATCTGGAAGTTTCAGTCTGTCAGAGTGCGAACTTGTTCGGTTTGAACTCCAGACTAGTACGGTATTCCTTTAGAAGTGCAGACTAGTCCTTTATCACCACGGACTAGTCCTATCAGCTTTACTGGACCAAAATGGACTAGCCCTTTATGACACCAGACTAGTCCGATTAGCCTTTCTATAACACTTTAGACTTGTCCGAAAACACCTAATTTAGTCCGATCCAACCCCAGACTTGTCTGGTATCAACACTAGACTAGTCCGAAGTCCCTTACTGTATGAAAACGGACTTGTTCGGTCCCTATTGCGGACTAGTCTGGCCTACTGAACTCAACTCGGATTCTTTTATCTCTCCACGAATTGTTTTTGGGTTATTGCCTTAATTGGGCCCAAGAACTTCGTGTCCAACCTTAGAGGAGCCCAAGTGGACCCCACCATGGACCCTACACATTCCCAACCAAATTATACTTGGAATTCACCCAAAACTCTAATTCTCCACTTCTATAGAAACAACCCAATACCACACCCATCTCCACCGAGTTGAAAACCCTTGCTGCCACTTTTGCATTGTGTCGTCGTCAAGATCACGTCCAGAGGCAAGGAGGAGGGGAGAAAAATGAAGAAGGACCAATCAAGATCAATCTCCATCGACTTTTTGATGAATTGACGTTCTTCATCACCAATCTTCATCAACTCATCTCCATCGAGCTCTAATTGCCAAGATCCAAAGACTCACACCCAAACCTTGATCTTTGGACCTCTAAACACGTGGTACACCCTCTAATTATAAGTTTCTATGTCAATTCAACCCCAATTCTCTCAGATAAAAAAACCCTAATTTTGTAGTCTGCATAGTGCGGACTAGTCCGACCCCTGTATACGGACAAGTCTTGTGTCCAAATCTGGAATGTGCTGAATTAATTCCAAATTAAGTCAAATCAATTCTAAACTTGTTCAAACTTGTTGAAAACTATTAGAACTAGTTAGTAAACATTATTAGCAACTCATTAACAAGTTTTACCTCACGATTGCATTAATCATGCATATCATGGCATATTGAGTACTATATAAGCATTATTTGATTGAATTGTGTGTTTTGTATGTTTGTCGCTCGGAATAGCAAAGAGTTGCTGTAGAGAGTGCTTTCCAGGACCTGCAGAACAAGAACTTCAAATCCTTCAACCCAAATCAAGCTCAAGAGCAAGGCAAGCGCCCTTGACCATATTGATCTTGTTTTAATGGTTTTGGTTGCAAAATTGCATGCTTGTGTCGAAATTGATGGGAAACCCAATTGTAGGAGTTTACTAGTTTTGTATGACCACCCTTGTCGCATGAACACTATGTAGAGAGTCAGGAAGGGCATTTTGCACTTTTTGCTTTACACTAAATTGGGTTTGGGAAACAATCAAATTACTTAATTGTGAACTATCGAACACATAAATGATGAGAATTGATATTAATGACCCATTAGCAACATGGTGCCTAGGGATCTAAGAAAGTTGGTAATGTGGAATGGGTTGGACTGTTTTGGGTGTTTTGCTTGCTTTAGATCTAAGGACTGGTTCATGGAGTGACCATCAAGGATTTACAGTGCCACCACAAAGCCAAGTATGGTTGCGGCTTAGCTGACTAATTAGTGAATTGCCAGTGCTGTTTGGACCATTAAGAATGCTCGGTGAAGGGATAGTCAGATAAGGTTTTTAGAGATTGGTGGGACTACCGTGGGATCCGAATGACTCAAGAGGGGGCCCTTGGTTGGATATGCTCAGTTGGAGACATCACCAACGGTGTAACCTCAGTGGGATCTAAATAGGCTAGTAATCACTTTGTAAAGTTTATTTTGTGATCTCTTGGCCACACACCTAAGGAAGTGTGAGACCACATAATTGAGATTCCATAATCATCGAACAGTGATGAAATCACTAACTTGTGGGTAAAGTAGTACAACCTCTGCAGAGTGTGTATAAAATTATCATGATAGCCGTGCTCCCATTCATGAGCAACCTGGACCCTCAAATGATTAGAATATGGACTTACCTTGGTTTAATAGCTGGAATTGGATTGGGAGTTGGTACTGGTTAATTTAAATGGCTTCAGTACATGGAGTTGATGAAAATGAGATAAATGAGCAGTTATGAGTTGGATGTGGTTTATTATTGCTGGTATTGATTAGATAAGTTGAAATTGATGTTATATGGGTTATTTCGGAAGGACCACACATAATGATCATAATATTGCATTTTTCAACTGTTTTGAATGTACTTTTATCCAACTAGCCATTGTTTATCAACGTCCTTTGTTTAAGCTACGTGCCATACTTTCCCCCACTTGCTAAGTACGACATGTGCTCACCCTTTTTATTCTCCCACCAAATTCAGATGCAGGCGACCAGGTGGAGTACCCGGAGGTCTTTGAGGAGTTCTAGGCGTGTGTTATGCCATTAAACTTGCATGTGGAGTTGAAGTCATTAGAGTTTAGTTTTTTTTTGCTGCAATCTTTTGGAGTTGTATTCAAGACTATTTGATTTGTAATAAGGTACTATTATTAGTATTATTATTCGAGACATGGTTACAATCTATTTATCGTTTGTGAATCACTCGTGTATGTGTGTTAAACATCCTGGGAACACATATACTTACGCTTGGTTTAGTTTTGGAACCGGGTGTCACATTAGCTTGAGAAAAGCTAACAAGATCCTTGAAACATAAGTGGTGCCTCTCAAGGTCAATGCACCTTCTTCCTCTAAAATCTCCCCTTCCACAAATGTTAAATCTGAAACATCTCAGGCTTGCAAGTGCTCTTACTTGATATTAAAACTTAAAGATGAGCTTAATGTGGCACGAAACAAGCAAGCACCAAAAGGTGGCATTTTTGACAAGGAGAAGGTGGCATATGCATGTAGTGCATATACCAACACAAGACATCCCCTTGTCAGGGATGGTCTTGGTTATTCTAGGGAGAAGAGGAAAAACGCCAAAACTCCCAAAAATGGCAAAGACTTGATTATTTTTGTCAAAGGAGGTTCATACAACAATGACAAAGTAAAGAACTTTGATACATTTCATAAAATGCCTAAAAAGGAACCTCATCCTTTGTTCTATGATTTTGCTGCCTCATATGTTTTGTTAAGGAACAAGTTTGGAAAGGCTTATGCTAGGTATGTTGGGCCACACCTCAATAGTCAAAAACCTTGCGTGTGGGTCCCCACGTGCCTCTTGACTAACATCAAAGGACCGAACACTGCTTGGGTGCCTAAAGCCAAGGCTTAATTTGATTTTGTAGGCATACTCTTCCGGTGGAACCAAGTGGGTTCTTGATAGTTGATGCACAAATCACATGACCGGAGAGAGGAAGAGGTTTTTGGGGTGTGAGCAAAATGAAGATCCAAGTAAGGGAATTTACTTTGGGGATAATATCCAAGGAAAAACCTTGGCACCGGTAAAATTTCTATATCCCCTAATCATACTCTTTCTAATGTTTTACACGTTGATTCACTTGATTATAACCTTTTTTCCATATCACAACTATGTGACAAAGGTTATGATTGTGTTTTTACTAATGAGGGTGTGACTGTCACAAGAAGAAGCAATGACTCAATTGCTTTTAAGGGTGTACTCAAGGGAAAGCTCTATCTTGTGGATTTTTTATGCGGATAAAGCCCAACATGATACATGCTTAATTGCAAAGACCAACATAGTATGGCTTTGGCATAGAAGACAAGCCCATGTTGTGATGAGGAATTTGTAAAAACTTCTTTAGGCTGAGCACATCCGTGGTTTGAAGAATGTTGTGTTTGAAAAGGATAGGCCATGTAGCGCATGCCAAGCCGAAAAGCAAGTTGGAGCTCAACATCCATCCAAGAACATCATGGCGACAACAAGACCATTGGAGCTTCTAAACATGGACCTCTTTGGTCCAATCGCCTACATAAGTATTGGCGGTAACAAATATGGTCTTGTAATTTGATGATTTTTCACGTTTCACTTGGGTGTTCTTTTTGCATCATAAGAGTGAGACTCAAGGTGTCCTCAAGAAATACTTGAGGAGAGATCAAAATGAGTTCTCCTTAAGTATCAAGACCATAAGGAGTGACAATGACACCGAATTCAAGAGCACTCAAGTTGAAGAGTTTTTGGATGAAGAAGGCATCAAGCATGAGTTCTCGCCCCCTACTAAAAAATCTGGTGGCCGAGAGGATGAATAGGACTCTCATAGAGATGTCAAGAACCATGCTTGATAAATACAAGAGTCAGACCGGTTTTGGGCGGAAGCGATTAACACCGCTTGCCATGACATAAACCGGTTGTATCTACATCACATATTAAAGAAGACGTCTTATGAACTCCTAACTGGTAACAAAGCCCAACATTTCTTATTTTCATGTTTTTGGGAGCAAATGCTATATTCTCAAAAAGAAGCCTAGGACTTTGAAGTTCGCTTGTAAGTCCGATAATGGTTTCTTGTTTGGTTATGACACACACACTTACTCCTATCATGTTTTCAACATGTCCTCCGGAATTGTTTAAGTAGCACGTGACGTAGTGTTTAATGAGACTAATTGCTCCCAAGTGGAGCAAGTTTATTGTCATGTCCTAGATCAAGAAGAAGCTCCACAAGTGGTGTGATAGTAGGGATGGCACTTGGAGACATTCGACCACAAGAACAACCTCTGGACTCAAGTGATCATCCCACACATAAAGCAAACTCTTCCTCAAATAATGAAGCTCAAGACACCCAAGATGGGCTTCAAGAAGATGAAAATGGAGGCATGAATCAAGGGGGAGACAAAGAAAATGAGGAAGATGAAGATGAAGACCCAAGACCTGAAGCACCTACCCGAAGAGTGCATCAAAGCGTTCAACGAGACCATCCCGTTGACAACATCCTTAGAGACATATCCAAGGGGGTAACTACTCTATCTCGTGTTGCAAATTTTTGTGAGCATTACTCTTTTGTTTCTTATTTGGAGCCTCACAAGGTTGAAGAAGCACTACGGGATTCGGATTGGGTAATGGCCATGCAAGAAGACCTCAACAATTTTGAAAGAAATCAAGTATGGGATCTTGTAAAGTGGCCAAATGCCAATGTTGTTGTCACCAAGTGGGTGTTCTAAACCAAACAAAATGAGAACATGGTGGTTACAAGGAACAAAGCAAGACTTGTGGCCAAATGGTATTCACAAGTCAAAGGTTTGGATTTCGATCAAGCCTTTGCTCCTGTAGCTAGGCTTGAATCAATTCGTATATTACTTGACTTTGCTACTCACCATGATTTTAAGATATACCAAATGGACGTCAAAAGTGCATTCCTAAATGGTCCAATCAGAAGAGGTGTATGCGGAGCAACCCCTCCCCCCCCCCCCCCTTTGAAGATCAAGACTTCCGAAACCATGTTTATAGATTGCATAAGGCTCTCTATGGCCTCAAACAAGCTCCTCGTGCTTGGTATGAGCGCCTTAGAGACTTTCTAACTAAAAATGGTTTCAAATTGGGAAGGCGGATTACACTTTATTCACTAAGCATTTCAATGATGATTTGTTTGTTTGCCAAATATATGTCGATGATATTATATTTGGTTCTACTAACAAAGCTTTTTGTGATCAGTTTTCAAAGATAATGACTGAGAGATTTGAGATGTCCATGATGGGGAGTTAAAATTCTCTATAGGTTTTCAAGTGAAGCAACTCAAGGAAGGCACATTCATTAGTCAAACAAAGTACACACAAGATATACTCAAGAAGTTTGACATGGACAAAGCCAAACCCATCTAGACTCCAATGGGAATCAATGGGCACCTTAACCTTAAATAAGATGGTCCATGGGAGGACCAAAAGGTATATCATTCCATGATAGGTTCATTGGTTTACTTATGTACATCTAGGCCCGATATAATGCTAAGTGTTTGTATGTGTGCTCAGTTCCAAGCTACTGCTAAGGTGTGTCATTTGACCGCCGTTAAGAGAATTCTTAGATATTTGGTCCACACACCAAGCCTGGGACTTTGGTACCCCAAGGGCTCTAAGTTTAATCTCATTGGATGTTCTGATGCGGATTATGCAGGGTGCAAAGTTGATAGAAAGAGCAACTTCGGAACTTGTCAATTCCTTGATAGATCCCTAGTGTCTTGGTCCTAAAAGAAACAAAACTCCATTGCTCTTTCCACAGCCGAAGCGGAGTATGTCGCCGCCAGAAGTTGTTGTGCACAACTTCTTTGGATGCGACAAACTCTTAGGGACTATGGCATAAACTTGGGCCATATCCCCCTCCTATGTGACAATAAGAGTGCCATCAAAATATCCCACAATCCAGTTGAACATTCAAGGACCAAACACATTGATATCCACCATCATTTCTATGACACCAAGTTCCGAAAATGAACCAAGTGAACGCATATGTGTGCCCAGGATGCTCAACACACATATGCGAGTGCATTCACAAAAGAGTATACAGAAAATTACCACAGGAATAGACTAATTAACCAAATTTTATTACACTAACCATATTATCCTCGAATACAAGTTCTAATGAATACTAATGACAAGTTCAACTAATGCAGCAGAAATAAACTAAATAAGTAACTATGCAGCTAAGCAATAGGGTATAGCACCGCTCCATGCAACACCACAGGCAAAGCTGACGGTAGACACGGCCTAGAACTCCGCATTATTGCCATTAAACTCACAATCCTGACCTGCAACTGTTGGGGGGGATTGCAAGAGTGAGTACATGTCGTACTCAACAAGTGTGGAAAGTATGACATGTGGCTGATTCAAATGACGAATGTAATAAAGGCTAAGTGCTAGAAAGTACAGTAAAACCATTTGGCAAAGCAATGTATTACATGTATGTGAAGTAATCCAATCATAAACCATAATTAATAACATAGCATCAGTCTATATTCCATATCCATCACCATCATACCATTAACCATATTCAATGCCATAGTTAATCCATAACCAGCCAATACCAGTACCAAAACAGCATCCCAAATCCCAATTTCCCTCTAATCATGTAAGTTGTCCAGGTGCTCATAACCGGGAGCACAATTTTCATTATAGTTTATTAGACTTTGCAGTGTTTGTACCACTTTACCCATGTGTTCGTGATTTCATCACCTTTGGGTGACTAATAACCTCCCTTATGCCCATGACCCGTCGATCACATTACACACATCCGTTGGTGTGTGGCCAAGAGATCATAAAATAGCCTTTACAAAGGGATTACTGGCCTATTTAGACCCCACTGAGGTTTCACCGGTGGCGATGTCTCCAACTGAGCACATCTTCAACCAAGGGCCCACTCTTGAGCCATTCAAATCCCATGGTAGTCCCACAATCATCAACAAACCCAATCCGACTACCCCTTCCCCGAGCATCCTTAATAGTCCAAACAACACTAGCAAAGCCCTAATTAATCAGCTATGCCGCACCCATACTTGGCCACGTGGTGGCACTGTAGTCCTGGCTTATTCTTGCATGAACCGGTCCTTAGATCTAAAGCAAGCAAACCACCATGACATCCAACCCATCCACATACTAGGCTTGCTTAGATCACCCATTACCATATCATATTGACCAGTTCACATTAACCAGAATAACATTAATGCATAATTAAATGTGTAGTGTTGTTTTCCCATCCCAATTAATTAAGCGAAGCAAAAAAAGTAAATAGCCCATCCCGACAATCTACCATAATTCCAGCTGACAAGGGTGGTTAAACAAATCTAGTAAACTTCTTATCACAGGATTCCCATCAAATTGAGACAAGCATGCATTTTTGCAAACAAAACATTTATTTTAAAACAGGATCAATATGCTTCAAGGACACTTGCCTTGCTCCGACGGATAGGGTTGCTCATGCGCTTCAAAGCTTTGATTCTGAAAACCCTCGTACAGGACCTCTCGAGCACTTCCCTCTACTTGTGATCACACATACCAGAAAACATATACAAATCAACATGATGCACATACATTAATCAACATGCGATGATATGCATGCATGCAAAGATCAATTATTAGTTAACTATGGTTGTTTATTAATTAGATGCAACTATTTCATACGTGTTCATACGAGATTACGGGGGTTTTAGCAAGGATTAATACTGCTAAAAATAAATTTATGGTGCAACTACGATTAAATTACGTCTATTAGATCCAATACGTCACTAAATTTTGCATCAGAAAAACGAATCCTACCGTAGATGCGACGGCTTCGAAGATCGCAGAATGGAGGCGACGCGTAGACGAAGTGGACGGCACAGCGGTCCTCCGGCGGCACGACAAAGACAACGACGATCTCCGGCGGACGACGGCACTCTCCTCTTTTTCTTCCTCTTCCACCCTCTTTTTTTTTTCTTCCCTAGCGGTGCCTCTGTCCTCCAATTCTTTGCTACGGCGGCTAGGGTTTTGGGGCGGTGCTGCGGTTCCTCTGGTGCTGGGAAAATACGAAGGCATCAGAGGGGGTTTTATAGGCGTGCTCGGTACCGAGGCCGACTTGGCCACGGGGCTAGCACACGGCGCGCGTGCTGCAGGGGTGCAGGCGAGCGGCTCGGGCGGGGTCAACGCAGCGCGGAGCCAGGCGCGCGGTGCGGGGCGTCGCGTGGACGGTGCTAGGGCATGCGGTCGGGCGCGCGGGGACGCGGGCGGGGTCGCGCTAGCGCGCGAGAGTGTGGTGCAGGGCCGGTCGGGCTGGGCGCCCTGGCTGGGCCGGCTTGGCCTGGCTCGCGGTTGCCCTTTTTCTTTTTCTTTTTTATTCTCTCTTTTTTTACCATATATTATTATATATATATTATTTATACTTTATTTATTTTATTATTTTTTATATATTATTGTCATTATTTTTATATTTATTCCCTAATACATGTTTTACGCTATTATTTTCTTTTTCTTCTTTTGCTACTCATATTTGTATATATGCTCCATCTTTTATTTTTTTTCTTTATTCTACTAATGTTTAATGCATGATCATGTATGCAATGCATGATGTGAAAATTGAGGGTGTTACAAACCTACCCCCCTTAAAGTGAATCTCGCCCTCGAGATTTGACAGCGTGGAGAAAAGATGAGGGAATTCAGTATTCAAGTCTTCTTCATGTTCCCACGTAGCTTCGGCTTCCGTATGATGTTTCCATTGCACTTTGCACCAACGGACTCTCTTATTCCTCGTGACCCTTTCCTTCACGTCTAAGATCTTGATAGGTTGCTCGACATAGGACAAATCCTCCTGAAGTTCTTGCTCATCCATCGACACCTGTTCTTCCGGCACCCTCAGACACTTTTTGAGTTGATATACGTGAAACACGTCATGTACATCGGAGAGATACGTCGGCAGCTCAAGTCGATAAGCTACCTCTCCTCGCTTGTCCAGAATCTTAAATGGCCCGATATAGCGAGGTGCCAGTTTTACTTTGACGTTAAACCGGCATTGCCCTCGGATAGGTGACACTTTGAGGTATACGAAATCTCCAACTTCAAATGCCAGATTCCTTCGCCTATTATCCGCATAGCCTTTTTGTCGAGACTGGGCAGCCCTTAGGTTTTCTCGTATTATTAGAACTTGCCTTTCAGCATCTTGTAACACATTAGGACCCAAATACTTGGTTCTCTCCTGTTTCATTCCAAAAAAAAGGTGTCCTACACTTCCTTCCGTATAGTGCTTCATAGGGTGACATTTTCAAACTTGCTTGGTAACTATTGTTGTATGAAAATTCTGCATATGGCAAGCTCTTGTCCCAACTTTTCCCATGCTTTAAAGCAAAAGCTCTTAACATGTCTTCCAAAATTTGATTGGTCCTCATGGTTTGTCCATCCGTTTGAGGCTGATATGCTGAACTGAAGTTCAACCTTGTTCCCAATGCTTCATGCAATTTCTGCCAAAATCTGGAGGTAAACTGAGAATCTCTATCCGAGACTATCTTCTTTGGTACTCCGTGTCGACACACAATATGCTCCATGTATATTTCGGCCAATTGTGCATCTGTATATTTGGTCTTCACAGGAACAAAATGAGCTGACTTGGTTAAGCGATCCACAATTACCCAAATTGAGTCGTAACCAGACTGAGTACATGGTAACCCAACTATGAAGTCCATTCCAATTTCTCACCATTTCCATTCTGGGATCTTGAATGGTTGCAATAATCCAGCTGGCCTTTGATGTTCAGCTTTAACTCGTTGGCACACATCACACAACGCAACATATTCGGCTATGTCCTTTTTCATGCTGGACCACCAATAGCATGTCTTCAAATCCTTGTACATCTTTGTACAACCGGGATGAATTGAGTACAGCGAGTCATGTGCCTCCTTTAATATTGTCTCTCGAATATGTCACATTAGGCACGAAAATTCTCTTTCCAAGCCATAAGGTACCATGTTCGTCTTCATCAAATCTGAATTCTCTCCCTTCTTCAGTCCTTTCCTTGATTTCCTTGATCTCCTCATCCGTTGTTTTTCCTTCTCAAATTTCTTGCTCCAAGGTCGGATTCAACTCCATTATTCCCATCTCGTTCACGAATGCAAGATTCAACCGTTCAATCTCCTTGCATAACTCGGATGGCAATTCTCAAACTGTGAGTTGATTACTTACTCCTTTTCAACTCAAGGCATCAGCCACTACATTGGCCTTTCCCGGATGGTAGTTGATTCCCACATCATAATCCTCGATAAGCTCCAGCCATCTTTGTTGCCTCAAATTAAGATCTGTTTGCATGAATATGTACTTGAGACTCTTATGATCTGTATAAATTTCACACCTATGTCCAAGGATGTAGTGTCTCCAAATCTTCAATGCGTGTACCACGGATGCAAGTTCCAAATCGTGTGTTGGGTAATTCTGCTCATGTTTCTTCAATTGTCTTAATGCATAGGCGACCACTTGACCTCCTTGCATCAATACACATCCAAGTCCTTGTCTCGATGCGTCGCAATAAATATTAAAACTCTTGCTGTTGTCCGGCAATATTAAGACTGGGGCTATTGTTAACCTTTTCTTCAACTCCTGAAAACTCTCTTGAAAAGCTTGAGTCCATTGGAAAGCCTTCCCCTTCATTAGCAATTCCGTCATGGGCTTGGCTATCTTGGAAAAGTCCTTGATGAATCAACGGTAATATCTAGCCATTCCAAGAAAACTCCTTATTTCCTTTACGTTTTGCGGTGGTTCCCACTTCAACACGTCCCTCACTTTACTAGGGTCAACCGATACTCCTCCTCCTGAGATGATATGACCCGAAAATGGCACCTCTTTCAACCAAAACTGACACATGTTGAACATGGCATACAATTGATGCTTCCTCAATTTCTGCAACGTAAGCCTCAAGTGTTCCTCATGTTCATTCTCATCCTTCGAGTAGATCATATTGTCATCAATAAACACCACGACGAACTTGTCCAAGTACTCCATGAAGACATTATTCATGAGGTACATAAAGTACGTAGGTGCATTGGTCAATCCAAAGGACATCACCGTGTACTCATAAGATCCATACCGTGTCCTAAAAGCTATCTTAGTTATGTCTGATGGCCTAATCTTCATTTGAAAGTGACCTGACCACAAATCTTTCTTGGAAAACACACAGGCACCTTTCATCTGATCAAACAAATCCTCTATGCGGCACCATCCATATGATTCAGCTCCAATTGCTTCGGTGCAATTTGAGATGCTTCAAACTCTACGGCGATCCCTTCTTCATTGGTCAACTTCACCGTCTTTGTGGCACACTCGATAACTCCATTGTGCTTCCTCAACCAGTCCATACCAAGTATAATGTCCAATCCTGGGTAATCCAAAACAATGAGGTTGTCGGAGAAGTCTACCCCCCTTATTCTAATGCTTACTTTTGGACATACTATATTTGTCCTCATCTCTCCTCCAGGAGACTTAACCAATAGAGTAAACTTCATATGAGAGATAGTCAAACTATACTTGGCGACATATTTTGATGCAATGAATGAATGTGATGCTCTAGAATCAAATAACATAGTCGCGGGGTTGGAGTTCGTGAGAAACATACCAATGACCACATCATCCGCTTGTTGAGCATCCTCCGTAGGGACATGGTTCATGTTGCCACGAGAAAAATTCTGCTATCCACGATTTCCTTGCGGCTGTCCTCCATTGGGTTCTTGGGTTTTGTCTCGATGCATTGCTTCCTTGACCAAGGCTTGACTTAGGATATTGATGTGCAAAGTGTCCATCTTCTCCATAAGTATAGCACTTATTAACTCCACCTGAATTTGGACGGACTTGATTTTGCACATTGGCACTAGGGAAATTAGCACGGGGTGCATAAGGCATTGGAGGCCTAGGTGCTTGCATGACAGGGCGCTGCTGCACAAACTGAGTTGGGCACAGTGCAAATCCAGGGCGTTGTACATGAGCAGAGGAGCTGTATTATGGCGCATTAGGAGGCGCAAAGCGAGGGCTCACATTGCTTCCTTGTTACTGTCCTTGATATGGCACTTTCCTCTTATTGTCTTGCTCCATCTCACGGACCTTATTCTCCACCACAATTGTTTTGTCCACAAGCTTTTGGAAGTTGGCATAATCGCAGTTGAGCAATTGCACTTGGATCTCATTGCTGAGGCCTCTCATGAACAAATATTGCTTCCGGCTGTCCCGTCTAACATCCTCAAGCGCATATCTTGAGAGTTGAGTGAATTTGTTGAGATATTCACCGACACTCGATCTTCCTTGCCTCAAGTTCTCAAATTCTTGCCTCTTCAAGATCATAACACCCTCAAGCACATAATGAGAATGGAAGTTCTCCTTGAATTTTGCTTAAGTGATCCTCTCTTGATTCTCATGAGCATTGCAATAAGCATCCCACCAATCCGCAGCTGTTCCAACGAGTTGATGAGAAGCAAATAACACTTTCTCCCTATCACTGTATTGGACAATAGCAAGTTTCTTCTCCGCAGACTTGAGCCAATCATCAGCATCCATAGGGTCGGCAGCTTGAGCAATGGTTGGTGGCCTAGTCCTCATAAACTCTCCCAATCGGTTATGAGGAGGAGGGGGTTGTAGTGGAGGCATGTGGGGCTGATTGTTGATGTTACCAGCCTGCAGCTGTCCCATAGTCTGTATCATGGTCTGCATGAGCTGGGTCTGCAGAGCCAGTAGCTGCTCAATATTTGTAGATCCATGGGTAGGTCCTTGTCCAATGTTGTTCTGAGGCACTACATGGTTCTCCTCCTCATCATTGACATCCCTCTGGTTGTGAGTCCTCACCATCTGAAGGAAAGCAATAGGTAAGACGTTAGAAAACGTCCCCAACTATATGCATCAAGGGATATGAAACTAAACAACTAACTAGCCTAGGTGGACTTGGCAATGCTAAAGCGTCCCAAAATCATCTATTAAGCACACAAGCAAGCAATATATATAGCAAACAGCAAGCCAACAAAGTCAAATTGATTCCTGAGTGCTCCTATGTGCTCTAAAGTGTCCATTCTATCTAGGTTGCGTCCTACGGTCAACCTGTGGCTCTGATACCAATTTGTGACACCCGGTTCCGAAAATGACCAAGTGAATGCATATGTGTGCCCAGGATGTTCAACACACATAAGCGAGTGCATTCACAAAAGTCTATACATAAAATTACCACAAGACAAGATTAATTAATCAAATTTTATGACACTAACCATATTATCCTCGAATACAAGTTCTAATGAATACTAATGACAAGTTCAACTAATGCAGCAGAAATAAACTAAATAAGTAACTATGCAGCTAAGCAATAGGGTATAGCGCCGCTCCATGCAACACCACAGACAAAGCCAACAGTAGACACAACCTAGAACTCTGCATTATCGCCAATAAACTCACAATCCTGACTTGCAACTGTTGGGGGGGGGGGGGTTGCAAGAGTGAGTACATGTCGTACTTAGCAAGTGTGGAAAGTATGACATGTGGCTGATTCAAATGACAAATGTAATAAAGGCTAAGTGCTGGAAAGTACAGTAAAACCATTTGGTAAAGCAATGTACTACATGTATGTGAAGTAATCCCATCATAAACCATAATTAATAACATAGCATCAGTCCATATTCCATATCCATCACCGTCATACCATTAAACATATTCAATGCCATAGTTAATCCATAACCAACCAATACCAATACCAAAACATAACCATCCCAAATCCCAATTTCCCTCTAATCATGGAAGTTGTCCAAGTGCTCATAACCGGGAGCACGGCTATCATGATAGTTTATTAGACTTTGTAGAGTTTATACCAATTTACCCACGTGTTCGTGATTTCATCACCTTTCGGTGACTAAGAACCTCCCTTATGCCCATGACCCGTCGGTCACATTACACACTTCTGTGGTGTGTGGTTAAGAGATCACAAAATAGCCTTTACAGAGGGATTACTAGCCTATTTAGACCCCACTGAGGTTTCACCAGTGGCGATGTCTCCAACTGAGCACATCTTCAACCAAGGGCCCCCTCTTGAGCCATTCGGATCCCAGGGTAGTCCCACAAATCATCAACAAACCCAATCCGACTACCCCTTCCCTGAGCATCCTTAATGGTCCAAACAGCACTAGCAAAACCCTAATTAATTAGCTATGCCGCACCCATACTTGGCCTCGTGGTGGCACTGTAGTCCTGGCTTATTCTCGCATGAACCGGTCCTTAGATCTTAAGCAAGCAAACCACCATGACATCCAACCCATTCACATACCAGGCTTGCTTAGATCACCCATTACCATATCATATTGACCAGTTCACATTAACCAGAATAACATTAATGCATAATTAAATGTGCAGTGTTGTTTTCCCATCCCAAAAAATTAAGCGAAGCAAAAAAAGTAAAAAGCCATCCTGACTCTCTACCATAATTCCAGGTGACAAGGGTGGTTAAACAAATCTAGTAAACATCCTATCATAGGATTCCCATCAAATTGACACAATCATGCATTTTTGCAAACAAAACATTTATTTTAAAACAAAATCAATATGCTTCAAGGACACTTTGCCTTGCTCCGACGGATAGGGTTTCTCAAGCGCTTCGAAGTCTTGGTTCTGAAAATCCTCGTACACGACCTCTTGAGCACTCCCCCCTACTCGTGATCTGTAAGGATCGAAACGCCCAAGAGGGGGGGGGGGTGAATTGGGCTTTCTTTCAAATTTTAAGGTAATTAAAAACTAACAACTTAAAGCCCAATTCCCTATGCGATTAATCTATACAATCAATGTAAATTATAAGTCGCGGAATGAAGATTGCATAAATGTAAAAGGGAGAGGGATGCAAAAGCTCAAGGGACACGGAGTTTATCCCGTGGTTCGGCAAGATCACAAGGATCATCCTACATCCACGTTGTGGCACCCACCCAAGGGTTTTCTCACTCCCAAGTCACCGAGACAAGGGGGTCTTCACTATTCTTCTCCGTTCGCCAACCTTGGCAAGGTGGAGCTCAAGCCTTGTACACTTTGAGTCCTCCGGGCTTCCACAATCCTCTTGGCAAGCTCCGGAAGTCACACACACCAAGGGACACTCTCTTATGGCTCTCACTACGCTAGAGACTCCAATCACCAAGAATGGAGGCACACAAGCACTATCTCTAGCTAGTTCTAGCCTATCTCTTGGTGCACAAATGATGAACAATGATGTGAAAGTGGTAGCTCTATGTCTTGAATGCTCTAGGATGTGTAGAGTGTGTCTGGGCTTCAAGTCATGTCGATTTGACAGGTTGAAGGGGTATAAATAGCCAGCCTCCACGAAATAGCCGTTGGAAAAGTAGGCTGACATCACTTCTCTGTGAACACCGGATGATCCGATGTCTCCCCTTCAGTTATCATCGGTCAAAGCCAAATTAGCTGATGTCACTGTGTCAGATATGACCGTTGTTAGACCTATGTTGACCTGTCTTCTCGTCAGATGATCCGGTGGCTCTTTCTCCAGAATTTTGCTTGATCTTGAAGCTTACTGGAGTGATCGACCGATGTATGTAATTCTGCACATCGGATGATCCGGTGCTTCACTTGGTCCAATGGTTTTGCAAACTGTGATGATGGACCGATGTCACTGAGCCACTCACATCGAATGATCCGGTGAGTGCATTTGTCTGAGGTCTTCTTCTTCTGTTGACACAACTCGACTGATGCAGTCAACTCAACAAACATCGGATGATCCGGTGTGTTCAATCTGTTGACTTCGAGTTGTTTTGAGTTGTTCTTTTGGAAATTGAACTTGTGACCTCTTTGACACTTGATTGAAGTGTTGTTTTGATAGTCTTCAAGTATCAAGTTAGAGCTTTCACTTCTTTTCTTCGTATGATTCGATTTGATCTCATTGGTTGGTTTTATATGGGTCTCCAATGTAATATTGATTTCATTTGATTGAGTGTTATTGGGACCTTGCATTCACAAATTCATTAGTAATATCGAATGGTTGTCATTAATCACCGAAACCGTACCTCATGGGGCCTAGATGATTTCAATCTCCCCCTTTTTGGTGATTGATGACAACACAATAATTTAAAGCGCAATAGTAATGAATTTGATGGAACAATTCTCAAGTAGATATGCAATGAATACAAGATAGGACACATTAAGCTTGTAGAAGTCAAATGAAATTAATGGCGTGAAAAGCTCAATCGATTAATAACATAAGCAAATGTAACAAGCGGAAGAGTGCTTAATTAAAAATTACATAAGAGTACTCAAGCACGAATACAAAGGATAAACACACGAGAATACAAAGAGCAAACTCAAACACCCCCTGAGACTACTACTACCACTCCCCCTGACTCCTCTACCTCTTCTCCCCCTTTGGCATCAAGACACCAAAAAGGGGTCAGAGAGGCTACAGACCCTGAGAGCTGGGCGCGATGACGAACTGGTCACCGTCGCAGTCGTCGGATCTGGAGTCGCCGGTCGTAGGAGCTGCCGGAGCGGAGGGAGCTGGGGGGTCCGCTGCCGGTGCTGGAGAGGAAGTAGCAGGTACAGGAGGCACCGGTGGAGCAGGAGCTGGAGGGAGTGGAGCGCTCAACACGGATGCCGGCGTCTGCTGGAACAGAGTCGTCGCCGGCAGAGGTGAGTGAATCGGTGCGCTGGGTGCCAGAGTGGTGACATACTGATCGAAGGAATAGGAGTAGTGGGCACCTGAGCAACACCTGGAGCCAGTCCCAGTCCACGCTACTGTGGAGGAAGGGCGATCTCGGTCTGAGTGTAAAGGTTGGTGATCAACCCTAGGATCCCCATCATGGCCTGCTGGGTCTGCTGTTGCTGGTCGAGAGTACGCCGGTGCATCTGATCAACGAGGTTGGTGAACTGGTCCGTATCCTCTCGCCTCTGTCTGGCGATCTCCAGCTGAAGCTCTTGCTGCTGCCTCTGCAGCTGTGCCAGGTGAGCAGCCTGCTCTGCCCTGGCCTGCTTAGCAGCGAGCCTGTCCTGGCGCTGCTGCTCTATCATCTGCTGGAGTAGTGTCGACAGCTCTGACGGCTGTGACACCTGCGCCTCGGACACAGGAGGTGGAGTCGGTGGTGGAGCAGCTGATCCTCCTGCATCAGCGTCATGCTACCTCGGTGGGGGTGGAGGAGGAGGGAAGTACTCCTCGACACTCTCGTCTATGTCGCTCTCGGACCAGACGTGCTGCAGATCTCCTCCTTGAGCTTCCGCCTCAGCTAGTCGCTCATCCTCTCTCTCAAGGTCAGACCAGTCCTCCTCAGTCAGTCGGGCCCTGACCTGACGCTCAACTGGACGGCCAAGGCAGCGGTCACCAGGAGCTGGAGCTCGGTAGTGTCCGAACCGTGACACACACTCGTTAGAGAGACGATCGTGTGCGGCGGACCCCTCGGGAACCATCATGGTGTGCAGGTAGCTGATCCAGTGCCCGTATACTAGCTGTCTCATCATGCCCACACCGTCAGTGATGACATCCTCCATCTCGCAGATGATGACATCCACTATATCAATGTCCATTCCGTTCATGATGTAGAACAGGATCGTCTGTTGTAGGCTAGTGAAACCCTCAAGATAGCCGGACCTCGGCAGGAGAGAGCGACGCAGGGCAAGGTGCACCGTGCGCGCTGCAGGAGTCAACAGGGCCGGAACTCTCGGCTGTTCTGGAGAGAAAGTGGGTCCAAACAGTGATCTGATCTCCTCCAGAGCAGGAGCCACTCCTCCAGTGAGCGGCCTCCTCGGCGGGTCTGCCTGACCGTAGACCCTCTTATGTATGCAAGTGTCGTGCAGGTCTACTCCAAGCAACTGTCCCAATGTCTGCCTCGACAGGTGGTAGTGCTGACCCATGAACATGAAGTCAATGGATCGTCTGCCCTTAGAGACGTAGAGGGTGGCGTAGAACACGCGGACCCAATCCTCCACGTAAGCACTCCGCTCATATGACAGCAACTGCACCAGGCCCCTGTACCTCTCAAAGAACGGCCTGATCTCTGTCCCTGCGGCTACTTCAAGCTGAACCCAATCCATGTAGTTGTGTTGGAACAGCTTGTGGCCACGGCGTCTGTAGGTCTCGTAGAGAGACGCCTGTGTGACCATCCAGAACCGACTGTCCACCATAGCTTCCCGGGGCTGCGGGTACCACTCCTCAAGCAACACACTCCATCTGAGCCTCCGGAGTTGCTTGGCCTTCATCTTCCGGTAGTCCGTGAGACGGACTCCCTCACTGACACAGACTGCCGTGTCCATCTCGTAGATGGCCCTCTCGGCCTCCCTGTCCTCACGACGGTCGGCAGCCGTCGGTCTCGGATGAGGAGCAGCCTCGGTGTGACCCCCACGCGTCCGGGCTGAGCACCGGCGGACGAGAGGCTCAACCGGCTCCTCTTTGGCCTCGGAGTCGTCGATCACGGGAGGCTGCCTAGAATGAGCCTCGCGGATCCTCAAGGACCCTCCTCGGCCACGCTCACGCTCCTCGGCGGCGCGAGCGGCCATCAACGCCTTCTTCTCCTCCTTGGAGAGCTTATGCTTCTTCGCGGCGGGCTCCGCAATGACCTTGCCCTTGTTCTTCCTGTCGCGAGCCATCGTAACGAAGCAAAGCGCATGGACGAAGTCGACGATGTACGGAACGGCACCACGAAGGTTGACGCGGCCGGGAAACCCTAACGGCGATGAGGGGATCGCGACCGTAGAGGATGGCACACATTGATGGTGGAGAGGGTGGTTGTGCGTGGGGCGGCTTTGGCGGTGGAGAGAGGCGGCGGCGGCGCTTGGGCGCGGTGGTGAGGTGTGGAGACGGCGGCGCGGCGCTTGGAGGTGAGGCGGCGCGGGTGTGTGGCGGCGGCGTCTGGCGGGAGCACGGCGGCGGCGCGAGGGAGAGGCGGCGGCGCGAGGGAGAGGCGGCGTCGTGAGGGAGAGGCGGCGGCGCGGGGGAGAGGCGGCGGCGCGAGGGAGAGGCGGCGGCGCGGGGGAGAGGCGGCGGCGCAGTGGACGGTGGTCGGCGGCAGTGATTTGGGCGCGATCGGCGGCGGCGAGAGCACGGGCGAGCGAGGCGTCGGGGAGAGAGAAGCTGGCGACAGCGCGCGGGTTTAAATAGTGGACCCCAAACCCTAGCCGTTATTTTAACACCGGATGGACCGATGCTAGGTAAAAATGAACATCGGTCGAAAGCAACAGAAAGGATATTCAAAAATTGCTGTTTACATCGTATGGACCGACGTCTAGGGTTTTGAACATCTGTCGAATAGCACAGTAAGGGTGTTCAAAAGAGTGATGTAGACACCGGATGGTCCGACGTAGGAGGAAGTAAACATCGGTTGAATTGACCACAGCTCCAAAAGAGTGAACATCGGATGGACCGATGTTTTTGGGAATGAACGCGTCGGATCATTTGAATTTCAGACTAAACTGGCCCTTGAAGATTGAACACCTATTGGTCCGATGAGGGATTGACTTAGGCATCGGATAATCCGATGGCAACAGAACAAAAACATCCCATATATGTCCTTTGACCAAACAAACAATCAAAGAGAAACACATGTCTTAGGACTTTTTGGGCAACCCCTTACCCCTCAAGAAGCTAATATGCCAATAGCTTGGCTAAACCTTAAAGCAAATGGAACACCGAGAAAAGTGGAGGAAAAATATCCAAATAAAATGTAAGGCCCATGCTTTGTGAGGTAGAGTATGAAGACTTCTATCTCTTTGAAGCATGTTCATCTAGGCATTAACGTACCTAACATTTTGTTCTTTCCACCTTATATGAGTTGAGATATTGTATTTTAAACAAGTCTCCTTCTCATGAGGTGGGTTCCCCTTTGTGACAATCTACCGTATGCAATGCCAAACAAGTTATAGTGCAAGAAATTAAATGAGTGCAAGTCTATATGGCAGGGATCATGCAAGGCATAAAATAAATCTATCTTGCCAAGTTTAAACCTTCCAAAGGCTTCCTCAGGGAAAACTATTTCTAGCTCACCCCTATCCTTTGGGAGTTAGACAAGACCTATATGATATGCATCCTTACATGAACATGGCAACTTACATGACGTTAGATGCATCTAGCACATTTAATTCACTTCTAAGTCTAGAAAAGGTTTTCTCATCAAGTGGTTTTGTGAAGATATCCGCCAATTGTTCTTCGGATCTAACACCTTGCAAAGTGATGTCTCCTTTAGCCTCATGATCCCACAAGAATTGATGGCGAATATCAATGTGCTTAGTGTGGGAGTGTTGAACGGGGTTTCTAGCTATCTTAACCGCACTTTCATTGTCACAAAGGAGAGGCACACAACCAAATTTAATTCCAAAGTCCAAAAGGGTTTGCTTCATATATAGAATTTGGGAACAACATGCACTGGCCGCTATATTCTCCGCCTCCGCGGTGGACAAAGCCACGGAATTTTGCTTTTTGCTTGACCAAGATACTAGGGAACGCCCAAGTAAGTGGCACCCACCGGAGGTACTCTTGCGATCCACACGGCATCCGGCAAAGTCCGAATCCGAGTATCCCAAGAGATGGAAACTAGCGTTCTTGGGGTACCACAAACCTACACTTGGGGTATGCTTGAGATAACGAAGTATCCTAAAGACTGCCTTCTTATGCGATTCTTCAGGTGCCGCTTGAAAGCGAGCACACAAGCACACACTAAACATAATATCGGGCCTAGATGCGGTAAGGTATAACAATGAACCAATCATGGAACAGTAGTGAGATTGATCAATGGGTTTACCGTCCAAGTCCGCGTCGAGATGACAATTTGTCGCCATTGGAGTACTTCTTGTGCTACAATCTCCCATCTCAAATTTCTTCAAGAGGTCCTTGGTGTACTTCTCTTGGTAGATGAAGGTCCCCTCTTGAAGTTGCTTGATTTGAAAACCAAGGAAGATGTTGAGCTCTCCAATCATTGACATCTCGAATTCCCTAGACATCATGGTGCCAAACTCATGGCTAAGAGATTTGTTAGTTGAGCCAAAAATGATATCATCGACATAAATTTGACAAATAAATAAATCCCCGTCGATGTCCTTGGTGAAGAGTGTGGTGTCCACCCTCTCAATCTTGAATCCTTGCATGACCAAGAAATCCCTTAGACGTTCATACCACACCCTAGGTGCTTGCTTGAGCCCGTAGAGCGCCTTGTGTAACCTATACACATGGTTAGGATTCCTCGGATCTTCAAACCCGGGAGGTTGCTCAACATAAACAAGCTCGTTAATATAGCCATTAAGAAAGGCACTTTTAACATCCATTTGATAAAGCATTATATTGTGATGTGAAGCAAAAGCAAGGAGTATACGAATAGCTTCTAACCGAGCGACCGGAGCGAATGTTTCTCCAAAGTCTAGTCCTTCAACTTGTGAAAAACTCTTGGCCACAAGTCTTGCCTTGTTGCGGACCACAACGCCATTCTCGTCTTGCTTGTTGCGGTACACCCACTTCGTTCCGATGACGTTCTTGTCCTTGGGTCGCTCCTCCAATACCCAAACTTCATTGCGGGTGAAGTTGTTGAGTTCTTCTTGCATGGCCATCACCCAATTTGGATCTTGGAGTGCTTCCTCTATATGATTGGGTTCTACACACGAAACAAAAAGTAGTGCTCACAAAACGAAGCGACATGGCAAGAACGAGTACTTACTCCCTGTGACGGACTTCCGATGATTTGATCAATCGGATGCGCCTTGGAGATGCGTCCATGCCTCATTAGTGATTGTGAAGCACTTGGCGGTGGTGAAGCATCTTGCTCGTCTTGTGGTTGTACTTGATCTTGGACTTCTTCTTCTTATTGTTGGTGTTGTGTGGCTTGTGAATCTTGCATTGGCAATGGATCATCTTTCTCTTCTTCTTCACCAACTTGAGGCGCCATGGAGGTGTTGATGTTGGAACTTGATGCTCCCCCTTGATCATGGCTCTCCTCAACTTCGGGCTTGATATCTCCAATGGTCATGTTTTTCATGGCTTCTCGTAGAGGCTCATCATCTATATCATCATGACCAAAACTCTCCTCTTGGGAGCCATTAGACTCATCAAACTCAAGATCACAACTTTCTTCAACTAACCCAGAGGTTTGGTTGAATACTCGATATGCTTTTGAGTTTGACGCATAACCAAGAAAGATACCAACATCACACCTTCTTTCAAACTTATCGAGCCTTTTCTTGCGGTAGATGTAGCACTTGCACCCGAAGACTCGGATGTAGGAGATGTTGGGCTTTCCCCCAATGAGGAGCTCATATGGGGTCTTTTGAAGTAGTCGATGAAGAGACCCTATTTGCGGCATGGCGCACCGTGTTGATTGCTTCGGCCCAAAACTTCTCCGACGTGCCATAGTCATCAAGCATTGCTCTAGCAAGGGTGATGAGAGTCTTGTTCTTCCTTTCAATGACACCGTTTTGTTGAGGGGTGTATGTGGCCAAAAACTCATGCTTCACGCCTTCACGATCACACCACTCCCCAATTTTGTAGTTTTTGAACTTAGTTCCATTGTCACTCCGGACCTTGATGATGGGAAGTTGAAATTCCCTTTGAGCATGTTTAGAAAAGGTCTTGAAGACTTCCGGAGTTTCACCCTTGTCACCTAGAAACAAGGTCCAAGCATATCTAGAATAGTCATCAATAATAACAAGACAATAGAAATTACCACCAAGACTTTGATATGTGGACGGTCCGAAGAGGTCCATGTGGAGTAGTTCAAGCGGCTTGGAGGTTGACACCATTGTCTTCATTGGGTGGTGTGAAGCAACTTGCTTCCCGGCTTGACAAGCGCTACAAAGCTTGTTCTTCTCAAACGTGACATCCTTCACGCCGGTCACCATCCCAAGCTTGAACGACTTCTTAAGCTTGCTCATCCCAATGTGAGCAATGCGTCGATGCCATAGCCAACCCAAGCTTGTCTTAGTGAAAATATAAGTGGTCAAGCTAGCATCCTTGTTGGAGAAGTCCATCAAGTAAAGATGTCCATGCCGAAAACCTTTGAAGATTAGTTCTTTGCTTGATTCACTAGTTACTACAACACCATTCTTGTCAAAGGTGCACGTTAGTCCAAGATCACATAGTTGTGCAATGGAAAGTAGATTGAAACTAAGTGACTTAACATATAGTACATTAGAAATGGACAAATCATGCGAAATAGCAATTTTACCTAAACCAATTACCTTCCCCTTTGAGTTGTCACCAAAGGTGACTTGTTCATGATTGTCGGGGTTCTCCATGGTGGTGAACATACCATCATTGCCGGTCATATGTTGAGTGCACCCGCTATCGAGTACCCAATGATTTCCTCCGACTTTGTAGTTCACCTACACACATGAAATTAGTTTTTGAGTTTAGGCACCCAAGCCAACTTAGGTCCTTGTATGTGTGATAGAAGTGATTTTGGGACCCAAAGTTGCTTGGGGAGCTTCCCCTTCATGCCCTTAATGTCTTTGCCGATGAACCTTGCCTTCACCTTTCCACCTACTTTGCTCAAGAGATAGTGGTAATCATTGAAAGTAGATTTGTAGTTAGGAGGCAATTTGGGAGAAGGACGGTTGGGAAGAGGACACTCTCTCATGTGATGTCCGGTGACCTCACAATGTTGGCAATAGGAACCAACTTCTTTGATGAAGCTCGTCCTAAGCTCCGGTGAGGGCACCTTCCCTTTGTTGTGCACCGGGAAGGATCCAAGTCCTCTCTTGTTGAAGCCTTTAGCTTGTTGGTAGAGGATTTCCTTGTGTTTGTCCTCCCCCTTAGAAAGTCTTGCCACACTAGTGCGGAGACTTTCAATCTCGTCCATCAACTCCTTCTCCCTAAGGCTTGCTTTCAAAGGCAAAGACTTATCCAAAATATTAGTGGCATGTGAAGTAGTTGATACTTTGCCATCAAGGGTTTCCTTTTTCATGTTTTTCATTTTTAGTTCAATTTCTTCATAAGCACGGTTAAGCACTTCATGTTCTTGAACCAAGTCATTGTGCTTTCCCAAGAGTGCTTGGTTTGCTAAGTCAAGCTCATGATGATCAAGCTTGATTTGAGCATTTTCCTCCTCGATTTGCTTGACATGTGTTTTGAGCGTGTCATGCTCTTTAAGTATGGTTACATACTTGTCATGCAAATCGAGCTTCGCACTCTCAAGAGCACAAGCTTGTTCAAGTGCCTTAACCTTGCTCTTTTCTCTTTTTATGATGACATGGTATTCATTAATCATAGATGCTAATTTATCGGGGGAGAGCTCATCATCATCATCGCTAGAGTCGTCACGTACCTTAGTATGACCTTTTGCCATGAGGCACATAGGAGGTGGACGAAGAGGTGAGTTGTCCTTGTCGATGATGGCAAGGCCCGCCAAGTTTTCTTCATCTTCACTCTCTTCGTCGCTTGATTCTTCATCCGTAATCCACTCATTGACCTCGCACATGAAGACTTTTTGAGGCCCTCTTCTCTTCTTTGGAAAGAGCTTGGTCTTCTTGCCTTTGTCAAATTTCTTCTTTCCAAAGGAGCGCTTGGGCTTGACCTCTTCTTCATATTCATCACTTTCTTCTAGCTTTCGATGCTTTCCCTTGTGGTTGTCCTTCCTCTTGTCCGGTCTTGGACAATCATATGATATGTGGCCTTGATCACCACAATTATAGCATGTCTTGTTTTCATCTTTTCTTGGGAGGAAGGCTTTCTTCTTGGGATCAAAAGAGTATCCCTTCTTTGCGATCTTGGAGTTTAAACGTGAAAATTTCCTCATCATCAATGCAAGCTTGTCATCGTCCTCTTTGCTTGTTGCTTGCTCTTCTTCACTTGAGCTAGGCTCAACCACTCTCTTCTTCTTGGGAGTTGTCTTCTTGGTTGAGGCCTTGAGAGCAATGGTTTTTGACGATGACTCCTCCATCATTCCAAGTACGCTCATCTCATGAGCATGAATTTCTCCAATGAGCTCCGAGACTTCAATGTTGTCAAGTGATTCCTTTTGGAGCATTGAATTGATAATGTTGTACTTAGGCTAGGGTAGAAGCATGAGGATCTTGCGGTTGATAAGTCCCTTACCAAGAGAAGCAATGTCAAGTGCGTTAATCTCCTCAATGAGCACATTTAAACGAGAAAACATTTGGTTAACATTCTCATGAGGAAGCATTTTGAATTCATCATACTTGGATTTAAGCAAGTGATATTTCAATTAAACATGCCAAAATTTCACAAGCTTTCTCTTTACTAGCAATTCTAGCAAATACGTCTTGACTTATGCATTCATAGATAGCATTTCTAGCCTTAGCATCCCATTTTAGTTGATCACCAACATAATTGAGATCTCCAAATCCCGCATGGGTCGCTTCCCAAACTTCGGGAGCAATAGCCTCTAGGTAGGCACGCATGCGTGCTTTCCAATAGGCAAAGTTCTTGCCCTCGAAGGTAGGAACCGAACCCCCATTCTTGGCCATTTAAGCTCTCTAGCGGTGAAGCTAGAATGATCCAATGAGCAACAAGGCTCTGATACCAATTGTAAGGATCGAAACGCCCAAGAGGGGGGGGGGTGAATTGGGCTTTCTTTCAAATTTTAAGGTAATTAAAAACTAACAACTTAAAGCCTAATTCCCTATGCGATTAATCTATACAATCAATGTAAATTATAAGTCGCGGAATGAAGATTGCATAAATGTAAAAGGGAGAGGGATGCAAACGCTCAAGGGACACGGAGTTTATCCCGTGGTTCAGCAAGATCACAAGGATCTTCCTACATCCACGTTGTGGCACCCTCCCAAGGGTTTTGCCACTCCCAAGTCACCGAGACAAGGGGGTCTTCACTATTCTTCTCCGTTCGCCAACCTTGGCAAGGTGGAGCTCAAGCCTTGTACACTTTGAGTACTCCGGGCTTCCACAATCCTCTTGGCAAGCTCCGGAAGTCACACACACCAAGGGACACTCTCTTATGGCTCTCACTACGCTAGAGACTCCAATCACCAAGAATGGAGGCACACAAGCACTATCTCTAGCTAGTTCTAGCCTATCTCTTGGTGCACAAATGATGAACAATGATGTGAAAGTGGTAGCTCTATGTCTTGAATGCTCTAGGATGTGTAGAGTATGTCTGGGCTTCAAGTTATGTCGATTTGACAGGTTGAAGGGGTATAAATAGCCAGCCTCCACGAAATAGCCATTGGAAAAGTAGGCTGACATCACTTCTCTGCGAACACCGGATGATCCGATGTCTCCCCTTCAGTTATCATCGGTCAAAGCCAAATTAGCTAATGTCACTGTGTCAGATATGACCGTTGTTAGACCGATGTTGACCTGTCTTCTCGTCGGATGATCCGGTGGCTCTTTCTCCAGAATTTTGCTTGATCTTGAAGCTTACTGGAGTGATCGACCGATGTATGTAATTCTGCACATCGGATGATCCGGTGCTTCACTTGGTCCAATGGTATTGCAAACTGTGATGATGGACCGATGTCACTGAGCCACTCACATCGAATGATCCGGTGAGTGCATTTGTCTGAGGTCTTATTCTTCTGTTGACACAACTCGACCGATGCAGTCAACTCAACAAACATCGGATGATCCGGTGTGTTCAATCTGTTGACTTCGAGTTGTTTTGAGTTGTTCTTTTGGAAATTGAACTTGTGACCTCTTTGACACTTGATTGAAGTGTTGTTTTGATAGTCTTCAAGTATCAAGTTAGAGCTTTCACTTCTTGTCTTCGTATGATTCTATTTGATCTCATTGGTTGGTTTTATATGGGTCTCCAATGTAATATTGATTTCATTTGATTGAGTGTTATTGGGACCTTGCATTCACAAATTCATTAGTAATATCGAATGGTTGTCATTAATCACCGAAACCGTACCTCATGGGGCCTAGATGCTTTCATGATCACACATACAAGAAAACATATACAAATCAACATGATGCACACACATTAATCGACATGCGATGACATGCATGCATGCAAAGATCAATTATTAATTAACTATGGTTGTTTATTAATTAGATGCAACTAGTTCATACATGTTCATACGAGTTTACGGGGGTTTTAGTGAGGATTAATGCTGCTGAAAATAAATTTATGGTGCAACTACGATTAAATTACATCTATTAGATCCAATATGTCGCTAAAATTCGCATCGGAAAACGAATCCTACCGTAGATGCGATGGCATCGAAGATCTCGGAATGGAGGCGACGCGTAGACGAAGTGAATGGCGCTGCAGTTCCTCTGGTCCCTGGCGGTGCCTCTGCCCTCAAATTCTTTCCTACGGCAGCTAGGGTTTTGGAGCGGCGTTGCGGTTCCTCTGGTCTCGAGAAAATACGAAGACATCGGAGGGGGTTTTTACAGGTGCGCTCGGTACTGAGGCCGACTTGGCCACGGGGCTGGCGCGCAGCGCGCGTGCTGCGGGGGCGCGGGCGAGCAGCTCGGCCAGGGTCAACGCAGCGTGGGGCCAGGCACGCGGTGCGGGGCGTCGTGCGGGCGGCGCTAGGGCACGCGGTGGGGCGCGCGGGGACGCGGATGGGGTCGCGCCGGCGCGCGGGAGTGCGCTGCGGGGCCGGTCGGGCGGGGCGCCCTGGCTGGGCCGGCTTGGCTTGGCCGGCGGTTGCCCTTCTCCTTTTCTTTTTTTTTTTCTCTCTTTTTTTACCATATATGATTATTTTATATATTATTATTTATGCTTTATTTATTTTATTTATTTATTTTTTATTATTATCATTATTTTTATATTTATTCCCTAATACATGTTTTACGCTATTATTTTCCTTTTCTTCTTTTGCTACTCATATTTGTATATATGCTCCATCTTTTATTTTTTTTCTTTATTCTACTAATGTTTAATGCATGATCATGTATGCAATGCATGCTACGAAAATTGAGGGTGTTACAATTTCTTGAGATCACTCCATCAAAGGAGACATAACAATTTCCCATGTGAGAACCAAAAACCAATTGGCCAATACTTTGACCAAGCCCCTAGATGAGAAAATATTTTGTGAACTAAAGAGTGAGCTCAATATCTTAGATTCTCAAAATGTGCCTTGAGTCTTGCACATCTGAATGTTACTTTTATTTGTTTCAAAATTCACACATGCTAATAAAAAACTCTTCCCACTCAATTTTCTACGATACTATTTTGAAATTATTGAACCTTTGTGAGTTATGGTCATAGTTTGGTTGTGATTGCTTACTGACCATGTCTGCAAACGATATTTTGTGAAAATCTAGTCCAAAAGGATGAAATCTCTAGTGAAAACCCAATATATATGTGTTATCAGTCTTTGGACCGGACTAGTCCGTCCCTCATGTCGGACAAGTCCGGAACACCAGAATAGTCCGGACCTAGTCCGGCCCCTGGGGACTTAACCTCCCTAGGGGACCCCTGACTTACTCACTTTCACTCAAGCTCCCTCTCTCTCCTCCAAACGCGAAAACCGCACCTCAAATCGATGACTTTCGATCCTAATCCATGGATTGAAGCCCCAAGGTGCGTGGGAACTCGTCCCCAAGCATCCTAGGCCGATTCTTCATCCACATTTTATGGATTTGATGATTTGAAGAGGTATTCTTGACCTAGCCCTGAATCCTTCAAAATTAAATTATTTTAGGTCTTTTGATAGAAACTTCTTCACAAAAGTTGTTCTCAATGTCATTGTGATCCTATCCTTGGAATATTGTGGCCAAATCCGTAGTTTTTTGCAAACATCCTTAATATTAGGGTTCTTACTATGTGAACCGGACTAGTCCGGCCACAGGGTGGACAAGTCCGGCTCATAGGTACTAGTCTGGCCCTTGGGCGTACAAGTCCAGATTACACAGTGAAAACCCTAACTCTGATCGATTCTATGAATTCTAACACAATGTTCCACTTCTTTGGACTCATATACTCTCTTTTACGTCTCTTCTAAGGGACGATGTTGGACCCTGACTATTTGCCTCTATCCGATCCCGAGCGCAAGGCAGCAAGGCAAGAATGTCGTCATCGTGATCGAGAAGAGCGAGAGCTTGCTATAGCCTACCTCGACTTGATGAATGAAGCAATGAATGCGAAGAAAAAACAAAGGGAGGCACATAACTCAACTGCTGCCGAGATTGCCCTTAGGAAGAAGAGACTCGTGACCATGGGCGAGAAAGCAAGAACTCAAGAAGCTAGGAGTTCCATGGACAAGGGCAAAGCACCAGTCGCTGAGGCACCAAAGAAGAGAGAAACCGCTGTCAAGAAGCGAGCTAGCAAAGCAAAGAAGACATCCTTTCAACCAATTGGTCCATTGAGGATGTCCTCACCTGCAAGGAACCCCAGTCGCCAAGCCACCATCAAAGCCAATATTTTCAGAGGCAAAGGGACTGAGAAGGCTAGAAGACTCAGAACAGTCAATGCGTATCAACGTGAGAAGAGCACTGCCGACCCTCGCTTTTGGTGTGACTTCAACTATGACTATTACCGGACCATCTACATGTCAAAACAGACTCAAGTAACAGATGTCCAATGGATTGATTTGGACTATATGGCACCTAAGAATCATGCTGCATTTAATGCCATGATTGAAGCCATAGAGCTCCATGGATTGAAGAAACTTTATGGCATTCAACTATGACTGGAATGTTAAAGTCATTATGCAATTCTACTCGACTGTCTACTTTCGCACCAATGGAGATTGGAGAATCACTTGGATGACTCATGGAGAGCAATACACTATATCTTTTGTGGGAGTTTGCTCAGATTCTTAACATGGAAGATCAACTTGAGAATGAGATTATCATTTCCAACCTCAAGGCAGTTGATAGAGATATCTTAGATCACATGTATCCAAGTCATGCAATTTATGAGGCGGGACACATTCAGAACATCAAGCCTTTTTACAGTGTCCTCAACGGTGTGCTCAGGAAGACAATTGCCACCAAAGATGGAGATGCGGGCATCATTCAAGGAAATTTGAGACATTTGATGGTGCTTATTTATGGAAATGTCCATTTCAATGTGGTGGACTATATCTTTGATGACATCTTCAACATCTCTCAAACACCCAATTGATCATGTGGCTATGCACCTTACATAATGTTCTTGATCGAGAAGGTGTCCGGGCTGAATTTCAAAAAGGAAATCACTCATAGGAGACTTCATCCTCAAATTCCCCCTCCAGAGCCCGTTGCACCAAGAAGGTAGAACGTGGATCCTCCTGCCTCATCCTCTCATCCCGTGGCTTCTCCACCTCCTCCTCCTCCATCACAATCTGGAAGTGGCTTCTTTAGGTGCTTCAAGGCAATTTTCTCCTCTTGCTGGAAGGTGGAGGTTCGGCAACGTTACATGGAGCTTCGCCAAGAGAAGTATATCAAGGTGATGTGCGACAAGCTTGAAGTTCCCATGTCTCTCGTCCCGGGGAGTGATGGAGAGATGACTCCATTCCCCGAGTTCACCGCCGAAGAACTTGGTCAATTTGGTGATGTTAGCACCTCCACGGTGGCACCCTCTAAAGAAGAAGGCGATGATGAAAACACAGAAGATCCGGAGGCAACGAAAAGTGACAGTGAGCGCCAACACGGAGGCGACGACAACGACGATGATGAAGAGTAGATCTTAGGGCTCTCCTCCTCTCTTTTCCTTTTCGGTGTCTTGATGCCAAAGGGGGGGATTGGAAGGGGGTACTTAGAGTTTTAATAGTCGTTGTCTATTTTGATCCTCTATGGACTTGTATTATGTTTTTAAAACTCTAGCATTTGAATTTTTGTAAGACTTAATCTGTTATGGGTTGCATGCACTTTACAATGTCTGCTATGCTTAATCATGATGTGATGCTTGAAATATCTTAGTTATCACACATATTCATTGTCTTATCACAAATTATGAACACATCACTTAGGCACCCCACCATAACATGTATATGTATGATAACTCTCTGCATTTCTTTACTCTTAATGCATACATTAAGGGGAGTTACTTATACACATACATGTTATGAAAACCAATTATTATCCTTTTTGTTGAAGCTTAATGTGTTTTCATCAATCACCAGAGGGAGATTGAAAGTGTATCTAGGCATCCCCTTGGGTTTTGGATGATTGATGACAAAAATTAAGAGACTAATGAGTTGAGTTTATCTTAAGCACAGGTGTGATGATTTAAATGAGACAAAATCTATCAAAAAGGAAAAGGTTGAAACGCGTCGAAGACTCAAGCATAGAAATTATAGTTTCTATTGTGTTGAGTTTAGACTAGCTGTATCAAGTGTGAGGGTGTGTGTATCATGTACATTGAGATCATTAAAGAGGGCTCAAAGTGGTGTTTGAGAGAAAAACCTAAGTGAGAAGCCTTAGAGAGAGAAAATTCCCGAGGATCGGACTTGTCCGAGCCTCGGGCTGGACTAGTCCGGGTGGGTGGTTTAGTCGGTTTTGGGTCGGACTAAACATCTCTGTTGGATTTCAGACTTGTCCGTATAGGTACAGACTAGTCCGTTCTTCCTTGGTGAGCGTCGTGGAGCTAAGTCCTGGGAGGTCGAACTTTTCCGCCCTAGAGGTCGAACTAGTCTGGACACCCCAGAGTAGTCTATTTTGGGATAGACCAGACGTTTCTGTCTGAGTTCGGACTTGTCCGTTTAAGCCTTAGTGTGAGATACCAAAGCCAAGTCCTGGGAGGCCGAACTTGTCTGCCCGACGGGCCAGACTAGTCTGGGCTCTCCCAGAGTAGTCCATTTTCAGCCATACTAAAGTATTATATCCGACTTCGGACTAGTCCATTTTGGGCCAGACTAGTCTGTGTTGCTAGTGACAATTTGAAATTCAAATGTTTGGCAAGGACGCCACTAGTTTTGTCGATCGGTGATGTCAAATTGTCAAGAGTCCCAAAAGGCCGGACTAGTCCGTGGTCCAGGGCGGGACAAGTCCGGAGTTATGTTGATGGCAATGGTTAGTTATCGGGACCACTATAAAAATGGGACCCCGACCCCTATTTGTAGAATCTTGAACCCTAGCACTGCCACAACTGTCCTTGAACCTTCCAAAGCCTTCTACTTGTCCTAGTTGCCCTCTAAGACCAAATCTTGAAGAGATTAGGGTTTTGGAAGGAGAGTGAAGGAAGAGCATTATGCTTTGGCTCTCGGTTTGATCTCTTGCACTTGGTGTTGCGTTTTGTGGCTTGTGTGAGTTGAGCTTCATGTGCTCCTTGCTGTATTGATTCGTGAGAGCCTCAACTTGTGAGCAGCCGCAAGAAACTTGGTGATTACCCCTTTGATATAGTGGAAACCAAGCTGACCATTGTGGTGGCTTTGTGAGAAAAGGGTCAAGTGAGACCCGGTCCTTGTGTGGACTTTTCAACGTGGATGTAGGCTTCTTTGTGGAGCTGAACAATGGGATAAATCATGTCTCGCTTGTCGCTTTACATTTCGGTATTCATTAGAATTGCTATTAGAGTTCATATCGTTCTTTGAATCGTTCTTCATTGAAATCTTGCAACCTAATTGTTTAGATTTGTTAATTCAAATTGTATTAGGTTATTAGACATTGCATGTAACTTTTGTCAACCTAAATTCTGCAAATAACTTGTAGAAGTCAAGTTTTTAGGTTTTCACCTCGTGCTGAGCGGAGTAGTTCGGCCCGTACCAGACTCCGAGTTGAACTCGAGTACGAGTTGTAATGTGTTTCCATCAACTTGTAGATGTCCCAGCTGGTTCTGCATGTTCTTAAGTACTCCTACCCACTTGTTCATCTTCTTCATTGTTCCTAATAACAATTCAATCATCACATAGCAATCTATTCTCAAACTCACATGCAAAGAAAGTTAGAAACGAGTTCACCTACTCATTTAGTAACTGTACTCGTGCTCTGTTGATCGGTCATTGTAGTTCAATGTGAGTATTCGCTGTTGTGATGACCTTATCATGGGAAAACCATTATAGTAGTTCACTAGACCTGTGAGACCTATGTGTGTTGAATACATTGGCTATGGCGATAAAAGTTTTGAATACTACCAAAACACCTTTATCATAAAGGTCTGAGCTCCAGCAAGGTCCGAAGATAGGTCCGACTTGTTTTGGGTAGCTCCGACAAGGTCCAACATATGGTCTGACTTGTTTTGGCTAGGTCCGACTTCTTTGTCTAGGTCTGATTAGCTTTGGTTAGCTCCAGCTCTAGGTCCGACTAGCTTTGGTAAGCTCCAGTGCTAGGTCCGACTAGCTTTGGTAAGATCCGGTGCTAGGTCCTGCTAGCTTTGGTAAGGTCTGGCGCTAGGTCCTGCTAGCTTTGGTAAGCTCTGGTACAACGTCCGGTTAGCTTTGGCAAGGTTCGGATCTTGATCACAGTGTCCTGCTTTTAACTTGCAATGATTCGTACAAGCTTTACATTAATGGAAAGTTTTCTTAGTAATCTTTTACTAAGTTTTTGGTGTGTTTTGGTGGTTATGTTTGATTCTTTTTATGGGTTGCAACATGCTTATGTGAGCTGCTCACGTAAGGTTTTGTGGTTTCCGAACTAACGAGAGTCAAGTTGAGGACTTGTGCTCGGAAGTATTGGTTGTTTATTCATGTGCAGGTGTTTCTTGAGTTCAAGATATGTCTGGTGATGGGATCCATTGAACTAGTCTTTGGGAGAAGATGAGGTTCAACAACCAAGTTCGGAAGGAATTGTGGTTGAGTTGATCGGTAGGTTGCGCAACATGTTTGAATTAAGAACAATGCATATGAAGGTATCTGGATTTTGTTGGAAGATATTTGCAGATATGCAAGGAGTGCATGGACGTGGCTACATGGTTCCAAGGCATGATGAAGAGATGTGGACATAAAGAATTAGTCGGAAAGGTCCAACCGACTAGGTTATGGACTCAGGCTGCGGCTGAGTCTGGTTTGACTCAAATATGGAAAGATTTGAGTTGGTTATGTTAGGATTTCATATGGGTCACGAATTTTGTTTGTTTTAGGAATGTGGGTGACGTCCCTAATGTGTTTGAAAGTCTTAAGATTGCTTCTGTCTGCGTATAGAAGAGTCCTGAGCACTTATAGAAAGTTTCGATTCGTGAACTGAGTAGGATCAGAGTCCTAGTTAGGATTGGGTTGGCCTAAGGGATGGTTATATAAGAAAGGGAGGCCAAAGCTCGTGATAGACGACTTTTGGCCTGTTACTCTTGTGTTCTATTAAATAAATATTGTAGTTTAAAGGAACTTTTGTGCCTTGTTCGTCCGACTTGCTTCAGACAAGTTTTTCTCGTCGAGTTTTCTGCACAGCACTACCTTTCTTGGGTGGTTTTATCATAACTCGAGTTTTACAGATCCAATTGATGTGATTCTTTTTGGGTTGTCTTTAGAACTTGATTATATATCATCTGTCAAAATTTCACGGTCATTGGAGTTGTGGTTTTTGATCTACCAGAGTTCCTTTGCAGTATTGCAGATCTGTTTTTTTACTCAGTAGAACAGATTGACCTTTTTTGATCTTTCGATCGTAACTCGAGTTTCTCTCGACGGATTTGAGTGATTCTTGTTGTGTCGTCTTCGTGACTTGATTCTCTCTGATATCTATCACCTTTTTCATGGTAAAAGACGTCTAGATTAATCCCACACACGATTTATTTAACATATCGTTTTGAGGGGTTTTCATTGCTTCCGCTAAAAAAGTTTTAATCTACCATTCACCCCCTCTGGTAGCTTTTCCCGTGCTCTTCGATCCTACAATTGGTATTAGAGCCACGGTGGTCTAATATTTGTGATTTGCATGTGTTTTTAACTAATCATCATGGAGAAGTACTCCGCCAAACCCTTTGTGTTTGCTGGTACTGATTTTCAGGTTTGGAAGGCACGCATGTAGGCTTTCATCCAGGCTCAAGGCTTCACAATATGGGAGAAGGTATACAAGCCTTACGAAGTGCCGTCAAACGGTCAAGTTACAGCTACAAATCTGAGAGATGTCGACAACAACAAGACTCGGAACTTGATCATACAAGGATTAACTCAAAGCAACTTCGACTGTGTTGCACACCTACAATCTGCATACGATGTGTGGAAAGCACTTTGCGACTACCATGGAGGATCTAACACAATCAAGGAGGTAAAACAAGATATGTTCAAAAAGGAATACATGCATTTTGAGATGCAACCCAGTGACTCCATTGATGACCTCTTTGCTCGTTTTAATAAAGTTCTCAGCAACTTGCGTAGTGTCAATGTTAATTTTTTAGATGCTGAAAATGCTAGGCGATTACTAAGTGCATTAGACATGTCAATTTGGAAGATGAAATTTACATCCATTCGTGAATCTACTGTCATGCGTACACATACATTAGACGTTCTTTATTCCAAATTGAAAATCATGAAATTGACATAATCTCATGTAATAACCCTAACAAGTCTCTTGCATTTTTTTTTCTCAACGTGATATGCCTAGCTTTGGCCAATCTTCATCTTGTGGTACACTTGCCTTGTTGTCCTCTCTGACCCTTGAACAGATTGAGGAGTTTCCAAAGAAGGAGCTAGTTCTTCCCTCTACTAGGTTATCGAAAGCATTGCAAAATGTGAGAACTAGAAGGAGAGGAAGCTTCGAACCGCAATGATGTTTCGATTGTGGTAAGACAAGACATTTTTGTTTAGATTGCCCTAACATTTCAGGTCCTACTTCCCGGGATGAAAATCAAACAAGGACGAAGCACTCCTCTACAAAAGATACGAAGAAAAAAGAGGGGTTTTACAGGACGTCATGTGACGCCCGGTTCCGAAAAATGAACCAAGCTAACGCATATGCGTGGCCAGGATGTTCATCACACATACACGAGTGCATCACAAAAGAGTATACAGAAAATTACCATAGCACAAGATTAATTAACCAAATTTTATTAAACAAACCAGATTATCCTCGAATACAAGCTCTAATGAATATTAATGACAAGTTCAACTAATGCAGCGAAAATAAACTAATTAAGCAAACTAAACAACTACGCAGCATAAGCAATAGGGTATAGCGCAGCTCCAATCAACACCACAGGCAAAGCTGACGGTAGACACGGCCTAGAACTCCGCATTATCGCCATTAAACACCCAATCCTGACCTGCAACTGTGGGGGGGGGGGGGGATTGCAAGAGTGAGTACATGTCGTACTCAGCATGTGTGGAATGTATGACATGTGGCTTATTCAAATGACAACAATAATAATGGCAAAGTGTTGAAAAGTACATAAAAACATTTGAAAAGCAATACATTACATGTATGTGAAATAAACCCATCATAATCATAAGTAATATCATAATACCAGTCTGAATTCACTACCATCATCAATAATTCCAGATTTCACCATTGCCAAAAACCATATTCAATACCAGAAATAAATCCATAACCATTACCAAACCATAACCATCCCAAATTCCAATTTCCCTCTAATCATGGAAGTTGTCCAGGTGCTCATAACCGAGAGCACGACTATCATGATAGTTTTATTTAACTCTGCAGAGTTTGTACCTCTTTACCCACGTGTTTGTGATTTCATCACCTTTCAGTGACTAAGAACCTCTGTTATGCCGTCTCACACTTTCCATAGGTGTGTGGCCAAGAGATCACAAAATAACTTTTACAAAGGGATTACTAGCCTATTTATACCCCACTGAGGTTTCACCGGTGGCGATGCCTCCAACTGAGCACATCTTCAACCAAGGGCCCCCTCTTGAGCCATTCGGATCTCAGGGTAGTCCCACCAATCCTCAACAAACCCAATCCGACTACCCCTTCCCCGAGCATCCATAATGGTCCAAATAGCACTAGCAAAGCCCTAATTACTCAACTACGCTGCACCCATACTTGGCCTCGTGGTGGCACTGTAGTCCTGACTTATTCTCGCATGAACCGGTCCTTAGATCTAAAGCAAGCAAACCACCATAACATCCAACCCATCCACATACCATGCTTGCTTAGATCACCCATTACCATATCATATTTAACCAGTTCACATTAACTAGAATATCCTTAATGCATAATTAAATTGAGTGGTATAGTTGTTTCCCATCCCAGTTAATTAAGCGAAGCAAAAGGCAAAAAGGCCATCCGACTCTCTACCATAATTCCAGGTGACAAGGGTGGTTGAACAAAGCTAGTAAACTTCCTATCATAGGATTCCTATCAAGTTGACACAAGCATGCAATTTTGCAAACAAAACATTTATTTTCAAAATAGGATCAATATGCTTCAAGGACACTTGCCTTGCTCTTGCTGTTGATTAGGATCAAAGCCTTCAAACTCTTGGTGTTGTACATCCTCTGCGGCACTCTCTAGCACAGATCCGTCTAATCCACACAATAAACATACAAGACAAGAAACACAATCAAAGAGTGCACAAATATTACTCAATATGTCTCGACATGCATGATTGATGCAAATGCAAGGTAGAACTTGTTAATAGATTTCTTTTAATGATCACTAACTAGTTCTAATAGCTTTTAACAAGTTTTTACAGGTTTGGAGTTGATTAGATCAAATTTTAGAATTAATTTGATGCAATTTAACCAGAAAGATCGGACTAGTCCGTTAGGGACCGGACGCACTCTGCGAGATCAGCAGATTAGGGTTTTCTAGATCGGCGTAAATTCGGAGATTAGGGGTTGAATTCATGTAGGGAAAAGAGAATAGAAGGTATACCAGGTGTTTAGAACTCCAATGAATCAAGAAACTTGGAGGTAACACTTGAATCTTGGTGATCTAGGGTTGGTGATGAACTTGGAGATCAATTGGTGACGAAGAACGAAACTTGATGGAGATCTCGATCCTCTTTCGTTTCCTCCTCTTCTTCTTTTTGCTTGGGATCTTCTCCTCCCTCCTTCATGGTGGCTCTCCACGAACTAGGATTTGGGTGGGGTGGAAAAGTGGCAAATAGATGTCAATCCAAGGGGTGGGGTTGTTTATATAGAGGTAGAGGCTAGGGTTAGATGGATTTCGAGTTTGGGATGAGTAGAGGCCGGTTTAGAGTCCCACATGGGTTCTAAAAGAGTTAGGCACGACGTCCCTAGGCCCACTTAACGTGAAACCCAAGAAACAAGTCGTACAACAAAAGATCAACTCGGAGTCGCGAAATATCGGACAAGTCCAGAAAGGACCGGACTAGTCCAAAGTCTTCCAGAGAGAAAATCGGACAAGTCTGGCCAAACATCGGACATGTCTGACTTTAAACAGAGAGGAAATCGGACAAGTCCTCTAGGACTCCGGACTAGTCCGGAAAAGTCCAAGGACTTAGAAAATTTTTCAAAGATTCTTGGAATATCGGACTAGTCCGCACAAAATCGGACAAGTCCGAAAGTTTCCAGTGCCAAAAATCGGACTAGTCCGCACTTTCCTGCATTTTAAGTGCAGTTTTGTTCCAAATCAATTTTAAAATTTTTCCTCCTGATGTAGATTAATGTTAAACATGTACATGAGTGTATGTGCGGCATGATGCATGAAAATTAGGGTGTTAGAAACCTACCCCCCTTAAAATGAATCTCGCCCTCGAGATTCGATGCAAAAGAGAAGAGAGAGGGAAATTCCTTCTTGAGATCATCTTCTAGCTCCCAAGTTGCTTCTTTTTCGGTGTGGTGTTTCCATTGAACATTACACCATCTAATAACCTTGTTCCTTGTGACCCTCTCCTTAGTTTCCAAGATTTTGACCGGTTGTTCGGCATAAGTCAAATCTTCCTCTAGTTCCAATTCTTCCATTGGCACTTGTTCTTCCGGTACTCTCAAACACTTCTTGAGCTGGGAAACATGAAAGACATCATGTACGTCTGAAAGATGAGCTGGCATCTCCAACTTATACGCTACTTCTCCTCTTTTGTCCAAAATCTTGAATGGTCCAATATAACGAAGTGCGAGCTTGCCTCTTATGTTAAACCTCTTATGACCTCTCATCGGTGACACCTTGAGGTAAACAAAATCTCCCACTTCAAAGGCTAGTTTCATTCTCCTATTGTTCGCATAGCCTTTTTGCCTTGATTGGGCAGCCCTCAAGTTTTCACGAAATATTTGGACTTGCTTTTCGGCTTCTTGCAACACATCCGGACCAAATACTTGAGTTTCTCCGGCCTTATTCCAGAATAAAGGTGCCCTACACTTCCTCCCATAAAGCGCTTTATACGGTGACATTTTCAAGCTTGCTTGGTAACTAATGTTGTATGAAAATTCTGCGTATTGCAAGCTTTTGTCCCAACTCTTCCCATGCTTCAAAGCACAAGCTCTTAACATGTCCTCCAAAATCCGATTGGTCCTCTCGGTTTGTCCATCCGTTTGAGGATGATATGCTCAACTAAAATTCAACCTCGTTCCCAAAGCTTCATGCATTTTTTGCCAAAATCTGAAGGTAAATTGTGAACCTCTATCCGAGACTATCTTCTTAGGGACTCCATGTCGACACACAATATGCTCCATGTATATTTCAACCAATTGTGCAGTTGTATATTTGGTCTTCACAGGGACAAAATGAGCTGACTTGGTTAAGCGATCCACAATTACCCAATTTGAGTCATACCCGGACCGAGTACGTGGTAACCCAACTATGAAGTCCATTCCAATTTCTTCCCACTTCCATTCCGGAATCTTCAACGGTTGCAATAATCTGGTTGGCCTTTGATGTTCCGCCTTGACTCGTTGACACACATCACACAATGCCACATATTCAGCTATGTCCTTTTTCATGCTATCCCACCAATAGCAAGCCTTCAAGTCTTTGTACATCTTTGTACAACCGGTGTGAACTGAGTAAGGCGAGTCATGTGCCTCCTTTAATATTGTCTCCCGAATATGCTTTACATTAGGCACAACGATCCTCTTTCCAAGCCATAAGGTACCATATTCGTCTTCATCAAATCTGAATTCTCTCCCTTCCTCGATCCTTTCCTTGATTTCCTTGATCTCCTCATCTGCGGTTTGTGCCTCTCGAATTTCTTGCTCCAAGGTTGGGTTTAACTCCATCATCTCCATCTCATTTACAAATCCGAGGTTCAACCTTTCAAACTCCTTACATAACTCGAATGGTAACTCTCGAACTGTGAGTTGGTGACTTACTCCCTTTCTACTCAAAGCATCAGCCACTACATTGGCCTTTCCCGGATGATAGTTGATCCCCAAATCATAATCTTTGATGAGCTCCAACCATCTTCGTTGCCTCAAGTTCAGATCCGTTTATGTGAAAATATACTTCAAACTCTTATGATCCATATAAATTTCACACCTATGTCCAAGAATATAGTGTCTCCAAATTTTCAATGCATGTACCACGACTGCAAGTTCCAAATCGTGAATGGGGTAATTCTGCTCATGTTTCTTCAGTTGTCTTGATGCATAGGCGACCACTTGACCTTCTTGCATCAATACACATCCAAGTCCTTGTCTCGATGCGTCGCAATAAATATCAAAACTCTTGCTTACATCCGGCAATACCAAAACTGGAGCTGTTGTTAACCTCTTCTTCAACTCCTCAAAACTGTTTTGACAAGCTTGAGTCCATTGGAAAGACTTTCCCTTCGTTAGCAACTCCGTCATTGGCTTGGCTATATTGGAAAAGTCCTTGATGAATCTACGGTAATATCCAACCATCCCGAGAAAACTCCTTATTTCCTTGACATTTTGCGGCGGTTCCCACTTCAACACGTCTCCCACTTTTTTGGGGTCAACCGATACTCCTCCTCCTGAGATGATATGACCCAAAAACGACACCTCTCTCAACCAAAACTGACACTCGTTGAACTTGGCATACAATCGATGCTCCCTCAATTTCTGCAACGTAAGCCTCAAGTGTTCCTCATGTTCTTTCTCATCCTTCGAGTAGATCATAATATCATCAATAAACACCACAACGAACTTGCCCAAGTACTCCATGAAGACCTTATTCATGAGGTACATAAAATAGGCAGGCGCATTTGTCAATCCAAATGACATCACGGTGTACTCATAAGATCCATACCGTGTCCTGAAAGCTGTCTTGGGTATGTCCGATTGTCTAATCTTCATTTAAAAATATCCCGACCTCAAATCAACCTTAGAGAAGACACAAGCACCCTTCATCTGATCAAACAAGTCTTCTATGCGTGGCAAGGTGTACTTGTTCTTGATTGTTACCTTGTTGAGAGCTCGGTAATCTACGCACATCCTTTGGGATCCATCCTTCTTGTCCACGAACAGTACGGGCGCTCCCCGAGGTGAAGAGCTTGAGCGAATAAAACCCTTCTCTAATTGCTCTTGAATCTACTTCTTGAGCTCCGCTAATTCCATAGGAGGCATCCTATATGGCCTCTTAGCTATAGGTGCGGTTCCAAGTATTAAATCAATAACAAACTCAATGTCTCGATCGGGTGGCATACCTAGCAACTCGTCTGGAAAAACATCCAAAAATTCACACACCACCGGAATCTCCTCAATTGCGGCACCATCCATATGATTCAACTCCAATTGCTTCGGTGCGGTTTGAGATGCTTCAAATTCTACGGTGATCCCTTCTTCGTTGGTCAACTTCACCGTCTTCATGGCACACTCAATAACTCCATTGTGCTTCCTCAACCAGTCCATACCAAGTATAATGTCCAACCCTTGAGAATCCAAAACAATGAGGTTGGCAGAGAAGTCTACCCCCCTTATTCTAAGGCTTACTTTTGGACATACTATATTTGTCCTCATCTCTACTCTAGGAGACTTAACCAATAGAGTAAACTTCATATGAGAGATAGGCAAACTATACTTGGTAGCATACTTCGATGCAATGAATGAATGCGATGCTCCAGAATCAATTAACATAGTCACGGGGTTGTAGTTAGCAAGAAACATACCAATGACCACGTCATCCGCTTGTTGAGCATCCTATGTAGAGACATGGTTTACGTTGCCACGAGCAAAATTCTGCTGTCCACGGTTCCCTTGTGGTTGTCCTCAATTGGGTCTTGGGTTTTGCCTCGGTGCATTACTTCCTTGACCAAGGCCTAACTTAGGACATTGATGCGCAATGTGTCCAGCTTCTCCACAAGTATAGCACTTCTTAACTCCACCAGAGTTATTGGGACGAGCTTGGTTTTGAACATTTGCAGCAGGAAAATTAGCACGAGGTGCATAAGGCATTGGAGGCCTAGGTGCTTGCATAACAGGGCGCTGCTGCACAAACTGAGTTTGGCGTGGTGCATAACCAGGGCGCTGAGCAGGAATAAGGGAGCTGTAATAGGGCGCATTGGGTGGTGCAAGGCGAGGGCGCACATTACTTCCTTGTTGCTATCCTTGATATGGCGCCTTCCTCTTGATTTCTTGCTCCATCCCATGGATCTTGTTCTCAACCACAATTGCTTTGTCCACAAGCTTCTGAAAATTGACATAATCGCAGTTGAGTAGTTGCACTTGGATCTCATTGTTCAAGCCCCTCATGAACAAGTATTGCTTCCGGCTGCCCCGACTAACATCCTCAGGCGCATACCTTGAGCGTTGAGTGAATTTATTGAGATATTCACTCATGCTTGACCTTCCTTGCCTTAAATTCTCAAATTCTTGCCTCTTCAAGATCATAACACCCTCGGGCACATAATGAGAACAAAAATTCTCCTTGAATTCGGCCCAAGTAATTCTCTCTTGGTTCTCATGAGCATTGCAATAAGCATCCCACCAATCCGCAGCTGCTCCAACTAGTTGATGAGAAGCAAACAAGACCTTCTCCTGGTCACTACATTGGACAATAGCTAGCTTCTTCTCCATGGACTTGAGCCAATCATCCGCATCCGTAGGGTCAGCGGCTTGAGCAAAGGTTGGCGGCCTAGTCCTCATATACTCTCCCAATCGGTTATGAGGAGGCGGGGGTGGCGGTGGAGGCATGTGGGGCTGATTGTTGATGTTGCCAGCTTGCAGCTGTCCCATAGTCTGTATCATGGTCTGCATGAGCTGGTTTTGCATAGCCAAAAGCTGCTCAATGTTGATAGCTCCATGACCAGGTCCTTGCCCATTGTTTTTCTGAGGCACTCCATTGTTCTCCTCCTCATCATTGCCATCCCTCTGGTTGCGAGTCCTCACCATATGAAGAAAAGCAATAGGTAAGGATTAGAAAACGTCCCCAACTATATGCATCAAGGGATATGAAACTAAACAACTAGCTACACTAGCCTAGTTGGAAATGGCAATGCTAAAGCATCCCAAAATCCTCTATTAAGAACACAAGGAAACAATATATAGCAAACAACACACCAACCAAAACACATCGATTCCTGAGTGCCCCTATGTGCTCTAAAGTGTCCATTCTATCTAGGCTGCATCCTACAGTCAACCTGTGGCTCTGATACCAATCTGTGACGCCTGGTTCCGAAAAATGAACCAAGCTAACGCATATGTGTGCCCAGGATGTTCATCACACATACACGAGTGCATCACAAAAGAGTATACAAAAAATTACCACAACACAAGATTAATTAACCAGATTTTATTAAACAAACCAGATTATCCTCGTATACAAGCTCTAATGAATATTAATGACAAGTTCAACTAATGCAGCGGAAATAAACTAATTAAGCAAACTAAACAGCTAGGCAGCATAAGCAATAGGATATAGCGCAGCTCCAATCAACACCACAGGCAAAGCTGATGGTAGACACGGCCTAGAACTCCGCATTATCGCCATTAAACTCCCAATCCTCACCTGCAACTATTGGGGGGATTGCAATAGTGAGTACACGTCGTACTCAGCAAGTGTGGAAAGTATGTCATGTGGCTGATTCAAATGACGACAATAATAATGGCAAAGTGCTAAAAAGTACATAAAAACATTTGAAAAGCAATATGTTACATGTATGTGAAATAAACCCATCATAATCATAAGTAATATCATAATACCAGTCTGAATTCACTACCTTCATCAATAATTCCAGATTTCAACATTGCCAAAAACCATATTCAATACCATAAATAAATCCATAACCATCCATAACCATTACCAAACCATAACCATCCCGAATTCCAATTTCCCTCTAATCATGGAAGTTGTCCAGGTGCTCATAACCGAGAGCACAGCTATCATGATAGTTTTATTTAACTCTGCAGAGTTTGTACCTCTTTACCCACGTGTTTGTGATTTCATCACCTTTCAGTGACTAAGAACCTCTATTATGCCGTCTCACACTTCCATAGGTGTGTGGCCAAGAGATCACAAAATAGCTTTTACAAAGGGATTACTAGCCTATTTAGACCCCACTGAGGTTTCACCGGTGGCGATGCCTCCAACTGAGCACATCTTCAACCAAGGGCCCCCTCTTGAGCCATTCGGATCCCAGGGTAGTCCCACCAATCCTCAACAAACCCAGTCCGACTACCCCTTCCCCGAGCATACATAATGGTCCAAATAGCACTAGCAAAGCCCTAATTACTCAGCTACGCCGCACCCATACTTGGCCTCGTGATGGCATTGTAGTCCTGGCTTATTCTCGCATGAACCGGTCCTTAGATCTAAAGCAAGCAAACCACCATAACATCCAACCCATCCACATACCATGCTTGCTTAGATCACCCATTACCATATCATATTTAACCAGTTCACATTAACTAGAATATCATTAATGCATAATTAAATTGAGTGGTATAGTTGTTTCCCATCCCAGTTAATTAAGCGAAGCAAAAGGCAAAAAGCCCATCCCGACTCTCTACCATAATTCCAGGTGACAAGGGTGGTTCAACAAAGCTAGTAAACTTCCTATCATAGGATTCCCATCAAATTGACACAAGCATGCAATTTTGCAAACAAAACATTTATTTTCAAAACAGGATGAATATGCTTCAAGGACACTTGCCTTGCTCTTGCTGTTAATTAGGATCAAAGCCTTCAAACTCTTTGTGCTGTAGATCCTCCGCGACACTCTCTAGTGTAGATCCGTCTAATCCACACAATAAACATACAAGACAAGAAACACAATCAAAGAGTGCACAAATATTACTCAATATATCTCGACATGCATGATTGATGCAAGTGCAAGGTAGAACTTGTTAATAGATTTATTTTAATGATCACTAACTAGTTCTAATAGCTTTTAACAAGTTTATACAGGTTTGGAGTTGATTAGATCAAATTTTAGAATTAATTTGATGCAATTTAACCAGAAAGATCGAACTAGTTCGCTAGGGACCGGACAAGTCTGCACTCTGCGAGATCTACAGATTAGGGTTTTCTAGATCGACGTAAATTCAGAGGTTAGGGGTTGAATTCACGTAAGGAAAAGAGAATAGAAGGTATACCAGGTGTTTAGAACTCCAATGAATCAAGAAACTTGGGGGTAACACTTGGATCTTGGTGATCTAGGGTTGGTGATGAACTTGGAGATGAATTGATGACGAAGAACGAAACTTGGTGGAGATTTTGATCCTCTTTCGTTTTCTCCTCTTTTTCTACTTGCTTGGGATCTTATCCTCCCTCCTTGATGGTGGCTCTCCACGAACTAGGGTTTGGGTGGGGTGGAAAAGTGGCAAATAGATCTCAATCCAAGGGGTGGGGTTGTTTATATAGAGGTGGAGGCTAGGGTTAGATGGATTTCGAGTTTGGGATGAGTAGATGCCGGTTTAGAGTCCCACATGGTTTCTAAAAGAGTTAGGCACGACGTCCCTAGGCCCACTTAACGTGAAACCCAAGAAACAAGTCGTACAACAAAAGATCAACTCGGAGTCGCGAAATATCGGACAAGTCCGGAAAGGACCGGACTAGTTCGAAGTCGTCCAGAGAGAAAATCGGACAAGTCTGGCCTAACATCGGACAAGTCCGACTTTAAACAGAGAGGAAATCGGACAAGTCCGCTGGAACACTAGACTAGTCCGGAAAAGTCCAAGGACTTAGCAAATTTTTCAAGAATTATTGGAATATCGGACTAGTCCGCACAAAATCGGACAAGTTCGAAAGTTTCCAGTGCCAAAAATCGGACTAGTTCGCACTTTCCTGCATTTTAAGTGCGGTTTAGTTCCAAATCAATTTGAATCTTGTTCCTCTTTATGTGGATTAATGTTAAACATGTATATGAGTGTATGTGGGGCATGATGCATGAAAATTAGGGTGTTACACGTCAATTGGTGAGCAGTTTTATCTCCGCACTTCAAGAACTTGGCTCAAGCGATGTGGATACTGAAAGTGACAAAGATGAAGATGATTTGGCAAACTTGTGCTTCACGGCGGGCAAGTCAATATCAAGTATGGAGGAGGCTGAACACAACAACGACAATGAAGAGGTATGTCCTACTTGCAAAGAAATGGGTGATGCTATTTCTGGTGCCACTATTATACTTAAGAAAAAGAACAAAAAGCTTAGGGACAATGTTGTTAAAACTGAGTCACTAGAATCTGAAATTAATCGTTTGAAATCCTTGATTCCTAGTGATGATTCTTGTTCCTCATGTTATTTAATATATGAACAATTGTCCTCATTAAGAAGTGTGCACACCTCCACACTTGATAAACTTGAGTTAGAATTTGAAAAGAATAGAGAGCTTGTGCACTTAATGATAAAACTTGAAAGATGCTAGATGTTCTACAATTGACTTGCATTGTTCTACTTGTAATGATCTTGATAAGAAACTACAAGATGCTATGAATGAAATTTCTATATTGAACAATGCTTTACGCTCTCATGAAGATAAATATTGTTCCAATTGCAAATTAAAAGGAAAAACTTCATGTGAAAATTGCCTTGACTTGTCCAATAAACTTGATGACATGCATATGACATTAGATCAGTTTTGTAATGGGAATAAGAACCTAAACTTGCTGCTGAATTCTTCGAAGTCTTGCAATGATAAAACTGGTTTAGGTTTTGATTCTCATACTCATACCAAGTCGCATCCACGTAAAATTGTAACGACATTAGGAAGTGGTTTGATTCAAACAGTTCCTAAACAAAAAGAAGTTGTTTTCAAATCTGCAGGAGTGTTGTCTCATTCGGTTTCAAATAAAAATGTTGCTTGCTCATCTAGACATGAACACAAAATTAAATTTCATTGTACCTACTGTGGTAGAGATGGTCGTGTCACGGATTTCTGTTATAGACTAGATAAACAATAGAAAAAGGAAAGAATGATTGCTAAATCTCATAGCTTTCATGCAAAATTTGATGCACTTGTTAAAATGAATGATAGGAACATGCAATCTGCTGTAAGAAGTCGAAAACATGCAAAGTTTGCTCCCAAACCTACTGTTATTCATGCTACACATGTAACATCTCGAAGGACAGTAGTTGGGTACAAAAATGCTCAAGCTTTGGCTCATAAACCTGCTGTTTTATCTCAGCTTTCGCGTGTTATTCCAATTGGACGTTGTGTCACTCAGTACTGGATTCCTAAATGCCTTTTGACTAACCCCAGTAATGAGTCATCGACGTATTGTTCTTCTATGCAGGTTACACGCTTGAGGAAGGAGAACATTTGGATTGTAGATTCAGGTTGCTCACGCCACATGACCGGTAACAAAGAATGGTTCTCCTCCCTCTCTTTTGTGTCACGTGTAGAGAATGTTACTTTTGCCGATAATTCTTCAACTCCTATAATTGCTAAGGGTTCGGTTAGAGTAAATGATCACTACAATTTGGAGGATGTGGCACTTGTCAAAAATTTGAAATACAACTTGTTTTTTGTTTCACAACTGCTAGATGAAAATCTGGAAATTTTTTTCAATAAAAACTGCAGTAAAGTCGTATGTGAAAATAGTGAGCTTATTTTTAACATTTCTCGATCTGGAAGAGTTTTTAAAGCTAATTTGATATGTCTTCGTCTAAGCATAGGTGTCTAGTTGCTAATGATTCAAATGACTTAAATTTTTGGCATCGTAGACTTGGTCATGTAGGCTTTGTTCATCTAACGCATTTTAGCGCTCTTGATCGCATACGTGGGCTGCCTAAGATTAAAGGGGACAAAGAAATTGTGTGCTCTTGTTGTAGACATGCTAAGATGGTTGCAGGTTCACACACTCCTCTCACAATGATCATGACAACTGAACCGGGTCAACTTTTGCACCTTGACACTGTAGGACCTTCACGTGTTCAATCCTTCAGAGGTAAATGGTATGTTCTTGTAATTGTTGATGATTATTCTAGATACTCTTGGGTTTACTTTATGGCATCTAAGAATGGATCTTTTAGTCACTTTAGAACTTTATTTCTTAGATTATCAATTGATCACCCAGGATCTTTAAAAGCAATTAGAAGTGATAACGAAACTGAATTTAAAAATCAATCTTTTGATCACTTTTGTGCTAAAAACGGAATAGATCATCAACTTTCTTCACCATATGTACCTAAACAAAATGGTATTGCAGAAAGAAATAACAAAACCTTAGTTGAGATGGCTAGGACTATGCTTGATGAATATCAAACTCCTAGGAAATTTTGGGCTAATGCGATTGCAACCGCTTGTTATGTCTCAAATCGTGTTTTCTTGCGCACTAAACTAGGTAAAACACCTTATGAGCTCCGGTTTGGACATAGGCCTAGTGTTACACACTTTCGGGTCTTTGGTTGCAAATGCTTTGTTAAGAAACATGATAATCTTGATAAATTTGAACCTAGATCCATTGATGGCATGTTTCTTGGTTATCCATCTCATACTAGAGGCTACCGTGTGCTTTTACTTGACACTAACAAAATTGTGGAGACTTGTGAGGTGTCCTTTGATGAAGGTAGCACATGTACTAGCTCAAACATTACAGGTCCAGATCCATATCCGCAGGGGGAGAGCATTTTCGTTGAAGATGAGGAAGAAGTGGTGCTGCTGCCCGAAAATTCAGCAGCTAATGACATTGTTCCAGCTCCTGATTTTGATTCACAGCCAGCATCGATGACCACCTTTGCTGGTCCAGATCCTACTCAAGTCACAAGCTCATCGATTTATGATGAACATGAAGAAGAAGAAGCTTGTGAAGTGTCCACTCCCCTCTGGGTTCTCAAAAGTCATCCTCCACAACATATTATTGGAAGCTTGCATGAATGAGTCACACGGTCCAGGTTTTACGATCCAAACTCTCATGTTCATTCTGCTTTTTTTGCTTATATTGAACCCAAAGATATATCACACGCACTCACTAATGAATCTTGGATTATTGCAATGCAAGAAGAGTTAGAAAATTTTGAAAGAAATAATGTTTGGAAACTTGTACCTCCACCTCAAGGTCACACTTTAATTCGAACTAAATGGGTGTTTAAAAATAAACAAAGTGATGATGGGGTTGTGGTTAGGAATAAAGCTAGGTTGGTTGCTCAAGGTTTCACTCCAGTTGAAGGTCTGGACTTTGATGAAACTTTTGCTTCTGTTGCTAGATTAGAAGCCATAAGAATTTTGTTAGCTTTTGTTGCATATAAAGCTTTTAAGCTATATCAAATGGATGTTAAAAGTGCTTTTCTTAATGGCTACATAGATGAGGAGGTTTATGTCAAACAACCACCACGTTTTGAAATTGCAGATTTTTTTAATCATGTTTACAAATTGTCCAAAGCCTTGTACGGTATCAAACAAGCCCCTAGAGCATGGTATGATAGGTTAAAAACATTCTTACTTGAAAAGTGGTTTACCATGGGAAAGGTTGATAAAACTCTTTTTGTGCTTAAGCATGGCAATGACTCATTACTTGTTCAAGTGTATGTGGATGATATTATCTTTGGTTGTGCTTCTCATGATCTTGTGTCCACGTTTTCAGCTATGATGAGTTCATAATTTGAGATGAGTATGATGGGATAACTCACGTACTTTTTGGGGCTGCAAATGAAGCAAACGAAGGAGGGTACCTTTGTGCATCAAATGAAGTATACAAAAGACCTCCTAAGGTGCTTCAACATGGAAAAAAGCAAGCCTCTTCAAACACCAATGGAAATAGCAACAACACTTGAACTTGATGAAGATGGTGAACCCGTGGATCAAAAAGAATATAGAAGCATGATCTGCTCACTTTTGTACCTCACGGCATCAAGACCGGACATACAATTCAGCGTATGTCTTCATGCACGGTTTCAAGCCTCCCTACGTGCTTCAAATCATCAAGCCCTCAAAAGGATTCTCGGATACTTACATGGAACTCAAGAATTTGGCATTTTTGTTCCTTGTTCCTCAACCATTACTTTGAAAGTTTTTTCAGATGATGATTTTGGGGGTTGTAGGATTGATAGGAAAAGTACTTCTGGTGCTTATCATTTTCTTGGTAATTCACTTGTTGCTTGTTCCTCTAGAAAACAAAACTCAGTTGCACAATCCACAGCTGAATCTGAATATGTAGCTGCTGCTAGTGCTTCCTCACAAATTCTTTGGATTGTTCAAACACTTAAGGACTATGGGGTTGATCTAGATAGTGTTCCACTGTTTTGTGATAACACTAGTGCCATTTGCATTGCTAAAAACCCCGTGCAACATTCTAGAACTAAGAACATTGATATTAGGTATCACTTTCTCTTTGATAATGTTGAAAAAGGAAAAATTGTGCTTCACCATGTAGATACCGAACAACAATTGGCTGACATTTTTACAAAACCATTGGATTTCACTCGTTTTTGTTACAATCGTAGTGAAATAGGGGTTATGCACACTCATGGCTTACATTGAGGGGGAGTTTTGAAACTTGAGAATTCTATGTGTGAATCTAAAACTAAAATAATATAAGCATACTATTTCATACATATATGACTTTGTGATTTCTTTTACATGATGAAAGTTCTTACTATATTACTCGTGTTATACATTTTGTAGTTTTTGCCATGTCTAGTAATTGGAATAACTACTTACACTAAATCTGGTCTTGGTCGAACTTTCTTGCTGTTTTGAACTTGTTGCATGATCACAAGTGCTTTTAATCATAATAAATCAATCAAGTAATGAACTCACATGTTGAGTTTTGTGAACAAATATAAATTGAGAAAAGATTAAGAGAATATGCATGCATCGCACTTCTTCTTTTGAGATGGCTTATCATGACACCTAGATATGAACTTGGAAGAAGTTGTGTATGACTAAAACCATGTCCTTAAGCATCTAATTGTCAAATGACATAGGCTTGGCTTGGTTGTTTAGAATAAGGTAGATGAACATATAATCTCTTGCAAATATCATATGATCAAAATTTTTGCTTTGAAAAATAATAAAATCCAGCAACATGTGTCATACTTTCAGGTCTTCAAATAGTTAAGTTTGTGATGACTTGATTAAATTAAAAATTATACTTGATCTCTAGCATGGCTTACACTACTTTATGTATTTCATTGATGTGATAGTGTAAGTTACTTGAAAGTATGACTTGGATTTGCTTTGTTTTATATGTATATGTTATAATATGCTCATGACAAATAAATTTCTCTTTTGAACCATGTTGAATACATTGTCAAAGGGGGAAAGAAAATATGTGAATTTTTAAGAGAAGTACGCAAGGGGGAGAAATTGATTACACATTGCACATATTCACAAATGTTTTTGGCATGATTTTTCTCAAAAGAAAAAATTGTTTATGTGGTGTTGCCAAAGTGGGAGAAATTTTTTTCCAAATTTTTAATGTGAATAAGCCAATGTTCGGATTTTAAGTGGTGTTGCCAATGCATTCATCAAGGGTGAGATTGTGAGACCTATGTGTGTTGAATACATTGGCTATGGCGATAAAAGTTTTGAATCCTACCAAAACACCTTTATCATCAAGGTTTGAGCTCCAACAAGGTCCGACTTGTTTTGGGAAGCTCCGACAAGGTCCGACGTAAGGTCTGACTTGTTTTGGCAAGGTCTGACTTCATTGTCTAGGTCTGACTAGCTTTGGTTAGATTTGGCTCTAGGTTCAACTAGCTTTGGTAAGCTCCAGCGCTAGGTCCGACTAGCTTTGGTAAGCTTCGGTGCTAGGTCCTGCTAGCTTTGGTAAGCTCCAGTTCAACATCCGATTAGCTTTGGAAAGGTTCGAAGCTTGATCGTAGTGGTTCCGCTTTTAACTTGTAATGATTCGTACTTGCTTTATATTGATGGAAAGTTTTCTTAGTAATCTTTTACTAAGTTTTTGGTGTGTTTTGGTGGTTATGGATGATTCTTTTTATGGTTTGCAACATGCTTATGTGAGGTGCTCACGTAAGGTGTTGTGGTTTCAGAACTAACAAGAGTCAAGTCGAGGACTTGTGCTTGGAAGTATTGGTTGCTTATTCAGGTATGCAGGTGTTGCTTGAGTTCAGGACATGGCTGGTGATGGGATGCATAGTCTTAGGGAGAAGATGAGGTTCAACAACCAAGTTCGGGAGGAATTGTGGTTGAGTGGATCGGGAGGTTGCGCAGCATGTTTGAATCAAGAACAATGCATATGAAGGTATCGTGGACGTTGTTGGAAGATGTTTGCACGTATGCAAGGAGTGCATGGACGTGGCTACATGGTTCCGAGGCGTGATGAAGAGATGTGGACGTAATGAATTGGTCGGAAAGGTCCAACCGACTAGGTTATGGACTCAGGCTGTGGCTGAGTCGGGTTTGACTCAAATATGGAAAGATTTGAGTTGGTTATGTTAGAATTTTGTGTGGGTCAAGAATTTGGGTTGTTTTAGGAATGTGGGATACGTTTCTAAGGTGTTTGGAAGTCTTAAGATTGCTTCTATCTACGTATAGAAGAGTCTTGAGCAGTTATGGAAAGTTTCGATTCGTGAACTGAGTAGGATTAGAGTCCTAGATAGGATTGGGTTGGCCTAAGGGCTGGTTATATAAGCAAGGGAGGCCAGATCTCTTGGTTGATGACTTTTGGGCTGTTACTCTTGTTTTCTATTGAATAAAGATCATAGTTTAAAGGAACTTTTGTGCCTTGTTCGTCCGTCTTGTTCGAGACAAGTTTTTCTCGTCGAGTTTTTTGCACAACACTATCTTTCTTCGGTGGTTTTATCATAACTCGAGTTTTACAGATCCAATTGATGTGATTCTTTTTGGGTTGTCTTCACAGCTTGATTATATATCATCTATCAAAATTTCACGGTCAACTGATTTGTGGTTTTTGATCTACACGAGTTTCTTTGCAGTATTGCAGATCTGTTTTTTTACTCGGTAGAACAGATTGACCTTTGTTTGATCTTTCGATCGTAACTTGAGTTTCTCTCGACGGATTTGAGTGATTCTTGTTGTGTCGTCTTCTTGACTTGATTATCTATGATATCTATCACTTTTGTCACAGTGAAACACGTCTAGATTAGTCTCACACACAATTTATTTAACAGGTCATTTTTTTTGCCGAGGGGTTTTCATTGCTTCCACTGAAAAAGTTTTAATATACCATTCGCCCCCCTCCTCTGGTAGATTTTCTCGTGCTCTTCAATCCTTCAAGATCTGTATGCCCATCCTTGTTGCTCAGAACGTAATGTAGAGAGTCGGGAAGGGTATTTCATAGTTTTTGATTCGCTTTGTTTAATTGGGATTCGAAAGAAGTAAACAACTTGATCATGCACTTTTGAACATGTGAACTGTATAAGATGATGGTAATGACCCTTTGCAACATGGAACCTAGGGATCTAAGCAAGACAATTATGTGGAATAGGTTGGATGATTTGGTGGTTTTGCTTGCATTAGACCTAAGGAACGATTCGTGGAGCGACCACCCAGGATTACGGTGCAACCAAAGGGCCAAGTATGGGTGCGGCATTGATGAGGACATCACAATAGCGGAGACGCACATTGAACTGCAAGGACCAATCACAAGAGCACGAGCACGGTTAATAAATCTGCAGGTGAATTTGTTCCTAAGTTCTTTTGCATGTGAGTTTGAGAATAGATTGCTATGTGATGATTTAATTGTTATTAGGAATAATGGAGAAGATCAACAAGTGAAGGAAAGAGGGCTTGGGAGCAATGAGAACCAGCTGGGACGTCCACAAGTTGATGGAAACAGTTTACAACTCGGACTCGAGTTCAATTGGGAGTCCAAGAGCAGTCCACCTTAAAACGGACGCCTAGGAGGCATACGGACTCCGTTTTCGACGTTCTAACTATGCACGTAAAGAGGAGAAGATAAAATTTCCAATGGTTCTGGTCCCACCTCAAAATTCCTCTGGAGTAATTGGCAATCGTCGAAACAAGTCAAGTCCAGATTTCTGTCCGGTGCTGCGCCACTGAATCGGGCCTTTGGGCCTTGTATCCCGTAAGAGTCCATTAGGGACGTGTCTAATCCCTAGCCTTTAAATACTGCAGCCGCTGGTCATATTTGGTGGTTTTTTCTTAGAATAACAATTTCGCCGTTCTACGGTTTGTGAGACCCCAACTTCTCAATTTCAGATTGTGTCTTCTACGTTCTGGCTTGTGTTCTCGGTTCACTTGCAGGGATTAGCCTTCTTGGCGAGGTCAAGCATGTTTCGCACGGTTGATAACCAACGAAGCAGTGGTGTAGTGATTGCAGGGGTATTCGAGCTGCTCGAGTGCCGCAGATCATCAATGTCGAGTTCTCCACCCCAATCGACTTACCTTTCGAAAGATCGGGCCCAAACCTACTATCAGGCTTAGCAAATTAATTAGTGTATTGCCAGCATCGTTCAAATCATTTTGGAGGATTGGGAAATGGGAGTAAGTTGGGTTTGCAATAGTGGAAGGACTACCCTAGAATCCGAAGAGCACAAGAAGGGGCCCTTGGATGGATGTGCTCAGTTGTGAGACATCACCTCCGGTGAAATCTTAGTGGGTCTGCACATGCTGGTAGACACTTTGTAAAGGCTATTTTGTGATCTCTTGGCCACACACTGACGAAAGTGTTAGATGGCGTAATGGAGATTCTGTAGTCACTGAAAGGTGATGAATGCATGAACTTTTGGGTAAAGTGGTGCTACCTCTGCAGAGTGTAAAACTATCATGATAGTCTTGCTCCCGATCATGAGCAACCTAGACCCTTACATGATTAGAGTTATGGACTTCAGTATGTTTGATTAATGGTTGACAACGGGAATGGGTCATGAACTTGGGTTATGGTTAAATGGACATGAATGATTACAGATGAATGTGGATGGTTATGGTTAATGATGTTGATTGGTTACAAATGGTTGAGGGTGGTAAATGAGAAGGTTGGACAAAGTATTTGTTGGTTTACTTCGGTTATGTTGAGATTGTTCTCACCTAGTAATATTTAGTTGAATTTTAACTTTCATAAATGAAAAGTGCTTTTCTGCAATGAACCATTATTATCGTCCTTGTTTAAGCTACATGTCATACTTTCTCGCACTTGTTAAGTACAACATTTGCTCACTCTTGCTATTCCCACATTAATTTCGCTACAGGTAACAATTTGGAGTATCCGAAGGATTTTGAGGAGTACTAGGAGTGCGTGTTACCGTCAAATGTCTGTGGAGCTGGAGTCTACTAGTTGTTTAGATTTTTCGCTGCAATGTTATTAGAGCTTGTTATTTGATACTATTTGGATATTGTAATAAGATACTATTTACTATTCTTGACATGGTTATAATATGAATATCATTTGTGATGCATTCGTGTATGTGTGATGAATATCCTGGGCACACATATGTGCTGCACTTGGTTAAACCAAGTGTCACATCAAGTGATTCAAAATCAAATGAGCTTAGTAAACCAACTTTATGGAGTTTTTCAATGTGTTTCTCATTTATATGACCTCAGTGAAAATACCAAATAAAAGTTAGATTTAGATCATTTTAGAGCTCTTTTGGTACTAATGTTATAGACTGTTTTATCTTCAAGATCAAGAACATGTAATCCATTCACCAATGAACATTGAGCATAGAAAATATTATTATAATAAATAAAACAACATATGTTATTTATTACAATCTTGTTGGTACCCTGCAGACCGGGTACCCCCGCTTACAAGGAAGAAAAGATGTTGGGTCCCACCTCAAAGAGGGGAGGAGGTACCTAGACGCTACCACGTGCTTCATGAGGCCGGACCCTGCCTTCCCATCGAGGAGGGCTCTAACACAACCACATTATTTGCAGCACCAGACCCCGACCTCCCCAGTGAGGAGGGCTCTGGTGCTGCCATGTGTCCCAAGACTCCAGACCCGACTTCCTAGATCTAGAGGGCTCTGGTGGTACCACGTGCTCCGAAGCTCCCCCTCCCAGCTGAGGAGGGCTTCGGTGTTGCCACATGCTCTGCAGCTTCGGACACCGCTTCTCTGCTGAGGAGGGCTTCAGTGTTTCCATGTGTCCCGCGGTAAAGGATGGCAATTTCTGCACTCAAGACCACATTAACTCGCCTTCAAGATAGCATTAGTGCGTCATCGAGACCACATTAGCATGCCTTCAGGACGACATTAGTGCGCCTTCAAGACACATTACTGCCCTATCAAGACCCATTAATGCGCCAGCAAGACCACGTTAGTACATTATCAAGACCCATTAATGTGCCTTCAAGACCAAGTTAACGCGCTTTCAAGACCAGCTAACCCGGGGCCACCTATTGGGCCCCGTCATAAAGTAAGTTGTTGGCCCTTGGCATATAAAAGGATCGAGAGACCACCTATAGAAAAGGGCTCACAAACACTAACTCAGACTCCGATGATCCCCACATGGGGACAACCTGTACTCAAGCTGAACTCACCACGCGCTCTGAAATAGAGCATACACTCACCACAGCAATACAACTCTCTCCTGTGGATGTAGGGTGTTACGCTCCCTCGTCCCGAACCACGTAAATTTCCGATGTTCACCCGTGTTCATCGTGCTCGTAGTTCCAAAAATTTTGCCCCTCCTGAAAAAGAACATCTGCGGGCCGCTTCATAGTGGTATCGGGGAAGTGTTATTGCTACACTTCGACATTTGGTGCGCCAGGTAGGGGGCACTTTTTTGGATCCACGAGCCTCACCACGATGGTGAATCCTCAGTCCATCGGCAGCTCGTCTCAACCATGCCACCATGGAGGGAGCGAAGGAAAAGCGCCACTTACCGCTCCATAGCGGGTTGACCCGACGGACACAAGGTCAAGGTTTCGGTGGCTACTGCTGTCACCACATGATGACTTTCTAATGCCACGGCAACAATGATGCCACAAGTGGGAGGTCCAAAGTGTAAAGTTTGCTTATCCATGTCGTGCACCCTAAGCTTGTACATTTTGCCTCAGAGCTATTCTACCACCACACGATGACTACCTGTCGCCACAGCAACAATAATGCCACCAACTACTTGTGACATATTCGGTGTCCTTAGTTATTTTCTTGCTCGGAATCCCATGGTGATGAATGGTTACTCCCATAAAAATATAATGCTTTCTGCTTAGCCTAGTACTACAGCCTAAGTATGCACACTCTACCTTTCCAACATTGCGGCTTAGTACTGGGGGTCAGATTCCCCCAAAAGACTAATGTCTGTGGGAGGTCAAGAGTGTGCATCCTTCTTATTAGCCTCATCTTAGATAAGCTTGTGCCCTGTGACCCTAAGCAAGTGCGGTCTTCCCCCCAGCACCGTGGTTCAGTACTGAGAACTGAAAGGCACATGTTCCTAGACAAAGCAATAACAATAATCTGGATATTGTCACCATGTTCATATAATTATGCTTTAATATTATGCATAATGTCCCCTTTTCACTCTATTACATCCTTCTGTTTGCCCTTAGTGGGAGGTATGCTATCCTGCTGCAAACGGGCAGCCTGTAGTACTTGTGATGTGTCTTGGTATTCATGGTAGTTTTCTCATTTGGAATCTCATACTCTCTGAATGGCCTACCCACCTGAAAAACCAATGCCAATGGAAGGTCCAGAGTGTGTTGCCTGCTTAGCCTGGTCTTGCACCCTAAGTATGCACACTCTACCTTTCCCGCATTGCAGCAAAGTACAACGAGTCTAGACAACACATGCTCCTGAGCGAAGCAGCAACCAGTACTCGAATATTGTCTTATTGAGTTACTCAGGCTCTGTAGCCCCACTATGGACTTTAAACCACAACGAAACTAAGAGCAAAAATTTGTGACTATTATTACTCTTTTTTTTCCTGTCACTATTGTGTAGGTTTGAGTTCAACATTCTTCAAGCTCCGTTGTCGGACCTCAAGTTCCAACACCAGCACCTCTCAGGGGGCCCGCTGTCGACGTTCTTAGCATTGATGATAGTGCCCCCCCCCCCCACCCTATAGGATCGTTGCCTCTCTCGAGGTGAGCTCGGGGGCCACTATCGGTACCCTGCAGACCAGGTACCCCCCGTATACAAGGAAAAAAAGACGTTGGGTCCCACCTCCCAAGAGAGGAGGTACAAAGAGGCTACCACGTGCTTCGCGAGGCTGGACCCTGCTTCCCCTCTGAGCAGGGCTCCAGCACAGCCACATGAATTGCAGCTTTGGACCCGACCTCCCTGCTGAGGAGGGCTTTGGTGCTCCCACGTGTCCCACGGCTCCAAACTCGACCTCCCCACTGAGGAGGGCTCCGTGCTACCACGTGCTCTGCATCTCTGGACCCCCCCTTCTCGATGAGGAGGGCTTGGTTGTTGCCACGTGCTCTGCAGCTCTAAACCTTGCTTCCCTAATGAGGAGGGCTCCTGATGTTGCCATGTGTACCGCGGTAAAGGAAGGTGACATCTGCACTCAGGACCACATTAATAGCCTTCAAGACATCATTAGTGCGTCATCAAGACCGCATTAGCGCGCCTTCAGGACGACATTATTGCACCTTCAAGAAAAATTACCGCGCTATCAAGACCCATTAATGTTTCTTAAACACCACATTAATACTTTATCAAGGCCTATTAATGTGCCTTCAAGACCACCTTAATGCGCTTTCAAGAACAGCTAATCTCGGGCCAACTATTGGTCCTCGGTCATAATGTAAGCTGCTGTCCTTTGGCATATAAAAGGATCGAGCAGCCACTGCCAAAAAATTGCTCACAAACACTGACTCAAACTCGGTTGATCCCCACACGGGGACAAACTGTACTCAGGCTAAACTAACCACGTGCTCGAACATAGAGCATACGCTCACCACAGCAATACAACTCTCTCTCGTGGATGTAGGGTGTTATGCTCCGACGGCCCAAACCATGTAAATTCCCGGTGTTCACCCATGTTCATCGTGTTCATAGTTTCAGAATTTTCGCCCCTCCTAAAAAGGAACCTCCTCGGGCTGCTTCATAGTGGTACCGGGGGAAGTGATGTTGCTACACTTTGACAAATCTCATAACCATCAACATCATCTAAACATGAAGAAGAGATAATGTTATTTCTCAAAGTAGTAATGCAATAATAATTATTCAATTCTAAAACTAATCCTAAGAGTAATGACAAATGGATTTTCCTGACAGCTATGATTGCATCTTTTCCTCCATTGCCGACACGAACATCCAACTTGCCTTTTGCACATCTTGTAGTCTCACTTAGACCTTGCTATGATTTGAAAGTTTTAGTCATTGATCCAGTATCAAATACCCATGGTTCACTAGAAGATGTAGCAATATTAATTTCTACGACATTTATACCTCCCTTCTTCTTCTTCTTCTTCTTCTTCTTCTTCTTCTTCTTCTTCTTCTTCTTCTTCTTCTTCTTCTTCTTCTTCTACTTCTATAGATCTTCCAAGTACTTCTTCCAGTTCCTAGAACAATGCCCCGTAGCATGATAGTGAAAGCATTCATCATCAGGAGAAAGGCTGGATGTCCCCTTTTGCTTAGATTTTGAGCTTAAGGGCTGATCTTGGTCCCAACATCTGTTTCAACAATGTTTAGGTTAGTCATTACCTTAGGAAGGTACTTGTACTTCAGCTCTTAAGGTATTTACTTAGCATGTAAGCGTGGTGCTTAGATCGTTATGTAGCATTGGATGTCTTGTAGATCCACGATTTGTAGGGGTAGGTGGTAGGTGGTGACAGTAATGTCCGTCCTTTGTAATCCCCCACGTTCGGTTATGCCGCAGGCTCGTTGCGGGAATCGTCTTGATATTGTAAGGGTAAACCCCTGCTTGATATGTTGGACCACTAAGCCCTACTACTCATTATTAGCATACCCATATGTACATTGTCGGTACCCAGCATATTGGGTACCCTCGCACACAGGCTAAAAGCGCCTAAGTATCCTGCCTACCCACTGAGGCACGGTTCGAAGGCGCCATGTGTCCAGCAGGACTGGACCCCGACCTTCTGCAAGTGTGGGCTCCGACGCTACCACATGGACGTCAGGACAGGACTCGGCTCACCCGAAGAGACGGGCTCCCGACCTTCAATGTGTTCAGCAGGACGAGACCCCGCTCCTCCATAAGGGCGGGCTCTGGTGCTGACACATGGCCCGAAGCACCAGGTCGGCCCCCTCCTACGGAGGCGGACTCCAGCTCCACCACGTGTCCTGTAGTCCCAGACCCCATACTCACCTCAGAGATGGGCTCTGAGGCTGCCACGTGGCAAGCAGTACAAGACCCGACCTTCCCCGCAGAGGCTTGCTCTGGTGCTGCCATGTGTCCTGCAACTTGTCCTGGAAGATATGTTGCGGGAGTTAAGGGGCGGTGCGCCCTGTCTAAATCAAGAATTGAAGAAATGTGCCCTTCCTCGGCACACGACACGGCGCACACCTTCTGTTACGTACCGCTATGCCCATTCTCATTGCAGTGAATACATCGCATGCTTACCCCCCACCGCCGAGTGGGTAGCTTACGGCGACAAGAAAGGTGGACGGGACATTCCCTGTCATCATCAACGACTACGCAATGGCCACTGATAATGACGGAGGCAAGACACCGATTCTTCAAGCCGCGTGTCATATGTAGCATAGCAGAGAAGATCTAGATCTTTAGGATAAGATCTGATGAGTAGGTTTAGGCCCGATTTTCTGAAAGGTAAGTCGATTGGGGTGGAGAACCCGACGTTGATGATCGCTGCACTCGAGCAGTTCGAATACCCCTGCAATCACTATACCACTGCTACGTTGGTTATCAACCGTGCGGCACACGCTTGACCTCGCCAAGAAGGCTAATCCCTGCAAGTGAACCGAGAACACAAGCAAGAACGTAGAAGACACGATCTGAAATTGAGAAGTTTGGGTCTCATAAACCGTAGAATGGCAAAATTATTATTCTAAGCAAAACCCACCTAATATGACCGGCGGCTGCAGTATTTAAAGGCTAGGGTTCGTTCAAAACACAATTAGATGCGTCCCTAATGGACTCTTACAGGATAGAAGGCCCGAAGGCCCGATTCGGTGGCGCAGCACCGGACAGAAATCTGGACTCGAATTGTTTCGAATATTACCAATGACTCCGTAGGAATTTTGAGGTTGGAACAGAACCATTGGAAAGTTTATCTTCTCCTCTTTCTGTGCATATGTAGAACGTCGAAAACGGAGTCCGTATGCCTCCTGCGCGTCCATTTTAAGGTGAACTGCTTCTGGACTCCGAGTTGAACTCGAGTCCGAGTTGTAAACTGTTAGCATCAACTTGTGGACGTCCCAGCTGGTTCTCCACGCTCCCAAGGCCTGTTTCCTTCACTTGTTGATGTTCTCCATTATTCCTAATAACAATTAAATCATCACATAGCAATCTATTCTCAAACTCACATGCAAAAGAAGTTAGGAGCGAATTCACCTGCTTATTAATTAACCATGCTCGTGCTCTTGTGATTGGTCCTTGCATTTCAATATGTGTCTCCACTGTTGTGATTTCCTCATCATCCTCCCCCTCTTGAATTGGAGTCGTCCTCGACTCAAGTTCGTCTTCTTCTCCCAAGTACGGTCGCAAATCTGAAATGTTAAATGTAGGACTAACCCTAAAATCGGGAGGCAATTCAAGCTTATATGCATTATCATTAATCTTAATAACAATCTTAAAAGGACCAGCAGCTCGTGGAATAAGTTTAGATTTTCTCAAGTCGGGAAATCACTCTTTTCTCAAATGTAACAACACCAAATCACCCGGTTCAAATTTTACTTCTTTTCTACCTTTACTACCTGCAATCCTATAATTCACATTCATCATCTCAATATTTTTCTTTGTAGTTTCATGCATCTTAAGAATGAATTCAGATCGTTGTGTAGCATCCAAATTTATAGTTTCAGAAGAAGGCAAAGGTAGTAAATCAATAGGAGCACGGGGATTGAAATCATACACTACCTAGAATGGACTTACCTTTGTCGTGGAGTGAACGGATCTGTTGTAAGCAAATTCTATATATATGTGGGAAACACTCCTCCCACAACTTCAAATTTGTTTGCAAGACAGCCCACAACATAGTAGATAAAGTACGATTAACTACCTCGGTTTGTCCATCCGTTCGTGGGTGACATGTAGTTGAAAACAGTAACTTGGTTCCCAATTTATACCACAAAGTTCTCCAAAAATGACTTAAATTTTTTGCATCACGATCAGAAACAATGGTATTTGGCACACCATGTAAACGACCAATTTCCGTCATAAATAAATAAGCAATGTGTGAGGCATTATCATTCTTATGACAAGGTATAAAGTGTGCCATTTTGGAGAAACGGTCAACAACTACAAAAATACTATCCCCTCCCGCTCCCAAGGTACACCAGGAACAGGAAGGGCATATAAAGACCATGTGGGTTAAGACGAGACTTAGGTTTATTGCAAGTAGTGCATCGTGACACGTAGCGCTCGACATCACACCTCATCTTTGGCCAAAATAAGTGTGTGGAAAGCACATCTTCAGTTTTCTTTACTCCAAAATGTCCCATCAAACCTCCTCCATGTGCTTCCTGCAAAAGTAATAGACGAACGGAGCTAGCTGGAACGCATAGCTTGTTAGCACGATAGAGGAGACCCTCTCGCAACACATATTTCCAAGTTCTTCTTTCTCTACAATTTTCAAAAGCATTTTTGAAGTTCAAATCAGTAGGATATAATGTTTTTATTGTTTCCAAACCAAAGATTCTATGATCAAGTTGGCACAACATGGTATAACGCCTAGATAATGCATCAGCAATGACATTTTCCTTCCCTTTCTTATGCTTAATGATGTATGGAAATGACTCTATGAACTCAATCCATTTAGCATGTAGTTTATTCAGATTGGTTTGACACTTAAGATACTTCAATGACTCATGATCGGAATGTATGACAAACTCCTTAGACCAAAGATAATGTTGCCATGTTTGTAATACTCGCGCTAAGTCATACAATTCCTTATGATAAGTGGAATAATTTAGAGAAGGACCATGAAGTTTTTCACTAAAGAAAGCAACGGGTTTACCTCCTTGTATGAGAATGCTTCCAATACTAATGCCGCTTGCATCGCATTCTAGCTCAAAGGTCTTGCCAAAATCAGGAAGTTGTAGCAATGGTGCTTGTGTAAGATTCGATTTGAGAGCATCAAAGCTTGTTGCTACTGTTCGCCCCATCGAAATGGCACTCCCTTCTTTGTTGGATCATGTAGAGGTGCTGCAATGGTGCTGAAATCCCACACAAAACGCCGATAAAAACCTGCAAGACCAAGAAAACTACGAACCTGCGTGACGGTTGTTGGGGCTGCCCAGCTGGTGATTGCTTCAAAACTTTGCCTCATCCATATCAATTACCGGCGAGGAAACGACATAGCCAAGAAACGAGACTCGATTGGTGCAAAAGACGCACTTTTCGAGGTTACCAAACAAACGTGCATCTCTCAAAATAGTAAAAACAACACGTAAATGATGAAGATGTTCATCATATGACTTGCTGTAAATGAGGATATCATCAAAGTAAACCACCACAAATTGTCCAATGAAAGCACGTAAAACCTCGTTCATTAAACGCCTAAAGGTGCTGGGTGCATTAGTTAAACTAAAAGGCATGACTAATCACTCATAAAGTCCAAACTTGGTTTTAAATGCAATTTTCCATTCATCTCCTAGTGCCATTCTAATTTGGTGGTAACCACTACGCAAGTCAATTTTTGTGAAGATGATAGCACCACTCAATTCATCAAGCATGTCATATAAGTGAGGAATAGGATAACGATACCGAATGGTGATGTTATTAATCGCTCGACAATCAACACACATGCGCCAACTACCATCTTTCATAGGAACCAAAAGAATAGAAACGGAACAAGTGCTAAGGCTTTCACGAATGTACCCACGGTCCAAAAGATCTTGGACTTGTTGCTGAATTTCCTTAGTTTCCTCTGGATTCGCCCTGTATGCTGCACGATTTGGCAAACTTGCTCCTGGAATCAAATCGATCTTGTGTTCAATGCCTCTCATCGGTGGTAAACCAGGGGGTATCTCAAAGGGAAACACATCCTCAAACTCCTACAAAAGGTTAGTAACAGCAGGGGGCAATGCAATAGACAATTCATGAAGTGAAAACATGGCTTCTTTGCATATTAAAGCATAGCACATCCCCATAGCATCAAATCAATCAGCAAGGTCAGATTTAGTTTTGAGCAACGATGGTGATTTTAACTTAATGACTTGCTGTTTTTCAGATTCTAGTTTTGTTGCTTTGCCATAACGAATTTTACTGTTCTCAAGATGCACAATTTCAGCAGGAGTCATGGGGAGCAAAGTGATTTTCTTTCCCTTATGCATGAGAGTATATTTATTAGTTCTACCATGATGAATAGCATCTGTATCAAATTCCCAAGGACGACCCAATAAAAGAGAACAAGCATCCATAGGAATGACATCGAAATCAGCAAAATCATTGTAAGAACCAATTGAAAAATGTATTCTCGCTGTTTGTGTTACCCGAACCTTACTGCTGTTGTTGAACCATTGAATGTGGTATGGATGAGGGTGTGCTCTTGTTGTCAAACAAAGTTTCTTGACGATGTCCGTGTTCACCAAGTTATTGCAGCTACCTCCATCAATTATAGTGTGTACACGGCAGTCCTTGACGATGAGAAACTGAAAGTACATCTAGGAATCCCTTGTGGGTTTTGGATGATTTATTACAAGCAAATGAGATCCTAACCACTTTGTTGAGATGAGCACAGGTTTTAATGTGAAAATAAGCAAAGTGCAGAAAAGAAGGGAGAGTGAGGAGCAATGTGGAAAAGAGCTCAAGGAAAAAGATTAGTAGATCAGTGTGTGTGGAGTGTGTCAAGGAAACACACCCCAAGAGCTCAATCACAAATAAACACACACATTGCACAAATTTATACAGGACCGGACTAGTCCGATATCTCTCTCTGCACAAGATCGGACAAGTCCGATATCCATCAGACTAGTCCGATATTTCTCTGACTAGAATCAGACTAGTCCTCCCCAGTGCAGACTAGTCCTCAAAACACTTCACAAGTCACACAAAATTGGACAAGTCCGATCACACACCAGACTAGTCCGATATCTTTCTGATGTCAATCAGACAAGTCCGATATTAGCACGGACTAGTCCGAAAAACTCTCCACCTAAATCGGACAAGTCCTCCAAGTGCGGACTTGTCCTCATAACCACTTAGGGTTTCACTGTACGGACAAGTCCGATGTCTATCGGACTAGTCCGAAGATTTCTAGAAGCGAAATCGGACAAATCCACTCCTAGCTGGACTAGTCCGATATTTCGGGACACTTAGGGTTTGCCACACACAGCACACCGAACTAGTCTGGTGTCCACCAAGGACTAGTCCGATCTTTCTAAACCCTAACGGTCAATTTTAGAAACCCCATATAAATAGAGGTGCACGGCTCAACTTTAACCTCTCTCGAAGCCTAGCGTTGTCACACCTCCCAAGAGCCTCAAAAACACATCTCTCCACGAAATTAAAGCTAAAAAGATCAATCCCTTGAGGATACACATTGGAACAGTGGAGAGACATGTTTCATCACTCTTTAGCTCTTGGTTTGATTTCCTAACACACTCCTATGATTTTCATTGTAATGTTTTGAGTGTGTTCTTAGTGGATTTGTCATTGTAATCTAGGGGAGCCTCAACGTGTGAGAAGGCCCTTGAATTCGGTTATTTACCCTTTGTGATAAGAGAAGAGGATTGGGCTTCGTGGCGATCCGACAAGGGTAGGGTTGGAGAAGACCCGATCCTTTTGTGAACTCCTCAACGTGGACGTAGGTTGCCTCTGTGGGAGCCGAACCACGGATAAATCGTTTGTGTTCTTGCTTTGTGTTCATCATTCTTATTCATCACACAATCTAAGGTTTGAATCAATATTGTTACTTTACATTGAATCATTAAGTATAAGATTGAATTGTGATATATCCTAGTCCATAATCTTGCAACACTTCAATTAGCTGTATATTTCCACTGCATACATCGTAGATTCAAATTAATCGATCAAACTTAATCAACCTAGTCAGTACCCACTTGACTAGTCTGCACATTACCGGATTAGTCCGATATCTCAAGTTTTGATCTGGTGGTTAAGTGTTGCAGGTTCCGACAAATTTCAAAAAGGCCTATTCACCCCCCCTCTAGGCCACATTCAATTGGTATCAAAGCAAGGTTCTTCAAGAAAGAGACTAACCACTCGAAGAAGATCATGTCGGACATGAAGGACATCCACAAGAGCAACAACCAAGAAAAGGTTGATGATGACAATAACCAAAAGGTGGAGAAGCTCCTCGAAGCCATTCAAGACTTCGAGAACGATGATGAGGAGACGCTGGAACTAAAGGCGATCCTAAGAAAGAAGACACTTTCCAAAGGGAAAGTAAAGATTGAAGAGAAGAAGAAGGGGAGTGGTCACATTGAATACTCCCGATATCCTTTCAACTATGATCATCTTAATCCCAACAATAATCATTATTTATCTATCCCTCTAGGAAAAGACCCACACTTCGATGGAAGTGATTACTCAGTGTGGAGGCAAAATATGAAAATGCATCTAATTTCCCTCAATCTAAGTTTATGGCATATTGTGTGCACAGGGATAGATATCCCGAACGACGATGAAGAACTTACACCAAGCCAAGAGCAGGCAATTCATCGAAATGCTCAAGCCGCAACAGTCATTACCTCTTCGCTCAGTCGAGACGAGTTCACCAAGGTGCATGGATTCGAGATTGCAAAGGAGATATGGGACACATTGCAAATTGCACATGAAGGTGACCGTCATGTGCGTGAAGCAAAGATCGAAATGATCGAAGGCAAATTAGGAAGATTCGCAATCGAAGAAGACGAGTCACCTCAAGATATGTACAACCGATTAAAGACACTCATCAACAAGGTTCGATCATACGGAAGCAAGAAGTGGAATGACCACGAGGTGGTGAAGCTAATCCTTAGATCTTTCATGCCTCGCAACGTCACCCTATGCTCAATGATTAGAGAAAGACCTGGATACAATAAAATGACTCCGGATTAATTACTTGGAAAATCATCAATTTCGAGATGATGGAAAAACAAGAAAAGCATGTCAAGGAAATTGCCGACCTCACCTCGGCAAAGATGAAAGGGGTTGCTTTGAAGTCCACCCTCAAGCCTCTATCTAAAGAAGCTCGAGAAGCTCAGCTAGAAGAAGACAGTGATGATGAGAGCAGTGAATTAGGTGAAGAAGACATGATACTGTTCACGAAGAAATTCAAGAGAATAATGAAGAAGAGACAAGGTACTAAATCAAGCGAAGGAAAGTAAAAGGAAAGAACAAAGCCAAAGTTGAGGCGGGCCTGCTATAATTGTGGTGAGTATAGCCACTTTATAGTTGATTGCCCATATGAAGAGAACAAGAAGAAGACCAAAGAAGCCAAGCCTCAACCCAAGAAATTCTTCAAGAAGAAGAAACAAGCCGAACAAGCGCACATAGGGAAAGAGTGGGACTCAAATGATGGGTCCTCGTCATCCGAAGAAGAAGAGATTGCTAGCATAGCCATCGAGAAGACATCCAAGAAGTCTACTCTCTTACCTACACTCGGCGCATGGAAGGAAAATGGAACTTGCCTCATGGCAAAGGAAGGTAAATGCAAGGTAAACACCAAACCCCCTTCTGTACATTCCTATTCTAGCGATGATGAAATCAAGAGTGATAATGAGGATATGCTTATTGGATTAGATAGGAAAACTGCCACAAAAATGAAATTTTTACTTGATCAACTGGTTGAGAGGAAGAGGTTGATACATCGTCAAGAGGACATGATTATCTCCCAAAATGAGGAATATGTCGGACTTGACAAACTTCTCGAATTTGAAAAGGAGCGAAGCAAATCACTAGAGCTTGAGTTAGCTTCAAGCAAGGAAGCTTGCTTGGAGCTAATCGACTCAAATGCTACAATCAAGGACCAACTTGCTAACCTGATCAAGGTTAACAGGAGCCTTGAGGTGCAAGTTGAGTCACTCAAGCAAGGTGAACCTTCATCCTCTTCAAGTGCACCTTCTCGACCCAATAAAACTGAAGTTGTTTCTACTTGTACATGTAATAAAGTTGACACTAATTTGAAATACAAGCCAACCTCTACAAAGGATAAGCGTCCTGTCCAAAGTGGCATATTTGACAAGGAGAAGATCAAATATGCATGTAGTGCATACTTGGTCACAAGACCTCCAAATGTCAAATATGGCATTGGTTACTCTTATGGTGAAAAGCAACAAGCTAGAAGCCATAAGAATAACAGGGACAGCAATGTCTTTGTAAAGGGAGGAGTCTTCCAAACTGGAAAATCAAAAATTGATGAGTACAACACGCATGACCGCCGGACTAGTCCGGTCAAGGTCCGAACAAGTCCGGTACTCTGGACAAGTCCGACCTCCCAGACTAGTTCTGTGTATAAATAACAACATTTATTATTTAGAACCTTTGATGCATTGTATGTCCTAATGAGAAATAATTTTGGCAAAGTTTATGCTCATTATGTTGGGCCACACCATGGGAACACCAAGTCTCATGTGTGGGTGCCAAAATCTCTTGTGACTAACCTCTGAGGACCCAAGCAAGCTTGGGTACCTAAAACCAAGGCATAAATTGTTTTTACAGGCCTATTCCTCCGGTGGATCTAAATGGGTGTTAGACAGTGGCTGCACCAACCATATGATCGGAGAAAGAAGAATGTTCGTTGAATATGAAGAAAATGAGTATCCAAATGAGGGCATCTATTTTGGAGATAATAGTCAAGGAAAAGTGCTCGATACCGGTAAAATTGCCATATCATCTAAACACAGACTTTCTCATGTATTACATGTTGATTCCTTAGATTATAACCTGATGTCCATATCTAAATTATGTGACAAAGGTTATAATTGCTTGTTCACTAACGAGGGTGTGACCGTTTCTAGGAGGAGTGATGGTTCCATTGCATTCAAGGGTATGTTAAAGGGAAAGCTCTATCTTGTTGACTTCAACAAGGATAAAGCCGAACTTGACACATGCTTGATTGCAAAGACCAACATGGGTTGGTTGTGGCATAGACGGCTAGCCAATGTTGGTATGAGGAACCTTCAAAAACTCCTCAAGGGCGATCACATCCGAGGTTTAAAGGATGTTGTGTTTGAGAAAGACAGGCCCTATAGCGCGTGCGAAGCCGGGAAGCAAGTTGGAGCACCTCACCCCGCCAAGAACGTCAAGACTACAACAAGACCGCTCGAGCTACTTCACATGGACTTATTTGGTCCAATTTCCTACATAAGCATCGGCGGTAACAAATATGGTTTAGTAGTTGTTGATGATTTTTCTCGCTTCACTTGGGTTTTCTTTTTGCATGACAAGTCAGAAACACAAGGAATACTCAAGAAGTTCTTCAAGCAAGCTCAAAATGAATTCTCATTGACAATCAAGAATATTCGAAGCGACAACGGCACAAATTTCAAGAACACACAAGTGGAGGAGTACCTAGATGAAGAAGGCATAAAGCACGAGTTTTCAGCTTCGTACTCCCCACAACAAAACGGAGTTGCCGAAAGAAAGAACCGAACACTCATAGAGATGGCAAGAACAATGCTCGATGAGTACAAGACCTCAGATCGATTTTGGGCTAAAGCGATTAACACCGCTTGCCATTCCATAAATCGACTTTATATTCATTGACTACTCAAGAAGACATCCTATGAGCTACTTACCGGTAACATGCCTAATATTTCATATTTTCAAGTTTTCGATTGTCCATGTTATATTTTAAACAAGAAGCCTAGGACTTCAAAGTTCGCTTCGAAGTCTGATGAATGTTTCTTGCTTGGTTATGATTCGAACACTTATGCCTATCGTGTTTTCAACAAGACTTCCGAACTTGTCGAAGTAGCACGTGACGTAGTGTTCGAGGAAACTAATGGATCCCAAAAGGAGCAAGTTGATCCATGTGTGCTAGATAAAAAAGAAGTTCCTTGTCAAGCATTGAGAAGAATGGCGTTAGGCGAAGTTCGACCACAAGAGCCACCTCTACATATCCATGAGGAAAACGAACCACAAGAGGAGACCAATAATCAAGGGGGAGCTTCCATACAAGATCAACCTCACGAAAGTCAAGATGACCAACAAGACAACGAAGGCAATCATTTAGGGGGAGAAGAATATGATCACGGAGATTCAAGATAGCAAGTGCCACACCCAAGAGTACACCAATGCGTCCAAAGGGATCACCCAATCGACAACATCATCGGTGACATCCAAAAGGGAGTAACTACTAGATCTCGCATAGCTAATTTTCGTGAGCATTACTCGTTTGTGTCCTTTTTGGAACCACGTAGGGTTGAGGATGCATTGAAGGATCCGGATTGGGTAGTGGCCATGCAAGAAGAACTCGACAATTTCAAGAGAAACGAGGTGTGGGAACTAGTCGAAAGACTTAAATCCAAAGTCGTCGGCACCAAATGGGTCTTCCGCAACAAACAAGACGGACACGGGGTGGTGACAAGGAACAAGGCACGACTTGTGGCCAAAGGGTATTCACAAGTCGAAGGTTTGGATTTCGATGAGACCTTTGCTCCCGTAGCTAGACTTGAATCTATTAGAATATTACTTGCATATGCTACTCACCATGATTTCAAGATCTATCATATGGATGTGAAAAGTGCCTTCCTCAATGGACCAATTAAGGAGGAGGTGTATGTGGAGCAACCCCCCCCCCCCCCCCCCCCCGGGTTTGAAGACGAAGAGTTCCCCGACCACGTGTTTAAATTGCGTAAGGCTCTCTACTGCCTCAAACAAGCTCCTAGAGCTTGGTATGAGTGTCTTAGAGATTTCTTAATTGAAAATGGCTTTAAGATTGTCAAAGTAGATTATACACTGTTTACAAAGAATTTTGACAATGATCTATTTGTTTGTCAAATCTATGTTGATGATATAATCTTTGGTTCAACAAACAAATCTTTTTGAGAGGAATTTAGTAGAATTATGACAGACAGGTTTGAGATGTCTATGATGGGAGAGCTAAAGTACTTTTTGGGTTTCCAAGTGAGACAACAAAGGGAAGGGCATTCATAAGCCAAACGAAGTACACTCAAGACATACTCAAGAAGTTTGGGATGGACAAGGCGAAGCCCATAAAGACTCCCATGACAACGAATGGCCACTTGGATCTCAACGAAGATGGACCTAGCATCGACCAAAAGGTATATCGCTCCATGATTAGATCTCTGCTCTATTTATGTGCATCTAGGTCAGATATTATGTTGAGTGTATGTTTGTGTGTAAGATTTCAAGCCAATCCTAAGGAGTGTCACTTGACATCCGTGAAAAGGATCTTGAGATACTTAGTTCATACACCCAACCCTGGTCTTTGGTATCCAAAAGGCTCCAAATTATATCTCATTGGTTACTCCGATGCAGATTATGCTGGATGCAAATTAGATAGAAAAAGTACCTCTGGCACATGCCAATTCCTAGGTAGATCCCTAGTTTCTTGGTCCTCCAAGAAACAAAACTCCATTGCCTTATCCACAGCTGAAGCGGAGTACGTTGCAGCTGGGAGTTGTTGTGCACAACTCCTTTGGATGCGGCAAACTATAAGGGATTACGATTACAATATGAACCGTATTCCACTCCTTTGTGATAATGACAGTGCCATTAAAATTGCCCATAATCCCGTTGAGCACTCTAGAACAAAACACATAGACATAAGGCATCACTTCTTGAGAGGCCACTCCATGAAAGGAGATATAGCCATTTCCCATGTCAACACCCAAAAGCAATTGGCCAACATATTTACCAAGCCACTTGATGAAAAGCGCTTTTGTGAACTCCGAATGAACTAAATATCCTTGATGCTCGGAGTGTGGCTTGATAATTTGCGTACCGGTATGAATTCATCAAAATATGTTGATTGGATTGTGAAAATCATCTCTCTCAATTTTCTCCCGAAAACTATGTCAATTACTAGATCTTGGTGAATTATGGTCATTGTTTGATTGTTGTATGCTTACTGATCATATTCATCAAGATTATTTGATTTGATTTGCCTCCCTATTTTCTAAATATGTACCTTCAAATATATATGAATGGGCTAAGAAATTATTGCCTGGTGACCATGGACTAGTCCGTGGTTACCCGGACTAGTCCGCCCATGCAGACTATTCCGCAGAGCGTCGGTTAGGCCGGGCTAGTCCGGTAGACCACGGACTAGTCCGATATAGCCTCTGGAAAATTTCAGACTAGTCCGGTCATTTCCGGGCTTGTCCGATTTTTCATGTCCATAACCCTAGCCGCCGCCAAACCCTAACTCCTTCACCTCCACTCTTGCCTCACGTGTTCTCTCTCTTCGCGCTCGAGCTCCCAAGGCGATTTCTTGCTTTCTCCACCAAAAAGCTTCGCATTTGGGTGGAAATCAAGCTTCCTTGATTGGAGATTGCAGTTCACGGACTTGTCCGGACTTCAACACCCTCATCTCCAAGTTTCAAGCGATTTCTTCGGTAATTTTTGCTCAAACCCTAGAAATTCCTATTTTCTTCATTGTTGATCGAATAGCCTAGCTTCTTTCACCTAATACTAGTGTCCTTGATGTATTACATTGCTGTTAGGCTAATTTTGCATTTAATAAGTCCATTTGTCTCATAAGTTAGGTTTTTGAGGATGAATACCGGAGTAGTCCGGTCCATGCACGGACAAGTCCGATCACCCGGACTAGTCCGTGCTTGTACACCGGACTTGTCCGATTTTTCTGAACTCAAAACCTAACCTTTCAATTCCTCAATGCAATTCCTTGTTACTCTTTCTCACCCATGCCTTGAATCATCAATTCTCATTCATGCCTTACACAATTCATTCTCAGGGCATGTCGAGATCAAACGACGAGATTTCTGATTTCGAGGCTGAGATGGATCACGAGGTCGCACCTCGGCCCTCGACGAGCCTTGGCAAGAAACGCCAAGAGCGTCCTTCCGAGCCAGCTCCATCTCCTCCTTAGGCTCGTCGGAAGGTGCTGGCAAAGAAGCCGGCTTCCAAGGCTGCTGCAGCATCAAGTGGCCCTCGCCAAGCTAAGGGCAAGGGCAAGGGAATAGCAACGGGCCTGGTTGGCCCCCTAAAGCTGCATGCTCCATGGGAAGGGGTCAGGGACCCCACAGAAGAAAGATTCAATGGGAAGGGCAGCGACTCGGCTGCGAAGTTTAGAAATATTGATTGGTATGGCCGTCCGAAGCAAGCTGCCGACGGAAGATTTTGGAGCAATTTCCATGCAAATTTCTACAAATTTGTGAACCTCCCCATGAAGACACCGGTAGTGCGCAGCCAGTGGGTTGATTGGACACATTTTGAGAAGAAGGGTTGCTCACCATTTGTTGAAGTGGTGGAAGCAATTGAGAGGCACGGCCTGAAGGATCTCCTTGCCATCAAGAACAATTGGAATGATGAAGTGATTGCGCAGTTCTTTGCAACTTGCCATTTCTCTAGTGAAGATGAAGAGAGTGTTACTTGGATGACTCACGGGTCCAAGTACAGTATTACCTATGAAGATTTTGCAAGCCTTCTCCACCTTTACACCTCAAGCAATGTCTGCTTAATCATCCACAACCTAGATGTCATTGAGAAGGAAAGGATGAAATTCCTCTATGAGCCCAACTTGAAGTTCAACCCTCCCTCCACGAAGAACATGAAACATTTCTTTGTGGTCCTGAACAGAGTTTTGAGGAAGACAATTGCCCCCAAGGATGGGGATGCTGGGAGTGTGCAGGGCTACCTCCGGACCCTGATGAGGGTCATAAGCAAGGACCGTCAGTTTGATGTTGTGGACTATATTTGGAATGACATGATGAACATTTCTTGCACACCCAACGGGTCTTGTGGCTATGCTCCATATCTGATGTTTGTGATTGAGAAGGTAACGGGATTGATTTTGTTAAAGATGTGGAGCACCTCCCATTGAGGCCCCAGATGCCTCAGAGGCCAAGTATACAGGTTGCTCCTTCTCCGGCCTCCAGTCCTGAGGCTCCGACTATAAGAAGAGAAGATACTAGGGCAGCCCCTGCCACTAGGGAAGCTCCTCAAAAAGGATATGCAAGTGGCATCTTCAAATACTTGGCTGCCATCTTTGCTTCCTGCAAAAAGGTTGAAGTGAGGGCCCACAAGCTGAACAAGAAGAGAAAGGAAGACATGAAGTATGTCAAGGAAAATGTGAAGTAGATTTGCCAGAAAACTGGAGATCGACCCCATTGGATCTCCGGTAATTTCTTAGTATTCCGACCTTGACATCATCGAGCTCGGGCCCTTGACCCCCTCCGAGCTTGCCTACTTTGGCATTGGGAGCTCGAGCGGCTCCGCACCTCCTCCTCCTCCTCATCAGCCCGAAGACGAAGATGAAGACAATGAGAGGACCGACAGTGAGGCGTGAAGACTTTAGGTCCCTCCTCTCCTTCTTTTTGGTGTCTTGATCCCAAAGGGGGGGATATTAAGGGGGAGTCTTAGGTCTAAGGTCTTAGCTGTAGGATGCGAGGAGAGAGCTTCCTTTGTGTTCTTTGTCTATTTTGCGGGTTGTAAATTGTTTAATATGCTATTTTGTTAATTATGGTCCTGAGATGCAATGCTATGAACTTGTGTTGCTCTTATTGATGAAATCTGTGTTTTTTGTTCAACATTGTCTTTTATGCTTATTGTTGGTCCATCCATGTCAATTAACTCATTTTCATCACAATTGTTGCTCATACTCATTTAGTTCTTGCATCCCACCATAAAGAGTGCAAATATGGATCATGTATTCATTGCTTAATGTGTTTTGAACACATATGTGCATACTTTATGAAAATCTCAACTTTTTATCATATTTTGTGAAATCTCAATTGGTTGTCAACAATCACCGAAAAGGGGAGATTGAAAGTGCATATAGGAATCCCTTGTGGGTTTTGGATGATTTATGACAAGCAAATGAGATCCTAACCACTTTGTTGAGATGAGCACAGGTTTTAATGTGAAAATAAGCAAAGTGCCTAAAAGAAGGGAGAATGAGGAGCAATGTGGAAAAGAGCTCAAGGAACACGATTAGTAGATCATTGTGTGTGGAGTGTGTTAAGGAAACACACCCCAAGAGCTCAATCATAAAGAAACACACACATTGCACAAATTTATACAGGACTGGACTAGTCCGACTGACACCAGACTAGTCCGATATCTCTCTCTGCACAAGATCAGACAAGTCCGATATCCATCGGACTAGTGCGCTATTTCTCTGACTAGAATCGGACTAGTCCTCCCCAGTGCGTACTAGTCCTCAAAACACTTCACAAGTCACACAAAATCGGACAAGTCCGATCACACACCGGACTAGTCTGATATCTTTCTAATGTTAATCGGACAAGTCTGATATTAGCACGGACTAGTCCGAAAAACTCTCTGACCTAAATCGTACAAGTCCTCCAAGTGCGGGCTTGTACTCATAACCACATAGGGTTTCACTGTCCGGACAAGTCCGATGTCTATCAGACTAGTCCGAAGATTTCCATAAGCGAAATCGGATAAGTTCGCTCCTAGCCGGACTAGTCTGATACTTCGGGACACTTAGGGTTTGCTACACACAGCACACCGGACTAGTCCGGTGTCCACCACGGACTAGTCCGATCTTTCTAAACCCTAACGGTCACTTTTAGAAACCCCATATAAATAGAGGTGCACGGCCCAACTTTAACCTCTCTCGAACCATAGCTCCGTCACACCTCCCAAGAGCCTCAAAAACACATCTCTCCACGAAATTTAAAGCAAAAAAGATCAATCCCTTGAGTATACACATTGGAACATTGGAGAGACATGTTTCATCACTCTTGATCTCTTGGTTTGATTCCCTAACACACTCCTATGATTTTCATTGTAATCTTTTGATTGTGTTCTTGGTGGATTTGTCATTGTAATCTAGGGGAGCCCTTAACGTGTGATAAGGCCTCTAGAATTCGGTTATTTACCCTTTGTTATAAGAGAAGAGGATTGGCCTTCGTGGCGATCCGACGAGGGTAGGGTTGGAGAAGACCCGGTCCTTTTGTGGACTCCTCAACGTGGATGTAGGTTGCCTCTGTGAGAGCCGAACCACAGGATAAATCGTTTGTGTTCTTGCTTTGTGTTCATCGTTCTTATTCATCACACAATATAGGGTTTGAATCAATATTGTTACTTTACGTTGAATCATTAAGTATAAGATTGAATTGTGATATATCCTAGTCCATAATCTTGCAACACTTCAATTAACTGTATATTTCTGCCGCATACATCATAGAACCAAATTAACCGATCAAACTTAATCAACCTAGTCGGTACCCACAGGACTAGTCTGCACTTTACCGGACTAGTCCAATATCTCAAGTTTTGATCTGGTGGTTAAATGTTGCAGGTTCCGACAAATTTCAAAAAGGCCTATTCACCCCCCCCCCCTCTAGGACACATTCAGAAACATGTGGAAGAGGTTGTGTCGTTGTAGCTTGTCGTCGGTCTCCACTTTGGAGCTCAAGGCACGCTGCACAATGATGCTCCTATAGTTCTCCGTCGCCGTTGTACCAAGTACCTCTTCTTCGGTGTGTTCGTCATTTGGATCTGTAAAGTCAGTAGCAAGAGAATATTCATCTTCAACATCCGAAGTACTATCATACCCGCCATCGTCGCATGCTATGTATGCTCGTTTGCTCGGGCAATCCCTCATCATATGACCAAGTCCCTAGCAACGGTGACACTTAATGTCGGAAGTACGACCTGTAGAAGGAGTGGACGATGAAGGCTTGAATGATGTCGCCTTGCTCCCTTCCGGCATGTGAGAAGGTGGAGCAGCAGGTATAGTTTGTTGGCCGCCATTAGATGGTGTAGTCGCTGCACGAGTGGTCGAAGATGGTGCTGTTTTGGATGGTGTAGACGTCAAACGCGGTGTGAAGTTGCTCCTCGCGCGTTGTTGCTGTTGTTGTTGGCCCTGCAATTCTTTTTCTGTCAACATAGCAAGCTGAAACAATCTGTTAACAGTATCATATTCCTTGTAATCAACAATGTCCTAAATTTCAAGCCTCAACCCCCCCATAAAAACAAGCTATTTTATCATCCATTTCCTCTACTACCCCACAACGTAGCATACCCTTTTGTAACTCTTGATAATACTCCTCTACAGACATGTTACCTTGGTCTAAGCACTGCAATTTTTGGCGAAGGTCCCGCTGAAAAGATGGAGGAACAAATCGAACACGCATAGCTTCCTTTAATCTATCCCATGTTGGAGGATCAGTTCTAATTTTAACAAGTTCATTCCACCATATGATAGCAAAGTCCTTAAACTCACTAGTGGCTTGACGAACTCTATGTTGTTCAAGAACAAGATGGGAATTAAATTTTTACTCTACTGTCATCTCCCAATCAAGATAAGCCTCAGCATCATAAGCACCAGAAAAAAGGGGGTATAGTAAATTTCACTTTAGCAAAAGAATCATCAGGAGGACGATTATAATTATGATGATGATTATTACCTCCCATACTTTGACGATAAAGTGGTAGTCTTGGATGATTGTTGTGATCTTCCATATCATCATAAGCACTGTCTTCATGTCTTCCAACGAGAGGCAACCGAGCCTCAAAAGTATTCATCTGAAGAGCAAGGTCATCAAGTTGGCGAGTCAAGTTTGCCAATGACTCCTCCATTGCTGCGTTGTATTTGGCAAACATATCTGTCATGGTCTTCATCATATCACGTAATTCAGCATGTTAAACACATTCGTCATCATTGTCTTCTCCTGCCATTGTTAGTAGGAAACAAAAGAAAACAAAAATATGTTATCCTATATCAACTACAGTGACAATGTGAAAGGTGGAAGAAAAACAATCTCTCTCGCTCAAGCGTCTTACCACGCTCTTACAAGTTTTCTTACCAACACAGCAGGTGGTGTGAATGGTGAGACGGACCAATGAAGTGTGGTGTGATTGCAAAGGTACATGTTATGCTCAAGAGAAATGGAGCTTGGATGGCACAATATGTTGGCTAATAAGCAGAAAATCGTTAATAGGTAAACAAAGTTGAATAAGTATTCAATGTAGGAAACTGTTACTGGTCAACCAAGTGCTCTAGGGCCTAGCACAACACAAGGAAGTAGAAAGGCAAAAGGAAGACAGAATGATATAACCAACAATCACAGCACAACTAGTATAGGCCAATTGCTTTAATATGCGTGCTCTTCACTATTTTTTTGTAATATTTTTTTTGATATTTTTCTTACTCAGGAGCACGAAGATAGGAAGCACACAAATTTGCAGCTCAATTGGATGTAATATACGTCCTATAGAAAATCAAGAAGATTCTTTAAAATTCGTGCTGAAACTTCGGAGGTCGGGTAGCTTATCTTCTGAGGGGAATTTGGGCAATATAATTTCGCCGAAGACGGCTACGCGGCCGAAAATCAGATGCGAAATTTCGCGTAGATGAATTTGAAAAAAAACGCCCGATTTCAAGTTTGCATGCGAAAGTTATGGCCGTTTTAAGGTAGGTTGTCCGAGTTACGATTTTTGGATGTTGATTCCAACTCGGTTTGAGAACAGAACTCGCAATCAGATATGAAAACGATTGGGAATTTGCACAGAAACTAATGGGGTGGTGTGTGTTGATTCAAGGATGAGTGGCACAAAGGTTTGTCACCTAATCTAGGGCTGGCGATGCGGGAGTTCACGCAAGGCGGCTAGCTAGGGCAAACCGATGAACGTGGTGGATCGGTTTGTTATTTAGGGATTGTGGAATAGTTGTTGAACAGCAAGAAAACAAGGATGAAACACGATAAATAGGACCCAAAACACAAAGATAAACTAGCAACAAGACTCGACCACACAAATACAAACTCAACAATGCAAACTGAAAAACAAAACTGCAGGCACTATAGTCAAGGAAGCGGGAGAAACGATCTAATTTTTTTTGTGGCTTTTTTGTGGACTCTAGGTACGAAACAAAATCTATCTAATGGAAGGAAAACAAAGATACCTCACGGGAAACATAGAAATCTGATACCAATTGATGAGTAGGTTTAGGCCCGATCTTTCGAAAGGTAAGTCAATTGGGATGGAGAACTCGACGTTGATGATCCGTGACACTCGAGGAGTTCGAATACCCCTGCAATCACTAGACCACTGCTCCGTTGGTTATCAACCGTGCAGCACACGTTTGACCTTGCCAAGAAGGCTAATCCTCGCAAGTGAACCAAGAACATGAGCAAGAACGTAGAAGACACGATCCGAAATTGAGAAGTTGGGGTCTCACAAACCGTAGAACGACGAAATTATTATTCTAAGAAAAACCCACCAAATATGACCGGCAGATGCATTATTTAAAGGCTAGGGTTCGGCCAAAACACGATTATACGCATCCCTAATGGACTCTTACGGGATACAAGGCCCAAAGGCCCGATTCGGTGGCACAACACCGGGTAGAAATCTGGACTCGACTTGTTTCGACGATTCTTAATGACTCCAGAGATATTTTGAGGTGGGACCAGAACCATTGGAAATTTTATCTTCTCCTATTTCCGTTCATATGTAGAACGTCAAAAACGAAGTCCGTATGCCTCCTAGCCGTCCGTTTTAAGGTGGACTGCTTCTGGACTCCAAGTTGAACTCGAGTTCGAGTTGTAAACTGTTTCTATCAACTTGTGGACGTCCCAACTGGTTCTCCACGCTCTCATGGCCTCTTTCCTTCACTTGTTGATCTTCTCCATTATTCCTAATAATAATTAAATCATCATATAGCAATATATTCTCAAACTCACATGCAAAAGAAGTTAGGAGCAAATTCACCTGCTGATTTATTAACCGTGCTCGTGCTCTTGTGATTGGTCGTTGCATTTCAATGTGTGTCTCCGCTGTTGTGATGTCCTCATCAAGATCATCCTGGGGCCACTTGTCGGACTTCAAACCCCACTTGTAAGGTGCCTACCGTTACTATAAAAGGATCGAATAGCCTACGTTAGAAGGGACACACATTTGAAAACTCAGATCCACAACACTCACAAGCAATACGGCACACACAGTGGAGTAGGGTATTATGCTCCGGCTGACCGAACCACGTAAAACCACCATCTCACCATCTCTCACCTGTGCAACCTCGCCTGAGGACTAAGCCCCGCCATTCAAGAACCTCCGCATGCTGCTCCCATAGGAGGTCCGGGGAAAGTGTCCCGTAAACACTTCGACATACACTAATAGAATATGTATATGAATACTTAAAGCACGGTAGGAGTAGCTCCATCCCTAACATGACCTCCACTAGGACATTCTTACCGTTTAGAATAGTTTGCTTAGGTGTGCGTCAGACTACCACATTATGTCATTTACCCATCCTACTGGATCACTCACTTGAACACCCTATGCTCTCCTTGATCTTATCACTCTTCCCCCTTGCATTCCATTGCGATATACAAATACAATACCCTAAGGAATACTCTTGGGTGGAATGCTACAGTGGTACTTTTCATGCGCTTGCGAAACTCATCTTGCTTTGACTTAGGTTAGCCTTGTGCCTTTGCAGAACTAGCCCTTCTTGCTAGGATGAACTGTAGATGTTAAGAAATATCAACAAGCATTTCTGACGCTGTTGTCGTGGAAGGCATGGAAGAGTTGCATGATCATGTGGTAGATAGGAGTCTAATAGGTTTTTACTAGGATAATCCTCCTTTGTTTCCGCATTATTTGATGTAAAAACAGGGTAGTGTATGACAGGTTCCTGTTTGCCAGCAAGCTACGTAGAAGATCCTGTGTCATTGCTGAGATAAGTTTGACTTGATGTCATTCCTCCTCAGGTGATCTAGTCGGCTAGGAAACCCATCATCTCCGTACTATCATGCTGCAAGTGCCAATGGCCCAGAACACTCTGCCTGAGTTCTCGACTCCCTCTGTTGACAATGTGTCTATTGCATCAAATGCAATACAGCAAACGTGAACATCGAAATCAAGATTAGCCTAATCACCATGGTGCAGGCTAAACCCTTCTATGGAAAGCCAATGAGGATGCTAGTGCTCACCTGCAACAATTCCTTGAGATTTGTAGCACTTTCAATATCAAGGTTGTTGCTCCTGATGTCATCCATCTTTGACTGATTTTGTTCTCCCTCCTTGGAAGAGCGAAGCCGTGGTTCTACATGAATCGATGTGCTAAAAACACTTGGAAGAATTGTTCTACAACATTCCTGGCCAAATTCTTCCCATTGGGCAAGACTAATGCTCTACATGGAAGGATATCAAGCTTCTAGCAAGAGCCCATGGAATCCATTCCCGAGGCTTGTGAAAGGCAGCCGGAGTATATCATCACTTGTCCTCACCATGGGATGGATGATTGGCTCATCATCCAAAACTTTTACAATGGGATGACTACATCAGCCCGTGACCGTGTGGATGTTGCTGCTCGAGGAGCTTTCTGTTTGCTTACGAATATGGCTCATCATCCAAAGCTAAGGAGTTGATTGAGAAGATGGTTTCCAATATGGGTTTGAGCGATGAGGATCTCCAGCCCCGACAGTGAGGCATGCACAACTTGAAAGAGGTGGACATGATTGCTACCAAATTGGACCTCCTAATGAAGAAGTTGGACTGTCAAGCAATATGCAAAGTATTTGGTACCGTCCAAGCCTTAGAATCTCACATTATGTGTGAGGTCTATGGCAACGTGAGTCATATGGGGAGTGAATGTCCCTAGACCCGTGAGGATGCCTTATACTGAGCCAAAAAAGGGAATTATAACAATGGCTACCGTCGAGGAGGTCAAGCGTGAGGCCAACTGCACCCTTTCTTTCAAGGGGGCTATTGACGGTTGTTATCTCCCAATTTCACTCGTCAATATAACTCAATTATATGAAGGATATGTCATTTGTTGCAGACATCACCTTTCTACTTAACCTATTTCCACTTGTCCTTGGAAAAATAGTGCATGCAAACTTTTTATGCAGGAATTGAGGTGAAAGAGGGGGTGAAATCCTTAAAACTACCATCCAAGCCAACCGAGCGATGACACGTGGCATCACATGGATCAAATGGCCCACAAACAGACGTATCTGAGGAGAACCAACGCTGTATCACCAACATTAGTCAAGGGGACCACCATTCAGTGACCTGGAGAAAGCACACGAGAAATGGGGAACTAACCAGGTCGGTCGAACCCCCTATTTGGCTGACCTCTTCTTCTCACCAAACCCAGTCTTCTTCCACGTGTAGACTCCATATGGTGTCCTAATAATGATGAAGACTAATTCACGTGAATTGTGGTGGGAATCGACTGTTCTCCACCTATAAATAGAACCCCCTATCCCTCACTTCAACACACACCACTTGATTGTGGGGACCGGAATCCCGACCTCCAAGGATCTCATTGGGTGGTGTCGTGCGATGCGACACCCAACAGTATACAAGAATATAACGAGAACAAATTTACAATACCAAGTCATTATTTAAAAGCATAGCAGAATTTTTAAAGTACTAACGAAAGGAAAGAGAACTATACATCATAGCTACGCTCTCAGCACTAGCTATGCAAAAGCAAAGTCATCCATGTCCTAGATACTTCGCACTAGCAACACACAATTCACGGCGGCATGCGGGGCTCCCACTCAGCTGTAAACCCTGGAGGGGGTGCAACCTCGTCATCAAACCCGTCATCTATCGTATAGTCTGCAAAAACTCGTTAACTACAAATGTGAGCACAAGGCTCAGCAAGACTAACTCGTCTTACTAGACATATGCAAGGGTGCATACTAAGCGTATGTAAGGTAAGGCATAAGGACTCGCCTACAAGTGGATCCTTATAGTCATGTTTTAAGTAGCAGATGACATTCTTCAGGCATGGCACATCATAGACTCCAAAATCAAACAAGAAACGCTTTGCTAAAGATATGACATGCCAAAAGCACATACTGCTATTACAGGTAAAGTATGGGGAAACTTTAAACTTTTAATTGTACTATCTCTAAGCCAAACAAGGTTGTCCGAGTAATTTGTAAACCAATATATCATATTCTCTTGACTTCTTTAGTATTTACTACGTCACGGCGCAGTGAACAAGTGGTACTCTATTACCGTGAGAGACGGTGATTGCAATCAGGACATACCCGAAACAACACGACACATACGCACTTTCGGAAATGCCAGTGAGTACTTACAGCAGTACATACATAACAGTTCAATACTAGTCGTATATGGCCACCTTTCACTAATCACTTGAATGTCGAATCGGTCGATCCGTCACGAGCAGGAGGTCACTGCGTGGGGCGTACTCTGACGTGCCCACCAGCTGATTTACACCTTGCTACCCTAAAACTACGCCTATAAAATGGAACAGAATGCCTCGACAAACCAGTATCAAGCTACGTCAGTTTACTGGAGCCCATTCCTCTAGTATGTCATCGGTACAATTCAAGCTTGTCCAGCAGGACCGCACACGAAACGGTCCTCAATCGACACAAACAGGGCTACGCACGTGAGACCACGTCTCACTGCATCCTATCCACTGCTCGGTCTCAATTTCATATTCATAAACCATTTTTTTATTCCAGAATCTCCCGTGTGACAAAATTCCTATCTCGCGAGTAGATTCCAACTACTCGACTTCTACCGAATTCCTATGAGCATAAGCATAGCAGTGTCTACTCAACGGGCCGTAGACCTACCCAAGACTCCATAGGATTTGTGGGCCATGCAAGTGGATGTCAAACACCTTAAACGTAATGCACAATCATCTGAAGACGTAAGGTGAAATAAAACTACAAAACACTGTATGGAACTTAAATGCAAACCGGGGCTCACCTGAATTTGAGTCTGAGCCTATGTTAGTTTCTGGCAGCTGGACCTCCAAAGCTTCCGGCTGCTCCTCGATTTCAGCTACTACACGATATGCATATACTAGGTATGAATGATTTTGAAAATAATTAATATGCTTGAGGTAGTGTGAATATCCTAGGATAAAATAAAATAATTATCTTAATTGGCTTTGGGACTTTTATGGTAGATACTTGTGACTATAGAGAAGACTCTTGCAAAGAACAGGAGATGATCAAGGAAGTTTGTTGTTCTTAAAAATTATGGTAAGAAATAATCTTCTCTAAATTTTGGTTGAAATTTTGGAGATGTATCATGGCTACCAGGGGTTGTATCATGTAGAGGGGGTCTCACTGGTCCAAGGAAAATTTGTTTCTCCATTTTCTAAGCTTCCTACAGGGAGAAATTGATTTTTCAAGTATGGGCAAATTTTTGGAAATTGATTTTCCATTTATCTCAATTAATAACTACATAGAGATTTGGAATATTGATTAACCCAGTATTTGAAGTCCAAAGATCTTGAAACTTTTACTGGAGACCAAGGGTATTAACAATAGTGTTCTGACCAAAATTGGAAATTTTGCAATTAACAGAAATGTGGGAAAGAATTCTTTAAGCATTTTGGTTACCTGAATTATGGAGAAATTTATATGGCTTTTCATACAAATCCAAGCGAACCACTGGACAGTATTACTCATGCTGGTTCTAACAAAATTTATTTGGGAATTTTTGGATAATTCTACTGGAAGTTATGGATTTTCTATGTTTGGATTGAATCTGGATTTATTTTTCTATTGGAAAATTCAAATAAAGGGGCTGGTCCCACTTCATTTGAATCGGACCAATCAGAACGGAGCCACACCGGGAGCCACGGGGTTATCCCGCGTTCTCACACCGGATCCTTGTCGACAACTGATCCCACGCGAGAGTGGTGTCGTTGACAGGTGGGACCCGCATCTTCGTCTACCTCTCGACGCGGTGGCGCCTCTCGCCGGAACCGCGGTGGTGCTTCGCCGGACTTAGGTTCGTCGACCTCCTTTCGGCCTCGCCGTGGCCGCTCAACCATAAAATCGACCGCGCAAGCCGAAGGTGGTGTCCAATCACGTCGGCGATGGCCGGATATAGCGGCGTGACGGTGACGGCGGAGCTAGGGGTTCAGCCTTCGTCCAAAATGCTCGGAAATGGCTCAATAGGCTCGGGAAGGTTCCTGGGAGCACCAGGAGGATATTTGGGGGTCAGATTGGGGGGGGGGGGGGACAGCGCCGGCAAAGCTAAGCTCGACGGTGAGGTACGGTTTTTCAACCGACGGCCATGAAAACTCAAAATCCGACCTCGTCTCTCGATGTCTTCCTCTCCGTTTTTGTGAGGTGATGCGCCAGGGGATCTAGGAGATAATACCTTATTGGATTGACAAAGCATCATATGTAGAAACGGAACTTAACTGGTAATCTATTGATATCGGTATGAACTGTTTTGGGGAAAACTTGAGATAAGGGAGCTAGGAAGCATGACAGTGGCTAAAACTTTAGAAGAAGCATCTAGGTACCTTTGCACACCTTATTGCTTCAAAGAGGGAGATGGAAACGTGCTTGAAGTGGTCTGTCCTCGTGGAACAGAAAGTTCCCCTAGCGGCCTTACCCGCGAGCGCCGAGGAAACTTCGAAATACCGCACATATAAGCAGGGAATCAAATAAATGACTGGATGGGAAGGAAGAGCAACTAGTTAAGCCACCTTTTGCTGTTGGAAGCACTGTGATTCCTTGCTTCGTTTGGCCAGCGCGTCAAGAACGGCGGCGGCGATGTGGTGCAGTGGCGGAAATGGAAAAACAGAGGCGAGTGCGTCGGTGTGTGCCCACTTCGACCGGGGGAGAGTTTATATAGCTCGGGGAGGAGTAGGAGGCACGCCATGAAGCAGGCAGACGAGCAGCTCCGTGGTGCCTTGCATGCGGCGCGGTGTCGAGCAAAGGAGCGCCAGAAAAAACGGCGTGCAGAGCAGCCCGAGTTTGTCCCACTGACTGGTGGGTCCCACGACCCTTATCCCTGCCCCTTCTCAGCAAACTTCAATTCCCTAACCAAACTTGGTCCAAAAATTTTAGATTTTTGTGGGGAGGATCAAATAAATATCTGGAATTTGATTCTGCAATTGGATTTTGACTTGGAGCAAGTTCCAATTGAATTTCAAATTTGAATTTGAATTTGGATGGAATTCAATGGGGTCACTGATTTAAATAGCAAATGAGTTTCAAAAATTTTGAAACTATGAGGATGAGTCAAGCAAGTAATGCTGACCATGATGGTGTGTACAAATCTTGAAGTTCAAATAAGCTGAACAACATTTAAAATTTGAATTCCTAATAGGGTCTGAATTTGCTAAGCGTCTCAAATAAAATAGCAAATGGGGTTCATAATTTATGGAACTTTGCAGGAAGTCTATTTGGAATATCAGTAAACCATAGAAAAATTTATGGCCCCTAAATTGAATAACTTTGACAGGGCAAAATATACAGTATTATATTCAATTTGCAATTAATTTGAATATATATTGGGTACTGCATATTAATTTGACCTAGGATCCTCCATTCAAATAATTCCAAACTTGAAGACAGGTCAAAAGAATTTATCTAAGATCATTGGTGAAGTCCATTCCTCATGTTAATAAAATTTAAGCATGAGTGGAATAAAAGATTTGATGAGATCAAGTTCATGTATCCCACCATAAGTTCATGTGCATAACCATGATGGATCTCCACTATGGTTGATAATAAACTTGTAGCTGAACTTAATATGAAGGAAAAAGTGGGATTTCACATTGATCTTCATTCTATAGTATCCACTACTTTCCATAGTCTTAGAGGAGTTTAGGGTGTAGAGAGGAGAGTCTCTAGTCCCAAGTCAAAATGTGGAAAGGAGTAGAGGGAATCTCTCTTCCCAATTCCAAATTGGGAAAGGTATAGCTCATGTATTCCTTCTTGTATTTGTGACTTTATTCATCATAAAGATGTTATGTTTAGTCTTCCATTATGCGTATGCTTGGATGAAGCGTTTCTTGTTTGATTGTGGAGTCCATGTATGTGGTAGGTATAGTCTTTATGATTGCATTATAATGATTTCATCTTATCATCATAAACCCCCACTATAGTCTAACTAATTATGATATGATTATGTTAATATGAATAACTATGCTTTTGTATCAACATTGGTTTCAATGATGATTTAATTAATTGCCTTAGGATGTCTTGGGCCTAGGCTCTTAAGGTATTTACTTAATATGTTAGAATGGTGCTAGGATACTTAAGTATCATTGAGTGTCTCTAGACCCACGGATTGAAGAGGTAGGTAGTAGGTGGTGACTGTCCTATCTATCCTTGGTAATCCTCCACGTTCAGCTATGCCACAGGCTCTTTGCGGTAATCATCCTAGTATTGCTAGGAATAAACCCGTGCCCGATGTGTTGAACAACATAGCATGGGAATTCAACATTAACATGATTTATATGTAATTGACTTAGGCTATGTATATGTACAATAGAAGCATTGTAGGAGTAACTCACTATTTCTTAGTCTAATCTCCCTTTAGGATCCATTTATCTCCCTTAGAATAGAATGCTCTTGTGTGTGTCACACTACCTCCAATTACCTATTATCCATCCTCACTAGAACCCTACCTAGAACATTATACCCCTTCCATTTGATAATTTCTACACTTCAACCTAGCATTCACTTGGGATAAAATAAATGACACCCTTGGAATACTCTTTTAAGGGGAAATGTGCCACCGAGAGTTTCCGTGCGCTTGAAGAATTCATTCTGTGATCCTAAGGAACCATCAACAAGTTTGGCACACTAGCCGGAGATGAATTGCTGGTGGTGCGTAAGAAATATCAACAGCGGCTACAACAACAATAATGGCAATGGAAATCAGTCACCCTTGAGGGAACTTGCCATTAGCCTACTCTAGATCAATGATGCTTTATCCAAGAAGTTGTCGGCTAATGACAAGACCCTAGAAAGCATCAATGCCAAGTTTTAAGACTTAGCTTCTGCATTCAAGAACTAGTTGAGCTTCAACAAGATGTTGGAAACCCAATTAGGTCAACTGGAGGCTATTGTCCCTCCATTGGAGAATGGGAAGATTCGGGGAAACCCGAGGCTTCCTTAGAGAATGTGAGTGCAACGACTACAAGACGGGGAAAGACCACTTGTGACTCGCCGTACCCCACTAAAGAATGGACAGTAATTGAGAAGAAGAAGGAAAAGGTTTCTCCAAGGAAGGGAGAAAAGCTCAGTGAGACAATGTCAAGCGAATTTGAGGATACTACCTTCATGCCATTGCCTCATAGAAATCGGAAGCCAACTATAGATAAAAAATTCAATCGCTTTATTGAGGTCTTCTAGAAGATCCACATCAATGTATCCTTGATAGATGCGATGCAAGTACACACTTATGCTCGCTATCTCAAGGATATATTGAACAACAAGCGACCTCTGTCCACCATAGAAGTTGTCAAGCTCGCTGAGGATTGCACTACTTCTATCCTCCACATGCTTTCAAAGAAAAAAGAAGGATCCAACATGACCCACTATATTTTACTCCATTGGCACACAACACATTGACAAGGAACATTGTGATCTTGGTGCAAGTGTTAATGTCATGCCAAATGTGGTCTTTGACAATCTGAACTTCACCACGCTGTCTCCAACACCAATGTTACTCATGGACTTTGTGGCATGACATGGATCCGTGGATCCATTCCCAGGTGTATCCAAGGGAATCCAACATCGATTCACGTGGGGATGGAACATGGGCCCACTTATCAATCACCCATAGGAAGCACAACCGAGGGGGGCTAGGACTAGGTCAGCCGAGCCCCCAGGTCGACTGACTTGGCCCTAGTGCCAAACTCAGTCAGCCTCCACGTGTTGGCTTCTCATGGCTCCGTGAAGGTGGTGAAGACTGATTCGTGCGCTAATTGTGACGGGAACCGCCTCTACCCCATGTATAAAAAGGGGGGGTGCCTCACTTCTCCCACACAACACTGAAGCATTCTCTCTTGTATTACACTAGTGCTCTCTTAGTCTTTAGTGGAGGTTAGGCTGTAGAGAGGAGCCTCTAGTCCCAAGTCTAAATTGGGAGAGGTATGACTCATGTATCTTTTCTTTCATTTGTGATATTATGCTTTATATTAATATCATTAGTCTTTACTTATTTATATACTTCGTTGAAGCATTTCTTATTTGGTTCTAGAGTCCATGTATGTGCTAGGTGTAGATGTCACTATCATCTAGTTATAATGCTCATATCTTGTTATCATAAACATCAAACACCACAACTATAGTATAATTAGGTATTAATATGATTATATTAATATGAGTAGTTTAGTGTTTTGTCTCAACATTGGTTTCAACGATGCTTAGGTTAGTCATCGCCTTAGGAAGGTACTTGTACTGCAGCTCTTAATATATTTACTTAGCATGTAAGCATGGTGCTTAGATCGTTGAGTAGCGTTGAATGTCTCGTAGACCCATGGTTTGTAGGGGTAGGCTGCAGGTGGTGACAGCCCTGGCCGTTATTTGTAATCCCCCACATTCGGCTACGTCGCAAGCTTGTGGCGGAATCATCCTGATATTGTCAGGAGTAAACCCGTGCCCTATATGTTGGACCACTAAGCCCTAGTACTCATCGTTAGCATACTCATATGTACACTATAGGTTATGTATCTAAATAGATAAAACACAGTAGGAGTAGCATCATCCCTAACTTGACATCCACTAGGACATTCTTACCATTTAGAGTAGTTTGCTTAGGTGTGTGTCACACTACCCCATTACGTCATTTACCCATCCTACTGGATCCCTCACTTGAACACCCTATTCTCTCCTTGATCTTGTCGCTCTTCCCATTTGCCTTCCTTTGGGATAAACAAACATGATACCCTAGGGAATACACTTGGGTGAAATGCTACAACGGTACTTCTCGTGCGCTTGCAGAAGTCATATTGCTTTGGCTTAGGTTAGCCTAGTGATTTTGTAGAACTAGTCCTTGCTGCTAGGATGAAATGTAGACGTTAAGAAATATAAACAGTCCCCACATTACAATAGTGCAATTTGTTGGACATGAAAGTCCGAGAATTTTCATAATTAATTCATTTGAGACATTTGCTTGGAAAATAAATTACTCCTATGTTGGGCATTGGAAAATTCCCAATTTTGTTCAAAGCCTTCACTAAAATGTCCTTGATTCCCAGTAAAAATTTCAAGTTCATTAGACTTCATTTACTAAGTCAATTAGTGTTATAATTCTCTATTAACTATGTCAATTATTGTTCATTGGAAAAAACATAGTAACAAGGACTACTAGCATGTACGGACCCACTGAGGTTTCACCGGTGGCGATGCCTCCAACTGAGCACATCCTAAACCAAGGGCCCCCTCTGCCATTCGGGTCCAAGGGAGTCCCGCCACTCATACAAATCCAATCTGATTCCCCTTCCCCGCTCTTCCAAATGGTCCGCGCAATACTAGCAATACCCTAATTAATCAGCTACGCTGCACCCATACTTGGCCTCGTGGTAGTACTGTTGTCCTAACTTATTATCGCATGAACCGGTCCTTAGATCCAAGACAAGTAAACCACCATAACATCCAACCCATCACCATACAATGCTTGCTTAGATCACCCATTACCATGTTACCATTAACCATGTTCATCAATGTACATTATCCAGAATCTCAATAATTTGTAATTAAGTAACTTGGTTGTTTTCCCATCCCAATTAATTTGAGCAAAGCCAAAAGGTAAAAAGCCCTTCCCGACTCTCTACTATGTGTTCCAAGCGACAAGGGAGGTTAAAGAAGTCTAGTAAACTTCCTATCATAGGAGTACCATCAAATTGACACAGGCATGCAAGTTTGAAAACAAAACATTTAAAAACTAAAATCAATATGTTCAAGGACACTTTTCTTGCTCCGACGGATGGGGTTGCTCAAGTGCTTCGAAGTCTTGGTTCTAGAAATCCTCATACACGACCTCTTGAGCATGTCCCTCTACTCGTGATCACGCATACAAGAAAATCAACACAATACACACATATTAATCAATATGCAATGACATGAATGCACGCAAAATTCAATAATTAATTAACTATGGTTGTTCATTATTTAGATGCAGCTAGTTCATACGTGTTCAAGCGAGTTTACGGGGGTTTTAGCGAGAATTATTGTTGCTTAAAATAAATCGATAGGTGCAACTACGATTAAATTCCGGTTATGAGATCTAATACATCGCTAAAATTTGTATCAGAAAATGTATCCTACCGTAGGTGCGGCGGCTTCAAAGATCGCGGGATGGAGGCGTATCGTAGACAAAGTAGACGGCGCAGCGGTCCTCCGGCGGCACGACGACGGTGGCATGACGATCTCCGGCGGATATCGGCTCCTTCTTCCTCTTCCTCTTCTTTCTCCCTTTTTGTCTCCTCTTTTTTCTCGCTAGCACGACCTCTGTTCCTTTTCTACCAGCGCAAGGTTTTTTTGGTGACGGAATCGCTTGTGTCAGAAAGAACGGAACCTATGGCTCCCTTTTATAGCCGGCGAGGACGCTAGTACCGACTCGATACCGCGGAAGAGGCCGACTCGGCCTGGTTCCGCCGGACCCGCAGCGTGCGCGTGGAACGCGCTGGACGCGCACGGGTGGCTCAAGCGCTCGGCCAGGCGCCAGCTCCCGCCGGAGCAACACTATTTGCCCAGATTGTTCTGGGTTGAAGCAAAGATCCCCCCAGAAACTTCAGGAAGTTTCTGGACCTCTTTTTTTTCTTTTTTCTAGATTTTATTTACAATTGTTTTTTTTCTGTTTATATTTATTTCCCATTATATATTTTATACTCTTATTCATTTTCCTTATTACCTACACACACACACACACACACACATATATATATATATCTTTTATCTTTTATTTTTCATCTCTTTTTTTGTACTAATGATTTATGCATGAAAATGCTATGGAATGCATGATGCTGAAAATTAGGGTGTTACAAACCTACCCCCCTTAAGGTGGATATCGCCCTCGAGATTTGATAGCGTGGAGAAAAGATGAGGGAATTCTGCCTTCACGTCTTCTTCACGTTCCCAAGTAGCTTCGACTTCCGTATTGTGGTTCCATTGCACTTTGCACCCATAGACTCTCTTATTTCTCGTGACTCTTTCTTGCACGTCCAAGATTTTCATAAGTTACTCAACATAGGACAAATCCTCCCGGAGTTCTAGTTCATCCATTGGCACCTGTTCTTCCGGCACTCTAAGACACTTCATGAGTTGAGACACGTGAAACACGTCAAGTACATAGGAGAGATACGCTGGCAGCTCAAGTCGATATGCTACCTCTTCTCGTTTCTCCAAAACCTTAAATGGCCCGATATAATGAGGTGCCAGCTTGCCTCTGACATTAAACTGCTTATGGCCTCACATAGGTGACACTTTGAGGTAAACGAAGTCTCCCACTTCAAATGCTAGGTCTCTCCGTCTATTATCCACATATCCTTTTTGTCTTGATTGGGCAGCCCTTAGATTTTCGGGGATTATTTGGACTTGTTTTTCAGCTTCTTGCAACGCATCAGGTCCAAACTCCCCTGTATCACTCCAAAACAAGGACGTCCTACACTTCCTTCCATATAGTGCTTCATATGGTGACATCTTCAAACTTGCTTGGTAACTGTTGTTATATGAGAATTCCGCATATGGTAAGCTTTTGTCCCAACTTTTGCCATGCTTTAAAGCACAAGCTCTTAACATGTCCTCTAAAATCTTATTCGTTCTCTCGGTTTGTCCATCAGTTTGAGGGTGATATGCCGAACTGAAATTCAACCTTGTAGCCAATGCTTCGTGCAATTTCTGCCAGAACCTAGAGGTGAATTGAGAACCTTGGTCCGAGACTATTTTCTTTGGAACTCCATGTCAGCACACAATATGCTGCATATATAAGTCTTCCAGTTGTATTGCGGTATACTTGATCTTGACAGGGATAAAGTGAGCTGACTTGGTTAACCGATCCACAATAACCCATACTAAGTCATAGCCAGACTGTGTACGCGGTAGTCCAACTATGAAATCCATTCCAATTCCCCCCACTTCCATTCTAGAATCTTCAATGGTTGGAATAGTCCAGCTAGCTTTGATGTTCCGCCTTGACTCGTTGGCATACGTCACACAAGGCTACATATTCGGCTATGTCCTTTTTCATGCTAGCCAGCCAATAACATGTCTTCAAGTCCTTGTACATCTTTGTACAACCAGGATGATTTGAGTAAGGTTAGTCATGTGCCTCCTTCAATATCGTTTCTTGGATATGCTTATCATAGGGCACAACAATCCTCTTTTTGAGCCATAGGGTACCATGCCCGTCCTCATCAAATCTGAATTCTCTCCCTTCTTGGGTCCCTTCCTTGATTTCCTGAATTTCCTCATCCTTGGTCTGACCTTCCCGAATTTCTTGCTCCAAGGTCGGGTTTAACTCCATTATTCCCATCTCATTCACAAATCCAAGGTTCAACCGTTCAAACTCCTTGCATAGCTCGGATGGCATCTCTCGAACTGTGAGTTGGTGGCTTACTCCTTTCTAACTCAAAGCATCGACCACTACATTAGACTTCCCTGGGTGATAGTTAATTCCCACATCATAATCCTTGATGAGCTCCAACCATCTTTGTTGTCTCAAATTCAGGTCCGTTTGCATGAATATGTACTTGAGGCTTTTGTGGTCCGTGTAAATCTCACATCTATGACACAGAATGTAATGTCTCCATATCTTCAAGGCATGCACTAGGGCTGCAAGTTCGAATTATGTGTAGGATAATTCTACTCATGTTTCATCAATTGTCTCGATGTGCGTAGGCTATCACTTGACCTTCTTGCATTAATACACATCCAAGTCCCTACCTCGATGCATCACAATAAATATCAAAACTTTTACTCACATTCGGCAAAACTAAGACCGGTGCAGTGGTTAACCTCTTCTTCAGCTCCTCAAAGCTGTCTTGACAAGCTGGAGTCCATTGGAATGCTTTCCCCTTCATTAACAGTTCCCTCATTGGCTTGACTATTTTGGAAAAGTCCTTGATGAACCGACAAAAATATTCAGCCATTTCAAGAAAACTCCTAATCTCCTTCACATTTTGTAACACTCTCATTTTCATGCATCATGCATTGCATAAGTTCATATACATGTTTAACATTAATCCGTATAAAAGTGAGCAAGTTTAAAATGAATTAGGAGCAAAATCGCAGTCAAAAGTTCTGAAAAGTGCGGACTAGTCCGTTTTTGGTGCGGACTAGTCTGGTTTCTCTCTGACCTCACTCGGACATGTCCGTTTTTGCTACGGACTAGTCCGTTTTTCTTTCTGTACTGTCTTTGGACTTGTCTGGTCCATTGCGTACTAGATCGGTATCCCAATTCCTTGAAATTTTGCCAAGTCCCTAGACTTGTCTGGACTTATCCAACATCTAGCGGACTTGTCCGTTTTCCTCTCTGTCTAAGTTCGGACCTGTCCGATTTGGTATACCTTCTACTTCCTCTTTCTCACGTGAATTCAACCCCGTTTCTCCAAATCCATGTCAATCTAGAAAAACCTATTTCTTTGGTTTTGCGAAGGGCGGACTAGTCCGATCCCAAGCGGACTAGTCCGGTTTGGCTGTCTGTTTTCTACTGAATTAAATCTAAATTGATTCGAATCAACTCCAAACCTATCCAAACTTGTTAAAACCATTAGAACTAGTTAGCAAACATTATTAACAACTCATTAACAAAATCTTACCTCACAATTGCATTATCATGCATATCATGTCATATTGAGTAACATATGAGCCTTTACTGATTATAATTCTTGTCCTGTATGTTTATCGCGCGGTTTAGACGGATTTGCACTTCATGGTGCTGCGGAGGACCTCTAGTACTAGGAAATTGAAGACTTTGACCCAAACAAAGCCCGAGAGCAAGGCAAGTGCCGTTGATCATATTGATCCTATTTTTACAATAAATGTTTTGTTTTCAAAACTGCATGCTTGTGTCAATTGATGGGAATTCCTATGATAAAAAGTTTACTAGTCTTGTTTAACCACCCTTGTCACCTGGAATACATGGTAGAGAGTCAGGAAGGTCTTTTTACTTTTTCCTTCGCTTAATTAATTGGGATGGGAAAACAACTATACCATTTAATTATGCATTAATGAGATCATGGTTAATATGACCTGGTAATGGGTGATCTAAGCAAGCGTGGTATGTTGATTGGGTTGGATGCTATGGTGGTTTCGCTTGCTTTAGATATAAGGGCCGATTCGTGGAGCGACCATCAGGAATCTATAGTGCCACTACAAGGCCAAGTATGTGTGCATCGTAGCTGATTAATTAGGGCATTGCTAGTATTGCGCGAATCGTTTTGTGCACCAAGGAACGGGAGTCGGATTGGATTTGGATTTGTGGCGGGGCTCCCTGGGATCTGAATGGCACAAGAGGGGGCCCTTGGTTGAATATGTGCTCAGTTGGAGGCATCACCACCGTTGAAACCTCAGTGGGTCCATACATGCTAGTAGTCCCTTTGTAAAGGCTATTTTGTGATCTCTTGGCCACACACCTAAGCAAGTGTCAAACGGCATAATAGAGGTTCCATAGTAATCGAAAGGTGATGAAATCATGAACACGTGGGTAAAGTGGTACAACCTCTGCAGAGTGTCTTAAAAACTATCACGATAGTTGTGCTCCAGGTCATGAGCAACCTGGACCCTCACATGATTAGAGGGAAACTTGGGATTTGGATGCTTTGGTTATGGTTTGGTACTGGTTATGGATGATAATATGGTTATGGCTGGTTGTGGATTGAGTTATGGTATTGGATATGGTTAATGGTAATGGTGATGGATATGGAATATGGACTTATACTATGATAATCATTATGGTATATGATGGGTTTACTTCACATACATATAATACACTGCTTTTCAAATGTTTTAATGTACTTTTCAGCACTTAGACTTTATTATATTCATCATTTGTATCAGCTACATGTCATACTTTTGACACTTTCTGAGTACGCCATGTACTCACCCTTGCTATTCCCCCACCAACAGTTGCAAGTCAGATTCGGGAGTATAACGTTGATAATGTGGTGTTCTAGGCTGTGTCTGCCGTCAGCTTGCCTGTGGTTTGATTGGAGCTACGCCATATCCCTTTTGCTTAGCTGCATAGTTATTTTATCAGATGATTTCCGCTGCATTAGTTCAAACTTGTCATAAATATTTATTAGAGCTTGAATTTGAGGATATTCTAGATTGTGTAATAAAAGTTCTTAATTAATCTTGTTCTGTGGTAATTTTCTTTATATCCTTTTGTGAATGTACTTTTGTATGTGTGTTGAACATCTTGGGCAGACATATGCGTTACGCTTGGTTCATTTTCCGGAACCGGGTGTCACAAATTGGTATCAGAGCCACAGGTTGACCGTAGGACACAACCTAGATAGAATGGACACTTTAGAGCACATAGGAACACTCAGTAATTTATGTGTTTTTGTTTAGCGTGCTGATTGCTATTTATTGCTTCTTGTGTGCTTAGTAGAGGGTTGTGGGATGCTTTAGCATTGCCATGTCCATATAGGATTGCATAGTTAGTTGTTTCATTTTATATACCTTGATGCATATAGTTGGGGACATTTTCTAAATTCTTATCTCTTTCTTTGCTTCAGATGGTGAGGACTCACAACCTGAGGGATGCCAATGATGAGAAGGAGAACAATGGGGCAACTCAGAACAACAATCGAAAAGGACCTGCCCAGGTAGCTATTAATCTTGAGCGGCTTTTGGCCATGCAGAACCGGCTCATGCAGACCATGATACAGACTATGGGGCAACTGCAGGCTGGCAACAACAACAATCAGCCCCACATGCCTCCACCGCCGCCACCCCCACCTCCTCATAACCGATTGGGAGAGTTCATGAGAACCAGACCGCCGACTTTTGCTCAAGCTGCTGACCCTATGGACGCCAACAATTGGTTCATGTCCGTCAAGATGAAACTTGCAATAGTCCAATGCAGTGACCGGGAGAAGGTGCTATTCGCATCTCATCAATTTGTTGGAGCAGCTGCTGATTGGTGGGACTCTTTATGCAACGCCTATGAAAATAAAAAGAGGATTACTTGGGCTGAGTTCAAGGAGAGCTTTCATTCTCATTATGTGCCAGAAGGTGTTATGATATTGAAGAGGCAAGAGTTTGAAAACTTGAGGCATGGAAGATCGAGTGTGAGTGAATATCTCAATAAGTTCACTTAACTTTTGAGGTATGCCCCTGAAGATGTCAGCCGGGACAGCCGAAAGCAATACTTGTTCATGTGGGGCTTGAGCAATGATATCCATGTACAATTGCTCAACAGTGATTATGCAAACTTCCAAAAGCTAGTGGATAAAGAAATTGTGGTTGAGAATAAATTCCGTGGGGTGGAGCTAGATAACAAGGGTAAGGCGCCATATCAGGGACAACAACAATTAAGTAATGTGTGCCCTCGCTTTGCACCACCTAATGCGCCTTATTACAGCTCTTCTGCTCCTGTACAACGCCCTGGTTATGCACAGCGCCCAGCTCAGTTTGTGCAGCAACGCACTGTCATGCAAGCACCTAGGCCTCCAATGCCTTATTGTGATGCCTGGTTCCGAAAAATGAACCAAACTAACGCATATATGTGCCCACGATGTTCAACACACATACACGAGTGCAATCACAAAAGAGTATATAGAAAATTACCACAAGACAAGATTAATTAACCAAATTTTATTACACAAACCATATTATCCTTGAATACAACCTCTAATGAATATTTATGACAAGTTCAACTAATGCAGCAGAAATAAACTAATTAAGCAACTAAGCAAACTAAGCATAAGGGATAGCGCAGCTCCAATAACACCACAGGCAAAGCTGACGGTAGACACGGCCTAGAACTCCGCATTATTGCCATTAAACTCCCAATCCTGGCCTGCAACTGTTGGGGGGGGGGGGGTTGCAAGGGTGAATACATGTCGTACTCGGCAAGTGTGGAAAGTATGACATGTGGTTGATTCAAATGACGACAATAATAATGGCAAAGTGCTGAAAAGTACATTAAAACATTTGAAAAGTAATATATTACATGTATGTGAAATAAACCCATCATAATCATAAGTAATATCATAATACCAGTCTGAATTCACTACCATCATCAATAATTCCAGATTTCACCATTGCCTAAAACCATATTCAATACCAGAAATTAATCCATACCCATAATACTGACCATAACCATCCAAAATACCATCCCAAATACCATCCCAATACTAAGTTTCCTCTAATCATGGAAGTTGTCCAGGTGCTCATAACCGGGAGCACGGCTATCATGATAGTTTTATTTAACTCTGCAGAGTTTGTACCACTTTATCCACGTGTTTGTGATTTCATCACCTTTCGGTGACTAAGAACCTCCCTTATGCCCTTGACCCGTCGGTCACATTACACACTTCCGTCGGTGCGTGGCCAAGAGATCACAAAGTAGCCTTTACAAAGGGATTACTAGCCTATTTAGACCCCACTGAGGTTTCACCGGTGGCGATGCCTCCAACTGAGCACATCTTCAACCAAGGGCTCCCTCTTGAGCCATTCGGATCCCAGGGTAGTCCCACCAATCATCAACAAACCCAATCTGACTACCCCTTCCCCGAGCATCCAAAATGGTCCAAACAGCACTAGCAAAGCCCTAATTAATCTGCTACGCCGCACCCATACTTGGCCTCATGGTGGCACTGTAGTCCTGGCTTATTCTCGCGTGAACCGGTCCTTAGATCTAAAGCAAGAAAACCACCATAACATCCAACCCATCCACATACCAGGCTTGCTTAGATCACCCATTACCATACCATATTTAACCAGTTCATGTCAACCATAATCTCATCCATGCATAATTAAATTGAACAGTATAGTTGTTTTCCCATCCCAGTTGATTAAGCGAAGAAAAAGGTAAAAACCCTTCCCGACTCTCTACCATATATTCCAGGTGACAAGGGTGGTCAAAAAAACTAGTAAACTTCCTATAATAGGATTCCCATCAATTTGACACAAGAATGCAATTTATAAACAAAACATTTATTTTAAAAATAGGATCAATATGCTTCAAGGACACTTGCCTTGCTCTTGCTGTTGATTAGGGTCAAAGCCTTCAAACTCTTGGTGTTGTAGATCCTCCGTGGCACTATCTAGCGCAAATCCGTCTAGTCCGCACCATAAACATACAAGACATGAAACACAATCAAAAAGTGCACAAATATTACTCAATATGACATGACATGCATGATTTATGCAAATGCAAGGTAGAACTTGTTAATTGATTGCTTTTAATGTTCACTAACTAGTTCTAATAGCTTTTAACAAGGGTTTGGATTCGATTAGATCAAATTTTAGAATTAATTCAACCCAATTTAACCAGGAAGATCAGACTAGTCCGCTAGGGACCGGACAAGTCCGCCATCTGCGAGATCAGCAGATTAGGGTTTTCTAGATCGACGTGAATTTGGAGATTAGGGGTTGAATTCACATAAGGAAAAGATAATAGAAGGTATACCAGGTGTTTAGAACTCCAATGAATCAAGAAACTTGGAGGTAACACTTGGATCTTGGTGATCTAGGGTTGGTGATAAACTTGGAGATGAATTGGTGGTGAAGGACGAAACTTGGTGGAGATCTTGATCCTCTTTCGTTTCCTCCTCTTCTTCTTCTAGCTTGGGATCTTCTCCTCCCTCCTTGATGGCGGCTCCCCACGAACTAGGGTTTGGGTGGGTGAAAAAGTGGCAAATAGATGTCAATCCAAGGGGTGGGGTTGTTTATATAGAGGTGGAGGCTAGGGTTAGATGGATTTCGAGTTTGGGATGAGTAGAGGCCGGTTTAGAGTCCCTCATGGACTCTAAAAGAGTTAGGCATGACGTCCCTAGGCCCACTTAACGTGAAACCCAAGAAACAAGTCATAAATCAAAAGATCAACTCCGAGTCCGAAATATCAGACAAGTCCGGACAGGATCGGACTAGTCCAAAGTCGTCCAGAGAGGAAATGGGACAAGTCTGGTCAAACATCGGACAAGTCCGACTTTAAACAGAGAAGAAAACGAACAAGTCCGCTGGAACACCGGACTAGTCCGGAAAAGTCCAAGGACTTAGCATTTTTTCAAGGATTCATGGAATATCGAACTAGTCCGCACAAAATCGGACTAGTCCGCACTTTCCTGCATTTTAAGTGCAGTTTTGCTCCAAATCAATTTTAAATGCTCCGAATCAATTTTAAACTCGTTCCTCTTGATGTGGGTTAATGTTAAACATGTTTATGAGTGTATGTAGGGCACGATGCATGAAAATGAGGGTGTTACAAACCTACCCCCCTTAAAATGAATCTCGCCCTCGAGATTCGACGCGGAAGAGAAGAGATAGGGGGATTCCTTCTTGATATCATCCTCCAATTGCCACGTCGCTTCTTTTTCTGTGTGGTGCTTCCATTGACCTTTACACCATCTAATAACCTTGTTCCTTGTGACTCTCTCCTTGGTTTCCATGATTTTGATCGGTTGCTCGGCATAAGTCAAATCTTCCTATAGCTCCAATCCTTCCATTGGCACTTGTTCTTCCAGTACCCTCAAGCACTTCTTGAGCTGGGAAACGTGAAAGATATCATGTACGTCCGAAAGATGAGCTGGCATCTCCAACTGATACGCTACTTCTCCTCTTTTGTCCAAAATCTTGAATGGTCCAATATAACGAGGTGCTAGCTTTCCTCTTATGTTAAACCTCTTATGACCCCGCATTGGTGACACCTTGAGGTAAACAAAATCTCCCACTTCAAAGGCTAGTTTCCTTCTCCTATTGTCCGCATAGCCTTTTTGCCTTGATTGGGCAGCCCTCAAGTTTTCACGAATTATTTGGACTTGCTTTTCGACTTCTTGCAACACATTTGGACCAAATACTTGAGTTTCTCCTACCTCATTCCAGAACAAAGGTGTCCTACACTTCCTCCCATACAGCGCTTCATATGGTGACATTTTCAAACTTGCCTAGTAACTATTGTTGTATGAAAATTTTGCGTATGGCAAGCTTTTGTCCCAACTTTTCCCATGCTTTAAAGCACAAGCTCTTAACATGTCCTCCAAAATCTGATTGGTCCTCTCGGTTTGCCCATCCGTTTGAGGATGATATGCTGAACTAAAATTCAACCTTGTTCCCAATGCTTCATGCAATTCTTGCCAAAATTTGCAGGTAAATTGTGAACCTCTATCTGAAACTATCTTCTTAGGGACTCCATGTCAACACACAATATGCTCCATGTATATTTCGGCCAATCGTGCAGCTGTATATTTGGTCTTCGAAGGGACAAAATGAGCTGACTTGGTTAAGCGATCCACAATTACCCAAATTGAGTCATACCCGGACTGAGTATGTGGTAACCCAACTATGAAGTCCATTCCAATTTCTTCCCACTTCCATTCCGGAATAATTCAACAGTTGTAATAATCCGGCTGGCCTTTGATGTTCCGCCTTCACTCGTTGGCACACATCACACAATGCCACATATTCAGCTATGTCCTTCTTCATGCTATCCCACCAATAGCAAGTCTTCAAGTCTTTGTACATCTTTGTACAACCAGGGTGAATTGAGTAACATGAGTCATTTGCCTCCTTTAATATTGTCTCCCGAATATGCTTTACATTAGGCACAACGATCCTCTTTCCAAGCCATAAGGTACCACGTTCATCCTCATCAAATCTGAATTCTCTCCCTTCCTCGATCCTTTCCTTGATTTCCTTGATCTCCGCGTCCGCGGTTTGGGCCTCTCGAATTTCTTGCTCCAAGTTTGGGTTTAACTCCATCATCTCCATCTCATTTACAAACCCAATGTTCAACCGTTCAAACTCCTTGCATAACTCGAATGGTAACTCTCGAACTGTGAGTTGGTGACTTACTCCCTTTCTACTCAAAGCATCGGCCACTACATTGGCTTTTCCTGGATGATAGTTGATCCCCAAATCATAATCTTTGATGAGCTCCAACCATCTTCGTTGCCTCAAGTTCAGATCCGTTTGCGTGAAAATATACTTAAGACTCTTGTGATCTGTATAAATGTCACACCTATGTCCAAGAATATAGTGCCTCCAAATCTTCAATGCGTGTACCACGACTGCAAGTTCTAAATCATGTGTGGGGTAATTCTGTTCATGTTTCTTCAATTGTCCTGATGCATTGGCGACCACTTGACCTTCTTGCATCAATACACATCCAAGCCCTTGTCTCGATGCGTCGCAATAAATATCAAAACTCTTGCTCACATCCGGCAATACCAAAACTAGGGTTGTTGTCAACCTCTTCTTTAATTCCTCAAAACTATTCTGACAAGCTTTAGTCCATTGGAACGCCTTTCCCTTCATTAGCGACTCCGTCATAGGCTTGGCTATCTTGGAAAAGTCCTTGATGAATCTATGATAATATCCAGCCATTCCAAGAAAACTCCTTATTTCCTTGACATTTTGTGGCGGTTCCCACTTCAACACGTCTCTCACTTTTTCGGGGTCAACCGATACTCCTCCTCCTGAGATGATATGACCTAAAAATGATACCTCTCTCAACCAAAATAGACACTTGTTGAACTTGGCATACAATTGATGCTCCCTCAATTTCTGCAATGTAAGCCTCAAGTGTTCCTCATGTTCTTTCTCATCCTTCGAGAAGATCATAATGTCATCAATAAACACCATGACGAACTTGTCCAAGTACTCCATGAAGACCTTATTCATGAGGTACATAAAGTAGGCAGGCGCATTTGTCAATCCAAATGACATCACGGTGTACTCATAAGATCCATACTGTGTCCTAAAAGCTGTCTTGGGTATGTCCGATGGTCTAATCTTCATTTGAAAGTATCCCGACCTCAAGTCAATCTTAGAGAAGACACAAGCACCCTTCATCTGATCAAACAAGTCCTCTATACGTGGCAAGGTGTACTTGTTCTTGATTGTTACCTCGTTGAGAGCTCGGTAATCTACGCACATCCTTTGGGATCCATCCTTCTTGTCCACAAACAGCACGGGCGCTCCCCAAGGTGAAGAACTAGGGCGAATAAAACCTTTCTCTAGTTTCTCCTGAATTTGCTTCTTGAGCTCCGCTAATTCCATAGGAGGTATCCTATATGGCCTCTTAGCTATAGGTGCAGTTCCATATATTAAATCAATAACAAACTCAATGTCTCGATCAGGTTGCATACCTGGCAACTCGTCCGAAAAAACATCCAAAAATTCACACACCACCGGAATCTCCTCAATTGCGGCACCGTCCATATAATTCAGCTCCAATTGCTTTGGTGCGATTTGAGATGCTTCAAATTCTATGGTGATCCCCTCTTCATTGGTCAACTTCATCGTCTTCGTGGCACACTCAATAACTCCATTGTGCTTCCTCAACCAGTCCATACCAAGTATAATGTCCAACCCTTGAGAATCCAAAACAATGAGGTTGGCCGAGATGTCTACCCCCCTTATTCTAAGGCTTACTTTTGGACATACTATATTTGTCCTCATCTCTCCTCCAGGAGACTTAACCAATAGAGTAAACTTCATATGAGAGATAGGCAAACTATACTTGGCAACATACTTCGATGCAATGAATGAATGTGATGCTCCAGAATCAAATAACATAGTCACGGGGTTGGAGTTGGCGAGAAACATACCAATGACCACGTCATCCGCTTGTTGAGCATCCTCCGTAGGGACATGGTTCACGTTGCCACGAGCAAAATTCTGCTGTCCACGGTTCCCTTGTGGCTGTCCTCCATCGGGTCTTGGGTTTTGCCTCGGCACATTGCTTCCTTGAACAAGGCCTGACTTAGGACATTGATGCGCAAAGTGTCTAGCTTCTCCACAAGTATAACACTTCTTAACTCCACCAGAATTATTGGGACGAGCTTGGTTTTGAGCACTTGCAGCAGGAAAATTAGCACGAGGCGCATAAGGCATTGGAGGCCTAGGTGTTTGCATGACAGGGCGTTGCTGCACAAACTGAGTTGGGCGTGGTGCATAACCAGAGCGTTGAGCAGGAATAGAAGAGCTGAAATAGGGCGCATTGGATGGTGCAAGGCGAGGGCGCACATTACTTCCTTGTTGCTGTCCTTGATATGGCACCTTCCTCTTGTTTTCTTGCTCCATCTCACGGATCTTGTTCTCAACCACAATTGCTTTGTCCAGGAGCTTCTGAAAAATTGCATAGTCACAATTGAGCAATTGTACTTGGATCTCATTGTTCAAGCCCCTCATGAACAAGTATTGCTTGCGGCTGTCCCGACTAACATCCTCAGCCGCGTACCTTGAGAGTTGAATGAATTTATTGAGATATTCACTCACACTTGATCTTACTTGCCTTAAATTCTCAAATTATTGCCTCTTCAAGATCATAACACCTTCGGGCACATAATGAAAACGAAAATTCTCCTAGAATTCGGCCCAAGTGATCCTCTCTTGATTCTCATTAGCATTGCAATAAGCATCGCACCAATCCGCAGCTGCTCCAACAAGTTGATGAGAAGCAAATAGCACCTTCTCCCGGTCATTGCATTGGACAATAGCTAACTTTTTCTCCACGGACTTGAGCCAATCATCTGCATCCATAGGGTCGGCAGCTTGAGCAAAGGTTGGTGGCCTAGTCCTCATAAACTCTCCCAATCGGTTATGAGGAGGCAGGGGTGGCGGTGGAGGCATGTGGGGCTGATTGTTGATATTGCCGGCCTGCAGCTGTCCCATTGTTTGTATCACGGTCTGCATGAGCTGGTTTTGCATAGCCAATAGCTGCTCAATGTTGATAGCTCCCTGAGTAGATCCTTGTCCGATGTTGTTATGAGGCACTCCATTGTTCTCGTCCTCATCATTGCCATCCCTCTGGTTGTGAGTCCTCACCATCTGAATAAAAGCAATAGGTAAGAATTAGAAAACGTCCCCAACTATATGCATCAAGGGATATGAAGCTAACCAACTACCTATACTAGCCTAGGTGGACATGGCAATGCTAAGGCATCCCATAATCCTCTATTAAGCACACAAGCAACAATATATAGCAAACAACACACCAAACAAAATACATCGATTCCTGAGTGCTCCTATGTGCTCTAAAGTGTCCATTCTATCGAGGCTACATCCTACGGTCAACCTGTGGCTCTGATACCAAATCTGTGACGCCCGGTTCCGAAAAATGAACCAAGCTAACGCATATGTGTGCCCAGGAGTTCAACTCACATACACGAGTGCAATCACAAAAGAGTATACAGAAAATTACCGAAAGACAAGATTAATTAACCAAATTTTATTACACAAACCATATTATCCTCGAATACAACCTCTAATGAATATTTATGACAAGTTCAACTAATGAAGCGGAAATAAACTAATTAAGCAACTAAGCAAACTAAGCATAAGGGATAGCGCAGCTCCAATAACACCACAGGCAAAGCTGACGGTAGACAAAGCCTAGAACTCCGCATTATCGCCATTAAACTCCCAATCCTGACCTGCAATTATTGGGGGGGATTGCAAGGGTGAGTACATGTCGTACTCAGCAAGCGTGGAAAGTATGACATGTGGCTGATTCAAATGATGACAATAATAATGGCAAAGTGCTGAAAAGTAGATTAAAACATTTGAAAAGTAATATATTACATGTATGTGAAATAAACCCTTCATAATCATAAGTAATATCATAATAAAAGTCTGAATTCACTACCATCATCAATAATTTCAGATTTCACCATTTCCAAAAACCATATTCAATACCAGAAATTAATCCATAACCATAATACTGACCATAACCATCCCAAATACCATCCCAAATACCATCCGAGTACTAAGTTTCCTCTAATCATGGAAGTTGTCTAGGTGCTCATAACCGGGAGCACGGCTATCATGATAGTTTTATTTAAATCTGCAGAGTTTGTACCACTTTACCCACGTGTTTGTGATTTCATCACCTTTCGGTGACTAAGAACCTCCCTTATGCCCGTGACCCGTCGGTCACAATACACACTTCCGTCGGTGCGTGGCCAAGAGATCAGAAAGTAGCCTTTACAAAGGGATTACTAGCCTATTTAGACCCCACTGAGGTTTCACCGGTGGCGATGCCTCCAACTGAGCACATATTCAACCAAGGGGCCCCTCTTGAGCCATTCAGATCCCAGGGTAGTCCCACCAATCATCAACAAACCCAATCCGACTACCCCTTCCCCGAGCATCCACAATGGTCCAAACAGCACTAGCAAAGCCCTAATTAATCAGCTACGCCACACCCATACTTGGCCTCATGGTGGCACTGTAGTCCTGGCTTATTCTCGCATGAACCGGTCCTTAGATCTAAAGCAAGCAAACCACCATAACATCCAACCCATCCACATACCAGGCTTGCTTAGATCACCTATTACCATACCATATTTAACCAGTTCATGTCAACCATAATCTCATCCATGCATAATTAAATTAAAGGATATAGTTGTTTTCCCATCCCAGTTGATTAAGCGAAGCAAAAGGTAAAAACCCTTCTCGACTCTCTACCATATATTCCAGGTGACAAGGTTAGTCAACAAAACTAGTAAACTTCCTATCATAGGATTCCCATCAATTTGACACAAGCATGCAATTTATAAACAAAACATTTATTTTAAAAACAGGATCAATATGCTTCAAGGACACTTGCCTTGCTCTTGCTGTTGATTAGGGTCAAAGCCTTCAAACTCTTGGTGTTGTAGATCCTCCGCGGCACTTTCTAGCGCAAATCCATCTAATCCGCACCATAAACATACAAGACAAGAAACACAATCAAAAAGTGCACAAATATTACTCAATATGACATGACATGCATGATTTATGCAAATGCAAGGTAGAACTTGTTAATTGATTGCTTTTAATGATAACTAACTAGTTCTAATTGCTTTTAACAAGTTTATACAGGTTTGGATTCGATTATATCAAATTTTAGAATTAATTCAAACCAATTTAACCAGGAAGATCGGACTAGTCCGCTAGGGACCGGACAAGTCGGCCCTCTGCGAGATCAGCAGATTAGGATTTTCTAGATCGACGTGAATTTTGAGATTAGGGGTTGAATTCACGTAAGGAAAAGATAATAGAAGGTATACCAGGTGTTTAGAACTCTAACGAATCAATACACTTGGAGGTAACACTTGGATCTTGGTGATCTAGGGTTGGTGATGAACTTGGAGATGAATTGGTGGTGAAGGACGAAAATTGGTGGAGATCTTGATCCTCTTTCGTTTCCTCCTCTTCTTCTTATTGCTTGGGATCTTCTCCTCCCTCCTTGATGGCGGCTCCCCACGAACTAGGGTTTGGGTGGGTGGAAAATTGGCAAATAGATGTCAATCCAAGGGGTGGGGCTGTTTATATAGAGGTGGAGGCTAGGGTTAGATGGATTTCGAGTTTGGGATGAGTAGAGGCCGGTTTAGAGTCCCTCATGGGCTCTAAAAGAGTTAGGCACGACGTCCCTAGGCCCACTTAATGTGAAACCCAAGAAACAAGTCGTAAAACAAAAGATCAACTCGGAGTCGCGAAATATCGGACAAGTCCGGACAGGATCGGACTAGTCCGAAGTCGTCCAGAGAGGAAATCGGACAAGTCTGGCCAAACATCGGACAAGTCCGACTTTAAACAGAGAGGAAAACAGACAAGTCCGCTGGAACACCAGACTAGTCCGGAAAACTCCAAGGACTTAGCAATTTTTCAAGGATTCATGGAATATCGGACTAGTCCGCACAAAATCGGACAAGTCCAAAAGTTCCCAGAGCCAAAATCGGACTACTCCGCAGCAAAAACGGACAAGTCCGTTTTTAGTCAGAGAGAAATCGGACTAGTCCTCAGCAAAATCGGACTAGTCCGCACTTTCCTGCATTTTAAGTGTGGTTTTGCTCCAAATCAATTTTAAATGCTCCGAATCAATTTTAAACTCGTTTCTCTTTATGTGGGTTAATGTTAAACATGTATATGAGTGTATGTAGGGCATGATGCATGAAAATGAGGGTGTTACACTTATGCACCTTGTGCCAACTTTCCTGGTGCAAATGTTTAGAATCAAGTTTGTCCCAATAATTTCGGTGCAGTTAGGAAGTGCTATACATGTGGAGAAGCAGGACATTTTGCATCTCAATGTCCTAAGTCAGGTCTTGGTCAAGGAAGCAATGCTCCAAGACAAAACCAAAGACCCAATGGAGGATAGCCGCAAGGGAACCATGGACAACAGAATTTTGCTCGTGGCAACGTGAACCATGTCTCTACGGAGGAAGCTCAACAGGCGGATGACGTGGTGATAGGTATGTTTCTTGCAAACTCCAACCCGACGACTATGTTATTTGATTCTAGAGCATCGCATTCATTCATTGCATCAAAATATGTTGCCAAGTATAGTTTGCCTATCTCTCATATAAAGTATACTCTATTAATTAAGTCTCCTGGAGGAGAGATGAGGACAAATATAGTATGTCCAAAAGTAAGCCTTAGAATAAGGAGGTAGACTTCTTTGCCAACCTCATTGTTTTGGATTCTCAAGGATTGGACATTATGCTGGGTACGGACTGGTTGAGGAAGCACAATAGAGTCATTGAATGTGCCACAAAGACGGTGAAGTTGATGAATGAGGAAGGTGTCATGATCGAGTTTGAAGCATCTCAACATGCACTGAAGCAATTGGAGCTGAATCACATGGACGGTGCCACAATTGAGGAGATTCCAATGGTGTGTGAATTCTTGGACGTGTTTCCGTATGAGTTCCCAGGTATGCCACCTGATCGCAACATTGAGTTTGTTATTGAATTAATACCTGGAACTGCACCTATATCTAATGGGCCATATAGGATGCCTCCTAAGGAGCTAGCGAAGCTCAAGAAGTAGATTCAAGAGCAACTAGAGAAGGGTTTTATTCGCCCAGGCTCAACACCTTGGGGAGTGCCCGTTCTTTTCGTGGATAATAAGGATGGATCACGAAGGATGTGTGTGGATTACCGAGCTCTCAATAAGGTGACAATCAAGAACAAGTATACTTTGCCCCACATCGAAGACTTGTTTGATCATATGAAGGGTGCTTGTGTCTCCTCCAAGATTGATTTGAGCTCGGGATACTTTCAAATGAAGATTAGACCATCGGATATACCCAAAATAGCTTTTCGAACACAATATGGATCTTATGAGTACACCGTGATGTCCTTTGGGTTGACAAACACACCTGCCTATTTTATTTACCTCATGAATAAGGTCTTTATGGAGTACCTGGAAAAGTTTGTGGTGGTGTTCATTGATGATATTATGATCTACTCAAAGAGTGAAGAGGAACATGAGGAACACTTGAGGCTTACGTTGTAGAAATTGAGGGAACATCAATTGTATGCCAAGTTCAGCAAGTGCCAGTTTTGGTTGAAAGAGGTGTCATTTTTGGATAATATAATCTCAGGAGGAGGAGTATCGGTTGACCCAGGAAAGGTGAGGGATGTGTTGAAATGGGAACCGCCCCAGAATGTGAAGGAAATAAAGAGTTTCCTTGGGATGGCTGGATATTACCATTGTTTCATCAAGGATTTCTCCAAAATAGCCAAGCCCGTGACATAATTATTAATGAAGTGGAAAGTGTTTTAATGGACTCAAGCTTTTCAGGACAGTTTTGAGGAGCTTAAGAAGAGGTTGACAACAGCACCTGTTTTTGTATTGTTGGATGTGAGTAAAAGTTTTGATATCTATTGTGATGCCTCAAGGCAGGGACTTGGATGTGTGCTCATGCAAGAAGGTCAAGTAGTAGCCTATGCATCAAGCCAATTGAAGAAACATGAGCAGAATTATCCAACGCATGATTTGGAACTTGCAGCCTTGGTACGCGCATTGAAGATTTAGAGACACTATATCCTTGGACATAGGTGTGAAATTTATACGGATCATAAGAGTTTCAAGTACATATTCACGGGACCTGAATTTGAGGCAACGAAGATGGTTGGAGCTCATCAAGGATTATGATGTGGGAATCAATTATCACCGGGGGAAGGCTAATGTCGTGGCCGATGCATTGAGTAGAAAAGGAGTAAGTCACCAACTTACGCTTCGAGAATTGCCATCCGAGTTAAGTAAGGAGTTTGAACGGTTGAATCTTGGATTTGTAAATGAGATGGGGATAATGGAATTAAATCCGAACTTGGAACAAGAAATTCGAGAAGCGGAAACAAAGGATGAGGAAATCCAAGAAATCAAGGAAAGAACCCAAGAGGGAAGAGAATTCAGGTTTGATGAGGATGACCATGGTACCTTATGGCCTGGTAAAAGGATTCTCGTGCCTAATGTGAAGCATATTCAGGAGACAATATTAAAAGAGGGACATGACTCACCATACTTGATTCATCCCGGTTGTACGAAGATGTATAAAGATTTGAAGACATGTTATTGGTGGGCTAGCATGAAAAAGGACATAGCTGAAATGTAGCGTTGTGTGATGGGTGCCAACGAGTGAAGGCAGAACACCAAAGGCCAGCTGGATTATTGCAGCCATTGATGATTCCAGAATGGAAGTGGGAAAAAATCGGGATGGACTCTATAGTTGGTTTACCGCGTACCCAGTCCGCTTATGACTCCATATGGGTAGTCGTGGATCGGTTAACTAAGTTAGCTTACTTTATTCATGTCAAGACCACCTTTAATGGGGAGAAGTTGGCTGAACTGTATATGGGAAGAATAGTATGTTTGCATGGAGTTCCAAAGATGATAGTGTCAAATAGAGGTTCTCAATTTACCTCCAGGTTTTGGCAGAAATTGCATGAAGCATTGGGGACAAGGTTGAATTTTATCTTAGCATATTACCCTCAAACAGATGGACAAACTGAGAGGACCAATCAGATTTTAGAGGATATGTTAAGAGCTTGTGCCTTGAGGCATGGAAGAAGTTGGGACAAGAGCTTGTCGTATGCGGAATTCTCATATAACGATAGTTACCAAGCAAGCTTGAAAATGTCACCCTATGAAGAACTATATGGGAGGAAGTGCAGGACACCATTATTTTGGAATGAGCCAGGAGAGAGCCGAGTGTTTGGACCTGACATGCTGCAAGAAGCTGAGAAACAAGTCCAGATTATTCGTGAAAACTTGAGGGATGCTCAATCAACACAAAAAGGCTATGCAGACAATAGGAGAAGGAAACTAGCCTTTGAAGTAGGAGATTTTGTTTACCTCAAGGTGTCACCAATGAGAGGTCATAAGAGATTCAACATAAGAGGCAAGCTAGCACCTCGATACATTGGACCATTCAAGATTTTTGACAAAAGAGGAGAAGTAACATATAAGTTGGAGATGCCAGCTCATCTTTTAGATGTGCATGATGTGTTTCATGTTTCCGAGCTCAAGAAGTGTTTAAGGGTACCAGAAGAACAAGTGCCAATGGAATGATTGGAATTAGAAGCAGACCTGACTTATGCCAAGAAACTGTTCAAGATCCTGGAAACCAAGGAGAGAGTCACAATAAACAAGATTATTAGATGCTGTAAAGTTCAATCGAAGCATCACAAAGAATCAGAGGCAACTTGGGAGCTGGAAGATGATCTCAAGAAGGATTTTCCCTATCTCTTTCCTTCTACGTCGAATCTCGAGGGCGGGATTCATTTTAAGGGGGGTAGGTTTGTAACACCCTCATTTTCATGTATCATGCATTGCATATGTTCATATACATGTTTAACATTAATCCATATAAAAATGAGTAAGTCTAAAATGAATTAGGAGCAAAAGTGCACTCAAAAGTTCTTAGAAGTGCGGACTAGTCCGTTTTTGGTGCAGACTAGTCCAATTTCTCTCTAACCTCCCTCGGACATGTCCGTTTTTGCTACGGACTAGACCGTTTTTCTCTGTGTACCATTTTTGGACTTGTCTGGTCCATTGCGGACTAGTCCGGTATCCCGATTCCTTGAAATTTCGCCGAGTCCCTAGACTTGTCCGACATCTAGCGGACTTGTTCATTTTCGTCTCTGACTAAGTTCAGACCTGTCTGATTTGGTACAGACTTATCCGATTTTTCTCAGACTAATATCAGACAAGTATGGCCTTTCGCGAACTTGTCCGGTGATCGCGATTCTGAGTTGATCTTTTGTTCAACAATGTGTTTTTAGGTTTTACTTTAGGTGGGCCTAAGGACGTCGTGTATAACTCTTTTAGAGCCCATGTGGGACCCCACACCGGCCTCCACCCTCTCTAAAACTGACCTTCATTGAAACCCTAGCCCTCCACCTCTATATAAACAACCCAACACCCCAACCTTACATCCTTTTGCTACAATTGAAAGACCACCAAACCCTAGTTCGTGGATCTTAGCCGCCAAGGTGGGAGAAGGAGATCTAGAGCAATAAGAAGAAGAGGAGGAAACGAAAGAAGATCAAGGGGCCAATATCTCCATCAACCTTGCATTCTTAATCAACAATTCACCATCAAGTTCTCTTCATCGACCCTAGATCGTCAAGATCCAAGTGTTGCCTCCAAAACCCTTGATTTATTGGAGTTCTAAACACAGGGTATACCTTCTACTTCCTCTTTCTCACGTGAATTCAACCCCTTTCTCTAAATTCAAGTAGATCTAGAGAAAACTATTTCAATGGTTTTGCGAAGGGCAGACTAGTCCGGTCCCAAGCGGACCAGTCCGGTTTGGCTATCCATTTTCTGCTGAATTAAATCTAAATTGATTCGAATCGATTCCAAACCTATCCAAACTTGTTAAAAACCATTAGAACTAGTTAGTAAACATTATTAACAACTCATTAACAAAGTATTACCTCACAACTGCATTAATCATGCATATCATGTCATATTGAGTAACATATGAGCCTTTATTGATTGTAATTCTTGTCATGTATGTTTATCTCACAGTTTAGAAAGATTTGCACTAGAGGGCGCTGCGCCTCCAGTAAAAGGAATTTGAAGACTTTGACCCAAACCAAGCCCAAGAGCAAGGCAAGTGTCCACGATCATATTGATCCTGTTTTTACTATAAATGTTTTGTTTTCAATGCATGCTTGTGTCAATTTGATGAGAATTCCTATGATAGGAAGTTTACTAGTCTTGTTTAATCCCCCTTGTCACCTGGAATACATGGTAGAGAGTAGGGAAGGGCTTTTTAATTTTTGCTTCGCTTAATTAATTGGGATTGGAAAATAACTATACCATTTAATTATGCATTAGTGAGATTATGGTTAATATGAACTGGTTAATATGACATGGTAATGGGTGATCTAAGCAAGCATGGTATGTGGATTGGGTTGGATGCTATGGTGGTTTAACTTGCTTTAGATCTCAGGACCGTTTCGTAGAGCGACCATCGACGATCTACAGTGCCACCACGCGGCTAAGTATGGGTGCGGCGTAGCTGATTAATCAAGGCATTGCTAGTATTGCACAGATCATTTGGCGCACAGAGGAAGGGTAGTCGGATTGGGTTTGGATTTGTGGCGGGGCACCTTGGGATCCGAATAGCACAAGATGGGGCCCTTGGTTGAAGATGTTCTCAGTTGGAGGCATCATCATCGGTGAAACCTTAGTGGGTCCGTACATGCTAGTAGTCCCTTTGTAAAGGCTATTTTGTGATCTCTTGTCCACACACCTAAGGAAGTGTGAGACGGCATAATAGAGGTTCTATAGTCATCGAAAGGTGATGAAATCACGAACACGTGGGTACAGTGGTACAACCTCTGCAGAGTGTCTTAAAAACTATCATGATAGCCGTGCTCCTGATCATGAGCAACCTGGACCCTCACATGATTAGAGAGAAACTTGGGATTTGGGATGGTTTGGTTATGGTTTGGTACTGGTTATGGTTGATAATATAGTTATGGCTGGTTATGGATTGAGTTATGGTATTGGATATGGTTAATGGTAATGGTGATGGATATGGAATATGGACTTATACTATGATAATCATTGTGGTATACAATGGGTATACTTCACATACATATAATACACTACTTTTCAAATGTTTTAATGTACTTTATAGCACTTAGCCTTTATTATATTCGTCATTTGTATCAGCTACATGTCACACTTTCCACACTCGCTGAGTATGACATGTACTCACCCTTGCTATTCCCCCACCAACAGTTGTAGGTCAGATTTGGGAGTATAATGTTGATAATGCGGAGTTTTAGGTTGTGTCTGCCGTCAGCTTGCCTGTGGTGTTATTGGAGCTGCGCCATATCCCTTTTTCTTAGCTGCATAGTTGCTTTATTAGATGATTTCCGCTGCATTAGTTCAAACTTGTAATTAATATTCATTAGAGCTTGAATTTTAGGATATTCTGAATTGTGCAATAAAAGTGCTTAATTAATCTTGTTCCGTGGTAATTTTCTGTATATCCTTTTGTGAATGCACTCGTGTATGTGCGTTGAACGCCCTGGGCACACATATGTGTCACGCTTGGTTCAATTTTTGGAACCAGGTGTCACACATTTTGTGGTGGCTCCCATTTCAACACATACCTCACTTTTCCTCGGTCAACTGATACTCCTCCTCCTAAAATGATATGTCCCAAAAATGATACTTCTCTTAAACAAAACTAGCATTTGCTGAATTTGGCATATAATTGATTTTCCCTCAATTTCTGCAATGTGAGCCTCAAATGCTCTTTATGCTCCTTTTCAATCTTTGAGTAGATCATAATATCATCAATGAACACCACGATGAACTTACCCAAGTACTCCATGAAGACCTTATTCATGAGGTACTTATGCAGGCACATTTGTCAATCCAAAAGACATAACGGTGTACTCATAAGACCCATACTGTGTCTGAAAAGTTGTTTTGGGTATGTCGGATGGTCTGATCTTCATTTGGAAGTAACCGGACCTCAAGTCAATCTTGGAGAAAACACAGGAACCCTTCATCTGGTCAAACAAATCCTCTATAAGGGCCAATGTATTCTTGTTCTTGATTGTCACCTCGTTGAGGGCTCGGTAATCCACACACATCCTTTGGGATCCATCCTTCTTGTCCACGAAAAGAACTAGTGCTCCCCAATGTGATGAGCTTGGACGAATGAAACCCTTCTCTAGCTGCTCTTGAATTTGCTTCTTGGGCTCCGCTAACACCTTAGGAGGCATCCTATATGGCCTGTTGCTATAGGTGCAGTTCCAGGTATTAACTCAATAACGAACTCAATGTCGCGATCATGTGGCATACCTGGCAACTCATCCGAAAACATATCTAAAAACTCGCACACCACTGGAATCTCCTCAATTGCGGCACCGTCCATTTGATTCAGCTCCACTTGCTTAGGTGCGTGTTGAGATGCTTCAAATTATATGCTGACCTCTTCTTCATTTGTCAACTTCACTGTCTTCGTGGCACATTGAATAAGTCCACTGTGCTTCCTTAACAAGACCATACCAAGTATTATGTCCAATATTTGAGAATCCAAAACAATGAGGTTGGCAAAGAAGTGTACCCCCCTTATTCTAAGGCTTAATTTTGGACATATTATATTCGTCCTTATCTCCCCTCCAGAAGATTTAACCAACAAAGTATACTTCATATGAGATATAGGCAAACTATACATGGCAACATACTTTGATGCAATGAATGAATGCGATGCTCTAGAATCAAATAACATAGTTGTTTAGTTGGAGTTTGCGAGAAACATACCAATCACCACGTCATCCGCTTGTTACGCTTCCTCCATAGAGACATGGTTCACATTGCCACGAGCAAAATTCTGCTGTCCACGGTTGCCTTGTGGCGCTTCTATATTCGGTCTAGGGTTCTGTCTTGGAGCATTGCTTCCTTGAGCAAGACCTGACTTAGGACATTGAAATGCAAAATGTCCTGCTTCACCACAAGTATAGCACTTTCTTGCTGCACCAGAATTATTCGGACGAGCTTTATTTTGGGCATTGGCAGGAAAGTTTGTGCGGGGTGCTTGAGGCATTGGAGGACGAGGTGCTTGCATAGCGGGGTGCTGCTGCACGGGCTGAGCTGGGCGTAGAGGATAAGCAGGGCGATATGTAGGAGCCGAGGGGTTGTAGTATGGCACATTGGTTGGTGCAAAGCGGGGGCGAACATTGCTTCCTTGCAACTGTCCTTTGTATGGCATCTTCCTCTTATTGTCTTGCTCCATCCTTCGAACCTTGTTCTCAACCACAATAGCTTTGTCCACAAGCTTCTGGAAATGTGCATAGTCACAGTTGAGCAGTTGGACTTGAATCTCATTGTTTATGCCTCTCATGAATAAATACTGCTTGTGGCTGTCCTGGTTAACATCTTTTGGAGCATACCTTGAGAGTTGAGTGAATTTATTGAGATACTCACTCACACTTGGCTTCCCCTGCCTTAGGTTCTCAAATTCCAGCCTCTTGAAGATCATAACACTTTCAGGCACAAAATGAGAACGGAAACTCTCCTTGAATTCAGCCCAAGTGATCCTCACCTGATTCTCATGTGTGTTGCATAAAGAATCCCACCAATCCGCAGCTGCAACAACTAGTTGATGAGAAGCAAATAGGACCTTCTCCCAGTCGCTGCATTGGACAATAGCAACCTTCTTCTACACGGACTTCAACCAATCATCCACCTCCATAGGATCAATAGCTTGAGAAAAGGTGGGTGGCCTGGTCCTCATGAACTCTCCCAACCGGTTATGAGGTGGTGGGGGTGGTGGCGGTATGTGGGGCTGATTGTTGTTGTTACCAGCCTGCAGCTGTCCCATAGTTTGTATCATGGTCTGCATGAGCTGGTTTTGCATAGCCAATAGCTGCTTAAGGTTGATAGCTCCTTGGGCTGATCCCTGGTTATTCTGAGGTGCTTCATTGCTCCCCTCTTCATTATTGGCATCCCTCTACTTCTGAGTCCTCACCATTTGAGGAAATGCAAGAGATAGAAGAGTTTTAGAAATGTCCCCAACTATATGCATCAAGGGATATGAAACCAAACAACTAACTACAAGCCTATATGGACATGGCAATGCTAAAGCATCCAACAATCCTCTACGAAGCACACAAGCAAACAGCACACCAAACAAACCATAACATTTCTTGAGTGTTCCTATGTGCTCTAAAGTGTCCATTCTATCTAGGTTGCATCCTACGGTCAACCTGTGGCTCTGATACCAATTTGTGACACCCGGTTCCGAAAAGTGAACCAAGTGCAGTATATGTGTGCCCAGGATGTTTAACACACATACACAAGTGATTCACAAATGATAAACATATATTAACCACAGGTCAAATTAATAAATAAGTACTTTTATTACAATATTCAAGTAATCCTTATATTACAACTCTAATGATCATTATTGAACTATAACTGCAGCAAAAATAATCAAAACTAAGCAAACTAAGCAAAAGGGATAGCGCGGCTCCAAGCAACACCACAGGCAAGTCGACGGCAGCAGACAGCCTAGTACTCCACATTAACATCGTGATACTCCCAAACATCACCTGAAACTGTTGGTGGGGGGGGGGGGGGTTGCATGGGTGAGTACATGTTGTACATAGCATGTGTGGAAAGTATGACATGTAGCATAACAAGGCATGATAATAAACAATGGCTAATTGCTGACAAGTACATTTAAAACGTGTAAAAAGCATCACACTATGTCTATGTGAAGTATTCCCTTCATATCCCACATAATTAACATGATACGAAACCATAATCAATTATCCATCCATATACCAAATAATTACCATTATCATCATCCATGTCCATTTATCATAACTCAATTCATAACCATAACTATAACCATACCCCTGACCATTACCATAACCATAACCATCCCAAATCCCAAGTTTCCTCGAATCATGGAAGTTGTCCAGGTGCTCATGACCGGGAGCACGACTATCATGATAGTTTTACACTTTGCAGAGGTTGTACCACTTTACCCACATGTGTGGCCAAGAGATCACAAAATAGCCTTTACAAAAGGACTACTAGCATGTATGGACCCATTGAGGTTTCACCAGTTGCGATGCCTCCAACTGAGCACATCTTAAACCAAGAGCCCCCTCTTGTGCCGTTCGGATCACAGGGATTCCCGCCACTCATACAAACCCTATCTGACTCCCCTTCCCCGGTCGTCTAAATGGTCCTCGCAATACTAGCAATACCCTAATTAATCAGCTACGCTGGACCCATACTTGGCATCCTGGTGGCACTGTTGTCCTGACTTATTCTTGCATGAACCGGTCCTTAGATCTAAGGCAAGCAAGAAACCATAACATCCAACCCATCCACATACCATTCTTGCTTAGATCACCCACTACCATGTTACCATTAACAATGTTCATCAATGTACATTATCCATAATCTCAATAATTTATAATTAAGTAACTTGGTTGTTTTCCCATTCCAATTAATTTGATCAAAGCCAGAAGGTAAAAATCCCTTCCCGTCTCTCTACTATGTGTTCCAAGCGACAAGGGTGGTAAAACAAGTCTAGTAAACTTCCTATCATAGGAGTCCCATCAAATTGACACAGGCATGCAAGTTTAAAAACAAAATATTTAAAAATTAGGATAAATATGTTCACGGACACTTGCCATGCTCCAACGGATGGGGTTGCTCAAGCGCTTTGAAGTCTTCGTTCTAGAAATCCTCATACATGGCCTCTTGAGCACGTCCCTCTACTCATGATCACGCATACAAGAAAATCAACACGATGCACACATATTAATCAATATGCAATGACATGAATGCATGCAAAGTTCAATAATTAATTAACTACGGTTGATCAATAATTAGATGCAACTAGTTCATAGATGTTCATGCGAGTTTATGGGGATTTTAGCGAGAATTAATGTTGCGAAAAATAAATCAATAGGTGCAATTACGATTAAAGTCCGGTTATTAGATCTAATACATCAGTAAAATTTGTATCAGAAAACGTATCTTACCGTAGGTGCGGCGGCTTCGAAGATCACGGGACAGAGGCATAGTGTAGATGAAGTGGACGACGCAGCGGTCCTCCGGCTGCACGACGACAGCGGCGCGACGATCTCCGGCGGACGGCGGCTCCTTCTTCCTCTTCCTCTTCTTTCTCCCATTTTTTCCTCTTTTTTTTCTCTCAGCTGCAGGCTCTGTTCCTTCTCTACCGGTGATATGGTTTTCTGGCGGCGGAATCGCTTGTGTCGAAAAGAACAGAGCCTACAACTCCCTTTATAGCCGGCAAGGACGCTGATACTGACTCGGTACCGTGGCACACTCGGCCTGGTACCGCCGGACCCGCAGCGTGCGCGTGGAACGCGCTGGACGCCCGCGGGCAGCTCGTGCGCTCGGCCAGGCGCCGGCTCGGGCGCGCCAGCTCCCGCCGGTGTGGCACTATTTGCTCGGAATGTTCCGGGGTGAAGCAAAGCTTCCCCTAGAAACTTCCAGAAGATTCTGGAACTCTTTTTTTCTAGATTTCATATACAATTATTTTATTTTATTTTATTTTATTTCATTTGTTTATATTTATTTCCCATTATATATTTTATACTCTTCTTCATTTTCCTTATTACCTACACATAATTTTATATATGTTTTATATTTTATTTTTCTTCTCTTTTGTTCTACTAATGATTTATGCATGAAAATGCTATTCAATGCATGATGCTAAAAATGAGGGTCTTACACATAAGCTTACTTTGAGTCGGAGTCGGAACCAGGCAAGCCTTAGTTTGCATTTAATTGATTTGTCTACATCTCAATGAGTAGAAAATTTCATGCTAATGTTTTCAGGATTCTGGTAGAAGTCGAGTAGTTGGAATATACTCGCGAGATAGGATTTTACCACATGGGATGAATTTAATCAAAGAGTGGTTTATGAATATGAATTTGAGACCGAGCAGTGGAATAGGATGCAGCGAGACGTAATCTCACGTGCATAGCCTTGCTTGTGTCAATTAAGGACCGATCCGTGTGTTGCCCTGCTGGACAAGATTGAACTGTACCGGATGTATACTGGCTATTTGGGAACCAGAAAGCCGATGTAATTGGTTAACCTGGATATCGACACTTACCCTACTATTTTATAGGAGTGGGTTGTGGGCGGCAAGGTGTAAATCCGCCAATAGGCACAGACACAGTGCATGCGAGGACCTCCTGCCCGTTACGGAAGGACTGGTTTGATGTTTAGGTTTTCTTTGAAACGTTGTTGCCCCAATAGAGTATTGAAGTGTGATTCACCCACTTCTGAAATGGGTGTATGACAGGTGTTATTCGGGTGTCTACTGATTGCAACCACCGTCCCTTGTGGTTATTTGAGCATCGCTTGTTCAATATGTTGTGACGTAGTAAATACTGAAGAAGCCAAAAGAATATGATGTATTGAATTATTATTGCTTTGCAACTATGATTGCTATAGAATCTGCTCATTAAATTTACTTTTTATGAACCTTTACCCTGCTGCTAGTAAACTTGATAATTAAGGATGAACATAAGGGCAAATCCTTTATTGCAATATTACTTCCTATGTTACGTATCCCTGCATGTATAGTTCCATATTTAGGTGCGCCGATTAAGTCTTGCTAAAATATCGTGCTATCGGTTGTTATATTTTGTTGTTGCAGGTGATGCTTATGAAGAAGGGACCAGAGATGAGGCGATGCCCCCATCGGGGTCACAGCCGAGTGGGAGCCTGAACACTCTCGTGATCTCTGTTTGTGTGCTGCTAGTGTGCAGTGTCCCAGGGCTGGACGGCTGCACTTTTGCATAGCTAGGCTAAAAGTTTAGCTATGATTATGACTTCCGATGCATATTAAGTATTGTAAAATATTTCCGATGTTTATATCAATAAAACTTGTATATTATTATATTCTTTTTGTGTGTGCTATTAGGTGTCTCATCGCACGACACCACCCTCCGTGATCCTAGAATGTGTGGACTTCGTCCTCACTCTAAGTGGAGACTACAAAATTCCCAACCCTCTAAGTAAAATCAAACAAGCTATGGGAAAATGCAAATTCGAATGGGAAAACATTCAAATGGGGATGAAAAATATAAAATGGGGTAACTACCAAATTAACCTATTGGCGAGGTCCCATCCAAAATCTGATGAGATGGATTTTCTTGCATTTATGAAGCTCAATTTTCAGCATTCGGCCCCAGGGAAGTGGGCATGGTCGGTTCCTTGCTTCTTCTACCATTTCTTCATTGGCAGTTTAGTGGACTTTGGTCGTTCAAACGGCCCTGGATTCTCCATCTTTTTAAAATGTTGGCGTGAGCAAAAAGATAGAGATTCCTCATAGATTAATTTCCTTATTAATGCAATGTGGTGTCCACATGAGGTGGTGTAACTTCGACCTCCTTGATGTGTTTGACATTCAATCCCTACTTGATTTTGATCATGGAGCATTGCTCCTTCATAAAAAGTCAAACTTTTCCTCCTTGCCATTGATAAGGAAGCCAATTTCTCCGGCTCCCACATCGATGTGAGCATCTACGGTGCTAATGAAATGGCGCCCAAGAGTGAGCGTAGTTTCCTTCTCGACCTCCATGTCGAGACCCAAAAAGTCCACGGGTATGAAGCAGTTATGATCTCTCCTCGGAACATCTTCGGTGATATCCACAGGATAGTGAACTGATGAATTGGCCAACTCGAGCTGCATCAGCATTGGATACAATCTCGTGAAGTTGAGCTTGTCAAAGACCACCTTTGGCATGACACTAACACTTGCACCAATGCCACAAAGTGCCTTGTCAAAGTGCTGTGTACCAATGGAGCAGGATATTGTAGGGCATCCTGGATCCTTTCTCTATTCCAGAAGCATGTTGAGGATAGCAGCAATGCAGTCCTCAGTGAGCTTGACAACTTCTGTAGTGGGCAATGGTCACTTATTGTTCAATATGTCCTTGGGATAGCGAGCATAAGTGGGTACTTGCATTGCATCTGTCATGGGCACATTGATGTGAATCTTCTCGATGACTTCAACAAAGTGATTGAATTGCTCATCCACAGTTAGCTTCCGATTTCTTTGAGGGAATGGTATGAAGGTAGTATCCTCAAATTCTCTTACCATTCTCTCACTGAGTTTTTCTCCCTTTCTTGAAGGGAATTCTTCCTTGCTCTTCTCAACTGTTGTCTCCTCTTATGTGGGGTATGATAGGTCATGAGTGGTCTTTCCACCTCTCGTAGCCACTGCACTCACATTTTCTAGGGAAGCCTCGGGCTGCCCCAAAATCTTACCATTTCCTGATAGAGAGACAACAACTGCAGGTTGAGATAATTGAATCTCCAACATCCTTATTCTTGAAGGCAGAAGCTAAGCCTTCAATCTTGGCATTGATGTTCTCCAAGGTCTTGTCATTAGCCAACAACTTCTTGGATAGGGCATAATTGATCTTGAGTTGCCTAATGGCAAGTTCCTTTAAGTTGGGATGATTTCCATTGCCATTGTTGTTGTTGTTGTAGCCCCCTTGAAAGAAAGGATGTGGTTGGCCCCACCCTTGACCTCTTGGATGGTAGACATTATTGAAATTCCCGTTGCCGTCTAAGTATAGGGCATGATCACGGGTCTCAAAGCAGTCACTACCCACATGACTCGTGTTGCCACAAACCTCACACAACATAACAGAATCTATGGCCTGGGCGGTGCCAAATATTTCTCCATTGGCTTCACAGTATTGCTTCTTCATTAGGAGGTCCAATTTGGCAGCTATCATGTCTACCACACTCAAAAAGTGTAGGCCTCATTGTCGGGGCTGAAGATGCTCATCGCTCCAACCCATGTTGGAAACCCTCTTCTCAATTGATTCTTTGGCTTTGGACACCGTAAGCGATATCATGAGCCAATCATCATCCCCACGGCGGGGACAGGCCAGGATGTACTCCTGAAGCCTTTCCCATTCCTTGTGAATGGACTCCTTGCATTCTTGCTGTAAGATTGAAATCCTTCCACGTAGGGAATTGGTGATCTTGCCCAACAGGAAGAATTTGTGACACCTGGTTCCGAAAATGAACCAAGTGAACACATATGTGTGCCCAGGACATTCAACACACATACACGAGTGCAATCACAAAAGGATATACAGAAAATTACCATAGGACAAGTTTAATTAATCCACTTTCATTACAGAATTCAGAATATCCTCGAATACGTGCACTAATGATTATTAATAACAAGTTCCAACTAATGCAGCGGAAATAAACTAATTAAGCAAACTAAGCATCTAAGCAAAGGGGTATAGCGCAGCTCCAACACTCCATAGGCAAAGCTGATGGTAGACACGGCCTAGAACTCCGCATTATCATCGTTATACTCCCAATCCTAAGGTGCAACTGTTGGTGGGGGGATTGCAAGGGTGAGTACATGTCGTACTCAGCAAGTGTGGAAAGTATGACATGTAGCTAATACAAATGATGAATATAATAATGGCAAAGTGCTGAAAAGTACATTAAAACATTTGAAAAACAATGTATATTAAGTATGTGAATTAAACCCATCATAAACCATGTAATCATCATAATACCAGTCCATATTCATTACTATCATCCAAATTCCAGATTTCACCATTACCGATAACCATAATTAATATCAAAAATTTAACTCATAACCATCCATAACCATAACAAAATCCCAATTTCCCTCTAATCATGGAAGTTGTCCAGGTGCTCGTAACCGGGAGCACGACTATCATGATAGTTTTATTAGACACTCTGCAGAGGTTGTACCACTTTACCCACGTGTTCATGATTTCATCACCTTTCGATGTCTAGAACCTCTATTATGTCATCTCACACTTCCATTGATGTGTGGCCAAGATATCACAAAATAGCCTTTACAAAGGGATTACTAGCCTATTTAGACCCCACTGAGGTTTCACCGGTGGCGATGCCTCCAACTGAGCACATCTTCAACCAAGGGCCCCCTCTTGAGCCATTCGGATCCCAGAGTAGTCCCACCAATCATCAACAAACCCAATCCGACTACCCCTTCCCCGAGCATCCTTAATGGTCCAAATAACACTAGCAAAGCCCTAATTAATCAGCTACGCCGCACCCATTCTTGGCCTCGTGGTGGCACTGTAGTCCTGGCTTATTCTCGCATGAACCAGTCCTTAGATCTAAAGCAAGCAAACCACCATGACATTCAACCCATCCACATACCAAGCCATCTTAGATCATCCATTACCATATCATATCAACCAGTTCATGTTAACCATAGTCTCATTAATGCACAATTAAGTTAAGTGGTATAGTTGTTTTCCCATCCCAATTAATTAAGCGAAGCAAAAAGGGTAAAAAGCCCATCCCGACTCTCTACCATAATTTCCAGGTGACAAGGGTGGTCAAACAATGCAAGTAAACTTCCTATCATAGGATTCCCATCAAATTGACACAAGCATGCAGTTTTGCAACAAAACATTTACTTTAAAAACAGGATCAATATGCTTCAAGGACACTTGCCTTGCTCTTGGGGTTGATTAGGATCAAAGCCTTCAAACACTTGGTGCTAGAGATCCTCCGCGACACTCTCTTACGCAGATCGATCTAATCCACACAATAAACATACAAGACAAGAAACACAATCAAAGAGTGCACAAATATTACTCGATATGACATGACATGCATGATTAATGCAAATGCAAGGTAGAACATGTTAATGAGTTACTTTTAATGATCAATTACTGGTTCTAATTGCTTTTAACAAGTTTTCACATGTTTGGAGTTTATTAGATCAAATTTTAGTATTATTTCAAAAGAATTTAACCAGAGAAATCGGACTAGTCCGCTAGGGACCGGACAAGTCCGCAATTTACAAGATCAGCATATTTGGGCTTTCTGGATCGACGTGGACTTGGAGATTAGGGGTTGAATTTACATATGGAAAAGAGAATAGAAGGTATACCAGTTGTTTAGAACTTCAAAGAATCAAGGACCTTGGAGGCAACACTTGGATCTTGACGATCTAGGGTTGATGAAGAACTTGATGGTGAATTGGTTATAAAGAACTCGAAGTTGATGGAGATCTTGATCCTCTTTCGTTTCCTCCTCTTCTTCTTCTTGCTTGGGATCTCCTCCTCCCTCCTTGATGATGGCTCTCCACGAACTAGGGTTTGGGAGGGGTGGAAAAGTGGCAAATAGATGTCAAGCCAAGGGGTGGGGTTGTTTATATAGAGGTGGAGGCCTAGGGTTATATGGATTTTGAGTTTTGAGATGAGTAGAGGTAGGTTTAGAGTCCCACATGGGATCTAAAAGAGTTAAGCACGACGTCCCTAGTCCCACTTAACGTAAAACCCAAGAAACAAATCGTGAAACAAAAGATCAACTCGGAGTCGCGAAATATCGGACAAGTCCAAAAAGGACCAGACTAGTCCAAAATTGTCCAAAGAGAAATCGGACCACTCTGACCAAAAATCTTACAAGTCCGACTTTAGTCAGAGAGGAAAACAGACAAGTTCGCCAGATCACTGGACTAGTCCGGACAAGTCCAGGGACATTGCAAATTTTCAAGGATTCTTGGAACATCGAACTAGTCCGCATAAGACCGGACAAGTCCGAAAGTGTCCAGAGGCAAAAATGGACTAGTCCGCGGCAAAAACAGACAAGTCCGATCAAGGTTAGAGAGAAATCGGACTAGTCCGCACCAACATCGGACTAGTCTGCAATTTCCAGAATTTTAAGTGCGGTTTTGTTCCAAATAATTTTTAAACTTATTCCTCTTTATGTGGGTTAATGTTAAACATGTATACGAACGTATGTAGGGCATGATGCATGAAAATGAGGGTGTTACAAACCTACCCCCCTCAAAATGAATCTCGCCCTTGAGATTCGACGCAAAAGAGAAGAGAGTAGGAAATTCCTTCTTGAGATCATCCTCCGATTACCACATTGCTTCTTTTTCTGTGTGGTGCTTCCATTGAACTTTACACCATCTAATAACCTTGTTCCTTGTGACCATCTCCTTGGTTTCCAAGATTTTGACTGGTTGTTCAGCATAAGTCAAATATGCCCTTATTTCCAATCCTTCTATTGGCACTTGTTCTCCTGGTACACTTAGTCACTTCTTGAGCTGGGAAACATGATAGACATCATGGACATCCGAAAGATGAGCTATCATCTCCAATTTATATGCTACTTCTCCTCTTTTGTCCAAAATCTTGAATGGCTCAATATAGCGAGGTGCTAGCTTGCCTCTTATGTTAAACCTTTTATGACCTCTCATTGGTGACACCTTGAGGTAACCAAAATCTCCCACTTCAAAGGCTAATTTCCTTCTCCTATTGTCCGCATAACCTTTTCGTCTTGATCGGGCATCCCTCAAGTTTTCACGAATTATTTGGACTTGCTTTTCGTCTTCTTGCAACACATCCGGACCAAATACTTGAGTTTCTCCTGCCTCAATCCAGAATAAAGGTGTTCTACACTTCCTTCCATAAAGCGCTTCATATGGTGACATTTTCAAGCTTGCTTGGTAACTATTGTTGTATGAAAATTCCGCATATGGGAAGCTTTTGTCCCAACTTTTCTCATGCTTCAAAGCACAAGCTCGTAACATGTCCTCCAAAATTTGATTGGTCCTCTCAGTTTGTCCATCCGTTTGAGGGTGATATGCCGAACTGAAGTTCAACCTTGTTCCCAATGCTTCATGCAATTTCTACCCAAATCTAGAGGTAAATTGAGAACCTCTATTCGAGACTATCTTCTTCGGTACTCCGTGTTGACACACAATATGCTCCATGTATATTTCGGCCAATTGTGCAGCTATATATTTGGTCTTCATAGGGACAAAATGGGCTGACATGGTTAAGCGATCCACGATTACCCAAATTGTGTCGTAACTGGACTGGGTACGTGGTAACCCAACTATGAAGTCCATTCCGATTTCTTCTCACTTCCATTCTAGGATCTTCAATGGTTGCAATAATCAAGCTGGCCTTTGATGTTCTGCTTTGACTCGTTGACACACATCACACAATGCTACATATTCTGCTTGTCCCTTTTTATGCTATCCCACCAATCGCAACTCTTCAAGTCTTTGTACATCTTCATACAACCGGGATGAATTGAATATGGTGAGTCATGTGCCTCCTTTAGTATTGTCTCCCGAATATGCTTCACACTAGGCACGACAATCCTTTTTCCAAGCCATAAGGTACCATGTTCATCCTCATCAAATCTGAATTATCTCCCTTCTTGGGTCCTTTCCTTGATTTCTTGGATTTCCTCATCCTTTGTTTGACCCTACCAAATTTCTTGCTCCAAGGTTGGATTTAACTCTATCATCTCCATCTCATTTACAAACCCGAGGTTCAACCATTCAAACTCCTTACATAACTCGGATGGTAACTCTCGAACTGTGAGTTGATAACTTACTCCTTTTCTACTCAAAGCATCGGCCACTACATTGGCTTTTCCTAGATGATAGTTGATTCCAAAATCATAATCTTTGATGAGCTCCAACCATCTCAGTTGCCTCAAATTCAGATTTGTTTGTGTGAAAATATACTTAAGACTCTTGTGGTCCGTATAAATTTCACACCTATGACCAAGGATATAATGTCTCCAAATCTTCAATGCGTGAACCACGGCTGCAAGTTCCAAATCATGTGTTGGGTAATTCTGCTCATGTTTCTTCAATTGTCTCGATGCATATGAAACCACTTGACCTTCTTGCATGAGCACACATCCAAGTCCCTGTCTTGATGCATCACAATATATGTTGAAACTTTTGCTCACATCCGGCAATATCAAAACTGGGGTTGTTATCAACCTCTTCTTTAACTCCTCAAAACTCTCTTGACATGCTGGAGTCCCTTAGAAAGCTTTCCCCTTCATTAGCTACTCTGTCATTGGCTTGGCTATCTTGGAAAAGTCCTTGATGAATCTACGGTAATATCCAGCCATCCCAAGAAAACTCCTTATTTCCTTGATGTTTTGCGGTGGTTCCCACTTCAACACGTCCCTCACTTTTCCTTGGTCAACTGATACTCCTCCTCCTAAAATTATATGACCCAAAAATGAAACCTCTTTCAACCAAAACTGGCACTTGTTGAACTTGGCATACAATTGATGCTCTCTTAATTGTTGTAGCATAAGCCTCAAGTGTTCCTCATGTTCCTTCTCATCCTTCGAGTAGATCATAATGTCGTCTATGAACACCACGACGAACTTATCCAAGTACTCCATGAAGACCTTATTCATGAGGTACATAAAGTACGCAGGTGCATTGGTTAATCCAAAGGACATCACGGTGTACTCATATGATCCATATCGTTTCCTAAAGGCTGTCTTGGGTATGCCCGATGGTCTAATCTTCATTTGAAAGTATCTCGACCTCAAATCAATCTTAGAGAAGACACAAGCACCCTTCATTCGATCAAACAAGTTTTCTATGCGTGGCAAGGTGTACTTGTTCTTGATTGTTACCTCGTTGAGAGCTCAGTAATCTACGCACATCTTTGGCATCCATCCTTCTTGTCCACAAATAGAACGGGCGCTCCCCAAGGTGAAGAGCTGGGGCGAATGAAACCCTTCTCTAGTTGCTATTGAATTTGCTTCTTGAGCTCTTCTAATTCCATAGGAGGCATCCTATATGGCCTCTTAGCTATAGGTGCAGTTCCAGGTATTAAATCAATAACAATCTCAATGTCTCGATCAGGTGGCATACCTGGCAACTCGTCCGGAAAAACATCCAAAAATTCACACAAGACCGGAATCTCCTCAATTGCGGCACCGTCCATATGATTCAGCTCCAATCGCTTCGGTGGGGTTTGAGATGCTTCAAATTCTACTGTGATCCCTTCCTCATTGGTCACCTTCACTGTCCTTGTGGCACATTCAATGACTCCATTGTGCTTTCTCAACTAGTCCATACCAAGTATAATGTCCAATCCTTGAGAATCCAAAACAATGATGTTGGCGGGGAAGTCTACCCCCATTATTCTAAGGCTTACTTTTGGACATACTATATTTGTCCTCATCTCTCCTCAAGGAGGCTTAACCAATAGAGTAAACTTCATATGAGAGATATGCAAACTGTACTTGGAAACATATTTCGATGCAATGAATGAATGTGATGCTCCAGAATCAAACAACATAGTCGCCGGGTTGGAGTTTGCGAGAAACATACCAATGACCACATCATATGCTTGTTGAGCATCCTCTGTAGAGACATGGTTCACGTTGCCACGAGCAAAATTTTGCGGTCCACGGTTCCCTTGTGGCTTTCCTCCATTGGGTCTTGGGTTTTACCTCGGTGCATTGCTTCCTTGACCAAGGCCTGACTTAGGTCATTAATGCGCAAAGTGCCCAGCTTCTTCACAAGTATAACACTTCTTTACTCCACCAGAATTTGGACGAACTTGATTCTGAACGTTTGCACCAGGAAAATTGGTTCGAGGTGCAAAGGGCATTGGAGGCCTAGGTGCTTGTATGACAGGGCGCTTTTGCACAAACTGAGTTGGGCGCGGTGCAAATCCAGGGCGCTGTACAGGAGCAGATGAGCTGTAGTATGGTGCATTAGGAAGCGCAAAGCTTGGGCGCACACTACTTCCTTGTTGTTGTCCTTGATATGGCGCTTTCCTCTTGTTATCTTGCTCCATCTCATGGACCTTATTCTTCATCACAATTGCTTTGTCGACAAGCTTCTGGAAGTTGGCATGGTCACGATTGAGCAATTGCACTTGAATTTCCTTGTTGAGGCCTCTCATGAACAAGTATTGTTTCCGGCTGTCCCGACTAACATCCTCAGGTGTATATCTTGAGAGTTGAGTGAATTTGTTGAGGTATTCACTCACACTCGATTTTCCTTGCCTCAAGTTCTCAAATTCTTGCCTCTTCAAGATCATCACTCCTTCCGGCACATAATGAGAACGGAAGCTCTCTTTGAATTCGGCCCAAGTAATTCTCTCCTGGTTCTAGTGAGGATTGCATAAGGAATCCCACCAATCCGCAGCTGCTCCAACTAGTTGATGAGAAGCGAAAACCACTTTCTCCCGGTCACTGCATTGGAAATAGCTAGCTTCTTCTCCACGGACTTGAGCCAATCATCCGCATCCATAGGTCAGCGGCTTGAGCAAAGGTTGGCGTCCTAGTCCTCATAAACTCTCCCAACCGATTATGAGGAGGTGGGGGTGGCGGTGGAGGCATGTGGGGCCGATTGTTGATGTTGTCAGCCTGCAGCTGTCCCATAGTTTGTATCATGGTCTACATGGGCTGGTTTTGCATTGCCAATAGCTGCTCAATGTTGATAGCTCCCTGAGCAGGTCCTTGTCCATGGTTATTCTGAGGTGCTCCATTGTTCTCCTCCTCATCATTACCATCAATCAGGTTGGGAGTCCTCACCATCTGAAAAAGAGCAAGAGATAAGAATTTAGAAACGTCCCCAACTATATGCATCAAGGGATATGAAACTAAACAACTAACTAGCCTACGTGGACATGGCAATGCTAAAGCATCCCAAAATCCTCTATTAAGCACACAAGCCACCAATATATATAGCAAGCTGCACACCAAGCAAGAACACATCGATTCCTGAGTGTTTCTATGTGCTCTAAAGTGTCCATTCTATCTAGGCTGCGTCCTACGGTCAACTTGTGGCTCTGATACCAATTTGTGACACCCGGTTCCGAAAATGAACCAAGTGAACGCGTATGTGTGACCAAGACGTTCAACACACATACACGAGTGCATTCACAAAAGGATATACAGAAAATTACCACAGGACAAGATTAATTAATCCACTTTCATTACAGAATTCAGAATATCCTCGAATACATGCACTAATGATTATTAATAACAAGTTCCAACTAATGCAGCGGAAATAAACTAATTAAGCAAACTAAGCAAAGGGGTATAGCGCAGCTCCAATACTCCACAACAAAGCTGACGGTAGACACGACCTAGAACTACACATTATCATCATTATACAACCAATCCTGACTTGCAACTGTTGGTGGGGGAATTGCAAGGGTGAGTACATGTCGCACTTAGCAAGTGTGGAAAGTATGACATGTAGCTGATACAAATGACGAATATAATAATGGCAAAGTGTTGAAAAGTACATTAAAACACTTGAAAAACAATGTACATTAAGTATGTGAATTAAACCCATCATAAACCACGTAATCATCATAATACCTGTCCATATTCATTATCATCATCCAAATTCCAGATTTCACCATTAATAATAACCATAATTAATATCAAAAATTTAACTCATAACCATCCATAACCATAACCAAATCCCAATTTCCCTCTAATCATTGAAGTTGTCTAGGTGCTCATGACCGGGAGCATGGCTATCATGATAGTTTTATTAGACACTCTGCAGATGTTGTACCACTTTACCCACGTGTTCGTGATTTCATCACCTTTTGATGACTAGAACCTCTATTATGCTGACAGCTGTTATATACCAATTTCATCCGTCAATTTAACTCAATTATGTGAAGGATTTGGCATTTCTTGCACACATCACCTTTCTATCTAACCCAGTTCCACTTGGACTTGGAGAAATATGTGTATGCAGCATTTTATGCAGAAAATGAGGAAATGTAGAGGGACCAATCCTATAAAATATCATCCCAGCCAATCAGGCGACGACCTGTGGCATCACATGGATCAAATGGCCCACAAACTGAAGTATCCGAGGAGATCCAATGGTGTATCACCCATATACATCAATGGGACCCACCTGGCAGCCACCTAGAGAAAGCACACGAGAAATGGTGCAATGACCAGGTCGGCCGAACCATGGGGTCGGTCGACCTGGTCTTTGCACCAAACTCGGTCAGCCTCCACGTGTTGGCTCCTCTCGGCTCCCTGGAGTCAATGGTGACTGATTCGCGCGCTTTTGGTGGCGGGAACCGACCTCAACACTAGTATAAATAGGACCCCCTACCCCTCACTTCAACACACACCACTTGGGCATCATTCTATTGTATACACTATCTTCCATAGTCCTTAGAGGAGTTAGGATGTAGAGAGGAGAGCCTCTAGTCCCAAGTCCAAATTGGGAAAGGAGTAGAAGGAGTCTCTCTTCCCAATTCCACATTCGGAAAGGTATGACTTATGTATTCCTTCTTGTATTTGTGACTTTGTGCTCAATAAAGATATTACCTTTAGTCTTCTTCTATACATATAATTGGACAAAGCATTTCTTTTTTGATTGTGGAGTTCATGTATGTGGAAGGTATATTCTTTATGATTTCACTCTCATGATCACATCTTATGGTCATAAACACTATATACCCCCACTATAGTCTATGTAGTAATGATATGATTATGTTAATATGAATGTCTTATGCTATGCTTCAACATTGGTTCAATGATTTTTAGGTTAGTAATTGCCTTAGGATGGCTTGTGCCGTGGCTCCTAAGGTATTTGCTTAGTATGCTAGCATGGTGCTAGGGTATTTAAGTAGCGTTGGATGTCTCGTAGACCCACGGATTGAAGAGGTAGACAGTAGGTGGTGACAGCCCTATCTGTCCTTTGTAATCCTCCACGTTTGGCTATGCCACAGGCTCTTGGCGGGAGTCGCCCTAGTATTGCTAGGGGTAAGCCCGTGCCCGATGTGTTGAATAGCATTGCATAGTATTCATCTTTGACATGACCATTAGTATCTACCTTAGGCTATGTATATGTATTAGGAGCATTGTAGGAGCAACTCTCTAACTCTCAATCCAATCTCCCTCTAGAACCCATTTTACCCTTTAGAATAGATTGCCTAGGTGTGTGTCACACTACCCCTATTATTAACTTACTCCTGTCCGGATAATGGATTAGTATCCCATAGCTTGACCATAAGAGTAGTATATACTTTACTCCATTGCCTTCCTTTGGGATAAATACGATACCCTTGGGAATACTCATGGGTGAAATGCTACAACGATATCTTATGTGCGCTTGCGGATCTCATCTATTTACCAGGGATGATCTGTGGTGTTAAGAATTACCAACAAACATTTCTGGCGCCGTTGCCGGGGATGATTTGTTAGTATATCTTAGGAGCCGTCAACAAGCATTTATGGCGCTGTTGTCGGGGAAGGCAAAGGAAGTGAAGGATAGCTATCAATTGTGATTAAGCTATAGGTACTAATAGTTATTAGGCAGGATTACCATTGTTTGTTTTCTCCTTTGTGTGAAAACAGGGTAATGTTGGCCAACCCATTGTATGGGATGGCCAACGAGGACGCAAGTGCTAAACTGCAAGATGATTTAAGGAATACCTCAACAAATGTCCGCTAGGCAACACCATTGCATTTTTACGAGAGAATTTCAGCTTTCAGTAGGAGCCAAAGTCATCCATACCCAAGCTTGGGGAAGGCTCCAAGAAGTACTTGTTGGTTTGCCTCCACCATGGGGTGGATAGCTGGTTCTTCATCCAACACTCATGTCATGGGTTGGCTCCACCAATCCATGACCACATTCATGCTAGAGCTGAAGGAGTCCTGTTCTCATTCATCATGGATGAGAAGAAGGTCTCCACTAAAGGGGTGAATTGAAGAATGCTCGAGTTCCCATAGCTTGTCATGCACACCACTTCACAAGGTGGATATGCTAGTTATGGAACTACACCTCCAATTGAAGTGTCATGAATATCCAAGTCGTTGGAGATTTCTATGGATAATCCAAGTCATGTGAAAGCATCTAGGCCCCCAAGAGGTATGGTTTCGGTGATTAATGACAACCGTTGGATCTTACTAATGAGTTTGTGGATGCAAGCTTCTCTCATATTACTCATCACGCTTAATGAATTCTACATGTATATCATCTACTGCGCATTGGATATAATTGGAGACCCCTAAAAAAACTATTTCACGAGGTCAATCGATTTTTATGAAGATTAGAAGAAAAAGCTCATATGTCAAAATTATTCAACCGAAATTGACAACACCCAAGACTTGCTAATCATCAGAAGAATATTTCAAACCAATGTATAAGAGGTCACTCGAGCAAATTCCAAAAGAATCACTTAGAACAACTCGAAGCAGACAAAATTGACTCACCGGATCAACCGATGTTTCTAGAAAACAATACATCGGTCGAGTTGGTTTATCAGAAGAAGAAGACATCAGAACTAAGTACTCACTGGATCATCCTATGATGAAGAAAGTGTTACGTCGGTCGATCAATACAGTAAGCAATTACCCTGGACCAAGTGTAACACCGGATCATCCGATGTACAGCTATAACACATCGGTCGATCACTCCAGTAAGCATTAATTCTGAACCAATTCTGGATAAAGTGTCACCAGATCATCCGATGATCAGACAAGTGTAACATCAGTCTGTCAACGGTCATATCTGACACAGTGACATCAGCTAATTTGGATTCAATCGATGACAATTGAAGGGGTAACATCGGATCATCCGGTGTTCGCAGAACAGTGATGTCAGCCTACTTTATCAACAGCTATTTCGTGGAGGCTGGCTATTTATACCCCTTAAACAAGTCATTTTGACAAGACTTGATACCCAGAGCTACTCTACACATTCTCAAGCATTCAAGACATTGAGCTACCACTTCCACATCATTTACACCACTTGTACACCAAGAGATAGGCTAGAACTTGCTAGAGATAGTGCTTGTGTGCTTCCATTCATGGTGATTGGAGTCTCTAGTATAGTGAGAGCTGTAAGGGAGTGTCTCTTGATGAGTGTACTCATCGTGTAAGAGTCGGTGATTGGAGAGAGCCTTCCGGAGATTGCGAAGACGGTTGTGGAAGCCCGGAGGATCCAACTTGTACAAGGCTTGAGCTCCACCTTGCCGAGGTTGGCGAACGGAGAAGTTTAGTGAATATCCTTGGTCTCGGTGACTTGGGTGTGGCTATACCCTTTGGTGGGTGCCACAACATGGATGTAGGAAGATCTTGACGATCTTGCCGAACCACGGGATAAATCTCCGTGTCTTCGTGTCTCCTCGGGAGTTTGCGCTTTCTTCCTCTCCCCTTACACTTATGCATTTCATATACCGCAAAGTTAATATTCACTTGAATGCATAGGTTGTTTGCATAGGGAATTGGGCTTTTAGTAATTAAGTTTTATTGCTTTAATTTTTGAAAAGAAGCCCAATTCACCCCCCCTCTTGGGCATTCGATTCTTACAATTGGTATCAGAGCAAGGTTGCTCATTGGATCATTCTAGCTTCACCGCTAGAGAGCTAAAATGGCAAAGAATGGGGGTTCGTTTCCTATCTTCGAGGGCAAGAACTTTGCCTATTGGAAAGCACGCATACGTGCTTATCTAGAGGTTATTGCTCCCGAGGTATGGGAAGCGACCCATGCGGGGTTTGGTGAGCATAACTATGTTGGTGATCAAATCAAGTGGGATGCTAAAGCTAGAAATGCTATTTATGAATGCATTAGTCAAAATGTATTTGCTAGGATTGCTAGCAAGGAAAAATCTTGTGAAATTTGGGCTTGCTTTATTGAAATTCATGAGGGTTCTTCTCGTGTCAAAGAACTAAAATATCATATGCTTAAAGCCAAATATGATGAGTTCAAAATGCTACCTCATGAAAATGTCAATGAAATGATTTCTCGCTTGAATGTGCTTATTGAGGAAATTAATGCTCTTGATATTGCTTCTCTTGGCAAGGGACTCATCAACCGCAAGATTCTTATGCTCCTTCCTAAGCCAAAGTAAAACATCATCAACTCCATGCTTCAAAAAGAATCTCTTAATCACATTGAAGTTTTGGAACTTATTGGAGAGATTCATGCTCATGAGGTGAGTGTACTTGGGATGATGGAGGAATCATCTTCAAAGACAATTGCTCTAAAGGCTTCCACCAAGAAAACAAGTGTCAAGAAAAAGAAAGTGGTTGAGCCTAGCTCAAGTGAAGAAGAGCAAGCATCAAGTGAAGATGACGATGATGAGCTTGCATTGATGATGAGAAAGTTTTCTCGCTTGAACTCCAAGATTGCCAAGACGGGATACACCTTTGATCCCAAGAAGAAAGCTTTTCTACCAAGGAGAGATGACAACAAGACTTGCTATAACTGTGGTGATCAAGGCCACATCTCCTATGATTGTCCAAAACCGGACAAAAGAAGAGAGAACCACAAGGGCAAGCATCGCAAGCTTGAAGATAGCGAAGATGATAAAGAAGAGGTCAAGTCCAAACTAGGATCCTTTGGGAAGAAGAAACATGACAAAGGAAAGAAGGCAAAGCTCTTCCCAAAGAAGAGAAAAGGTCCACAAACGGTATTCATGTGTGAGGCAAATGAATGGATCACCGACGAATAATCAAGTGATGAAGAGAGTGAAGCAGAAGAAGAAAGCTTGGCCGGCCTTGCCATTGCCAACAATGATGATTCATCTCTTCATCCACCTCCCATGTGCCTCATGGCTAAAGGTAACACCAAGGTATGTGATGACTCTAGCGATGATGAGCTTTCCCCCTATGACTTAGCTTCATTAATAAATGAATACCACACTATCATTAAGAGGGAAAAGAGTAAGGTCAAGGCTCTTGAAGAAACTCGTGCTAAGCTTGAGAGTGCTAACCTCGATTTGCTTGACAAGTATGAAAGCATACTTACGGAGCATGACACGCTCCAATCTCATGTCAAGCAAGTTGAGGAGGATAAGGCTCAAATCAAGCTAGATCATCATGAGCTTGACATTGCACACCAAGCACTCTTGGGAAAGCACAATGAGTTAATCCAAGAGCATCAAGTACTTAACCTTTCTTATGAAGTTCTTGATCAAGAATTAAAAACTATAAAGAAAGAAACCCTTAATGATAAGGTATCTATTACTTCTCATGCCACTAATGTCTTGCATAAGTCTTTGCCTTTGAAAGAGAATGCTAGGGAGAAGGACTTGTTGGAAGAAATTGAAAGTCTCCGCACTAGTGTGGAAAGACTATCTAAGGGAGAAGTCAAGCACAAACAAATCCTCTTCCAACAAGCAAAGGCCTTCAACAAGAGAGGACGTGGATCCTTCCCGGTTCCTAACAAAGGAAAGGTGCCCTCACCGGAGCTTAGAACAAGCTTCATTAAGGAAGTTGGTTCCTATTGCCAACATTGTGAGGTCACCGGCCACCATACAAGGGAGTGTCCTCTTCCTAACCGACCTTCTCAGAAATTGCCTACTAACCACATGTCTACTTTCGATGATCATTTTTATCTCTTGAGTAAAGTAGATGGCAAGGTGAAGGCAAGGTTCATCGGCAAGGACATGAAGGGCATGAAGGGGAAGCTCCCCAAGCAACTTTGTGTGGGGACCCGAAATCCCGACATCAGAGGATCTCATTGGGTGGTGTCGTGCAATGCGACACCCAACAGTTATACAAGAATAGAACCTGAATAAGTACAAGATAGAGTCTTTTATTTTTCATACAGCGGAAGTTTTTACGATACTAGCGTAAGGAAATTATATATATATATATATATATATACATATATATATATATATATATATATATATATATATATATATCATAGCTACGCTCTCAGCACTAGCTATGCAAAAGCAAAGTTATCCATGCCTTGGATACTTCGCACTAGCAGCACCCAATTATGGCGGCGTGCAGGGTTCCCACTCGGATGTACACCCTGGAGGGGGTGCAGCCTCACCATCAAACCCTTCATCAACAGTATAACCTGCAAAAACTCGTTAACTGCAAACGTGAGCATAAGGCTCAGCAAGACTAACCCGTCTCACTAGACATATGCAAAGGGGACACTAAACATAGGTAAGCTGAAGCATAAATGACTTGCCTACAAGTGGATCCTTATAATCAAGTTTTAAGTAGCAAATGACATTCTCCAAGCACGGTACATCATGGGCTCCACAATCAAACAAGAAATGCTTTACCGATGATATGACATGCTCAGAGCACATAATGCTATTACAGCTAAAGTAGGGGGAAATTGTAAACTTTTAATTGTACTATCTCTAAATCATACAAGGTTGCAAAGTAATTATAATTCAATACAATATGATTTTCTGGCTTCTTTAGTATTTACTACGTCACGGCGCAGTGAACAAGTGGTACTCTATTACCGCGAGGGATGGTGATTGCAATCAGGACACACCCGGACAACACGACACATACACACTTTCGAAAATGCCAGCAAGTACTTCGCGCAGTACCTACGTAGCACTTCAGTACTAGTCGTATATGGCAACCTTTCGTGAGACACTCAAATGCCGAACCGGTCGATCCGTCACGGGCAGGAGGTCCCTGCGTGGGGCGTACTCTGACGTGCCCACCAGCGGATTTACACCTTGCTGCCCTCAACCCAAACCTATAAAACGGAACGGTATGCCTCGACACCCTGGTGACCAAGCTACGTCAGTTTATTGGATTCCATATGTCCATTATGTTGCCGGTACAAGTAAAGCTTGTCCAAAGGGGCCGCATACAGACGGGCCTTAATCGACACAGGCAGGGCTATGCGACCGAGACTCCATTCTCGCCGCTTCCAATCCCTTCCCTGCCCGGTCTCCATTTTATTATATTATGCCATTTTCTATCTAACCAATCATGTGAGATATGTCCTACATCTCTCGCGAGTAGATTCCAACTACTCGAGTTCTACCGGATTTCCTATGCATTAGCAAAGCAGTTACTACGGGTCAAACTGTAACTCGTTCCAACCAATCCCTGGGATTTTTGGTCATGCAAGTGGAGCATCAATCACCCTATACGTAATGCACACATCAAACTTATGACGTAAGGTGATAAAGACTGTAAAAACTCTGTAAAGCTTTTAAATGCAAACCAGGGCTTGCCTTGTTGCAGGTCAAAGTCTGAGTTAATAATTGGAAGGTGCTCTTCCAAGGCTTCTGGCTCCTCCTCGACTTCGGTCACTAATGAATGTAGGCATAGAGGGGGGTGAATAGGCCTTTTGAATTTTTGTCGGATCCTGCAACACTCAACAACAAGTTCAATACCAAAGAAATCGGACTAGTCCAGTAAAGTGCGGACTAGTCTGGTGTTCACAGACTAAGTTGATCAAGATTAATCGATTAGGTTGATTCTTTAATGTATGCAGCAGAAATGTAGAATCAAACAATAGTTTAACAGTTATATATTGTATTATATCACAATTAAGGCTTGTGTTCAACAATCTAATGTAAATTTAGCAGTGTGTATCAAACCCTAGAGTAAGTTTATCAATTTGAGTGATGAACACAAAAAAGGACAAGACACACGATTTATCCCGTGGTTCGGCTACCATGAAGGCAACCTACATCCACGTTGAGGAGTCCACAAAAGGACCGGGTCTTCTCCAACCCTACCCTCGTCGGATCGCCACGAAGGACAATCCTCTTCCACTAATCACAAAGGGGTGAATAACCAGATTCAAGGGGCGTTCTCACACGTTGAGAGCTCCCTTATATTACAAATCACAATACAACCAAAAACACACTCAGAAATTACAATTGAAACGTAGGAGTGTGTTAGAGATTCAAACCAAGAGCTCAATGATGTGTGCCAAGTGTCTCTCCAATGATCTAGAAGTGATCCTCAAAGGATTGATCGATTTTGCACTTAATTTCGTGGAGAGAAGTAGTTTTTTAGTCTCTTGGGAGGTGTGACGGCGCTAGGGTTCGAGAGAGTGTAAAAGTGGGTTGTGCACCTCTAAATTTATATGGGGTTTCTAAAAGTGACCGTTAGGGTTCAGAAAGATCGAACTAGTCTGTGGTGGTCACCGGACTAGTCCGGTGTGCTGTGTGTAGCAAACCCTAAGTGTCCTGAAATATCGGATTAGTCCGGTTGAAAACAGACTTGTCCGATTCCACTACTGGAAATCTTCGGACTAGTCCGATAGCCATCGGACTTGTCCGGCCATGTGAAACCCTAAGTGTGTTGGATGACAAGTCCGCACTTGGAGGACTTGTCCGATTTAGATCAGTGGGCATTTCGGACTAGTCCGTGTAAACATCGAACTTATCCGAAGTGGATCAGAAGGAATATCGGACTAGTCCGGTTAACAACGGACTTGTCCAATTTTGTGTGACTTGTGAAGTGTGTTGAGGACTAGTCCGCCCTGGGGAGGATTAGTCCGACTCAAGTGAGAAAGATATCGGACTAGTCCGACAGATATCAGACTTGTCCGATCTGGTGCAGAAAGGATATTGGACTAGTCCAGTTAACAACGGACTAGTCCGGTCCTGTGTAACTTTGTGCAATATGTGTGTGTGCTTAAACATGATTGAGCTCTTGGGTGTGTTTCCTTAACACACTCCATACACAATAGTCTACTATTTCTTTTCCTTGAGCTCAAGTTCACTTTGCTCCTCATTATCCCTTCTTTTTGGTATTTTGCTCATTTTTCATTATTAGCCTGCATTCATCTCAACAAAAAGGTTAGGATTCCAATTGCTTGTCATAAATCATCCAAAACCCTCAAGGGAGTCCTAGATGCACTTTCAATCTCCCCCTTTTTGGTGATTGATGACAACCAATTGAGATTTCACAAAATATGACAAAAGGAGATGAGAGTTTCAAAAAGTATGCACATATGACTCAAAAATACATCAAGCAGTAAGAGAAATATCCATATGTGCTTTCTTTATGGTGGGATGCATAACTAAGTGCATTAAAACATTGAGAATGACATAATTTACATTGATGAATCAATACAAAGTACATATGTCATTTCAGGAGCAACATTGCAGATTTCAACACATACTTGCAAATTAATTAAGCATTTCAACATAGAACCATAGTTGATATGAAAACAGCGATAAAGCATTACAATCACAAAAAAAAGATAAAGAGAACTCTCTCCCCGCATCCTACCACAGCTAAAGCTAAGACTCCCCCTCAATCTCTCCCCCTTTGGCATCAAGACACCAAAAAGAAGGAGAGGAGGGTCCTAGGGTCTTCACTCTTCACTGTCGGTCCTCTCGTCGTCGTCTTCGTCTTCATCATCACTGGCTTGACGAGGAGGGGAAGGAGGAGGGGCGGAGTCGCTCGAGCCCCGAATGCCAAAGTAGGCAAGATCGGAGGGGTTAAGAGGCCCGAGCTCGGTGAAGTTCGGGTCGGACTCTTTAGAAATCACTGGAGATCCAATGGGGTCGATCTCCAGCTTCTGGCAGATTTGCTTCATATTGGCTTTTATATACTTCATGTCCTCCTTTATTCTCTTGTTGAGCTTGTGGACCTTCACTTCTGTCTTTTTGCAGGAGGAGAATATGGCAGTCAGGTACTTGAGGATCCCACTAGCTGATCCTCTCTGAGGGGCTTCCCTAGAACTAGGGACAGCCCTAGCATCGCTTCTTGATCTTGTCGGTGCCTCGGGACTGGAGGCCGGCGAGGGAGCAGCCTGGACACTCACTGGTTGAGGCTTCTGAGGCCTCAAAGGAGTGTGCTCCACATCCTTCACGAACTCAATACCTGTGACTTTCTAAATCATATACATGAGGTAGGGAGCATAGCCACAAGACCTGTTAGGCGTGCAGGATATGTTGACCATATCATTCCAAATATATTCCACCACATCAAATGGGCGGTCCTTGCTTATGACTCTCATTAGGGTTCAGAGGTAACCCTGCACGCTCCCAGCATATCCATCTTTAGGAGCAATAGTCTTCCTCAGCACTCTGTTGAGGACCACAAAGAATGGTTTCATGTACTTTGTAGAGGGAGGGACATACTTTGAGTTCGGCTCATATAGGAATTTCATCCTATCCTTCTCCATGACACCTATGTTGTGTATGATCAGCCTGTCATGTCCAGAGGTGTCCAGATGGAGCAGATTAGCAAAGTCCTCTTGAGTGATACTATACTTAGATCCGTGTGTCATCCAAGTAACACTCTCTTCATACTCACTTGAGAAGTGGCAAGTTGCAAAGAACTGTGCAATCACTTCATCATTCCAGTTATGCCTGAAGGCAAAGAGATCCTTCAGGCCATGCCTCTCAACTGCTGCAATGACTTCATCAAAAGCTGAGCACTTCTTCTTCTAAAGGTGTGCCCAGTCAATCCACTGACTGCGCACCACGGGGGTCTTCATCGGTAGATACACCGATTTGTAGAAATCTGCATGGAAGTTGCACCAAAACCTTCCATCGACAGCTTGCTTTGGCCTGCCATACCAGTCAATGCTTCTGAACTTGGCTGCAGAGTCACTGCCCTTGCCATTGAACTTCTCCTCAGTAGGGTCCCGAACCCCTTCCCTGGGAGCATGGAGCTTCAAAGGCCCGACTGGCCCCGTTGCAATCCCCTTGCCCTTGCCCTTGGCTTGGCGAGAGGCACTTGAGGATGCTGCTGCCTTCGACACTGGCTTCTTTGCCAGCACCTTCCTCCGAACCTAAGGAGGTGAAGGAGCTGGCTCCGAGGGTCTTTCTTGGCGTTTCATGCAAAGACCCGTCGAGGACCGAGGTGCCACTTCTTGGTCCAACTCGGCCTCAAAGTTAGAGATTTCGTTGTTTGAGCTCGACATGATATGAGAATGATTTTGCAGGAATGATGGTAACTGATACAAGGCATTGGTATGGAAAGATAGCAGTGAATTGCATTGAGGAATTGGAAAATTAGGTTTTCAGTTCAGAAACATCGGAATTGTCCGGTTCACAAGCACGGACTAGTCCGGTGTTCATCCTCAAAAACCTAACAGATTGATCAAGGAATGATTCCTAATGCAAATCTAGTCTAGCATACACGTAGTACATCAAATAAGCATGTATCTAGTGAAGGATGCTAGGCTATACGATCAACAATGGAGAAAAACAAGATTTCTAGGGTTTTGAAGAAATTTACCGAAGAAATCGATTGACGTTTGAAGATTTGGGGGTTGAAGGCCGGACAAGTCCGCTAGCTTCAATCCCCAAGAGGTCAAGCTTGATCTCCGCCCAAATGTGGACTTTTTCGACGGAGGGAGCAAAGAATCGCCTTGGTGGCTCGAGCGCAAGAGAGAGGAAAGCGTGAGCAAAAGTGGGGATGAGAAGATTAGGGTTTGGTGGCGGCTAGGGTTATGGACACGAAAAATCGGACAAGTCCGGACATGACCGGACTAGTCCGAAGTCATCCAGGGAGCTATATCGGACTAGTTCGTGGTCTATCGGACTAGTCCGGCCTAACCGGCACTCTGCGGACTAGTCTGCAAGAGCGGACTAGTCCGGGTAACCACGGACTAGTCTGTGGTCACCAGGAGAAATTGCATAGCCCATTCATATATATTTGAAGGTTCACTAATAGAGAATAGGAGGGACAAAACAAATCAATTAATCTTGATGAATTTGACCAGTAAGCATACAACAATCACACAATGATCATAATTCATCAAGATCTAATGATTGACATAGTTTTTCGAGAAAAAATGGAGAGGGATGATTTTAACAATTCAATCAAAATTTTGAAGAGTTCATACAGGTATGCAATTTTTCAAGCCACACTCCGAGAATCAAGGATATTTAGTTCATTTTGGAGTCCGCAAAAACGCTTTTCATCATGTGGCTTGGTGAATATGTCGGCCAATTGTTTTTGGGTGTTGACATGTGAGATGGTAATGTCTCCTTTCATGTAATGGTCTCTCAAGAAATGATGTCTTATGTCTATGTGTTTAGTTCTAGAGTGCTCAACTGGATTGTGGGCTATTTTAATGGAACTCTCATTGCCACAAAGAAGATGAATACAGTTCATATTGTAACCGTAATCTCTTAGAGTTTGTCGCATCCAAAGGAGTTGTGCACAACAACTCCCGGCTGCAACATACTCCGCTTCGGCTGTGGATAAAGCAATGGAATTTTGTTTCTTGGATGACCAAGAAACTAAGGATCTCCCAAGGAATTGGCATGTGCCGGAAGTGCTTTTTCTATCTACTTTGCACCCAGCATAATCTGCATCAGAGTAACCAATGAGATTGAATTTTGAGCCTTTTGGGTACCAAAGACCAAGGTTGGGTGTATGAACTAAATATCTCAAGATTCCTTTTACGGCTGTCAAGTGACATTCCTTGGGGTTGGCTTGAAATCGTGCACACAGACATACACTCAACATAATATCTGGCCTAGATGCACATAAGTAAAGTAGAGATCCAATCATGGAGCGATATACCTTTTGATCGACGCTAGGTCCATCTTCATTGAGATCCAAGTGGCCATTGGTTGCCATGAGGGTCTTTATGGGCTTTGCCTTGTCCATGCCAAACTTCTTGAGTATGTCCTGCGTGTACTTGATTTTGCTTATGAACGTTCCTTCCCTTTGTTGCCGCACTTGGAATCCCAAGAAGTACTTCAATTCTCCCATCATTGACATTTCAAACCTGTCAGTCATGATTCTACTAAATTTTTCACAGAAGGATTGGTTAGTTGACCCAAATATTATGTCATCAACATAGATTTGACAGATAAAAAGATCATTATCTAAATTCTTTGTGAATAATGTATAGTCTACTTTGCCAATTTGAAAACCATTTTCAATTAAGAAATCTCTAAGACACTCATACCAAGCTCTAGGAGCTTGTTTGAGGCCGTAGAGAGCCTTACGCAATTTATATACGTGGTTGGGGAATTCTTCGTCTTCAAACCCGGGTGGTTGCTCCACGTACACTTCTTCCTTGATCGGTCCGTTGAGGAAGGCGCTTTTTACATCCATTTGATACAGCTTGAAATCATGGTGAGTAGCATATGCAAGTAATATTCTAATAGATTCAAGCCTAGCTACTGGAGCAAAAGTCTCATCGAAATCCAAACCTTCGACTTGTGAGTACCCTTTGGCCACAAGTCGTGCCTTGTTTCTTGTTACCGCTCCGTGTTCATCTTGTTTGTTGTGGAAGACCCACTTGGTGCCCACTATGTTTGCATTGGGTCTTGCCACAAGTTCCCACACCTCGTTCCTCTTGAAGTTGTTCAATTCTTCTTGCATTGCCACCACCCAGTCCGGATTCTTCAATGCATCCTCAATCCTGCGTGGTTCCAAAAAGGAGACAAACGAGTAATGCTCACAAAAGTTAGCTATGCGATATCTAGTGGTTACTCCCTTTTGGATGTCACCGATGATGTGGTCGATTGGGTGATCCCTTTGAATGCATTGGTGTACTCTTGGGTGGGGCACTTGGGGAGTTGTGTCTTCATGATCGTTTTCTTATCCCCCTGAGTGGTTGCCCTCGTTGACTTGTTGATCATCTTCATACTATCGTGCTTGTGTTGAAGCTCCCCCTTGATTGTTTGTCTCCTCTTGCGGTTCATTTTCCTCATTTATGTGTGAAGGTGATTCTTGTGGTCGAACTTCACCTAGAGCCATTCTTTTCAATGCTAGACAAGGAGCTTCTTCTTTACCTAATTCACATGGATCAACTTGCTCCTTTTGGGAGTTGTTAGTCTCATCGAACACTACGTCACGTACTACTTCAACAAGTCCGGAGGCCTTGTTGAAAACACGATAGGCGTAGGTGTTCGAATCGTAACCGAGCAAGAAACCTTCATCGGACTTTGAAGCGAACTTTGAAGTCCTGGGCTTCTTGTTCAGGATATAACATGGAGAACCGAAAACTCGAAAGTAAGAAATGTTTGGTTTGTTACCGGTGAGTAGCTCATAGGGAGTTTTCTTGAGTAGTCGATGAAGATAAAGCCGATTTGCGGCGTGGCAAGCGGTGTTAATCGCTTCCGCCCAAAATCGATCCGAAGTCTTGTATTCATCGAGCATTGTTCTTGCCATCTCTATGAGTGTTCGGTTCTTCCTTTCGGCAACTCCATTTTGTTGTGGTGAATATGGCGCTGAGAATTCGTGCTAGATGCCCTCTTCATCAAGGTACTCCTCCACTTGTATGTTCTTGAACTCCGTGCCATTGTCGCTTCGAATATTCTTGATTGACAATGAAAACTCGTTTTGAGCTCGCTTGAAGAATTTCTTGAGTGTTCCTTGTGTTTCTGACTTATCATGCAAAAAGAAAACCCAAGTGAAGAGAGAAAAAATCACGAATGATAACCAAACCGTATTTGTTACCGCCGATGCTTATGTAAGCAACTGGACAAAACAAGTCCATGTGAAGAAGTTCGAGCGGTCTTGTTGTAGTGATGATGTTCTTTGCGGGATGATATGCTCCAACTTGCTTCCCGGCTTGGCACGCGCTACAAGGCCTGTCTTTCTCAAAAACAACATCTTTCAAACCTCAGATGTGATTGCCCTTGAGGAGTTTTTGAAGATTCCTCATACCAACATGCGCTAGCCGTCTATGCCACAGCCAACCCATGTTGGTTTTTGCAATCAAGCATGTGTCGAGTTCGGCTTTATCCTTGTTGATGTCAACAAGGTAAAGCTTTCCCTTCAACATACCCTTGAATGCAACTGAACCATCACTCCTCCTTGAGACGGTCACACCCTCGTTAGTGAACAAGCAATTATAACCTTTGTCACATAGTTGAGATATGGACAGTAGGTTATAATCTAAAGATTCAACGTGTAAAACATGAGAAAGCGTGTGTTCAGAGGATATTGCAATTTTACCGATACCGAACACCTTTCCTTGACTATTATCTCCGAAGTAGATGCCTTCGTTTGGATCCACATTTACTTCATATTCCACGAACATCCTCCTTTCTCCGGTCATGTGGTTGGTGCATCCACTATCTAGCACCCATTTGGATCCACCGGAGGAATAGGCCTGCAAAAACAATTTATGCTTTGGTTTTAGGTACCCAAGCTTGCTTGGGTCCTTTGAGGTTAGTTACAATACATTTGGGCACCCACACATGGGATTTTGTGTTTCCATGGCGTGGCCCAACATAATAAGCGTAAACCATACCAAAATTGTTTCTCATTAATACATAAGAGGCATCAAAAGTTTTGAATAGAAGCTGCTGTTGTTTATGAATCGGACTAGTCTGGGTGGCCGGACTTGCCCGGATGACCGGACTTGTCCGGACACCGACCGGACTAGTCCGGTATTCATGCGAGTTCAGTTTCTTATTCTTTAACTTATCAGTTTGAGAGGGTCTTCCCTTCACAAAGGAGATCCTTCCCTTGTTATTCTTATGACTTCCAGCATGTTGCTTTTCATCATAAGAGTAACCAATTCCATATTTGACATTTGGAGGTCTTTGGACCAAGTATGCACTACGTGCATAGTTGATCTTCTCCTTGTCAAATATTCCATGCTTGGTAGGAGTTTTATCCTTTGTGGAGGTTGACTTCTCCATCAAACTGGTGTTGATTTTACTACATGTGCACATATGAACAAGATCAGTTATAGTGGGTTGAGAAGGTGAACTTGAAGAGGAGGAAGGTTCACTTAGCTTGAGTGACTCAACTTGCACTTCAAGGATTTTGTTAACCTTGATCAGGTCAGCAAGTTGGTCCTTGATTGTAACATTTGAGTCGATTAACTCCAAGCAAGTTTTCTTGCTTGAAGCTAGCTCAAGCTCTAGTGAACTGTTTTTCTCCTTTTCAAGCTCTAGGAGTTTGTCAAGTTTGACATACTTCTCCTTTTGGGAGATAATCATGTCCTCTTGATGATCAATTAACCTCTCCTTCTCAACAAGTTGGTCAAGTAAAAATCTCATTTTAGCAGCAGTTTTCCTATCTAGTCCATTTAGCATGTCCTCATCATCACTATCTAGTTCATCATCACTAGAGTAGGAAAGCATGGAAGGGGTTTTGATGTTTACCTTCCTTTGCCTTTAGGCAAGTGCCATTTACCTTCTTTGCACGGAGTGTGGGGAAGAGTGTGGATTTCTTGGATGTGCTTTCTATGGCTATGCTAGCCATCTCTTCTTCATCGGATGATGAGGACTCATTGTTTGAGTCCCACTCCTTCCCAATCTGTGCTTGTTTGGCTTGTTTCTTCTTCTTGAAGAATTTCTTATGTTGAGGCTTGGTTTCTTTAGTTTTCTTCTTTATGTCCTCATATGGGCAATCGACTATAAATTGGTTATACTCACCACAATTATAGCACGCCCGCCTCATCTTTGGCTTCGTCCTTTACTTGTACTTTCCTTCACTTGATTTTGTTCCTTGTATCTTCTTCATTATTCTCTTGAACTTTTTCATGAACAAAATCATATCTTCTTCATCTAGATCACTACTACCGTCATCACTGTCCTCCTCTAGTTGTGCTTCTCTTGCTTCTTTGGATAGAGGTTTGAGAGTAGATTTTAGGGCAACTCCTTTCTTCTTGGCCGAGGTGAGGTCGGCAATTTCTTTGACGTGCTTGGCTTGTTTCTCCATCATTTCAAAGTTGATAATTTTACCAAGCAATTCATCCGGAGTCATCCTTTTGTAACCGGGGCTTTCTCTGATCATTGAGCATAGCGTGACATTGCGAGGCATAAAAGCTCTAAGGATGAGCTTTACCACCTCGTGGTCATTCCACTTCTTGCTCCCATATGATCGAACCTTGTTGACAAGTGTCTTCAATCGGTTGTACATGTCCTGGGGTGACTCGTCTTCCTCAATTGCGAATCTTCCTAGTTCCCCTTCAATCATTTCAATTTTTGCCTCACGCACATGCCGGTCACCTTCATGTGCTGTTTGTAGTGTATCCCATATCTCCTTAGCAATTTCGAGTCCATCCACCTTAGTGAACTCGTCTCGACTGAGAGAGGAGGTGATTACGGCTACGGCTTGAGCGTTTCTATGGATGGCCTGCTCTTGACTTGGGGTGAGCTCTTCGTCGTCATCCGGAATATCTATCCCTGTACATACAACATGCCATAAACTTGGGTTGAGGGAAATCAAATGCATCTTCATATTCTGCCTCCACATGGAGTAATCACTCCCATTGAAGTGTGGGGCTTTTCCAAGTGGGATAGATAAGTAGTGATTGTTATTGGAATTTTGACGATCATATTTAAAATGATATCGGGAGTAGTGGGTTTGACTACTCCCCTTCTTCTTCTCTTCAACTTTCACTTTTCCTTTGGAAAGTGCCTTCTTTCTGAGGAGCGCCTTTAGCTCCAGCGTCTCCTCATCGTCGTCCTCGAAGTCTTGAATGTCTTCGAGGTACTTCTCCAGTTTTTGGGTCTTGTCGTTGTTGACTTCCTCTTGGTTGTTGATTTTGTGGACGTCCTTCATGTCCGACATGATCTCTTCGAGTGGTTAAACTCTTTCTTGAAGAACCCACTCTGATACCAATTGAATGTAGGCCTAGAGGGGGGGTGAATAGGCCTTTTGAATTTTTGTCGGATCCTGCAACACTCAACAACAAGTTCAATACCAGAGAAATCGAACTAGTCCGGTAAAGTGCTGACTAGTCCGGTGTTCACGAACTAAGTTGATCAAGATTAATCGATTAGGTTGATTCTTTAATGTATGCAGCGGAAATGTAGAATCAAACAATAGTTTAACAGTTATATATTGGATTATATCACAATTAAGGCTTGTGTTCAACAATCTAATGTAAATTTAGCAGTGTGTATCAAACCCTAGAGTAAGTTTATCAATTTGAGTGATGAACACAAAAAAGGACAAGACACACGATTTATCCCGTGGTTCGGCTACCACGAAGGCAACCTACATCCACGTTGAGGAGTCCACAAAAGGACCGGGTCTTCTCCAACCCTACCCTCGTCGGATCGCCACGAAGGCCAATCCTCTTCCACTAATCACAAAGGGGTGAATAACCAGATTCAAGGGGCGTTCTCACACGTTGAGAGCTCCCTTAGATTACAAATCACAATACCACCAAAAACACACTCAGAAATTACAATTGAAACGTAGGAGTGTGTTAGAGATTCAAACCAAGAGCTCAATGATGTGTGCCAAGTGTCTCTCCAATGATCTAGAAGTGATCCTCAAAGGATTGATCGATTTTGTACTTAATTTCGTGGAGAGAAGTGATTTTTGAGTCTCTTGGGAGGTGTGACGGCGCTAGGGTTCGAGAGAGTGTAAAAGTGGGCCGTGCACCTCTATTTATATGGGGTTTCTAAAAGTGACCGTTAGGGTTCAGAAAGATCGGACTAGTCCGTGGTGGTCACCGGACTAGTCCGGTGTGCTGTGTGTAGCAAACCCTAAGTGTCCCGAAATATCGGACTAGTCCGGTTGAAAACGGACTTGTCCAATTCCACTACTGGAAATCTTTGGACTAGTCCGATAGCCATCAGACTTGTCCGGCCATGTGAAACCCTAAGTGTGTTGGATGACAAGTCCGCACTTGGAGGACTTGTCCGATTTAGATCAGTGGGTATTTCGGACTAGTTCGTGTAAACATCGGACTTGTCCGAAGTGCATCAGAAGGAATATAGAACTAGTCCGGTTAACAATGGACTTGTCCGATTTTGTGTGACTTGTGAAGTGTGTTGAGGACTAGTCCGCCCTGGGGAGGATTAGTCCGACTCAAGTCAGAGAGATATCGGACTAGTCCGACAGATATCAGACTTGTCCGATCTGGTGCAGAAAGGATATCGGAATAGTCCGGTTAACAACGGACTAGTCCGGTCCTATGTAACTTTGTGCAATATGTGTGTGTGCTTAAACATGATTGAGCTCTTGGGTGTGTTTCCTTAACACACTCCACACACAATAGTCTACTATTACTTTTCCTTGAGCTCAAGTTCACTTTGCTCCTCATTATCCCTTCTTTTTGGTATTTTGCTCATTTTTCATTATTGGCCTGCATTCATCTCAACAAAAAGGTTAGGATCCCAATTGCTTGTCATAAATCATCCAAAACCCTCAAGGGAGTCCTAGGCGCACTTCCAGCTATACGATATGCATATAACATGTATATAAATGACTTTGAAAAATAATTATTATTAAGACCATAATTTAATTCATGGTGATCACTATATGATAGGGACCTTAATTGGCTTTGGAACTTCAATGGTAGATACTAGGGAATATGATCAAGGCTCTTGCAAAGAACAGGAGATGATCATAGTAGATTGTGGTCTCCAAAATTATGGCAAGCAATCAACTTCCAAAAATTTCTAGAGAGGAAACTGTAGCTTGAACCTAGCTAACAGTTGATAATCAAGATAGAGGAAGTGGTTCTGGTTCTAGCAAAATTTGTTTCATAATTTTCTAAGCTTTGGGGAAGGAGTTATTGTATTTCTAAGTTGGCAAGAATTTCTGGATTTACTTTATAATTGAATTTCTAGCCATTAAATCAATATGTAGTTTGTAACTGAATTTGGACTAGGATAGTAGGTTAATTAAATCCAAGATTTTTACAGGAGCTAGTATATGACTAAAGGAATACTCAGTCCAAATTTGGGACTTAATAAAGCAACTGAATATCTGTGAAAATTCAATATCTAAAAAAGGAAATTGAACTATACAGAGGGTTAAACAGGTGCAATGGCTCCCTAACTTTTCCTGATAGTCAAGAATAGGACACTAAATTTTATGTGAATTTTGGGGATTTTTCCAGTGGTTATCTTTTCTGGAAAAATTGCATTTGCATTTGGAAAGATTGATTTCCACAGAGTTTAACTGTGAGTTTCACAGAAGCTAATTGGCACTGGCAGAAACTAGAGCTCAAGTGCTTTCAAACAAAATTGGTTCGAAGATTTTTGGAGCATCCTACAGAAAGTTATGGATTTTCTAATTTGGAGCCAAATCTGGAATAAATTCCTAATTTGAATTAACTTGTGGGCCCCACTGTTTTAAAATGGACCAATGGCATTTAAACCACACGGGGGCCACAGACATCCATCGCGTAGCCACAACCAATCCCGTGGCCACACCTGATCTGACGGGGTTTACAGCCGCTGACACGCGGGACCCGCCGCGTCGTCTTCCACCTCCCGACGCGGGCGGCGCGCGGGGCTCCCGCGGCGGTGCTCTCCGGCGAGCCTCGCCGGATTTGAGTTCCCGGCCACCGCAGCTCCCACCCTTGGGCACTCGACCCTGAAATCACGCGCTGAGCACGATGGTCGGGTCGGGGAGGTCTGCCGACGGTCGGAAACAACGGCGCATCGGCGGCGGCGGATGCTAGGGTTCCGACCATGTCGGAACTACCGCTCTGTGGCTAAAACCCGTCTAAAAAGGCTGGGGAAGTCTTTTGGAACCACGAGGAACGTGCTGGACATGCGATATCGTCGTGTAACGGTTGGCAAAGCAGTCGTCGACGGCGACAGAGGCAGCCTCTTAACGGCGGAGGGGAAAACTCGCGATTCTTGAGCGACGGTCGATTATTCCCGGTGAGTCCAGTTCGAGAGGGTGCGCAATAAAGCGTAGAAACTATTTGCTAGCAACTGGGGAGAGTGATTAAGCGTGGAACTCTAATTGCATGAAATACCGAGCGCGTTCATAAGCTTCGGCCAAGAGTAAAACCTAGCTAACTTGCTCGATACTTGTGTAAACAAGGAACGGCTTTCACCGTTGTGTAGAGCGTGTCCCGGTGCACCAGTTTGCTAACAGCGTGCAGCGGTCTGGCAACGTGGAGCAGGGACAGCGCACGGTGAACACGACGGCGACCTTCAGTATAGCCTCAAAATCATCGGCCAAACCGTCAACTATGCAATGAAAAGATTGATCCGGAGGACAGAGGAGGAAGAGAGTAATCACCTAGCTGTTGGAAGCTTGGCGCGAGAGTTCTCCGGTTGGCCAGCAACGGGTGCGCGGCGCCGGTGGTCGGAAGCTCTCGCGCGGGATGGAAATGGTGAAATTTGTCGACTCAGCGGGGTGGGAGGTGATAAGGGTGATTGGGAGTAGATAAGGGAGAGTCCAGGGCGCTATTTATAGGGCTCAACGGCGGTGGCGGGCTTGTGTCGCGCTGTGCATGCACACCGTCGCGGTGGCGGGCGCAGCGCGCACTGAAATGCGGCTGCACGTGGGCTGCTGACTGGTGGGTCCCGCCAGTCAGCCCCACAGCTACTGCACCTTTAGTAATTCACTTAAAAATAGTAAATGAACTCTAAAAATCATGAAACTTCAGGGCTAAGTCAATAAAATTGTGATGAACACAATGTTGGGTTTAGATCTTCATGTTCAAGTCTATATTTACCAGACTTTGAATTTGAATTTAAACTTGATTCAAATTCGCTGAGCGTCTCATATAAAATAACAAATGAGTTCCTAAAATCTTGAAATTTTGTAGGTAAGCCCTGGAGAACATTAGAATGCAAAGGAAAAATTTAGAGCCTCAAATTTGAATGTTTTTGGCAGGGCCCAATTAGTACTGTACTTTGAATTGCCCTAATAAACTCCAGCCAAATAATTCTAATGTTTGAAAAGGGGGCGAATTTAATCATTCTAGAATTAATGGTGAAGTCCAATACTCATGTCAATAAAATTTAGCCATGAGTGCAAGAAAGGTTTGGATGGCATTAAGTTCATGTGTACCACTATATTGGATTTTTAATATAGTTGAACACCAAACTTATAACTGAATTCACATGCCACAAAAGTTGGGTTTTACACTTTGGTTCCCAAAAACACTTGTATCACACATACAAGGACCTAAGTTGGCTTGGGTTCCTAAAGTCAAAAATTGAATTCATGTGTGTAGGTGAACTACAAAGCCGGAAGAAAGCATTGGGTACTCGATAGCGGGTGCACTCAACATATGACCGGCAACGATGGTATGTTCACCACCATAGAAAACCCCTGCAATCATGAACAAGCCACCTTTGGTGATAACTCTAAGGGGAAGGTAATTGGGTTAGGTAAGATTTCAATTTAAAATGATTTATCTATTTCTAATGTATTGTATGTTAAGTCACTTAGTTTCAATTTGCTTTCTATTGCACAATTATGTGATCTTGGACTAACGTGCACCTTTAGCAAGAATGATGTTGCTATGACTAGTGAAACAAGCCAAGAACTAATCTTCAAAGGATTTCGGCATGGACATCTCTACCTAGTAGACTTCTCCAACAAGGATGCTAGCTTGAACACTTGTCTTTTCACCAAGACGAGTTTGGGTTGGCTATGGCATCAGCGCATAGCTCACATTGGAATGAGCAAGCTCAAGAAGTCATTCAAGCCCAGGATGGTGACCGGCGTGAAGGATGTCACATTTGAGAAGAACAAGCTTTGTAGCGCTTGTCAAGCCGGGAAGCAAGTTGCTTCTCACCACCCGATGAAGACAATGGTGTCAACCTCCAAGCCACTTGAGTTGCTCCACATGGACCTCTTCGGACCGTCCACATATAAAAGTCTTGGCGGTAACCTCTATTGTCTTGTTATAGTTGATGACTACTCTCGCTATGCTTGGACTTTGTTTCTAGGTGACAAGAGTGAAACTCCGGAAGTGTTCAAGACCTTCGCTAACCGTGCTCAAAGGGAATTTCAACTTCCCATCATCAAGGTCCGGAGTGAAAACGACACTGAATTCAAGAACTACAACATTGGGGAGTGGTGTGATCGCGAAGGCGTGAAGCATGAATTTTCGGCCACATACACTCCTCAACAAAATGGTGTCATTGAAAGGAAGAACAAGACTCTCATCACTCTTGCATGAGCAATGCTTGATGACTATGGCACGTCCGAGAAGTTTTGGGCTGAAGCAATCAACACGGCGTGCCATGCCGCAAATCGGGTCTACCTACATCGACTACTTCAAAAGACCCCATACATACTTCTCATTGGGAGAAATCCCAACATCTCCTATTTCCGAGTCTTCGGGTGCAAGTGCAACATCTACCGTAAGAAAAGGCTCGATGATGAGCCTCTACGAGAAGCTATGAATAACATGACCATTGGAGACATCAAGCCTAAAGTTGAGGAGAGCCATGATCAAGGGAGAGCTTCAAGTTCCAACATCAACACATCTATGGCACCTCAAGTTGACAAAGAAGAGAAAGATGATCCATTGCCGACACAAGATTCACAAGCCACACAACATCAAGAAGAAGAACAAGTCCATGATCAACTCCAAACACATGAAGAGCAACACGCATCACCACTGCCAAGTGCTTCACAACCACTTATGAGGCATGGACGCATCTCCAAGGCGCATCTGATTGATCAAATCATCAGAAGCCTGTCAAGTGGAGTAAGTGCACGTTCTCGCCATTTCGCTACGTTTTGTGAGCACTACTCGTTTGTTTCATGTGTAGAACCCACTCACATTGAGGAAGCACTCCAAGATCCAAATTGGGTGATGGCCATGCATGAAGAACTCAACAACTTCATCTGCAATGAAGTTTGGGTGTTGGAGGAGCAACCCAAGGACAAGAACGTCAACAGAACAAAGTGGGTGTACCGCAACAAACAAGATGAGAACGACGTTGTGATCCGCAACAAGGCAATACTTGTGGCCAAGGGTTTCTCGCAAGTTGAAGGACTAGACTTTGGAGAAACATTTGCTCCGGTCACTCGACTAGAATCTATCCGTATACTTCTTGCTTTTGCATCACATCATAACATAAAGCCTTATCAAATGGATGTGAAAAGTGCCTTTCTTAATGGTTATATTAACGAGCTTGTTTATGTTGAACAACCTCCCGGATTTGAAGATCCGAGGAATCCTAATCATGTGTTTAGGTTGCACAAGGCGCTCTACGGGCTCAAGCAAGCACCTAGGGCGTGGTATGAACGACTACGGGATTTCTTGATCATGCAAGGATTCAAGATCGGGAGGGTGGACACTACACTCTTCACAAAAGACATCGACGGAGAATTATTTTTTTGTCAAATTTATGTTGATGATATTATTTTTGGTTCAACTAATGAAGCTCTTAGCCATGAGTTTGGCAAAATGATGTCAAGGGAATTCGAGATGTCGATGATTGGAGAGCTCAACTTCTTCCTTGGATTTCAAATCAAGCAACTTAGAGAGGGAACCTTCATCTATCAAGAAAATTATACCAAGGACCTCTTGAAGAAATTTGAGATGGGAGATTGTAACTCAAGAAGTACTCCAATGGTAACAAATTGTCATCTCGACGCGGATAAGGACGGTAAACCTATTGACCAATCTAATTACCGTTCTATGATTGGTTCATTGTTTTATCTTACCGCATCTAGGCCCGATATCATGTTTACTGTATGCTTGTGTGCTCGCTTTCAAGCGGCACCTAAAGAATCGCATCAGAAGGCGGTCTTTAGGATACTTCGGTATCTTAAGCATACTCCTAGTGTAGGCCTGTGGTACCCTAAAGGTGCAAAATTCCATCTCTTGGGTTACTCGGATTCGGGCTTTGCCAGATTCCGTGTGGATCGCAAGAGTACCTCCAGTGGGTGCCACTTGCTTGGGCATTCCCTAGTATCTTGGTCTAGCAAGAAGCAAAATTTTGTTGCTTTGTCCACTGCGAAAGCGGAATATATAGCGGCCGGTGCATGTTGTGCCCAAATCCTTTACATGAAGCAAACCCTTTTGGACTTTGGTATTAAACTTGGTTGTGTGCCTCTCCTTTGTGACAATGAAAGTGCAGTTAAGATTGCTAAAAACCCCGTTCTACACTCCCGCACTAAGCACATTGATATTCGCCATCATTTCTTGTGGGACCTTGAAGCTAAGGGAGACATCTCCTTGCGAGGTGTTAGGTCCGAAGAACAATTGGCAAATATCTTCACTAAACCACTTGATGAGAAAACTTTTTCTAGACTAAGAAGTGAATTAAATGTGCTAGATGCATCAAACGTCATGTAAGTTGACATGGTCATGTAGGAATGCATCTCATATAGGCCTTGTCTAACTTTCAAAGGATAGGGGTGAGCAAGGGTTAGCATGGGATGGAGGTTCTTTTGGGTTTTCCCAAGACTTGGAGAGTGGCTCTCCCTGAAGAAGCCTTTGAAAGGTTCAAATTTGGCAAGATAGATTTACTTTATGTCTTGCATGATGCCTGCCATATAGACTTGCACTCACATTTAATTTCCTGCATTATAAATGGTTTGGCATTGCATACGGTAGATTGTCACAAAGGGGAACCCACTTCATGAGAAAGAGACTTGTTTGAAATGCAATATCTCAACTCATATGATGTGGAAAGAACAAAATGTTAGGTGCATTAATGCCTAAAGGAACATGCTTTAAAGAGATAGATGTCTTCATCCTCTAGCTCACAAAGCATTGGCCTTACATTTGGATGTTTCCTTCCTTGATTTTTTGGTGTTCTATTTTTTTTAGAACTTAGCCAAGTTATTGGCAACTAGTCTTTTGGAGGGGTAAGGGGTTGCCCAAAAAGTCCTAAGACATGTGTTTCTCTTTGTTTGTTTGTTTGAGTCAAAGGACATATATGGGATGTTGCTGTTTTGTAGTCATAGGATTATTCGATGCTTAGGCAAGAAGCATCATCGGATTAGTTCGTGCTCAAGTGCCAAGGGTCAGCTCAGTCGGAAAGTCAAATCAACCGACGAGTTCATTCTGAGAAACACCGGAGCATCCGATGTTCATATTTCTGGAGTTGTGCCAAAATCAACCGATGCTAATCCTTTCATCGTCGGATCATCCGATGCCAATGGTGCCTCTGGAATACCCTTACTGTACCATTCAACTGATGCTCCTCCCAACCCACGTCGATTCATCCGATGTTAACATTTGAGCTAGGGTTCGGGCCCCACCTATTTACCGCCTCTTCGTTCTCAGTTTCTCTCTCCCTGACCTAGCTCTCTGCCACAGCTGCTCCGTTGCCGCCGCTCTGCCCTTCGCCCTGCCGACCGCCCTCCGGCCGCCGCCGCCCTCCGGCCACCGTCGTCCTCCAACTGTCACCGCCACTCAGCGTCGTCGCCCCATTCAGCGCTGCTGCTTCCCCACACAGCGCCGCCACTCCACACAGCGCCGCCGCCGCCTCCCCACGCCTCACCGCCACCGCACCACTGCCGCCTCCCCACGCCGCACCGCCGCCCTCTGCGCTGCCGTGGTGCCCCCCTTTCGGTCGCCGTGCTCTCCGTCGCACCGCTTCGCCGTTAGGGTTCCCCGGCCGCGACGATTTTTGCATCGCCGTCTCGTGCGCCCGAGCTCGTTGTCCCGCGTGCTCATCTTCGCCGTCGTCATGGGCCGTAACAAGAAGGGAAAAGGCAAGGCTATTGAGGAGTCGGCCGCTAAGAAGCAGAAGTTGTCAAAGGAGGAGAAGAAAGCCCTGATGGCCGCTCACGCCGCTGAGGAGCGAGAGCGTGGCCGAGAAGGATCACTGAGGATCCGGGAGGCCCGACAGAGGCACCCTCCGGTGCCTGAGGAGCTAGAGGAGGAAGAGTAGCCTGAGGTGCCACTTGTTCGCCGGCGCTCAGTCAGGACCCGTGGGGGTAATCCAGCTGCAGCCCTGAGACCGAGACCCTCTGCAGCTGACCTTCGGGAGGACAAGGCAACCCAGAGAGCCGTTTATGAGATGGAGACCAATGTCCGTGTTGGTGAGGGTGTCCGTATGACAGATTACAGGAAGTTGAGGGCCAAGCAGCTCAGGAAGCTCAGGTGGAGCATTTTACTTGAGGAGTGGTTCCCGCAGCCTAGAGAGTCACTTGTGGACAACTGCTTCTGGACCCTGACACAGGCGTCGTTGTACGAGACATACAGACGTTGGGGCCATAAGCTCTTCCAGCATAACTTTCTTGACTGGGATCAGCTTGCACTTGCAGCCGGGACAGAGATTCGCCCTTACTTTGAGAGGTACAGAGGGCTAGTGGAGCTGATGTCTTACCAGGGGGGTTCCTACATGGAGGACTGGGTCCGAGTGTTCTATGCCACACTTCACGTTTCTGAGGGCCGCAGATCCATTGACTTCATGTTCATGGGCCAACATCATCACTTGACTCGACAGACTTTGGGACAGCTGCTAGGCGTGGATCTTCACGACACATGCCTACACGAGAGAGTATATGGACAGGCTGACCCACCGAGGAGGCCGCTCACTAGAGGTGTGGCACCACCTTATGAGGAGATACGACCACTGTTTGCTCAGCCCTTCTCTCCTGACCAGCCGAGGGTACCGACTCTACTCACTCCAGCTGCGCGCACTGTGCACCTTGCCTTGCGCCGCACACTTCTACTGAGGTCCAGATACCTTGAGGGGTTTACCAGCTTGTAGCAGACTCTCCCGTTCTATGTCATGAACGGGATGGAGTTCGACATTGTGGATATCCTGATTTGTGAGATGGAGGACGTCATCACTCATGGAGTTGGGATGATGAGGCAGCTTGTGTTTGGCCACTGGATCAGTCACTTGCTCTACTTCATAGCTCCAGAGGGGTCCACCGTATGTGACAGTCTCACCGACCAGAGCGTCACACGGTTCAGGTACTACCGTGCTCTAGCTCTTGGAGACTGCTGCCTTGGCCGTCCAGTTGAGCGTCAGGTCCGTGCTCGTCTATCTGAGGAAGATTGGTCAGAACTAGAGAAGGAAGACGAGATACTAGCACAGGCTGAGGCTCAGGGTGGGGATCTACAGCACATTTGGTCCGAGAGCAATACCAGTGACAGTGTCGAGGAGTACTTCCCACCTCCTCCCTCACCCAGGCAGCACGACGCAGAGGCTGGACGCTCGACTGTGCCACCACCTACTCCACCTCCGGTGTCCAAGGCATAGGTCTCTCAGACATCTGAGCTCACTTCTCTACTTTAGCAGATGGTTAAGCAGCAGCGTCTGGATAGGCTTGCAGCTGAGCAGGCCCGAGCTGAGCAGGCTACGCGTCTCTTGGAACTCCAGCAGCAACAGCAGGAGATGTAGCGACAGATTGCCCGCGAGCGGCGAGAGGACACTGACAGGCTCACTGGGCTGATTGATCAAATGCACCAGCGTTCTCTTGACCAGCAGCAGCAGACGCAGCAGGCCATGATGGGCATCCTGGGGTTGATCACCAACCTCTACACTCAGACCGAGATTGCCCTGCCGTCACAGCTTCTGGGTCTAGCTCTAGGTCTGCCTATGTTAGCTCCAGTTTTAGCTCCAGTGCCGACTACGCCGAATCCGACGATCAGCATGTCCCCACTGCTTGCTCCAGGCGCACCTATCCACTCTCCCTTGCCGGATTCGACACTCTTCCAGCAGACTCCGACGTCTGTTGTCAGTGCCCCTCTACCAGCAGTCCAGACTCAGCAGGCACCGACAGCAGCTCCTGTAGCACCTGTCACCTCCACTCCACCCCTGACGACAGCAGCAGGCAGCAGCTCCGACGACAGCACCCCCGATGGCGACCAGTTCGTCATCGCCTCGAGCGCTCAGGATCCTTAGGCACTTGGCTTCCCTTTTTGGTGTCTTGATGCCAAAGGGGGAGAAGAGTCAGGGGGAGGGATAACTTAGTCCCAGGGGGAGTCCTAGTGGTAGGGGGAGTATATCTTGTTGGGAGTCTTGTGTAATTTGGAGATTTGCTACTCTTTTGCTATTCTTGAGTTATCCTTGTGCCACATATTTCTCTCATGTGTTATTGATCGTTGAGCTTTCGAGTTATTGATCGGTTTTGAGCCTTCAAGATTAATGTGCAAAATCTTGTACTTATTGCATATCCTCTTGAGTATCGTATTCTTATTTTCATTACAATTATGCTTTACTCGTTGTGTTGTCATCAATCACCAAAAAGGGGGAGATTGAAAGCATCAAGGCCCCCATGAGGTATGGTTTCGGTGATTAATGACAACCGTTGGATTTTATTAATGAGTTTGTGGATGCAAGTTCTCTCATATTACTCATCACGCTTAATGAACTCTACATGTATATCATCTACTGCGCATTGGATATAATTGGAGACCCCTAAACAAACTATTTCACGAGGTCAATCGATTTTTATGAAGATTAGAAGAAAAAGCTCATATGTCAAAATTATTCAACCGAAGTTGACAACACCCAAGACTTGGTAATCATCAAAAGAATATTTCAAACCAATGTATAAGAGGTCACTCGAGCAAATTCCAAAAGAATCACTTAGAACAACTCGAAGCAGACAAAATAAACTCACCGGATCAATCGATGTTTCCAGAAAACAATATATCGGTCGAGTTGGTTTAGCAGAAGAAGAAGACATTAGAACTAAAAACTCACCGGATCATCCGATGATGAAGAAAGTGTTACGTCGATAGATCAATACAGTAAGCAATTACCCTGGACCAAGTGTAACACTGGATCATCCGATGTACAACTATAACACATCGGTCGATCACTCCAGTAAGCATTAATTCTGAACCAATTCTGGATGATGTGTCACCGAATCATCCGATGATAAGACAAGTGTAACATCGGTCTATCAACGGTCATATTTGACACAGTGACATCATCTAATGTGGATTCGACCGATGACAACTGAAGGGGGAACATCGGATCATCCGGTGTTCGCAGAACAGTGATGTTAGCCTACTTTTCCAATGGCTATTTCGTGGAGGCTGGCTATTTATACCCCTTCAACCAGTCATTTCGACAAGTCTTGATACCCAGAGCTACTCTACACATTCTCAAGCATTCAAGACATTGAGCTACCACTTCCACATCATTTACACCACTTGTACAACAAGAGATAGGCTAGAACTTGCTATAGATAGTGCTTGTGTGCTTCCATTCTTGGTGATTGGAGTCTCTAGTATAGTGAGAGCTGTAAGGGAGTGTCTCTTGGTGATTGTACTCACCGTGTAAGAGTCGGTGATTGGAGAGAGCCTTCCGGAGCTTGCCAAGACGGTTGTGGAAGCCCAGAGGATCCAACTTGTACAAGGCTTGAGCTCCACCTTGTCGAGGTTGGCGAACGGAGAAGTTTAGTGAAGATCCCTGGTCTCGGTGACTTGGGAGTGGCTATACCCTTTGGTGGGTGCCACAACGTGTGTAAGACCTATGTGTGCTGAATACATTAACTTGTAGTGAATACACTTGCTTTGACGATAAAAGTTTGAATATCACCAAAACACCTTTTTATTAAGGTCCTGCTAGTTTTGTAAGCTCCGGCGGGAGCTTGGTTATACTAGTTTTGGTAAGTTCCGGCGCTAGGTTCTAATAGATTTTGTTAGCGCCGTCTCAAGGTCTGGGTTGCTCCGGCAAGGTCTGGAACTTGACCGCAATGCTTCTGCTTTTCATTTGCAATGTTTCGTACTTGCTTTACATTGTTGGAAATATTGCTTAGTATTCATTTGCTAAGTCTTTGGTGTGTTTTGGTTTATATGGACGATATCGTGTTACTGTGGCTTTGCAACATGCTTATGCGAGGTCCTCACGTAAGGTGTTGTGTTTGGAACTAACTTGAGTCAAGTCGAGGACTTGGGCTCGTATGGATTGGTTGTTTATTCATGTGTAGGTGTTGCTTGAGTTCAAGACATGGCTGGTGATGGGATCCATTGGACTAGTCTCAGGGAGGAGATGAGGTTCCAACAACCAAATTCAGGAGGAATTGTGGTTGAGCTGCTCAGGAGGTTGCGCAACATGATTGAATCAAGAACAATGCATATGAAGGTATCGTGGACGTCATTGGAAGATGTTTGCACGTGTGCAAGGAGTGCATGGACGTGGCTACATGGTTCCGAGACGTGATGAAGAGATGTGGACGTAAAGAGTTGGTCAGAAAGGTCCAACCGACTAGGTTATGGACTCAGGATCCGGCTGAGTCGGGTTTGACTCAAATATGGAAAGATTTGAGTTGGTTATGATAGGATTTCGTGTGGGTCACGAATTTGAGTTGTTTAGGGATGTGGGATACGTTCCTAAGGTGTCTGGAAATCTTAAGATTGCTTCTATCTGCGTATAGAAGAATCCTAAGCAGTTATGGAAAGTTACGATTCGTGAACAAAGTCGGATTAGGTTCCTGATCTGAGTTAAGTTGGCTTTCGAGCTGGTTATATAAGCAAGGGAGCCCAGAGCTCGTGGTGCACGACTTTGGGGCTGTTCCTCTTGTGTTCTATTGTAAAAATTCGTAGTTTGAAGGAACTTTTGTGCCTCGTTCGTCCGACTTGTTCCAGACAAGTTTTACTCGTCAGTGGTTTTATCATAAATCGAGTTTTACAGATCCAATTGACGTGATTATTTTTGGGTTGTCTTCAAAAATTGATTATCTATCATCTATAAAAATTTCACGGTCATTGGATTTGTGGTCTATGATCTACACGAGTTTCTTTGCAGCGTTTCAGAACTGTTTTTTTTTCGGGTAGGGCAGATTGACCTTTGTTTGATCTTTCGATCATAACTTGAGTTTTTCTTGACGGATTTGAGTGATTCTTGTTGTGTTGTCTTCGTTACTTGATTCTCTCTGATATCTATCACTATTGTCATGGTGAAACACGATTAGATTAGTCTCACACACGATTTCTTTAACAGATCATTTTGCTGCAGAAGGGGTTGGGGTTTAATTGTTTCCGCTACATAATATTTTTAAATCTACCATTCACCCCCCCCCCCCTCTAGTAGCTTTTCACGTGCTCTTCGATCCTACAATTGGTATCAGTGCCAAGGCACTCTAATCTTTGTGATTTGCGCGTGTTTTTGACTAATCATCATGGAGAAGTACTCGGCCAAACCTTGTGTGTTCGCTGGTATTGATTTTCAGGTTTGGAAGGCACGCAAGGCTTTCATCCAGGCACAAGGCTTTGCAATATGGCAGAAGGTATACAAGCCTTATGAAGTGCCACCAAATGATCAAGTTACAGCTACAAATCTGAGAGATGTCGACAACAACAACAAGGCTCGGAACTTGATCATACAAGGATTAACACAAAGCACCTTCGACCGTGTTGCACACCTTCGATCTGCATACGATGTGTGGAAAGCACTTTGTGACTACCACGAAGGATCCAACACGATCAAAGAGGTAAGGCAAGACATGTTTAAGAAATAATACATGCGCTTCGAGATGCAACCCAGTGAGTCTATTGATGACCTTTTTGCTCGATTTAATAAGATTCTCAGCAACTTGCGTAGTGTCAATGTGAATTTTTCAGATGCTGAAAATGCTAGGCAATTGCTAATTGCATTAGATATGTCAATTTGGGAGATGAAAGTCACATCTATTCATGAATCTACTGTCATGAGTTTAATTACTTTAGATGTGCTATATTCCAAGTTAAAAACTCATGAAATTGACATAATCTCACGTAAGAACCCCAACAAGTCTATTGCTTTTGTTTCTCAACGTGACATGCCTAGTTTCGGTCAAACATCATCATGTGGTACACTTGCTTTGCTGTCCTCTCTAACCCTTGAACAGATTGAGGAGTTTCCAGAGGAGGAGCTAGCGCTCATCTCTACCCGGTTCTCAAAAGAATTGCAAAATGTGAGAACTAGAAGGAGAGGAAGCTCCGAACCTCAATGAAGCTTTGAGTGTGGTAAGACAGGACATTTTTTTCAGATTGCCCTAACCTTTCAGGTCCTACTTCCCGGGATGAAAAGAAAACAAGAACGAAGCCTCTGCAAAAGATACGAAGAAAAAGAAGGGTTTTACAGGACGTCAATTGGTGAGCAGTTTTATCTCAGCACTCCAGGAACTTGGCTCAAGCGACGTGGACATTGGAAGTGATGAAGATGAAGAGGATTTGGCAAACTTGTGCTTCATGACAGGCAAGTCAAGATCAAGTATGGAGGAGGCAGAACACAACAGCGACAATGAAGAGGTATGTCCTACTTGCGAAGAAATGTGTGATGCTATTTCTTGTGCCATTGTTATTGTTAAGAAAAAGGACAAAAAGCTTAGGGACATGGCTGTTAAAATTGAGTCACTAGAATATGAAATTAATCGTTTGAAATCCTTGATTCCTAGTGATGATTCTTGTTCCTCATGTGACTTAATATATGAACAATTGTCCTCCCTAAGAAGTGCACATACCTCCACACTTGATAAACTTGAACTTGAAATTGAAAAGAACAAAAAGCTTGCTGCACTATTGGAAACTTAAAAGATGCTTCTTGTTCTACAATTGATTTGCATTATTCTAGTTGTGATGATCTTGATAAGAAACTGCAAGATGCTATGAATGAAATCTCTATATTGAACAATGCTTTATGTTGTCATGAAGTTAAATATTGTTCCAATGGCAAATTAAAAGGAAAAACTTCATGTGAAAATTGCCTTGATCTGTCCAATAAACTTGATAACATGCATAAGACATTTGATCTGTTTTGTAATGGGAATAAGAATCTTAACTTGCTGCTAAATTCATCCAAGTCTTGCAATGATAAAATTGGTTTAAGTTTTGATTCTCATGCTCATGCTAAGGCATATCCACCTAAAATTGTAAAGTCATTAGGAAGTGGTTTGATTCAAACAATTCCTAAACAAAAAGAAGTGGTTTTCAAATCTGCAAGAGTGTTGTCTCATTCGGTTTCAAATAAAAATATTGTTTGCTCATATAGACATGAACACAAAGTTAAATTTCATTGAACCTACTGTGGTAGAGATGGTCATGTCATAGATTTTTGTTATAGACTAGCTAAACAACAGAAAAGGGAAAGAATGGCTGCTAGATCTCATAAATTTCATGCAAAATATGCTGCACGTATTGAACCAAATGTACAACCTGCTGTTTTGAGTCAAAAACATTCAAAGTTTACCTCCGGACCTTCTGTTTTTGCCTCCGGAGCTACTGATTCTTGTGCTACACAAGTAACACCTTAAAGGTCAGTAGTTAAGAATAAAAAATCTCAAACTTTGACTCATAAACCTGCTGTTTTGTCTCAGTTTTCATGTGTTTTTCCTACTGCACGTCGCGTGACTCAGTACTGGATTTCTAAATGCCTTTTGACTAACCCTAGTATTGAGTCATCGACGTATTGTGCTTCTATGTAGGTTACACGTTTGAGGAAGGAGAACATTTGGATTGTGGATTCAGGTTGCTCATGCCACATGACCGGACCTTCACGTGTTCAATCCTTCGGAGGAAAATGGTATGTTCTTGTGATTGTTGATGATTATTCTAGATACTCTTGGGTTTACTTTATGGCGTCTAAGAATTAAGTTTTTAGTCACCTTAGAACTTTATTTCTTAGATTATTAATTGATCACCTAGGATCATTAAAAGCAATTAGAAGTGATAATGGAACTGAATTTAAAAATCAATCTTTTGATCACTTTTGTGCTGAAAATGTAATAGATCATCAATTTTCTTCACCATATGTACCTCAACAAAACGGTGTTGTAGAAAGAAAGAACAGAACCATAGTTGAGATGGCTAGGACTATGCTTGATGAATATCAAACTCCTAGGAAATTTTGGGCTGATGCGTTAGCAACCGCTTGTTATGTCTCAAATCGTGTTTTCTTGCGTGCTAAGCTAGGTAAAACACCATATGAGCTCCGGTTTGGACATAGGCCTAGTGTTACACACTTTCGGGTCTTTGGTTGCAAATGCTTTGTTAAGAAACATGGTAATCTTGATAAATTTGAACCTAGATCCATTGATGGCATGTTTCTTGGTTATCCATCTCATACTAGAGGCTACCATGTGCTTTTACTTGACACTAACAAAATTGTGGAGACTTGTGAAGTGTCTTTTGATGAAGATAGCCCAGGTTCTAGCTCAAACATTGCAGGTTCAGATCCATATCCGCAGGGGGGAGCATTTTCGTTGAAGATGAGGAAGAATTGGAGCTGCTGCCCAAAAATTCAGCAGCTAAAGACTTTGGTTCAGCTCCAGATGTTAATTCTCAACCAGCACCGACAACCATCAATGCTGATTCAAATCATCCTCAAGTCACAAGCTCATCGATTTGTGATGAACATGAAGAAGAAGCTTGTGAGACATCTGTTCCCCTACGATTTTACAAAGATCATCCCCCACAATAGATGATTGGAAGCTTGCACGAACGAGTCACACGGTCCAGGTTTTGCGATCCAAACTCTTATGCCCATTCTGCTTTTGTTGCTTCTTTTGAACCCAAAGATATATCACACGCACTCACTAATGAATCTTGGATTATTGCCATGCAAGAAGAGTTAGAAAATTTTGAAAGAAATAATGTTTGGAAACTTGTATCTCCACCTCAAGGTCACACTTTAATTGGAACTAAATGGGTATTTAAAAATAAACAAAGTGAGGATGGGGTTGTGGTTAGGAATAAGGCTAGGTTGGTTGCTCAAGGTTTCACTCAAGTTGAAGGTCTAGATTTTGATGAAACTTTTGCTCCTGTTGCTAGGTTAGAAGCCATAAGAATTTTGTTAGCTTTTGCTGCATCTAAAGGATTTAAGCTATATCAAATGGATGTTAAAAGTTCTCTTCTTAATGGCTACATAGATGAGGAGGTTTATGTGAAACAACACCGGGTTTTGAAAATCCAGATTTTCCTAATCATGTTTACAAACTGTCCAAAGCCTTGTACGGTCTCAAACAAGCCCCTAGAGCATGGTATGACATGTTAAAAACATTCTTACTTGAAAAAGGGTTTACCATGGGCAAGGTTGATAAAACTCTTTTTGTGCTTAAGCATGGCAATGACTCATTATTCGTTCAAGTGTATGTGGATGATATTATCTTTGGTTGTGTTTCTCATGATCTTGTGTCCAAGTTTTCAGCAATGATGAGTTCCGAATTTGAAATGAGTATGATGGGTGAACTCACTTACTTTTTGGGGCTGCAAATCAAGCAAACCAAGGAGGGTACCTTTGTACATCAAACGAAGTATACAAAACACCTCCTAAGGCGCTTCAACACTGACAAAAGCAAGCCTCTTCGGACACCAATGGGAACAGCAACAACACTTGGACTTGATGAAGATGGTGAACCCGTGGATCAAAAAGAATATAGAAGTATGATCGGATCACTTTTGTATCTCACGGCATCAAGACCAGACATACAATTCAGCGTATGTCTTTGTGCACGGTTTCAAGCCTCCCCACGTGCTTCACATCGTCAAGCCGTCAAAAGGATTCTCGGGTACTTACATGGAACTCAAGAATTTGCAATTTTTCTTCCTTCTTCCTCAACCGTTACTTTGAAAGCTTTTTTCAGATGCTGATTTTGGGGGTTGTAGGATTGATAGGAAAAGTACTTCCAGTGCTTGTCATTTTCTTGGTAATTCTCTTGTTGCTTGGTCCTCTAGAAAACAAAATTCAATTGCACAATCCACAGCCGAATCTGAATATGTAGCTGCTGCTAGTGCTTGCTCAAAAATTCTTTGGATTGTTCAAACACTTAAGGACTATGGGGTTGATCTAGATAGTGTTCCACTGTTCTGTGATAACACTAGTGCCATTTGCATTGCTAAAAACCACGTGCAACATTCTAGAACTAAGCACATTGACATTAGGTATCACTTTCTCCGAGATAATGTTGAAAAAGGAAACATTGTGCTTCACCATGTAGATATCGAACAACAATTGGCTGACATTTTTACAAAACCTTTGGATTTCACTCGTTTTTGTTACATTCGTAGTGAAATAGGGGTTATGCATCCTCATGGCTTAAATTGAGGGGGAGTTTCAAACTTGGGAAGTCTATGTGTGAATCTGAAATAAAAATAGTATGAGCATAGTATTTCATACATATATGACTTTGTGATTCCTTTTACATGCTGAAAGTTCTTACTACATTACTCGTGTTATACATTTTGTAGTTTTTGCCATGTCTAGTAATTGGAATAATTACTTACACTAAAACTGGTCATGGTCGAACTTTCTTGCTGTTTTGAACTTGTTGCATGTTCACAAGTGCTTTTAATCATTAAGAATTAATCAAGTAATCAACTCACATGTTGAGTTTTTATGAACAAATATAAATTGAGAAAAGATCAAGAGAATATGCATGCATCACACTTCTTTTTTTTTTTGAGATGGCTTATCATTGCACTTAGATATGAACTTGGAAGAAGTTGTGTATGACTAAAACCATGTCCTTAAGCTTCTGATTGTCAAATGACATAGGCTTGGCTTGGTTGGTTAGAATAAGGCAGATGCGCATATAATCTCCTGCAAATATCATATGATCTAAATTTATGCTTTGAAAAATAATAAAATGCAGCAACTAGTGTCATGATTTCAGGTTTTGAAATAGTTAAGTTTGTGAGATCATGACTTACTTAAATTGAAAATTACATTTGATCTCTAGCATGGCTTACACTACTTTATGTATTTCATTGATGTGATAATGTAAGGTACTTGATAGTATGACCTGGATGAGCTTTGTTTATATGTATATGTTATAATATGCTTATAACAACTAAAGAGGGAGAGATAATTTGTTTATATGGTCATGACTTGTTGAATACATTGTCAAAGGGGAAGAGATAAGCATGAAGAGAAAGATAATTTGTGCATAAGGAGAGATAATAAAGGGAGAGATAATATGGGATAATTTTTGGATTTTCTTCTGATTTTACTTTTGATTTACAAAGGGGGAGAAATTTCCTTCAAAACTTTTATATGAATAAGCAAATGTTCAGATTTTAAATGGTGTTGCCAATGCATTCATCAAGGGGGAGATTGTAAGACCTATGTGTGCTGAATACATTGGCTTGTAGTGAATACACTTGCTTTGACAATAAAAGTTTTGAATATCACCAAAACACCTTTTTATTAAGGTCCTGGTAGTTTTGTAAGCTCCGACGGGAGCTTGGTTATACTAGTTTTGGTAAGTTCCGGCGCTAGGTTCCACTAGCTTTTGTTAGCTCTGGCTCTAGATCTGGGTTGCTCTAGCAAGGTCAGGAACTTGACCGCAATGCTTCTGCTATTCATTTGCAATGTTTTGTACTTTCTTTACATTGTTGGAAAGATTGCTTAGTATTCATTTGCTAAGACTTTGGTGCGTTTTGGTTGATATGGATGATATCGTGTTACTGTGGCTTTGCAACATGCTTATGTGAGGTTCTCATGTAAGGTGTTGTGTTCGGAACTAACTTGAGTCAATTCGAGGACTTGGGCCCATATGGATTGGTTGTTTATTCATGTGCAGGTGTTGCTTGAGTTCAAGACATTTCTGGTGATGGGATCCATTGGACTAGTCTCAGGGAGGAGATGAGGTTCCAACAACCAAATTCAGGAGGAATTGTGGTTGAGCTAATCAGGAGGTTGCGCAACATGATTGAATCAAGAACAATGCATATGAATGTATGGTGGACGTCATTGGAAGATGTTTGCACATGTGCAAGGAGTGCATGGACGTGGCTACATGTTTCCGAGACGTGATGAAGAGATGTGGACGTAAAGAGTTGGTCGGAAAGGTCCAACCGACTAGGTTATGGACTCAGGTTGTGGCTGAGTCGGGTTTGACTCAAATATGGAAAGATTTGAGTTGGTTATGATAGGATTTCGTGTGAGTCACTAATTTGAGTTGTTTAGGAATGTGGGATACATTCCTAAGGTGTTTGGAAGTCTTAAGATTGCTTCTATCTGCATATAGAAGAATCCTAAGCAGTTATGGAAAGTTACGATTCATGAACAGAGTAGGATTAGTTTCCTGATCTGAGTTGAGTTGGCTTTCGAGCTGGTTATATAAGCAAGGGAGCCCAGAGCTCGTGGTGCACGACTCTGGGGCTGTTCCTCTTGTGTTCTATTGAATAAAATTCGTAGTTTGAAGTAACTTTTGTGCCTTGTTCGTCCGACTTGTTCCAGACAAGTTTTACTCGTCGAGTTTCTATACAGCACTACCTTTCGTCGGTGGTTTTATCATAACTCAAGTTTTGCAGATCCAATCGACGTGATTCTTTTTGGGTTGTCTTCACAACTTGATTATATATAATCTGACAAAATTTCACGGTCATTGGATTTGTGGTCTATGATCTACACGAGTTCCTTTGCAGTGTTTCAAAACTGTTTTCTGTTTTTTTTTCGTGTAGGGAAGATTGACCTTTGTTTGATCTTTCGATCATAACTTGAGTTTTTCTTGACGGATTTGAGTGATTCTTGTTGTGTTGTCTTCTTGACTTGATTCTATCTGATATCTATCACTTTTGTCACGGTGAAACACATTTAGATTAGTCTCACACACGATTTCTTTAACAGATCGTTTTTCTGCAGAATGGGTTGGGGTTTAATTGTTTCCGCTGCATAATATTTTTAAATCTACCATTCACCCCCCTCTGGTAGCTTTTCATGTGCTCTTAGATCCTACAACGTGGATGTAGGAAGATCTTGACGATCTTGCCGAACCACAGGATAAATCTCCGTGCTTCATGTCTCCTCGGGAGTGTGCGCTTTCTTCCTCTCCTCTTACACTTATGCATTTCATATACCGCAAAGTTACTATTCACTTGAATGCATAGGTTGTTTGCATAGGGAATTGGGCTTTTAGTAATTAAGTTTTACTGCTTTAATTTTTGAAAAGAAGCCCAATTCACCCCCCCTCTTGGGCATTCGATCCTTACATCGTGTATATTCACATGATTTCTGAAAATCCATGTCATCTTGGGACGCATGGGAATTATTTCCCTAAGACCCATGAGGACTTGTTTCAAACAACAACTCCAATGGCTATCATTCACAAGGAGGTCAAGGGTGGATTTCCAAGGGATTTAAGTTCAACTAGCCTAATTGAAGTATCTTGGCCAAGTAGAAATCAAGACAACATTCACATGAAGATCTTGGCCATGGACAAGAACTTAAGGAGCAGTCAAAGTCCAAGATACCCCACATCACTTATTGGGATTCCCACACTTCAACCAAACCCAGTCAACCTTGGGCAAGTGACATTGTGGATGAAGCATTTCTTTTTTGATTGTGGAGTCCACATGTCAACATGCCCAAGGAAGCCTTTGATCCATGATCAAGGTATGGGTTGATTCAATGGAATATCAATATGGTCAGAGTGGCATCCCTAAGAAGGATAAAGCATCACCATGCTCATGAAGGAATACATTCAAGAGGGAGAACCCGTCGCTACAACAACATGTCTATATCAAGACAACGGGGAGAGGCTAGGGCCACCATGTGGCCCACATGTCTAAATGACAGCCAAATGAGTTTGGCATGTCAAAACAGTAGAAATTGTCCACATCTTCAACTCCGGGATTGGACAACAAATCATCGCGCTGAATAGAACGGAGGTAAGTCCTACTCATCGGACTTCAAAAATTCGGTGAGTCCTTGCCAATAGGTTAATTGGTAGTTATCACTCGCCAGACTTCAAAAATTCGGTGAGTCCTTGCCAATAGGTTAATTGGTAGTTATCTCATATTTGTTTTCCAAATTGCATCAACCCTTGCATTTGCATGTTTGAAATTCCACACTTGCATGTTGGAAAGAAAAATTTTCAACCATCATAAAACTAAAAATTTGAATCAGGGGAGAAATTTAATTGGATATGAACTACGTGCATGACCACTTGAATTTATCTTCCTAGTTCAAACCAAAAAGATTTGCTTTGACCCTCCTTGCATTTACAAGTTATTTCAAGTTGGGCAAGACAATTTGAAAATTGGGTTCAATTTGCTTTTGGCTAACGTAACCCGTTTCCAAGTTGTTTTGTGTGTTCCTGATTAAAGTGCAACTAGGTCAAAATTGTGAAGAGGTGGTTTGGCAAGAAAGTGGAAGGTTTCATAAAGCTCAAGTCACCATTGGGAGGATTTGAGAACACTTTTCTCCTTCAAACTCATTTTGAGTTTGAGGAAGATAAATGTTCAAGAGGATGACCCAATGGAGGAGCCAGAACCAAATCCATCGCCATATCCAACCTCAACTTGGCATTTGACATCAACCATCAAGCCTACGCCAAAAATCAAGGTTGTGAGTTTCTCACACAAAGACCTTCGTCACCAACTAATCCCCAAATGAGGCATTCAAGAAGCTGATTGTTGGGATCCCTAGAGGATCCCATTTCAACATCTCTTGGCCAAGGAGTAAATGAAGATGGTTGCTACCTATCAGAAATTATGCCCGAAGGTCAATCATAACTATACGAGGCTAGAGATTTGAAATGGGAACCCTCCATGAGCAACCAATGAGCTGCCATCAATGGGTGAGAGCATTATGCTCTCAACTATTTTAAGCACTCATTCGGGCTCAAGGGATTAGCCACCATCATTGGGTACAAGTTGTTCCTATGTGGCTAAGAGTTATGATGTACCATGACCAAGGAATGACAAGATCACACCAAACTTATATTGGGTGCAAGTTGTTCCTATGTGGCTAGAAGGTATGTCATGCCTTAGCCAAGCAACAACAGATCACACTCAACCCATGTTAAGTGCATGTCATTCCTTTGTGGTTCTAGGTACGTTGTACCGTACCCAAGGAACAACTGATCATACCCACTGCATGTTGGGCACATGTCACTCCCTTATGGCAAAAAGATATGATACACCTTAGCCAAAGAATGACGAACATACTCAATGTATGTTGAGTGCACGTCATTCCTTTGGATCTAAAAGGTTATCATTATCTTAGCCAAGGAATGGAAAATCACACCCAACACATGGAGACCCTGATGTGTTGACGATCAACATCGAAAACACTCTATTCAACCACACTCATGGTGTCAATGGGAGGCAACACAACAATCAACACTCAACCCTCCATTGTCAAAGCCATGCTGCAACAAGGATAGGCCAACTCATGGCCTACCTCCGTCGTTAGGGTTTCAACCCCTACCACGGACCTTGATCAAGAATAAGCTTGGGGGAGGACCCCCACTTGAGGTAACTTGTATCACACCCACTGCATTTTTTATTTGAAATCATCCATTGCATATTTACTTTCCATTCATCCACCATCCACCATGCATCTAAAAAATATATATATAAAAATAGGTTAGATTTGCTTTCATCAAATAAAGATGTGCGGTAAGAATGATTTCGAATTCACATAGATGAAATGATGAATAGTTGCTCTGTTTTATTTTCCTAAGTCTCTAGTTTACAACTTGCTACTCTCTGAATATTGCTTTCATTGGTTTGAAATACTTTTACCTTAATTTGGAAGTTGTGGGTAGCAAAAGCTTAATCTAATTCTAGGTTGTTGCAAGATTAGAATTAGAAATAGGGCTGCTAGTCCTAGTTTGAAAGTAAAAATTAGATTTCTGGAGAAATTCTAAAAAGATTTAAGTTTCCCTCAGTTGATTGGAAATACCTATTGTCGGTACCCTGGGTACCATATACCCCTTTGGATTGCAAAGATCTCAAGGGAAAGTCATCTACTTGATTTGAAGACCTTCGGAGGCCCACATGTCAAACATGTCCGGACCCGCTTCTCCAGCATGGTTAGCCCCAGGGACGCCACGTGTACTATCAAACCGGAGCTACCACCCTCAAAGGGGGAAGCTCCGGGCTACGTACCGAAGTGGCACCCCCAGACCTAACCCCAGACCGAGGGAAGCTCCGGTGCTGACACCTGTCGGGTAATACTGGAACCATCTGTTCTCCACAGTGTGCTCCAGTGCTGACACGTGTCCAATCGTCGGATCTTCAGCCTCTAACCTCCGGAAGACTCCACAACGGCTCAGGACCTTCAAAGGGGAATCAAGGACTCCAAGACCCGATTAAGTGTCATTAATACCATATTAATGACACATGATCGGACGACCTTAATTACCAGTAACGGTGCTGTCAAAGCCCATTACACAGTCATTAAGGGCAATTAAACGTGTTGAATAAGTATCAATACTAGTAATCGCCGGGGCCACATGTCGGGCCAGGCTAATTTGTAACGGCCTCCACTTGTACTATAAAAGGGCAGGCCGACGACATTTACACACGCGCTCTACAGACGCTCCCTAGACGCTCAGTACAAGCTCATACAGCTAATACAACACCAACACACCCGTGGAGTAGGGTATTACGCTCAGGCGGCCCGAACAACGTAAATTCTTGTGTCTCCTGCATCATTTACAATTCACCTTCTTGAATCTCCGCACGCCCACATCGAACCTCAAACTCCTCTAACACTTTAGTAGTGTTGGGAGATCTGCCGGATCCAAACCACCGACAGTTGGCGCGCCAGGTAGGGGGGCGCCTGAGATTTCGAGAATGGTGAACTCAGCTGCTGGATCATCCAACGGTCAACCTGCTGCTCAAGCTGTTGGGGGCAATCCCTCCAATATGCAGCCACCAGCAGGAGCCTTAGCACCAGCAGGAGTCACACTCCCACCACCACCACCTCCACCAGCAAATCAAGCTGGGCAACGCGATGGTGCACCGGCGTCAATCACTGCGTAGGCAAATCATGACAACCCGGAACACGCGCTCCATGCAGCGTGTGCTCTTCTCCAACGCCCACCACCTCCGGATGCAACCCGGGATGCACTGGAGCAGTGGAGGGCCGATGTGGAACATTTGGTTGCAGCAGCAGCCGAACGCATCAGCAACCAGGGTCCTCCTCCTTTAGGAAGGGCCCCATCGCAGTTGCGGACCTTGTCTGGCAGACTTGGTCCGCATGTTTCCAACAACAGGAGACGTGTTGTATCACAGCAAATGACGTCATTGCCCTCCGGGGCACGACGCACACACACGGTATCCAAGCTTTCAACTCACGACCTCCGGGCGGAGCTGCATTGCCGATACCGCCAACAGGACGGCCGAGTCCATATTGAGCGTGCTCGTGAAAGATGAGAAGCTCAGGACCTTTTCTGCTCCTGAAGGAGTACGAGGAGGCTGTTCAGCCCTGGCCATGCATCTGCGTATGGTCAGGTGGCCACAGAAGTTCCGGCCTCACCTGCCGGAAAAGTTCGACGGGACTGTCAATTCTGCCGAATTTCTTCAAATCTACTCCACTGCAATCCTGGCAGCCGGAGGGAATGAGATCGTAATGGCCAATTATTTCCCAGTGGCTTTAACTGGGACCGCTAGGTCCTGGTTTATAAGCCTTCCACCCAACTCCATCAACAGTTGGGAGGAGATGTGCCGGCAGTTCACCGCCAACTTCGGGAGTTCATACACCCGACCAGGCACTGAACTGGACCTTCTTGTAGTCGTGCAAAAAGGGGGAGAATCCCTGCGATCATTCATCTAGAGGTTCTCTCAGGTACGAAACACTATCCGTTCTATCTCTAGCGCCTCTGTCATTGTGGCATTCAGAAAGGGTGTACGGGACAAGAAGATGCTGGAGAAACTGGCGATCAAGGAGATCACCAGTGTCACGGAACTCTTCAGTTTGGCCGACAAATGTGCCAGAGCTACGGAGGGCCGTGAGATGCACTCCAAACCAACTCCGGAGGGTCACAAGAAATCCTCCAAACAAGAAGTCGCTACCTCCGGGAACGGCAAAAAGAAGAAAAAGACCAACGGCAAGAAGAAGCCATCGGCCGGTACATCCAATGTTGCAGCTGCTGCAGCTCTGGGTAGCCGGGGGCCACGCCCCGAGAAGCGGCCTCGACCGTCTTCTGAAGATGGTGGCAAACCCAAGGTGTGGTGCCCAATTCACAAAACGGGCAGCCACAGTTTGGAAGACTGCCGGGAGGTCCAAAACCTTGCCGAGCGCTACAACAAGCGCCGGGAAGAATCTCCTTTCGGACAGAGGGAAGGAAAGCAAAAAGTCGACGAAGTTCTGGCTGAAGAGGAGTTAGGTTTTCAGGATCCCAAAAAGGTCCTGAAGGCCGTCTACACCTCCGTCGACGATGATTCTGACGTCTCTGACAATGAGCGTCGGAAGACCATGAACACCATTTTTGGTGGATCATGGGACATCACCTCCCGCCGCGTCATCAAAACTATGCGTCGGGATATGGCTGCTGTAGCTCCTACAGTCAGGCTGGAACCTCATCGGAAGTGGATGGACACAACCATCACTTTTGATGCTTCAGACTGCCCTCGGAGAATGGTTGGATCAGGTCAGTTACTTTTGATGGTATCTCCTACCATCAATAACATCCAGCTCCACCACATCATGGTATACGGAGGTTCGGGGCTTAACCTCAAAAGCTTCGAAGCTTTTACTAAGCTTCAGCTCCGACCTTCGGATCTCCACCCCTCTCGACCTTTCTCCGGAGTAGGTCTGGGGGCCATTACCCCACTCGGAGCTATTACTCTCCCCGTTACCTTCGGGACACGGGAGAAGTACCGCACCGAGAAGTTGGTCTTCAACGTCGCTCAGATCAACTTACCCTTCAACGCCATCTTGGGTAGGCCTACCCTGTACAAGTTCATGGCAGCTGCTCATTATGGCTACCTGGTGTTAAAGATGCCAACACCAGTAGGCGTTCTCCGGATCCGCGGAGATCATACTGCCGGAGTAACTTCACTGGATGAACTCCATGCACTTACCACGGCGCAAGAGGAGGACTCCAGGCAGGAGCAAGCTCCAAAACCCCCGAGCATTCGTCAAGGAGGCTCGACTTCTGCACCCCGTGTGCAGCCAAGCGGCGACACCGACATTCCCGTCAAAGTCATCCAAATTTGTTCCGATGCCGCTCAGACCACCAGTATATCGTGTGGATTGAACGACAAATAGGAACTCGCGCTCATCACTTTCCTCCGGGCTAATGTCAACGTGTTTGCCTGGCAACCATCACAAATGCGTGGGATCCCCAGGGAAGTGATTGAGCACAATCTGAAGATCTACCCCGACGCCCGGCCTGTGCATCAGAAGCCTCGGAAGCAATCCGTAGAGCGACAGAACTTCATCCAACAAGAAGTGAAGAAGTTACTTGAAGCTGGATTCATCCGAGAAGTCTTCCATCCAAAATGGCTGGCAAACCCAGTCGTTGTGCCCAAGGCCGGCGGGAAGCTTCGGATGTGCATCGACTACACCACACTGAATAAGGCATGTCCAAAAGATCCATTCCCACTACCTAGAATAGATCAGATAGTGGATTCCACCTTCGGGTGTGAATTACTGTGTTTCCTAGACGCATATTCTGGGTATCATCAAATCAGGATGTCTAGGAAAGATGAAGAGCATACCTCATTCATCACAGTAGATGGATTGTACTGTTATACAGCCATGCCATTTGGTCTCAAGAATGCAGCTTCAACTTTTGTACGAGCTATGTACAAAACCTTTGAAGAACTCATTAGAGACATAGTGGAAGTGTACGTCGATGACATCGTGGTCAAGGTCAAGAACAAGGAGTCACTCCTTGACACCTTGCAGGCTATTTTCGACAAGCTGCGGGCCACCCGCACAAAGCTAAACCCAGAAAAGTTTGTCTTCGGGGTTAGCTCCGGAAAACTTCTTGCTTTCCTGGTAAGTCACTGGGGCATAGAAGCTAATCTGGTGAAGATCAAATCCATTAAAGACATGCGGCCACCAACCCGCATCAAAGATGTCCAAAAGCTAACTGGATGTCTAGCAGCTCTCAGTCGGTTCATTTCAAGGCTGGCGGAATGGGCACTCCCCTTCTTCAACTTATTGAGTAAGTCCGGACCATTCCAATGGTCTGAAGAAGCAGAGAAGGCATTCCTGGAGCTGAAACAGTTCCTCACCAACCTACCAATTCTGGTAGCTCCGAACCCTGGTGAGCCTTTGTTGCTTTACATTTCAGAAACTGACGAAGTCGTCAGTATGGTTCTGGTTGCAAAGAGACTAGAGCTACCTCATACTCAGGAATCCAGACCCCTTCGGGACGGTCCGGAGGTACCTGAAAGCAAGTCCCAGCTCCCAGACTCGAATCCGCAAGAAGTCACTTCAGAAGACCCAGACCCCTCCGAGAGGGTCCACGTCGCTTCCGGGAGGGTCCAGGTCGCTTCTGAAGAAGCTCCGGGTTTCTCCAGCCAGGACCCGGAGGTCCTCGAAGAAAGTCCGGATCCCTCCGGGAGGATCCGGGTCAGTGGAGAGGAAGCTCCGGGCCCCTCCGGGAAGGTCCGGACCATTCAACTCCCGATGTACTTCATCAGTGAAGTACTACATGATGCCAAGACTCGATACCTAGAGGTGCATAAGCTGCTCTATGCAGTTCTTATTGCCTCCAGGAAGCTTCGCCATTACTTCCAAGCTCACAAAGTCTCAGTGGTGACCTCTTACCCACTTCGAGCAATCTTGCACAATCCCAATTCAACTGGGAATATTGCAAAGTGGGCAGCGGAATTGGCCGAATTTGATCTTGAATTCATTTCAAGGCAAGCAGTCAAGAGTCAAGCCTTGGCAGACTTCATGGCGGAATGGACTCTCTCTCCATCAAACCCTGGGGGCTCCAGTGAGTAGAAGCCAGAAGATAGCTCCAGCCTTCACCGAGCCTCACTGGACCCTCTACTTCGACAGCTCCATGCAAAAGCAGGGGGCCGGAGCTGGAATCCTTCTCCTTGCACCAACCGGAGAGAAGGTGAAATGCATGGTACACCTTGACTTCAAAGCGACCAACAACATGGCGGAGTACGAAGCACTCATCTATGGACTAAAGGTGGCACTGTCATATGGTGTCAAGCAACTGCTGGTCAAGGGGGATTCACAGCTCACCATTAAGCAAGTGAAGGGTGAATGCTCCTGCAACAATCTCCAGCTAGCTGCTTACCTCCATGAAGTCCAGAGGCTTGAGAAGGACTTCGAGGTCCTAGATCTCCACCATGTTCAGCGTGCCCATAACGCTGAAGCTGATGAACTCTCGACGAAAGCGTCAACCGGAGCTCAGGCTCCTGACGGAACTTTTGTCCAGAGGTTTTCAAAACCAACAGCTCAGCCTGCCGAACTGAGCGAACGGGGCGAGATCAGCATCCCGAAGCTGACGGTCCCGATGGCCCTGTTACCATGGCAGCCATCAAGGGTCGTAGGTGCTGCCGGAAGCTCCGAGCAACCCAGCACGCAAGACTAAAATACTCAAGCTAGTTTTGATGCATGGATCTCGGAGATCCGGAGCTACTTGAAAGACAACATCCTTCCTGACGATGATGTATCCGCTGACCGGGTAGTCAGATTGTCTAAAAGATACACGTTGGTAGAAGGGGATCTCTACCGGCGTGGTGCCAATGGCATCCTCATGCGGTGCATCACAAGGGAAGAAGGCTGCGAACTCCTCGCAGAAATCCATGGAGGCGAGTGTGGGAACCACGCGTCTTCCCGCACGCTGGTTGGTAAAGCCTTTCGGCATGGCTTCTACTGGTCTACATCACTCCAGGATGCAACTGAGCTGGTGAAGAAATGCGAAGCATGTCAATTTCATGCAAAGCAAATTCATACACCGGCTCAGCCCCTACAAATGATACCTCCTACATGGCCCTTCGCTGTGTGGGGGATGGACATCTTGGGACCTTTCCCAAGAGCCGTCGGAGGTTACAAGTTCCTGTACGTCGCCATTGACAAGTTCACCAAGTAGCCGGAAGCAACTCCAGTTGTGACAATCAATAAGCAATCTGCTATCAACTTTTTGCAGTCCATTGTATGCAGATATGGAGTCCCAAACAAAATCATCACTGATAATGGGACCCAATTCACAAGCACCGCATTCCAAGGATATTGCGAAGACCTTGGCATACAAGTTTGCTACGCCTCCGTAGCTCACCCAGCAAGCAATGGCCAAGCTGAGAGAGCAAATGCTGAAATCCTTAAAGGACTCAAAACGCGCACTTATGAGTGCTTGAAAAAACATGGAGCCAACTGGATTGAAGAACTTCCGCCCACTTTATGGGCCAACAGGACATCTCCAAATCGGTCAACTAGAGAGACACCCTTCTTCCTGGTGTACGGAGCTGAAGCAATCCTTCCTCCGGAAATCACCTTGGGTTCACTCCGGGTCCGGACCTTCGACGAAGCCACGCAGGACCAGCTCCGCCGTGAAGACCTAGACCTCCTTGAGGAGGGAAGGTGCCAAGCAGCTGTTCGGAATGCCCGATATCGCCAAGCCCTACGGCGTTATCATCAGCGGCATGTACACAACTGACAGCTCGAGGAAGGCGATCTGGTGCTACGGAGAATACAATCCAGAGAAGGGTTAAACAAACTCTCCCCCGGTTGGGAGGGACCCTTCCGAGTGATTAAAGTATCCCGTCCTGGAAGCGTTTGCTTGGCTACCGAGGATGGGACACCTCTCCCGAGTCCTTGGAACATTGAGCACCTCCGTAAGTTCTACACTTAATATCACGGAGGTGAGTCTGTAGTAACTTGAGGTGTATGTTATAGAGTCAATGTACAGAGTCGGGTAGTTCCTCCGGTAGAACAGCCGGACCTTCCCCGGAAGGTACGCAAAGTTCATGCAACACTTGTCACAGTCCCAGAACTAAAAGTGTGGCTAGCTACCCTGGGACAAATGAGAAATTAAACACGCTTAGCCTGGTTCCGTACCCTAAGAGTGTACTTGTTTCCCCTGTACCCCAGACCTATAATGAAAGACATCTTCAGGTGAAACAGACTCCACGTGCATTTATTTTTTACAGGCTCAACATTTTTATTTTTCTCTTTCTTTTCTATAACAAAGACGTACAATTCTTAAGAAATTTTAGTTCGACCGGTTCATATATGATTCGAGTTGTATTGTCGATTCTTTTGGATTCAAATATTGTTCATGGCCCACTCGCCTGAATGCCGCCAAGCCAATCTAGGGCATGAGTGTGCTATCGACTTAGCCTGGTCAAGCACCCTAAGTACGCCACTCTACCTACACCCCGACAGGCCGAAGTAAGGCAGGACCAAGGACAATTGAATCTGGAAGAAAAGGCAACACATTCGGTTGTGTTTAGAATCGCGTACGACCAAAAATTTTCTCGAGAATCGTAAGCCGCGAAAGTTATAGGGAAGAAACGAATTTTACTATTTTTCTTGACTTCAGTGTGCAGGAAAAATAAAATCCACGTTGATGGAGAAAAGCCAGAGCTAACAAAGCTCCGACTCCTCCAGATAGCTTGTAATCGATGTTAAGCATTGAAAACGAGCATCACCGGAGCAACCAAGCTCCGGTAAAGTTAGGGGGGCCAGCCGTCGACTTAAAATAAAAGATGGTGAGAAGACCCCACAAGTGGAGTTTGCTGCCGACAAGCTACGTGTTGGTAAAGGTCAGTGCCAGAGCTACTAAGCTCCGACACCCGGAGGGCTAACTATCAATGCTATATGCGTTGATAGGGACTATTGTCGGAACTGCTAAGCTCCAGCGATAGTTAGTTTGACCTCAGGGGGCCTTCACTATTGAAGACTTCGGACCTACACTCTACAAGTTCGAAACAAATGAGTCTTCAACAAAACATAATATCCTCTTGGTACATGTTCACAATCAAATTGTGTACATCTACCAGGGGGCCAAGTGAAGACAAAAGTGTTGAAGACAAAAAGTGAAATTCACAAAAATTTGGGGATTTCATTCATCTGGAGACAAGGGATTACAAAATTGAGGAAGAAGAAGAAAGGATACAAGTGGGAACTACGGAGATGGTCCTAGATCCTATGGAAGAATTGAGCGACCTTCTGGGCAACCTCCGACACGTTGGCTCGGGCAGCTTCCCCTTCTCCTTCAACGGGACCTTCAAGCACTAGGGTCCAGAGGAAATTGGGAGTTCTGGCTGGTGTGGCACGTCAGCACATACTCTGCGACGTTCTTCGCCAGGGATTGCCCCTCAACCTCCAATTGGTCCGCGATGACATCGCCCACCTTGGAGAGCTTGCTACCTGCCGAGCTCAACGCCTGCAACGCTAGGTACGGCTCTGGCTCCGGATCATCCGGGCTCACGGGACTGAAGTCCATCGGTGTCAGCACGTCGTTGTCCTTGCCCAGGAACTCCCAAATTTGTAGGGAGTCTGCCGTCCTCAAGCCCTTCAACTCTTCCAAAGATCTTCTGGCTGCCACCAGTTCAGAATTCTCACGGGCGAGGCGCTCAACTTCTTTGGCGTTTTGCTGAATCTTCTCAGCAACCCGCTTCTCGAGTTTTCCGAGCTCCTCCTCCCGGAGGTGGATCTTATTCCGGCGGTCGACCAGGTCCTTCTCCCTGCCCCTCACTTTTTTTTCCCTGGCAACAAGGGCACACTCCCATTCATGGAGCTCCTGCCCTCGCACCCAGGCCTTCTACTCCTCCTCTACGCCGCGCTCTTCCAATTTCTTGGCACGCTCCTCAAGGCCGTTGTCGGCTAGAGCCATTTTCTCGGAGAGCTTCTCCTCCCTCCTCAGGACGTCATCCCGCAGCTCTAGGAGTTTCTGTTCTTCATCTTTGAGCCATTTCTCCCTCTCTTCAAGTGCCTCTCGGCGCTTGATGAGTGTAGTGTTAATGGCCTCAAGCCTTTCGTGGCGTTCATCGGCCGCACTATTAGCTGCTTTGGCCTGCTCGTAGATCTCTCGGGATCGAGCGTCGAGGGCGCGAGTCATACTCTCCCTGTCATCCAATAATTTACCCCAATATTCCAGGCGGACCTTCTCCCGCTTGATCCACTCCTTGTCATCCGCTAGCCTCGACTGCGCCAGCTTAGTCTCGAAGTAGAGCCGGTTACACCACCTCCTAAGGGTTTGGCGCTCCTCTTCAAGAGCCTTGCTGTAGTGGAAGAAGGCCAGTTGAACTTGACGCAGACTGGAACATGTGTTGGCAATAGACACTGACAACGGGATAGGTTCCGGACCTGCTGGGGTCTCCTCCGTTGGTTCCAGCGGGTTTTCAGAAACAAAAATTGGGTCCCACTCCACAAGAGTGGTCCCCTGGGTCTCCATGGCACTAGGGACGTCCTCTGGGATGGCCTCAGTCGCCATCGAGGAAGGCCCCGCCGCCAGGTCTTCATTCACCCCTTCAGACAGGGGGCCAGCGACTTCACCAGGGCACTCCTGCTCAGCCGCGGGTACCTCCGACGTCGTCACTTCCGGAGCAGGGGCCGCTTCTGGCTCCAGCCTTGGCACCTCCTCCGATGGGGGCTCGAGCTCCGACGCCCCTGCATCAACCGGCTTGGCAGCTAGAAGAACTTCATCCTCAATCGGCCCTGCGGCCGGAGCTCCAACAATAACCGGCTCTGCGGCTGGTGCTTCTGAGGTAGTCGGCCCAACCGCCGGGACTTCCTCAACATCCGGCGCGCACGCCGGGACTTCAATCACCTCCGACTTGACCGACGGAGCTTCGACAATTTCCGGCTCTAGGGCCGGAATTACAGCTTCCTCCGGCTCAAAGGCTGGAGTTTCCATGATCTCAGCACCAGTACCCGGAGCTTCAACCTCCGGGATAGTTGTCGCTAGCGCATCTTCACTCCCGCGGTCTGGCGCTACCACATGAGCCTCTGGGGATGAGTCGAGGTCCATGACCACGACAGCCGGCGCCGGAGCTATCGCAGCTTCAGCCACCACTTGGGGAGGCACCGGGACAGGAGCAGAAGCTTCCACCCTCACGGCTTCAGTTGCTATGGCTGAGGATGGAGCCTCACTCCCCCTCTTGGGGACGCTGCAGATGATGAACGAAAAAACTTAAAAAATAGTTACTACAATTAAAACAACTATCCAGGGTAAAGATTAAAAATTACCTTGGGAGGCTTCCGCACCAGCTTGCGCAGAACCTTTTTCCCGGGCGTTCTGGGCTGGTCATAGCCGGCGTGGAAGCTCCGGAAGGCCCCCCGGAACTCGTTGCGGCCACGGGTGTTTCCCTAGTCGAGGCCCCCCTCGATCGGGAAGGACCTCCGGACCCAGAGGCCTCCACCGACCCTGGTGCTGGAGTCGCATGCCCGGAGCTAGCACCCCGGGAGGACCCCACTGCGGGAATAATCGCCGCAGTTGTAGAAGACCTCCCCCTCCGCGGAGAAGGAGCCGATGCAGAGGTAGCGGGCATGACGGACCTTCCGTCAGCGTACTGCAACTTCCTCTTCCGACTCACGGGTTCGTCCGCCAGCTCCTTGCCCTTGCCGACGACCTCGACCCTCGGCTTCGGGGCAGGGTCGGAGCCATCCTTGGGCATTCCGGGGATTGCCACCCTGGTGGTTGATCTTCTCTCGACGACACCAAGGTCGTTAAGCACGGGCATCTTCCGCCGGAGCTCCCGGCTGAACTCCACTTCCACGTTCAGAGGGAGAAAAGCTGATGGCGGAGCCAAGTCATCACCCTCGACATCGATGCCATGCTGGAACTTCTTGAGGTGGAACTCCAAGGTTTTCCCCACCATGTTGGACTTCAGCCCGGTCTCGACCTGGTCGTCGTCCATCACGCTGTTGAGGGCCCACACGAGTTTCTCTCTCCTCTTCAGCAGTGCCCACCTGTTGACCAGGAAGTTGCAAAACACCGCCTGAGGAGTCAATCCTCCCTCCACGCATCGGCGGATCCTGGTCAAAGCAGGGTTGAAGGCTTCCGCCAGCACCGGAGCTTCACTCCAGATTGTCGTGTCGATGCTGGGTAGTCCTTCGGGCAGCTCCAGCTTCTCGTGCTCCTCCACCCGGACGACTATCCAGTCCTTCTTCCAGTCATCCCACTTCCCAGAGGGAAACAACCGGAGGTACTTGAATGGGCACTTCTTGCGCTTCACGAAGTAGTAGAAGCCAAGGTACTCATTACTCCTGCCGTTGGTATGGACGGTGAAGAAGGTCCGGCAGAGTTCAATGCAGGGGGGGATGCCCACCCACATCTCACAGAAGTGGACGAAGATAGACACAAGAAGAATGGAGTGGGGGCCAAGGTGATACAGCTGCAGACCATAGAAGTCTAGCAGCATCAAGAAAAAGGAGGAAAAGGTGGGATCAACCCCACCAATGCGTACGAGGAGAAGTACACCATTTCGCTGGCGTGCTCCTTATCAAACGGGAGCTCTCCACCGGCGCGAACCGAGCGGTTGAAGAAGTCCGAGGACCATCCCATGAGGGCCCGGACCTTCTTCAGGTCGCCGTCGGTCTTCAAATGACTCTCGCGGAGACCCAACTCCATCGCGGCACAGCTAGGCAAGAGAAGAAAAGCGAAGCACAAGTTGGGAGTTTGAGCGCAAGATCAGATGAGAGGCGTAAAGAACCCAAACGGTGCGCGCTTTCCTTCTTAAGTAAGCCCTTGCGATGCTTGGATGGAAATCGCAAGGAAGTCGAAGATACCACTCAAAAATTCCACCCAGTCAATGACAAGAGGGCCCAGGACTACCCCGATGATCAAGTCGAGGTTCTTACCCAGGCGAACGGTTGCCATCATGAGGCGGGAAGCCCGAAGGCGGTGGCCTGACAAGGCGCGCAGAACCGATATGATTTTCGTATTGGGAAACGACGACCATCAATTGCGTGAGATCCACATGCCAAAGATCTCACCTGCCGCGCAAGGGATACGCCACGCGACGAGGATTTAACTCCGGACCATCGCCAACGGCACATCCGAAGACCTTTGAAGACTCAGTTCAAAAGTCGAAGGATGGACCCACCTCCGGCGGAATGACTTCACCCAAGGGGTCTTCCCCGGAGGTGGGCCCAGGGGGCCACTGTCGGTACCCTGGGTACCATATACCCCTTGGGATTGCAAAGATCTCAAGGGAAAGTCATCTACTTGATTTGAAGACCTTCGAAGGCCCACATGTCAGACATGTCCGGACCCGCTTCTCCAGCATGGTTAGCCCCAGGGACGCCACGTGTACTATCAAACCGGAGCTACCACCTGCAAAGGGGGAAGCTCCGGGCTACGTACCGAAGTGGCACCCCCGGACCTAACCCCAGACCGAGGGAAGCTCCGGTGCTGACACGTGTCGGGTAACACCAGAACCATCTGTTCTCCACAGTGTGCTCCAGTGCTGACATGTGTCCAACTGTCGGATCTTTAGCCTCTAACCTCCGAAAGACTCCACAAAGGCTCCGGATCTTCAAAGGGGAATCAAGGACTCCAAGACCCAATTAACTGTCATTAATACCATATTAATGACACATGATCGGACGACCTTAATTACCAGTAACGGTGCTGTCAAAGCCCATTACACGGTCATTAAGGGCAATTAAACGTGTTGAATAAGTATCAATACTTGTAACCGCCGGGGCCACATGTCGGGCCAGGCTAATTTGTAACGGCCTGCTCTTGTACTATAAAAGGACAGGCCGACGACGTTTACACACGCGCTCTACAGACGCTCCCTAGACGCTCAGTACAAGCTCATACAACTAATACAACACCAACACACCCGTGGAGTAGGGTATTACGCTCAGGCGGCCCGAACCACGTAAATTCTTGTGTCTCCTGCATCATTTACAATTCACCTTCTTGAATCTCCGCGCGCCCACACCGAACCTCAAACTCCTCTAACACTTTAGTAGTGTTGGGAGATCTGCCGGATCCAAACCACCGACACCTACCAAAGCCATATGATGTTCATACATAAACAAAACCTTATGCATATGCTATTTGCTTTCACATTGAGCCTAGTCAAACTAGTATAGACCTATGTGAGAAATCATTCAACTCTTTTTAAATTCAAGACTTCACTTGCACATCTATACTTCTACACTAGAAGTAAGCATAACGTCCATCATATCCACCATACCACAACAAAAAGAGAAACTCCATGTTATTCACATTTAGCACTCTCTCCAGAATTCATTGCAAAGAAAGGGAGTAGAAGGCATGGCTACAAAAAGAAAATGAAAAAAGGGCATGCTTACATCATAAGCATGAGAAAAAAAAGAGAGAAAAGAAAAGTAGCCATGTTTCATCCCTGCAAAAAGAAAGAGAGATTATACCAAAAGGAGTTATCTCAAGTATCCACATCCACTTCCATTCCATCACACATGCACTAGTCTTGAATCAAAAAGTTTTGAATTGAATTCCCCTAAGGCTTACTCTTTTGACTTAGCAATATATGTGATGCAGATATGCCTACTTACTTTCCTTACCAAGCTCCACATACAAGCCATATTCAATGAGTAGGAATAGTAGAGGCACAATGCTTTGGTGAGGAAATATGTTCACTTTCCACAAAGGAGTGACTGAGAGAATCAAATTGAGGTACTTAATATCTAAATTGAATTCTCCGGGATTTAAGTGGAACTTGATTTCTAGGCTATGTTTGCTCCATTTGCTATTCTACCTTTCAACTACTCATGAATATGAAAAAGCATAAGCCCCATGATAACTTAAGAAAGGTAGGGTATCATAGCCAATTTCTGCAATACTAGGTAGAGTATCTTGTTGTGCATTAGATACTTTTGAAAATAAGACATTGTAGCAACTCCTGATCATCAACCTAATGTCTTGACTTTGCTCGGTACGAGCAAAGGATAAGCTTGGGGTAGTTTGTTGACGACTGTTATATACCAACTTCATCCATCAATTAAACTCAATTATGTGAAGGATTTGTCATTTCTTGCACACATGACGTTTCTATCTAACCAAATTCCACTTGGACTTGGAGAAATATGTGTATGCAGCATTTTATGCAGAAAATGAGGAAATGTAGAGGGACCAATCCTATAAAATATCATCCCAACCAATCATGCAACGACATGTGGCATCCAATGGATAAAATGGCCCACAAACAGAAGTATCCGAGTCGATTCAACGGTGTATCACCCATATACATCAATGGGACCCACCTGGCAGCCACCTGGAGAAAGCACATGAGAAACGGTGCAATGACCAGGTCGGTCGAACCAGGGGGTCGGCCGACCTGGATGCACCAAACTCGGTCAGCCTTCACGTGTTGGCTCCTCCCGGCTCCCTGGAGTCAATGGTGACTGATTCGTGCAGTTTTGGTGGTGGGAACCGACCTCAACACTAGTATAAATAGGATCCCCTAGCCCTCACTTCAACACACACCACTTGGAAATCATTCTATTGTATACACTATCTTCCATAGTCCTTAGAGGAGTTAGGATGTAGAGAGGAGAGCCTCTAGTCCCAAGTCCAAAATGGGAAAAGAGTAGAAGGAGTCTCTCTTCCCAATTCCACATTGGGAAAGGTATGACTTATGTATTCCTTCTTGTATTTGTGACTTTGTGCTCAATAAAGATATTATCTTTAGTCTTCTTCTATACGTATACTTGGACAAAGCGTTTCTGGTTTAATTGCGGAGTCCATGTATGTGGAAGGTATAGTCTTTATGATTTCACTCTCATGATCACATCTTATGGTCATAAACACTATAGACCCCCACTATAGTCTATGTAGTTATGATATGATTATGTTAATATGAATGACTTATGCTATGCTTCAACACTGGTTCAATGATGTTTAGGTTAGTCATTGCTTTTGAATGGCTTGTGTCATGGCTCCTAACGTATTTGCTTAGTATGCTAGCATGGTGCTAGGGTATTTAAGTAGCGTTGGATGTCTCGTAGACCCACAGATTGAAGAGGTAGGCAGTAGGTGGTGAGAGCCCTATCTGTCCTTTGTAATCCTCCACGTTCGGCTATGCCACAGGCTCTTGGCGGGAGTCGCCCTAGTATTGCTAGGGGTAAGCCCGTGCCCGATGTGTTGAATAGCATTGCATAGTAATTCATCTTTGAAATGACCATCAGTATCTACCTTCGGCTATGTATATGTATTAGGAGCATTGTAGGAGCAACTCTATAACTCTCAATCCAATCTCCCTCTAGAACCCATTTTACCCTTTAGAATAGATTGCCTAGGTGTCTGTCACACTACCCCTATTATCAACTTACCCCTGTCCAGATAATGGATTAGTATCCCATATCTTGACCATAAGAGTAGTATATACTTTACTCCATTGCCTTCCATTGGGATAATACGATACCCTTTGGAATACTCATGCATGAAATGCTACAACTATATCTTTCGTGCGCTTGCGGATCTCATCTCTTTACCGGAGATGATCTGTGGTGTTAAGAATTACCAACAAGCATTTCTGGCACCGTTGTCGGGGATGATTTGTTAGTATATCTTAGGAGCCGTCAACACTGTCTCACACTTCCATCGGTCTGTGGCCAAGAGATCACAAAATAGCCTTTACAAAGGGATTACAAGCCTATTTAGACCCCACTGAAGTTTCACCAGTGGTGATGCCTCCAACTGAGCACATCTTAAACCAAGGCCCCCTCTTGAGCAATTCGGATCCCAGGGTAGTCCTACCAATCATCAACAAACCCAATCCGGCTACCCCTTCCCCGAGAATCCTTAATCGTCCAAATAACACTAACAAAGCCCAAATTAATCAGCTACGCCACACCCATACTTTGCCTCGTGGTGGCACTATAGTCTTGGCTTATTCTCGCATGAACCGGTCCTTAGATCTAAAGAAAGCAAACCACCATAACATCCAACCCATCCACATACCAGACTTGCATAGATCATCCATTACCATATCATATTAACTAGTTCATGTTAACCATAGTCTCATTAATGCACAAATAAGTTAATGGTATAGTTGTTTTCTCATCCCAATTAATTAAGCGAAGCAAAAAAGGGTAAAAAGCCCATCCTGACTCTCTACCATAATTTCCAGGTGACAATGGTGGTCAAACAATGCTAGTAAACTTCCTATCATAGGATTCCCATCAAATTGACACAAGCATGCAGTTTTGCAAACAAAACATTTACTTTAAAAACAGGTTCAATATGGTTCAAGGACACTTGCCTTGCTCTTGGGGTTGATTAGGATCAAAGCCTTCAAACTCTTGGTGCTGGAGATCCTCCGCGACACTCTCTAACGCAGATCCGTCTAATCCACACAATAAACATACAAGACAAGAAACACAATCAAGGAGTGCACAAATATTACTCAATATGACATGACATGCATGATTAATGCAAATGCAAGGTACAATTTGTTAATGAGTTGCTTTTAATGATCACTTACTGGTTCTAATTGCTTTTAACAAGTTTACACAGGTTTGGAGTTTATTAGATCAAATTTTAGAATTAATTCAACACAATTTAACCAGGAAAATCGGACTAGTCCGCTAGGGACCGGACAATACCGCACTTTACGAGATCAGCAGATTAGGATTTTCTAGATCAACGTGGATTTGGAGATTAGGGGTTGAATTTACGTAAGGAAAAGAGAATAGAAGGTATACCAGGTGTTTAGGACTCCAATGAATCCAGGACCTTGGAGGCAACACTTGGATCTTGACGATCTAGGGTTGATGAAGAACTTGATGGTGAATTGGTGATGAAGAACTCGAAGTTGATGGAGATCTTGATCATCTTTCGTTTCCTCCTCCTCTTCTTCTTGCTTGGGATCTCCTCCTCCCTCCACGATGGTGACTCTCCACGAACTAGGGTTTGGATGGGGTGGAAAAGTGGCAAATAGATGTCAAGCCAAGGGGTGGGGTTGTTTATATAGAGGTGGAGGGCTAGGGTTAGATGGATTTCGAGTTTTGAGATGAGTAGAGGTCGGTTTAGAGTCCCACGTGGGCTCTAAAAGAGTTAGGCACAACATCCCTAGGCCCACTTAACGTAAAACCCAAGAAACAAATCGTGAAACAAAAGATCAACTCGGAGTCGCGAAATATCGGACAAGTCCAAAGTTGTCCAGAGAGAAATCCGAAAACTCTGGCCAAAAATCGAACAAGTCCGACTTTTGTCAGAGAGGAAAATGGACAAGTCCGCTGGAACACCGGACTAGTCCGGACAAGTCCAGGGACTTCGCAAATTTTCAAGGATTCTTGGAACACCGGACTAGTCGGCATAAGACTGGACAAGTCCGAATGTGTCCAGAGGCAAAAACAGACTAGTCCGCAGCAAAAACGGATAAGTTTGATTGAGGTCAGAGAGAAATCGGACTAGTCCGCACCAAAATCGGACTAGTCCGCACTTTCCAGAATTTTATGTGCGGTTTTGTTCTAAATCAATTTTAAACTTATTCCTCTTTATGTGGATTAATGTTAAACATGTATACGAATGTATGTAGGGCATGATGCATGAAAATGAGGGTGTTACAGAATTTGGCGAGGAATGTTGTATAACACTTTTCTGTGTTTATAGCACTTTGGTTTGAGTAGAACCACTGCTTCACTTTCCCATGGAGGGATAACAAAAATAGTCGAAGACGGATGGCATCAGTCGTGAAATCCTTAATCTTGAAAGTGCTACAAATATCGAGGAATTGTTGCAGGTGAGCATGTGCATCCTTGTTGTCTTTCCCACAGAAGGGGTTAGCCTGCATCATAATGATTAGGCCAGTCTTGATTTTGAAGTTTACATGTCCTGTATTCCCATTGGGCCCTGTAGGCACATTGTCAGCAGATGGAGCCAAAAAATCACGAGTGGTCTTTTGGGCATCGGCTTGCAGCATGATGGTACAGACATGACGAGTTTCCTTGCCGACAAGATCACCTGATGGGGAACGAAACGAGGTCAAATTATTCTCAGCAGTGATTGGGGATCTTCAATGTAATTTGCAGGCAAACAGAAATTGGTCATACACTACCCTGTTTTCACATCAAAGAATGTGTAAACAAAGATTGTCCTACTAAAAACCTACTAGAATCCTATATAGAACATGATCAAGCAAATCTTATGTTCCTTCCCCAGCAATAGCACTAGAATGCTTGTTGGTATTTCTTAACGTCCACAATTCATCCTAGCAGCCAAGGCTAGTTATGCAAAGACACTAGGCTAACCTAAGCCAAAGCAATATGAGTTTTGCAATTGCACGAAAAGTACCTTTGCAGCATTTCACCCAAGAGTATTCCCTAGGATATCATTATTTATTTTATGCTAAAGGAAGGCAAGGGAAAAGTGGCAAGATCAAAGGAAGAGTAGGGTGTTCTAGTGAGGAGTCCGGTAGGATGGATAAATCAAATAGTGGGTGTAGTGTAACACACACCTAAGCAATATACTCTAAGAGGTAAAATATCCTAGTGAAGGTCAAGTTAGAGATGAAGCTACTCCTACATTGCTTTAAGTACTCATATACATTGCCTATCAGTGTACAAATGAGTATGTTAACAATGAATGCTAGGGATTAGTGGTTCAATATATCGGGCATCGGTTTAACCCTGACGGCATTAGGACGATTCTCGCCTCTAACTTGTGGCTTAGCCGAATGTGGAGATTACAAAGGACAGACATGGCTGTCACCACCTACTGTCTACCCCTACAACCCCTGGGTCTACGAGACATCCAATGCTACTTAACCATCTAAGCACCACACTTACATGTTATGTAACTACATTGCGACTTGTAGTACAAGTACCTTCCTGAGGCAATGACTAAATTAAACATCGTTAATCTAATGTTGGGACGAAGCACTAACTTATTTATATCAACATAATCATGTTAATACCTAATTAGACTATGGTGATGGTGTATGATGTTTATGATAACATGGTATGAGCATTATAACTAGATCATAATAACATCTACACCTAGCACATACATGAACTCCAGAATCAAATAAGAAACTCTTTGCCCAAGTATATGAATACATAGAGAATAATAATATTATTATCATAAATCATAAAGTCACAAAATAAAGAAAAGATACATGAGTCATACCTTTCCGAATTTGGACTTGGGACTAGAGGCTCCCCTCTACAACCTAACCTTCACTTAGGAACTAAGAGAGAACTAGTGTAATACAATAGAGAATGCTTGAATGGTGTGTGTCTGAAGTGAGCCCCCCCCCCCCCCCTATTTATACATGGAGTAGAGGCAGTTCAGACAACCAAAAGTAGGCGAATAAGTTTCCACCGTTTTTAGGGCACCACAAGAGAATGCCACGCCTCAGCTGATCGAGTTTGGCACCGGGACCTAGTCGGCCGAGCCAAGGGTCGACCGACCTGGTTCTGCCCCCCCCCTCGGTTGTGCTTTCCCCTATTGGCTGACAGGTAGGTCCATGCCTCAACCTCGCGTGAATCAATGTTGGATTCCATGGATAAGCCTGGGAATGGGTTCATTGATCCATGTGATGCCACATGTCATCGTGTGATTGTTTGGGATGCAATTTTTTAGGATTGATCCCTTCATTATTCATCAATTCTGATAAAATCTTCTGCACGCACTATTTCTCCAAGTACAAGTGAAATTATGTCAAATCTAAATATAATGTGTGTAAGAAATATGTATTTCATCACATATTTTGAGTATATTGATGGTCAAAATTGGTATATAACGACCGTCAATAGTGACGCACCAAGTGTGAGACCTATGTATGCTGAATACATTGGCTTGTAGTGAATACATTGGCTTTTATGATAAAAGTTCTGAAATTCTCTAAAAACCACTTTTTAGGAAAGTCCGACTCTAGCTCCGAGCTTCTGGAAGGTCTGACAATAGGTCCGACTTTCTTTGTCAAGGTTTGACATGTTTTTGGATAGCTCCGGTGAGCTTTGTCTTTAGCTCCGGCATGTCTTTGTTAAGCTCCGATATGTTTTGCTAGGTCCGACTTATGTTGGTTAGCTCCGACATGTTTTTCTAGCTCCGACGCTAGGTCTGACTAGCATTGGTTAGCTCCGACGCTAGGTTGTACTAGCTTTGGTAAGCTCCAGCGCTAGGTTGTACTAACTTTGGTAAGCTCCGGCTCAAGGTTCGGTTAGCTTTGGCAAGGTTCGAAGCTTGATCGCAGTGTTCCTGCTTTTACTGCGAAATGTTTCGAACTTGCTTTACACTTATGGAAAGGTTGCTTAGAATTCTTTTACTAAGTTTTTGGTGTGTTTTGGTGGTTAAGGCTGATATCATTTTGCTATGGTTTACAACATGCTTATGTGAGGTGCTCACGTAAGATGTTGTAGTTTCGGAACTAATGTGAGTCAAGTCGAGGACTTGTGCTCGAAAGTATTGGTTGTTTATTCATGTGCAGGTGTTGCTTGAGTTCAAGACATGGCTGGTGACGGGATCCATTGAACTAGTCTTAGGGAGAAGATGAGGTTCAACAACCAAGTTCGGGAGGAATTGTGGTTGAGTAGATCGGGAGGTTGCGCAGCATGTTTGAATGAATAACAATGCATACGAAGGTATCGTGGACGTCGTTGGAAGATGTGTGCACGTGTGCAAGGAGTGCATGGATGTGTCTACATGGTTCTGAGGCGTGATGAAGAGATGTGGACGTAAAGAATTGGTTAGAAAGGTCCAACCGACTAGGTTATGGACTCAGGCTGCTGTTGAGTCGTGTTTGACTCTAATATGAAATGTTTTGAGTTGATTATGATAGGATTTCATGTAGGTCACGAATTTGAGTTGTTTTAGGAATGTGGGATATGTTCCTAAGGTGTTTGGAAGTCTTAAGATTGCTTCTATATGCGTATAAAAGAGTCTTGAGCAGTTATGCAATGTTTCAATTCGTGAACTGAGTAGGATTAGAGTCCTGATTTGAGTTGAGTTGGCCTTCAGGCTGGTTATATAAGCAAGGGAGGCTAGAGCTCATGAGAGATGACTTTGGGGCTGTTCCTCTTGTGTTATATTGAATAAAATTCATAGTTGAAAGGAACTTTTGTGCCTTGTTCGTTCGACTTGTTCTAGACAAGTTTTTCTCATCGAGTTTTCTGCACAGCACTACCTTTCTTCGGTGGCTTTATCATAAATCGAGTTTTGCAGATCCAATTGACGTTATTATGTTTCTGTTGTCTTCACAACTTGATTATCTATCATCTATCAAAATTTCACGGTCATTGGATTTATGGTTTCTGATCTACACAAGTTTCTTTGCAGCATTCCAGAACTGTTTTTCTCGGGTAGGACAGATTGACCATTGTTCGATCTTTCAATCGTAACTTGAGTTTCTCTTGATGGATTTGAGTGATTCTTGTTGTGTCGTATTCGCGACTTGATTCTTTCTAATATATATAACTTTTGTCATGAACAAACACGTTTAGATTAGTCTCACACACGATTTCTTTAACAGATCGTTTTTCTGCTGAAGGGGTTGGGATTTAATTATTTCTGCTGTGTAAGATTTTTAATCTACCATTCACGCCCCTCTGGTAGCTTTTCACGTGCTCTTTGATCCTACAATTGGTATCAGAGCCACAGTGCTCTAATCTTTGTGATTTGCACGTGTATTGACTAATCATCATGGAGAAATACTCTGCATAACCTTGTGTCTTTAGAGGTATTGATTTTCAGGTTTGGAAGGCACGTATGGAAGCCTTCATCCAGGCTCAAGGCTTCGCAATATGGGAGAAGGTATACAAGCCTTATGAAGTGCCGTCAAATGATCAAGTTGCAGCTACAAATCTGAGAGATGTCAACAATAACAACAAGGCTCGGAACTTGATCATACAAGGATTAACTCAAAGCGACTTCGACCGTGTTGCACACCTCCGATCTGCATACGATGTGTTTAAAGCACTTTGCGACTATCACGAAGGATCTAATACTATCAAGGAGGTAAAACAAGTTATGTTTAAAAAGGAATACATGCGTTTTGAGATGCAACCCGGTGAGTCAATTGACGATCTCTTTGCACGTTTTAACAGAATTTCCAGCAACATGCGTAGTGTCAATGTTAATTTTTCAGATGCTGAAAATGCTAGGCAATTACTAAGTGCATTAGACAAGTCAATTTGGGAGTTGAAAGTCACATCTATTCGTGAATGTACTTTCATGAGTACACTAACATTAGATGTTCTTTATTCTAAATTGAAAACTCATGAAATTGACATAATCTCACGTAAGAACCCCAACAAGTCTCTTGCATTTGTTTCTCAACATGATATGCCTAGCTTCGGCCAATCTTCATCTTGTGGTACACTTGCTTTGTTGTCCTCTCTAAAGCTTGGACATATTGAGGAGTTTCCAGAGGAGGAGCTTGTACTTCTTTCTACTAGGTTCTTGAAAGCATTGCAAAATGTGAGAACTAGAAGGAGAGGAAGCTCCGGACCTCAATGATGTTTCGAATGTGGTAAGACAGGACATTTTTGTTCAGATTGCCCTAACCTTTCAGGTCCTACTTCTCAGGATGAAAATCAAACAAGGACGAAGCACTCCTTTGCAAACGATAAGAAGAAAAAGAAGTGTTTTACAGGACGTCAATTGGTGAGCAGTTTTATCTCCGCACTTCAAGAACTTGGCTCAAGCGATGTGGACATTAAAAGAGAAGAAGATGAAGATGATTTGGCAAACTTGTGCTTCATGGTGGGCAAATCAAGATCAAGTATGGAGGATGCAGAACACAACAGCAACAATGAAGAGGTATGTCCTACTTGCAAAGAAATGTGTGATGCTATTTCTCGTGCCACTGTTATAGTTAAGAAAAAGGACAAAAAGCTTAGGGATAGTGCTGCTAAAATTGAATCACTAGAATCTGAAATCAACCGTTTAAAAACTTTGATTCCTAGTGATCATGCATGTCCCTCATGTGATTTAATATATGAACAATTGTCCTCATTAAGAAGTGCGCACACCTCCACACTTGATAAACTTGAGTTAGAAATTGAAAAGAATAGAGAGCTTGCTGCACTTAATGATAAAAACTTGAAAGGTGCTAGTTGTTCTATATTTGATTTGCATTGTTCTACTTTTGATGATCTTGATAAGAAACTACAAGATGCTATGAATGAAATTTCTATATCGAACAATGCTTTACGTTCTCATGAAGTTAAATTTTGTTCCAATTGCAAATTAAAAGGAACAACTTCATGTGAAAATTGCCTTGATCTGTACAATAAACTAGATAACATGCATAGGACATTAGATCGGTTTTGTAATGGGAATAAGAACCTAAACTTGCTGCTGAATTCTTCCAAGTCTTGCAATGATAAAACTAGTTTAGGTTTTGATTCTCATGCGCATTCTAAGGCACATCCAGCTAAAATTGTAAAGTCGTTAGGAAGTGGTTTGATTCAAACAATTCCTAAACAAAAAGACGTGGTTTTCAAATATGCAGGAGTGTTGTCTCATTCGGTTTCAAATAAAAATGTTGCTTGCTCATCTAGACATGAACACAAAGTTAAATTTCATTGTACCTACTGTGGTAGAGATGGTAATGTCATAGATTTTTGTTATAGACTAGCTAAACAACAGAAAAAGGAATGAATGATTGCTAGATCTAATAACTTTCATGCAAAATTTGCTGCACTTGCTAAACCGAATGATAGGAACATGAAATCTGCTGTAATGAGTCGAAAACATGCAAAGGTTGCTCCCAAACCTACTGTTCTTTGTGCTACACATGTAACATCTCGTAGGATAGTAGTTGGGTACAAATTCCTCAAGCTTTGGCTCATAAACCTGCTATTTTATCTCAGCTTTCGCGTGTTATTCCTGCTGGACGTCGTGTGACTCAGTACTGGATTCTTAAATGCCTTTTGACTAACCCCAGTATTGAGTCATCGACGTATTGTGCTTCTATGTAGGTTACACTCTTGAGGAAGGAGAACATTTGGATTGTGGATTCAGGTTGCTCACGCCACATGACCGGTAACAAAGAATGGTTCTCCTCCCTCTCTTTTGTGTCACGTGTACATAATGTTACTTTTGCCGATAATTCTTCAACTCCTATAATTGCTAAGGGTTCAATTAGAGTAAATGATCACTACACTCTGAAGGATGTGGCACTTGTCAAAAATTTGAAATACAACTTGCTTTCCGTTTCACAATTGCTAGATGAAAATCTAGAAATTATTTTCAATAAAAATTGCTGCAATGTTGTAGGTCAAAATAGTGAGCTTATTTTTAACATGTCTCGGTTTGGAAGAATTGTTAAATCTGATTTTGATATATCTTCCTCTAAGCATCGGTGTCTAGTTGCTAATGATTCAAAGGACTTATATTTTTGGCATCGTAGGCTTGGTCACGTAGGCTTTGATGATCAAACGTGTGTTAGTGCTCTTGATCGCATACGTGGGCTACCTAAGCTTAATGGGGACAAAGAAATTGTGTGCTCTTCTTGTAGACGTGCTAAGATGGTTGCAGGTTCACATACTCCTCTCACAATGATCATGACAGCTTATCCGGGTCAACTATTGCACCTTGACACCGTAGGACCTGTGTTCAATCCTTCAGAGGTAAATGGTATGTTCTTGTGATTGTTGATGATTATTCTACATACTCTTGGGTTTATTTATGGCATTCAAGAATGAAGCTTTTAGTCACTTTAGAACTTTATTTCTTAGATTATCAATTGATCACCTAGGATCTTTAAAAGCAATTAGAAGTGATAGCACAACTAAATTTAAAAATCAATCTTTTGATCACTTTTGTGCTGGAAATAGAATTGATCATCAATTTTCTTCACCATATGTATCTCAACAAAATGGTGTTGTAGAAAGAAAGAACATAACCTTAGTTGAGATGGCTAGGACTATGCTTGATGAATATCAAACTCCTAGGAAATTTTGGGCTGATGCGATTGCAACTGCTTGTTATGTCTCAAATCGTGTTTTCTTGCGCGCTAAGCTAGGTAAAACACCATATGAGCACCGGTTTGGACATAGGCCTAGTGTTACACACTTTCGGGTCTTTGGTTGCAAATGCTTTGTTAAGAAACATAGTATTCTTGATAGATTTGAATCTAGATCCGGCGATGGCATGTTTCTTGGTTATCCATCTCATACTAAAGGCTACCGTGTGCTTTTACTTGACAATAACAAAATTGTGGAGACTTGTGAAGTGTCTTTTGATAAAGCTAGCACAGGTACTAGCTCAAACATCGCAGGTTCGGATCCATATCCGCAGGGGGAGAGCATTTTTGTTGAAGATGAAGAAGAGGTGGAACTGCTGCCCGAAAATTCAGCAGCTAATGACATTGTTCCAGCTCCTGATTTTGATTCATAGCCAGCACCGACGACCACCATTGCTGGTCCAGATCCTCCTCAAGTCACAAGCTCATCAATTTGTGATGAACATGAAGAAGTAGAAGAAGCTTGTGATGTGTCCACTCGCCTCTGCTTTCTCAAAAGTCATCCTCCACAACAAATGATTGGAAGCTTGCATGAACGAGTCACACGGTCCAGATTTTGTGATCCAAACTCTCATGCTCATTATGCTTCTGTTGCTTCTTTTGAACCCAATGATATATCACACGCACTCACCAATGAATCTTGGATTATTGCCATGCAAGAAGAGTTAGAAAAATTTGAAAGAAATAATGTTTGGAAACTTGTAACTCCACCTCAAGATCACACTTTAATTGGAACTAAATGGGTGTTTGAAAATAAACAAAGTGAGGATGGGGTTGTGGTTAGGAATAAGGCTAGGTTGGTTGCTCAAGGTTTCACTCAAGTTGAAGGTCTAGATTTTGATGAAACTTTCGCTCCTGTTGCTAGATTAGAAGCCATAAGAATTTTGTTAGCTTTTGCTGCATCTAAAGGCTTTAAGCTTTATCAAATGGATGTTAAAAGTGTTTTTCTTAATGGCTACATAGATGAGGAGGTTTATGTCAAACAACCACCCAGTTTTGAAAATTCAGATTTTCCTAATCATGTTTACAAACTGTCCAAAGCCTTGTACGGTCTCAAACAAGCCCCTAGAGCATGGTATGATAGGTTAAAAATATTCTTACTTGAAAAGGGGTTTACCATGGGCAAGGTTGATAAAACTCTTTTTGTGCTTAAGCATGGCAATGACTCATTATTCATTCAAGTGTATGTGGATGATATTATCTTTTGTTGTGCTTCTTATGATTTTGTGTCCAAGTTTTCAGCTATGATGAGTTCAGAATTTGATTTGAGTATGATGGGAGAACTCACGTACTTTTTGGGGCTGCAAATCAAGCAAACCAAGGAGGGTACCTTTGTGTATCAGACGAAGTATACAAAAGACCTTCTAAGGCGCTTCAACATGGACAAAAGCAAGCATCTTTGGACACCAATAGGAACAGCAACAACACTTGAACTTGATGAAGATGGTGAACCCGTGGATCAAAAAGAATATAGAAGCATGATCGGATCAGTTTTGTACCTCACGCCATCAAGACCGGACATACAATTTAGCGTATGTCTTTGTGCACGTTTTCAAGCCTCCCCACGTGCTTCACATCATCAAGCCGTCAAAAGGATTCTCATGTACTTAATTGGAACTCAAGAATTTGGCATTTTTCTTCCTTCTTCCTTAACCGTTACCTTGAAAGCTTTTTCCGATGCTGATTTTGGAGGTTGTATGATTGATAGGAAAAGTACTTCTGGTGCTTGTCATTTTCTTGGTAATTCACTAGTTGCTTGGTCCTCTAGAAAACAAAACTCTGTTGCACAATCTACAGCCGAATCTAAATATATAGCTGCTGTTAGTGCTTGCTCACAAATTCTTTGGATTGTTCAAACACTTAAGGACTATGGGGTTGATCTAGATAGTGTTCCACTGTTTTGTGATAACACTAGTGCCATTTGCATTGACAAAAACCCCGTGCAACATTCTAGAACTAAGCACATTGACATTAGGTATCACTTTCTCCGTGATAATGTTGAAAAAGGAAACATTGTGCTTCACCATGTAGATATCGAACAACAATTGGCTGACATTTTTACAAAACCTTTGGATTTCACTCGTTTTGTTTTATTCGTAGTGAAATAGGGGTTATGCATCCTCATGGCTTATATTGAGGGGGAGTTTTGAAATTTGAGAATTCTATGTGTGAATCTGAAATTAAAATAATATGAGCATAGTATTTCATACGTATATGACTTTGTGATTCCTTTTACATGCTGGAAGTTCTTACTACATTAATCGTGTTATACATTTTGTAGTTTTTGCCATGTCTAGTATTTGGAATAATTACTTACACTAAATATGGTCATGGTCAAACTTTCTTGCTGTTTTGAACTTGTTGCATGCTCACAAGTGCTTTTAATCATGAAGAATTAATCAAGTAATTAACTTACATGTTGAGCTTTTATGGTCAAATATAAATTGAGATAAGATCAAGAGAATATGCATGCATCACACTTCTTCTTGATGGCTTATCATTGCACTTAGATATGAACTTAGAAGAAGTTGTGTATCACTAAAACCATGTCCTTAAGCTTCTGATTGTCTAATGAAATAGGCTTGTGTTGGTTGGTTATAATAAGGAAGATGCACATATAATCTCTTGCAAATATCATATGATCTAAATTTGTGCTTTGAAAAATAATAAAATGCAGCAACAAGTGTCATGCTTTCAGGTATTGAAATAGTTAAGTTTGTGAGATCATGACTTGCTAAATTTGAAATTACATTTGATCTCTAGCATGGCTTACACTACTTTACGTATCTCATTGTTGTGTTAGTGTAAGTTACTTGATAGTATGACTTGGAGGAGCTTTGTTTTATATGTATATGTTATAATATGCTCATCACAATTAAAATTTCTTTTTTCAACCTTGCTGAATACATTGTCAAGGGGGGAGAGATAATATGGTGAATATTTTAAAGATAAGTATGCAAGGGGGAAATATGTATAGGGGGAGAAATTTATCTTTATCTCATTTGATTTTCAAAAAAGGGGGAGAAATTGTTCTCGAAACTTTTCATGCCAATGTTCGGATTTTAAGTGGTGTTGCCAATGCATTCATCAAGGGGGAGATTATGAGATCTATGTGTGCTGAATACATTGGCTTGTAGTGAATACATTGGCTTTGATGATAAATGTTCTGAAATTCTCTAAAACACCTTTTTAGCAAAGTCTGACTCTAGCTCCGAGCTTCTGCAAGGTCCGACAATAGGTCCGACTTGCTTTGTCAAGGTTCGACATGTTTTTGGGTAGCTCCAGTGAGCTTTGTTCTTAGCTCCGACATGTCTTTGTTAAGCTCCGATAAGTTTTGCTTAGTCGGCTTATGTTGGTTAGCTCTGACATGTTTTTCTAGCTCCGGCGCTAGGTCTGACTAGCTTTGTTAGCTCCAGCGCTAGGTTGTACTATCTTTGGTAAGCTCCAGAGCTAGGTTGTACTAGCTTTCATAAGCTCCTGCTCAAGGTCTGGTTAGCTTTGGCAAGGTTCGGAGCTTGATCGCAATGTTCCTGCTTTTACTGTAAAATGTTTCAAACTTGCTTTACACTTATGGAAAGGTTGCTTAGTATTCTTTTACTAAGTTTCTAGAGTGTTTTGGTGGTTAAGGCTGATATCATTTTGCTATGGTTTACAACATGCTTATGTGAGGTGCTCACGTAAGTATTGGTTGTTTATTCATGTGCAGGTGTTGCTTGAGTTCAAGATATGGCTGGTGACGGGATCCATTGAACTAGTGTTAGGGATAAGATGAGGTTCAACAACCAAGTTCGGGAGGAATTGTGGTTGAGTTGATCGGGAGGTTGCGCAACATGTTTGAATCAAGAACAATGCATATAAAGGTATCATGGACGTCTTTGGAAGATGTATGCACGTGTGCAAGGAGTACATGGACGTGGCTACATGGTTCTGAGGCGTGATGAAGAGATGTAGACGTAAAGAATTGGTCAGAAAGGTCCAACCGACTAGGTTATGGACTCAGGCTGCGGTTGAGTCGTGTTTGACTCAAATATGGAATATTTTGAGTTGGTTATGATAGGATTTCGTGTGGGTCACGAATTTGAGATTTTTTATGAATGTGGGATACATTCCTAAGGTGTTTGGAAGTCTTAAGATTGCTTCTATCTACGTATAGAAGAGTCTTGAGTAGTTATGGAAAGTTTCAATTCGTGAACTGAGTAGGATTGGAGTCCTGATTTGAGTTGACTTGGCCTTCGGGCTGGTTATATAAGCAAGGGAGGCTAGAGCTCGTGAGAGATGACTTTGGGGCTGTTACTATTGTGTTCTATTGAATAAAATTTGTAGTTGAAAGGAACTTTTGTGCCTTGTTCGTCCGACTTGTTCGAGACAAGTTTTTCTCGTCGAGTTTTCTGCACAGCACTACCTTTCTTCGGTGGTTTTATCATAAATCAAGTTTTACAGATCCAATTGACGTGATTCTTTTTGGTTTATCTTCAAAACTTGATTATCTATCATCTGTAAAAATTTCACGGTCATTGGTTTTGTGGTTTCTGATCTACATGAGTGTCTTTGCAGCATTCCAAAATTGTTTTTCTCAGGTAGGACAGATTGACCTTTGTTCGATATTTCAATTGTAACTTGAGTTTCTCTCAACGGATTTGAGTGATTCTTGTTGTGTCGCCTTCGTGACTTGATTCTTCTGATATATATCACTTTTTTCACGGTGAAAACGTTTAGATTAGTGTCACACACGATTGCTTTAACATATCGTTTTTCTGCCGAAGGGGTTGGGATTTAATTGTTTCCGCTGTGTAAGATTTTTTAATCTACCATTCACCCCCACTTCTGGTAGCTTTTCATGTGCTCTTTGATCCTACACCAAGCCGCCTCATAATCTACACCATGAATAAAGGCTTGCGATGACTGAAGATTCCTTTAGCACGCCGCTCCACATTCCTCAAAAGTTGTGCCACAATAAAAGCCGGCGAAGACTGCAAACGCTCGTGCTGTTAGTAACTCACTTTGCCCCTCCTACATGAAGCTCGTGCATGCGTAGAAGGACGCGCCACACACAAGTGACGATCTATTAAAAAAAAAGGGCTGAGAGTGAACTAGTACACCTTTGCAGCCCCAATTTGCCGAGACGAGCTAATAACACAAGGATCCCGACTTACTGGTGGGGTCTGACCAAGTCTCGGGTTCGAAGGTCGACCCATCGGGTTTTGAGATCGCCTGGAGCGGGCTAGAGCAAGGGATGAATGATTGTGAGATGGTCCCATGGGGTATGTCGTCGAATGTGGCAGACACTTTGGACATCACCAATGCGTCGTATCCGACTCCTAGGTCAATGATTCAGCAGTAGCCCCATTAAGGGTCGGCACGGAGCCACCCGGACTCCGAAAGGTCTGGGATCTGCTTGAATGTAACAAACGGGATCTCATGGAATGCAGACACCAAGCCCCTACCTCGATTACCCATCTAAACCGGGTTTTGGGTTCTGTTCACCTTCATAGTTGGAGGCGATCGGGTTTCACTCGGATCTCCCCGACACGGAGCTCACAAAAGCTTTGGAACTAGGCCATTGAGGTAAGTTCCCTGAGTTTGCTCCCTTCGAGCCACGAACAGCTCATGCAAAGGGCATGTTATGACTCTACAACATCCATGGTGCTCGTCCCAACCGAGTCGTGAACGGCTTGCGCACGGGGCACGACACGATTCTACCATCATCTGTGACATCGACCCCCTTCGAGCCATAGGTTGACCTAGAGCGAGGGGCGGATGATCACAAGGTGGTCCACATGGGATAATTTTCAAAGGTAGCGAATATCTTTGACATCTCCAACACTCTATATTTGAGTCCTAGAACATTGATTCAGCGGTAACTCCCAGAAGGGTCAGCACCGAGCCACCTAGACCCTCGAAAGGTCAGGGATCTGCGTGAATGTACTGGATAGGATCTCACAAAATGGAGGCATCGAGCCCTAACCTCATCTACAAATTGAAATCGAGTGTTGGATTCCATTCGCCATCATAGTTGATGACAATCGGTTTTCACTCGGATCCGCCTCATACGCAGCTCATGCAAACTCGAGATTTCGGCCATCAAAATACGTTTTTCATTCTCGCCTCCACTGAGCCATGAGTATCTCGCTGATAGGGCCCGATCAACTCCCGACCCTGCTTTCATGAAGGAAGCATGCAGGGATCAACGTAGAGGTCATGCCATTGCACGATACTGACAACGGCAAGATCAACATGTACCAACCTCCACCCGAGTGAGTTGCTCAGCCAGAGACTCGAGGGCTATCGACGAGGTGCAGTGTTGACGGCTATTATATACCAATTTTACCCATCATTATAACTCAATTATGTGAAGGAATTTTCATTTCTTGCACACATCACCTTTCTATTTAACTTATTTCCACTTGTCCTTGGAGAAATAGTGCATGAAGGGAATTATTGTAGGAAATGAGGTAAAAGAGGGGGAGCAATCCAATAAAATACCATCCCAGCCAATCAAGCGATGACATGTGGCACCACATGGATCAAATGGCCTACAAACAGAAGTATCAGAGGCCATTAAATAGTGTATCACCCATATCAGTCATTAGGACCCACCTAGAATTCACCCCGAGGAAGCACACTGGAATCGGTCCAAGTTTTTGTTCGATCGACTAGGGGGTTCGACCATTCCCTTCCTGGTGCCAAACTCGGTCAACTTCCACGTGTTGACTCCCTGTGGGGCCTTGATCACGATGAAGATTGATTCACACACTTTTGGTGGCGGGAACCGACCCTTGTCCACCTATAAATAGGACCCCCTACCCTCACTTCACACACACACCACTTGAGTATTCATCCATTATATCCACTATTCTCCATAGGTTTGGAGGAGTGTAGTCTATAGAGAGGAGAGCCTCTAGTCCATAGTCCAAGTAGGATAGGAGTAGAAGGAGTCTCTTCCCAATTCCTAATTGGGAAAGGTATGGCCCTCATATTCCTATTTGTATTTGTGACTTTGCTCTTAATAAATATGTTTTCCTTAGTCTTCTATTGTTTATATACATGGATGAAGCATTTCTTGTTTGATTGTGGACTCCATATATGTATAAGTAGTAGTTATGATTATGCTATACCGTTCTCATTATATCATCATAGACACAACAAACCCCCACTATAGTCTAATTAGCTATGGCATTATTATGTTAATATGAATCACTTATGCTATGAATTAACATTGGTTCAACGACGATTTAGTTCACTGCCTTAGAATGGCTTGTGCCTAGGCTCTTATGGTAATTACTTAATATGCTAGCATGATGCTAGGATAGATGAGTAGCTTTGAATGTCTCGTAGACCCACAGATTCAATAGGCAGGCAATAGTTGGTGACAACCCTATCTGTCCTTTGTAATCCTCCACGTTCGGCTATGCCACAGGCTCTTGGCGGGAGTCGTCCTAGTATTGCTAGGGTTAAACCCGTACCTGATGTGTTAATCCACTTAGCATGAGAATTCATAATTAATATGATCATTAGTACCTAAATTAGGCTATGTATATGCACATAAGAAGAACAGTAGGAGTATCTACCTAACTCTTAGCCTAGTCCCTCTTTACCCCATTTACCCCTTTAGGATAGAATGCTCACGTGTGTTTCACACTACCTCCAAACTATCAATTACCCATCCTTGCTGGAACTCTACCTAAACCAACCTAGCCTCTACATTTGGTGATAGATTTGTTTCCACCTAGCCTTTTTTGGGAGAATATAAATGACACCCTTTAGGAATACTCTAAAAGGGAAAATGCTACATCGATAGATTCCATGTGCTTGCGGAATTACATATGTGATTTAAAAACTATCAACACGCATTTCTGGCACCCTTTCTAGGAGTGAATTGTTAGTAGTGCGTAGGAAATATCAACAAGCATTTCTGGCACCATTGTCGGGGAAGACAGCCGAAGTATTGCATTCGAGTGAAGAGGATAGGACCCTGCATAGGTTTTAGTAGGATAACCCTTATTGTTTTAGCATTTTATGTGAAAACAGGGTAGTGTATGCCTGGTTTCCACTTGCTAGAAAACTTTGTTGAAGATCTTGATTCCCTTCTGAAAGATCGACCTCATGTCGTTACTTATCAGAAGCTTCTTGCGGCAAAGCAAGCCAGCGTAACTGCACCAACAACTGAAACGCCAATGGCCCAGGAGATCCTTCATGAGTTTTTGGCTCCCTCTGCTAACAATGTGCCTATTGGGCCCACTGTTAACATGGGAGACGTGAACTTTGAAATCAAGACTGGTCTGATCACTATGGTGCAAGCCAACCCATTTTGTGGGAAGGCCAACGAGGATGCACTTTCTCACCTGCAACAGTTCCTTGAGATCTGCAACACTTTTAAGATCAAGGACGTATCTCCTGATGCTGTCTGTCTTAGGTTGTTTCCATTCTCTCTTCTTGGTAGAGAAAAACAGTGGTTCTACGCGAATCGAAGTGCTGTAGACACTTGGGAGAACTGTTCTACAATATTCCTTGCCAAGTTTTTCCTCTTAGACAAGACCAATGCCCTACGTGAAATTATTTCTAGCTTCCATCAAGATGCCAAGGAGTCTATTTCCGAGGCTTGGGAAAGGCTGTAGGAGTACATCCTGGCCAGTCCTCACCATGGGATGGATGATTGGCTCATTATCCAAAACTTCTACAACGGGCTGACCCCTTCCGCTCATGACCATGTTGATGCTGCTGCTGGAGGTGCCTTCTTCTCATTGACGGTGCCCAAAGCTAAAGACTTGATTGAGAAGATGGTGTCAAACATGGGTTGGAGCGACGAGCGTCTCCATACCCGCCAGTGAGGCATGCACACCTTGAAGAAGGTGGACATGATCGCTGCCAAATTGGACCTCCTTATGAAGAAAATTGATGGACAAGGCAATGGTGAGGTATGTGGCAATGTCTATGCCTTAGACTCTCACATCACTTGTGAAGTCTGTGGCAACCCGGGCCATTTGGGCAATGACTGCCCAGGAACCCGTGAGGATGCCCTATAAATTTCTATCGTCCAGGAGGTCAAGGGTGGGGCTAACCACGCCCTTTCTTTCAAAGAGGGTACAACACAATGGCAATAATGGAAACCAACCTAACTTGAGAGATCTTGCCATTAGCAAGCTGAAAATAAACGATGCTATATCCAAGTAATTGTCGGCTAATGACAAGACCCTAGAGAGCATTAATGCCAAGATTGAAGGACTATCCTTGGTCTTCAAGAATCAGTTGAGCTTCAATAAGATGTTAAAACTCAGTTGGCTCAACTTGCTGCAATTCCTCTGGTGGAAAGAGTGAGTGCAGTGGCTACAAGAGGTGGCAAGACCAATCGTGACCCACAACAAAAGAGAAGGAGGGTGTCCCAGTTGGCATAAGTGAACTAATTAGTGAGAGAATGGCCAAGAAGTTTTAAGACACCAACTTATTGCCATTCCCTCACACGCAAAGGAAGCCAACAGTGGATGAGCAATTCAATCGCTTTGTTGAGGTTATCCAGAAAATCCACATCAATGTGTCGTTGATTGATGTGATGCAAGTACCCACTTATGCTCGCTATCTCAAAGACATATTGAATAATAAGAGGCCATTGCCCACCACTGAGTTTGTCAAGCTTATGAAAGACTGTAGTGCAACCATCCTTGACAGGATTCTGGAAAAGAAGAAGGACCCTGGATGTCCTACGATATCATTCTTGATTGGGGCTCACCACTTTTACAAGGCCCTTTGTGACGTTGGAGCAAGTGTGAGTGTGATGCCCAAGGTGGTTTTTGACTAGCTAAACTTCATGGAGCTTACTCCAACACCAATGTAGCTCCAACTGGTTGATTCTTCAGCCCGTTATCTGGCTGGTATCGCTGAAGATGTCCCGGTGAAAATTCGGAATTGCTTCATACCCGTGGATTTCGTGGTGCTCGACATGGAGGTCGAGAAGGATACGTCGCTCATTCTTGGGCAATCATTCCTTAGTAGTGCAAAGACTCGCATAGATGTGGGAGCTGGAGAAATCCACTTCCATATCAATGGCAAGGAGGAGAAGTTTAACTTTTGCCCAAAGTTGGAGCAATACTCCATGATCCGTATCAAGTATGGGACGAATGTTAAACACATTCAAGAGGTCGAAATCACACATCCAAATGTGGACCCGCTCATTGCATTCATGAGGAATTTGATTTATGCAGAGAACCCATCTTATCGTCCACGCCGACACCCCAAGAAGACAGAGAAGTATGGGCCTCCCCAAAGTCCCAAGTCCACCAAGCCACCAAAGAAGGAATGGTGGAAGAAGCAAGGAAAGCTGTCTGAGCCCATCCCTCCGGTCTGATGTCAAGAAATGAAGAAGGAGGAATGTCCATCTCATCGGACGGTGGTGAGACCTAGCCAATAGGTTAACTTGGTAGTTATCTTTTTATTTGATTTTCCTTTTCTCTTCATTTGGTTTTTCCCATTTAGTTTGATTTTTTCCTCTACATATTTGGTTTTTCATAGCAGGTTGAGAATCGTCTATTCTCAACTATCATTTTTTACTTTTTTTTCAAAAAAGAAAATTGTTGGGGTTTGAAAAAGAGTTTTTTTGGAAAAAAATTCTGAGCTGCCAAAGTGGTAATTTACCAACGTGCTAATTTCATAGCCGTTGGGGAGCCACATGCCAAAAGGGAGAACAGGGGGCCCACATTGCAATGCGACTGACACCCCTGTTCGGCCGACATGGGGAAGGGACAATTTGGCTCTCTCTCCTCCAACGGCTACATTTGATTCCCTTGTGACCGTTGGGGAGTGTACACTATAAATGGTGGCCGTGAGGAGCACTCCTCTTCACACTTCACCTCATTTCACATCTCCCCAAAGTCACTCTTGCTCACATTGTTTTTCTCGCTCTTCATTGAAGTACTCTTGCTCAAAATCCAACTTAAAAAAAATTTCTTTTGTTTGCATTTGCAATTTGCTCTCAAGCTCTTCAAGGGAGTATTTGTCGAGAGGTTTTGCTTTTGCTAACATCACCTCTTTCGAGTTCCTGCGTTGTTGTGTTCTTGCTTGTTGTGGCCATGAAAGGAATGAAGAGGTTGTTTGGGAAGAGGAAGGCGGCCGCAAGCTCAAGCCATGGTGAAGATTCAAGTGCACGCCCCTCTTCCATTGCTACACCAAGTTCACGGAGGAGGAGTGTAGGTGAGGACACTCCCATGGGTGAGTGGAGCAACGCACACCAACTTCTCCACGATGAAAACCTCGACATACAAAGTGAAGTTGAAGATCAAGCACACAAGCTCCTCCAAAATCGTGAGTTTTCTCATACAAAAGCTTATGATGCGGATTTGATCTCAAGAATAGGTATGAATTCCGAGTTCTTTACCATTTGGCGTGCACTAGGATGGGAAAACATTGCTCACATAGAGGAGAGAGGTTCACGCCTTCTCTTCATGCAGTTCCTTTGCACACACAAAACAAGATTTGTTGGTATTACTTTTAGATTATTCAAAAAGAATACAACATTCTATGGAATGAACTAAGTGAAATCCTAGGCTTCCATAAGCATTGTTCGCTAGATTTAGACGCTTTGCATAAGTTAAACAAACAAAGTTTTTCACAAGATTTAACTAGTGTGGTCAGATGTAGTGCACCTAGGAATAGCCACTTGCACAACCATACTTTACGCTTCATGCATAGATGGGTGTCTATGACTATGTTCCTTAGAGGAGATGTAAGGGTAGTGTGTGATGATGAGCTGAAAATTTTATTTGCCATGATTAAAAAAATAAATGTTGCTCCAGTTATTGCCATGATGACACAATGGTTAAATTACATTCCAAGAACAGGACCAATTGAATGCACTTCATTGATTACCCGTATCACTACTAGGGTAGGAGCACTAGAATATTCTTCATTTGAGTATATCAAAAATGAAAGAGAATTAATTAATGAAGATTATTTAGTGCAAGGACAAAACCTTAAGAATGATCCAGATGGCTCTTTGATATTTTAGTATCCCGGCTTTGTCAATGAAATTCGGTTACCTAACCCGGATTATCATTTGTACAAATGCCGAAGGCTAACCATTGACCTTTTTCCCATTGAGGAAGCTGGAAGAAGTAATGTCTTGCAGGGTAACTAGAATCCATACACGGAGAGCGGCCAAACCCCCGACAACCTCCACGATCCATGAGTACGAAGAGGAAGAGAACCCAACGGGTGATGCACCCAGATGGACTCAACCTCCATTGTATGAGACCAAAGGTCCGTCTTGGCATGGATGGCTAGGTGCCACAAGGGAGCCACCCCTATCCACTTCAAGCTCTAGCAGCTTGCCTCCAACGTCCATGAGTCATCCTACCTCTAAATAAGGTTTGTATGTGGAGCTTCGTAGGGACTATAGTAGACATATTTGCAACACATAATATTGCTAAGTCAAAAAAGCAAGCCTTAGGAGAAATGAATTCAAAACAATTTGATTCAAAACTTGTGCATGTGTGATGGATTGGAGGTGGATGTGGACATTGAGATGACTCCTTTTTTTTTGTGGACTCTCTTATTTTGCAGGGATGAAACATGGCTACTTTTCTTTTTCTCATGCTTTTAAAGTAAGCATGCATTTTCTTTTTCTTTTTCTTGTAGCCATGTCTTCTACTCCCTTTTTATGCAATAAAATGTGAGAGAGTACTAAGCATGAAGGATATGGAGTTTCTCTTTTTATTATGGAATGGTGGTATGATGGGATTTTCCTTACTTCTAGTGTAGAATTATAGCATGTACAAGTGATGTCTTGAATTCAAAAAGTAATGAATGAAACCTCACATAGGTCTATACTAGTTTGATAAAGCTCAATGTGAAGACAATAGCATATGCATAAGGTCTATCAATGTAATGTATCATATGACTTTTGTAGGTATTTTCAATCAAATGAGAGCAACTTAAATCTTTTTAGAATTTTTGCCGGAAATCTAAGTTTCACTTTCAAATTAAGAATAACAGCCCTATCACTATATCATATCTCACAAACAACCTAGAATTGGATTAAGTTTTTGCCACCCACAATTTCTAAATCAAAGCAAAAGTAATTTTAGCCAATGAGAGCAATATGTTTGAGAGTAGTAAGTTGTAGACTAGGGACTTAGGAAAATTAAAATAGAGCAACTATTCATCATTTCATCTATGTGAATTCCAAGTCATTCTTACCGCATATCTATTATTTTATTTGAAAACAAATTTATACTATACTTTTTTATATGCAAAGGTGGATGATGGGTGAATGAAAAATAAATATGCAAGGGGTGTGATACAATTTAACTCAAGTGGGGGTCCTCCCACAAGATTGTTCTTCGCTCACCTTCGTGATGAGGGTTGAACCCTTGATGACGGAAGTATGCCGTGAGATCGGCTTGTTGTTGTTCTAGCATGGAAATGAAGTTAGTGAATGGAGCGTCCATGTGTTGTTCCCAATCTTGGGTACCTTGGACACGCCCTTGGAGATTTTTGTAGATGTCACCAGTTCCCACTTCAAGCTCTTCCATACGTCAAGTGAGATCTGTCATTCCTAGGCTATAGTCACAATGACTTCTAGCCGAAGAGGAACGACATCTTATTAGGCAAAATGCCTTAGTGAGGGCATATTTCCACTACACATAAAGGAGAGACCGAGAAAATCAAATTTAGATACTTAAAATCTAAATTGAACTCTCTGGAATTTGAGTGGAACTTGATTTCTAGGGTATGTGTGCTCCATTTGATGTTCTATCTTTCAACCACCCATCAATAGGGGATGACATAAGCCCCATAATGACTTGAGATGGGTGAAGTACCATGTGATTTTTTGCAATACTAGGTAGAGTATTTTGTTGTGTACATGGTACTTTTTAAAAGTAAAACATTGTAGCAACTCCTGATCATCAACATAAAGTCTTTACTTTGCTCGGGACGAGCAAATAATAAGCATGGGGGAGTTTATTGACGGTTGTTATATACCAATTTCACCGGTCAATATAACTAAAATATGTGAAGGAATTGTAATTTCTTGCACACATCACCTTTCTATTTGACCTATTTCCACTTGTCCTTCGAGAAATAGTGCATGTAGGGAATTACTGCAGGAAATGAGGTAAAAGGGGGAGCAATCCTACCATCCATGCCAAATAAGCGATGACATGTGGCACCACATGGATCAAATGACCCACAAACAGAAGTATTTGAGGCCATCCAACAGTGTATCACCCATATCAGTCAATGGGACCCACCTGGAAGTCACCCAGAGGAAGCACACTGGAATTAGTCCAAGTTTCTATTCGGCCGACTAGGGGGTTCGGCTGACCCCTTCCTGGCACCAAACTTGGTCAACTTTCACGTGTCGAACCCTGTGGTGCCCTAATCGCGATGAAGACTAATTCGCGCACTTTTGGTGGCGGGAATCGACCCTTCTCCACCTATAAATAGGACCCCCTACCCTCACTTCATACACACACCACTTGAGTATTCATTCATTGTATCCACTATTCTCCATAGGTTTAGAGGAGTGTAGGTTGTAGAGAGGAGAGCCTCTAGTTCATAGTCCAAGTAGGAGAGGAGTAGAAGGAGTCTCCTCCGAATTCCTAATTGGGGAAGGTATGGCTCTCATATTTCTATTTGTATTTGTGACTTTGATCTTAATAAATATGTTATCTTTAGTCTTCTATTGTTTATATACTTGGATGAAGCGTTTCTTATTTGATTGTGGATTCCATATATGTGGTAGGAGTGGTAGTTGTGATTATGCTATACCATTCTCATTATATCATCATAAACACTACAAACCCCTACTATAGTCTAATTAGATATGACACATTATGCTAATATGAATCACTTACGCTATGAATAAATATTGGTTCAACGATATTTAGTTCAATTCCTTAGGATGGCTTATGCCTAGGCTCTTAACGTAATTACTTTATATGCTAGCATAGTGCAAGGATATATGAGTAGCGTCGAATGTCTTGTAGACCCACGGATTGAAGAGGTAGGCAGTAGGTGGTGACATCCCTATATGTCCTTTGTAATCCTTTACATTCAGCTATGCCATAGGCTCGTGGCAGGTGTCGTCCTAGTGTTACTAAGGGTAAACCCGTGCCCGATGTGTTAATCCATTTAGCATGAGCATAGAAAATTAATTTGATCAATAATATCTAACTTAGGCTATGCATATGTACATTAGAAGCACAATATGAGTATCTACCTATCTTTTAGCCTAGTCCCTCTTTACCTCATTTACCCCTTTAGGATAGAATGCTCATGTGTGTGTCACACTATCTCCAAACCATCAATTACCCATCCTTGCTAGAACCCTACCTAGACCAACCTACCCTCATCATTTGATGATTGCTTTGCTTCCACCTAGCCGTCCTTTGGGAGAATATAAATGACACCCTTTGGGAATACTCTAAAAGGGGAAATGTTACATCTATATATTCCGTGCGCTTGTTGATTTACATTTGTGATTTAAAAACTATCAACTAACATTGTTGGCACCCTTGCTAGGAACGAATTGTTAGTAGTGCGTAGGAAATATCAACAAGCCGCTACATATGTATCTGGAGGGCATGTGTGACACCCCAACCACTACGGGTGTGGCGGTCGTTACTCCTGGCATCCCTTGATCATCACAGACTAGCCCCATAGACCAACACTAGTCTCTTCTGCGCATTTTAGCCTCACTCGTGCGAATTCGGCAAAACTTTGCGATCAGTCACCCATCTGTAAATTTGCTCCTGGCCAAGCACGCTTAACAGCAGAGTTCTTTGCAGGTGAGCTTCCGGAAAAGAAGGTATACCTTGTTGGTATGAGTTATTCTATCAATCATATTAAGCCTTGATCCAGGGTGTCACAACATGCTTGGTCTAGTCGATCCAAGGTTAGCAAGATCGGGCGAGTCTTGGCCCTGCCGATGGAACCACCAATCCCCCCGACCCCACCCCCATCCCCACCGTGTCAGGGCGGTTAGAAGATCGATCTCCCCGACCACAGCTGTGACATCCTGATTTTCAAATTTTGGCAAATTAAAAAGTTAAATGGGTATTTAGAGTTAATAATATGAAGAAATTGTTTTCACAATGAAAAATATAAAATATATGCATCGCATCTTGCATATTGCATTCATTCTTAGATATTAAAATCTATATACCAAAACAAATATGTTAAAAGTAATTAAATTGGCATAACAAATATGGAAGAAAAGAAATAAAAGAAAAGGAAAAGTTAATAGGGAAGAATAAATAATAATTAATAAGAATACTAAAATAAACTAATCTGTCTATGTATATGTGTTCACATTTAGGCATCGACTAAGTCACTAGATCTATTAAAATCAAATTAGAAATTTTATACAATAGAAAAGTAATTAGAAAAGAAAATTATAGAAGAAGATGAATAATAATAATAAAAGATGGAGAAGTATATATATATATATATATATATATATATATATATATATATATAATAGAAACAATAAATAATAGGAAAATAAAAGATAATAAAATAAGCATAGTAAAATAAAAGAAATAAATAATAAATAAGAAATATAAACAAAGAACGAAACATAAAGGAAGTCAACAGCCGGCGAGTGCCATAGCCGTGCAGCCCCCTGACCACCGCCATGAAAAAAACAGATAATAAAAAGAAAAGGAAGTAAAAAACAACGAAAAAAATGTTAGGCCAGAACCCAAAAAATGAATTCCATCAGGACTTCCGTCACACCGTCGTCGCCTCTTCATCGGAGGATCGTTGTACTGTTGTCTTCGTCAACATCACGCCGTCGATCTTCGATGGAGACGCTACGTTGTTGTTCCTTCATCAACGTCATGCCATCATCTTCATCAACGAAACTCTAGATCCCAGAGACACACGTCACGCCGCCGTTTCACGACCGCCCAGACTAGATACGCACACGGTAGGTATTACGATTTAGATCTAGACAAATATTTTAATCTTAATACATCAATTGAATAACATATGTAGGACATATTTTATTTTCAGCAGTCATTAATCATCACCAAATAATCATAGATCAATTTGAAACTTGCAAGTTAGATTAAATCATACAAGATCAATATGTTATTCTAGATTTCACCAAATTTAATATTTTCAGTATTATTTAATCTGTTTTTCATATTTAATAAATAAGATTAAGCCTAGTTAATTCATAAAGTATCAAATTAAATCTAGAAAAATTCCTAAAAAATTAGAATAAATTCTAGTAAGTTATTAATAATATTTTTAGTATATTTAATATTCTTAAATAAATATTTTGCCCCTGAATTAATTGTAATTAATTCCAAAACTTGCTCAAATAAATACGAAATCATTATAGAAAATTTCTAAAAAGCTATACAAATTCATATAGCATTAATACAAACATATTTTCTGCATGCATTCATATTTGCATATTGATTAGTATTTGCAATGTATTTATTATGTATGTTTGTATGTGTACGTGCTTAGTTGCGAGTAGACGAGCACACTCAAGTGGTTACGATCAAGTGACGAATATTCATGCATCTTCATATGCAAGACATTGATTTGCTTGACCATCGGATTGCTGAATATTAAGGCAAGTGTCATTGATCATTTTGATCCTGTTTTTAAATATTTTGTTTGCAAAACTGCATGCTTGTGTCAATTTGATGGAAAACCCATTTATAGGTGTTTACTAGACTTGTTTAACCATCCTTGTCGCTTGGAATACACTGTAGAGAGTCGGGAAGGGTATTTTCACTTTTTTCTTTGGTCTAATTAATTGGGATGGGAAAACAACCAAATGGCTTAATTATGAATTACTGAACTCATGGATGATGTGAATTGATGAACATGATTAATTGGTAACATGGGACTTTTGAGATCTAAGCAAGCATGGTTTGTGGATTGGGTTGGACGATAAGGTGGTTTGCTTGCCTTGGATCTAAGGACCGGTTCATGCGAGAATAGGCCAAAATTACACTGCCACCACAAGGCCAAGTATGGGTGTGGCTTAGCCAATTAATTAGGTGCATTGCTAGCATTGATTCAGATCATTTGGGGGAGCGGGGAATGGGAGTCAGTTGGGTTTACAATAGTGGCGGGACTTCCCCGGGATCTGAATGGCACAAGAGGGGGCCCTTTGTTGGATGTGCTTAGTTGGAGGCATCACCACCGTTGAAACTTTAGTGGGTCTGAATATGCTGGTCGTCCCTTTGTAAAGGCTATTTTGTGATCTTTTGGTCATACACCTATGGTAGTGTTTTGGCATAATGGAGGTTTCCTTTAGTCGTCGATGGGTGACGAAATCACGAACTTGTAGGTAAAGTGGTACGACCTCTGAGAAGTGTTAAAAACTATCATGATAGTCGTGCTCCCGATTAAGAGCACCTGGATGACCTACATGATATGAGCGGAACATGGGATTTGGCATGGTAATGGTTCTCGTTATGGTTTGGTTATGGGAATGGTTATGTTTATGGAGTGGAAGGTGATAAATGGTCATGGATAATGATAATGGTGAGAATCTGGTGAATGGATGATTAATGAATGATGGATACATTAATTTTGTTTATTTGGGATATGATGGGGACATTACACATAGATATCTTAGGATGCTTTTCATATATTTTAAATGTACTTTTCAGCAAATAGCCATTATTTATTATCATTCCTTGTTTAAACTACATGTCATACTTTCCCACACTTGTTGTGTACGACATGTACTCACCCTTGCTATTCCCACATTAATTCTACTACAAGAAATATTTTGGAGGTCGTCATGGATTACTAGGCATGCGTAATACCAATGATTACCTGCGGAGTTGGAGTCGCCTACGCTAGATTATTTACCACTGGAATAGAATCAAGGTATATTTGTATTATTCATGGCATGGTTATTTATGTTTACAATTTGTGATGTTGATGTGTATGTGTGAAGCAGCATCCTGAGCACACATACACTGCACTTGGTTTGCTTTTCAGAACCGGGTGTCACACCAGCAAACAGAGGTTATGTGCCCTTCTGCTGAGTCCCAACCACGAGGGTCGAGATCGTGACCATCAAGATGTTGCATGGGAGACCGCGCTAATACCACTACCACCTCCCTGCACACCCTATCCCATCCTAACATGGACAGCACGCCGGCCGGATTACGGAGGCACTGACAATGGGCTTGAAGTGACCAAATAAGGAGGGTGCGGTGCCTACAGCCTCCACTTGTTGACCCCACCCCAATGAGCGGGGTGGATAGGAATGAATATGTAAACCACTCTTATCATATGAGGAAATCAGGAAGTAGTAAGGAAGTAGAGGGTCCGCCCTTGCTTATAAAAAGGGGTCGAAGCCATCCTGCGAAAGGGTACGAAAAAAGAGAAAAACGGGAAGAGAGGGGCTTCCTCCCCTCCATGAGAGCACTAGAACCTCTCTCATACATGTACTCCTTCGCCATTGATAACGAGAAGAAGAGACCCCAACACTAGATGTAGGGCACATTGCCTGAACGAGTACACATCCTTTGTTCTAGTTGCTACGCCGCCTCGAGACAGAACGCGCGGTACATTTTCCACTTGTTGGCAATCAATACGCCAAAATTATGCCTCTGAGAAGGTTGCAGGAAGATTTTGGAGCCACCTTCATTTCGATTACTACAGGTCCGTGCTCATGACCAATAATGTTGGACATGCAGCCGATCGATTGAGAGGCAATGAAGAACAAGTCCAGCTCACTCTTCAAGGAATGTTGAGGTCTATTCATGGTCATTATATACAAAATTCGACCGTCAATATAACTCAATTATGTAAGTGAATAAATATTTCTTACACACATCATAGTTAGAAATAACCTAGTTCCACTTATACTTAGAGAAACGGCGCATGCAGGAATTTTATACAGAATTGAAGTGAATTCAAGGGGGGAATCCTAAAGAATACATTCTCGGCCAATAAGATGCTGACATGTGGCAGCACATGGATCAAATGGCCCACCTACAGGAGTATCCGAGGGCATATGTGACACCCAGTTCCGAAAAAGAACCAAGTGAACGCATATGTGTTCCCAGAATGTTGAACACACATACACGAGTGCATCACAAACGGTATACAGATAATTACCACAGCACAAGATTAATTAACCAAATTTTATTGCACAAAACATATTATCCTCGAATACAAGTTCCAATAAATATTAATGACAAGTTCAACTAATGCAGCAGAAATAACTAATTAAGCAAACTAAACAGCTAGGCAGCGTAAGCAATAGGGTATAGCGCATGCAACACCAAAGGCAAAGCTGACGGTAGACACAGCCTAGAACTCCGCATTATCGCCATTAAACTCCCAATCCTGACCTACAACTGTTGGGGGGTGGGGGGGATGGCGAGAGTGAGTACATGACGTACTCAGCAAGTGTGGAAAGTATGACATGTCGCTGATTCAAATGACGAATATAATAATGGTTGATTGCTGAAAAGTACATTAAAACACTTGAAAAGCAATATATTACATGTATATGAAATAAACCCATCATAAGCCATGTAGTTATCGTAATACCAGTCTATATTCCATATCCATCATCAATACCAATATCCATATTCAATACCAGAATTCAATTCATAACCATCCATAACCATAATAGCAACCATAACCATCCCAAGAACCATACCTATACCATGTTTTCTCTAATCATGTGAGGGTCCAGGTTGCTCATAACCGGGAGCACGGCTATCATGATAGTTTTAGACACACTCTGCAGAGGTTGTACCGATTTACCCACGTGTTTGTGATTCCATCACCTTTCGATGACTAGAACCTCTATTATGCCGTCTCACACTTCTGTCAGTGTGTGGCCAAGAGATCAAAAAGTAGCCTTTACAAAGGGATTACTAGCCTATTTAGACCCCACTGAGGTTTCACCAGTGGTGATGTCTCCAACTGAGCACATCTTCAACCAGGGGCCCCCTCTTGAGTTTTTCGGATCCCAGGGTAGTCCCACCAATCATCAACAAACCCAATCCGACTACCCCTTCCCCGAGCATCCTTAATGGTCCAAATAGCACTGGCAAAACCCTAATTAATCAGCTATGCCGCACCCATACTTGGCCTCATGGTGGCACTGTAAATCCTGGATGGTCGCCCCACGAACCGGTCCTTAGATCTAAAGCAAGCAAAACCACCATAACATCCAACCCATCCACATACCAGGCTTGCTTAAATCACCCATTACCATATCATATTAACCAATTTATGTTAACCATAATATCATCCATGCATAATTAAGTTGAGTGGTATAGTTGTTTTGCCATCCCAGTTGATTAAGCGAAGCAAAAAGATAAAAAGCCCTTCCCGACTCTCTACCATATATTCCAGGTGACAAGGGTAGTCAACAAAACTAGTAAACTTCCTACCATAGGATTTCCCATCAAATTGACACAAGCATGCAGTTTTGCAAACAAAATATTTATTTTAAAACAGGATCAATATGCTTCAAGGACACTTGCCTTGCTCTTGTGGTTGGTTAGGGTCAAAGCCTTCAAACTCTTGGTGCTGTAGATCCTCCCTGACACTCTCTAGCACAAATCCGTCTAATCCACACAATAAACATACAACACAAGAAGCACAATCAAAGAGTGCACAAAAATTACTCAATATGACATGACATGCATGATTGATGCAAATGCAAGGTAGAACTTGTTAATAGATTGCTTTTAATGATCACTAACTAGTTCTAATAGATTTTAACAAGTTTATACAGGTTTGGACGTGATTAGATCTAATTTTAGAATTTATCAACAGAATTTAGCCAGGAAAATCGGACTAGTCCGCATAGGACCGGACAAGTCCGTACTGCGCGAGATCAGTAGATTACGGTTTTCTAGATCAACGTGAATTTGGAGACTTGGGGTTGAATTCATGTAAGAAAATAAGAATAGAAGGTATATCAGGTGTTTAGAACTCCAATGGATCAAGAAACTTGGAGGTAACACTTGGATCTTGATGATCTAGGGTTGGGGATGAACTTGGAGATGAATTGGTGATGAAGAACGAAACTTGATGGAGATCTTGATCCTCTTTCGTTTCGTCCTCTTATTCTTCTTTCTTGGGATCTCCTTCTCCCTCCTTGATGGCGTCTCTCCACGGACTAGGGTTTGGGTGGGGTGGAAAAGTGGCAAATAGATGTCAAGCCAAGGGGTGCGGTTGTTTATATAGAGGTGGAGGCTAGGGTTAGATGGATTTCGAGTTTAGGATGAGTAGAGGCCGGTTTAGAGTCCCACATGGGCTCTAAAAGAGTTAGGCATGACATCCCTAGGCCCACTTAATGTGAAACCCAAGAAACAAGTCGTAAAACAAAAGATCAATTTGGAGTCGCGAAATATCGGACAAGTCCGAAAAGGACCGGACTAGTCCGAAGTTGTCCTGAGCGAAATCGGACAAGTCTGGCTAAAAATCGGACAAGTTCGACTTTAGTCAGAGAGGAAAACGGACAAGTCCGCTAGAACACCGGACTAGTCTGGAAAAGTCCAGGGACTTAGCAAATTTTCAAGGATTATTGGAATATCGGACTAGTCCGCACAAAATCGGACAAGTCCGAAAGTGTCCAGAGGAAAAATCCGACTAGTCCGCAAAAAAAATGGACAAGTTTAGTCAGAGAGAAATCGGACTAGTCCTCACCAAAATTGGACTAGTCCTCACAAAAATCGGACTAGTTCGCACTTTTTAGAATTTTAAGTGCGGTTTTGTTCCAAATCAATTTTAAACCCATTCCTCTTTATGTAGGTTAATGTTAAACATGTATATGAATGTATGTAGGGCATGATGCATGAAAAATGAGGGTTTTACAAACCTACCCCCTTAAAATGAATCTTACCCTCAAGATTCAACGCCGAAGAGAAGAGATAGGGAAATTCCTTCTTGATATCATCCTCTGATTCCCACGTCGCTTCTTTTTTTGTGTGGTGCTTCCATTGAACTTTACACCATCTAATAACCTTTTTCCTTGTGACTCTCTCCTTGGCTTCCAAAATTTTAATCGGTTGTTCGACATAAGTCAAATATTCCTCTAGTTCCAATCATTCCATGGGCACTTGTTTTTCCGGTACTCTCAAGCATTTCTTGAGCTGGGAGACATGAAGGACATCATGTACATCTGAAAGATGAGTTGGCATCTCCAACTTATACGCTACTTCTCCTCTTTTGTCCAAAATCTTGAATGGTCCAATGTAGCGAGGTGCTAGCTTTCCTCTTATGTTAAACCTCTTATGACCTCTCATCGGTGACACCTTGAGGTAAACAAAATCTCCCACTCTCAAGCCCTTTTGTCTTGATTGGACAGCCCTCAAGTTTTCATAAATTATTTGGACTTGCTTTTTGGCTTCTTGCAACACATCCGGACCAAATACTTGAGTTTCTCCTGCCTCATTCCAAAATAAAGGTGTCCTACACTTCCTTCCATAAATCGCTTCATATGGTGACATTTTCAAGCTTGCTTGGTAACTATTGTTGTATGAAAATTCTGCATATGGCAAGCTCTTGTCCCAACCTTTCCCATGCTTTAAAGCACAAGCTCTTAACATGTCGTCCAAAATTTGATTGGTCTTCTCGGTTTGTCCATCCATTTGAGGGTGGTATGCTGAACTAAAATTCAACCTCGTTCCCAAAGCTTCATGCGATTTTTGCCAAAACCTGGAAGTGAATTGTGAACCTCTATCTGAGACTATCTTCTTCGGAACTCCATGCAAACATACTATTCTTCCCATATACAGTTCCGCCAATCTCTCTCCATTATAGGTGGTATTGATGGGAATAAAGTGGGCTGACTTGGTCAATCGTTCCACGATTACCCAAATTGAGTCATACCCGGACTGGATACGCGGTAAACCAACTATGAAGTCCATACTGATTTCTTCCCACTTCCATTCCGGAATCTTTAATGGTTGTAATAGTCCAGCTGGCCTTTGATGTTCTGCCTTGACTCGTTGGCACACATCACACAATCCTACATATTCAGCTATGTCATTCTTCATGCTAGCCCACCAATAGCAAGTCTTCAAGTCTTTGTACATCTTCGTACAACCGGGGTGAATTGAGTAAGGTGAGTCATGTGCCTCTTTTGATATCGTCTCCCAAATATGCTTCACATTAGGCACGGCAATCCTTTTTCCCAGTCATAAGGTACCATGTTCATCCTCATCAAATCTGAATTCTCTCCCCTCTTGAGTCCTTTCCTCGATTTCCTGAATTTCCTCATCCTTGGTCTGTGCCTCTCGAATTTCCTGCTCCAAGGTTGGGTTTAACTCCATCATCCCCATCTCATTTACAAATCCAAGGTTCAACCTTTCAAACTCCCTACATAACTCGGATGGTAACTCTCGAACTGTGAGTTGATCACTTACTCCTTTTCTACTAAAAGCGTCGACCACTACATTAGCTTTTCCCGAATGATAGTTGATCCCCAAATAATAATCTTTTATGAGCTCCAACCATCTCTGTTGCCTCAAATTCAGATACGTTTGTGTGAAAATATACTTCAAACTCTTATGATCCGTATAAATTTCACACCTATGTCCAAGGATATAGTGTCTCCAAATCTTCAATGCATGTACCACGGCTGCTAGTTCAAGATCATGTGTAGGATAATTCTGCTCATGTCTCTTCAATTGTCTTGATGCATAGGCGACCACTTGACCTTCTTGCGTCAATATACATCCAAGTCCTTGTCTCTATGCGTCGCAATAAATATCAAAACTCTTGATTACATCCGGCAACACCAAAACTGGGGTGGTTGTCAACCTCTTCAACTCCTCAAAACTTTCTTGACAACCTTGAGTCCAATGGAAAGCCTTTCCCTTCATTAGCAATTCTGTCATTGGCTTGGCTATCTTGGAAAAGTCCTTGATGAATCGACGGTAATATCCAGCCATCCCAAGAAAACTCCTTATTTCCTTGACATTTTGTGGCAGTTCCCACTTCAACACGTCCCTCACCTTTCCGGGGTCAACCGATACTCCTCCTCAGGAGATTATATGACCCAAAAACAACAACTCTTCCAACCAAAACTGACACTTATTGAACTTGGCATACAATTGATGCTCCCTTAATTTCTACAACGTAAGCCTCAAGTGTTTCTCATGTTCCTTCTCATCCTTCGAGTAGATCATAATGTCATCAATAAACACCACAACGAACTTATCCAAGTACTCCGTGAAGACCTTATTCATGAGGTACATAAAGTACGCAGGTGCATTGGTCAATCCAATGGACATCACGGTGTACTCATAAGATCCATACCGCGTCCTAAAAGCTATCTTGGGTATGTCTGATGGTCTAATCTTCATTTGAAAGTACCCTGACCTCAAATCAGTGTTGGAGAAGACACAAGCACCCTTCATCTGATCAAACAAGTCTTCTATGTGCGGCAAGGTGTACTTGTTCTTGATTGTTACCTCGGTGAGGGCTCGGTAATCTACGCACATCCTTTGGGATCCATCCTTCTTGTCCACAAATAGTACAGGTGCTCCCCAAGGTGAAGAGTTGGGCCGAATAAAACCCTTCTCTAGTTGCTCTTGAATTTGCTTCTTGAGCTCCGCTAATTCCATAGGAGGCATCCTATATGGCCTCTTAGCTATAGGTGCAGTTCTAGGTATTAAATCAATAACAAACTCAATGTCTCGATCAGGTGGCATACCTAGCAACTCAACCGGAAAAACATCCAAAAATTCACACACCACTGGAATCTCCTCAATTGCGGCACCGTCCATATGATTCAGCTCCAATTGCTTCGGTGTGGTTTGAGATGCTTCAAATTCTACAGTGATCCCTTCCTCATTAGTCAACTTCACCGTCTTCTTGGCACACTCAACCAGTCCATACCTAGTATAATGTCCAATCCTTGAGAATCTAAAACAATGAGGTTGGCGGAGAAGTCTACCCCCCTTATTCTAAGGCTTACTTTTGGACATACTATATTTGTCCTCATCTCTCCTCCAGGAGACTTAACCAATAGAGTAAACTTCATATGAGAGATAGGCAAACTATACTTGGCAACATACTTTGATGCAACAAATGAATGCAATGCTCCAGAATCAAAGAACATAGTCGCGGGGTTGGAGTTGGCGAGAAACATACCAATGACCACGTCATCTGCTTGTTGAGCATCCTCTGTAGAGACACGGTTCACGTTGCCACGAGAAAAATTATGCTGTCCACAGTTCCCTTGTGGCTGTCCTCCATTGGGTCTTGGGTTTTGCCTCGGTGCAGTACTTCCTTGACCAAGGCCTGACTTAGGACATTGATGTGCAAAGTGTCCAGCTTCTCCACAAGTATAGCACTTCTTAACTCCACCAGAATTATTGGGACGAGCTTGGTTTTGAGCATTGGCACTAGGATAGTTGGCACGAGGTGCATAAGACTTTGGAGGCCTAGGTGCTTCCATGATAGGGCGCTGCTTGTGGGGACCAGAATCCCGACATCTAAGGATCTCATTGGGTGGTGTCGTGCGATGCAACACCCAACAATATACAAGAACATAACGAGAATAAAATACAAGACTAAGACTTTTATTTATCATACAGCGGAAGTTTTACAATACTAGCGGAAGGAAAGAAACTTATATATCATAGCTACGCTCTAAGCACTAGCTATGCAAAAGCAAAGTCATCCATGCCCTGGATACTTCACACTAGCAACACCCAAATCACGGTGGCGTGCAGGGTTCCCACTCGGTTGTACACCCTGGAGGGGGCGCAGCCTCGTCATCAAACCCGTCCTCAATCGTATAACCTGCAAAAACTTGTTAATTGCAAGCATGAGCATAAGGCTCAGCAAGACTGACCCGTCTCACTAGACATATGCAAGGGTGAATACTAAGCATAGGTAAGATGAAGCATAAACGAATCGCCTACAAGTGGATCCTTATAATCGTATTTTAAGTAGCAAATGACATTCTCCAAGCACGGCACATCATAGACTCCACAATCAAACAAGAAACGCTTTGCCGATGATATGACACGCCCAGAGCACATAATGCCATTACAGCTAAAGTATGGGGAAACTGTAAACTTTAATTTTGCTATCTCTAAGTCACACAAGGTTTCAAGGCAATTATAATTCAATACAACATATTCTTCTGGCTTCTTTAGTTTTTACTACGTCACGACGTAATGAACAAGTGGTACTCTATTACCGTGAGGGACGGTGATTGCAATCAGGACACACCCAGACAACACAACACATACGCATAATCAAAAGTGTCAGCGAGTACATCAGTACCTACATAACACGTTAGTACTAGTCGTATATGGCCACCTTTCACAAGAAACTCGAACACTGAACCCGTCTCACCTCCGCGAACAGAAGGTCTCTGCACGGAACACCTCTGTGCCTGCCGACCGATTTACACATTACTGTCCTCAACCCACCCCTATCGATGGTGAGTTAATGGCCTCGACATCACAGTTCTCGAGTTACGTCAGTTTACTGGAGCCCATATATCCAGTATGTCGCCGCTACAAGTCAAGCTTGTTCCAAGAGGCCGCATACAGACGGGCCTTAACTGACCAGTCAGAGCTATGCGACCAAGACCACCAATTGCCGCTTCCTATCCATCTCTGACCGGTCTCAAGTTTAGATTTAACAGTCATTCTCTATAAATGTTAACCCAGTGTAGATGAGTGTCAACTTTCTATCTCGCGAGTAGATTCCAACTACTCGACTTCTACCGGTTCACCTACAACATTAGCATAGCAGTTCTACACGTCGATCTATCAACCTACCCAATTAACCAATGGGATTGTGGGTCATGCATCTGGAGTATTCAAGCATCCTGAACGTAATGCACAATTCATATGCTAATCAACATAGTGATAAAGCAAAACTTTATAAACGACTTAAATGCAAACTGGGGCTTGCCTGGATGCAGGTCCGAGTCTGTGTTAGTATCCAGCAGATGTACCTTCAAGGCCTCCGGTTCCTCCTCGACTTCGGTCACTACACGATATGCATATAATATGTATATGAATGACTTTGAATAATAATTACTACTAAGACCATAATCTAATCTATGGTGATCATTATATGATAATGATCTTAATTGGCTTTGGGACATTGTTGGTAGATACTAAGGAATATGATAGAAGCTCTGGCAAAGTACAAGAGATGATCAAAGTAGGTTGTTGTCTCTAAAGTTATGGTAAGAAATAAACTCCCAAGAATTTTAGAGAACAAACTGTAGCTTGAACATAGCTGCCAGTTGATGATCATGATAGAGGAGGTTGTCCTGGTTCTAGCAAAAATTGGTTTCATAAATGTCTAAGCCTTGGTGAAGGAGTTATTGAATTCCAAAGTTGCCAAGAATTTCTAGAATTATTTTATAATTCAATTTTAGCTTTTCAATTAACATTTAGTTGGCAACTGAATTAGGACTAGGAGACTAAGTCAATTAAATCCCAGATTTTTACAGGAACAATGTATGCCTAAAGGAAGGTTCAGTCCAAATTTGGGACATAATAAAGCAACTTAACATCTGTAAAAATTCAATGACTGGAAAAGGTAATTGAACTATACAAAGGGTTATACAAGTGCAATGGCTCCTAAACTTTTTCTGAGAATCAATAATAGGACAGTGTATTTTATGTGAATTTTGAGGATTTTTCCAGTTGAAAGTTCACCTGTAAAAATTGTATTTGTATTTGGAAATATTGTTTTCTACAGAATTTACAAGTAAGTTTCAGAAAACCTAATTGGTACTACCAGAAACTAGATCTCAAGGGCTTTCAAAAAAAATTTGTTTGAAGATTTTGGGAGCAGTCTACAGATAGATATTGATTTTTCAAGTTTGGAAATGGTTCTGCATAAATTTGAAATTTCCAGCTTTTAAATTTGGCGCCTGGGCGCACCAGATTTAAATCAGCCAACCAGGAGGCAGCCACACCAGAGGCCATAAACATTTCCACGTGGCTACACTAGATCCCCTGGCCACAGGCTGATCCCAGAAGCGCTGCACTCACTGGCAGGTGGGACCCGCACCCCCTCTTTCTTCTTCCTCTAGCCACGGACTCGGGCGGCGGCGCACACACCGGCGCGCGGTGGCGCTCTCACTGGCGATGGTTTCTGGCCCACGGGAAGCCTCGGAAGTCGCCGCCCCACCCTACCTTCGCGCGGGAAACACGTTGGAGTACCTCCCGACGGTGATGGGTGACTGGAAGTCCACTCTCGATGGCAGCGGCGGGTGCTAGGGTTCCGGTCATGTCGGAACCCTCAATTTCCTAGCGAAAGCTCTCATATGAAGGCTCGGGAAGCATCTTGGGAGCATGGGAAAAAAGTTAGGAGGGTCTAGAACTCGTGTCTTAGCCGGCAACACTAAGGTCGACGCTGAACCGAGCTCCTTCAATGGCGGAAGGGGAAAAACTGGATAACTCGTTAATTACTCGTTGGTTCCTTCTAATTTTTGGAGGGAAGGTGCGCTAGGAGATGTTGATCATGTCGTCTAACTGGATCAAAGAATTATTGTGCATACAATCGGAATTAAGCCGACGAACTAGCTCCAAAGCTACAAAAGTGCTTCGGCTTTTCACGAAATACGGGCGCTAGGATGCACGAGAAGAGTTCAAACTTTACCAGCAGCTACACGAGACCATGGCGCACCTTTTTCCTAAAGACTGCAGAGGACGAGAAAGCTTGTAGCGGTGGTGAGGCTGAGCGGCGTCGGGCGGAACCGAGGTGGTCGCGGCGGTGAGCTACTGAGCAGTCCGAGCGAGAGGGAGCCGAGAGGTGACTGCGGTCGACGGTGAAGTGAATAAAAGGCCTTCACCGCAGTAGATATGGAGGCTGGGGCAGCTGGAGGCGAGCCACGGCCAAATCGGCGTGCTGACGGCTTGCAAGCGTCGCGGTGTCACGCGGAGAAGGAAAACAGAGGCGGTGAAACGGTTCCCTGGCTGACATGTGGGCCCCACTGCTCCCTCTTCTCTGTTCCTCTAAATTCCACCTCAAACATTGCCAAAAAAATCCCAAAATTTACAGACGGGCTATGAAAAATATGAGGAACCCAAATCTGAAATCAGATTTCAATTTGGACACAGTTTGTTTCAAATTCAAAATCAAATTTGAAACCAAAATTGTTTATAAACCTTATTGAAATAAATAGTAACTGAGGTCCATAAATCCCCAAACTTTGAAACAAAGCTCACTGAAGCACAAAGGGTCTTAGGAAAAATTGTGGGTTGATTTGGACAAGGTTTAGTGCAAAGCTAAATTTTGAGATCGACGTGAAATAAACCCTCTGTACGTGTCCAACTAAGTGGAAGACGTGCTTCAAAAATCTTGAAAATTTACCAAGAAGCTATTTAAAATATTTAAGAGGCCAATGAAAAGTTTGGAGCCTTGGATTTGAATCTTTTTGTCAGGGCCAGATATACATAGCAACATAATCAATTTACAATTGTTTTGATTTTATATAATGCTGCAATAGAATTTGCCCTAGCCATCCCATTTAATTAAATTCCCAATTTTGCAGAAATGTTTAATTAAACTATTCTAGGATTAGTGGTGAAGTCCAATCCTCATGTTAATAAAATTAAACATGAGTAGAAAGAAAACTTTTTAGTAAGGTCAAGTTTATGTGTACAACTATATTGATCTCCATTATGTTTGATATACAACTTGTAGCTGAACTTCACATGAAAGGAAAAAGTGGGATTTTACATTCCTCCCCCCTTATAAGAATCTCGTCCCGAGATTACAAACAAAATACAAAAGGTAATGATCTACTGAACATGTGCCGCTAACAAGTTCGTATAGTTCGTTTTAAGATACTCCTCGCTTTCCCACGTGGCTTCTTCAGCAATGTGTTTGCTCCACAAGACCTTATAGAAACACAAGGTGCGGCTCCTTGTGGTGTGAGTTTTCTCATCAACGATTTGGGTTGGATGCTCGGAATAAGTAAGATCTGGTTGGAGAGCCTCCAAATTCTCAATACATACATTCGTTGGGGCTTTGAAACATTTCCGCAACTGAGAAATGTGAAACACATTGTGGACCCCTGCCAGCGACGGCGGTAACTCCAATTGATATGCCACAGGTCCGCATCTTTCGATTATTGCAAACGGCCCAATGAAACGTGGAGCTAGCTTCCCTTTCACTCCGAATCGATGAATTCCCTTCATTGGAGATACCCGGAGATAAACTTGATCCCCAACCTTAAAGTGAAGAGGTCGACGTCGTTTGTCCGCATAGCTCTTCTGTCGAGACTGAGCAGCTTTGAGATTTGCTTGAATCATGTGTACTTGCTCTTCGGCTTCATTTACCAAGTCAATGACATATACCACTCGTTCACCAGATTCGCACCAGTTCAAGGGTGTGCAACACTTCCGGCCATAAAGAGCTTCATATGGCGCCATCTGGATGCTAGCCTAGTAACCGCTGTTGTACGAAAATTCCGCCAATGGTAGATGATCATCCTAGTTCCTACCATGGTGGATGGCACAGGCACGAAGCATATCCTCTAGCACTTGATTCACCCGTTCGGTTTGTCCATCAGTCTGAGGATGATAAGCCGAGCTCCGAATCAGTTTGGTACCCAATGCATCATGGAGATGCTCCCAAAATCGAGCAACGAAAATAGATCCAGTATCTGAAATGATAGTGCGGGGTACTCCATGTAGGCACAAGATACTGGAGATATAAAGTTCTCCATACCGCTTTACATCATACTTGACAGTGACCGGTATGAAATGAGCTGATTTGTTCAACTGGTCAATGATCACCCAAATTGAGTCGTGCTTATGGAAAATGGGAGGCAACCCAACAATGAAATCCATGCTGATATCCTCCCATTTCCAAGCTGGTATGCTTAAAGGTTGAAGCTGTCCAGCTGCCTTCATATGGTCGGCTTTCACTCACCGACACGTATCACATTCGGATATGTATTTTTCTACTTCTCTCTTCATCCGAGTCCACCAGAATTTCTTCCTTTAGTCTTGGTACATTTTGTTACTTCCTGGATGAATGGAATACTTGGATAAATGAGCTTCATCCAGTATCTTCTTCCGAAGTTCCATATTTTAGGGTACCACTATGTAGTTTTTAAACCAGAGGGTACCTTCATTGTCACATCTAATACATTTCATCTCCCCCTTTTCCTTTTTTTGCCGAATGTGCGACATCCCTTTGTCCTCCTTCTGAGCTGCTATAATATCCTCCCTGATATTAGGAATGAGAGCTAGGTTGTAGAGTGCCCCATATGAAACCAAGTAGAGACTCGGTTCTTCTTCTCCCATTGAGGTGATGGAAAGGCTTTTGACATGGGACTTGCGGCTCAGTGCATCGGCGACTACATTCGCCTTGCCCGGATAGTAGTGGATCTCAATCTCATAATCCTTGATTAATTACAACCATCTACGTTGCCGCATATTTAAGTCCTTTTGGGTGAAGATGTACTTCCGGCTCTTGTGATTGGTGTAGAGATGTACTAGATTACCTAGTAGATAATGTATCCACATCTTCAACGCTAGTACCACAGCAGCGAGCTCTAGATCATGAGTCGTATAGTGCTGCTCATGGTTCTGAAGCTGCCGTGATCCATAAGCGATCACTCGTCTGTCCTGCATCAACACACAACCCAAACCAATTCCTGATGCATCACAATACACGTCAAATGATTTGGTTGTGTCCGGTTGATCTTATACTGGTGCCGTTGTGAGGTGTTTTACCAATGCCTGGAAACCTCCCTCACATGCCTCTGTCCATACATACTTCTTCCCTTTTTTCAGAAGTTCTATCATTGGTTTAGCTATTTTGGAGAAACTGGGAATGAATCTCCGACAATACCCAGCTAAACCCAGGAAACTTCAAACTTCATGTTCAGACTTTGGAGACTTCCATTTGAGTACTTGTTTTATCTTGCTTGGATCAACTGCAATCCCTTCTGCGGATATGATGTGCCCTAAAAATGGCACTTGGCTGATCCAGAATTCACACTTGCTAAACTTGGCATGTAGCTGGTGGTCCCGTAATCGTTGAAGCACGATACGCAAGTGTTGAGCTTGCTCTTCTTCGGATTTTGAATACACAAGGATGTCGTCAATGAAGACCACGACAAATTTGTCCAATTCCGGCATGAACACCGAGTTCATGAGATACATGAAATGAGACGGTGCGTTGGTCAATCCAAAGGACATAACAAGGTAATCATACAGTCCATACCTCGTCGAGAATGCTGTCTTAGGTATATCTTTTGGCCGGATTCTAATCTGATGATAACCAGAACGAAGATCCATTTTCAAAAATACTTTAGCACCCACTAGTTGATCGAAAAGAATATCAATGTGTGGTAGTGGATACTTGTTTTTGATAGTGACAGCATTGAGTGGATGATAGTCCACACATAGTCTCAAGGTCTTATCTTTCTTCTCCACGAAGAATGCAGAACAACCCCATGGTGATGAACTTGAACGAATGAAACTCTTGTTCTCAAGTTCCGTTAACTGCTCCTTCAGTTCTGCAAGTTCCTTGGGTGCCATCTTGTAGGGATTCCTTGAGATCGGCACTATTCCTGGTACAAGCTCAATCTTGAACTCTATATCTCTTTCTGGTGGCATACCAGGAAGATCTTTGGGAAACACGTCCGGATACTCACATACTACCAGAATATCCTTAAGTTCAATAACCTCGGTATTGTGAGTAGATGGATTCACTAGAACGATTCTCTTAAGATTGAGGACTTGGGAAGGATGAAGTGGAGAATTTAGATATATTTTTCGAGGAACGAGATCTAGAATAGCACCATGGTATTGCAACCACGCCATTACCAAGATGACATCTAGCCTCTGATTCTCTAGTATCAGAAGCGAAGTAAGATATATAGTCCCCTCTAGGTTAAGTGGTATCCCAGGAACCATCTCATTTGTTACTGTCTTCCCTGCCGGAGTGCAAATCACATACAGAGTTTTTGTGGAGATAATAGGAAACTGACTTTTAATGACAAAAGACTTGCTAATGACATTATGGGAAGCTCCGGAGTCAAAGAGTATGACTATGGGATGATCAAAGATAGAGAACGTACCCGTGAGTATGGGTGCGCCTTCCGGAATGTCCTCAATGGCAAGGTGGTGGACGTTGTCGAGTCTGGGGACTGGCTTCTTGGGATGGTTGCAGGGTTGGTTGGCACCCTGGTACAATGACTGTCCTCTGCCATGCCTATTCTGTGGGCATTCCTTGGCGAAGTGCCCTGTGCGTCCACACGTGAAACACGTGTACGGGGTTTGGCCGGTATGAATGGGAGGACAGAATCCCGGTGCACGTGGTGGAGGTGGAAGTGCACGTGGGATCATCCCCTGCTGCTACTGCGGTCGGAAACCGGCATTGCCAAACTGGCAACCACTGAACATCAGTGGTCGCGATGGCGGTTGCCACCTCTTGACAGATGGTGATCGATACACCATTCGGTACTTCTGAGGAGCACCACCTTCGCTGCCCTGCGGAGCACTCCTCTTCTTCTTGTCTGAGGACGGCTCTCGAGTAGCATCCTCTTGTACGATCGCGGCGTTGACAATGTCGTTGAAGCTACCGCGGTTGAACAAGGCAAGCTTGTCCTTCATCTTGGGGTTCAAACCCCGGTAGAAGCACTCTCGCTTCCTGTCTTCCGTGTTCACTTGGTCCTGTGCATACTAGAGGGGGTGCAGCCTCATCATCAAACCCATCCTCAATCGTATAACCTGCAAAAACGCGTTAACTGCAAACATGAGCATAAGGCTCAGCAAGACTGACCCGTCTCACTAGACATATGCAAGGGTGAATACTAAGCTTAGGTATGGTGAAGCATAAACGAATCGCCTACAAGTGGATTATTATAATCGTATTTTAAGTAGCAAGTGAGATTCTCCAAGCACGGCACATCATAGAGTCCACAATCAAACAAGAAACGCTTTGCCGATGATATGACATGCCCAGAGCACATAATGCTATTACAGGTAAAGTATGAGGAAACTGTAAACTTTAATTTTGCTATCTCTAAGTCACACAAGGTTGCAAGGCAATTATAAATCAATACAACATATTCTTCTGGCTTCTTTAGTTTTTACTACGTCACGGCGCAGTGAACAAGTTGTACTCTATTACTGCGAGTGACGGTGATTGCAATCAGGACACACCCAAACAACACGACACATACACACATTCGGAAGTGTCAGCGAGTACATCAGTACCTACATAACACGTCAGTACTAGTCGTATATGGCCACCTTTCACAAGAAACTCGAACACCGAACCCGTCTCACCTCCGCGAACGGAAGGTCTTCGCATGGAACACCTATGTGCCCACCGACCAATTTACACCTTACCGTCCTCAACCCACCCCTATCGATGGTGAGTTAATGGCCCTTGACATCCTAGTTATCGAGTTACGTCAGTTTATTGGAGCCCATATATCCGGTATGTCACCGGTACAAGTCAAGCTTGTTCCAAGGGGCCTCATACAAACGGGCCTTAACTGACCAGTTAGAGCTATGCGACCAAGACCATGCGTTGCCGCTTCCTATCCATCTCTGACCAGTCTCAGGTTTAGATTTAATAGTCGTTCTCTATAAATGTTAACCTAGTGTAGATGAGTGTCAACTTTCTATCTCGCGAGTAGATTCCAACTACTCGACTTCTATCGGTTCACCTACAACATTAGCATAGCAGTTCTACACGTCGAGCTATCAACCTTCCCAATTAACCAATGGGATTGTAGGTCATGCATCTGGAGTATTCAAGCATCCTGAACGTAATGCACAATTCATATGCTAATCAACATAGTGATAAAGCAGAACTTTATAAACGACTTAAATGCAAACCAGGGCTTGCCTAGATGCAGGTCCGAGTATGTGTTAGTATCTGGCAGGTGTACCTCCAAGGCCTCCGGTTCCTCCTTGACTTCGGTCACTACACGATATGCATATAATATGTATACGAATGACTTTGAAAAATAATTACTACTAAGACCATAACCTAATCTATGGTGATCATTATATGATAATAATCTTAATTGGCTTTGGGACTTTGATGGTAGATACTAAGGAATCGGATAGAAGCTCTGGCAAAGAACAGGAGATGATCAAAGTAGGTTGTTGTCTCTAAAGTTATGGTAAGCAATAAACTCCCAAGAATTTTAGAGAAGAAATTGTAGCTTGAACATAGTTGCCAGTTGATGATCATGATAGAGGAGGATGTCCTGGTTCTAGCAAAAATTGGTTTCATAAATGTCTAAGCCTTGGTGAAGGAGTTATTGAATTTCAAAGTTGGCAAGAATTCCTGGAATTATTTTATAATTGAATTTTAGCTTTTCAATTAACATTCAGTTGGCAACTGAATTAGGACTAGGAGGCTAAGTCAATTAAATCCCAGATTATTACTGGAACTAGAGTATGACTAACGGAAGGTTCAGTCGAAATTTGGGACATAATAAAGCAACTGAACATCTGTAAAAATTCAATGACTGGAAATGTAATTGAACTATACAGAGGGTTATACAGGTGCAATGGCTCCTAAACTTTTTTTGAGAATCAAGAATAGGACAGTGTATTTTATGAGAGTTTTGGGGATTTTTCCAGTGGAAATTTCACCTGGAAAAATTGTATTTGTATTTGGAAAGATTGTTTTCTACAGAATTTACAAGTAAGTTTCACAAAACCTAATTGGTACTAACAGAAACTAGATCTCAAGGGCTTTCAAACGAAATTCGTTTCAAGATTTTGGGAGCAGTCTACAGAGAGATATTGATTTTTCAAGTTTGGAAACGGTTCTGCATAAATTTGGAATTTCCATCTTTTAAATTTGCGCCTAGGACGACCAGATTTAAATCATCCAACCAGGAGGCAGCCACACCGGAGGCCATAAACATTTCCACGTGGCCACACTAGATCCCCTGGCCACAGGCTGATCCCAGAAGCATTGCACTCACTGGCAGGTGGGACCCGTGCCCCCTCTTTCTTCTTCCTCAGGCCACGGACTTGGGCGGCGGCGCCCACGCCGGCGCGCGGCAGCGCTCACGCCGGAGATGGTTTCCGGCCCAAGGGAAGCCTCAGAACTCGCTGCCCCACCCTACCTTCGTGTGGGAAACACGTTGGAGTACCACCCGACGGTGATGGGTGACTAGAAGTCCACTCCCGACGGCAGCGGCAGGTGCTAGGGTTCCAGTCATGTCAGAACCCTCAATTTCCAAGCGAAAGCTCTCATATGAAGGCTCAGGAAGCATCTTGGGAGCATGAGAAAAAAGTTAGGAGGGTCTAGAACTCGTGTCTTAGCCGGCAACACTAAGGTCGACGGTGAACCGAGCTCCTTCAATGGCGGAAGTGGAAAAACTGGATAACTCGTTAATTACTCGATGGTTCCTTCTGATTTTTGGAGGGAAGGTGCGCTAGGAGACGTTGATCATGTCGTCTAACTGGATCAAAGAATTATTGTGCATACAATCGGAATTAAACTGATGAACTAGCTCCAAAGCTACAAAAGTGCTTTGGTTTTTCACGAGGGCGCTAGGATGCACGAGATGAGTTCAAACTTTACCAGCAGCTACACGAGATCATGGCACACCTTTTTCCGAAAGATTGCAGAGGACGAGGAAGCTTGTAGCGGCGGCAAGGCTGAGCGGCATCGGGCGGAACCGAGGTGGTCGCAGCGGCGAGCAACTAAGCAGCGCGAGCGAGAGGGAGCCGAGAAGTGACTGCGATCGATGGTGGAGTGAAAAAAGGCCTTCACCAAAGTAGATAAGGAGGCTGGGGCAGCTGGAGGCGACCCACGGCCGAACCGGTGCGCTGGCGGCTTGCAGGCGTCGTGGTGTCACGTGGAGAAGGAGAACAGAGGCGGTGAAACGGTTCACTGGCTGACATGTGGGCCCCACTGCTCCCTCTTCTCTATTCCTCTAAATTCCACCTCAAACATTGCCCAAAAATTCCCAAAATTTACAGACAGGCTATGAAAAATATGAGGAACCCAAATCTGCAATTTGATTTCAATTTGGACACAGTTTGTTTCAAATTCAAAATCAAATTTGAAACCAAACTTGTTTATAAACCTTATTGAAATAAATAGTAACTGAGGTCCATAAATCCCCAAACTTTGAAACAAAGCTCAATGAACCATAAAGGGTTTTAGGAAAAATTGTGGGTTGATTTGGACAAGGTTAAGTGCAAAGCTAAATTTTGAGATCGACGCGAAATAAACCATCTGTACGTGTCCAACTAAGTGGAAGACGTGCTTCAAAAATCTTGAAAATTTACCGAGAAGCTATTTAAAATATTTAAGAGGCCAATGAAAAGTTTGGAGGCTTGGATTTGAATCTTTTTGTCAGGGCCAGATATACATAGCAACATAAACAATTTACATTTGTTTTGATTTTATATAATGCTGCAATAGAATTTGCCCTATCCATCCCATTTAATTAAATTCCCAATTTTACAAAAAGGTTTAATTAAATTGTTCTAGGATTAGTGGTGAATTCCAATCCTCATGTTAATAAAATTAAACATGAGTAGAAAGAAAACTTTTTAGTGAGGTGAAGTTTATGTGTACAACTATATTGATCTCCATTATGTTTGATAAACAACTTGTAGCTGAACTTCACATGAAAGGAAAAAGTGGGATTCTACACTGCTGCACAAACTGAGTTGTGCGCGGTGCAAATCCAGGGCATTGTACGGGAGTAGAGGAGCTGTAGTATGGCGCATTAGGAGGCGCAAAGCGAGGGTGCACATTACTTCCTTGTTGCTGTCCTTGATATGGTGCCTTCCTCTTGATGTCCTGTTCCATCTCACGAATCTTATTGTCCAGCACAATTGCTTTGTCCACAGACTTCTGAAAATTGGAATAATCACAGTTGAGCAATTGAACTTGTATCGCATTGTTCAAGCCCCTCATGAACAAGTATTGTTCCGGCTATCCCGGCTTACATCCTCAAGCACATACCTTGAGAGTTGAGTGAATTTATTGAGATATTCACCCACGCTCGATCTTCCTTGCCTCAATTTCTCAAATTCTTGCCTCTTCAGAATCATAACTCCCTCCGACACATAATGAGAACAAAAGCTCTCTTTGAATTCGGCCCAAGTGATCCTCTCCTGATTCTCATGAGCTTTGCAATATGAATCCCACCAATCCGCAGCTGCTCCAACTAGTTGATGAGAAGCAAATAAGACCTTCTTTCGGTCACTGCATTGGACGATAGCAAGTTTCTTCTCCACGGACTTGAGCCAATCATCAGCATCCACAGGGTCAACAGCTTGAGCAAAGGTCGGTGGCCTAGTCCTCATAAACACTCCCAATCGGTTATGAGCAAGCGGGGGTGGCGATGGAGGAATGTAGGGCTGATTATTGATGTTACCAGCTTGCAGCTGTCCCATTGTCTATATCATGGTCTGCATAAGCTGGTTTTGCATAGCCAATAGCTGCTCAATATTAATAGCTCCTTTGGCGGGTCCTTGTCCATTGTTGTTCTGAGGTTCTCCATGGTTCTCCTCTTCGTCATTACCATCCATCTGGTTGCGAGTCCTCATCATCTGGAGAAAAGCAATAGGTAAGAATTAGAAAACGTCCCCAACTATATGCATCAAGGGATATGAAACTACACAACTAACTAGCCTACATGGATATGGTAATGCTAAAGCACCCCAAAATCCTCTATTAAGCACACAAGCAAACAATATATAGCAACAGCACACCAAACAAAACACATCGGTTCCTGAGTGCTCCTATGTGCTCTAAAGTGTCCATTCTATCTAGGCTGTGTCCTACGGTCAACCTGGCTTTGATACCAATCTGTGGCACCCGATTCCGAAGAAGAACTGAGTGAATGCATATATGTGCCTAGGACGTTCAACACACATACACGAGTGCATCACAAACGATATACAGATAATTACCACAATACAAGATTAATTAACCAAATTTTATTGCACAAACTATATTATCCTCAAATACAAGTTCTAATGAATATTAATGACAAGTTCAACTAATGCAACAGAAATAACTAATTAATCAAACTAAACAGCTAGGCAGCGTAAGCAATAGGGTATAGCGCAGCTCCATGCAACACCGCAGGCAAAGCTGACAGTAGACACGGCCTAGAACTCCACATTATCGCCATTAAACTCCCAATCCTGACCTGCAACTGTTGGGGGGGGGGATTGCAAGAGTGAGTACATGTCGTACTCAGCAAGTTTGGAAAGTATGACATGTGGCTGATTCAAATGACGAATATAATAATGGTTGAGTGCTAAAAAGTGCATTAAAACACTTGAAAAGCAATATATTACATGTATATGAAATAAACCCATCATAAGCCATGTAGTTATCATAATACCAATCCATATTCCATATCCATCATCAATACCAATATCCATATTCAATACCAGAATTCAATTTATAACCATCCATAACCATAATACCAACCATAACCATCCCAAGAACCATACCAATACCAAGTTTTCTCAAATCATGTGAGGGTCTAGGTTGCTTATAACCGGGAGCACAGCTATCATGATAGTTTTAGACACACTCTGCAGAGGTTGTACCGCTTTACCCACATGTTTGTGATTTCATCACCTTTAGATGACTAGAACCTCTATTATGCCGTCTCACACTTCCGTTGGTGTGTGGCCAAGAGATCACAAAGTAGCCTTTACAAAGGGTTACTTGTCTATTTAGACCCCACTGAGGTTTCACCGGTGGCGATGTCTCCAACTGAGCACATCTTCAACCAAGGGCCCCCTCTTGAGCGATTCGGATCCGAGGGTAGTCCCACCAATCATCAACAAACCCAATCCGACTACCCCTTCCCCGAGCATCCTTAATGGTCCAAATAGAATTGGCAAAACCCTAATTAATCAGCTATGCCGCACCCATACTTAGTCTCGTGGTGGCACTCTAAATCCTAGATGGTCGCTCCACAAATCGGTCCTTAGATCTAAAGCAAGCAAAACCACCATAAAATCCAACCCATCCACATACCAGGCTTGCTTAGATCACTCATTACCATATCATATTAACCAGTTCATGTTAACCATAATCTCATCCATGCATAATTAAGTTGAGTGGTATAGTTGTTTTCCCATCCCAATTGATTAAGCAAAGCAAAAAGGTAAAAAGCCCTTCCTAAATCCGTCTAATCCACACAATAAACATACAAGACAAGATACACAATCAAAGAGTGCCCAAATATTACTCAATATGACATGACATGCATGATTGATGCAAATGCAAGGTAGAACTTGTTAATAGATTGCTTTTAATGATCACTAACTAGTTCTAATAGATTTTAACAAGTTTATAGAGGTTTGGATGTGATTAGATCTAATTTTAGAATTAATTCAACAGAATTTAGCCAGGAAAATTGGACTAGTCCGCATAGGACCGGACAAGTCCCTATCGCGCGAGATCAGTAGATTAGGGTTTTCTAGATGGACGTGAATTTGGAGACATGGGGTTGAATTCGCATAAGAAAAAGAGAATAGAAGGTATACCAGGTGTTTAGAACTCCAATGAATCAAGAAACTTGGAGGTAACACTTGGATCTTGATGATCTACGGTTGGGGATGATCTTGGAGATGAATTGGTGATGAAGAACAAAAATTGATGGAGATCTTGATCCTCTTTCGTTTCCTCCTCTTCTTCTTATTGCTTGGTATCTCCTTCTCCCTCCTTGATGGCGTCTCTCCATGAACTAGGGTTTGGGTGGGGTGGAAATGTGGCAAATAGATGTCAAGCAAAGGGGTGGGGTTGTTTATATAGAGGTGGAGGCTAGGGTTAGATGGATTTCGAGTTTGGGATTAGTAGAGCCCGGTTTAGAGTCCCACATGGGCTCTAAAAGAGTTAGGCACGACGTCCCTAGGCCCACTTAATCTGAAACCCAAGAAACATGTCGTAAAACAAAAGATCAATTTGGAGTCGTGAAATATTGGACAAGTCCAAAAGGCACCGGACTAGTCCAAAGTTGTCCAGAGCGAAATCGGACAAGTCTGGCCAAAAATCGGACAAGTCCGACTTTCGTCAGAGAGGAAAACGGACAAGTCCACTGGAACACCGGACTACTCCGGAAAAGTCCAGAGACTTAGCAAATTTTCAAGGATTCTTGGAATATCGGACAAGTCTGCACAAAATCGGACAAGTTTGAAAGTGTCCAGAGGCAAAATCGGACTAGTCCGCAGCAAAAACGGACAAGTCCATTTTTAGTCAGAGAGAAATGGGACTAGTCCTCACAAAAATCGGACTAGTCCACACTTTCCAGCATTTTAAGTGCGGTTTTGTTCCAAATCAATTTTAACCTATTCCTCTTTATGTGGGTTAATGTTAAACGTATATATGAATGTATGTAGGCCATGATGCATGAAAATGAGGGTGTTACAACATCAAACGGCTTAGCATCCCGAAATGGTCAAAGAACCCACCTGTCAGCCACATGGAGAAAGCACACCGCGATTGGTGTAACACCCTCATTTTCATCAATCATGCGTTGCATCCATCCTCATACGTGTTTAACATAGAGCAACACAAAAAGGAATAATATTAAAATAACTTAGAAGCAAAACACAATTAAAATCGTTCTAGGGACGGACTTGTCTGGACCTGAGCCTAGGACTAGTCTGGTATACCCTTATGTTCCATCTAAAATCAGTTTCTTCAGAGCAATGGAATTATCCGGTAATTCCTACAAACTAGCTCGATTTTCGCTATTTATGTTCACCTGACTTGTCCGTTAATATTTAAAGATTAATCCAGTTTTGAAACTGTTGTTCCCCGGACTTGTCCGGATCCATACCAGACTTGTTTGATATCAGTTTCAGTACTCGAACGGACTTTCTGGCCTCGCTACGGACTAGTTCGGTATTTACGGTTTTGACTAGGATTCTATTGTTCCTTCATGATGATTTATTGGGTAATTACTTTAATCGCGCGCTTTTGGTGGCAGGAAACGACCCTTCTCTACCTATAATTAGGACCCCATACCCTCACTCACACATACACACACCACTTGAGCATTCTTTCTATTGTATCCACTCTCTCCATAGGTTTAGAGGAGTTTAGGCTTTAGAGAGAAGAGCCTCTAGTCCATAGCCCAAGTAGGAAAGGAGTAGAAGGAGTCTCTCTTCCCAATTCCAAATTAGGAAAGGTACAACTCTCATATTCCTATTTGTATTTGTGACTTTGTTCTTAATAAAGATGTCATCTTTAGTCTTCTTTTATGCATATAGTTGGATGAACCATTTCTTGTTTTATTGTGGATTCCATGTATGTGGTAGAAGTAGTATTTATGATTATGCCATATCACTCAAATTATATCATCATAAACACTACAAGCCCCCACTATAGTATAATTAGTTATGATATGATCATGTCAATATGAATGACTTATGCTATGCTTTAACATTGGTTCAACGATGTTTAGGTTAGTCATTGCCTTAGGATGGCTTGTGCTTAGGATCCTAAGGCATTTACTTAATATGCTAGCATGGTGCTTGGATAGTTATGTAGCATTGGATGTCTCGTAGTCCAACGGATTGAAGAGGTAGGCAGTACGTGGTGACAGCCTTATCTGTCCTTGTAATCCTCCACGTTCGGCTACGCCATAGGCTCTTTGTGGGAGTCGTCCTAGTATTGCCAGGGGTAAACTCGTGTCTGATATGTTGAACAACTTAGCGTGAGAATTCACCCTTGATATGATCATTAGTATCTAACTTAGATTATGTATGTGTATACTAGAAGCATTGTAGGAGTATCTACCTAACTCTTGGCCTAATCTCTCTTTACCTCATATATCCTCCTTAGGATAGAATGCTCTTGTGTCTGTCACACTACCTACACTTACCTATTACCCATACTTGCTAGAACCTCACCTAGACCAACGTACCCTCTCCATTTGATAATTGCTTTGCTTCCACCTTGCCTTCCTTTGGGAGAATATAAATGAGACCCTTGGAATACTCTTTTCAGGAGAAATCTTACATCGATAGTTTATGTGTGCTTGCGGATTTTTATCTGCGATGTAAGTAACATCGTCAAGCATTTCTGGCATCTTTGCTGGGGATGATTTGTTAGTGTTTCTTAAGAACTATCAACAAGCATTTCTGCTGCTGTTGCCTGGGAAGGCAGCCGAAGAATTACTAGGATAATCCTTTTTTTCGCATTTAATGTGAAAACAGGGTAGTGTATGTCTGGTTCCCGCTTGACGGAAAACATCATTGAAGATCCTGAATCCCTTCTGAGAGATCGAGCTCATGTCGTTACTCCTCAGAAGCTTCGTGCGGTAAAGCAAGCCAGCGCAACTGCACCAACAACCGGAACGCCAATGGCAAATAAGAGACTTCGTGAGTTTTCTGCTCCCTCTGCTAACAATGTGCCTGTTGGGCCACTGTTAACACACGTGAACTTTGGAACCAAGACTGGCTTGAGGACCATAGTCAAAGCCAACCCATTTTGTGGGAAGGCCCACGAGGATGCAAGTGCTCACCTGCAACAATTCCCAAAGATCTGCATCACTTTTAAGATCAAGGACGTATCTCCTGATGTTCATTTTATTTTGTTTTCGTTCTTTCTCCGTGGGAAAGCGAATTAGTGGTTCTACGCGAACTAAAGTGCTATAGACAATTGGGAGAAATGTTCTACGGCATTCCTCACCAAGTTCTTCCCATGGGACAATACTAATGCCCTACGTGGAAGGTTTTCCAACTTCAAGCAAGATGCCAAGGAATCTACTCACGAGGCTTAGGGATAGCTGCAGGAGTACATCCTAGCCTGTCCCCACCATGGGTTGGATGACTGGCTGATTATCCAAAACTTCTACAACGGGTTGATCCCTTCCGCCCGTGACCACGTTGATGCTGCTGGTGGAGGAGCCTTCTTCTCATTGACGGTGCCCAAAGCCAAAGACTTGATTGAGAATATGATGTTAAATATGGGTTGGAGCGACGAGCGTCCATACTCGTCAGCGATGCATGCACACCTTGAAGGAGGTGGACATGATCACTGCTAAATTAGGCCTCCTTATGAAGAGGATAGATGGACAAGCCAATGGTGAAATATGTGGCAATGTCTATTCCATAGACTCTTACATCACGTGTGAAGTATGTGGCAACACGGGCCATTTTGGCAAAGATTGCCCAGAAAACGGTTAGGATGTCTTATATGTATCCAACAATGGATATCGTCTAGGAGGTCAAGAGTGGGTCCAACCATGCCCATTCTTTCAAGGAGGGTACAACAATGGCAACAATGGAAATCAACCTAACTTGAGAGAGCTTGCCATTAGCCAAGTGAAGATCAATGATGCCCTATCAAAGAAGCTGTCGGCTAATGACAAGACCCTAGAGAGCACTAATGCCAAGATTGAAGGAATATCCTCGGCCTTCAAGAATCAACTAAGTTTCAACAAGATGTTGGAGACTGTTGGCTCAACTAGCGGCTGCTGTTCCACCCATGGAAAATGGCAAGATGCCAGGACAACTTGAGCCTCCCGTAGAGAATGTCAACATGATTTCACTACGAGGAGGCAACTAGAAGAAGGACCATGGATGTCCTACCATATCATGTTCGATTGGGGTTGACTACTTTGACAAGGCCCTTTGTGACCTTGGAATAAGTGTGAGTGTGATGACCAAGATGGTCTATGACCAACTGAGCTTCACGAAGCTTACTCCAACACCAATGCAAGTACAACTAGCTGATTGTTCAGTCTGTTATCCAGCGGGAATTGCTGAAGAGTTCCGGTGAAAATCCAGAATTGCTTCATACTCGTGGATTTCATGGAGCTCGATATGGATGTCGAGAAGGATACGCTGCCCATGCTTGGGCGCCCGTTCCTTAGTACCGCGAGGGCTCGCATAGATGTGGGAGCTGGAGAGATCCACCTCCACTTGTCGACCCCACCCCGAGGAGCAGGGTGGATAGGAATGAATGTGTAAACCACGCTTATCATATGAGGAAATTAGGAAGTAGTAAGGAAGTAGAGGGTCCACCTCTGCTTATAAAAAGAGGTCGAAGCCATCCGAAAGGGTACAAAAAAAGGGAAAACCAGGAAGAGAGGGGATTCCTCCACTTCATGAGAGCACCAGGACCTCTCTCATACATGTACTCCTCCACCATTGATAACGAGAAGAAGATACCCCAACACTAGATGTAGGGCACATTGCCTGAACGAGTACACATCCTTTGTTCTAGTTGCTAGGCCGCCTCGAGACAGAACGCGCGGTACATTTTTCACTAGTTGGCAATCAATACACCAAAACTATGCGTCAAAGAAGGTTGCAGGAGATCCAAGATTTCGGAGCCACCTTCATTTGGATTACTACAGTTCCGTGATCATGACCAATAATTTCAGACAAGCAACGGATCGATTGGGATGCAATGAAGAACAAGTCCAGCTCACTCTTGAAAGAATGTGGAGGTCTGTTGATGGTCATTATATACTAAATTCGACCGTCAATATAACTCAATTATGTGAGTAAATAAATACTTCTTACACACATCATAGTTAGAAATAACCTAGTTCCACTTATGATAGGATCTTGGTTCCCGATCTTTCGATGATAATAGGAGGGTTCAATTTGTGGAGGAGAAGATATTGGCGATCCGACTACACCGTCCCCAAGACGATGCGCCTTAGCGATCGGTACACCGACTCTGAAATTGTATTGATCTTGCTGGCGCACAATCAACCTGACCACGAGGGCCTTTTTCCTGTAAGCAATCGAAGAACACGCAAGAACAAGAAGAACAAGCACTTATTTGTTGAATCAATCTAACGTGGGGTTATGGATACAAGTAGACGGGCGATCTAGTCGACATGCGCGTGTACAAGGAAGCAGCAGAAGCTAACTTACGAATAAACAAAAACCCACAACCTAATGAGGGCGGCGGCTACTATTTATTACCTCCCTAGGATCATGAAAACCCCTAATCACGAGTACTTAATGGACTCCAAACGATACATGGTCCATGGGCCCAATTTTGGTGATGCAGCACCTTGGACAGAAAAGGTATTGGCATTAAAATAACGATTGCGGCCGACTTCGAATAGATATGGACATGAGGCCAGATCCATTTGAAAGTATCAAGGGTGTGGATGTATCAAGGGTGTTGATGTCCTCATCATCCTCCCCTTCTTGCATTTGAGTCGTCCACGACTCAAGCTCAGCTTCTTCTCCAAAATATGGCTTCAAATCTGCAATGTTAAAATGTGGGACTAACCCCAAAATCCGCAGGCAACTCGAGTTTATATGCATTATCATTAATCCTTTCTAACACTTTGAATGGACCATCAACTCGAGGTAACAATTTAGACTTTCTCAAATCAGGAAACCTATCCTTTAGCAAATGTAACCAAACTAAATCACCAGGTTCAAAAGTGATAGGTTTCTTTCCCCTACTACCACCAAGTTTATACTTGGCATTCATGCACTCTATATTCTTCTTAGTGGTTTCATGCAATTTTAAGATCAATTCAGCACAATGTTTAGCATCAAAATTCACTCATTCCATTGAAGGAAGAGGTAACAAATCAATAGGAGCACGAGTTACAACTCCATAAACAATCTCAAAAGGGCATTTCTTAGTACTAGAATGTAGGGAATGATTATAAGCAAACTCAACATGAGGCAAACACTCTTCCCAAATTTTTATATTCTTTTTCAAAACAGCCCTAAGAATGGTAGATAAACTTCTATTCACAACTTCAGTTTGACCATCAGTTTGGGGACGACAAGTAGTTGAAAATAAAAGCTTAGTCCCCAATTTTGCCCATAACATTATCCAAAAATGTCTAAGAAACTTAGCATCACGATCTAAAACTATTGTGTTTGGCACACCATGCAACCTAACAATCTCTCGGAAAAACAAATCAGCAACATGTGTAGCATCATCACTTTTACGACAAGGTATGAATTTAGCCATTTTAGAAAATCTATCCATGGCAACAAAGATTCTATCCCTCCCCTTCTTTGTTTTAGGCAGTCGTAAAACAAAGTCCATAGAAATATCCTCCCAAGGCATGCTAGGAACAGGAAGAGGCGTGTACAAACCATGTGGATTAAGTCGTGACATAGCTTTTTGACATGTTGTGCAGCGAGCAACGAAGCGCTCCACGTCTCGCCTCATCCTTGGCCAAAAGAAATGACCAGAAAGTACGTCCTCCGTCTTTTTCACTCCAAAGTGCCCCATCAGCCCGCCTCCGTGCGCTTCCTGTAACAACAACAAACGAACGGAGCTAGCTGGAATGCATAACTTGTTAGCTCTAAACACATAGCCATCGTTGATGACAAATTTATTCAATGTTTTTCCGTCTTTACATTTCAGCAATACATCTTTGAAATCAGCATCATGTTCATATTCATCTTTAATCGTTTCTGATCCAAAAATTTTGAAGTCAAGTTGAGATAGAAGAGTATAACGTCTAGATAAAGCATCAGCAACAACATTATACTTTCCCTTTTTGTGTTTAATAACATAAGGAAAAGACTCAATAAATTCCATCCACTTAGCATGCCTACGGTTCCGTTTCCCTTGACTCCTAATATGCTTTAGTGATTCATGATCAGAATGGATAACAAATTCTTTGGGCCACAAATAATGCTTCCATGTTTCTAAAGTTCATACAAGAGCATATAATTCCTTATCATAGGTAGAATAATTCAGAATAGGCCCACTCATTTTCTCACTAAAATATGCAATAGGTTTCCTTCTTGTAACAAAACACCACCCAATCCAATCACACTAGCATCACATTCAAGCTCAAAAGTCTTAGAAAAACCAGGAAGTTGGAGAAGAGGTTCATGCGTCAACTTATCTTTCTGTATGGTAAAGGCGTTATCTTGTGTGGTGCCCCAAGAAAAAAGGCACTCCCTTCTTTGTAACATCATTCAATGGAGCAGCAATGGTGCTAAAATCCTTCACAAAGCGACGATAGAACCCAACCAGCCCTAGAAATCTATGCACATGTGTGATGGTCTTTGGTACAGGCCACCCCTGAATAGCCTCTATCTTGGATTGATCAACTTCAATTCCCTGTGGAGTAACAACATAGCCAAGGAAAGATACTCGATCCGTGCAAAAGGTGCACTTCTCAAGACTACCAAATAATTGTGCCTCATGTAAACCATTAAAAACAACACGTAAGTGATCAAGATGTTCATCCATGGATTTGCTATAAATCAATATATCATCAAAATGCACAACAACAAATTTTCCAATGAATGCACGCAAAACCTCGTTCATTAATCTCATGAAGGTGCTAGGTGCATTAGTTAAACCAAAAGGCATGACTAACCACTCATATAAACCGAACTTTGTTTTGAAAGCAGTTTTCCATTCATCTCCTAGTTTCATGCGAATTTGGTGATAACCACTACGCAAATCAATTTTTGAGAACACAGCAGCACCACTCAATTCATCAAGCATATCATCTAAGCGTGGAATAGGATGACGATATCGAATGTTGATATTGTTGGTTGCTCTACAATCCACACACATACGCCAAGATCCATCCTTTTTAGGTACTAGAATAACTGGAACAGCACAAGGACTAAGTGACTCACGTACATATCCTTTGTCGAGTAGTTCTTGTACTTGGCGCTGAATCTCCTTTGTTTCTTCCGGATTAGTCCTGTATGGTGCACGGTTGGGCAATGAAGCACCGGGAATGAGGTCAATCTGGTGCTCAATCCCTCGAAGTGGTGGTAGTTCTGGTGGTATTTCACTAGGAAACACATCAGAATATTCCTGCAAAATGTTAGCAACAGCAGGAGGCCAAGAATGTTGCATATCGCAAAGGGAAATCAAAGCATCTTTGCATACCAAAGCATAGGCAACAGAGGTGGAAGCAATCAGTTCATTAATATCAGATTTCGTAGCAAACAAGCATTTTCCCTTTAGAGATATCTCATTTTTATTATCAAACACAGATTTGGAATTGTTATTGTTCTCAACGTTGGCTTGGTCCTAAGATTTAGTTTTCCTAGCTCTAGCAACATCATCTTGCACAATAGCTTCAGGAGACATAGGGTGCAACACAATTTTTTTTATCGTGGTACAGAAAATAATACTGATTTGATCTACCATGATGCATAGAATCTCTATCAAATTGCCAAGGTCTTCCTAGCAGAATATTACAAGCTTGCATAGGCACAACATCACATTCAACAACATCCTTGTATGATCCAATAGCAAAATTGATTTGCACAAGTCTAGTTACCTCTGCTTTACCACTGTTGTTTAACCATTGAATGTAATAGGGATGTGGGTGCGGTTTGGTGCTTAGTGTCAGCTTGGTCACCATGTCACTGCTGGCCAAGTTGTTGCAGCTACCTCCATCAATGATCATGCGGCAAGATCGCTCTTTTATGACACACTTTGTTTGGAATAATGTGTTCCTTTGATTTTGTTCCACTTTCTCCATTTGTGCACTAAGCACACGCTACACAATGAGAATACCATAGTGTGCTGCATCTTCTGCATCAATATGCTCTTCTTGATGTTCATTACTACCTGCATAGTCAGCTGCAAGCAAAACACATGTATCGTCACCAAAAGCGCTAGTAGATGAGTACTCACCGTCATCTTTAACAATTAGAACAAGTTTGCTTGGGCAGTCACGCTGTACATGGCCAAAACCCTTGCACTTGTGACATTGAATGTCTCTAGATCATCCTGTAGATGCTACGGAAGAAGCACTCTCGGTGGGCTTTTGGGTGGTATTTACTGCTGAGCTAGTGGAAGAAGCACATGGCTTGTTGCCGGAGGAAGAAGGTGCTGCCCGACTTGGTGAAGAAGATGGCAGGGAAGCACACCCAGTTGAAGGAGTAGTCGTGCGTGGTTTCCATGAGCTAGTCTTTCCTGCAGAAATATTAGTTCTAGAGCTAGCTCGTCGTCCCTGCACTTCTCTTTCAGCTTTACAAGCAAGATGAAACAAATGGGTAACATTATTGTAATCTTTATAAGCAAGTGTGTCCTGAATTTCACGGTTTAAACCACCGAAATATCTAGTCATAATTGGTTCTTCATCCTCGTCTAAATTACAACGCAACATACCCATCTGTAATTCCTGAAAATACTCTTCTACACTTTTAGCTCCCTGTCTCAATTGTTGTAACTTATTTAACAGATCACGTGCATAGTAAGAGGAACAAATGTAGCCCACATGAGCCGTTTCAAAGCATCCCAAGTTTGTGGTATGATATTAGGATTTTTCTTGCCATGTTTTATCCACCAAATAGAAACAAAATCAGTAAAGTCACTAGTGGCAACTCTAACTCTTGCGTTTTCAGGAAACTCATGACATGCAAATTTTTTATCAATAGAAATCTCCCAAGTAATATATGCATCAGGGTCATATTTACCATCAAAATGAGGTATCTTAAATTTGATCTTGTTAAAATTATCATCATGATTGCTTACCTCACGCCGATGATGTCCACCCATACCTTGATGGTTGCGTTGTAGCCGGCGCCGTGTCCTAGCTTCCTCATCTTCCCCAATCTCCGTATCTGGAGAATAGTCATCTTCATTGTCACATACAATACTAGGAACATTGCTCACCTGTCCATCCGTGGTGCATCCTCGATCCCTAACCCCAAGGCGCTGCAGGATGGCTCCAATAGAAGTGTTTAATGTTTGAATGGAAATCTCCAACGTGCTGATTTTGGTGTTGGTGTCGATCTGCATATTTTCCAATTGACCAAGGCGATCACGGGTAACATGAAAATCCTTATCAAGCGCTTCTGTGCGTAGCCGCACTTGGCATTCGAGGTGTTGTGTAATTCCCCGTGTGTGAGGTGAATGCACGTCTTCGTTTGTATTTGCTCCTCCTGCCATGGTTAGTAGGAAAAAACAATTCAATATGAATGGGTAATGTTATCCCTAGCTACAAAGGTGATGGTGGAGATAACTCGCTCACTCTCAACCTCTTCAATCTTCTTACCAAGCTCAGCAAGAAGGTGATGACAACCAGCAAGTAATGAACAACTTCAAGAGCAGGTGTCAATCTATGGCTTTAGTTGGCTTACCTAGCACAAGGAGCAAACTTTGACCACGTTAATCACAACAAGCTGAATAAATGTTCTACGACTGTACTGTGCTGATCTTAGTCTAGACCGTACTAGAGACGCGAGCCGAGACACCAATGTCATCACCAAAAACACCCCAAATAACATTCTGATTTTTTTCCTTTTTTTGTTTTTTTTGTTGGGGTGGTCACCCAAACTCTCTCTAGATGGAATCAGGGGACCCTAAAACAAAATTTGCACATGCGGGCTTTTGATATTGCACTTGCCTTTTTTTCTTCTTTAATTGCTTGTGGCTTTTGTGCGACTTTTGATTTTGCACTTGCCTTTTTCTTGTTGTCAAACTCAAATTACTAATCTGACTCAAACTTGAAGTAGCAATCTGATTCGAACTCGAACTAGTAATCCACTCAAACTCGAACTAGCAATCTAACTCAAACTCGGGAAATCTGATTTGAACTCATAATCCGACTCAAACTCGAACTAGCAATCCGACTCAACTTCAAAGTAGCAATCTGATTCAAACTCGAACTAGTAATCTGACTCAAACTCGAACTACGAATCTGACTTGAACTAGGTGACCGAATTGACACGAACTCGAAACTCTAGTGGTGCAAAACTAAAGACCAGCAACTTGACTCGTCGAAGCAACCATGAACTCAACAAGTCTTGACTAAGTAGAGAAAGTAAAAGGCAACATGGTCTAGGAGTAATGGAAAAAACAAATCTGGTATTTTTTGTGCTTTTTCTGGACTACAGGATGATAACAGCGGAAAGAAAAGTAATGGTAGCACTCTCACCGATTAACCTTGCTCTGATTACCACTTGATAGGATCTTAGTTCCCGATCTTTCGATGAGAATAGGAGGGTTCGATTTGTGGAGGAGAAGACGTTGGCGATCCAACTACACCGTCCCCAAGACGATGCGCCTTAGCGATCGGTACACTGACTCCGAAGTTGTATTGATCTTGCTGGCGCCCAATCAACCTGACCACGAGGGCCTCTATTCCTGCAAGCAATCGAAGAACATGCAAGAACAATAAGAACAAGCACTTATCTGTTGAATCAATCTAAAGTGGGGTTCTGGATACAAGTAGACGGGTGATCTAGTCGACACGCGCGTGTACAAGGAAGCAGCAGAAGCTAGCTTACGAATAAACAAAAACCCACCAGCTAATGAGGACGGCAACTACTATTTATTACCTCCCTAGGGTCATGAGAGTCCCTAATCATGAGTCCCTAATGGACTCCAAACGATACATGGGCCATGGGCCCAATTTTGGTGATGCAGCACCATGGATAGAAAAGGTCTTGGGATTAAAATAATGATTGCGGCCGACTCTGAATAGATATGGACATGGGGAAAGATCCATTTGAAATTAGACTTGATAATCTTTCTAGGAAGTACATGAATGCCCAGATCGGAGTCTATATGAAGTCGTGGTGGCCGTCACAAGTTGGTGCTCTTCTGCTGTCCAAATCCCGTCCGAGCGAATTCCCTTCCCATTGGCTCCTCTCCATTGTTCCTAGGCAAAACAAGAAAGCACGTAATTCCACGGTCTAGATAAGAATGACATAAGGCACAGAACGAGTTCACCTCATAGTTTAGTTGACATGCACGAGCGCGAGTGATCGGACCAGAAACCGGTAGATGAGTTGGTGTGGATGTATCAAGGGTGTTGATGTCCTCACCAACTTATAGTTAGAGAAAATGGTGCATGCAGGAATTTTATATAGAATTGAAGTGAATTCAAGGGGGGGCGGAATCCTAAATAATTCCTTCTCGACCAATAAGACGTTGACATGTGGTAGCACATGGATCGAAGGGCATCAAACGACGTAGCGTCCCTAAATGGTCAGAGGACCCACTTGTCAGTGACATGGAGAAAGCACACCGCGATTGGTGTAACACCCTCATTTTCATCCATCATGCGTTGCATCTATCCTCATACTTGTTAACATAGAGCAACACAAAAAGGAATAAGATTAAAAAAAATTAGAAGCAAAACAGCAATTAAAATCGGTCTGGAGATGGACTTGTCCAGACCAGAGCCTCGGACTAGTCCGGTATACCCTTCTGTTCCATCTAAAATCAGTTTCTTCAGAGCAATGGACTTGTCTGGTAATTCCTATGGACTAGCTCAATTTTCGCTATTTACGTTGACCGAACTTGTCCGTTAATATTTATAGATTAATCAAGTTTTGAAATTGTTGTTCCCCGGACTTGTCCGGATCCATACCAGACTTTTTCGATATCAGTTTCAGTACCCGAACGGACTTTTCTGGCCTCGCTACGGACTAGTCCGGCACTTAGGGTTTCGACTCGGATTCTATTTTTCCTCCACGATGATTTATTGGGTAATTACCTTAATCACACGCTTTTGGTGGCGGGAACCGACGCTTTCTACCTATAAATAGGACCCCATACCCTCACTTAACACACACACACCACCCACTACTACAAAAAACATTTTTACAGGCGCCTCAATTTTTCAAACACAGGCGGTCCTTAAAAATATGTGACTGTGATGACGAATGATACAATAACCGCTTGTGATGAAAGAACAACACAGGCGGATTTTAAAAAACAACCGCCTGGGTAAATACTCGATCTTCTCAGGCGGTTATTACTTAAGAACCGTCTGTAATGAAATAACATCACAGACGGATTTTAAGAAACAACCGCCTGGGTAAATACTCGATCTTCTCAGGCGGTTATTAATTAAGAACCGCCTATAATGTAATAAACTTCACAGGTGTTTCTTAATTAACAACGATCTGAGAAGATCATGTATTTTCACCGGCGGTCATTGTTTAAGAACCATATGTAGTTGTTCAATTATCACAAGCGGTTTTCATTAAAGAATGGCCTAATAAGATCATTGTTTCCACTTATTTTGTGGCCCCGGAAATGCCAGAGTGCCCTAGATCGTGAGCGTCCGTTGCAAGGATAAACAAACACAATGACATTGCAATTAAGAGATTTAATTGGAATACATAAACAAACACAATGACATTGAAATTCAGAGATAATTTGCAACTCGATGAATTCCATAGATCATACATTGTGTTCCCTCTAAACAAAATTTGAATCTAAACTTATTCCTAAAGCTCCCATCGATCAATCTAAATTGTACCGTCCTAAGGAGGAATGAATAACCTACATTGTTCACTAAGTCAAAGTGTCATCTAACCTTGATAAGTAGATTATAGCAATCATTTTCAACATCGGGCACATTTGGCTGATGCAGCAAACGCTGAACTTCAAGTAGTATAGTTTTGATTGTAATACCAGTGCACCACCCATACGAAATATGATTTAAGCAATATAATAAACCAATTCAAATAAGTTCGACAACAATTAAGTATTAATTACATGAGAAAAATAGGTCTATCTTACAGTCTCTTGATCAAGAATCCCGATGCAGAGTGCTCCCGAGCGATGGACATTTGAGTGGAAGAACCTACTTGGAAAGGCGCATCTTGGAGGCACCAAGGGATAGTCCTCAGAGAAGGAGATTGTCAGGGGTAGTAACCATCTTCCCATTCAGTCTACAAAGGAAATTTATTAATAGGAGGACGATGGTTAAACTCATATTGTGCTTGTTCTTCATGCCTTACCCCTTCTTTACCGGGGATGATGCGCTGCAACTTCAACAAATCTCCCAATTCAGGCTTCGTAGAGAAACCCTACGCAGAGAAATTGAAAATACCAAAAACAAAAAAGACAAAAAAACAAAACTACACTTAAGTTCATCAGTCCTTTGCATATACATATGTACATACAACCATGCGATCGGTGTGCCATATGTACAAACATGGGGATGGTTCTTGCGCCACGCCAAGCGCTCCTCCTTCAATCGGCTATGCGCTCGATACATCAATATCTAAAAGACCAAACTTCCAAATTATTGAGTCCAATATAAATACTCAAACATGTTTAGATTCTGCAAATTGTGTGCAGATTGTGCTCGCATACGGCTGTTGAACATCGCTTGTGCTCAGAAAACAGATACAAGTAAATGCGTAGTTTAAGAATCGCCTGTGATGCTGCTAAGCTCCTGTCAAGCTAATCCCTACACAGCAAGCTCTTATAGATGCAAGTAACACCCGTGGCTCATCATTTGAATTGTTGAAAGCATCAATTTGAAGCCTGACGATCCTTGGAAGGATTTTCCCATCCATTTGAACGATTTCTTTCCCTCCTGTCCATTTGAAAACTTAGGAAGATGCTCCTTTCTTAGTTTTAATGCCTAAATATATTGACTTAGAAATCAGTACCTACTTTCTCAGTGCTTCACACAAGTGAGTAAGCGAACAACTTCAATCAAAAATCTTGTTTTTACACTTTCATAGGGATTTAACCTTAATCTTTCAAGCATAGATTTATCAAATAAGTGAAGCTTCCTTATCACACATGTTAATGATAGTTATAAGTGAAGGATGTGTCGAAGCTAACAAAATCTGAATTGGACTAAAGATAAAGAGATCCTGCATATGAGTGGCAATGTCCAGGTTAAACAGCGTGATGCTATGATGACAACCTTCAACAACATGAAAAGTGATGCCAAAGTTATGCTTGCATCAACCAAGGCATGTTGTGAGGGTATAACACTTGTTGGGGCAAGCATAACCTTGGTCAAAATCAGAAATCATGCCACCGTGGATTACTCTGAAGCTGCCATGGATTACTCTGAAGTTTTCTCCATGCGTGCTCGGTAAACTTCAGAGTAATCCATGGTGGCTTCAGAGTAATCCAGGCGTGATTTCTGATTTTGGCCAAGGTTATGCTTGCCCCAATAAGTGTTATACCCTCACAACATGTCTTGGTTGATGCAAGCATAACCTTGGCATCACTTTTCATGTTGTTAAAGGCTGTCATCATAGCTTCATGCTGTCTAACCTGGAAAATGTCACTCATATGCAACATCTCTTTGTCTTCAGCCCTGTTGAGATTTCGTTAGCTTCGACACACCCTTCACTTGTAACTGACATTAACATGTCTGATGAAGAAGCTTCAATTATTAATAAATCTATGCTTGAAAGATTAAGGTCAAATTCCTATGAAAATGGTAAAAACAAGATTTGTGATTTAAGTTGTATGCTTCGTCGCTTGTGTAAAGCACTAAGAGAGCTGGTACTGATTTGTAGTCAATATATTCATCTATTAGAACTGATAAAGTAGCATCTTCATAAGTTATCAAAATGGAGAGAAGAGAAAGAAATCTTGTAGGTCTTGTTTGGATGTACTCAATCTAATTGGATTGAAGTGGATTGAAGTGAATAATGAACTATTTTTCTCCTCAATCCACCTCATACCACTTATACTGAAGTGGATCCACTCCTATCCAAACAAGCCCTCAAATGGACGGGAAGTATCATCAGACTTCAATTGAAGCTTTTAACAATCCAAATGATGAGTCTCGGGTGTTACTTGCATCTACAAGAGCTTGCTGTGAAGGGATTAGCTTGACAGGAGCTTCGAAACAAAAGCTGAATTTAATAATGTTTGAAACATGCTATCTAAAGCTGAAATAGAGCATTGTTCTAAGTTGATTTCAGAAGATACAAATATATACAATATATATCATCTCGCATTGCTATATACATTTTTTCCAGCATTGACATCTTCTCGCCTATAAGGTTTCAAATTCTTTTTAATGCTTCTCTCTACGCGCTTGATATTTTCTAGTTCAGTAAAAAGGTACATCTCTTCATACTGATTATATTCCTCTTCATTATCTCCCACATTCTCAACCCCAACAATATTTTTCTTTCCAGAAACAATTGCATGCATCTTCTCAGTTTCTGGATCTTCTACATAAAAAACTTGTGCAACATTATCAGCGAGAACCCACAGGTCATCTTTATAACCCACTTTATTCAAGTCTACCAGTGTCATCCCGTAATTGTCCACTTTCACACCATCAGTATGTTTGACCCATTAGCACTTAAATATAGGCATTACCATTCTTTCGCCATAATCGAGTTCCCATATTTCCTCTATGAACTCAAAGTATGTGGACTTTTGGCCTTGTGAATCATAAGCCTCAATATGAACACCACTATTTTGTGCAACACTCTTACCGTCTTTTTCTTTAGTGTAAAATGTGTAACCATTGATGTCATATGCTTGCCATGATGTCACCAAAGCAGATGGGCCAGAAGCTAACTTCTTCATTGTTGCCTCTTCTATAGTGTTTCCATATGGTATATTTTTGTCCATTAACGATTCAGTGAAACATCTTCTATGCTCTTTCATGATCCAGTCCTCTGTGCGGTCTTGGTTTTTATCACGAAGCTCAATTTGGTGCTCCTCGATGTACGACTCAGCTATTGCAAGCTGTTGTAGTACACCAAAATGTGCATGGTGTACATTATTGTAATCTTGAACGATAAAAGTTTTCTTACCCACATTGCCTCTCCCACGTAGTCTACCCTCATGTACTGGTATAGGCACACCTATCGATTTTCCATTTTTGATGTAATCAGGGCAACCCTCAATCACTTCTTCAGTGGTGATCCTTCCATAATTGAACCCTCTGGGTGAGCACGGTTCCACACATAACCTTTTAATACTCCTAAATATCTCTCCAATGAAAACATATGATGTAAATATAGTGGCTCCAATGCTTTTATCTGATCAACAAGATGTATGATTAGGTGTACATGCATATCGAAAAAGGATGGTGGGAAACACATCTCAAGCTTGCACATAGTCTCGACGATGTATGTTTTCAGATAGTCCAAATCTTCACGTGCTATCACCTTTTGCGATAATGCATTGAAGAAGTAACACAAACGTGTGATGACAACTTTTATCTACCACCTGAACCAAATATTTTAAAACTTGTATAGCTGACATTGTAATGTTTTCATAAATATCAAATTAATTTCTACTCACATATTATTCACATTTGTGTATCTCATAAAAAAAGGATCCTTCACTTAAATTTGTTTGTATAAACATATTTGTATTACTTATACATGTATGAATTTTGTTAATTTTTTTAAAAGCATTCCAACATGTCAAACTTCAAATTATCCATCATTCTAACTAAATGCTCATATACATATGAGGCATTCATCAAATTATGAACACACATTGATTCAAAAAAATTTAAAAAAAAATCTGATAAAAAATCATAGAGGTTGGTTTGATGAATAAAAATAAATAAATGAAAAAAGCATTATATTCGTCAAGATAGAAAAATGAAAAATAGCAATTGTTATATGTTTTTTATGTTCTAACCAATTTCAAAGGATTTATAAATTGAAATGGAATGGTAACCTTTACTTATCAATAATATTAGAAGAAAGTGGAATTTTTCCTTTTAAAGGACCCACATTTAATCAAGAATATTAATTAAGAAGAAGTAAAGATCTTCACAGGCGGTTGGTACTTAATAACCGCCTGAGAAGATGATTATCTCAGACGGGTTTTAATGACCAACCGCCTGAGATAATTGTAGATACTGCTCTTTAGTTTCCTTATCCCTTGCTTCTTTTTTATTTAGATTCCAATATAAATACTCAAACATGTTTAGATTCTGCAATTGAGTCCAAATTCGATGATTATTTCTTCTATATTTGTATAAAATTAATATCTACCACCTGAACCAAATATTTTAAAACTTGTATAGCTGACATTGTAATGTTTTGGTAAATATCAAATTAATTTCTACTCACATATTATTCACATTTGTGTATCTCTTAAAAAAAGGATCCTTCACTTAAATTTGTTTGTATGAACATATTTGTATTATTTATACATGTAATTTTGTAAATTTTTTTAAAAGCATTCCAACATGTCAAACTTCAAATTATCCATCATTCTAACTAAATGCTCATATACATATGAGGCATTCATCAAATTATGAACACATATTGATTCAAAAAAATTTAAAAAAATCTGAAAAAATTCATAGAGGTTGGTTTGATGAATAAAAATGTCCACTGAAAAAATAAATGAAAAAAGCATTATATTCGTCAAGATAAAAAAATGAAAAATAGAAATTGTTATATTTTTTATGTTCTGACCAATCTTAAAGGATTTATGAATTGAAATTTAGTAGTAACCTTTACTTATCAATAATATTACAAGAAAGTGGAATTTGCCCTTTTAAAGGACCCACATTTAATCAGGAATATTAATTAAGAAGAAGTAAAGATCTTCACAGGCGGTTGGTACTTAATAACCGCCTGAGAAGATGATTATCTCAGGCGGGTTTTAATTACCAACCGTCTGAGATAATTGTATCTTCTCAGGCGGTCGGTAAGTAAAACCTGCTTGAGGTAATCATCTTCTCAAGCAGTCGGTACTTAAAATCCGCCTGAGAAAATAGTAGTCTATATATATACCCCTCGGTAGCGTTGGAAAAACCTAACCCGGGCGAAACACTTTGATGTCGTTAGGCTGCCAAAATTTCGTTTGCTGCCAAGTGTTCGCCGCTGTCGTCGCCGAGCTTCACCGTCGCCGCCGAGCTTCACCGTCGCCGACGAGCTTTGCTCTCGTCACTTCCAGGTACGCCGAACGAAGCCATTGCCTTCGCCGCCACGGTAAACCCTAAACCCTTTGACCTTCCATCCTCCGTTGCCGTGCAGCATCCCTCCCCACCCTCACCGCCACCTTGCATATCCTTGGTTAGGGTTCGGGAATTCGAAAAGGGTAGGCATCCTTTTTTGTTAGGGTTCGGTGGAATTCGAAAAACTGTCAAGTTGTGATATAACTGTATTGAAATTTTATGAATAAGCATCTGAATTTTTGCCATAATTATCTGTAGAAAGCTCTCCTAGTCTATTGTGATACATTTTTTGAAAGGGAAAGAGCTACTCTACAACTTTTCTATTCATTGTTACCACAAAATCGGTTTAGAACTAATTAGAAACTGGAGTTGAAGTTAGTACCTGTGTATAGTGTTATCTGAAACAGCCACAAAATTTCTGAAATCTGAACAGCCATAATTCTTAAATTAGAAAAGCAACCTATGCATATCTATACATGTATGGAAATATTAAAGAGTCCTCTATCAATTTCTTATTCAATGCTAAGGCTAAAACACGCAATAACCAGGTCTAAATTGAAGTACCGTTTAAGGTGTCGTAACAATCCATAATCTGGACAGTTATGTATTTAGTTGTTGTTTGGATCGTAATTTCTATTAGGATCATCAAAAGACTTCATAATTTATATTTATGGAATCCTGAGGATGTGTATAACAAGTTTTCAATATATTATTTCTCAAATATCAATGTTCTGTATTTGAAAATTTTGGACAAAATCAGCAACATACAAAGGAAGCTCTACCAAATTTCAGTTCAAAATCTTGGAACTTGGTGGTAACATGAGTGAATAGTAGTATCTATACTGAAAATAGAGTGTAGACATCTCGCACTTCATCTCACAGGGTTGTGCTCCTTCGAGATTGGTTTCGCTATCCTTTTGCCAAACAAAGCAATGTGCTCGCATACGGCTGTTGAACATCGCTTGTGCTCAAAAAATATATATAAGTAACTGCCTATTTAGAATAAGAAGATAAAATTGCCATTGCTGGTGAGCAACTTTAACATGCTTGTCACCCTCGCAATGTATAGGAACCTTTTGGTCGGTCGCCTTAAACCCTAGAATGCCTTATCAAATCCTAGAATGCTTCCATCATTCTCTTCATGCAACACTTCATGCAGAGTTAATATGCCATTAATTATATTTTTGTCTTATTAGTTCTAGCATGGAAAGCCCTAAGAAGACTGGTGCTGGTAGTAACAATAAAGAAGACAATATGGAGTTTACTGACTCTAGCAGTTCAGGCTCCTTTCACAGTCCATCGAATCCTTTTCCTAATATAAAAACTAAAAAGACTTCAGAGGATCTCGACCCGAAATATGATCCACCGACGAGGTATGGATCACGAATCTTAACTTCAGCAGTTCAAGTTAATGTTGGTTGTCAAGTATACGAAGTCTTATAATTCTTTTCTACCTACATTAATCGCGAAGAGAACGAGGTGACTTCGGCTCCTAAAACCGCAGAAGGTTCTCCAATGGATGAATCCTCAGCTTCACTAAAGCGGAAACGAGGGCAACGAGGTCCCAATAAGGGTCCATTGAACCACATCATGTACATAACAAGGGTCGGTCCAGGTGGGCTTCCCCAAGAATCTCTGGATTCAGTTACCATGTAACGTAATGCATGCAGATTTCATGTTAGGGAGCTCGTGCCGATCACGACCGAGAATTGGAGGAAATTACCCGAGCAAACCAAGAATGAGTTGTGGGAAAGAATAAAGAAACAATTCAAGTTCCTGAAAGGCATGGAAGAAGCTATAAAGAAAGCAACATTGGTCTCTTGCGACAAGAAGTTTCGTGGCTGGAAGAGCGAAATGAATGCTTATGTTAAGGCTGATAAGGTCCCTAGCCCGAGGAAGATGGGAAAAATCAAACAAGCTCAATGGCAAGAGTTTGTTTCTCAAAAGACCACACCTGATGCTAAAGCTCTAAGTGCAACTAGGTCAGAGCTTGCAAAAAAGAAAAAATACCATCATAGCTTGGGGTCTGTCGGATACGCCCCCAAAGTCCAGAAATGGAATAAGATATTAGACGAAATTACCAGTAAGGGCAATCCTCACCCATTAGAAGGTTGCGATGAGCGAACTCAGAGGTGGGTCTTTGACCGGTCAGGTTTGACCAGCGAGGGCAAAGTTGAAAAGCCCAACTCTGTGAATGAAGTAGAGGAGAAAATGAAAGAAGTAATTGAAAAGCAACAGAAGGGTCTCTTCAAGCCGAAGAGGGAGAATGACCAACTTACCGCTATCTTAAGAAACCCTGAACACAGCGGACGGGTTCGAGCAGTCTCTTCTCAAATGTCTTGTCTAGATGGTTTCCCCAAAGATAAATACACATATAGAAGACGTGAGAAGTTTAAAAAAACACTTGATGAAACAATTGCTCAAAAGGTCAAAGAAAATATGCAAGAAATAATGGAACAACTTAGACAATCGAGACAATTAGTGGCACCGAGTACATCGATGGTTCCGGTGCAGAAGGAGCAATTAGTATCTCCAACTGCCTACCCTAGCAGCGTTGTTCTGTGCCAGGCTCAGGGTCAACCCATAAGTTCCCTGTCGATGATATTGTTAACGACAAATCTTGTCGTCTTCTTGTCCTGATCGGCAGAGCAGGGAACAAAACCAAACAGGTTGCGACTGCTATGGCAAAGCCTGATCGTGACTTCGACGGGAATCCACTTCTTTTGTATTATGTTGTGGTGCAAGTTCTTCAGATTATTGATAATGATTATGAAGATTATGAAATAGGCCACGTCACACCTGAGGGGATCGCGACCCTGGGGCAGGCTGTCAATCGATTAATCCTTTGGCACTGACGCGATATCGTGTTGGACGATGAGCCAATTTCTAGCCCCGTCGCATCTCGAAATACTGCAACCCCATCTTCTAAGGCGAAAGTGCATGAAGATCCACTCCTAGTCCAGGAAGATCCACTCACCCTATGTCTCAGCAAGGATGATAGTAACCTTGCTAGTAAAGATATCCAAGAGCAACAAGTTGGACAACATCTTCAAGCAGTACTAGAGCAAGCTGTTGCTAGTAAAGAGCAACCAGTTAAGCAACAGCTTGAAGTAATACTAGAGCCAACTGCTGGGAGTAAAGAGCAATCAGTTGAACAACAGGTTCAACAAGCCAGTGTCCAACTTCCGACGACTACTCCTCGATCATTAGTGCCTATCAAAGTTAGCTCATACAAAAATAAGAAACCTTCATAAGAAGTGTTAAAGTATTTAGAAACTCTGAAGGAAAATATTATAAAATCGAGTGCATATCGTTCTTCACATGAGCCAGAATTAGGAGATATCGAGGAGTGGGAAGAAGATGGTGTCATGTATAATCGGCAGACGGCAATATGGTCTTAATTGCGTCACATTTTGTATTCCAAAAGAAGCATTCTGGAGGCATGGAGAAGATAGACGAGTCATTTTATTTGAAGAGCTGCATCCCCTTTTCCATCAGGGCATGCTCGAAATCATCCTACTGCTCATCTGGTGCTTGTAAGTGCCTCTAATATTTTGTATTTGCTTTTCTTACTACACACATACGCATTTCATGATATTATAACAACTCTGGACTTCTTCAATAGGATGCAAAACATGGATAATGAAAAGTTGGCGCGCAAGTTAGGTATCCTTGACCCTACTAGGATTGCAAAGGCGCTATTCGACGTCAAGGCAGATCGAGACTCAGCAAAGTTCAAGCACATGAAAAAAAAAAGATTTTGAAAAAGCAATCGCAAAACTTAAGAAGGATAAAAGGACAGAAGTTGCAGCTTACATAGGACATGCGATGTTTAACTTTGTCAGAGACGGCAAGGACCTCGTAAAGGCTCTGTACAACTTCAAGTAAGTTCAACACATGACATTGAAATAGCAGTTATTGGTAATTGTTAACACGTGTGTTTGTGTGTTTGCAGTGATCACTACATAATGATCTTCATCAAGCCAACGCAGGGAATGGCAACAGTCTTAGAATCGGCCAATTTCCCACCAGATCATTACAAAGATTTACTTTCCATTTTGAAATTGTACATTTATTCAATAATTTTAATTTACACACATTTAGAATGTGTTGACAAGTTTTATATGACATTTCTTGTATTACAACGCTTGGTGGTTTTACGCGGCACAACTTGGCGGTGAGAGACCTTCCAATACGAATGCATTGGACATTAAAACATACTATGCTTGTCCGAAGCAGCCTACTGGGAGTGTCTTATGAGGGTATTATGTATGCGAGCATCTTCGGACCGCCGGCACATATAGAGTGAATCGTGAGGATGTAAGTTATCCTTAATGTCGATACCTTATTTTCTTACTTTTGAGTTTCATTTTTATTGTAACTAGCAAAGTTTAATACTTATATTCTCTGTTGTTCAATATTACCAGAAACATTATTTTCATATTTTGATTCCAACTTCAAAATTCAATTGCTCATAGTACAACTGGTCCAAAAATACCAACTAAATTCCTGTATACTCTCACTTTGATCTATACTTTGAGATTGTTCAAACCAACACATTCTAAACCTTGTTATGTGTTATATTACAGCACACGAAGAATCTGAACAAAGAATGACCGGTTTGTAGAAGTATTCCTGATGGAGGAGCCGACAAGATTGCTGTTGAACTCTGTCAATTCATTCATCACGAAATTTTGCACAAAAGAGGGAAGTTCTTTGATGAGAATGGTGCAATAGCTGATGTGCAAGAAATTTGCGACTATGCCAATAGAAACAGTTTTTAGTAAAAACTTGTAAACTATGAGATGAATTGTATGTGTAACTTGTACATATGTATATTGTTTTAGTGAAATTGACTTCTGTGAGATGACTTCAGTGATGATAATATTGTTGACTTCTGTTCTATGATGATATTGGTGACTTATGTTATGTGATGATATTGAATTGACCTGGAAATTAGAAATAATAGCAGTAGTACTGCATAGGTTATACCTTATCACAGGCGGTTATTTACCAATGGCTAGGCATGCATGTGAAAAACAATTATCACAGGCGGCTAGATATAGGTAAAGAACCATCTATGATAACCTAATTATCACAGGCGGTTACTGTTATGGTAGAAACCGGTTGTGGTAAAAAGTCTTCACAAGCGGCTTGATGTAGGTCAACATCCGCCTGTGATAACACAATTATCACAGGCGATTAGATATGCTGCAAGACCCACCTGTGATAAGACAATTATCACAGGCGGGTATGTATGATGCACTACCCGCCTGTGATAACTTATCTTAACAGGCGGCTAGCATAAGTAAAAACCACCTGTGATAATGTTTCTTCATAGGTGGTATCACTTCTCCTCCTGTGAAATTGCAAATTATCACAAGCTCTTCATTTTAGGCGGTTTCAAAAACCTCGTGTGATAATAGGTTCGGAGCCGCCTGCGATAAGGCTTATTATAGTAGCGACCACTTGAGCATTCATTCTATTGTATCCACTCTCTCCATAGGTTTAGAGGAGTTTATGCTGTAGAGAGGAGAGCCTCTAGTCCATAGTCCAAGTAGGAAAGGAGTAGAAGGAGTCTCTCTTCCCAATTCCAAATTGGGAAAGGTATGGCTCTCATATGCCTATTTGTTTATGTGACTTTGTTCTTAATAAAGATGTTATCGATAGTCTTCTTTTATTCATATACTTGGATGAAGCATTTCCTGTTTGATTGTGCATTCCATGTATGTGGTGGGAGTAGCATTTATGATTATGCCATATCACTCTCATTATATCATCATAAACACTACAAACCCCCACAATAGTCTAATTAGTTATGATAGGATCATGTTAATATCAATGACAGATGCTATGTTTCATCATCTGTTCAACGATGTTTAGGTTAGTCTTTGCCTTAGGATGGCTTGTGCCTAGGCTCCTAAGGTATTTACTTAATATGCTTGCATGGTGCTAGGATACTTAAGTAGCGTTGGATGTCTCATAGACCCATGGATTGAAGAGCTGGGCAGTAGGTGGTCGCAGCCCTATCTGTCCTTGTAATCCTCCACATTCGGCTATGCTACAAGCTCTTTGTGGGAGTCGTCCTAGTATTGCTAGGGGTAAACCCATGCTCGATATGTTGAACAACTTAGCATGAGAATTCACCATTGATATGATCATTAGTATCTAACTTGGGCTATGTTTAAGTATACTAGAAGCATTGTAGGAGTATCTAGCCAACTCTTAGCCTAATCCCTATTTACCTCATTTACACCCCTGAGGATAAAATGCTCTTGTCTGTGTCACACTACCTACACTTAGCTATTACCCATCCTTGCTAGAACCTTGCCTAGACCAACCTACCCTCTCCATTTGATGATTGCTTTGCTTCCACCTAGCTTTCCTTTGGGAGAATATAAATGACACCCTTGGAATACTATTTTAACAGGAAATGCTACATCGATAGTTTTCGTGCACTTGCAGATTTTTATCTGTGATGTAAGAAACGTCAACAAGCATTTTTGGCGCCGTTCCCAGGGATGATTTGTTAGTGTTTCTTAAGAACTATCAACACCAAGTGGGACCCCACGAAGGCCCCTACTCGCCCCCACCATATTCTACTTGGAACCCACCCCAAAACCCACCACCTCTCCTCCTATATAAACACCCCAATACCCTCTTTTCACCCTGCCACGTCGAGAAAAACCCTCGCTGCTGTGATCTCGTCATGATCCGCCGTGAAGAAGAGTTCACCGCAAGGAAAAGAAAGGAGGAGCGGAAAGGAGAAGGAGGAGAAGAGGAAGGATCAAGCAAGATCTTTGTCGCTGCTGCGATCTTCATCAACTCTTCGACACCAACGTTCCTCATCGTCAGTTCTTCACCCACAACCATAGACGTCAAGACTCAAGTGTTGCGCCCAATCCTCGACCTTTGAATAATTGGATTCACGGTATACACCCTAGATCCAACTTTTCACGTGATTTTTGATTCCACCTTTGCTAGAAACCATACCCTAGTTGGGGAGTTCGCAAAACCCTGGACAGAGCGGACTTGTCCGGTCCAGAGCAGACTAGTCCGAACAAAGAGCAAACATGTCCGGCCAAATGTGCGGACTAGTCCAGCCCATGAATTCTGAATTTCTGAAACTAATCAAGTTTTCTCCAAAATGATTTGAATCTTGTTCAAACATGTAAAACTCAACTGTAACGGGTTAGTAAGCAATAATAGCATGTATTACATCATAATTGCATCATTCATGCATATCATAACATATTGAGTATTATAGGATCATTTATTGATTGTAATTCTTGTTTCGCATGTTTGTCGTGTGGAATATAAGGTAACACTCTAGAAGGTGCTTACGAGAACCTTCAGCACCAGAACTTCGAAGCTCTCGATCCAAACCAGCCACCAGAGCAAGGCAAGTGTCCTTGATCCTTTTATCCTTTTTACAAATGTGTTTGTTTGCAAAACTGCATGCTCATGCCAAATTGATGGGAAACCCATGATAGGTGTTTACAAGACATGTATACCCATCCTTGTCGCTCGAGATACAATGTAGAGAGTCGGGAAGGGTATTTTCCAGTTTTGCTTCGATTTACATAATTGGGATTGGGAATAATCATATGACTTAATTATGAACTATTGAACATATGAATGATGCGAATTGATAATAATGACCCTTTAGCAACATGGAACCTAGAGATATAAGCAAGTTGGTATTGTGGAATGGGTTGGAATGATTTGGTAGAATTGCTTGCTTTAGATCTAAGGACCGGTTCGTGGAGCGAACACCCAGGATTTATAGTGCCACCACAAGGCCTAGTATGGGTGTGGCTTAGCTGATTAATTAGGTGTATCGCTAGCATTGTTCGGATCATATGGAAAGCTCGGGGAATGGGAGTCGGTTGGGTTTGCAATAGTGGCAGGACTGCCCTGGGATCCGAACGGCACAAGAGGGGGCCCTTGGATGGATGTGCTCAGTTGAAGACATCACCTCCGGTGAAACCTTAGTGGGTCTGAATATGCTAGTAATCCCTTTGTAAAGGCTATCTTGTGATCTCTTGGCCATACACATATGGAAGTGTAATTGGCATAAGGGAGGTTTTCTTTAGTTGTTGACAGGGGACGAAATCACAAACTTGTGGGTAAAGTGGTACAACATATGTAGAGTGTTAAAAACTATCATGATAGCCATGCTCCCGATAATAAGCAACTTGGACCCTCACATGATTAGATTTATGGACCTAAATATGGGATAATGGTTAAAATGGAATGGAACATGGGATTGGAATATGGGTTTGGTGGTAATGAGTCAATTGGATAGTATTGAGTTGAATATGGATGAATATGGAAAATTATGGCTGATTATGGTTATTTATGCTGAATTGATAGTATTGGACATGGAATTATTGGCTTTTGGATCATTATGGGATTGACCTCACTTAATGATCATAATATCGCATTTAAAATGTTTTGAATGTACTTTTATGTGTCATTTATTATCGTCCTTGTTTAAACTACATGTCATACTTTCCCACACTTGTTGAGTATGATATGTGATCACCCTTGCTATTCCTCCAACAAATTCAGTAACAGGCGACAATGTCGAGTATCCGAAGGACAATGAGGAGTTATAGGCGTGCGTGTTACCATCAAGCTTGCCTGTGGACTTGGAGCCAATTAGTGTTTAGTTTTCCACTGCAATGTTATTACAAATTGTTTTCAAGACTATTTGGATATTATAATAATGTACCATTATTAGTATTATTATTTGGGACATGGTTATAATCTGAATATCGTTTATGATGCACTTATGTATTTGTGTTGAACATACTGGGCACACATATGCATCACACTTTCTTCAATTCTCGGAATCGTGTGTCACAAATTGGTATCAGAGCCGTGTTTGACCATAGGACGCATGCCTAGGTAGAATGAACACCACAAACCACTTAGGACTTCATTCCTTTCAAAATTCACTTGTTTTGCACTATTTTGCCTTCCCCTAGCTATATAATGTGGGAAAATTTGTGCTTTTTCTGCTGCTGCAAATTTTACCTCTTTTCCATTTTTTGACCAAATGCACATCTTCTTACCTTATTTTATGGCTGCTGCAATTTCAAATTGGTATTTGCACCTTTCTCTGAGATTCTCATGTTTTCTTATACATGGCTCACACCAAAATGACAGCCCGCAAGAGAGCTCGTTTGCCACCGCTTGGAAGCAAGCTTAGGCCTCACAAGGAGCCATCAACAGAACCAGCACAACAGGAGGAGGAAGTGAGTTCTCCCGTGAAAGAAGTGGAGCATGAGCACTCCAACACAACGGAGGAAGATCCTGAGGAGGTGGAATTCTATGATGATGATGAGGAGGAAGATGGTACACACAAGGAAGATGAAGATGAGGCACGCGAGGATGAAGAACGTCATGATGAGGAGCCACAAGAGGATGAACTCGCAGTCCAAGGAGAGGTACCTACAGTCCAGAAGAGTGCATCGGCGCCTAGTGAAGCTAGAAAAGAGGATAAAGGTTCGGTTTTCCGTTTTGCTCAAGAATTCTGTTCTGAGGGGACCAATGGAGGATTTGTAGCTAAGCAATTGAAGGAGTTCCTTGACCTATGCAAGATGCACCCGAAATATTATGTTAAGAGGATTCTTCGCTGTGGATGTGAACAATGGAGGGTTCAAGTTACAATTCTTACCAAGGATGAGGTGATGACCCAACACTTTGCAACCACATGGAGATCCACAAGGGAACAAACTATTGATGATGTTTCTTATTAAGAGCTCACCAGATTGTGTTACTCTTATCGTGAGCAGCTTGGAGATAATAGCTTTGTGTAACACCCTCATTTTTATCCATCATTCATTGCATTCATTCTTATACATGTTTAACATTAAGCAACACAAAAAGGAATAATATTAAAATGAATTAGAACCAAAACAACACTTAAAAACCTGGCTTAGATCGGACTTGTCCGGATTTGACCTCGGACTAGTCCGATTTAGCTACAATTGTCCCCGAACTTCCGCTAATTGCTACGGATTAGTACAAAATGTTTATATTCTCATCCGGACTTGTCTGTTAATTTTTATGGACTAATCTGGTTCAGTCTCTGTTTCCATCCGGACTTTTCCGTTAATGCCTACGAATGAGTCCGATGATCGCTACTGGAAAAATTCCAAAACTTAGTCCGGTTTGAAATTGTACCTACCCCGGACTTTTCCGGCTTGTCACTGAATTTGTTAGATTAACTTTATGTTCCTCGGACGGCCTTGTCTGGCGCTGAATCGGACTTCTCCGATGAACTTTCTGTAACCCCAAACGGACTTGTACAACCTCCCTATGGACTAGTCCGGTATGTAGGGTCTCAACTCGGATTCTATTTTTCCTCCACCATGATTTATTGGGTAATTACCTTAATTGGGCCCAAGAATGTCGTGTCCTTCCCCTGAGGAGCCCAAGTGGGACCCCACCATAGCCTTACTTATTCCCACCGACCTTTAAATGGATTCAACCCCAACCCTACCACATCTCCCTCTATATAAATACCCCACCACCTACCTTTCACCCTTTTGCCCATGTTAGAGAAACCTTTAGCCCCTGTCATGCTATGAGCCGCCATCAAGAGGAGTTCCCCGCAAGGAAGAACAGGGAGGAAGAGGAAGAAAGAGGATCAAGCAAGATCGTCGTCACTGTGGCGATTTTCTTTATCAATTCTTTAACATCAACATTCTCCTTCGCCAGTTCCTCGTATTCATCGATCGAGACATCAAGCTTTCGCGTTACACTGAGTCTTGGAGTAGTGAACCATAGAAATTTCGGTAAATATCTTAGATCCAACTTTTCACGTCAATCTTAATTCCACATTTGAGTCCAACTATGCTCTAGTTGGAATTTCCCAAAACCCTAGTCATCGCAGACTTGTCTGATCCACTGCGGACTAGTACGCTCAACTTCTGGTCGAGAGCATACATGTCGGACCTATGGTGCGGACGAGTCCGGTCTTTCAGTTTTGGAATTCCTGGAACTTTTCCAATTTTGTCCAAAAGACTCGAAACTTGCTCTAACATGTAAAACTTAATTGTGACTAGTTAGTAAGTGATAATAGCAACCTAATAACATGCATTATCTCATAATTGCATCATTCATATATGTCATGGCGTATTGAGTACTATATGAACGTTTATTGATTGTGATGCTTGTTTCGCATGGTTGTCGCACAGAATAGAAGGTAGAACTTTAGAGGGTGCTTACGAGGACCTTTAGCTTCAGAACTTCAAGGCTTCTGATCCAAATCAGACACAAGAGCAAGGCATCTGTCCTTGATCATTTTGATCCTATTTTCAAAAGTTTTGTTTGCAAAACTACATGCCTGTATAAAATTGATGGGAAACCCATGATAGGTGTTTACTAGATTTGTATGACTACCCTTGTCGCTTGGGATTTATTCTAGAGAGTCGGGAAGGGTACTTTACCTTTTTGCTCTGCTTTAATTAATTGGGAATGGGAAATGCTAAATGGCTTAATTATGAATTAATGAACTTATGTACTATGTGAATTGACGAATATGACGATTTGGTAATGTGGGACTTGGGAGACCTAAGAAAGCATGGTTTCTGGATTCAACTGGATGATATGGAGGTTTCGCTTGCTTTAGATCTAAGGACTGGTTCATACAAGAATAAGCATGGACAACAGTGCCACCACAAGGCCATGTATGGGTGCAGCGTAGCTGAGTAATTAGATATGCTGCAGGTATTGTATGGACTATTGGATGGTGCGGGAATTGGGAGTCGAGGAGGACTACCCTCGGAACTGCATGGCACATTAGGGGGTCCTGTGAGTGAGAGAATGGAGATTCAGGCCTGCTGGTGAAACCTTAGTGGGTCTATACATACTAGTAGTCCCTTTGTAAAGGCTATTTTGTGATCTCTTGGCCACACACCAATGGGAGTGTGAGACGGTATAATAGAGGTTTCTCAGTCACTGAAAGGTGATGAAATCACAAACATGTGGGTAAAGCGGTACAACCATTGTAGAGTGTTAAAAACTATCATGACAGCCATGCTTCCGGTTATGAGCACCTGGACAACTTTCATGATTAGAGTGGACTTGGGATTTGGGATGGTTTCGGATATGGTTATGGTTTGGGTTATGTTAAATGGACTTGGTTGGTGATAAATGTAAGAAAATGGTATATGGATTGATATTACTGGATGGACGAGATATGATGGTAAGAGAGGATGCTGGATTCACATTATGGTAATTACTTGGGATATGATAGGATTAACTTCACATAGACATTGTAGGATGCTTTTTACATGTTTTCGAATGTACTTTCAGCAATTAGCCATTTATTATCATTCCTTGTTTAAGCAACATGTCATATTTTCCCACACTTGCTGAGTCGACATGTGCTCATCCTTGCAATTCCCCCACCAACAATTTCAGGTGATGTTTGGTAGTACCATGAGGATAATGCAGAGTTCTAGGTTGTGTGCTATCATCAACTTGCCTGTGGAGTGGAGCTGTGCTGCCTAGCTATGCTTAGTTTCGTTTATTTTCCCTGCTGCAATAATAATTAGTGTTTGTAATTCTAGAACCATTGAATAATTGTAATAAAGTACTTATTTATTAGTTATGACACGGTTTATTTCTGTATATCATTTATGGTTTTGTTGTGCATGTGTGATGAACATCGTGGGCACACATGCGTTCACTTGGTTCAATTTTTGGAACTGGGTGTCACACTTTGCATTACACCCATATTGCAAGAGTGGAATAAGTGAAATAATGGGACCACAAGGAGGAGCTCGGTCCAGTTCTCGCGCCATTGACAGATCTCAAAGGATACTTGTGAATTTGGGAAATCGCTATGCCGGCGCCATGGAAGAGATTTGCTACCTCTGCAAGAGATTGTTCATCATGAAAAAGGAAGAGGAGGTTCGTGCCATCGTGCAGACTAATGGAGTTGCGAGCTCACTTGCGCCTACATGGACAGCCAACTCACCTTGGTATGCACCCATGTATGACTCGCCACCGCCGCTGTCGTTGCCGCCTCACAACGAGAATATCTACAGCTCTCAAATTTAAGTTTAGGTCTCATGTTTAGAAGTTAAAAGGTCATTTATAATGTAAAATCTATAATTAGTGTGGTGTGCTAAAATTTTTCAAGGCGTGTGTGAGACCTATATGTGCTGAAAACATTGGTTATTACGATAAAAGTTTTGAATATTGACAAAACACCCTTTTCAACGAGGTCCGACTCTAGGTCCAAGCTCTAACAAGGTCTGACAATAGGTCTGACATGTTTTGAGTAGCTCTGGCAAGGTCCAACAATATGTCCGGCATGTTTTGGGTAGCTCCAACAAGGTGCGACAATAGGTTTGGCAAATTTTGGGTAGGTCCGGCATGTTTTTGGTAGGTTCGGTGCAAGGTCCAACAAACTTTGGCTAGGTCCGGCGCAAGGTCCGGTTAGCTTTGGCAAGGTCCAGCGCAAGGTCCGGTTAGTTTTGGCAAGGTCCAGTGCAAGATCGCAGCGATTCTGCTTTTAACTTGCAATGTTTCAATCTTGTTTTTTTCTTGGACTATGGGAAGTTTTCTTAGTATTTCTTTACTATGTTTTTGAAGTGTTATAGATGTTTACGGTGGTTAATGTTTTGATATGGTTTGCAACATGCTTATGTGAGATGCTCACGTAAGGTGTTGCGTTTTTGGAATAACAACAGTCATGTCGGGGACTTGGGCTCATAAAGGATGGCTATTTATTCATATGCAGGTGTTGCTTGAGGTTAAAACATGGCTGGTGACGGGATCCATTGAACTAGTCTTAGGGAGAAGATGAGGTTCAACAACCGAGTTTGGGAGGAATTGTGGTTGAGTTGATCGGGAGGTCATGTAGCATGTTTGAATCAAGAACAATGCATATGAAGGTATCATGGACGTCATTGGAAGGTGTTTGCACATGTGTAAGGAGTGCATGGATAGTGCAACATGGTTCCAAGGCGTGATGAACAGAAGTGAATGTAAAGAATTGGTCAGAAAGGTTTAATCGGCTGGTTTGTGCCTCAGGCTGCAGTTGAGGTGGTCATGGTTTGTTTATGGAAGGTTTAGAGTTTGTTTTGGTTAGATTTCATGTGGCCACAACATTGAGTTGTTTTAGGAATGTGGTATACGTTCCTAAGGTGTTTGGAAGTTTTAAGATTGCTTCTCTCTGCGTATGGAAGAGTCTTGAGCAGTTATGGAACGTTTCGGTTGAAATTGAGTAGGATTAGAGTCCTAGTTTGGAATGGGTTGGCCTTAGGGCTGGTTATATAAGCAATGGAGGCCAGAGCTCATGGTAAGATAACTTTGAGTTGTTCCTCTTGTGTTTTGATCAATAAAATTCATAGTTTAGAGGAGCTTTTGTGCCTTGTTCATCCGACTTGTTTATGACAAGTTTTTTTGTCTTCAAGTTTCTGCACAGCACGAACTCAAGTTTTATAGATCCAATTGACGTGATTCTTTTTGGGTTATCTTCACATCTTGATTATCTATGATCTTTGAAAATTGCACGATCATTAGATTTGTGTTTTCTGATCTACATCAGTTTCTTTGCAGTGTTGAAGATCTGTTTTTACTCGGGTAGAACAGATTGACCCTTGATTGATCATTTGATCATAACTTGAGTTTTTATTGACGGTTTTTCGTGATTCTTGTTGTAGTGTCTTTGTGAATTGATTATCTATAATACATACTACTTTTGTCACGTTTGAAAACGTTTAGATCAGTTGCACACACGGTTTCTTAACAGATTGATTTTCTTCTAAGTGGTTTTTGTTGTTTCCGTTGAAAAAGTTTTAATCTACCATGCACCCCCCTCTAGTAGATTTTCACATGCTCTTCGATTCTAAAATTAGTATCAGAGCCACGATGCTCTGATATTTTTGATTTGCACATTTTTTGACTAATCATCATGGAGAAATACTCTGCAAAATCTTGTGTGTTTACTGGCATTGATTTTCAGGTTTAGAAGGCACGTATGGAGGCTTTCATCCAGGCGCAAGACTTCGCAATATGGGAAAAGGTCTACAAGCCTTACAACGTGCCGCCAAATGATCGAGTCATGGCTAGGAACATGAGAGATTTCGACAACAACAACAAAGCGCAGAACATAATAATACAAGGATTGACTCAAAGCGACTTTGATCGAGTTGCACACCTCCAACCTGCGTTCGATGTTTGAAAAGCTCTACTTGATTATCATGAAGGATCAAACACTATAAAGGAGGTGAGAAAAGACATGTTCAAGAAATAATACAAGCACTTTTAGATGCAACCCGATGAGTCAGTCGATGACCTCTTTGCTCGCTTTAACAAAATTCTCAGCAACTTGCGTAGTGTCAACGTTAATTTTTCAGATGATGAAAATGTTAGGAAATTACAAAGTGCATTAGACATATCAATTTGAGAGATGAAAGGTACATCTATTCATGAGTCCACTGTCATGAGTACACATACATTATATGTGCTATATTCTAAGCTTAAAACTCATGAAATTGACATAATCTCACATAAGTATGTCAACAAGTATCTTGCATTTGTTTCACAACGTGAAAACCCTAGCGCTAAGCAATCTTCATCAGGTGGTACACTTGCTTTGCTGTCCTCTCTAACCCGTACACAGATTGAAGTGTTTCCAGAGGAGGAGCTTGCACTCACCTCTACTCCATTCTCAAAAGCATTGCAAAACGCGAGAACTAAAAGGAGAGTAAGTGCCGATTCTCAACGATGCTTCAAATGTGGTAAGACAGGACATTTTCGTACGGATTGCCCTAACCTTTCAGGTACTACTTCCCGTGATAAAAAGCAAACAAGGATGAAGCACTCCTCTGCAAATGATATGAAGAAGAAGAAGGGTTTTACAGGTTGCCAATTGGTGAACAGTTCAATCTCCACACTTCAAGAACATGGCTCGAGCGATGTGGACATCAGAAGTGACAAAGATGAAGACAATTTGGCAAACTTGTGCTTCATGGCGGGCAACTTGAGACCAAGTATGGAGGAAGGCAGAACACAACAACGATGATGAAGAGGTATTTCCGACATACGAAGAAATGTGTGATTCTATTTCTTGTGCCACTATTATAGTTAAGAAAAAGGACAAAAACTTAGGGGCAATGCTGTTAAAATTGAATCACTAGAATCTGAAATTAATCATTTAAAATATTGGATTCCTATTGATGATTCTTGTTCCTCATGTGAGCTTATATATGAACAATTGTGCTCTCTAAGAAGTGCGCACACCTCCACACTTGAAAAACTTGAAGTTGAAATTGAAATGAACAAAAAGCTTGCTGCACTTAATGATAAAAACTCTAAAGATGCTTGTTGTTCTACAATTGATTTGCATTGTTCTACTTGTGATAGTCTTGATAAGAAACTACACGATGCTACGAATGAGATTTCTATATTGAACAATGCTTTACATTCTCATGAAGTTAAATATTGCTGTAATTGCAAACTAAAAGAAAAAACTTCCTGTGAAAACTGCCTAGACTTGTCTAAGAAACTTGATGATTTGAATAGAACACTAGAGCGGTTTTGCTATGGGAATAAGAACCTAAACTTGCCGCTGAATTCTTCCAAGTCTTGCAATGATAAAACTGGTTTAGGTTTTGATTCTCATGCTCATTCTAAGGCACATCCACCTAAAATTGTAAAGTCATTATGAAGTGGATTGATTCAAACAGTTCCTAAACATAAAGAAGTGGTTTTCAAATCTGCAGGGGTGCCGTCTCATTCAGTTGCTAATAAACATGTTGTTTGCTCATCTAGACAAGAACACAAAGTTAAATTTCATTATACCTACTATGATAGAGATGTTCATGTCATAGATTTTTATTATAGACTAGCCAAACAACAACAGAAAGGAAAGAATGCAAGCTAGATCTCATAACTCTCATCCAAAATTTGCTGAACATGCTAAACCGAATGTCAGGAACATGCAACCTGCTGTTATGAGTGAAAAACATGCAAAATTTGCTCCCAAACCTACTGTTTTTAGTGCTACACATGTAACACCTCGTAGATCAGTAGTTGGGTACAAGAATTCTCAAACTTTGGCTCATAAACCTGTTGTTTTATCTCATCTTTCGCGTGTTATTCTTACTGGACGTCGTGTGACTCAGTAGTGGATTTCAAAGTGCCTTTGACTAACCCCGGTATGGAGTCATCGACATATTATGCTTCTATGTAGTTACACTCTTGAGGAAGGAGAACATTTGGATTGTGGATTCAGGTTGCTCACGTCACATGACCGGTAACAAAGAATGGTTATCCTCCCTCTCTTTTATGTCACGTGTAGAGAATGTTACTTTTGCCGATAATTCTTCAACTCCTATAATTGCTAAGGGCTCGTTTAGAGTTAATAATCACTACACTTTGAAAGATGTGGCACTTGTTAAAATTTTGAAATACAATTTGCTTTCTGTTTCACAATTTCTAGATGAAAATTTAAAAATTATTTTTACTAGAAATTGCTGCAAGGTTGTAGATTCAAATGGTGACCTTATTTTTAACATGTCTCGGTTTGGAAGAGTTTTTAAAGATGATTTTGATATGTCATCCTCTAAGCATAGGTGTCTAATTGCTAATGATTTGAAAGACTTATATTTTTGGCGTTGTAGACTTGGTCACATAGGCTTTGATCATCTAACGCTTGTTAGTGCTCTTGACCGCATATGTGGGCTGCCTAAGCTTAAAGGGAACAAAGAAATTGTGTGCTCTTCTTGTGGACATGCTATGATGGTTGCAGGTTCGAATGCTCCTCTCACAATGACAATGGTAACTGAACCGGGACAAGTTTTGCACCTTGACACCATAGGTTCTTCATGTGTTCAATATTTTGGAGATAAATGGTATGTTCTTGTGATTGTTGATGATTATTCTAGATACTCTTGGGTTTACTTTATTGAAAGTGCATCTAGGCACACCCTTGTGGGTTTTGGATGATTGATGACAAACAAGTGATATCCTAATATAATTTGTTGAGATGAGAGCAGGTCTCAGAGAATGGAACTAAAGGTACAAAAAGATGAAAAATGAATTTCAAGAAAGGGAAGAGCACAAGTGAACAAAAGGTGGAAAAAGGTGAAAAGATGAGAATCTAGAAAGGGAAGAAAACAAGTGAAGAAAAGATGTAAAAGTAGTCCTAAATGTATAGGGTGTGTGTGAGAGACACACCCCCAAGAGCTCAAGTCGTTGCGGAAAGAATTAGGGCTATAACACAATTCAAGTTGCAGGAATAGAGGACTAGTCCGGCCCCAGAGAGGACTAGTCCGGTCTCTCATAGTATCACAATAGGACTAGTCCGGTTTCATAGAGGACAAGTCCGTTCTATCACAGTACCTTATAGAGAACTAGTCCGGTTTCATAGTGGACTAGTCCGTTTTCTCATAGTTCCAAAAGAGGACTAGTCCAGTGGTTGAGAGGACTAGTCCGATTACCTTTCTATACAAAAACAGGACTAGTCTAGTCCTCAACGGACTAGTCCGGTTCACTCACACAAATTAGCATTTCCTAGTGTGCTACACTCCACGCATAAATCACTCAGCACACTGGACTTGTCCGGTCCATATCTGACTAGTCCGGTAGTCGGGATCCAAACGGTAACTTTTCTAAAAATGTATATAAATAAGTGATCCACGACCCCACAACCATTAACGAATAACCCTAGCGCTGCCACTACATCCAAGAGCACAAAAACACTCCTCTCCAAACATTCTATGGTCCTAAGAGTTAAATCTTTGGGAGTTGGCAATTGGGAAAGCGAGAGTGACGATCTTATCGACATTAAGCTCTTGAGTTTGATTTCTCACACACTCATATGGATTATTGCATAATTATTTAAGTGTGTTGATCTGTATTTTTGTTTGTAATCTTGTGGGAACTCTCAACGTGTGAGGTTGCCCCATCAACTTGGTGATTACCCGTGATAGTGGAATCAAGTCGGCCTTGTGTGGTGACTTGACGAGGGAAAAGGGTTTGAAGAGACCCGACTCTGTGTGGGCTTCCTCAACGAGGACTATATCTCTTTGGTGAGATCGAACCTTGGTGAAAATTGTTTGTCTCGTGTGCTCTTGATCCATACTTTTCAGTATCATCACTATCTTGGACATTGACTTGATCATACTTACAACTTGTGTTAATCTTGTATTCTACGTGCAAATCATTTACCATTAATAATTGCTAGAGTTGTTAGTAAAGTTTACTACATTCCACCGCGAGAGATTCAAAGGAAACATATAAGAGATCTCAATTTGACAGTTGTGGTTACACACACCGGACTAGTCCTTACTCATACCGGACTAGTCCGACCTTCCTGGTTTTAACAGTTTTGCTAAGTGTTTCAGGAAAAAATTCGAAAGCCTATTCACCCCCCCTCTAGGCCATATTCAATTGGTATACGAGCAAGTTCTCCATCTATGAGACTCACCTCTCAGAGAGATCAAATGGCCTCAGAGAAGAATAATGAGATCCCAAAGGTGCCCAACACTGAAGATGAACATGACACAAAGACATTTGATATACTCAAGGAGAACAAACACGATGATGAAGAAGTGCGTCAACTCAAGGTCCTTCTAAGAAAGAAACTGCTAAGCAAAATGGGCAAGGAAGAAGACAAGGAGCTGAAGGGGAGTGGTCGTCAAGACTACTCCAGATATACTTATAATTACGATCGTCTTAGTTCTAACAATCATTATCTTTCAATTCCTATGGGGGGACCTCCATAATTCAACAGAAATGATTATACCATGTGGAAGTATAATATGAAAATGCATATTATCTCCTTAAACCCCAGTCTTTGGCATGTTCTGTGTACAGGTGTAGATATCTCGGACACCGATGATGAACATACTCCAGAGCAAGAGCAAGAGATTCAACGCAACACACATGTTGTCGCAGTGATGACTTCTTCCTTGAGCCGAGAAGAGTTTACCAAGATTGATCGACTAGAGAGTGCCAAAGAAGTATGGGATACACTCAAGACTGCCCATGAAGGAAGTCGCTCAGTTCGTGAAGCGAAAATTGAAATGCTTGAAGGAGAATTGGGAAGATTTGCCATGGACTAGGGTGAATCACCTCAAGAGATGTACAACCGAATGAAGGCACTTATAAACAAGATTCGTGCCTACGGAAGCAAGAAGTGGACTAACCATGAGGTGGTCAAAAGGATGATTAGAGCATTTATGCCTAGGAATGTCACTCTATGCTCGATGATTCGAGAGAGTCCGAGGTTCTATAAAATGACTCCGGACGAACTATTGGGCAAAATCGTCAATCGTGAGATGATGGAAAAGGAAGCCAAATATGTGAAGGACCTTGCCGAGCTGACTTCATCAAGGAATAAGGGGTTGGCTCTCAAGGTGGCCAACAAACCAAATAACGGGAAAGTCCACAAGGTGCAAGAAGATGAAGATAGCTACGACATGAGCACTGACATGGATGAAGATGAAATGGTCCTCTTCATGAAGAAATTTAAGAGGATGATGATGAGAAGGAGAAAAGAAAAAAAAATCCAGTGATGATAAGAACAAAGAAAAAGACAATTCCATATCTAGACGCTCATGCTATAACTGTGGTGAATATGGGCACTTCATAGTTGATTGCCCATATGAAGAAAATAAGAAGAAGAAAGAAGTGAAGCCCCAAGAGAGGAAAATCTTCAACAAGAGGAGGCAAGCTCATCAAGCACACATCGGCAAAGAGTTGGACTCAAGCGACGAGTCCTCCTCTGAAGGAGAAGAAGAGATGGCTACCATTACCATCAAGAATCCTACCAAGAAGTCTACACTCTTCCAGAACATGGGAGGACGGGAGACTCATAATCATACTTGCCTCATGGCTAAGGATGGTAAGAAAAAGGTTCGACATACACCTCCGTCGCTTAATTACTCTGTTGGTGAGTTTGATAGCAGTGATGAAAATGAACACAGGTTTAAAGGCTTAAGTAAAACTACATTAGCTAAAATGGAAATTTTGACAGATGAGATATTTGAGAAGTAAGATCTTATCAACTGACAAGAAAATATGCTCGTCCTTCAAAAGGACAGATACTCTAAGGTTGAAGAGGCTCTCGAGCTAGAAAAGGAAAAGAGAAAAGCGCTTGAGCGTGAGCTAGCTTTGAGCAAGGAATCTTGCTCAAATCTAAACGATTTGAATGTTGTACTTATGTATGAGCTTGTTAACTTGGTAAAAGTCAACAAGGACCTTCAATACAAGTTGAACCACTCAAGCAAAGTGCTTCCTCCTCATCTTCTAAGAGCTCACCTTCTTCAAATATTGAGTCTACTCCATTTAAAACTTGTAATTGTACTAATTTGGTTATTGACTTGAAAATGAGCTTAAAGTGGCACAAAGCAATAATTCACCCGAAGGTGGCATTCTTGATAAGGAGAAAATCAAGTATGCACGAAGCGCATACTCGGTTACTGGAGCTCCTAATGTCAAGGATGGCCTTGGATATTCTCGAGGTGAAAAGCGAAATACTAGAAACCCCAAGAATACCAAGGAATCAATTGCTTTTGTAAACGAAAGCTCAAATCAAGTTAAGAACACCAAACATGTTCCTTCTTTTCATGGAAAAGCTAAAAATTGTTTCATGAATTTAATGCCTCATATGTTCTTATGAACGATGAATTTAACCATGTTCATGCCAAGTATGTTGGGACACTCCACAAGAGTCCAAAATCTTATTTTTGGGTGCCCAAATGTCTTATCACTAACATCAAAGGACTCAAGTAAGCTTGGGTACCAAGAACCAAAGCATAATCCTGTTTTGAACGTGTACCCCCTCCGGTGGATCAAAAGAGGTGCTTGATATTCATGGGGTACAATGAAAAGTCCAAGTTCATCTCCACCTGAACCATCATTCCAAGACTCAAAGTGTACAACAATAAGAGAGCAATGATCAAGAGGGAGCCTCTATACACAAAAAGGCTCAATATGTACAAGATCAACCTCAATAAGATCGAGATAATAAATATAATGATGGAGACAATGAGCAAGGGGGGTCCAAAGAACATGAAGGAGGAGGTATACCGTTCTATTTTTGGCTCTAGTGTATCTTGGTTCATCTAGGTCATATTAAACTTGTATATCACCTTTGTTCGATAATTTATTGTACTTGTGTGCATCTAGGCATAATATCATGTAAAGTACATGTTTTGTATGCAAAAAATAATCTCCTATCTCATCTTCACTCTAAAATTATTTCAAATATTAATTCTTGGTGAATTATGGTCATAGTATGATTGTTGTTTGCTTACTGACCATATCTACCAAGAATATTTGCTAAAACTATGTCCTTATGACCAACACTAGGGATCCGTTCAAATTCACTTTGAAATTCTGACCTGCACTCTGCCTCTGACCGGACAATTCTGGATACACAACGGACTAGTCCATTTTCCTGCAATCCTGAGCTTTTGGCCATAGTTTGATGACTAAGTGTTTGTTGATCATATCCTTCAAGGTTATTCTCTACAATCATGTACTAATCATCATCCAAAAGTCAAATCTCAGTTTTACCTTGTTAATCTTACCACAACTCTCTGTTTGCTATGGACTCGTCTGTGTTTCATATCGGACAAGTCCGGTGTCTTGACTAGTCCACCCTCGATCCGCTACTCCGGACAAGTCCGGGTTTCACCGAACTAGTCTGGTTTTCCTGTGACTTAACTGTTGGATTCTCCCCGAGTCTTTCTTCTTCCTCCTCACTTCATAATCAACACTCTCTCTCCTCCTCTCAAGCTCCCAAGGTGTTTTTGGCTCTCTTCATCAAAAACTTTGATTCTTCGAGGAGGAGGCATGTAAGCACTTTGTTAAGTCCATGCCGGACTTATCTGCACTCAGGATCCGTTCTACTACAAGCATTGCTCACATGTTGGTAAACCCTAGCCCTAACCCTCATATTCATTCCTCTCTGGGGTTTAGGCCATTTCTTTCACTCTATAGGGTTTCAATACACTCTGAGTATCCTACATTATCATTGTCCCGTACATTGTTATATGTCCTCAAAGATTTGATGAACATCGAATACCTAGGGTTCATGCTTATTAACACCGAACTAGTCCTGGTTTCCCTACGGACAAGTCTGGTACACCAGAATAGTCCGCAGAAACCATGGACAAGTCCGATTGTTAACAACATTAAACCTACTATGTCGATTTCATTAAGTTCTTTGAATCAACCTTGTATCTCTATTCTCATTCACTTCTATCATGGCATGCATCATGTTGAGCTCAGATGAAAGTATGTTTAGCGACCTAGAGCTTGAGGCGGCGCGTCTAGCCTCAAACCGCCAATTGGAGATCGATGAACAACAAAGGACTAAATCTTGGCATGACAAGGATGTCGAAGCATCAGGCACGAGCTCTCATTGGAAAGTACCAACTAAGAAAGCTACTGAAAAAGGCAAACAAGTAGTCACTCAAACATACAAGGCCAGAAAGAGTAAGGACAAGGACAAAGGTCCTACGAGGTCCTCGGGCCCGATTGGGCCACTTGAAATGGCTGCCCCAATGCACGATCATAACCATCATCCCAATGACGATGCTTTCCTTGGAAACGGAGATGACAAAGCCAAAAAGCTTAAGAAGATTGATGTATACAGTCACGAGAAGGTGGCTGTAGATCCACGGTTTTGGAGCGAATTTCACTGTGATTATTACCAAACTGTGTACCTCTGCATGAAAACTCCAATGGCTAAGAATCAATGGATAGATTGGGAGTACATGGAGGGCAAAGAGAATGAGGCATTTTATCAAGTGATTGCAGCAGTTGATAGACATTTCTTGAAAGACCTATTAGCCTTCAGATATGATTGGAACGATGGAATCATAGCTCAATTCTATGAAACTTGCTATTTCTCCAAGTCTGGAGCTGATGATATCACATGGATGACTCATGGAAAGAAGTACTCAGTTGTTTATGGGGAGTTTGTTGAGATACTCAACATTGGTTGGTCTCTTAGCAACGAGCTCAAAGATCACAATGTCAAGGCGCTACACAACAATTAGCTGAACTTCCTCTATGACACTGCCTATCCATTCAAGGCTCCCTCCACCAACTATTTGAAGCCTTTCTTTGTTGTTTTGAACCGTGTGCTAAGGAAGACTATTACACCCAAAGATGGTGATGCGGGAAGCATTCAGGCTTCCTCCATAACTTGATGCAAATCATAAGTGGTTATGAAGAATTCGATGTGTTTGATTATATCTACAATGATACAGTCGACATTGTTCACACTCCAAATCGGTCCTGTGGATATGCCCCCTACATTATGTTCATGATTGAGAGAGTCACAGGATTGGATTTTGTCAACAATGTTCCTCATACCAAGCTCAGACCTTAGGTTCCCACAGCTCCTCCTCCACTATCCACCTCTACAAGACAGCGGTCTACTCGTGCCACTCTAGCAGGTGCCTCATCTACTGAAGCTTGCTCATCCTCCAGAGGCTCTAACAGCGGGATTCTGAAGACGTTGCGTGCCATATTCACCTCTTGTCACAAAGTGGAGGTTAAGCAACATAATGAGAGGCGGGCAAGGAAGAGACACTCTCAATACGTGAAGGAGAACGTGACTGCCATATGTCAAAAGCTCAAAATCTCACCTATTGGCTCTCCAGAACATTCAGAAGATTGAGATATAGATTTCACTAAGATGCCAACACTTACAGATGATAAGATAGCTTTCTTTTGTATTGGTCCCTCCATTCAATCTACTGCTCCTCAAGCAAGTGACAATGATGATAATTTTGATGAGGAGCAAGATAGTGAGAAAACACAAAGTGAGGGAAATGTGGAACAAGGAGATGAAGACGACGAGTAGGTTTTCTCATTTTTTTCCCTTTTTGGTGTCTTGATGCCAAAGGGGGAGAGATTTAGGCGGAGTAGGTCGTCATAGTCCTTATCCTTAGATTTGTTTGGTAATGGAGGACTATTATTAAAACTTGTAATTTTTCTTGTTGGAGCCTTATTATGCTTTATGTAAGACCTATGGTGCTTTGTGTAAGACTTTGCATTTTCTATGCACCCTGTTATCTCGTTGATATGTTCATTATGTTCGTGTTTATGTCGAATTGTCATAATATGATATTCTTATACTTATTCACTTGTACACTTGGTCATCTCTATATCCATGCCTATTATGCTTTAATGTTTATGTGTGATGCTTATTATCATGTCTCCATAAAATTGTTGATTAAGCTCTTCGTATTGTTATTTATGCTCATCACAATTATTGCTCGCACGTGCTTGATAGGCACCCCACCATAAAGAGTGCATATATGAGAAGTAATTCATACTCACAACTTCTTATACTCATATGTGCACACTTTATGAAAATCAAGCTTTTACTCTTATTTGTGTAATCTCAATATGGTTGTCATAAATCACCAAAAAGTGAGAGATTGAAAGTGCATCTAGACACACCCTTGTGGGTTTTGGATGAATTATGACAAAAAAGTGAGATCCTAATATAATTTGTTGAGATGAGAGCAGGTTTCGGAGAATGGAACTAAAGGTACAAAAAGATGAAAAATGAATTTCAAGAAAGGGAAGAGCACAAGTGAACAAAAGGTGCAAAAAGGTGAAAAGGTGAGAATCAAGAAAGGGAAGAAAACAAGTGGAGAAAAATGCAAAAGTAGTCCTAAATGTATAGGTTGTGTGTTATAGACACACCCCCAAGAGCTCAAGTCGTTGCGGAAAGAATTAGGGCTATAACACAATTCAAGTTACAGGAATAGAGGACTAGTCCGACCCCAGAGAGGACTAGTCCATTCTCTCACATTATCAAAATAGGACTAGTATGGTTTCATAGAGGACTAGTCCATTCTATCACAGTACCTCATAGAAGATTAGTCCGGTTTCATAGTGAACTAGTCCGGTTTCTCATAGTTCCAAAAGAGGACTAGTCCAGTGGTTGAGAGGACTAGTCAGATTACCTTTCTGGACAAAAACGGGACTAGTCCAGTCCTCAACAGACTAGTCCAGTTCACTCATAGAAATTAGGGTTTCCTTGAGTGATGCACTTGTCCACGCATAAATCACTCAGCACACCAGACTTGTCCGGTCCTTAACGGACTGGTCTGGTAGTCAAGATTCAAACGATAACTTTTCTAAATGTCTATAAATACGTGATCCACGACACCACAACCATTAACCAAGAACCCTATCACCACCACTGCATCCAAGAGCACAGAAACACTCCTATCCACACATTCTATTGTCCTAAGAGTCAAATCTTTGGGAGTTGGCAATTGGGAAAGGGAGAGTGACGATCTTATTGACATTGAGATCTTGGGTTTGATATCTCACACACTCCTGTGGATTATTGTGTAATTATTTGAGTGTGTTGACCTCTATTTTTGTTTGTAATCTTGTGGGAGCCCTCGGCGTGTGAGGTTGCCCCTATCAACTTGGTGATTACCCGTGATAGTGGAATCAAGTCGGCCTTATGTGGTGACTTGAAGAGGGAAAAGGGTTTGAAGAGACCCGACTCTGTGTGGGCTTCCTAAACGAGGAGTAGATCTTTTTGGTGAGATCGAACCTCGGTAAAAATCGTTTGTCTTGTGTGCTCTTGATACATACTTTTCATTATCATCACTATCTAGGGCATAGACTTGATCATACTTACAACTTGTGTTAATCTTGTATTCCACGTGCAAATCATTTACCATTAACAATTGCTAGAGTTGTTAGTACAGCTTAATACATTCAGCGTCGAGAGATTCACAGGAAACATATAAGAGATCTTAATTTGACATATGCGATTGCACAAACTGGACTAGTCCTTACTCATACCAAACTAGTCCGACCTTCCTGGTTTTAACAGTTTTGCTAAGTATTTTAGGAAAAAATTCAAAAGCTTATTCACCCCCCTCTAGGACACATTCATTTATGGCATCTAAGAATGAAGTTTTTAGTCACCTTAGAAGTTTAGTTATTAGACTTTAACTTGACCACCCAGGATCTTTAAAAGCAATTAGAAGTGATAATGAAATTGAATTTACAAATCAATCTTTTGATCATTTTTGTGTTGAAAATGGAATAAATCATCAATTTTCTTCACCATATGTGCCTCAACAAGATGGTGGCGTAGAAAGAATGAACAGAACCTTAGTTGAGATGGCTAGGACTATGCTTGATGAATATCAAGCTCCTAGGAAATTTTGGGCTGATGCAATTGCAACCGCTTGTCATGTCTCAAATCGTGTTTTCTTGCGTGCTAAGCTAAGTAATACCCCATATGAACTTTGGTTTGGACATAGGCCTAGTGTCACATTTTCGGGTCTTTGGTTGTAAATGTTATTAAGAAACAAGGTAGTCTTGATAAATTTGAAACTAGATCTATTGATGGCGTGTTTCTTGGTTATCCATCTCATACCAGAGGCTATCGTGTGCTTTTACTTGATACTAACAAAATTGTGAATACTTGTGAGGTTTCTTTTGATAAAGCTAGCCCAGGTACTAGCTCTAATATTGCAGGTCCAGATCCATATCCGCAGGGGGGAGAGTATTTTCATCGAAGAAGACGAAGAAGTGGTGCTTCTGCCCAAAAATTCAGAAGCAAATGTGCTGCTGATTTAGCACCACAACCAGCACCAACAACTATTGAAGCTGGTACAAATCGTACTCAAGCCACAAGTTTTTCGATCTTTGATGAACATAAAGAAGAAGGAGCTTGTGAAGTGTCTACTCTCCTCCGCGTCCTCAAAAGTCATCATCCACAACAAATCATTGGAAGCTTGCACGAACGAGTAACACGGTTCAGGTTTTGCGATCCAAACTCTCACGCTCATTCTTCTTTTGTTGCTTCTTTTGAACCTAAGGATATATCACACACACTCACTAATGAATATTAGATTATTGCCATGCAAGAAGAGTTAGAAAATTTACCTCCACCTCAAGGTCACAATCTAATTGGAACTAAATGGGTGTACAAAAATAAACAATGTGAGGATGGGGTTGTGGTTAGGAATAAGGCTAGGTTGGTTGCTCAAGGTTTCACAGAAGATGAAGGTTTATATTTTGATGAAACTTTTGCTCCTGTTGCTAGATTAGAAGCCATAAGAATTTTGTTAGCTTTTGCTGCATCAGAAGGTTTTAAGCTATATCAAATGGATATTAAAAGTGCTTTTCTTAATGGCTACATGGATGAGGGTGTTTATGTCATGCAACCACAGGGTTTTGAAAATCCAGATTTTCCTAATCATGTTTACAAACATTCCAAAGCCTTGTACGGTCTCAAACAAGCTCCTAGAGCATGGTATGATAAGTTAAAAACATTTTTACTTGAAAAGGGGTTTACCCTGAACAAGGTTGATAAAACTCTTTTTGTGCTTAAGCATGACAATGACTCATTATTTGTTCAAGTGTATGTGGATGATATTATCTTTGGTTGTGCTTCTCATGATCTTGTGTCCAAGTTTTCAGCTATGATGAGTTCAGAGTTTGAGATGAGTATGATGAGAGAACTCACGTACTTTTTGGGGCTGCAACTCAAGAAAACCAAGGAGGGTACTTTTGTTCATCAAATGAATTATACAAGAGACCTTTTTAAGCGCTTCAACATGGACAAAAGCAAGCCTCTTCTGACACTAATGGGAACAACAACAACACGTGAAGTTGATGAAGATGGTGACCTGGTCGATCAAAAAGAATATAGAAGTATGATTGGATCACTTTTGTACCTCACAGCATCAAGACCGGACATACAATTCAGCGTATGTATTTGTGCATGATTTCAATCTTCCCCACGTGCTTCACATCGTCAAGTTGTCAAAAGGATTCTCAGGTACTTACATGGAACTCAAGAAATTAGCATTTTCTTCCTTCTTCCTCAACCGTTACTTTGAAAGCTTTTTCGGATGCTAATTTTGGGGGTTGTAGGATTGATAGGAAAAGTACTTCCGGTGCTTGTCATTTTCTTGGTAATTCTCTTGTTGCTTGGTCCTCTAGAAAACAAAGTTCAGTTGCACAATCCACAGTCGAATCTGAATATGTAGCTGCTGCTAGTGCTTGCTCACAAATTCTTTGGATTGTTCAAACACTTAAGGACTATGGGGTTGATCTAGATAGTGTTCCACTGTTTTGTGATAAAACTAGTGCTATTTGCATTGCCAAAAGCCCCGTGCAACATTCTAGAACTAAGCACATTGATATTAGGTATCACTTTCTCCGAGATAATGTTGAAAAAGGAAACATTGTGCTTCACCATGTAGATACCGAACAACAATTGGCTGACATTTTTACAAAACCTTTGGATTTCACTCGTTTTTGTTACATTCGTAGTGAAATAGGGGTTATACATCCTCATGGCTTAAATTGAGGGGGAGTTTTTGAAACTTGGGAAGTCTATGTATGAATCTGAAATTAAAATAATATGAGCATAGTATTTCATACATATATGACTTTGTGATTCCTTTTACATGCTGAAAGTTCTTACTACATTACTCGTGTTATACATTTTGTAGTTTTTGCCATGTCTAGTAATTGGAATAATTACTTACACTAAATCTGGTCATGATCGAACTTTATTGCTATTTTGAACTTGTTGCATGCTCACAAATGCTTTTAGTCATTAAGAATTTATCAAGAAATCAACTCACATGTTGAGTTTTTTTTTTGAACAAATATAAATTGCGAAAAGATCAAGAAAATATGCATGCATCGCACTTCTTCTTTTGAGATGGCTTATCATTGCACTTAGATATGAACTTGGAAGAAGTTGTGTATGACTAAAACCATGTCCTTAAGCTTCTGATTGTCAAATGACATAGGCTTGGCTTGGTTGGTTAGAATAAGGCAGATGCGCATATAATCTCTTGCAAATATCATATGATCTAAATTTATGCTTTGAAAAATAATAAAATGCAGCAACTAGTGTCATGCTATCAGGTTTTGAGATAGTTAAGTTTGTGAGATCATGACTTGCTTAAATTGAAAATTACATTTGATCTCTAGCATGGCTTACACTACTTTATGTATTTCATTGATGTGATAATGTAAGGTACTTGATAGTATGACTTGGATGAGCTTTGTTTATATGTATATGTTATAATATGCTCATAACAACTAAAGAGGGAGAGATAATTTGTTTATATGCTCATGACTTGTTGAATATATTGTCAAAGGGGGAGAGATAAGCATGAGGAGAAAGAGAATATGTACATAAGGAGAAATAATAAAGGGGGAGAGATAAATTTTTTTTGGATTTTTCTTCTCATTTTATTTTTGATTTAAAAAGGGGGAGAAATTGTTTTCAAAACTTTTATGTGAGTAAGCCATGGTGTTGCCAATGCATTCATCAAGGGGGAGATTATAAGACATATGTGTGCTGAATACATTGGCTTGTAGTGAATACACTTGGCTTTGATGATAAAAGTTTTTAATATCACCAAAACACCTTTTTATTAAGGTCCGACTCTAGCTTCGAGCTATAGCAAGGTCCAACCATAGGTCCGGCTTGTTTTGGGTAGCTCCGACTATGTTAGATGCTAGGTCCGACTTCTTGGTAAGGTCTGACTAGTTTTGGTAAGCTTCGGTGAGCTTTGTCTTTAGCTCCGGCATGTCTTTGATAGCTCCGGCATATATTTGATAGCTCTGGCATGCTTTTGCTAAGCTCCGACGTACTTTGTCTAGCTCCGGTTTTGGGTTGACTAGTTTTGACTAGTTTTTGGTAAGCTCCGGTGCTAGGATCTACTAGTTTTGGTAAGCTCCGGCAGGTGCTTCATTACTAGTTTTGGGAAGCTCCGACGCTAGGTTCTACTAGCTTTTGTTAGCTCCGGCTCAAGCTCCAGGTTGCTCTGGCAGGGTCCGGAACTTGATCGCAGTGCTTCTGCTTTTCATTTGCAATTTTTCGTACTTGCTTTACATGATTGGAAAGATTGCTTAGTATTCATTTGCTAAGTTTTTGGTGCGTTTTGGTTGAATACGGTTGATATCGTTTCTACTGTGGTTTTGCAACATGCTTATGTGAGGTTCTCACGTAAAGTGTTGTGTTCGGAACTAATTTGAGTCAAGTCAAGGACTTGGGCTCGTATGGATTGTTTGTTTGTTCATGTGCAGGTGTTGCTTGAGTTCAAGTCATGGCTGGTGATAGGGTCCATTGGACTAGTCTCAGGAGGAGATGAGGTTCCAACAACCAAGTTCGGGAGGAACTGTGGTTGAGCGGGTCAGGAGGTCGCGCATGATGATTGAATCAAGGGCAGTGCATATGAAGGTCGTAGGAAGGTGTTCGCACGTATGCATGAGGTGCATGACGTGGCAATATGCTTCTAGAGACGGATTATGGAAGGAAGATCTGATCGAAAGGATCGGATCGTATCGGTTGAAGACTTAGGCTGCTAGCTGAGTCGGTTATGCCTCGGTATGGAAAGTATCGAGTTGGTTATGTTAGGATTTCATGTGTGTCACGAATTTGATTTTTTTAGGAATGTGGTATACGTTCCTAAGGTGTTTGGAAGTCTTAAGATTGCTTCTATCTGCGTATAGAAGAATCTTGAGCAGTTATGGAAAGTTCCGATTGTGATCGGATTAGGATTGGAGTCCTAGTTGAGATTGGGATGGCCTAAGGGCTGGTTATATAAGCGAGGGAAGGCCAAAGCTCAATAGAGACGACTTTGGGGCTGTTCCTCTGGTATTCTATTGAATAAAATTCGTAGTTTGAAGGAACTTTTGTGCCTTGTTCGTCCGACTTGTTCCAGACAAATTTTACTCGTCGAGTTTCTGGACAGCACTACCTTTCATCGGTAGTTTTATCATAACTCGAGTTTTACAGATCCAATTGATGCGATTCTTTTTGGGTTGTCTTCACAACTTTATTATCTATCATCTGTCAAAATTTCACAGTCATTGGATTTGTGGTTTCTGAGATACACGAGTTTCTTTGCAGCATTCCAGAAACTGTTTTTCTCGGGTAGGTCAGATTGACCATAGTCTGATCTTTCGATCATAACTTGAGTTTTTCTCGACGGATTTGAGTAATTATTTCTGTGTTGTCTTCGTGACTTGATTCTCTCTGATATCTATCACTTTTGTCACGGTTAAACACGTTTAGATTAGTCTCATACACGATTTCTTTATCAGATCGTTTTTCTGCCGAAAGGGTTTGGGGTTTTATTGTTTCCGCTGTGTAAGATTTTTAAAATCTACCATTCACCCCCCCTATGGTAGCTTTTCACGTGCTCTTCGATCCTACACCGGTCAGGGAATGGATAGGAAGTGGTGAGAAGTGAGTCTCGGTCGCATAGCCCTGCCTGTGTCGATTAAGGCCCGTCTGTATGCGGCCCCTTCGGACAAGCTTGAATTGTACCGGCAACATAATGGACATATGGAATTTAATAAACTGATGTAACTTGATAACTGGGGTGTCGAGGCCCATTAACTCACCATCGATAGGGGTGGGTTGAGGACAGTAAGGTGTAAATCGGTCGACGGACACATGAGGTGTTCCGTGCAGAGACCTTCTGTTCGCGGAGGTGAGACGGGCTCGGCGTTCAAGTTTCTTGTGAAAGGTGGCCATATACGCCTAGTACTGAAGTGTTATGTAGGTACAGGTGTGCTCGCTGACACTTCCGAACGACGTATGTGTAGTGTTGTCCGGGTGTGTCCTGATTGCAATCACTGTCCCTCGCAGTAATAGAGTACCACTTGTTCACTGCGCCGTGACGTAGTAAATACTAAAGAAGCCAGAAAAGTCATATTGTATGGAATTATAATTGCTTTGCAACCTTGTATGCTTTAGAGATAGTACAATTAAAAGTTTACAGTTTCCTCATACTTTAGCTGTAATAGCATTATGTGCTCTGAGCATGTCATATCATCGGTAAAGCGTTTCTTGTTTGATTGTGGAGCTCATGATGTCCCGTGCTTGGAGAATGTCATTTGCTACATAAAACCTGATTATAAGGATCCACTTGTAGGCGAGTCCATTTATGCTATTCCTTACCTATGTTTACTGTCCCCTTGCATATGTCTAGTGAGACGGTTAAGTCTTGCTGAGCCTTATGCTCATGCTTGCAGTTAACGAGTTTTTGCAGGTTATTCTGTTGATGAAGGGTTTGACGATGATGCTGCACCCCCTCCAGGGTGTACAGCCGAGTGGGAACCCTGCACGCCGCCCTAAATGAGTGTTGCTAGTGCAAAGTATCCCAGGCATGGATAACTTTGCTTTTGCATAGCTAGTGCTGAGAGCGTAGCTATGATATGTATATATTTCTTTACTTCCATTAGTATTGTAAAAACTTCCGCTGTATGAAAAATAAAAGACTCCGTCTTGTACTTATTCAGGTTCTATTCTTGTATAACTGTTGGGTGTCGCATCGCACGACACCACCCAATGAGATCCTCGGATGTGTGGACTCCGGTCCCCACAGACATGGTATCAGAGCATCAATGGGAACAGGGTACTTGAAAAGGACATATTTTCAAAAAATTAGGACTTGAGTGAGGAATTAGCTATATGCCTGTATAAGGAGTATTATTAGTATAAGATATAAAGGTGGTAAACTAACTATGTGTTATTATATTCTGTAACGACGCCCCGACGTCAGGTAAGAGGTAAGGTACGCCACCGAGAGCGGATCAATCTCGGTAAGCTCAGCATACGAGGAGTGGTATGCGAAATTTCCGTGGCTTGGCACGGGAAGTTAATAGGAGTCTCTGAAACTCTCAATGTTTCTGAGAACCTATGACACGCGGTACCCCAGCGTGACACAAAATTAGTGGGAGCCCCCGTCGGGTGGTGTATAACCCGATAGCATGCCTCTCTAGAACCATTCATGTTCTATGGGAGCATGCGAAACGCTTATGCCCGAGCGTGTATAAGCCGGATCGTATGGGAGTCTTTGCTGTACATACGTATTTACTGCCATGTACCTTGAGACATGGCCTCGCTCGAGGACGACTCCCACCAGAGTCATATGCATTTATTGTCGTATGTATTATTGTGACTGCCTGTCGTGTTTCCCCGTGCCGCCCTTGAGGTGTGAAGGTGTGAAAGGGGATTGTTTGTCTTTTGCAGCATTAACTACGGTAGAAGACCGTGTAGAAGCCGTTTGCGAGAGAGCGATATAGGGACCACCTATAGACGTAACCGGAAATACCGGATAGAATTTTCTTTGGTGAGATACGTAGTAGCATCAGTATCAAACATGATACTAGACCATCCCCACCGACAGAATGGTTGCATAATGCTTTGGAAAGTCCAAATATCAGATGCTGGTAGGATGGACTCCGCAAAAAGGGTTCTGACTCAATCAAATAAATAGAATCAAGATTCTTGTTTTCTGGCAGAAGTTGGCTCGACTTCGCCAGGGTGAAATCTTGGTTATTTGATAGAAAGTATAGGATTATCACATATGGGTGGAAAGCTTGTGAAGATCTCTACAACTTCTCTGTTGACCACAAAGACAGAAAAGCTTGATACTCTGTTCAAATCTGGGGTGTATGGCAACTACTCCAGATGACCTTCCCATTGTACCCGTCTCTGTATTTTTGCTATAACATGCTGAAGAAAAATCCCCTGCATTTTCGTGATACATGTTTGAAAAGGGCAGGAGGAGCTTTACAAGTTTCGTATGGGAAGTGTTTCCTGATTTGGGTTGGAGTTAAACCAAATAGGGAAGTCAACACAGCAAACTGCAGAACTGCTGGCGCAAACCAGTCAGTTCAACTGTTAAGTTTGGACAGTTATAACTCCTAATCCCGAATAGTGACATGGTCACATATATACATTTATGGAAAGATTAGTAAGTCCTCTATCACCTTTATTTGTCATTCCTGACCTGAATCTAGGTGTAATTATGCCAAATTCCAATTTTCGTAAACTTGGTTCTTGCGGCCCAGAACTAGGAACAGATTGCACAGGGTTGTGAATTTGTGCGTGATACCTGTATAACAAAGTTTTTAGGGTGGAACTATTTTATTTCTGGATTGTTAACGCGATGTTATACAATGTTTATTTTGATATTACCTCAATATCTTATCATGATAAACCTGTATAGAATGTGGAGCTAAACCCATATACAGGGGAGGTTCTGTCAAAATTTCCAGAAAACTTGAGTCAACTTAAAACCTGTATAGATTCTTCATATTAGTTCACCTGGAGCTGTATGAGTATAATCTGGAAAGGTTTTGAAGTGTACTACAACTTTTGTATTCAACTTAACTTTTATTTCTGACATTTCCTGTATGAAACTTTTGGGTTAATACAGGAAGGTCAGATGCACCAGAACTGTGATCATTTCCAGTGGGCAGCTTTGCCTGAATCAATTATTATGTATATTTCCTTTTGTCCAACATCATCATTGATTGAGTTGAATACTTATACAGTGTATTGACATCCGGGTATGTTTGTCCACAGATGGCAGCACCAAAAATTCAGTTGCCTAATGGATGGGTGTTCTCAACATGCACCGGGCAAGCCGGTTTTCCGGACGTGTTTGCTAGGTTGCTCCGCCAGTTTGGCTATCCGGTGTTGCCTAGCTATTGGGGCAAGAAGTTCCAGGAGAGCGGTATGTGGAGTTGCACCATCTACGTCGATGTGCCTGCTGGTCCACCGCACCTTGGATGGGCTCCATACTCCATCAAGATCAAAGGATTGATATTAGAAGAAACATGGAGCTACGCCGCGAGTGTTGCCATAGGGAGGTTTTGCAAGCTCCATTACCGTCATCTGGTGGGTACTCCGTATGAGTTCTTTCCAGTTGACGGCAGGGCTTCTGAAGCCTGGGCAACCCGCTTGCTTGCGGAGGTGGACGAGCATGGTGAAACATCCGCAACAGCCTTAGCAATGTATGCAGCAGCAGCACATCGTGAGAAGGGTAATCAAAGGGCATGCATAAAAGAATTGACAAACAATCTGAAGCAAGCCATGATCCGAGCAAATCACTTTGAGTGGGCAAATGACGGACTTAGGGATATGATGGCTCCTCTCAATCATCGTTTGAACCTTAGGGAGAATCAGTGGCATGACGCTGTTATGGATTTGGCCGCGTCTCGCCAGGAGACTCTAGAGAGAGATATTGATCTGGAGGCAAGCCTACTCTATGGGCACCAATGGGACACCCAGTTGAACGCGGTGACTGCAGACAGGGATCAGTCCATAGTGGAGGCTCAGAGCTGGAAGACCAGCTGTGAGCAGGCTCAGCGAGAGAACGAGGCCTGGGGGATGTTTATGATACAGACGGATTGGCAAACTATGGTTGCCAAAAGGACGTCACTTTTGAGCGAGGCCTCATCTTCTGCTCCAGCACCCATACCGATGGTGCCTAATCCTGAGGATGACAAGGAAGAAGAAGATCCTCAGGAGATCGAGTTTTATGAGTAAAGGGCAGTGAATATGTACTTGTCACTTTAGGCCGAGTATAAGGATGGGTAGTAAACACCACGCGTATTTTGCGACTTTATGAGTCTTGTTGTAAATAGTAGCGAGGTGGATGTACAATAATATAGGCATGCCGACTTGTGGTGACCAAGCATAGATGAGACGACTTCTTTAGATGAAGTCTGTCTAATTTTGGGGATCTATTGCAAACTTGGGCCCAAGATAATATAGATTGTATAAAGTTTGTGCTTTGTCAATTTATGTGAATGTTATGCATCATCTATTGTTATCTACCACCTTACTATTTTTATGGAAGGATAAACTGAGGCAATGAGACTTATGGTATGAATCGCTGTATTGCAGTATGGTGTGTACTCGTACCAGTCAAGATGGGGGAGGTTCCAGTGGAGGTCAGGGGGATGACACACCACCCCCGGGACAGAATACGCCTCAAACGCAATCACCTCCACCACCTCCACCCGCACTTACCAGGAGTCTTGCGGAGGTTCTTGCTGCAGTACTCGGCTCGCGCGACGAGCAAACTGAGCTACTGCGGACTCTGGTGCAGCACTCGTCCCGTCAAGGGGGACGACAAAATGATGGACCACGTCAGCAATATCAGAGTTCCTACTCTGATTTCTCATCGACACATCCACCGGACTTCAGAGAGGCCGAAGAACCGTTGGATGCGGATAATTGGCTCTGCACCATTGAAGGAAAGTTCGGCTTACTCGAGGTAACCGAATAGCAGAAGACACTATTTGCAGCGCAGCAACTGTAGGGGTCTGCCGGTGCATGGTGGGCCAATTACCTTGCCGCACGCCCCGCATGCCATGTCGTAAGCTGGGCCGAATTCCGGGAGGCGTTTCGCGCCTACCACATCCCTCCCGGGATTATAAGGAGGAAGCTTCAAGAGTTCTTGGAGCTAAGGCAAGGAGGAAGGAGCGCATACGAGTACTCTAAATCATTCAACCACTTGGCCCAATATGCTCAGGACCAAGTGAATACCGAAGATCGGAAGCGCGAATGCTTCTATCGGGGTTCGAACCCCAAGTTGAAGGACAAGCTTGTCCTGTTCAACCGTGGCAGCTTCAACGACATAGTCAATGCCGCTATCATGTAGGAGGACGCTACGCGCGAGCTGTCCTCAGATAAGAAGAAGAGGAGTGCTCCGCAGCGCAGCGGAGGTGGTGCTCCTCAGAAGTACCATATGGTGTATCGATCACCATCCGGCCAGAGGTGGCAACCGCTATCACGACCACCAATGTTCAGTGGTCGCCAGTTCAGCAACTCCGGATTCCGGCTGCAGCAACAACAAGGGATGATCCCACGGGCACTTCCACCTCCACCACGTGCACCGGGATTCCGTCCTCCCCTTCGTATTGGCCAAACCCCGTACACGTGTTTCACGTGTGGACGCACGGGGCACTTCGCCAAGGATTGTCCGCAGAATCGACAAGGCGGAGGGCAATCATCCTACCAGGGGGCCAACCAACCCCGCAATCAGCTCAAGAAGCCAGCCACCAGACCCGGCAACGTCCACCACCTCGCCATCGAGGATGTTCCGAAAGGCGCACCCGTGCTCACGGGTACATTCTCTATCTTAAATCATCCCGTAGTCATATTCTTTGACTCTGGAGCTTCACACAATGTCATTAGTAAATCTTTTGTCGTTAAAAGTCAATTGCCTGTTATCTCCACCAAAACCCCATTTGTGATTAGCACTCCCGCCGGGAAAACAGTAACAAATGAGTTGGTTCCTGGGATACCACTTAACCTAAATGGAACCATATATCTTACTTCACTTCTGATACTGGAACATCAGAAGCTAGATGTCATTTTAGGAATGGCATGGTTGCAATACCATGGTGCTATTCTTGATATCGTTCCTCGAAAGATTTATCTAAACTCTCCACTCCATCAGCCCCAAGTTCTCAATCTTGAGAACATCATTCCATTGGACCCATCTACTCACAACACCGAGGTTATGGAACTTAAGGATATTCCGGTAGTATGTGAATACCCAGACGTGTTTCCTGAAGATCTTCCTGGTATGCCCCCAGAAAGGGATATAGAGTTCAATATTGAACTTGACCCAGGAACAGTACCAATCTCAAGACCACCCTACAAGATGGCACCCAAGGAACTTGCAGAACTTAAGGAGCAGTTAACCGAACTTGAGAACAAAGGTTTCATACGTCCAAGTTCATCGCCATGGGGTTGTTCTGCACTGTTTGTAGAAAAGAAAGATAAGACCTTGAGGTTGTGTGTAGACTATCGTCCACTTAATACTGTCACTATCAAGAACAAGTATCCACTACCACGCATTGATATTCTGTTCGATCAATTGGTGGGTGCTAAAGTGTTTTCGAAGATGGATCTCCGTTCTGGTTATCATCAGATTAGAATCCGACCAGAAGATATACCAAAGACAGCATTCTTGACGAGGTATGGACTGTATGAGTACCTTGTTATGTCCTTCGGATTGACCAACGCGCCGGCTCATTTCATGTATCTCATGAACTCGGTGTTCATGCCGGAGTTGGACAAGTTTGTCGTGGTCTTCATTGACGACATACTTGTGTATTCAAAATCCGAAGAGGAACATGCTCAACACTTGCGTATCGTGCTTCAACGATTAAGGGACCATCAGCTATATGCTAAGTTCAGCAAGTGTGAATTCTGGATCAGCCAAGTGCCATTTTTAGGGCACATCATATCAGCAGAAGGGATTGCAGTTGATCCAAGCAAGATCAAGCAAGTCCTCAAATGGGAGTCTCCAAAGTCTGTACATGAAGTCCGAAGTTTCCTGGGTTTAGCAGGATATTGCCGGAGGATTATACCCAATTTCTCCAAAATAGCTAAACCAATGACAGAATTTCTGAAGAAAGGACAGAAGTATGTATGGACTGAGGCATGTGAGGCAGGTTTCAAAGCATTGGTGGAACACCTTACAACGGCACCAGTTTTAGCCCAACCAGACACAACCAAATCATTTGATGTCTATTGCGATGCATCTGGGATTGGTTTAGGTTGTGTGTTAATGCAAGAGCGAAGAGTGATGTTGATCTATTGCAACAGCTTCGGAACCATGAGCAGCACTACCCGACTCATGATCTTGAGCTCGCTGCTGTGGTACTGGCATTGAAGATGTGGAGGCATTATTTACTGGGTAATCTAGTGCACCTATATACTGATCACAAGACCTTGAAATACATTTTCACCCAGAAGGATTTGAATATGCGACAACGGAGATGGTTAGAGTTGATCAAGGACTATGAAATTGAGATCCACTACCATCCCGGCAAGGCAAACATAGTCGCAGATGCTCTGAGCCGCAAGTCCCATATCAACAATCTTTCCATTACCTCGATGGAAGGAGAAGAAGAACCAAGTCTCTACTTGGTTCCATATGGGGCACTCTACAATCTCGCTCTCATTCCTACCATCAGGGAGGATATTATGGCAGCTCAGAAGGAGGACAAGGGGATGTCGCACATTTGGCAAAGAATGAAGAAGGGGGAGATGAAATGTTTCTGAAGTGACGATAAAGGTACCCTCTGGTTCAACAACCGTATAGTGGTACGCCGAAACATGGAACTTCGGAGGAAGATACTGGATGAAGCTCATTTATCCAAGTATTCCATTCATCCGAGAAGTAACAAAATGTACCAAGATTTGAGAAAGAAGTTCTGGTGGACTCGGATGAAGCGGGAAGTAGCTAAATACGTATCCGAGTGTGATACGTGCCGGCGAGTGAAGGCCGACCATATGAAAGCAGCAGGACAGCTTCAACCTTTAAGCATACCGACTTGGAAATTGGAGGATATCAGCATGGATTTCATTGTTGGGTTGCCTCCCACTCTCCATAAGCACGACTCAATTTGGGTGATCGTTGACCGGTTGACCAAATCGGCTCATTTCATACCTGTCAGTGTCAAGTATGATGTAAAGCGGTATGCGGAACATTATATCTCCAGAATAGTGTGTCTACATGGTGTACCCCGCACTATCATTTCAGATCGTGGATCTATTTTTGTTGCTCGCTTTTGGGAGCATCTCCACGATGCATTGGGTACCAAGCTGATTCGAAGCTCGGCCTATCATCCTCAGACTGATGGACAAACTGAACGGGTGAATCAAGTGCTTGAGGACATGCTTCGTGCCTGTGCCATCCACCATGGTAGGAATTGGGATGATCATCTACCATTGGCGGAATTTTCGTACAACGACGGTTACCAGGCTAGCATCCAGATGGCGCCATATGAAGCTCTTTATGGCCGGAAGTGTCGCACACCCTTGAACTGGTGCGAATCTGGTGAACGAGTGGTATATGGCATCGACATAATAAAAGAAGCTGAAGAGCAAGTGCGCATTATTCAAACAAATCTCAAAGCTGCCCAGTCTCGTCAGAAGAGCTACGCAGACAAACGACGTCGACCTCTTCACTTCGAAGTTGGGGATCGAGTTTATCTCCGGGTGTCCCCTATGAAAGGTATCCATCGATTCGGGGTGAAAGGGAAGCTAGCTCCAAGTTTTACTGGGCCATTCGCAATAATCAAAAGATGCGGACCTGTGGCATATCAATTGGAGTTACCGCCGTCACTTTTAGGGGTTCACAATGTGTTCCACATTTCCCAGTTACGGAAATGTCTTAAAACTCCCGCTGATGTCCGTGTAGAAGATTTGGAAACTCTCCAACCAGATCTCACTTATTCCGAGCATCCAGCTCAGATCGTCGATGAGAAGACTCGCACCACAAGAAGTTGCACCTTGCGTTTCTACAAGGTCTTGTGGAGCAACCACAGTGCTGAAGAGGCCACGTGGGAAAGCGAGGAGTATCTTAGAACGAATTATCCGGACTTGTTAGCGGCATATGTTCGTTAGATCTTTTCCTTTTGCCTTCTTTTGTAATCTCGGGACGAGATTCTTTTAAGGGGGGAGGAATGTAAAATCCCAATTCTATGGCATGTGAATTCAATGATGAGTTTTGTGATCAACTATATTCAAAATCCAGTATAGTGGTACACATGCACTTACTACCCTCCAAACCTTTCTTGCACTCATGGTTAAATTTTGTTAAACATGAGTATTGGACTTCACCACTAATTCTAGAATGACTCTATTTACCCCTCTTCAGATTTTAGAATTTTTGGATGAAGTTTATTAAAGCAATTTAAAGGGGCAGTACTAGTTGGCCCTGCCAAAAATATTCAAATTAGAAGCTATAAATTTTTCCTTGACCTTCTAATATTCTCAATAGCTTGCCTGCAAAATTTCAAGATTTTGGGAACTCATTTGTTATTTTATTTGAGGCGCTTAGCAAATTTGAATCAAATTCAAATCTGAATTTTAAATTCTTTTCCAACTTCTTTGAACATAAGATTTGAGTTCACCATTGGGTTCACAATAATTCATTGACCATCTCCACAAAGTTTCATGATTTTTGGAGTTGATTTTCTATTTTTAAATGAATTATTAACTTGTGTGTTGGGGGTCGGACTGACCTGTGGGCCCCACCGGTCAGCCGCTGCTGAAGGCGTCAGGTCGGCCGCCTGCCATCTCTACGCCGATGCTCGACCGCGCGACAGCACGCGCGCATGCAACTCCAGCGAGCTGCCTGCGTGCTAGCTTGCCGCGGGTTATAAAAGGCCGCCGCCGCTCCCTTATTTCCCCTCCCCGATCAGTGGTTATTCCCCTCTCGCGAGTTAATCACCGCCGCCGCGCACCATCGCCACCGCCCAACTCTGCTCCGTGGTGTGCCGCCGCCTCGCGCAGTTTCAAGCCACGACCCCAAAAGCTTAAAGGTGCGCCTAGACGAGCTCTAACTCTCGGTGCAAACCGTTTCCTTTTTCGTTGAGCATTGAAGAAGTTATCAAGCTTCTTTCTTCTGGCCAAAGTGAATGAACTAGCTCGGTTTTCGTTTAAATTCCGTTTCTACGAGTAATCATTCTATGCAATTTCTTAGGAATAGTTTCTATAGGACCTAGCGCTCCTACCTGAGCAAAAACCCCTAAAAGTTGTCGAGCAACGGCCGAGGAAATCGAGTTTTTCTCGCCGCCGGTGAGGAGACATCGGTTCGCCGTCGAACTCATAGTTCACAGAGGTTTTCCCCTCGTCCACGTCCATTTCCTTGACCAGCATCGTCCCAGGAAGGTTTTGGAGAAGATCCTGAGTGATTTGAGCTACTCTGGAGCGAGTTCCACGTTGCCCGAGTGGTCACCGCAGCAACCGCCGTCGCACGGCCACTTCCAGCGAGTTTCGGGTCCCACCGACCTCACCGTCGTGCTCAGCGACCCCAAAAACCCCCAGGCGGCGAGTTTGAGCGAGTTTGACCCGTCGGTTTAGCCGGCGGCGAGCTCGCCGGTGAGTCACCGCCGCGGGCGCCACCTCGCGCGGGCACTGGCCCGAGGTAGAAGACGACACGGCGGGTCCCGCGTGTCAGTGGCTGTAAACCCCGTCGGATCAGGTGTGGCCACGGGATCTGTTGTGGCTACGCGGTGGGTATCTGTGGCCCCCGTGTGGTTTAAATGCCATTGGTCCATTTTAAAACAGTGGGGCCCACGAGTTAATTCAAATTAGGAATTTATTCCAGATTAGGCTCCAACTTAGAAAATCCACAACTTTCTGTAGGTTGCTCCAAAAATCTTCAAACAAATTTTGTTTGAAAGCCCTTGAGCTCTAGTTTCTGTCAGTACCAATTAGGTTCTGTGAAACTCAATGTTAAACTCTGTAGGAAATAATCTTTCTAAATGTAAATGCTTTTTTCCAGAGAAGTTAGCCACTGGAAAAATCCCCAAAATTCACATACAATTTAGTGTCCTATTCTTGACTACCAGAAAAAGTTTGGCAGCCATTGAACCTGTTTAAACCTCTGTATAGTTCAATTTCATTTTTCAGTTATTGAATTTTCACAGATATTCGGTTGCTTTATTATGTCCCAAATTTGGACTGAGTCTTCATTTAGTCATACACTAGCTCCTGTAAAAATCTTGGATTTAATTAACCTACTATCCAAGTCCAAATTCAGTTACAAAATAAATATTGATTGAATGGCTAGAAATTCAATTATAGAGTAAATCCAGAAATTCTTGCCAACATAGAAATACAATAACTCCTTTCCCAATGCTTAGATAATTATGAAACAAATTTTGCTAGAACCAGAACCACTTCCTCTATCTTGATTATCAACTGTTAGCTTAGTTCAAGCTACAGTTTCCTCTCTTGAAATTTTTGGAAGTTGATTTGCTTGCCATAATTTCGGAGACCACAATCTACTATGATCATCTCCTATTCTTTGCAAGAGCCTTGATCATATTCCCTAGTATCTTCCATCAAAGTCCCAAAGCCAATTAAGGTCCCTATCTTATAGTGATCACCATGAATTAAATTATGGTCTTAATGATAATTATTTTTCAAAGTCATTTATATACATGTTATATGCATATCGTATAGTGACCGAAGTCGAGGAGGAGCCAGAAGCCTTGGAAGAGAACCTTCCAATTATTAACTCAGACTTTGACCTGCAACAAGGCAAGCCCCGGTTTGCACTTAAAAGCTTTACAGAGTTTTTACAGTCTTTATCACCTTACGTCATAAGTTTGATTGTGCATTACGTATAGGGTAATCGATGCTCCACTTGCATAGCCAAAATTCCCAGGGATTGGTTGGGACGAGTTACAGTTTGACCTATAGTAACTGCTTTGCTAATGCATAGGAAATCCTGTAGAAGTCGAGTAGTTGGAATCTACTCGCGAGAGATGTAGGACATATCTCACAGGATTGGTTAGATAGAAAATGGCTTAATATAATGAAATTGAGACCGGACAGGGAATGGATAGGAAGCGGCGAGAAGTGAGTCTTGGTCGCATAGCCCTGCCTGTGTCGATTAAGGCCCGTCTGTATGCGGCCCCTTCAGACAAGCTTGAATTGTACCGGCAACATAATGGACATATGGAATCCAATAAACTGATGTAACTTGATAGCTGGGGTGTCGAGGCCCATTAACTCACCATCGATAGGGGTGGGTTGAGGACAGTAAGGTGTAAATCGCTCGACGGACACATGAGGTGTTCCGTGCGGAGACCTTCTGTTCGCGGAGGTGAGACGGGCTCGGCGTTCGAGTTTCTTGTGAAAGGTGGCCATATACGCCTAGTACTGAAGTGTTATGTAGGTACAGGTGTGCTCGCTGACACTTCCGAACGACGTATGTGTTGTGTTGTCCGGGTGTGTCCTGATTGCAATCACTGTCCCTCGCAGTAATAGAGTACCACTTGTTCACTGCGCCGTGACGTAGTAAATACTAAAGAAGCCAGAAAAGTCATATTGTATGGAATTATAATTGCTTTGCAACCTTGTATGCTTTAGAGATAGTACAATTAAAAGTTTACAGTTTCCCCATACTTTAGTTGTAATAGCATTATGTGCTTTGAGCATGTCATATCATCGGTAAAGCATTTCTTGTTTGATTGTGGAGCCCATGATGTGCCGTGCTTGGAAAATGTCATTTGCTACATAAAACCTGATTATAAGGATCCACTTGTAGGCGAGTCCATTTATGCTATTCCTTACCTATGTTTAGTGTCCCCTTGCATATGTCTAGTGAGACGGTTAAGTCTTGCTGAGACTTATGCTCACGCTTGCAGTTAATGAGTTTTTGCAGGTTATTCTGTTGATGAAGGGTTTGACGATGAGGTTGCACCCCCTCCAGGGTGTACAGCCGAGTGGGAACCCTGCACGCCGCCCTAAATGAGTGTTGCTAGTGCAAAGTATCCCAGGCATGGATAACTTTGCTTTTGCATAGCTAGTGCTGAGAGCGTAGCTATGATATGTATATATTTCTTTACTTCCGTTAGTATTGTAAAAACTTCCGCTATATGAAAAATAAAAGACTCCATCTTGTACTTATTCAGGTTCTATTCTTGTATAACCGTTGGGTGTCGCATCGCACGACACCACCCAATGAGATCGTCGGATGTGTGGACTCCGGTCCCCACAAGAGGCTCGAGACAACCCAGCTCCTCAAGGAGTAGGAAGAGGTTGTTCTGCCCTAGCCATGCATTTGCGCATGGTCAGATGGCCACAGAAGTTTCGGCCTCACTTGCCAGAAAAATTCGATGGGACTTACAACTCCGTCGAATTCCTTCAAATCTACTCTACTGCCATACTGGTAGCGGGGTGTGATGAGGCTATGATGGCCAGTTACTTCCCGGTGGCTTTAACTAGAACTGCAAGGTCATGTTTCATGAGTCTTCCACCCGACTCCATTAATAGTTGGGCAGAGCTATGCCAGCAGTTTACTGCCAACTTCGGGAGTTCATACACCCGGCCTGGCACTGAATTGGATCTGTTTGCTGTAAAGAAGACATCAAGGGAATCGCTGCGATCCTTCATCCAGCGGTTTTCTCTGGTACAGAATACTATTCCTTCAATCTCGAGCTCTTATGTTATCATTGCATTCAAATAGGGTGTTGGAGATAAGAAGATGTTGGAGAACTTGGCTATCAAAGAAGTCACCAACATTACAAAACTCTTCAGTCTAGCCGACAAATGTGCTAGAGCTGCAGAGGACCGTGAAATGTACTCCAAACCAGCTCTGGAGGCCAACAAGAAGTCCTTTAAAACTGAAGCCGCTACCTCCGGTAGTGGCAAGAAGAAAAAGAAGCCCAATGGCAAAAAGAAGCCGTCAGCCAGCGCACTGACCGCTGCAGCTGTTGTAGCTCCAGGTGGCCGAGGGCCACGCACCGAGAAGCAACCTTGTCCTTCATCAGAAGACGGTAACAGTTCAAAGGCGTGGTGTCTGATTCACAAGACGGACAGACATAGCCTGAAAGAATGTCGGTAGGTCCAGAACCTTGCTGAGCGCTACAACAAACATCGAGAAGAAGCTCCGTTCCGTCAACAGGAAGGAAAGCAAAAATTCGACGAAGCTCTGGCTGAAGAGGAGCTAGGCTTCCTGGACCCCAAGAAGGTCATGAAAGTTGTTTACAACACTGTCGACAATGACTCCAACGTCTTTGACAACGAGCGCCAGAAAACTCTAAACATCATCTATGGTGGTTCTTGGGACATCACCTCTTGCCGCATCCTCAAGACAATGCGGCGGGACATGGCTGTGGCAGCTCCCACAGATGAGGCGGAGCCACATCGGAAGTGGATTGATACTCCCATCATTTTTGATGCTTAAGACTACATCCGAAACATGATCGGGGCAGGCCAACACCCGTTGATGGTGTCACCCACCATTAACAATATTCAATCCACCATGTAATGGTTGACGGAGGTTCCAGGCTAAACCTCATAAGCTTCAAATCTTTCATTAAGCTTCAGCTCTGTCCTTCGGACCTTCGTCCATCCCGAACTTTCTCTGGGGTAGGTCCGAGAACCATTACTCCTCTCGGTTCCATCACACTCCTAGTGACCTTCGGGACTCGGGAGAACTACAGAACTGATAAATTGGTCTTCGACGTCGCGCAGATCAGTCTGCCGTTCAATGCCATTCTGGGGCAGGCCAGCCTTGTACAAGTTCATGGCCGCAGCTCATTATGGTTACTTAGTGTTGAATATGCCAACACCCACGGGTGTTCTCCGGATCCGCGGAGATCGCACCGCAGGGGTCACCGCTTTAGAAGAAATCTATGCGCTTACTACAACGCAGGAGGAAGTGTCTGGTAAGTAGCCAGCTTGAACCCTCCGAGCATTCGTCATAAAGGCTCTACATCTGCACCCTGTGTGCAACCAAGCGGCGACACTGACGTTCCCGTCAAAGTCGTCCAAATTGGTTCTGACGCTGCTCAAACTACCCATATATTGGGAGGACTGAACAACAAATAGGAACTCACGCTCATAACTTTACTCCGGGCTAATGTCGACGTGTTTTCCTGGCAACCATCACAAATGTCTGGGATCCCTAGGGAGGTCATTGAGAACAATATGAAGACCTACCCAGACGCGCGGCCTGTACACCAGAAGCCCCGGAAGCAATCAATCGAGCGACAAAACTTCATCCGACAGGAACTCAAGAATTTGTCCAAAGCTGGATTCATCTGGAAAGTCTTCCATCCAAAATGGTTGTCAAACCTAGTTGTTGTACCCAAGGATGGTGGGAAGCTTCGGATGTGTATCGACTACACCACCTTAAATAAGGCATGTCCAAAGGATCCATTTCCACTACCTAGAATAGATCAGATAGTGGACTCCACCTCTAGGTGTGAGCTATTGTGTTTCTTAGATGCATATTCTGGATATCATTGAATCCAAATGCCTAAGGAAGATGAAGAGCATACTGCCTTCATAACAATAGATGGATTGTACTGTTATACTGCCATGCCATTCGGTCTTAAAAATGATGCTTCAACATTTGTGCGAGCTATGTACAAAACATTTGGAGAGATAATTAGAGACTTGGTGGAGGTGTATGTCGATGACATCGTTGTGAAGATCAAAAACAAGGAGTCACTCCTTGACAACTTACAAGTCGTCTTCGACAAGCTGCGCACCACGCGCACCAAGCTGAACCCGGACAAGTGTGTCTTCGGGGTTAGCTCCGGGAAGCTTCTGGGGTTCTTGGTGACTCACCGAGGAATTGAAGCAAATCCGGCAAAGATCAAGGCCATAGAAGATATGCGGCCCCCAGCCCGAATTAAAGATGTCCAGAAGCTAACTGGAAGCCTAGCTGCGCTCAGCCGATTTATCTCAAGACTGGCAGAATGGGCACTACCCTTCTTCAAACTCTTGAGGAAGTTCGGACCATTTCATTGGTCTGAAGAAGCAGAAAAGGCGTTTCAAGTGCTGAAACAACTCTTCACCACACTACTGATATTGGTAGCTCCTAATCCTGATGAGCCTTTACTCCTTTACATTTTGGCAACCACCAAAGTTGTCAGTATGGTCCTGGTTGCGGAAAGACCGGAGACACATCCAATCCAGGAGTCCAGACCCCTCTGGGAGGGTCCGGAATCACCTGAAGGTGTGACTGGGTCCCAACTCCCAGAGACGGAATCTCAAAATGAAATGCTAGGAGATCAACCTCATTCGTCTGAGGAGGTTCACCTGGCTAACCAAGATGATATGGATCCTTCCAGCGAGGTCTGAGTCGAATAAGAAGGAGTTTTTGACCCGTCTTGGAGGGTCCAAGAAGCACAGTCTGAAGGTCTGGAACCCCCCAACAGGGTCCGGGTCGATGGAGAAGAAGCTTCAGGTCCTTCTGAAAGGGTCCAGACCATCCAATGCACCGTGTACTTCATCAGTGAAGTACTCCATGACACGAAGACAAGATACATTGAGGTGCATAAACTGCTTTACGTAATTCTTATTGCCTCAAGGAAGCTTCATCACTGCTTCCAAGCCCACAAAATATCAGTGGTAATTTCTTTTCCACTGCGTGCTATTTTGCATAACCCTAATTCTACCTGGAACATTGCAAAGTGGGTAGCGGAACTGGCTGAATTCGATCTAGAATTCGTGTCAAGACAAGCAATCAAAAGTCAAGCCTTGGCTGACTTCGTGGCGGAATGGACCCCCTCTCCATCAAACCCTGGTGGCCACAAAGAGCAGAAACCAGAACCCAAAGTTCTAGTATTCACCATGCCTCACTGGACCTCTACTTTGATGGCTCCGTGCAAAAGCAGGGGGTCGGAGCTGGAATCATTCTCCTGGCTCCGATTGGGGAGAAGGTCAAGTACATGGTACACCTTGATTTCAAGGCAACCAACAACATGGCGGAGTATGAAGCTATCATCTATGGATTCAAGGTGGCACTATCTTATGGTGTAAAACAACTGTTGGTAAAGGGAGATTCACAACTCATTATCAAACAAGTCAAAGGTGAATGTTCTTGCAAAAATCCACGACTAGTTGCTTATCTCCTTGCAGTCCAGAGGCTTCAGAAGGACTTCAATGTCCTGGATCTCCATCATGTTCAGCGTCTTCATAATGCTGAAGCTGACGAACTCTCAACAAAAGCTTCAACCAGAGCTCCAGCTCCTGACGGAATCTTTGTCCAGAGGTTGTCAAAACCAACAGCTCAGCCTGCCGAATAGAGCGAAGGGGACGAGACGAGCACCACGAAGCTGGCAGTCCCGGTGGCCCTGTTACCATGGCATCCACCAAGTGTCGTAGGTGATGTCGGAAGCTCTGAGCAACCCAGCACACAAGACTCAGAAGCTCATGCAAGCTCTGATGCATGGATCTCGGAGATCCGGAGCTACATGAAAGACAATATCCTTCCTGAAGACATTGTATCCGCTGACCGAATTGTTAGATTGGCTAAAAGATACACGTTGGTAGAAGGGGATCTCTACTGACACGGTGCCAATGGCATCCTAATGCGGTGCGTTGCAAGGGAAGAAGTTCGCGAGCTCCTCGCGGAAATCCATGGAGGTGAGTGTGGGAAGCATGCTTCTTCTCGCACGCTGGTTGGTAAAGCCTTTCGACATGGCTTTTACTAGCCTACATCACTTTAGGATGCGGTTGAGCTAGTGAAAAAATGTGAAGCGTGTCAGTTCCACACAAAACAGATTCACACACCGGCTCAATCGCTACAAATGATACCTACTACATGGCCATTTGTTGTGTGGGGCATGGACATCTTGGGACCTTTCCCAAAAGCCGTCGGAGGTTACAGGTTCCTGTATGTCTCCATCGACAAGTTCACTAAGTGGCCGGAAACAACTCGAGTTGTGACAATCAACAAGCAATCAGTAATCAAGTTCTTGAAGTCCATTATATGCAGATTTGGAGTTCCAAACAAAGTCATAGCTGTCAACGGAACTCAATTCACAAGTGATGCATTCCAAGAATATTGTGAAGACCTCAGCATTAACCTCAGCTATGCCTCAGTAGCTCATCCAGCATGCAATGGCCAAGCAGGAAGAGCAAATTCAGAAATCTTAAAAGGACTCAAGACGCGCACATATGAGCACCTAGAAAAGCACAGAGTCAACCGGATTGGGGAACTTCCGTCCACACTGTGGGCGAACAGGATAACTCCAAATTGATCAACTGGAGAAACTCCATTCTTTATGGTGTACGGAGCTAAAGCAGTACTTCCTCTGGAGATCACCTTGGGGTCCCTCCGGGTCCAGACCTTCGACGAAGCCGTGCAGGACCAGCTCCGGCATGAAGACCTTGACCTCGTCGACGAGGGAAGGTGCCAAGCAGCTGTTCAGAATGCACGTTATCGCCAAGAGCTCCAGCGCTATCATCAAAGGCATGTGCGCAATTGACAGCTCGAGGAAGGCGATCTGGTGCTTCATAAGATACTAACTCGTGAAAGAATGAACAAACTTTCCCCCAGCTGTGAAGGTCCATTCCGAGTGATCAAAGTGTCCCGTCCCAGATGCGTTCACTTGGTAACTGAGGATAAGACTCCGCTTCCTAATCCTTGGAACATCGAGCACCTCCGTAAGTTTTATGCTTAGAATCACGGAGGTGAGTCTGTAATTACACATGATGTATGTTATAGAGTCAATAAACATATAGGGGTAGGACCTTCGGGAGAACATCCGCACCCCTCCGGGAGGGTTCGGCAATTTCAAGTACACTTCATACAGTCATTGTACTAAAAGTGTAACTACCTACCCTGGGTTAGTACAAGATGTAGAGCGCACTTAGCTTGGTCCCGCACCCTAAGTGTGTCCTTGTCTCCCCTGTAATCCATACCTATAATGAAAGACATTATTGTGTAAAAACAAACTCCACGTGCATTTATTTTTGTACAAGGCTCGACCTATCAACTTATTGTTTTTAACGTTCTTGTCTATATTGAAGTTGTGCAATTCTTCTTGAGTGTTTATCAAGTTATTCATATGCATTGCAAGTTTTATTGATGTTCTCTTTGGGTCTTAACATGCTGTATAGTCTACTTGCCAGAATGCCAAGCCAACATAGGTCCGGAGTGTTCTATCGACTTAGCCTGGTCCTGCACCCTAAGTACGGCACTCTTACCTACACTCCGGCAGGCCTCAGTAGGTGAGTATTAAAAAATCATATGGGTCCGGAAGAGTTACATAATATGATCGCTATCATATCGAGTTGCTTCGGAATAAAACTCAAGTAAGAACAATAAGACACAAAAGATTTATAGACAAGAGGACGAATTTTACTTTTTCCTTGTATTTAATGTGCAGGAAAAATAGAAATTCAAAGCGGTGGTGGTAGACATCGGAGCTACTAAGCTCCGACAACCCAGGGGGGCTAAATTCAACTATTCGTGCGGTGACATCAGGAGCTCCAAGTTCTGATCCTCAACGTTTATATGTTGATACTGGGTACTGTCGGAGCTACCAAGCTCCACCAATCCAAGGGGGCCTGCCGTCGACGCCTCAGAGACTTCGGACCTAAAATCTACAAGTGTGAAGCGTTCAAGTCATCAATATACTATCAAAACCATTGGTACATGTACACATTTCAATTGTACACATGTACCAGGGGCCAACAAGACAGAGCACACTATATTGAAGACAAAAATAAAGTAAAGTTCATGGCAAAATGGATTTCATTAATTTGAAGCACTTGATTACAAAATTGGGGTTACAGTAGAAGACAAAGGGAAGAGGTCCTAGCTACTGGAGGATCTAAGTCCTGCGGAAAAATGTGACGACTTTCTGAGCAACCTCTTGGACGCTGGCCTTGGCGGCATCTCCCTCTTCGGCAATGGGACCTTCAAGCACCAAGTCCAGGGAGAATTGGGGTCTCGGCTTACGTAGCATGACAGCACATATTCTGCCACATTCGTAGCCAGAGATTTCTCCTCCATCTCTAGCTGATCTGCGATGATGTCACCCATCGCGTCGAGTTTGCCGCCAGCAGCATTGAGGGCCACTAGCGCTCGGTCCAAGACCAGCTCCGGATTGTTCGAATGTACAGGACTGAACTCTAGTGGCATTAGCGCGTCGTTGGCCCGTCCCAAGAAGTACCATACTTGTATGGACTCAGTCTATTTCAAGCCCTGCAGCTCCTCCAGCGACTTCCGGGCGGCCGCAAGCTCCGAACCCTCCCGAGCGAGGCGCTTGACCAATTTAGCATGTTGCTGCATACATTCAGCAACTTGCTTTTCATGGTCGGTCAGCTCTGTCTCCCGGAGGTGGATGCGATTCCGCCTCTCCGCCAAGTCCTTCTCCCTACCCTTCACCTTCCCTTCCCTGGTGGCAACGTCAGCTTCTCTTTTCGAGAGCCTTGCCCCATCTTCCAGTACATCTTCTTTTCGTCTTCACTCCACCGCTCAAACTTCTTTGAGCGATCTACCAAATTCTATTCACCTAGAATCAACTTTTGGGTGACCTCCGCCTCTCTTTTCACAATATCCTCCTGCTGCTCCAGGAGCTTTTCTTCCCTTGCCTCCAGGTCCGCCCGGCGCTTCAGGAGAACCTCGTTCAATTCATTGAGGTTTTCGTGACGCTCATCAGTAGCATCACGCCTCTCCTTGGCTTGCTCAAGGATTTCCCTGGAGTTACCGTCGAGCGCTCGGATGGCGGCTTCCTTCTCCTCAAGTAGCTTATCCCAGTACTCTAACCGGGCCTTCTCCCTCTTTATCCACTCCTTCTGGTCAGATAGCCTTGTTTGGGCAAGCCTGGTCTCAAAATGGAGTCTATTGCGCCAATGCCTCAAGGTGTTGCGCTCCTCCTCCAGGGCTTTGCTCTCATGATCAAAGGCGAGTCGGACTTGTCAGAGACTAGAGCAGGCATTGTCTATGGAAAACGCCAGAGGGATAGGCTCCGAACCTGCTGGGACCATCTCTGCAGGTTCCAGAGGATTCTCCATTAAAAAATAGGGTCCCACTCTACAAGAGAGGACCCTTGAGCTTCTGCAGCACTAGGGCTGCTCTCTAGAAGCGCTTCCGCAATAGCAGAGGAAGAACCCACTGGGGGAACTCCCACCTCTAGAGCAGAAGTTGAAGGCGCTGCTTCAAGGTCATCGATCGCTAGCTCCGAAGGTGGAGGACCCGTCTCCACCTCTTCAAGTAGCTCTGGCTCTGGTTCAGCTACCTCTGGGGCAATAGCAGGGGCTTCATCTGGGGCCTCTACAGCCGCTGGCTCAGACGCTGGCACGTCACCTTCTTCTGGTTCAACGACCGGAGCTTCAGGCATCTCTGGCTCAACCGCCGGACCTTCAACTGCTTTTGGCACAAGGGCTGGAGCTTCACTGATTTCCGGCCCAGTGGCCGGAGCTTCAATTACCTCTGGCTCAGCGGCAAAGCTTCGATGCTTCTGGCTCAAAGGCCGGAACTTCTGGCATCGCTGGTGCTGGAGCATCAGCCTCCACTACCATCACCAGGGGTACATCCTCGACTTCTCCCCTGTGGTCTAGCGCTACCATAGGAGCTTCGAGCGAGGACTCCGAATCCAAGTCCACGACAGCTGGCGCTGGAGCTGTCGCGACTTCTACCACAACTTGAAGTGGAGGCTCAGTGCTTGAAGCCGGAGCTTCAGCATGTGTAGCCCCAGTTGCTGCGACAGGCGACAAAGTTCCTGATCCCTTCTTCGACAACCTAGAAATAAAGAGAATAAAAGATTAAAGACACATCAAAAACAAGACTAGCATTTTAAGGAGAGCAATCGAAGCTTACCCAGGGATGCTACCATCCCAGTTGCCTCGGAACCTCTTCTTCTGAGGCCTAGAGCCAGAACCCACCAAGTCTGGTGAGACAACAGCTTTGGACCTCAGCTGAGGGCCACTTGCAGTAGCCAGAGCCCTCTCGGTCGGAGCTTCTCTTGGTCGGGAAGAACTCCCGGACCTAGAACTTTTAGCCGGCACTGAGGCCGGCGTTGACTGCCTGGAGCTGATGCCTCTTGAAGACGCTTGCATCGGAGCAGGGTTAGATGTAGAAGACCTCCCCCACTGGGGAGATGGAGCCATTGTAGAGGGAGCAGGTCTGACGGACCTCCCGTCAGTGTGCTTCAACTTCCTCTTCCGGCTGGAAGGCTCAACTGGCTCTTTGCCCTTGCCCTTACCAGTGTCTTCAACCCTTCGGCTCGGGGCGGAGGTAGGCCCTCCCTCGGAAGCTCTGGGGATTACCACCCATGAGGTCGGACGCCTTTCCACCTCACCAAGGTCATCAAGCGCCGGGATCTTCCTCCGGAGCTCTCTGCTGTACAGTGCCTCCATATTCAGAGGAAGGAAAGCTGCCGGCAGAACTAGGTCATCGCCGTCAATGTTTATTCCATGCTGGAATTTCTTAAGATGAAGCCTCAAAGCTTCGTCATCTAAGTTGGATTTCAGACCGGTTTCAATCTGGTCATCATCCATCACACTGTTGAGGGCCCATGCGAGCTTCTCTCTCTTACTCAACGGAGCCCATCTGTTGACCATGAAGTTGCAGAAGACCATCTGAGGAGTCACTCCACCTTCCACACATTCGCGTATCCTGGTCAAGATGGGGTTGAAGACATCTGACAGCACGGGAACTACACTCCAAGCGTCGGTGTCAACGTTGGGGAGGCCTTCGGGCAACTCCAACTTCTCGTGCACCTCCACTGCAATGATGACCCAATCTTTCTTCCAGTCGTCCCATTTGACGGAAGGAAACGAATTCAAGTATTTGAAGGGACAGTTCTTGCGCTTCACGAAATAGTAAAAGCCAAGAAGCTCACTCCCCTTGTCGTTGGTGTGGATGGTGAAGAAGGTGCAGAATAGCTCGACGCAGGGGGGAATACCCACCCACATATCGCAAAAGTGGACGAACGTCGCCACGAGAAGAAGATAATGGGGGCCAAGGTGATACAGCTGGAGACCATAAAAGTCTAGCAGCATCAAAAGAAAGGAAGAAAAAAAGGTGGGATCAATCCCACCATGGCGTACGCCGAGAAGTACACCATGTCGCCATTGCGCTCCTTCTTGAACGGGAGCTCGCCGGCGCGAATCAAGTGGTTGAAGGAGTCGCTGGACCAACCCATATAGGTCTGGACCTTCTTCAGATCATCATCACTCTTGTGGCGGCTCTTGGGTAGACCCAATTCCATCACGGCAAAGCAGAGCAAAGGAAGGGTAGTTAGACAGATTTTGGGAAGCTCTGAGCACAAATTTTATCGAACGCGTAAAGAGTCCTTAAACCGTGCACACTTTCTCTCTTAAGTAAGCCTCCGCGATGCTTGGAAGGAAACCGCAGTGAGAACAAAGGCACTTTTCAAAAGTCTACCCCGTCAATGACGAGTGGGCCTGGGGCCACCCCAATGAAGAGATTGAGGTTCTTACCCTAGGCGAACCGTTGTCATGTCGAGCGGTGGGAAACTCGATAGCGGCACCTTGACATGGTGCGCAGAACGATACGGTTTTCGTATTGGGAACTGGTGACCTTCAATTGCGTGAGATCCTCACTCAAAGATCTTATCTATCGCATTATAACAAGCCACGCGTCGACGGTTCACTCCCGGACCATCGCTCCAACAACACATCAGAAGACCCTTGAAATCGAAGTGCAGGAATCGAGGATGGCCAACCTCCGGTAGAATAACTTAATCCAAATGGTTTCTCCCAGAGGTGGGCCCGGGGGCCACTGTCGGTACCATGCATACCGGGTACCCCTCGGTACCGCAAAGAGTAAAAGGGAGTTCTACCTGTCAGAGTTGAAGGTCTCCTCGGGCCCCACATGTCACATTGCACCGGACCCGCTCCCCTCATATGGGTAGCTCTTGGGTAAACATGTGTAAAGGAAAACCGGATCTAAACTCCCAGCGAAGGAAAGCTTCGGTGACAACACATGTAAAATGACTTTGGACCTAACCCCTGGTAGAGAGGAACTCAAGTGTTGACACGTGTACAGCAGCCCCGGACCTACCCACCCGCAAGGGAAAGCTCCGGAGCTGCCATGTATGGAGTCTCCAGACCTGCTTCACCAACGAGTACATTGGCGGATCTCCTTCTGCACAAACAATCAAGGGCAATTAAGGCGGTAGTTACAAGACATGATTGTGTATCATTTATGATATATTAATGATACACGATCAGTGTGCTATTAATAGGGGTAACGCAGCCATTAAGGCACGTTATCACACTATTAATCATGCTTAATACCCTTTAGACAGTGTATTAGGCCATTAAATATGCCAGGGCCACATGTCGAGCTAGGCAAGATTTGTAATGATCAGTCCTTAGAAATATAAAAGGGATGTGCCGCACGAACCCAAGGACAACTGATCCAAGCTAACCCACATACTAGGGAAGAGACTCATACAATACAAGAACACAAACCCCATGGAGTAGGGTGTTACGCTCAGGCGGCCCGAACCACGTAAATCTCCTGTGTCACCATCTTGTTCCTGACTTTAAGCACCCCAATCAAAACAAGAACCTCCGCGGACTACATTTGGTAGTACCGGGGGAAGTGTTATTGCTACACTTCGACAGTAATATTTTTAGAAACATTATAAATAGGTGATCCACGACCCCACACATATAATAACCATACACAACTGTCAAAAACATAAACCCTAGCATCTCTACTCGTCCAAAGAGCACAAAACACATCTCCCCACACATCTAAAAACCTCAAAAGTTAAATCTTTTGGGTATCCAGATTTGGGATAGGGAGATCATCGTCTACGCATCGTTGAGCTCTTGGGGTTTGATCTCTTATACACTCGTGCATTACTTGTAATCTTTTTGAGTGTATTAGATCGTTTTTTCTCGCTAAAATTTTGTGGAAGCCCTCATCGTGTGAGGTTTCCCCACCAACTTGGTGATTACCCCATGATAGTGGAACTCAAGTCGGCCTTGTTTGGTGACTTGACAAGGGAAAAGGGTTTGAAGAGACCCAGCTCTGTGTGAGCTTCCTCAACAATGACACATATCTCTTTAGTGAGATTGAACCTCGATAAAAATCCTTGTGTCGCATGTTCTATTCTTTTACTTTTGCAATTACCATCATCTAGGGTATAAAGTTGATCAATCTTGTAATTCATGTTAACTTCGTATTTCACGTACAACTCACCTATCCTAATTGTTCACTAAAGTTGCTAGGATAGTTATTTACATTCTGCTGCTATATCATTTATAAAATTTGTATACACACTTAATCTATTCATAGCACATCAAGCACACCGGACTAGTCCGTATAACACACCGGACAAGTCCGGTCCATCCTGTATTTGACATTCTGATTAAGTGTTGCATGAAAAGTTTTTCAACGCCTATTCACTCCCCCTATAAGCCACATTAAATTGGTATCAGAGTAGGTTCTCCATTTACGAGACTCACCGCTCGTAGTGATCAATGGCCTATGATAAGAACAATAAGATCTCGAAGGTGTCCAACACCAAAAATGATAATGTTGTCAAATGAAATCTTTGAGAAGGAGGATCTTGTCAATCGCCAAGAAGATATGCTCATCCACGAAAGGAAGAGATATCAAGAGGTTAAAAAGCTTCTTGAGCTTGAAAAGGATAAAAGCAAGGCACTTGAGCTTGAGCTAGCTTTGAGTAAGGAAACTTACTCAAAACTAGAAGACTCACACATTGCAGTCAAGGACGAACTTGCTAATTTGATGAAAGTTAACAAAATCCTTGAAGTGCAAGGCTAGTCACTAAAGCAAAGTGGCACTTCCTTCTCCAAGAGCTCACCTTCTCAAGATGTCAAATTGAAAACGGTTAAAACTTGCACTTGCTCTAGTAAGAAGACCAATGTTAATTATAAATCTGCTGCTTCCCATGTTAAACATCCATCCCAAAGTGACATCCTTGACAAGGAAAATATTAAATATGCATGTATTGCATATATGGTCAAAAGACCTCCGACGAATAATTCTGTTTTGCAGGCCTACTCCTCCAGTGGATCTAAATGGGTGCTAGACAGTGGTTGCACCAATCACATAACTGGAGAAAGGGGTATGTTCGTAGAGTATGAGCAAAACGCGGATCCAAGAGAAGGAATTTATTTTGGAGACAACGGCCAAGGAAAGGTTCTTGGCAGCAGTAAAATTGAAATTTTCTCTCAAGACACTATCAAATGTTTTACATGTCAATTCTTTAGATTATAACCTTTTGTTCATATCTTAGCTATGTGACAAAGGATACAACTGTTTATTCACTAATGAGGGTGTGATAGTTTTTAGAAGAAGTGATAACTCAATTGCATTCAAGGGAATGTTGAAGAGAAAGCTTTATCTTATTGACTTCAACAAAGATAAAGCAGAACTCAACACTTGCTTGGTTGCAAAAACTAACATGTGATGGTTGTGGCATAGATGGTTAGCCCGTGTTGGGATGAGGAATCTGCAGAAACTTCTAAAGGGTGGTCACGTCTGAGTTTTAAAAGATGTCGTGTTTGAGAAAGATAGGCCGTGCAGCGCATGCCAGGCGGGAAAACAGGTTGGAGCACCACACCCTGCCAAGAACGTGATGACTACATCAAGACCGTAGGAACTTCTTCAAATGGACCTCTTCGGTCCAACTACTTATATAAGCATAGGTGGTAAAAAATATGGTTTAGTCATTGTTGATGATTTTTCTAGATTTACCTGGGTATTTCTATTGTACGATAAATCAGAAACCTAGGGGATCCTCAAGAAGTTTTTGAAGAGAGCGCATAATGAATTCTCCTCAACAGTCAAGAATATTAATAGTGACAACCAAACGGAGTTCAAAATACTCAAGTTGAGGAGTACCTAGATGAAGATGGAATAAAACATGAGTTTTCGGCACCCTACTCCTCTCAACAAAATCGGGTGGCCAAAAGGAAGAACAGGACGCTCATCGAGATGGCAAGGACAATGCTAGATGAATACAAGACATCGAGTCGATATTCGGCTAAAGCGGTAAACACCGCTTGTCACACCACAAACCGGATATATCTTCACCGACTTCTGAAGAAAACGCCATATGAGCTCCTCACTAGTAACAAACCCAATGTTTCATATTTTAGAGTATTTGGAAGTAAATGCTTTATCCTGAACAAGAAACTGAGAACTTCGAAGTTCGCTTCAAAATCTGATGAAGGGTTCTTGCTTGGTTATGATTCGAACGCCTACGCCTATCGTGTCTTCAACAAAGTCTCTGGCATTGTTAATGTAGCACGTGATGTAGTGTTCGATGAGACTATTGGCTCCCAAGTGGATCTAGTTGATAAGTGTGTGCTAGATCAAGAAGAAGCCCCATGTCAAGTGCCAAGGACGATGGCAACTGGTGATATTTGACCTCAAGATCAATCATAAGACTCAAGTGCTCATGATGTACCTCAACAAGAAAGCATTGATCAAGGGAGAGCTTCTGCACAGGATTAACACCAACAGAATCAAGAAGGTCAATATAATCATGGAAGCAATGATCTAGGGGGAGACATTGACAATGAAGAACAAATGATCTCACAAGTGACTCACCCAATAGTACATTAGAGTATACAAAGAGATCATCTTGTCAACAACATAATTGGAGATATTGCAAAGGGAGTAACCACTAGATCTCGTATTGCTAATTTTTGTGAACATTACTCTATTGTCTCATTTATGGAACCATACAGGGTTGATGAAGCACTAAAAGATTTAGATTGAGTGATTGCAATGCAAGATAAGTTGAACAACTTCAAGATAAATGAAGTATGGGAGCTAGTGGAAAGACCAAAGTCAAATATCAGAGGCACCAAATGGGTCTTTCGGAACAAGCAAGATGAACATGGAGTTGTAACAAGAAACAAGGCACGACTTGTGGCAAAAGTTTACTCACAAGTCAAAGGTTTGGATTTCGATGAAACTTTTTCTCCCATAGCTAGACATGAGTCCATTTGTATTTTATTAGCCTATGCTACTCACCACAATTTTAAGTTGTATCAAATAAACGTGAAAAGTGCATTCCTCAACGGTCCTATCAAGGAGGAAGTATACGTGGAGCAGCCACCGGGATTTAAAGATCAAGAGTACCCCAACCATGTGTACAAAATTGCGTAAGGCTCTCTATGGCCTCAAACAAGCTCCCCGAGCTTTGTATGAGTGCCTTAGGGATTTTCTCACTTAAAATGGTTTTAAAATAGAAAAAGCTGATTATACCTTATTTACAAAACATTTTGATGGTCATCTATTTGTATGTCAAATTTATGTTGATGATATCATTTTTTGTTCTACTAATAAATGTTTTTGTGATGAATTTAGTAAAATTATGACATATATATTTGAGATGTCAACGATGGGCGAATTGAAGTTCTTTTTGGGATTTCAAGTGAAGCAATTGAGATAAGGCACCTTGATTTGCTAAACCGAGTACATGCAGGACATCCTCAAAAAGTTCAACATGGACAAAGACAAGCCTATCAAGACTCTCATGGGACCTATTGGACATCTCGATCTCAACAAAGATGGTCCAAATGTGGATCAAAAGGTATATTGGTCTATGATTGGTTCACTACTCTATTTATGTGCATCTAGGCCAGATATTATGCTTAGTGTTTGCATGTGCGCAAGGTTTCAAACCGCACCTAAAGAGTGTCATTTAATAGCTGTAAAAAGAATTTTAAGATACCTTGTGCACACACCTAACATGGGCCTCTGGTATACTAAATGATCTAAGTTTAACCTCATAGGATATTTCGATGCTAACTATGCAAGGTGCAAAGTCGATAGAAAGAGCACCAAAGGAACTTGCCAATTTCTTAGCAGATCCTTAGTTTCATGGTCATCTAAAAAGCAAAACTCCATTGCTCTTTCCACGGCTGAAGCAGAGTATGTTGCAGCCGGTAGTCATTGCGCACAACTACGTTGGATGCGACAAACTCTAAGGGATTATGGTTACAATCTGAACCACATTTCACTACTATGTGATAATTAAAGTGCCATAAAAATTGCACACAATCCAGTAGAGCACTCAAGAACCAAACACATAGACATTCGTCATCATTTTATAAGAGACCATTCATTAAAAGGGGACATAGTAATCTCACATGTTGGAACTGAAAAACAACTAGCAGACATATTCACAAAGCCACTAGATGAAAAGAGATTTTGTGAGCTAAGAAATGAATTAAATATACTTAACTCTCGAAATGTGGCTTGAAACACTACATACCTGATTGTAACTTCAAAGTTTACTGGTTTTGCGAAAACTACTCCCCTATCTCGATTTTCTCTCAAAAACTAATTTAATTAGTGAATCTTAGTGAAAATAGCAATTGTATGATTGTTAATTGCTTGATTGTGGATTGCTTAATGGTCATGTTCATCAAGATTATTTGTGAAATTGTGTCCTTTAGATCACCATTAGATCAAACTCCCAAAGTCACTTTGTTTCTGATTCTAATCTGTCCAGCTGATTCGGACTAGTCCTCAATCAGAACTGGATTAGTCCGTTGTACAGACTAGTGTGTCTCTGGTTTGGCATATCGGACTAGTCCGGCCCTAATGCGTACTAGTCCGTATCTATCAGGCTTAAACCCTAGCCCGCTGCCAAGACATATTCTTCTTCCTCTCATAATCGTCTTGGCTCTCTATCTCCTCAAACTCGAGCTCCCAACGCGATTTCCACTTTTGACCACCAAAATCGAAGGTTCCTCCATGGGAATTCTTCCCTCGGCGCGAAGCATCCCTCTTCAGACTAATCTGGACCTTGCTCCACTCCTCCAACCTCAAATATTTGATTTTTGGTAAAAATCATACTTAACCCTAGTTCTCATCTTTCCCCAAATCTTGCTTATTTTTCTTGTTTCCTAAGGTATATAAGTTGTATGTATTACCATTGTATTCCTACCCATTTTGCATCAATTTTTGTTAGACTTGTTGGAATAAGAAATTAGGGTTCGTTCATCAGACCGGACTAGTCTGGTGCTTTGTGTGGACAAGTTCAATGCTCCGAACAAGTACGCACTCTGAAATCAAACAAGTTTGGCCCCCTGATAGTTTGAACCACTCAATTCTTATCTCCAAAAAGTCTACATATCATTCTTACCACTTCGTGTATTCTCTGTGTCAAGCACGACATCGTCCGTTTTAGATGACAGCCTGTTTGACTTTGAAGCTGAGCGTGACCGTGCAAGAGTTGCAAGGGCAAAAGAAATGAGAAGCAAGAAGATACATGACTTTGATGCAAACTCTTGTCCTCCAGATGATGTACTTCTGAGAAAGAGGAAAGTGGTAGTGAAGAAAGCAGTAAGCAAGGATGGTGCTGGTTCCAGCTCAACGGCACCTAGAAGGAGGACCAACAAGGGCAAAGGACTTGCAAGTGGTCCCATCGGTCCACTTAAGATGAAGGCACCTGTGCAGTGCAACAGGCAGCCTTCAGAGAATGACTTCATGGGAAAAGGAAACAATTTGGCTGACAAATTTAGAAATAAGGAAGTCTATGAGCAGCCAAAGCAGTCAGCTGACCCAAGATTTTGGAGCCACTTCCATGCTGACTACTATGATCATGTGTATAAGAAAATGAAGAATCTAGTGGGTGAATGTAATATATTTACAGTCCAAGAGATGCCAGGCCTATCATGAGATCTTAGAGGCATTAGAGAGGCATGGCTTGAAGGATCTCCTATCCTTCCAATATGACTAGAATAATGAAGTCATAACACAATTTTACTCAACCCTCTACTTTACTCGTGGTGATGGGGATGAGATGACCTGGATGACACATGGATCCAAGTATAGTGTCACATATGAGGAGTTTGCAAGGATACTCTGCCTTGAAGACACTTTGGACAATGAGCATATAAATCACAACTTGAAGCCTTTGGAGAAGGATGAGCTCGAATTCCTCTACGATACAATAAAGCCAGACAAGCCTCCTACCACCAAGGACTTGAAGCCATTTTTGCAAAGCTTAAAAGAATATTGCGAAAGACTATAGCTCCAAAGGATGGAGATGCAGGGACAATTCAAGGGACTCTAAGGACCTTGATGAAATTGATAAGCAAGAAAAGGACCTTCAATGTCTTTGAGTACATGTACAATGACATTGTGAATATCTCTATCACTCCCAACAGTTCCTGTGGCTATGCACCCTACATCATGTACATGATTGAGAAGGTGACTGGACTTTAATTTGTCAAGGATGTTCCCCACACCGGCCTCAAGCCTCAGAAGCCACCAGCTTATACTGTTCCCAATGCTCCTTCCTCACTTGTAGTAGAATAGAGATCAAAGCATGCTCAAGAAGTCACGAGGACTCCAGCTGCTACTTCTGCTCCTCCACCCCCAAAAGAGTCCTCCAGGGGTGTGTTGAAGATGCTTTCCTCCATCTTTGCATCCTACCAAAAAGTGGAAATTAAGCAACACAAGGAAAGCTTGGCGAGAAAGAGGCATCAAAGATACATGAAGGCAAACATCAAAGCAATCCGTGAGAAGTTTGATATTGAGCCAGTGGGATCCCCTCAAATTTCAGAAGATTCAAATGAAAATATCACAGAGATGGCGTCTTTTACAGAACAACAGTTAGCCTCATTTGGACTAGCAGGCGTCTTCGCTCCTCCTCCTTAGCATGATCATGAGCCTGAAGATGAAGATGAAGACAGGACTGATAGTGAGAGAGGGAGTGACAAAGAGTGATTCCCCTCAATTTTTCCCTTTTTGGTGCCTTGATGCCAAAGGGGGAGATATTGAGTCTAGTAATGTTTATTTGTAAGCATTAAGGTCTAGTGATCATGGATATGTGTTTTAAATTTCAAATTATTGTAATGTCTTTTGGGTGTGCCTATTTGGTCTAATATCAATGTGTGATGCTTATTTTGATATTACTGTGATGGTTGCTGCTATAATTGCTATACTTTTAAATTTGCACATCACATTATTTGATCACACACGCTGTATAGGCACCCCACCATAAAGAGTGCATATATGTGAGAAATTTTTATTGTTCATATGTCATTCTCATATATGCACACTTTATGAAAATCAATTTTTACTCTTAAATGTGAAATCTCAATTGGTTGTCATCGATCACCAAAAAAGGGGAGATTGAAAGTGCATCTAGGCATTCCCTTGTGGATTTTTGACGATTGATGACAAACAAATGAGATCCTAATGAATTAATTGAGATGAATGCAGGTCAACAAAGAATACATATTATGGTGCCCTCAAAAAGGTGAAAAATGAGGAGTGAAGAAAAGGAAAAGCCCAACTGATCAAGGAAGTGCAAAGTAGATATAAGTGTATAGGATGTGTGTGAGAGACACATCCCAAGAGCTTAGATCTATGCGCAGAGGGTAATGGCTAAAATCAATCTAAGTAATTCACTGAGCACCTTACAAGTCAATTCACTAGCAGACTAGTCTGTTCATCTTTTTGTTCTCACCTGGACAAGTTCGGACACTAAGCGGACAAGTCTGTTCAACATTTGATGTTTCACTCAGACAAGTTGGAAAGACACAATTCACCTTGCACCAGACAAGTTTGGACTCTAACCGGAAAAGTCCAGACACTAAACGGACAAGTCCAATCAACTTTCTAATATTTCACTCGGACAAGTTGGAAAAACACAGTTCACCTTGCGTCGGACAAGTACGATATTGCGGACTAGTCCGGTCAACTTTTTGTAATCACTACGAACTAGTCTGATGAACTCTCCGTGCCAATACGGACAAGTCCGGTACACCTCACACAAATTATGATTTTTAGTGTGCTGCAAATTCAACGAAAATTTTACACAGCATACCAGACAATTTCGGTCACCAGAGCGGACCAGTCCGACCGTCGCGATCCCGAACGGTAATATTTTTAGAAACATTGTAAATAGGTGATCCACGACCCCACACATATAACAACCGTACACAATTGTCAAAAACATAAACCCTAGCGCTGCCACTCGTCCCAAGAGCACAAAAACACATCTCCCCACACATCTAAAGCCATCAAAAGTTAACTCTTTTGGGTATTCAGATTTTGGATAGGGAGATCGTCGTCTACGCATCGTTGAGATCTTGGGGTTTGATCTCTTATACACTCGTGCATTATTGTAATCTTTTTGAGTGTTTAGATCATCTTTTCTCACTGTAATTTTGTGGGAGCCCTCAGTGTGTGAGGATGCCCGACCAACTTGGTGATGACCCCGTGATAGTGGAACTCAAGTCGGCCTTGTGTCGTGACTTTACAAGAGAAAAGGGTTTGAAGAGACCTGGCTCTATGTGAGCTTCCTCAACGAGGAGGTAGATCTCCTGGTGAGATCAAACCTCGGTAAAAATCCTTATCTCGCGTGTTCCATTCTTTTACTTTTGCGATTACCAACATCTAGGGTATAAAGTAGATCAATCTTGTAATTCGTGTTAACTTCATGTTTCACGTAAAACTCACATATCCTAATTGTTCACTAAGTTGCTAGGATAGTTGTTTACATTCCGCTGCTATATCGTTTCAAAATCTGTATACACACAATCTATTCATAGCACATCAAGCACACTGAACTAGTACGTATAACACACCGGACAAGTCTAGTCCATCTTGTATTTGACATTTTCATAACTGTTGCAGGAAAAGTTTTTCAATGCCTATTCAGCCCCCCCCCCCCCCCAAGCAACATTCAGAATTCACAAGGATTGGACATAACACTTGGAATGGATTGGCTAAGGAAGCATAATGGGGTGATCCGGTGTGCCACACGGACAGTGCAATTGACAAATGACGAAGGAGTCAGTATAGAATTCAAGGCAGTTCAGCCAAGAACCGAGAAGGCAATGATAAATCATGTAGAAGGTGTGAATTTTGAGGAAGTTTCGATTGTTCATGAGTACCCAGGGGTGTTTCCTAAGGAATTGCCAGGTATGCCACCTGATCGTGACATTGAGTTCATCATTGATTTAATACTTGTAACTGCACCTATAGCTAAAAGGCCATATAGGATGCCTCCTAAGGAATTAGCAGAGCTCAAGAAGCAAATTCAAGAGCAGCTAGAAAAGGGTTTTATACGCCCGAGTGCATCACCATGGGGAGCCCCGGTGCTCTTCGTAGATAAGAAGGATGGATCTCAAATGATGTGTGATGATTACCGGTCTCTCAACGAGGTGACGATCAAGAATAAGTACTCACTACCCCGCATAGCAGATTTGTTTCACCAAGTGAAGGCAGCACAAATATTCTCTAAGATCGATCTTCGATCAGGATATTTCCAGATGAAGATTAGATCGTCGGACATACCCAAAACAACTTTTTGGACAAAGTATGGATCCTATGAGTACATCGTTATGTCATTTGCATTGACTAATGCACCTATGTACTTTATGTATCTCATGAATAAGGTCTTCATGGAGTATCTGGATAAGTTCGTTGTAGTGTTCATCGATGATATTATGGTATAATCAAAAAGCAAAGAAGAACATGAAGAGCATTTAGGGCTGACATTGTAGAAAATGCGAGAGCACCAGTTGTATGCCAGGTTCAATAAGTGTGAATTTTGGTCAAGAGAGATCTCATTCCTAGGCCATGCCATCTCTATAGGAGGAGTATCTGTCGATCCAGGAAAGGTAAATGACGTGTTGAAGTGGAACCCACCGCAGAATGTGAAGGATATTCGAAGCATCTTGGGAATGGCTGGATATTATCGCCATTTTATCAAGTACTTCTCCAAGATAGCAAAGCCCATGACTGAACTACTAATAAAGGAGAAATCATTCAAGTGGACTCAATCTTGTCAAGATAGCTTCGAGGAGTTAAAGAAGAGGTTGACAACTGCACCAATGTTGGTATCGCCAGATGTGAGCAAGAGCCTTGAATTCTATTGTGATGCTTCAAGACAAGGGCTTGGATGTGTGCTTATCCAAGAAGGTCGAGTAGTAGCTTATGCATCCAAGCAATTGAAGAAGCATGAACGGAATTATCCTAAGCATGAACTTGAACATGCAGCTTTAGTACATGCATTGAAGATTTGGAGGCACTACATTCTTGGTCATAGATGTGAGATTTACACGGATCACAAGAGTCTCAAGTACATATTGACACAAACAGATCCAAAGTTGAGGCAACGACGATGGTTGGAAATCATTAAGGATTGTGATGTGGGAATCAACTATCACCCAGGAAAGGCTAATGTAGTGGCCGATGCCTTGAGCTGAAAGGGAGCAAGACACCAACTCACTATTAGGGAGTTGCCATCTGAGCTATGTAAAGAGTTTGAGCGATTACACCTTGGGTTTGTAAATGAAATAGGAGTAATGGAAGTAAACCCGACATTGGAGCAAGAAATTTGGGAAGGCCAAACAAAAGATGAGGAAATCCAAGAAATCAAGGGAAGGATCCAAGAAGAGAGAGAATTCAGATTTGACAAAGATGAACATGGTACTCTATGGCTTGGAAAAAGAATTGTTGTGTCTAGTGTTAAGCATATTCGCGAGGCGATATTGAAGGAGGCACAAGACTCGCCTTATTCAATTCATTCAGGTTGTACCAAAATGTACAAGGATCTGAAAACGTGCTATTGGTGGAATGGAATGAAGGAGGACATAGCTGAATACGTTGCGTTGTGTGATGTATGCCAACAAGTCAAGGCTGAACATCAAAGGCCAGCTGGACTATTACAACCATTAAAGATTTCAGAATGGAAGTAGGAAGAAGTTGGTACGGACTTCATAGATGGTTTACAGCGCACTCCGGTAGGTTATGACTCAATATGGATCATTGTGGATTGGTTGACCGAATCTGCACATTTTATTCCTGTCAAGACAACCTATAGCGGAGCAAAGTTGACAGAATTATATATGGGAAGAATAGAGTGTCTACGTGGAGTGCCTAAGAAAATAGTGTCAGACAGATGTTCTCAATTTACCTCTAGGTTTTGGCAGAAACTGCACGAGACTATGGGAACTCAGATGAATTTTAGTTCTGCATACCATCCTCAAGTGGATGGACAGGCCGAGAGGACAAATCTGATATTGGAAGACATCCTAATGGTGTGTGCTCTAAAGTATGGAGAAAGTTAGGACAAAAGTATGCCATATGCTGAATTCTCCTACAACAACAATTATCAAGCAAGTTTGAAGATGTCACCATATGAAGCATTGTACGGGAGGAGATGTAGAACACCCTTGTTTTGGAATGAAATAGGAAAAACTCAAGTATTTGGACTAGATGTGATACAGGATGCCAAAAAGCATGTTTGGGCAATTCGTGAGAACTTAAAGGATGCTCAATCGCGACCAAAGTGTTATGCGGATAATAGGCGAAGAGACTTAGCTTTTAAAGTGGGAGACTTCATATATCTCAAAGTGTCACATACGCAAGGTGATAAGCGATTTAATGTTAAAGGTAAGTTGGCACCTCGCTATATCGGACCATTCAAGATTTTGGACAAACGTGGAGAAGTGGCATATAAGTTGGAGATGCCAGCACAACTTTCCGAGGTTCGTGATGTATTTCATGTTTCTCAGCTCAAGAAGTGCTTAAGGGTACCGAAAGAGCAAGTACCATTGGATGAATTGGAGTTTGAGGAAGATTTGACCTATGGCGAGAACCCTACCAAAATCTTGTAAACAAAGGAGGGAGTCACGAGAAACAAAGTGATTCGATGGGGCAAAGTGCAATGGAAGCATCATACAGAATCAGAAGCAACTTGGGAGTGAAAAGATGATCTAAGAAAGAATGTCTCTATCTCTTTCCTTCTACGTCAAATCTCGAGAGCGAGATTCATTTTGAGGGGGGTAGGTTTGTAACACCCTCATTTTCATCCATCATGCATTGCATCCATCCTCATACATGTTTAACATAAAGCAACACAAAAAGAAACAAGAATTAAAATAAATTAGAAGCAAAATTACAATTAAAATCGGTATGGGGACGGACTTGTCCGGACCTAAGCCTCAGACTAGTCTGGTATACCCTTATGTTCCATCTAAAATCAGTTTCTTCAAAGCAACGGACTTGTCCGGTAATTCCTACGGACTAGTCCGATTTTCGCTACTGATGTTGACCGGACTTGTCCTAATATTTATGGATTAACCCAGTTTTGAAACTGTTGTTCCCCGAACTTGTCTAGATCTATACCGAACTTGTCTGAAATCTGTTTATGCACTCGAACGGACTTGTCTGGCCTCACTACTAGTCCGTTATTTAGGGTTTCGACTCGGATTCTATGTTTCCTCTACGATGAGTTATTGGGTAATTACCTTAATTGGGCCCAAGAACATCGTGCCCCACCCCTGAGGAGCCCAAGTGGGACCCAACCAAGGCCCCTACTCACCTCCACTAAATTCTACTTGGAATCCACCCCAAAACCCACCACCTCTCCTCCTATATAAACACCCCAATACCCCTTTTCACCCTGCCATTTTGAGAAAAACCCTCGCTGTTGTGATCTCGTCGTGAGCCGCCATCAAGAGGATTTCACCGCAAGGAGAAAGGGGGAGCAAAAAGGAGAAGGAGGAGAAGAGGAAGGATCAAGCAAGATCGTTATTGATGTTGCGATCTTCATCGACTCTTCGACACCAACGTTCCTCATTGTCAATTCATTGTCAATTCTTCACCCACAACCCTAGACATCAATACTCAAGTGTTGCACCCAATCCTCGACCTTTGAATCATTGGATTCACGGTATACACCCTGGATCCAACTTTCCATGTGAATTTTGATTCCATCTTTGTTGGAAACCGTACTCTTGTTGTGGAGTTCACAAAACCATGGACAGAGCAGACTTGTCTGGTCCAGAGCGAACTAGTCCGGTCCAGAGCGGACATGTCTGACCAAATGTGCAGACTAGCTTGGCCCCTGAATTCTGAAATTCCTAAAACTAATCCAGTTTTCTCCAAAATGATTCAAAACTTGTTCAAACATGTAAAGCTCAATTGTAACTAGTTAGTAAGCAATAATAGCATGTATTACATCATAATTGCATCATTCATGCATATCATAACATATTGAGTACTATATGAGCATTTATTGATTGTAATGTTTGTTTCACATGTTTGTCGCGTTGAATAGGAGGTAACACTCTAGAAGGTGCTTACGAGAACCTTCAGCACCAGAACTTCAAAGCCCTCGATCCAAACTAGCCACCGAAGCAAGGCAAGTGTCCTTGATCATTTTTATCCTATTTTCAAATGTGTTTGTTCGCAAAACTGCATGCTTGTGTCAAATTGATGGGAAAACCATGATAGGTGTTTACAATACTTGTATACCCGTCCTTGTCGCTCGAGATACAATGTAGAGAGTCGGGAAGGGTATTTTCCAGTTTTGCTTCGCTTTACTTAATTGGGATTGGGAATAACCATATGACTTAATTATGAACTATTAAACATATGAATGATGCGAATTGATAATAATTACCCTTTAGCAACATGGAACCTAGGGATCTAAGCATGTTGGTTTTGTGGAGTGGGTTGGAATGATTTGGTAGAATTGCTTACTTTGGATCTAAGGACCGGTTCATGGAGCGACCACCCAGGATTTATAGTGCCACCACAAGGCTTAGTATGGGTACGGCTTATCTGATTAATTAGGTGTATTGCCAGCATTGTTCGGATCATATGGAAAGCTCGGGGAATGGGAGTCGGTTGGGTTTGCAATAGTGGCGGGACTGCCCTGGGATCCAAACGGCACAAGAGGGGGCCCTTGGATGGATGTGCTCAGTTGGAGACATCACCTCTGGTGAAACCTTAGTGGGTATGAATATGCTAGTAATCCCTTTGTAAATCCTATTTTGTGATCTCTTGACCATACACCTAAGGAAGTGTAATTGGCATAAGGGAGGTTTTCTTTAGTCGCTGACGGGTGACGAAATCACAAACTTGTGGGTAAAGTGGTACAACCTCTGCATAGTCTTAAAAACTACCATGATAGTAATGCTCCCGGTTATGAGCAACCAGGACCCTCAGATGATTAGAGTTATGAATCTGAATATGGGATAATGGTTGAAATTGGAATGGAACTTGGGATTGGAATATGGGTTTGGTGGTAATGATTCAATTGGACAGTAATAAGTTTAATATGGATGAATCTGAAATATTATGGATGATTATAGTTATTTATGCTGAATTGATTGTATTGGACACAGAATTATTGGTATTTGGGTTATTATGGGATTGACCTCACTTAATGATCACAATACCGCATTTCAAATGTTTTGAATGTACTTTTGTGCTACTAGACATTTATTACCGTCCTTGTTTAAGCTCAATGTCATACTTTCCCACACTTGTTGAGTACGACATGTGCTCCCCTTGCTATTCCCCCAACAAATTCAGTAACGGGCGACAATGTGGAGTATCCAGGGGACTATGAGGAGTTCTAGGCATGCGTGTTACTGTCAAGCTTGCTTGTGTAGTTGGAGCCAATTATTGTTTAGTTTTCTACTGCAATGTTATTAGAGCTTTTATTCAAGACTATTTGGATATTGTAATAAGGTACTATTATTAGTGTTACTATTTGAAACATGGTTATAATCTGAATATCGTTTGTGATGCACTTTTTTATGTGTGTTAAACATCCTGGACACACATATGCGTCACACATGGTTCAATTCTCAGAACCGAGTGTCACAATTGGTGCCAGGACCAGATCGGCTGACTAGGGGGGGGGGGGGGGTCAATCGACTCTTTGCTGGTGCCAAACACGGTCAACTTCCACGTGTCGACTCCCGATGGTGAGCTAATAGCAATGGAGACTTATTCATGCGCTTTTGGGCGCGAGAACCACCTCTACTCCGTGTATAGGTAGGGGGGAGGCCTCACTTCACTTCACACACCACTCAAGCATTCTCTCTTTATACACTAGTTCTCCTAGTTCCTTAGTGGAGGTTAGGCTGTAGATAGGAGCCTCTAGTCCCAAGTCCAAATTCGGAAAGGTATGGCTCATGTATCTTTTCTTTATTTTGTGACTTTATGCTTTATGATAATAATACTAGTCTTTATTTATTCATATACTTGGGCAAAGCATTTCTTGTTTGATTGTGGAGTCCATATGTTTGTAAGGTGTAGATGTTATTATGGTCTAGTCATAATTACTAGTCATGAAAAAAACTACAAAATCTATAAGATTACTAATGTACTAAGAACCTTCAGCATGTAAAAGAAATCACAAAGTCATATAAGTATGAAAAACTTATGCTCATATTATCTTTTAATTTCAGATTCACACATAGACTTCCGAAGTTGCAAAAATCCCCCTCAATTTAAGCCATGAGAATGCATAACCCCAATCTCACAATGAATAAAACAAAAACGAGTGAAATTCAAAGGTTATGTGAAAATGTCAGTCAATTGTTGTTCGGTATCAACATGGTGAAGCAATGTGTTCCCTTTTTCTACATTATCACGAAGAACGTGATACCTAATGTCAAATGTGCTTTATTTTAGAATGTTGAACGGGGTTTTTAGCAATGCAAATGGCACTAGTGTATCACAAAATAGTGGAACACTATCTATATCAACCCCGTGGTCCTTAATTGTTTGAACAATCCAGAGAAAATTTGTGAGCAAGCGCTAGCAGCAGCCGCATTTTCAGATTCAACTGTGGATTGTGCAATGGAAATTTGTTTTCTAGAGGTCCAAGCAACAAGTGAGTTACCAAAAAAATGACAGGCGCCCAAAGTACTTTTCCTATCAATCATACAACCCCAAAATTAGCATCAAAGAAAGCTTTCAAAGTAATGATTCAGGAAGAAGAAAGAAAAATGTCAAATTCTTGAGTTCCATGTAAGTACCTGAGAATCTTTTTGATGGCTTGACGATGTGAAGCCCGTGGGGAAGCTTGAAATCATGCACAAAGACATACACTAAATTGTATGTCTGGTCTTGATGTTGCAAGGTACAAAAGTGACCCGATCATAATTCGATATTCTTTTTAATCAACGGGTTCACCATCTTCATCAAGTTCAAGTGTTGTTGTTCCCATTGGTATCCAAATAGGCTTGCTATTATCCACGTTGGAATGCTGAGGAGATCCCTTGTATACTTCGTTTGATGCACAAATGTTCCTTCCTTGGTTTGTTTGATATGCAGCCCCAAAAAGTATATGAGTTCTCCCATCATACTTATCTGAAATTCTGAACAATTGGACAAAAGATCAAGACAAGCACAACCAAAGATAATATCATCCAAATACACTTGAACGAATAGTGAGTTATTGTCATCCTTAAGCACAAAAGAGTTGTATCATCCTTTCCCATGGAAAACCCCTTTTCAAGTAAGAATGTTTTTAACCTATCATATCATGCTCTAGGGGCTTGTTTGAGATCATACAAATCCTTGGAAAGTTTGTAAACATAATTAGGAATATTTTGGTTTTCAAAACTTGGAGGTTGCTTAACATAAACCTCTACATCTATGTAGCCGTTAAGAAAAGCACTTTTCATATCCATTTAATTGTGAGACCTATGTGTGCTAAATACATTTGCAATTTAAATAAACTTGGAGGTTTACACGCAATGTTTTGAATATACTTGAGAAACACACTTTGCACTGTTCGAACTTTGCAAAGTTTTGAATATACATGAGAAACACACATTGTCCAAACTTTTATTGTACAATGCATAGCGGCTGTTTTGGACTGTTCGATCTTTCTATGTGCTGAAATAATCGTGTGGCTGCTATGTTTTTCATTTGTAATGTTTCAAACTTGATTTACAATTATGGGAAGATTTGCTTAGTATTCTTTTACTATATTTATTTATGTGTTTTGGCTGATCATGGTGGACATTATCTTGCTATGTTTGCAACATGCTTATGTGAGGTGCTCACATAAGGTGTTGTGGTTATCGAACTAATATGAGTCAAGTCGAGAACTTGTGCTCGGAAGAATTGGTTGTTTATTCATGTGCAGGTGTTTCTAGAGATCAAGACATGGCTGGTGACGGGATTTATTGAACTATTCTTAGGGAGAAGATGAAGTTCAACACAAGTTTTGGAGGAATTGTGGTTGAGTTGATCGGGAGGTCACGCAGCATGTTTGGGTCAATAACAATGCATATGAAGGTATCATTGACGTTGTTGGAAAGAGTTTGCACATATGCAAGGAGTGCATGGATGTGGCAACATGGTTCCAAGGCATGATGAAGAGAAGTGGATGTAAAGAATTGGTCGGAAAGGTCCAACCGGCTGGATTATGCCTCATTCTGCAGCTGGGGTGGTTATGGTTCGTTTATAGAAAGTTTTGAGTTTGTTTTGGTTAGATTTTGTGTGGGTCACGAAGATTAGTTGTTTTAGGTATTTTAGGACGTTCCTAAGGTTTTTGGAATTCTGCGTATGAAAGATTCTTGAGCAGTTATAGAAAGTTTCGGTTGAAACTGAATCGGATTAGAGTCCTAGTTTGGATTGGGTTGGCCTTAGGGCTAGTTATGAAAGCAAGGGAGGGCAGAGCTCATAATGAGATGACTTTTGGCTGTTAGTCTTATGTTCTATTGAATAAATATTGTAGTTTTAGAGGAGCTTTTGTGCCTTGTTTGTCCGACATGTTTTAGACAAGTTTTTCTCGTCGAGTTTCTGCACATCACTACTTTGCTTTAGTGTTTTTATCATATCTCGAGTTTTACAGATCCTATTGACGTGATTCTTTTTAGGTTGTCTTCACAACTTGACTATCTATCATCTGTGAAAATTTCAAGGTCATTCGATTTGTGGTTTCTGATCTACACGGGTTTTTTTGCAGTGTTGCAGATGTAGTTTTTTACTCGGGTGGAATAGATTCACCCTTGTCCCATCTATCGATCATAACTTGAGTTTTTCTCAACGATTTTTTGTGATTCGTGTTGTGACATCTTCATGACTTGATTCTTCACAATCTATACTTGTTTTGTCATGATTGATCACGTTTAGAATAGTCACACACATATTTTCTTATGAGATTGGTTTTTTTGTCGAGGGGTTCTTGTTGCTTTCGCTGAAAAAGTTTTAATCTACCATTCACCCACCTGATAGCTTTTCACGTACTCTTCGATCATACATTAAATAATTTGGAACCTTTAGATGCAGCAAATGCTAATAAAATTCTTATGGTTTTTAATATAATAACAGGAGCAAAAGTTTCATCAAAATCTAGACCTTCAACTTGTGTGAAACCTTGAGCAACCAACCTAGCCTTATTTCTAACCACGACCCCGTCCTCACTTTGTTGTTTCTAAACACCCATTTAGATCCTATTAATATGTGACCATTTTGTGGAGGAACAAATTTACAAACACTATTTCTTTCAAAAATTTCTAACTCTTCTTGCTTGGCAATGATCCAAGATTCATTAGTGAGTGTGTGTGATATATAATTGGGTTCAAAAGAAGCAACAAAAGCAGAATGAGCGTGGGAGTTTGGATAGAAAAACCTGGACCGTGTGACCCATTTGTGCAATCTTCCAATAATTTGTTGAGGACGCGAGGTGGAGTAGACACTTCACAGGCCTCTTCGTATTCATGTTTATCACTTACTGATGAGCTTGTGACTTGAGGATGATATGGATCAGCAGTAGTAGTCGTTGGTGTTGGTTGCAAGACAAAATCAGGAATAGGAACAACGTCATTAGCTTGTGAATTTTCGGGCAGCAGCACCACTTCTTCCCTCATTTTCAATGAAAATATTTTCCCCTGCGAATATGCTTCTTGACCTGCAATGTTAAGAGCTAGGACCAAAGCTACCTTCATCAAAAAACCTCACAAGTCTCCACAATTTTGTTACTGTCAAGTAAAAGCACGTGGTAGCCTGTAGTATGAGATAGATAACCAAGAAATATGTCATCAATAGATCTAGATTAAAATTTGTCAATATTACCATGTTTCTTAATAAAGCATTTGCATCCAAAGACTCTAAAGTGTGTCACACTAGGCCTATATCCAAATTGAAGCTCATATGGTGTTATTCAAAACTTAGCTCGCAAGAAAACTTGATTTGAGACATAACAAGCTGTTACAATTGCATCTGCCCAAAACTTCCTAGGAGTTTGATATTCATCAAGCATATTCCTATCCATCTCAACTAAGGTCATGTTCTTTCTTTCTACAACACCTTTTTTTAGGTAAATATGGTGAAGAAATTGATGATCTATTTTTCACACAAAAGTGAAGTAATGATTGGTTTGAAATTCGGTTTCATTATCACTTAAAATCGCTTTTAAGGATCCTGGGTGGTCAAGTGAAAGATGCCATAAACTTCTAACGTGACTATAAGCTTCATTCTAGGTGCCATAAAGTAAACTCAAGAGTGTCTAGAATACTCATCAACAATAACAAGCACATACCATTCAACTCTAAAAGACTCAACTCGCGGGGGACCTACGGTGTCAAGGTGTAAAAGTTGTGTTGGTGTTGTTTTCATGGTCATTGTGAGTGGAATATGTGAATCTACAACCATCTCAGCATGTCTACAAGAAGAGCACACAATTTCTCTATCCCCTTTAAGCTTAGGCAGCCCATGTAGGCGATAAGAGCACTAACACGTTTTAGGCGATCAAAGCCTACATAACCAAGTCCACGATGACAAGAATATGAGTCATTTGATTCATTTGCAACTAAACATCTATGCTTAGAAGTTGACATATCAAAATCAACTTAAAAACTCTTCCAAACCGAGACTTTTTAAACCTTATCCCACCTCAACCTTGAATCAATTCTTAGTGAAACTAACTTCTGGATTTTCATCTAGCAATTATTAAATAGAAAACAAGTTGTATTTCAAATTCTTAACAAGTGCCACATACTTCAAAGTGTAGTGATTATTAACTCTAACTGAACCCTTAGCAACAATAGGAGTTGGAGAATTGTTGGCAAAAGTAACATTTTACACGTGACACAAAAGAGAGGATGGAGAACCATTCTTTGAAACCTGTCATGTGGTGTGAGCAACCTGAATCCACAAGCCAAATGTTCTCCTTCCTCAAGAGTGTAATCTACATAGAAGCACAATACGTCGATGACTCAATATTGGGGTTAGTCAAAAGGCATTTAGAAATCCATTAGTGAGTCATATGACATCCAGCAAGATTAACACGCAAATTTGGGAAATTACAATAGGTTTATGAGCCAAAGTTTAAGAGTTTTTGCATATTTTCCATATTTTTATCATCCAGTGCATCAAATTTTTTGTTCTTTTCAGTTTCAAGTTCAAGTTTATCAAGAGTGGGGGTGTGCCTGCTTCTTATGAAGGACAATTTTTCATATATTAGTTCACATGAGGAACAAGAATCATCACTACAAATCAAGGATTCTAGCCGAATAATTTCCGATTCTAGTGATTCAATTTCAATAGCATTGTTCTAAGTTTTTTGTCCTTTTTCTTAAGTACATTATTGGAACGAGAAATAGCATCACATATTTCTTCACAAGTGGGACATACCTCATGACTGTCGTTGTTAAATTCGGCTTCCTCCATTCTTGAACTTGAGTTGCTCGCCATGAAACACGTATTTGTCAAAGTGTCTTCATCTTCATCACTTTGCGGTGTCTACATCTTTCGATCTGAAATCTTCGAGTGTTGAGATAAAGCTATGTATTAGTTGGTGACTTCTAAAAGTCTTCTTCTTTTTGTTGTTGGCAAAGGAGGACTTGAACTTTGTTTGCTTTTTATCACAGGGACGAGAACCTGAAAGATTAGAGAAATCTCAACGAAAATGTCCAGGCTCACCACATTCAAAGGATCGTTGAGAACCACCACTTTTTGTCCTTTGAGTTATCACATTTTGCAATGTTTTTGAGAACCAGGTAGAGAGAAGTCCTAGCTCCTCCTTTGGATACTCTTCAATCTGTTCAAGGGTTAGAGATGACAGCAAAGCAAGTGTACCACGTGATGAAGATTTGCTAGAACTAGGCATGTCACATTGTGAAACAAATGCAAGCCACTTGTTGGAGTTTTTACGTAAGGTAATGTTGAGTTCATGAGTTTTTAACATGGAATATAGCAAATCTAAAGTAAGTGTACTTATGACAGTGGATTCACGAATAGATGTAACTTTCATCGCCCAAATGGACGTGTCTAATGCACTTAATAATTGCCTAGCATTTTTAACATCTGAAAAAATAACATTGACACTATGCAGGTTGTTGAGAATTTTATTAAAGAGAGGAAAGAAGTCATTGATTGACTCATCGGGTTGCATCTCAAAATGCATGTACTCTTTCTTGAACATATTTTGGCGTAACTCTTCGATTGTGTTGGATCCTTCATGATAGTCACATAGTGCTTTTCACACATCATATGCAGATCAGAGGTGTGCACTAAGATTGAAGTCGCTTTGAGTCAATCTTTGAATAGTCAAGTTGCGCGCCTTGTTATTGTTGTCGACGTCCTTCATGTTAGCTGCATTGACTTCCTTGCTTGGCGGCAAGATGTAGACTTTGTATAACTTCTCCAGATGGCGAGCCTTGAGCTTGTATGTACGCCTCCATACGAGCCTTCAAAACCTGAGTATCAATGCCATCGAACACACAAGGTTTTCCGAAGTATTTTCCCATGATGATTAGCAAAAACACATGCAAATCACAAAGATTTGAGTGGCGTGGCTCTGATATCAATTGTAGGATCAAAGAGCATGTGAAAAGATAGCAGATGGGGGCGAATGGTAAATTTCAAAATCTTCATGTGCAAGCTACAAAAAAAACCCTCAGTGGAAAATCAATCTAATAAAGAAAGCAGTGTGTGCAACTGATATAAATATGTTTAACCATGAAAAATCTAGTATAGATTGTAGAGAATCATGTTGCAAAAACACCACAATGAGAATCACGTGAAATCATCTAGTAAAACTTAAGTTATGCCCAAAACCCTAAGGAAAGGTCAATCTATCCTCGCAGAAAAAAACAGATCTGTTACAGTGCAAAGAAACCCGTGTACTATCAGAATAGTAATACCAATAACCGTGAAATTTTCACAGATGATAGAGTAAAGACAACACAAAAAGATTAACAACAATTGGATTAGTAAAACTCAAGTTATAATAAAAACATCATAGCAACATTGGGCTGCACAGAAACTCAACAAGAAAAACTTGCCAAAACAAGTCGGACGAACAAGGCACAAAATCTCCTCTAAACTATGGAGTTTATAATGAAACACAAGTGGAACAGCCACAAGTAGTGCTCTCCATGAGCCCTCACCCCCTTGCTTATATAACCATCCCTAAGATAACTCAAATCCAACTAATACTTCTTACTTCTACTTGGATGCAACCGAAACTTTTCATAACTGCTCAAGGCTCTTCCATACACAGATAAAAGCAATCTTGAGACTTCCAAACACTATAGGAACATCCCACACATTTATAAAACAACCTAACTTAGTTCCCAATAAGAAATCTAACCAAAACAAACTCGAAACTTTCTATAAGCAAAACATAACCGCCTCAGTCGTAGCCTCAGTGCGTAATCCAACCAGTTAAATCTTTTCGGCCATATCTACACATCCATAACTCTTATTCGCACCTTGGAACAATGTTACCACGTCTATGCACCCCTTACACACGTGCAAACACTTTCCAAAACATCTACGATACCTTAATATGCATTGTTCTTGACTCAAACATGTTGCGTGATCTTGAATGTGGCCTAGAGGGGGTGAATAGGCGTTGAAACTTTTTCCTGCAACACTTAACAAAATTGTCAAATACAAGAGGGTTGGACTAGTCCGGTGTAGGGTATGGACTACTCTAGTGTGCTTGTTATATCTATGAAAATATTAAATGTTTTATGTGATTTTCTCGAACGTTACAGCAGCGAAATGTAATAAACTATCCTAACAACTATAGCAGGTGTTTAGAATGAGTATTTTGCACGTGGAATACAAAATTAATACAAGTTGCAAATTTGATAAAGCCTATGCCCTAGATAGTGATGATTGCAAAAATAAAGATCTAGAACACACGAGACAAAGGATTTTTACCGAGGTTTGATCCCACAAAAGAGATCTACATCCTAGTTGACGAGCTCACACAGAGTCGGGTCTCAACCCCTCTTTACCTCTTCGAGTCACCACAAAGGCCGACTTGAGTTCCACTATCACAGGGTAATCACCAAGTCGATGGGGTAACCTCACATGCTAAGGGCTCCCACAAGATTACAGTGAGAAATCAAATCAAATACACTCAAAAATGTACAATAGATGCGACAGTGTATGACAGATCAAACCTCAAGAGCCAAACAATACGTAGGTGGTGATCTCCCTTTCCCAAATCTTGATTCCCAAAAGATTTAACCTTTTAGGGCTTTATATGTGCGGGGAGAAGTGTTTGTGTGCTCTTGGGACGTGTGATAGCACTAGGATTTTTAGTTAGAGTTTGTGGAGTCTTGGATCACCAATTTATAGATAATCTGAAAAAGTTATTGTTAGGGATCCTGACGGTCGGACTAGTCCGCTCAGGGGACCGGACAAGTCTGGTGTGTTATGTGATATGTGCGTGAATTGTGCAGCACAACTGAAACCCTAATTGTTGTTAGTGATCTGGACTAGTCCGCACGGGAACAGAAAGTTAACCAGACGAGTCCGTGGTGAATCCAGTAACTAAATTGGACTAGTCCACGATTAAACGGACTTGTCCGATGCAAGGTAAGATGTCTGTTATGTTGACGGACTAGTCCACATTTTGGGACTTGTCGGCGCAAAACATCAAATAGTTAACCGGACTGGTCCGACTCCAAATCGGGACTAGTCCGTGTGGAAACAGAGAGTGAACCGGACTAGTCTGGTTTAATTCAAGACTTGTCCATGCGAGAACAGAAAGTATATCGAACTAGTTCGCTTTTGACCGGACTTGTCTGATTCTTTAGTGAGTTGCTTAAATGTTAATTTTAGACCTTACTATCTACGCAAAGTCATGAGATCTTGGGATGTGTCTCTCACTTACATCCTATACATTAACAGGTACTTTGCGCTTCCATTCTTAACTTGGGCTCTTCCCTTCTCATTCCTCATTTTTCACTTTTTGTGCACCATTAGTTTTATTCTCTATATACCTGCTTTCATCTCAATAAATTTCATTAGAATCTCATTTGTTTTTCATCTATCGTCCAAAACCCACAGGGGTATGCCTAGATGCACTTTCAGTCTCCCCCTTTTTGGTGATTGATGACAACCATTTGAGATTTCACAATTAAGAGTAAAAATTGATTTTCATAAAGTGTGCATATATGAGAATAACATATGAACAGGAAATATTTCTCACATATATGCACTCTTTATGGTGTGGTGCCTATAGAATGTGTGTGTGAGCAAGCATTTTGATGTGCATGATTGAAAATACCATAATTATAATGAACAGCCTTCATGAGAATATCATAATGAGCATCACAAATCCATATTAAACAAAATAGGCATCATCCAAATAAAAATTACAATAGTTTGAAACTTAAAACATAAAAGGTACATGTCCTTGATCACTAGTGCTTAAGGCTCATAAATAGACTACTAGTATCAATCTCCCCCCTTTGACATCAAGGCACCAAAAAGAGAAAAACTGAGGGAAGTTACTCTGCGTCACCCCCTCTCTCACTTTCAATCATGTCCTCGTCTTCACCTTCAGATTCATGTTCATGCTGAGGAGGAGGAGGAACAGAGACACCTCTAAGTCCAAAATAAGCCAATTCATGTTTGGTGAGAGGTGGAATCTCTGTGAAGTTCTCTACTGAGTCTTTGAAGTTTTGAGGAGATCCCACTTGTTCAATTTCCAATTTTTCACAGATAGCGTTTATATTTGCCTTCAGGTACCTTTTGGTGCCTCCTCCTAGCCAAGCTTTCCTTGTGTTGCTTCACTTCCACATTGCGACAGGATGTAAAGATGGAGGAGAGAATCTTCAAAACACCACTTGAGGAATCTTTGGAGGGTTGAGGAGCAGAGGTATCATGTGGAGCCCTTGTGCCTTCATTTGCTTTTTTTGATCTTTGTTCCCTTACAGGTTGTGACACCCGGTTCCGAAAAATGAACCAAGCATGACGCATATGTGTGCCCAGGACGCTCAACACACATACACAAGTGCATTCACAAAAGGATATACAGAAAATTACCACTGAACAAGATTAATTAGGCACTTTTATTACAGAATTCAGAATATCCTAAATTCACAGCTCTAGTGATTATTAACGATGAGACCACTATTACTGCAGCAGAAATAACTAAATATGAGCTAAACAAAATAAGAAAGCTAAGCAAATAGGGTAGCGCGGCTCCAAGCAACACCACATGCAAGCTGACGACAGCACACAGCCTATAACTCCTCATTAACGTCGTGATACTCCCAATCCTGACCTGCAACTGTTGGTGGGGGAATTGCAAGGGTGAGTATGTGTCGTACTCGATAAGTGTGGGAAAGTGTGACATGTAGCTGATTCAAATGACAAATATAATAAAGGCTAAATGGTAAAAAGTACATTAAAACATTTGAAGAGCAATATAGTATATGTATGTGAAGTAAACCCATCATAAACCATGTAGTTATCATAATACCAGTCCATATTTCATTACTGTCAACCATATACCAGATTTCTCATTACCAATAACCATATACATTGCCATAAACCATAATACCATCCCATAACCAGTACCAAACCATGCCAATACCAAGTTCCCTCTAATCATGTATGTCATCCAGGTGCTCTTAACCGGGAGCACGGCTATCATGATAGTTTTAATACTCTGCAGAGTGTGTACCACTTTACCCACATGTTTGTTATTTCATCACCCGTAAGTGACTAAATAACATCCCTTATGCCAATTACACTTCCTTAGGTGTATGGCCAAGAGATCACAAAATAGCCTTTACAAAGGGACTACTAGCATGTACGGACCCACTGAAGTATCACCGGTGGCGATGCATCCAACTGAGCACATCTTCAACCAAGGTCCCCCTCTTGTGCCCTTCGGATCCCAGGGAGTCCCGCCATAATTCCAAACCCAATCTGCCTCCCCTTCCCCGGTGCGCCAAATGATCCGCGCAGTACTAGCAATACCCTAATTAATCAACTACGCCGTGCCCATACTTGGCCTCGTGGTGGCACTGTAGTCCTGGCATATTCTCGCACGAACCAGTCCTTAGATCTAAAGCAAGCAACCACCATGTCTTCCAACCCATCCACATACCAGGCTTGCTTAGATCACCCATTACCATATCATATTAACCAGTTCATATTAACCATAATATCATTAATGCATAATTAAATGGTACAGTTGTTTTCCCTTCCCAATTAATTAAGCGAAGCAATGGTAAAAAGCCCTTACCGACTCTCTACCATGTATTCTAGGTGACAGGGGTGGTTAAACAATGCTAGTAAACTTCCTATCATAGGAATTCCCATCAAATTGACACAAGAATGCAGTTTTGAAAACAGAACATTTATTGTAAAAATAAGATCAATATGATCGAGGACACTTGCCTTGCTCTTGGGCTTGGTTTGGGTCAAAGTCTTCAAATTCCTAGTGCTGGAGGTCCTCCACAGCACCCTCTAGCGCAAATCTGTCTAACCCGCACAATAAACATACAATACAAGAATTACAATCAATAAGTGAACATATATTACTCAATATGTCATGACATACATGATTAATGGAAATGTGAAGAAAAACTAGTTAATGAGTTACTAATAATGTTCACTAATCATTTACAATGGTTATTATCAAGTTTACACAGGTTCATGTTGATATTACATCAAATTGGAGTTAATTCATTATTAAACGAATCTAGAGACTGGAAAAGTCCACTGTTGGCCGGACTAGTCCACCCTACGCAGAACCAGCGAATCAAGGTTTTCTAGATCGACATGAATTTTGAGAAATGGGGTTGAATTCAAATGAGAAAAAGGAAGTAGAAGGTATACCAGGTGTTTAGAACTCCAATGAATCAAGGGTTTTGGAGGCAACACTTGGATCTTGATGATCTAGGGTTGATGAAGAGAACTTGATGGTGAATTGTTGATGAAGAACACAAGGTTGATGGAGATCTTGGGCTCTTGATCTTCTTTCATTTCCTCCTCCTCTTCTTCTTGCTCTGGATCTCCATCTCCCCCTTGGTGGCATCTCCCACGAACTAGGGTTTGGGTGTGTTTTGAAGGTGGTAAAGAGATGTGAAAATCGGGTGTGGGGTCATTATATAGGGGTGGAGGGCTAGTGTTTCAATGGAGGTCGGTTTTAGAGAGGGTGGAGGCTGGTGTGGGGTCCAACATGGGCTCCAAAGTAGTTATACATGACATCCTTAGGCCCACTTAAGGTAAAACCCAAAAACTCATTGTGAAACAAAAGATCAACTCGGAATCGCAATCACCAGACAAGTCCGCGCTAGGCTGGACTAGTCCAATATTGAACAGAGACGAACTGACAAGTCTGGCCAAAATAAGACAAGTACGATGTTAGTTAGAGAGCAAAACGGACAAGTCCAGGGACTTAGAAAAATTTTCAAGGTTGGGGTGACCGGACTAGTCCGCAATGGACCGGACAAGTCCAAAAATGGTACAGAGAGAAAAACAGACTAGTCCGCAGTAAAAACGGACATGTCCGAGGGAGGTTAGAGAGAAATCGGACTAGTCCGCGCTTCTCAGAACTTTTGAGTGCGGTTTTTCTTTAAATTCATTTTAAACTCATTCCTTTTTATGTGGATTAATGTTAAACATGTATATGAACTTATGCAATGCATGATGCATGAAAATGAGGGTGTTACACAGGTGAAGAAGGTGCATTGGGAACACTATTGGATGTGGGCTTCTGGGGCTCAAGACCGGCATGTTCAACATCCTTGACAAACTCAAGGCTGGTTACCTTCTCAATGATATACATTATGTATGGTGCATAGCCACACAACCTGTTGGGAGTGATTAGGATGTTCACTATATCATTGTAGATATACTCAAACACATTGAAGGTATGTCTCTTGCTTATCACTTTCATCAAGGACCTTAATTATCCTTGAACTATCCCTTCATCTCCATCCTTTGGAGCAATGGTCTTCCTCATAATTCTGTTCTGGACCACAAAGAAAGTCTTCATCTACTTTGTGGTAGGTCGCTTGTATGGCATTCTTGTGTCATAGAGGAATGTGAGCTCATCCCTCTCTAAAGCCTTCAAGTTGTGAATTACAATTTCATTGTCCAAAGTATCTCCAAGAGGGAGTATCTTGGCAAACTCTTCATATGTGACACTGTATTTGGATCCATGTGTCATACAAGTGATTCCTTCTTCGTCATCACCTGAGAAGTAGAGGGTGGAGTAGAATTGGGTGATAACTATATTGTTCCAATTGGATTGGAAGGATAGGAGATCCTTCAGACCATGTTTGTCCAAAGCCACCAAGACTACATGATAAGCCTGGTAGTTCTTGGATTGCATATATGCCACATCCACCCATTGGCTCACAACAACTGGATTTCTCATCTTTCTATACACATTTTCATAGTAGTCTGCATGGAAGTGACTCCAGAATCTTGGATCAGTTGATTGCCTTGGCTTCTCATAGACATTGATCTTCCTAAATTTATCTGCCAAGTCGTTGCATTTGCCTAAGAAACCGTCTTCATAGGGATGCCTATTTCGCTGCAAAGATGACTTTATCTTTAGTGGGCCAATGGGTCCACTTGCAAGTCCCTTGCCCTTGCTGGTGCTTCTTCTTGGTGCCATTGAGCTAGCACTGGCACCATTCTATGCCTTCTTCACTACCAATTTCATCTTTCTTGGTAGCATAGAGTCAAGAGGAGAACCGTGGGCATCAAAATCATGTCGCTTTTTGCTTCTCAGTTCTTTGCCCTGACCACTCTCTCGTGATCACGTTCAGCTTTGTAGTCAAACATACTATCATCTGATGCGGACAACATCGTGCCTGACATAGAGAGTACAAGGTATTGTATGAAGAATGTGAGTTAGACTTTGTAGAGACAAGAATTTAGAGGTTCAAACTGTCAAAGGGTCAAACTTGTCTGCTTTAGGGTGTGGACTTGTCCGAAGTACCAGACTTGTCCGCACCAAGAACCAGACTAGTCCAATTCGGTTGTATGAACCCTAACTTCTTATTTTAACAAATCTAACCAAGATTGATGCAAAAGGTAGGAGTACAATAGGAATACATATAGTGTTGATGGTCATTATATAGCCATTTCGACCGTTAATATAACTCAATTATGTGAATGGATGAATATTTCTTACACACATTATAGTTAGAAATAACTTAGTTCCCCATGTACTTGGAGAAATTGGTACGTGCAGGTATTTTATACAGAATTGAGGTGAAACAAGGGGACGGATCCTATAAAATACCTTCCCATCCAATCAAGCGACAACACGTGGCATCACATTGATCAAATGGCCCACGAAGAGACATATCCGAGGGGATCCAATGGTGTATCACCCACATCAGTCAATAGGACCCACCTGGAAGCCACCCCGAGAAAGCACAGGCCGTTTGGAGCCAAGAACAGGTCGGTCGACCTGGTGATTCGGTCGACCCGGTAGCTTTTCCAAACTCGGTCAGCCTCCACGTGTTGGCTCCTCCCGGCATCCTGAAGTCGTTGATGACTGATTCACGTGCTTTTGGTTGCGGGAACCGACCCTTCTCCATGCTATAAATAGGACCCACTCACTTCAACACACACCACTTGAGCATCATTCTATTGTATACACTAGTTCTCTTAGTCCTTAGTGGAGTTAGGCTATAGGGAGGAGAGCCTCTAGTCCCAAGTCCAAATTGGAAAAGGTATGGCTCATATATTTTCTTATATTTGTGACTTTATGCATAATAAACATATTATATTTAGTCTTCTTTTATTCATATACTTGGATGAGGCGTTTCTTGTTTGATTGTGGATTCCATGTATGTTGTAGGAGTAGTCTTTATGGTTATGCCACATCACCCTTATTTCATCATCATAAACACTACCCCCACTATAGTCCAACTAGTTATGATATGATTATGTTTATATGAATAACTTATGTTATGTCTCAATATTGGTTCAACGATGTTTAGGTTAGTCATTGCCTTAAGATGGCTTGTGTCATAACTTGTAAGGTATTTACTTAATGTGCTAGCATGGTGCTAGGATAGTTAAGTAACATTGGATGTCTCGTAGACCCACAGATTGAAGAGGTAGGCAGTAGGTGGTGACAACCTATCTGTCCTTGTAATCCTCCATGTCCGGTTATACCACAGGCTCTTGGCGAGAGTCGCCCTAGTATTGCTAGGGGTAAACCCATGTCCGATGCGTTGAACAACTTAGCATAAGTATTCACCAGTGACATGCTCATTAGTATCTAACCTAGGCTATGAATATGTATATTAGAATCATTGTAGGAGTAACTCCCTAACTCTTAGTCTAATCTCCATTAGGACCCATTTACCCTTTAGAATAGATTGCTTAGGTGTGTGTCACACTACCCATATTATCAACTTACCGCTGTCTTGATAATTGATTAGTATCCCATAGCTTGATCATAAGAGTAGTGTCTACTTTACTCCATTGCCATCCTTTGGGATAAATACGATACCCTTGGAAATACTCTTGGGTGAAATGCTACACGACAGTTTCAGTGCGCTTGCGAATTTTTATCTATGATGTAAGAAACGTCAACATATAGCAATACAATGTATACCCTAGGAATCAAGAAAAGTGAGCAAAACTTGAGAAAAAAATAAGAACTAGGGTTTGGAATGATATACCAAGATTTGAAGATTCGAGGAGGGAGGAGTGGAGCAAAGTCTGGATTAGTCCAGAGGACGGGTGCTTCGCGACAAGGGGAAAGATTCCCGCGAAGGTACCTTTGATTTTGTTGGCTACAAGTGGATATCTCCTTGGGAGCTCAAGATTGAGGAGAGAAAGTGCAATGGTGATTATGAGGACGAGTAAGAGTGGATTTGGCGACGGGCTAAGGTTTAAGCCAGATAGTAGCGGACTAGTCCCGTGCCGACCACGGACTAGTTCGGGTGAGCTGGACCGAATTGAGTTAGAACAAAAAACAAAGATTTTTGGGAATTTGAACTAATATTGATCTAAAGGACATTATTTCATAAATAATATTGATGAATATGGCCAATAAGCAATCAACAATCATACAATGGCCATAATTCACCAAGATCTAATAATTAAAATAGTTTTCGAGAGAAAATTGAGATAGGAGATGAATTTTTGCAAAAACAGTAAACTTTGAAGAGCTAATCAGGTATGCAGCATTTCAAGCCACATTTCGAGCATCAAGTATATTTAGTTCATTTCTAAGCTCGCACAATCGCTTTTCATCTAATGGCTTGGTGAAAATGGTAGGTAATTGTTTCTCAGTTCTGACATGTGAAATCACTGTGTCACCTTTTAGTGAATGGTCTGTTAGAAAATGATGACGTATATCCATTTGTTTAGTTCTTGAGTGCTCTACAGGATTCTGTGAAATTTTTATGGCACTTTCATTATCACATAGGAGTGGAATACGGTTCCGATTGTAACCGTAATCTCTTATAGTCTGTCACATCCAAAGTAATTGTGTGTAACAACTACTGGCTGCGACATACTCCGCTCTAGCTGTCGAAAGGACAATGGAATTTTGCTTCCTTGAGGACCATGAAACTAAGAATCTACGAAGAAATTGGTAGGTTCCCGAGGTGCTTTTTCTGTCGACTTTGCAGCCTGCATAGTCGGCGTCAGATATCCTATAATGTTGAATTTGGATCCTTTAGGAGACCAAAGGCCCAAGTTGGGTGTGTGAACAAGGTATCTTAAGATTATTTTCACATCTATTAAATGACACTCTTTAGGTGCGTCTTGAAACCTTGCACACATAAAAACTCTTTGGATGATATCAGACCTAGATGCACATAAATAAAGCAGTGAACCTATCATAGATCGATATAACTTTTGGTCCACATCTAGACCGTATTCATTGAGGTCGAGATGTCCATTAGTTGCCACGGGAGTCTTGATGGGCTTGGCTTTGTCCATATTGAACTTTTTGAGGATGTCCTGTGTGTACTTGGTTTGACAGATAAAAGTGCTTTCTTTCAGTTGCTTCACTTGGAATCCCAAAAGAACTTTAATTCGCCCATCATGGACATATCCAATCTGTCCATCATAATCTTACTGAATTCTACACAAAAAGATTCATTAGTAGATCTGTAGATGATGTCATTAACATAAATTTGACATACGAATAAATGACCATCAAAATACTTTGTAAACAATGTATAATTAGCCTTTCCTATTTTAAAACCATTTTGATTGAGAAAGTCCCTAAGGCACTCATACTAAGCTCGGGGAGCTAGTTTGAGGCCATAGAGAGCCTTACGCCATTTGTACACATGGTTAGGGTACTCTTGATCGCCATTTGTACACATGGTTAGGGTACTCTTGATCTTAAAAGCCTGATGGTTGCTCCACGTACACCTCTTCATTTATAGGACCATTGAGGAATGCACTTTTGACATCCATTTGATACAGCATAAAATTATGGTGAGTAGCATAGGCTAAAAAATTCAAATGGACTCAAGTAGCTACGTGAGCAAAGGTTTCATCGAAATCCAAACCTTAACTTGTGAGTAACCTTTGGCCATAAATCGTGCTTTGTTTCTTGTTACTACTCCGTGTTTATCTTGCTTGTTTTGAAAGAAACATTTGGTGCCCATGATGTTTGCCTTTGGTCTTTCTACAAGCTCCCACACTTCATTTCTTTTGAAGTTGTTCAGCTCCTCTTGCATAGCGGTCACCCAGTCTGGATCTCATAATGCTTCATCAACCCTGTATGGTTCCAGAAATGAGACAAAAGAGTAATGTTCACAGAAGTCAGCAACACGATATCTACTAGTTACTCCCTTTTCCTTATCTCCAATGATGTTGTCGATGGGATAATCTCTTTGTACACTTTGATGTACTCTTGGGTGAGGCACTTGTGAGGTCATTTCCTCTTCATTATCTTCATTTTCATTGTCTCCCCCTGGATGATTGATTTCATGATTATATTGACTATCTTGATCTTGTTGAGGTTGATCTCATATAAAAACTCACCCTTGATCATTGCTCTCCAGTTGAGGTACATCTTGAGCACTTGAGTCTTATGATTGCTCTTGAGGTCGAACATCACCATGTACCATCCTCCTCAACGCTTAACATGGAAGTTCTTCTTGATCTAGCACACACCTATCAACTTGCTCCACTTCGGAGTCATTAGTTTAATCGAACACTGTGTCACGTGCCACTTCAACAATGCTAGAGACTTTGTTGAAAATATGATAGGCATAGGTGTTCGAATCATAACCGAGCAAGAATCCTTCATCAGATTTCAAAGCGAACTTCGAAGTCCTAGGTTTCTTGTTCAAAATATAGCATTTACTCCCAAATACTCTAAAATATGCAACATTTGGTTTGTTACCCATTAGGAGTTCATATGGCATCTTCTTTAAAGGTCGATGAAGATATAACCGGTTCATGGCGTGACAAGCGGTGTTTACCGCTTCTGCCCAAAACTTGTCCTAAGACTTATATTCATCTAGCATTTTTCTCTACATCTCAATGAGTATCATGTTCTTTCTTTTGACCTCCCCATTTTGTTGAGGGGAGTAGGGTGTCGAGAACTCGTGCTTTATTCCTTCTTCATCTACGTATTCCTCAACTTGAGTATTTTTTGAACTCTGTTCCATTATCGCTTCTAATGTTCTTGACAGTCGAGGACAATTCATTTTTTGCTCTCTTCAAGAACTTCTTAAGGATCCCTTGGGTCTCTAATTTATCATACAAGAAAAATACCCAGGTAAATCTCGAAAAATAATCAATCCGTATTTGTCACCGCCGATGCTTATATAAGCAATTGGATTGAAAAGGTCCATATGTAAGTGTTCCAGCGGTCTTGATGCAATCATCACTTTCTTCATAGAGTGTGGTGCTCCAACTTGTTTCCCAGCTTGGCATGCACTACACAGCTTGTTTTTGCAAACACAACATCTTTCAAACCTCGAATATGACCACCCTTTATAAGTTTCTGCAGATTTCTCATGCCAACATGGGCTAGCTGTCTATGCCATAGCCATCCCATTTTAGTTTCTGCAACCAAGCAAGTGTCGAGTTCATCTTTATCTTTGTTGAAATCACCATGATAAAGTTTTCCCTTCAACATTCGCTTGAATGCAATTGAGTCATCGCTTCTTCTAAAGACGGTCACACCCTCATTAGTGAATAAACAATTGTATCCTTTGTCACATAACCTGGATATGGAAAAAAAATTATAATCTAAAGAATCAACATGTAAAACATGGGAAGGAGTTTGTTGAGATGAAATTGCAATTTTATCGGTACCAAGGATTCTTCCTTGGCTGTTGTCTCCAAATAGATTCCTTAACTTGGATCTACATTTCGCTCATATTCTATGAACAGTCTCTCTTCTCTGTTCATGTGATTGGTGCATCCACTGTCTAACACTCGTTTTGATCCACGAGAGGAGTAGAACTTTTCTTGCCCTCTTTAGCCATGAGGCAAGTGTTGTTGTTGTTCCCCCTCTTCCCATGTTTGGGAAGTATGTAGACTTCTTGGTCAACTTTTTGATGGCAATTGTTGGCATCTCCTCTTCATCATCCGAGGAGGACTCGTCGTTTGAGTCCCACACCATACCAATATGCGCTTTATGTGCTTGCTTATTTTTCTTGAACATTTTCTTTTCCTACGGCTTCACTTCTTTCTTCCTTTTGTTTTCCTCATACTAACAATCAACCATGAAGTGTTCGTATTCGCAATAGCTATAGCAAGTAAGTCGAGCTTTGGATTTACCTTTCTCCTTACTCTTCCCTTCACTTGAGTTGCTGCCTTTTTTTCTTCTCATCATGCGCTTGAATCTTTTGATGAACAACACCATCTCTTCATCATCCATATCGGTCCTTACATCATTAGTATGTTCTTCTTCATGTGTCTCACGAGTCTCCTTCCCTTTGGGTTTGCAAGTTGCCTTGAGGGCAACCTCCTTCTTATTGGATGAGGTAAGCTCTACAAGGTCTTTGACATATTCCGCTTCTTTCTCCATCATCTCGTGAATGATAAATTTTCCAAGAAATTCATTGGGGGTCATTTTGTGGAACCTCGGGCTTTCTCTTATCGTTGAGCATAAGGTGACATTCTGAGACATAAAGGCTCTTAAATCCTCTTTACAACCTCATGATCAGTCCACTTTTTACTTCCATAGGCACGACCTTTGTTGATGAGTGTTTTCATGCGATTGTACATCTCTTGAGGAGTTTCACCATCCTCTATGGCAAATCTCCCCAATTCTCCCTCAAGCATTTCATTCTTCGCTTCGCGAACGGAGTGGTTCCCTTCATGAGCTATTTGGAGTGTATCCCATATGTCATCGGCAACATCGAGTCCATCCACCTTGGTGAACTCTTCTCTACTCAAAGATGAGGTTATCACCGCGATGGCTTGTGCATTGCGATGAATTGCTTGTTCTTGCTCCGAAGTGAGTTCATCGTCGTTGTCAGGGATGTCCAAACCTGTACAAACAATATGCCAAAGACTTGGGTTTAGCGAAATAAGATTCATCCTCATATTGTATTTCCACATTGTATAATCATTGCTGTCAAAATGTGGAGGATTTCTCAATGGAATAGAAAAATGGTGATTGTTGTTGTTGAGCTTCGCATAATTAAAAGGATACTCGGAGTAGTCTTGATGACTACTCCCTTTTGGCTTTTCATCTTCCTTCTTGCCCTTCTGGCTTAGAAGCTTCTTTCTTAGGAGTGCTTTCACCTGGCGCACTTCATCATGATCGTGCTCATTGTCCTTAATGTGGCACCTGATTCAAAAAATGAACCAAGTGCAATGCATATTTGTACCCAGGACGTTGATCACACATACACGAGTTAATCACAAATGGTATACAAAAAATTACCACAACACAAATTATTAAACAAGTAATTTTATTTCAATATTCAAATAATCCTCAAATTACAGACACTAATGATCATTATTAATAGTTCTAAAACTAATGTAGAGAAAATAATCTAAACATTAAGCTAAGCAACTAAGCAAACTAAGCATAGGGGGTATAGCGCAGCTCCTGCAAGACCACAGGCAAGTCCACGGCAGCACACAACCTAGTACTCCGCATTATCCTGAGGGTACTCCCAAACATCACCTGAAACTGTTGGTGGGGGAAATTGCAAGGGTGAGCACATGTCATGCTCAGAAAGTGTGGTAAATAATATGTAGGATCGAAGAGCACATGAAAATCTACCATAGGGGGGTGAATGGTAGATTTAAAAATCTTACGCAGCAGAAACAATTAAACCCCAAACCCTTTCGGCAGAAAAATGATCTGTTAAAGAAATCATGTGAGAGACTAATCTAAACTTGTTTCACCGTGAAAAAAGTGATAGATATCAGAGAGAATCAAGTCACGAAGACAACACAAAAAGAAACACTCAAATCCGTCGATAAAAACTCAAGTTATGATCAAAAGATCAAACAATGGTCAATCTGCCCTACTCGAGAAAAACAGTTTCTGGAATGCTGCAAAGAAACTCGTGTAGATCAAAAACCACAAATCCAATGACCGTGAAATTTTGACATATGATATATAATCAAGTTGTGAAGACAACCCAAAAAGAATCACGTCAATTGGATCTGTAAAACTCTAGTTATGATAAAACCACCGACGAAAGGTAGTGCTGTCCAGAAACTCGACGAGTAAAACTTGTCTGGAACAAGTCGGACGAACAAGGCACAAAAGTTCCTCCAAACTACCAATTTTATTCAACAGAACACAAGAGGAACAACCCCAAAGTCGTGCACCACGAGCTCTGGGCTCCCTTGCTTATATAACTAGCTCGAAAGCCAACTCAACTCAAATCAGGAACCTAATCCTACTCTGTTCACGAATCATAACTTTCCATAACTGCTTAGGATTCTTCTATACGCAGATAGAAGCAATCTTAAGACTTCCAAACACCTTAGGAACGTATCCCACATTCCTAAACAACTCAAATTCGTGACCCACACGAAATCCTATCATAACCAACTCAAATCTTTCCATATTTGAGTCAAACCCGACTCAGCCGTAGCCTGAGTCCATAACCTAGTCGGTTGGACCTTTCCAACCAACTCTTTACGTCCACATCTCTTCATCACGTCTCGGAACCATGTAGCCACGTCCATACACTCCTTGCACACTTGCAAACATCTTCCAAAGACGTCCATGATACCTTCATATGCATTGTTCTTGATTCAATCATGCTGCGCAACCTCCTGATCAGCTCAACCATAATTCCTCCTGAATTTGGTTGTTGGAACCTCATCTTCTCCCTGAGACTAGTCCAATGGATCCCGTCACCAGCCATGTCTTGAACTCAAGCAACACCTGCACATGAATAAACAACCAATCCATATGAGCCCAAGTCCTCGACTTAACTCAAGTTAGTTCCGAACACAACACCCTACGTGAGAACCTCACATAAGCATATTGCAAAACCACAGTAACACGATATCATCCATATCAACCAAAACGCACCAAAATCTTAGCAAATGAATACTAAGCAATCTTTCCAACAATTTAAAGCAAGTACGAAACATTGCAAATGAAAAGCAGAAGCACTACGGTCAAGTTCCGGACCTTGCCAGAGCAACCCGGACCTTGAGCCAGAGCTAACAAAGCTAGTAGAACCTAGCGCCAGAGCTTACAAAAACTAGTACAACCAAGCTCCCGCCGGAGCATACAAAACTAGCAGGACCTAGCGTTGGAGCTAACCAGAACTAGTCGGAACTAGTAATCCCAAAAGCCAGAGCTAGAAAAATCAACTTCGGAGCTTAGCAAAAACACGGCGGAGCTATCAAAATCATGTCGGAGCTATCAAAAACATGTCGGAGCTATCAAAGACATGCCGGAGCTAAAGACAAAACTTCACCGAAGCTGACGATAGCTAGTCGGACCTTGATAAAAAGATGTTTTGGTGATATTCAAAACTTTTATCATCAAGGCCAAGTGTATTCACGACAAGCCAATGTATTCAGCACACATAGGTCTTACAATCTCCCCCTTGATGAATGCATTGGCAACACCATTTAAAATCCGAACATTGGCTTATTCACATAAAATTTTTGAAAACAATTTCTCCCCCTTTGTAAATCAAAAGTAAAATGAGAAGAAAATCCAAAAAAATTATCCCATATTATTTCTCCCCCTTTATTATATCTCCTTATGCACATGCACATATTCTCTTTCTCTTCATGCTTATCTCTCCCCCTTTGACAATGTATTCAACAAGTCATGAGCATATAAACAATTTATCTCCCCCCCTTTAGTTGTTATAAGCATATTATAACATATACATATAAACAAAGCTCATCCAAGTCATACTATCAAGTACCTTACATCATCACATCAATGAAATACATAAAGTAGTGTAAGTCATGCTAGAGATCATATGTAATTTTCAATTTAAGCAAGTCATGATCTCACAAACTTAACTATTTCAAAACCTGAAGGCATGACACTAGTTGCTGCATTTTATTATTTTTCAAAGCATAAATTTAGATCATATGATATTTGCAAGAGATTATATGCACATCTGCCTTATTCTAACCAACCAAGCCAAGCCTATGTCATTTGACAATCAGAAGCTTAAGGACATGGTTTTAGTCATACACAACTTCTTCCAAGTTCATATCTAAGTGCAATGACAAGCAATCTCAAAAGAAGAAGTGCGATGCATGCATATTCTCTTGATCTTTTCTCAATTATATTTGTTCATAAAAACTCAACATGTGAGTTGATTACTTGATGAATTCTTAATGATTAAAAGCACTTGTGAACATGTAACAAGTTCAAAACAGCAAGAAAGTTTGACCATGACCAGTTTTAGTGTAAGTAATTATTCCAATTACTAGACATGGCAAAAACTACAAAATGTATAACACGAGTAATGTAGTAAGAACTTTCAGCATGTAAAAGGAATCACAAAGTCATATATGTATGAAATACTATGCTCATATTATTTTTTATTTCAGATTCACACATAGACTTCCCAAGTTTCAAACTCCCCCTCAATTTAAGCCATGAGGATGCATAACCCCTATTTCACTACGAATGTAACAAAAACGAGTGAAATCCAAAGGTTTTGTAAAAATGTCAGCCAATTGTTGTTCGGTATCTACATGGTGAAGCACAATGTTTCCTTTTTCAACATTATCTCGGAGAAAGTGATACCTTGAGCAACCAACCTAGCCTTATTTATAAACACAACCCCATCCTCACTTTGTTTATTTTTAAATACCCATTTAGTTCCAATTAAAGTGTGACCTTGAGGTGGAGGTACAAGTTTCCAAACATTATTTCTTTCAAAATTTTCTAACTCTTCTTGCATGGAAATAATCCAAGATTCATTAGTGAGTGCGTGTGATATATCTTTGGGTTCAAAAGAAGCAACAAAAGCAGAATGAGCATGAGAGTTTGGATCGCAAAACCTGGACCGTGTGACTCGTTCGTGCAAGCTTCCAATCATCTGTTGTGGGGGATGATCTTTGTAAAACCGTAGGGGAACAGATGTCTCACAAGCTTCTTCTTCTTCATGTTCATCACAAATCGATGAGCTTGTGGCTTGAGGATGATTTGAATCAGCATTGATGGTTGTCGGTGCTGGTTGAGAGTTAACATCAGGAGCTAAACCAAAGTCTTTAGCTGCTGAATTTTCTGGCAGCAACTCCAATTCTTCCTCATCTTCAATGAAAATGCTCTCCTCCTGCGGATATGGATCTGGACCTGCAATGTTTGAGCTAGTACCTGGGCTAGATTCATCAAAAGACACTTCACAAGTCTCCACAATTTTGTTAGTGTCAAGTAAAAGCACACGGTAGCCTCTAGTATGAAATGGATAACCAAGAAACATGCCATCAATGGATCTAGGTTCAAATTTATCAAGATTACCATGTTTCTTAACAGAGCATTTGCAACCAAAGACCCGAAAGTGTGTAACACTAGGCCTATGTCCAAACCGGAGCTCATATGGTGTTTTACCTAGCTTAGCATGCAAGAAAACACGATTTGAGACATAACAAGCGGTTGCTAGCGCATCAGCACAAAATTTCCTAGGAGTTTGATATTCATCAAGCATAGTCCTAGCCATCTCAACTAAGGTTTTGTTCTTTCTTTCTACAACACCGTTTTGTTGAGGTACATATAGTGAAGAGAATTGATGATCTATTCTATTTTCAGCACAAAAGTGATCAAAAGATTGATTTTTAAATTCAGTTCCATTATCACTTCTAATTGCTTTTAATGATCCTGGGTGATATATTGATAATCTAAGAAATAAAGTTCCAAAGTGACTAAAAACTTCATTCTTAGACGCCATAAAGTAAACCCAAGAGTATCTAGAATAATCATCAACGATAACAAGAACATACCATTTACCTCCGAAGGATTGAACACGTGAAGGTCCTACGGTGTCAAGATGCAAAAGTTGACATGGTTCAGTTATCATGACCATTGTGAGAGGAGTATGTGAACCTGCAACCATCTTAGCATGTCTACAAGAAGAGCACACAATTTCTTTGTCCCCTTTAAGCTTAGGCAGCCCACGTATGTGATCAAGAGCACTAACACGCGTTAGGTGATCAAAGCCTACGTGATGAAGTCTACGATGCCAAAAATATAAGTCCTTTGAATAATTAGCAACTAGACACCTATGCTTAGAGGAAGACATATCAAAATCAGCTTTAAAAACTCTTCCAAACCGAGACATGTTAAAAATAAGCTCACTATTTGAACCTACAACTTTGCAGCAGTTTTTATTGAAAATAATTTCTAGATTTTCATCTAGCAATTGTGAAACAGAAAGCAAGTTGTATTTCAAATTTTTGACAAGTGCCACATCCTTCAAAGTGTAGTGATCATTTACTCTGACCGAACCCTTAGCAATTATAGGAGTTGAGGAATTATCGGGAAAAGTAACATTCTCTACACGTGACACAAAAGAGAGGGAGGAGAACCAATCTTTGTTACCGGTCATGTGGCGTGAGCAACCTGAATCCACAATCCAAATGTTCTCCTTCCTCAAACGTGTAACCTACATAAAAGCACAATACGTCGATGACTCAATACTGGGGTTAGTCAAAAGGCATTTAAGAATCCAGTACTGAGTCACGCGACGTGCAGCAGGAAAAACACGCGAAAGCTGAGACAAAACAGCAGGTTTATGAGTCAAAGTTTGAGATTTTTTATTCTTGACTACTAACCTATAAGGTGTTACTTGTGTAGCACAAAAATTAGTAGCTCCGGAGGCAAAAACAGAAGGTCCGGAGGTAAACTTTGAATGTTTTTACTCAAAACAGCAGGTTGTACATTCGGTTCAATGTGTGCAGCAAATTTTGCATGAAAGTTATGAGTCTAGCAACCATTCTTTCCCTTTTCTGTTGTTTAGCTAGTCTATAACAAAAATCTATGACATGACCATCTCTACCACAGAAGGTACAATGAAATTTAACTTTGTGTTCATGTCTAGATGAGCAAGCAATATTTTTATTTGAAACCAAATGAGGCAACACTCCTGCAGATTTGAAAACCACTCTTTTTTGTTTAGGAACTGTTTGAATCAAACCACTTCCTAATGACTTTACAATTTTAGGTGGATGTGCCTTAGCATGAGCATGAAAATCAAAACCTAAACCAGTTTTATCATTGCAAGACTTGGAAGAATTCAGCAGTAAACTTAGGTTCTTATTCCCATTACAAAACCGATCTAATGTCCTATGCATGTCATCAAGTTTATTGGACAGATCAAGGAAATTTTCACATGAAGTTTTTCCTTTTAGTTTACAATTGGAACAAAATTAACTTCATGAGAACGTAAAGCATTGTTCAATATAGAAATTTCATTCATTGCATCCTGTAGTTTCTTATCAAGATCATCACAAGTAGAACAATGCAAATCAATGGTAGAACAGCTAGCATCTTTCAAGTTTTTATCATTAAGTGCAGCAAGCTCTTTGTTCTTTTCAATTACTAACTCAAGTTTATCAAGTGTGGAGGTGTGCGCACTTCTTAATGAGGACAATTGTTCATATATTAAATCACATGAGGAACATACATCATCACTAGGAATCAAAGTTTTTAAACGGTTGATTTCAGATTCTAGTGATTCAATTTTAGCAGCACTATCCCTAAGCTTTTTGTCTTTTTTCTTAACACTAATAGTGGCACGAGAAATAGCATCACACATTTCTTCGCAAGTAGGACGTACCTCTTCATTGTCGCTGTTGTGTTCTGCCTCCTCCATACTTAATCTTGACTTGCCCGCCATGAAGCACAAGTTTGCCAAATCATCTTCATCTTCATCACTTCCAATGTCCACGTCGCTTGAACTGAACTCTTGAAGCGCGGTGATGAAATTGTTGATCATCTTGCGTCCTATGGTACCTTTCCTCTTCTTGTTGAAATTTCCAGAGGAGGTCCGAACCTTGCTTTGTTTTTCTTCCCGGGTGGTCGGACCTGAAAGTTTAGGGCATTTTGTACGAAAGTGTCCTATTTTACCACATTCAAAACAGCGTTGAGGTCCGGAGCTTCCTCTCCTTCTAGTTCTCACATTTTGCAATGCTTTTGAGAATCTAGTAGAGATGAGTGTCAACTCCTTTTCTGGAAATTCTTTGATCTGCTCCACGGTTAGTGAGGACAACAAAGCAAGAGTATTGCAAGATGATGATTGGCCGGAGCTAGACATATCACGTTGTAAAACAAATGCAATAGACTTATTGGGGTTCTTATGTGAGATTATGTCAATTTCATGAGTTTTTAACTTGGAATATAGCACATCTAAAGTAAGTGAACTCATGACAGTAGATTCACGAATAGATGTGACTTTCATCTCCCAAATTGACATATCTAATGCACTTAGCAATTGCCTAGCATTTTTAGCATCTGAAAAGTTAACATTGACACTACGCAAGTTGCTGGGAATCTTATTAAAGCGAGCAAAAAGGTCATCAATAGACTCACCGGGTTGCATCTCGAAACGCATGTATTCTTTCTTGAACATGTCTTGCCTTACCTCTTTGATCGTGTTGGATCCTTCGTGGTAGTCACAAAGTGCTTTCCACACATCGTATGCAGATCGGAGGTGTGCAACACGGTCGAAGTCGCTTTGTGTTAATCCTTGTATGATCAAGTTCCGAGCCTTGTTGTTGTTGTCGACATCTCTCAGATTTGTAGCTATAACTTGATCATTTGATGGCACTTCGTGAGGCTTGTATACCTTCTCCCATATTGCAAAGCCTTGTGCCTGGATGAAAGCCTCCATGCGTGCCTTCCAAACCAGAAAATCAATACCAGCAAACACACAAGGTTTGGTGAAGTACTTCTCCATGATGATTAGTCAAAAACACGTGCAAATCGCAAATATTAGAGCACCGTGGCTCTGATACCAATTGTAGGATCGAAGAGCACGTGAAAAGCTACTAGAGTGGGGGTGAATGGTAGATTTAAAAATCTTACGCAGCGGAAACAATTAAACCCCTAACCCTTTCGGCAGAAAAACGATCTGTTAAAGAAATCATGTGAGAGACTAATTTAAACTTGTTTCACCGAAACAAAAGTGATAGATATCAGAGAGAATCAAGTCACGAAGACAACAAAAAAATAAACACTCAAATCCGTCGAGAAAAACTCAAGTTATGATCGAAAGATCAAACAATGGTCAATCTGCCCTACTCGAGAAAAACAGTTTCTGGAATGCTGCAAAGAAACTCGTGTAGATAAAAAACCACAAATCCAATGTCCGTGAACTTTTGACATACGATAGATAACCAATTTGTGAAGACAACCCAAAAAGAATCACGTCAATTGGATCTGTAAAACTCAAGTTATGATAAAACCACCGACGAAAGGTAGTGCTGTCCAGAAACTCGACGAGTAAAACTTGTCTGGAACAAGTCGGACGAACAAGGCACAAAAGTTCCTTCAAACTATGAAATTTGTTAAATAGAACACAAGAGGAACAGCCCCAAAGTCGTGCACCACGAGCTCTGGGCTCCCTTGCTTATATAACCAGCTCGAAAGCCAACTCAACTCGGATCAGGAACCTAATCCTACTCTATTCACGAATCGTAACTTTCCATAACTGCTTAGGATTCTTCTATATGCAGATAGAAGCAATCTTAAGACTTCCAAACACCTTAGGAACGTATACCACATTCCTAAACAACGCAAATTCGTGACCCACACGAAATACTATCATAACCAACTCAAATCTTTCCATATTTGAGTCAAACCCGACTCAGCCGCAGCCTGAGTCCATAACCTAGTCGGTTGGACCTTTCCGACCAACTCTTTACGTCCACATCTCTTCATCATGTCTCGGAACCATGTAGCCACGTCCATGCACTCCTTGCACACATGCAAACATCTTCCAAAGACGTCCACGATACCTTCTGATAAGTAAAATTTGATGATGAGTCCCGATCTTCCGAAAGGTAATGGATAGGTCGATTGATGTGGAGAACTCGACGTTGATGATCCGCGGCACTCGAGCGGTTCGAGTACCCCTGCAATCACTACACCACGGCTCCGTTGGTTATCAACCGTGCTGCACACGCTTGACCTCGCCAAGAAGGCTAATCTCTGCAAGTGCAATCGAGAACACGAGCAAGAACGTAGAAGAAGCAATCTGAATTGCTGAATTGGGGTTTCACAAACCGAAAAACGGCGATATTATTGATCTAAGCAAAACCCAATTGTCTATGGCGGCTACCATGGAGTATATATAGGTGGGAGGACGTCCAAGGGGTTGTTAGGGTCGTGACCTAACCCTAAGACACGAAAATAATGGACTTAGACTTGATACAAGGCCCAATGGCCCAATACGGTGGCGCAGCACCCTGACAGATTCTGTACTTGATTTTGTTTCGAATATTCCCGTCGACTTCGAAAGAATTTTGACATGGGACCGGCTCCATTGGAAAGGCTATCCTCTCCCCTTTCCGCGCATATGTAGAACGTCCAAAACGGAGTTCGTATGCGTCCTGGGCGTCCGTTTTAGTGCGTACTGCTCCTGGACTCCGAGTTGGTTACGATTTGGAGTTTGGTTCGGTTTTCATCTTCTTTGAACGAATTCTCTGGTCTTCCACGTCCCTAATACTCCCTACAAGTACTCCTTGAACCTCTCCATGGATCCTAATCACAAATAAATCATTAAGTAGCAATTTATGCTCAAAAACATATAAGGAAATATATAAGAACGAGTTCACCTCTGAAATTAATTGTTGTGTATGAACTCTATTGATTGCATCTTGTATGTTCAATGGAGTGTTGTTTGTATCTATAGAAGTGATGTCCTCATCATCCTCCCCTTCTTGAATTGGAGTCGTCCTCGACTCAAGTTCATCTTCTATCATGTGTGGGTCCATATGTGCAACGCCATCAAATCTTCTTGTAAGCATGAAAGGAGGAGGCCAAGGTGGTGGACGACATAGTGCACCATCTTGATCTTGTCCAAACAAGAGCGCACATTCACTTGAGCCAGGATCCCAAATAAATAAACTTTGTACCATATTTGTAGGTGTAATTATAATGTGCATGATCTCGTCATTCTCCCCTTCTTTATGACAAGCCGTCCTCGGCTTGCTCGTATGTCCAGCAAAGAGGCTTGCATTGGAGGTAGAGTAAGTGCTGTCCATAATGCACAACCATAGTGAATAATGCTTTTGTTGTCCCTGCTGCAAGGAAAACATACTAGAAAAACTTGACAAGACATTATTAGCGTTAGTACATTCATTTACTTGACCATGTTGTTGCAGCACAAAAGGAGCTTCCTCATTTGAACATATGTAAACTTTATGCACCATAAACATACCACTATGTTCATATTTGCCTATAGCATGAAAAATATTTCTACTTAACAAAGGCAATTCAGATTGAGAAAATATTATCTTCTCTACGATATCTAGATCACAAAGAGTGTCAAATTCAATATAGCCAAAAGTATTTAGAGAAGATAACAATTTCAGCTCATCTCTTTCACATGTAGTTGGGATCAAATGCTTAATTTCAGCACAAGTGAGTGATAAAGTATCAAATTCATTTGGTTGTTCTAGCATAGGTATAATATAATTATCAGCACACAACTCATTTTTATTATAAGAATCAGTGGGAAAATCAACTAATGGTAAAGTTGTATTATGAAAAGGTTCATCTTGTTGCTGCTCATCAATAGTATGATTGGTAGCAAAATTCAGCACATCTGAAAATGTCATACCGTGGTTAACTGTAGAGCATTGTCCATTAACACTACTCTCATTTTCAGCAAGAAATTCAAATGCATTATGAGTTGATTCATCAAAAAATTCAGAAGAGTTGTTCAACACCTCACTCTCATTTGCATCTCCATTTATTTGTTCATGTTCCTGCAAAAGGTTAGGCAAAGGAGGAGGTACAACAAGAAAATTCTTCTCAAGTTCATGTATTTCATCTTTACAATTAGATACATTAGCAAAAGTTTCTCGCATAAGAATTTTCATATCTTTCCATGTTCGAGGTCTTTCTAAATCACTCAAGTTGTTCCACCAAGTCAATGCACAACCTACTAATGCACTTGCAACATTTCTAATCTTTCTTTTCTCACACATATGACATTGTCCAAAAATTTTATCCAACTCTATTTCCCAAGCAATATATTCATCGTAACCAAAACCATCATAAGAAGGAAGAGATGGGAGAATGTAATTACTTCTTGTGGAAGGTGTTGTAAAGGTGGTCTGAATGTCATGTGAATCCTTGGTTGATGTTTGATTTTTAGTGAGCAACTCTATCGCCGTCTTCATCATGTCCATCATCTCAGCATATAATGCATGATTCTTACTTTTACCTGACATTGTTAGTAGCAAACAGAAGACAACACAAAAAATATGTTATCCCTATCAACTACAAAGGATAATGGCAAAGTGGAAGTGGAATCACACACTCTCAAGCGTCTTACCACGCTCTTACAAGTGTTCTTACCGACACTGCAGGTGGCAAACGGTGGACGGTATGAAGAAACCAATGAAGCGTGAGATGATTGCAAAGGTGTATCGATTCTGCTCAAGAGTAAGGTGTAGCTTGGATGGCACTTTCTATGTATCAAGGGTTAGCAACAATGAAATCAGATAGTAAAGTTGAATAAGTGTCCAAAGTATTTGTCAAACTTGCTGGCCTAAATGTGTTCCTAGTAGTTCAAGCTAGCAAGACATGAGACAAAACTAGATGACACAAAGAATGCAAACACTTCTGTTTTTTTTGTTGTTTTTTTTCCTTTTTTTGTGCGGCTTTTGTATCTTCTTTTGCACTTGCCTTTTTCTTTTTTCTTCTTTTTTTTTTCAGAATGTGCTGCAAAAGAAGAACACAATGCAAACACTCAAAGATATCTCGTATGTCTGTTACAGATTTTCTGCTCAATGTTCTAAGGACAATTAAGCACCTTTATAGTCCCCAAATCTAAAAACTTTGAACAGAAATATTATAGATCTATCTCTCCTCTTTAATTTCAGTATATGGAAGATCTATTTTGGATAAGAACAATGGGAGATATTGCCCCCGAAATACAGACTATTCAGAATTTCTAGATCAATAACAGATTCAGATCTAATGCAATTTCGACATCGATAACTATATTTTCTGGGAGAGTGATGAATAATAAAGTTATAGAGCACTTCTTAAGCTTTCCAGAAAGTACAAGAACTCTAAAATCGGAGTTCGTATGAGCGAGATATGATGAAAATACCGAACTGGACAGAGGCGAATCTAATCTGGACGTGATGACGTGACTCAAAAGGATGAATCACACAATGCGAAACTCAAACTAAGACCAAAAACACTTTCTAAACCAGCAATATGACTCAACAAGGGACACAAACTCAACAAAACTAAACTGAAAACAAAGTTGCAAAGGCTCAAACGTGGTTTGGACAAATTAATGAACAGATCTACTAAACTGCAAGTTCTTTTGTGGCTTTTTTGTGGACTCTAGGTATGAAAAACAAAACTAATGTAATGGGTAGATGAATTACCTAACGGGCAACCTGGAAATCTGATACCAATTGATAAGTAAAATTTGATGATGAGTCCCGATCTTCCGAAAGGTAATGGATAGGTCGATTGATGTGGAGAACTCGACGTTGATGATCCGCGGCACTCGAGCGGTTCGAGTACCCCTGCAATCACTACACCACGGCTCCGTTGGTTATCAATCGTGCTGCACACGCTTGACCTCGCCAAGAAGGCTAATCTCTGCAAGTGCAATCGAGAACACGAGCAAGAACGTAGAAGAAGCAATCTGAAATTGCTGAATTGGGGTTTCACAAACCGAAAAACGGCGATATTATTGATCTAAGCAAAACCCAATTGTCTATGGCGGCTACCATGGAGTATATATAGGTGGGAGGACGTCCAAGGGGTTGTTAGGGTCGTGACCTAACCCTAAGACACGAAAATAATGGACTTAGACTTGATACAAGGCCCAATGGCCCAATACGGTGGCGCAGCACCCTGACAGATTCTGTACTTGATTTTGTTTCGAATATTCCCGTCGACTCCGAAGGAATTTTGACATGGGACCGGCTCCATTGGAAAGGCTATCCTCTCCCCTTTCCGCGCATATGTAGAACGTCCAAAACGGAGTTCGTATGCGTCCTGGGCGTCCGTTTTAGTGCGTACTGCTCCTGGACTCCGAGTTGGTTACGATTTGGAGTTTGGTTCGGTTTTCATCTTCTTTGAACGAATTCTCTGGTCTTCCACGTCCCTAATACTCCCTACAAGTACTCCTTGAACCTCTCCATGGATCCTAATCACAAATAAATCATTAAGTAGCAATTTATGCTCAAAAACATATAAGGAAATATATAAGAACGAGTTCACCTCTGAAATTAATTGTTGTGTATGAACTCTATTGATTGCATCTTGTATGTTCAATGGAGTGTTGTTTGTATCCATAGAAGTGATGTCCTCATCACCTTCATATGCATTGTTCTTGATTCAATCATGTTGCGCAACCTCCTGATCAGCTCAACCACAATTCCTCCTGAATTTGGTTGTCGGAACCTCATCTCCTCCCTGAGACTAGTCCAATGCATCCCGTCACCAGCCATGTCTTGAACTCAAGCAACACCTTCACATAAATAAACAACCAATCCATACGAGTCCAAGTCCTCGACTTGACTCAAGTTAGTTCCGAACACAACACCCTACGTGAGAACCTCACATAAGCATGTTGCAAAACCACAGTAACACGATATCATCCATATCAACCAAAACGCACCAAAATCTTAGCAAATGAATACTAAGCAATCTTTCCAACAATTTAAAGCAAGTACGAAACATTGCAAATGAAAAGCAGAAGCACTACGGTCAAGTTCCGGACCTTGCCAGAGCAACCCGGACCTTGAGCCGGAGCTAACAAAGCTAGTAGAACCTAGCGCCGGAGCTTACCAAAACTAGTACAACCAATCTCCCGCCGGAGCTTACAAAACTAGCAGGACCTAGCGCTGGAGCTAACCAGAACTAGTCGGAACTAGTAATCCCAAAAGCTGGAGCTAGAAAAATCAACTTCGGAGCTTAGCAAAAACACGGCGGAGCTATCAAAATCATGTCAGAGCTATCAAAAACATGTCAGAGCTATCAAAGACATGCCGGAGCTAAATACAAGACTTCACCGGAGCTGACCAAAGCTAGTCAGACCTTGATAAAAAGATGTTTTGGTGATATTCAAAACTTTTATCATCAAGGCCAAGTGTATTCACGACAAGCCAATGTATTCAACACACATAGGTCTTACATAATGACATGTTGCTTAAACAAGGAATTGATAATAAATAATGGCTATTTGATGAAAAGTACATTCAAAACATATGAAAAGCATCGTACAAAGTCTATGTGAAATTTATCCCATCATACCCCAAATAAACATATTATGAAACCATCATCGATTATCCACCCATGTACCAGATTATTACCATAATAATCAACCAGGTCCCTTTATCACAACTCAAACCATAACCAATACCAAAGCATCCCAAAGACCCAGTTTCACTCTAATCATGGAAGTTGTCCAAGTGCTCTGAATTGGGAGCACGGCTATCATGATAGTTTTTAACACTCTGCAGGGGTTGTACCACTTTACCCACAAGTTCGTGATTTCATCACCTGTCGGCGACTAAAGAAACCTCCCTTATACCAATTACACATCCTTAGTTGTATGGCCAAGAGATCACAAAATAGTCTTTATAAAGGGACTACCAGCATATTCAGACCCACTGAGGTTTTATCGGTGGTGATGCCTCAAACTGAGCACATCCTACCAAGAGCCCCCTCTTGTACCGTTCGGGTCCCAGTGCAGTCCTACCACTATTGCAAACCCAACCGACTCCCATTCCCCGCTCCACCAAATGATCCGAACAATACTGGCAATACTAATTAATCGGCTAAGTTGTACCCATACTTGGCCTTGTGGTGGCACTGTATTTCTGGCTTATTCTCGCATGAACCTATCCTTAGATCCAAGGCAAGCAAACCACCAATCATCCTACCCGTTCCACAAACCATGCTTGCTTAGATCTCCCAAGTCTCATATTACCAATTAATCATGTTCATCAATTCATATCGTCCATAAATTCATTAATTCATAGTTAAGCCATTTGGTTGTTTTTCCATCCCAATTAATTAGAGCGAAGAAAAAAGGTAAAATGCCCTTCCCGACTCTCTACAACATATTCCAAGCGACAAGGATGGTCAAACAAGTCTAGTAAACGCCTAACTTGGGTTTCCCATCAAATTGACACAAGCATGCAATATTGCAAAAAAAACATTTAAAAACGGGATCCAAATGATCAAGGACACTTTGAATGTGGCCTAGAGCGGGGGTGAATAAGCCTTTTTGAAAAATCGTCGGTTCCTGCAACACTTAACAACAAGTTCAAGACCAGAGAAATCGGACTAGTCCGGTAAACTGCGGACTAGTCCGACGTATACGGACTAGACTGATTAGGTTTGATCGATTGACTTTATTCTTCAATATATGCAGCGGAAATATACGATTAAACAAAGTGTTACAAGGTTATGAATCAGGTAATATCACAATTCAATATTATACTTTATATTTCAACATAAAGTAATATAGATCAATTGTAACCCTAGATTGATATGAAGTAAGAACAATGAACACAAAAGAGAACACAAGAGATCTATCCCGTGGTTCGGTTCCCACAGAGGCAACCTACATCCACGTTGAGGAGTCAACAAAAGGATCGGGTCTTCTCCAACCCTACCCTCGTCGGATCGCCACGAAGGCCAATCCTCTTCCACTTATCTCAAAGGGGTGAATAACAGAATTCAAGGGGCTTTCTCACACGTTGAGAGCTCCCTTGGATTACAACACAAAATACCACCAAGAACACACTCAAAAGATTACAATTAAATCACAGGAGTGTGTTACAGAATCAAACCAAGAGCTCAATGTGGTGTTAAACGTGTCTCTCCAATGAACTAGAGTGAATCCCCAAGGGATTGATCTTTGTTTCACTTAATTTCGTGGAGAGATGTGGTTTTTGAGGCTCTTGGGAGGTGTGATGGCGCTAGGGTTTGAGAGTGTGTAAAATATGGCCGTAGAACTCTATTTATATGGGTTTCTAAAAGTGATCGTTAGGGTTCAAAAAGATCGGACTAGTCCGTGGTGTTCACCGGACTAGTCCGGTGTGCTGTGTGTAGCAAACCCTAAGTTTCCCGAAATATCGGACTAGTCCGGCTAGGAGCGGACTTGTCCGATTTCGCTACTGGAAATCTTCGGACTAGTCCGATGGTCGTCGGACTTGTTCGGACATGTGAAACTCTAAGTGTATAGGATGATAAGTCCACACTTGGAGGTCTTGTCCGATTTTGTTCAGAGGGTATTTCGGACTAGTCTGTGAAAATATCGGACTTGTCCGATATGGATCACAGAGAATATCAAACTAGTCCGGTTGTGATCTGACTTGTCCGATTTTGTGTGACTTGTGAAGTGTTTTGAGGACTAGTCCGCACTAGGGAGGACTAGTCCGATTCTAGTCAGAGAGGATATCAGACTAATCCGATGGATATCGGACTTGTCCGATCTTGTGCAGAAAGGATATCGGACTAGTCCGGTGTCAGTCGGACTAGTCCGGTCCTGTGTAACTTTGTGCAATGTGTGTGTTTAACTTTGATTGAGCTCTTGGGATGTGTTTTCTTAACACACTCCATACACAATGATCTACTTTGCCAATCTTAAAGCCATTTTCAATTAAGAAGTCTCTAAGACACTCATACCAAGCTCTAGGAGCTTGTTTGAGGCCGTAGAGAGCCTTACGCAATTTAAATACGTTGTCGGGGAACTCTTCGTCTTCAAACCCGGGTGGTTGCTCCACGTACACCTCTCCCTTGATTGGTCCGTTGAGGAAGGCGCTTTTCACATCCATTTTATATAGCTTGAAATCATGGTGAGTAGCATATGCAAGTAATATTCTAATAGATTCAAGCCTAGCTAGTGGAGCAAAGGTCTCATCAAAATCCAAACCTTCGACTTGTGAATACCCTTTGGCCACATGTCGTGCCTTGTTCCTTGTCACCACCCCGTGTTCATCTTGTTTGTTGCGGAAGACCCACTTGGTGCCGACGATGTTTGCATTGGGTCTTGCTACAAGTTCCCACACCTTGTTCCGCTTGAAGTTGTTCAATTCTTCTTGCATTGCCACCACCCAGTCTGAATCTTTCAATGCATCTTCAACCCTGTGTGGTTCCAAAAAGGATACAAACAAATAGTGCTCACAAAAGTTAGCTATGCGAGATCTAGTGGTTACTCCCTTTTGGATGTCACTGATGATGTTGTCGATTGGGTGATCCCTTTGGACACATTGGTGTACTCTTGGGTGTGGCACTTGAGGATTTGTATCTTCATGATCATCTGCTTCTCCCCCTAAGTGATTGCCTTCGTTGACTTGTTGATAATCTTCATATACTTGTGGTTGATCTTGTGTTGAAGCTCCCCCTTGATCATTGGTCTCCTCTTGTGGTTCATCTTCCTCATGTATGTGTGGAGGTGGCTCTTGTGGTCGAACCTCACCAAGAGCCATTCTTTTCAATGCTTGACAAGGATCTTCTTCTTTACCTAGTTCACATGGATCAACTTGCTCCTTTTGGGAGCCATTAGGTTCATCGAACACTACGTCACGTGCTACTTCAACAAGTCTGGAGGTCTTGTTGAAAACACGATAGGCGTAGGTGTTCGAATCATAACCAAGCAGGAAACCTTCTTTGGACTTCGAAGCGGACTTTGAAGTCCTAGGCTTTCTGTTCAAGATATAGCATGGAGAACCGAAAACTCAAAAATATGAAATATTTGGTTTGTTACCGGTTAGTAGATCATATGATGTCTTCTTGAGTAGTCGATGAAGATAGAGTCAATTTACGGCGTGACAAGCGGCGTTAATCGCTTCCGCCCAAAATCAATCCGATGTCTTTTACTCATCGAGCATTGTTCTTGCCACCTCTATGAGTGTTTGATTCTTTCTTTTGGCGAATCTGTTTTGTTGTGGGGAGTACGGCGCTGAAAATTCGTGCTTTATGCCTTCTTCATCAAGGTACTCCTCCACTTGCGTGTTCTTGAACTCCGTGCTATTGTCACTTCGAATATTCTTAATTGTCAATGAGAATTTGTTTTGTGCTCGCTTGAAGAACTTCTTGAGTGTTCCTTGTGTCTCGGTACCGAGCACTCTTCCTTGACTATTATCTCCAAAGTAGATGCCCTCGTTTGGGTCCTCATTCTCTTCATATTCCACGAACATTCTTCGTTCCCCAGTCATATGGTTGGTGCAGCCACTGTCTAGCACCAATTTAGATCCACTGGAGGAATAGGCCTGCAAAAACAAATCACGCCTTGTTTTTAGGTACCCAAGCTCGCTTGGGTCCTTGGAGGTTAGTTACAATGCATTTGGGCACCCACACATGAGACTTGGTGTTCCCATGGCGTGGCCAAACATAATGAGCATAAACCTTGCCAAAATTATTTCTCATTAACACATAGGAGGCATCAAAAGTTTTAAACAATAGTTGTTGTTGTTTATGTACAGGACTAGTCTGGGAGGCCGGACTTGTCCGGAGGACCGGACACCGACTGGACTAGTCCGATGTACCTGTGCAGTTACAGTCTTAATCTTTGACTTTCCAATTTGAGAGGGCTTTCCTTTTACAAAGGTAATCCTCTCCTTGTTATTCTTATGGCTTCTAACATGTTGCTTTTCACCATAAGAATAACCAATGCCATATTTGACATTTGGAGGTCTTTTGACCGAGTATGCACTACGTGCAAATTTGATCTTCTCCTTGTCAAATATGCCACTTTGGGCAGGATGTTTTTCCTTTGTAGAAGTTGCCTTATCCTTCAAACTGGTGTCACTTTTCTTACATGTGCAAGCATGAGAAAAATCAGTTTTAGTTAGTTGAGAAGGTGAACTTGAAGAGGAGGAAGGTTCACTCAGCTTGAGTGACTCAACCTACACTTCAAGGATCTTGTTGACCTTGATCAGGTCAGCAAGTTGGTCCTTGATTGTGTCATTTGAGTCAGTTAGCTCCAAGCAAGTTTCCTTGCTCGAAGCTAACTCAATCTCTAGTGATTTGCTTCGTTCCTTTTCAAGTTCTAGAAGTTTGTCAAGTTCAACATATTCCTCCTTTTGGGAGATGATCATATACTTTTGACGATGTATTAACCTCTCCTTCTCAACAAGTTGATCAAGCAAAAATTTCATTTTAGTAGCTGTTTTCCTATCTAGTCCAATAAGCATATCCTCATTATCACTATTGAGTTCATCATCGCTAGAATAGGAATGCACGGAAGGGGGTTTAATGGTTACCTTGCGTTTACCTTCGTTTTCCATAAGGAAAGTGCCATATCCCTTCCATGTGCCAAGTGTGGGGAAAAGGGTAGACTTCTTGCATGTCTTCTCGATGGCTATGCTAGCCATCTCTTCTTCTTCGGACGATGAGGACTCATCATTTGAGTCCCACTCTTTCCCAATGTGCACTTGTTCGGATTGTTTCTTCTTCTTGAAGAATTTCTTGGGTTGAGGCTTGGCCTCTTTGGTCTTCTTCTTGTTCTCCTCATATGGGCAATCAACTATAAAGTGGTTGTATTCACCCCAATTATAGCATGCCCGCCTCAACTTTGGCTTTGTTCTTTCCTTTTACTTACCTTCGCTTGACTTTGTACCTTGTCTCTTTTTCATTATTCTCTTGAATTTTTCATGAATAATATCATGTCTTCATCCAATTCACTGCTCTCGTCGTCACTATCTTCCTCTAGTTGTGCTTCTCTAGCTTCTTTGGATAGGGGCTTGAGAGTGGATTTCAAAGCAACCCTTGTCTTCTTTGCCGAGGTGAGATCGGCAATCTCCTTGACATGTTTTGCTTCTTTTTCCATCATCTCAAAATTGATTCTCTTTCCAAGCAGTTCATCTGGAGTCAACCTTTTGTATCCGGGGCTTTCTCTGATCATGGAGCATAGTGTGACGTTGCGAGACATAAAGGCTCTAAGGATGAGCTTTACCACCTCGTGGTCATTCCACTTCTTACTTTCGTATGACCTGACCTTGTTGACGAGTGTCTTTAATCGATTGGACATGTCTTGGGGTGACTCGTCTTCTTCAATTGCAAATCTTCCAAACTCGCCTTAAATTATCTCAATTTTTGCTTCACGCACATGTCTGTCACCTTCATGTGCAGTTTGTAGTGTGTCCCATATCTCCTTTGCAATTTCGAGTCCATCCACCTTGGGGAACTCGTCCTGACTGAGTGAAGAGGTAATTATGGTCGCGGCTTGAGCATTTCGGTGAATTGTCTGCTCTTGGCTAGGGGTGAGCTCTTCGTCATCGTCTGGGATATCTATCCCTGTGCACACAATATGTCACAAACTTGGATTGAGTGAAATTAGATGCATTTTCATATTTTGCCTCCACATTGAGTAATCACTTCCATCGAAGTGTGGGGCTTTTCCATGTGGGATAGATAAATAATGATTGCTATTGGAATTGAGACGATCATAGTTAAAAGGATATCGGGAGTAGTCGGTGTGACTACTCCCCTTCTTCTTCTCTTCAAATTTTACTTTCCCTTTGGATAATGTCTTCTTTCTTAGGAGCGCCTTTAGCTCCAGCGTCTCCTCATCGTCGTCCTCGAAGTCTTGAATGGCTTCGAGGAGCTTCTCCACCTTGAGGTTCTTTTCATCATCAACCTTCTCTTGGTTGTTGCTCTTGTGGGTGTCCTTCATGTCTGACATGATCTCCTTCGAGCGATTAGTCTCTTTCTTGAAGAACCTGCTCTGATACCAATTGAATGTGGCCTAGAGGGTGGGTGAATAGGCCTTTTTGAAAAATTGTCGGATCCTGCAACACTTAACAACCAGTTCAAGACCAGAGAAATCGGACTAGTCTGGTAAAGTGCGGACTAGTTCGGCGTATACGGACTAGACTGATTAGGTTTGATCGATTGACTTTATTCTTCAATATACGCAATGGAAATATACGATTAAACAAAGTGTTACAAGGTTATGAATCAGGTTATATCACAATTCAATCTTATACTTTATATTTCAACGTAAAGTAATCAAGATCAATTGTAACCCTAGATTGATATGAAGTAAGGACAATAAACACAAAAGAGAACACAAGAGATTTATCCCGTGGTTCGGTTCCCACAGAGGCAACCTACATCCACGTTGAGGAGTCCACAAAAGGACCGGGTATTCTCCAACCCTACCCTCGTCGGATCGCCACGAAGGCCAATCCTCTTCCACTTATCTCAAAGGGGTGAATAACCAAATTCAAGGGGCTTTCTCACACGTTGAGAGCTCCCTTGGATCACAACACAAAATACCACCAAGAACACACTCAAAAGATTACAATTAAATTGCAGGAGTGTGTTAGAGAATCAAACAAAGAGCTCAATGTGGTGTTGAATGTGTATCTCCAATGAACTAGAGTGAATCCCAAGGGATCGATCTTTGTTGCACTTAATTTCGTGGAGAGATGTGGTTTTTGAGGCTCTTGGGAGGTGTGACGACACTAGGATTCGAGGGTGTGTAAAATATGGCCGTACAACTCTATTTATATGGGTTTCTAAAAGTGACCGTTAGGGTTCAGAAAGATCGGACTAGTCCGTGGTGGTCACCGGACTAGTCCGGTGTGCTGTGTGTAGCAAACCTTAAGTGTCCCGAAATATCGGACTAGTCCGGCTAGGAGCGGACTTGTCCGATTTCGCTACTGGAAATCTTTGGACTAGTCCGATGGTCATCGGACTTGTCCAGACATGTGAAACCCTAAGTGTATAGGATGAAAAGTCCGCACTTGGAGGACTTGTCCGATTTAGCTCAGAGGGTATTTCGGACTAGTCCGTGCAAATATCGGACTTGCCCGATATGGATCAGAGAGAATATCGGACTAGTCCGGTTGTGATCTGACTTGTCCGATTTTGTGTGACTTGTGAAGTGTTTTGAGGACTAGTCCGCACTGGGGAGGACTAGTCCGATTCTAGTCAGAGAGGATATCGGACTAGTCCGATGGATATCGGACTTGTCCGATCTTGTGCAGGAAGGATATCGGACTAGTCCGGTGTCAGTCGGCCTAGTCCGATCCCGTGTAACTTTGTGCAATGTGTGTGTTTAACTTTGATTGAGCTTTTGGTATGTGTTTTCTTAACACACTCCATACACAATGATCTACAATTCTTCTTCCTTGAGCTCATTTCCACCGTGCTCCTCATTCTTCCTTCTTTTTGGCACTTTGCTCATTTTTCTATTAAAATCCTGCACTCATCTCAACAAAGAGGTTAGGATCCCAATTGTTTGTCATAAATCATCCAAAACCCACAAGGGAGTCCTAGATGCACTTTCGATCTCCCCCTTTTTGGTGATTGATGAAAACCAATTGAGATTTCACAAAATCTGATAAAATTGAGATTTTCATAAAGTATGTGCATATGAGTCCAAAATACATCAAGTAGTGAAAGCATAGTCCATATGCACATTCTTTTATGGTGGGATGCATAACTAGGTGCACTGAAACATTGAGAATGACATAATTGACATTAATTACCCAATAGCAAGCATATATGTCATTCTATAGCAAAAACACAGTTTTCATAAATACTACTCAAAGGAGCAAATCATTGCATCACAGAACCATAATTAACATAAGATCAACGTTAAAACTTTACAAGCCACAAAAGAGTTAAAAGAAATAGCATAGAGCTCTCTCCTTGCAAACTACAGCTAGAACTAAGACTCTCCCTCAATCTCTCACCCTTTGGCATCAAGACACCAAAAAGAGGAAGAGGAGGGTCCTAAGGTCTTCACTCTTTGATGTCGGTCCTCTCATTGTCGTCTTCATCATCTTCATCTTCAGCTTGACGAGGAGGAGGAGGAGGAGGTGCGGAGGTACTCGAGCCCCCAACGCCAAAGTAGGCAAGCTCGGAGGGGGTCAAGGGCCCGAGCTTGGTGAAATCAGAATTTGAGTCTTCAGAGATTGTTGGAGACCCAATTGGCTCAATCTCTAGTTTTTGGCAAATTTGCTTTACATTTGCCTTGATATACTTCATGTCCTCCTTTCTTTTCTTGTTGAGCTTATGGGCCTTCACTTCGGCCTTTTTGTAGGAGGCAAAGATTGCAGCCAGGTACTCGAGAATTCCACTCGCAGAACCTTTTTGAGGGGCTGCACTAGAAGCAGGGGCAGCCCTAGCATCTTCTCTTGATCTTGCAGGTGCCTCGGGACTGGAGGTCGGCGAGGGAGCAGCCTGCACACTCGGCTTTTGAGGCATTTGAGGCCTCAAGGGGAGATGCTCCACATCTTTCACAAACTCAATTCCGGTCACTTTCTCAATCACAACATTAGGTAAGGAGCATATCCGCAGAACCTGTTGGGAGTGCAAGATATGTTCACCATGTCGTTCCAAATGTATTCCGCCACATCAAATGTGTGGTCCTTGCTTATTACCCTCATCAGAGTCCGAAGGTATCCTTGCACACTCCCAGCATCTCCATCCTTAGGAGCAATCGTCTTCCTCAAAACTCTGTTTAGCACCACAAAGAATGGCTTCATATTTTTGGTGGAAGGAGGGTTGAACTTTGAATTTGGCTCATATAGGAACTTCATCCTATCCTTGTCAATGACACCAATGTTGTGTATGGCCAAGCAATCAGATCTTGTGGTGTCAAGGTGAAGCAGGTTAGCAAAATATTCTTGAGTAATGCTGTACTTGGATCCATGGGTCATCCAAGTGACACTTTCCTCATCCTCACTAGAGAAGTGACAGGTTGCATAGAATTGTGCAATCACTTCATCATTCCAGTTATTTCTGAAAGCAAAAAGATCTCTCAGTCCATGCTTCTCAATGGCTCTCACTACATCAGTGAATGGTGAGCAACCCTTTTTCTCAAAATGTGCCCAGTCAATCCACTGACTGCGCACAACTTATGTCTTCATTGGGAGATACACCGATCTGTAGAAATCAGCATGGAAGTTGCACCAGAATCTTCCATCAGCCGCTTGCTTCGGTCGGCCATACCAATTGATGCTTCTGAACTTGGCCGCCGAGTCACTTCCCTTCCCGTTGAACTTCTCTTCATTGGGGTCCCGGACCCCTTCCCTTGGAGCATGAAGTTTCAACGAGCCAACCGGGTCTGTGCTATTCCTTTGCCCGTGCCTTTTGCTAGGCGGGCACTTGCCGCGCTAGAGCCACCGCAGGTGGTAGCTCTAGAAGCAGGTACCTTGGAGGATGGCTTCTTGGCTAGCACTATCCTCCAAGCCTGTGGATGAGAATGAGCTGGATCGGAGGGTATTTCTTGGCGCTTCTTGCCAAGACCTGTCGAGGTCCGAGGTGCCACCTCGTGGTCCATCTCGGCCTCAAAGTCGGAGACATCATTGCCGGAGCTCGACATGACCTGAGAATGAGTGGCATGAATGATAATGAATGAATACAAGGCATATGTGTGAAAGGGTAGCAAGGAATTGCATTGAGGAATTGAAGAATTAGGTTTTGAGTTCAGAAACATCGGACTTGTCCGGTGCATAGGCACGGACTAGTCCGAGGGACCAGACTTGTCCGTGCATGGACCGGACTAGTCCGATGTTCATACTCAAAAACCTAAGGGACTGGACAAAAGTTGATTCCTAATGCACAACAAGCGTAGCATACACGTAATACATCAAGGATGCATGTATATAGTGAAATATGCTAGGCTTTTTATAAACAATGAAGAAATTTGGGAATTCTAGGTTTTGAGCGAAAATTACCGGAAGAATCGCTTGAAGCTTGAAGTCGAGGGTGTTGAAGGTTGGACAAGTCCGCTAGCTTCAATCCTCAAACGGACAAGCTTGATTTCCGCCCAAATGCGAAGGTTTTTGGTGGAGGGAGCAAGAAATCGCCTTGGGAGCTCGAGCACGAAGAGAGAGAGAGCGTGAGGCAAGAGTGGAGGTGAAGAAATTAGGGTTTAGCGGTGGCTAGGGTTAAGGACACGAAAAATCGGACAAGTTCGGAGATGACCAAACTAGTCCGAACTTTTCCAGGGGCTATATCAGACTAGTCCCTTGAATACTAGACTAGTCCAGCCTAACCGGCACTCTACGGGCTAGTCTGCATGGGCGGACTAGTCCGGACAACCACGGACTAGTCCGTGGTCACCAGGCAAGAATTGCTTAGCCCATTCATATATATTTGAAGGTACATATGTATAGAATAGAGAGGCAAAACACATCAAATAATCTTGATGACTATGATCAGTAAGCATACAACAATCAAGCAATGATCATAATTCACCAAGATCTAGTAGTTGACATAGTTTTTCAGAGAAAATTGAGAGAGATGTTTTTCACAATCCAATCAACATATTTTGAAGAATTCATACAGGTATGCAATATTTCAAGCCACACTCCGAGCATCAAGGATATTTAGTTCATTTTGGAGTTCACAAAAATGCTTTTCATCAAGTGGCTTGGTGAATATGTCGGCCAATTGCTTTTGAGTGTTGACATGTGAAATGGCTATGTCTCCTTTGATGGCATGATCTCTCAAGAAGTGATGTCTTATGTCTATGTGTTTAGTTTTGGAGTGCTCAACTGGGTTGTGGGCAATTTTAATGGCACTCTCATTGTCACAAAGGAGTGGAATATGGTTCATGTTGTAACCATAGTCCCTTAGAGTTTGTCGCATCCAAAGGAGTTGTGCACAACAACTCCCGGCTACAACAAACTCCGCTTCGGTTATGGATAATGCAATGGAATTAGGACCAAGAAACTAAGGATCTCCCTAGGAATTGGCATGTACCTGAGGTGCTCTTTCTATCTACTTTGCACCCGGCATAATCTGCATCGGAGTAACCAATGAGATTTAATTTTGAGCCTTTTGGGTACCAAAGCCCAAGGTTGGGTGTATGAACTAAATATCTCAAGATCCTTTTTACGGCTGTCAAGTGACATTCCTTAGGATTGGCTTCAAATCTTGCACACAAACATACACTCAACATAATATCTGGCCTAGATGCACATAAATAGAGTAGAGATCCAATCATGGAGCGATATACCTTTTGGTCGACGCTAGGTCCATCTTCATTGAGATATAAGTGGCCATTCGTTGCCATGGGGGTTTTCATGGGCTTCGCCTAGTCCATGCCAAACTTTTTAAGTATGTCCTGCGTGTACTTGGTTCGGCTTAGGAACGTCCCTTCCTTCTGTTGCCGCACTTGGAATCCCAAGAAGTACTTTAATTCTCCCATCATTGACATTTCAAACCTGTCTGTCATGATTTTACTAAATTCTTCACAAAAAATTGGTTAGTTGACCCAATGATTATATCGTCAACATAAATTTGACAAATAAAAAGATCATTATCAAAAAATTTCGTAAATAGTGTATAATCTACTTTGCCAATCTTAAAGCCATTTTCAATTAAGAAGTCTCTAAGACACTCATACCAAGATCTAGGAGCTTGTTTGAGGCCGTAGAGAGCCTTACGCAATTTAAATACGTGGTCGGGGAACTCTTCGTCTTCAAACCCGGGTGGTTGCTCCACGTACACCTCTTCCTTGATTGGTCCGTTGAGGAAGGCGCTTTTCACATCCATTTGATATAGCTTGAAATCATGGTGAGTAACATATGCAAGTAATATTCTAATAGATTCAAGTCTAGCTAGTGGAGCGAAGGTCTCATCAAAATCCAAACCTTCGACTTGTGAATACCCTTTGGCCACAAGTCATGCCTTGTTCCTTGTCACCACCCCGTGTTCATCTTGTTTTTTGCGGAAGACCCACTTGGTGTCGACAATGTTTGCATTTGGTCTTGCTACAAGTTCCCACACCTTGTTCCGCTTGAAGATGTTCAATTCTTCTTGCATTGCCACCACCCAGTCTGAATCTTTCAATGCATCTTCAACCCTGCGTGGTTCCAAAAAGGATACAAACGAATAGTGCTCACAAAAGTTAGCTATGCGAGATCTAGTGGTTACTCCCTTTTGGATGTCACCGATGATGTTGTCGATTGGGTGATCCCTTTGGACACATTGGTGTACTCTTGGGTGTGGCACTTGAGGAGTTGTATCTTCATGATCATCTGCTTCTCCCCCTAAGTGATTGCCTTCATTGACTTGTTGATAATCTTCATATTCTTGTGGTTGATCTTGTGTTGAAGCTCCCCCTTGATCATTGGTCTCCTCTTGTGGTTCATCTTCCTCATGTATGTGTGGAGGTGGCTCCTGTGGTCGAACCTCACCAAGAGCCATTCTTTTCAATGCTTGACAAGGATCTTCTTCTTTACCTAGTTCACATGGATCAACTTGCTCCTTTTGGGAGCCATTAGTTTCATCGAACACTATGTTATGTGCTACTTCAACAAGTCCGGAGGTCTTGTTGAAAACACGATAGGCGTAGGTGTTCGAATCATAACCAAGCAGGAAACCTTCATCGGACTTGAAGCGAACTTTGAAGTCCTAGGCTTCTTGTTCAAGATATAGCATGGAGAACCGAAAACTTGAAAATATGAAATATTTGGTTTGTTACCGGTGAGTAGCTCATATGATGTCTTCTTGAGTAGTCAATGAAGATAGAGTCGATTTACGGCGTGGCAAGCGGTGTTAATCGCTTCCGCCCAAAATCAATCCGATGTCTTGTACTCATCAAGCATTGTTCTTGCCATCTCTATGAGTGTTCAATTCTTTCTTTCGGCGACTCCGTTTTGTTGTCGGGAGAACGGCGCTGAAAATTCGTGCTTTATGCCTTCTTCATCAAGGCTCAGAGTCCGACCCAGTCGCAACTGAGGTAGTAACTCCGGAAGGCTCTTCGAAGCTTGCTGCCGCCGTCAACTGTGTCTTGGTTGGGGCCTTCTTAGACTGGGAAGGACCCTTGGACCTAGAGCCCTTAGTTGGCCCCGGCGTCGGAGTCACCTGGGTGGAGCTGATATTCCGGGGAAACATCGATGCTGGAGTTGTCATCGCCATCGAAGAACTCCCCCGCCGGGGAGAAGGAGCTGTTGTGGAAGGAGCAGGTCTGACGGGCCTCCCGTCAGAGTGCTTCAACTTCCTCTTTCGGTTGTAGGGCTCAGCCAACTCTTTGCCCTTGCCAATGACTTCAGCTCTCTGTCTCGAGGCGGAAGCAGGTCCACCCTCGGAAGCTCCGGGAATCACCAATCTGGTGGTTGGACGCCTCTCTACCTCACCGAGGTCGTCAAGCACCGGCATCTTCCTCCAGAGCTCCCTTCTGAACTCCACCTCCATGTTCAAAGGGAGGAAAGCCGCCGGCGGTGTTAAGTCGTCACCCTCGACATCAATGCCATGCTGGAACTTCTTGAGATAAAGCTCCAAAGCAGCGCCTTCCAAATTGGACTTCAGACCAGTTTCAATCTGGTCATCGTCCATCATGCTATTGAGGGCCCAGGCGAGCCTGTCCCTATTCTTCAGCCGAGCCCACCTGTTGACCAGGAAGTTGTAGAAGACCGTCTGGGGGGTCACCCCTCCTTCCACACATTGGCGGATCCTGGTCAAGGCAGGGTTGAAGGACTCTGACAACATCGAAACCTCGCTCTAGCCGTCAGTGTCAACATTGGGAAGACCTTCAGGCAGCCCCAGCTTCTCATGCTCCTCTGCCGTGACGACAATCCAATCCTTCTTCCAGTCGTCCCACTTGCCAGCAGGGAACAACCTCAAGTACTTGTAGGGGCATTTCTTGCGCTTTACAAAATAGTAGAAGCCAAGATACTCGTTACTCTTGCCAGTGGTGTGGATGGTGAAGAAGGTACGGAAAAGCTCGACGTAGGGGGGAATACCCACCCACATCTCGCAGAAATGGACAAATGTTGACACAAGAAGAATGGAGTGGGGGCCAAGGTGGTACAACTGCAGACCATAGAAGTCTAACAGCATCAAGAGAAAAGTTGAGAAAGGTGGGATCAGTCCCACCATGGCGTACACAGAAAAGTACACCATGTCACCGCCGCGCTTCTTCTTGAATAGGAGCTCGCCGGCGCAGACCAGGTGGTTGAAGGAGTCGCTGGACCACCCCATATAGGTCCGAACCTTCTTCAAATCGTTGTCGATCGTGAGACGGCTCTTGCGGAGACCCAACTCCATCGCAGCACAGCGGGGCGAGAGAGAAAAAGCAAGCAAAAGTTTGGAGGATTCGAGCGCAAGTTCAAATGAAGGCGTAAGGAATCCCCAAACCATGCGCGCTTTCCTTCTTAAGTAAGCCCCCGCAACGCTTGGATGGAAACCGCAAAAGGGCCAAGGATACTGTTCAAAAATTTCTCCCTACCAATGACAAGGGGGCTCGGGGCCACTCAGACGATCAAGTCGAGGTCCTTACCCCAGGCGAACAGTTGTCATGATGAGACGCAGGAAACCCGAGGGCGGTCGCCTGACAGGGCGCGCGGAACCAATACGGTTTTCGTATTGGGAACCGGCGACCTTCAATTGCGTGAGATCCGCACGCGCAGATCTCCTCTGCCGCATCCTAAAGATGCCATGTGGCGATGGTTTAACTGCAAACCACCACCTCAACGGCACATCCAAAAACCCTTGAAGACACGGAGCAGAAATCAAAAGATGGACCCACCTCCGGCGGAATGACTTAATCCAAAAGGTCTCTCCCAGAGGTGGGCCCAGGGGGCCACTGTCGGTACCCTACGTATCGGATATCCCTTGGAACTGCAAAGAGTGCAAAGGAACTCCACCTATCTGAGTTGAAGACCTCCGAAGGCCCCACGTGTCACTCGGAACTGGACCTCCCTCCCTCATATGGTTAGTCCTAGTGCCGCCACGTGTATCATAAAATTGGAGCTACATTCCATACATGGGATGGCTCCGGACTAGATACCTGTGTGGCACACCCGGACCTAACCCCCGTCAGAGGCAAGCTCCAGTACCGACACGTGTACAATAGCACCGGACCTACTCATCCAAGATGGTAAGCTCCGGAGCTGCCACGCGTCCAACCGCCGGACCTTCATCCTCAACAGGCAGACTGGTGGACCTCCAATGGCTCGGACCTTCAAGGAACATTAAAGACTTCAAGACTTGATTATGTGTCATTAATGCTATCTTAATGACACACGATCGGAGGACTCTTAATACCAGTAACGCCGCCATTAAGGGGCATTACCACACTATTAAGGGGAATTAAGCACATTTAACTGTGTATTAGGCATCAGTAACCGCCAGGGCCACATGTAGGGTCAGGCTAATGATGTAACGGCCAGCCCTTGTACTATAAAATAACTGTCCGAGCGATACACAGGGAGACTCTTCCAGACTGCTAGTGGCTCTAGACGCTGACTCACGCGCTGGAGACAGGCTGAGACTGGCTAGAGACTTTTTGGCCTCTCTCTCACACTAGCGTTCATACGCTTAATACAAAAACAAGACACATCCGTGGAGTAGGGTATTACGCTCAGGCGGCCCGAACCACGTAAATCCTCGTGTCAAGTCACCATCTTGTTCTGAATTTCTACGCGCCCCAGCCGAACTAAGAAACTCCGCGGGCTACTAACAGTAGTACTGGGAGAATTGCCAGATCCAGACTCCGACAACGAGGGGGGGGGGGGGGAGTAAAATGCATGAATTCTCAAGAATAACAAGATGCAAATTGAGTTTGTCAAGGAAGGCTCATTCCAAGCCAAAAATTAACATCGTGCATCTACTTCTCTTGAAATAGTAAAATTTGACAAGATGCTCAAAATGCTAAAAATTTCAAGTTAACCATGTTTCATGACGTTGATGCATCTTATGTGCTAATGAGAAAAAAAAAGTTGGTTATACTTACGCTAATATGTCGGGCCACACCACAAGAGCCCAAAACCTTGTGTGTGGTTGCCCAATTGACTTGTCACTAACCTCAAAGGACCCAACCAATCTTGGGTACCTAAAACAAAAGCCTAAATTTGTTATGTAGGCTTACTCCTCCGATGGTACAAAATGGATGCTATATAGTAGATGCACCAATCACATGACTGGAGCGATAAGAATGTGTGTGGAGTATGAAGAGAATGAAGACTGGAGTCAAGGTATCTACTTTGGCGACAATAGTCAAGACAAGGTACAAGGTACTAGGTAGTGTGACACACACAAGAGCATTCTATCCTAAGGGGGGTAAATGAGGCAAAGAGAGACTAGGCTAAGAGTTAGATAGATACTCCTATTGTGCTTCCAATATACATATACATAGCCTAGGTTAGTTACTAATGATCATATATTTTATGAAATCTCAAGCTAGGTTCTTCAACACATCGGGCACGGGTTTACCCCTAGCAACACTAGGACGGCTCCTGCAAAGAGCTTGTGACATAGCCGAACATGGAGGATTACAAAGGACAGACAGGGTTGTCACCACCTATTGCCTACCTCTTCAATTTGTGGGTCTACGAGACATCCAACGCTACTTACTATCCTAGCACCATGCTAGCATACTAAGCAAATACCTTAAGATCCTAGCCACAAGCCATCCTAAGGCAATTAACGAAATCATCGTTGAACCAATGTTGAAACATAGCATAAGTGATTCATATTAACCCGATCATGTCAGATCTAATCAGACTATAGTGGGGGTTTGTAGTGTTTATGATGATATAATGAGAATGGTATGGCATAATCATAAATACTACTCCTACCACATATATGGAATCCACAATCAAAGAAGAAATGCTTCATCCATATATATGAATAATAGAAGACTAAAGATAACGTCTTTATTAAGAGCAAAGTCACAAATACAAATAGGAATATGAGAGTAATACCTTTCCCATTTAGGACTATAGACTAGAGACTCTCCTACCTACAGCCTAAACTCCTCTAAACCTATGGAGAATAGTGGATACAAAGGAATGAATACTCAAGTGGTGTGTGTTGAAATGGGGGGTGAGGGGTCCTATTTATGGCTTGGAGAAGGGTCGGTTCCCACCACTAAAAGCTCGTGTATAGTTACCACTGACTTTTTCAAGCCGGGAGTAGCCAACACGTGGCATTTGACCGAATTTGGCGCTACTACCAGGTCGTCCGACTAGGGAGGTCAGCTGACCTGGTCAGAGCTTTGTTGGAGTTGTGTTTTCTCCAGGTGGGTCCCCCTATTTGATATTGGGTGTACACTGTTGGATGGCCTCGGATACTTCTGTTTATGGGCCTTTTGATCCATGTGGTGCCTCATGTTGATGCTTGATTGGCTGGGATGGTATTTTATAGGATTGCTCCTCCTCTTTACCTCCATTCCTGCATAAAATGTCTGCATACACAAATTCTCCAAGGACAAGTGGAAACAGGTTAAATAGACAGGTGATGTGTGCAAGAAATGACAATTACTTCACATAATTGAGTTATATTGACGGGTGAAATTGGTATATAACATCCGTGAACAAACTCCCCCAAGCTTATCCTTTGCTCGTCCCGAGCAAAGTCAAGACTTTAAGTTGATGATAAGGAGTTGCTACAATGCTTTATTTTTCAAAAGTACGATGTGCCAACCAAAATATTCTACCTAGTATTGCAAAAATTGGTATGGTACTTCACCCATCTTAAGTCATTATGGGTCTTATGACATATCCTATTCACGGGTGGTTGAAAGATAGAACAACAAATTGAGCATACATACCATAGAAATCAAGTTCCACTCGAATTCCGGAGAGTTCAATTTATATTATAAGTATCTCAATTTGATTCTCTCGGTCTCTCCTATATGTGTAGTGGAAATATTTCGTCACCACGGCATTTTGCCTAAATTCATCCTACCTCTAAATAAGGCTTGTATGTGGAGCTTGGTAGGAAATATAGTAGGCATATTTGCAACACATAATATTGCTAAGTCAAAAGCAAGCCTTAGGAGAAATCAATTCAAAACTATTGGATTCAAGACTTGTGCATGTGTGATGGAATTGAAGTGGATGTGGATATTTGAGATGACTCCTTTTTTAGTGGACTCTCTTATTTTGCAGGGACGAAACATGGCTACTTTTTTTTCCTCATGCTTTTGATGAAAGCATGCATTTTCTTTTTCTTTTTCTTGTAGCCATGTTTTCTACTCCCTTTTTATGCAAGAAACATTGGAGAGAGTACTATACATAAAGGGTATGGAGTTTCTCTTTTTATTGTGGAATGATGGCATGATGGGATTTTGCTTACTTCTAGTGTAGAAGTATAGCATGTGCAAGTGAAGTCTTGAATTCAAAAAGTAATGAATGAAATCTCACATAGGTCTATACTAGTTTGACAAGCTCAATGTGAAGACAAATAGCATATGCATAAGGTCTATCAATGTAATGTATCATATGGCTTTGGTAGGTATTTCCAATCAAATGAGAGTAACATAAATCTTTGTAGAATTTCTCCAGAAATCTAAGTTTCACTTTGAAACTAGGAATAGTAGCCCTATCACTATATCATATCTCACAACAACTTAGAATGGATTAAGCTTTTGCTACCCACAATTTCCAAATCAATGCAAAAGTAATTTTAGCCAATGAGAGCAATATGTTGGAGAGTAGTAAGTTGTAAACTAGGGACTTAGGAAAATTAAAATAGAGCAACTATTCATTATTTCATCTATGTGAATTCCAAGTCATTCTTACCGCACATCTTTCATTTTATTTGAAAACAAATCTAGTCTACTTATTTTTTATTTATTTTTTATATGCAAGGTGGATGATGGGTGAATGGAAAATAAATATGCAAAGGGGTTGATACAATTTACCTCAAGTGGGGGTCCTCCCCAAAGCTTGTTCTTCACTCACCTCCATGGTAAGAGTTAAACCCTTGATGATGGAAGTATGCCGCAAGATCGGCTTGTTGTTGTTGTAGCGTGGAGTTGATGGTGGTGAATTGAGTGTCCATGTGTTGTTGCCAGTCTTGGGTACCTTGGACCTACCCTTGTAGAGTGTTGTAGATGTCACCCTTTCTCACTTCAAGCTCTTCCATATGTCTAGTGAGGTCCATCATTCCTTGGCTATAGTCATCATGACTTCTATCCGAAGAGGAACGACATCTTCTCGTGGACGCTGCAGGCAAGCTACTAGAACTTTAAGTGGATCGGGGTGGCTCCCATGTGGCACCTAGCCATCCATGCCAAGACGGACCATCGGTTTCATACAATGGAGGTTGAGTCCATCTGGGTGCATCACCCGTTGGGTCCCCTTCCTCATCGTACTCATGGACGTGGAAGTCGTCGGAGGCATGGCTGCTCTCCTTGTGCGGCTTTTGGTTACCCTGCTAAAGACATTACTTCTTCAGGCTTCTTCGATGAGAAGAAGGTCAATGGTTAGCCTCCGGTATTTGTAAAAATGATAATCCTGTTAGTTAACCAAATTTCATTGACAAAGCTGGGATAATAAAATATCACAGAGTCGTCTTGATCGTGCTTAAGGGTATGTCCTTGCACTAAATAATCTTCATTATTTAATTCTAGTTCATTTTCAATATACTCAAATGAGAAATATTCTAGTGCTCCTACCCTAGTAGCAATATGAGTAATCAATGAAGTGCATTTAATTGACCCTATTCTTGGAATGTAATATAACCATTATGTCATCATGGCAATAATTGGAGCAACTTTTATCTTTTTAACCATGGCAAATAAAATGTTCAGCTCATCTTTATGCACTACTCTTACATCTCCTCTAGACAACATAGTCATAGCCACCTATCTATGCATGAGACGTATAGTAGGGTTTTGTAAGTGGCTATTTCTAGGTGCACTACATCTGATCTCACTAGTTAATTCTTGCCAAAAACATTGTTTGTCAAACTCAGACAAAGTGTCTAAATCTAGCAATCAACGTTTATGGAAGCCTAGGATTTCACATAATTTTTTCCAGAGGATGTTGTATTCATTATGAAATAATATAAAAGTAATACCAACAAATCCTATTTTAAGTGTGCAAAGGAATTGTATGGAGAGGAGGCGTGAACCTCTCTCCTCTATGTAAGCAAAATTTTCTCATCCTAGTGCATGCCAAATGGAAAATAATACGAAATCTATACCTATTTTGGAGATCAAATCCGGATTGTAAGCTTTGATATGAGAGAACTCATGATCTTGGAGGAGTTTGCATGCTTGATCCTCAACTTCACTTTGTATGTCGAGGTTGTCATCATGGAGAAGTTGATGTGGGTTGCTCCTCTCACCCATGGAAGTGTCCTCACATACACTCCTCCTCCATGGACTTGGTGTAGCAACGGAGGAAGGACATGCACTTGAGTCTCCTCCATGACTTGAGCTTGCAGCCCCCTTCCTCTTTCCAAACAATCTCTTCATTCCCTACATGGTCACAACAACAAGAACACAACAAGGCAAAAACTCGGAAGAGGTGATGTGTTAGTGAAAGCAACCCCCCCCCCCCAACGAATTTTCCCTTGAAGAACTTGAAATCAAATTGCAAATGCAAACAAAAGCAAATCTTTTTGGGTTGGATTTTGAGCAAGAGTACTTCAATTAAGAGCAAGAAAAACAATGTGAGCAAAGAGTGACTTTGGGGAGGTGTGAAATGAGGTGAAGTGTGAAGAGGGGTGCTCCTCAGGGCCACCATTTATGGTGTACTCTCCCCAACGGTCACAAGGGAATCATATGTAGTCGTTGTAGGAGAGAGAGCCAAAATGGCTCTTTCCCCATGTTGGCCGGACAGGGGGGGTCGGCCGCCTGTTCCCCCTTTTGGCAGGTGGCTCCCCAACGGCTATGTAATTAGCATGTTGGTGAATTACTACTTTTGCAGCTCGGAAAAATTGTTTTTCGAATAAAAATTCTTTTTTCGAAACCCAACAAGTTTCTTTTTTGTAAAAAATAAAGAAATAAAGATGATAGTTGAGAAAATAAGATTCTCAACTTGCTAAGAAAAACCAAATGTGCAGTGCGGAAAAATCAAACTAAATTGGGGAAATCCAAATGAAGAGAAAAGAAAAAATCAAAGAAAAGATAACTACCAAATTAACCTATTCGATAGTGAATGTGGCCTTGAGGGGGGTGAATAGGCTTTTTGAACTTTTAGTCAGAACCTGAAACACTTAGCAACCTGATCAAAAACAGAGAAATCGGACTAGTCTGGTAGTGTGCAGACTAGTCCGGTGTGTGCGGACTAGATCGATCAAGTTTGATCGATGATTTTGATCCAGGTACTCTGTGTAGCAGAAATTGAGTTACAAATAGAGTATATTGCTTAAATTAAACAAGATGTAGCACAAGTTAACTTTAGTTTCAGAGTTTCAACGCAAGTTGAACAAGATTGAGCAAACCCTAGATTTTGATGAATTGAAAGAACAAAAGCAATGGACACAATGATTTTTATCACGTGGTTTGATTCCATAGAGGAAATCTACGTCCACGTTGAGGAGCCCATGAAAGGACCGGGTCTTCACCAACCCTACCCTCATCGAATCACCACAGAGACCGATTCTCTTCCACTAATCACAAAGGGGTTAAAATAACCATGTTCAAGGGGCCTTCTCACAAGTTGAGGTCTCCCCAAGATTTACAAATGAAAACACCACCAAACACACTTGAAAAGTATGCAATGAAACAGCGAGAGTGTGTGAGGGAATCAAACCCAAGAGCTCAAGTCGTGAAGAACGTGTCTCTCCTTTGATCTATGGTTAATCCTCAAGGATTTGATCTTTCTTGCGTTGGATTATGTGGAGAGACATGTTCTCTGGGCTCTTGGAAGGTGTGACGGCACAGAGGATCGAGAAAGTTTGATTAGGGGTCGTACACCTCTATTTATACTAGGGTTTCCAAAGGTTACTGTTAGAGTTTGCAATGTCTGGACTAGTCTGTGGTGGACTCCGGACTAGTCTTGTGTGCGGCGTGTGGGAAACCCTAAGTGTCCTGAATTATCGAACTTGTCTGGCCCTGAGCGGACTAGTTCGATTTTGTCTCTAGAGATGTTCAAACTAGTCCGGCACATATCGGACTAGTCCAGCGTGGTGAAACCCTTAGTGAATTGAGGACAAGTCTGCACTTGGAGGACTTGTCCAATTTTAGTCAGAGAGGTTATCGGACTAGTCTGGATAAGATCAGACTAGTCCGGTGTCGTGGAATTTTAAGGGGCTAAGGACAAGTCTGTGGAATATCAGACTTGTCCGATATTGATCAGAAGGATTATCGGACTAGTCCAGACTTTATCAGACTAGTTCGGTGCGGACAAGTCCGCACTGGGAGGACATGTCCGATCCTGGAAAGAGAGATTATCGGACTAGTCCGGTCCTGTGTAAATTTGTGCAGTGAGAGTGTTTTCTTTTGCTTGAGCTCTTGGGGTGTGTTTCTCCAACACACTCCATACATAAAGAATATTCTATTCAACTCTTGAGCTCTTTTCAACTTGATTCATCACTCTCCTTTCTTTTTGCGCTTACTTCATAATTTCATCAAAACCTGCGCTCATCTCAACAATTTGGTTAGGATCTCATTTGTTTGTCATAAATCAACCTAAACCCACAAGGGATGCCTAGATGCACATTCAGCTAGGTCTCACCACCGTCCGATGAGATGGACATTCCTCCTTCCTCATTTCTTAACATTCGGGCCCGGTGGGATGGGCTCAGATGACTTGTCTTGTTTATTCTGTCATTCATTCCTTCGCGTCTTGGTTGACTTGGACTTTTGGGGAGGCCCGGACTTCTACGTCTTCTTGGGGTGTCGGCTTGGACAGTAAGACAGGTTTTCTGCATAAATCAATTATCTCATGAAAGCAATAAGCGGGTCCACCTTTGGAGGTGTGACTTCGACCTCTTGAACGTGCTTAACATTCGGCCCATATTTGATGTGGATCATCGAGCAATGCTCCGGCTTTGGGTGAAAGTTAAACTTCTCCTTGCCATTGATACAGAAGTGGATTTCTCCGACTCCCATATCTATCCGAGCCTTTGCGGTGCTAAGTAATGGGTGCTTAAGAATGAGCGGTGCATCCTTCTCGACATCCATGTCGAGCACCACGAAATCCACGGGTATGAAGCAATTTTGAATTTTTACTGGAACATCTTCAGCAATACCTGTCAGATAAAGGGTTGTAGAGTGAGCCAGTTGGAGCTGCATTGGCATTGGAGTAAGCTCCGTGAAGTTGAAGACCACCTTGGGCATCACACTCACACTTGCTCCAAGGTCGCAAAGTGCCTTGTCAAAGTAGTGAGTCCCAATTGAGCATGAGATGGTAGGACATCCCGGGTCCTTCTTCCAATTGCCTCCCCATAGTGAAATCATATTGGCACTTTCCACAGGAGGTTCAGACTGTCCTGGCGTCTTTCCGTTCTCTACTGGTGGAACGTCAGCTACCAGTTGAGCCAACTGAGTCTCTAGCATCTTGTTGAAGCTCAATTGATTCTTGAAGGCCGAGCATAGGCCCTGTTTGGTTTCGCTTTTTTCAGTCTCGATCATCCGATGATCATACTTTTCTGATAAGTTGTGATCTGGTTAATCTGCTTACTTGCGAGAGTGAGGTGTTTGGGTAAAACTGATTATTTCAATGGATTATCTCTGTGTTATTTGTAAAATGACTTGTATATCCTTAATCCTGTTGATAACTCATTCTTCATATTTTTTAATATCTTTTTTCGATTGTAATGGTACTAGATCATTCCCGAACAAAAACATTCGTAAGAACAGTAGCAGTAAGAAGAAAAAGCAAGAATAGTTTCATTCACAAATAAATACATTCAGAAGAACGACATAGTGACTTCGAGGTGTTCAACGAGGTAAGCCACGAATTGCATCAGGTCCAGCCAACTCTCTGTATTCACGAGCTTCCCATCAGCCACAGCTCCTTCGAGCTCCACGGCCTCCACGCTAGCCAGCCGCGAGATCGCCCTCATCGGCACCCTGCTCGCCCACCTCTTGCCTCCCCGCGGATGAGCGATGCCGCCCCGGTAGCCACTGTTAGAATGTGCTGCCAACGCGCAAGCTTACAGGCCAGCAAGGGGAGGGCACCACCATTGTGCACGCTCCTGTCGCGTTGCCCAGCGTCGTGCCGGCAAGCCGCATGTCGCCGCCATAGCAGTCACTCACGTCGAGCAGTCCAGCCTCGCGGCGCCGTAGTGGAAGGTGTTGAAGCCGATGAGGTCGGAGTTTGTTGGGCATGTAGAAGATCCTCGCCACAGGCAAGGTCTTGTAGATCTAAACAAGGGGAACGGAGAGCCATGAAGGTTGAGAGGAAAGAGGTCCTCCCGGTGGCGGTGCCGCGGTGGCACAGTGGGCGAATGGAGCCAGCAGCGTGGGCGAAGCCAATGGAAGGTGGTCAACCAGGGGAAAGTTAGCCGACGACGGCCCGCGCTCGCCTTCCATATGCGATACGGGAGGGGGCGAACATACCGTGATATGCGGTATGGGAGAGGCGGCGGAGTATGAAGGAAGACAGGAGTATTCAGAGAAAACACGCTCCTCGTTACGAAGTCGCGAGGGTTGGACCGCGATTCGAAAACGCAAAGCCATAGTTCATTTCGAGCTTAATAGGTTAATCGACTCAAAGATTAATCGTGATTTAATTAATTTGTTTGGGTGGGATTATTGTTTTTTTTCATTGATAAGCTGCTTTTAAGCAGAAACAAACAGGCTGATAGTCCTTCAATCTTGGCATTAATGCTCTTTAGGGTCTTGTCATTAGCCGACAGCTTCTTTGATAGGGCATCAGTGATCTTCAATTGGCTAATGGAAAGCTCTCTCAAGTTGGGCTGATTACCATTGTTGCCATTGTTGTTGTACCCTCCTTGAAAGAATGGACGTGGTTGGCCCCACCCTTGACCTCCTAGACGATAGCCATTGTTGTTTCCATTGTTGGCTAGGTATAAGTCTTCCTCACGGTTTTTTGGGCAGACATTGCCTAAATGGCATGTGTTGCCACAGACTTCACACATGATGTGAGAGTCTAGGGCACAAGCATTGCCACATACCTCACCATTGGCTTGTCCATCTATCTTCTTCATGAGGAGCTCCAACTTGGCAGCGATCATGCCTGCCTCTTTCAAGTTGTACATGTCTCGCTAGCGGGTATGGAGACGCTCATCGCTCCAACCGATGATTGACACCATATTCTCAATCAAACCTTTGTCTTTGGGCACCGTCAATGAGAAGAAGGCTCCTCTAGCAGCAGCATTAACATGGTCACGGGCAGAAGGAATTAGGCCGTTGTAAAAGTTTTGGATAATGATCCAATCATCCATCCTATGGTTGGGATCTTCAACAAAGTTTTCCGGCAAGCGGAAACCAAACATACACTACCCAATTTTCATATAAAATGTGAAACCAGAAGGGTTATCCTACTAAAACATACCCAATGTCCTATCGTATTCACTCAATCATCCAATACTTCGGGTGCCTTCCCTGGTAACGGCGCTAGAAATGCTTATTGATGGCTACTAACATCACTGAAATAAATGGGCAAACGTACGAAACCTATCGATGTAGCATTTCCCCTTAAAAGAATATTCAAAGGGTGTTGTCAGTACCCTGCATACGGGGTACCCTCGCACACAGGCTGAAAGTACCTAAGTACGTCTAGTGGCGCCACGTGTCCAGAAGGCGCCGGACCCCGGCCTTCCTCAAGTACAGGATCCGACACTATCACGTGGACCTCAAAGAAGGGACCCAACTCCTCCAGTGAGAAAGGCTCCCAAGTTTCCACGTGTTTTGCTAGATGGGGCTTCACTCCACTATAGAATTGGGCTCCAGTGCAACCACGTGGCTCAAAGCACCAAGTCGGACACCTCCCGTGGAGAAGAGCTTCGAAGCTAACACGTGCTCTGAAGGGCCCCAGGGCTGCGACGTGCTACAAAGTACCGGACTTGGCCTCCACAGCAGTGGCCATCCCCAAAGCTGCCACGTGTCCTGCAACTTGCCCTGGTCGGTGGGGTGTGGGGGTTAAGGGATGGTGCACCCTGTCTAAATCAAGCATTGAAGACATGCATCCACCTCCACCAGATAACACGGAGCACGCCATCGGTCAGGGACCACTGTGCCCAATCACATCACAGTGAAGACGTCGCAGGCTTACCCCGCTCCGCCAAGTGGGTAGCTTACGGTGACAAGATAGACGGACAGGACATCTCCTGACACCGTCAGAGACTACGCAAGGGCCATTGGCATAGGAGGCAGCATGACGGCGGGTCTTCAAGCCATGACCAGAGGATGCTTATGCGAGAAGCCTTAGATCTTTAGGATAAGATCGCCCCAAGGCCACCTGTCGGACCCCAGACCCCACTTGTAAGGCATCTGGCCTTGTAAGGCATCCGACCTTGCCTATAAAAGGATCAGACTGCCACCGTTGCAAAGGATCTCCAACGCATATTCACACATTCACACCAGCAATACAAACCTCACCATGGAGTAGGGTATTATGCTCTGGCGGACCGAACCACGTAAAAGCACTGTCTCACCACTCTCATAAGCGCAATCTCTCCATTGAGGACTGAGCCATGTCGATCGAGAACATCTGTGGACTGCTCTCATAGCAGGTTCGGGGGAAGTGTCGCAAGAACACTTCGACATTTAGCGCCAGGAAGAGGCTTTTTCCTCCAAAAAGTGGTTGCGCTTTCACCGCCATGGTAAGCATCAAGCCTGCGAGCACTGGCAAGATTGAGCCGCAAAAGGTCAACCTACAGGTCGGCAAAGACGTGGAGATGGAGTTCCAAAGGCCCGAACGGGCCGTTGAAATGGTCCAGCTGGCTAAGGACTTCGACCTCAACAGCGACCACGAGTGTCGCAAATCACTCCATGTCATCTATGGGGGATCTTGGGAGCCTGCATTTCGGAATTCAGTCAAGACCCTGCGTTGGGCGGTGGCTTCAGTAGCTTCTACTCACACCCCGGCGCTGTATCAGAGATGGATGGAGACGTCGATTAGCTTCGATGCCTCCGACTGCCCCGAGAACAAGGCGGGAGCCGGGCTTCTGCCCCTCCTCGTTGCCCCCACCATCGCCATCATCAAGTTCTACCACGTCCTGATAGATAGTGGGCCGGCCTCAACCTCATCAGTCGTGCGTGAATGTAGCCTAGAGGGGGGTGAATAGGCTTTTTGCACTTTTATAGGACCCTAAAAACACTTAATAGATAGATCAAATACGAGTAGGTCGGACTAGTCTGGTGTGCGCGGACTAGAAGATCAAAGTAAATTGATAATTCTACTTCTAGTACACTATGCAGCGGAAATCAGATTAAAAGTAAAGTGTATTGAACTAATGAACCAATGTATTGCAATGATCAAGTATGATACAAAGTTTCAAGGTAAATTTTACAATACTAAGCAAAACCTAGATTATGATGAAGAGTAAACAAGAACACACGAGATACAAGATTTATCCCAAGGTTCAATCCCACATAGGGATCTATGTCCTTGTTGAGGAGTCCACGGAGGACCAGGTCTTCACTAACCCTTCCCTCGGAGGTAATCGCCACAGAGCCCGATCTTCACCACTAAGCTTGTTCAAGGGGACTTTCTCACACGTTGAGGGCTCCCCAAAGATTACAGCAAATAAACACCACCAAACACACTCAAAAGATATACAATAAACAACGAGAGTGTGCGAGATATCAAACCCAAGAGCTCAAGATGTGTAGAACAAGTCTCTCCTTTGTTCAATTTCTAATCCTCAAAGAATTGATCTTTTTAGGCTTATGATGTGTGGAGAGATGTAAATTTTGGGCTCTTGAAAGGTGTGACAGCGTAGGGAGTCGAGAGAGTTTGATGTATGGTCGTACACCTCTATTTTTATTATGGTTTCCAAAGGTTACCGTTAGGGTTTGTGAAGTCCGGACTAGTCCGTGGCGGACACCGTACTAGTCCGGTGTGTGGTTTGTGGAAAACCCTAAGTGTTGATGTATACCGGACTAGTCCGTTAAGGTGCGGACTAGTGCGATCTGGGCATAGAAACTTTTCGGACTAGTCCGGTTGATATCTGACTTGTCTAGTATGGTGAACACTGTGTAGAACTGAGGAAAAGTCCGCACTTGGAAGGACTTGTCCGATTTTAGTCATAGAGTTTCTGGACTAGTCCGATGGATATCGGACTTGTCCGGTGTTTTGAAAAATTGTAGGGCTAAGGACAAGTCCGCACTTGGAGGACTTATCCGATTTTAGTCTGAGGATTATCAGACTAGTCTGGTTGTTATTGGACTTGTCCGGTGTTGTGCAAATGTGAAGGGTTGTGGACAAGTCCGCACTGAAGGAACTTGTCCGTTTTTAGTCAGAGAGATATCGGACTAGTCCAGTGAATATTGGACTAGTCCGCATATGCTGATTTTTGTGCAGTGAGTGTAATCTCTTTTACTTAAGCTCTTGTGGTGTGTTTCTCCAATACACTCTATACAAAATAATTCTAATCTTTTCAGCTCCTGAGCTATTTTTCGTTTGGATCCTCATTCTCCTTTCTATTTGTACTTTCTTCCAAATTGCTCTAAAACCTGCGCTCATCTCAACAATTTTGTTAGGATCTCATTTGTTTGTCATTAATCAACCAAAACCCACAAGGGATGCCTAGATGCACTTTCAATCTCCCCCTTTTTGGTGATTGATGACAACCAATTGAGATTACACAAACATGATGAAAAATTCAGATTTTCATAAAGTGTGCACATATGAATTTTGAGCAAAATAGTCAATGTAGAAGTAATACATATGTGCACTCTTTATGGTGGGGTGCAAAAACTATGTGTGTGAGCAGTAATATTGATTTGAATGAGATAAGGAGCATAATCATAACATCATCAAGGATAACAAGCAAGTTTTAAAGCATAATCCATTGATCATAGTACAACATAATCATCATTTCACAAAAACATGTCCACAAGCATGATGAGAGCATAATTTAGCCGTTACAAGATTACAAGCATGACAGAGTGGCAACAAAATGTGAGACCTATGTGTGCTGAATACATTGGCTTTGACAATAAAAGTTTTGAATGCTGCCATAATATCTTTTTAGCAAGGTCCGACTCTAGCTCCGAGCTTCTGCAAGGTCCGACTTTCTTTGTCTAGATCCATCATGTTTTTAGGTAGCTCCGGTGAGCTTTGTCTTTAGCTCCGGCATGTCTTTGATAGCTCCGACATGTTTGTTAAGCTCTGATATGTTTTGCTAGATCCGACTTATGTTGGTTGGCTCCGACATGTTTTTTTCTAGCTCCGACTTTTGGGATGACTAGTTCCGACTAGCTTTGGTAAGCTCCGGCGCTAGGTCTGTCTAGCTTTGGTAAGCTCCGGCGCTAGGTTGTACTAGCTTTGGTAAGCTCCGGCGCTAGGTTGTACTAGCTTTGGTAAGCTCCAGCTCAAGCTCCGGTTAGCTTTGGCAAGATTCGGTGCTTGATCGCAATGTTCCTGATTTTATCTTGCAATGTTTCAAACTTGCTTTATATTCTTAGAAATATTGCTTAGTATTCATTAGCTAAGTTTTTGGTGCGTTTTGGTTGATATGGCTGATATCCTTTTCATATGCTTTGCAACATGCTTATGTGAGGTGCTCACGTAAGGTGTTGTGTTTGGAACTGACTTGAGTCAAGTCGCAGACTTGGGCTCGTACGGATTGGTTGTTTATTCATGTGCAGGTGTTGCTTGAGTTCAAGACATGGATGGTGAAGGAATCCATTGAACTAGTCTTAGGGAGAAGATGAGGTTCAACAACCAAGTTCGGGAGGAATTGTAGTTGAGTTGATCGGGAGGTTGTGCAGCATGTTTGAATCAAGAACAATGCATATGAAGGTATCATGGACGTCATTGGAAGATGTTTGCACGTGTGCAAGGATTGCATGGAAGTGTCTACATGGTTCCGAGGCGTGATGAAGAGATGTGGACTTAAAGAATTGGTCAGAAAGGTCCAACCGACTAGGTTATGGACTCAGGCTGCGGCTGAGTCGGGTTTGACTCAAATATGCAAAGATTTGAGTTGGTTATGATAGGATTTCGTGTGGGTCACGAATTTGAGTTGTTTTAGGAACGTGGGATACGTTATTAAGGTGTTTGGAAGTCTTAAGATTGCTTCTATCTGCGTATAGAAGAGTCCTAAGCAGTTATGGAAATTTTTGATTTGTGATCGGAGTAGGATTGGAGTCCTAGTTGAGATTGGGTTGGCCTAAGGGCTGGTTATATAAGCAAGGGAGGCCAGAGCTCGTAGTGCACGACTTTGGGGATGTTCCTCTTGTGTTATATTGAATAAAATTCGTAGTTTGAAGGAACTTTTGTGCCTTGTTCGTCTGACTTGTTCTAGACAAGTTTTACTCGTCGAGTTTCTGGACAGCACTACCTTTCATCGGTGGTTTTATCATAACTCGAGTTTTACAGATCCAATTGACGTGATTCTTTTTGGGTTGTCTTTGAAACTTGATTATATATCATCTATCAAAATTTCACGTTCATTGGATTTGTTTTTCTGATCTACACGAGTTTCTTTGCAGCGTTCAAGAACTGTTTTTCTCGTGTAGGACAGATTGACCTTTGTTCGATCTTTTGATCATAACTTGAGTTTCTCTCGACGGATTTGAGTGATTTTTCTTGTGTTTTCTTCGTTACTTGATTCTCTTTGATATATGTCACATTTGTCATGGTGAAACACATTTAGATTAGTCTCACACACGATTTCTTTAACGGATCATTTTTCTGCCGAAGGGGATGGGATTTAATTGTTTCCGCTGCGTAAGATTTTTTAAATCTACCATTCACCCCCCTCTGGTAGATTTTCACGTGCTCTTCGATCCTACAATTGATATCAGAGCCACAATGCTCCAATAATTATGGTTTGCACGTGTTTTTGACTAATCATCATGGAGAAATACTCCGCCAAACCTTGTGTGTTTGCTGGTATTGATTTTCAGGTTTGGAAGGCATGCATGGAGGCCTTCATCCAGGCGCAAGGCTTCGCAATATGGGAGAAGGTGTACAAGCCTTATGAAGTGCCACCTAATGATCAAGTTACGGCTACAAACCTACGGGACGTCGACAACAACAACAAAGCCCGAAACTTGATCATCCAAGGGCTCACTCAGAGCGACTTCGACCGCGTTGCACATATCCGATCGGCATACGATGTATGGAGATCACTTTGTGACTATCACGAAGGATCCAACACAATCAAGGATGTAAGGCAAGACATGTTCAAGAAAGAATACATACGCTTCGAGATGCAACCCAGTGAGTCCATCGATGATCTCTTTGCTCGCTTTAACAAAATTCTCAGTAACTTGCGTAGTGTCAACGTTAATTTTTCTGATGCTGAAAATGCTAGGAAACTTCTTAGTGCATTAGACATGTCAATTTGGGAGATGAAAGTTACATCTATTCGTGAATCTACTGTCATGAGTACACTTACTTTAGATGTGCTTTACTCTAAACTCAAAACTCATGAAATTGACATCTTATCACGTAAGAACCCAAATAAATCTATTGCATTTGTCTCACAACATGATACGCCAAGATCCGGCCAATCATCATCTTGCAATACTCTTGCTTTGTTGTCCTCACTAACCCTGGAACAGATCGAGGAATTTCCAGAGGAGGAGCTAGCACTCCTCTCTACTAGGTTCTCAAAAGCATTGCAAAATGTGAGAAATAGAAGGAGAGGAAGCTCCGAACCTCAACGATGCTTCGAATGTGGTAAGATAGGACACTTCCGTACAGAATGCCCTAACCTTTCAGGTTCTACTTCCCAAGAAGAAAAACAATCAAGGACGAAGCACTCCTCAACAAATGATAAGAAGAAGAAGAAGAAGAAGGGCTTTACAGGTCGCCAACTGGTGAACAGTTTTATCTTCGCACTTTAGGAACTTGTCTGAAGCGACGTGGACATTGGAAGTGACAAAGATGAAGATGATTTGGCCAACTTATGCTTCATGGCGGGCAAAACAAGATCAAGATCAAGTCAGGAGGATGCAGAACACAACAGTGACGACGATGAGGTATGTTCTACCTGTAATGAAATGTGTGATGCAATTTCTCGTGCAACTATTATTGTTAAGAAAAAGGACAAAAAGATTAGGGATAATGCTGCTAAAATTGAATCACTAGAATCTGAAATCAACCGTTTGAAAACCTTGATTCCTAGTGATGATTCTTGTCCCTCATGTGATTTAATCTATGAACAATTGTCCACACTAAGAACTGCACACTCCTCCACTCTAGATAGACTTGAACTTGAAATTGAAAAGAACAAAAAGCTTGCTGCACTTGACATTGGAAACTTAAAAGATGCTTCTTGTTCTACAATTGATTTGCATTATTCTAGTTGTGATGATCTTGAAAAAAAACTAAAAGATGCTATGAGTGAAATTTCAATATTGAATAATTCTTTATGTTCTTGTGAAGTTAAATATTGTTCCAATTGCAAACTAAAAGGAAAAACTTCATGTGAAAATTGCCTTGATCTGTCCAATAAACTTGATAACATGCATAGGACATTAGATCGGTTTTGTAATGGGAATAAGAACCTAAACTTGCTGCTGAATTCTTCCAAGTCTTGCAATGATAAAAGTGGTTTAGGTTTTGATTTTCATGCTCATGCTACAGCACATCCACCTAAAATTGTAAAGTCATTAGGAAGTGGTTTGATTCAAACAGTTCCTAAACAAAAAGAAGTGGTTTTCAAATCTGCAGGAGTGTTGTCTCATTCGGTTTCAAATAAAAATATTGCTTGCTCATCTAGACATGAAAACAAAGTTAAATTTCATTGTACCTACTGTGGTAGAGATGGTCATGTCATAGATTTTTGTTATAGACTAGCTAAACAACAGAAAGGGGAAAGAATGATTGCTAGATCTCATAACTTTCATGCAAAATTTGGTGCACATATTAAACAGAATGTCAGGAACATGCAACCTGCCGTTATAAGTCAAAAACATTCAAAGTTTACCTCCGGACCTTCTGTTTTTGCCTCCGGAGCTACTGATTTTTGTGCTACACAAGTAACACCTTATAGGGCAGTAGTTAAGAATAAAAAACCTCAAACTTTGACTTATAAACTTGCTGTTTTATCTCAGCTTTCGCGTGTTTTTCCTGCTGCACGTCGTTTGACTCAGTACTGGATACCTAAATGCCTTTTGACTAACCCTAGTATTGAGTCATCAACGTATTGTGCTTCTATGTAGGATACATGCTTGAGGAAGGAGAACATTTGGATTGTGGATTCAGGTCACTCACGCCACATGACCGGTAACAAAGAATGGTTCTCATCCCTCTCTTTTATGTCACGAGTAGAGAATGTTACTTTTGCCGATAATTCTTCAACTCCTATAATTTCTAAAGGTTCGGTTAGAGTAAATGATCACTACACTTTGAAGGATGTGGCACTTGTCAAAATTTTGAAATACAACTTGCTTTCTGTTTCATAATTGCTAGATGAAAATCTGGAAATTATTTTAAATAAAAACTGCTACAAAGTTGTAGGTTCAAATAGTGAGCTTATTTTTAACATGTCTCGGTTTGGAAGAGTTTTTAAAGCTGATTTTGATATGTCTTCCTCTAAGCATAGGTGTCTAGTTGCTAATGATTCAAAGTACTTATATTTTTGACATCGTAGACTTGATCACGTAGGCTTTGATCACCTAACGCGTGTTAGTGCTCTTGATCGCATACGTGGGCTGCCTAAGCTTAAAGGGGACAAAGAAATTGTGTGCTCTTCTTGTAGACATGCTAAGATGGTTGCAAGTTCACATACTCCTCTCACAATCATCATGACAACTGAACTGGGTCAACTTTTGCACCTTGACACCATAGGACCTTCACATGTTCAATCCTTCGGAGGTAAATGATATGTTCTTGTTATTGTTGATGATTATTCTAGATACTCTTGGGTTTACTTTATGGCGTCTAAGAATGAAGCTTTTAGTCACTTTAGAACTTTATTTCTTAGATTATCAATTGATCACCCAGGATCTGTAAAAGCAATTAGAAGTGATAACGGAACTAAATTTAAAAATCAATCTTTTGATCACCTTTGTGCAGAAAATGGAATAGATCATTAATTTTCTTCACCATATGTACCTCAACAAAACGGTGTTGTAGAAAGAAAGAACAAAACATTATTTGAGATGGCTAGGACTATGCTTGATGAATATCAAACTCCTAGGAAATTTTGGGCTGATGCGATTGCAACCGCTTGTTATGTCTCAAATCGTGTTTTCTTGCGCGCTAAGCTAGGTAAAACCCCATATGTGCGCTAATGCTTTGTTAAGAAACATGGTAATCTTGATAAATTTGTACCTAGATCCATTGATGGCATGTTTCTTGGTTATCCATCTCATACTAGAGGCTATCGTGTGCTTTTACTTGACACTAACAAAATTGTGGAGACTTGTGAAGTGTCTTTTGATGAATCTAGCCCAGGTACTAGCTCAAACATTGCAGGTCCAGATCCATATCCGCTGGGGGAGAGCATTTTCGTTGAAGATGAGGAAGAGGTGGAGCTGCTGCCCGAAAATTCAGCAGCTAATAACATTGTTCGAGCTCCTAATTTTGATTCACAGCTAGCGCCGACGACCACCATTGTTGGTCCAGATCCTCCTCAAGTCACAAGCTCATCGATTTGTGATGATCATGAAGAAGAAGAAGCTTGTGAAGTTTCCACTCCCCTCCGGGTTCTCAAAATTCATCCTCCACAACAGATTATTGGAAGCTTGCACGAATGAGTTACACGGTCAAGGTTTTGTGATCCAAACTCTCATGGTCATTCTGCTTTTGTTGCTTCTTTTGAACCCAAAGATATATCACACACACTCACTAATGAATATTGGATTATTGCCATGCAAGAAGAGTTTGGAAATTTTGAAAGGAATAATGTTTGAAAACTTGTACCTCCACCTCAAGGCCACACTTTAATTGGAACTAAATGGGTGTTTAAAAATAAACAAAGTGAGGATGGGGTTGTGGTTAGGAATAAGGCTAGGTTGGTTGCTCAAGGTTTCACTCAAGTTGAAGGTCTAGATTTTGATGAAACTTTTGCTCATGTTGCTAGATTAGAAGCCACAAAAATTTTGTTAGCTTTTGCTACATCTAAAGGTTTTAAGCTATATCAAATGGATGTTAAAAGTGCTTTTCTTAATGGCTACATAGATGAGGAGGTTTATGTCAAACAACCACCGGGTTTTGAAAATTCAGATTTTCCTAATCATGTTTAAAAATTGTCCAAAGCCTTGTACGGTCTCAAACAAGCCCCTAGAGCATGGTATGATAGGTTAAAAACATTCTTACTTGAAAAGGGGTTTACCATGGGCAAGGTTGATAAAACTCCTTTTGTGCTTAAGCATGGCAATGACTCATTATTCGTTCAAGTGTATGTGGATGATATTATCTTTGGGTGTGCTTCTCATGATCTTGTGTCCAAGTTCTCAGCTATTATGAGTTCATAATTTGAGATGAGTATGATGGGAGAACTCACATACTTTCTGGGGCTGCAAATCAAGCAAACCAAGGAGGGTACCTTTGTGCATCAAACGAAGTATACAAAAGACCTCCTAAGGCACTTCAACATGGACAAAAGCAAGCCTCTTCGGACACCAATGGGAACAACAACAAAACTTAAACTTGATGAAGATGGCGAACCCGTGGATCAAAAAGAATATAGAAGCATGATCGGATCACTTTTGTACCTCACGGCATCAAGACTGGACATAAAATTCGGCGTATGTCTTTGTGCACGGTTTCAAGCCTCCCCACAAGATTCACATCGTCAAGCCGTCAAAAGGATTCTCATGTACTTACATAGTACTCAAGAATTTGGCATTTTTCTTCCTTCTTCCTCAATCGTTACTTTTAAAGCTTTTTCCGATGCTGATTTTGGAGGTTGTAGGATTGATAGGAAAAGTTCTTCCGGTGCTTGTCATTTTCTTGGTAATTCACTTGTTGCATGGTCATCCAGAAAACAAAGTTCAGTTGCACAATCCACTGCCGAATCTGAATATGTAGCTGCTGCTAGTGCTTGTTCACAAATTCTTTGGATTGTTCAAACACTTAAGGGCTATGGGGTTGATCTAGATAGTGTTCCACTATTTTGTGACAACACTAGTGCTATTTGCATTGCTAAAAACCATGTGCAACATTCTAGAACTAAGCACATTGACATTAGGTATCACTTTCTTTGTGATAATGTTGAAAAAGGAAACATTGTGCTTCATCATGTAGATACCGAACAACAATTGGCTGACATTTTTATGAAACCTTTGGATTTCACTCGTTTTTGTTACATTCGTAGTGAAATAGGGGTTATGCATCCTCATGGCCTAAATTGAGGGGTAGTTTTGAAACTTGGGAAGTCTATGTGTGAATCTGAACTTAAAATAATATGAGCAGAGTATTCCATACATATATGACATTGTGATTCCTTTTACATGCTGAAAGTTCTTACTACATTACTCATGTTATACATTTAGTAGTTTTTGCCACGACTAGTAATTGGAATAATTACTTACACTAAATGTGGTCATGGTTGAACTTTCTTGCTGTTTTGAACTTGTTGCATGCTCACAAGTGTTTTTAATCATAAAGAATTAATCAAGTAATCAACTCACATGTTGAGTTTTTGTGAACAAATATAAGTTGAGAAAATATCAAGAGAATATGCATGCATCGCACTTCTTCTTTTGAGATGGATTATCATTGCACTTAGATATGAACTTGGAAGAAGTTGTGTATCACTAAAACCATGTCCTTAAGCTTCTAATTGTGAAATGACATAGGCTTGGCTTGGTTGGCTAGAATAAGGCAGATGCGCATATAATCTCTTTCAAATATCATATGATCTAAATTTGTGCTTTGAAAATTAATAAAATGCAGCAACAAGTGTCATGCTTTCAGGTATTGAAATAGTTAAGTTTGTGAGATCATGACTTGCTTCAATTAAAAATTATATTTGATCTCTAGCATGGCTTACACTACTTTATGTATCTCATTGTTGTGATAGTGTAAGTTACTTGATAGTATGACTTGGATGAGCTTTGTTTTATATGTATATGTTATAATATGCTCATAACAATTAAAATTTCTCTTTTGAACCTTACTAAATACATTGTCAAAGGGGGAGAGATAATATGGTGAATTATGCAAGGGGGAGAAATATGTATAGGGGGAGAAATTTATTTCTACCTCATTTGATTTTCAAAAAGGGGGAAAAATTGTTCTCAAACTTTTCATGCCAGTGTTCGGATTTTAAATGGTGTTGCCAATGCATTCATCAAGGGGGAGATTGTGAGACCTATGCGTGTTGAATACATTGGCTTTGACAATAAAAGTTTTGAATGCTTCCATAACATCTTTTTAGCAAGGTCCGACTCTAGCTCCGAGCTTCTGCAAGGTCTGACAATAGGTCCGACTTTCTTTGTCTAGATCCATCATGTTTTTGGGTAGCTCTGGTGAGCTTTGTCTTTAGCTCCGACATGTCTTTAATAGCTCTGGCATGTCTTTGTTAAGCTCCGATATGTTTTGCTAGGTCCGACTTATGTTGGTTGGCTCCAACAATGTTTTTTTCTAGCTCCGACTTTTGGGATGACTAGTTCCGACTATCTTTGGTAAGCTCTGGTGCTAGGTCCGACTAGCTTTGGTAAGTTCCGGCGCTAGGTTGTACTAGCTTTGGTAAGCTCCGGCGCAAGGTTGTACTAGCTTTGGTAAGCTCCAGCTCAAGCTCCAGTTAGCTTTGTCAAGGTTTGGTGCTTGATCGCAATGTTCCTGCTTTTATCTTGCAATGTTTCAAACTTGCTTTATATTCTTAGAAAGATTTCTTAGTATTCATTTACTAATTTTTTGGTGCGTTTTGGTTGATATGGCTGATATTGTTTTGATATGCTTTGCAACATGCTTATGTGAGGTGCTCACGTAAGGTGTTGTGTTCGGAACTGAATTGAGTCAAGTCGCAGACTTGGGCTCGTACGGATTGGTTGTTTATTCATGTGCAGGTGTTGCTTGAGTTCAAGACATGGCTGGTGACGGGATCCATTGAACTAGTCTTAGGGAGAAGATGAGGTTCAACAACCAAGTTCGGGAGGAATTGTGGTTGAGTTGATCGGGAGGTTGCACAGCATGTTTGAATCAAGAACAATGCATATGAAGGTATCGTGGACGTCATTGGAAGATGTTTGCACATGTGCAAGGAGTGCATGGACGTGGCTACATGGTTCTGAGGCGTGATGAAGAGATGTGGACGTAAAGAATTGGTCGGAAAGGTCCAACTGACTAGGTTATGGACTCAGGCTGCGGCTGAGTCGGGTTTGACTCAAATATGCAAAAATTTGAGTTGGTTATGATAGGATTTCGTGTGAGTCACGAATTTGAGTTGTTTTAGGAATGTGGGATACGTTCCTAAGGTGTTTGGAAGTCTTAAGATTGCTTCTATCTGCGTATAGAAGAGTCCTAAGCAGTTATGTAAAGTTTCGATTTGTGATCGGAGTAGATTGGAGTCCTAGTTGAGATTGGGTTGGCCTAAGGGCTGGTTATATAAGCAAGGGAGGCCAGAGCTCGTGGTGCACGACTTTGGGGCTGTTCCTCTTGTGTTCTATTGGATAAAATTCGTAGTTTGAAGGAACTTTTTTGCCTTGTTCGTCCGACTTGTTCCAGACAAGTTTTACTCGTCGAGTTTCTGGACAGCACTACCTTTCATCGGTGGTTTTATCATAACTCGAGTTTTACATATCCAATTGATGTGATTCTTTTTGAGTTGTCTTCACAACTTGATTATCTATCATCTGTCAAAATATCACGGTCATTGAATTTGTGGTTTCTGATCTACAAGAGTTTCTTTGCAGCGTTCCAGAACTGTTTGTCTTGTGTAGGACAGATTGACCTTTGTTCGATCTTTCGATCACAACTTGAGTTTCTCTCGACGGATTTGAGTGATTATTCTTGTGTTTTCTTTGTGACTTGATTCTATATGATATATATCACTTTTGTCATGGTGAAACACGTTTAGATTAGTCTCACACACGATTTCTTTAACAGATCATTTTTCTACCGAAGGGATTGGAATTTAATTGTTTCCGCTGCGTAAGATTTTTTAAATCTACCATTCACCCCCCCTCTAGTAGCTTTTCGCGTGCTCTTCGATCCTACACAAAATATAAAAGAGGAATAGAACTCTATCTATAAATCTAATGCTACGACCTAAGACTCCCCCTCAATCTCTCCCCCTTTGGCATCAAGGCACCAAAAAGGAAGAGAAGGAGGGATCTACTCGTCGTCGCCACCATCCGCGTTGTTAGTCCTTTCTTCATCTTCTTCATCATTCTGAGGAGAAGGATGATAAGACCACTTGAAGGCCAAAGTAGGCAAGCTCGGAAGTGAATGTAGCCTAGAGAGGGGTGAATAGGCTTTTTGAACTTTCGTCGGATCCTGAAACACTTAGCAACTTGATCAAATACAAAGAAATCGGACTAGTCTGGTAGGGTGCGGACTAGTCTGGTGTGTGCGGACTAGATTGATCAAGTTTGATCAATGATTTCAATTCAAGTACTCTATGCAACAGAAATTAAGTTGTAACTTGAATATATTACGTCAATGAAACTAGATGTGGCACAAACTAACTTTGGTTTCAATGTTTTAACATAAGTTGTATAAGATCGAGTAAACCCTAGAATATGATGAAAAATAAGAAGAAGTATGACACAAGATTTTTATCCCGTGGTTCGATTCCACAGAGGAAATCTACGTCCACGGAGGACCGGGTCTTCACCAACCCTACCCTCGTCGAATTGCCACGGAGACCAATTCTCTTCCACTAATTACAAAGGGGGCAAATCATCGTGTTCATGGGGCCTTCTCACAAGTTGAGGACTCCCCAAGATTTACAAAGATGAACACCACCAAACACACTCGAAAAAATGTACAATAAAGAACAAGAGTGTGCGAGAGAATCAACCCAAGAGCTCAAGACGTGTGAAACAAGTCTCTCCTTTTGATCAATGCTAATCCTCAAGGATTTGATCTTCTTTTGGTTAGAATGTGTGGAGAGATGTGTTTTTAGGGCTCTTGGGAGGTGTGATGGCGCAGGGGGTCAAGAGAATTGGTTGTAGGGCCGTACACCTCTATTTATACTAGGGTTTCCAAAAGTTACCGTTAGTATTTGCGATGTCCAGACTAGTCCGTGGTGGACTCCGAACTAGTCCGGTGTGCGGCGTGTGGGAAACCCTAAGTGTCCCGAATTATCGAACTTGTCCGAAAATGAGCGGACTAGTCCGATTTGGTCTCTGAAAGTGTTCGGACTAGTCTGGTGTGGTGAACCTCATGTAGAATTGAAGACAAGTCCGCACTTAGAGGACTTGTCCGATTTTAGTCAGAGAGATTTCGGACTAGTCCGTAGTGATATCGGTGTCTATTTCTGTGTAAAGTGTGAGGTTCTAAGGACAAGTCTGCACTGGGGCGGACTTGTCCGTTTTTAGTCAGTAGGATATCGGACTAGTCTGTGGTGATATCGGACTTGTCTGTTTTTGTGTAGATGTGAAGTGCTGAGGACTAGTCCGCACTAGGGGGGACTAGTCCGATCTTAGTTAGAGAGATACTGGACTAATCCGATGTATATCAGACTAGTCCAGATTTTCTGTGAATTGTGCATTGAGTTAGATTTCTTTTGCTTGAGCTCTTGGGGCGTGTTTCTCTAACACACTCCATACACAATGATCTAATCTTTTCAGCTCTTGTGCTCTTTTCTTTTTGATTCCTCATTCTCCTTTCTTTTTGAGCATTCCTCCTAGTTTCCTTAAAACATGCGCTCATCTCAACATTTTTGTTAGGATCTCATTTGTTCATCATAAATCAACCAAAACCCACAAGGGATGCCTAGATGCACTTTCAATCTCCCCCTTTTTGGTGATTGATGACAACCAATTGAGATTTCACAAATATGATAAAAATCCAGATGTTCATAAAGTGTGCACATATGAGCTTGGAACAAATTAAGCAATGAAAACATAAGACATGCGTGCACTCTTTATGGTGGGGTGCAAAGCTATATGTGTGTGAGCAATAATCGTGATGTGAGTGAGGTAAAGGCATAATCATAATAGTATAAAGATTGTTAGGCATGAATATGAAATTTAGAGCATAAAACATAGATCATTAACATAATGTAGTCACATTTCACAACACATGTCCAAAAGCATAAGAGAGCATAATCAAAGTTTTACAACCCAAAAGAAACACAAATAGGGCTCTCATCTCTCAATCTACTTCTAGACCTAGTGACTCCCCCTCAATCTCTCCGCCTTTGGCATCAAGGAACCAAAAAGAAGGAGAGGAGGGATCTAGAAGTTGTCGTCAACTCATTCCTCGCTGCCGGTCCTCTCGTCGTCTTCATCATTAGCTGAGGAGGAGGAGGATGAGAACCACTCGCAGTGCCCCCAATGCCAAAATAGGCAAGTTCAGAAGGTGAAAGGGGTGAAAGCTCCAAGAAGTCAGAAGGAGAGTCCTCGAAGATGACTGGAGATCCAATAGGCTCAATCTCTAGCTTTAGACAAATGGCCTTAATATTTTCCTTCATGTACCGCATTTCCTCTTTTCTTGCCTTCTTGATCTTATGGACCTTCACCTCAGTCTTGCGACAAGAACCAAAAATGGCAGCCAAGTACTTCATTATTCCACTAGGAGACCCTTTGTGAGAAGGATCCCTGGTGTTGGGGGCAGTCCTTGCATCTCCTTGAGCTCTCCTCGGAGCCTCCTCACTTGACACAGGAGATGGAGCAGCTGGGAGAGTGGCTTGGGGAGGCTTCTGGGACCTCAAGGTTGTGTGCTCAACATCTTTCACAAACTCAATTCCTGTGACCTTCTCTATCATGAACATGATATAAGGTGCTTAGCCACAGGAGCAGTTAGGGGTGCAGGAAATGTTCACCATGTCATTCCAGATGTAGTCGAAGATGTCAAATTTCCTGCTCTTGCTGATCACCTTCATCAGTGTCCTCAGGTAGCCTTGGACACTCCCTGCATCTCTGTCCTTTGGAGCAATTGTCTTCCTAAGCATCCTGTTGAGAACCATGAAGAAGGGCTCATGTTCTTGGTTGATGGAGGGTTGTATTTCAGGTGAGTATCATAGAGGAACTCCATCTTACCCTTCTCCAAGACACCAATGTTGTGAATGATGACCTCATTGCTGCTAGTGTCCCCAAGATGCAGCAGTATTGCAAACTCATCATAAGTAATAGTATACTTGGATCCATGTGTCATCCAAGTCACTCTCTCTTCTTCATCGCTGGCAAAGTAGCAGGTTGCATAGAATTGAGCGATGACTTCATCATTCCAATTACACCTGAAAGCAAACAAGTATTTGAGGCCATGTCTCTCCACAACCTGTATCACTTCATCAAAGGCTCGACAGCTCTTTCTCTCAAAGTGTGCCCAGTCGATCCATTGGTTGCAGACCACTGGAGTCTTCATCGATATATACAAGGTACTATAGTAGTCTGCGTGAAAGTTGCTCCAGAATCTTGGATCAGCTGCCTTCTTGCTACTGTTGTATGCATCAACTTTCCTCAACTTCCAAGCCACATCACTCCCCTTGCCATTAAATTTTTCTTCGAAAGGGGTCTCTATTCCCCTGCTTTGGAGCACTCATCTTGAGAGGGCCAATCGGGCCAGAGGCAATTCCTTTCCCTTTTCCTTTGGATTGGCGATGAGCTGTTGATCTAGAACTAGCCATATCTTGAGCCTTCGAAGCCGGCTTCTTGGCCGCAACCTTCCGCTGCATCCTAGTTGGAGTGGGCGAAGGCTCGGCGGCACGCTCTTGCCTTTTGTTGGCGCGAGACTCTAAGATTTGCAGCAACACATCTTGATCCATCTCGTCTTCAAAGTCGAAGATGTTTTCATTCGACATTGTCGTGACAAGAAGATTATGCAAGACATATATAAGGATTGATGGCAAGGGAATGCATTGAGTAGAAGGAAATTAGGGTTGTGTCTAGTCAAAAATCGAACTTGTCCGGTGTTCAAGGGCGGACTAGTTCGGAGTACCGGACTTGTCCGCACTTGGCTGGACTAGTCCGATATTCAGTAGTTTGAACCCTAACTAGCAAGGCAATGGTGTTTCTCAATGCAAAAGAGGCTCAATGTAGCTGTAATACATCAAGGAATCATGTATTAACAGGAGGAACTAAGCTATTTGATCCAAAACAAAAGAAATCAAAGGTTCTAGGGTTTGGGAGAAAGTTGTACCAAATCTTTCGATTCGCGGAGTTGGAGAAGTTTTCGATGCGGACAAGTCCGGGGTTCTTGATCCCCTTGCGATGAAGATAGATTCCCTCGGAGATTTGAGGAGATTTGGTGGAGAACTCACCTAATCACCTTGGGGGCGCTTGAGTGCGGAGAGAGAATGTGAGGCAAATTGTGAGGATGATGAAGATTAGGTTTTGATGGCCCTAGGGTTATGGAGTCGAAAAATTGGACTAGTCCGGACTATCGGAACTCAGCGGACAGTCTGCATTGTGCGGACTAGTCTGGGTAACCACAGACTAGTCCATGGTCACTAGAACAGGACAAGTTAGACCATTCGTATATATTCGAAGGTGCTTACAAAGAAAATAGGGGGCAAAAGACACAAATAATCTTGACGAATATGATCAGTAAACATCCAACAATCAAGCTATGACCATAATTCACCAAGATCAAGTAATTAACATAGTTTTTTGGAGAAAATAGAAAGAGATGATTTTCATAATACAATCAATAGATTTTGAAGATGGCATATAGGTATGCAAGTTTTCAAGCCACGTTCCGACATCAAGGATATTTAGTTCGTTTCGGAGCTCGCAAAAACGTTTTCATCAAGTAGCTTGGTAAATATATCAACTAGTTGTTTTTTGGTGTTGACATGGGAAATGGCTATGTCTCCTTTCATTGAGTGGTCTCTCAAAAAGTGATGTCGAATGACTATGTGTTTGGTCCTAGAGTGCTCAATGGAGTTATGGGCAATTTTAATAGCACTCTAATTATCATAAAGGAGTGGAATACGGCTCATATTGTAACCGTAATCCCTTAGAGTTTGTCGCATCCAAAGAAGTTGTGCACAACAACTCCCGGCTGCAACATATTCCGCTTCGGTCGTGGATAAGGCAATGGAGTTTTGTTTCTTGGAGGACCAAGGAACTAGGGATCTACCTAGGAATTGGCATGTACCGGAGGTACTTTTCTATCTACTTTGCATCTGGCATAATCTGCATCGGAGTATCCAATGAGACTGAACTTGGAACCTTTAGGATACCAAAGGCCTAGGTTGGGTGTATGAACTAAATATCGCAAGATCCTTTTTACGGCTGTCAAATGACACTCCTTAGGACTGGCTTGAAATCTTGCACACAAACATACACTCAACATAATATCAGGCCTAGATGCACATAAGTAAACTAGGGATCCAATCATGGAGCGATATACCTTTTGATCCACGTTTTGTCCGTCTTCATTGAGATCCAAGTGTCCATTTGTTTCCATGGGAGTTTTCATAGGCTACGCCTTGTCCATTCCAAACTTCTTGAGTATGTCTTGAGTATACTTGGTTTGGCTTATGAACGTCCCTTCCTTTTTGTTGCCTCACTTGAATCCCAAGAAATATTTCAATTCTCCCATCATAGACATCTCGAATCTATCTGTCATAATTTTACTAAATTCTTGACAAAAGGATTTGATAGTTGAGCCAAATATAATATCATCAACATAAATTTGATAGACAAATAGATTATTGTCAAAATGCTTAGTAAACAACGTGTAATCAGCTTTACGAATCTTAAATCTTTTTTCAACTAAAAAATCTCTAAGACACTCATACCAAGCTCTAGGAGCTTGTTTGAGGCCGTAGAGAGCCTTACGCAGTTTGAGCACATGGTCGGGGAACTCTTGATCTTTGAATCCGAGGGGTTGCTCCACGTACACCTCCTCCTTGATTGGTCTGTTGAGGAAGGCACTTTTCACATCCATTTGATAGAGCTTGAAATCATGGTGAGTAGCATATGCAAGTAATATTCTAATCAATTCAAGCCTAGCTACGGGAGCAAAAGTTTTGTCGAAATCCAAACCTTTGACTTGTGAATACCCTTTGGCCACAAGTCGCGCCTTGTTTCTTGTCACCACCCCATGTTCGTCTTGCTTGTTGTGAAAGGCCCATTTAGTGTCGACGATGTTGAACTTGGGCTTTTCAACAAGTTCCCACACCTCATTACGTTTGAAGTTGTTCAATTCTTCTTGCATTGCCACCACCCAATCCGGATCTTTCAATGCATCTTCAACCATGTGTGGTTCCAAAGAGGATACAAATGAGTAATGTTGACAAAAACTAGCTATTCGAGATCTAGTTGTTACTCCCTTTTGGATGTCACCGATTATATTGTCGACAGGGTGATCTCTTTGGACGCATTGATGTACTCTTGGATGTGGCACTTGCGGTCTTGTATCTTCATGATCATGTACTTCTCCCCCTCGATGGTTGCCTTCATTGACGTGTTGATCATCTTCTTCTTCTTGAGGTTGATCTTGTGTGGAAGCTCCCCCTTGATCATTCTCCTCCGCTTGTGGTTCATCTTCTTCATTTGCATTTGTAGGTGGCGCTTGTGGTCGAACATCGCCCAACGCCATTCTTCTCAATGCTTGACATGGAGCATCTTCTCTATCTAGCACACATTGATCAACTTGCTCTTCTTGAGAGCCATTAGTTTCATCGAACACTACGTCATGTGCTACTTCAACAAGTCTGGAGACCTTGTTGAAGACACGATAGGCGTAAGAGTTCGAATCATAGCCAAGCAAGAAACCTTCATCGGACTTCAAAGCAAACTTTGAAGTCTTTGGCTTCTTGTTCAAAATATAACATTTAGAACCAAAAACTAGAAAATAGGAAATATTCGGCTTGTTATCGGTGAGTAGTTCATATGATGTTTTGTTGAGTAGGCGATGAAGATAGAGTCGGTTTATGGCATGACAAGCGATGTTAACCGCTTCAGCCCAAAACCAATCCGAAGTCTTGTACTCATCGAGCATTGTCCTCGCCGTCTCTATGAGGGTTTGGTTCTTCCTTTCAGCTACTCCATTTTGTTGAGGGAAATACAGTGCTGAAAATTTATGTTTTATACCTTCTTCGTCTAGGTACTCCTCAACTTGGGTGTTCTTGAATTCCATGATGTTGTCACTTCGTATGTTCTTGATCTTTAATGGGAATTCATTTTGGACATGCTTGAAAAACTTCTTGAGGGTTCTTTGAGTTTATGTCTTATCATGCAGAAAGAAAACTCATGTGAAGCGCGGAAAATCATCAACAATTACTAAACTATATTTGTTATCGCTGATGCCTATGTAAGCAATTGGACCAAATAGATCCATGGGAAGTATCTCGAGCGGTCTCGTTGTTGTCATGACATTCTTCGCGGGATGGGGTGCTCCTACTTGCTTCCCGGCTTGGCACGTGCTACAAGGCATGTCTTTCTCAAAAACAACATCCTTCAGACCTCGAATGTGATCGCCCTTAAAGAGTTTTGAAGATTCCTCATACCAACATGTGCTAGCCGTCTATGCCACAGCCAACCCATGTTGGTCTTTGCAATCAAGCATGTGTCAAGTTTGGCTTTATCTTTGTTGAAGTCAACTAGATAAAGCTTTCCTTTAACACACCCTTGAATGCAACCGAGTTATCACTCCTTCTTGAGATGGTCACACCGTCATTAGTGAACAAGCAATTATAACCCTTGTCACATAATTGAGATATGGACAGAAGGTTATAATCTAGGGAATCGACATGTAAAATGTGAGAAAGAGTGTGTTGAGATGAAATCGCAATTTTAACCGTACCGAGCACCCTTCCTTGATTGTTATCGCCAAAATAGATGCCTTCGCTTGGATCTTCATTTTCTTCATATTCAATGAACATCCTTCTTTCTCCGTCATGTGGTTGGTGCGTCCACTATCTAGCACCCATTTTGCTCCACCGGAGGAGTAAGCCTGCAAAAACAAATTACGCTTTGGTCTTAGGTACCCAAGCTTGCTTGGGTCCTTTAAGGTTAGTCAAAAGTAATTTGGGCACCCACACATGGGACTTGGTGTTCCCATGGCGTGGCCCAACATGTTTAGCATAAACTCTACCAAAATTACTTTTTATAAGAACATATGATGCATCAAAATTTCTAAATAGGACTTGTTGTTCATATGAGTTAACAATGCTAAATTTATCAACAATATTAGGTTTTCTAACTTGAGAGGAATTTCCCTTGGCAAAGGCAATGTCACCCTTGTTATTCTTGTGGTTCTAGCATTTTGCTTTTCACCATAAGAATACCCAATGCCATATTTGGCATTAGGAGGTCTTGTGACCAAGTATGCACTGTGTGCATACTTGACCTTCTCCTTGTCAAATACGCCACTTCAGTAAGGATGCTTGTCATTTGTCAAGTTTGACTTCTCCTTCAAGTTAGTATCAATTTTAGCACATGCACAAGTAATAGTAGTTTCAGATTTTAAGTGTTGAGAAGGTGAGCTTGAAGAGGATGAAGGGTCACTTTGCTTGAGTGACTCAACTTGTACCTCAAGGATCTTGTTAACTTTGGTTAAGTTAGCAAGTTCATACTTGATGATTACATTTGAGTCGCTTAACTTCAAGCAAGCTTCCTTGCTTAAAGCTAACTCAAGTTCTAGTGACTTGCTTCGCTCCTTTTCAAGTTCAAGGAGCTTTTTGATCTTAAGATATTCCTCCTTTTGAAGTATGATCATATCTTCTTGGCGATCAACAAGCTCCTCCTTATCAACAAGCTTATCCATTAAAAATTTCATCTTAGAAGCAGATTTCTTGTCTAAACCACTAAGCAAGTATTCATTTTCATCACAACTATTGTATTCACTAGAATCATCACTATCATTGGAAAAGGAATATGAGGAAGAAGATTTCATTGTTACCTTTCTTATACCTTCCTTCGCCATTAGACATGTGTCATTGTCCTTCCATGCGCCAATAGTTGGCAAGAGGGTGGATTTTTTTGTTGTCTTCTTGATGGCTATGCTAGCCATCTCCTCTTCCTCTTCGGATGATGACTCATCATTGGAGTCCCACTCCTTTCCTAGGTGCGTCTGTCCAATTTTCTTTTTCTTCTTCAACATCTTCTTGGGTTGAGGCTTTGTATCCTTGGTCTTCTTCTTGTTTTCTTCATAAGGACAATCAACTATAAAGTGATCGTATTCACCACAGTTATAGCAAGCGCGCCTCAACTTTGGTCTTGATTTGTATTTGTGTGTTCCTTCATTTGATCTACCACCTTGTCTTCTTTTCATCATCTTCTTGAATTTCTTCATAAATAGGATCATATCTTCTTCATCTATATCGTTGCTTTCATCGTCGTTGTCATCTTATTCTTGTGCCTCTCGAGCTTCTTCTGACATAGGCTTATAAGTGGACTTCAAAGTGACTCCTTTCTTCTTTGCCGAGGTAAGGTAGGCAATCTCTTTGACATGATTTGCTTGTTTCTCCATCATCTCAAAATTGATAATCTTTCCAAGCAATTCATTTGGGGTCATTTTCCGATACCCGGGGCTTTCTCTAATCATCGAGCATAGAGTTACGTTGCGAGGCATGAAGGCTCTGAGAATTAGCTTCACCACCTCGTGATCATTCCACTTCTTGCTTCCATATGCTCGAACATTATTGATGAGATTCTTCAACCGATTGTACATGTCTTGCGGTGACTCATCTTCTTCTATGGCGAATCTTCCCAATTCACCTTCGATCATTTCAACTTCAGTCTCTCGCACATGATGATCGCCTTCATGTGCGGTTTGTAGCGTATCCCATATTTCCTTAGCAATTTCGAGTCCATCAACCTTGGTGAACTCGTCTCGGCTCAATGATGATGTTATGACAGCTGCAGCTTGAGTGTTCTGATGAATAGCTTGCTCTTGACTTGGTGGGAGTTCTTCATCGTCATCAGGGATATCTATCCCTGTACACACTATATGCCACAAGTTGGGGTTAAGTGATATTAGATGCACCTTCATATTCTGTCTCCACATAGAATAATCATTGTCGTCAAAGAAAGGTGCTTTCCCTAGAGGAATCGACAAGTAATGATTATTATTCGATTTAAACGACCATAATTAAAAGGATATCGGGAGTAGTCGGTGTGACCACTCCCCTTCTTCTTTTTTTCATCCTCGATCTTCATCTTCCCTTTGGAGAGTGCCTTCTTCCTTAGGAGTTCCTTGAGTTCAAGCACCTCCTCATCATCATCTCGTAGTCTTGGATTGAATCGAGGAGCTTCTCCATCTTCTGAGTCTTTTCATCGTCAACCTTCTCTTGGTTGAAATTCTTGTGCACATCCTTCATGTTTGACATCTTCTCTTCGAGCGATTAGTCTCTTTTGAAGAGCCTAGCTCTGATACCAATTGAATGTAGCCTAGAGCGGGTGTGAATAGGCTTTTTGAACTTTCGTCGGATCTTGAAACACTCAGCAACTTGATCAAATACAAAGAAATCGGACTAGTCCGGTAGGGTGCGGACTAGTCCGGTGTGTGTGGACTAGATTGATCAAGTTTGATCAATGATTTCAATTCAAGTACTCTATGCAGCGGAAATTAAGTTGTAACTTGAATGTATTACGTCAATGAAACTAGATGTGGCACAAACTAACTTTGGTTTAAATGTTTTAACGTAAGTTGTATAAGATCGAGTAAACCCTAGAATATGATGAAAAATAAGAACAAGTATGACACAAGATTTTTATCCCGTGGTTCGATTCCACAAAGGAATCTACGTCCACGTTGAGGAATCCATGGAGGACCCGGTCTTCACCAACCCTACCCTCGTCGAATCGCCACGGAGGCCAATTCTCTTCCACTAATCACAAAGGGGGAAAATCACCATGTTCAAGGGGGCCTTCTCACAAGTTGAGGGCTCCCCAAGATTTACAAAGACGAACACCACCAAACACACTCGAAAGATGTACAATAAAGAACAAGAGTGTGCGAGAGAATCAAACCCAAGAGCTCAAGGCATGTGAAACAAGTCTCTCCTTTTGATCAATGCTAATCCTCAAGGATTTGATCTTTTTTTGGTTACAATGTGTGGAGAGATGTGTTTTTAGGGCTCTTGGGAGGTGTGACGGTGCAGGGGGTCGAGAGAATTGGTTGTAGGGTCGTAAACCTCTATTTATACTAGCGTTTCCAAAAGATACCGTTAGGGTTTGCGATGTCCAGACTAGTCCGTGGTGGACTCCGGACTAGTCCGGTGTGTGGCGTGGGGGAAACCCAAAGTTTCCCGAATTATCGGACTTGTCCGAAAATGAGCGGACTAGTTCGATTTGGTCTCCGGAAGTGTTCGAATTAGTCCGGCACATATCGGGCTAGTCCGGTGTGGTGAACCTCAGGTAGAATTGAGGACAAGTCCGCACTTGGAGGACTTGTCCGATTTTAGTCAGAGAGTTTTTGGACTAGTCCGTGGTGATATCAGACTTGTCCGTTTCTGTGTAAAGTGTGAGGTTCTGAGGACAAGTCTGCACTGGGGCGGACTTGTTCGTTTTTAGTCAGAAGTGATGAGTAAGGTTAGGCCCGATCTTCCGAAAGGTATGTCGATTGGGGTGGAGAACTCGACGTTGATGATCCGCGGCACTCGAGCGGTTCGAGTACCCCTGCAATCACTACACCACGGCTCCGTTGGTTATTAACCGTGCTGCACACGCTTGACCTCGCCAAGAAGGCTAATCCCTGCAAGTGCAATCGAGAACACGAGCAAGAACGTAGAAGACACGATCGGAAATCGCGAAATTGGGGTCTCACAAACCGTAGAACGGCGATTTTATTGATCTAAGCAAAACCCACCGAATATGACCGGCGGCTGCAGTATTTATAGGCTAGGGTTCGACCAAAACATGATTAGACGCGTCCCTAATGGACTCTTATGGGATACAAGGCCCAAAGGCCCGATTCGGTGGCGCAGCACCGGACAGAAATCTGGACTCGACTTGTTTCGACGATTCCCAATGTCTCCGGAGGAATTTTGATGTGGGAACAGAACCATTGGAAAGTTTATCTTCTCCTCTTTCCGTGCATATGTAGAACGTCGAAAACGGAGTCCGTATGCCTCCTGGGCGTCTGTTTTAAGGTGGACTGCTCCTGGACTCCGAGTTGAACTCGAGTCCGAGTTGTAAACTGTTTCCATCTACTTGTGGACGTCCCAGGTGATTGTCCACGCTCCCAAGGCCTCCTTCCTTCACTTGTTGATCTTCTCCATTATTCCTGATAACAATTAAATCATCACATAGCAATCTATTCTCAAACTCACATGCAAAAGAAGTTAAGAACGAATTCACCTGCTGATTTAATAACCGTGCCCGTGCTCTTGTGATTGGTCCTTGCAGTTCAATGCGCGTCTCCGCTGTTGTGATGTCCTCATCATTCTCCCCCTCTTGAATTGGAGTCGTCCTCGACTCAAGTTCATCTTCTTCTCCCAAGTACGGTCGCAAATCTGAAATGTTAAATGTAGGACTAACCCCAAAATCGGGAGGCAATTCAAGCTTATATGCATTATCATTAATCTTTTCAACGATCTTAAAAGGACCAGCAGCTCGTGGCATAAGTTTAGATTTTCTCAAGTCGGGAAATCCCTCTTTTCTCAAATGTAACCACACCAAATCGCCCGGTTCAAGTTTTACTTCTTTTCTACCTTTACTACCTGCAATCCTATACTTCTCATTCATCATTTCAATATTTTTCTTTGTAGTTTCATGCATCTTAAGAATGAATTCAGATCGTTGTGTAGCATCCAAATTTATAGTTTCAGAAGGAGGCAAAGGTAGTAAATCAATAGGAGCACGGGGATTGAAACCATACACTACCTGGAATGGACTTACCTTTGTCGTGGAGTGAACGGATCTGTTGTAAGCAAATTCTATATGTGGTAAACACTCCTCCCACAACTTCAAATTTGTTTTCAAGACAGCCCGTAACATAGTGGATAAAGTACGATTAACTACCTCGGTCTGTCCATCCGTTTGTGGGTGACATGTAGTTGAAAACAGCAACTTGGTTCCCAATTTATACCACAAAGTTCTCCAAAAATGACTTAAAAATTTTGCATCACGATCAGAAACAATGGTATTTGGCACACCATGTAAACGAACAATTTCCGTCATAAATAAATCAGCAATGTGTGAGGCATTATCATTCTTATGACAAGGTATAAAGTGTGCCATTTTGGAAAAACGATCAACAACTACAAAAATACTATCCCTCCCCCTCTTAGTCCTAGGCAATCCCAAAACAAAGTCCATAGAAATATCCTCCCAAGGTACACTAGGAACAGGAAGAGGCATATAAAGACCATGTGGGTTAAGACGAGACTTAGCTTTGTTGCAAGTAGTGCATCGTGACACGTAGCGCTCGACATCACGCCTCATCTTTGGCCAAAAGAAGTGTGTGGACAGCACGTCTTCGGTTTTCTTCACTCCAAAATGTCCCATCAAACCTCCTCCATGTGCTTCCTGCAAAAGCAATAGACGAACGGAGCTAGCTGGAACGCATAGCTTGTTAGCACGATAGAGGAGACCCTCTCGCAGCACATATTTATTCCAAGTTCTTCCTTCTCTACAATTTTCAAAAGCAACTTTGAAGTCCAAATCAGTAGGATATAATGCTTTAATTGTTTCCAAACCAAAGATTTTATGATTAAGTTGGGACAGCATGGTATAACGCCTAGATAATGCATCGGCAATGATATTTTCCTTCCCTTTCTTATGCTTAATGATGTATGGAAACGACTCTATGAACTCAATCCATTTAGCATGTCGTTTATTCAGATTGGTTTGACACTTAAGATACTTCAATGATTCATGATCGGAATGTATGACAAACTCCTTAGACCAAAGATAATGTTGCCAAGTTGGTAATACACGGACTAAGGCATACAATTCCTTATCATAAGTGGAATAATTCAGAGAAGGACCATGAAGTTTTTCACTAAAGAAAGCAACGGGTTTACCTCCTTGTATGAGAACGCCTCCAATACCAATGCCGCTTGCATCGCATTCTAGCTCAAAGGTCTTGTCAAAATCAGGAAGTTGTAGTAATGGTGCTTGTGTAAGCTTCGATTTGAGAGCATCAAAAGCTTGTTGCTGCTGTTCGCCCCATCGAAATGGAACTCCCTTCTTCGTTAGCTCATGTAGAGGTGCTGCAATGGTGCTGAAATCCCGCACAAAGCGCCGATAAAATCCTGCAAGACCAAGAAAACTACGAACCTGTGTGACGGTAGTTGGGGCTGGCCAGCTGGTGATTGCTTCAATTTTTGCCTCATCCATCTCAATTCCCTGCGAGGAAACGACATAGCCAAGAAACGAGACTCGATTGGTGCAAAAAACGCACTTTTCGAGGTTACCAAACAAACGTGCATCTCTCAAAACAGTAAAAACAGCACGTAAATGATCAAGATGTTCATCATATGACTTGCTGTAAATGAGGATATCATCGAAGTAAACCACCACAAATTGTCCAATGAAAGCACGTAAAACCTCGTTCATTAATCGCATAAAGGTGCTGGGTGCATTAGTTAAACCAAAAGGCATGACTAACCACTCATAAAGTCCAAACTTGGTTTTAAATGCAGTTTTCCATTCATCTCCTAGTGCCATTCTAATTTGGTGGTAACCACTACGCAAGTCAATTTTTGTGAAGATGATAGCACCACTCAATTCATCAAGCATGTCATCTAATCGAGGAATAGGATAACGATATCGAATGGTGATGTTATTAATCGCTCGACAATCAACACACATGCGCCAACTACCATCTTTCTTAGGAACCAAAAGAACAGGAACGGAACAAGGGCTAAGGCTTTCACGAATGTACCCGCGGTCCAAAAGATCTTGGACTTGTCGCTGAATTTCCTTAGTTTCTTGTGGATTCGCCCTGTATGCTGCACGATTTGGCAAACTTGCTCCTGGAATCAAATCGATCTTGTGTTCAATGCCTCTCATCGGTGGTAAACCAGGGGGTATCTCGGAGGGAAACACATCCTCAAACTCCTGCAAAAGGTTAGCAACAGCAGGGGGCAATGCAATAGACAATTCATGAAGTGAAAACATGGCTTCTTTGCAAACTAAAGCATAGCACGTCCCCTTAGCATCGAATAAATCAGCAAGTTCAGATTTAGTTGCGAGCAATGATGGTGATTTTAACTTAATAACTTGCTGTTTTTCAGATTCTAATTTAGTTGCTTTGCCCTCACGAATTTTACTCTTCTCAAAATGCACAATTTCAGCAGGAGTCATGGGGAGCAAAGTGATTTTCTTTCCCTTATGCATGAGAGTATATTTATTGGTTCTACCATGATGAATAGCATATGTATCAAATTCCCAAGGACGACCCAATAAAAGAGAACAAGCATCCATAGGAACAACATCAAAATCAGCAAAATCATGGTATGAACCAATTGAAAAATGGATTCTTGCTGTTTGTGTTACCCGAACCTTACCGCTGTTGTTGAACCATTGAATGTGGTACGGATGAGGGTGTGCTCTTGTTGGCAAACTGAGTTTCTTGACGACGTCCGTGTTTACCAAGTTATTGCAGCTACCTCCATCAATTATAGTGTGTACACGACAGTCCTTGACGACGAGAAACATGTGGAAGAGGTTGTGTCGTTGTAGCTTGTCGTCGGTCTCCACTTTGGAGCTCAAGGCACGCTGCACAATGATGCTCCTATAGTTCTCCGTCGCCGCTGTACCAAGTACCTCTTCTTCGGTGTGTTCGTCATTTGGATCTGTAAAGTCAGTAGCAAGAGAATATTCATCTTCAACATCCGAAGTACTATCATACCCGCCATCGTCGCGTGCTATGTATGCTCGTTTGCTCGGGCAATCTCTCATCATATGACCAAGTCCCTGGCAGCGGTGACACTTAATGTCAGAAGTACGACCCGTAGAAGGAGTGGACGACGAAGGCTTGAATGATGTCGCCTTGCTGCCTTCCGGCACGCGAGAAGGTGGAGCAGCAGGTATAGTTCGTTGGCCGCCATTGGGTGGTGTAGTCGCTGCACGGGGGGCCGAAGATGGTGCTGTTTTGGATGGTGTAGTTGCTGCACGCGGCGTGAAGTTGCTCCTCGTGCGTTGTTGCTGTTGTTGTCGGCCCTGCAATTCTTTTTCTGCCAACATAGCAAGCTGAAACAATCTGTTAACAGTATCATATTCTTTGTAATCAACAATGTCCTGAATTTCACGCCTCAACCCCCCATAAAAACGAGCTATTTTATCATCCATGTCCTCTACTACCCTAAATACCCCACAACGCAGCATACCCTTTTGTAACTCTTGATAATACTCCTCTACGGACATGTTACCTTGGTCTAAACGCTGCAATTTTTTGCGAAGGTCCCGCTGAAAAGATGGAGGAACAAATCGAACACGCATAGCTTCCTTTAATCTATCCCATGTTGGAGGATCAGTTCTAGTTTTAACAAGTTCATTCCACCATATGATAGCAAAGTCCTTAAACTCACTAGTGGCTTGACGAACTCTATGTTGTTCAGGAACAAGATGGGAATTAAATTTTTGATCTACTGTCATCTCCCAATCAAGATAAGCCTCAGCATCATAAGCACCAGAAAAAGAGGGTATAGTAAATTTCACTTTAGCAAAAGGATCATCAGGAGGGCGGTTATAATTGTTATGATTATTACCTCCCATACCTCGACGATAAAGTGGCAATCTTGGCTGATTACTGTGATCTTCCAGTTCATCATAAGCATTGTCTTCTTGTCTTCCAGCGAGAGGCAACCGAGCCTCAAAAGTATTCATCCGAAGAGCAAGGTCATCCAGTTTGCGAGTCAAGTTCGCCAATGACTCCTCCGTTGATGCGTTGTATTTGGCGAACATATCACGTAACTCAACATGTTGAACACATTCGTCATTATTTTCTTCTCCTGCCATTGTTAGTAGGAAACAAAAGACAACAAAAAAATGTTATCCCTATCAACTACAGTGACAATGTGGAAGGTGGAAGAAAAGAATCTCTCTCGCTCAAGCGTCTTACCACGTTCTTACAAGTGTTCTTACCGACACAGCAGGTGGTGTGGACGGTGAGATGAACCAATGAAGCGTGGGGTGATTGCAAAGGTACCTGTTATGCTCAAGAGAAAGGTGGAGCTTGGATGGTATAATATGGTGGCTAATAAGCAGAAAATCGTTAACAGCTAAACAAAGTTGAATAAGTATTCAATGTAGGAAACTGTTGCTGGTCAACTGAGTGCCCTAGAGCCTAGCACAACACAAGGAAGTGTCAAGGCAAAAGAAAGACAGAATGATATAACCAAACAAACAGCACCAAGTGGTATAGGCCAATTGCTTTAATATGCGTGCTCTTCACTATTTTTTTTTCTTTTTTGTAATATTTTTTTGATATTTTTTCTTTACTCAGTAGCAAAAATATAGGAAGCACACAAATTTGCAGCTCAATTGGATGTAATATGCGGCCTATAGAAAATCAAGAAGGTTCTTTAAAATTCGTGCTGAAACTTCGGAGGCCGGATAGCCTATCTTCCGAGGGGAATTTGGGCAATCTAATTTCACCGAACGCGGCTACGCGGCGGAAAATCAGATGCGAAATTTCGCGTAGATGAATTTGAAAAAAAAATTCACCCGATTTCGAGTTCGTATGCGAAAGTTATGGCCGTTTTAAGGTAGGCTGTCCGAGTTACGTTTTTTTGGATGTTGATTCCAACTCGGTTTGAGAACAGAACTCGCAAACGGATACGAAAACGATCGGGAATTTGCACAGCAACTAATGGGGTGGTGTGTGATGATTCAAGGATGAATGGCACAAATATTTGTCACCTAATCTAGGGCTGGCGATGCGGGAGTTCACGCAAGGCGGCTAGCTAGGGCAAACCGATGAACGTGGCGGATCGGTTTGTTATTTAGGGATTGTGGAATAGGTGTCGAATAGCAAGAAAACAAGGACGAAACACGATAACTAGGACCAAAAAACACAAAGCTAAACCAGCAACAAGACTCAACCACACGAATGCAAACTCAACAATGCAAACTGAAAAACGAAACTGCAGGCACTATAGTCTGGGAAGCGGTAAAAACGATCTAATTTTTTTTTTGTGGCTTTTTTGTGGACTCTAGGTACGAAACAAAATCGATCTAATGGAAGGAAGGAAAACAAAGATACCTCACGGGCAACCTGGAAATCTGATACCAATTGATGAGTAAGGTTAGGCCCGATCTTCCGAAAGGTATGTCGATTGGGGTGGAGAACTCGACGTTGATGATCCGCGGCACTCGAGCGGTTCGAGTACCCCTGCAATCACTACACCACGGCTCCGTTGGTTATCAACCGTGCTGCACACGCTTGACCTCGCCAAGAAGGCTAATCCCTGCAAGTGCAATCGAGAACACGAGCAAGAACGTAGAAGACACGATCGGAAATCGCGAAATTGGGGTCTCACAAACCGTAGAACGGCGATTTTATTGATCTAAGCAAAACCCACCGAATATGACCGGCGGCTGCAGTATTTATAGGCTAGGGTTCGACCAAAACATGATTAGACGCGTCCCTAATGGACTCTTATGGGATACAAGGCCCAAAGGCCCGATTCGGTGGCGCAGCACCGGACAGAAATCTGGACTCGACTTGTTTCGACGATTCCCAATGTCTCCGGAGGAATTTTGATGTGGGACCAGAACCATTGGAAATTTTATCTTCTCCTCTTTCCGTGCATATGTAGAACGTCGAAAACGGAGTCCGTATGCCTCCTGGGCGTCTGTTTTAAGGTGGACTGCTCCTGGACTCCGAGTTGAACTCGAGTCCGAGTTGTAAACTGTTTCCATCAACTTGTGGACGTCCCAGGTGGTTGTCCACGCTCCCAAGGCCTCCTTCCTTCACTTGTTGATCTTCTCCATTATTCCTGATAACAATTAAATCATCACATAGCAATCTATTCTCAAACTCACATGCAAAAGAAGTTAAGAACGAATTCACCTGCTGATTTAATAACCGTGCCCGTGCTCTTGTGATTGGTCCTTGCAGTTCAATGCGCGTCTCCGCTGTTGTGATGTCCTCATCAAGAAGGATATCGGACTAGTCCGTGATGATATCGGACTTGTCCATTTTTGTGTAGATGTGAAGTGTTAGGACTAGTCCGCACTAGGGGAGATTAGTCTGATCTTGGTCAGAGAGATATCGAACTAGTCCGGTGTATATCAGACTAGTCCGGATTTCCTATGAATTATGTAGAGTTAGATTTCTTTTGCTTGAGCTCTTGGGGTGTGTTTCTCGAACACACTCCATACACAATGATCTAATCTTTTCAGCTCTTGAGCTCTTTTCTTTTTGATTCCTCATTCTCCTTTCTTTTTGAGCATTCCTCCTAGTTTCCTTAAAACTTGCGCTCACCTCAAAAATTTTGTTAGGATCTCAATTGTTCATCATAAATCAACCAAAACCCACAAAGGATGCCTTGCTTTTTGAACTTTCGTCAGATCATGAAACACTTAGCAACTTGCTCAAAAATGGAGAAATCGGACGAGTCCGGTAGGATGCGGACTAGTCTAGTGTGTGCAAACAAGATCGATCATGTTTGATCGATGATTTCCATCTAAGTACTCTATGTAGCAGAAATTGAGTTGTAACTCGACTGTATTGCTTTAATAAAACGAGATATACCACAAGTTAACTTTAGTTTCAATGTTTCAACGTAAGTTGAACAAGATCGAGCAAACCCTAGATTGCAATGAATAGTAAGAATAAAAGTAAAGACACAATGATTTTATCCCGTGGTTCGATTCCACAGATAAAATCTACATCCACATTGAGGATTCCACGGAGGACCGGGTCTTCACCAACCCTACCCTCGTCGAATCACCATGGAGGTCGATTCTCTTCCACTAATCACAAAGGGGGTAAATAACCGTGTTCAAGGGGCCTTCTCACAAGTCGATTCTCTCCCCAAGATTTATAATTTAAAACACCACCAATCACACTCGAAAGATATGCAATAAAACAGCCAGAGTGTGCTAGAGATTCAAACCCAAGAGCTCAAGATGTGAAGAACGTGTCTCTCCTTTGATCTATGGTTAATCCTCAAGAATTTGATCTTTCTTGCGTTGGATTGTGTGGAGAGATGTGTTTTCTGGGCTCTTGGAAGGTGTGACGGTGCAGGGGGTCGAGAGAATTGGTTGTAGGAACGTACACCTCTATTTATACTATGGTTTCCAAAAGTTAACGTTAGGGTTTGCGATGTCCGGACTAGTCCGTGGTGGACTCCGGACTAGTCCGGTGTGTGGCGTGTGGGAAACCTTAAGTGTCCCGAAGTGTCGGACTAGTCCAATTTGGTCTCTGGAAGTGTTCGGACTAGTTCGACACATATCGGACTAGTCCGGTGTGGTGAACCTCAGGTAAAATTGAGGACAAGTCCGCACTTGGAGGACTTGTCCGATTTTAGTTAGAGAGTTTTCGAAATTATCATACTTGTTCGTTTCTGTGTAAAGTGTGAGGTCCTGAGGACTAGTCCGCCCTAGGGGGGACTAGTCCAAACATAGAAACATATCGGACGAGTCTGTGGTGTTATCGGACCAGTTCGGTGCTGTGAAAATTGGTGTACTAGCGGACAAGTCCACACTGGGAAGACTTGTCTGTTTCTAGTCAGAGACATATCGAACTAGTCTGTGGTCATATCGGACTAGTCCATTTTTCCTGTGAATTGTGCAGTGAGAGAGATTTCTTTTTCTTGAGCTCTTAGGGTGTGTTTCTCCAACACACTCCACACACAATGATCTAATCTATTCAGCTCTTGAGCTCTTTTCCATATAGATTCTCATTCTCCTTTCTTTTTGCGCTTCCTTCATAATTTTATTAAAACATGCGCTCATCTCAACAATTCTGTTAGGATCTCATTTGTTTGTCATAAATCAACCAAACCCACAGGGGATGCCTAGATGCACTTTCAATCTCCCTCTTTTTGGTGATTGATGACAACCAATTGAGATGTCACAAATGTGATAAAAATTCATATTTTCATAACGTGTGCACATATGAACGTGGAATAAATTAAGCAATGAAAATATGAGATATGTGTGCACTCTTTATGGTGGGATGCAAAACTATATGTGTGTGAGCAATAATTGTGATGAGAATGAGGTAAATGTTATAATCATATCAGCATCAAGCATGTATGCCAATTTCAGAGCAAAAACATATATCATATCAAACATGAACATAGATTATATCAAAGCATCATCACAAGCTTCATAATCATGACTAGAAACATAATAAGAGCATAATAGCAGTTTTACAACCCAAAAGTAGCAGAATTGCAAAAGAAACACAATCGTAGCTCTCATCTCTCAATCTACTGCTAGACCTAGTGACTCCCCCTCAATATCTCACCCTTCGGCATCAAGATACCAAAAAGAAGGAGAAGAGGGATCAAATAGGCATCGCTGACTCACTCCTCACTGTTTGTCCTTTCATCGTGTTCATCGTTAAGCTGAGGAGGAGGAGGATGAGAACCACTCGCAATGCCCCCAATGCCAAAATAGGCAAGTTCAGAAGGTGAAAGGGGTGGAAGCTCCAAGAAGTCAGAAGGAGAGTCCTCGGAGATGACTGAAGATCAAATAGGCTCAATCTCCAGCTTTTGACAAATAACCTTGATATTGTCCTTCATGTATCGCATTTCCTCTTTTCTTGTTGTTGATGGATCCTAAGATATACTAACAAATCATCCCCGGCAACGGCGCCAGAAATGCTTTTTGGTATTTATTATGCACCATTAACTAAACATCTCCAACTGATGTGTCAGAAATGCTTGTTAATGGTTCTATTGGATCACAGAGTGAATTCTGCAAGCGCACGGAGATATCATTGTAGCATTTCCCCTTAAGAGTATTCCCAAGGGTGTCATTTGTTTGATCCCAAAGGAAGGCGGGGAAGAGATATAACAATCATCAAGTGGAAAGGATAGAAAGGTCTAGGTAAGAATCTAGTAAGGATGGATAAAATAATAGTGGAGGTAGTGTGACACACACAAAAGCTTTCAAGTCTAAGGGGGGTAAGAGGATCCTAGAGGTTAGTTAAGGTTGAGAGTTATGGAGGTACTCCTACTATGCTCTATTGTACGTATACATAGTCTAAACTAATTATTCATAATCTAGATCAATAGTGAATACTTATGTTATGTGGTTCAACACATCGGGCACGGGCTTACCCCTAGCAATACTAGGGCGACTCCCACCAAGAGTCTGTGGCATAGCCGAACGTGGAGGATTACAAAGGATAGTTAGGGCTGTCACCACCTACTGCCTACCTCTTCAATCCGTGGGTCTACGAGACATCCAGTGCTACTTAGCTATCCTAGCACCATGCAAGCATATTAAGTAATTACCTTAAGAGCCTAGGCACAATCCATCTGTAAGACCTATGTGTGCTGAATACATTGGCTTTTAGTGAATACACTTGTCTTCGATGATAAAAGTTTTTAATATCACCAAAACACCTTTTTATCAAGGTCCGACTCTAGCTCTGAGCTACAGCAAGGTTCGACGGTAGGTCCGGCCTGTTTTGGGTAGCTCCGGCTATGTTCGAAGCTAGATCTGACTTCTTGGTAAGGTCCGACTAGCTTTGGTTAGCTCCGGTGAGCTTTATCTTTAGCTCCAGCATGTCTTTGATAGCTCCGGCATATATTTGATAGCTCCGGAATGCTTTTGCTAAGCTCCAACGTACTTTGTCTAGCTCCGGTTTTGGGTTGACTAGTTTTTGGTAAGCTCCGGTGCTAGGATCTACTAATTTTGGTAAGCTCCGGCAGGTGCTTCATTGTACTAGCTTTTGTTAGCTCCGGCTCAAGGTCCGGGTTGCTCTGGCAAGGTCCGGAACTTGACCGTAGTGCTTCTGCTTTTCATTTGCAATGTTTCGTACTTGCTTTACATTGTTGGAAAGATTGCTTAGTATTCATTTGCTAAGTTTTTGGTGCGTTTTGGTTGATATGGATAATATTGTGTTACTGTGGTTTTGCAACATGCTTATGTGAGGCTCTCACGTAAGGGGTTGTGTTCGGAACTAACTTGAGTCAAGTCGAGGACTTGGGCTCGTATGGATTGGTTGTTTATTCATGTGCAGGTGTTGCTTGAGTTCAAGACATGGCTGGTGACGGGATCCATTGGACTAATCTCAGGGAGGAGATGAGGTTCCAACAACCAAGTTCGGAAGGAATTGTGGTTGAGCTGATCAGGAGGTTGCGCAGCATGATTGAATCAAGAACAATGCATATGAAGGTATCGTGGACGTCATTGGAATATGTTTGCACGTGTGAAAGGAGTGCATGGACGTGGCTACATGGTTTCGAGACGTGATGAAGATATGTGGACATAAACAATTGGTCGGAAAGGTCCAACCGACTAGGTTATGGACTCAGGCTACGGCTGAGTCGGGTTTGACTCAAATATGGAAAGATTTGAGTTGGTTATGATAGGATTTCGTGTGGGTCACGAATTTGAGTTGTTTAGGAATGTGGGATACGTTCCTAAGGTGTTTGGAAGACTTAAGATTGCTTCTATCTGCGTATAGAAGAATCCTAAGCAGTTATGGAAAGTTACGATTCGTGATCTGAGTAGGATTGGAGTCCTAGTTGGTATTGGGTTGGCCTAAGGGCTGGTTATATAAGCAAGGGAGCCCAGAGCTCGTGGTGGACGACTTTGGGGGCTGTTCCTCTTGTGTTCTAATGAATAAAATTCGTAGTTTGAAGGAACTTTTGTGCCTTGTTCGTCCGACTTGTTCCAGACAAGTTTTACTCGTCGAGTTTCAGGACAGCACTACCTTTCATCGGTGGTTTTATCTTAACTCGAGTTTTACTGATCCAATTGACGTGATTCTTTTTGTGTTGTCTTCATAACTTGATTTTCTATCATCTGTCAAAGTTTCACGGTCATTGGATTTGTGGTCTATGATCTACATGAGTTTCTTTGCAGCATTCCAGAACTGTTTTTTCTCGGGTAGGGCAGATTGACCTTTGTTTGATCTTTCGATCATAACATGAGTTTTTCCCGACGGATTTGAGTGATTCTTTTTGTGTTGTCTTCGTGACTTGATTCTCTCTGATATCTATCGCTTTTGTCATGGTGAAACACGTTTAGATTAGTCTCACACACTATTTCTTTAACAGATCATTTTTCTACCGAAGGGATTGGGGTTTAATTGTTTCCGCTGCGTAAGATTTTTTAAATATACCATTCACCCCCCCCCCCCTCTGGTAGATTTTCACGTGCTCTTCGATACTACAATTGGTATCAGAGCCACGGTGCTCTAATATTTGTGATTTGCACGTGTTTTTGACTAATCATCATGGAGAAGTACTCCGTCAAACCTTGTGTGTTCTCTGGTATTGATTTTCATGTTTGGAAGGCAAGCATGGAGGCTTTCATCCAGGCACAAGGCTTTGTAATATGGGAGAAGGTGTATAAGCCTTATAAAGTGCCACCCAATGATCAAGTCACGGCCACAAACCTACGGGACATCGACAACAACAACAAAGCCCGAAACTTGATCATCCAAGGACTCACTCAAAGCGACTTTGATCGTGTCGCGCACCTCCGATTAGCATACGATGTTTGGAGAGCTCTCTGTGATTACCATGAAGGCTCCAACACAATCAAGGAGGTAAAACAAGATATGTTCAAAAAGGAATATATGCGTTTTGAGATGCAACCAGGTGAGTCTATCGATGACCTTTTTGCTCGTTTCAATAAAATTCTCAGCAACTTACGTAGTGTCAATGTAAATTTTTCTGATGCTGAGAATGCTAGGCAGCTTCTTAGTGCGTTAGACATGTCAATTTGGGAGATGAAAGTAACATCTATTCATGAATCAACTGTCATGAGTTCGTTTACATTAGATGTACTTTATTCTAAACTAAAAACTCATGAAATTGACATCCTAGCACGTAAGAACCCAAATAAGTCTATTGCATTTGTTTCACAACGTGATATGTATAGCTCCGGCCAATCATCATCTTGCAATGCTCTTGCTTTATTGTCCTCACTAACCCTGGAGTAGATCGAAGAATTTCCAGAAGAGGAGTTGGCACTCATCTCTACTAGATTCTCAAAAGCATTGCAAAATGTGAGAACTAGAAGGAGAGGAAGCTCCGGACCTCAACGCTGTTTTGAATGTGGTAAAACAGGACACTTTCGTACAGAATGCCCTAACCTTTCAGGTCCGACCACCCGGGAAGAAAAACAAAGCAAGGTCCGGACCTCCTCTGGAAATTCCAACAAAAAGAAAAAGAAGGGTACCATAGGACGCAAGATGATTAACAGCTTCATCACCGCACTTCAAGAACTTAGTTCAAGTGATGTAGACTTTGAAAGTGATGAAGATGATGATGATCTGGCCAACTTATGCTTCATGGTGGGCAAAACAAGATCAAGATCCAGTCAGGAGGATGCAGAACACAACAATGAAGACGATCAGGTATGTTCTACCTGCAATGAAATGTGTGATGCTATTTCTCATGCAACTATTATTGTCAAGAAAAAGGACAAAAAGCTTAGGGATAATGCTTCTAAAATTGAATCACTAGAATCTGAAATTAACCGGTTAAAAACTTTGATTCCTAGTGATGATGCATGTCCCTCATGTGACTTAATCTATGAACAATTGTCCACATTAAGAAGTGCACACTCCTCCACTCTAGATAGACTTGATGAAGAAATTGAAAAGAACAGAGAGCTTTCTGCACTTAATGATAAAAACTTGAAAGATGCTAGCTGTTCTACAATTGATGTGCATTGTTCTACTTGTGATGATCTTGATAAGAAACTACAGGATGCTATGAATGAAATTTCTATATTGAACAATGCTTTACGTTCTCATGAAGTTAAATTTTGTTCCAATTGCAAACTAAAAAGAAAAACTTCATGTGAAAATTGCCTTGATCTGTCCAACAAACTTGATGACATGCATAGGACATTAGATCGGTATTGTAATGGGAATAAGAACCTAAACTTACTGTTGAATTCTTCCAAGTCTTGCAATGATAAAACTGGTTTAGGTTTTGATTCTCATGCTCATGCTCAGGCACATCCACCTAAAATTGTAAAGTCATTAGGAAGTGGTTTGATTCAAACAGTTCCTAAACAAAAAGGAGTGGTTTTCAAATCTGCAGGAGTGTTGCCTCATTCGGTTTCAAATAAAAATATTGCTTGCTCATCTAGACATGAACACAAAGTTAAATTTCATTGTACCTTCTGTGGTAGAGATGGTCATGTCATAGATTTTTGGTATAGACTAGCTAAACAACAGAAAAGGGAAAGAATGGTTGCTAGATCTCATAACTTTCATGCAAAATTTGCTGCACACATTAAACCAAATGTACAACCTGCTGTTTTAAGTCAAAAACATTCAAAGTTTACCTCCGGACCTTCTGTTTTTGTCTCCGGAGCTACTGATTTTTGTGCTACACAAGTAACACCTTATAGGTCAGTAGTCAAGAATAATAAATCTCAAACTTTGACTCATAAACCTGCTGTTTTGTCTCAGCTTTTGCGTATTTTTCCTGCTGCACGTCGCGTGACTCAGTACTGGATTCCTAAATGCCTTTTGACTAACCCCAGTATTGAGTCATCGACGTATTGTGCTTTTATGTAGGTTACATGTTTGAGGAAGGAGAAAATTTGGATTGTGGATTCAGGTTACTCACGCCACATGACCGGTAACAAAGATTGGTTCTCCTCCCTCTCTTTTGTGTCACGTGTAGAGAATGTTACTTTTGCCGATAATTCTTCAACTCCTATAATTGCTAAGGGTTCGGTTAGAGTAAATGATCACTACACTTTGAAGGATGTGGCACTTGTCAAAAATTTGAAATACAACTTGCTTTCTGTTGCACAATTGCTAGATGAAAATATAGAAATTATTTTCAATAAAAACTGCTGCAAAGTTGTAGGTTCAAATAGTGAGCTTATTTTTAACATGTCTCGGTTTGGAAGAGTTTTTAAAGCTGATTTTGATATTTCTTCCTCTAAGCATAGGTGTCTAGTTGCTAATGATTCAAAGGACTTATATTTTTGGCATCGTAGACTTGGTCACGTAGGCTTTGATCACCTAACGCGTGTTAGTGCTCTTGCTCGCATACGTGGGCTGCCTAAGCTTAAAGGGGGCAAAGAAATTGTGTGCTCTTCTTGTAGACATGCTAAGATGGTTGCAGGTTCACATACTCCTCTCACAATGATCATGACAATAGAACCATGTCAACTTTTGCATTTGACACCGTAGGACCTTCACGTGTTCAATCCTTTGGAGGTAAATGGTATGTTCTTGTTATTGTTGATGATTATTCTAGATACTCTTGGGTTTACTTTATGGCGTCTAAGAATGAAGTTTTTAGTCACTTTAGAACTTTATTTCTTAGATTATCAATTGATCACCCAGGATCATTAAAAGCAATTAGAAGTGATAATGGACCTGAATTTAAAAATCAATCTTTTGATCACTTTTGTGCTGAAAATAGAATAGATCATCAATTCTCTTCACCATATGTACCTCAACAAAACGGTGTTGTAGAAAGAAAGAACAGAACCTTAGTTGAGATGGCTAGGACTATGCTTGATGAATATCAAACTCCTAGGAAATTTTGGGCTGATGCGTTAGCAACCGCTTGTTATGTCTCAAATCGTGTTTTCTTGCGTGCTAAGCTAGGTAAAACACCATATGAGCTTCGGTTTGGACATAGGCCTAGTGTTACACACTTTCGGGTCTTTGGTTGCAAATGCTTTGTTAAGAAACATTGTAATCTTGATAAATTTGAACCTAGATCCATTGATGGCATGTTTCTTGGTTATCCATCTCATACTAGAGGCTACCGTGTGCTTTTACTTGACACTAACAAAATTGTGGAGACTTGTGAAGTGTCTTTTGATGAAGCTAGCCCAGGTACTAGCTCCGGTATTGCAGGACCAGATCCGTATCCTTAGGGGGGGGGTATTTTCGAAGATGAAGAAGAGCCAGTGATACTGCCTGGTAGTTCCGAATTTGACACGTGTCCAGCTTCGGACATTGAACAAGCTCCGACTATCACCTATGCTGGTCCTGATTGTCCACAAGTCACAAGCTCATCAATCTACGATGAACCTAATGAAGAAGAAGCTTGTGAGACATCTGTTCCCCTACGTTTTTACAAAGATCATCCCCCACAACAGATGATTGGAAGCTTGCACGAATGAGTCACACGATCCAGGTTTTGCGATCCAAACTCTCATGCTCATTCTGCTTTTGTTGCTTCTTTTGAACCCAAAGATATATCACACGCATTCATTAATGAATCTTGGATTATTGCCATGCAAGAAGAGTTAGAAAATTTTGAAAGAAATAATGTTTGGAAACTTGTACCTCCACCTCAAGGTCACACTTTAATTGGAACTAAATGGGTATTTAAAAATAAACAAAGTGAGGATGGGGTTGTGGTTAGGAATAAGGCTAGGTTGGTTGCTCAAGGTTTCACTAAAGTTGAAGGTCTAGATTTTGATGAAACTTTTGCTCCCATTGCTAGATTAGAAGCCATAAGAATTTTGTTAGATTTTTCAGCATCTAAAGGTTTTAAGCTATATCAAATGGATGTTAAAAGTGCTTTTCTTAATGGCTACATAGATGAGGAGGTTTATGTCAAACAACCACCGGGTTTTGAAAATCCAGATTTTCCTAATCATGTTTACAAACTTTCCAAAGCCTTATACGGTCTTAAACAAGCCCCTAGAGCATGGTATGATAGGTTAAAAACATTCTTACTTGAATGGGGTTTACCATGGGCAAGGTTGATAAAACTCTTTTTGTGCTTAAACATGGCAATGACTCATTATTCGTTCAAGTGTATGTGGATGATATTATCTTTGGTTGTGTTTCTCATGATCTTGTGTCCAAGTTTTCAGCAATCATGAGTTCCGAATTTGAAATGAGTATGATGGGTGAACTCACTTACTTTTTGGGGCTGCAAATCAAGCAAACCAAGGAGGGTACCTTTGTGCATCAAACGAAGTATACCAAAGACCTCCTAAGGTGCTTCAACATGGACAAAAGCAAGCCTCTTCGGACACCAATGGGAACAGCAACAACTCTTGAACTTGATGAAGATGGTGAACCCGTGGATCAAAAAGAATATAGAAGCATGATCGGATCACTTTTATACCTCACGGCATCAAGACCAGACATAAAATTCAGTGTATGTCTTTGTGCACGGTTTCAAGCCTCCCCTCGTGCTTCACATCATCAAGCCATCAAAAGGATTCTCAGGTACTTACATGGAACTCAAGAATTTGGCATTTTTCTTCCTTCTTCCTCAACCGTTACTTTGAAAGCTTTTTCGGATGCTGATTTTGGGGGTTGTAGGGTTGATAGGAAAAGTACTTCCGGTGCTTGTCATTTTCTTGGTAATTCTCTTGTTGCTTGGTCCTCTAGAAAACAAAATTCAGTTGCACAATCCACAGCCGAATCTAAATATGTAGCTGCTGCTAGTGCTTGCTCACAAATTCTTTGGATTGCTCAAACACTTAAAGACTATGGGGTTGATCTAGATAGTGTTCCACTGTTCTGTGATAACACTAGTGCCATTTGCATTGCTAAAAACCCCGTGCAACATTCTAGAACTAAGAACATTGATATTAGGTATCACTTTCTCCGTGATAACGTTGAAAAAGGAAACATTGTGCTTCACCATGTAGATACCGAACAACAATTGGCTGACATTTTTACAAAACCTTTGGATTTCACTCGTTTTTGTTACATTCGTAGTGAAATAGGGGTTATGCATCCTCATGGCTTAAATTGAGGGGGATTTTTTGAAACTTGGGAAGTCTATGTGTGAATCTGAAATTAAAATAATATGAGCATAGTATTTCATACATATATGACTTTGTGATTCCTTTTACATGCCGAAAGTTCTTACTACATACTCGTGTTATACATTTTGTAGTTTTTGCCATGTCTAGTAATTGGAATAATTACTTACACCAAAACTGGTCATGGTTGAACTTTCTTGCTGTTTTGAACTTGTTACATGTTCACAAATGCTTTTAATCATTAAGAATTTATCAAGTAATCAACTCAGATGTTGAGTTTTTATGAACAAATATAAATTGAGAAAAGATCAAGAGAATATGCATGCATCGCACTTCTTCTTTTGAGATGGCTTGTCATTGCACTTAGATATGAACTTGGAAGAAGTTGTGTATGACTAAAACCATGTCCTTAAGTTTCTGATTGTCAAATGACATAGGCTTGGCTTGGTTGGTTAGAATAAGGCAGATGCGCATATAATCTCTTGCAAATGTCATATGATCCAAATTTATGCTTTGAAAAATAATAAAATGCAGCAACTAGTGTCATGCTATCAGGTTTTGAGATAGTTAAGTTTGTGAGATCATGACTTGCTTAAATTGAAAATTACATTTGATCTCTAGCATGGCTTACACTACTTTATGTATTTCGTTGATGTGATAATGTAAGGTACTTGATAGTATGACTTGGATGAGCTTTGTTTATATGTATATGTTATAATATGCTCATAACAACTAGAGGGGGAGAGATAATTTGTTTATATGCTCATGACTTGCTGAATACATTGTCAAAGGGGGAGAGATAAGCATGAGAGAGAATATGTGCATAAGGAGAGATAATAAAGGGGGGGAGATAATATGGGATAATTTTTCTTCTCATTTACTTTTGATTTACAAAGGGGGAGAAATTGTTTTCAAAACTTTTATGTGAATAAGCCAATGTTCGGATATTAAGTGGTGTTGCCAATGCATTCATCAAGGGGGAGATTGTAAGACCTATGTGTGATGAATACATTGGCTTGTAGTGAATACACTTGGCTTTGATGATAAAAGTTTTTAATATCACCAAAACACCTTTTTATCAAGGTCCGACTCTAGCTCTGAACTACAGCAAGGTCCGACGGTAGGTCCGGCTTGTTTTGGGTAGCTCCGGCTATGTTCGAAGCTAGGTCCGACTTCTTGGTAAGGTCCGACTAGCTTTGGTTAGCTCCGGTGAGCTTTATCTTTAGCTCCAGCATGTCTTTGATAGCTTCGGCATATATTTGATAGCTCCGGAATGCTTTTGCTAAGCTCCGATGTACTTTGTCTAGCTCCGGTTTTGGGTTGACTAGTTTTGACTAGTTTTTGGTAAGCTCCGGTGTTAGGATCTACTAGTTTTGGTAAGCTCTGGCAGGTGCTTCATTGTACTTGCTTTTGTTAGCTCCGGCTCAAGGTCCGGGTTGCTCTGGCAAGGTCCGAAACTTGACCGTAGTGCTTCTGCTTTTCATTTGCAATGTTTTGTACTTGCTTTACATTGTTGGAAAGATTGATTAGTATTCATTTGCTAAGTTTTTTGTGCGTTTTGGTTGATATGGATAATATTGTGTTACTGTGGTTTTGCAACATGCTTATGTGAGGCTCTCACGTAAGGTGTTGTGTTCGGAACTAACTTGAGTCAAGTCGAGGACTTGGGCTCGTATGGATTGGTTGTTTATTCATGTGCAGGTGTTGCTTGAGTTCAAGACATGGCTGGTGACGGGTTCCATTGGACTAGTATCAGGGAGGAGATGAGGTTCCAACAACCAAGTTCGGGAGGAATTGTGGTTGAGCTGATCTGGAGGTTGCGCAGCATGATTGAATCAAGAACAATGCATATGAAGGTATCGTGGACGTCATTGGAAGATGTTTGCACGTGTGCAAGGAGTGCATGGACGTGGCTACATGGTTCCGAGACGTGATGAAGAGATGTGGACATAAAGAATTGGTCGGAAAGGTCCAACCGACTAGGTTATGGACTCAGGCTGCGGCTGAGTCGGGTTTGACTCAAATATGGAAAGATTTGAGTTGGTTATGATAGGATTTCGTGTGGGTCACGAATTTGAGTTGTTTAGGAATGTGGGATACGTTCCTAAGGTATTTGGAAGTCTTAGTATTGCTTCTATCTGCGTATAGAAGAATCCTAAGCAGTTATGGAAAGTTACGATTCGTGATCTGAGTAGGATTGGAGTCCTAGTTGGTATTGGGTTGGCCTAAGGGCTGGTTATATAAGCAAGGGAGCCCAGAGCTCGTGGTGGACGACTTTGGGGGCTGTTCCTCTTGTGTTCTATTGAATAAAATTCGTAGTTTGAAGGAACTTTTGTGCCTTGTTCGTCCGACTTGTTCCAGACAAGTTTTACTCGTCGAGTTTCTAGACAGCACTACCTTTTGTCGGTGGTTTTATCATAACTCGAGTTTTACTGATCCAATTGACGTGATTCTTTTTGGGATGTTTCAAAACTTGATTGTCTATCATCTGTCAAAATTTCACGGTCATTGGATTTGTGGTCTATGATCTACACGAGTTTCTTTGCAGCATTCCAGAACTGTTTTTTCTCGGGTAGGGCAGATTGACCTTTATTTGATCTTTCGATCATAACTTGAGTTTTTCCCGACGGATTTGAGTGATTCTTTTTGTGTTGTCTTCGTGACTTGATTCTCTCTGATATCTATCACTTTTGTCACGGTAAAACACGTTTAGATTAGTCTCACACATGATTTCTTTAACAGATCGTTTTTCTACCGAAGGGATTGGGGTTTAATTGTTTCCGCTGCGTAAGATTTTTTAAATCTACCATTCACCCCCCTCTGGTAGCTTTTCACGTGCTCTTCGATCCTACACCATCCTAAGGCAATGAATTGAATCATCATTGAACCAATGTTGATACACAACATAATTATCCATACTAACCTAGTTATGTTATAATTAACTAGACTATAGTGGGGGTCTATAGCATGTATGATAATGAGATATGTTCATGATGAAACAGTCATAGAAGATATACCTTCCACATACATGGACTCCACAATCAAACAAGAAATGCTTTGCCCAAGTATATGTATAAGTATAGACTAAAGATACTATCTTTATTATGCATAAAGTCGCAAATACAAGAAAGAAGACATGAGCCATACCTTTCCCAATGTAGGATTTGGAAGAGAGAGACTCCTTACTCCTTTCCCAATTTGGACTTGGGACTAGAGACTCTCCTCTATACAAGCTAACTCCTCTAAGACTATGGATGATAGTGTATACAATAGGAATGAAGCTCAAGTGGTGTATGTTGAAGTGAGGGGTAGGGGTCCTATTTATACTAGTGTTGAGGTCGGTTCCTGCCACCAAAAGCGCACGAATCAGTCACCATTGACTCCAGGAAGCCGGGAGGATCCAACATGTGGAGGCTGACCGAGTTTGGTGCAGAGACCAGGTCGGTCGACCCCCTGGTTCGGCCGACCTGGTCATTGCACCAATTCTCGTGTGCTTTCTCCAGGTGGCTGCTCGGTGGGTCCCATTGATGTATATGGGTGATACACTGTTGGATCTCCTCGGATACTTCTGTTTGTGGGCCATTTGATCCATGGGATGCCACATGTCATCTCCTGATTGGCTGGGATGATATTTTATAGGATTGGTCCCTCTACATTTCCTCATTTCCTGCATAAAATGCTGCATACACATATTTCTCCAAGTCCAAGTGGAATTGGGTTAGATAGAAAGGTGATGTGCAAGAAATGACAAATCCTTCACATAATTGAGTTAAATTTACGGATGAAATTGGTATATAACAGCCATCAACAAACTCCCCCAAGTTTATCCTTTGCTCGTCCCGAGCAAAGTCAAGACTTTAGGTTGATGATCAGGAGTTGCTACAATATCTTATTTTCAAAAGTATCTAATGCGCAATAAGATACTCTACCTAGTATTGTAGAAATTGGCTATGATACCCTACCTTTCTTAAGTTATCATGGGGCTTATGCTTTTTCATATTCATGAGTAGTTGAAAGGTAGAATAGCAATTGGAGCAAACATAGCCTAGAAATCAAGTTCCACTTAAATCCCGAAGAATTCAATTTAGATATTAAGTACCTCAATTTGATTCTCTCAGTCACTCCTTTGTGGATAGTGGAAATATTTCCTCACCAAAGCATTGTGCCTCTACTATTCCTACTCATTGAATATGGCTTGTATGTGGAGCTTGGTAAGGAAAGTAAGTAGGCATATTTGCATCACATATATTGCTAAGTCAAAAGAGTAAGCCTTAGGAGAATTCAAATCAAAACTTTTTGATTCAAGACTAGTGCATGTGTGATGGAGTGGAAGTGGATGTGGATACTTGAGATAACTTCTTTTGGCATATTCTCTCTTTCTTTTGTAGGGATGAAACATGGCTACTTTTTTTTCTTTTCTCTTTTTTTTCTCATGCTTATGTTGTAAGCATGCTTCTTATTTTTCATTTTCTTTATGTAGCCATGTCTTCTACTCCCTTTCTTTGCAATGAATTTTGAAGAGAGTGTTAAACACGAATAACATGGAGTTTCTCTTTTTTGTTGTGGTATGGTGGATATGACGGGCGTTTTGCTTACTTCTAGTGTAGAAGTATAGCATGTGCAAGTGAAGTCTTGAATTCAAAAAGAGTTGAATGATTTCTCACATAGGTCTATACTAGTTTGACTAGGCTCAATGTGAAAGCAAATAGCATATGCATAAGGTTTTGTCTATGTATAAACACCATATGGCTTTGGTAGGTATTTCCAATCAATTGAGGGAAACTTAAATCTTTTTAGAATTTCTCCGGAAATCTAAGTTTTACTTTCAAACTAGGACTAGCAGACCTATTACCAATTCTAATCTTGCAACAACCTAGAATTAGATCAAGCTTTTGCTACACACAATTCCAAATTAAGGTAAAAGTATTTCAAACCAATGAAAGCAATATTCGGAGAGTAGCAAGTTGTAAACTAGAGACTTAGGAACATAAAACAGAGCAACTATTCATCATTTCATCTATGTGAATTCTAAATCATTCTTACCGCACATCTTTATTTGATGAAAGCAAATCAAACCTTTTTTTTAAATGCAAGGTGGATGATGGATGGATGGAAAATAAATATGCAAGGAATGTGATACATGTTACCTCAAGTGGGGGTCCTCCCCCAAGCTTGTTCTTCAAGTACCTCCGTGATAAGGGTTGAACCCTTGATGACGGAAGTATGCTGCAAGATTGGCTTGTTGTTGTAGTAGCGCCATGTTGAAATTGGTGAATTGAGCATCCATGTGTTGTTGCCAATCCTGGGTATTTTGAACATGCTCCTGGAGTGTGGTGTAGATGTCACCCGTTCTCACTTCAAGTTCTCCCATACGTCTAGTGAGGTCCGTCATTCCTTGGTTATAGTCATGATGACTTCTAGCCGAAAAGGAACGACGTCCTCTCATGGACGTTGGAGGCAAGCTGCTAGAGATTGAAGTGGATAAGGGTGGATCCCTTTGCCATTCTTGCCAAGATGATCCCCCAGTCTCATACATCGGAGGTTGAGTCCATCCGGGCGCACAACCCATTGGGTTCTCTTCCTCTTGGTATTCATGGACCGGAGGGATTATCGGTGGCGTGCATGTGGCTGCAGCCCTCGCACGATTCCTTGTTACCCTGCCAGAGACATTACTTCTTCTTGCTTCCTCAAGGGGAAGAAGATTAATGGTTAGCCTTCGGCATTTGTACAAATGAAAATCCGGGTTAGGTAACCGAATTTTATTAACAAAGCCGGTATAGAAAAATATCAAGGACCCATCTTTATCATGCTTAAGGGTATGTCCTTACACTAAATAGTCTTCATCAATTAATTCTCTTTCAGTTTCAATATACTCAAATGAAGAGTATTTAAGTGCTCCTACCCTTTCAGCAATATGAGTAATCAATGAAGTGCATTCAATTGGTCCTGATTTTGAAATGTAATCTAACCATTGATCATGGCTTTGACTGGAGCAACTTTTATCTTTTTAGTCATGGCACACAAAATTTTCAATTCATCATCTCGCACAACCCTAACATCTCCCCTAGGGAACATAGTCATAGCCACCCATCTATGCATGAAGCGTAAGGTAGGGTTTTGGATGTGGCTATTCCTAGGAGCCCTACATGTGACCTCACTAGTTAGCTCATGCCAAAAACTTTGTTTGTTGAACTTAGGCAAATTGTCTAAATCTAGCAAACACCATTTATGGAAGCCTAGGATGCTACCTAATTCTTTCCATAGGATGTTGTTTTCTTTTTGAAATAATCTAAAAGAAATACTATCAAATCCTATTCTTAGCGTGCAAAGGAATTGAATAGTGAGAAGGCGTGAACCTTTCTCCTCTATGTGAGCAAAGTCATCAAATCCAATTGCATGCCAAATGGAAAGAAATTTGGAGTCCATAACTATTTTGGAGATCAAATGTGGATCGTAAGCCTTGGTATGGCGGAACTCACAATCTTGGAGAAGTCTGCGTGCTTGATCTTCAACTTTGCTTTGTATGTCGAGGTCGTTTTCATGAAGAAGTTGGTCTGGGTTGCTTCTCTCTTTTATGGGAGTGTCCTCACAAACACTTCTCCTCCTTGGGCTTGTACCCATGGAAGAGAGGCGTGCACTAGAACCTTCACCATGGCTTGAGCTTGTAGTCCCCTTCCTCTTTCCGAACAACCTCTTCATGTCTTTTTGAGTTCAACAACCAAGAACAAAACAAGGCGAGAAAAATCCGAAAAGAAGCGGTGTTGGAAAAAAAACTCTCAACGAATTTTCTCCTCTTGAAAGCTTTGAGTGTAAAATGCAAATGTAAACAAAAGAAAATATTTTTGGGGATGGATTTGAGCAAGAGTGTTGCAATGAAGAGCAAGAAAAACAAGGTGAGCTATAGAGTGACTTGGGGAGGTGTAAGATGATGTGGTGTGTGAAGAGAAGTGCTCCTCACGGCCACAATTTATAGGGTGCACCTTCCAACAGTCACTTGGGGTTCAAAATATAGCCGTTGGAGGAAGGGGAGCCAAATTGGCTCCACTCCTTGTTCGGCCAACCAGGGGGTTCGGCCTACCTTACAGGTGGCCCCCCTGGTTCCCCTTTTGGCAAGTGGCTCCCCAACAGCTATAAAGTTAGCATGTTGGTGAAATGCCACATGTGCAGCTCAGAAAAAAATTGTTTTTCAAAAAAAAACCTTTTCTCAAATCCAATAAAAATTTTCTTTTGAAAAGAAAGAAATAAAAATGATACTTGAGAATATAAGATTCTCAACTTGCTAGGAAAAATCAAATATGCAATGGGAAAAATACAGATGGGGTGGAAAAAGAAAGAAATAAAAATAATGTGGGATAACTACCAATTTGACCTATTGGCTTAGGTCTCACCACCGTCCGATAAGATGGACATTCCTCCGTCTTCATTTTACATCCGGGCCTAGACGGATAGGCTCGGATGGCTTGTCTTGCTTCTTCCGCCATTTCTTCTTTGGCGGCTTGGTGGACTTGGGCCTTCGGGAAGGTCCAGACGATTCCGTCGCCTTTGGATATTAGCGTGGTTGAAACGACGGATTCTCCTCGTAGATTAATCTTCTCATGAATGCAATAAGTGATTCCACCTTTGGAGGTGTGACTTCGACCTCTCTGATGTGTTTATCATTCGGCCCATACTTGATTCGAATCATGGAGCATTGTTCTGATTTTGGCCAAAAGTTAAACCTTTCCTCCTTGCCATTGATATGGAAGTGGATTTCTCCAGCTCCCACATCTATGCGAGCTTTTGCAGTGCTTAGGAATGGGTGCCCAAGAATGAGTGGTGTATCTTTCTCAGTGTCCATGTCTAGCACCACAAAATCCACGGGTATGAAGCAGTTTCGGATCTTCACCAGGACGTCTTCGGCAATACCCGTTGGATAACGGACTGAAGAGTCAGCCAGTTGTAGCTGCATTGGTGTTGGAGTCAGTTCTGTGAAGTTCAGCGGGTCGAACACAACCTTGGGCATCACACTGACACTTGCTCCCAGATCACAAACTGCCTTGTCAAAGTGGTGAGCCCCAATTGAGCATGAAATGGTAGGACATCTAGGGTCTTTCTTCTTTTCAGGAAGCCTATTGAGGATGGTTGCATTGTAGTCTTCCGTAAGCTTGACGACCTCAGTGGTGGGCAATGGCCGTTTATTGTTCAATATGTCCTTGAGATAACGAGCATAAGTGGGGACTTGCATCGCATTAATCAAGGGCACATTGATGTGGATCTTTTGGATGATCTCAACAAAACGGTTGAATTGCTCATCCACTGTTGGCTTCCTTTGTCTGTGAGGGAATGGCAATAAGTTGGTGTCTTCAAAGTGTTTGGCCATTCTCTCACCAAGTAATTCACTTGGGACATCCTCCTTCTCAGGCTCAGTTGTCCTCTTTTCTTGTGTGGGATATGGTGGGTCACGAGTGGTGTTTCCTCCTCTTGTAACCACTGCACTGACGTTCTCCACTGGAGCTTCTAGCTGCCCCAGAATTTTGTTGTTTTCTAATGGAGGGACAACTGCAGCAAGTTGTGCCAACTGAGTCTCCAACATCTTGTTGAAGCACAGTTGATTCTTGAATGCTGAGGATAGTCCTTCAATCTTTGCATTGATATTCTCTAGGGTCTTATCATTAGCTGACATCTTCTTGGATAGGGCCTCGTTGATCTTGAGCTGGCTAATGACAAGTTCTCTCAAGTTGGGCTGATTTCCAGGGTTGCCATTGTTGTTGTACCCTCCTTGAAAGAATGGGCATTGTTGACCCCACCCTTGACCTCCTGGATGATAGCCGTTGTTGTTGAAATTTCCGTTGTTGGCGAGGTATAAGGCATCCTCACGATTTTCTGGGCAATAATTGCCCATATGACCCGTGTTGCCATAGACTTAGCACGTGATGTGAGAGTCTAGGGCATAGGCATTGCCAGACACTTCACCACTGGCTTGTCCATCAATTTTCTTCATTAGGAGGTCCAATTTTGCAGCGATCTTGTCCACCTCCTTCAAGGTGTGCATGCCTCGCTGTCGGGTATGGAGACGCTCATTGTTCCGTCCCATGTTGGACACCATCTTCTCAATAAGATCTTTAGCTTTCGGCACCGTCAATGAGAAGAAGGCTCCTCCAGCAGCAGCATCCAAATGGTCACGAGCTGATGGGATCACCCCATTATAGAAATTTTGAATAAGGAGTCAGTCATCCATCCCATGGTGGGGGCAGGCTAGGATGTACTTCTGAAGCCTTTCCCATGCCTCGGGAATAGATTTTTTGGGCTCTTGCTGAAAGCTGGAAATCCTTCCATGTAGGGCATTGGTTTTGCCCAACGGGGAGAATTTGGCGAGGAATGTTGTAGAACACTTCTCCCAAGTGTCTACAGCACTTCAGTTCGCGTAGAACCACTGTTCCGCTCTCCCAAGGAGAGAGAACGGGAACAGTCTCAGACGGACCGCATCCGGAGACACGTCCTTGATCTTAAAAGTGTTGTAGATCTCGAGGAATTGTTGCAGGTGAGCACTTGCATCCTCGTTAGCCTTCCCACAGAATGGGTTGGCTTGCACCATACTGATAAGGCCAGTTTTGATCTCGAAGTTCACATCTCTCGTGTTAACAGTGGGCCCAATAGGCACGTTGTTAGCAGAGGGAGCTGAGAACTCACGAAGGCCCTTCTGAGCCATTGGCGTTTGGATTATTGGTGCAGAAATGTTGGCTTGCCTTGCCGCTCGAATCTTCTGTGGAGTAACGACATGGGGTCGATCTCTCAGAAGAGATTCGGGATCTTCAACAAAGTTTTCCAGTAGGCGGAAACCAGACATACACTACCCTGTTTTCACATTAAAAATGCGAAAACAAAGAATGGTTGTCCTACTAAAATCCTACCCAGGGTTCTATCCTATTCACTTAGTCATGTTATATATCTATTTGCCTTCCCCAGCAATGGCGCCAGAAATGCTTGTTGACGGCTCCTAAGATATACTAACAAATCATCCCCGGCAACGGCGCCAGAAATGCGTGTTGGTATTTCTTATGCACCATTAACTAAACATCTCCAACTGATGTGTCAGAAATGCTTGTTAATGGGTCTATTGGATCACAGAGTGAATTCCGCAAGCGCACAGAGATATCATTGTAGCATTTCCCCTTAAGAGTATTCTCAAGGGTGTCATTTATTTGATCCCAAAGGAAGGCAGGGAAGACATATAACAATCATCAAGTGGAAAGGGTAGAAAGGTCTAGGTAAGAATCTAGTAAGGATGGATAAAATAATAGTGGAGGTAGTGTGACACACACAAAAGCTTTCAAGTCTAAGGGGGGTAAGAAGATCCTAGAGGTTAGTTAAGGTTGAGATTTATGGAGGTACTCCTACTATGCTCTATTGTACATATACATAGTCTAAACTAATTATTCATAAGCTAGATCAATAGTGAATACTTATGCTATGTGGTTCAACACATCGAGCACGGGCTTACCCCTAGCAATACTAGGGCGACTCCCACCAAGAGCCTGTGGCATAGCCGAACGTGGAGGATTACAAAGGACTGATAGGGCTATCACCACCTACTGCCTACCTCTTCAATCCGTGGGTCTACGAGACATCCAATGCTACTTAGCTATCCTAGCACCATGCTAGCATATTAAGTAATTACCTTAAGAGCCTAGGCACAATCCATCCTAAGGCAATGAATTGAATCATCATTGAACCAATGTTGATACACAACATAATTATCCATACTAACCTAGTTATGTTATAATTAACTAGACTATAGTGGGGGTCTATAGCATCTATGATAATGAGATATGTTCATGATAAAACAGTCATAGAAGATATATCTTCCACATACATGGACTCCACAATCAAACAAGAAACACTTTGCCCAAGTATATGTATAAGTAGAGACTAAAGATACTATCTTTATTATGCATAAAGTCACAAATACTAGAAAGAATACATGAGCCATACCTTTCCCAATGTAGGATTGGGAAGAGAGAGACTCCTTACTCCTTTCCCAATTTGGACTTGGGACTAGAGACTCTCCTCTCTACAACCTAACTCCTCTAAGACTATGGATGATAGTGTATACAATAGAGATGAAGCTCAAGTGGTGTGTGTTGAAGTGAGGGGTAGGGGGTCCTATTTATACTAGTGTTGAGGTCGGTTTCCGCCACCAAAAGCACGCGAATCAGTCACCATTGACTCCAGGAAGCCGGGAGGAGCCAACACGTGGAGGTTGACCGAGTTTGGTGCAGAGACCAGGTCAGCCGACCCCCTGGTTCGGCCGACCTGGTCATTGTACCAATTCTCGTGTGCTTTCTCCAGGTGGCTGCCAGGTGGGTCCCATTGATGTATATGGGTGATACACCGTTGGATCTCCTTGGATACTTCTGTTTGTGGGCCATTTGATCCATGGGATGCCACATGTCATCGCCTGATTGGCTGGGATGATATTTTATAGGATTGGTCCCTCTACATGTCCTCATTTCCTGCATAGAATGCTGCATACACATATTTCTCCAAGTCCAAGTGGAATTGGGTTAGATAGAAAGGTGATGTGTGCAAGAAATGACAAATCCTTCACATAATTGAGTTAAATTGACAGATGAAATTGGTATATAACAGCCGTCAACACTTGCCTTACTCATCTTATGGACCTTCACCTCAGTCTTGCGGCAAGAACCAAAGATGGCGGCCAAGTACTTCATTATTCCACTAGGAGACCCTTTGTGAGGAGGAGCCCTAGTGTTGGGAGCAGTCCCTGCATCTCCTTGAGCTCTCCTCGGAGCCTCTTCACTTAACACAGGAGACGGAGCAGCTGGGGGAATGGCTTGGGGAGGCTTCTGGGGCCTCAAGGTTGTGTGCTCAACATCTTTCACAAGCTCAATCCATGTGACCTTCTCTATCATGAACATGATATAAGGCGCATAGCCACAGGAGCGGTTTGGTGTGCAGGAGATGTTCACCATGTCATTCCAAATGTAGTAAAAAATGTCAAACTTTCTTTTCTTGCTTATCACCTTCATCAGTGTCCTCAAGTAGCCTTTGACACTCCCTGCATCTCCATCCTTCAGAGCAATTATCTTCCTAAGCACCCTGTTGAGAACCATGAAGAAGGGTTTCATGTTCTTTGTTGAAGGGGCATTGTACTTCAGGAGAGTATCATAGAGGAACTCCATCTTATCCTTCTCCAAGACACCGATGTTGTGAATGATGATTGCATTGTTGTCGGTGTTCTCTAGATGCAGCAGTCTGGCAAACTCATCATATGTGAATGTGTACTTAGATCCATGAGTCATCCAAGTCACCCTTTCCTCTTCATCGCTGGCAAAGTAACAAGTTGCATAGAATTGCGCAATGACCTCATCATTCCAGTTATACCTGAATGCAAACAAGTCCTTGAGGACATGCCTCTCTCCAGCCTGTACCACTTCATTAAAAGCACCACCGTTTTTTTCTCTCAAAGTGGCTCCAGTCAATCCATTGATTGCGGACTACTAGAGTCTTCATCTGCAGGTACACGGAATTGTAGTAGTCCGTGTGGAAGTTGCTCCAAAACCTTTGATCAACTGCCTTCTTAGCACTGCCATAAGCATCAACCTTCCTTAGCTTCCAAGCCACATCACTCACCTTGCCATTGAATTTTTCTTCCAAGGGGTCTCTATTCCCCTGCCATGGAGCATTCATCTTGAGAGGGCCAATCGGGCCAGAGGCAATCCCTTTGCCTTTCCCTTTGGATTGGTGATGAGCCGCTGAGCTAGAGCCAACCAAATCTCGAGCTTTCAAAGCTGGCTTCTTGGCTACAACATTCTGTCGCATCCTAGGTGGGGTGGGTGACAGTTCAGCAGCACACTCTTGCCTCTTCTTGCTTTGCCCCATCGAAGCACGAGGCAAAGAGTCTTGTTCCATCTCAGCCTCAAAGTCAGAAATCTCATTGTTTGAGCTCGACATTGTCCTATCAAGAAGATTATACAAGACTTAGATAAGGATTGATATCAAGGGAAAGCATTGAGTATAAGGAAATTAGGGTTGTGTCCAGTCAAAAATCGGACTGTTCCGGTGTTCAAGGGCGTACTAGTCTGGAGTACCGAACTTGTTCGTACTGGGCCGGACTAGTCCGATCTTCAGCAGTTTGAACCCTAACTAGCAAGGCAATGGTGTTTCTCAATGCAAAAGAGGCTCAATGTAGTTGTAATACAACAAGGAATCATGTATTAACAGGAGGAACTAAGCTATTTGATCCAAAACAAAAGAAATCGAAGGTTCTAGGATTTGGGAGAAAGTTGTACCGAGTCCTTCGATTCGCGGAGTTGGAGGAGTTTTCGATGCAGACAAGTCCGGGGTTCTTGATCCCCTTGCGATGAAGATCGTTTCCCACGGATATTTGAGGAGATTTGGTGGAGAACTTGCCAAATCACATTGGGGGCACTTGAGTGTGGAGAGAGAATGTGAGGCAAGTTGTGAGGATGAATAATATTAGGTTTTGACGGCCCTAGGGTTATGGAGTCGAAAAATCAGACTAGTCTGTGGTTGACCGGACTAGTCCAGACTATTGGAACTTGGCGGACTAGTTTGCATTGTGCGGACTAGTCCGAGTAACTACGGACTAGTCCGTGGTCACCATAATATAACAAGTTAGACCATTCGTATAAATTCGAAGGTGCTTACAAAGAAAATAGGGGGCAAAACACACAAATAATCTTGGTGAATATGATCAGTAAACATACAACAATCAAGCTATGACCATAATTCACCAAAATCAAGTACTTAGCATAGTTTTTCGGAGGAAATAGAGAGAGATGATTTTTCATAGCACAATCAATAGATTTTGAAGGTGGCATACAGGTATGCAAGCTTTCGAGCCACGTTCTGAGCATCAAGGATATTTAGTTCATTTCGGAGCTCACAAAAACGTTTCTCATCAAGTGGCTTGGTAAAGATGTCAGCTAGTTGTTTTTCGGTATTGACATGGAAAATGGTTATGTCGCCTTTCATTGAATGATCTCTCAAAAAGTGATGTCGGTTGTCTATGTGTTTGTTCTAAAGTGCTCAACGGGATTATAGGCAATCTTAATTGCACTCTCATTGTCACAAAGGAGTGGAATACGGTTCATATTGTAATTGTAATGCCTTAGAGTTTGTCGCATCCAAAGGAGTTGTGCACAACAACTCCTGGCTCCAACATACTCAACTTTGGCCATGGATAAGGCAATGGAATTTTGTTTCTTGGAGGACCAAGAAACTAGGGATCTACCTAGGAATTGGCACGTACCGGAGGTAGTTTTTCTATCTACTTTGCATCCGACATAATCTGCATCGGAGTATCCAATGAGATTGAACTTTGAACCTTTAGTATACCAAAGGCCTAGGTTAGGTGTATGAACTAAATATCACAAGATTCTTTTTACGGCTATCAAATGACATTCCTTAGGATTGGCTCGAAATCTTGCACACAAACATACACTCAACATAATATCAGGCCTAGATGTACATAAATAAAGTAGGGAGCCAATGATGGAGCGATATACTTTTTGATCCACGATTGATCCGTCTTCATTGAGATCCAAGTGTCCATTTATTGCCATGGGAGTCTTTATAGGATTTGCTTTGTCCATTTCAAATTTCTTGAGTATGTATTGAGTATACTTGGTTTCGCTTATGAACGTCCCTTCCTTTTGTTGCCTCACTTGGAATCCCAAGAAATATCTCAATTCTCCCATCATAGACATCTCGAATCTATCTGTCATAATCTTACTAAATTCTTCACAAAAGGATTTGTTAGTTGAGCCAAATATAATATCATCAACATAAATTTGACAGATAAATAGATCATTGTCAAAATGCTTGGTAAACAACGTGTAATCAGCTTTACCAATCTTAAATCCATTTTCAATCAAAAAATCTCTAAGACACTCATACCAAGCTCTAGGAGCTTGTTTGAGGCCATAGAGAGCCTTACGCAGTTTGAACACATGGTCGGGGAACTCTTGATCTTCGAATCCGGAGGTTGCTCCACGTACACCTCCTCCATGATTGGTCTGTTGAGGAAGGCGCTTTTCACATTCATTTGATAGAGCTTGGAATCATGGTGAGTAGAATATGCAAGTAATATTCGAATCGATTCAAGGCTAGCTACAGGATCAAAAGTCTCATCAAAATTCAAACCTTTGACTTGTGAAAACCCTTTGGCCACAAGTCGCGCCTTGTTCCTTGTCACCACCCCGTGTTCGTCTTGCTTGTTGCGAAAGACCCATTTAGTGCCGACGACGTTGAACTTGGGTCTTTCGACAAGCTCTCACACCTCATTCCGTTTGAAGTTGTTCAATTCTTATTGCATCGCCACCACCCAATCCGGATCTTTCAGTGCATCCTCAAACTTGTGTGGTTCCAAAGATGATACAAAAGAGTAATGTTCACAAAAATTAGCTATACGAGATCTAGTTGTTACACCCTTTTGGATGTCATCGATTATAATGTCGACGGGGTGATCTCTTTGGATGCATTGATGTACTCTTGGATGTGGAACTTGTGGTCTTGAATCTTCATGATCATCTTCTTATCCCCCTAGATGGTTGCCCTCATTGATTTGTTGATCACCTTGATCTTCATGAGGTTGATCTTGTGTAGACGCTCCCCCTTGATCATTTACCTCAACTTGTGGTTGATCTTCTTCATTCCTCATACCAACATGTGCTAGCCGTCTATGCCACAGGCAACCCATGTTGGTCTTTGCAATCAAGCATGTGTCATGTTCAGATTTATCTTTGTTGATGTCAACTAAATAAAGTTTTCCCTTTAACACACCATTGAATGCAACCGAGTTATCATTCCTTCTAAAGACGGTCACACCCTCATTAGTGAACAAACAATTATAACCCTTGTCACATAATTGAGATATGGACAGAAGGTTATAATCTAGGGAATCGACATGTATAACATGAGAAAGGGCGTGTTGAGACGAAATCGCAATTTTACCGGTACCGATCATCCTTCCTTGATTGTTATCACCGAAATAGATGCATTCGCTTGGATCTTAATTTTCTTCATATTCAACGAACATCCTTCTTTCTCCGGTCATGTGATTGGTGCATCCACTATCTAGCACCCATTTTGCTCCACTGGAGGAGTAGGCCTGCAAAAACAAATTATGCTTTGGTTTTAGGTATCCAAGCTTGCTTGGGTCCTTTGAGGTTAGTCACAAGTGATTTGGGGACCCACACATGGGACTTGGTATTCCCATGGCTTGGTCCAACATGTTTAGCATAAACTCTACCAAGATTACTTTTTATAAGAACATATGATGCATGAGTTGTTGCTCATATGTGTTAACAATGTTAAGTTTATCAACATTATTAGGTTTTCTAACTTGAGAAGAGTTTCCGTTGACAAAGGCAATGCTCTCCTTGATATTCTTGTGGCTTCTAGCATTTTGCTTTTCACCATAAGAATACCCAACGCCACATTTGACATTAGGAGGTCTTGTGACCAAGTATGCACTGCGTGCATACTTGACCTTCTCCTTGTCAAATATGCCACTTCGGGAAGGGTGCTTGTCCTTTGTCAAGTTTGACTTTCTCCTTCAAGTTAGTATCAATTTTAGCACATACACAAGCAATAGTAGTTTCAGATTTTATATGTTGAGAAGGTGAGCTTGAAGAGGATGAAGAACCTCTTGACTTGAGTGACTCCACTTGTACCTCAAAGATCTTGTTAACTTTGGTTAAGTTAGCAAATTCATCCTTGATAGCCATGTTTGAGTCTTCTAGCTTCAAACAAGCTTCCTTGCTTAAAGCTAACTCAAGTTCTAGTGAGTCGCTTCACTCCTTTTCAAGCCAGGGGAGCTTTTTGATCTTAAGATATTCTTCCTTTTGGAGGATGATCATATCTTCTGGACGATCAACTAGCTCCTCCTTATCAACAAGCTTATCCATTAAAATTTTCATTTTAGCTGTAGTTTTCTTATCTAAACCAACAAGCACATCTTCATCATCACTAGAGTTATCACTATCACTATTAAAGGAATATGAGGAGGAAGATTTAGTTGTTACCTTCCTTTTACCTTCCTTGGCCATTAGACACGTATGATCAGTGTCTTTCCTCGCGCCAATGGTTGGGAAGAGGGTGGATTTCTTGGTTGGCTTCATGACGGCTATGGTAGCCATCTCCTCTTCCTCTTCGATGAGGACTCATCATTTGAGTCCCACTCCTTCCCCAAATGCGCCTGCCCGAATTGCTTCTTCTTCTTGAACATCTTCTTGGTTTGAGGCTTGTTGTCCTTGGTCTTCCGCTTGTTTTCTTCATGAGGACAACCAACTATGAAGTGGTCATATTCGCCACAGTTATAGCAAGCGCGCCTCATCTTCGGTCTTGGTTTGTCTCTATGTCTTCCTTCATCTGATCTACCACCTTGTCTTCTTTTCATCATCTTCTTGAATTTCTCCATGAATAGGATCATATCTTCTTCATCAATGTCATTGCTTTCATTGTCGATATCGTCTTCTTCTTGAGCTTCTCGAGCTTCTTTTGTCATAGGCTTACAAGTGGACTTCAAAGCAACTCCTTTCTTCTTGTCGAGGTAAGGTCGGCAATCTCTATGGCATGCTTTGCTTGTTTCTCCATCATCTCAAAATTGATAATCTTTCCAAGCAGTTCATCCAGGGTCATTTTCCTATACCCGGGACTTTCTCTAATCATCCAGCATAGGGTTACGTTGCAAGGCATGAAGGATCTTAGAATTAGCTACACCACCTCGTGATCATTCCACTTCTTGCTTCCATATGCTCGAACTTTGTTGATGAGATTCTACAACCGATTGTACATATGTACATATCTTGCAGTGACTCATCTTCTTCTATGGTGAATCTTCCTAATTCGCCTTCGATCATTTCAATCTTGGCCTCTCGCACATGACGATGACCTTCATGTGCGGTTTGTAGAGTATCCCATATCTCCTTTGCAATCTCGAGTCCATCCACCTTGGTGAACTCGTCTTGGCTCAGTGATGATGTTATGATAGCTGCAGCTTGAGCGTTTCGATGAATAGCTTGTTCTTGTCTTGGTGTGAGCTCTTCATCATCATCCAGGATATCTATCCATGTACACACTATATGCCACAAGTTGGGGTTAAGTGATATGAGATGCATTTTCATATTCTGCCTCCACATTGAATAATCATTGCCATCAAAGTATGGGGCTTTCCCTAGAGGAATAGACAAGTAATGATTATTGTTTGAATTTAACCGATCATAGTTAAAAGGATATCGGGAGTAGTCGATATGACTACTCCCCTTCTTCTTCTTTTCATCCTTGATCTTAATCTTTCCTTTGGAAAGTTCCTTCTTCCTTAGGAGTGCCTTGAGTTCAAACGTCTCCACATCATCATCCTCGTAGTCTTGGATGGCATCGAGGAGCTTCTCCAACTTCTGAGTCTTTTCATTGTCAACCTTCTCTTGGTTGAAGTTCTTGTGCACATCCTTAACGTCCGACATCTTCCCTTTGAGCGATGAGTCCCTTTTGAAGAGTCTAGATCTGATACCAATTAAATGTAGCCTAGAGGGGGGTAAATAGGCTTTTTGAACTTTCGTCGGATCCTGAAACACTTAGCAACTTGATCAAATACAGAGAAATTGGACTAGTCTGGTAGGGTGCGGACTAGTCCGGTGTGTGCAGACTAGATCGATCAAGTTTGATCAATGATTTCGATCCAAGTACTCTATGCAGCGGAAATTGCGTTGTAACTCGAGTGTATTGCTTTAATGAAACTAGATATGGCACGAGTTAACTTTACTTTCAAAGTTTTAACGTAAGTTGAACAAGATCAAGCAAACCCTAGATTGCAATGAATAGTAAGAACAAAAGTAAAGACACAATGATTTTATCCCATGGTTCGATTCCACGGGGGAAATCTACATCCACGTTGAGGAGTCCACGGAGGACCGGGTCTTCACGAACCCTACCCTCGTCGAATCACCACGGAGGCCGATTCTCTTCCACTAATCACAAAGAGGGTAAATAACCGTGTTCAAGGGGCCTTCTCACAAGTTGAGGGCTCCCCAAGATTTACAATTTAAAACACCACCAATCACACTCGAAAAATATGCAATAAAACAATGAGAGTGTGCGAGAGGTTCAAACCCAAGAGCTCAAGACGTGAAGAACGTGTCTCTCCTTTGATCTATGGTTAATCCTCAAGGATTTGATCTTTCTTGCGTTGGATTTTGCGGAGAGACATGTTTTCTGGGCCCTTGGAAGGTGTGACGGTGCAGGGGGTCGAGAGAATTGGTTGTAGGGTCGTACACCTCTATTTATACTAGTGTTTCCAAAAGTTACCGTTAGGGTTTGCGATGTCCAGGCTAGTCTGTGGTGGACTCCAGACTAGTTCGGTGTGTGGCGTGTGGGAAACCCTAAGTGTCCCAAATTGAGGTGGAAGCTCCAAAAAAGTCAGAGCCAGAGTCTTCATAGATAACTGGGGATCCAACCGGCTCAATCTTCAGTTTTTGGCATATTGCTTTGACATTGTCCTTCATGTATCTCATATGCTCTTTTCTTGCCTTTTTCATCTTATGAACCTTCACCTCAATTTTGCGGCAAGAACCAAATATAGCAGCCAAGTATTTTATAATCCCACTAGCGGACCCTTTGTGAGATGGAGGGGCCCTAGTGCTAGGGGAAGGTCTTGCCTCTCCTAGGAGCCTTTTCACTTGATGCAGGTGAGGGAGCAGTTGGGAGAGCATCTTGAGGCGGCTTTTGAGGCCTCAAAGCAGTGTGCTCCACATCCTTCACAAACTCAATCCCTGTGACTTTCTCTATCATAAACATCAGGTATGGTGCATAGCCACAGGAGCAGTTTGGAGTACAAGAAATGTTCACCATATCATTCCAAATGTAGTTGAACACATCAAACCTCCTCTTTTTGCTTATCACCTTCATCAAGGTTCTCAAGTAACCTTGGATGTTGCCTGCATCCCCATCCATAGGAGCAATCATCTTCCAAAGCACTCTATTGAGGACAGTGAAGAATGGCTTCATGTTCTTGGTCGATGGGGGATTGTAGCAGAGGCGAGTGTCATAGAGGAAATCCACCTTGTCCTTCTCTAGAGGGTTGTCATTGTGAATCACTATTTCATGGTCTCCGCTATCCTCGAGATGTAACAACTTTGCAAAATAAGCATAGGTGATAGAGTATATTGATCCATGAGTCATCCAAATTACTCTTTCTTCACCCGATTGGGAAAAGTAGCAGGTGGAGTAGAACTGGGCTATCACTTCATCATTCCAGCTGTATCTAAAGGAAAACAGGTCCTTTAGACCATGCCTCTCTGCAACCTCTACCACCACATCAAAAGCACCACAACTCTTCCTTTCAAAATGGTTCCAGTCAATCCATTAGCTGCCAACCATCAGAGTCTTCATATTGAGGTAAATAGTGTTGTAGTAGTCCGAGTGGAAGTAACTCCAAAATCTCGGATCAGCAGCCACTTTTCCACTGATGTAAGCATCAATCTTTCTAAATTTCCATGCCACATCACTGCCCTTTCCATTGAACTTCTCCTCCTAGGAGTTCCTACTCCCTTGTATCGGAGAGGTCATCTTCAAGGGACCAATCGGGCCAGAGGCAAGCCCCTTTCCTTTGCCCTTAGTTTGAAGTGGAGCCTCCGAGCTGGATCCAACCACATATTTGCCCTTGGAATGTGCTTTCTTGGCCGGTACTTTTCTTCGCACTCGAGGTAGAGTGGGAGAGGGTTCTGCAGCACGCTCTTACCTTTTGTTGGAGCGAGACTCCGAAACACGAGGCAGCACTTCTTGATCCATCTCGGCTTCAAAGTTGGAGAAATTCTCATTCGAGCCCGACATGATCCTGACAAGGAAGAAATAAAGGATATGGATAAGCAGAGATGACAAGGAATTGCATTGAATTGATGTAAGCTAGGGTATTTATCAGGGCATACTGGACTTGTCTGTTGTTCAGGGACGGACTAGTCCAGAGTACCGGACTTGTCTGCCCTGAGAACGGACTAGTCCGTTATGCGTTTGTTCAAACTCTAACTTAGCAAAATTTGAGGTTACTCAATGCAAAAGTGATCTAGGGTAAATGGAATACATCAATAGAGCATGTATTGGCCAGAAGTACTAAGCTTTTTGAGCAAAAACAAGAAAAATTGAAGGTTCTAGGGTTTGGAGAGAGATTTACCAAATCCTTCGATTCGAGGTGTTGATGAAGTTTTTGGTGCAGATCAGTCTGGGGTTGTCGATCCCCTAGCAGTGGAGGTCGATTCCCACGGAGTTTTGGGAGGATTTGATGGAGATCTTGTGGTATCGCCTTGGGAGCACTCAAGTGAAGAGAGAGAACATGAGAGGTGTTGTGGGGTAGAAGAAGATTAGGTCTGTGCCGGTCCTTAGGGGTTATGGAGTCGAAATATCGGACTAGTCCGTGGTCGTACCAGACTAGTCCAGACTAGCGGACACTTTGCGGACTAGTCGGTGGTCACCAGGATAGAAATTAAAATAGACCTTTCGTATATGTTCGAAGGTGCTTAAAAGGAAAATAGTGGCAAAAACACACAAATAATCTTGATGAATATGATCAGTAAACATACAACAATTAAGCTATGACTATAATTCACCAAGATCAAGTAATTAACATAGTTTTTCGGAGAAAATAGAGAGAGATGATTTTTTCAACACAATCAACATGATTTTGAAGATGGCATACGGGTATGCAAGTTTTCAAGCCATGTTCTGAGCATCAAGGATATTTGGTTTCTTTCGGAGCTCACAAAAGCGTTTTTCATCATGTGTCTTGGTAAAGATACCGGCTAGTTGTTTTTCAGAATTGACATGGGAAATGGCTATGTCTCCTTTCATTGAGTGATTTCTCAAAAAGTGATGTTGAATGTCTATGTGTTAGGTTCTAGAGTGCTCCACAGGGTTGTATGCAAGTTTAATGGCACTCTCATTATCACAAAGGAGTGGAATACGGCTCATATTGCAACCGTAATTCCTTAGAGTTTGTCGCATCCAAAGGAGTTGTGCACAAAAACTTCCGGCTGCAACATACTCTGCTTCGGTCGTGGATAAGGAAATTGAATTTTGTTTCTTGGAGGACCAAGAAACTAGGGATATACCTAGGAATTGACAAGTACCAGAGGTACTTTTTCTATCTATCTTGCATCCGGCATAATTTGCATCAGAGTATCGAATGAGATTGAATTTTGAACCTTTGGGATACCAAAGGCCTAGGTTGGGTGTATGAACTAAATATCTCAAGATCCTTTTAACGGCTGTCAAATGACATTCCTTAGGATTAGCTTGAAACCTTGCACACAAACATATACTCAACATAATATCTGGCCTAGATGCACATAAATATAGTAAAGAGCCAAGTATGGAACGATATACTTTTTGATCCATGTTTGGTCCGTCTTCATTGAGATCCAAATGTCCATTTGTCGCCATGGGAGTCTTTATGGGCTTCGCTTTGTCCATTCCAAACTTCTTGAGAATGTCTTGAGTGTACTTTGTTTTGCTTATAAACATCCCTTCCTTTTGTTGCTTCACTTGGAATCCCAAAAAGTATCTCAACTCTCCCATCATGGACATCTCGAATATATATGTCATAATCTTTCTAAATTCTTGACAAAAAGATTTGTTAGTTGAACCAAATATGATATCATCAACATAGATTTGGCAAACAAAAAGATCATCATCAAAGTGTTTGGTAAACAAAGTGTAATCAGCTTTACCAATTTTGAAGCCATTTTAAACCAAAAATTCTCTAAGGCACTCATACCAAGCTCTAGGAGCTTGTTTTGAGACCATAGAGAGCCTTACGCAGTTTGTACACATGGTCAGGGTACTCTTGATCTTCAAACCGGGTGGTTGCTCCATGTACACCTCCTCCTTGATCGGTCCGTTGAGGAAGGCCCTTTTCACATCCATTTGATAAATCTTGAAATCATAGTGAGTAGCATATGCAAGTAATATATGAATCGATTCAAGCCTAGCTACGGGAGCAAAAGTCTCATTGAAAGTCAAACCTTCGACTTGTGAATACATTTTGGCCACAAGTCATGCCTTGTTCCTTGTAACCACTCCATGTTCATCTTGCTTGTTGTGGAATACCCATTTAGTGCGATGACGTTGGACTTGGGTCTTTCAACAAGCTCCAACACACTCCATTCCTTTTGAAGTTGTTCAATTATTTTTGCATCACCATCACCCAATTCGGATCTTATAATGCATCTTCAACCCTGTATGGTTCCATAGAGGATACAAAATAATAGTGTTCACAAAAATTAGCTATGCGAGATCGAGTTATTACTCCCTTTTGGATGTCACCAATTATGTCGTCGATGGGGTGATATCTTTGGATGCTTTGGTGTACTCTTGGATGTGGCACTTGTGGTCTTGAATCTTCATGATTATCATCTTCTTCTCCCCCTAGATAGTTGCCCTCATTGATGTTTTGATCACCTTGATCTTCTTAAGGTTGATCTTGTGTCGAAGCTCCCCCTTGATCATTTTCCTCCACTTGTGGTTCATCTTCTCCATTCGCATTTGGAGGTGGCACATGTGGTCGAACATCGCCCAACGCCATTCTTCTCAATGCTTGACATGGAGCTTCTTCTTGATCTGGCACACATTGATCAAGTTGCTCTTCTTGAGAGTCGTTAGTTTCATCGAACACTACGTCACATGCCACTTCAACAAGTCTGGAGGTCTTGTTGAAGACACGATAGGCGTAGGAGTTCGAATCATGACCAAGTAAGTAACCTTCATCGGACTTTGAAGCGAACTTCAAAGCCCTAGGATTCTTGTTTAAAATATAGCGTTTTGAACCAAAGACTCGAAAATATGAAATATTTGGTTTGTTACCTGTGAGTAGTTCATATGAAGTTTTCGTGAGCAACCGATGAAGATATAGTCGGTTTATGGCATGATAAGCGGTGTTAACTGCTTCAGCCCAAAACTTGTCCGAAGTCTTGTATTCATCAAGCATTGTCGTTGCCATCTCAATGAGTGGTTGGTTCTTCCTTTCGGCTACTCCGTTTTGTTGACGAGAGTATGGTGCTGAAAATTCATGCTTTATTCCTTCCTCATCTAGATACTCCTCAACTTGAGTATTCTTGAATTATATCCCATTGTCACTTCGTATGTTCTTGATCTTCAGTGGAAATTCGTTTTGGGCACGCTTTATAAACTTCTTGAGGGTTCCTTGAGTTTATATATTATCATGCAAAAAGAAAACCCATGTGGAGCGTGAAAAATCATCGACAATGACTAAATCAAATTTATTACCGCCGATGCTTATTTAAGCAATTGGGCCGAATAGATCCATGTGGAGGAGATCAAGCGGTCTTGTTGTAGTCATGACATTCTTTGCGAGATGTGGTGCTCCTACTTGCTTCCCGACTTGGCACGCACTACAAGGCCTATCTTTCTCAAAAACAACATCCTTTAAACCTCGGATGTGATCACCTTTAAGGAGTTTTTGAAGATTCCTCATACCAACATGTGCTAGCCGTCTATGCCACAGCCAACCCATGTTGGTCTTTGCAATCAAGCATGTGTCAAGTTCGGATTTATCTTTATTGAAGTCAACTAGATAAAGTTTTCCCTTTAACATACCCTTGAATGCAACCGAGTTATCACTCCTTCTAGAGACTGTCACACCCTCATTAGTGAATAAACAGTTATAACCTTTGTCACATAATTGAGATATGGACAAAAGGTTATAATCTAAGTAGTAAACATGTAAAACATGAGAAAGAGTATGTTGTGATGAAATTGCAATTTTACCGGTAACAAGCACCCTTCCTTGACTATTATCACCAAAATAAATGCCTTCGCTTGGGTCTTCATTTTTTTCATATTCCACGAACATTCTTCTTTCTTCGGTCATGTGATTGGTGCATCCACTATTTAGCACCCATTTTGCTCCACCGGATGAATAGGCCTGCAAAACATATTATGTCTTGGTCTTAGGTACCCAAGCTTGCTTGGATCCTTTGAGATTAGTCACAAGAGATTTGGGCACCCACACACGAGACTGGGTGTTCTCATGGTGTGGCCCAACATATTTCGCATGAACTTTTCCATAAGCATTTTTCGTAAGTACATATGAAGCATCAAAGGTTCTAAATAGAATTTGTTGTTCATATGAGTTTACAATGTTCATTTTATCAAAGTTACTATGTTTTCCAACTTGATGAGAAGTTCCTTTGATAAAAGCAATGCAATCCTTGTTATTCTTGTGGCTTCTAGCATTTTGCTTTTCACCATAAGAATACCCAATACCATATTTAACATTTGTAGGTCTTGTGACCATGTATGCACTACATGCATACTTGACTTTCTCCTTGTCAAATATGCCACTTTGGGAGGGATGCTTTTTCTTTTGTCAATTTGGAATTTTCTTCCAAGTTGATATCATTTTTAGCACAAGTGCAATTAAAAATAGTTTCGGGCTTGATGTGTTGAGAAGGTGTGCTTGAAAAGGATGAAGACCAACTTTGCTTGAGTGACTCAACCTGTGTTTCAAGGATCTTGTTAACGTTGGTTAAGTTAGCAAGTTCTTCCTTGATGGACACATTTGAGTCTTTTAACTTCAAACAAGCTTCCTTGCTTGAAGCTAACTCAAGTTCTAGTGGCTCACTTCGCTTCTTTTCAAGTTCAAGGAGCTTTTCAATCTAAAATATTTCTCCTTTTGGAGAATGATCATATCTTCTTGGCGATTGACAAGCTCCTCCTTATCAACAATCTTATCCATTAAAAATTTCATTTTAGAAGCTGTTTTTCTATCTAAACCAATAAGCATGTTCTCTTCATCATTATAATCATCAATATCACTATCATAATAAAGCGGGGAGGAAGGTTTAGTTGTGACCTTTCTTTTTCCTTCCTTGACCATTAGACACGTGTGGTCGGTGTCCTTCCATGCGCCCATGGTTGGGAAGAGGGTGAATTTCTTGGTAGGCTTCTTGATGGCTATGGTGGCCATCTTCTCTTCTTCTTCGGATGAGGACTCATCATTGGAGTCCCACTCCTTCCCTAGATGCGCTTGGCCATATTGCTTCTTTTTCTTGAACATTTTCTTTGGTTGAGGCTTGTAGTCTTTACTCTTCTTCTTGGTATCTTCATTTGGGCAATCGACTATGAAGTGGTCATATTCTCCGCAATTGTAGCATGCCCGTCTCATCTTGGGTATTTGTTTGTCCCTTTGCCTTCCTTCATTTGAGTTATTACCCTTTCTTCTTCTTATCATCTTCTTGAACTTTTTCGTGAACAAGACCATGTCTTCATCATTGACATCACTACTATCATCATCACTGTTATCTTCTTCAATAGCTTCTCGAGCTTCTTTTGATGTGGGCTTACAAGTTGACTTCAAAGCAACTTCTTTCTTCTTTGCCGAGGTAAGGTCGGCAATTTCCTTGACATGATTGGCTTGCTTCTCCATCATTTCAAAGTTGATAATCTTGCCAAGATGTTCGCCCGGGGTCATTTTCCAATAATCGGGGCTTTCTCTTACCATAGAGCAAAGAGTCACATCGCGACGTATGAATGCTCTAGGAATCAACTTCACAACCTCATGATCATTCTACTTCTTGCTGCCATAAGCTCGGATTGTTGATAAGATTCTTGAGTCAATTGTACATGTCTTGAGGAGATTCACCATCTTCTATAGTGAATCCTCCCAATTCAGCTTCGATCATCTCTATCTTTTCTTTGCGTACATGACGGTCACCTTCATGTGTAGTTTGTAGAGTGTCCCATATCTCTTTGGCAATTTCGAGTCCATCCACCTTGGTGAACTCCTCGGCTCAATAATGAAGTGATCACAGCTGTAGCTTGAGCATTTCAATGAATTGCTTTTTCTTGACTTTGTGCCAACTCTTCATCATTGTTCGGAATATCTATCCCTGTACAAACTATATGCCACAAACTTGGCTCAAGAGATATAAGGTGCAGTTTCATATTTTGTCTCCACATTGAATAGTCATTTCCATCAAAGTAAGGTGCATTGCCTAAAGGAATTGATAAGTAATGACTATTATTAGAATTTAAACATTCATAGTCAAAAGGATATGGGAGTTGTTTGTGTGACTACCCCCTTCTTCTTTTCATCATCGATCTTCTTCATCCCTTTTGGGGAGAGTGCCATCTTCCGTAGAAGATCCCTGAGTTCAAGCATCTCCTCATCATCATCCTCATAGTCTTGAATGGCATCAAGGAGCTTTTCTATCTTTTGGTTTCTTTCCTCATCACCCTTTTCGTTGTTGAGGACCTTGTGTACATCCTTGATGTTTGACATGTTCTCTTCGAGCGATGAGCCTCTTTTGAAGAGTCTGGCTCTCATACCAATTGAATGTATCCTAGAGGGGGTGAATAGGCTTTTTGCACTTTTATCGGACCCTGAAAACACTTAACAAATAGATAAAATATGAGTAGGTCGAACTAGTCCGTTATGGTGCGAACTAGTCTGGTGTGCGCAGAATAGAAGATCAAAATAAATTGATAATTCTACTTCTAGTACAGTATACAGCAGAAATCATATTACAAGTAAAGTGTGTTGAGCTAATGAAACAATGTATTGCAATGATCAAGTATGATACAAAGTTTCAAGGTAAATTTTACAATACTAATCAAAACCTAGATTATGATGAAGAGTAAACAAGAACACGCAAGACACAAGATTTATCTCGAGGTTCAATACCGCACAGCGATCTACGTCCTCGTTGAGGAGTCCACGGAGGATCAGGTCTTCACTAACCCTTCCCTCGGGGGTAATCGCCACGGAGGCCGATCTTACCACTAAGCTTGTTCAAGGGGGCTTTCTCACACGTTGAGGGCTCCCAAAGATTACAGCAAATGAACATCACCAAACACACTCAAAAGATATACAATAAGCAACGAGAGTGTGCAAGAGATCAAACCCAAGAGCTCAAGATGTGTAGAACAAGTCTCTCCTTTGTTCGATTGTTAATGCTCAAAGAATTGATCTTTTTAGGCTTAGGATGTGTGGAGAGATGTAAATTTTAGGCTCTTGGAAGGTGTGACGGTGCAGGGAGTCGAGAGAGTTTGATGTATGGCCGTACACCTCTATTTATATTAGGGTTTCCAAATGTTACCGTTAGGGTTTGCGAAGTCCACACTAGTCCATGGTGGACACTGGACTAGTCTGATGTGCGGTGTGTGGAAAACCCTAAGTGTTGATGGATACTGGACTAGTCCGTTAATGTGCGGACTAGTCTGATCTGGGCACAGAAACTTTTCGGACTAGTCCGGTTGATATTGGGCTTGTCCAGCTTGGTGAACATTGTGTAGAACTGAGGACAAGTCCGCAGTTGGAAGGACTTGTCCGATTTTAGTCAGAGAGTTTTCGGACTAGTCTGGTGGATATCTGACTTGTCCGGTGTTGTGAAAAATTGTAGGGCTAAGGACAAGTCTGCACTCGGAGGACTTGTCCGATTTTAGTCAGAGGATTATCGGACTAGTCCGGTTGATATCGTACTTGTCCGGTGTTGTGCAAACGTGAAGGGTTGCGGACAAGTCTGCACTGGGGTAATTTGTCCGTTTTTCATCAGAGAGATATCGCACTAGTCCGGTGGATATTGGGCTAGTTCGCATATGCTAATTTTTGTGTAGTGAGTGTAATCTCTTTCACTTGAGCTCTTGGGGTGTGTTTTTCAAACACACTCTATACAAAATAATTATAATATTTTGAGCTCTTGAGCTCTTTTCCGTTTGGATCCTCATTCTCCTTTCTTTTTGTACTTTCTTCCTAGTTGCTCTAAAACATGCGCTCATCTCAACAATTTTGTTAGGATCTTATTTGTTTGTCATTAATCAACCAAAACCCACAAGGGATGCCTAGATGCACTTTCAGTGCGGCCTTCGACAAGCTGAAGATCCCTGTGTCCAAGCTCGCCCCATCGAGACCATTCTCGGGAGTAGGGCCAGAGAGTATTATCCTGTACGACAACATCCACCTCCGGGTGACCCTCGGGACACCCGAGAACTTAAGGATGGAGATCCTGTTCGACGTTGCGGAGGTCAGCCTCCCCTACAATGCCATCATCGGTAGGCCAGCCCTGTATCAATTCATGGCTATAGCCCACTACGGCTACCTCATCCTCAAGATGTCTACTCCCACCGGCGTCCTCGAGATCTGTGGAGATCGCGTTGCTGCAGTGTCAGCTTAGGAGAAGCTCCAAGCGCTGGCAGTAACCCCAGCACCTGCCCTGGGTAATGTTGGACCAAGTCAGCCCTCGCTAAGCTCGTGCTGGTACGCCACTGCACCATGGGTGCATCCCTCCCACAACGACAATGTACCCATCAAGACTATCCAGATCAGCTATGATGCTGCCCAGACCACCTGCATTGCGGGGAGTCTAGATAGCAAGCAGGAATCGCGCTCAACGCTTTCCTGCGAGCTAATGTCGACGTATTTGCCTAGCAACCGTTGCAGATGCCCGACATCCCAACAGAACTGATCGAGCACCATCTGAAGATCTATCTCAATGCCCGACCAGCACAGTAGAGGCCACGAAAGCAGTCCATCGAGCGGCAGAATTTCATCTGCGGAGAGATCAAGAAGCTGCTCGATGTTGGCTTTATTTAGGAAGTCCACCATCCCAGGTGGCTAGCCAATCCTATCGTCGTCCCCAAAGATGGCGGGAATCTTCGTATGTGCATCAACTACACCAACCTTAATAAGGCATGTCCTAAAGATCCTTTCTTCCTCTCTAGGATAGATCAAATCATATATTTGACCTCGGGATGCGATCTACTCTGCTTTCTAGACACTTACTCAGGGTTCCACCAAATCCCTATGTCTAGAGAGGACGAAGAACATACCACATTTATAACCGTAGATGACCTTTACTGCTATGTCTACATGCCTTACGGTCTTAAGAATGCCCTCCCTACCTTTGTATGTGCCATGCATAAAACATTTGGGGATCTCATTTGGGACCTAGTAGAAGTGTACGTCGACGATATCGTTGTCACCAGACACATACCTCATTACTAGACAACCTCGCCCTAGTCTTCGACAGGCTGCGGACCGCACGCACAGAGCTCAACCTGGGCAAGTGTGTGTTCGCAGTCAAAGCTGGGAAGCTCCTTAGTTTCTTGGTCTCACACTGAGGGATTGAGGCCAACCCATAGAAGATTAAGGCGGTGGAGTTGATGCAGCCTCCAGCCTGCATCAAGGAAGTGCAGAAGCTTGCAAGTTGCTTCACAGCGCTCAAACGTTTTATCTCTAGACCGGCTGAACGAGCCCTCCCGTTCTTAAAACTGTTGCATCAGTCTGTCCATTCCTCTGGACTGAGGAGGCAGAGAAGGTGTTCTGCAAGCTGAATCAGCAACTTAGGTCGCTACCCATGATGGTGGCACCGGAGCCTAGGGAGCCTCTGTACCTCTACATCACCGCCACGACAGAGGTTGTAAGTATGGTCTTGGTTGTAGAACGGTTTGGCCCCCAGCAGCCCCAAGGGACGAACAGGGCCTCTGCCACTGATTCTGAGCCCCAGGGCTTAGAACCCGCAGAGGGCCCAAATAACCAAGTTGCCTCTGGGTCCTATCCCCCGGAGGGCGCCGGAACCCGCCAGGGGGCCCAGAAATCAAGAAGTCTCTGGGTCCAAGCCCAAGAGGACGCCCCGGGTTCAGGGGACACGGAGTCTATGGGCTCAGGGCAGATGGAATAGGATGCGTCAGATTCCCCAAGGAGGGCCCAAACCATCCAACACCCAGTCCACTTCATCAGCAAAGTCCTACATAAAGTCAAAAAAAGTTACCTTGAAGTACACAAGTTGTTGTATGTAGTGTTAATCACGTCGAGGAAGCTCCGCCATTACCTTCAGGCACACAGAGTTTCAGTGGTGACCTCATTCCCACTGGGGATGGTGCTCCGTGACCCCAACGCGACCGACAACATCGCTAAATGGGCAGTAGAACTGGCGGAGTTCAAGCTCGACTTCTTGTCGTGGCATGCAATCAAGAGCCAAGCACTAGCAGATTTCGTTGTTGAGTGGACTCCCTCACAAAGCAACCCAGGGGCCAGGAAATCAACGAGCCGGAGCCCAGGGCACCGGTGCTCATAGGACCCCACTGGACACCCTTCTTTGACATTTCCTCGCGAAAACAAGGGGTCGGAGCACCAGCGTACTGCTCACCTCGCCAACAGGGGAGTAGTCCAAGTACGCGATGCGCCTTGACTTCAAGCGACCAACAACATGGTGTTGTATGAAGACCCCATCTTCGGACTAACAGCTGCACAGTGTCTCAGTGTCAAGCAAATGCTAGTTAAGGGAGACTCCCAGCTTATCATCAAGCAGGTCCAGGGAGAATGCTGGTGCAACGATCCTCAGCTCGCGGTGTACCTAGTGCACGTCAAGAAGTTGGAGGCTGGTTTTGAGGCCTTGGACCTCTACCACGTACCGCGCGCCAACAACTCCATCGTCGGTGCCTTGTCAACAATGGCGTCCACTGGGGCCTCGGTTCCTGAAGTTGTCTTCAATAGGAGATTAGTGCGGCCAAACACTAGGCCTGTAGTGTCTAACGAAGAAGGCGAGCCCAACAACTCAGAGCTGCCGACCTCAGCAACCCTGCAACTGTGGGGCCCATCGAGGTTCTTGTGCATCATCGGGGACCCCAGATCACCCGACGCCTAAGATCCAGATGCTCAGGAGAGTCCTGATGCATGAATCATGGAGATATGGGACTACCTAAAGGACAACATTCTTCCAGGTGAACACGTATCCGCTGAGAGGATCGTGAGGATGGCGAAACACTACACGCTGGTAGAAGGAGACCTCTGTCGGCGTGGCACCAATGGCATCCTATTACGGTGCATAACTCAGGGGGAGGGGTACGACTTGCTTGCAGAGATCCACGAAGGAGAGTGCGGGAATCACGCTGCTTTCCGCACGCTGGTTGGCAAAGCCTTCCAACATGGTTTCTACTGGCCAACAGCACTCCAAGACGTCGTCAAGCTGGTGAAAAGGTGCAAGGCGTGCCAGTTCCATCCCAAGCAGATTCACACTCTAGTGTAAACACTGCAGATGATCCCATCCTCCTGGCCGTTCACGGTCTGGGGGCTGGATATCCTGGTACCCTTTCCCAGAGTAGTCAGAGGGTACCGGTTCCTCTACATTGCTATATACAAGTGTACCAAGTGATCGGAGGCAGCCCCGGTGATCAACATCAATAAGGAGTCCACTGTCAAGTTCATCAAGTTGATCGTCTGCAGGTTCAAGGTCCCGAACAGGCTCATTATCTACAACGGGATCTAGTTCACTAGTGCAGCGTTCCAAGACTACTGCGAAGACCTCGGCGTCCAATTTTGTTATGCCTCCATGGCTCACCCAAAGAGCAACCGTCAAGTTGAAAGAGCCAACACTGAGATCCTTAGGGGCCTCAAGACACGAACGTATGACAGCTTGGATAAGCATGGTGCCAAGTGCGTTGACGAGCTTTCGTGTGCGCTATGGGCGAGCCGGACATCACCCAACTGGGCCGTGGGGGAAACGCCTTTCTTCCTGGTGTACGGGATCGAGGTCGTCCTCCCCCAGAGATCGCAGTGGGCTCCCTCCGGGTCTGGACATTCGATGAAACCGTAGCACTAGCTCCGACGTGAAGATGTCGACCTCATCGATGAAGCAAGGTGGCATGCTACCATCCAAAACGCACGGTACTGGCAGGCGCTCCGACGCTACCAGGAACGGTTTGTGCGGAGTAGAGAACTCCAGACATGCGACTTGGTGCTATGGTGAATACTTTCTCGAGAAGGGTCACACAAAACTCTCCCACATCTAGGAGGGTCCCTTCCAAGTGATATAGGTATCCCACCCCGGGTGCGTTCGCCAGGCCACGGAAGAAGGAGAGCCCGTCCCCAACAATCGGAACATAGAGCATCTTCGTAAGTTCTACCCCTAAGCATAATGGTAGAATAGTGTAGAGTGTCATGGTGCCAAGGAATGACACTTAGGACAAACAAGCTCTGGGAGGGACATGTCCAGAGTGTTCAGCCGCATAGCTTGGTCCTGCACCCTAGTATGAACACTTTGCCTCCCTTGCCATCCGGAGTGGGTCATTGCCTTATTGTAAAGCCAGTCTCCTCCTATGAATGCCAATTTGAAAGAATCACTATCTTACCCTGTGCTTTCTCTTATGTTCATCAAATTATCCGTTAATTTTTTTATCATCAACCTATTCTCGTTTTTCGTATATTATCTTCATAGACCTGGTGAATTTTTTTCTATATCATCTCTAGTGGAGTTATGAAACCATGTTGAAGGCGAACTTGTTTGAGGTACCTGCAAAGTGTTTCAGGATCTCGCGGTTGCTCTCTTACTTGGGGTCTTGTGGCACCAGATGGTCTCCTACAAAAGGTACGCAGAGCTGGAGGTCCAGAGTGTGCAACCTGCTTAGCCTGGCCCTGCATCCTAAGCATGCGCACTCTGCCTCCCAGCGCTATGCCTAAGTACTGGGGGCTAGGAGGCTCACGCCCTGAGTAAGGCGGGAGCCGGGTCTCGGGCGCTAACGCACTGAATTACCCAAACCCGCGTACCAGCCCAGGACTGTAAGACGTAGCAAAACTAAAAGAGAAAGGGGGTCGATGAGCAACATTGTGCCCCTCTGTCGTGTGTGAAGGACATACAAAGCAGGTTGGTTCAGGCACAACCAGCAGCAGCATCAGCAAGGTACACATCACCCAGGGGGCCCGCAGTCGACGTTTCTACATGTTGATGGTAGATGACGCCGAAGAATCTAGCTCTGGCACCTCCTAGGGGGCCTGCCGTCGACGCTATTCTACATAATGGCAACAAGTGCTAATTTGTGAGTACGCTCCCTCATCCCTCTTTTGTTGCTAACAAGGTTTCTTTGGTTTCTTATGACCAAGGGGCCTGCTGTCAATGTTTCTACAGGGACAATGGGCGACGTTAGAGCAGCTAACTCTGGCACCATCCAAGGGGCCTGTCCTCAACATTTTTTAGCAATGGTGGATGATGCCAGAGTAGCCAGCTCCCACACCACCCAAGGGGCCTACCATCGACGTTTCTACAGCGACGATGGATGACACCAGAGCAGCTAGCTCCGGCACCACCCAAGGGGCCTGTCATCGATGTTTTTTCAGCAATGGTGGGCGACACTGGAGCAGTCAGCTCTGGCACCACCCAAGGGGCCTACCGTTGACGTTTCTACGGGGCCGATGGGCGACGCCGGAGCAACCAGCTCTGGCACCACCCAAGAGGCTTGTCGTCAACGTTTCTACAACGACGATGGGCGATGCAGGAGCAGCCAGCTCTGGCACCATCCAATGGGCTTGTCGTCAATGTTTCTACAGCGATGATGGGCGATGCTGGAGCAGCTAGCTCCGGCACCACCCAAGGGGCCTGCCGTCGACATTCCTACAGCAATGATGGGTGATGCCATAGCAGCCAGCTCCAGCACCACCCAAGGAGCCTGTCATCGATGTTTCTATAGTGACGATGGGTGACGCCGGAGCAGCAAGCTCCGACACCACCCAAGGGGTCTGCCGTCGACATTTTTTCAACAATAATGGCGACGCCGGAGCAGCCAGCTCCGGCACCACCCAAGGGGCCTGTCGTCGAAGTTTCTAGAGCGACGATGGGCGATGTCGGAGTAGCCAGCTCCAACACCACCCAAGGGGCATGTCGTCGACGTTTCTACAGCGATGATGCGCGATGTTGAAGCAGCCAGCTCTGGGATCACCCAAGGGGCCCACCGTCGACATTCCTACAGCGATGGTGGGCGATGCCAGAGCAGCTAGCTCTAGTGCCACCCAAATGGCCTGCTGCTGATGTCTCTACTGAGATAAAGCTTGGCACCCCTAGAGGGACCCACCGCGGTCACCTACTCAAACTCCCCTGCTTCGCTGGGAGCCTGTCGAAGACATCCTGCAAACAAGTGGTAGATGTGCCCAGCCACCTGGCCACATCTACCAGGGGTTCCATAGGCAGGACGTCAACTGACGATAGGTCGGCCACATCAACTTTGCGATCATTGGTTCCTCAAAAACAATTGAACTCGGCAAAATTCTTCAAGACCTTACGTAGCTAAGGACTCAGAGCGACAGATTGAGAAGCACAAGACAAGCCAAAAGCGAAACATGAATTCAAATTCATTAAGAGTTATTTTTACAAAGGGGCCATCCTTGGTTACAAAGGTGCTTCGCCTCGGGGCCAACGATCTCAAATCCACTGGAACAAAGAAGCCACCTGCTTGGCAAGGTCTTGGACTTCGGCTCTCGCCTCCTCCTCCTCTTGCTCATCGAAGGGACCTTCTCTACCGAATCCCGCAGGATTGTCGGATACTAGCTTTGGAAGCACACCAAGACATGGGAGGCCACCTGCTCCCCTAGCTCCCTTCCTTCGACTGCCAGCTGTTTTGTAAGGACAGTATTCACCGACCCCAAAGACAAGCAGAAGGAGTCCAAGGTTGGGAGCAGCAGGGTCACCCCATGAGACGGCTCCCCGCGCAGCACGGGACCAAGTCCGTGGGGTTCCAACACCGCCTCGGCATGGGCCAGGAAGTCATGGATTCCTTGCACCTCAGTTACGTGGGAGTCCTTGAGGTCTTCTACCTCTCTCCATGCCGCTTCCTCCCGATCGGCGAGCTCCTAAGCATGACGCTCGAAGTCATACTCCCGGCGTTTGATGGTGAGCTCTAGGTCCTGCACGGCTCGACGCCTCTCCTCCAGCACGCCAAGACTTCGAGAGACCTCTTCTTTCCTCGTCACCAAGTCCCATACCCGATCGACAACGACAACCTCGCGGTAGACCAGCTCCAGCCACCTATCCTCGCACAACCTAAGGCAAGTGTCGGCATCGGCATGGGCCTTTAGGGCCTTCACCTCGAGCTCCTTTGTCTTGGCGCGCTCTTGGGCAAGTCGATCCCACTTCCGGGCGAGAGCATTTTGCATTTGCCACAAGATGGACTGGGCCCTTAAACGCCAAAACCGACTCCGTCAGAGCGAAGAAACAATGAAAAATAGTGGAGGAAGAAATTGCACCTTACTGGTGGGCCTGGCTGCTCTAGAGACCCTGGCTTTCTAGCTCGCACGGTGGATCGAGGCCCCCTGGACCTGATGACAAGGCCGACACCACAGCCTCTAGCACCTGCTTCAGGACGACTTGCATCGACGAGGCCATCAGCGTAGACTCCTCTGTGCCTTCTCTAGAACCAGAGCCGTCAATGGAATTAGAGACCTGGTTGACGACAGAGGCTTCGACTGCTCTGGCTCCCTCGCAATGGGAGATTAGAGAATTGTCCCCCTGCGTCAGCTTCCACCTCTTCGGCACGGGGGCGGCGGCACCGGCAATCAGGGTATGGGAACGCTTCCCTGATGCAGGAACTGGCATTGGCTGGCTGTCCTCCACCCTGCCAGGGGTTGTTAAGGGCCCTACCTCCGCCCTTTCGGAAGGACGTGGGGTAGACCCCGAGCCTTGTTGCGTCGCAACACAGCACCACTCTAGGACCGCCGAAGCTCTAGTCGTCTCTTTAGGGTGCAGCCGGGAGGGGCCAAACACGTTGACCTTCGGCATCAAGCTCCACACTTTGTCCCTTGGGCCAGGAGTCATGAAGAGCGGTTGGCAGTCATCTAGGATGGAGACATGCTCATCATTAATCGTGTCGCAAGTCACCACCTTCAGCATCTCCTCCATCATCTTGGGGGTTGGATCACTCTGATCCAACCGGCACTGGTCATCCTTGCTGAAGTAGACTCAGCCCCGTATAGGCGGCCCTGAAGGGGGGTGATGCGGTGGCCCAAGAAGTCTGCCAGCACCATAGGGGAGGTCAATCCCTTGTCCGCCAGGAACTGGATCCTCTTCAGCACCTGCATGTACTCCTTCGTCAACCTCTCATACGCTTCCCAGGTGGTGAGATCAGAGGTCGGGCCTTGAGAGGGCATCTTCAGCAAGGCGTGGGCCTCGGTTCGCATGATCGCCCAGTCTTCCCTCTAGCGGCTCCACTTGCCCCCCTTTGAGGGAAGCAATGTAGATCCGGGAGGTCCTATCTCGACGATGGAAGTAGTAGGCTCTCACTTGGCTCGTTGTGCTCCTTCTGGTGGTCTTCATCTCGAAAAAGAACCGGAACAGCTCCACCATTGGTGGGATGCCCACGAACGCCTCACAAAAGTGGACGAACATGGCAACCACAACGACGTAGTTCGACGACAGGTGGTGCAGCTGCAACCCGTATTCTTCCAGCAATGCGAGGAAGAACCCCGACAATAGGAGCCCAAGCCACGTAGACACGTAGGCGACGAAGAGAACAGTCTTGTCTTCGCGCGGTTCTTGAAGAGCGGGAGATCCGCAGCGGATTATCCATCCTTGCTCTGTTGTCATCTAGCCAAGCAGTCGCCTCATCGGCACCAGATTCTCTACCGTCTGGAGTCGAGAAGGATGCAGCACAGAGGCCATCGGAGCAAGCAAGAATAAGAGCTTTTGCTAAGTGGTGAAGGTTCGGGCGCTCAAGGAAGAAGGCAAAAGCTCGGGCAGCAAGGTGTGAGTAAGGAAGGAATTGCCCCCTCTAGCAAAGGTTTCCTTTTTTATCACCCCCGCAATGCCTCAGCACATCATGCGCATCGCCAGGGCCCGACTCGCACTACTCAACCCACAACATCCATGACAATGGGGCCTAGGTCCTTTGTCAGAAGAGCTGGCCCGAGCGGTCAGCCACTTGAGAAGACAGCTGGAGCGGTTCCCATAAAGGCGGAACAAGCGTAAGTGCTATAGCTATGTTGGGAACCATCGCGATTAATGGCACCGTAGAGGGCAAAGATACTACTGCAAGCAAAGATCATGTCACCATAGTCTCTCGACCAGGAGTGGACACATGGCTGCGTTGGTAGAAGCACCCACCACTTCGACTGACCAAGACAAAATTCAAAGAGCGGTGCGGGAAAACATGGATAGGGCTCCACCCTTGGGCTCATCACCTCCCCCCAAGGTGGACCCAAGGGCCACTGTCGGTACCCTGCATATGGGGTACCCTCGCACATAGGCTGGAAGTACCTAAGTATGTCCAGTGGCGCCACGTGTCCAGAAGGCGCCGGACCCGGCCTTCCTCAAGTACAGGATCCAGCACTACCACGTGGACCTCAAAGACGGGACCCAGCTCCTCCGGAGAGACAGGCTCCCAGGCTGCCACATGTTTGGTTGGACGGCGCCTCACTGCACTATAGGAGTGGGCTCCAGTGCAACCATGTGGCTCGAAGCACCAGGTCAGACACCTCCCGCAGAGAAGGGCTCCGGAGATAACATGTGCCCCGAAGGGCCCCAGGGCTGCCACGTGCCTCGAAGTACCGGACTTGGCCTCCCCGGCAGTGGCCAGCCCCGAAGTTGCCACATGTCCCACAACTTGCCCTGGACAGTGGGGTGTGGGAATTATGGGATTGTGCGCCCTTTCTAAATCAAGCATTGAAGACATGCACCCACCTCTGGCAGATAACACGGAGCATGCCAACGGTCAGGGACCGCTGCTTCCAATCACATCACAGTGAAGACGCCGCAGGCCTACCCCACTCCGCCAAATGGGTAGCTTACAGCGACAAGACAAACGTACAGGACATCCCTTGACACTATCAGCAACTACGCATCGGCCACTGTCATACGAGGCAACAAGACGGCGGGTCTTCAAGCCACGACCAGAGGAAGATTATGCAAGAAGTCTTAGATCTTTAGGATAAGATCGCCACCGGGCCACCTGTCGGGCCCCGAACCCCACTTGTAAGGTGTTCGTCCTTGTCTATAGAAGGACCGGACCGCCACCATTACAAAAGATCCCCAATCTAACACATACAGACGCATTCACAACAGCAATACAAACCTCACCGTGGAGTAGGGTATTGCGCTCTGGCGGCCCGAACCACGTAAAACCATTGTCTCACCACTCTCATATGTGCAATCTCTCCATTGAGGACTAAGCCCTGCCGATCAAGAACCTCCACGGGCTGCTCTCATAGCAGGTCCGGGGGAAGTGTCGCAAGAACACTTCGACATGTGTCATTTATATTTTCCCAAAGGAAGGCTAGGTGGGAGTAAATCAATCATCAAATGGAGAGGATAGGTTGGTATAGGTAGGGTTCTAGCAAGGATGGGTAAAGGATAATTGGAGGTAGTGTGACACACACAAGAGCATTCTATCCTAAGGTGGTAAATGAGGCAAAGAGGGACTAGGCTAAGAGTTAGGTAGATACTCGTACTGTGCTTCTAATATACATCTACATAGCCTAGGTTAGTTACTAATGATAATATCAATTATGAATTCTCAAGCTAAGTTGTTCAACACATCGAGCACGGGTTTATGCCTAGCAACACTAGGACGACTCCCGCAAAGATCTTGTGGCATAGCCGAACGTGGAGGATTACAAAGGACAGATTGGGCTATCACCACATACTGCCTACCTCTTCAATTTGTGGGTCTACAAGACATCCAACACTACTTACTATCCTAGCACCATGCTAGCATACTAAGCAAATACCTTAAGAGCCTAGGCACAAGCCATCCTAAGGTAATGAACTAAATCATTGTTGAACCAATGTTGAAACATAGCATAAGTGATTCATATTAACATGATCATGACATAGCTAATTAGACTATAGTGGGGGTTTGTAGTGTTTATGATGATATAATAAGAATGGTATGGCATAATCATAAATACTACTCCTACCACATATATGGAATCCACAATCTAACAAGAAACACTTCATCCAAGTATATGAACAATAGAAGACTAAAGCTAACATCTTTATTAAGAGTGAAGTCACAAAACAAATAGGAATATGAGAGCCATACCTTTCCCCATTAGAATTTGGGAAGAGACTCCTTCTACTCCTCTCCTACTTGGACTATGGACTAGAGGCTCTCCTCTCTACAGCCTAAACTCCTCTAAACCTATGGAGAATAGTGGATACAAAGGAATTAATACTCAAGTGGTGTGTGTTGAAGTGAGGGGTGAGGGGTCCTATTTATAGCTTGGAGAAGGGTCGGTTCCAGCCACCAAAAGCGCGCGAATCAGTCACCACTGACTTCTTCAATCCGGGAGGAGCCAACACGTGTCATTTGACTGAATTCAGAGCTTTGTTGGAGTTGTGCTTTCTTCAGGTCTCTGTCAGGTGGGCCCCCCTCTTTGATATTGGGTGTACACCATTGGATGGCCTCGAATACTTCTGTTTGTGGGCCATTTGATCCATGTGGTGCCAGATGTCGACGCTTGATTGGCTGGGATGGTATTTTATGGGATTGCTCCTCCTCTTTTACCTCAATTCCTGCATAAAATGTTGCATACACAAATTCTCCAATGACAAGTGGAAATAGGTTAAATAGAAAGGTGATGTGTGCAAGAAATGACAATTTCTTCACATAATTGAGTTATATTGACGGGTGAAATTGGTATATAACAGCCATCAACAATCTCGCCAAGAATGTGATGACGACAACAAGACCATTGCAGATATTGCACATGGACCTTTTCAGTCGCATTGCTTACATACACATTGGCGGTAACAAATATGGTTTAGTTATTGTTGATGACTTTTCCCACTTCACTTGGGTGTTTTTCTTGCATAACAAAGGTGAAACACAGGGTGTTCTTAAGAGTTTCTTAAGGAGAGCTCAAAATGAGTTCTCCTTGAGAATCAAGAAGATAAGAAGCAATAATGGCACTGAATTCAAGAACACTAAAGTTGAAGAGTACTTGGACGAGGAGGGCATCAAGCATGAGTTTTCGGCGCCCTACTCACCCAAACAAAATGGGGTGGTTGAAAGGAAGAAACAAACTCTAATAGAGATGTCAAGGACCATGCTTGATGAGTACAAGACTTCCGACCGGTTTTGGGCGGAGGCGGTCAACACCGCTTGCCATGACACAAATCGCCTTTACCTCCATCGCCTATTGAAGAAGACTCCATATGAACTTCTAACGGGTAACAAACCAAACATCTCCTACTTTAGAGGCTTTGTCAGCAAATGTTACATCCTTAACAAGAAGCTTCGAATTTTGAAGTCTGCTTCGAAATTCGATGAAGGTTTCTTGCTTGGTTATGACTCAAACACCTACTCCTATCATTTCTTCAACAAAACCTATAATTGTGTTGAAATCGCATGCGACGTGGTGTTTGATGAAACTAATGGCTCCCAAGTGGAGCAAGTTGATCAATGTGTGCTAGATGAAGAAGAGGCACCATGTATGGCATTGAGAAGGATGGCACTTGGTGATGTAAGACATCAAGAGCAACAAGGCCCAAGTGATCCATCCTCATCACAAGAGATTCCCAAGCACAAGATCAAGCCCAAGACCCCCAAGGTCAACAACAAGATCAAGATCACCGTGACCAAGAAAATAAAGATCAAAATGGTGGCAATGTTCAAGGGGGAGACTATGAAGATGAGGGAGATGAAGAAGTTGACTTAAGAACAAGTGTACCACACCCAAGAGTACATCAATGTGTTCAACGAGATCATCCTGTTGACAACATACTTGGAGACATCTCCAAGGGGAAAATGACTCGCTCTCGTATGGCTAATTTTTGTGCTCACTATTCCTATGTGTCTTCTTCGGAGCCATTTAAGGTTGAAGATGCCCTACAAGATCTGGATTGGGTGATAGCCATGCAAGAGGAGGTTAACTACTTCAAGAGGAACAAAGTACGGGAGCTCGTGAAAAGACCTAATGCCATTGTGGTAGGCACCAAGTGGGTCTTCCGCAACAAGCAACATGAGCATGCCGTGGTAACAAGAAACAAAGCTAGACTTGTAGCCAAAGGGTACTCTCAAGTCGAAGGTTTGGATTTCAATGAAACGTTTGCTACGTAGCTAGGCTTGATTCTATTCGCATATTATTGGCCTATGCTACTCACAACGAATTCAAGTTGTATCAAATGGACGTGAAAAGCGCCTTACTCAATGGACCAATCAAGGAGGAGGTGTATGTGGAGAAATCACCTGTCTTCGAGGACGATAAGTATCCTAACCATGTCTTTAAGCTTCACAAAGCTCTCTACGACCTCAAACAAGCTCCTAGAGCTTGGTATGAGTGCCATAGAGATTTTCTCATTAACAATGGTTTTAAGATAGGAAGGGCCGACTATACACTTTTACTAAGAACATGGATGATGATTTTTTTTGTATGCCAAATTTATGTCGATGACATAATATTTGGTTCTACTAACCAATCCTTTTGTGAAGAGTTAAGCAAAATCATGATGGAAAGATTTGAGACGTTGATGATAAGAGAATTGAAGTTCTTTCTAGGTTTCCAAGTGAGACAATTCAAGGAAGGCACCTTCAAATGTCAAATCGAGTATACCCAAGACATCCTCAAGAAGTTTGACATGGAAAAAGACAAGCCCCATCAAGATGTCAATGGCGACGAATGGACATCTCGATCTCAATCAAGACAGCCCTAGCGTCGATCAATATGTATACCGTTCCATGATTGGATCAGTTCTTTACCTTTGTACATCTAGGTCCGATATTATGTTAAGTGTATGCATGTGTGCAAGGAAGCCGCTCCTAAGGAGTGTCACTTGATAGCCATAAATATAATCTTGCATTATTTAGTTCATACACCTAACCTAGGGTTGTGGTATCCCAAATGGTCCAAGTTCAATCTCATTGGATACTCCGATGTGGATTATGCCAGATGCAAAGTGGATAGGGAAAGTACCTCCGAGACTTGCCAATTCTTGGGAAGGTCCCTAGTATCATGGTCATCCAAGAAACAAAATTCCATTGCCTTATCCAGAGCCAAAGCAGAGTATGTTACAGTCGGAAGTTGTTGTGCACAGCTTCTTTGGATGCGAGAAATTTAAGGGAGTATGGTCTCAATATGAACCATATTCCACTCATATGCGACAATGAGAGTGCTATTAAGATTGCCCATAACCCTGTTGAACACTCTAGAACAAAATACATTGACATCCGGCACCATTTCTTGAGAGACCATTTAATTAAGAGGGATATTGTCATTTCACATGTGAGAACCAAAAAACAACTAGCTGATATCTTCAGCAAGCCAGTAGATGAAAAGGGTTTTTGCGAACTTAGGAATGAGCTAAATATCCTTGATTCTCAAAATGTGTCTTGAGATGTTGCACATCTGATTGATAGTTGTTTATTCTCTTCATAATTATGCATGCTTTCGAAAACTTGCCTTCCTCAATTTTCTAGCAAAATATTTTCGCTTATTGTCTCCTTGAATCATGGTCATTGTATGATTGTTTGTGTGCTTTACTGGCCATATTCATTGAGAATATTTGTGAAAACTTAGTTCATATGGATCACTCTGCGCAAATCTCTCAATATATATGAGGATTTGTTGTCTGGGACCGAACTAATCCACCCTATGGGTTGGACAAGTCCGGCCTCCCAGACAGGTCCACACAGGCTAAGACAAGTCCACACCGGACTAGTCCGACTTGTCACCAGACTTGTCCGGACTTCAAAATTAGTCCAGACCTGGTCCGGCGCCTGGACTTATCCGGTATCCCCACCAGACTTTTCTGGACTTTTGGGGACTTAAAAATCAAACGTCAGGCCCGACCTCTCTCTCTCTCCAAAACTTCAAAAATGCATGCCTCTCTCCTCCAAAATGCACCAATTGGTGTAATTTGAGCATTTCCACCTAAATCTTCAAAGGATCTGTGGAATCAACTTCTTGAAGCCTCAAGAAGTCAATCCTTGGACTCCTCTGCCCTCTAATCCAGAGTTTTGCTCGAATTCAAACCCTAAAGGTGAGTTTTTGAGCAAAACCTAATCCCTTTGAATCCCTCGATTCTAGGTTGTTTCTTTCGTAACCTAGGATCTCTATTGGTTCACACAACTATTGTGATTCATTTCCTTGCCATATTGCACTTTCTTATTAAGATTTGTAGAAAACTCGAGTCGTTAGGGTTTGACACTAGGTGGTCCAGACTAGTTCGCACCTAGGACAGACAAGTCTGTTCCTGAACGTAATAGTCCAGCCAGGGATCGGATAAGTTCGACCTAACCTAGGGTTAACTCCTACCTTAGCAAATTTTCCACACGTATACCACAATATCTTGTTCGTTCTCATCTCATATCCTCTTGTTATCATCATTTCAGCATGCCTTGATGTGATGACTGTCCTCTTTGCAATCTAGAAAAGGAGGCGGCTCATCAAGAGTTCTATCGTTGGAGGGATGCGGAGCAAGCACCCTCGCGGCGGAGCTTGCTCGCATGCGTGAGGCAAGAACAAAGAAGAAGCATGATCGAGATGCAGCCCAAGCTAAAGACACTGAAGAGCAAGCAAGTAGAAGGAATAGGATAGTCACTGTGGGTGAAAAGGAAAAGGCCCAAGCGGCCAATAAAGGGAAAACACCCATGGTGTAGAGCAGCACAACTAAGGGCAAGCAAAAGGAGCCCGCAAAGAAGATGCCACTCAAGAAGACAGCTCTAAGGAAGAAGGCCCTAGCTGGCAAGGGTTTGGTCATTCATGACCAACCCGTGGGGTCACGTAGTGACCCACAAGGCCCTATCAAACCATTGGTCATGACTCCTCCTTTGCATGACCCCAACCGACAACCGGAGTTAGGAAGCAACATTTTCCAAGGAAAAGGATTCGAGAAAGCAAAGAGACTGAGATCCAATGATCCTTATGAGTATGAGAAGGCCACAACTGATCACAGATTCTGGTGCAACTTTCGTTGTGACTATTATCGTTAGTCTATCTAACCAAGAAAACACCAGTGGCAGATGCTCAGTGGGTGGACTGGTCCTATATGGAAAAGAGGAATCACAAGACCATCAAAGAAGTCATCTAGGCAGTTGAATTTCATGGGCTTAAGGATTTACTTGGTTTCAAGTACAACTGGAACACGGAAGCAGTGGCTCAATTTTACACTACTTGCTACTTCTCCACCTTTGGAGATAGGAGCATCACCTGGCTGACCGACGGAGTCCAATACTCCATCCTCTATGATGAGTTTGCAAGAATCGTTGGACTTGAAGACTTTCTGAGCTTTGACTTGATCATCCACAATTTGAAGGCTATGGACTTGGGGGAGATGGAATTCATGTATGAGCCTAGCTTTTATAATCCCCCACAACAAATATTACTCGTCCCTTCTTTAGCATGCTCAATCGGATCTTGAAGAAGACTTTAGCACCTAAAGATGGGGACGCCGGGATGATCCAAAGAAACCTAAGGCACTTGATGAGGCTAATTGTTGAAGTGGAGATATTCAATGTCTTCGATTACATTTACAGCGACATCTTCAACATATCCCACACTCCCAGCCGTTCGTGTGGATATGCTCCTCTCATCATGTGCTTGATTGAGAAAGTCTCGGGCTTGGAATTTGTGAAAGACCTCAAGCACGGAGAACTTCGTCCTCAAATTCCTCCACCAGTGCCAAAGATAGGCAGAGCTTCTAGGAGTGGTGCCTCCAATGCACCTCCTCCTCCTCCGGCTCCCGCCTATTCCTCCTCCAACGAATTTGCAAGTGCCTCTCTCAAGTTTCTCAAGTCCATCTTCACATCTTGTCGCAAAGCTGAAGCGAGGAGACAGAAAATGGAAAAGAAGCAAGACAAATATCTTAGAAGACTTTGTGAGAAGGAGGGCATTCCTACATCACCAGAAACCTCCGGGGATGCAGAACTCACACCTTTCCCAGAGCTCACGGAGGCAGAGGCTGCATTCCTTAGTGGTGGGGGTGGGCCTTCTAGTGTCGCTCCCACTGTTGAGGGGGTTGAAGATGACGAAGAGGAGAACAATGATCAAGAAGAAGATAATGAAGAGACGGAGAGCGACCCAGGCCGTGGAGAGGAGAGCGAGAGCGATGGTGAGTAGACTTAGGTTTTCTCTTCTCCCTTAATATTTTTTCCTTTTTGGTGTCGTGATGCCAAAGGGGTGAGATTGAGGGGGAGTATTAGATCCATGGACTATGTTATGTTTTATTTTAAAAATCTGGGCTGTAATGTTAATTATAGCTACTCTTTCATATTTGGGTTGTAATGACATTAATACTATGCTATCTTATCTTATGTTATGTTGATCATATTGAATATCACTCTATATATTATGTTGATCTTATTGAATATCATTTTAGTCCAATATGAGTGATGATGCTTAATTCAAATTGAGTTGCGCACTTCATTCAATTTTTCACATCTCAACACTTGCATCACATGTAGGCACCCCACCATAACACACAAATGTATAAATGTTCCATAGCCTTCACTCTTGTGTATCAAACTTATTGCAAATCTATCATGCACACATTTGGGAGGAGCTCTTTATACACTCGTCCGTTATGAAAATCAACTCAATTATATTTTTATCAAAAGCTCAATATGTTGTCATAAAATCACCAAAAAGGGAGAGAATGTGTAACACCCTGATTTTCAAGTTTTGGCAAATTAAAAACTTAAATGGGAATTTAGTATTAATAATGGAAAGTAATTTTTTATAAAGAAAAATATAAAATATATGCATCTCATGTTGCATTTGCATTCATCCCTAGGTATTAAATTTATTGCCAAGACAAATACATTAAAAGTAATTAAATTGGCATAATGAATATGGAATGAAAGAAATAAAGAAAAGAAAGTTTATTATGAAAGAAAGAAACAATAGTTGTTAAGAATAATTTAATAAATAACAAACATAAAGAAAGAAAAAATATATAACTTTAATTAAGTAAATAACTAAATAAATAAAATAAAAGAATAACAAATAATAGGAAAATAAAAGATAAAAAATATATATAAATAAAAATATATAATAATAATAATATAAAGAATAAATAATAATATATATAATAATAATATTTATATATGTAAAGAAAAAAAGAAAAGAAAAAAAAAAGAGAGAGAGAAAAAAACAACTGCTCTGCTGGCCAGGCGGCCAAGCCGGCCCAACCCCGCGTCCCACCCCGCCCGCGCGCCACGTGCCAGCCCAGCGCGCCTGCCCCGCAGCGCGACCCCACCCGCCTGGGTCCCGCGCCCCGACGCACCGCCAGTGCGCCCCGCCCTCCTGCGTTGACCCCGCGCCCCGCGTCCTGGCCGAGCGGCCAAGCCGCCAGCGCCCGCCCGCGCGACCCTGTCGCGTTGACCCTGCGCTAGGGCCGCTCGCTCGCCCAACGTGCGCCAGTCCCGCGCCCCGCGCACCCCATCCCGCGTATCGACCGTGTCCAGGAGCCCTGCGTCGGCCCTAGCTCCCGAGCGCCCGACTATATAAGGGACTGGAGGGTTCATATTTTTCTCCAACACCAGAAGCGCAGCAGCACCAGAAAACCCTAGCCATCGGTAGAGAAAAAAAAAAAAGAGGAGACCAGAGGCTGCCGCCGCCAGGGGAAGAGAAGGGGAGAAAAAAAAGGAAGGAAGAGGAAGCAAAAGAGGAGGGTGTCGTCATCCGCCGGAGATCGTCGTCGTCGTGCCGCCGGAGGACCGTTGCACCATCTACTTCGTCTACGCGTCGTCTTCGCCCCCGCGATCGTCAATGCCGTCGCATCTACGGTAGGATTCGTTTTTCTGATGCAAATTTTGGCGACGTATTAAATCTAGTAGACGTAATTTAATGTAGTTGCACCATAATTTTATTCTCAGCAGCATTAATTCTCGTTAAAACCCTCGTAAACTCATATGAACACGTATGAACTAGTTGCATCTAATTAATAAACAACCATAGTTAATTAATTATTGAACTTTGCATGCATGCAAGTCATCGCATGTTGATTAGTGTGTGTGCATCATGTTGATTTGTATGTATTTTCTTGTATGTGTGATCACGAGTAGAGGGAAGTGCTCAAGAGGTCGTGTACGAGGATTTCCAGAACCAAGACTTCGAAGCGCTTGAGCAACCCTATCCGTCGGAGCAAGGCAAGTGTCCTTGACCATATTGATCCTGTTTTTAAATGTTTTGTTTGCAAAACTGCATGCTTGTGTCAAATTGATGGGAAACCCGTGATAGGTGTTTACTAGACTTGTATGACCACCCTTGTCGCTTGGGGTACATTCTAGAGAGTCGGGAAGGGCTTTTTACCTTTTTGCTTCGCTCTAATTAATTGGGATTTGGAAAATAACCAAATGTATTAATTGTGAATTAATAAAGTTATGGATGATGAGAATTGATGAACATGGTTAATTGGTAATATGGAACTTGGGCGATCTAAGCAAGCATGGTTTTGTGGATGGGTTGGATGATATGGTGGTTTGCTTGTCTTAGATCTAAGGACCGGTTCATGCGAGAATATGCCAGGACAACAGTGCCACCACAAGGCCAAGTATGGGTGCAGCGTAGCTAAATAATTAGGAGCACTGCTAGTATTGTATGGACCATTGGATGGCGCAAGGAATGGGAGTCGAGGAGGGCTACCCTGGGATCCGCATGGCACACGAGGGGGCCCATGGGTGGGAGAATGTAGATTCAAGCCTGCCGGTGAAATCTTAGTGGGCCCGTACATACTAGTAGTCCCTTTTGAAAGGCTATTTTGTGATCTCTTGGCCGCACACCTATGGAAGTGTGATAAGGAATAATAGAGGTTCTTAGTCACCGAAAGGTGATGAAATCACGAACATGTGAGTAAAGTGGTACAACCTCTGCAAAGTGTTAAAAACTATCATGATAGCCGTGCTCCCGGTCACGAGCACCTGGATGACCTACATGATTAGAGTGGAACTTTGGATTTGGGATGGATTGATATTGGTTGGGTTATGGTTTAGATTATAATATTATAATAAATGGATATGGTTGGTTATGAAAGTGAGGAATTGGTATATGGATGATTATTGAATTGATGGATGAGGTATGATGGTAAATGAAAATGTGGATACAAGTTATGATAATTACTTAGGTTATGATGGGATTAAATTCACAGAGACATTGTAGGATGCTTTTTTATATGTTTTACAATGTACTTTTCTGCAAATAGCCACTATTTATTATCATCCTTGTTTTTAGCTACATGTCATACTTTCCCACACTTGCTGAGTACGACATGTACTCACCCTTGCAATCCCGCCCACCAAAAGTTTCTGGAGATGTTTGGGAGTATCCTGAGGATATTATGGAGTACTAGGCATGTGTACTACCGTCAATTGCTTGTGGAGTTGGAGTCGCCTACGCTAGATTATTTTCTGCTGCAATATAATAAAGGTAATTATATTATTTGTGACATGGTTAAATTCTGATTTCCGTTTGTGATGCATTTGTGTATGTGTGATGAACATCCTGGGCACACATACACTACACTTGATTCGTTTTTCAGAACCGGGTGTCACAAATTGGTATGAGAGCCTTGTTGATCGTAGGACGCAAGTCTAGGTAGAATGGACCCTACAAAACACATAGAAACTATTTTCTAAAAACTATTTTTCTAATTGCATCGTTGCTGCATTTATTTTTGCAAATTCAGCAACTTAAAAACATTACTTGCTGCTGCATTTTTCCTTCTAATCCAGCCGCATTTTAAACATGTTGCTGCTGCATTTTGCACACTTCCTCTACTAATGTTTCTTGTGAAAATATACTTGTTGCTGCTGTATTATTTTGATTATTTGCCTTGCTTGCTGCTGCAATTTTCCTATTTTCCCTCCCTATTGTTGCCTTGCACTCTCTTTCTTTTCTCTTAATTGCTGCTGCGATCTTTGGACTATTTCACCTTTCATCTCTAATGATTTTTTGTTAAGAACATAGGATTTGTTTTTTGAAAATTGTCTTTTGAAATTTTCCGCTCTCTTACTTATTCCGACTTCTTTCTTTTCCCCTTTCATATTCAACACTTCTTTTGCGAAAATTTTTAGATGACCACCCTAGCACTTCTAAGAATCCAAAAGTAGGAACATTCGAAGAAGGATCGAGAGAGTACACACCTCAATGAGAAGACGTTAAAGACACACTTCGTGAGGAGGAGCTTCTTATGGACCCGTTTCTAGCCGCCCATGTCGATTAGGACGCCCTACCACCTCGCAGCCACGATAATGTTTTATCTCGTAATTAGGATTTAGAATCACCTTTATATTAATGTTTAATAAATGCTTAGATCGTTAGTGCACGTGTTTAGGTTTGGTGTGATGACTGTAGGATTGCTTGCTTGTATGTTTGTGTGTTTGGATGTGCATTGTGGAACACTTATATATATATCCACATCCTCATCCATTAATGCATTATTTAGGATCATATACCTTGATGCATGCATATAGGATGGGATTCCTTCTATCTCTCTTTTCTCGTTCAACCTCTACCTCAATGAAAGACGGCACAATTAGAGAAATCACTACTCCGGAGGAAGCTACATGGAAGTATGAAGACGATATCAAGATAAAGTTTTTCCTTATCTATTTTCTAATCTCTCTGAATCTCGAGGGCGAGATTCCTGTTAAGGGGGTAGATTGTAACGTCCTCAATTTTCAAAATTCGGTTAATTCAAATATAAATAAGAATTCTAGTTTTATTTCAAAATCTCTTCTTCAACCCATCCGAATCTCGAGGGCGAGATTCTTGTTAAGGGGGGTAGCATTGTAACACCCTGATCTTCAAGTTTTGGCAAATTAAAAATTTTAATGGGAATTTAGTATTAATAATGGGAAGTTATTTTTTATAAAGAAAAATATAAAATATATGCATCTCATGTTGCATTGGCATTCATCCCTAGGTATTAAATTTATTGCCAAGACAAATACATTAAAAGTAATTAAATTGGCATAATGAATATGGAATGAAAGAAATAAAGAAAAGAAAATTTATTATGAAAGAAAGAAACAATAGTTGTTAATAATAATTTAATAAATAACAAACATAAAGAAAGAAAAAAGTATAACTTTAACTAAGTAAATAACTAAATAAATAAAATAAAAAAATAACAAATAATAGGAAAATAAAAGATAAAAAAATATATAAATAAATAATATATAATAATAATATAATAATAAATAAATAATAATATATATAATCTTGTAATCAAAGTGCACTGCTCTCTAAATCAGCTTGCTAAATATTTCAATTCTAGAATGTGTGTGTGCTATTTAGAATTTCTTCTATGGCATGAGCCCATAAAAATCATATGGCTACCTCCAAAAGAAGAGGAGGTGATTAAGGAACTGAAATAGGCCTACTTGAGCAACTTTACTTTCAGGCATATACCGGTGCTTCTGATCAAATTCTTTTATCCATCGTAGCCAAATAGTTCCTTCGCTTACTGCCTAATCTTAATAGCCCAGCCTCCCTCAAAGAGAAGAAATAAAAATACGTATATATGTAAAGAAAAAAAGAAAAAAAGAAAAATAAAATAAAAAGAGAAAAAGAAAAAACAACTGCTCCGCTTGCCAAGCGGCCGAGCCGGCCCAGCCGCGCGTCCCACCCCGCCCACGCGGCACGTGCCAGCCCATCGCGCCTGCCACGCCGCGCGACCCCACCCACCCGGGTCCCGCACCTCGACGCCCCGACAGTGCGCCACGCCCGCCCGAGTTGACCCCGCACCCCGCGTCCTGGCAGAGCGGCCAAGCCGCCAGCGCCCGCCCGCGCGACCCTGTCGCGTTGACCCTGCGCCCCTAGTCGCTCGCATGCCCAGCGCGCACCAGTCCGGCGCCCCGCGCACCCCATCCCGCGTCTCGGCCGCGTCCAGGAGCCCCGCACTGGCCCTAGCTCCCGAGCGTCCGACTATATAAGGGACTGGAGGGTTCGTATTTTTCCCCGACACCAGAAGCGCAACAGCACCAGAAAACCCTAGCCGCCGGTAGAGAAAAAAAAAGAGGAGACCAGAGGCTGCCGCCGCCAGGGGGAAGAGAAGGGGAGAAAAAAAGGAAGGAAGAGGAAGAAAAAGAGGAGGGTGTCGTCGTCCGCCGGAGATCGTCGTCGTCGTGCCAGATGTCGACGCTTGATTGGCTGGGATGGTATTTTATGGGATTGCTCCTCCTCTTTTACCTCAATTCCTGCATAAAATGTTGCATACACAAATTCTCCAAGGACAAGTGGAAATAGGTTAAATAGAAAGGTGATGTGTGCAAGAAATGACAATTTCTTCACATAATTGAGTTATATTGACGGGTGAAATTGGTATATAACAGCCATCAACAATCTCGCCAAGAATGTGATGATGACAACAAGACCATTGCAGATACTGCACATGGACCTTTTCAGTCCCATTGCTTACATACACATTGGCGGTAACAAATATGGTTTAGTTATTGTTGATGACTTTTCCCACTTCACTTGGGTGTTTTTCTTGCATAACAAAGGTTAAACACAAGGTGTTCTTAAGAGTTTCTTAAGGAGAGCTCAAAATTAGTTCTCCTTGAGAATCAAGAAGATAAGAAGCAATAATGGCACTGAATTCAAGAACACTAAAGTTGAAGAGTACTTGGACGAGGAGGGCATCAAGCATGAGTTTTAGGCGCCCTACTCACCCAAACAAAATGGGGTGGTTGAAAGGAAGAAACAAACTCTAATAGAGATGTCAAGGACCATGCTTGATGAGTACAAGACTTCCGACCGGTTTTGGGCGGAGGCGGTCAACACCGCTTGCCATGACACAAATCGCCTTTACCTCCATCGCCTATTGAAGAAGACTCCATATGAACTTCTAACGGGTAACAAACCAAACATCTCCTACTTTAGAGGCTTTGTCAGCAAATGTTACATCCTTAACAAGAAGCTTCGAATTTTGAAGTTTGCTTCAAAATTCGATGAAGGTTTCTTGCTTGGTTATGACTCAAACACCTACGCCTATCATTTCTTCAACAAAACCTCTAATTGTGTTGAAATCGCATGCAACGTGGTGTTTGATGAAACAAATGGCTCCCAAGTGGAGCAAGTTGATCAATGTGTGCTAGATGAAGAAGAGGCACCATGTATGGCATTGAGAAGGATGGCACTTGGTGATGTAAGACATCAAGAGCAACAAGGCCCAAGTGATCCATCCTCATCACAAGAGATGCCCAAGCACAAGATCAAGCCCAAGACCCCCAAGGTCAACAACAAGATCAAGATCACCATGACCAAGAAAATGAAGATCAAAATGGTGGCAATGTTCAAGGGAGAGACTATGAAGATGAGGGAGATGAAGAAGTTGACTTAAGAACAAGTGTACCACACCCAAGAGTACATCAATGTGTTCAACGAGATCATCCTGTTGACAACATACTTGGAGACATCTCCAAGGGGAAAATGACTCGCTCTCGTATGGCTAATTTTTGTGCTCACTATTCCTTTGTGTCTTATTCGGAGCCATTTAAGGTTGAAGATGCCCTACAAGATCTGGATTGGGTGATAGCCATGCAGGAGGAGATTAACTACTTCAAGAGGAACAAAGTACGGGAGCTCGTGAAAAGACCTAATGCCATTGTGGTAGGCACCAAGTGGGTCTTCCACAAAAAGCAACATGAGCATGTCGTGGTAACAAGAAACAAAGCTAGACTTGTAGCCAAAGGGTACTCTCAATTCGAAGGTTTGGATTTCAATGAAACGTTTGCTACATAGCTAGGCTTGATTCTATTCGCATATTATTGGCCTATGCTACTCACAACGAATTCAAGTTGTATCAAATGGACGTGAAAAGCGCCTTACTCAATGGACCAATCAAGGAGGAGGTGTATGTGGAGCAATCACCTGGCTTCGAGGACGATAAGTATCCTAACCATGTCTTTAAGCTTCACAAAGCTCTCTACGACCTCAAACAAGCTCCTAGAGCTTGGTATGAGTGCCATAGAGATTTTCTCATTGACAATGGTTTTAAGATAGGAAAGGCCGACTATACACTTTTACTAAGAACATGGATGATGATTTTTTTGTATGCCAAATTTATGTCGATGACATAATATTTGGTTCTACTAACCAATCCTTTTGTGAAGAGTTTAGCAAAATCATGATGGAAAGATTTGATACGTTGATGATGAGAGAATTGAAGTTCTTTCTAGGTTTCCAAGTGAAACAATTCAAGGAAGGCACCTTCAAATGTCAAATTGAGTATACCCAAGACATCCTCAAGAAGTTTGACATGGAAAAAGACAAGCCCATCAAGATGTCAATGGCGACGAATGGACATCTCGATCTCAATCAAGATAGCCCTAGCGTCGACCAATATGTATAACGTTCCATGATTGGATCACTTCTTTACCTTTGTACATCTAGGTCCGATATTATGTTAAGTGTATGCATGTGTTCAAGGAAGCCGCTCCTAAGGAGTGTAACCTATTGAAGAAGACTCCATATGAACTTCTAACGGGTAACAAACCAAACATCTCCTACTTTAGAGGCTTTGTCAGCAAATGTCAGCAAATGAACTCGCTTGGGCCCTCAATAGTGTGATGGACGACGACCGGGCCGAAACCGGGCTGAAGTCCAACATGGCGGGGGCAACCTTGGAGTTTCATCTCAAGAAGTTTCAGCACGGCATCAACGTCGCGGGTGATGACTTGACTCCGCCATCAGCTTTTCTCCCTCTGAACGTGGAAGTAGAGTTCAGCAGGGAGCTCCGGCGGAAGATGCCTGTGCTTGATGACATTGGTGTCGTCGAGAGAAGATCGACCTCCAGGGTGGTGATCCCTGGGGCTTCCGAAGGTGGCTCCGACCCTGCCCCGAAGCCAAGGATTGAAGTCGTCGGCAAGGGCAAGGAGTCGGCAGACGAACCCTTGAGCCGGAAGAGGAAGCTGCAGCATGTCGACGGAAGGTCCGTCAGGCCTGCAACCTCTACATCAGCTCCTTCTCCCCGGAGGGGGAGGTCTTCTTCAACTGCGATGACTGTACCCACATCAGCGTCTTCTCGGGGTGCTAGCTCCGGGCATGCGACTTCAGCACCAAGGCCAGTTGAGGCCTCTAGGTCCAGAGGTCCTTCCCGGTCGAGGGGGTCCTCGACTAAGGAGATGCCCGTTGCTGCAACGAGTTTCGGTGGGGCCTTCCGGAGCTTCCACGCCGGCGGTGGCTATGGTTAGCCTAGAAAGAGGTTCCGCGCAAGCTGGTGCGGAAGCCTCCCGAGGTAATTTTTAATCTTTACCTCAGACAGTTGTTATATTGTAGTAACTGTTTTTTAAGTTTCTTCATCCATCATCTGCAATGTTCCCAAGAAGAGGAGTGAGGCTCCATCCTCAATGGCAACTGAGGCTATCCCGGAGGACGGCCCTACTGCCGTGGAGGCTTAGGGGACCACCCTTGTGGAGTGGGACCCAATTTTTGTAAGCGAGAACCCGCTGGAACCAGGGGAGGAGACCCCAGCAGGTCCGGAACCCATTCCCCTGACGTTGTCTATTAACAACGCTTGCTCCAGCCTGCATCAAGTCCAGCTGGCGTTCTACCACGACAGCAAGGCTCTTGAAGAGGAGCGCCAAACCCTTAGGCGGTGGCGTAACCGGCTCTACTTCGAGACCAAGCTGGCGCAGTCGAGGCTGGCAGATGACAAAGAATGGATCAAGCAGGAGAAAGTCCGCCTGGAAAACTTGGGCAAATTATTGGATGACAGGGAGAGCTTGACTCGCGCCCTCGACGCTCAATCCCGGGCCATTTATGAGCAGACCAAGGCAGCTAATAGTGCGGCTGATGAACGCCAAGAAAGGCTTGAAGCCATTAACACTACTCTCATCAAGCGCCGGGAGGCACTTGAGGAGAGGGAGAAGAGGCTCGAAGATGAAGAGCAAAAACTCCTTGAGCTGCGGGATGACGTCTGGAAGAGGGAGGAGGAGCTCGCCGAAAAGGTGGCTCTGGCTGACAAGGGCCTCGAGGAGCGCGCCAAGAAATTGGAAGAGCGTTGCGCTGAGGAGGAGGAGAAGGCATGGGTGCGAGGACAGGAACTCTACCAGCAAGAGTGTGCCATCGCTGCCAGGGAGAAGAAAGTGAGGGGTAGGGAGAAGGACCTGGTTGACCGCCGGAACAAGATCTACCTCCGGGAGGAGGAGCTTGGAAAACTCGAGAAACAGGTTGTTGAAAAGATTCAGCAAAATGCCAAAGAGGTTGAGCGCCTCGCTCGCGAGAATTCTGAACTGGCGGCGGCCAAAAGATCCATGGAGGAACTGAAGGGCTTAAGGGCTGCGGACTCCCTACAAGTTTGGGAGTTCCTGAGCAAAGCCAACGACGCGCTGACACCGATGGGCTTCAGTCCCGTGCGTCCGGATGATCCGGAGCCGGAGCTGGACCTGGCGTTGCAAGCGTTGAGTTCGGCGGGTAGCAAACTCTCCAAGGTGTGTGACGTCATCGCGGACCAGTTGGAGGTAGAGGGGCAGTCCCTGGCGAAGAACGTCGCAGAATATGTGATGACGTGCTACACCAGCCGGGATCCCCAATTCCCTCTAGACCCGGTACTTGAAGGTCCCGTCGAAGGAGAAGGTGAAGCCACCCGAGCCAACTTGTCGGAGGTTGCTCAGAAGGTCGCCCAGTTCTTCCATAGGGTCTAGGACCATCTCTGTACCTCCCACTTGTATTCTCTCTTTTTCTTCCCCAATTTTGTAATCCCTTGTCTCCAGATGAATGAAATCCAAATTTTTGCGAATTACATTTTTTGTCTTCAACACTTTTGTCTTCACTTGGCCCCCTCGTAGATGTACACAATTTTATTGTGAACATGTACCAAGAGGATATTGTGCTTTGTTGAAGACTCATTTGCTTCGAACTTGTAGAGTGTAGGTCTGAAGTCTTCGATAGTGAAGGCCCCCTGAGGTTGTCGGAGCTCTGAAGCTCCGGTATTGACTACCGTCGGGGCTCAGTAGCTCCGGCAATAGTTCCTATCAACGCGTAGAGCATCGATAGTTATACCTCCGGGGTGTTGGAGCTTAGTAGCTCCGGCAGTGACCTTTGCCAACGCGTAGTTTGTCGGCAATAGACTTCGTTTGTGGAATCTTCTCACCATCTTTTATTCTGCATCGACGGCTGGCCCCCCTAGCTTTACCAGAGCTTGGTTGCTCTGGTGATGCTCGTTTTCAATGTTTAACATCAATTATAAGCCACCTAGGGGGAGTCGGAGCTTCGTCAGCTCCGGCTTTCCTCCATCAATGTGGATTCTTTATTTTTCCTGCACACTGAAGCCAAGAAAAATAGTAAAATTCGCTCCTTGCCTATAACTTCGTCGTGGCTTACGATTCTCAAGAAAATTTTAGGTCAAACACGATTCTGAATGCAACCGAATGCATTGCCTTCTTTCTTCCGGATCCAATTGTACTTGGACCCGCCTTACTTCGGCCTGCCAGGGTGTAGGTAGAGTGGCGTACTTAGGGTGCTTGACCAGGCTAAGTCGATAGCACACTCCAGCCCTAGATTGGCTTGGCGGCATTCAGGCAAGTAGGCCATGAACAATATTTGAATGCAAAAGAATCGACAATACAGCTCGAATCGTATTTGAACCGGTCGAACTAAAATTTCTTAAGAATTGACCATCCTTGTTATAGATAAGAAAGAGAAAAATAAAAAATGTTGAGCATGTACAAAGTAAATGCACATGGAGTCTGTTTCACATGAAGATGTCTTTCATTATAGGTCCGGGGTACAGGGAAAAAAGTACACTCTTAGGGTATGGAACCAGGCTAAGCGTGTTTCATTTCTCATTTGACCCAGGGTAGGTAGCCACACTTTTAGTCCTGAGACTGTGACAAGCATTGCATGAACTTTGCAGACCTTTCGGGAAAGGTCCGGCTGTTCTCCTGGAGGAACTACCCGACTCTGCACAATGACTCTATAACATACACCTCAAGTTACTACAGACTCACCTCTGTGATATTAGGTGTAGAACTTACGGAGGTGCTCAATGTTCCAAGGATTTGGGAGAGGTGTCCCATCCTCGGTTGCCAAGCGAACGCTTCCGGGACAGGATACTTTAGTCACTCGGAAGGGTCCTTCCCAGTTGGGGGAGAGTTTGTTTAACCCTTCTCTGGATTGTATTCTCCGCTGCACCAAATTGCCTTCCTCAAGCTGTCGGTTGTGTACATGCCGCTGATGATAGCGCCGAAGGGTTTGGTGATATCGGGCATTCCGAACAGCTGCTTGGCACCTTCCCTCTTCAAGGAGGTCTAGGTCTTCACGCCGGAGCTGATCCTGCGTGGCTTCGTTGAAGGTCCGGACTCGGAGTGACCCCAAGGTGATTTCCGGAGGAAGGATTGCTTCAGCTCCGTACACCAGGAAGAAGGGTGTCTCTCCAGTTGACCGGTTTGGAGTTGTCCTGTTGGCCCATAGAGTGGGCGGAAGCTCTTCAATCCAGTTGGCTCCATGTTTTTTCAAGCGCTCATAGGCGCGCGTTTTGAGTCCTTTAAGGATTTCAGCATTTGCTCTCTCGGCCTGGCCATTGCTTGCCGGGTGAGCTACGGAGGCGTAGCAAACTTGAATGCCGAGGTCTTCACAATACCCTTGAAATGCAGAGCTTGTGAATTGGGTCCCGTTACCAGTAATGATTTTGTTTAGGACTCCGAATCTGCATATGATGGACTGCAAAAAGTTAATAGCAGATTGCTTGTTTATTGTCACAACTGGAGTTGCTTCCGGCCACTTGGTGAACTTGTCAATGGCGACATACAGGAACTTGTAACCTCCGACGGCTCTTGGGAAAGGTCCCAAGATGTCCATCCCCCACACGGCAAAGGGCCATGTAGGAGGTATCATTTGTAGAGGCTGAGCCGGTGTGTGAATTTGCTTTGCATGAAATTGGCATGCTTCGCATTTCTTCACCAGCTCAGTTGCATCCTGGAGTGCTGTAGGCCAGTAGAAGCCATGCCGGAAGGCTTTACGACCAGCGTGCGGGAAGACGTGTGGTTCCCACACTCGCCTCCATGGATTTCTTTGAGGATCTCGCAGCCTTCTTCCCTTGTGATGCACCACATTAGGACGCCGTTGGCACCGCGCCGGTAGAGATCCCCTTCTACCAACGTGTATCTTTTAGCCAATCTGACTATCCGGTCAGCGGATACATCATCATCAGGAAGGATGTTGTCTTTCAAGTAGCTCCGGATCTCCGAGATCCATGCATCGGAGCTAACTTGAGTATTTGAGTCTTGCGTGTTGGGTTGCTCAGAGCTTCCGGCAGCACCTACGACCCTTGATGGCTGCCATGGTAACAGGGCCATCAGGACCGTCAGCTTCGGGATGCTAATCTCGCCCCCTTCGCTCAGTTCGGCAGGCTGAGCTGTGGGTTTTGACAACCTCCGGACAAAAGTTCCGTCAGGAGCCGGAGCTCCGGTTGACGCTTTCATCGAGAGTTCGTCGGCTTCAGCGTTGTGGGCACGCTGGACATGGTGGAGATCTAGGACTTCGAAGTCTTTCTGAAGCCTCTGGACTTCAAGGAGGTAAGCAGCTAGCTGCAGATTGTTGCAGGAGCATTCACCCTTCACTTGCTTAATGATGAGCTGTGAATCTCCCTTGACCAGCAGTTGCTTGACACCGTATGACAGTGCTACCCTTAGTCCGTAGATGAGTGCTTCGTATTCTGCCATGTTGTTGGTCGCCTTGAAGTCAAGGTGTACCATGTATTTTACCTTCTCTCCGGTTGGTGCGAGGAGAAGGATTCCAGCTCCGGCCCCCTGCTTTTGCATGGAGCCGTCAAAGTAGAGGGTCCAGTGAGGCTCGGTGAAGACTGGAGCCTTGGGTTTCGGCTTCTACTCACTAGGGCCCCCAGGGTTTGATGGAGAGGGAGTCCATTCCGCCACGAAATCCGCCAATGCTTGACTCTTGATTGCTTGCCTTGAAATGAATTCGAGATCGAATTCAGCCAATTCCGCTGCCCATTTTGCAATATTACCAGTTGAATTGGGATTATGCAAGATTGCTCGAAGTGGGTAAGAGGTCACCACTGAAATCTTGTGAGCTTGGAAGTAATGGCGAACCTTCCTGGAGGCAATGAGAACTGCATAGAGCAGCTTATGCACCTCTAGGTATCGAGTCTTGGCGTCATGAAGTACTTCACTGATGAAGTACACTGGGCGCTGGATGGTCTGGACCCTCTCGGAGGGGCTCAGAGCTTCCTCTTCACCGACCCGGATCCTCCCTGAGGGATCCGGACCTTCTTCAGGGACCTCCGGGTCCTGGCTGGAGGGACCCGAAGCTTCTTCAGAAGCAACCTAGACCCTCCCGGAGGGGTCTGAGTCTTCTGAAGTAACTTTTTATGAACTCAATCTGGGAGCTGGGACCCAGACTCGCTTACAGAAACCTCCAGACCCTCCCGGAGGGGTCTGGATTCCTGAGCATGGGATAGTTCTGGTCTCTCCGCAACCAGGACCATACTGACAACTTCGTCAGTTACTGAAATGTAAAGCAGCAAAGGCTCACCAGGGTTCGGAGCTACCAGAGTAGGTAGGGTGGTGAGGAACTGTTTTAGCTCCTGGAACGCCTTTTCTGCTTCTTCAGACCATTGGAATGGCCCGGACTTCCTCAATAACTTGAAGAAGGGAAGTGCCTGTTCCGCCAGTCTTGAAATGAACCGGCTAAGGGCTGCTAGACATCCAGTCAGCTTTTGGACATCCTTGATGCGGGCTGGTGGCCGCATGTCTTCAATGGCTTTGATCTTCGCCGAATTAGCTTCTATGCCCCGGTGACTTACCAGGAAACCAAGAAGTTTTCCGGAGCTAACCCCGAAGACACACTTGTCTGGGTTTAGCTTTGTGCGCGTGACCCGCAACTTGTCGAAGACAGCCTGTAAGGTGTCAAGGAGTGACTCCTTGTTCTTGACCTTGACCACGATGTCATCGACGTACACTTCCACTATGTCTCTAATGAGTTCTTCAAAAGTTTTGTACATAGCTCGTACAAAGGTTGAAGCTGCATTCTTGAGACCAAATGGCATGGCTGTATAACAGTACAATCCATCTACTGTGATAAAAGAGGTATGCTCTTCATCTTCCCTAGACATTCTGATTTGATGATACCCAGAATATGCGTCTAGGAAACACAGTAATTCACACCCAGAGGTGGAATCCACTATCTGATCTATTCTAGGTAGTGGGAATGGATCTTTTGGACATGCCTTATTTAGTGTTGTGTAGTCGATACACATCCGAAGCTTCCCGCCGGCCTTGGGCACAACGACTGGGTTTGCCAGCCATTTTGGATGGAAGACTTCTCGGATGAATCCAGCTTCGAGCAACTTCTTCACTTCTTGTCGAATGAAGTCTTGTCGCTCCACGGATTGCTTCCGAGGCTTCTGGTGTACGGGTCGGGCGTCAGGGTAGATCTTCAGATTCTGCTCAATCACTTCCCTGGGGATCCCAGGCATTTGTGACGGTTGCCAGGAAAACACGTCGACATTAGCTCGGAGGAAAGCGATGAGCGTGAGTTCCTATTTGTCATTCAGTCCTCCCGATATACGGGTGGTCTGAGTGGCATCGGAACCGATTTGGATGACTTTGACGGGAATGTCGGTGTCGCCGCTTGGCTGCATATGAGGTGTAGAAGTCGAGCCTCGCTGACGAATGCTCGAGGGTTTTGGAGCTTGTTCTTGCCTGGAGTCCTCCTCTTGCGCCGTAGTAAGCACATGAAGTTCTTCTAGAGCAGTTACTCCAACAGTATGATCTCCACGGACCCGGAGAACGCCTACTGGTGTTGGCATCTTTAATACCAAGTAGCCATAATGAGCAGCTACCATGAATTTGTACAAAGCAGGCCTTCCCAAGATGGCATTGAAGGGTAAGTTGATCTGAGCAACGTCAAAGACCAACTTCTCGGTGCAATACTTCTCCTGGGTCCCGAAGGTAACTGTCGGTACCCTAGAAACCGTAAACCCCTTGAGGTTACAAAGATCTCAAAGGAAAGTCATCTACTTGGTTTGAAGACCCTCGGAGGCCCACATGTCAGACATAACCGGACCCGCTTCTCCAACATGGTTAATCCCAGGGTCGCCACGTGTACTACCAAACCGGAGCTACCGCCCACAAGGGGGAAGCTTCGGACCATGTACCGAAATGGCACCTCCGGACTTAACCCCAGACCGAGAGAAGCTCCGGACCTCACACGTGTCAGGTCGCCCCGGAGCTTCCTGTTTCCCACAGCAAGCTCCGGACCTGCCACGTGTCCAATCGTCGGATCTTCAGCCTCTAACCTCCGGAAGACCCCGCAACGGCTCCGGATCTTCAAAGGGGAATCAAGGACTTCAAGACCCGATTAAGTGCCATTAATACCATATTAATGACACTTAAACGGATGATCTTAACACCAGTAACGGTGCTGTCAAAGCCCGTTACAGGGTTGTTAAGAACAATTAAACGTGTATCAATACTAGTAACCGCCGGGGCCACATGTCGGGCCAGGCTAACCTGTAACGTCCTGCCCTTGTACTATAAAAGGACAGGCCGACGACACGTTCAGGGGGCTAGGAACACACACAGGAACACACACGCACCATGGACGCTCGATACAAGCTCATACAGCTAATACAGAACCAACACACCCGTGGAGTAGGGTATTACGCTCAGGCGGCCCGAACCACGTAAACTCTTGTGTCTCCTGTGTCAATTCCTACTCACCTTCTTGAATCTCCGTGCGCCCACACCGAACATCAAACTCCCCTATCACTTTAGTAGTGTAGGGAGATCTGCCGGTTCAAACCACCGACAGTTGGCGCGCCAGGTAGGGGGCGCCTGAGATTTTGAGAATGGTGAACTCAGCTGCTGGATCATCCAACGGTCAACTTGCTGCTCAGGCTGTTGGGGGCAATCCCTCCAATAGGCAGCCACCAGCAGGAGCCTCAGCACCAGCAGGAGTCACACTCCCACCACCACCGTCTCCTCCAGCAAATCGTGTTGGGCAACGTGATGGTGCGCCGGCGTCAATTACTGCGTCGGCAAATCATGACAACCCGGAACACGCGCTCCATGCAGCGCGTGCTCTTCTCCAACGCCCACCACCTCCGGATGCGTCCCGAGATGCACTGGAGCAGTGGAGGGCCGATGTGGAGCATTTGGTTGCAGCAGCAGCTGAACGCCACAGCAACCAGGGTCCTCCTCCTTCAGGACGAGCCCCGTCGCAGCGGCGAACTTTGTCTGGAAGACTTGGTCCGCACGTTTCCAATAGCAGGAGACGTGTTGCATCGCAACAAGTGACGTCATTGCCCTCCGGGGCACGATGCACTCACACGGTATCCAGGCTTTCGACTCATGACCTCCGGGTGGAGCTTGATCGCTGATACCACCAGCAGGACGGTCGAGTCCATATTGAGCGTGCCCGTGAAAGACGGGAAGCTCAGGACCTTTCTACTCCTGAAGGAGTAGGAGGAGGATGTTCAGCTCTGGCCATGCACCTGCGCATGGTTACGTGGCCACAGAAGTTCTGGCCTCACCTGCCGGAAAAAATCGACGGGACTGTCAATCCCGCCAAATTTCTTCAGATCTACTCCACTGCAATCTTGGCAGCTGGAGGAAACGAGGCTGTGATGGCCAATTATTTTCCAGTGGCCTTAACCGGGACCGCCAGGTCCTGGTTTATGAGCCTTCCACCCAACTCTATCAACAGTTGGGAGGAGTTGTGCCGGCAGTTCACTGCCAACTTCGGGAGTTCATACACCCGACCAGGCACTGAACTAGACCTTTTTGCGGTCGTGAAAAAAGGGGGAGAATCCTTGCGATCATTCATCCAGAGGTTCTCTCAGGTACAAAACACTATCCCTTATATCTCTAGCGCCTCTGTCATTGTGGCATTCAGACAGGGCGTACGGGACAAGAAGATGTTGGAGAAACTGGCGATCAAGGAGATCACCAGCGTCAAGGAACTCTTCAGCTTGGCTGACAAATGTGCCAGAGCTGCGGAGGGCCGTGAGATGCACTCCAAACCAACCTCGGAGGATCACAAGAAATCCTCCAAAGAAGAAGCCGCTACCTCCGGGGGTGGCAAGAAGAAAAAGAAGACCAACGGCAAGAAAAAGTCATCGGCCGGCACATCCAACGTTGCAGCTGCTGCAACTTCGGGTGGCTGGGGGCCACGCCCCGAGAAGCGACTTCGACCGACTTCTGAAGACGGTGGCAAACCCAAAGTGAGGTGTCCTATTCACAAAACGGGCAGCCACAGTTTGGAAGACTGCCGGGAGGTCCAAAACCTTGTCGAGCGCTACAACAAGCGCCAACAAGAATCTCCTTTCCGACAGAGGGAAGGAAAGCAAAAATTTGACGAAGCTCCAGCTGAAGAGGAGTTAGGATTTCAGGATCCCAAAAAGGTCCTGAAGGCCGTTTACACCTCAGTCGATGATGATTCTGACGTCTCTGACAACGAGCGTCAGAAGACCATGAACACCATTTTTGGTGGATCATGGGATATCACCTCTCGTCGCGTCATCAAGACTATGCAACGGGATATGGCCGCTGTAGCTCCTACAGTCAGGCCAGAACATCATAGGAAGTGGATGGACACTGCCATCACTTTTGATGCTTCGGATTGCCCTCGGAGCATGGTTGGAGAAGGTCAGTTACCTTTGATGGTATCTCCTACCATCAATAACATCCAGCTCCACCATGTCATGGTAGACGGAGGTTCGGGGCTTAACCTCATCAGCTTCGAAGCTTTCACTAAGCTTCAACTCCGACCTTCAGATCTCCACCCCTCTCGACCTTTCTCCGGAGTAGGTCCGGGGGCCATTACCCCACTCGGAGCTATTACTCTCCCCGTTACCTTCGGGACACGGGAGAAATACCGCACCGAGAAGTTGGTCTTTGACGTCGCTCAGATCAACTTACCCTTCAATGCAATCTTGGGAAGGCCTGCCCTGTACAAATTCATGGCAGTTGCTCATTATGGTTATCTGGTGTTGAAAATGCCAACACCAGTAGGCGTTCTCCGGATCCGCGGAGATCGTACTGCGGAGTAAATGCACTGGAAGAACTCCATGCACTCACTACGACGCAAGAGGAGGACTCCAGGCAGGAGCAAGCTACAAGACCCCCGAGCATCCGTCAACGAGGCTCGACTTCTGCACCTCGAGTGCAGCCAAGCGGCGACACCGACATTCCCGTCAAAGTTGTCCAAATTGGTTCTGATGCTGCTCAAACCACCCGTATATCAGGGGGATTGAACGACAAATAGGAACTCGCGCTCATCACTTTCCTCCGGGCTAACGTTGACGTATTTGCCTGGCAACCGTCACAAATGCCTGGGATCCCCAGGGAAGTGATTGAGCATAATCTGAAGATTTACCCCGACGCCTGGCCTGTGCATCAGAAGCCTCGGAAGCAATCCGTAGAGCGACAGAACTTCATCCGACAAGAAGTGAAGAAGTTACTCGAAGCCGGATTCATCCGAGAAGTCTTCCATCTAAAATTGGTGGCAAACCCAGTCGTCGTGCCCAAGGCCGACGGGAAGCTTCGGATGTGCATCGACTACACCACACTAAATAAGGCATGTCCAAAAGATCCATTCCCACTACCTAGAATAGATCAGATAGTGGATTCCACCTCCGGGTGTGAATTACTGTGTTTCCTAGACGCATATTCCGGGTATCATCAAATCAGGATGTCTAGGGAAGATGAAGAGCATACTTCATTCATCACAGTAGATGGATTGTACTGTTACACAGCCATGCCCTTTAGTCTCAAGAATGCAGCTTCAACTTTTGTACGAGCTATGTACAAAACTTTTGAAGAACTCATTAGAGACATAGTGGAAGTGTACGTTGATGACATCGTGGTCAAGGTCAGGAACAAGGAGTCACTCCTTGACACCTTGCAGGCTATCTTTGACAAGCTGCGGGCCACCCGCACAAAGCTAAACCTAGACAAGTGTGTCTTCGGCGTTAGCTCCGGAAAACTTCTCAGTTTCCTGGTAAGTCACCGGGGAATAGAAGCTAATCCGGCAAAGATTAAGGCAATTGAAGACATGCGGCCACCAACCCGCATCAAAGACGTCCAGAAGTTAACTGGATGTCTAGCAGCCCTCAGCCGGTTTGTCTAAGACTGGCGGAACAGGCACTCCCCTTCTTCAAGTTATTAAGGAAGTCCGGACCATTCCAATGGTCCGAAGAAGCAGAGAAGGCATTCTAGGAGCTCCGAACCCTGGTGAGCCTTTGTTGCTTTATATTTCAGCTACTGACGAAGTCGTCAGTATGGTTCTGGTTGCGGAGAGACCAGAACTACCCCACACTCAGGAATCAAGATCCTTTCGGGAAGGTCCGGAGGTTCCTGAAAGCGAGTCTGGGTCCCAGCTCCTAGATTCGAATCCACAAGAAGTCACTTCAGGAGACCCAGACCCCTCCGGGAGGGTCCAGGTCACTTCTGAAGAAGCTCCGGGTTCCTCCAGCCAGAACCCGGAGGTCCCCGAAGAAAATCTGGACTCCTCCGAGAGGATCCGGGTCAGTGAAGAGGAAGCTCCCGACCCCTCTAGGAGGGTCCGGACCATTCAACGCCTGTTGTACTTCATTAGTGAAGTATTACATGATGCCAAGACTCGATACCTAGAGGTGCATAAGCTGCTCTATGCAGTTCTTATTGCCTCCAGAAAGCTTCGCCATTACTTCCAAGCTCACAAAGTCTTAGTGGTGACCTCCTACCCACTTCGAGCAATCTTGCATAATCCCAATTCAACTGGGAATATTGCAAAGTGGGCAGTGGAATTGGCTGAATTTGATCTTGAATTTATTTCTAGACAAGCAGTCAAGAGTCAAGCATTGGCAGATTTTGTGGCAGAATGGACTCCCTCTCCATCAAACCCTGGGGCCCCAGTGAGCAGAAGACGGAGCATCAAGCTCCAACCTTCACCGAGCCTCACTAGACCCTCTACTTCGACGGCTCCATGCAGAAGCAGGGGGCCGGAGCTGGAATCCTTCTCCTTGCACCGACTGGGGAGAAGGTGAAATACATGGTACACCTTGACTTCAAGGCAACCAACAACATGGCAGAGTATGAAGCACTCATCTACGGACTAAATGTGGCACTGTCATACAGTGTCAAGCAATTGCTGGTCAAGGAAGATTCACAGCTCATCATTAAGCAGGTGAAGGGTGAATGTTCCTGCAATAATCTCCAGCTAGCTGCTTACCTCCTTGAAGTCCAGAAGCTTCAGAAGGACTTCGAAGTCCTAGATCTCCACCATGTTCAGCGTGCCCATAACGCTGAAGCTGACGAACTCTCGACCAAAGCGTCAACCGGAGCTCCGGCTCCTGACGGAATATTTGTCCGGAGGTTGTCAAAGCCAACAGCTCAGCCTGCCGAACTGAGCGAAGGGGGCGAGATCAGCATCCCGAAGCTGACAGTCCCGATGGCCCTGTTACCATGGCAGCCATAAAGGGTCGTAGGTGCTGACAGGAGCTCCGAGCAACCCAGCACGCAAGACTCAAAAGCTCAAGCTAGTTCTGATGCATGGATCTCGGAGATCCGGAGCTACTTGAAAGACAACATCCTTCCTGACGATGATGTATCCGCTGACCGGGTAGTCAGATTGGATAAAAGATACACGCTCGTAGAAGGGGATCTCTACCGGCGCGGTGCCAACGGCATCCTGCGGTGCATCACAAGGGAAGAAGGTTGCGAACTCCTCGCAAAAATCCATGGAGGCGAGTGTGGGAACCACACGTCTTCCTGCACGCTGGTCGGTAAAGCCTTTCGGCATGGCTTCTACTGGCCTACAGCACTCCAGGATGCAACTGAGCTGGTGAAGAAATGTGAAGCATGCCAATTTCATGCAAAGCAAATTCACACACCAGCTCAGCCCTTACAAATGATACCTCCTATATGGCCCTTCGCTGTGTGGGGGATGGACATCTTGGGACCTTTCCCAAGAGCCGTTGGAGGTTACAAGTTACTGTACGTCGCCATTGACAAGTTCACCAAGTGGCCGGAAGCAACTCCAGTTGTGACAGTCAACAAGCAATCTGCTATCAACTTTTGGCAGTCCATTGTATGCAGATTTGGAGTCCCAAACAAAATCATCACTGATAATGGGACCCAATTCACAAGCTCTGCATTCCAAGGATATTGTGAAGACCTCGGCATACAAGTTTTCTACGCCTCCGTAGCTCAGCCAGCCAGCAATGGCCAAGCCGAGAGAGCAAATGCTGAAATCCTTAAAGGACTCAAAACGCGCACCTATGAGCGCTTGAAAAAACATGGAGCCAACTGGATCGAAGATCTTCCGCCCACTTTATGGGCCAACAGGACATCCCAAAACCGGTCAACTGGAGAGACACCCTTCTTTCTGGTGTACGGAGCTGAAGCAATCCTTCCTCCGGAAATCACCATGGGTTCACTCCGGGTCCGGACCTTCGAAGAAGCCGCGCAGGACCAGCTCCGGCGTGAAGACCTAGACCTCCTTGAGGAGGGAAGGTGCCAAGTAGCTGTTCGGAATGCCCGATATCGCCAAGCCCTACAGAGTTATCACCAGCGGTATGTACACAACCGACAGCTCGAGGAAGGCGATCTGGTGCTACGGAGAATACAATCCAGAGAAGGGTTAAATAAACTCTCCCCCGGCTGGGAGGGGCCCTTCCGAGTGATTAAAGTATCCCGTCCTGGAAGCGTTCGCTTGGCTACTGAGGATGGGACACCTCTCCCAAATCCTTGGAACATCGAGCACCTCCGTAAGTTCTACACTTAATACCACGGAGGTAAGTCTTGAGTAACTTGAGGTGTATGTTATAGAGTCATTGTACAGAGTCGGGTAGTTCCTCCGGGAGAGCAGCCGGACCTTTCCCGAAAGGTCTGCAAAGTTCATGCAACACTTGTCACAGTCTCAGGACTAAAAGTGCGGCTAACTACCCTGGGTCAAACGAGAAATGAAACAGACTTAGCCTGGTTCCGTACCCTAAGAGTGTACTTGTTTCCCCTGTACCCCGGACCTATAATGAAAGACATCTTCATGTGAAATAGACTCCACGTGCATTTATTTTGTACAGGCTCAACATTTTTATTTTTCTCTTTCTTGTCTATAACAAAGACGTGCAATTCTTAAGAAATTTTAGTTCGACCGGTTTATATACGATTCGAGTTGTATTGTCAATTCTTTTGGATTCAAATATTGTTCATGGCCAACTCGCCTGAAAGCCGCCAAGCCAATCTAGGGCTGGAGTGTGCTATCAACTTAGCCTAGTCAAGCACTCTAAGTACGCCACTCTACCTACACCCCGTCAGGCCGAAGTAAGGCGGGTCCATGGACAGTTGGATCTAGAAGAAAAGACAACGCATTCGGTTGTATTTAAAATCGCGCTTGACTTAAAGTCTTCTTGAGAATCGTAAGCCGCGACGAAATTATAGACAAGAAACGAATTTTACTATTTTTCTTGGCTTAAGTGTGCAAGAAAAATAAAATCTACATTGATGGAGAAAAGCCGGAGCTAACTAAGCTCCGACTCCCCTAGGGGGGCCAGCCGTCGACACTGAATAAAAGATGGTGAGAAGACCCCGTAAATAGAGTCTGCTGCCAACAAACTAAGTGTTGGCAAAGGTCACTGTCGGAGCTACTAAGCTCTGACACCCCGGAGGACTAACTATAGATGCTCTACGCATTGATAGAGACTATTGCCGGAGCTATCAAGCTCCAGCGATGGACAATGCCGGAGCTTCTAAGCTCCAACAACCTCAGGGGGCCTTCACTATCGAAGACTTCGGACCTAAATTCTACAAGTTCGGAGCAAGTGAGTCTTCAACAACACACAATATCCTCTTGGTACATGTTCACAATCAAATTGTGTACATCTACCAGGGGGCCAAGTGAAGATAAAAGTGTTGAAGACAAAAAGTGAAATTCACAAAAATTTGGGGATTTCATTTATCTGGAGACAAGGGATTACATCTGGAGACAAGGGATTACAAAATTGAGGAAGAAGAAGAGAAAATACAAGTGAGAACTAAGGAAATGGTCCTAGACCCTATGGAAGAATTGAGCGACTTTTTGGGCAACCTCCGACACGTTGGCTCGAGCAGCTTCCCCTTCTCCTTCGACGGGACCTTCAAGCACCGGGTCTAGAGGAAATTGGGAGTTCCGGGTGGTGTAGCACGTCAGCACATATTCTGCGACGTTCTTCGCCAGGGATTGCCCCTCAACCTCCAATTGGTCCGCGATGACATCGCCCACCTTGGAGAGTTTGCTGCCTGCCAAACTCAACGCCTGCAACGTCAGGTCCGGCTCTGGCTCCGGATCATCCGGACGCACGGGGCTGAAACCCATCGGTGTCAGCGCGTCGTTAGCCTTGCTCAAGAACTTCCAAATCTGTAGGGAGTCCTCAGTCCTCAAGCCCTTCATTTCTTCCAAGGATCTTTTGGCCGCCATCAGTTCGGAATTCTCACGGGCGAGGCGCTCAACTTCTTTGGCGTTTTGTTGAATCTTCTCAGCAACCCGCTTTTCGAGTTTCCCGAGCTCCTCCCCCCGGAGGTGGATCTTGTTCCGGCGGTCGACCAGGTCCTTCTCTCTACCCCTCACTTTCTTCTCCCTGGCAGTAAGGGCACACTCTTGTTCGTAGAGTGCCTGCCCTCTCACCCAGGCCTTCTCCTCTTCCTCATGGCAGCGCTCTTCCAATTTCTTGGCGCGCTCCTAGAGGCCCTTGTCAGCCAGAGCCACCTTCTCGGCGAGCTCCTCCTCCCTCCTCAGGACGTCATCCCGCAGCTCTAGGAGTTTCTGCTCTTAATCTTCGAGCCGTTTCTCCCTCTATTCAAGTGCCTCTCGGGCCTCAAGCTGTACGTGGCGTTCATCGGCCGCACTATTGGCTGCTTTGGCCTGATTGTAGATCTCCCGGGATTGAGCGTCGAGGGCATGATTCATACTCTCCCTGTCATCCAGTAACTTGCCCCAGTATTCCAGGCGGATCTTCTCCCGCTTGATCCACTCTTTGTCATCCACTAGCCTCGACTGTGCCAGCTTGGTCTCGAAGTAGAGCTGGTTGCGCCACCGCCTAAGGGTTTGGCGCTCCTCTTCAAGAGCCTTGCTGTCGTGGAAGAAGGCCAGTTGGACTTGACGCAGACTGGAACATGCGTTGTCAATAGACAGTGGCAACAGGATGGGTTCCGGACCTGTTGGGGTCTCCTCCGCTGGTTCTAGCGGGTCTTCAGATACAAAAATTGGGTCCCACTCCACAAGAGTGGTCCCCTGAGTCTCCATGGCACCAGGGCCGTCCTCCGGGATGGCCTCAGTCGCCATCGAGGAAGGCCTCGCCGCCAGGTCTTTGTTCACTCCCTCAGGCAGGGGGCCAGCGACTTCGCCTGGGCACTCCGGCTCGACCGCAGGTACCTCCGACGTCGTTGCTTCCGGAGCAGGAGCCGTTGTTGGCTCTGGTCTGGGCACCTCTTCTGATGGGGGCTCAAGCTTCGTCACCTCTTCAACAACTGGCTCAGGAGCCGGAAGATCTTCTACATCGACCGGCCCTGTGACCGGAGCTCTAACAATGATCGGCTCAGCAGCCGGTGCTTTGGAGGTAGCCGGCCCAACTGCCGGAACGACCTCAGTTTCCGGCTCGCACGCCGGGGCTTCAGTCACCTCCGGCTCAACCGCCGGGATTTCGACAATTTCCGGCTCAGAGGCCGGGATTACTACTTCCTCCGGCTCAACAGCCAGAGCTTCCATCATCTCAGCACCAGGACCCGGAGCTTCAACCTCCGGGACAGGTGCCGCTGGCGCATCTTCACTCCCGTGGTCCGGCGCTACCACGGGAACTTCTGGGGATGAGTCGAGGTCCACGACCACGACAGCCGGCGTCGGAGCTGTCGCGGCTTCAGCCACCACTTGGGGCGGCACCGGGACAGGAGCAGAAGCCCCCACCCTCACGGCTTCAGCCACTGTGGCTGAGGGTGGAGCCTCACTCCCCTTCTTGGGGACGCTGCAGATGATGAACGAAGAAAATTAAAAAATAGTTGCTACAATTAAAACAACTATCCAAGGTAGAGATTAAAAATTACCTTGGGAGGCTTCCACACCAGCTTGCGCGAAACCTTTTTCCCGAGCGTTCTGGGCTGGTCGTGGCCGGCGTGGAAGCTCTGGAAGGCCCCCCGGAACTAGTCGCGACCGCAGGTGTTTCCCGAGTCGAGGCCCTCCTCGATCGGGAAGAATCCCCAGACCTGGAGGCCTCCACCGGCCCAGGTGCTGGAGTCGCATGCCCGAAGCTAACACTCCGGGAGGATCCCACTGCGGGAATAGTCGCGTCCCGAGAGGACCCCACTGCGGGAACAGTCGCCGCGGTTGTAGAAGACCTTCCCCTCCGGGGAGAAGGAGCCGAGGCGGAAGTAGCGGGCCTGACGGACCTTCCGTCGACATACTGCAGCTTCCTCTTCCGACTCTCGGGTTCATTCGCTAGTTCCTTGCCCTTGCCGACGACCTCGACCCTCGGCTTTGGGGTAGGGTCAGAGCCATCTTCGGGCATTCTGGGGATCGCCACCCGGGTGGTTGGTCTTCTCTCGACGACACCAAGGTCGTCAAGCACGGGCATCTTCCGCCGGAGCTCCCTGCTAAACTCCACTTCCACGATCAGAGGGAGAAAGGCTGATGGTGGAGTCAAGTCATCACCATCGACGTCAATGCCGTGCTAGAACTTCTTGAGGTGGAACCCTAAGGTTTTCCCCACCATGTTGGACTTCAACCCGGTCTCAACCCGGTCGTCGTCCATCACGCTATTGAGGGCCCATGCGAGTTTCTCCCTCTTCTTCAGCGGCGCCCACCTGTTGACCAAGAAGTTGCAAAATACCGCCTGAGGAGTCAATCCTCCCTCCACGCATTGGCGGATCCTGGTCAAAGCAGGGTTGAAAGCTTCCGCCAGCACCGGAGCTTCACTCCAGATCGTCGTGTCGATGCTGGGAAGACCTTCGAGCAGCTCCAACCTCTCGTGCTCCTCCACCCTGACGACTATCCAGTCTTTCTTCCAGTCATCCCACTTCCCAGAGGGAAAGGACCGGAGGTACTTGAATGGGCACTTCTTGCGCTTCACGAAGTAGTAGAAGCCAAGATACTCATTGCTTCGGCCGGTGGTGTGGACGGTGAAGAAGGTCCGGAAGAGTTCAATGCAGGGGGGGATGCCCACCCACATCTCACAGAAGTGGACGAAGATAGACACGAGGAGAATGGAGTGAGGGCCAAGGTGGTATAACTGCAGACCATAGAAGTCTAACAGCATCAAGAAAAAGGAAGAAAAAGGTGGGATCAACCCCACCATGGCGTACGAGGAGAAGTACACCATTTCGTCGGCGTGCTCCTTCTCGAATGGGAGCTCTCCACCGGCACGGACCGAGCGGTTGAAGAAGTCCGAGGACCACCCCATGAGGGCCCGGACCTTCTTCAAATCGCCGTCGGTCTTCAAGCGACTCTCGCGGAGACCCAACTCCATCGCGGCACGGCTAGGCAAGAGAAGAAGAGCGAAGCACAAGTTGGGAGTTTGAGCGCAAGATCAGATGGGAGGCGTGAAGACCTCCCAGCGGTGCGCGATTTCCTTCTTAAGTAAGCCCTCGCAACGCTTGGATGGAAACCGCAAGGAAGTCGAAGATACCATTCAAGAACTCCACCCTGCCGATGACAAGGGGGCCCGGGACCACTCTGACGATCAAGTCGAGGTTCTTACCCAGGCGAACGGTTGTCATCAAGAGGCGGGAGACCCGAAGGCGGCGGCCTGACAAGGCGCGCGGAACCGATACGGTTTTCGTATCGGGAACCGGCGACCTTCAATTGCGTGAGATCCGCACGCCAAAGATCTCATCTGCCGCACGCGGGATGCGCCACTCGGTGAGGATTTCACTCCAAGTCCTCGCCAACGGCACCTTCAAAGACCTTTGAAGACTCAGTTCAAGAGTCGCGAGGATGGACCCACCTCCGGCGGAATGACTTCACCCCAGTGGTCTTCCCCGGAGGTAAGTCCAGGGGCCCACTGTCGGTACCCTAGAAACCGTACACCCCTTGAGGTTACAAAGATCTCAAAGGAAAGTCATCTAATTGGTTTGAAGACCCTCGGAGGCCCACATGTCAGACATAACCGGACCCGCTTCTCCAACATGGTTAATCCCAGGGTCGCCACGTCTACTACCAAACCGGAGCTACCGCCCACAAGGGGGAAGCTCCGGGCCATGTACCGAAATGGCACCTCTGGACTTAACCCCAGACCGAGAGAAGCTCCGGACCTGACACGTGTCAGGTCGCTCCGGAGCTTCCTGTTTCCCACAGCAAGCTCCGGAGCTGCCACGTGTCCAATCGTCGGATCTTCGGCCTCTAACCTCCGGAAGACCCCGCAACGGCTCCAGATCTTCAAAGGGGAATCAAGGACTTCAAGACCCGATTAAGTTCCATTAATACCATATTAATGACACTTAAACGGACGATCTTAACACCAGTAACGGTGCTGTCAAAGCCCGTTACAGGGTCGTTAAGAGCAATTAAACGTGTATCAATACTAGTAACCGTCGGGGCCACATGTCGGGCCAGGCTAACCTGTAACGGCCTGCCCTTGTACTATAAAACGACAGGCCGACGACACGTTCAGGGGGCTAGGAACACACACGCACCATAGACGCTCGATACAAGCTCATACAACTAATACAGAACAAACACACCCGTGGAGTAGGGTATTACGCTCAGGTGGCCCGAACCACGTAAACTCTTGTGTCTCCTGTGTCAATTCCTACTCACCTTCTTGAATCTCCGCGCACCCACACCGAACATCAAACTCCCCTATCACTTTAGTAGTGTAGGGAGATCTGCTGGTTCAAACCACCGACAGTAACAGAGAGGGTAATAGCACCGAGTGGGGTAATGGCTCCCGGACCTACTCCGAAGAAAGGTCGGGAGGGGTGAAGATCCGAAGGTCGGAGCTGAAGCTTGGTAAAAGCTTCGAAGCTTATGAGGTTTAACCCCGAACCTTCGTCTACCATAACATGGTGGAGCTGAATGTTATTGATGGTGGGAGATACCATCAAAGGTAACTGGCCTGCTCCAACCATGCTTCGAGGGCAGTCCGAAGCATCAAAAGTGATGGTCGTGTCCATCCACTTTCGATGAGGCTCCGCCCTGGCTGTAGGAGCTACAGTGGCCATGTCCTGACGCATTGTCTTGAGGATGCGGCGGGAGGTGATGTCCCATGATCCACCAAAAATGGTGTTCATGGTCTTCCGACGCTCGTTGTCAGAGACGTCAGAATCATCATCGACGGAGGTGTAGACGGCCTTCAGGACCTTTTTGGGATCCTGAAAACCTAACTCCTCTTCAGCCGAAGCTTCGTCAAATTTTCGTTTTCCTTCCCTCTTTCGGAAAGGAGCTTCTTCCCGGCGCTTGTTGTAGCGCTCGGCAAGGTTTTGGACCTCCCGGCAGTCTTCTAAACTATGGCTGTCCGTTTTGTGAATTGGACACCACACCTTGGGTTTGCCACCGTCTTCAGAAGACGGTCGAGGTCGCTTCTCGGGGCATGGCCCCCGGCCACCCGGAGCTGTAGCAGCTGCAGCATTAGATGCACCGGCCGGCGGCTTCTTCTTGCCGTTGGTCTTTTTCTTCTTCTTGCCACTCCCGGAGGTAGTGGCTTCACCTTTGGAGGATTTTTTGTGATCCTCCGGAGGTGGTTTGGAGTGCATTTCACGACCCTCCGCAGCTCTGGCACATTTGTCAGGCAAGCTGAAGAGTTCCGTGACACTGGTGATCTCCTTGATCGCCAGTTTCTCCAACATCTTCTTATCCTGTACACCCTGTCTAAATGCCACAATGACAGAAGCGCTAGAGTTAGAAGGGATAGTGTTTCGTACCTGAGAGAATCTCTGGATGAATGATCGCAGGGATTCTCCCCCTTTTTGCACGACTGCAAAAAGGTCCAGTTCAGTGCCTGGTCGGGTGTATGAACTCCCGAAGTTGGCGGTGAACTGTCGGCACAACTCCTCCCAACTGTTGATGGAGTTGGGTGGAAGGCTCATAAACCAGGACCGGGCGGTCCCAGTTAAAGCCACTGGAAAATAATTGGCCATTACGATCTCATTTCCTCCAGCTGCCAGGATAGCAGTGGAGTAAATATGAAGAAATTCAACGGGATTAACGGTTCTATCAAACTTCTCCGGCAAGTGAGGCCGGAATTTCTGTGGCCACCTGACCATACGCAGATGCATGGCCAGGGCCGAATAGCCTCCTCCTACTCCTTCAGGGGCAGGAATGTCCTGAGCTTCTCGTCTTTCACGAGCACGCTCTATATGGACTCGGCCGTCTTGTTGACAGTATCGGCGATCAAGCTCCGCCCGGAGGTCATGAGTTGAAAGCCTTGACACCGTGTGAGTGCGCCGTGCCCCGGAAGGCAACGATGTCACTTGTTGCGACGCAGCACGTCTCCTGTTGTTGGAAACGTGCAGACCAAGTCTGCCAGACAAGGTCCGTCACTGCGACGGGGCCCGTCCTGAAGGAGGAGGACCCTGGTTGCTGATGCGGTCGGCTGCTGTTGCAACCAAGTGTTCCACATCGGCCCTCCACTGCTCCATTGCATCCCGGGATGCGTCCGGAGGTGGTGGGCACTGAAGAAGAGCACGTGCTGCATGGAGCGCGTGTTCTGGGTTGTCATGATTTGCCGATGCAGTGATTGACGCCGGTGCTCCATCGCGCTGCCCAGCTTGATTTGCTGGTGGAGGCGGCGGTGGTGGTAGCGTGACTCCTGCTGGAACTGAGGCTCTTGCTGGTGGCTGCATATTGGAGGGATTGCCCCCAACAGCTTGAACAGCGGGATGACCGTTGGATGATCCAGTAGCTGAGTTCACCATTCTTGAAATCTCAAGCGCCCCTACCTGGCACGCCAACTGTCGGTGGTTTTGATCCGGCAGATCTCCCAACACTACTAAGGTGTTTGCGGAGTTTGAGGTTCGGTGTGGGCGTGCGGAGATTCAAGAAGGTGAAGTGTAAAATGACACAGGAGACACGATGATTTACGTGGTTCGGGCCGCCTGAGCGTAATACCCTACTCCACAGGGTGTGTTGATGTTGTATTGGATGTATGAGCTCAAAGTGAGTTCAGAGCGTAGAGTGAGCGCGTCTCGAGTCCTCCTCTATGTATCGTCGGCATGTCCTTTTATAATACAAGGGTAGGCCGTTACAAGTTAGCCTGGCCCGACATATGGCCCCGATGGTTACTAATATTGACACACATTTAATGCGCTTAATTACCCTTAATAACCGAGTTAGAGGCTTTGATAGCTCCGTTACTGGTAATTAAGGTCGTCCGATCGTGTGTCATTAATATAGTATTAATGACACTTAATCGGGTCTCAAAGTCCTTGATTCCCCTTTGAAGATCTTGTAGGATCGAAGAGCACGTGAAAAGCTACCAGAGGGGGGGGGTGAATGGTAGATTTTAAAAATCTTACGCAGCGGAAACAATAAAACCCCAAACCCTTTCGGCAGAAAAACGATTTGTTAAAGAAATCGTGTATGAGACTAATCTCAACGTGTTTAACCGTGACAAAAGTGATAGATATCAGAGATATTCAAGTCACAAAGACAACACAAAAAGAATTACTCAAATCCGTCGAGAAAAACTCAAGTTATGATCGAAAGATCAGACTATGGTCAATCTGACCTACCCGAGAAAAACAGTTTCTGAAATGCTGCAAAGAAACTCGTGTATCTCAGAAACCACAAATTCAATGACTGTGAAATTTTGACAGATGATAGATAATAAAGTTGTGAAGACAACCCAAAAAGAATCGCATCAATTGGATCTGTAAAACTCGAGTTATGATAAAACCACCGATGAAAGGTAGTGCTGTCCAGAAACTCGACGAGTAAAAATGTCTGGAACAAGTCGGACGAACAAGGCACAAAAGTTCCTTCAAATTACGAATTTTATTTAATAGAATACCAGAGGAACAGCCCAAAGTCGTCTCTATCAATCTTTGGCCTTCCCTCGCTTATATAACCAGCCCATAGGCCATCCCAATCTCAACTAGGACTCCAATCCTAATCCGATCACAATCGGAACTTTCCATAACTGCTCAAGATTCTTCTATACGCAGATAGACGCAATCTTAAGACTTCCAAACACCTTAGGAACGTATCCCACATTCCTAAACAACTCAAATTCGTGACACACACGAAATCCTAACATAACCAACTCGATACTTTCCATACCGAGCCATAACCGACTCAGCTAGCAGCCTAAGTCTTCAACCGATACGATCCGATCCTTCCGATCAGATCTTACTTCCATAATCCGTATCTAGAAGCATATTGCCACGTCATGCACCTCATTCATAAGTGCGAACACCTTCCTTCGACCTTCATATGCACTGTCCTTGATTCAATCATCCTGCGCGACCTCCTGACCCGCTCAACCACAGTTCCTCCTGAACTTGGTTGTTGGAACCTCATCTCCTCCTGAGACTAGTCCAATGGATCCTGTCACCAGCCATGACTTGAACTCAAGCAACACCTGCACATGAACAAACAAACAATCCATACGAGCCCAAGTCCTCGAGCTGACTCAAATTAGTTCCGAACACAACACCTTACGTGAGAACCTCACATAAGCATGTTGCAAAACCACAGTAGAAACGATATCAACCGTATTCAACCAAAACGCACCAAAAACTTAGCAAATGAATACTAAGCAATCTTTCCAATCATGTAAAGCAAGTACGAAACATTGCAAACGAAAAGCAGAAGCACTGTGATCAAGTTTCGGACCCTGCCAGAGCAACTCGGAGCTTGAGCCGGAGCTAACAAAAGCTAGTAGAACCTAGCGTCGGAGCTTTCCAAAACTAGTACAATGAAGCACCTGCCGGAGCTTACCAAAACTAGTAGATCCTAGCACCGGAGCTTACCAAAAACTAGTCAAAACTAGTCAACCCAAAAGCGGAGCTAGACAAAGTACGTCGGAGCTTAGCAAAAGCATGCCGGAGCTATCAAATATATACTGGAGCTATCAAAGACATGCCGGAGCTAAAGATAAAGCTCACCGAAGCTAACCAAAGCTAGTCGGACCTTACCAAGAAGTCGGACCTAGCATCTAACATAGTCGGAGCTACCCAAAACAAGCCGGACCTATGGTTGGACCTTGCTATAGCACGAAGCTAGAGTTGGACCTTAATAAAAAGGTGTTTTGGTGATATTAAAAACTTTTATCATCAAAGCCAAGTGTATTCACTACAAGCCAATGTATTCAGCACACATAGGTCTTACAGATCCGGAGCCGTTGTAAAGTCCGGAGGTTAGAGGCTGAAGATCCGACGGTTAGACACGTGGCAGCCCTAGAGCATACTATGGGAAACAGATAGGTCCGGTGCCACCTAACACGTGTCAGTTCTGGAGCTTCCCTTGGTCTGGGGTTAGGTCCGGGGGTGCCGCTATGGTACATAGCCTGGAGCTTCCCCCTTGTGGGCGGTAGCTCCGGTCTGATAGTACATGTGGCGACCCTGGGACTAACCATGTTGGGGAAGCGGGTCCGGTTATGTCTGACATGTGGGCCTCCAAAGGTCTTCAAATCAAGTAGATGATATTCCCTTGAGATCTTTGCAATCCCAAGGAATATATGGTACCCAGGGTACTGACAATAACTTTAACTAAGTAAATAACTAAATAAATAAAATAAAAAATAACAAATAATAGGAAAATAAAAGATAAAAAATATATAAATTAATAATATATAATAATAATAATATAAAAAATAAATAATAATATATATAATAAAAATATGTATATATGTAAAGAAAAAAAGAGAAAAAAAACAACTGCTCCGCTGGCCAAGCGGCCCAGCCGCGCGTCCCACCCCGCCCGCGCGCCACGCGCCAGCCCAGCGCGCCTGCCACGCCGCGCGACCCCACCCACCCGGGTCCCGCGCCTCGACGCCCCGCCAGTGTGCCCCGCCCGCCCGAGTTGACCCTGCACCCCGCGTCCTGGCCGAGCGGCCAAGCCGCCAGCGCCCGCCCGCGCGACCCTGTCGCGTTGACCCTGCGCCCCTGGCCGCTCGCACACCCAGCGCGCGCCAGTCCCGCGCCCCGCGCACCCCTTCCCGCGTCTCGGCCGCGTCCAGGAGCCCCACGCTAGCCCTACCTCCCGAGCGCCCGACTATATAAGGGACCGGAGGGTTCGTATTTTTCCCCGACACCAAAAGCGCAACATCACGAGAAAACCCTAACCGCCGGTAGAGAAAAATAAAGAGGAGACCAGAGGCTGCCACCGCCAGGGGAAGAGAAGGGGAGAAAAAAAAGGAAGGAAGAGGAAGAAAAAGAGGAGGGCGCCGTCGTCCGCCGGAGATCGTCGTCGTCGTGCCGCCGGGGGACCGTTGCGCCATCTACTTCGTCTATGCGTCATCTTCGCCCCCGCGATCGACGAAGCCGTTGCATCTACGGTAGGATTTGTTTTTCCGATGCGAATTTTAGCGATGTCTTAAATCTAATAGACGTAATTTAATCGTAGTTGCACCATAATTTTATTCTCAGCAGCATTAATTCTCGTTAAAACCCTCGTAAACTCATATGAACACGTATGAACTAGTTGCATCTAAGTAATAAACAACCATAGTTAATTAATTATTGAACTTTGCATGCATGCATGTCATCGCATGTTGATTAGTGTGTGTGCATCATGTTGATTTGTATGTATTTTCTTGTATGTGTGATCACGAGTAGAGGGAAGTGCTCAAGAGGTCGTGTACGAGGATTTCCACAACCAAGACTTCGAAGCGCTTGAGCAACCCTATCCGTCGGAGCAAGGCAAGTGTCCTTGACCATATTGATCCTGTTTTTAAATGTTTTGTTTGCAAAACTGCATGCTTGTGTCAAATTGATGGGAAACCCATGATAGGTGTTTACTAGACTTGTATGACCACCCTTGTCGCTTGGGGTACATTGTAGAGAGTCGAGAAGGGCTTTCTACCTTTTTGCTTTGCTCTAATTAATTGGGATTAGGAAAATAACCAAATGGCTTAATTGTGAATTAATAAAGTTATGGATGATGAGAATTGATGAACATGGTTATTTGGTAATATGGAACTTGGGTGATCTAAGCAAGCATGGTTTTGTGGATGGGTTGGATGATATGGTGGTTTGCTTGCCTTAGATCTAAAGACCGGTTCATGCGAGAATATGCCAGGACAACAGTGCCACCACAAGGCCAAGTATGGGTGCGGCGTAGCTGAATAATTAGGAGCACTGCTAGTATTGTATGGACCATTGGATGGCACGGGTAATGGGAGTCGAGGAGGGCTACCCTGGGATCCGCATGGCACACGAGGGGGCCCGTGGGTGGGAGAATGGAGATTCAAGCCTGCCGGTGAAACCTTAGTGGGCCCGTACATACTAGTAGTCCCTTTTGAAAGGCTATTTTGTAATCTCTTGGCCGCACACCTATGGAAGTGTGATAACGCATAATAGAGGTTCTTAGTCACCGAAAGGTGATGAAATCACGAATATGTGGGTAAAGTGGTACAACCTCTGTAGAGTGTTAAAAACTATCATGATAGTCGTGCTCTCGATCACGAGCACCTGGATGACCTACATGATTAGAGTGGAACTTTGGATTTGGGATGGATTGATATTGGTTGGGTTATGGTTTGGATTATAATATTATAATAAATGGATATGGTTGGTTATGAAAGTGAGGAATTGGTATATGGATGATTATTGAACTGATGGATGAGGTATGATGGTAAATGAAAATGTTGGATACAAGTTATGATAATTACTTGGGTTATGATGGGATTAAATTCACATAGACATTGTAGGATGCTTTTACATATGTTTTACAATGTACTTTTCTGCAAATAGCCACTATTTATTATCATCCTTGTTTTTAGCTATATGTCATATTTTCCCACACTTGCTGAGTACGACATGTACTTACCCTTGCAATCCCCCTATCAACAGCTTCAAGAGATGTTTGGGAGTATCCTGAGGATAATATGGAGTACTAGGCATGCGTACTACCATCGATTGCCTGTGGAGTTGGAGTCACCTACGCTAGATCATTTTCCGCTACAATAGAATAAAGGTAATTATATTATTCGGGACATGGTTAAATTCTGATTTCTATTTGTGATGCATTTGTGTATGTGTGATGAACATCTTGGGCACACATACACTACACTTGGTTCATTTTTCAGAACTGAGTGTCGCAAATGAAAGTGCATCTAGGCTAATCCCCGTGGGTTTTGATGATTAATGACAACACTTAAGGGACTAATGAGCATAATAACTGTAAATACAGGTGATTGAAAGATGGACGATGTTGGATACACTCAAAAAGGAAAAAGAGGAGAAAAAGGCAAAAAACTCGAAGAGTAGAATTTAGGTTTTCAAATTCTTTATGTCGAGTTTTGCCACATAGATTGAGTGTGTTCAATGTGTCAAAGTGTTTAAAATCTCCTAAGAGCTCATAGTCCAAGTTAGATTGTTTGAGAGATGAGTTGAGGCAGCCCTAAGGACAGGGTCAGACATGTCCGGGCTGAAAGGCCGGACTAGTCCGGCCACATCGAATTGATCCGATGTTAGGCGGACCAAGAGTTTCTATGTGAGTTCAGACTTGCCCATTTGGAGATGGACTAGTTCGTGGTGAGTGTGTCTGAGTCCTTCTGGGACTAAGACCTGAAGGACTGGACTAGTTCACTCTGTCAGACTAGTCCGTTTCTGACCGGAAAAGATGTTTCTGTGTGAGATCAGACTAGTCCATTCTGAGTCAGACTAGTTCGCTATGGACTTGGAGGTGGCTGCTAAGACTAAGTCCTGGATGGCCGGATTTGTCCGCCCATAGGGGCAGACTAGTTCGGTGGACCAGACTTGTCCGTTCTCAATTGGAACAAAAAGTTATGTGTAAGATCAGACTCGTCTGTTCTGGAACGGACTAGTCCGTGGTTTTGTGACCGTTTGAATTCAAAAGATGACGGGGGACTTTGTGGTTGGTCAAGTGCGACATCACTGGTCCCCACAGGCCGGACTAGTCCAGGGTCAAAGGTCAGACTAGTCCGCACTTTTCTGGTGACATACGCTATTTGTCGGGACCCCTATAAATAGGTGTCCCCTGGCCCTCAAAGGTCAAACTCTTGAACCCTAGCGTTGCCAAATCTTTTCTAGAGCCTTCCTAGCCCCCTCTCAATCATTCTTGGAGTCCTAAGAGTGATTCTTGAGGATTTGTGAGTCTTGGCAGAGAAGAGAGAAGGGTTTGCTTTTCTTTGAGCTCTTGATTGATTCCGTCGGTTTGATCTGTTGATTTGAATTCGTGTGGGTGTTGATCTCTAATATTTTCGGGATGTAATTTTGTGGGAGCCTCAGATTGTGAGTTGTCTCACGAATTTGGTGATTACCCCCAAGATTTAGTGGAAGAACTAGCCGACCTTTGTGGTGGCTAGGTGAGAAAGGGTTAAGTGAAACTCGGCCTTCCGTGGGCTCTTCAACGTAGATGTAGGCTTCTTTTTCTGGAGCTGATTCACGGGATAAATCATGTGCTTGTTCTTCGCTAGATCAAGTTAGGATTCCACATGTTCTTTGTCTTAATCTTGTGATTCACCTTAATCTAGTTGTTTTACCTTCGTGCATTTCCATTACTAGATATTTAGGTTCATACTCTTCACATTTCATCAAGTAGACTTCACAGAATCGCATAAAAATCTCACCTTTTGCTAAGTTTAACTTCCTGACCGGACTAGTCCGCTCCCAGGCCGGACTAGTCCGTACTATGTCTACTAATTAACTTTTATTGAGTTAAATTTCAAGTTATTCGCCTATTCACCCCCTCTAGATAACTTTCACAATATTTAACTATTACTAGACAAGCTATCTCCTTTACGATTAATAAAGTTTCTCAATTTCTTCATGCTCCTACAACCGAGCACTGGTCCGCAGCGAAAAGAATATTGCAGTTTGTTCAAAAAACTGTCAATCTTGGATTGATGTTTTAAAAATCATCTTCAACAAAGATTAGTGTCTTCTCAGACGCTGATTGGGCAGGATGTGTTGATGACCGACGCTCTACTGGTGGTTTCGCCATATTTCTTGGGCCCAACTTAATTTCATGGAGTGCTACAAAGCAACTCACAATCTTTCTTCAACAGAAGCATAATATAAATATATGGCTAACGCTACTGCTGAGGTAATGTGACTACAATATTTGCTCAAAGAATTGCGAATTAAAGGAGATGGGACACCGTGTTTGTGGTGTGATAAGACGGCAGCTAACCACTACCCTTTCTCGTTGCTGTTAGGACATCGCTATACCACCGCCTTTCAAGCTAACCGAGCTGCCAACTTTGCTTGCAGCTTTCCAAATGATTATGCATGTCCCTATTCATGCCTTTTGTATTAGTATTTCTTTATATTATTCGTTTTCATAATAGACTCCTTAATGCTCTGCTAATGGCAGATCAACACCCGCAACGGTTTCTACTGCGACCACATCACCCCGAACAGCAACAACAATCTGACCATCTGGACCGAGGCCTGGAGTGGCTGGTATAATCTCTATACGCTTTAGGGTGTGTTTGGTTCAGTTGTTGGAAATCTGATTCCAACTGTAAGCTGTGAGAAAGCTACTGTGAGCTGTCAGCTGCGAAGAAGCTGAAATCTATTTGGTTGGAAACAACTGTCAGCTGTGGATTCTGTAAGAAATGACTGCAATACCATTATCAATTCGTAATTTTGTATTTATAAATAATACAAATATAAAACTGATGTAATATGAAAAGTACTAAATCTGTATGGATCACAAAAAATTTAAATCAAAGGTTATATAGTTCAAATGATGATATGTGTCATTTACAAAAATTTTACCATTTAACGCTAACTAACCAAAGCATTAGCTATGTTGTCACGAATATTGTTCATCGTAGTGTCATTTTGCTCATCAGGAGCGTCATCATCTTGTGATTGTGTTGCTTGTTGTACCGCTTCAGGCGTATAATTCTCGTCTTCGTCACACCTCTCAAACTCCTTATCTATTAATGCACTATCACGGATAAAATTGTGCAATTACATGCAAGCAATAATCACATGTTTTTGTGTACGGAGTGGAAAACTAGGCATCACCTTCAATATACGCCACTTTTGCTTGAGGACCCCGAATGCACGTTCAATAACATTGCGAAGGGATGAATGTAAAAAATTAAAGATTTCATACTTCCCTTGAGGAGCACGCTAACTAAGAATACGAAATTCAGGTAGATGATATGTACTTCCTTTAAAAGGAGCAAGATATCCCGTTCAGTTTGGATAACCAGAATCAATAAGATAATATTTACCTGAAATTTTAAAATAAAATTAAAATCAATGTAAGTATCATAATAGATGATAAATATTATTTTTAAGAGGATTAATGTATTATGTGGAGGGGGTTCTGGGAATTGATGACCAAAATTTGTTAATGCATGATTGAGAATTCTTGTATCATGTAGAGATTCTGGCCAACCAACAACCACAAAGATGAACCTCATATCAAAGTCACATATTGCAAGCACATTTTGAGATGTGTACCCGTGTCAACACGTGTGGTTTACAACATCCTCTTTAGGCACTAAAACTGGAATATGTGATACATCTATAGCACCCTTGAAATGCGGCCAGAAACGATTTTCCTTCACTTTGTCATGCTCTATACTAAAAGTTGGGTCTCGCGGTTTGATGTTGTCTTTTGCTAATTTTCTCAAGCATCACAACACTTCCTTAAACTTCATGTGCACTATCCATAAAGACCTAACAAACCGATTCTCAGCTTGAGAAAATGATTGCCTCCAACAATCCATAAGAACATGGCTAAGAACTCCACGGATGTAACATTACTAGTTGACTTCAGATCATATTTGGAGACGAGCAAATCATGAAGCGACATAAAAGCCTCTGGAGTCATCTTAAACATCTTGTAAAAATATCTAGGCCGATCAAAGCACTTCATGACCCATTCAATCCCAGATTGTTGAGGGTCCCTGTATTTATCTTTTTTTTCAAATACCTCTCAGAATATAGGTTATCTAGGTGACCAATGGTGGCAGCTTGTTTTGATAACTCTGCAAGGAAGAGTAGACTCTTGTGCCCCTTTTTTGCAACATCATCCATGTCTGCACAATAAAGTAGAAACATAAATATAATACATGAGCAGTAGTTATGTAGATACGTATCATGATGTAAAAAAATACATTGCAATACTCAAATGAAACAAAAAGCAAGGACAAAATAATTGTTTACATATATATGAATGGTCCAAATAGAAGACCAGAACCATTCACACCAGTCAGGTCACATGTTCCAAACACAATTACAAACTGGTTCAAAACACAATAAAAAACTAATTCAAACACAAGAAAAAAATAGTTCCAAACAAGAAAAAAAAAGACACTATGATTCATTGCTTCTTCTTCATCTCATATTCCCTCTCCAACCAGTCAAGTCTGCCTTCATTTGTTTCAAACAAGCTGAGAATCTTTCTAATTTCAGGTTTCATTATTAGCAAAGTGGTTGTATGCATAAGAGCATTCTTTTCTTGCACTCCACATTCTTTCACCATCTTCATGGCCTCTGCCATGGTAGGAATGTGGCTACGCATAGGAGCTGATGAAGCTTCAACACTTGTGGTAATCTTGTCTACTCCTTCTATCTTGCTACAAGTTTGCTTGTACAATCATAGAAATGGGCTTTTCTCTTCCTTGTCTTCCGCTCCTGTAGTGGCAATAGCCTTACGCTTCCTAGTTTTTTGTTTTTGGATACTTTGCTGCTTATATTCTACTTGAATTGCCTCCACCTCATGTCGATCATCATCACTGAAATTTTTTGATAAGTCTCCAGCAATGGATGCAGTTGTCCCAGTAACATGAGCACTTCCAAACATGATGTGCATAAAATCTAGATTAGATGGTCCACATTTTCTAAACTGTGCATGCTTGCATTTTCTTCCATTAGCAGGATCATGACACCTCTGCAATGGAAAATACAACAAGTTACAAATTAACAACGAATCAATAAGATAAAGATTAAATGGTCAAATATTAAGCCACTTACAACAAGGTGTTCTGTCCACCATGATTCATCACACTCTATAGTTTGTTTTGCTTCATCCCATCCAAGGCCAGTGACAACATTTTTTAACTCCATGAAAGTTGTATAAGTTCTTTTTAAACTATCCCATTTGTTCTTCAATTGCATATGTTCCATTTTCCTCCCAGTTTTTTCAGAGAACTTAGCTTCAAGATTTTTCCATCCTATTTTATTAAGATGACCCAATGGGCTGTTTCCAGCAAGAACCTCTGCTTTGCAAATTTCACAGAAAAGTTTTGTATTTGTCTGATCCCATACCGCTTTCTCTACCATACTAATGTACATAATGTTTGGGGCAAAAAAAAACAGCAACAACAATAAGACATAACATACTATTTAAGCAAATGAACAATACATCATTCATATGTCAAATAAAATGGTTAATGTTAGTAGTATTCAACATCAACGGTGACAGTACGAATCTCACCTTCTCTAATCTCTCTGGATTTTTAACCCACGTCTCGTTTGTGTTACCTATCATTGCATCAAGAAAAAAAAATCAAAATCATTACCTCAGGTGGTGGTGCCGCACACATGTTGGACAAATCCAGAAAAAAAACAATTCAATGGAAAAAGCAATTTATGTTGGCGCACACATGTTGGACAAATCATTAGCTCAAGAAAAAAGCAATTCAATCATGGTGTGGCAAATGATCAGAATCCTGTACAGATCCCTACTGGATTTTGCCAGTTTTCATGGTTCAGCCACAAGCTCACAAGGAGCAAACAGCTCCAAAACATGGCATGGCATGCAAGTCCTGCAACAAACTTTAGATGACGTTTTACATTAACCTATTAACCTATGGAGTACAAATCAATCACAAATAATGTGCAATCTACACTGTCTACAATTTGCACTGTACACACAATGTTCAAGATTCAACAATATTCACAATTAATTTGGTGCAAACAATTAGAGCACAAGATAATATAAGAGAAAATTTAAGCACAAGGAGGGAGAAACAGAGGGAGGGCGACGGGGCAGCAGCCTCCACGCGAGACAGGCGATAGGGGCGGCAGCCTCCTGCGCCAAAGGCGACAGGGCGGCAGCCTACCACTAGCCAACAGGACAGGGGTGGCGGCCTCCCGCGTGCGAAGTCAACAGGGGCCGCAGCCTCTCGCGCGCAAAGGGAGAGGGGGCGGCGGGCTTACCGGTGGAGGAGCGCCGATGCTGGCGCCGCCGATGGAGGCACAATACCGTAGCCGCTGGCGTCTGGAGCGCCGGGTTGCGATGGGGGCGCCGAGTGGGAGGAAAAAAAGAAAAATAACGCTTCGCTGTGTAACCAGTGGCAATGGTGGGTAATTTTGTAGAAACGTTAGAATAGGAATCTGGGAAATTTGGGGTTTAGACAGATTTCTAGTTGTACTAGGAAAATATGTGGATTCTCAAGAATCAGATTTGGTAGGAAAGTCCTTTGGTTGGGATTTTAGCTTTTTGGTAGAGAATTTGCTAGGAAAAGCTGAACCAAAGGGAGTCTTAACACATCACATCACATTGACATCCCAGATGATAATAACTGTGATATTTCTTGACACAATATGTAGAAGCTTTCAACATTATATGTGCTTTTTCACCATAGTGCAATACTCTATTTTAACCATATTAACTTTAACAACATTCAGTAGGATTATCACTCTTGCTTAGAATTGAACAATCTCACATCTTATCATACCTTGTTCTGTATTATATATTGAACATTATATATGGACACAAGGTCAAAAAGTTCTACCTTGTTCTGTATTGTGCTCCAAAAAACTGTCCCAAACAAGTTCTAGTATGCATCTAAACATGGAAGAGCAATCAGGCTTGAGCTGCCACCAGTTGGAATTTACCCTGTGAAACATACCACTCCCAAGTTTTATGGAAGAGTGTTTTTGCCTTACTAATTGCTTACACTGAAATTTAATATTAGTTATCTGATTGCATATAAACATGTACAATGTGCGTAATCTGAACTATATAATGATATATTTTTAATCATGTAGTGTTCATTTTGTGCAAAGGCAGATCAACCAAAGTTACATGATGCTCAAAGATCAAAGTGTGTCGAGGCTGCTTTTTACATTATTAAATCAGAGTAAACATTTGTTTGTTGGGTAACTTTTTATTCTGTGATTGCTCTTTAAGTCTAAAAAACTGTAATTACTTCGAACTAGTGCTTCATGTTCAGTTAGTATGATCCAATGTTGAAGTGCAATGGAAACTTGGAAACCTTATTTGTAATGTACTACAAAGCTTATAGCATGATCAATAATTTTTATTTTAGTTTTTCTCATGTTTTAAATGTACACCTCGCAACCATAGTTGCTTGTAAAATATGAGTTTCATCATGTTCAAGAATCTTTTTTCAATTTTTTTTATCATTTTTAAAAATAAAGTCTACACTTTTATGGCACATATCAATAACTATTCTTTAATTTAAGAATACTCTCCGGTCCTCAAAGCAATAAAAGAATCTTATACTGAATCGGATGTCAACATAACCTCGGGTGAGATTTCTTATATGTGGGTTGTTTTCCCGCATCGCCAAACGAAGCTTAACTAGACTGAACCTACTTTACTTCTAAAACCTACTTTACTAGACCATCAGCACTATCTCTCTCTAAAACCTACTTTACTTCTAAAACCTACTTTATCCTTTAAAACCCACTCTAAAGCTTATTTTATATATTTTATATTCTTAATTTTCTCTATCTAAATTTCTATTAATCTTTCTAGAAAGGCCTCCTTTGGCACAGCTCCACAAAGCTGATTCTCTGGATTCACTTCTGATTCTCTGGTGAAGTGATTCCGTGGCTGAAAATGATTCTCTATAATTCTCTAGAATAAACTCTTAGAATCAGGATAGAATCACTTCACAGAATCAGGAGAAACTACTTTTTTCAGCTTTCAACTTCTTAGTTTATTTCAGAGAATCACTTCATAGAATCAGCCAAGAATCAATTCTTCTGGAAAACAGTGTTTGACACAACTTCTCTGATTCTGCCTGAGAATCAGCTCCGTAAATCTCTGCCAAAGGAGGTCTATCTCAGCTCCGTGAAGCTCTGCCAGAGGCTTAAATTTTAAGACGACTTTTACAGCGAGTCGGTGTCCACGGGTGTACTTGGAAGGATCGAACAGAAACCAGTACGTATTCGTCCCCTCCTCACGTGAACTAGTGATTTCGCCGTTCCCCGCTCCGGCGGCTGCTGCGTCCGTGCTCACGTCGCAGGCCCCGGTGAGCCGGCGGCCAAGGGCCGTGACTGAGGCCAGGACCGGAAAAAGATGGGAAGAAACGACGTCGAGAAGGTAACCAAGCGCCGCGGCCATCGACATGGCCGCAGCAGCAAGAGATCTCGTGACGCCTCCCCCTGCACCGCCTCCTCGGATTCCGACTCCTCTGCTTCCCCTTCTTCCGATTCCTCCCATAGCCGCAGCCCCGAGTCGCGCATCCGCAGCCGCAGCAACGGCAACAAGCGCAGAAAGTCTTCCTCGTCGTCGCACCGCCACCATCGCAGCCACAAGAGCGTCCGGTCGCGCAGCTACCGCGACGAGGACCGCCGGCAGCGGCGCCGAAGTCGGCGGAACGAGGAGCGCGGGCGGCGCGATGCTGATGGATCCTCCAGCTCGGGTTCAGAGGAGTCGGACAGGGATGATGAGGCGCGGCAGATCGTCCGTGACATCCTCAAGCAATTCCCCGCGGTCGCCGGCGAGCTCCGTCAGGTAGGGTTTCCTACCCATTTTTTTTATTTCTTGAAAGAAGTTTTCCTTAGAGGATGGATGAACAATCTTTGAAGCTAGGCCTCCTCAGTTACAGCGAAAGATAAATTTATCAAAAGTCTTGAATTCATGGCAAAAGCCATAGCTCATTCCAAACAGGATGACATATGGAGGCTATACCTGCAGAGTGTAATTTGTGATTATGTTCAGTTTATGGGGATGCTGAATGCTTGCGGTAGCTCAAACTGAGAGAGAATGGTATATTTCACTATTGGGGGATGCCAGAGATTTGAGTCTGAACGGAATCCTGCGTATTTGTACAAGGCCCCATGCCATTTATATCACACATTCATCTTAACTTTCTGATGCACTATGGTAGTAGATAAACTACTAATCGTGGTTTCTAGCTAGGTCTGCAGGACGGTCCTGCCCAAATTGCTGTGTGGTCAACCAGCAGTTTCAAGATTTATGCAGGATTTAGAGTTTTGGACTTTGTAAAATAAGATAAAAGGTTTAAACACGCAAGTCTTATACTCTCAATCTTCTATAGCTCTTTCATAGAATACCTGGACCTAGAGATGGTCAGTTCCAAGACTTGGATCTGGTGGTTCGCCAAAAATGGCCTTAGTAGCGACATGGTAGTTATCTTATGCTACCTTGTTCAGTAGTGGCTCTTCAAGAGCTAGAGAAAGTAGAATGGAATGGTGAGCCACGTAATGGAATCCCTTTGTGGATTGTATTAGCATGATAATAAGTTCCCAGTGCCGAAGGATCCCACACGTTGTGGGGTCTGGTTATTTCTAGACAACCTTACCCTGCTTTTTCAGGGAGGCTGTTTGAAATTAGCATTATAATAAGTGAGCTTTAATCTAACTTCTTTGTTGGACAGCTACTTCTTTTTGGTTTCTAAAGATGTTTATACGGAGGTGATAGGGTGTGGAAATTACAACACCATCATAGCTGAGTCTTTTACTGTAGTATAATAAAATAGCCATTGCCCATTCAATACTTTCTGAATTGAATTAGCACGGAGTGAGTGAAGAATGAAAGCAACATGTAATACGATAAAAGTTAACACGTCAGTAGCTATTTCTCCCACCTTTGTACACTGTAGATCGCGGCAGAGCATTCGGAAAGCCTGTTCCAGCGGGACGACCTGTACCGGGGGGATGGGACAGTTGATACTCCCAATCCTGAGGATGTTGGGCGGATGTTGAGGCAGGGTGGGGGTACGGTGAGGGGGGTGATGGTTCATGAACAAGGTGAGGGGAGGGTTGGCGGCACGGGTGGGCAAAGGAGACTTTCTTCCGACGACGAGGGCGCTGAGAGCGCGAAGGTGCGGCCTGTCATTCCGCTTCTTCTTCATGGCGCCAGGACCGAAGATCTTTCACCCAGTTGGGGCTCCCGTTGTGCCAAAGGAAGAAGTAGACATCGAAATGAGGCGTGGTCACCCTCCGTAGGGAGTGGACCAGCTGGCCAACATGCCGAGAAGCAACCACAAAGCGGAAGTGCTAGTCGCGAGCCATGGTGACATGAAAACCTCCCAGGGTGCCTCCCAGGGCGGCGTTGAGAGCCCAACCCACTGATTCGTCAGTACAGCTGAAAACCGCAAACATGAAGAAAGCACCCATCAGAGAAGAGGATGGATGGTGGACAAAGGATGAGAGGAGGCGCAACACCCTGGTATGGATGTTTTTCCCCGTCGAGAAGTCCAAGGCGCTGGCGTCGAGCGTCGGACGGTCGCCATCCATGGCGAAGAGGCGCAAAGACGGAGGGCCGGCGCGGGCTCAGCGTGAGCTGCATCCTGACGGCAGTGAGCGGCGGCGGGGGGGGGGGGGGGGGGGGGGCGCAGCGTGTGTGGAGGAGCGTGTCGGGAGGGAGCGCCATCTCAAAGGACCAGCCCTGATGGTTGCAATGTAGAATGTTGATCATCGGTGTTTCCTGCAGTGGTCGATGCTGTTTGTCTGATAGAATATTCAAGTTAGTTTTTTTTTCTGTGCATACTTTTCGTGTTACTGTATGTTGCATGTCCTAATTTAAGATAGCTCATGAATCATGATATTTGTTAACTGCAGCTTCTCCAAATGATAGACATTGGCGAAGGCATTGATATTTCTGGAATCTCTGACAAGCCATTGGTGAAACGCTTGAAGAAACTTTTCCGATCTCTGAGGCTGAAACAAAATGCAAGTGGGGCTTACTTGCTGCCTCAAAATAATGTACCTACACTTGATATTGTTGGGCCAGTATTAGTAGCAGGTTCTAAACCTGCAGACAACAGAAAAGCAAATTTGGTATCACCGAATAGAGAAGAGTTACCTTCATCAAATTTTGATGTGCAAAATAAAAATGATATTTCTTCAGAAGGCCCAAAAGTTGATGCGGAAGAGGAACCTCCTAAAAGAAGGTAGTAATTGGGTGCCACAATTTATTCTGCTTGGCAAACTGCAAATATAGTGGAAGTGTTTGTGACCCTAGAGTAATATATTGTGATTACATACTTAAAGTTACAGCAGCTCCATTTACTTCATGCTAAGCACACTACGTGGCTTTTCGAAGAGCAAAAACAAGCATTAATGTTGGTTGACTACAATTTCAGGCGATTGCACAACATGCATACCAACTCAATGATGGTGTTCCATGGTATTTGTAGCTTTAGAACAAACAGCTAGAACATCATTTTTCGAAACCATTCTTTTATAGTTTCCATCCTTTCTGTTTCTGATGAGTAATGCTAGATCTATATACCATTTGTTATCATTGTGCTCGAGCTGCTGAAGGTATTGGCATTTCTGAAACCTATGTAACTTAGCTTGAATTTATATACTTTATTTAGTTCTAGAGTGATGTGAATGCCCATACTATCTGGATGAGGATTATGGGTATTGTGTTGCCTTTTTTTTTTCCTGATAGATATAATATGTTGCTATATGGTGTCAATCAATTCCGTTCTATGGCGTGAGTTTAACAGGTGCAAAGCAAAGGCACACTCCCTCCCTTGGAGGCTCTGAGTATTGGCTAAATTGTCCTTTGCTTAATTCCAAATAAATAAGACGATGCTAGTTATATAGATCCAGCGACTAACAAGCTTGACTAACCAACTGTGGTAATAAACTCTTTCGGTTAAAAGCCTCGACTCTGGATAGTAAAGAAAACCAACTTAATTGCGTATTTAGTTATGGGTACCAGATCAGTCTTCTTTTGCTTCCTGTGCTGATAGGTGCCCCACAAAGGCGTCCGTAACAGTTGTTTATGCTGTTCTCATGAATTCATGATGCCTCTAGTTATGGTCTTTTTCCTCTTGATGTTGCCATCCCAAGTTCTAATGTTCTTGATTTGATAATAATTTTCGCGTAATGCTGCCTAAAATGGTGGAATATTACGAAATGCTCATTTCCTTTTCAATTTGTTACCTGATGCAATAAGATGCTTATTTCTCTAGTTACCCCCAACCTGTTGACCAATAAAATGTTTTGCCCCGTGCAGGGTTATTGGTCCTGCAATGCCATCTCGTGAACTATTAGACGCAGCAGCTGAAATGACTGAGGCACTTAGATGCCGGTATGATTTGTTCTTTTACATACTAAGATGTTTAGTGTAAAATTACTTGCCACCAAAAGACTGGCTGAGTGGATATCTCATTGAGCATGTCTTGAAAATTCCCTCTCCAGGGATGCTGAACTGGAAGCTGATGATGCTTTGCTCATAGGGCCTCCACCACCTGCTGTAGTTGCTGAAGCTGCATCTGCAAATGAAGCTGAACGATTTGAAGAGGTAAATTATCAGTTATGACATTGACATGTTTGTTTATTCGACATAATTTTAGAGAAGTTTTGTACCAAATATTTCTTATCATGTTCTTGCTGCATAGTATTGCATGTACTCTTTCTTACTTGTAAGTTTACTGCAGCCCCTCACGTCAGCAGCATACCATCTTCTGTCAGCAATATATTGTCTAGGTCACTCCTGAGTCCTGACTTATTCCTGTGTCGCACTCGCACCCCCAAAGACCTGGTGACATAGTTTTTTTTTTGGAAGGGAAACCTGGTCATATAGTTGTGTGGAGGGTGAACCCATTAATGTAAATGGTAGTGTAGCAGGGAGAAAACTGTGCTCGTATGTCTCATGGCATTGCAACGTATGTTTTGTTGAACATGATTACCACCTAAATAATTTCATTCTCTAAGGCGGTCCACGCAGAGTAGTGATTGCGGTGTTTCGTGTTTGTATTGCATTAACCAAATAACCAATACTGCTACTGCTACTTCAGGCTGCATGCCATGTCTATTGTATTTTATAAATGGTTTTTATTTAATTTGCTCAATTCAATTTGATCATCCTGTCTTCTGGTTGGCTGGTTGTAGGTTACTCGAATATTGGGGGCCGACACAAATTCGCCATATGACGTTCTGGGAGTGAATTGGAAGATGTCAACCGATAACATGAAGAAAAGGTGCTGACCTATGCTCCTTCTATAGTGGATGCTGACATATTCTGATGATAAAATAGTTTTCTCAAGTCCTATCGTAAAGATGATAAATGGCCAACTTGCCAACTTGTCTTATTTTGGAGCGCGGTGGTATTTTTGGACAATTATATTCCAATATATACTGCAGTGCAAACTAAATATTGAAAACTTCCTGCTAGATATGAGACACATTATCTCTATATGTCACCTTCATTATTTTGTAGTGAATTTTTGAAAATGGAATATCAGTTTGATCAACTAAATAATTAGGTTACCATAACCATAGTTGTTCAGGCGGTAAGGCGATCACCCCCCCCCCCCCCCCCCCCCCCCCCCCCCCGTTTTTTACCTTTTAAGTGATAAGGCTTAAGGCGAGGCGAAGGCGACACCTTTGTAATATGTAAAAAATAGGAAATTATGTGAATGTTGTCCCAAATTTCAAATAGATAAAGATGAAAGTACCAATTAGCAAATACAAGCAGTTCAACATAAACCAACATAATAAACTAAAAGTCTAACATAACTAATAGATAGTACTAGATAACCACTCTCATCTTAATATCCATCGTCGAACTCATCGGGAATTGCAGGATCACTTTCTTCTCCACCATCATCCCCATTGGAACCTTCTTCACTATCACTCAAATCCAAGTCATCACTGTCGGGTGACCCTGATCTGGGCACCCCTTGTGCTGCACCCTGACTCAAGAGTCCAGGGGCGTGTGCAGCAGGGGCTGCAGAGTCCAGTCCGGACTTTGCAGGGAGGTGCGGCTAGAAGATATGCCAGAAGATTTCCTCTAGAAGAATATATTTCCTCCAGAAGAGTTCCCGCTACTCATCAAGACTAACTACACGGGGTGGGCGGTTATGATGGAGATCAAGCTGAAGGCTCAGATGTTGTGGGAGGCGGTGAGCTGAGAAGGCATGGCGACGCAGCATGATATGATGGCGCATGACATGATGGCGCATGACATCCTCGTCAGTGCCGTCCCGCCGGAGATGATCACAACGATCGGGAAGAAGACGACGAAGGAGGCGTGGGACACGATGACCCTCATGCTGGTTGGGGCCGACTGCGTGAAGAAGACCACAACGCGTCAACTTAAGCGGGAGTTCAACAACGCTTTGTTCAAGGATGGCGAGAGTGGAAGACTTCCCCCTTCGTCTGAGTGGCATCATTCCCCGTCTCAAGGCACTAGGGGAGGAGATCGACAAGGCTGTGGCGGTGGAGAAACATCTTCGAAGCGTCATAGAACGCTTCGAGCAGATCGTGGTGGCGATCTCGACCCTACTGGACGTGTCGACCCTCGCATTGTCAGATATGACGGCACTGCCGAGGGCTGCCGAAAACGCCTTTGACACATCGCGACGCAAGGGAGGAGTGCACGACGGCAAGTTGTACTTCACTCAGGAGGAGTGGGAGGCATGACAGAAGGAGGTGCGAGGTGATGAGGGTTATTCGAAGAAGGGCTGTCGCAAGGACGCGTCCAAGAAGAAGAAGGAATTCGGGAAGGACTTCCGCGCGACCAGTGCAGGAAGTGCGGCAAGAAGTGTCATTGGGCCAAGGAGTGTCGTTCAAAGAAGCTGCAGCGGGAGGAGCCGCAGCAGCAGGCGTACGTGATGAAGGCAAAGGAGGATGGCGCCTTGTTCATGACAAGGGCGACCTCAGTACAGGAGGAACCTGTACGCGAGCGTTCCACGCGTCCACTGGAGATAGTGGAGGGACGTGTCTTCACTCATCGTGGCCACGACAACGACGATTCTGACGACGCCCTTTGGTACCTTGACACAGGCGCAACCAAACATGACTGGATCGCACACTGTCTTCTCCAAGCTCGACGAGAAAGTTGTCGGAACCATCAAGTTTGGCAACAACTCAGTTGTGCGGATCGAGGGGAAGAGCACGGTCCTGTTCGCTTGCGACTCAGGTGAGCATGGGCGGCTCACTGGCATATACCTCATCTCGCGTCTCACCAACAACCTTATCAGCCTTGGGCAGTTGGATGATGATGGCTACAACGTCACCATGCATGCAGGGGTGATGCACATTCGAGACGAGCATAACCGTCTCATCACACGGGTGCGGCGCAACGACTCCAAGCTGTACCCCGTCAGACTCAACATCACATGTCCGGTCTGCCTGACTGCACGCGCGTGGTGATGTCGTGTGGCGTTGGCACGAACGCTACGGACACGTCGACTTCTAGGCTCTTCGGAAGCGGCAAAGGAGGTGCTCGGGCTTCTGCAAATTGATCCCATTGATCAATTGTGCGAGGCTTGCTTGGCCAGGAAGCAGAGACGCTCCAGCTTCCCCATGCAAGCTCGGTGGCGCGCGGAGGGCACACTCGATCTCGTCCACGACAATGGGCCGATCATGCTGACGACTCCAGGCGGCAAGAAGATGTTCTTGTTGCTAGTGGACGACATGAGCCGCTACATGTGGCTCTGTCTCCTAGTAAGCAAGGACAAGGCACCCGATTTAATTCAGCAAGTCCAAGCGACGACTGAATTAGAGTTCGGGAGGAGGTCAAAGCTACTCCACACCGATCACGGAGGGGAGTTCACCTCACAGGAGTTCGGCGAGTACCGCGCTCAGTACAGTGTACAATGTCAACTCACAACCTCGTACACGCAGCAACAAAACGGGGTTGTGGAGCGGCGCAACCAGACGATGGTCGAATTGGCAAGAAGCACGTTGAAGGCAAAGGGTATGCCCGTGTTATTTTGGGATGAGGCGGTCATGACCGCCGTTTACATCTTGAATAGATCCCCCACCCGCGGCCTCGACGAGAAGAAGCCATATGAAGCTTGGCACGAGGAGCGACCAACCATTGACTATTTTCGAACTCTTGGGTGCGTGGGGCATGTCAAAAACATGAGCCCCCACTGAAAAAGTTGGAAGACTGGAGTACGTTGATGTTTTTTTCTTGGCTATGTTGCAGGGACGAAGGGCTACTAGATGTACAATTCGGCTGACGGGCGCACACACATATCACGCGACGTGACCCGCGCACACACATATCACGCGACGTGATATTCGATGAGGCGACCAAGTGGGACTAGGGTGAAGGAGCTGAAGAAGAGGACTACGACGTGTTCTACATCGACTTTATAGGTTTAGCACCTGTCGGACCTGCTGTTCCAGCACTCGGCGAGGTGCTGCAGGGCCTGAAGGGGCCGAACAACACCGAGCTTAGAGGATGGGAAACTCATGTTCACCATCGCAAAGGAGCCTCCACCCTTCGCCGATGCTTAGGAACACCCGTGCTGGAGACGGGCCATGCTTGAGAAGACAAAGTCCATAGAAGAGAACTAGACGTGACAACTTGTTGATCTTCCTGCAGGACACAAGCCCATTGGTCTCAAGCAGGTGTACAAGGTGAAGAGGGACGAGCATGGAGAGGTGGTGCATAAGGTTCGATTGGTGGCTAAAGGCTATGTCCAACAACAGGGAATAGACTTTGACGAGGTATTCGCTCCTGTAGCCCGTCTCGAGTCTGTTTGCTTGCTCCTTGCAGTTGTCGCGCATAAGGGATGGGAGGTACACCACATGGACGTGAAGAGCGCCTTCCTGAACGACGACTTGATGGAGGAGGTGTACGTCTCTCATCCCGCTGGCTTCATCGTCGACGGAGCCGAACACAAAGTGTACCGACTCAGAAGGTATTGTACGTACTTCGTCATGTGCCCAGAGTCTGGAATGCCAAGCTCAACGATAGCTTGATATCGCTTAGTTTCCAGAAGAGTACGAGCGAGCACATGATCTACTTCTATGGAGCTGGAGAGGAAAAGCTCATCATCGGCGTTTACGTCGATGATCTTGTTATCACAGGAGGGATCGACATCAAGATGTTCAAAGAGGAGATGATGAAGCGGTTCAACATGAGCGACTTGGGTTTCTTGTCGTATTATCTTGGCCTAGAGGTAAGGCAGTCTAGAGCAGAGATAAGCGTTGGGCAGGCAGCCTACGCTTCCAAGCTTGTCTCAAAATCTAGCTTGGAGGAGTACAACCCTTGTGCATTCTCCATGAAGCAAGGCTTGAAGCTTTGCAAGACAAGTGACAGTCCGTTGGTGCAAGCAACGTACTACAGGAGTTTGGTGGGAGTGCTGCGACATTTGGTTAACACATGCCCTGAACTCGCCTAGTCGATTGGGTACGTGAGTTGGTTCTTGGAGGAGCCAAGGGAAGAACACTACACTGCAGTCAAGCGCGTTGTACACTATATAGCGGGTACGATCCACTTTGGAGTCTTCTATGCAAAGAGAGGCAACATGAAGTTGATTGGCTACATAGATATCGACTATGCGGGAGACGGGAGGATCGCAAGAGCACAAGCGGGGTGCTGTTTTGTCTTGGAAACAACCCCGTTTCATGGCAGTACAACAAGCAGAAGGTGGTGGCCCTATTCTCGTGTGAAGCAGAATATATTGCAACAACTCAAGGGACATGTCAAGGTCTATGGATGACATGACTGATGAAGGATTTAGCTGAAAAGGTGAAAGCTCTAGTGTTGCGGATCGACAACAAGTCTGCCATAGACTTGAGCAAGAACTCGGTACACCATGACAGGAGCAAGCACATAGACACCAAATCCACTACATACGGGAGTGTGTGGACAATTGTACTATAGTGCTTGAGCAGATCTCTACGAAGGATCAGATGGCGGACATCTTGACCATGTCGCTTGGAAGACATACATTCGTTGAGATGAGGAGGACGATCGGATCCTGAATGTGCACCAGTGTCAGGGTTAGGAGGAGAATGTCGGGTGACCCTGATCTGGCACCCCTTGTGCTGCACCCTCACTCAAGAGTTTAGGGGCGTGTGCAGCAGGGGCTGCAATGTCTAGTTCGGACTCTACAGGGAGGTACGACCAGACCAGAAGATATGCCAGAAGATTTCATTCAGAAGAATATATTCTTAGAGATATAGATTAGGCATTAATTTATTACACCGGATGGGACTCTCCCAGCCGCCCCTGATAAAAGGCAGGGGTGTGCCCCCCCCCCTCTGTTGTATCCATCAATCAAACCAATAAAGTATTCCACACAAAAGTTATCCCTATGTTTTCTGCGTCCAGGAAAAGCCATCTACTACAGAACACATCTGTTCTGTACGATTCCTTTGCTGTAGTTTTGGCCCTGTTCTGTCATCTATTCCCACGTAGGTACCCAGAAGGGGTGCTGTTGAAGGCGCTGTACAACTAAAGTCAGGAGGGCTGTGGCTACATGAAGAAGGCAAATGCTACAACAAGGAAGACGTGCTGTGTTTTGGTGTCTACGACACCGGATTTCCAATAATCACGTGGATCTTCCTCCAAGTCCAAATCATTAGCATCTTCTTCATCTTTCTCAACTTCTTGTGCCCTCATTCTTGCACACCGTTGGTAGGTGTTCATCTACTAGCTTGCCTAGGAAGGTTGCGATCTCAAAGCGAGCTTGATGCTCCAACGACTTCATCAACATGATTCCATGTGAGGTCAAGAATATCATCATTCTCTCTACCAGTGTGAACAACCGATGAGTCTATCCAGTCATTATCCCAAGCAAAATCTCCAATGATTAATGGGTCATAACTTGGGCCAGCTTTCTCCTTCTTTTGAAACCTACTTTGCACCTTGCGATTGTATGAAACAAAAACCAACTCATTTAATCTCTTGTGTAGCAACCGATTCCTTTTCTTTGCGTGCATCTACAAATTCAACAATAGGAAGCTAAATGAGTATATGGATTATGGAGCTCCAATATTCAAAGTATATGGATTATGGAACTACAATACTTACCCATCCAAAGGTACTCCAATTCCGCTCACAACCGGATGAGGAAGCACAAAGACTAACTGTATGCTTTGCAAATCTTTGCAATTCAAAGGCTCAACTACCATATTAACGCCAATCAATCAACTACAATAACAAGTGCAAACACATATTCGTTAACAACTTGGAATAGATGCAAAATGGAGAAACTAGCAGACAAGCATCAATACTTACAAGGACTTTTGTTATGAATTTGTTGTAGTGCCATCATGTTCGAAAAGATTGGTTTTCGTTGATCCTCATAAAGCATTGCATATTCATCAATCTTGATTCGAACTTCTTCATCGGGTTCCATTCTTGCAAGCACATCATTGAAGCAACTCAACAACATATCTATCATTTCCCTTTTGTATTGCAAAGAATTTTCCCGTGTTCAAATAAAGTGCAGCTAGTATGGCTGCATCATGTGGTTCACTTGATGCATCAACAGACTCCAGAAAGTATGTCCCAGTTGGGCTATTGACAAGAAAATTGATCAACTGAGGCCCCCTTTTATCGGTCCATCCATACGACATAAATGTGTAACTATAAGTTTTCCATGCTAACTCATGATCAACCCGCATGTGACTTGTATCATTTACCCACTCATCAAGTGAAGACTCTCAATTCATGCTAACTAGGAGGCACATACCCTTAACAATATTGTGCAGTGGTCGCACAAGCAGTATGGAATTGTCGAGCGCTGATGGCGTTAAATGGAACACCACACTCAAAGAACCACGAAGCCCATTGCTTGCTCACATAATTCCTATCAGCCTTGGACTTTGTGCTAGCCTCAATTGTGGTTTGGAGTGATCTTGTATAGTGCCTATCATCCACAACTTGTTTAGGAGTTCTTCGAAGCATGGTTGCAACTTTTGTTGAACTTCGTGTTGTTGTTGCTTGTGTATTCTTTATGGTCTTTATTTGAATCATGGATCTCCTCCTTTCAGCAGTTGCTTCTGAACTTGGTTGCACAACAGTTTTTTGAGAGTTGTCCCCATCCCCACCTTGCCGCTGCTCCTGCTGCTGCTCAACACCATCTTCATCAAAAAAAAATTGGTCTAGTTTTTTTTTTCTCCAAGTAGGCTCTCATTTCTTTTATGATCTCAGTGATAGTCTTTGAGCACATCACCTTATCAACATATCCAATTGCAAGATGCTCTTTCAACCTTTTGATTCCCCTTGTTGTTACATTCTTGCAAAGGTTGCAAGTCACTTTGTCTCGATACCCAACTTCCATCCCATAACCATACTTCCATCCTGGATCATTGGACTTTTTTTTTTTTTTTTGCTTTGGATCAACCATGTGATCATAGCTATCAACATTCACAGGAGCATCAGCAGAACCGGCACTATTGGATTCATGTTCAATTTTCAACTCTGAAATACATGAGTAGCAAGTATTAAGTGCAGGCGCAACTATCAGCATGCAAGTGAGCAACAAGCATGAATAGCAACAAGCAAGTGAGCAACATCATGCAATGCTGCAACATAGGTTCGTCGTAGGACTTATTCCGCAACTCTAGCCGCCACTGCATGTTACGACCTCCATCTTCTTCCTCCGACGCCACTGACACCCCCCTCCCGCGGCGCTTAGCCCACATCATCCACTACCCCTAAGCCGCCACTACTTTAGTGCCCTTGCGGTCCTACCGCCTAAGCAAGCAATGGAGCCAGCCAAGCACCTGCTTACTGCAAGCATCCAAGCAAAGAGCACCTGCAAGCTCATGGGCATCCAACCAACCAAGCACATGCTTGCCGCAAGCATGCAAGGTCGAAGCAAAGAGCAGCCGAGCTTACAAGCAAAGAGAGCGAGCAGAGGACCAACCTGCTTTGTTGTCGTCGGCTGGGGGAGGCGCGCTGCATGCCCGCACCTTCCTCTGTTCCGGTCACTGCATCCGCCTTTCGCTGGCCCTGTTCTGGGCTTCTAGACACCGCCGCCCTCTGTTCTAGGAGTTAGAGAATAATGGGATTAGGGTTTCATAGATCAACTGTCAAGGGTACATATTGCGCCCCAATGGGCTAGTTACATGGGGGGATTAGGGTTTCATAGATCAACTGTCAAGGGTACATATAGAGCCCCAATGGGCTAGTTACATGGGCCTAGCCCGATACACTCACACAATATAGTTCCCCCCCCCCCGCAGTCCCAACATCTAACCACGACAGATGTTGAGACTGGACCGAAACTCGGAGAACAACGACGAAGGGAGACCCTTCGTGAAGATGTCGGCGAACTGCGATGTCATCGGGATGTGGAGGACCCGCACCTTGCCACGGGTAACCCGCTCACGAACAAAGTGAAGATCAATCTCCACATGCTTCGTGCACTGATGCTGGATGGGGTTGGTGGAGAGGTAGACAGCGCTGACGTTGTCGCAGTAGACTAATGTGCTTCGGGCGACTGGGGAGTGGAGCTCCTGAAACAGCTGCCGGAGCCAGGAGGTCTCAGCCACACCGTTGGCCACGGCGCGGTACTCCGCCTGAGCACTCGAGTGTGACACCACATGCTGCCGCTTCGAGGACCAGGAGATGAGGTTGCTGCCTAGGAAGACAGCGTTGCCAGAGGTGGACTGACGGGTGTCCGGGCAGTCTGCCCAGTCAACATCAGTGTAGATAACCAGCTCAGATGCTGAGTCACCCCGAAGGATAGGCTGTAGTCGAGGGTGCCGTGCAGTTACCGAAGTATCCGCTTCACAGCGGTGAGATGCAGCTCCCTCGGATCATGCATGTGGAGGCACACCTGCTGAACCGCGTAGGAGATATCTGGCCTAGTGAAGGTGAGATACTGGAGAGCACCTGCAAGACTCCTGTAAACAGTAGGGTCAGCAACAGGGGCACCATCAGCTGACGAAACCTTCACCTGGGTGTCCACCGGAGTGGAGCACGGCTTGCAGTCAGCCATGTCAGCTCGCTGGAGGACGTCCAAGCAGTACTGTCGCTGGTGAAGGAACAAGCTGCCAGGCCGGTGCTCAACCGTCACGCCCAGGAAGTCGTGGAGCTGACCCAGGTCCTTCATCGCGAACTCCTGCTGCAGGGCGGAGATTGTGCGCTGAAGGAGGGTCGGACTGGATGCCGTGAGGACGATGTCGTCAACGTACAGGAGGAGGTACACTGTGTCCCCCTCACGGCTATAGACGAAGAGCGACGTGTCCGACTTGGCCTCGACGAAGCCGAGCGAGGCCAGGAAGGAGGCGAACCAAGCTCGGGGTGCCTGCTTGAGACCGTATAGGGACTTGTTCAGCCGACAGACCATGTCCGGACGAGCTGAATCAATGAACCCTATCGGCTGACAACAGTACACCGTCTCTGTCAGCGTGTCGTGGAGGAAGGCGTTGTTGACGTCCAACTGGTGGACAGACCAAGAACGAGAGAGGGCCAGCGACAGAACGGTCCTAACCGTCGCCGGCTTCTCCATCGGGCTGAAGGTCTCGTCGTAGTCGACACCAGGGCGTTGAGTGAAGCCGCGAAGAACCCATCGAGCCTTGCACCTCTCCAGAGACCCATCCGCCTTCCGCTTATGCGTGAAGACCCACTTGCCCGTGACAACATTGCCACAACCAGGAAGGGGAACCAAGTCCCAGATTCGGTTGCCAAGGAGGACCGCATACTCTTCTTCCCCAGTTTGACGCCAGTGAGGATCGGCGAGGGTGCTATGAACAGAAGAGGGGATAGGCGAGACAGCTGAAGAGGTAGGCGGTGGATAGGTCGTCGAGGAGAGGACTACCCCGGAGAACTGCTCCACCGGTCTGAGGACCCCAGCTGCCCGTCGGGTCACCATCGGGTGGACGTGACGGGGGTCTCGATGGAGCAGTGGGGGGTGGTACACCTGAGGCTGCGGGCGAGAAGAAGCCGGTGCACCAACCCACACTCGTCGCTGATAGACAAATGCGGGTTCGATGTACCGCAACGTCGGGGCCACGCGTGGTGCAGCTGGCGACGTCGGGGACGCCGGGGCCGTGCGTGGCGCAGCTGGCGACGTCGGGGACGCCGAGGCCGTGCGTGGCGCAGCAGGCGACGTCGGCGATGTTGGGGCCGCGCGTGGCGCGACGTGAGACGTTGGCGATGTTGGGGCCGCGCGTGGCGCGACGTGAGACGTCGGGATGCTGGGGTACACGGGGCACAGCTGGCGACGTCAGGGATGCCTGTGCCGCGCATGGCGCGGCAGGCGACGTCGGGGACGCCTGTGTCGCGCATGGCGCGACGGGCGACGTCAGGGACGCCGAGGCCGCGCGTGGCGCGTTGTGAGACGTCGGGGACACCGGGGCCGCACGCTGCGCAACGCGTGGGTAACTTGCAAAGGGTAAAACACAAGGTCACTGTATAGGAGCAGTCTCAAGGTAAGTAGAAAAGAGGGTATCCAACTCATCAACAGAGTCAGAGGACGAAGTGGAGAAGGGAAAGGTAGACTCGTCGAAGATGACGTGACGAGAGATCAAGGCAGGACGGGTAGTAAGATCAAGGCACCGGTACCCCTTATGATCAGGGGAGTATCCAAGGAAGACACACCGAGTCGAGCAAGGCGCAAGCTTATGAGGGGTGGTGGCGGAGAGGTTAGGGTAGCAGTTACACCAGAACACTCGAAGGTGGTCTAGAGAGGAGTGGTGCCTAAAAGAGCGAAGTGAGGGGTGGGGGCACTAACTGATGGAATAAGTCTTGTAGTCCTTTGGTCTTTGGTCCCCTAGTCCCTTGTACCCTTGTCCTTAGTCTGTTGTACCTTAGTCCTTTGGTCTTTGGTCCTTGTTGTACTCATCTTAGACTAGAGGACAGCATCTTGACTGCTTTTAGGACAGCAGTTAGGACAGCAGCATCTTGACTGCTTTTAGGACGGTTGTTAGCATCTTTAGGACAGCACCTTGCATGGCATCTTGGACTAGCAAGAAGGCATATGCTTGGCTGGTTGGCTGCCCTTGGGCTGCTATAAATATGTAGCCTCAACCCCTTGGGTTGGTATGGCATTGTGTGAGGAATAGACAAGAAAATTGCCCCAACTCTCTAGTGTCATCCTCTCTTCAATGAGAGTAAAAATCCAGCTACTAACACTTGGTATCAGAGCCGTTCTGTCCTGTAGCCTAAACATCTCTTGCTCATCTCCCTCCCGCGCCTCTCCCTGTCCGCAACCGGTAGCAGGAACACCGGCTGCCCCAGCTCATCCCTCTTCCCCACACACCAGCTCCCCACTAGTGCGCGATGTCCGACGGACAGTCTCAGCGTTCGGTCGCCTCGAGCGCGCGGCAGACGGAGGTCGCCGCGGCGGAGGAGCGCGAGCGAGCGGCGGCAGAGGCTGCGGCGACGGCGGCACTAGCGGCAAAGTTGGCGGCGGCGGAACTGGCAGCAGCGAGGGCGGAAGTGGAAGCAGCGGCGGCGGCGGCTGTAGCGCGTGCAGCGGCAGCAGAGCTGGAGGCTCTGCGCGGCAGTAGCTCCAGCGGCTCTGTCGACGGCGGCGTCGACGATGAGCTCAAGTTGGCAAGGGAAGTGGCGCGAGCACAGGAGATGCATCGAGTAGCCGCGCGTCCCCATGGGCGCGATAGCCGCAGCCCAGGCCGGCGCGGACGTGCTGGTGGCGCTCCCGGCGGCGGCAGCACAGTCGACGGAGAACGCGGCCGTTACAGGCAGCGCGGTTCTCCCTCCCCAGATCGGTACCATGGACACCATGGGGTCCAGGCCATTGTCAGGGATGTCGGTCCCGGCGGTGGGTGGCCTACCCTCACCAAGACCAACTACGTGGAGTGGGCCGCGGTGATGAGGGTGCGGCTCCAGGTGCGACACATGTGGGAAGCAGTTCGGTACGGCGACGTCGACTACTACGAGGATCGACGGGCGCTGGATGCCCTCATTGCTGCAGTCCCGCCCGAGATGCAGTTCTCGCTTTCCAAGAAGCGGACTGCTAAGGAGGCTTGGGACGCCATCGCTGCGGCACGCATCGGCAGCGACCGCGCCCGCAAGACCACACTGCAGGCGCTTCGCAAGGAGTGGGAGAACCTGGCCTTTAAGCCAGGTGAGGACGTCGATGACTTTGCTCTCCGTCTCAACACTTTGTTGCAGAAGTTGGAGCAGTTCGGCGACGACACCTACGACGAGGAGAGAGCTGTCGAGAAGCTCTTCCGTTGCATCCCCGAGAAGTACAAGCAGATCGCTCGCTCGATCGAGTCTCTGCTGGACCTCTCCACGATGTCGATCGAAGAGGCGATAGGTCGCCTCAAGGTCGTCGACAGCGACGAACCACAACCTCTCTCGGGGCCTATCACCATTGGCGGGAAGCTTCATCTCACTCGCGAGCAGTGGGAGGCTAGCCAGGGTGATCGGAAGAAGGGGGAGTCCTCTTTCTCGACAGGCGGCCGCAAGCGCGGCAAGCCGCGCAAGGGGCGCGGAGGCGCCCAGGCCGGGGCGCAAGGAAGTGCCCGCGGAGGTGCCCAGGGCGGTGCCGCCGGCAACCACAAGTCGGCACGAGACGACACCTGCCACAACTGTGGCAAGCTTGGTCATTGGGCCAGGGAGTGTCGACAGCCACGACGTGGTCAGGCCCACGTCGCACAAGTGGAGGAGGAGGCCCACGTCGCCCAGGTGGAGGAGGAGCCAGCTTTGCTCATGGCACATGGAAGCATCAAGCCATCTCTAGCGGCATTGACCGCAACGGCTCTCTTTCATCTTGATGAGCCGAGAGCACACGCTCTCCTCGGCGACGGCTCCAGCAACGACAAGACTGACGGGTGGTGCCTCGACACCGGCGCCACCCATCACATGACCGGTCGACGGGAGTTCTTCGCCGAGCTTGATCCCAATGTCCGAGACTCCGTCAAGTTTGGTGACGCCTCCGGCGTGGAGATCAAGGGTGTTGGCTCCGTCCTCCTCAGCGCTAAGTCCGGTGAGCACAAGCTGCTCGTCGGAGTCTACTACATCCCCGCGTTGCGAAACTCCATCATCAGCTTGGGACAGCTGGATGAGAGTGGTTCGCGCGTGGAGATCAAGGACGGAGTCATGAGAATTTGGGATCGCCATTGTCGCCTTCTTGCCAAGGTAACTAGAGGCACCAATCGACTCTATGTCCTTCACGTGCAGGTAGCACAGCCTGTCTGTCTTGCCACTCGTCGGGAGGACGAGGCATGGCAGTGGCACGAGCGCTTTGGGCACCTTCACTTCGAGGCCCTGAAGCAGCTCAGTGCCAAGGAGATGGTGCGAGGCATGCCATGCCTTGACCACGTAGAGCAGCTCTGCGACGTCTGCGTGGTGACGAAGCAGAGGCGGCTTCCTTTTCCCCAGCAGTCGAGCTTTCGAGCCAAGGAGCGGCTCGAGCTCGTTCACGGGGACTTGTGTGGCCCGGTGACACCGGCCACACCAGGAGGACGACGCTACTTCCTGCTGCTCGTCGACGACCTCTCCCGCTACATGTGGGTGGTGGTCCTTGGCAGCAAGGGAGAGGCTGCGAACGCCATCAGGCGTGCGCAGGCCACTGCGGAGGCGGAGTGCGGCCGCAAGCTGCGCGTGCTGCGCACCGACAACGGCGGCGAATTCACGGCGGCTGAATTCGCGTCGTATTGCGCGGATGAGGGTGTTCAGCGCCACTACTCCGCGCCCTACAGCCCGCAGCAGAACGGCGTCGTCGAGCGGCGCAACCAGACGGTTGTGGGGATGACTCGGGCCCTCCTCAAGCAGAGGGGAATGCCGGCTGTCTTTTGGGGAGAGGCGGTGGTGACCGCCGTCTACATCCTCAACCGTTCGCCCACCAAGGCCCTCCACGGCAGGACGCCGTACGAGGCTTGGTATGGGCGCAAGCCGGCGGTCTCTCATCTACGGGTATTCGACTGCCTTGCGTTCGCCAAGGAGCTTGGCCAGATCGGCAAGCTTGACGACAGGAGCACCCCCGGGGTGTTCATTGGCTACGCGGAGGGCTCGAAGGCCTACCGCATTCTCGACCCAGAGACACAGCGTGTGCGCACGACGCGCGACGTTGTGTTCAACGAAGGGCGAGGATGGGCATGGGACAAGGCGGTGGACGATAGTTCGACCTCGACGAACGACGACTTCATCGTCGACTACGTCTACTCCAAGGGAGCTGGGGGAGTAGGCAGCTCTTCTCCACCGAGCGTGTCTACCCCTGCCCCAGAGCGTCCACCTCCACCTCAGCCGGCGACCCCACGCACTCCAGCACCGACGGCCACCCCTCCGGCCACGTCCACTCCGTCACCAGCTTGTGTCGAGCACGACCCAGTGGAGTTTGTCACTCCGCTCTCCCACGACGAGGAGCGCCTCGACAGGTGCTACGACGGCGAGCAGCTGTGGTATCGCAAGATGGAGAACATTCTCGGCGACCAGCCGGTGCCGGGACTGGCCCCTCACGATCTGGATGATCAAGATTCGGAGGCGCAGTTGCACCTTGCGTGCGACGACGGCGAGCCTCGGTCTTTCGCGGAGGCCGAGAAACACGCGGCATGGCGTGCCGCGATGCAGTCGGAGATGGATGCGGTTGAGACGAACCGCACTTGGGAGCTTGCTGACCTCCCTCGCGGTCATCGTGCGATCACCCTTAAGTGGGTGTTCAAGCTGAAGAGGGATGAAGCCGGCGCCATCGTCAAGCACAAGGCTCGCTTGGTGGCACGCGGCTTCGTGCAGCAGGAGGGGATCGACTTCGACGATGCCTTTGCCCCCGTGGCACGGATGGAATCCGTGCGACTCCTTCTTGCGCTGGCTGCTCAAGAAGGCTGGCGTGTCCAGCACATGGACGTCAAGTCGGCGTTCCTCAACGGCGACTTGAAGGAGGAGGTCTACGTACACCAGCCGCCAGGGTTTGCGCTCCCTGGCAAGGAGGGCAAGGTGTTGCGCTTGCGCAAGGCCCTCTATGGCTTGCGGCAGGCACCACGGGCGTGGAATGCCAAGTTGGATTCCACGCTCAAGAGGATGGGCTTCGGGCAATGCCCACACGAGGCGGCCATCTACCGGCGGGGCAATGGAGGAAACACCCTACTGGTGGGTGTCTACGTCGACGACTTGGTGATCACCGGCACCAAGGAGGCGGAGGTGGCAGCGTTCAAGGAAGAGATGAAAGCCACTTTCCAGATGAGTGACCTGGGATCCCTCTCCTTCTACCTAGGAATTGAGGTGCACCAGGCCGACTCCGGGATCACACTTCGACAGGCCGCCTACGCTAGGCGAATTGTTGAGCTAGCTGGGCTCACAAACTGCAACCCAGCCCTCACTCCGATGGAGGAGAGGCTGAAGCTGAGCCGCGACAGCACGGCGGAGGAGGTGGACGCTACACAGTACCGGCGTCTTGTGGGGAGCCTTCGCTACCTCGCCCACACACGACCGGACTTGGCATTCTCCGTCGGCTACGTTAGTCGGTTCCTGCAGCGACCGACGACGGAGCACCAGCAGGCTGTGAAGAGGATCATCCGCTACGTTGCGGGGACTCTTGATCACGGCCTTCACTACTCGAGGTGTCCTGGAGAGGCACACCTTGTCGGGTACAGCGACAGCGACCACGCCGGCGACATCGACACCAGCAAAAGCACGAGCGGGATCCTCTTCTTCTTCGGCAAGTGCCTTGTTAGCTGGCAGTCGGTCAAGCAGCAAGTGGTGGCCATGTCCAGCTGCGAGGCCGAGTACATAGCGGCCTCCACCGCTTCGACTCAGGCGCTCTGGCTTGTTCGACTGCTTGGTGATCTACTCGGCAGAGACACTGGAGCGGTGGAGCTCAGGGTGGACAACGTGTCTGCTCTGGCCCTGGCAAAGAACCCCGTTTTTCATGAACGGAGCAAGCACATTCGGGTGAGGTACCACTTCATCCGAGGCTGCTTGGAGGAAGGTAGCATCAAGGCGATCTACATCAACACCAAGGACCAGCTTGCGGATCTGCTCACCAAGCCCCTTGGGAGGCTCAAGTTCATTGAACTTTGCTCCAGGATCGGGATGGTCCAACCCTCCCAGAAGACGACGTACAAGACTTAGGGGGAGAATGATGGAATAAGTCTTGTAGTCCTTTGGTCTTTGGTCCCCTAGTCCCTTGTACCCTTGTCCTTAGTCTGTTGTACCTTAGTCCTTTGGTCTTTGGTCCTTGTTGTACTCATCTTAGACTAGAGGACAGCATCTTGACTGCTTTTAGGACAGCAGTTAGGACAGCAGCATCTTGACTGCTTTTAGGACGGTTGTTAGCATCTTTAGGACAGCACCTTGCATGGCATCTTGGACTAGCAAGAAGGCATATGCTTGGCTGGTTGGCTGCCCTTGGGCTGCTATAAATATGTAGCCTCAACCCCTTGGGTTGGTATGGCATTGTGTGAGGAATAGACAAGAAAATTGCCCCAACTCTCTAGTGTCATCCTCTCTTCAATGAGAGTAAAAATCCAGCTACTAACACTAACCGCCTTAGCAGGAAGGCGATTAATGAGAAAGGTGGCGGTGTGAAGTGCCTCTGCCCAATACCGAGCAGGAATGGAGGTCTGAAACATCAGGGAACACATAACATCATTAGTGGTACGAATCATGCGTTCGGCCTTGCCATTCTGAGGAGAAGTGTACGGGCAAGACATGCGTAACTGAACACCGCGAGAGAAAAGGAAGTCATGGAACGCAGAGTTATCAAACTCGCGTCCGTTATCGCACTGGATGGCTTGAATAGTGCACCCAAACTGGGTGGACACCCAAGCGAAGAAGTAAGAGAGAGTGACGAACATGTCAGACTTCTGTCGCAAGGGAAAAGTCCACGAATAGTGCGAAGAATCATCAAGGATAGCCAAGTAGTACTTATAACCTGAAACACTAATCATAGGAGAAGTCCAAAGATCACAACGAATCAGATCAAAAATCCGCTCAACATGAGTAATAGAGTGCGGAATAGGAAGCCGAACATGGCGACCAAGCTGACAACCATGACACACAGACTCATGAGTACTCCTAGTACACGAAATCACTGAACTAACAAACAAATTAGACATGACATCAACACCAGGGTGATCGAGCCGGCGATGCCAAGTTGTGGAAGAAGTTGTCGTAGCCAGAGCAAAAGGTGAAGTCGAAGCGTAAGCAGGAAGACGAAACGTGTACAGGGGCCCCAAACTCTCACAGTGAAGAAGAAGACGCCGGGTAGTAAGATCCTTCACAGACAAACCAAAATGATCAAACTCAATAGAAACATGATTGTCAGTGGTAAATCGACGAACAAAAAGAAGATTATGAATGATGTCAGGAGCAACAAGAACATCTCTGAGCCGGAAGGAACCCGAAGAACCCAAATCACCTACTGAGGTGACTGGAAAAACAAACCCATTCCCAACAATGATAGATGAAAGATGAAAAGGGCGGGAAGGGTGGGTAGAAGAGAGTATACTAGCATCAGGAGTGGTGTGGTACGAAGCGCCTGAATCAACAACCCAATCAGCACCGGGTGGAGTAAGAGTCATCGTGCTGAAAGAGGAGGCCAGCGACTGACGGTCCCACCCGTCCGGAGTGGAGTGCGGCGCCGAGGACTCAATGCCCGAGCCCTAGTAGCTGGAAGGTCCAACCACAGGGTAGCGCGACCCACCAGTGGTCAGAGTCTACTGTCCACCAGCCGAGTAAGCAGAACCACCGTACGTGGGAGTAGTCACGTAGGCCGCCTGAGGTCGCGCCGGGCGGGGTGGTGGGAGACCCGGAGACGGCTCAGGCCACATGGCAATATGGCCAGTCCACGGGTTGTAGGGTGTGGGCCAGGATGGCAAAGCACCTGGACCAGTGCCACCCTGAACGGGGCCACCACTCGGACTAGTGACACCTCCGCCACCGGTACCTCTGCTGGCAGCGGTACCACCTCCGCCAGTGGTGCCTCCGCCGCCACCAGTGCTGTCACGACCGCCGCACTTACGACCACCACGACGTTGATTACCACCCCCAGGGTTGGTAGGGGCCCCTGTGGTAGGTGGGCACGAGAGTGGTCCTCCAGAGGCAGGACGGGAGGGCTGCCCAGAGCCGTAGAAGGCTGTGGAAGTCGAGGAGACGATGGGGCCTGCAAAAGTAATCTCCTCGAGCTCGAGGTTAGACCAGACCTTGTCGAATGTCGGGAGCGGCTCGTCACGAAGAATCACCGTCCGAAGGTGGGAGTAGTGCTCGTTCAGGCCCTGCAGGACCTGAAGAACGAGAGAGGTCTCCGGGACAAGGTCACCAAGGTCGTGAAGAGCGTCTGCCATACCCTTCATCTGGCGACAGTAGGCAGAGACCAACAGGCCCCTCTGAACAGCAGCCGCGAACCACGCCCGGATATGTAGAGCTTGGGTCGCACGGTTCTCCTGGAAGTGTTGCTTGATGATGAGCCACGCCTGACGAGCCGTGCCACCACCACGTCGCCCCACAAGATCCTGCAGCTCATCGGAGAGAGAGCCGAGAACCCAGGCAAGAACCAAGCTGTCTATGCCAATCCAGGAGTCGTCCAGCGGAGAGTCATCACGGAGGACGTGATCGTCAAAGCGAAAACGCCTCAACGTGAGAAGTAAGTTACGCCATCGGGCTTAGGTGGTGGAGTCAGAGCTGAGGACCACAGGGACGAGCGCCCAAATGTTCTGGACACCAGCAGCCTGGGCATGGAGAACAGCAACAAGGGTCGCCGCGTAGGTACTGTAGACAGCTCCATCAGCTGGGGAGGGCTCGCGGGAGGTACTCCATTGTGGGTGTGTGTGGCATCCTCGAGCTGGTGAGTGAGAGCTGCCATGGACGCTCGCTCCTGCTCCAAGGCAAGAGCAAGAGTCCGCTCACGCTCACGCGAGGCCGCTAGAGCAGCAGCGACACCAGACGCAGTCGTAGAAGGCTGTCCTGACGCACTCCGATGATCTGCCAAAGTGGCGAGATCAGTGAAGAGGACGGCTGACGACGTGGAACAGCCGCGCGGGACAGTCCCAGGTGGTGGTGCTAGTGCGCCAGATCCAGTAGCACCTACGGCAGGTGGGGATCACCACGGTGGATGTGATGGCAAGGCGCCTCCGGTCGCCGGGAGTGGGGCCCGTGGGTGAGGAAGAGTACCGACAGCGGTGGCCCAAGCCGGCGGCGGAACGGTCTAGGACGAAGGCGCGACGATCCAGGTCGCCGAAGCAGACCAAGCCGCGACGGCGGTGGCCGGCGGCAGGGCAGAAGCGGTGGTTGACACCAGGCCGGCGGGGGGCGGCGCCAGACCGGCGGGGAGCGGCGCCAGGCCGGCTGGGGGCGGCGCTGGGCCCGTGGGGCCGATAGGGGGCGACGCTGAGCCGGTGGCAGGCAGCTCCAGGCTGGGACCGGCGGTGATGGCGGCTGGGGAGGCCCTAGAGCCGTAGGTAGGGGCGGATCCGGGCCCGGAGCGCTGGATTTGGGTCCGCTGGCGGTGGTGGCGGCGGATCCGCAACCGAGATATGCGCCAGAGGCGGCGGCGGCGGGGGGAGAAGGATCGAGGTCCAGAATAGAGGAGGAAAGGGGGTGGAGGCCAGCCGGCGGCTGCAGCGCACCAGCGGCTGCCGGCGGCGGCGCACCAGCAGCCAGGGGCGGTGGCGGCGCGCCAGCAGCCAGGGGCGGCGGCTGCCGATCCATCGGTGGGAGAGAGAGGTAGCCTGATACCAAGTTAGAGAATAATGGGATTAGGGTTTCATAGATTAACTGTCAAGGGTACATATAGAGCCCCAATGGGCTAGTTGCATGGGCCTAACCCAATACACTCACACAATACAGTCCAACACCAGGAACCGCATCCGCTGCCCTAAACCTAACCCGTCGAACAGATAGCAGAGGAAGTCGAGCTGGGCGACTGGATCGGGACTTAAAACCCGATCTGTTGAACTGGTATTGCGTCCTGCCTTGGCCACCTCACCGATGCCTTAGAGCGCCCTAAGACGCCTTAGTCCTAATCCTAAGGCGAGCAGGATGCCCCATTAGCTAAACACGCCTTACCGCTTAAGCATCGCTTAAGCAACACTTTAATAACAATAACCATAAGAGGAAAGAGCATTCTAGCTTGTTTCACTTCAATGAGTTTGACCCCTGATATTTTGCATTTTTTGTTTCTGATTTGTTTGGAATGCTCCAGAGTTACCCATAATCCAATTACTTAGAAGGAAAATGCAACTGAGCTTTCACATGGGTGATTTAAGGGTTCTAGACCTGTTGATATATTTCAGTTCTTTTCTTCAAAAAAAAAAAAATACTTGATTCACATGGATCTGATATTATTTTGTATCCTCATATTATGTCAACTGTTTAGTGGGTTGACGTTGTTTCTCGCTTAGTATAGCTTGTAGTGTTCAACTACTAGTTTTTTTCTCTAGGTTGTATGGACTGCTGTTTACACGCAGTGAAAATCTGTAGAAGTAGACCTTTACATGCCTTACAACTCACAAGTTCCTGTGGAAAATATGACTGCATCTTATCACTGATGTTATAATACTTCTCATCATGCAACGTTAAATACATTTCCCCCTCTTTTCTAATGAAGTGATTAATCCTCTTATCCTACATTGTAGGTATTGGAAATTGTCTCTTTTAGTACACCCTGATAAATGCCCTCACCCTTCAGCACAAGAGGCCTTTGTGAAATTGAATAATGCCTTCAAGGACTTGCAAGATTCTGATAAGGTACATGAATTGAAGTTTCATTCATTCCCAATTGGAAATAGGTTCATTTGAAAAAGTATCGAAATAACCATCCTTTTGGCATGTAATTAAACAACCATCCTTTTGATTTCGTATGGAGAACATAATACAATTGTATCATGATCACCAAAGCAAACAACGTTTTAAGTGGAGATAAAATGCTTTTGCACATATAATGTAAAAGTTTCTCCCTCCTCTCAATGCAGAAATTGACGTGTTTGCACATTTATTTGGTGATGTAAATTATTAGCATGATGTCAATATACGAAATTTTGATGTTGGACTTCGTCTATAGTTAGTTTTGATGAACTTTACTCAAATCGTCACGAGTAAAAAATGTTAGGTGACCTCCGAGCCTCGCCTGGACCATGCAAGGCGCCCTCCTGGACCGACCAGACGTCACCTTGAGCCAGGAGGGTAGGTACATGGTATGCCTGGTGGGCTTCGACATAGCCTGAGCCAGAGGCCAGTCACTATTAAAGCACACAAGCCACTGATATCATTTAAGTAAATGGATCGGTGGACGATTTTTTCTTGCAATGATGGATTCCATCTTATACAACTTTGGCATAATTCCATTCTAGTTGATTGAGTGTGCCTTAGTGTCTTTCTCATGCGGCTAAGAAAGACAATTAGTATCATAATTCTATGTCATCCATATATTTTTTAACTATCAATGTTACATTCAAACTGTTTTTATATTATAATTTATTAAATTTAAGATTTATCATATCATTTAATTTCTTGATAAAGAAATTATGTTACAAATTTTATAATTTTTAATAAACTGATAAATATTTTTATCAATTACCATGTAAAAAAATTTAGCGGCATACCTGTAATAAAATCCTAGATACGCCACTGCCATGAGCCTTAGGCGTCCAACCAGTGGATGCCATGCACCTGTCAGGCCTAAAATCCGGTTGCTACGAACGTCCTAGATTCGGCGAGGAGAATCCGGACGCCATTGTTAGTCTATTTACAGGGGAGTTCGCTATGAAGGACTTGGGCCAGCTTCACCACTTCCTGGGTATTGCGGTCGAGGATCGACCAGGTGGCCTGTTCCTCACCAGCGACAGTACTGCCTGGACGTCCTCCAGCAAGCGCGCAATGCTGAGTGCAAGCTGCGCTCCACTCCGGTGGATACGCAGGCGAAGGTTTCCTCTGCTGACGGGAGACCTGTCAGTGATCCTACTACCTGCAGGAGGCTTGCAAGTGCTCTTCAGTAACTCACCTTCACCAGGCCTGATATCTTCTACGCAGTTCAGCAGGTGTGCCTTCACATGTATGACCCGTGGGTGCTGCACCTCACCGCTGTGAAGCGTATCCTTCGGTACCTGCGCGGCACCCTCTACTACGACCTCTTTCTTTGGCGTGACTCGACTTTCGAGCTGGTTGTCTACACCGACGCTGACTCGGTAGTGCTTGGACACTCGTCGGTCCACCTTTGACTATGCCGTCTTCTTGGATGGCAACCTCGGCTCCTGGTCCTCGAAGCGGCAGCCCATGGTGTTGAGCTCGAGTGCTGAGGCGGAGTACCGCGTCGTGGCTTGAGGCTTCCTGGCTCCAGTAGCTGCTTCAGGAGCTCCACTCTCCTGTCGTCCGGAGCACGTTGGTCTACTGCGACAACGTCAGTGCCGTCTACCTCTCCACCAACCCTATCCAACATCAGCACACGAAGCATGTGGAGATCGACCTCCATTTTGTTCATGAGCGGGTTGCACGTGGCGAGGTTCGGGTACTCCATGTCCCGACGACGTCGTAGATCGCCGACATCTTCATGTAGAGGCTCCCGTCGTCCCTGTTCTCCGAGTTTCAGTCCAGTCTCAACATTTGCCGTGGCTAGATGTTGAGACTGCGGGGGGGTGTTAGCCTATGTATTAGAGTTCACGGGTAATTTAGTCTTTAGCCTAATAGGCTTCTTGGGGGACAAGCCTTGTACCCCTATATAATTGTACCCTTGACAACCTTTGTTAATCAATCTAGTGATTACCCTCTAATAGCCACAAACGGGTACGAGGAGGTTGAGGAGGAGCCACACGAGGTGGAGGAGGGTGTGAGAGGTGGAAGCGAAGCTAAGTGGCGGCGACGCAAGGGCAGAATGCAAGACGGGGTCAGGTTTCTGAACTCAAGAGAGATGAAACTAGTGTTCCTTTAGATGTTGGCTTGCTTTCTTAGCCCAACCCAATATGACTCATTTCCTTCACTTGACTCTACCCGTCTCTTTCAATTGGAAGGGAAAGGTTACTTCCATTAGCTTGACAAGGGGTTACAATACTTGGGGGCAAGAAGCCTCTCCCGAAATGACTAAAATACCCCTACCCCTAATACAAACACCGATATTGTCTAACACCCCTCGCAGTCCCAACATCTTGATGGAATAAGTCTTGTAGTCCTTTGGTCTTTGGTCCCCAACTCCCTTGTACCCTTGTCCTTAGTTTGTTGTACTTTAGTCCTTGGTAGAGGACAACATATTAGACTAGAGGACAACATCTAGGACAGCTATTAGCATCTTTAGGACATCAACATCTTGACTGCTTTTAGGACAACTGTTAGCATCTCTAGGACAACAATTTGCATGACATCTTGGACTGCTTTTAGAGCAGCTAGGACAGCAACACCTTGGCTGGATAGCAACCTATAATTAATGTATCCCCAACCCCTTGGAGGGTATGGCTTTGTGTGAGGAATAGACAAGAAAATTGCCCCAACTCTCTAGTGTCATCCTCTCTTCAACGAGAGTAAAAATTCAGCTACTAACACAGGTCCCATGTTCTATCCTGTAGCCTAAACATCTCTTGCTCATCTCCTTCCTGCGCCTCTCCCTGTTCGCAACCGGTAGCAGGAACACCGGCTGCCCCAGCTCATCCCTTTTCCCCACACACCAACTCAACACCGGTGGCGCTCCCAGCAGTGGCGACGGAGTCGACGGAGAACGCGACCGTTACAGGCAGCCCGGTTCTCCCTCCCCGGATAGGTATCATAGACACCACGGGGTCCAGGCCATTGTGAGGGACGTCGGTCCTGGCGGTGGGTGACCTACCCTCACCAAGACCAACTACGTCGAGTGGGCCGCGGTGATGAGGGTGCAGCTCCAGGTGCGACACATGTGGGAAGCAGTTCGGTACGACGACATCGACTACTACGAGGATCGATGGGCGCTGGATACCCTCATTGCTGCAGTCCCGACCGAGATGCAGTTCTCGCTTTCCAAGAAGCGGACTGCTAAGGAGGCTTGGGACGCCATCGCTGCGGCACGCATTGGCAGTGACCGCGCCTGCAAGACCACACTGCAGGCGCTTCGCAAGGAGTGGGAGAACCTAACCTTTAAGCCAGGTGAGGACGTTGATGACTTTGTTCTCCGTCTCAAAACTTTATTGCAGAAGTTGGAGCAGTTCGACGACGACACCTACGATGAGGAGAGAGCTGTCGAGAAGCTCTTTCGTTGCATCCCCGAGAAGTACAAGCAGATCGCTCGATCGATCGAGTCTCTGCTGGACCTCTCCACGATGTCGATCGAAGAGGTGATAGGTCGCCTCGAGGTCGTCGACAGCGACGAACCACATCCTTTCTCGGGGCCTATCACCATTGGCGGGAAGCTTCATCTCACTCGCGAGCAGTGGGAGGCTGGCCAACATGATTGGAAGAAGGGGGAGTCCTCTTCCTCGACAGGCGGCCGCCAGCGCGGCAAGCCGCGTAAGGGGCGCGGAGGTGCCCAGGCCAGGGCGCAAGGACGTGCCCGTGGAGGCGCCCAGGGCGGCGCCGCCGACAACCACAAGCCGGACGAGACGACACTTGCCACAACTGTGGCAAGCTTGGTCATTGGGCCAGTGAGTGTCGACAGCCACGACGTGGCCAGGCCCACGTCGCACAAGTGGAGGAGGAGGAGGCCCACATCGCACAGGTGGAGGAGGAGCCAACTTTGCTCATGGCACGCGGAACTTTGCTCCAGGATCGGGATGGTTCCAACCCTCCCTGAAGATGACGTACAAGACTTAGGGGGAGAATGATGGAATAAGTCTTGTAGTCCTTTGGTCTTTGGTCCCCAACTCCCTTGTACCCTTGTCCTTAGTTTGTTGTACTTTAGTCCTTGGTAGAGGATAACATATTAGATTAGAGGACAACATCTAGGACAATTGTTAGCATCTTTAGGACAGCAACATCTTGACTGCTTTTAGGACAGCTGTTAGCATCTCTAGGACAACAGTTTGCATGACATCTTGGACTGCTTTTAGAGCAGCTAGGACAGCAACACCTTGGCTAGATAGCAGCCTATAAATAATGTATCCCGAACCCCTTGGAGGGTATGGCATTGTGTGAGGAATAGACAAGAAAATTGCCCGAACTCTCTAGTGTCATCCTCTCTTCAACGAGAGTAAAAATTCAGCTACTAACACAGGTCCTAGGTTCTATCCTGTAGCCTAAACATCTCTTGCTCATCTCCTTCCCGCGCCTCTCCCTGTCCGCAGCTGGTAGCAGGAACACCGGCTGCCCCAGCTCATCCCTCTTCCCCACACACCAGCTCAACACCGGTGGCGCTCCCAGCAGCAATGGCAGAGTCGACGGAGAACGCGACCGTTACAGACAGCCCGGTTCTCCCTCCCCGGATAGGTATCATAGACACCACGGGGTCCAGGCCATTGTGAGGGACGTCGGTCCTGGCGGTGGGTGACCTACCCTCACCAAGACCTACGTCGAGTGGGCCGCGGTGATGAGGGTGCAGCTCCAGGTGCGACACATGTGGGAAGCAGTTTGGTACGACGACATCGACTACTAAGAGGATCGATGGGCGCTGGATGCCCTCATTGCTGCAGTCCCGACCGAGATGCAGTTCTCGCTTTCCAAGAAGCGGACTGCTAAGGAGGCTTGGGACGCCATCGCTGCGGCACGCATCGGCAGCGAACGCGCCCGCAAGACCACACTGCAGGCGCTTCGCAAGGAGTGGGAGAACCTGACCTTTAAGCCAGGTGAGGATGTTGATGACTTTGTTCTCCGTCTCAAAACTTGGTTGCAGAAGTTGGAGCAGTTCGACGACGACACCTACGACGAGGAGAGAGCTGTCGAGAAGCTCTTTCGTTGCATCCCCGAGAAGTACAAGCAGATCGCTCGATCGATCGAGTCTCTGCTGGACCTCTCCATGATGTCGATCGAAGAGGTGATAGGTCCCCTCGAGGTCATCGACAGCGACGAACCACATCCTTTCTCGGGGCCTATCACCATTGGCGGGAAGCTTCATCTCACTCGCGAGCAGTGGGAGGCTGGCCAACGTGATTGGAAGAAGGGGGAGTCCTCCTCCTCGACAGGCGGCCGCCAGCGCGGCAAGCCGCGCAAGGGGTGCGGAGGTGCCCAGGCCGGGGTGCAAGGACGTGCCCGCAGAGGCGCCCAGGGCGGCGCCGCCGACAACCACAAGCCGGCCGAGACGACACCTGCCACAACTATGGCAAGCTTGGTCATTGGGCCAGGGAGTGTCGACAGCCACGATGTGGCCAGGCCCATGTCGCACAAGTGGAGGAGGAGGAGGAGGCCCACGTCGCACAGGTGGAGGAGGAGCCAGCTTTGCTCATGGCCCGCGGAACTTTGCTCCAGGATCGGGATGGTTCCAACCCTCCCTGAAGGCGACGTACAAGACTTAGGGGGAGAATGTTGGAATAAGTCTTGTAGTCCTTTGGTCTTTGGTCCCCAACTCCCTTGTACCCTTGTCCTTAGTTTGTTGTACTTTAGTCCTTGATAGAGGATAACATATTAGATTAGAGGACACCATCTAAAACAGTTGTTGGCATCTTTAGGACAGCATCATCTTAACTGCTTTTAGGACAACTGTTAGCATCTATAGGACAACAGTTTGCATGACATCTTGGACTGCTTTTAGGGCAGCTAGGACAACAACACCTTGGCTGGATAGCAGCCTATAAATAATGTATCCCCAACCCCTTGGAGGGTATGGCATTGTGTGAGGAATAGATAAGAAAATTGCCCCAACTCTCTAGTGTGATCCTCTCTTCAATGAGAGTAAAAATTCAGCTACTAACACATCTTGCCGCAACAGATGTTGAGACTGGACTGAAACTTGGTGAACAACGACGAAGGGAGGTCCTTTGTGAAAATGTCGGCGAACTGCGACGTCGTGGAGGATCCGGACCTCGCCACGGGCAACCCGCTCACGAACAAAGTGAAGATCAATCTCCACATGCTTCGTGCGCTGATGCTGGATGGGGTTGGTGGAGAGGTAGACGGCGCTGACGTTGTCGCAGTAGACCAACGTGCTTCAAGTGACGGGGGAGTGGAGCTCCTGCAGTAGCTGGTGGAGCCAGGCGGCCTCAGCCACGCCATTGGCCATGTCGTAGTACTCCGCCTTAGCACTCCGCGACACCACAGGCTGTCGCTTCGTGGACCAGAAGACGAGATTGCCGCCCAGGAAGACGGCGTAGCCAGAGGTGGATCGACGGGTGTCCGGGCAACCTGCCCAGTCAGCGTCGGTGTAGACGACCAGCTCAGAAGTCGAGTCACCCCGGAGGAGGAGGCCGTGGTCGAAGGTGCCGTGCAGGTACCGAAGTATTTGATTCACTACTGTGAGATGCGGCTCCCGCAGATCATGCATGTGAAGGCACACCTGCTGAACCGCGTAGGAGAAGTTAGGCCTGGTGAAAGTGAGGTACTGAAGGGCACCTGCAAGACTCCTGTAAGTGGTGGGGTCAGCAATAGGGGCGTCGTCGGTGGAGGATACCTTCGCCTGGGTCTCCACCAGAGTGGAGCACAACTTGCAATCAGTCATGCCCGCTTGAGGATATCCAGGCAGTATTGTTGCTGGTGGAGGAACAGGCGCCCTGGGCGATGCTCAACCGTAACACCCAAGAAGTGGTGAAGGTGGCCCAGATCCTTCATCGCGAACTTTTGCTGCAGGGTAGAGATCATGCGCTGAAGGAGAATCGGACTCGACGCCGTGAGGACAATGTCGTCGACGTACAGGAGGAGGTACACAGTGTCAACTTCACGCCTGTAGATGAAGAGCGAGGTGTCCGATTTGGCCTCGATTAAGCCGAGCGAGACCGAGAAGAAGGCGAACCGGCTGTACCAAGCCCGTGGTGCCTGCTTCAGGCTGTACAGGGACTTGTTCAGCCGGCAGACCATGTCTGGGCGAGCTAAATCAATGAACCCTGTTGGCTGACTGCAGTACACCGTCTCTATCAGCGTGCTGTGGAGGAAGACGTTCTTGATGTCAAACTGATGGACAAGCCAAAAATGCCAGAGATCCAGTGACAGAACGGTATGAACCGTCGCCGGCTTCACCACCGGGTTGAAGGTCTTGTCACAGTCGACACCGGGGCGCTGAGTGAAGCCCCGAAGAACCCACCGAGCCTTGTACCTCTCCAGAGAACCATCCACCCTCTTATGCGTGAACACCCACTTGCCCGTGACAACATTGCCACGATCGGGACGGGGAACCATGTCCCAGGTCAGGTTGGCAAGCAAGGCCGCATACTCCTCCTCCATAGCCCGACGTCAGTGGGGATCGGCGAGGGCGATATGTCTAGAGGAGGGGATAGGCGAGATCGGTGAGGAGTCATGCGGTGGAGAGGTCGTCGAGGAGAGGACGACCCCAGAGAACCGCTCCACTGGTCGGAGGGCCCAGTGGCACGCCTGGTCACCATCGGGTGAACGTGGCTAGTGGTGCGGTGGAGCAGTGGGGGGTGATACACCGGGTGCTCGGTGTGGGAGAAGGGCGGAACACCAACCTGCGCTTGTCATTGATAGACGAGCGGGGTCAGCATACCGCAGCACCGATGCCGCGCTAGGCCCAACGGTTGACGTCGTGGATGCCGGAGCCGCAACAGGTGACGTCAGGGACGCGCGGGGCGCAGCGGGCGACATCGGGGACGCAGAGGCTGTGCGTGGCAGCGGGCGACGACGGGGACGCCGGGGCCCTGTAAGGCGTGACGGGCAATGTCGGGGACGTCGGGGCCGTGCGTGGCGCAGTGGACGACGTCGAGGAGGCTGGGGCCGCGCGTGGCGCAGTGGGCGACGTCGAGGACGCCGAGGCCGTGTGTGGCGCAGAGGAGGACGTCGTGGACGCCGGTGCCGCGCGGGGCGCAGCGGGCGACGTCTGGGGCGCTGGTGCCGCACAGGGTGCAACGGGCAACGTCGAGGACGCCGGTGCCGCGCATGGTGCAACAAGTAGCGTTTGGGAGCCCGAAGCACCAACCAACGCTCGTTGCTGATAGATGAGAGCAGGGTTGGCGAAATGGGACGCCGAGGCCGCGTGTGGCGCAGCAAGCAGCGCCAGGGACGCCTAGGCCGCTCGTGGCCCGGTAGGAGTCGTACTTGCAAGCGGAAAAGGCCAAGGTAGCTGCATAGGAGCAACCTCGGGGTTAGTTGAAAAAAAGGGAATCCTGCTCAGGTGAGCCAGAGGAGGAAGAAAAGGGAAAGGAGGACTCGTCGAAGACGACGTGTCGGGAGATCAAGACACGGTGGGTAGTAAGGTCAAGGCACCGGTATCCCTTATGATCAGAGGAGTACCCAAGAAAGACACACCGAGTCGAGCGGGGCGCAAGCTTATGTGGGACCGTAGCAGAGAGGTTAGGTAGCATGTGCACCCGAAGACACGAAGGTGGTCGTAAAGAGGAGTGGTGCCAAACAAGGCAAAGTGGAGAGTGGGGAAATTAATCGCCTTTGTGGGAAGACTATTAATAAGATAAGTGGCGGCGTGAAGAGCGTCTGCCAAGTAACGAGAAGAGGTGGAGAACTGAAACATCATAGAGCGCATGACATCATTGGTGGTGCGAATCATACGCTCGGCCTTGCCGTTTTGAGGGGAGGTGTACGGGCAAGAGATTCGCAACTGGACGTCGTGAGAGAGAAGGAAGTCACGAAACGCAAAGTTATCAAACTCGCGCCCGTTATCGCACTGGACGGCCCTGATAGTGCGCCCGAACTGATTAGACACCCAAGCGAAGATGTGAGATAGAGTGACGAATGTATCAGACTTCTTACGCAAGGGAAAAGTCCAATAATAGCGTGAAAAATCATCAAGCACCGCTAAATAATATTTATATCTCGAAACACTGAGAATAGGAGAAGTCCACAGGTCATAGTGAATGAGATAAAAAAATGCGCTCAACATGAGTAACAGAGCTCGAGAATGGAAGTCGAACATGGCGGTCGAGCTGACAGGCATGACACACAGACTCACGAGTGCCCCTAGTACAAGAAATCACTGAACTACTAGACAACCTGGACATGACATCTACACCAGGGTGGCCAAGCTGGCGATGACAAGTAGTGGAAGAAGCTGTCGTAGTCAGAGCAAAAGGCGTAAACGAAGCGGAAGCAGGAAGACGAAGAGTGTACAGGGGCCCTGAGCTCTCACACCGAAGAAGAAGACGCCGGGTAGTAAGATCCTTCACATATAAACTAAAAGGATCAAACTCAATAGAAACATGGTTATCAGTGGTGAAACGACGAACAGAAAGGAAGTTCTGAATAATGTCAGGAGCAACGAGAACATCCTTAAGTTAGAAAGAACCTGGAGACCCCGAGTCACCCACAGATGTGACAGAGAGAACAAACCCATTCCTGACAACGATAGATGAAGGACAAGAAGGGTGGGGAGGGTGGGTGGAAGAAAGTATACCAACATCAGGAGTGGTGTGGTAGGAGGCGCTGGAGTCCACAACCCAGTCAGGACCGGCTGAAGTGACGGTCATCGTGCTGAAAGACGCAACAAGCGACTCCCGGTCCCACCCCGGTCACTCGTGGTACTGCACTGGAGAGCCAAAGGGTCCTGCTGGGTCGGTGGCCTGCTAGTAAGATAGCCAGGCTCGCCGTAGGCCGGACTGGCTACGTAAGCTGGCTTAAGGCGCGGTGAGCGGAGTGGCGTCAGACTCGGAGACGGCCTAGGCCATGGGTTGTAGGGTGTGGGCCAGGGAGCGCCGCCTCGACCGGTGCCACCACCTCCACCATTGGCACCCCCTCCACCACTGGAACTACCTCCACCACGACCACCACAGCCGCTGCGCTTCGGGCGACGACGGTTAGCACCATAAGGACCGGCAGGGGCCCCTGGGGTGGCAGAAGGAGCTGGTAGTCGTGGTGGTGGTCCTCCTGAAGACGCAGCGAGCGGAGGGTGCGGGGACTGTCCAGAGCTGTATAAGGCCGTGGCAGTCGAGAAACCAGAGGTGCCTCCAGTAGTGAGCTCCTCAAGCTCGAGGTCGGACCAGACCCCGTCGAAGGTTGGCAACGGCTCTGTACGAAGAAGCAACGACCAGAGGTGAGAGTAGCGCTCGTTCAAGCCCTAGAGGACCTGAAGAATGAGGGAACAATTCGGGACAGGATCACCAAGGTCGTGCAGGGCATCCGTCATACCCTTCAACTGGAGACAATAGTCGGAGATAGAAAGATCGCCTTGCACGGTGGTCCCAAAGCGCGCCCTGATGTGTAGAGCTCGAGTCGCTCGGTTCCCTTGGAATTGCTGCTCGAGGATCAGCCACACCTGATGAGCAGTGTCACCGCCGCGCTGCTCGACGATGTCCTAGAGCTCATCAAAAAGGGACCCAAAGATCCATGCAAGAACCAAGCTGTCCATGCCGAGCTAGGAATCGTCCAGCGGTGAGTCATTCCGGAGGACGTGGTCATCAAGACGGAAACGGCTGAGGGCGCGGATGACCTGTTTACACCACTTGGGGTAAAAGGTAGAGTCACTTCTGAGTACAACTGGGACAAGTGCCTGGATGTTCTGAACACCAGCAGCCTGAGCGTGAAGTGCAACAACAAGGTAAGCCGTGTAGGTGGTTTGAGCTGCTCCATCACCTGGGGAGGGCTCGTAGGTGGAAGTCCACAGCCGGTGCCCGGTCTCCTCGAACTAGTGAGTAAGAGCAGCCACCGAGGCACACTCCTACTCCAAGGCGAGAGCGAGGGTCCGCTCACGCTCGCGAGCAGCAGCAAGAGCGGCGGCGACGGCGGAGGACAGCCCTATGGTGGCGTCGACATCTACCGCGCCGGTAGTTGTAGCGTCCTGTCTAGCGCCGCGAGCAGTGTCCCCAACTGTTGGATCATCGAGGACGGCGAAGGTGGCTGCCGACGAAGAGAAGCCGGGTGGCTACCACATCTCGGGCGTTAGAGGCAGTCCGTGCGGATCAGTGCCCGGCGGCGGCGACAGGGCGCGCATCAGTCCACCAGTGGAGTAGCCCGGTGGTGGCGCTCGAGATCCGACGACCGGTGGTGCCACGCCGACGGGAAGCAGCGACCCAAGGCTCGAGATGTAGGGAGTGGCGGCGGGACGGACAGATTCTGCCGCGGCTGTGGTGGCAGCGGCGTCCAGGGGCTGTGCAGCGCCAGTGGCGGCGGGAGGCACTAGACCAACACTGGTGGTGGCCATGCTGGGCCAGCCAAGGGCGACGATGGTGGTGAGGGAGCCAGATCTGGCCGCCCGCGGCCATCCCAAGGCGGCGGCGGGAAGGAGGGGCGCGCTGGGCGGTAGGATCGCGCCAGGGAGGGCGGCAGCTGGCGGGGCGCCAGGGAGGGCGGCAGGGAGGGCGCCAGGGAGTACGGCGGCGGGCGGTGTGATAGGGAGGGCGGCAGGGAGGGCGGTGGCCGGTGGGGCGGCAGCCGGCGGGGCGCTAGGGAGGGCAGCAGGGAGGGTGCTGGTCGGGGCTGTGGATCTGGCGGCGGATCCACAACGGCCACTGGGAGGAGGCGCTGACGGCTGGCGGCTCTGCATGGCGGCGGCGGCGGGCTGGAGGAGGCGCCGACTGGAGTCGTGGCGGCGGTGATGGCGCCGCCACTGGAGAGGCCGACGGCTGAGAGAGGAGAGGGAAACCCTAGTGTGATACCAAATTGGAAGGGAAAGATTACTTCCATTAGCTTGACAAGGGGTTAGATATAGGGTTACAACAACTTGATTGGTGCTTCACGTCGGCCCAATGGGCGCTCACATTCCCCAACACAGTTCTATTACCACCAATGTTTTCAAGTCGCCTAGTCGACCCTAGTTGCCTACGGGGCGATAAGGACGACTAGGTCGATTAGTCATCAACTAGGGCGACTAATCGCCCTCTAGTCGACCCTAGTCGTCCTCTAGTCGTCCACTATTTTTTTTATGTAAAAAAACTAGTCGACAATTTATATGTACTATGTACATATATAGCTAGTATATAACTATATATTGTTATATGCTCCTAGATTGAATTAAACAGGTGAAAAACAGTACTACATGCTTCATATTGGTAAAAACCAGAACAATAACAGAGCAATGAGAGAGCATCATTGGAGGAACAGAGACTTATCATCAGAGCTGGAGGAGGAACTCATCACTGGCCGGTGCTGATTGCTCAGGAAAAGAGGAAGGTAGACAGGGCAGTGCGGGCTGTTGGCGCTGTGCAAGGGGAAGGAGGGTGACGAGCGTGGCCGTCGTCCTGGAGAGAGCGAAAGGGGTGGCTGGCGGCCTGGCACACAAGCCCGGCGGATCGACGGACAGGCGGCAGTCGGGCGGATGGAGTGTCGGGCGGTGGCTCGATGTCGAGTACAGAAGTGTCCAACGACGGATCAAGTATCGTGTGCACGGGAGAAGAGAAAGAGATGGAAGGGGAGTTGACCTAATGGGCCTGCCCGCTGCCAAGGCCCGTATTTTCTCCCTCCCAACTGAACTGATCGAGCTGATCGTTTTTGCGCCTAATCGGACGAATAATCGTCCCAATCGCGCGATTAGTCAGACAATCAGAATACTGATCGCACTAGTCGCGTCGTGCACCCTTATCGAGTGCGCAGGACCGATAAGGACGACTAATCGCGACTAATCACGATTAGTCGTCCGATTTGAAAACATAGATTACCACTGGCCAGAGATACATCTGACCATATTCCGTGTATGGTGCAAATAGGGACCACAATTCCAAAGGCACAATATTTCAGGTTTGAGAACTATTGGATTCAACATCCACAGTTTCTGACTATTGTACAAGACTCATGGGATCAACTGTTACTGGAAACAAATTGTGCAAAAAGATTATCAGCTAAATTTAAAAGGCTGAGATACAGGCTCAAAACTTGGAGCAAGACTATAGGGAGCATATCTATGTTGATAAGCAGATGTAACGAGGTATTGCTCGTCATGGACAAGCTTGAGGAGCAGAGACTACTGTTCGCACAAGAACTCAGTTTCAAAGATTTGATCAAAAGCCAAATTTCTAAACTAGTGCAACAAAAAAACGAGTATTGGAGGCAGAGATACACAGTGCGATGGACTAAACTAGGGGATGAACCCACAAAATTCTTCCTGGCCGCAGCAACAGAGAGGTACAGACGTAACACGATCACAATAATTCATGACAACGAAGGCAATGAACTATTAGATCACAATGAGAAATCCACATTACCCTGGGAGGAATTCAACGAAAGATTGGGCCAGACAGAAGAAACCTTACCGTGGCCAAATTTACATGAGATTGTGCAAAACCATCAAAATCTGGGATCTCTCTGTGACCCTATTTCGACAAATGAAGTAGATATGGCGCTCAAGGAAATGCCGTGTGACAAATCGCCAGGCCCAGATGGGTTCAATGCAAAATTTTACAAAACCTGCTGGCATATCATCAAAGCGGATATTTTTGATTTCTTCAATGACAATGTAAGTTTGCGGCCTTTAAACACCTCCTACATTGTCCTCATCCCTAAGGTGGGGAATCCAAGTTCAATCAAAGACTACAGGCCCATTTCACTACTAAATTCTGTGGTAAAGCTCGCCTCAAAGCTTATGTCCATAAGATTACAGACAGTCATCACGAGCCTCATCCACAAAAATCAATATGGATTTATCAGAAAAAGGACAATTCAAGACTGCATGGCATGGGTTTATGAATATTTGTATCAGTGTAAGAAATCGAAGATGGGCATTGTGGTCCTAAAACTGGACTTCGAAAAAGCCTTCGACACGGTAGAACATAATTTCATACTGCTAATGCTACGAACCATGGGCTTTCCGGATCAGTGGATAAAGAACATTGAGAACCTACTATCCTCTGCAAGTTCGGCTGTACTACTGAATGGGGTGCCAGGAAAAATGTTCCAATGCAAAAGGGGGGTGAGACAGGGTGACCCGTTATCCCCCCTTTTATTTGTCCTCGCGGCAGAACTTCTTCAGATAACAATAAACAAAGCGGCCGAAATGGGACTCCTATCCATCCCTATCCAACAACCACCTCAAACGAAGTTCCCGGTGGTACAATATGCAGATGACACAATAATGATCTTGAAGGCGTCTCAAAGAGAATTATTCTTCCTGAAGAACTTGCTACAAGCCTTTTCACGCACGACAGGACTCAAAGTCAATTGGGGCAAATCATGCATAATGCCGGTCAACCTTGACGAGGATCAATCAAACACTATGGCTGCCACCATTGGATGTCAACTTGGAGTGTTCCCCTTCACATACCTTGGGCTACCAATGGTCTATCCAGGCCTAAGGCAGAAGATTTCGCGCAAATTATCACCAAGACAGAGAGGAAAATTTCTGCTTCCGCAATATGGCTTTCAATGGCAGGACGACGTACATTGGTGAACAACATCATCTCCTCCATCCCCATCTACGCAATGTGCACGATCAAATTAAAAGGTACGGTATTGAAAGCACTGGATAAAAGCAGAAAATTGTGTCTATGTAGAGACTCGGATGTGGCAGGTAGGGGCAGACCGATGGTAGCATGGGACAAAGTAACGACACCAACGGATAGAGGGGGGGGGGTTGGCCTTAAATGCCTAAAACATATGAACAGGGCATTGCTTGCCAAATTCTTATTCAAAATATACAACAAAGAGGATGTGCCTTGGGTACAACTGGTGCTTCACTTGCATTGCCACATGGCAAGCCACCTCACTGTACTGTAGGAAGAGGTTCATTCTGGTGGAGAGATGTGCTAAGTGTATGGGGGGAATTCAGGAAACAGGTTAAGGTCACAGTGGGACCAGGAGACACAGTATTGCTATGGCAAGATGAGTGGTAGGGCCACCTGCTAAAAAGGGACTATGCAAGGCTATTCATGTTTGTCAAAAACCAAAACATCTCAATAGCACAGTACAATGCGCAGGAAGATATACACCGAAATTATTTTGTTCCGCTCTCAGAGGAAGCACAGGTCGAATTACAACAGGTTCAACGACTAATAGCGGGTGTCCTGGACAGGGGACATCAAAATGACACTTGGAGGGGGGTTGGTTCACCGTTATACTCCACCCGACAAGGATACCTCTCATTCTACTCACACATCGATCCTCCCACGCCGTTCCGCTGAATCTGGAAATCAAGAACTCTTATGAGAATCAAAATTTTTGTCTGGCTACTGTTCCGTGACAGACTGAATTCAAGGAATATCTTAAAACGGAAGAAATTTGCTATCGAAGGCAGCGACTACTCTTGTGTCCTCTGTGATAGGGGTACGGAAGAACTGACTTATCATCTGTTCTTTCAATGTCCTTTCAGTGTGCAATGCTGGACGGTCATAGGGCTTCAATGGGATCATGACTTATACTTCTTCGATACTATAACACGGGCGAAGTAGAACTGGAACAGATCATGCTTCATGGACATATTTGCTATCGCTACATGGGAAATCTGGAAACAAAGAAACGCAAAGATTTTCAGGGATGAACAACCAATGGTGTCGGAGTGGAAAAACTGCTTCACAACATCACTGAGGTTGCAACTATGCCGATTTAAAGAGGTGGACCGCAGCAGAGTACAAGAAATCATTGAAATCATCTAGGAAGTTCACAATTTCAGCAATCATCATTAGTCGAGTTGTGTAAACGCAAAATTGTCTACCCACTTGTAATTACTTGTTACTAATCATTATCAATATACTTACTGCGGGGGATTCCCCTGCAGTCTTTACGCTAAAAAAAAAAGAAGCCTCTGCCGAAACGACTAAAATACCCCTACCCTTAATACAAACACTGAAACTGTAACACTTTCAACCCAACCGTCTCGAGTTCTACCTCCTGAGTCCCGGCTGGCCTCCATCAGTCCGCCATTCGCTCCTTCGCTGCTCCTGGCCACCTCGCAGGCTGTCGGCAGTCCCATCCCGCTCTCTCCAGTCTCCCCCATCTCCCCCTTCCCTCTGCTGCTGGAACTCGTACTCCCCCCTTCCATCCACTGCTGGAACTTGCTGGATCTGCCTGGTCGCCTGGGTGCGTCCAGTAGGTCGTCCTGTACCTAGGCGTCCAAGCGTGTTTTTCAAACACTGGTTTGAGTTCAGTTCAGTTCAGAACAGAATCGGGTATTCTATGTAGAGTTTGATCTGTTTTAGTTCAGATCAGTTAGAAGTTGAAATTTGTTTCTATCTCTACGGGGTTTCAGTTAGGAAACTCTATCTGTAAAAAGGCTATAAATAGCGGGCTTCTTTTGAGGAATATATAGCACCTCCCATATTAATCAAGTTTTCCTCATCTGTGCATCCAGATTCCAAAAAGGAATTAAAGAACAATTGAATTTGGAACTTCAAAATCTTATTCTCTTGTTCAGAGGACATTAGTGCTTTAATTTATGTCACTGCATAGTCACATGAGTAGATAAGCTAATCTGAAAGGACATTTCTCTTCCAAGATGAAAGCAAGCCTAATAAAATTAAGTACAGCACCATTGTATATATGACTGACACCTATTTGCCTTCAATTGAATCTCATTGGAAGCTTTTGAACTATGAACTAGTTACCGTTTTTTCTTGAATGAGAAGTTTGATCAAACTTCAAAGGAAAAAAACTACTGTTTTTTTGTGAAATGTTTTCCAATGTTACCTGCATTGATATAACATGTCAATCTCAGATTATGTAGTGTGCTATCAGGATCAAGGAAAACAAACTAAAGAAACTGCTTTGTGGCTACAAGCAACTGAAAGTCAAGCTTAGATGTTAACTAGTTTATTCGGTGCATTGCTAGTGATATTTCAACAAACTGCAATCTGTAAGAAACTTTGTGTTTTGTTCTCTGGAGCAATGGTATCAGTTCGACCCACCAGTATCCCTAGTTAGTTATTGATCATTCTAGAAACATCTGGTGCCAAACCTGTGACACTGTAACCATTGTTAAATGTATCAAGGTTTGTTCGGGAGTGTTCTTACTCCTCAGCCCTTGCAGAAACTGGAGTTTGTAGGCTAAAATACAGTAGTGATTTATCTCAAATTGGAATCTACAATTGACACTGAGCTTCTGTTATTTTACTTTCAAAATGATCTTAATGTGATGTACCTTGCTTCTGCTTGCATTTAGTGAAAAATTTAGATGTTATTTTATGAACTCTATAAGTATTCCCCTGGTCTAGCTTACAAATTTCTGCTCCGCTATTTCCTTCATTGCAGAGAGGGGCAATAGATGAAAAGATAAAAAAGAAAGAGGAGATGGAACAATTTGAGGTAATCGTCTCTATGCTGCATGCATATTGATTTGTCACTTTGCTACTGTTGAGCTAAATTACTAGCACTACTCAAGTCACGTTACTAACATGAAAACCAATAAATATTTTATGTTCATATTTCTTTTCTTTCCAGGTTGAGCTCAAATCATTGCGTGAAGCTGCTGAATGGAGACGATTGCAGGGTAAGTTATTGTAATGCCAAGAATAATATTCTGATAGTGATAGCTAAACTTGGACAAAAATTGATCCTATGTATTTTAGTGTAGCTAACAAAAGTAAGTACCTTGGTTCCAAATTTATTGATAATCTTATGTGAGGGCAACTATCCTAATGCTTGCTCCAAATATGGAATCCTTTTCTGAGTGTCACTTAGGTAGCAGTACCCATATTATCAAAGTATTTATCATATCAAACTTCCACCCATCTCTGAATATGTACTAAGGTTGAAACCAAACGTTGTCCTGTTGCATTCGTGAGCTGAGTATGATTAAGTTTCTGTAATAAAATAGTGCTGCCCATCTGACAAATTATCCGACTAATAAATAAATAAAGGGTGGGCCTGACGTGATGGTAGAATCTCTCAACTGGTCCACTTGTGTACTGGAGGTCCCAGGTTTTAATCATCTTCCATGTAAATTAAGCAACGGAAAACTGCCTTGAAATTCCCTTCCCAGGATCCCGCATTGTGTGAGAGCTTTTAGCACGGGGTACACCATTTCAATAAATAGATGGGGTGCCATGGATATTAAGAAAAAAGAGGCAAAATTCTGTATATCCCAACGGCCAACGCACAGGAATGCATGGGCTCAACTGTTCCTCTGGCCGCTTTGCAAACTTGTATCGAGAGTTGAGACCAGGGTCTCAATGGCATTTTGCCATCACTATCTTCTGCCTCTGCACGAACTCAAAATTTGGGCAGTTTTACTTTGTCGCTGTGATACTGATCGTCAAAGCATATTAAACTCCCAAGCAGTTCTGTTATCTATGATGCCTTCAACTGATTTAAAGATGTCTGAAATGCATTAAATCTATATTGTCTTTGACTGACATATCACTAGGCACAAATACTTTTAATGTACTTTTCACCTTTCTGTGTGGATATCCTCACAACAGAAACACTCTACTGCAGTCTCAACTATTCCAAACTCAAGCACCTATGCCCATGTGTCAGGCATATCTAACAGTAGTTACCCCCTAGTGTAATCTTGGATGTTAGACTATGTATTATGTTGAGTGTGTGTGTTGGTTGGGCCCGGGCCATGTATCCAGCCCACTAGGACAATATGTGCCCCTGTTTTACCCATCAATGAATCAATCACATTTTGAGTTCCAATATGGTTACAATTAGCCAAGCCTAACCCTAACCCCCCCTCTCAGCCACCTATGGCGGCACGGTTGTCGTCGCTGGCCAGTGCGACGGTGCCATCGGTCCTCCGCTACCCCTCGCTCCCCCCTTCTCCCCCCTTCCTACTGGCGATGCTGCCATATCTGGGCCCGTTGTGGCCCAAATTGGTGTGCTCGTAGGGCCCACCTCCACAATCGGCGCCACTGCCCGCCTACCACGGTCGTCGCGTCCGATTGCACTTCCCCGGAGGCCGCCATCACTGGATCTCGGCTTGCTGTGGCCTAGATCGGTGCCGCCACCAGGCTCGGCTCCGCCGCTGTAAGCCTATGTTTCGTCGAGCCACCATTGCATATCAGCACACCGTCATCTACTGTGCTCAGCTCTGCCCTCGCCGCCGTATGTCGTCGGCCCCGCCCATGCGCTCATGGTTGGACTGGCCACATCGCCAGCTGCCTCCCTAGTCGTCCCTTGGCCATCGTGCCCCTGTTGCCTCCCTGACCGGGCTCGCCTTGGCCTGCTCCTGCCTGTTGCAGCTACACATGACTCGACCTGATATGACCCGTCTTACAAGTCCCACAGTGTTCGAGTGTCGCCTTGCTTCCGTGGTTCCCAGTTACACCCTTTGGATTGTGACGCTCCTCGCCTCCTTGCGGCTCTCTCCGACCGCTGCTAGCTTCGCGACATCGGTCACCCTTGTCATGGTTGGATCGGGGCGCACCGCTGTCATGGTCGCACTCCGTGCGAAGCTTGTGCGCACGCAGGAGGAGAGCCATAGGTTGGAGTACTTTTCGCCGCCAACTCCCTAACTACTTCCTGCCTCCTCCGGCAGCCCTCAGCGCCGTCCCTTCGGCCGCTGGTGACTTGCACTTCGTCGGACTGTTAGCCGTTGCTGGACACGATGGGCCCCTCCTCTCTGTGCTCGTGGCTGCCTTAGCCATAACTGTCACACCATGTGCGCCACCTGCCGCCCTGCGGCCACGCGTGCTCGCCAATATCCTCACTACGGGCAACGTCGCCCACGGACGCCGCCGTAACTGATTTGGATGCTGTCGTGGAACTAGTCACCGCCTTGGTTAGCTCTTCAACCACCACAACTCTCTATGGCTCTTAGTAGCTGCCGCGTACTCCTTCGTCCGCGACTTCCTTCGAGGGTCCGCCCTCACGTCCATCTGCAGCACCCCCTGTCCACCATCCTGTAACCCGTAGACTGACCAGATCTCCATGGGTCTTGGCCTGTCCTCGGGTACTTGTACATCGCGTCTGCCACTTCCTCGACCTACACTTCTAGCCACTCCGGCGGACTCAACTGTCCTCTTGCACCCTCCTTTTCGGTGCTATACCCCCAGCCACCTCAGATGCTGTACTGGGGTGTTGACTCGAGTGCTTCATACCACACCACTTTCGGCGCCGACCTACTCTCCTCTTCCAACCATCCTCACCCTTCCCATCCTTTCTCTGTCATTGTTGAAAATGGATCTGTTCTTCTGGTCGCCTCAATAGGTGATTCAATTCTGTTCGCACCTTTTCGTTTCCAGAGCATTTTAGTTGCCCCTAACATCATCCAGAACCTTCTATCTTCTTTCAGTTTGTCAGTTCGCCACCAACAACAGGTGCTCTATGGAGTTTGACTCCTTTGCTTTCTTCGTGAGGGATCTTCTTCCTTTCCCTAACTTCGACTCTCACACTTCGCATGCCTTTGATCTCATCCACTGTGTTCTGTGGGCTTCTCCTTTCCTTAGCGTGTCAAGCTACAAGTACTATGTGGTGGTACCTGATGATTTCTCTTACTAATCCTTGACCTTTCACTTGCGTTTGAAGATTGGTTTCTTCGTGAGGGATCTTCTTCCTTTCCCTAACTCCGACTCTTACACTTTGCATGCCTTTGATCTCATCCACTGTGATCTGTGGGCTTCTCCTTTCCTTAGCGTGTGGAGCTACAAGTAATATCTGGTGGTACATGATGATTTCTCTTACTAATCCTGGACCTTTCACTTGCGTTTGAAGTCAGATATGTTCGCCACAGTTTCTCACTTCTTTGCTTGGTCGACTTAGTTCGATCGCACTATCAGGGCCGTCCATTGCGACAAAGGGTGCGAGCTTGATAATTCCGCGCTCTGTGACTTCCTCCTCTCTCATGGTGTCCAGTTGCGCATGTCTTGCTTGTATACCTCTTCTCATAATGGCAAGGTCGAGTGCATGATTCACACCACTAACAACATCATGTGCTCCATGATGTTCCAGGCTTCCGTCTCCACTCAGTATTGAGCAGAGGCTCTTCACACCTCCACCTTCCTCTTAAAGATTTAATCACTTTCCTACTAAGGCGATTAGTGCTCCCACTCCTCACTTTGCCTTGTTTGGCAACACTTCTCTCTACGAGCACCTTCGGGTCTTTGGCGCGAATGCTAGCATAATCTCTCCGCTGCAAGCCCACATTAAGTTGCGCCCCGCTCGACTTGTTGTGTCTTCCTTGGGTACTATTCTGATCACAAGGGGTGGCAGTGTCTTGATTTTACCACTTACCTTGTGTTGATCTCTCGGCACGTCGTCTTCAACAAGTCTTCCACCCCCTTCACCTCCTCCGACCCTGCCATCGAGTTCGATTCTTTTTTGCTACCGACTTTGAGGATGCTCTTATACACCGACCTTTGTTTTTTCCTCCAGCAGGTTTGTCTGCTGCAGCGATGCGCGTGGCACCTACCATCTCAGTCATGCCACTTGTGGCCCCGACGGTCCTGGGGCCTCCTGCTGTGCCACACGTGGTCCCAACATCCCCAACGCCACCTGTCGCGCCATGCGCGCCCCCAACGTTACCTGCCGCTGCGCCACGCTTGGTCCTTGCGTCCCACTTCCGGCTTGCGCTCATACCAAGCCTCGTACGACGTCCTGCCGTGGAGAGCCTTAGTGGGCGAGCGGTTGAGGAGGTAGACAATCGTCGCCATGGACTCTCCTCGGAAGACGGCCGACATTCCCCTTTGCTTGAGGAGGGCCGGAGTCATTCCCACAACCGTCTTGTTGCGCCGCTCGACGATGCCGTTCTGCTACGGGCTATAGGGCGCGCAGTAGTTGCGCTGAACACCCTCATCCGCGCAGGACGATGCAAATTCAGCCGCCGTTGTCGGTGCGCATCACGCGCGTAGCACTCTTCCTCCGCTGTGGCCTGCGCGCACTTGATGGCGTTCGCAACCTCTCTCTTGCCGCCAAGGACCATAACCCATATGTAGCGGGAAAGGTCGTCGACAAGCAGCAAGAAGTAGTGTCGTCCTCCTAGTGTAGCTGGTGTCAACGGGTTACACAAGTCTTCGTGTACGAGCTCAAGCTGCTTCTTGGCTCGGAAGCTCGACTACTAGGGAAAGGGAAGCCGCCTCTACTTCGTCAACACGCATACATCGCAGAACTGCTCCACATGGTCAAAGCACGGCAGGCCTCGTACCATCTCCTTAGCATTGAGCTGCTTCAGAGCTTCGAAGTGAAGGTGCCCGAAGCGCTTGTGCCACTGCCATGCCTCATCATTCCAACGAGTAGCAAAGCAGACATGTTGTGCTACCTGCACATTAAGGACGTAGAGTCGATTGGTGCCTCTGGTGACCTTAGCAAGAAGGCGACAATGGTGATCCCAAATCCTCATGACTCCGTCCTTAATCTCCACGCGCTAACCATTCTCATCCAGCTGTCCCAGGCTGATGATAGAGTTTCTCAATGCGAGAATGTAGTAGACTCTGACGAGCAGCCTATGCTCACCAGACTCGTTGGTGAGGATGACAGAGCCGACGCCCTTTATCTCCACGCCGGAGGCGTCACCAAACTTGATGGAGCCTCGGACATTGGAGTCAAGCTTAGCGAAGAGCTCCTGTTGACCGATCACGTGATGGGTGGCGCCGATGTCGAAACACCAACCGTCAGTCTAGTCGTTGCTGTAGCCGTCGCCGAGGAAAGCGTGCGCTCTTGGCTCATCAAGATGGAGGAGAGCCGCTGCGGTCGATGCCACTAGAGGTGGCTTGGTGCTTCCGTGTGCCAGGAGCACAGCTGGCACTTCCTCCACCTGTGCGACATGGGCCTCATCCTCCACTTGTGCGATGTGGGCCTGGTCACGTCATGGCTGTCGACACTACCTGGTCCAATGGTCAAGCTTGCACAGTTGCGGCAAGTATCTTCTCGTGCCGGCTTCTGGTTGCCAGTGGTGTCGCCCTGGGCACCTCCACGGGCGCCACCCTCGACACGTCCTTGCGTACCGGCCTTGGCACCTCCGCGCCCCTTCCGCGACTTGCCATGCTTGCGGCCGCCTGTCGAGGAAGAGGACTCCCCCTTTTTCCAGTCACCCTGGCCAGTCTTCCACTGCTCACGAGTGAGATGAAGCTTTCCGACAATGGTGATAGGCCCCGAGAGAGGCCATTATTTGTCGCCGTCGACAACCATTAGGCGACCTATCGCCTCTTCGATCGATATCGTGGAGAGGTCCAGCGGAGACTCGATCGAGCGAGCGATCTGCTTGTACTTCTCAGGGATGCCACGGAAGAGCTTCTCGGTGGCTCTCTCCTCGTCGTAGGTGTCGTCGCCGAACTGCAGCAACTTCCGCAACAGAGTGTTGAGACGGAGAGCAAACTCAGCAAACTCATCAACGTCCTCACCTGGCTTGAAGGTCAGGTTTTCCCACTCCTTACGAAAGACCTGCAGTGTGGTCTTGCGAGCGTGGTCGCTGACGATGCGTGCCGCAGTGATGGCGTCCCAGGCCTCTTGGTAGTCCGCTTCTTGAAAGCGAGAACTGCATCTCAGGCAGGACCGCAACAGTGAGGGCATCCAACGGCCGTCGATCCTCGTAGTTGTCAACATCGCCGTACCAAACTGCTTCCCACATTTGCCGCACCTGGAGCCGTACCCTCATCACCGCGGCCCACTCGACGTAGTTGATCTTGGTGAGGGTAAGCCACCCACCGCCGGGACCGATGTCCCTGACAATGGCTTGGACCTTGTGGTGTCCATGGTACTTGTCCTGGGAGGGAGAACCGCACCGTTGTAATGGTCACGTTCTTCGTCGACCCAGCCCGGCACCGCCGGGAGCGCCGCCGGCCCGTCCGCGCCCATCTGGGCTGCCGCTGTCACGCCCATGGGGGCGTGTGGCTGCTCGCTGCGCCTCCTGTGCTCGCTGCGCCTCCCTCGCCAGCCTGAGCACATTGTCGGCGCCGCCGTCGATAGACACAAAGCCGCTGGATCTACTGCCGCGCAAAGCCTGTAGCTCTGCTGCCGTCGCACGTGTTGCATCCGTCGCCGTTGCTGCTTCCAGTCCCGCCCTTGCTGCTGCCAGTTCCATCGTCGCGAACCTTGCTGCCATCGCTATAGTTTCTGCTGCCGCTCGCTTGCGCTCCTCTGTAGCGGCGACCTCGGCCTGCCGTGCACTCAAAGCGACCGAGCGCTGAGACTGTCCTCCGGACATGGCGCACTAGTTGGGGGCTGTTGTGTGAGGAAGATGCTGCCTCATACAAGTTGCTTGTTTGTGCAGGAGAGGAGGGATGAACTGGAACATCCGGTGTTCCTGCTACCGGATATGGATAGGGAGAGGCACGAGAAGGAGATGAGCAGGAGATGTTTAGGCTGCAGGATAGAACAGCTCATACCAAGTGTTAGTCGGTGAATTCTTACTCACTGAAAGAGAGGATGACACTAGGAGTTGGGGCTACTTTCTTGTTTATTTCTCACACAATGCCAGTGCCCAACGTAGGGGTTGGGGTTACATATTTACAGTTACAGCTGTCAAGGTAGCTAAGCATATGCTACAAATATGTTAGTCTAAGATGCTTAGATGCTGTCCTTAAAATGTTGTCTTAGTTGATGTTGTCCTAGGGTTTTTGATATGCTGTCCTAATTGGGGCCACAAAGACCATACAAGATGTTGTCCTAGAACAAGACTTATTCCAGCATTGCGCAACCATGCTCCTGTGTGCACTTCTCTGATGGCACCCACCAATATGATGGGCGCCCTCCTGGATGGCTTCCAAGACCTCTTCGACGAGCCACGCTATCTTCCTCCTCCATGGCATGAGCTGGTGTGTGCCTACAGCTCAGCTCTGCCTTGCAGCCGCAATCTGACGACCAATCTGAGGTCGTCAACAATGTCATCACCACGTACCTTCCTGTCTTGCGGGTGATTGATTGAAGTCTTGATTGCAGTGGCTTCCCTGGGTTGAATACTGCTTCAAGACTTCGTATCAAACGACCTTCAAGTGCTCACCCTTCTAAGTGGTCTATGGCAGGGACCCTCCGACTTTAATCTCTTATCAGCAGGGTATTTCAAGAGTAGCTGCCGTTGACAAGAAGATTAAGAAAGAGATGAATTCATGGCTGAAATCAGTGATAGACTTATGCAGGCATAAGTCACAATGAAGAGCTATGAAGATAAGTTCTGTCGTGAGGTGGAATTTCATATCGGTGATTGGGTTTGGTTGAGGCTTCATCAGAGAACAACTGTGAAAGTGATGGTGTCGCCTCCCTCTAAGATTGGGCTGAAATACTTTGGGCCATATTAGATACTTAGCGCATTGGTACCGTGTCTTACAAGCTCCAGCTTCCTCCTCACGCCAGGATACATGACGTCTTTCGTGTGTCCCTGTTAAATAAATTTGAAGGCCCTGGACCAACACAGGTGGCGCCTCTGCCACCAGTTCTGCATGGTCGAGTAGTGCGAACACTTGAGAAGATCCAAAAGGCGCGCCTAAATAGGGGAGTTTAGGAGCTACTCGTCAAGTGGGTAGGACATTGTGAAGCTGATATATCATGGCAACAGCTAGAAGACTTCAAGAAAAAGCACCCCATCTTCAAGCTCGAGGACAAGCTCTTTGTTGGGAAGGTGGGAAATGTTGTGGATGCATTCGTGGGCCGCCAATATGGCCGGCCTGGGGCCCACGATACCCACAACCCAACCGCAACGCACAAGCCTGAAAGGGATCTTCTAGAAGATTGATTTAAGGGATTTTCACTCTTTTGTTAAAAGAAGTTTATCTTCATTCTTTGTCTGTCTTGTTCTTCACTCCTCTCTTGTTAAGTAGAGTCTCTCTTCGTGCTCTTAGTTGTTGAAGTCATGCACTCGTTCCTCATGTGCCTTGAGTCTGTCAACGAGCTCCTCCATAGTCATTGTTTTCAAGACAAAGAATGTTCAATAGTAGATGCAATGTGGAGTGTTAAGCTACTATGCGCTGATCAGTTACCCTCAAAAGCTTAAGCTGATGGAAAAGGGTAGACAATTCACTTATACACTCCAACACTCCACCTTGTGAACGAGCTCGAGCCGCTCCTTGACTCGAAAGCTCGACTGCTGGGGAAAAGGAAGCCGCCTCTGCTTCGTCACCACGCAGACGTCGCAGAGCTGCTCCACGTGGTCAAGGCATGGCATGCCTCACACCATCTCCTTGGCACTGAGACGCTTCAGGGCCTCAAAGTGAAGGTTCCCAAAGCGCTCGTGCCATTGCCATGCCTCGTCCTCCCGACGAGTGGCAAGACAGACAGGCTGTGCTACCTGCACGTGAAGGACATAGAGTCGATTAATGCCTCTAGTTACCTTAGCAACAAGGCAACAATGGCGATCCCAAATCCTCGTGACTCCGTCCTTGATCTCCAAGCGCGAACCACCCTCATCCAGCTGTCCCAAGCTGATGATGGAGTTTCTCTACGCGGGGATGTAGTAGACTCTGACGAGCAACTTGTGTTCACCGGACTCGGCACTGAGGATGACGGAGCCAACACCCCTGATCTCCACGCTGGAGGCGTCACCAGACTTGACGGAGCCTCGGACATTGGGATCAAGCTCGGCGAAGAACTCCCGCGACCGGTCATGTGATGGGTGGCGCTGGTGTCGAGGCATCGCCCGTCAGTCTTGTCGTTGCTGGAGCCGTCGCCGAGAAAAGCGTGTGCTCTCGGCTCATCAAGATGAAAGAGAGCCGCTACGGTCGATGCCACTAGAGGTGGCTTGATGCTTCCATGTGCCATGAGCAAAGCTGGCTCCTCCTCCACCTGTGCGACGCGGGCCTCCTCCTCCACTTGTGCGATGTGGGCCTGGCCATGTCGTGGCTGTCGACACTCCCTGACCCAATGACCAAGCTTGCCACAGTTGTGGCAGGTGTCGTCTCGTGCCGGCTTGTGGTTGCCGGCGACACCGCCCTGGGCGCCTCCGCGGGCACGTCCTTGCGCCCAAGCCTGGGCGCCTCCGCCCTCCTTGCGCGGCTTGCCGCGCTTGCAGCCGCCTGTCGAGGAAGAGGACTCCCCCTTCTTCCGGTCACCCTGGCCAGCCTCCCACTGCTCGCGAGTGAGATGGAGCTTCCCGCCGATGGTGATAGGCCCCGAGAGAGGCTGTGGTTCGTCGCTGTCGACGACCTTGAGACGACCAATCGCCTCTTCAATCGACATCGTGAAGAGGTCCAACAGAGACTCGATCGATCGAGCGATCTGCTTGTACTTCTCAGGGATGCAACGGAAGAGCTTCTCGACAGCTCTCTCCTTGTTGTAGGTGTCGTCGCCGAACTGTACCAACTTCTGCAACAAAGTGTTGAGACGGAGAGCAAAGTCATCAACGTCCTCACCTAGCTTAAAGGCCAGGTTCTCCCACTCCTTGCGAAGCGCCTGCCATGTGGTCTTGCGGGCGCGGTCGCTGCCGATGCGTGCCGCAGCGATGGCGTCCCAAGCCACCTTAGCAGTCCGCTTCTTGGAAAGCGAGAACTGCATCTCGGGCGGGACTGCAGCAATGAGGGCATCCAGCGCCCGTCGATCCTCGTAGTAGTCGACGTCGTCGTACCGAACTGCTTCCCACATACCTGGAGCCGCACCCTCATCACCGTGGCCCACTCGATGTAGTTGGTCTTGATGAGGGTAGGCCACCCACCACCGGGACCGACATCCCTGACAATGGCCTGGACCCCATGGTGTCAATAGTACCTATCCGGGGAGGGAGAACAACGCTGCCTGTAACGGACGCATTCTCCGCCGACTCCGCTGCCGCCGTCGGGAGCGCCACCGGCGCGTCCGCACCAGTCCGAGCTGCGGCTGTCGTGCCCAAGCGGTCGCGCGGCTGCTCGATGCACCTCCTATGCTCGCGCTGCTCCCCTCGCCAGCCTGAGCTCATCGTTGACGCCGCCGTCGACAGAGCCGTTGGAGCTACCGACGCGTAGAGCCTCCAGCTCTGCTGCCGCTGCACGCGCTGCAGCCGCCGCCGCTGCTGCTTCCACTTCCGCCCTCGCTGTTGCCAGTTTTGCCGCCGCCAACCTTGCCGCCAGTGCCACCATCGCCGTAGTCTCTGTCGCGCGCTCGAGGCGACCGAACGCTGAGACTGTCTGTCGGACATCGCGCACTAACGGGGAACTCGTGTGTGGGGAAGAGGGATGAGCTGGGGCAGCCGATGTTCCTGCTACCGATTGCGGACAGGGAGAGGCGCGGGAAGGAGATGAGCAAGAGATGTTTAGGCTACATGATAGAACGGCTCTGATACCAAGTGTTAGTAGCTGAATTTTTACTCTCATTGAAGAGAGGATGACACTAGAGAGTTGGGACAATTTTCTTGTCTATTCCTTACACAATGCCATACCCTCCAAGGGGTCGGGGATACATATTTATAGCAGCCAAGGTGCTGCTGCCCTAGCTGCTCTAAAAGTAGTCCAAGATGTCATGCAAGCTGATGTCCTAGAGATGCTAACAGCTGTCCTAAAAGCAGTCAAGATGTTGCTGTCTTAAAGATGCTAACAGCTGTCCTAGTTGCTGTCCTCTAGTCTAAGATGCTGTCCTCTAGTCTAAGAGGAGTACAACAAGGACCAAAGACCAAGGACTAAGGTACAACAAACTAAAGGCAAGGGTACAAGGTACTAGGGGACCAAAGACCAAAGGACTACAAGACTTATTCCATCACTGCAACTGTTCTACGACTTCCTCAGATCTGGTCCTGCAGCCATAAGTGGATCCAGTCTGACGCCGCTGATCCTCGTGGCCGCCGGGCGCTTCAAGGCCACGTCCGTCGCTCTACATCAGTGGCTTCCTGTGGGCCCGCGCCCCCACGCCACCTTTGTTACAGCCGCAACACCGGGCTGGCGTCGAAGCGCGCCTCCTTGCATCTCCCTCGCTGCCGCCCGTGGCGGCTGCAAAGTCCTCGTATAAGGCTGCTCCTTCCCCTTCCACTTGGGCGGTGATGTTGTCTGTCTCCTTGGGAAATCCCGGTGCTCTGGATGATAATACCGATAATGAGGCCTCTGTACGCAATCCTGCAGCCCGTTGTGCTTTGATGATGCCTGCACGGGATGCACTGGAGAAGAGGATATGGCCGGTGCCGATGTCAGCATGACGTCAGCAATGACGTCAACATCATCAACGTTAACCTCTCTTGTGGACTTCGGCGTGGGTGGCTCACGACCTTTTCCCTTTCGGTTGGCTTATCTGCGGGCGGCCTTCATCTTGCGCAGCCGCCGTTTGATCAACCGTCAAGGCTAGGGTTTGATTCTAAAAAAAAACTGGCGTGTCGGCTCCTCTGCAGATTTGGGATGGAATTGACATCTTTTGGGCGCCTTGGTTTTGGCTGCCCGTGACGTCTTGATCCATCGTTGATTTGGAAGCTTCGCCTCTGCCTCGTTAAAAAAAATTGCTGCTTGCGTCGCTTTATTTGCGTGCTCCCCGTCGCTCGCCGCTGCTTATTTTGTGCTCCTGTCGTCGTCGGTCATCTTCTTCACGATGATTCTTTCTTCTTCAGTCCAAATTCTAGTTGTGTGGCGTCTGGTGCTTTTCAATGACATCAGTTACCGCGACTGAGTTCCTCGTATGCATCTATATATGCGTGGTCGACGACTTTGGGAGTTGCTCATGGATGATCTCTGGTTGGTGCTGGCCTTCGTCGTCCTGATTCACAATGTCTTTGTGAGCTTGACTGGTTTCAACTTCCTTCCGCTGCGCCTGCCAGTTCAGTTGACTCCAGTTTTGCTGCTTCGTCTACTTCGACGTTTTCTCATTGGCACCACCATTTGGGTCATATTTGTGGCTCTCAGCATGATTGTTATCTCTTCAAACTCAATGTTCGTGATGCACCTTGAGTTTGAGGGGGGTGTTAGAGATATAATATTCTATTTATATTAGATGATGTATTAGGGGCTTATTTGCATATTTGTCATCCCTGTACATCTATTTATAGAGGCCTCCGGTCTCCACAATAATATAAGGTCATATTCATAACATAGAATCAGAGTCAGGTTAGGATTAGCTTCTTTCTTGTGCTCCCCTAACGATCGATCTGATATTCTGATCTGCGTTCTACCCACGTGGATCGGTTCCTTCTCCGGCCGTCGACTTCGTTCTTGCCGGTTTTCTTCTTCCCCCGGGCTCGATTGGATCCGACGTTTTCTGCTCGGCTGCAACATCTTCCAGCTTGCGGTTTCTTTTCGTGAGGTGCTTTGCCGATCGACCCAGCCGCCGACGGTCGATCTTGTTAGTAGCTAAATTTTTACTCTCATTGAAGAGAGGATGACACTAGAGTGTTGGGGCAATTTTCTTGTCTATTCCTCACACATTGCCATACCCTCCAACGGGTTGGGGATACATTATTTATAGGCTGCTATCCAGCCAAGGTGCTGCTGTCCTAGCTGCTCTAAAAGCAGTCTAAGATGTCATGCAAACTGCTGTCCTAGAGATGCTAACAGCTGTCCTATGCTGCTGTCCTAAAGATGCTAACAACTGTCCTAGATGCTGTCCTCTAGTCTAATATGTTGTCCTCTACCAAGGACTAAAGTACAACAAACTAAGGACAAGGGTACAAGGGAGTTGGGGACCAATGACCAAAGGACTACAAGACTTATTCCATCATTCTCTCCCTAATTCTTGTATGTCGTCTTCTGGGAGGGTTGGACCATCCCGATCCGGGAGAAAGTTCCGCGTGCCATGAGCAAAGCTGGCTCCTCCTCCACCTGTGCGATGTGGGCCTCCTCCTCCTCCTTCACCACTTGTGCGACGTGGGCCTTGCCACGTCGTGGCTGTCGACACTCCCTGACCCAATGACCAAGCTTGCCACAGTTGTGGCAAGTGTCGTCTCGTGCCGGCTTGTGGTTGTCGGCGGCACCGCCCTGGGCGCCTCCGCGGCCACGTCCTTGCGCCCCGGCCTAGGCACCTCCGCGCCCCTTGCGTGGCTTGCCGCGCTTGCGGCCGCCCGTCGAGGAAGAGGACCCCCCCTTCTTCCAGTCACGCTGGCCAGCCTTCCACTGCTCGCGAGTGAGATGAAGCTTCCCGCCAATGGTGATAGGCTCCGAGAAAGGATGTGGTTCGTCGCTGTCGACGACCTTGATGCGACCTATCGCTTCTTTGATCGACATCGTGGAGAGGTCCAGCAGAGACTCGATTGATCGAGCGATCTGCTTGTACTTCTCGGGGATGCAACGAAAGAGCTTCTCGACAGCTCTCTCCTCGTCGTAGGTGTCGTCGCCGAACTGCTCCAACTTCTGCAACAAAGTGTTGAGACGGAGAATAAAGTCATCAACGTCCTCACCTGGCTTAAAGGTCAAGTTCTCCCACTCCTTGCGAAGCGCCTGCAGTGTGGTCTTGCGGGCGCGATCGTGCCGATGTGTGCCGCAGCGATGGCGTCACAAGCCTCCTTAGCAGTCCGCTTCTTGGAAAGCGAGAACTGCATCTCAGTCGGGACTGTAGCAATGAGGGCATCCAGCACCCGTCGATCCTCGTAGTAGTCGACGTCGCCGTACCGAACTGCTTCCCACATGTGTCGCACCTTGAGCCGCACCCTCATCACCGCGGCCCACTCGACGTAGTTGGTCTTGGTGAGGGTAGGCCACCCACCACCGGGACCGACGTCCCTGACAATGTCCTGGACCCCATGGTGTCCATGATACCTATCCGGGGAGGGAGAACCGCGCTGCCTGTAACGGTTGCGTTCTCCGTCGACTCCGCCGCTGCTGCTGGAAGCGCCACCGGCGCGTCCGTGCCGGTCTGGCTTCGGCTGTCGCGCCCAAGGGGACGCGCGGCTGCTCGATGCACCTCCCGTGCTCGCGCCGCTCCCCTCGCCAGCCTGAGCTCATCGTCGACTCCCCGTCGACAGAGCCGCTGGAGCTACCGACGCGTAGAGCCTCCAGCTCTGCTGCCGCTGCACGCGCTGCAACCGCCGCCGCCGCTGCTTCCACTTCCGCCCTCGATGCTGCCAGTTCCGCCGCCGCCAACCTTGCCGCCAGTGCCGCCGTCGCCGCAGTCTCTGCTGCTGCTCGCTTGCGCTCCTCTGCCGCGGCGACCTTCGTTTGCCGCGCACTCGAGGCCACCGAACGTTGAGACTGTCCATCGGACATCGCGCACTAGTGGGGAGGTGGTGTGTGGGCAAGATTGATGAGCTGGGGCAGCCGATGTTCCTGCTACCGGTTGCGGACAGGGAGAGGCGCGGGCAGGAGATGAGCAAGAGATGTTTAGGTTACAGGATAGAACAACTCTGATACCAAGTGTTAGTAGCCGAATTTTTACTCTCATTGAAGAGAGGATGACACTAGAAAGTTGGGGCAATTTTCTTGTCTATTCCTCACACAATGCCATACCCTCCAAGGGGTTGGGGATACATTATTTATAGGCTGCTATCCAGCCCAGGTGCTGCTGTCCTAGCTGCTCTAAAAGCAGTCCAAGATGCTATACAAACTGTTGTCCTAGAGATGCTAACCGCTGTCCTAAAAGCAGTCAAGATGCTGCTGCCCTAAAGATGCTAACAGCTGTCCTAGCTGCTGTCCTCTTGTCTAATATGCTGTCCTCTACCAAGGACTAAAGTACAACAAACTAAGGACAAGGGTACAAGGGAGTTGGAGACCAAAGACCAAAGGACTACAAGACTTATTCCATCAGATCTCGCCGTCCCCATCTCCGCTGCGCTAAAGGTCCGCGTCCGGAACCCGAACCTCTTCGCGCTCGACTACAACAACCCGACCGATGACGGGGGGCTGCGGAGGCGTGTTGCGGCCGGCGCTATCGTCGGGGAGAGTGAAGCAGATCATTTGTGTGGACCGCAACATCAAGAAGCTGATGAGCGAGGTGGCGATGCTGATAGCCGCTGTTGGTGCCGTCGGCTGTTTCGTCGATTTGCAACTTCGTCCTGCCCGTAGATCTGACCACGGCTTCGTCTTCACTTGAGTGTGTCGGCGTCTTCTTGCTCGCGTGGACGATGTTGCTCTGGTTCGGCAAGCGCCGCCTATGTCGCGCTCTTCTGCAGCCTCGACGTGCTCGCCTTCGTCTCATCCATCAGCACAGCGGCAGCGGCAGCCGCAGCACAGGCGTCGACGCGATGTGGATCGGAGTTTTCGCGGCGCTGACGTCAGTGTGACGTCAGCATGTCATCAGCGTGACGTCAGCACATGCCTTCGAGCCCTCTGCGTAGTAGCCGATTAACACCCCCGGAGTGCTCCTGTCGTCGAGCTTGCCGATGTGGCCAAGCTCCTTGGCGAACGCGAGGCAGTCCAAGACCGCCGGCTTGCGCTCATACCAAGCCTCGTACGACGTCCTGCCGTGGAGAGCCTTAGGGGGCGAGCGGTTGAGGAGGTAGACAATCGTCGCCATGGACTCTCCTCGGAAGACGACCGGCATTCCCCTTTGCTTGAGGAGGGCCGGAGTCATTCCCACAACCGTCTTGTTGCGCCGCTCGACGATGCCGTTCTGCTACGGGCTATAGGGCGCGCAGTAGTGGCGCTGAACACCCTCATCCGCGCTGGACGATGCAAATTCAGCCGCTGTTGTCGGTGCGCATCATGCGCGTAGCACTCTGCCTCCGCTGTGGCCTGCGCGCGCTTGATGGCGTTCTCAACCTCTCTCTTGCTGCCAAGGACCATAACCCATATGTAGCGGGAAAGATCGTCGACAAGCAGCAAGAAGTAGTGTCGTCCTCCTAGTGTAGCTGGTGTCAACGGGTTACACAAGTCTTCGTGCACGAGCTCAAGCTGCTTCTTGGCTCGGAAGCTCGACTACTAGGGAAAGGGAAGCCGCCTCTACTTCGTCAACACGCATACATCGCAGAACTGCTCCACGTGGTCAAAGCACGGCAGGCCTCGTACCATCTCCTTAGCATTGAGCTGCTTCAGAGCTTCAAAGTGAAGGTGCCCGAAGCGCTTGTGCCACTGCCATGCCTCATCATTCCAACGAGTAGCAAAGCACACATGTTGTGCCACCTGCACATTAAGGACGTAGAGTCGATTGGTGCCTCTGGTGACCTTAGCAAGAAGGCGACAATGGTGATCCCAAATCCTCATGACTCCGTCCTTAATCTCCACGCGCTAACCGTTCTCATCCAGCTGTCCTAGGCTGATGATAGAGTTTCTCAATGCGGGAATGTAGTAGACTCTGACGAGCAGCCTATGCTCACCAGACTCGCTGGTGAGGATGACGGAGCCGACGCCCTTTATCTCCACGCCGGAGGCGTCACCAAACTTGATGGAGCCTCGGACATTGGAGTCAAGCTTAGCGAAGAGCTCCTGTTGACCGATCACGTGATGGGTGGCGCCGGTGTCGAAACACCAACCGTCAGTCTAGTCGTTGCTGTAGCCGTCGCCGAGGAAAGCGTGCGCTCTTGGCTCATCAAGATGGAGGAGAGCCGCTGCGGTCGATGCCACTAGAGGTGGCTTGGTGCTTCCGTGTGCCAGGAGCACAGCTGGCACTTCCGCCACCTGTGCGACATGGGCCTCATCCTCCACTTGTGCGATGTGGGCCTGGTCACGTCGTGGCTGTCGACACTACCTGGCCCAATGGTCAAGCTTGCACAGTTGCGGCAAGTATCTTCTCGTGCCGGCTTCTGGTTGCCAGTGGTGTCGCCCTGGGCACCTCCGCGGGCGCCACCCTCGACACGTCCTTGCGTACCGGCCTTGGCACCTCCGCGCCCCTTGCGCGACTTGCCACGCTTGCGGCCGCCTGTCGAGGAAGAGGACTCCCCCTTTTTCCAGTCACCCTGGCCAGTCTTCCACTGCTCACGAGTGAGATGAAGCTTTCCGACAATGGTGATAGGCCCCGAGAGAGGCCATGGTTTGTCGCCGTCGACCACCATTAGGCGACTTATCGCCTCTTCGATCGATATCGTGGAGAGGTCCAGCAGAGACTCGATCGAGCGAGCGATCTGCTTGTACTTCTCGGGGATGCCACGGAAGAGCTTCTCGGTGGCTCTCTCCTCGTCGTAGGTGTCGTCGCCGAACTGCAGCAACTTCTGCAACAGAGTGTTGAGACGGAGAGCAAACTCAGCAAACTCATCAACATCCTCACCTGGCTTGAAGGTCAGGTTTTCCCACTCCTTACGAAAGACCTGCAGTGTGGTCTTGCGAGCGTGGTCGCTGACGATGCGTGCCGCAGTGATGGCGTCCCAGGCCTCTTGATAGTCCGCTTCTTGAAAGCGAGAACTGCATCTCAGGCAGGACCGCAACAGTGAGGGCATCCAACGGCCGTCGATCCTCGTAGTTGTCAACATCGCCGTACCAAACTGCTTCCCACATTTGCCGCACCTGGAGCCGTACCCTCATCACCGCGGCCCACTCGACGTAGTTGATCTTGGTGAGGGTAAGCCACCTACCGCCGGGACCGATGTCCCTGACAATGGCTTGGACCTCGTGGTGTCCATGGTACTTGTCCTGGGAGGGAGAACCGCACCGTTGTAATGGTCACATTCTTCGTCGACCCAGCCCGGCACCGCCGGGAGCGCCGCCGGCCCGTCCGCGCCCATCTGGGCTGCCGCTGTCACGCCCATGGGGGCGTGTGGCTGCTCGCTGCGCCTCCTGTGCTCGCTGCGCCTCCCTCGCCAACCTGAGCACATTGTCGGCGCCGCCGTCGATAGACACAAAGCCGCTGGATCTACTGCCGCGCAGAGCCTGTAGCTCTGCTGCCGTCGCACGTGTTGCATCCGTCGCCGTTGCTGCTTCCAGTCCCGCCCTTGCTGCTGCCAGTTCCATCGTCGCGAACCTTGCCGCCATCGCTATAGTTTCTGCTGCCGCTCGCTCGCGCTCCTTTGTAGCGGCGACCTCGGCCTGCCGTGCACTCAAAGCGACCGAGCGCTGAGACTGTCCTCCGGACATGGCACACTAGTTGGGGGCTGTTGTGTGAGGAAGATGCTGCCTCATACAAGTTGCTTGTTTGTGCAGGAGAGGAGGGATGAACTGGAACATCCGGTGTTCCTGCTGCCGGATATGGATAGGGAGAGGCACGAGAAGGAGATGAGCAGGAGATGTTTAGGCTGCAGGATAGAACAGCTCATACCAAGTGTTAGTCGGTGAATTCTTACTCATTGAAAGAGAGGATGACACTAGGAGTTGGGGCTACTTTCTTGTTTATTTCTCACACAATGCCAGTGCCCAACGTAGGGGTTGGGGTTACATATTTACAGTTACAGCTGTCAAGGTAGCTAAGCATATGCTACAAATATGTTAGTCTAAGATGCTTAGATGCTGTCCTTAAAATGTTGTCTTAGTTGATGTTGTCCTAGTGTCTTTAATATGCTGTCCTAGCTTTTCTTAAAATGCTGTCCTAATTGGGGCCACAAAGACCATACAAAGATGTTGTCCTAGAACAAGACTTATTCCAGCATTGCGCAACCATGCTCCTGTGTGCACTTCTCTGATGGCACCCACCAATATGATGGGCGCCCTCCTGGATGGCTTCCAAGACCTCTTCGACGAGCCACGCTATCTTCCTCCTCCATGGCATGAGCTGGTGTGTGCCTACAGCTCAGCTCTGCCTTGCAGCCGCAATTTGACGACCAATCTGAGGTCGTCAACAATGTCATCACCATGTACCTTCCTGTCTTGCGGGTGATTGATTGAAGTCTTGATTGCAGTGGCTTCCCTGGGTTGAATACTGCTTCAAGACTTCGTATCAGACGACCTTCAAGTGCTCACCCTTCTAAGTGGTCTATGGCAGGGACCCTCCGACTTTAATCTCTTATCAGCAGGGTATTTCAAGAGTAGCTGCCGTTGACAAGAAGATTAAGAAAGAGATGAATTCATGGCTGAAATCAGTGATAGACTTATGCAGGCACAAGTCACAATGAAGAGCTATGAAGATAAGTTCTGTCGTGAGGTGGAATTTCATATCGGTGATTGGGTTTTGCTGAGGCTTCATCAGAGAACAACTGTGAAAGTGATGGTGTCGCCTCCCTCTAAGATTGGGCTGAAATACTTTGGGCCATATTAGATACATAGCGCATTGGTACCGTGTCTTACAAGCTCCAGCTTCCTCCTCACGCCAGGATACATGACGTCTTTCGTGTGTCCCTGTTAAATAAATTTGAAGGCCCTGGACCAACACAGGTGGCGCCTCTGCCACCAGTTCTGCATGGTCGAGTAGTGCGAACACTTGAGAAGATCCAAAAGGCGCGCCTAAATAGGGGAGTTTAGGAGCTACTCGTCAAGTGGGTAGGACATTGTGAAGCTGATATATCATGGCAACAGCTAGAAGACTTCAAGAAAAAGCACCCCATCTTCAAGCTCGAGGACAAGCTCTTTGTTGGGAAGGGGAGAAATGTTGTGGATGCGTTCGTGGGCCGCCAATATGGCCGGCCTGGGGCCCACGATACCCACAACCCAACCGCAACGCACAAGCCTAAAAGGGATCTTCTAGAAGATTGATTTAAGGGATTTTCACTCTTTTGTTAAAAGAAGTTTATCTTCATTCTTTGTCTGTCTTGTTCTTTACTCCTCTCTTGTTAAGTAGAGTCTCTCTTCGTGCTCTTAGTTGTTGAAGTCATGCACTCGTTCCTCATGTGCCTTGAGTCTGTCAACGAGCTCCTCCATAGTCATTGTTTTCAAGACAAAGAATGTTCAATAGTAGATGCAATGTGGAGTGTTAAGCTACTATGCGCTGATCAGTTACCCTCAAAAGCTTAAGCTGATGGGAAAGGGTAGACAATTCACTTATACACTCCAACACTCCACCTCACGTGAGGCTCCCTCAGGCCTCAAACGTAGAAATAGGAGTAGTCTTGCGTCCGCCAGCATTCGAACTCGAGACCTTTGGCTCTGATACCATATTAAGCTACTATGCGCTAACCGGTTGCACCCAAAAGCTTAAGCTGACGGGGAAGGGTAGTCAATTCACTTATACACTCCAACACTCCCCCTCACGTGAGGCTCTCTCGGGCCTGTAACATGGAAAATGGAGAGGACTTTCATACGCATCCCATCAAGCTCGTTCTAAAGAGTTTGAATTCTTGTTTCCTTCACGTGTTCTATATCCAAGAACTTGGTCTTGATTATCTCCTAAGCGTCTTTCACTGTCTCTTGCTCAGAAATTTGCATGAGAGAATCTTCATCAATAGCGTGATAGATTGTTGCAAGAGCCAGTTGATCTCGCTTTGGGTCAACCTCGTCTTCTCTCGCCTCCACGGTGGTCCATATCCATTTTACTCTCCATATCCCACATATACTTTGGGTGTATTTAGCAAGAAAAAAAAATGACCAGGCGTACGGTCCAATCCAAACACTTGCTTCTCTGGATCGAACCCACGTCGATTGCGAGCCTAGCCTAGTTAAACTCTACCCACGAAGGCAGCTCACCAGCTTGGACTCAGTCGAGCAGACTTCAGATCAGGCGTGGTAGTGTTTGGCCAGTCCTCTTCTCCCCCTCGCAACCCTAGCCTTGACGCCTCAGACACGCGAGTGTCACCTCCTCTCGAGTGCACTCGGGGTTTCTTTGTCCTTGTTCTGTTGTTCGCTCGAGCGCCGTCAACGCTCGATGTTCTTCTCCACTCGACAGTCGTTTTGCTGCGTTGCCGCCCGTTCCTCCCGACGCGCCTACGATCGGATCGCGAGCTCCTGGTCAGCCACCGCCTTGCTTGTGAGATCGACGATTCCTAAATTTGTCGAGCCTTGCATGCGTCTGATTCACTTGCACTTCGCCAGATCCGTGTCTGGCAGTGAGATCCACCCGAGCCTGCGCCGTTGGCCGCCGAAACTCCGTGGATCAGCGTTAGGTCGAGCCTACCAGGTACGATCTCATCCCAACTACATCGCTCTTGAATCTCAACCACTTTGATGCTAAATGTCGGTTACCAATTGCTTGTCTATTCTTTGGGACATCCCAACCTTATATAGACCCCATTGCAGAAAAAACCTATCTCAATCTAGTTTTGACTTTTATATCTTCTCCAATTTCGACTCTATCTCTACCACATTGGGTGCGCCGAAATCTGGATGTCTCCCTACTTTCTAGAAAACATGATTATCTCAACAGTCACACTTCTATTTTGGAATACTTTGTGTCGACTATAGTGCTGTAAGGTTTATTCGTCTTCTTGAGGACTGCTGCCCTGTGCACTACAACACTTTACCCAGTATAAAGTGTTATAACCTTTTGTTTTTTGTGCACGCACTCAGGTTGTTGTTGATCATAATATTTATATTTGTTCAGGTTGTAGTATGACAGGCGAGTGAATATAGCGAGTGACAGATACATCATAAATATGAAGACTTTACCTTTTTTTTTTGCAGGTGTATCCCTGGAGGGTGATGAAGAACTTTTGGCAGGTCCAAAACAGGCACCTAAGAGAGATGAATGGATGACTACTTTGCCGCCCGAGAGGAAAGTAAATGATAAGGATGTTTACTTGTTTAATTGTTTTTTACTATTTTCCTAATGATGATAAAATCTCTTACATGCATATGGATGTAAACATCACGTTTTCCTTCTCGCAGGCTGGAGTGCCAATGCATTCAACTAAGTCATTTAGTATGCATGGTAAAGAAGGACGTGGTGACACAAGTATCTGGACTGATAGTCCTCTTGATAGAGCGCAAAAAGCACAGCAAAGGTATGGGTTTTGGCATTATTTAGTCTCATTATGATATTTTTTGACCTCTATTTTCCGTAACTGCTAATGTATAGCAATAGCATAGCAGTAGGGTAATCAAGACAGGACGAAAAGCTCACATAGCACAGTTAAGCATTAGTGCATTACAACCAACATGTGCTTCCACCCTATGAAATAGGGATTCTCTAATTTCTTGAGGCTCGGCGTTGCAAACATTAAATCATTGGGCCAATAGAGGTTGTATGTGTTGGACTGTGTTTGGGCCTAGCCTATTTACCGGCCCATCTATGTATCTATAAATATGTACCTAGACCTTTGGATAATCAAGCAATTCATTCTAGTCTTCTATCATGGTATCATTAGCCAAACCCTAACCCTAATCCCCACCACCCACCAGCCGCCGCCCCCCCCTCCCCCATGGCCGGCGCCCTGGCTGCCGCCCCTGCTCCCACCGTCGGCCCCTCCCTGGCGCCCCCTTCTCTGTCCGCCGCCGGCGCCCCCCTACCCTCCCTGGCCGCCGCCGCCGGCGCCCCCCTGGCCGCCGCAGCCGCCCCCCTACCCTCCCTGGCCGCCGCCGCCGTCGGCGCCCCCTTCCTGGCCGCCGCCGGCGCCCCCTTCCTGGCCGCCGCCGGCGCCCCCTTCCTGGCCGCCGCCGGCGCCCCCTCCATGGCCGCCGCCGGTGCCCTCCCTCTGGCTGCCGCCGCCGCCCCCCTCTGGCCGCCGCCGCCGCCCCCCCTCTGGCCGCCGCCGCCGCCCCCCCCTCTGGCCGCCGCCGCCGCCCCCCCTCTGGCCGCCGCCGCCGCCCCCCCCCTCTGGCCGCCGCCGCCGCCCCCCCTCTGGTCGCCGCCGCCGCCCCTCCTCTGGCCGCCGCCGCCCCCTCCATGGCCGCCGCCGGCGCCCCCCCTCTAGCCGCCGCCGCAGCCAGCCCCCCTCTGGCCGCCGCCGCCGCCCCCCCTCTGGCCGCCGCCGCCGCCCCCCCTATGGCCGCCGCCGCCGCCCCCTCTATGGTCGCCGCCGCCGCCCTCCCCCTGGCCGGCGGACCCCTGGCCGGCGCCCCCCTGGCCGGCAGCACCCTAGCCGGCGCCCCCCTGGCCGGCGCCCTCCTAGCCGGCGCCCCCTTGCGCCTCTCCCCCTGCGCGCCTCCTCTGCGCCACCCCACCGCATCCCCTGCGCGCGCCGCCGCACCGGTGCCGCAGTTCTGGCCAGCGTGGACAGTACAGGGTCTCCCGCCGTCTGGACCTGACTGGGTGGTAGACTCTGGCGCCTCGTACCACACCACTCCTGACGCCGGTATCCTCTCTTCTAATCGTCCTTCCCATCCCTCTCATCCTTCATCTATCGTTGTTGGGAATGGGTCGGTTCTTCCGGTCACCTCAGTAGGTGACTTGGGTTCGTCAGGTTCTTTTCAGCTCCGTGATGTTCTTGTTGCTCCTGACATCATTCAGCACCTTCTTTCCGTTCGCCGTTTCACTACTGACAATCGGGTTTCCATCGAGTTCGATCCTTTTGGTTTATCTGTGAAGGATCTTACTACTCGGCGTGTTCTTTTTCGCTGTGAGAGTTCGGGACCTCTGTACACGATGCGTCTTCCAGCTTCCGCTCCGCCTCTTGCCCTGACTACGACAGCCTCTTCGACCATCTGGCATCGTCGGCTTGGTCACCCCGACACTGATGCTATGTCGAAGTTGTCTGGTAGTTCAGTGATTTCGTGTACTCGGGGTACTCACGAGTCTCTTTGCCATGCTTGCCAGTTGGGTCGCCACGTTCGTCTTCCTTTTTCGCACTCTGTCACTCGTGTCGAGCACATCTTTGATCTGATTCACTGTGATCTTTGGACATCTCCTATTCTCAGTGTATCCGGCCTTAAGTATTACTTGGTCGTCATTGATGATTTCTCACACTATTCGTGGACTTTCACTTGCGGAAGAAGTCTGATACCTTTGGCACTCTCTCTCACTTCTTCGCTTGGGTGTCCACCCAGTTTGGTTGCACGATCAGGGCGGTCCAGTGCGACAACGGGCGCGAGTTTGACAACTCAGCGTTCCGTGACTTTCTTCTTTCTCACGGTGTTCAGTTGCGCATGTCTTGCCCGTACACCTCTCCCCAGAACGGCAAGGCTGAGCGCATGATTCGGACGACCAACGATGTCATGCGCTCCCTGATGTTTCAGGCTTCTACTCCTGCTCGCTATTGGGCGGAGGCGCTTCACACCGCCACCTACCTCATTAATCGCCTTCCTACTAAGGCGATTAGTGCTCCCACTCCTCATTTCGCTTTGTTCGGCACCCCTCCTCTTTACGACCACCTTCGAGTTTTCGGGTGCGCTTGCTACCCTAATCTCTCTGCCACCGCCCCCCATAAGCTCGCGCCTCGTTCGACTCGGTGTGTCTTCCTAGGGTACTCCCCTGATCATAAGGGGTACCGGTGTCTCGACCTTACCACTCGCCGCATCTTGATCTCCCGACACGTCGTGTTCGACGAGTCCTCCTTCCCTTTCGCTGGGTCCTCCTCTGATTCGGTCTCCGAGTTGGATTCCCTTTTTTCCACTGACCCTGAGGCCGCTCCTGTCCAGCGACCTTGTTTTTTACCTTTTGCAGGTCTTCCTCTAGCTGCGCCGGACACGACCACCGTGTCTCAGACACCACCTGTCGTGCCTCCCGCGGCTCCGGCGCTCTTGCCGCCACTAGCTGTTCCTCCGACAGCCCCGATGTCGACCGCTGCACCTTACGCAGCACCGGCACCTGCGGCGACTCCGGCTGTGCCTACTACAGCCACGACACGGCGGTTCACTGACCCTGCTCTCGTCTACTAGCGACGAGTGCGGGTTGGTGCCCAGGCTCCGTCGACCCTGGGGACGAGTGCTGCACCACGCGTGGCACCGACGTCTCCTGCTGCGCCAGGTGCAGCCCCGGTGTCCCCTACGGCTGCGCCACGCGCGGCCCCGGCGTCTCCGACCTCGCCTCCTGCACCACACGAGGCCCCGACGTCTCCTACGGCTGCGCTACGCGCGACCCCGGCGTCTTCGACCTCGACTCCTGCGCCACACGAGGCCTCGGCGTCTCCTACGGCTGCGCGACGCGCGGCCCCAGCGTCTCCATCCTCGACTCCTGCGCCACACGAGGCCCCGGCGTCCCCTACAGCTGCGCCACGCGCGGCCTCGACGTCTCCGGCCTCGACTCTCGCGCCGTGCGGGGACCCGACGACTACTCCGGCTCCTGCGTCACGCGCTGCGCCACTCGCGGCCCCTGTTCCACGGTTCGCCGACCCTGCTCTTGTCTACCAGCGACGAGAGCGGGTTGGTGACTCTGCGCCTGCTCGTCCCGAGCCCTCGGTGTACCACCCACCGTTGCTCCACCGGGACCCAGGACACGTTCACCCGATGGTGACTAGACGTGCTGCTGGGGTTCTCCGGCCTCTTCAGAGGTTCTCCGGAGTGGTACTCTCATCGACGACACCGACACCATCCACTTCCTCTTCGGTATCACCTATACCGACCTCCGTCCGTAGCGCCCTCGCTGACCCTCACTGGCGCCGCGCTATGGAGGAGGAGTATGCGGCCCTACTTGCCAATCGGACATGGGACCTTGTTCCCCGTCCTCCTCGTGGCAACGTTGTCACAGGCAAGTGGGTTTTCACGCATAAGAGGAAGGCGGATGGATCCCTGGAGAGATATAAGGCTCGTTGGGTACTTCGGGGCTTCACTCAGCGCCCTGGAGTGGACTACGACGAGACCTTCAGTCCGGTGGTTAAGCCAGCGACAGTACGGACTGTCCTGTCGTTGGCTCTCTCGCGTTCTTGGCCTGTCCACCAGCTGGACGTCAAGAACGCCTTCCTCCACGGGACGCTGACGGAGACGGTGTACTGCAGTCAGCCGACAGGGTTCGTTGATTCAGCCCGTCCAGACTTGGTCTGCCGGCTGAACAAGTCCCTATATGGGCTGAAGCAGGCGCCTCGGGTTTGGTACAGCCGGTTCGCCTCCTTCCTGGCCTCGCTCGGCTTCGTCGAGGCCAAGTCGGACACCTCGCTCTTCGTTTACAGGCATGAGGGTGACACTGTCTACCTCCTCCTGTACGTGGACGATATTGTACTCACGGCGTCTAGCCCGGCTCTTCTTCAGCGCACGATCTCCGCCCTGCAGCGCGAGTTCGCGATGAAGGATCTCGGCCAGCTCCACCACTTCCTGGGCGTTGCGGTCGAGCACCGCCCGGGCGCTCTGTTCCTCCACCAGCGCCAGTACTGCCTGGATATCCTCGAGCGAGCGGGCATGGCTGACTGGAAGCCGTGCTCCACTCCCGTGGACACCCAGGCGAAGCTGCCTGCGGCCGACGGCGCCTCGGTCTCCGATCCCACCTCTTACAGGAGTCTTGCAGGTGCCCTGCAGTACCTCACCTTCACCAGGCCGGACATCTCCTACGCGGTTCAGCAGGTGTGTCTCCACATGCATGATCCGCGGGAGACGCATCTCACGGCGATGAAGCGGATTCTTCGGTACCTGCGCGGCTCCCTCGACTACGGCCTTCTACTTCGACGTGACTCGCCTTCTGAGCTGGTGGTCTACACCGACGCTGACTGGGCGGGGTGCCCTGATACCCGCCGCTCCACCTCTGGCTACGCCGTCTTCCTGGGGGGGAATCTTGTCTCCTGGTCCTCGAAGCGGCAGCCCGTGGTTTCCCGCTCCAGTGCTGAGGCGGAGTACCGCGCCGTGGCTAACGGCGTAGCAGAGGCGTCTTGGCTCCAGCAGTTACTCCAGGAGCTCCACTCCCCTGTCGCTCGGAGCACGTTGGTCTACTGTGATAATGTCAGCGCCGTTTACCTCTCCACCAACCCCGTCCAGCACCAGCGCACGAAACATGTGGAGATTGATCTTCACTTTGTTCGTGAGCGGGTTGCACGCGGTGAGGTTCGAGTTCTCCATGTGCCGACGACGTCACAGTTTGCCGACATCTTCACGAAGGGACTCCCGTCGACTTTGTTTTCTGAGTTTCGGTCCAGTCTCAACATCTGTTGTGGCTAGATGTTGGGACTGCGGGGGGGTGTTGGACTGTGTTTGGGCCTAGCCTATTTACCGGCCCATCTATGTATCTATAAATATGTACCTAGACCTTTGGATAATCAAGCAATTCATTCTAGTCTTCTATCAGTATGGAAGTATTAGGACATTACTACTGAGATAAAGTGCTGTGCTCTTGTGCTGTTGATATCACAAACTTAGTATAGAGCAGCTAAGTGACACTGGTTTTGTAGCCAACTAATTAAATCCCTGGATTGTTGGCAATCATTTTTTATGTTCATTATGCCCTTATCAACAGTTGGCAGGCACACATTAAGGAAAACTGATAAGTGTTATAAATAAATGATTAAATCCCTTGTTGGTTCTGTGGAAATGATTATGTGCTTCTTCTGTGGACTTGGTCCACAGGGGCGGCCCAGGCCCAAGCTGCAGGCCAGCCGCACCCATCTATCTAGAAGGTAGATTAGTTCAGTTGAATAAGAGATAAGGCTGTTTAGATCAGTTGGATTAGATAGAGTAAAACAGATCTGATCTGTTTGGTTTGGATGAGGTTGCAGCCAAGTTGTTGGCTGAGCCCTGGGCGTCTACTTAAAAGGAACCCTTAGGCTGTATTTCAGATCATCAAAGAAGAAAGGAATATCCCCGGAAGGTGATTCCTAGATTCGGTCACCGGACTAGCGAGGCCCAATCTGCATGCCAGCTGCACCCATCTATCTAGAAGGTAGATGGGTGGGTCTGGCCTGCAGGTTGGGTCTGCGCCCTCCCTCTGTGGACTCAGTCGACAGAAGCTTCCTAGGGGCACATGACATGCCTAACCGGCATGAAGATGCATGACTTCATTAGGGAAAGAGATAATTAAGTGCTATACAAAAGTAAAGCATTTTGTCATGGAAGTTCGTGAAAGAATGTTCTTGTTTTTCGTTGGAAAAACCAACGCCGATGTCAAGATCAGTCTCCTTTCTCTTTTCGAAGAAATGAGTAAAAGGTAGACTAAGTGATCAACAAGATCTTGGCCGACCAAATAGTCGACGAATTCCTGGGCAGAATGATTGGTCGGCGGACCCATTCCTTCCGCCGCCAAATCAGTATCAAGCCAGGAAGTAAGGTCCCTTTTAATGGTGCCCTCATCTTCTGCAATATATGCTGACATTTTCATTTGTTGAAGTATTAATCTCATTTCATTTTTGAATAATATAAATGTGGTATAATGGATTGTCGTGTCTGATGCAGCTATTTAGAAGCCTACAATAAAACAAAGGCGATTGCAGGAGAGGACTTAAAGAGCAAAAACCCGGATGCTTCAATTCTAGATAAACACAACACCTCCAAACGATCTGTCTCTCTTGTGCAGAGGCACCGAGAGAGCAAGAAGGAGAAAAAGAAACAAAAGCAAAACAAGGAAGAAGAATGGGAGGGAAACCACCCATGGAAACCATGGGACCGCGAGAAGGATCTGTCTGCTGGTAGGCAAAAGGTCAACTTAGATCCAGAGAACATGTCGCAAGGATTGTCTTCCCGTTTCGCATCTGGTGCTGTGCAGAGAAACTTCCTTTGAGCAGGTTTGGAAGCTCTTGAAGTATGACCTGATTGATTACTAAAATCCGTTGATGTCCTTGCTGTCGGATGCGAGTATGCCACTGGTGGTACTCATGAAAGTGCCAGGTTATGGACAATCATGGTGTAATTTGGATTGATATGTTCATTATGTTGTTAGTAATCTCGTGTTGCCCCATAACATTGGGGCCAGTAGTAGAGTTTTAGTCGGTTTGAAGTTGGAGCCCTAGTTGATTGGAGTTGGAGTCTTGGATGATTTTTTAACCGGAATAATAAATCCTAGTGGGACTGTAGATCAAGTCCTAGTAGAACTGGTTTGTACCTCTATATAAGCAGAGCAATATAGATGAAAAAAAAGAAAATTGGGACAATTCAACTAGGGTTTAAATACATCTCTCAAGTAGACCTCTAACTGTTGCCTGTTGCTGTCAACACATGAGCTATGACTATCGTGTCCTACGTCTGGAAAACATTAGATACTAGAGCCAGTTTAAATCAAGGGGATGGCGGTGGGCAAGTGGAGTTTTCTACTTTTACGCTTCCATGGCCTCTAGGTTTATGCTTCCATGGCGCGTCCTACCACTTGTACATCGCTGACACATGAGGATGATGGGTGACGGCATAAGGCGATGACTTGGTAATTTTTGGACGTATGCTGGGGTTCCTCAACCCGGCTACCACGCCTAAGCAAATCAAGCCCTGCCCACCCAGTGGTGGTTGGCGACAGGCGGTTCAAGCTTGAACCGCCGACCATCGAGGTCAGGATAGGGATTCCCATGTCAGAGCAGGGGCTTGTGCGGACTCTGTCAACGTTTTTCATGTTACGTCTCATTTGACATAGTATAGTGGTTGGATGGGCCACTAGATACTGACAGGGGAAAAGAAGCAACAGGATAGGAACAGATGTACCAGTGATTTTCGTCACTCGATCCTGCCTCGGGGTATGCAGAGGATAAGTCGAAGAGATAAGAAACTATGTAACCATTGTCTCATTTACGAGGAGAGCCTGGTATATAGAGGATAGGTTAGACATGGCGTTGAACGACCTATAAAAGATCCTGAAGGCCATTCTTAGAGGGGGATCGCATACGCGACAATAGACGTGTATCTTCTGCGCCTTCAATGCCAGAACACCACTCGCTTGTAATAGCTTCTCCAGTATCAACAAAGAAAAAAAAAAGACCACACTGGATATAGAACACCTAGCCTAAACTAGTAGGTAGGCCACGTCAAGGACGACGCATGGCAAAATCGACACTAGTCTATTATAAACGTCAATAGATGGCGTGCCAGGTAGGGGGGTGTCGTGTGTTCCACTTATAATTTCCTCGATGGCTACATAATGTCCAGCCTTCATGCTCGGCACGAGGGCCCGCTTCAAAAAGGCAACAACCTGAATGTCGCCAAAGTTGTCCCAACACTATCCCTCGTGGGGGTGGTCGACAAGCCCTCAAGGCTCAGCGTAAAGCTCGAGGAAGCGGCAAGGACTCATGACCTGAGCGCTGAAATGGACTAATTCCGTCGTGGTGGCCATTACCATGATTAGGGCTCGAGCCCCAATTTGCCAAAGTCCAAGATGTTTGGGGGTGGCACGACTATGAGCACGCCTTGACAATGGTCAGGTCGGGCAGGCCAAGTTCGATCGGCTCTCTCGAGCTGTCACAAGTCATCCGACTTAGATCGACCCCGATAGCTCGGTCAAGACCCTACTCGGCACATGCCGCCCGACAGTTGGGAGCTAAATACTTCCCTCACATCTATTAACAAATTGTTTACTTTATCTAAAAAATAAACTATGCCCGAGTTCGGGCTCGACAAGAAGTACCCGCTCCAACCTCGACGGTCGAGGTGCAGGCGAAAAGTGACTATGTGGTCCCCAAGCCGCAAGAAGAAGATCGGCACATCACCCTTTGAAGGTCTCCCAAGTACCTCTGGGTTCCACTGCCACCACGGATGATAAGTCCAGCCTCAAACTCTTCAAGTCAACGATTTGAACCCATGAAGGCCTATGCTGACACGGGTAAACATGAGTTGTCCTTCGTGTAGGAGGACCCACGTGGTGGCTGGCACCTGTAGATCCGGGTTCACCAATGGAAGGTTATCCCTAGCGGCATCCTCACCAACATGGGGAACGTCGAACATACCGCCAAGCTATGGATACGACAACAAAGCTAAGTGCTTTCCTCTATTTTTTCCTTCATTGATTACTTACTATTACTGCAAAAATAAAACTAGCTCACGGGTCTGAGTCCCAGACAAAGTCCCCAATCCCGATCTCGTCACTCGAGCTCGAGCGATGGGTAAACACTCCTTGAAAGTTGCCTAGAGGGCAGTGATTAGGCTAATAAAACCTGAAATTGCTTAACTAAACAAAATCACTAACTTAAGGGCGGAATAGTCTGGTAAGGGGCGGACTAGTCCAGTCAGGATGTCGAAATATGTGAAAGGTTGGATTTTTATGAGTTTTTCTTCAAGTATATGTGCGGAATGTAAGTAAGCAATCTAGAAATCTAAGCAAGTAAGTTAAGTACTAGAAGCAGGTTAGATCGCAAGATGGAGGTGATGAACACAAGTTGCTAGTCATGAACGGTATGAACCCTAGCAAGTAATCTAGCGATGAAAGAAAGGTAAATGGACACGAAGGACCAGGTCTCTTTCAATCATTCCTTCTTTAAGTCACCACAAAGGCATATTTGGCTTCTTCACTAATTCACAAGGGAGAATACACAATCTTGGGGTTGCTCACAACTTGAGGCTCCCACAGCAACCTAGCAAGTCTAGGGATCGAACAATAACAGCAACAAATGCAAATCAACAACTCAAACACGAGAGAATAACCAAAAACTCAAGAACGGTCAAACTCTCCTCTCTTCTCACAAATCCCGCACACCCTCAAGAATCACTCTTAAGGCTCAAGTATATAAAGAGGAAGGCTTAGAAAGGCTCAAGGTTCACTTTGACAGCGCTAGGGTTCAAGAGTGATCCAAATGCAGCTAGGATTCCTTTTTATAGAGGTTCCAACATTTGATCGTTGCCATCAACTGAAGTCCGAACTAGTTTGCACTCTCACTCCGTACTAGTTCGTCCTGAGAGGACCACTGACGTCATAAATCTCAACAACTAAAGTCTCCACCACCTTTTGAATTCAAATGGTCACAAGACCGCAAACTAGTCTGTCCAACAACGGACTAGTTTGATATCACTCATAACCTTTTGTTCTAGATGAGAACAGACAAGTCTGGTCTGTGCGGAGTAGTCCACCCCTAAGACGGACTAGTCCAGCCTATCAAGACTTAGTCCCTGCAGCTCTTCTTCCTCACGAAAGGTACTAATCTATCCACACCCGTACTAGTTCGAAGTCACACAAAACCTTGCGTTCCAACTGAACTTGAACCAGTCTAGGCAAACCGACCAGTTTGACCATTGCGGCAGACTAATCCGCCCTTCTAGGAATTAGTCTCAGAAGCCAACTCTCTTCCTCACCACAGACTAGTCGGCCCAATAGCAGACTAGTGCATGCTCACACAAAAACTTCTCTTTCATGTGAAAAAAACAAGTGTGCCTGGGAGACTAGTTCGGCCCCACGTGCAGACTAGTTCGACCCTTCAGGACTTAGTCCCAGAAGGACACAGACCCACTCACTACGGATTAGTCCATCCCCAGATGGACAAGTCCGAGCTCATAGAGACAACTGGTCTGCCTAACACTGGAAGAGACCGGTGTTATCGGACTAGTATGGTCCCCAAGCCTAGACAAGTCTGGCCTTTTTCCTTAGGCTGCCTAGGCATAACGTGTCACCGATTCCCAATTGAACTATGAGCTCCCTGTTGATTCTCAAGCACTTGACTTGTTGAAAACTATCTACATAACATGGCTAAACTCTACTCAAGAAAATTTTAATTCTAATTTCTACTCTTCGATTTTTGTCGCCATTTTCACTCTCTTTCCTTTTTTAGAGTCTCCATTTATTTTCCAACTCGACCACCCGTACTTATACTCAAGAAGCTCATTAGTCCCTAAGTTGTCGTCATCAATCATCCAAAACCTACGAGGATAACCTAGATGCACTTTCAATCTCTCCATTTCTAGTGATTGATGACAACACATTATGGTTTTTCGATAAAGTGATATAAATGGTTGTTTTCATAATACACATATGTATAAAGAGTTCCCCTTAAATGTGCGCATAGATGATTTGCAATAAGGATAGTGCAGATGGATGAATTCTACAGAGATTCATACATATGTCTGTTATGGTGGGGGTGCTTAAGTGTGATGTAAATTGTTTAGATGTGAGAATTTGCATGAAATATGCATATTAAGTAAATTTAGAATATGATAACAAAAGTTACAACATTGTGAACATAAAAAGCATAATATTAAATTAAACCCACATTGGGTGCAAAACATAGTCTTAACACAAAAATACATAGGGCATAACTTATAAAGCATAAGTAGCACATAAGTTAAGCATGACATGAAAATAAAGACAAGTTCTCAAAACATAGATACATGTCCATGAATCATAGAGGAATAAATCTACTACTCCCCCTCAATATCTCACCCGTTTGCATCAAGATATCAAAAAAAAGAGTGAGGGAAGAGGCCTAGACTCTACTCATCCTCGCTTCCATTGTCCTTCTCGCTTCCATCTTCCTTGTCACCTGCGGTTGCTTATTCATCATCTTCATTATTGGAGTTGTTGTCATTCTCCCCGTCTTCTTCATTGTTATCTTCATCTTCTTCAATGACGGGAGCAACGTTGGACGAGCCACCATCACTGCCAAAGAAGGCAAGCTCCACCACGATGAGCTCAGGGAAGGGAGTGAGCTCGTCATCCTCGGACGCCATAGGAGATATCGGGACCTCCATCTTCTCACAAAGACATTTGACGTACTTCTCCGCCCTCCTTGAGTTCACTTCTACCTTGCGACATAAGGTGAACATAAATTTGAGGAACTTGAGGGTCGCGCGAAGGCGGAGTGAAGTTGGAATTTGAGGGTCAAGATTTTGGTGCTTGACGTCCTTCCCAAATTCCAAACCGAAGACTTTCTTAATAATGCACATGATCAATGGTGCATATCCACAAGGTTTGGAAGTGTGAGAGATGTTGAAGATGTCATTGAAGATATAATCGAAGATGTTGAATTTCTCATCCTCACTAAGAAGCTTCATCAAATGCTTTAGTAAACCTTGTATCATCCCTGCATCTCCATCTCTGAGTGCAAGGGTATTCCTCAAGTGGTGGTTCAGAACACCAAAGAATGGAAGGTGTACTTCGTCATCGGAGGGTTGAATGGAATAGAAGTTGCATACATGAAGGTCATGTCATCGAGATCCATAACTTGAAGATTGCGCACAATTATTTCATTGCTCAAATGGTCTTCCAATCCAAGAATTCTTGCAAACTCATCATATATGACAGAGTACTCGACACCCCTTGTTAGCCAAGTGATTCTCCTATCTCCATCGGCAGAGAAGTGACAAGTGGTTTGCAACAATCATAGTAAAAACTCATTATCTTCTTGATACTGTGATGCTCAATGGTTGCGATGATTGCCTTGAATGCTTGATGATGCTTGTTTGTCGTATAAGTCCAATCAACTCATTGGGCATCAACCACTGGAGTCTTCTTCTGGAGGTACACTAGCTGGTAGTAGTCACAATGGAAGTCGCCCAAAAGTGATGGTCAGCTGTGGCCTTCTCATACTCATACAAATTTTCCTTTCTAAACCTTTTAACCTTTTCTACTCCCTTTCCTTGTAAATTTTTGCTTTATAGTTCAACTCCACGATTGAGATCGTGAGCGGGAGATTCGTCATAAGAGGACCAATAGGACCTCGAGGAGGCTCGTTTGACTGAGCCGAATTGTTGCGGAGGACAAGTCCTCAGTTTGCCAAAGCTTTCTTCCTCTTAGGGGGAGCCTTGCTCTTTACCTTTCCCTTAGCCAGTGCCTTTCCTTTTCCCTTATCATGGCTTGTCCCGGACTCATTAACTTTGACTTTTCCTTTATCAAATGCTTGTGCTTTTTTCCTATCACCATGTGTGACAAGGCGCTTCCTCCTTGGTGGAACAGCCGCCTGTGCCAAGTTTTTATCTCGGTCATGATGCTTCTTCTTCCTCGCTACACGAGCGGCAACCTCACGGGCTTCCTCTGCTGCTCGAGGATCCCTCACCCGATAACTGGCTTGGTGAGCCGCCTCACGCTCCGGATTCGAGAGAGGAGATTCATTGTGTCCACACATGATTTTGTAAAGATAGTGAGAGAATATGAGGATATGAAGTAGGAGTATTACGTTTGAAATATGATAGCTTGTAAAGTTAGGGGCTGAAACTGAGTCGGGACAGACTTGTCCGGTCCCTGGCTGGACTAGTTTAGTGAGAAACAGACTTGTCCTCCCTTTGCCTGGACTAGTTAAGACCCTGTAGCTTGAAACCCTAACTTTCTAAATCCACCAAGAATCACAAAAGTTGGACAAAATACTTAGCAAATAGGGTCACGAAGTGTCAAGGATATAATATTTGACCCAAGTTATGAGACACATAACCTAGAATTAAAGGTAACTTGAGAGATGAGAAAACAATGAACTTCGCAGATTGAAGGGGCAGAGTAGTCCAAGAATAGGTTCTCGACACTCCAAAAGACTTGAATCGAGGAAAGTTTCAAGCTTTTGATGGTTGAAGCTCAACATCGCCAAGGGGAGCAATTTTGGAGGAGGAGGCGCGCTTGAGATGTGAAGTGTTGAAGTGGAGGGATCAGATCCGATTAGGGGGATTTAGGTCCCTAGAGACAGGACTTGTCCAGTTTAGGATCCAGACTAGTCCTGTCTGTCAAACCAGGTCCCTACTACTTAGGAGTCCGTACTAGTTGCTCGTACTTATTAACATCTATAGTTCATACTAGCAGCAAGTGCTAGTTCTACTGAGGCACTAGGCTAACCTAAGCCAAAGGAACATGAGTTCTGCAAGCGCACGGAAAGTACCGTTGTAACATTTCACTCAGGAGTATTCCCTAGGATATCATATTTATTTTATCCCAAAGGAAGACAAGTGAAGAGTGGCAAGATCATAGGAAGAACAGGGTGTTCTAGTGAGGAGTTCCATCAGATGGGTAAATGATGTAGTGAGGGTAGTGTGACACATACCTAATCAATCTACTCTAAGGGTAAAAAAGTTCTAGCGAAGGTCAAGTTGGAGATGAAGCTACTCCTACTGTGCTTTAATTACTCATATACATAGCTTGTTAGTGTACACATGAGTATGCTAACGATGAATACTAGGGCTTAGTGGTCCAACATATTAGGCACGTATATATTCTTGAATACATCAAGTTGATTCCCGACATGAGCCTACAGCGTAGCCAAATGTGGGAGATTACAAAGGACAAACATGGATGTCACCACCTGCCGCCTACCCCTAGAACTTGTGGTGTACGAGGCATCCACCACTACTTAACAATCTAAACACTACACTTACATGTTAAGTAAATATCTTAAGAGTTGCAATACAATATGCATCTTAAGGCAATGACTAACCTAAACATCATTGAATCAATATTGAGACCAAGCACTAACATATTTGTATTAACATAATCATACTATTATCTAATTAGACTATAGTGATGGTGTATGATGTTTATGATAATATGATGTGAGCATTATAATATATCATAATGGACTCCACAATCAAACAAGAAACGCTTTGCCCAAGTATATAAATAAATAAAGACTAATAATATTGTTAAAGTATAAAGTCACAAAAGGAAGAAACGATACATGAGCCATACCTTTTCCAATTTGGACTTGGGACTAGAGGCTCATCTCTACAGCCTAACCTTCACTATGGCCTAAGAGAAGAAGTGTATACAATGAGAGAATGCTTGAGTGATGTGTGTGTGTGAAGTGAGGCCTCTCCCCCCCTATTTATACACGGAGTAGAGGCGGTTCCTGCTATCTTTTATGTGTGAATCAGTCTCCACCGGCTTCAGAGCATCACAGGGGGTCAACACGTGGCGACTGACCGAATCTGGTGTGAGGAAGGAGTCGACCAAACCCTTGGTTCGACCGACCTGGTCCTTGCGCCCCTCGAGGTTTGCTTCCTCTAGGTCACTAGCAGGTGGGTCCATGATCCTTCCTCGCGTGAATTGCCGTTTGATTCCTTCAGATGCGCACGAGAATGGATTCATGAATCCATGTGATGCCACGTGTTGTCGTGTGATTGGTCGGGATGTCACTTTTCAGGATTGCTCTCCTCATTCTTCATGATTTCTACAATAGAATACATGCTTGCACTATTTCTCCAAATGCAAGTGGAATTTTATCAAATCTAAAGATGATGTGTGTAAGAATTATTTATTACTATACATAATTGTGTTATATTGACTGTCAAAATTGGCATATAACGGCCTTTAACAAACTCCTTCAAGCTTACTCTTTGCGTCCCTAAGCAAAGATAAAAACTTCTGTTGTTGATCAGAAGTTGCTACTATGTCATATATTTCAAAAGTATCAAGTGCACAACAAAACATTCTATCTTGCATTAAAAAAATTGACTATGGTACCTCACATCTTTTTCTTAGTCATTATGGGGCTTATGCCTCATCTTTTTCTTGGGTGGTTGTAGGTTAGAACAACAAAGTGAGCATGTATCACCTAATGTCTAAGTTCTACTCAAATTTTCGGATGTTTCAAATGCTGTTTAAATTTAAGTTCCTCAAATGATGCTCTCAATCACTCTTTTATGGGAAGTGGTATTTTTATCCACAACAAGTCAATGTCTTTCTTATCCTACATCTTAATAAAGCTTATATGTGGATCTAGCTAGGGATCAAGAGTAGACATATTTGCAACACATTTATTGTAAGTCAAAAGAGTAAGTTTTAGGAGAAAACAAATTATACTTTTTATCAAGATTTGTGCAAGTGTGATGGAGTGGAAATACGACGATGATTCCTTTGTATGCACTCTCTTTATTGTGAGTGAAACATGACTACTTATTTTTTTCTCATGCTTTTGTACATGAGCATGCATTTTTTCTTTTTCTTTTCTTGTAGCCATGTCTTCTACTCCTCTTTTTCTTTTTAATATTTTTAAGAGAGTATTATGCATGAAAAGTATAGAGTATCTTTTGGTGGTGGAATGGTATGATAGAATTTTGCTAACTTCCAGTGTAGAAGTTTAGCATGTGGCCGTGCAATCTTGATAATGAAAGCATGAAAAGATTCTCACATAGGTCTATACTAATTTGATTGACTCAATGTGAAGGCAAATATCATATGCATGGGGTATATCAAATTTGAATAATCATATGGATTTGGTAGGAAATTCTCTCAAATGAGGAACTTACATTTTTGAATTTCTCCGAAAAATCAGGTTTCACTTTAACCTAGGATATTGGCAACTCTTATCACTAAATCATATCTCACATTAGCCTAGTCCATGGACTTATGATTTTGGTACCCACAAATTTAAAGTTTAAGTCAAGAGTATTCAAGGGACTAAAGAATAATAATGCAAAGTAAAGAAATATTTTTACCGCACATCTTTTATTTTATTATCCTAACCTCTACTACATTATTATTATATTTTTTAGATGCAAATAATGTGTGAGGAAAGAAATAAAACAATGGAATGAAAACGGAGCGTGATACATGTTACCTTAAGTAGGGGTTCTCCCCAAACTTGTTCTTCTCAATATTCGTGATAAGAGTTGAACCCTTGATGACGACAATAGGTCATGAGGTCGGCTGTTGTTGTTGCAGCATGGTGTTGACGTCGTTGAACTGTGCATCGATTTGTTGCTGCCAGTCGTGGGTATTAATGAGGACATCACAACAGCGGAGACGCACATTGAACTGCAAGGACCAATCACAAGAGCACGAGCACGGTTATTAAATCAGCAAGTGAATTCGTTCCTAATTTCTTTTGCATGTGAGTTTGAGAATAGATTGCTATGTGATGATTTAATTGTTATTAGGAATAATGGAGAAGATCAACGAGTGAAGGAATGAGGCCTTGGGAGCGTGGAGAACCAGCTGGGACGTCCACAAGTTGATGGAAACAGTTTACAACTCGGACTCGAGTTCAACTCGGAGTCCAGGAGCAGTCCACCTTAAAATAGACGCCAAGGAGGCATATGGACTCCGTTTTCGACGTTCTACATATGCACGGAAAGAGGAGAAGATAAAATTTTCAATGGTTCTGGTCCCACCTCAAAATTCCTCCGGAGTCATTGGGAATCATCGAAATAAGTCGAGTCCAGATTTCTATTCGGTGCTGTGCCACCGAATCAGGCCTTTGGGCCTTGTATCCCGTAAGAGTCCATTAGGGATGCGTCTAATCGTGTTTTGGTCGGACCCTAGCCTATAAATACTGCAGTCTCCGGTCATATTCGGTGGGTTTTGCTTAGATCAATAATATCGCCGTTCTACGGTTTGTGAGACCCCAACTTCACGATTTCAGATCGTGTCTTCTATGTTCTTGCTCGTGTTCTCGGTTGCACTTGCAGGGATTAGCCTTCTTGGAGAGGTCAAACGTGTGCAGCATGGTTGATAACCAACGGAGCCGTGGTGTAGCGATTGTAGGGGTACTCGTACCGCTTGAGTGCCGCGGATCATCAACGTCGAGTTCTCCACCCCAATCGACATACCTTTCGAAAGATCGGGCCTAAACCTACTCATCAATTGGTATCAGATTTCTAGGTTGCCCGTGAGGTATCTTTGTTTTTCCTTCCATTGGATCGATTTTGTTTCGTACCTAGAGTCCACATAAAAGCCACAAAAAAAAATTAGATCGTTTTTACCGCTTCCCAGACTGTAGTGCCTGCAGTTTAGTTTTTCAGTTTGCATTGTTGAGTTTGCATTCGTGTGGTTGAGTCTTGTTGCTGGTTTAGCTTTGTGTTTTTGGTCCTAGTTATCGTGTTTCGTCCTTGTTTTCTTGATGTTCGACACCTATTTCACAATCCCTAAATAACAAACCGGTCCACCACGTTCATCGGTTTGCCCTAGCTAGCCCCCTTGCGTGAACTCCCGCATCGCCAGCCCTAGTTAGGTGACAAACCTTTGTGCCACTCATCCTTGAATCATCACACACCACCCCATTAGTTGCTGTGCAAATTCCCGATCGTTTTCATATCCGATTGCGAGTTCTGTTCTCAAACCGAGTTAGAATCAACATCCAAAAAAACGTAACTCGGACAACCTACCTTAAAACGGCCATAACTTTCGCATACGAACTCGAAATCGGGCGATTTTTTTTTTCAAATTCATCTACGCGAAATTTCGCATCCGATTTTCTGCCGCGTAGCCACGTTCGGTGAAATTAGGTTGCCCAAATTCCCCTCGGAAGATAGGCTATCCGACCTCCAAAGTTTCAGCACAAATTTTAAAGAATCTTCTTGTTTTTGTATAGGCCGCATATTACATCCAATTGAGCTGCAAATTTGTGTGCTTCCTATATTTGTTCTCCTGAGTAAATAAAAAATATCAAAAAAAATATTACAAAAAAGAAAAAAAATAGTGAAGAGCACGCATATTAAAGCCATTGGCATATACCACTTGGTGTTGTTTTGTTGGTTATATCATTCTGTCTTTCTTTTGCCTTGATACTTCCTTGTGTTGTGCTAAGCTCTAGGGCACTCGGTTGAACAACAACAGTTTCCTACATTGAATACTTATTCAACTTTGTTTAGCTGTTAACGATTTTCTGCTTATTAGCCACCATATTGTGCCATCCAAGCTCCACCTTTCTCTTGAGCATAACAGGTACCTTTGAAATCACCCCACGCTTCATTGGTTCATCTCACCGTTCACACCAGCTGCTGTGTCGGTAAGAACACTTGTAAGAGCGTGGTAAGACGCTTGAGCGAGAGAGATTGTTTTCTTCCACCTTCCACATTGTCACTGTAGTTGATAGGGATAACATATTTTTTTTGTTGTCTTTTTGTTTCCTACTAACAATGGCAGGAGAAGACAATGATGACAAATGTGTTCAACATGCTGAGTTACGTGATATGATGAAGACCATGACGGATATGTTCGCCAAATACAACGCAGCAACAGAGGAGTCATTGGCGAACTTGACTCGCCAACTGGATGACCTTACTCTTCGGATGAATACTTTTGAGGCTCGGTTGCCTCTCGCTGGAAGACAAGAAGACAATACTTATGATGAACTGGAAGATCACAATAATCAGCCAAGACTGCCACGTTATCGTCGAGGTATGGGAGGTAATAATCATAACAATTATAATCGCCCTCCTGATGATCCTTTTGCTAAAGTGAAATTTAATATACCCTCTTTTTCTGGTGCTTATGATGCTGAGGCTTATCTTGATTGGGAGATGACAGTAGAGAAAAAATATAATTCCCATCTTGTTCCTGAACAACATAGAGTTCGTCAAGCCACTAGTGAGTTTAAGGACTTTGCTATCATATGGTGGAATGAACTTGTTAAAACTAGAACTGATCCTCCAACATGGGATAGATTAAAGGAAGCTATGCGTGTTCGATTTGTTCCTCCATCTTTTCAGCGGGACCTTCGCAAAAAATTGCAGCGTTTAGACCAAGGTAACATGTCCGTAGAGGAGTATTATCAAGAGTTACAAAAGGGTATGCTGCGTTGTGGGGTAGTAGAGGACATGGATGATAAAATAGCTCGTTTTTATGGGGGGTTGAGGCGTGAAATTCAGGACATTGTTGATTACAAGGAATATGATACTGTTAACAGATTGTTTTAGCTTGCTATGTTGGCAAAAAAAGAATTGCAGGGCCGACAACAACAGCAACAACGCACGAGGAGCAACCTCACGCCGCGTGCAGATACTACACCATCCAAAACAACACCATCTTTGACCCCCCGTGCAGCGACTACACCACCCAATGGCGGCAAATGAACTATACCTGCTGCTCCACCTTCTCGCATGCCGGAAGGCAACAAGGCGACATCATTCAAGCCTTCGTCGTCCACTCCTTCTACGGGTCGTACTTCTGACATTAAGTGTCACCGCTGCTAGGGACTTGGTCATATGATGAGAGATTGCCCGAGCAAATGAGCATACATAGCACGCGACGATGGCGGGTATAATAGTACTTCGGATGTTGAAGATGAATATTCTCTTGCTACTGACTTTACAGATTCAAATGACGAACACACCGAAGAAGAGGTACTTGGTACAACGGCGACAGAGAACTATAGGAGCATCATGTGCAGCGTGCCTTGAGCTCCAAAGTGAAGACCGACGACAAGCTACAACGACACAACCTCTTCCACATGTTTCTCGTCGTCAAGGACTGCCGTGTACACACTATAATTGATGGAGGTAGCTGCAATAACTTGGTAAACACGGACGTCGTCAAGAAACTCGGTTTGACAACAAGAGCACACCCTCATCCATACCACATTCAATGGTTCAACAACAGCGGTAAGGTTCGGGTAACACAAACAGCGAGAATACATTTTTCAATTGGTTCATACCATGATTTTGCTGATTTTGATGTTGTTCCTATGGATGCTTGTTCTCTTTTATTGGGTCGTCCTTGGGAATTTGATACAGATGCTATTCATCATGGTAGAACCAATAAATATACTCTCATGCATAAGGGAAAGAAAATCACTTTGCTCCCCATGACTCCTGCTGAAATTGTGCATTTTGAGAAGAGTAAAATTCATGAGGGCAAAACAACAAAATTAGAATTTGAAAAAAAGCAAGTTATCAAGTTAAAATCACCATCGTTGCTCGCAACTAAATCTGAACTTGCTGATTTATTCGATGCTAAGGGGATGTGCTATGCTTTCGTTTGCAAAGAAGCCATGTTTTCACTTCATGAATTGTCTATTGCATTGCCCCCTGCTGTTGCTAACCTTTTGCAGGAGTTTGAGGATGTGTTTCCCTCCAAGATACCCCCTGGTTTACCACCGATGAGAGGCATTGAACACAAGATCGATTTGATTCCAGGAGCAAGTTTGCCAAATCGTGCAGCATACAGGGCGAATCCACAAGAAACTAAGGAAATTCAGCGACAAGTCCATGATCTTTTGGACCGCGAGTACATTCGTGAAAGCCTTAGCCCTTGTTCCGTTCCTGTTCTTTTGGTTCCTAAGAAAGATGGTAGTTGGCGCATGTGTGTTGATTGTCGAGCGATTAATAACATCACCATTCGATATCGTTATCCTATTCCTTGATTAGATGACATGCTTGATGAATTGAGTGGTGCTATCATCTTCACAAAAATTGACTTGCGTAGTGGTTACCACCAAATTAGAATGGCACTAGGAGATGAATGGAAAACTGCATTTAAAACCAAGTTTGGACTTTATGAGTGGTTAGTCATGCCTTTTGGTTTAACTAATGCACCCAACACCTTTATGCGATTAATAAACGAGCTTTTACGTGCTTTCATTGGACAATTTGTGGTGGTTTACTTCGATGATATCCTCATTTACAGCAAGTCATATGATGAACATCTTGATCATTTACGTGCTGTTTTTACTGTTTTGAGAGATGCATGTTTGTTTGGTAACCTTGAAAAGTGCGTCTTTTGCACCAATCGAGTCTCGTTTCTTGGCTATGTCGTTTCCTCGCAGGGAATTGAAATGGATGAGGCAAAAATTGAAGCAATCACCAGCTGGCCAGCCCCAACAACCGTCACATAGGTTCGTAGTTTTCTTGGTCTTGCAGGTTTTTATTGGCGCTTTGTGCGGGATTTCAGCACCATTGCAGCACCTCTACATGAGCTAACAAAGAAGGGAGTGCCATTTCGATGGGGAGAACAACAGCAACACACTTTTGATGCTCTCAAATCGAAGCTTACACAAGCACCATTACTACAACTTCCTGATTTTGATAAGACCTTTGAGCTAGAATGCGATGCAAGCGGCATTGATATTGGAGGCGTTCTCATACAAGGAGGTAAACCCGTTGCTTTCTTTAGTGAAAAACTTCATGGTCCTTCTCTGAATTATTCTACTTATGATTAGGAATTGTATGCCTTAGTGCGTGTATTACAAACTTGGCAATATTATATTTGGTCTAAGGATTTTGTCATACATTCGGATCATGAATCGTTCCAATCTGAATAAACGACATGCTAAATGGATTGAGTTCATAGATTCGTTTCCATACATCACTAAGCATAAGAAAGAGAAGGAAAATATCATTGCCGATGCATTATCTAGGCGTTATACCATGCTGTCCCAACTTGATCATAAAATCTTTGGTTTGGAAACAATAAAAGCATTATATCCTATTGATTTGGAATTCAAATATGCTTTTGAAAATTGTAGAAAAGGAAGAACTTGGAATAAATATGTGATGCGAGAGGGTCTCCTCTATCGTGCTAACAAGCTATGCGTTCCAGCTAGCTCCGTTCGTCTATTACTTTTGCAAGAAGCACATGGAGGAGGTTTGATGGGACATTTTGGAGTGAAGAAAACTGAAGACGTGCTGTCCACACACTTCTTTTGGCCAAAGATGAGGCGTGATGTCGTGCGCTACGTGTCATGATGCACTACTTGCAACAAAGCTAAGTCTCACCTTAACCCACATGGTCTTTATATGCCTCTTCCTGTTCCTAGTGCACCTTGGGAGGATATTTCTATGGACTTTGTTTTGGGATTGCCTAGGACTAAGAGGGGGAGGGATAGTATTTTTGTAGTTGTTGATCGTTTTTCCAAAATGGCACACTTTATACCTTGTCATAAGAATGATAATGCCTCACACATTGCTGATTTATTTATGACGGAAATTGTTCGTTTACATGGTGTGCCAAATACCATTGTTTCTGATCGTGATGCAAAATTTTTAAGTCATTTTTGGAGAACTTTGTGGTATAAATTGGGAACCAAGTTGTTGTTTTCAACTACATGTCACCCACAAACGGATGGACAGACCGAGGTAGTTAATCGTACTTTATCCACTATATTGCGGGCTATCTTGAAAACAAATTTGAAGTTGTGGGAGGAGTGTTTACCACATATAGAATTTGCTTACAACAGATCCGTTCACTCCACGACAAAGGTAAGTCCATTCCAGGTAGTGTATGGTTTCAATCCCCGTGTTCCTATTGATTTACTACCTTTGCTTCCTTATGAAACTATAAATTTGGATGTTACACAACGATCTGAATTCATTCTTAAGATGCATGAAACTACAAAGAAAAATATTGAAATGATGAATGAGAAGTATAGGATTGCAGGTAGTAAAGGTAGAAAAGAAGGAAAACTTGAACCGGGTGATTTGTTGTGGTTACATTTGAAAAAAGAGCGATTTCCCGACTTGAGAAAATCTAAACTTATGCCACGAGCTACTGGTCCTTTTAAGATCGTTGAAAATATTAATGATAATGCATATAAGCTTGAATTGCCTCCCGATTTTGGGGTTAGTCCTACATTTAATATTTCAGATTTGCGACCGTACGTGGGAGAAGAAGATGAACTTGAGTCGAGGACGACTCCAACTCAAGAGGGGGAGGATGATGAGGACATCACAACATCGGAGACGCACATTGAACTGCAAGGACCAATCACAAGAGCACGAGCACGGTTATTAAATCAGCAGGTGAATTCGTTCCTAACTTCTTTTGCATGTGAGTTTGAGAATAGATTATTATGTGATGATTTAATTGTTATTAGGAATAATGGAGAAGATCAACAAGTGAAGGAAGGAGGCCTTGGGAGCGTGGAAAACCAGCTGGGACGTCCACAAGTTGATGGAAACAGTTTACAACTCGGACTCGAGTTCAACTCGGAGTCCAGGAGCAGTCCACCTTAAAACAGACGCTCAGGAGGCATACGGACTCCGTTTTCAACGTTCTACATATGCACGGAAATAGGAGAAGATAAAATTTCCAATGGTCCTGGTCCCACCTCAAAATTCTTCCAGAGTCATTGGGAATCGTCGAAACAAATCAAGTCCAGGTTTCTGTCCGGTGCTGCGCCACCGAATCGGGCCTTTGGGCCTTGTATCCCGTAAGAGTCCATTAGGGACGCATCTAATTGTGTTTTGGTCGAACCCTAGCCTATAAATACTGCAGCCGCTGGTCATATTCGGTGAGTTTTGCTTAGATCAATAATATTGCCGTTCTACGGTTTGTGAGACCCCAACTTCGCGATTTCAGATCGTGTCTTCTACGTTCTTGCTCGTGTTCTCGGTTGCACTTGCAGGGATTAGCCTTCTTGGCGAGGTAAAGTGTGTGCAGCACGGTTTATAACCAACGGAGCCGTGGTGTAGTGATTGCAGGGGTACTCGTACCGCTCGAGTGTCGCGGATCATCAACGTCGAGTTCTCCACCCCAATCGACATACCTTTCGGAAGATCGGGCCTAAACCTACTCATCAGGTATGTTGGATGTGGTCTTGAAAGGTGTTGAAAACGTTGCCTGTCCTTACTTCAAGGTCTCCATCCTTTGAGTGAGTTGTAAAAATGTAAGACGTGTACTCATCGGTGGAGGAGGCAAGCTACTAGAGCTTGAGTTGGAACCTTAAGGGTCCCATCTCCCTCTGATGGTAGTCCACTCTTGCCACGACGATCCTCTGATCTCATACGTTTGAGGTTGGGTCCAACCGGGTGCGTCAACTGTCGGATCCACTTCTTCTTGGTACTACTAGGCGAGAGTAGATCGTGATGGTATCTCTATGGTTGCTCTTCGTGAACAGCTTCTTGTGACCCTGCTACAAACATTACTCCTACAAACCTCTTTGATACTATAAAGAGCAATGATTAGCTGTCAGCATTTGTATAAATGGAAATCTGAGTTAGGCAACCGATTCTCATTTATATAGTCGGGATAGAAAAATACTAAGGATCCATCTAGGTCATGTTTAAGAGTGTGTCCTCACACTAGATAGTCCTTATCTATTAAGTAACGTTTGTTCAAATATATTCAATTGAAGCATTTTCTAAAGCTCCTACTTTCATAACAATGCGAGTAATTAATGACGTACATTCAATTAAATCAGTCATTTTAGTGTTTGCTAACCATTGTATCATCATATCCTTGATAGGAGCAATTTTAATTTTTCTAATAATGGCACCAAGGATCTTAAGTTTATCTTCGCGCACAACACTAACATCTCCTCTAGGGAACATAGATATAGTAACTCATCTATACATGAAGCATAAAGTGGGGTTTGGCAAGTGGCTATTCCTAGGACCCGCACATGCTATCTCAGTTGTCAATTCTTGCCAAAAACTTTTTTATAGACAAAGCATCTAAATCCATTAAATAACATCTATAGAATTCTAGGATTTCTCTTAATTCTTTTCATAAGATAAATTATTCTTTTCGGAAAAACCTAAAAGAAATACCTTCAATTCCTAATTTATGGATGCATCGGAAATGAATAGTGCGGAGGCGTGAACCTTCCTCATCTATTTGAGAAAAGTTATCCCATCCTAACGCATACTAAATGATAAAGAATTCAAAATCCATACCAATCTCGAAGAGTAGTGTCGAATCGTAGACCCTTGTGTGAGCGAACGGACGATCTCAGAAGGTTGTAGGCTTGTCATTCAACATCGTGCTTCAAGTCGAGGTCATCATGGTTGAGAAGGTAGAGTGGAGCATTGTCTTCTTCCATCAGAATGTCGTCTTGCTCACCTCTCCACCGTGGACTTGGTGTAGACTCGGCGGAGTGGTGTGAGATTGAATTTTCCCCATGGCTTGAGCTTGATGAAGTTCCTTTCCTCTTCCCAAACAACTTCTTCATGCTCTTCATGGCTGCAAAACTTAGAGAACAAATAAAACAACTCTATCCAGGTTACGTTAGTGAAAACTAAATGAAAACTCTCGACAAATTGTTTTGTCTACTGAGGGCAACTTGAGAATGCAAATGTAAAATGGGGATGAAAGTTAATCTTTTTGGCCTGAAATTGGGAGAAGTGTTTCAACAAATAGAAAAACAATTCTTGAGCAAGTGAGTGAGTGAGTTGCGGAGGTTAAAATGAGGTGAAGTATGAAGCAACTGTAGGATTGAAGAGCATGTGAAAAGATACCAGAGGGGGGTGAATGGTAGATTTAAAAATCTTACGCAGCGGAAACAATTAAATCCCAACCCCTTCGGCAGAAAAACGATCTGTTAGGGAAATCATGTGTGAAACTAATCTAACTGTGTTTAACCATGACAAAAAGTGATATATATCAGAGAGAATCACTTCACGAACAAAACACAAGAAGAATCACTCAAATTCGTCGAGAGAAACTCAAGTTATGATCGAAAGATCGAACAAAGGTCAATCTGTCCTACCCGAGAAAAACAGTTCTGGAACGCTGCAAAGAAACCCGTGTAGATCAGAAACCATAAATCCAATGACCGTGAAATTTTGACAGATGATAGATAATCAAGTTGTGAAGACAACCCAAAAAGAATCATGTCAATTGGATCTGTAAAACTCGAGTTATGAAAAAACCATCGATGAAAGGTAGTGCTGTCCAAAAACTCGATGAGTAAAACTTGTCTGGAACAAGTCGGACGAACAAGGCACAAAATTTCCTTCAAACTATGAATTTTATTCAATAGAACACAAGAGGAACATCCCTCAAAGTCGTGTACCACGAGCTCTGGCCTTCCCTTGCTTATATAACCAGCCCTTAGGCCAACCCAATCTTAACTAGGACTCCAATCCTACTCCGATCACGAATCGGAACTTTCCATATCTGCTTAGGATTTTCTATACGCAGATAGAAGCAATATTAAAACTTCCAAACACCTTAAGAACATATCCCATATTCCTAAAACAACTCAAATTCGTGACCCACACGAAATCCTATCATAACCAACTCGATACTTTCCATACCGAGCCATAACCGACTCTGCTGCAGCCAAAAGTCGTCAACCGATACGATCCGATCCTTCCAACCAGATCTTCCCATCCATAAATCATCTTCGGAACCATGTTGCCATGTCATGCACCGCATGCATACGTGCAAACACCTTCCTTCGATGTTCAGTAACCTTCATATGCACTACCCTTGATTCAATCATCCTGCGCGACCTCCTGACCCGCTCAACCACAATTCCTCCTGAATTTGGTTGTTGGAACCTCATCTCCTCCCTGAGACTAGTCCAATGGATCCTGTCACCAGCCATGACTTGAACTCAAGCAACACCTGCACATGAACAAACAACCAATCCGTACGAGCCCAAGTACATGACTTGACTCAAGTCAGTTCTGAACACAACACCTTACGTGAGCACCTCACATAAGCATGTTGCAAAAACACAGTAAAACGATATCAGCCATATCAACCAAAATGCACCAAAAACTCAGTAAAAGAATACTAAGCAAACTTTCCAACAATGTAAAGCAAGTTCGAAACATTTCACATTAAAAGCCGGAACGTTGCGATCAAGCACCTGACCTTGCCAAAGCTAACCGAAGCTTGAGCCGGAGCTTACCAAAGCTAGTACAACCTAGCGCTGAAGCTTACCAAAGCTAGTCAGACCTAGCGTTGGAGCTAACCAAAACAAGTCGGAACTAGTCAACCAAAAAGCCGGAGCTAGAAAAACATGTCGGAGCTAACCAACATAAGTCGGACCTAGCAAAACATATCAGAGCTTAACAAAGACATACCGAAGCTAACAAAGACATGCCAGAGCTAAAGACAAAGCTCACCGGAGCTACCCAGAAACATGTAGGACCTAGACAAAGAAAGTCGGACCTATTGTCGGACCTTGTAGAAGCTCGGAGCTAGAGTCGGACCTTGCTAAAAAGATATTATGGTAGCATTCAAAACTTTTATTGTCAAAGCCAATGTATTCAGCACAAACAGGTCTCACAATCTCCCCCTTGATGAATGCATTGGCAACACCACTTAAGATCCAAACATTGGCTTATTCACATTAAAAGTTTTGAAAACAATTTCTCCCCCTTTGTAAAACAGAAATAAAATGAGAAAAAGAAATTCCCCCCTGAGAAGAATCGTGCCAAAAACAATTGTGAATATGTGCAATGTGTAATAAATGTCTCCCCCTTGCATATTTTTTTAAAATTCACATATTATCTCTCCCCCTTTGACAATGTATTGAGCAAGGTTCAAAAGAGAAATTTTAATTGTTATGAGCATATTATAACATATACATATAAAACAAAGCTCATCCAAGTCATACTATCAAGTAACTTACACTATCACAACAATGAGATACATAAAGTAGTGTACGCCATGCTAGAGATCAAATGTAATTTTCAATTTAAGCAAGTCATGATCTCACAAACTTAACTATTTCAATACCTGAAAGTATGACACTTGTTGCTGCATTTTATTATTTTTCAAAGCACAAATTTAGATCATATGATATTTGCAAGAGATTATATGTGCATCTGCCTTATTCTAACCAACCAAGCCAAGCCTATGTCATTTGACAATCAGAAGCTTAAGGACATGGTTTTAGTCATACACAACTTCTTCAAAGTTCATATCCAAGTGCAATGATAAGCCATCTCAAAAGAAGAAGTGTGATGCATGCATATTCTCTTGATCTTTTCTCAACTTATATTTGTTCACAAAAACTCAACATGTGAGTTGATTGCTTGATTAATTCTTTATGATTAAAAGCACTTGTGAGCATGCAACAAGTTCAAAAGAGCAAGAAAGTTCGACCATGACCAGATTTAGTGTGAGTAATTATTCTAATTACTAGACATGGCAAAAACTACAAAATGTATAACACGAGTAATGTAGTAAGAACTTTCAGCATGTAAAAGGAATCACAAAGTCATATATGTATGAAATACTATGCTGATATTATTTCAGTTTAGATTCACACATAGACTTCCCAAGTTTCAAAAACTCCCCCTCAATTTAAGCCATGAGGATGCTAACCCCTATTTCACTACGAATGTTACAAAAACGAGTGAAATCCAAAGGTTTTGTAAAAATGTCAGCCAATTGTTGTTCGGTATCCACATGGTGAAGCACAATGTTTCCTTTTTCAACATTATCACAGAGAAAATGATACCTAATATCAATGTGCTTAGTTCTAGAATGTTGCACAGGGTTTTTAGCAATGCAAATGGCACTAGTGTTATCACAAAACAATGGAACACTATCTAGATCAACCCCATAGTCCTTTAGGTGTTTGAACAATCCCAAGAATTTGTGAACAAGCGCTAGCAGTAGCTACATATTCCGATTCGGTGGTGGATTGTGCAACTGAACTTTGTTTTCTAAAGGACCAAGCAACAAGTGAATTACCAAGAAAATGACAAGCACCCGAAGTACTTTTCCTATCAATCATACAACCCCCAAAATCAGCATCCGAAAAAGTTTTCAAGGTAACGATTGAGGAAGAAGGAAGAAAAATACCAAATTCTTGAGTTCCATATAAGTACCTGAGAATCTTTTTGACGGCTTGACGATGTGAAGCACGTGGGGAGGCTTGAAGCCGTGCACAAAGACATACGATGAATTGTATGTCCGGTCTTGATGCTGTGAGGTACAAAAGAGATCCGATCATGCTTCTATATTCTTTTTGATCCACGGGTTCACCATCTTCATCAAGTTCAAGTGTTGTCCGAAGAGTCTTGCTTTTGTCCATGTTGAAACGCCTTAGGAGGTCTTTTGTATACTTCGTTTGATGCACAAAGGTACCCTCCTTGGTTTGCTTAATTTGCAGCCCCAAAAAGTACGTGAGTTCTCCCATCATACTCATCTCAAATTCTGAACTCATCATAGCTGAAAACTTGGACACAAGATCATGAGAAACACAACCAAAGATAATATCATCCACATACACTTGAACGAATAATGAGTCATTGCCATGCTTAAGAAAAAGAGTTTTATCAACCTTGCCCATGGTAAACCCCTTTTCAAGTAAGAATGTTTTTAACCTATCATACCATGCTCCAGGGGCTTGTTTGAGACCGTACAAGGCTTTGGACAGTTTGTAAACATGATTAGGAAAATCTGAATTTTCAAAACCCGGTGGTTGTTTGACATAAACTTCCTCATCTATGTAGCCATTAAGAAAAGCACTTTTAACATCCATTTGATATAGCTTAAAACCTTTAGATGAAACAAAAGCTAACAAATTTCTTATGGCTTCTAATCTAGCAACAGGAGCAAAAGTTTCATCAAAATCTAGACCTTCAACTTGAGTGAAACCTTGAGCAACCAACCTAGCCTTATTACTAACCACAACCCCATCCTCACTTTGTTTATTTTTAAACACCCATTTAGTTCCAATTAAAGTGTGACCTTGAGGAGGAGGTACAAGTTTCCAAACATTATTTCTTTCAAAATTTCCTAACTCTTCTTGCATGGCAATAATCCAAGATTCATTAGTGAGTGCGTGTAACATATCTTTGGGTTCAAAAGAAGCAACAAAAGCAGAATGAGCATGAGAGTTTAGATCGCATAACCTGGACTGTGTAACTCGTTCATGCAAGCTTCCAATAATCTGTTGTGGGGGATGATTCTTGACGATCCGTAGGGGAACAAATGTCTCACAAGCTTCTTCTTCTTCATGTTCATCACAAATCGATGATCTTGTGGCTTGAGGAGGATCTGGACTAGCAATGGTGGTCGTCGGAGCTTATTCAATGTTCGGAGCTGGACACGTGTCAGCTTTGGAACTATCAGGCAGTATCACCAGCTCTTCTTCTTCGAAAATACTCTCCTCCTGAGGATATGGATCTGATCCTGCAGCACCGGAGCTAGTACCTGGGCTAGCTTCATCAAAAGAAACTTCACAAGTCTCCACAATTTTGTTAGTGTCAAGTAAAAACACACGGTAGCCTCTAGTATGAGATGGATAACCAAGAAACATGCCATCAATGGATCTAAGTTCAAATTTATCAAGATTACCATGTTTCTTAACAAAGCATTTGCAACCAAAGACCCGAAAATGCGTAACACTAGGCCTATTTCCAAACCGGAGCTCATATGGTGTTTTACCTAGCTTAGCGCGCAAGAAAACACGATTTGAGACACAACAAGCGGTTGCAATCGCATCAGCCCAAAATTTTATAGGAGTTTGATATTCATCAAGCATAGTCCTAGCCATCTCAACTAAGGTTCTGTTCTTTCTTTCTTTCTACAACACCTTTTTTGTTGAGGTACATATGGTGAAGAAAACTGATGATCTATTCCATTTTCAGCACAAAAGCGATCAAAAAATTGATTTTTAAATTCAGTTTCGTTAACTTCTAATTGCTTTTAAAGATCCTGGGTGATCAATTGATAACCCAAGAAATAAAGTTCTAAAGTGACTAAAAGCTTCATTCTTAGATGCCATAAAATAAACCCAAGAGTATCTAGAATAATCATCAACAATCACAAGAACATACCATTTACCTCCGAAGGATTGAACACGTGAAGGTCCTATGGTGTCAAAGTGCAAAAGATGACCCGATTCAGTTGTCATGATCATTGTGAGAGGAGTATGTAAACCTGCAACCATATTAGCATGTCTACAAGAAGAGCACACAATTTCTTTGTCCCCTTTAAGCTTCAGCAGCCCACGCATGCGATCAAGAGCACTAACACGCGTTAGGTGATCTAAGCCTACGTGACCAAGTCTACGATGCCAAAAATATAAGTCCTTTGAATCATTAGCAACTAGACACTTATGCTTAGAGGAAGACATATCAAAATCAGCTTTAAAAACTCTTCCAAACCGAGACATGTTAAAGATAAGCTCACTATTTGAACTTACAACTTTGCAGTAGTTTTTATTGAAAATAATTTCCAGAATTTCATCTAGCAATTGTGAAACAGAAAGAAAGTTGTATTTTAAATTTTTGACAAGTGCCACATCCTTCAAAGTGTAGTGATCATTTACTCTAACCGAACCCTTAGCAATTATAGGAGTTGAAGAATTATCGGCAAAAGTAACATTCTCTACACGTGACACAAAAGAGAGGGAGGAAAACCATTATTTGTTACCGGTCATGTGGCGTGAGCAACCTGAATCCACAATCCAAATGTTCTCCTTCCTCAAGTGTGTAACCTACATAGAAGCACAATACGTCGATGACTCAATACTAGGGTTAGTCAAAAGGCATTTAGGTATCCAGTACCGAGTCACACGACGTGCAGCAGGAAAAACACGCGAAAGCTGAGATAAAACAACAGATTTATGAGTCAAAGTTTGAGGTTTTTTATTCTTAACTACTGACCTATAAGGTGTTACTTGTGTAGTACAAAAATCAGTAGTTCCGGAGGCAAAAACAGAAGGTCTGAAGGTAAACTTTGAATGTTTTTGACTCATTACAGCAGGTTGCATGTTCCTGACATTCGGTTTAATATGTGCAACAAATTTTGCATGAAACTTATGAGATCTAGCAATCATTCTTTCCCTTTTCTGTTGTTTAGCTTGTCTATAACAAAAATCTATGACATGACCATCTCTACCACAGTAGGTACAATGAAATTTAACTTTGTGTTCATGTCTAGATGAGCAAGCAATATTTTTATTTAAAACCGAATGAGACAACACTCCTGCAGATTTGAAAACCACTTCTTTTTGTTTAGGAACTGTTTGAATCAAACCACTTCCTAATGACTTTAGAATTTTAGGTGGATGTGCCTTAGCATGAGCATGAGAATCAAAACCTAAACCAATTTTATCATTGTAAGACTTGGAAGAATTCAGCAGCAAGTTTAGGTTCTTATTCCCATTACAAAACCGATCTAATGTTCTGTGCATTTTATCAATTTTAATGGAAAGATCAAGGCAATTTTCACATGAAGTTTTTCCTTTTAATTTGCAATTGGAACAATATTTAACTTCATGAGAACGTAAAGCATTATTCAATTTTGAAATTTCATTCATAGCATCTTTTAGTTTCTTTTCAAGATTATCACAACTAGAACAATGCAAATCAATTGTAGAACAAGAAGCATCTTTTAAGTTCCCAATGTCAAGTGCAGCAAGCTTTTTGTTCTTTTCAATTTCAAGTTCAAGTCTATCTAGAGTAGAGGAATGTGCAGTTCTTAATGTGGACAATTGTTCATAGATTAAATCACACGAGGGACAAGAATCATCACTAGGAATCAAAGTTTTCAAATGGTTGATTTCAGATTCTAGTGATTCAATTTTAGCAGCATTATCTCTAAGCTTTTTGTCCTTTTTCTTTACAATAATAGTTGCACGAGAAATTGCTTCACACATTTCATTACAGGTAGAACATACCTCATTGTTGTCACTGTTGTGTTCTGCATCCTCCTGACTTGATCTTGATCTTGTTTTGCCTGCCATGAAGTATAAGTTGGCCAGATCGTCATCATCTCCATCACTTTCAAAGTCGACATCACTTGAGCTGAGTTCTTGAAGTGCGGTGATGAAGTTGTTAATCATCTTGCATCCTATGGTACCCTTCTTTTTCTTGTTGGGATTTCCAGAGGTGGTCTTGACCTTGTTCTGTTTTTCTTCACGGGTAGTAGGACCTGAAAGGTTAGGGCATTCTGTACGAAAGTGTCCTGTCTTACCACATTCAAAACAGCATTGAGGTCCGGAGCTTCCTCTCCTTCTAGTTCTCATATTTTGCAATGCTTTTGAGAACCTAGTAGAGATTAGTGCTAACTCCTCTTCTGGAAATTCCTCGATCTGCTCCAGGGTTAGTGAGGACAACAAAGCAAGAGTATTGCAAGATGATGATTTGCCAGATCTAGACATATCATGTTGTGAGACAAATGCAATAGATTTATTTGGGTTCTTACGTGATAAGATGTCAATTTCATGAGTTTTAGTTTAGAATAAAACACATCTAATGTAAGAGAACTCATGACAGTTGATTCCTGAATAGATGTTACTTTCATCTCCCAAATTGACATGTCTAATGCACTAAGAAGTTGTCTAGCATTTTCAGCATAGAAAAGTTAACATTGACACTACGTAAGTTGCTGAGAATTTTATTGAAGCGAGCAAAGAGGTCATCGATAGACTCACCGGGTTGCATCTCGAAACGCATATATTCCTTTTTGAACATATCTTGTTTTACCTCCTTGATTGTGTTGGAGACTTCATGGCAATCACAGAGAGCTCTCCAAACATCGTATGCTAATCGGAGGTGCGCGACATGATCAAAGTCGCTTTGAGTGAGTCCCTGTATGATCAAGTCGCGAGCTTTGTTGTTGTTGTCGACGTCTCGTGGGTTGTAGCCGTAACTTGATCATTTGGTGGCACTTCGTAAGGCTGTTCACCTTCTCCCATATTGCGAAGCCTTGCGCCTGGATGAAAGCCTCCATACGTGCCTTCCAAACCTGAAAGTCAATACCAGCAAACACACAAGATTTGGCGGAGTATTTCTCCATGATGATTAGTCAAAAACACGTGCAAATCACAATGATTAGAGCACCGTGGCTCTGATACCCAATGTAGGATCGAAGAGCACGTGAAAATCTACCAGAGAGGGGGTGAATGGTAGATTTAAAAATCTTACGCAGCGGAAACAATTAAATCCCAACCCCTTCGGCAGAAAAACGATCTGTTACAGAAATCATGTGTGAAACTAATCTAACCATGTTTAACCATGAGAAAAAGTGATATATATCATAGAGGATCAAGTCACGAAGAAAACACAAGAAGAGTCACTCAAATTCGTTGAGAGAAACTCAAGTTATGATCGAAAGATCGAACAAAGGTCAATCTGTCCTACCCGAGAAAAACAGTTCTGGAATGATGCAAAGAAACTCGTGTAGATCAGAAACCACAAATCCAATGACCGTGAAATTTTAAATGATGATATATAATCAAGTTGTGAAGACAACCCAAAAAGAATAAAGTCAATTGGATCTGTAAAACTCGAGTTATGATAAAACCACCGACGAAAGGTAGTGCTGTCCAGAAACTCGACGAGTAAAACTTGTCTGGAACATGTCAGACGAACAAGGCACAAAAGTTCCTTCAAACTACGAATTTTAATCAATAGAACACAAGAGGAACAGCCCTCAAAGTCGTGCACCACGAGCTCTCGCATTCCCTTACTTATATAACCAGCCCTTAGGCCAACCCAATCTTAACTAGGACTCCAATCCTACTCCGATCACGAATGGGAACTTTCCATGACTGCTTAGGACTCTTCTATACGCAGATAGAAGCAATCTTAAGACTTCCAAACACCTTAAGAACATATACCATATTCCTAAAACAACTCAAATTCATGACCCACACAAAATCCTATCATAACCAACTCGATACTTTCCATGCCGAGCCATAACTGACTCCGCCGCAGCCAAAAGTCATCAACCGATACGATCCGATCCTTCCAACCAAATCTTCCCATCTATAAACCATATTCGGAACCATGTTGCCACGTCATGCACCACATGCATACATGCAAACACCTTCCTTCGACGTTCAGTAACCTTTATATGCACTGCCCTTGATTCAATCATCCTGCGCGACCTCCTGACCCGCTCAACCACAATTCCTCCTGAATTTGGTTGCTGGAACCTCATCTCCTCCCTGAGACTAGTCCAATGGATCCTGTCACCATCCATGACTTGAACTCAAGCAACACCTACACATGAACAAACAACCAATCTGTACGAGCCCAAGTCCGCGACTTGACCCAAGTTAGTTCTGAACACAACACCTTACGTGAGCACCTCACATAAGCATGTTGCAAAAACACAGTAAAACAATATCAGCCATATCAACCAAAATGCACCAAAAACTTAGTAAAAGAATACTAAGCAAACTTTCCAACAATGTAAAGCAAGTTCGAAACATTTCACATTAAAAGACGAAACATTGCAATCAAGCACCAGACCTTGCCAAAGCTAATCGGAGCTTGAGTCGGAGCTTACCAAAGCTAGTCGGACCTAGCGCCGGAGCTAACCAAAACTAGTCAGAACTAGTTAACCAAAAAGCCAGAGCTAGAAAAACATGTCGGAGCTAACCAACATAAGTCGGAGCTAGCAAAACATAACGGAGCTTAACAAAGACATGCCAGAGCTATCAAAGACATGCTGGAGCTAAAGACAAAGCTCACCGGAGCTACCCAAAAACATGTCGGACCTAGACAAAGAAAGTCGGACCTATTGTCGGACCTTGCAGAAGCTCGAAGCTAGAGTTGGACCTTGCTAAAAATATGTTATGGCAGCATTCAATACTTTTATTATCAAAGCCAATGTATTCAACACAAATAGGTCTCACAGCAACACACTCACCCAGGCATGTATAAATAGTGTAGCACCCCCAAAGGGTCATAATAGGGAATAATATAGCCATTGGAGGAGGGAGAGCCATGGCACCCCCCAAAGTCAGCCGATAAGAGGGTTCAGCCGCACTGCTATGTGGGCCCCCTGGTCCCCCTTTTAGGATGTGGCTCCCCAACGGCTACTTTTGAAGTTGTTGGGTGAATCGGCCACAAATTTCCTCTGAAAAATTGTTTTGAAACAAAAAACTTTCCCAAATCCAATATTTTTTTTCAAAAATAAAAGAAAATAAGTCTAAGTTGAGAATACAAAATTCCCAACCACCCTAAGGAAAAGCAAGCATGCTGAGAAAAATGCAAAATTTAAATCAGAAAAATTCAATGGGGATGAAGAAAATAAAAAATGAGATAACTACCAAATTAACCTATTGGCGAGGTCCCATTAAATATCTAATGAGATGAATTTTCCTCCGTCTTCATGAAGCTCAAATTTCAGCCTCCACCCCAGAGAAGTGGACACGATCGGCTTGCCTTGCTTCTTCCGCCTTCTTTGGTGGTTCCGTGGACTTGGGTCGTTCAGACGACCCTGGCTTCTCAATCTTCTTGAAATATCAGCATGGGCGAAAAGATAGAATCTCGTCTTAGATTAGTGTCCACTCGAGGTTATGTAACTTCGATCTCCTTGATGTGTTTGACATTCGACCATACTTGATTTTGATCATGGAGCACTGCTCCTTCCTTAATCGAATGTCAAACTTCTCCTCCTTACCATTGATATGGAAGTGGATATCTCCAGCACACACATCGATGCTGGTATCTGCGGTGCTAAGTAAAGGGTACACAAAAATGAGCAGGGTTTCTTTCTCAACCTCCATGTTGAGCACCATGAAGTCCACATGTACGAAGCAGGTCTGAATTCTCACCAGAACATATTCGGCGATACCCGTGGGATAGCGGATTGATGAATCGGCCAGCTGGAGCTACATTGGCATTGGAGACAATGTGGTGAACTTGAGCTTGTCGAAGACCACCTTTGGCATGACACTAACACTTGCGCCAAGGTCACAAAGTGCCTTGTCAAAGTGTTGTGACCCAATAGAGCAGGATATAGTGGGACATCCTGGTTCCTTCTTCTTTTCCGGAAGCGTGTTAAGGATCGTTGCGCTACAATCCTACATTAGCTTAAAAACTTCTGTTGTGGGCAATGGTTGCTTGTTGTTCAATATGTCCTTGAGATAGCGAGCATAGTTGGGTAGTTGTATCGCATCTATCAATGGCACAATGATGTGGATTTTCTGTATGACTTTAACAAACGATTGAATTTCTCATCCACAATTAGCTTTTGATTTCTCTGAGGGAATGGCGTGAAGGTAGTATCTTCAAATTCTCTTACCATTGTCTCACTAAGCTTTTCTCCTTTGTTAGAGGGGACTCCTTTCTTGTTCTTCTCAACTGTTGTTTCATCTTGAGTGGGGTACGGTGGGTCACAAGGGGTCTTTCCACCTCTTGCAGCCACTGCACTTACATTCTCTAGGGAAGCCTTGGGATGCCTCGGAATTTTCCCATTTTCAAATGGAGGGAAAACATCTGCCAGTTGAGTCAATTGAATTTCCAACATCATGTTGAAACTCAATTGGTTCTTAAAGGCAGAAGCTAAGCCTTCAATCTTGGCATTGATGTTCTCTAGGGTCTTATCATTAGCCGATAACTTCTTCGAGATGTCATGATTGATCTTAAGTTGGCTAATGACAAGTTCCTTCAAGTGTGGCTGATTTCCATTGCCATTGTTGTTGTTGTAGCCCCCTTGAAAGAAAGGGCATGGTTGGCCCCACCCTTCTCATTGGTCTCAGGGCAGTCACTCCCCATATGACCCGCGTTGCCACAGAACTCACATGTCATGTGAGAGTATAAGGCCTTGGCGGTGTCAAATACTTCTCCATTAGCTTGACAGTCCAACATCTTCATTAGGAAGTCCAATTTGGAAGCGATCATGTCCACCTCTTTCAAGGTGTGTGTCGGTACCTTGGATACCAGGTACCCCCTGATACCGCACTTAAAACCAAGGAGTTCCTATGTTCGAGTTGAAGAATTCTAGAGGCAATGCACGTTTGACAACACTAGGCCCGCATTCCTCTTTTGGGTAGCTCTGGTGCTACCATGTGTCCTGCAGGACTGGACCTACCTCCCCTCATAGGCAAGCTCCGGTACTGCCATGTGTCTAGCAACCCTGGACCTAACTCCAAGTAGAGGGAAGCTCTGGTGCCTCCATGTGTCAAGTAGCTCCGGACCTGCCTCCCCACAGAGAGAAGCTCCAGAGCTGCCATGTGTTGGACCTCTAGACCTAAGCCAGCAACGGGAAGACTATAGGATCTCCAACGGCATGGACATTCAATAAGCTATTAAACAGTCGTTACAAAACCTAATTAACGTGTCATTATATTTAGTATTAATGACACACGATCAGAGGACCATCAAGACAGGTAACACCTCCACTAAGGTGCGTTATCACACTGTTAACCACATATTGTACATGTAGATCGTGTATAGGTGGTTAATTATGGTTGGGGCCACCTGTCGGGCCAGGCATAACATGTGACGGCCAGTCCTTAGCATATAAAAGGGCTACATCGCACGGTAGAAGACAACTAAGCTCACACACACACAAACAACCACAGACACTCACCATACAATCAAACAACCACCCCGTGGAGTAGGGTATTATGCTCAGGCGGCCTGAACCACGTAAAAACTCTCGTGTCACCTCCTTGTTCTTGATCTTACGCACCCTATCCAAATAAGAACCTCCGCGGACTATGCTTTCGTAGTATCAGGGGAAGTGTTGTTGCTACACTTCGACATTTGGCGCACCAGGAAGGGGGCGCTAAGATCTCAAGATGGTGAACACTGTCGCAGCATCGTCCAACAGTTTGGTTGAGTAGCCTGCTGGAGGAAATCCCTCCAACGTGCAACAGCCAGTCAATGCTGTTGTCTCGGTGGGTGTCGTTCCACCACCACCTCCACCATCTCAACATGATGGTGTATTTGCGTCAGTCACTGCAGCGATGAACAATCCTGAGAACGCCCTGAACACAGCGCAGACTCTTCTTCAGTGTCTACTGGCACCCGGAGCACCTCAAGGTGCAATTGAACAGTAGCACACTGATGTGGAGCATTTGGTTGCAGCCGCAGCCGATGCCATCAGCAACCAAGGTCTGCCCTCTGCTGGGCAGGCACCTTCAGGGAATAGGACCTTATCTGGTAGACTTGGTCCTCAAGCATCGCAACACAAGAGACGTGCACCCTCCTAGCAAGTGACGTCACTGCCCTCCGGGGCACGCCACACTCATACAGCAAAGAGGCTCCCGACGCAGGATCTACGGTAGGAGCTCGACCATCGATACATGAAGCAGGACGACCACATCCTTATGGAGCATGTCGGCGAGAGGCGGGAGTCTTAGGAAAACCCTTCTCCTTTGGGAGTGGGGGCGGCTGTTCAGCCCTTGCCATGCATCTTCACATGGCCAACTGGCCACCTAAGTTCCAACCTCATCCGCCAGAGAAGTACAACAGGACAGTCAACCCCGTCAAATTTCTTCAAATCTACTCCACCACCATCCTTGCAGCTAGAGGCAATGAGGCCGTGATGGCCAACTACTTCTCTGTGGCTCTAAATGGGACTGCAAGGTTCTGGTTCATGAGTCCCCCTCCCGACTCCATCTATAGTTGGGGGGAACTTTATTGCCAGCTCACTGCCAACTTCGGGAGCTCCTACACCCGACTAGGCACAAAGCTGGATCTGTTCGCCATACAACAAAAGGCGGGAGAATCACTGCAATCATTCATCCAACGGTTTTCTCAGGTACAGAACACTATTCCTTCTATCTTCAATGCCTCTGTCATTGTTGCATTCTGACAGGGAGTTAGAGACAAGAAGATGCTAGAGAAGCTGGCAACCAAAGATGTCAGCAGTGTCACAGAGCTCTTCAGCCTAAACGATAAATGTGCTAGGGCTGCGGAAGGCCGAGAGATGCACTCCAAACTAGTTGTGGAGGCAGGTAAATCTCCCTCCAAGGATGAAGCTACTGCTTCCGGTAGTGCAAAGAAGAAGAAGAAGAAGTACAAAGGCAAGAAGAAGTCGTTGGCTGGGCCACCTACTGCTCCTGCTGCTGCAGCTCCTGGTGGCTGGGGACCACGCCCTGAAAAATGACCTCGACCATCAATTGAGGATGGTGATAGGAGAAGATGTGGTGTCCGATTCATAGAACGAACACCCATAACCTCAAAGACTTTTGTGAGGTCCAGCAGCTTATTGAATGCAACAATAAGAGCCAATAGGAAGCCCCATACCGTCAACGGGAGGGGAAACAGAAAGTCAGAGAAGATCCGTCAGAATAGGAGCTTGGCTTCCAGGATGCCAAGAAGTCTCTAAAGGCTATCTACAACACGGTGGACGACAACTCAGACATCTCTGATAATGAGCATCAGAAGACTCTCCATATGATATATGGAGGGTCCTCGGACATCACCTCTCGGCGTATCCTCAAGACTGCGTTGGGAGATGACTACTGCAGCTCCCACCGCCAAGGCAGAACCTCATCAGAAGTGGATGGATACTGCCATCACCTTCGATGCTTCAGATTGTCCGAAGAACATGACCAGAGCTGGTCAGTTGCCTTTGATGGTATCTCCTACCATCAACAACAACCAGCTCTATCATGTCTTGGTGGACGGAGGCGCGACACTCAACCTCCTTAGCTTCGCAACTTTCATGAAGATCCAACTCAGCCTATCAGACCTTAGGCCCTCACGTCCTTTCTTCAGAGTAGGTCCGGGAGCTATCACTCCTCTCAGATCAATTACACTCCCAGTGACCTTCGAGATCAGAGACAATTATAGGTCTGAGAAGCTGGTGTTTGATGTGGCACACATCAGCCTTCCCTTGAACGCCATCCTAGGCAGGCCAACCCTATATAGGTTCATGGCCATAGCTCATTATGGCTATCTAGTGTTGAAGATGTCGACTCCTTAAGGCATCCTCCGGATCCATGGGGATCACACTGCTGGAGTCACTGTGCTGGAGGAACTTCATGCGCTTGCAACAACGCAAGAAGAATAATCTGGCAAGGAGCGACCAACTCAAGAGCCTTCAAGCTCATGTCAGTGTGGCTCAACATTTGCACCTCGTGTGCAACCAAGAAGCGACACCGACATCCCCATCAAAGTCGTCCAAATTGGTTCCGATGCTGCCCAGAACACTTATATATCGGGAGGCCTGGACGACAAATAGGAACTCACACTCATCACTTTCATCTGGGCAAATCTTGATGTTTTTGCATGGCAACCGTCACGGATGCCTGGAATCCCTAGGGAGATGATCGAGCATAGCCTGAAGATATACCCCGATGCACAACCAGTACATTAGAAGCCCTAGAAGCAATCCATCGAGCGACAAAACTTCATCAGATAAGAAATTAAGAAGCTGCTCCATGCTGGTTTCATCTGAGGGGTTCACCATCCACGGTGGCTGGCAAACCCAGTCGTTGTACCAAAGGTCGGCGGGAAGCTTCGGATGTGCATCGACTACACGACCTTAAATAAGGCATGCCCAAAAGACCCATTTCCAGTTCCTAGAATAGATTAGATAGTAAATTCTACCTCCGGGTATGAGTTACTGTGTTTCCTAGATGCGTATTCTGGATATCATCAGATACAAATGTCTAGGGAAGATGAAGATCATACTTCCTTCATTACAGTAGATGGGTTATATTGTTACACTGCCATGCCTTTTGGTCCCAAAAACGCTGCTTTAACTTTTGTGCGAGCCATGCACAAAACATTTGGAGAGCTTATTAGGGACTTGGTGGAGGTCTACGTCGATGACATTGTCATCAAGGTGAAAAGCAAGGTGTCACTCCTTGACAATCTACAAGCCGTCTTCGACAAGCTGAGCTTGATGCATACGAAGCTCAACCCGAACAAGTGCTTCTTCGGGGTCAACTACGGAAAGATCCTTGGTTTCTTGGTGACTCACCGAGGAATTGAGGCAAATCCGGCTAAAATCAAAGCCATTAAAGAGATGCGGCCTCCAACACGTGTCAAGGACGTCCAGAAGCTAATTGGATGTCTAGCTGCGCTTAGCCTATTCATTTCAATACTGGCAAAGCGTGCGATTCCCTTCTTCAAGCTGTTGAGGAAATCTGGGCCATTCCATTGATCCGGAGAAGCAGAGAAGGCATTCCAAGAGCTCAAGCAGCTCCTCACCACACTACCAATTCTGGTAGCTCCAGAGCCTGGTGAGCCTCTTCTTCTATACATTTTGGCAACTACAGAGGTTGTTAGTATGGTTTTGGTCGCGGAAAGACCAGAGCCATCTTCAGCTCAGGAGCCTAGACCCCTCCGGGAGGGTCTGAAGCCAGCTGAAGGCGAGTCTGGTCCCAACCCCCAAGCACGGATCCTAAAGGCAAGAGCCCTGGTGATCAACCTCTCTCAATCAGGGGAGTTCCCGCAAAACAAGAAGAAGGTCCGGACCCCTCTGAGGAGGTCCGACTGATGAAGAATAAAATCCGGACCCCTCTTTGAGGGTTCGGGTTGCTAAAGAAGAAGATCTAGACCACTCCGGGAGGGTCCGGGTTGATGGAGAAGAAGCTCCGGGCCTCTCTGGGAGGGTCCGGACCGTCCAACGACCAGTATACTTCATCAGTGAAGTGCTCCACGACACCAAGACTCGCTACATTGAGCTGCATAAGTTGCTATATGCAGTCCTTATTGCCTCAAGAAAGTTACGTTATTAGTTCCAAGCCCACACGATATCAGTGGTAACATCTTTTCCATTGCGTGCTATATTACATAATCCAAATTCTCTTGGAAATATTGCCAAGTGGGCTGTGGAGCTGGCAGAATTCGATCTTGAATTCCTGCCTTGACATGCTATCAGAGTCAAGCTCTGGCTGACTTCGTGGCAGAATGGACTCCTGCTTCATCAACTCCAGGGGGCCTCAGTGAGCAGAAGCCAGAACCTAAGGTCCCGGTCTTCACTTAGCCTCACTGGACACTCTACTTCGACGGCTCCGTGCAGAAGCAGGGGGCCAGAGCTGGAATCCTTCTCTTCGCTCCGACCGGGGAGAAGGTAAAATACATGGTACACCTAGACTTCAAGGCAACCAACAACATGGCGGAGTACGAAGCTCTCATCTACGAACTCAAGGTGGCGCTATCATATGGCGTCAGGCAGCTAGTGGTGAAGGGTGATTCAAAACTCATCATCATGCAAGTCAAAGGTGACTGCAGTTGCAACAATCCCCAACTTGCTGCATATTTACTTGAAGTCCAGAAGCTGTAGAAGGACTTCCACGTCATGGATCTCTGTCATATCCAGCGTCTCAATAACCCTGAAGATAATGACCTCTCGACAAAAGCTTCAATAGGATCTCAAGCTCTAGACGAAGTTTTTGTCAGAAGATTGTTAGGACCTGCCACTCAGCCCGCCGAACTAAGTGATGGGGCGAGACCAGCACCTCAAAGCTGGCAGTCCCGGTGGCCCTATTACCATGGCGACCACCAAGGATTGTGGGCACTACAGGAAGCTTCAAGCAACCCAACACGCAAGATCCAGAAGCTCAAGTTAGCTCCGATGCATGGATCTCAAAGATCTGGAGTTACGTGAAAGACAATATCCTTCCTTAAGATGATGCTTCCACCGATCGAATTACCAGATTGGCTAAAAGATACACGTCGGTAGAAGGGGATCTCTACCATCGTGGTGCCAACGGCGTTCTAATGCAGTGCATTTCCCAGGAAGAAGGCCACGAGCTCCTCGCGGAAATCCATGGAGGTGAGTGCGGAAACAATGCATCTTCTTGCACGTTGGTCGGTAAACCCTTTCGGCATGTCGTTTACTGGCCTACAACACTCTAGAATGCAGTTGAGTTGGTAAAGAAGTGTGAAGCATGCCAGTTCCACGCAAAGCAGATTCACACATCGGCTCAGTCATTGCAAATGATACCTCCCACGTGGCCTTTCACTGTGTGGGGAATAGACATTTTGGGACCTTGCCCAAAAGCCGTCGGAGGTTACAGGTTCCTGTATGTCGCCATCGTCAAGTTCACCAAGTGGCCGAAAGCTACCCCAGTTGTGATAATCAACAAGCAATCAACTATCAAGTTCTTGAAGTCCATAGTTTGCAAATTTGGAGTTCCAAACAGAGTCATTACTGACAACGGAACCCAATTTGCAAGTGCAGCATTCCAAGAGTACTGCGAAGATCTCGGCATACAAGTCAGCTACGCATCAGTAGGTCACCTAGCAAGCAATGGCCAAGCTGATAGAGCTAATATAGAAATACTCAAGGGACTCAAGATGCACACATATGAGCGCTTGAAGAAACATGGAACCAACTGGATAGAGGAACTTCCATCTGCATTGTGGGCAAGCAGGACAACACCAAGCTGGACAACTAAAGAGACACCTTTCTTCTTGGTGTACGGAGCTGAAGCAGTCCTTCCTACAAAGATCATCATGGGTTCTCTTTGAGTCCGAACCTTCGATTAAGCCACACAAGACAAGCTTCGGCGTGAAGACTTGGACCTCGTAGACGAGGCAAGGTGCCAAGTGGTTGTTTGGAACGCACGATACCGCCAGGCGCTCCGGCGCTATCAACAAAGGTTTGTACGCAACCGACAGCTAGAATAAGGCGATCTTGTGTTACAGAGAATACTGACTAGTGAAGGAATGAATAAACTATCCCCAAGTTGGGAAGGTCCCTTTCGGGTTATCAAAGTATCCCGCCCTGGATGCGTTTGCTTGGCTATAGAGGATGGGACTCCGCTTCCCAACCCATGGAACATCGAGCACCTCCGTAAGTTTTATGCTTAGCTACACAGAGGTGAGTTTATTTGTATAAATTGCATCCCTTGTAGTCCATGGACAGAGTCAGTAAGGGTCTTAGTGCACTTAACTTGGTCCTGTACTTTTGGTGCGTCTTTACCCTCCCTGGGATAGATCAAGACGGATAACACACTTAACTTGGTCATTGTACTTTGAGTGTTTCCTTGTCTTCCCCTGTAATTTGGACCTCAATGAGAAACATTTTATATGGAGAGACTCCTCGTGCATTTGAATTGCACAAGCTCGGTACTTCTGTTATGTTTTACCTTCTTGTCTATAACAAAGTTGGGCAATCCTCTTGAAATTTAGTCCAAGGTATTTATGTGATATATAAGTTGTATTAGTAATCTTCTTTTGGGTGTTAGCACTGTTGCATGGTCTACTCGCCTAAAAACCAAAGCCAATGACAGATCCAGAGTGTGCTATCGACTTAGACTTTTCGGACACCCTTAGGATCTAAAATTCAAGGAAGGACAATAAGCCGCTAATAAGTTGTAAACAAGAGGACTAGTTTTACTATTTTTCTTGTTTTTTATGCGCTGGAAAAATGAATATTCGATGGCAATTCGCTCAGTGATGGTGGATGCTGCCGGAGCACTAGCTCCGACAACCTCCAGGGGGCCCGCCGTTGATGTTCTAAGTGTTGATAGTGGCCGCCGTCGGACCTACCAAGATCCTACAACCCCCAAGGGGCCAGCCGTTGACGTTCTAAGCATTGATAATTGGCGTCGTCGGACCTACCAAGCTCCGACAACCCCCAGGGGCCTACCGCCGATGTTCTAAGCATTGATAGTGGGCGTTGTCGGACCTACCAAGCTCTGACAACCCCAGGGGGCCCGCCGTCAACGTTCTAAGTGTTGACAGTGGGCGCTGTCGGACCTACCAAGCTCCCACAACCCCCAGGGGCCCGGCGTCGACGTTCTTAGCGTTGATAGTGGGCACCGTCTGACCTACCAAGATCTTACAACCCCCAGGGGACCCGCTGTCGACGTTCTAAGCATTGATAGTGGGTGTCGTCGTACCTACCAAGCTCTAACAACCCCCAGGGGGTCCGCCATTGACATTCTAAGCGTTGACAGTGGGCGCTGTCGGTCCTACCAAACTCTAACAACCCCTAGGGGGCTCGTCGTCGACCTTCTAAGTGTTGATAATGGGTGCCGTCGGACCTACCATGCTCCAACAACTCTCTGGGAGCCCACCGTCGACACAATAAAGGGTCCCTGGAGATGTTAGAGACAAGACTCAGAACTTGGAGCTATCATACTGGCTAAAAATTCGGGATATCGAGTTTTGAAGACATTGTATAAATCCTCATGGTAGATGCCTTCAATTTATCAAACACATCTACCGGGGGCCAACAATATAAAAGGCAATGCATTGAAGACACAAAGAATGGAATTCGGAAGGATTTCAGATCTCATTCATTCGAAATTATAGGATTACAAGTTGAAGGAAAAAAAAGTTCTAACTACTGGAGTTCCTATTGAAGAAAGAAGCAACAGTATGGGCAGCTTCTTGAACGCTGGACCTGGCGGCTTGATCCTCCTCAGCAACGGGTCCTTCGAACACAGGATCTAAAGACATCTGGTGGTCCCGACTTTTGAAACATGCTAGGACATATTCGGCAATGTTCTTGGCCAGGGTCCGTCCTTCAGTGTCCAGTTCATCGATGACTACATTGCCCACAGGTCAAGCTTATTGCTGGCGGAGGTCAACGCCACCAGCGCCTTCTCCATCTCTGGCTCCGGGTCAGCCGGACGTAATGGGCTGAAACCAAACAGCACCAGAGCTTCATTGGCATGCCCTAATAAATCCCAGACTTACTAGGACTTAGTTGTTCTCAAGCTCTTTAGTTTCTCCAGTGACTTCCTGGCAGCCGAAAGTTTTGCAGAACCTTCCTTGGAGAAGCGCTCGACTTCCTTAGCGTGCTGCTGAATACTTTCAGCCATCTACCTTTCTTGGTCGCCGAGCTCTTTCTCCCGGAGGTGGATACGTTCCTCCGTTCTGCCAAGTCCTTCTACTTGGCCTTCACCTTATCCTCCCTGGTGGAGATATGAGTCTCTCTTCTGGAAACGTCTACTCCCACCTGCCATATCTGCTCCTTCTCTTGATCGCACCACTTATCAAACTGTTTGGCGCGATCAGCCAAGCTCTGCTCTCCCAGTAACAGCCTCTGGGCGAGCTCCTCCTCCCTCTTCAAGAGGTCTTCCTCTTTATCCATGAGCTTATCCTCCTTTTGATCGAGGGCTTCCCGACGGTTGAGTAGATTCTCATTCAGCTCATTGAGGCTGTCGGAACGATCGTCGGCCGCCTCATTGACCTCCTTAGCATGCTCAAATATCTCCCGGGTCTTGTCATCGAGGGCCTTGATCATGGCCTCTCTTTCATTGAGCGCACGGTCCAACCATGCCGGCCGAACCTTCTCCTTGGCCACCCACTCCTTTTGGTCTGCCAGCCGAGACTGCGTCAGCTTTGTCTCGAAATGAAGTCTGTTGTGCCAACGCCTTAAGGTGTTGCACTCTTCTTTGAGAGTCCTGCTTTCGTGGTCGAAGGCGAGCTGGACCAGGCAGAGTTTTGAGCAAGCATTGTCGATAGACAAAGCCAGGGGATCGGCTCTGGGCCCGCCTAAAGTGCCTCAGTGGGCTCTAGTGGGTCTTCCAAAATCACTATCGGGTTCCAGAGCATGAGCACGTTATCCAATAGCTCCACATAGCTGGGGCTGACCTCCGGGAGCTCATCAATATTCACTGCGGCAGAAGAAGGTTCCACCACAGGAGCTTCAACCTCTGGGGCTACTAAAGAGGGTCCCTTAGCCGGATCTTCAATCATTGGCTCAAAATATGAAGGACCCACAGCCGGATCTTTTGGTTGCTCTGGCTCAGACATAACCACCTCCGGAGCTGCCGCTTCTGGAGCTGAAACTGAAGCATCGACCGAAGCTTCACCCTCTTCCAACACTGATGCCGAAGCTTCTACAACAGGCTCCAAAACTGCCGGAGATTCAACAAACTCTTCCTCCATGTGGTCCGGCGCTACCACGAGAGCTTCAATTGCTGGATCTAGACTTGTTTCCATGAAAGCCGGCGCCAGAGCTGTCGTGTCATCTGGCACTTCTACTGGGGGAGAGGCAGAAGCCGGTGTGGGAGCTTCAATTGATGCAGGCTCCAGAGCCGCAGTAGGCACCGGAGCTGCTGTGCTTGTTCTTGACATTCTAAGAATAGAAAATAGGGAATTTAAGACAAAGCAAGGAACAAAATCAAAATGAAAACTAAAGATCCAATCTTTACCTAGGAGTATTGCCTCTCCAATTGGCACAAATCCTCTTCTTCGGGTGCTGGGAGCTAGAGCCCGCCGTCGTCGATGTGGCAGGTGCTCCAAGACTCAAACCTGGAGTTGAGATGGCCACAGGCGCTGCCATATCTCGGACCTCCATCCTCGGAGGTTGCACCCCGGACCCAGAGCCACCAGCTGGCATCATGACAGGAGTTGACTTGTCGGAGCCAGCACCCTCTGCAGGCACTAGAGCCGAAGAACCAGCTGGAGCTGGAGGCACGATCACCATAGACCTAAGCCAAGGTGGAGGGGTCACCTCGGTCGGAGCTTCCCTCACTCTGCTCCCATTTCTCCTCGTTAGGTTCCACTTGCGACTCGGAACTTTGATGGGAGCCTTCTCCTTGCCTCAGCCGGAGGTAGAGTTCTTTAGAGGGGAAGCTGCGGGACTGTTACCTTTGCCACTGATTAGCGCAGGTCGGGAGCGTTCACGAGAGTAAGGAGCCCCGGGGATAACAATCCCGGTCGAAGGAGTGCTCCAATGCTTGTCCACGAGGCCCAGATCATCAAGAGCTGGCATCTTCTTCCGCAGCTCCCTCCTGACCTCTGGCACCATGTTTAAAGGGAAATCTGCCAGAGGAGTCAGATCATCGGGGTGAATGACTTCATGCTGCAACTTCTGGAGATGGAGCTTCAAAGCTCCATCATTCAAACTGGATCCGAAGCCCATATCGATCTGGTTGTGATCGTTCTCTCCACCGAACGCCCAGGCAGGCCACTCCCTCATCTTCAGCGGAGCCCACCAGTTAGTCAGGAAGTTGGCGATGACCATCATGGGAGTTACTCCTCCTTCGACGCACTCCTGGATCCATGACAACATCGGAGCTACCTCCCAAACACCAGCGTCGACGACCGGAAGGCTGTCAAGCAGCTCCAACATATCATGGCGATCCACCGTGATGGCCACCCAGTCTTTCTTCCAGCTGTCCCACTTCCCAGAAGGGAAGGACTTCAAGTACATAAGCGACGAGTTCTTGCGCTTCATGAAGTAGTAGAAGCCAAGGTACTCGTTGCTCTTCCCAGTTGCATGGACCGTGAAGAAGGTCCGGAAGAGCTTGATGCAGGGCGGCACACCCACCCACATCACACAAAAGTGGACGAAGGTCACCACTAGCAAGATGGAGTGGGGGCCAAGGTTATGAAGTTGTAGATCGTAGAAGTCCAGCAGCATCAGCTAGAAGCTTGAGAATGGTGGGATGAGCCCCACCATGGCATACGACAGGAAGTAGACGATCTTGCCGGTGTTCTCCTTCTTGAAGGGGAACTTGCTGATGCGGATCCAGTTGTTGAAGGAGTCGCTTGAACAACCCATGTAGGTGCAAACCTTCGACAAGTCTTCATTTTTCTTGATCCGGCTCTGAGGAAGTCCCAACTCTATCGCCACAAAGTGGAGCATGTAAAAGCCCGTTTTTCGGAAGAACAAAAACGCAAAAATGCGAACTTAAAAATTTTGAAAATAGACTTGGAAATCCAAACTCACATGAGCCATATGAGTTAAACTATGTTCACTAAAAATAGGGACTTGTTAAAACTTTACGTATAGAACATGGTTGCTGATGTGGAATGGAACTTAAGGTGAAGAATCCTTAATTTCCAAGTATTCACATTTTCAATGAAAAATTAAAGGAGAAAAGAAAACAAAATAGAGAGAAAGAAAAAGGAATTATTCCAACCCTAAAATGGGACATCCAAAAATATTCAAATCTCAGGCCGTAAATTTTTCCATGACCTACTAATATTCCAATTAGACTCTCGGTAAAGTTTCAAAATTTTTGAAGCCCATTTCCCATTTATTGGACACGTACTGAGAGTTTAATCAACGTCGACTTCAAATTTAAACTTTGTGCTCAACCTTGTCCAAATCAACTCCAAATTTTTCCTGAGGTCCCTTATGGTTCAAAAAGGTTAACCTCAAAGTTTCAGGATTTTTGATCCTAATCTATTATTTATTTCCTTGAGTCAAGTATCACCACTTGAATTCAAATTCAAATCTGAGTTCAAATTCAACTTGCTCAGTTTTGAAATCTGATTGCACCATAAAATTCTCCACATTTTATTTAGTCACTGGGCCAAATTTGACTATTTTTGAAGCATGCTTGCTAGCCCTATTGGAATTTTGGAAAGAAGAGGGAAGCGGGTCCCACAGATGGTCCCCACCAGTCAGGTCGGCAAGGCTTCCTCTCTCCTCCCCTGCCTCCACGCGACTGCATGCAGCGCCACCGCGATTCCTCTCTGTCCTCATCAGCGCCCGACCCCGCTTCTTCTTCCCTCCTCCCACGACCGCTCATGGCACCGCAGCGCCACACCTTCGGCTTGCCCGCCCCCCACGGCCTCGTCTCCCGACCCGCGCGCTTCCTGCACCCCCGCGCGCGTCGCCCCTGCGCCACGGCACCGGCGCCCCGCCGTCCAACCGTGGCGCCGCCGCCAGCACCGTGCCTCCTCCTCGCCGGCCCTTCGTCCCGCCAGCCGCTCACCACACCGCCGCGCTCGCCTCCTCCCCCGCACCGAGCGACACCGCGGCCATCCCTGCCTCGCGCTCTCCCAGCGACGAGCGGCACCGTGCTGGCCCGATCCAAGCGTCGCTCCCGCTTGCGCAGCCGCTCCGGAGCTCGCCCTATGGTCACGCTCCCATGCTCGTCGGTCTCTCTCGGCAACCGGCACCGCCCGTGAAGCGCAATCTCGCCGTCCTCCTCGTGCCTAGATGCGGCTCGCCGCTCACTCCCGGTCTCACCCTAGATCCGTGCTGCTCCTCCTTTTTCTTCTACTCCACAGCGCTCCTGGACGCCTTAGCCCTGTTCCTCACCGGTCTTTTCTCTGTAGCGCCGCGCCGCGACAGTCGCGCGCCGAGCTTTGTAGCATGTCGCTCCAGCACGCCAACACCTGCTCGCCGCACTCTTGCGCCACAGCCTGCTCCCGGCCGCGCAAAAACTCGCTGCCCTGGCCACCCACGTGCCCACGTTCTGGTTTGCTGCTGGTCGTGATTGTCTGCTCCCCATCGGCATCGTCGCCCCGTTCCGTGTCGTGGCTATGCCAGGGAAGCAAGGCGAGAAATGGGTGTGATGGATGAAACGCAGGAACACGTTGTTGACACACCGGCATCGACAACTGGTCCAAGGTTAGCTCTTATTTTGCAAGAGTGATTGAATCAGTGACTGCAGCCAAGGTGTTCGATGAAATGGTTACAAGGCGAAACTGAGTGTGTTGCCGTTCAATGCTGGTCTATGGATGCAGGTCTATTCTGGGGTGGCAATTGACAAGTACATGTGCCAAGATACCCTTTGAATGGTGATGACGCGATGGAACCCTAGTACACACCAAGATGTTCGGCGAAATGCATACAAGGTGAGCCTTACCCTGAAATACCTTGCTTGATGTCACCGACGTCCGTTCGTCGTGATCGCTAAGGTTACTCATGTGTCGTGAAGTCGTACATCCAGTTTCCGCATTGATATCATTCCTATAGGAGTCCCTAAGTTGACCTCCATTGTCGTTTGTATCACGTTGCCATGTCCGTGCATGCTCGTGATGCTCCACCATGAGCCGCGTCGACGTCGTTGACCATATGACGTCGTCGTGACACTCTAAGCCGTTATTGTGCCCTGGCATCGAGATGGAGGGTTCTTGTAATGTGTGTGGTGCTGGAACACAAGCACGACTCGCCGTACAATGGTCGTTTAGCCAAATTAGGGTTTAGTCGAGGCAAGACTCTTCGAGTCCTGGGTGTAGCCAGTGTGCTCGATGAAATGCCTTCTAGGTCAAACCAGGTGTGTCGGTGATCACCGATGACCTAGGGTAGAGGTATGCATGAACATTGCGACCAACAAGGAGAACTAGACCAAGGGGAACCTTGGATAAGAGTTCCTTGGTTTTGTCGAGGATGTTCTCTAACCGATCACAGGATTGGTTAACTTGGTGTACCACTTCATCGACGGCAGGTTCGTCGAGTCGCTTATCAACAACCGAGTCGACATCACTAGCCTTAAGACTCACAAGGTGGTGTTCGAGATTCCGCTCACCCCTTTGACGAGTCCGGGTTGTTGTGGACGTCGCTAAGATGATCTTCTCGAGATGGCAAAGCATGCCTTCACGGCAAGGTCTCGCATCATGTTTAAGTCCCAAGAGCTTATCGAGCTCACCTGGACAATCTTGCGGGAGACACTACATTAGTGTCGTCGTGTAAGCACTTGAACGATGCTCAAGAAGCTTGCTGTAGAAACTACTTTACCAAAAAGTCATTTCAATGTTGTCTTGGTACTCACATCAGATTAACAGGGCTTGTTACGACTCTTTGAGTCCAAGCAATGTCGATCTCACTTCACTCCCAAGTGTCGCTAGGGTTTCACCCTGGTTCACCCTTATCAGAACCCTGCGATCACACTTGTCACGTAATTAGGTTTACTCTTTAATGAGTTTGTGTAACTTCGTTGGTCGACTTCTAAATCACAACCTCTTGTTGCACAGTTCACTCATGCCTTAAGCTTTCAATGCTCCATCTTGATCGCTTAGTCATCCTTACATCACACAGTCCAGTAATACTTCTTCACTATTCTACCTTATCACTCTGTGTGCGGCATAGCTCCATGTGTTGAGTGCTAAATTGCGATGTGTCATTACATTGCACCTTTCAGTGCTTATCTCGACACTACTATGCCACCTCGACTCTTAGGTCATCCTTACCCTACCAGTCCAACACTTTCACACCATTCAGCTGTATCGTCCTTGAGTGGCATAGCGTCGAGTGTTGAGTGCCAAGTTGCAATGTGTGCTTACATTGCACCTTTCAATTCACATCTCGATACTACTATGACCACTTGACTTCATCCTTTGTTCATTCACACAACAAAGGCATATCTGTCCTTCCTAGTCGAACTCCTCATTCTTAGAGTTTACACAACCTCGTGGAGTCTTTTCTTAAATTACTTAATTACTTAATTACTTATATGCATATCATGTCGATAGGAAACGTGATGGTAGATGATCGACGAGGAGCTTCGCTTGGAGGAGAAGGCCAAGGTGTTTCCACTGAGGTTCCATGGCAGGTTCTCTGGAGGAAGATCAAGCCCTAACAATTGACATTTGTTCAGTCGCAAACTAAGGCAAGCCCCGGTTTGCATTTAAGTCGTTTATAAACTTTTGCTTTATCACTATGATGAGTAGTATATGAATTGTGCATTACGTTTAGGGTGAATGATACTCCACATGCATGACCAAAAATCCCAGGGTTTATTTGGCACGAGTTACAGTTTGACCTGTAGTAACTGCTTTGCTAATGCATAGGAAATCCGGTAGAAGTCGAGTAGTTGGAATCTACTCGCGAGAGATGTATCTCACAGGATTGGTTGAAAAGAAAATGGCTTAATATAATGAAATTGAGACCGGACAGGGAATGGATAGGAGGCGGCGAGAATTGAGTCTCGGTCGCATAGCCCTGCCTGTGTCGATTAAGGCCCGTCCGTATGCAGCCCCTTCGGACAAGCTTGAATTGTACCGGCAATATAATGGACATATGGAATCCAATAAACTGATGTAACTTGATAACTGGGATGTTGAGACCCATTAACTCACCATTGATAGGGGTGGGTTGAGGACAGTAAGGTGTAAATCGGTCGGCGGACACATGAGGTGTTCCGTGCGGAGACCTTCTGTTTGCGGAGGTGAGACGGGCTCAGCATTTGAGTTTCTTGTGAAAGGTGGCCATATACGCCTAGTACTGAAGTGTTATGTAGGTACAGGTGTGCTCGCTGACACTTCCGAACGACGTATGTGTCGTGTTGTCCGGGTGTGTCCTGATTGCAATCACTGTCCCTCGCAGTAATAGAGTACCACTTGTTCACTGAGCGGTGACGTAGTAAATACTAAAGCAGTCAGAAAAATCATATTGTATTGAATTATAATTACTTTGCAATCTTGTATGATTTAGAGATAGTACAATTAAAAGTTTACAATTTCCCCATACTTTAGCTGTAATAGCACTATGTGCTTTGGGCATGTCATATCATCGGTAAAGCGTTTCTTGTTTGATTGTGGAGCCCATGATGTGCCGTGCTCAGAGAATGTCATTTGCTACTTAAAACTTGATTATAAGGATCCACTTGTAGGCGAGTCATTTATGCTATTCCTTACCTATGTTTAGTGTCCCCTTGCATATGTCTCGTGAGACGGTTAAGTCTTGCTGAGCCTTATGCTCACGTTTGCGCTTTAACGATTTTTACAGGTATTAGTTTTATTTCTGCTGTTCAGGTTGTACATGAGACTCGAGGTGTCGAGATAAATCTCATGTGAGCCACGCCGCTGCTGTTTGTTCTTCGTGTTGCTAGTGAGAATCGTCCTAGGGCATGGACGTCTTCTCTCCTGCTTAGTTAGGTGAGATTATGAGTATGTATTTTCCGCTGCGTGTGTACTTCTATTGTACACTCTTTTGTAAACTCTTCTTATTATGAAATGAAAACTTTATATGTTTTGGTATCCTTTTTGTGTGTGCTGTTAGGTGCCGCATCGCACGGTACCACCCAATGAGATCCTCGGATGTGTGGATTCCGGTCCCCACAGACATGGTATCAGAGCTTCATTGGGAATAGCACGCTCGAAAAGAGCCTATTTTCGAAAACTCCGAAGTAGTCGAGTGAGGTTTAGCTATATGCCCATTAAGGACTATTACTAGTATAAGTTATAAAGGTGGTGAACTAACTTGTTATATTATTCTGTAACGACGCTCTGTCTTCAAGGTAAGAGGTAAGGTACGCCGCCGAGAGCGGATCAATCTCGGTAAACTCTGCATACGAGATATGGTATGTGAAATTTCCGTGGCTTAGCACGGAAAGTCAATATGAGTCTTTGAAACTTTCCATGTTTCTGAGAACATATGACACGCGGTACCCCAGCGTGACACAAAATTAGTGGGAGCCCCCGTCGGGTGGTGTATAACCCGATAGTATGTATCTCTAGAACTATTCATGTTCTATGGGATCATGCGAAACACGTATGCCCGAGCGTGTATAAGCCGGTTCGTACGGGAGTCTTTGCTATACAGACGTATTTACAGCCATGTACCTCGAGACATGACCTCGCTCGAGGGCGACTCACACCAGAGTCGTATGCATTTACTTTTGATTATATCTTATTGTGACTGCCTGTCGTGTTTCCCCGTGCCGCCCTTGAGGTGTGAAGGTGTGGAAGGGGATTGTTTGTCTTCTGCAGGTACACTAACTCCGGTAGCGACCCGTGTAGCAAACTTTTGCGAGTGATCGGTATTAGGACCACCTATAGACGTGTCCGGATGTACCGGGTTAGATTTTTCTTTTGGTAAGGCACGTAGTACCATTAGTATCACAATTGATACTTTGACCATCCCCCACGAAAGAAATGGCTTCATATTCATATTAAGTCCAAGTATCAGTTGCTGATATCTTGTGGACGAAGTAAAATGTTTCTTTTCAAGAGTAGGTGAACCAAAGTCCTTTGCTCCTGGCGAGAGTTTAGCTCGACTTCGCCGGAGTAAGACTTTGGTTAAGTTTGAAGATCCATAGTGATATGCTATGGATAAGAAGGTCGTCAAGTCTCTTTTAAGATTCCATTTGGTTCTAAAGGAAATTATTAGTTGTGAATCAAGTTCTAGCCATCAGACTTGAGTTTTGAGCTAAGTTTCAAAATTTGAGTTTGTTCCCAAATTCTTGTGTTTCGAAGCCGGTGAGTTCTGTTTTCGAACAGAATTGACCTGACGTTGAAATTCCATATCTCTTCAACCTGGAGGGCTTTGGAGGCAAGTGAATACTTTTTGCAAAGCTTTTGGAGTCTTCTAATAGTTTCCTATTGACCTCCAAGCCAAAAGATGCTTTTATGGTGATGAAAATGCACCATTATCACAGCAGCTGCTGTTCTGAAACTACACGGACCAGCATCTGAATTTTTGTCATATTTCCTTGGAGAAAGCTCTTCTATTCCATTATGATACATTTCTGGAAAGTGGAAGAGCTATTCTACAACTTTGTTATTCAGTGATACCTCAAATTCAGTTTAAAACTAATTAAAAACAGAGTTGAAGATAGTACATGTATATCGATGCTATCTGAAACAGCCAGAAAAGTTTTGAACTTTAAATAGCCATAACTGTTAAACTAGAAATGCAACCTATGCATGTTTATACATGTATGGAAAACTTAAAGAGTCCTCTATCAACTTTCTATTCAACACAAAGGCTAAAACTCACATTAATCAGGTCTAAATTGAGTTGTCGTTTAAGAGGTTCTGACAGCCCGGAAGAGGGGACAGAATCTGAACTCTTCACCAATTGAATCGTAACCTTCTGCATACTTCACTGCTGCAGGCCTACTTTATGTGGTTGGAAAGTGTAGAGAGTCCTCTACAACATTTCTATAGAACTTCAGAGCGTAATCCATCTCTATCATACTCAAAATTTCAGATTTCTAGACTTGATCAAATCTGGACAGCGAGTGGACAGTCCTGTATACAGTTACTGTTTCTCGCATAACTCGCTGTATAATTGTCGAAAGACTTCATAATTTTACATTTCTGGGATCCTGAGAATGTATGCAACAAGTTTGCTATGTATTACTTTTGCAAATGTTGATGTTTGTATATTTGAAAATTGTGGACAAAATCAGCCTTAAACAAAGGAGGTGCTGTCCAAATTTTCAGAAAAACTGTCAACTTGCAAATGCCATATCTTCTCAACCAGAAGTGCTACGAGGGCAAGTAAATACTCTTTAGAAATATTTGGAAGTCCCCTACATGTTTTCTGTTCAACACCAGACCAGAATCCTTTTCTAAATGGGTGAAATTTGGATAATCGCAGAGACTGTCCAGGCACACCCAAACTGGACAGCAATCTGTACACCTCTGAATTTAATCCATAACTCGCAGACCTTTGATCCAATGGAGTCACGCGAGTAACCGTTGGAGAGGTTAGAGAGTCAGCTACAATTTTTGCAATTGGCTCCAGACCTGAATCTGTCGTCTACTTTTTCCAAATCGAGTTTGAATACAGAGTGGTCAATCTGAACTGAATTCAATTCTGAATGCTGAAATTTTACCCAACTTCAAAAATTCATATCTTTTGAACCAGAGCTGATATGAAGACAAGTAAGTACATTATGGAAAGCTTATTACACTGGATACAACTTTGTAAATAAGAATATTTCCAGATTTCCATCGGAACAGCGTGAAAACTTTAGATCAAAACTGCTACTGTTTAAGCAGATTCTGCTGAAGGTGCAGAGAAATCTGCTAACTTTAAAATTGCATAACTTGCAAACCAGAGATTATCTAGAGGCAAACCAATACTTTTTGGAAGGGTATTGAAGTTTACTTTAACTTTGTTGTTCACCTCAAGATCTGATTTTTCCATTTACTTGGCCAAAATCGAAGTTGCGTCCAAGCTGTTCATCCTCCACCAGGATTTAACCGGGTGATGACCCTTCAGGGTGTTTATGGATTTGGTTCTCGAGTTCAACTCGAGGAGTTTCATAAAATCCCAGGTGTTGCGACCCAACAATATTTGCCTTTAGAGTTGAGTATTACACTAAGGCAAATCCCTTTTGCTCGGATGCACATGCTAGTGTTTTGACTATGCAACCTTGCATCTCACACTTTAGTTGTGCATTGAGCATGTATGACACTTCCCTTAGTTGGACGACCCTCCCCATAAATATTGCTTGGAGTAAGTTTCTTGCTCACCTAGCTTGAATCTTAAGGGGGAAGGAGTTCATCTAGTAATTGAAGTGTTACGTTCACCTAGGTGTCATACCAAGGTACATCGACACCGAACCAACGTGCTGGGAGCAATGCTCAAGTAAGTAGGACCGAGTACAACATTGACTCATTAAGTCAATGCGAAGCTTAAGTAACGGATCACCTTGAACCCCGTTTCTTGTGGAACTCAATCAACGAGTTAAAGGAGTCAGTTGATTCTTCACGCTAAACCACTCCTTTGCTTCAGTCTTTGAGACGAGAAGCCATAAGTGAGTAGTACGAGCTGGAAATTCTTTAACAAGAACGTGGATTACTAACCAAGGTCGTGCCTAGCACAGTACCTTGTCAACCACTTAGTGCAACCTACGGAAGTAAGGAGAACCTTACTCTTCAAAGGTTACTCTCTTTGCCACTTCTGAAGGCAACCCTACCGTACCTTTTAAGGGGTAGACATAGTACTTTAAGAAAACTACGAGATGAAAAACCTGACCCATTGTTAAGGAACCACAATTACCTGTAGGTTGTGATTAACAAGCTTTAGGGAACTTCCGATCAACAAGAAGTTCAATCACTTTGTTCCATTTTGTACATTCCGTTGCCTTAAGATGAACCTCACCATTCCTTGCTAATACTTTTACCTTGAAACCATCGAACTTGGTCGAGATATGAAAGTAGCAAGTCTTTTCTAGCGCCTTTCATGACCAAGTTTAATCAATCCTCCTGTATTTGGGATACTTCTGACTGTGTTTGGATTGTCTTACCTATTTTTGCTCAAAGCATAATACTGAATGCACCATACCTTGCATAATTATCCGCGGAGTTGCATTGTGTCTGCATAACATCATCCGGTTTGTGATGCATCATAAAACGTAATTACTAATGAGTTTTGAGCAAGAATATGTGACCCCGTTCAGATACTTAAGTAGTGCCTAACATTTTTGAGTTGTGATCAATTTTATCGTTCGCAACGCCTTCGACTGGTTTCATTATCTTGAGTAGCACAAGGGACACCTTGTGACTAAAACACAGTTGAGTCCTTGTCCTTGACTTGTTGAAACTCAAATCGCCTTGAGTACTTGCAACTAAACAAACACTTGGACTTCCATCCTTGACTTGTTAGGTTCAAGTACCTTGATTGTTGCAACTATACCGTTCTTCATCGAGTAGTCATCAGTTCGATGATCAACCTTGTAAAATCCATGAAATCTCCTTCCTCGCGAGGATACCGTTCGTTTGTCAACCTCGTGAAACTCTTTGGGTCCATCTAAGATCTTACGTTGTTATATGGTAACCTTGCTACACTAATTACCTTGTAGTTACCATATGATTGAGTTCTTTGCTGTGTCGAAACATATGAGGATACTGAATCCTTAAATCCTCGTGTGCCACTGCAAAGGGTCTTCATCTTCTATTTCTATTGTTTGAAGATGTTGATATAACCAAAATCCTTGTAGTCGCCACATCTTCCGTATTCCTTCGGTTTTCATCACATAAGAGTGTTGAGTGTCTTGCTACTCTTATGCTACGGCTAAGGAATCCTATGGTTGACTAAACATCAAACGAGGTTAATGATTGTTGTTTAACCTCGTAAACCATCTTAACTCATATCAAGGGAAATACCACATTAAGTTGAAAGGACCTATGCAAAACCAAGCAAGCAACCAAGAATCAATGCAAGAAAAGTTTCAAACTATCAAGGTGACCTAGAGAAGCAAAGAACAAGTGCAAATTCTTCAAATCAAGACTAGGACAGGACAAGATGTCATGTCAGTGCAAGAGTACAACAATAAAGGATCAGTAACAGACATGAAAGTTTTACGATGTGATATTGCCATGTCGAGCATCCTGTCAAGGTTATCAACCTAAAGACTGGAATCTCCTGAAGCAGACTTTAGAATTTCTTAAGATGCCTGAATATAATCACTATTTCGTAGAACCCAAGTTTTTAAGGGCATTGCCATTTTCCTTAGTCAATGACCCTCTTTTACGGATCGTTCCCTCATCGTTCTGTTATTCTACCTGTTAGAATCTCGAGACGAGATTCCTTTAAGGGGGAAGGATTGTAAAAGCCCGTTTTTCGGAAGAACAAAAACGCAAAAATGCGAACTTAAAAATTTTGAAAATAGACTTGGAAATCCAAACTCACATGAGCCATATGAGTTAAACTATGTTCACTAAAAATAGGGACTTGTTAAAACTTTACGTATAGAACATGGTTGCTGATGTGGAATGGAACTTAAGGTGAAGAATCCTTAATTTCCAAGTATTCACATTTTCAATGAAAAATTAAAGGAGAAAAGAAAACAAAATAGAGAGAAAGAAAAAGGAATTATTCCAACCCTAAAATGGGACATCCAAAAATATTCAAATCTCAGGCCGTAAATTTTTCCATGACCTACTAATATTCCAATTAGACTCTCGGTAAAGTTTCAAAATTTTTGAAGCCCATTTCCCATTTATTGGACACGTACTGAGAGTTTAATCAACGTCGACTTCAATTTTAAACTTTGTGCTCAACCTTGTCCAAATCAACTCAAATTTTTCCTGAGGTCCCTTATGGTTCAAAAAGGTTAACCTCAAAGTTTCAGGATTTTTGATCCTAATCTATTATTTATTTCCTTGAGTCAAGTATCACCACTTGAATTCAAATTCAAATCTGAGTTCAAATTCAACTTGCTCAGTTTTGAAATCTGATTGCACCATAAAATTCTCCACATTTTATTTAGTCACTGGGCCAAATTTGACTATTTTTGAAGCATGCTTGCTAGCCCTATTGGAATTTTGGAAAGAAGAGGGAAGCGGGTCCCACAGATGGTCCCCACCAGTCAGGTCGGCAAGGCTTCCTCTCTCCTCCCCTGCCTCCACGCGACTGCATGCAGCGCCACCGTGATTCCTCTCTGTCCTCATCAGCGCCCGACCCCGCTTCTTCTTCCCTCCTCCCACGACCGCTCATGGCACCGCAGCGCCACACCTTCGGTTTGCCCGCCCCCCACGGCCTCGTCTCCCGACCCGCGCGCTTCCTGCACCCCCGCGCGCGTCGCCCCTGCGCCACGGCACCGGCGCCCCGCCGTCCAACCGTGGCGCCGCCGCCAGCACCGTGCCTCCTCCTCGCCGGCCCTGCGTCCCGCCAGCCGCTCACCACACCGCCATGCTCGCCTCCTCCCCCGCACCGAGCGACACCGCGGCCATCCCTGCCTCGCGCTCTCCCAGCAACGAGCGGCACCGTGCTGGCCCGATCCAAGCGTCGCTCCCGCTTGCGCAGCCGCTCCGGAGCTCGCCCTATGGTCGCGCTCCCATGCTCGTCGGTCTCTCTCGGCAACCGGCACCGCCCGTGAAGCGCAATCTCGCCGTCCTCCTCGTGCCTAGATGCGGCTCGCCGCTCACTCCCGGTCTCACCCTAGATCCGTGCTGCTCCTTCTTTTTCTTCTACTCCACAGCGCTCCTGGACGCCTTAGCCCTGTTCCTCACCGGTCTTTTCTCTGCAGCGCCGCGCCGCGACAGTCGCGCGCCGAGCTTTGTAGCATGTCGCTCCAGCACGCCAACACCTGCTCGCCGCACTCTTGCGCCACAGCCTGCTCCCGGCCGCGCAAAAACTCGCTGCCCTGGCCACCCACGTGCCCACGTTCTGGTTTGCTGCTGGTCGTGATTGTCTGCTCCCCATCGGCATCGTCGCCCCGTTCCGTGTCGTGGCTATGCCAGGGAAGCAAGGCGAGAAATGGGTGTGATGGATGAAACGCAGGAACACGTTGTTGACACACCGGCATCGACAACTGGTCCAAGGTTAGCTCTTATTTTGCAAGAGTGATTGAATCAGTGACTGCAGCCAAGGTGTTCGATGAAATGGTTACAAGGCGAAACTGAGTGTGTTGCCGTTCAATGCTGGTCTATGGATGCAGGTCTATTCTGGGGTGGCAATTGACAAGTACATGTGCCAAGATACCCTTTGAATGGTGATGACGCGATGGAACCCTAGTACACACCAAGATGTTCGGCGAAATGCATACAAGGTGAGCCTTACCCTGAAATACCTTGCTTGATGTCACCGACGTCCGTTCGTCGTGATCGCTAAGGTTACTCATGTGTCGTCAAGTCGTATATCCAGTTTCCGCATTGATATCATTCCTATAGGAGTCCCTAAGTTGACCTCCATTGTCGTTTGTATCACGTTGCCATGTCCGTGCATGCTCGTGATGCTCCACCATGAGCCGCGTCGACGTCGTTGACCATATGACGTCGTCGTGACACTCTGAGCCGTTATTGTGCCCTGGCATCGAGATGGAGGGTTCTTGTAATGTGTGTGGTGCTGGAACACAAGCACAGCTCGCCGTACAATGGTCGTTTAGCCAAATTAGGGTTTAGTCGAGGCAAGACTCTTCGAGTCCTGGGTGTAGCCAGGGTGCTCGATGAAATGCCTTCTAGGTCAAACCAGGTGTGTCGGTGATCACCGATGACCTAGGGTAGAGGTATGCATGAACATTGCGACCAACAAGGAGAACTAGACCAAGGGGAACCTTGGATAAGAGTTCCTTGGTTTTGTCGAGGATGTTCTCTAACCGATCACAGGATTGGTTAACTTGGTGTACCACTTCATCGACGGCAGGTTCGTCGAGTCGCTTATCAACAACCGAGTCGACATCACTAGCCTTAAGACTCACAAGGTGGTGTTCGAGATTCCGCTCACCCCTTTGACGAGTCCGGGTTGTTGTGGACGTCGCTAAGATGATCTTCTCGAGATGGCGAAGCATGCCTTCACGGCAAGGTCTCGCATCATGTTTAAGTCCCAAGAGCTTATCGAGCTCACCTGGACAAGCTTGCGGGAGACACTACATTAGTGTCGTCGTGTAAGCACTTGAACGATGCTCAAGAAGCTTGCCGTAGAAACTACTTTACCAAAAAGTCATTTCAATGTTGTCTTGGTACTCACATCAGATTAACAGGGCTTGTTACGACTCTTTGAGTCCAAGCAATGTCGATCTCACTTCACTCCCAAGTGTCGCTAGGGTTTCACCCTGGTTCACCCTTATCAGAACCCTGCGATCACACTTGTCACGTAATTAGGTTTACTCTTTAATGAGTTTGTGTAACTTCGTTGGTCGACTTCTAAATCACAACCTCTTGTTGCACAGTTCACTCATGCCTTAAGCTTTCAATGCTCCATCTTGATCGCTTAGTCATCCTTACATCACACAGTCCAGTAATACTTCTTCACTATTCTACCTTATCACTCTGTGTGCGGCATAGCTCCATGTGTTGAGTGCTAAATTGCGATGTGTCATTACATTGCACCTTTCAGTGCTTATCTCGACACTACTATGCCACCTCGACTCTTAGGTCATCCTTACCCTACCAGTCCAACACTTTCACACCATTCAGCTGTATCGTCCTTGAGTGGCATAGCGTCGAGTGTTGAGTGCCAAGTTGCAATGTGTGCTTACATTGCACCTTTCAATTCACATCTCGATAGTACTATGACCACTTGACTTCATCCTTTGTTCATTCACACAACAAAGGCATATCTGTCCTTCCTAGTCGAACTCCTCATTCTTAGAGTTTACACAACCTCGTGGAGTCTTTTCTTAAATTACTTAATTACTTAATTACTTATATGAATATCATGTCGATAGGAAACGTGATGGTAGATGATCGACGAGGAGCTTCGCTTGGAGGAGAAGGCCAAGGTGTTTCCACTGAGGTTCCATGGCAGGTTCTCTGGAGGAAGATCAAGCCCTAACAATTGACATTTGTTCAGTCGCAAACTAAGGCAAGCCCCGGTTTGCATTTAAGTCGTTTATAAACTTTTGCTTTATCACTATGATGAGTAGTATATGAATTGTGCATTACGTTTAGGGTGAATGATACTCCACATGCATGACCAAAAATCCCAGGGTTTATTTGGCACGAGTTACAGTTTGACCTGTAGTAACTGCTTTGCTAATGCATAGGAAATCCGGTAGAAGTCGAGTAGTTGGAATCTACTCGCGAGAGATGTATCTCACAGGATTGGTTGAAAATAAAATGGCTTAATATAATGAAATTGAGACCGGGCAGGGAATGGATAGGAGGCGGCGAGAATTGAGTCTCGGTCGCATAGCCCTGCCTGTGTCGATTAAGGCCCGTCCGTATGCAGCCCCTTCGGACAAGCTTGAATTGTACCGGCAATATAATGGACATATGGAATCCAATAAACTGATGTAACTTGATAACTGGGATGTTGAGACCCATTAACTCACCATCGATAGGGGTGGGTTGAGGACAGTAAGGTGTAAATCGGTCGGCGGACACATGAGGTGTTCCGTGCGGAGACCTTCTGTTTGCGGAGGTGAGACGGGCTCAGCATTTGAGTTTCTTGTGAAAGGTGGCCATATACGCCTAGTACTGAAGTGTTATGTAGGTACAGGTGTGCTCGCTGACACTTCCGAACGACGTATGTGTCGTGTTGTCCGGGTGTGTCCTGATTGCAATCACTGTCCCTCGCAGTAATAGAGTACCACTTGTTCACTGAGCGGTGACGTAGTAAATACTAAAGAAGTCAGAAAAATCATATTGTATTGAATTATAATTACTTTGCAACCTTGTATGATTTAGAGATAGTACAATTAAAAGTTTACAATTTCCCCATACTTTAGCTGTAATAGCACTATGTGCTTTGGGCATGTCATATCATCGGTAAAGCGTTTCTTGTTTGATTGTGGAGCCCATGATGTGCCGTGCTCAGAGAATGTCATTTGCTACTTAAAACTTGATTATAAGGATCCACTTGTAGGCGAGTCATTTATGCTATTCCTTACCTATGTTTAGTGTCCCCTTGCATATGTCTAGTGAGACGGTTAAGTCTTGCTGAGCCTTATGCTCACGTTTGCGCTTTAACGATTTTTGCAGGTATTAGTTTTATTTCTGCTGTTCAGGTTGTACATGAGACTCGAGGTGTCGAGATAAATCTCATGTGAGCCACGCCGCTGCTGTTTGTTCTTCGTGTTGCTAGTGAGAATCGTCCTAGGGCATGGACGTCTTCTCTCCTGCTTAGTTAGGTGAGATTATGAGTATGTATTTTCCGCTGCGTGTGTACTTCTATTGTACACTCTTTTGTAAACTCTTCTTATTATGAAATGAAAACTTTATATGTTTTGGTATCCTTTTTGTGTGTGTTGTTAGGTGCCGCATCGCACGGTACCACCCAATGAGATCCTCGGATGTGTGGATTCCGGTCCCCACAGAGCAGAGGAGGAAAAAGATTGCAAGGGCAGAGAGCTCTAAGCACAACGTAAGATGAAGGCGTAAAGAGTTCTCTCCCTTTGTGGACTCACCCCAAGAGTAAGCCTACGCAATGCTTGGATGGAAACTACCCCCAGACCGAATCGCAGATGACCTCGTCAATAACAAGGGTGCCCGGGTCCACTTTGATTAAAAAGTTACACCAGACGAACCATTGTCATGATGAGTTGTTGGAAGCCTGAGGGCGGCCGTCTGAGAGTGCTACAAAGATTATGCTGGGAACCGATACATATTTTGTATTGGGAACCAGCGACTTTCAATTGCGTAAGATTTGCACCCCAGGATCCCACGCGCCATGTCAAAAAGGGCCACGTGGAAATGGCATAACTCTTTGCCACCGCCTCAACCGCCCGGAAAAAGACTTTGAAGTCATAGCACGGTAATTGAAGGTGGCCCCACCTCTGGTAGTATAACTTCACCCATAGGATTTCTCCCAGAGGTGGGCCTGGGGGCCACTGTCGGTACCTTGGATACCAGGTACCCCCTGATACCGCACTTGAAACCAAGGAGTTCCTATGTCCAAAGACTTCTAGAGGCAATGCACGTGTGACAACACTGGGCCCGCATCCCTTGTTTGGGTAGCTCCGGTGCTACCACGTGTCTTGTGGGATCGGAACTACCTCCCTTGACAGAGAAGATCCAATGCCGCCACTTGTCAAGCAACCACAGACCTAACCCCGAGTAGAGGGAAGCTCTGGTGCCTCCACGTGTCAAGTAGCTCCGGACCTGCCTCCCCACAGAGGGAAGCTCCAGAGCTGCCAGGTGTTGGACCTTCGGACCTAAGCCAGCAACGGGAAGACTACAGGATCTCCAATGGCGCAGACATTCAATAGGCTATTAAATAGCCGTTACAAGACCTGATTAATGTGTCATTAATTCATTATTAATGACACACGATCAGAGGACCATCAAGATAGGTAACGCCGCCATTAAGGCGCGTTATCACACTGTTAACCACATATTGTACATGTAGATCGTGTATAGGTGGTTAAGTACGATTAGGGCCACCTGTCGGGCCACGCATAATCTATGACGGCCAATCCTTAGCATACAAAAGGGCTGCATCACACGGTAGAAGAAAACTAAGCTCACACACACCAGCAACCACAAACACACGCCATACAATCAAACAACCACCCCGTGGAGTAGGGTATTACGCTCAGGTGGTCCGAACCACGTAAAAACTCTTGTGTCACCTTCTTGTTCTTGATCTTACGCGTCCTATCTGAATACGAACATCCATGGACTACACTTTAGTAGTATCGAGGGAAGTGTCGTTGCTACACTTCAACAGTGTGCAAGCCTCGCTGTCGGGACTCAAGACGCTCATCGCTCTCACCCATGTTGTAAATCATTTTCTCAATCAATTCTTTAGCTTTGGGCACCGTAAGCAAAGAAGGCTCCTCCAGCAGCAGCATCCACATGGTCACGGGCTGATGGAGTCAGCCCGCTATAGAAGTTTTGGATGATGAGCCAATCATCCATCTCTTGGTGGGGATAGACCAGGATGTACTCATGCAACCTTTCTCAAGCCTCACGAATGGATTCCTTGGGTTCCTGCTGGAAGCTTGAGATTCTTCCACGTAGGGCATTGGTTTTGCCCAATGGGAAGAATTTGACGAGGAATGCCGTAGAACACTTTTCCCAAGTGTTTATAGCACTTCGGTTTGCATAGAACTACTGCTTCACTCTCCCAAGGAGGGAGAATAGAAACAGTCAAAGATGGATGGCATCAGGTGTGACACCATTGATCTTGAAAGTGCTAAAAATGTTGAGAAATCATTGCAGATGAGCATTTGCATCCTCGTTAGCTTTCAGACAAAAGGGATTAGCCTGCACCATAGTGATTAGGGCAATCTTGATTTCAATGTTTACATTTCCCGTGTTGACATTGGGCCCAGTGGGGACATTGTTAGCAGAGGGAGCCGAAAACTCACAAAGTGTCTTCTAGGCCATTGGCTTGCAGCGTGATGGTGCGAAGAAGACGGGCTTCCTTGCCAACAGGATCACCTAAGGAGGAACAACACGAGGTCGAACTCTTCTCAGCAGTTCTTTGAGATTGTCTCTATAGTTTGCCGGCAAATGGAAATTGGTCATACACTATCCTGTTTTCACATCAAAGAATGTGAAAACAAAGCAATGCCATCCTACTAAAAATCTACTAGAATCCTATATGTGCCTTTCCCTGCAATGAAGCTAAAAATGCTTGTTGGTATTTCTTAATGTCCACAGTTCATCCCAGTAGCAAGTGCTAGTTCTGCAGAGGCACTAGGCTAATCTAAGCCAAAGCGAGATGAGTTACACAAGCGCATGGAAAGTACCACTATAGCAGTTGACCCAAGAGTATTCTCTAAAGTATTGTATTTTTTATCCTGAAGGAAGGCAAGTGAGAACAGGATGTTCTAGTGGGGAGTCCAGTCGGATGGGTAAATGATGTAGTGGGGCTAGTGTGACACACACCTAAGCAATCTACTCTAAGGGTATAGATGTCCTAGTGAAGCTCAAGTTAGAGATGAAGCTAATCCTACCGTGATTTAATTACTCATATATGTAGCCTATTAGTGTACGCATGAGTATGCTGACGATGAATACTAGGGCTTAGTCTTCGAACACATGGGGCACAAGTTTACCCCTAACAACATCAGGACAATTCCCTCCACGAGCCTGCGGTGCAAGAGAACATGGTGGATTACAAACGATGGGCAGGCTGTCATCACTTGCCGCCTACCCGTACGAGGCATACAACGCTACTTAACTATATAAGCATCACTCTTACACGTTAGGTAAATACCTAACCTAAACATCATTGAACCAATGTTGGGAACAAGCACGAACATATTCATATGAACATAATCATACTATTACCTAATTAGATTGTAGTGGTGTTGTATGATGTTTATGATAACATGATGTGGGCATTATAATTAGATCATAATAGCATCTACACCTAGTATATACATGGACTCCACAATCCAACAAGAAATGCTTTGCCCAAGTATATGAATAAATAAAGAATAATAATGTTATTATCATAAAATATAAAATTACATACGGAAGAAAAGATATATAGGCCATACCTTTCCCAATTTGGACCTCAGACTAGAGGCTCCACTCTGCAGCCTAACCTTCACTAGGGACTAAGAGAACTAGTGTATACAATGAGAGAATGTTTGAGTGGTATGTGTGTGAAGTGAGGACTCCACCCATTTATACACGGAGTAGAGGCGGTTGCCTCCATCTTTTGCGCGCGAATCAGTCTCCACCGGCTCCAGGGAACCACAAGAAGTCAGGGTGTCACTTTTCTGGATTGTTTCCCTCATTCTTCATGATTTCGGCAATAAAATATTTGTGTGTACTATTTCTCCAAGTACAAGTGAAATTACATCAAATCTAAAGATGACATGTGTAAGAAATATTTATTCCTTCACATAATTGAGTTATATTGACGGTCGAAATTTGTATATAATGACCGTCAACACTAGTCCGTTGAGCTAGGCGGACTAGTCCAATGTGGACTTGTCTGCAACAACCCGGACTAGTCTAGGAGCTTGGACTTGTCGGTCCTAGGAGCAGACTAGTCCGGTCCTAGAGGGCATATCATCGTATATATTGAGGAATTCCCAAGGTTGAGACTAGTTTTCACAAATATTCTTAATGAATATGACCAGTAAAACACTCAATCAAACAATCAATGACCATAATTCACTAAGACACAATAATTGAAATAATTTTAGAGAATGAGGGAGGCAAGTTTTCGCAAGCATGCATAATTTCTAACAACCTACACTACTTGCAAGCAGATGTGCAACTTCTCAAGCCACATTTCAAGAATATAGGATATTTAGCTTATTCCTAAGTTCACAAAAGCGTTTTTCATTTAGTGGTTTGGTGTGGATGTCGGCTAGCTGTTTGTCAGTTCTAACATGGGAAATGACTATGCCCACCTTGATTGAATGATGTCTCAAAAAGTGGTGTCGGATGTTTATGTGTTTAGCCCTAAAGTGTTTAACTGGATAATGAGCAATCTTAATGGCACTCTCATTGTCGCATAGGAATGAAATATTATTCATATTGAGACCATTGTCCCTTAGAGTTTGTCGCGTTCAAAGAAGTTGTGCACAACAACTTCTGGCTGTGACATGCTCCGCTTTGGCTGTAGATAGTACAATGGAGTTTTGTTTCTTAGATGACCATGACACTAGGAACCTACCCAAGAATTGGCACATCGCAAGAGGTAGTCTTCCTATCAACTTTACATACGACGTAGTCCGCATCACAGTGTTCGATGAGATTGAACTTTGACCCTTTAGTATGCCATAACCATAGGTTTGGTGTATGAACTAAATAGCGCAAGATTTTTTTGACGACGGTCAAATGACACTTTTTAGGTGCGGCTTGAAATCTTGCACACGTAGATCCACTAAGCATGATACGGGGCCTAAATGCACAAAGGTAAACTAAAAATCCTATAATGAAGTGATATACCTTTTGATCGACACTAGGTCCATCTTCGTTGAGGTCGAGGTGTCCATTTGTCACCATGGGTGTCTTGATGGGTTTTGCCTTCTCCATGCCAAACTTCTTAAGTATGTCTTGTGTATACTTCGTTTGACTTATGAAGGTGCCTTCCTTGAGTTGCTTGACTTAGAATCCTAGTAAGAACTTCAACTTCCCCATCATGGACATCTCAAACCTTTACTAAACTCTTCACAACAAGATTTTAGTCTAACCAGATCTAATGTCATCGACATATATTGGGCATACAAATACGTCATCATCAACATTTTTATTGAAGAGAGTGTAATCCAATATTCCTATCCTAAAACTATTATTAATGAGAAATTCACAATGATTTCAAGTTGTATCAAATGGATGTGAAAAATTCCTTCCTCAACGATACAACCAAGGAGGAAGTGTATGTGGAGCAATCACCCAGATTCGAAGACCAAGAGTGTCCTAATCATGTATCTTAATTACACAAGGACCTCTATGGCCTCAAACAAGCTCCTAGAGTAGCATAAGTTAATAAAATAGGAATTCACCTATGCTACCATGTTTTTTTTAAAGTAAACAGTAGGGGAAGCCACGACTTTGTTATATTAATATAAAAGGGTTCAAAGTACATCATAGAGTTTATGGAGTACAAACATGGCAAAGCCTGATGCTTCACCAATTTAACATACTAACCAACCCTAGCTCTCTTGAGTTAAGAATGACTCGGACTAAGTACGGCGATCCAAGAGGTTAAGCACTCATGTACTGGGGGTTTGAAACGAATGCTGCAGTGCTAAGGTACCACATAAAGCTTCACACTAGGTCTGAATTAGGGGGTTTATGCCCTGAAGATGACTGCATTTATCAATTTCCATAATTCCTAAACTGCAATGGCAAAGGTTTCCATGAATCTTGCATGAGACCATTGTCTTTTCGCGAGTTCCACGGTGCGAAAGAACGAAAGATTGTGGTCCCATTGCACACCAATCATCTGCCAACATGCGGTCTGAAAAGGACATTGGAAGAAGAGATGGTACGTTAGTTCTTCCACGTTAGCATCACACATGACACAAGCGTGGTCACCATTTTCTAGAGTGTAGTTCTTTTTGAGCAAATTCCTTGAATTTGAGCGGTCCAAGAATAAGAGCAAGCAAAATATTTGGATCTTCTTGGTCACCCTTGGTTTCCAAATCCATCTGAATGGTCTGGGCGGAGTGATGTGGGTGACTTGGCGCTTGTATACGATGCTAGTCTGGATGTTATTTGATGCATTGTTGTTGAAGGTCCACATATCCCTGTTGACTGGCCTTTCTATAATGTTATCCAAGATTGTTTGTAGCTGCTGGTACTCTTCCATGGCTTGCCATGAAATGGGAGTGTGAAAGAGGTTCTGAAGTGAGTGTTCCTCCCTGAGCTGAGCTATGGAGATGGACTACTTCGTGGCAAAAGAGAAGCTGCACGGCAATTCTAGTTTGAGGAGGTGATTGTACCATTGGTCCTCCTAGAAGAGGATTGTGTCATCAGCTCCAACTGTGACTAATGCGTGGTCCTTGAATTGATCCCACAGACTGAGGATGTCCCGGAGCCAGAAAGAGCCCTTATTGGTTATCTTTTGGGGGGGGGGGTCCCATCCATGTAGTATGCCTTATGCACTAAGTGGACCCTTGGTAGATCTGCTTTGTTACACAACTTGCTCAAGAACTTTTGTAGCAGGGAGTTGTTCATCAATTTGAGGACTTTGAGACCCAGACCACCCTTCTGCGAGGCTAAGCAGCTCAATTCCATTTTACTAGCGATCATCCTTTGCCAACTATATCACTGACCTTCCAGAGGCAGACTTCCCTTGTTTTGTCGATGGCTTGTATGACTGATAGGTGAAGTTTGAGGGTGCACATGCTGTAGACCGAGATGGAGGATAGTAGGTAGTACACCAGGGTGCAACGACTTGCCATTGAAAGAATGGTAGAGATGGACTAGAATTTCGTATCAATTCTTGTCATTAAGGGAGAAAAGCCAGCAACTAGTGTCTTTTGGATACCCATGGGAAGCTTCATATATGTGAAGGGAAAGGAGCCAACTTGATAGCCCAATGTGTGCTCCATAATTTTAGTTGTTTCAGTAGAGAGGTTGATGGGCATCATGGAGGATTTGTTGAAATTGAATTCAGACCAATAGCTTCCCTAAACGAGCTGAGCATAACTGTTGATAGTTCTTAAGAAACACCAACAATTCATCCCCGACAACGGCGCCAGAAATGCTTGTTGACATTTCTTGCATCAAAAATCATCTCTCGAAATAAATGAGGTCCGCAAGTGCACGAAAACTATCGTACAACATTTCACCCAAGAGTATTCCTAAAGGCATCGTATTTATCCCAAAAGGATGGCAATGGAGTAAAGTAAACACTACTCTTATGATCAAGCTATGGGATACTAATCAATTATGAAGACAGGGGTAAGTTGATAATATATAAGTAGTGTGACACACACCTAAGCAATCTATTCTAAGGGTAAATGGGTCCTAATGGAGATTAGACTAAGAGTTGGAGACTTACTCCTACAATGCTTCTAATATACATATAAATAGCCTAGGTTAGATGCTAATGAACATGTCAGCGGTAAATCCTTATGCTAAGTTGTTCAACACATTGGACACGGGTTTACCTTTAGCAATACTAGGATAATTCTCGCCAAGAGCCTATGGCATAGCCGAACGTGGAGGATTACAAAGGACAGATAGGGCTTTCACCACCTACTGCTTACCTCTTCAACCCGTGGGTCTACGAGACATCCAACGCTACTTACTATCCTAACACCATGCTAGCATACTAAGTAAATACCTTAGAGACATGAGTACAAGTACCAATACCTCTCTAAGGCAATGACTAACCTAAACATCATTGAACCAATGTTGAGACATAACATAAGTTATTCATATCAACATGATCATATAATAACAAATTAGACTATAGTCGGGGTTTGTAGAGTTTATGATGATAGAACAAGAATGATATGACATAATAATAAAGACTACTCCTACCACATACATGGAATCCACAATCAAACAAGAAACACTTCATCCAAGTATATGAATAAAAGAAGACTAAAGATAATATATTTATAATGCATAAAGTCACAAATATAAGAAAAGATACATGAGCCATACCTTTCCCAACTTGGACTTGGGACTAGAGGCTCTCCTCTCTATAGCCTAACTCCACTACGGACTAAGAGAACTAGTGTATACAATAGAATGATGCTCAAGTGGTGTGTGTTGAAGTGAGGGGTCTGGGATCCTATTTATAGCTTGGAGAAGGGTCGGTTCCCACCACCAAAAGCGCGCGAATCAGTCATCATTGACTTCTTCAAGCTGGGAGGAGACAACACATGGAAGCTGACCGGGTTTGGAGGAAAGACCAGGTCGGTCGACTAGGGGGTCGGCCGACCTGATAAGTCCTCCAAACGGTCTGTGCTTTCTTGGGGGGACTTCTAGGTGGGTCCCCTTTACTGATATAGGGTGTACACTATTGGATGGCCTCAGATACTTCTTTTTGTGGGCCATTTGATCTTTGTGGTGCCACATGTCGGCGCTTGATTGGCTGGGATGATATTCTATAGGATCCATCCCCTTGTTTCACTTCAATTCTGTATAAAATACCCACATGCACCAATTTCTCCAAGTACAAGTGGAAATAGGTTAAATAAAAAGGTTATGTGTGCAAGAAATGATATTTCCTTCACATAATTGAGGTATATTGACGGGTGAAATTGGTATATAACAGTCGCCATCAAACTCCCCCAAGCTTATCTTTTTCTCACCTCGAGCAAAGTCAAGACTTTATGTTGATGATCAGGAGTTGCTACAATATTCTACTTTACAAAATTATCATGTGCACAACAAAATACTCTACCTAGTATTGCAAAAATTGGCATGGTACTTCACCCATCTTAAGTCATTATGGGGCTTATGCCAGCTCCTATTCATGTGTGGTTGAAATATAGAACAACAAATGGAGCACACCTAGATCAAGTTCCACTCAAATTCCAGAGGGTCCAATTTAGATTATAAGTACCTCAATTTGATTCTCTCAGTCTCTTCTTTATGTGTAGTGAAAATATGTCCTCACCAAGGAATTTTGCCTAAATTCATCCTACCACTAAATAAGGCTTGTATGTGGAGCTTGGTAGGGAATATAATAGGCATATTTGTAACACATAATATTGCTAAATCAAGCAAGCCTTAGGAGAAATCATTTCAAAACTATTTGATTCAAGACTTGTGCATGTGTGATGGAGTGGAAATGGATGTGGATATTTGAGATGACTTCTTTTTGTGTGGACTCTCTTATTTTGTAGGGATGAAACATGGCTACTTTTCTCTTTTTTTTTTTCTCATACTCTTGATGTAAGCATGCATTTTTTTTTCTTGTAGCCATGTTTTCTACTCCCTTTTTATGCAAGAAATTTGGAGAGAGTACTTAAACATGAAAGGTATGGAGTTTCTCTTTTTATTGTGGAAGGATGGTATGATGAGATTTTGCTTACTTCTAGTGTAGAAGTATAGCATGTGCAAGTGAAGTCTTGAATTCAAAAAAGTAATGAATGAAATCTCACATAGGTGTATACTAGTCTGACAAAGCTCAATGTGAAGACAAATAGCATATGCATAAGGTCTATCAATGTAATGTATCATATGTCTTTGGTAGGTATTTCCAATCAAATGAGAGTAACTTAAATCTTTTTATATTTTCTTCAGAAATCTAAGTTTCATTTTCAAACTAGGAATAGCAGCCCTATCATTATATCATATCTCACAACAACTTAGAATTAGATTAAGCTTTTTCTACCCATAATTTCTAAATGAAGGTAAAAGTAATTCTAGCCAATGAAAGCAATATTTTGGAGAGTAGTAAGTTGCAAACTAGGTTAGAAAAATTAAAAAAGAGCAACTATTCATCATTTCATCTATGTGAATTCCAAACAATTCTTATCGCACTTCTAATTTTTTTTGAAAGCAAATATACTCTACTTATTTTTAAGTTTTTTCTTTTTTTATATGCAAGTTGGGTGATGGGTGAATGGAAAATATATATGCAAGGGGTGTGATACAAGTTACCTCAAGTGAGGGTCCTCCCCCAAGCTTGCTCTTGGTCAAGGTACGCGATAGGGGTTGAAACCCTACAACAGATGTGGGCCATGAGGTTGGCCTAACCTTGTTGCAACATGACTTTGACATTGGAGGGGTTGAGTGTCGATGTTGGGTTGCCTTCCATAGAATCCACGAGTGTGGTCGAGGAGAGTGTTGCCGATGTCGCTCATCCACACCTCAAGAATTTCATAGGTTGGATGTACCTTGTTATTCCTTGGCTAAGGTAATGATAACCCTTGGCTACAAAGGAATGATGTGCACTCAACATACGTTGAGTGTGTTTCATCATTCTTTGGCTAAGGTGTATCATATCTTCTTGCAATATAGGAATAACTTGTTTCTCTCATGCATTGGGTGTGATCCATCACTCCTTAGCTAAGTTAATGATAACCTTTAGCCACAAAGGAGTGACTTGTACCCAACATGTGTTGAGTACGATCCGTTATTTCTTGGCTAAGGTACATCATACCTATAACCACAAAGGGATGACATGCACTCAACACAGGTTGAGTGTGATCTATTGTTCCTTGGCTAAGGTATAAAATACGTTCTAGCCACATAAGAACAACTTGCACCCAATATATATTTACATTGGATGTGATCTTGTCGTTCCTTGGTTAAGGTACATCATACCTTTTAGCCACAAAGGAATAGCTTACACCTAATGATGATGGCAATCCCCTTGAGCTTGAATGAGTACCTAGAATAGTTGAGAGCATATTGCTCTCATATATTCATAGCAGCCCATTGGTTGCTCATGGAGGGTTTCCACGTCAAATCTCCGGCCTCGTATAGTTATGATCGACCTTCGGGCTTCATTTCCGATAGGTGGCAATCATCCTAATTTACTCCTTAGCCAAGAGATGTTGAAATAAAATCCTCTTAGGGTTTCCAACAATCAGATCTTTGATTGTCTACATAGTAATATTACTCCTGCAAACTTCCCCGCTATGATAGAGAGGGATGGTTAGCTCGCGATACTTGTACAAATGAATTTTTGGTTAGGTAAGTGAACTTTCATTTGTACGTATGTGAAAGAACAAAATAAAAGACGCATCGGGTCTAATTTCAAGTGTATCTATGAAAAATGTATGAATCATTGATAGGCGTGGGGCTTTATGGATAATTGAATGTGCACATTTTTCAAAAGCACCTACTCATAGCAATGCAAGTGATATAAATACACTATGTGGATCCCTTCATCTTGTAATGTTTCTAACCATCATTGTTTTTTTACACAAGAGTAAATGTTTATCATTTGGATCATGGCAAACAAGATTCTCAATTTTATCCTCCTGAACAATTTTACTTTCTTCCATAAGAATTTGAAGTTTAGTGATCCATGAATGAATGAATTTCAAATCAAAATTATGTACATCATTATTCCTAGGTTTCTACATACCAATTAAACCATTAAATCATTCCATAAGCATTACTTAGGCAGAAAATATCTAAGTCAATTTTAGCAATGCTTATGAAATTCTTAGTACTCGTTTAAATTTATTCCCAAGTAAGGTGATATTCCTTTTTGAAGAATCAAAAAGAGCAATGCCAGCACTTACTCTCGAGAGGATGCATAAGAATTGAATGATGAGAAGGTGTAAACCTTCCTTACCAATGTAAGCCAAAATCATTCAATCCTAATGCAATTCAACAACAGAAAATTATAAACTTGTACGTCAATTGAAGAGCAGTCCAGATTGAAGGTCGTTGTGTGAGAAACTCATGACCATGGATTTTGGTGTAGCCTTCATGTTAAATTTCTCTTGCCAAGTTGAGGTTGGAGTTGAATGGGATTCATCTTGTTCCTCCATTGGACCACCATTTTGAGCAATCCTCAACCATGAACTCAAAATGAGATCGACGGAAGGATATGCGCTTGGTGGGGCCTTCCAACCTCTTTGCAATTTTTTCCTGGCTGCACTAAAATCAAGATCGAACAAAACAACTCGAAAAAAGGTTACGTTAGCTCAAAAGCATGTTGTAACCTTTGTCAAATTGTTTTGCCCAACTTGAAACAACTTGCAAATGCATTAAATATTAAGGGAAATGTTTTTGGTTTTAATTAGGAATATGAATTTAAATGGTCACCCCAAGGTTCATATCCAAATAAATTTATTTCCTAATTCAAAATATAGTTTTATGATGGATGGAAAATTTACTTTCCATCATGCAAGTGTGGAAATTCAAACATGCTAAATGCAAATGCAAGATTTGGTGAGAAATTCAAATATGGAATTAGGAAGCAAATATGAGATAACTACCAATTAACCTATTGTCAAGGACTCACCGAATTTTTGAAGTCTGATGAGTGGGACTTACCTCCGTCTTGTTTGGTTCGATGATTTGTTGTCCAATACCGGAGTTGAAGATGTGGACAAATTCTCTTGATTGACATGCCAAATCTCATTTGGCATGTCAGTTTGACATGTGTGCCACATGATGGCCCTAGCCTCTCCGTCATCTTGATAAAGACTTGTAGATGTAGTGACGGCTTCTCCCTCTGGAAGATATTCCTTTTTGAGCATGGTGAGGCTTGTCCTTCTTTAGGGGTGTCACTTCGACCTTATTGATAATCCTCAGAGTTAACCCATACTTTGATCATGGATCAAAAGCTTCCTTGGGCATGATGACATGTGGACTCCACAATCAAACAAGAAATGCTTCATCCACAATGTCACTTGCCCTAGGTTGCATGGGCTAGGTCGAAGTGTCAGAATCCCAACAAGTGATTGTGGGATATCCTGGATCTTGAATGCTCTTTAGTGTCCTTGGCTGTGACACCCGGTTCTGAAAAAATGAACCAAGTGCAGTATATGTGTGCCCAGGATGTTTAACACACATACACAAGTGATTCAAAAATGATAAACATGTAATTACCACAACTCAAATTAATTAAGTACATTTATTACAATACTCAAATAATCCTCAAGTTATATCTCAAATAATCATGAACGATAGTACTACTGCAGCGGAAATAATCTAATTAAGCAACTAAGCAAATAAGTAGCGCGGCTCCAAGCAACACCACAGTCAAGTCGACAGCAGCACACAACCTAGTACTCCACATTATCATCATGATACTCCCAGACATCACCTGAAACTGTTGGTGGGGGAATTGCAAGGGTAACTACATGTCATACTCAGCAAGTGTTGAAAGTATGACATGTAGCTTAAATAAGACATGATAATAAACAATGGTTAATTGGTGAAAATACATTTAAAACATTTTAAAAGCATACTTAAGATATCTATGTGAAGTAATCCCATCATATCCCACATAATTAACATAATACGAAATCATAATTAATTATCCATCCATATACCAGATTATCACCATCATCATCATCTATGTTCATTTATCATATCTCAATTCATAACCATAACCATAATCATAACCATAAACAACCTTAACCATAACCATAACCAACCATAACCAAATCCAACCATAACCATCCCAAATCCCAAGTTCCCTCCAATCATATAGGTCATCCAGGTGCTCTTAACCGAGAGCACGGCTATCATGATAGTTTTTAACACTCTGCAGAGGTTGTAGCACTTTACCCACAAGTTCGTGATTCCGCCACCTGTCAAAGACTAAAGAAACCTCCCTTATGCCAATTACACTTCCTTAGGTGTATGGCCAATAGATCACAAAATAGCCTTTACAAAGGAACTACAAGCATATTCAGACCCACTGATGTTTCACCGGTGGCGATGCCTCCAACTGAGCACAACCGAAACCAAGGGCCCCTTCTTGTGCCGTTCGGATCCCAGGGCAGTCCTACCAATATTGAAAACCGAACCTACTCCCATTCCCCGCTCCTCCAAATGATCCGAATCGATGCTGGTAATACTCCTAATTATTTGGCTAAGCCGCACCCATACTTGGCATTGTGGTGGCACTGTAGTCCAGACCTATTCTCGCATGAACCGATCCTTAGATCCAAGTCAAGGAAACCACTATAACATCCAACCCAATCCACAAAACATGCTTGCTTAGATCTCCCAAGTCCCACATTACCATTTAACCATGTTCATCAATTTATATCATCCATAGGATCATTAATTCATAATTAAGCCATTTGGTTATTTTCCCATCCCCATTAATTAGACCAAAGCAAAAAGGTAAAATACCCTTCCCGACTCTCTACAATATATTCCAAGCGACAAGGATTGTTAGACAAGACTAGTAAACACCTATAAATGGGTTTCCCTTCAATTTGAAACAAGCATGCAGTTTCGCAAACAAAACATTTAAAAACAGCATCAATATGTTCGAGGACACGTGCCTTTCTCTTGAGCTTGGTTAGGGTAAAAAACTTTAAATTTCTGGTACTAGAGGTCCTCGGCAGCACCCTCCAGGAAAAATCCTTCAATTCCAAGTGACAAACATACAAAACACACAATTCAAACATTTAATGCTCATATAGTACTCAATATGCCATGACATGCATGATTAATGCAATTATGTGGTAAAACTTGTTAATGAGTTGCTAATAATGCTTACTAACTAGTTAAAATTGTGTTTAACAAGTTTGAACAAGTTTTGAGTTGATTTGAGTCAAATTGGACTTAATTCAACACAATTCAGATTCAGAGGACGGACAAGTCCGGTTTTAGGGGTCAGACTAGTTCGCCCTGGACATAATTGCAAATTAGGCTTTTCTTGGTCTATGAGAATTGGATTGAATTCACGTGGGAAAGTGAAAGTAGAGGGTGTACCACATGTTTAGAGATCCATGGATGAAGAATTGGACGTGAAACACTTGGATCTTGTCGATCTAGGGTTGATGATGAAGAGTTGAGGGTGAATTGGTCATCAAGAATAAAAACTCGATGAAGATCTTGTTCACTTGATCCTCTTTTGTTTCCTCCTCTTCTTCTTGCTGCTGGATCTCCTTTTGATTATGGCTCCCACGAACTAGGGTTTGGTGGTCTTTCAAAGGTGGCAAAGAGATGAGATTTTAGGGTGTTGGGTTGTTTATATAGGGGTGGGGGTGTAGGTTTTGATGGATTTTAAGTTTGGGGGTGGGTAGAGGCCGGTTTGGGGTCCCACATGGGCTCCAAAAAAGTTATACATGACGTCCCTAGGCCAACTTAAGGTAAAAACCCAAAACAAGTCATGGAGGAAAAGATTGAATCAGAGTCGCGAATACCGGACAAGTTCGCTTGGGGACCGAACTAGTCCGATGTTGGACAGAGATGAAAACTGACAAGTCTAGTAGGAGGTCCAAACAAGTCCGGTCTTGTCCAGAGAGATAAATGGACAAGTCCAGCATAGATCGGACAAATCCAGGAATTTGACAACTTATCTGAAAACTGATAGGAAAAAATGATGAGTCCCGATCTTCCGATAGGTAATGGGTAAGTCGATTGATGGAGATCTCGACGTTGATGATCCGAGGCTCTTGAGTAGAACACGAACAACCCCTGCAATCACTACACCACCGCTCCATTGGTTATCAACCGTGCTTCACACGATTGACCTCGCCAAGAAGGCTAATCCCTGCAAGTGCAACCGAGAACACAAGCAAGAACGTAGAAGAAGCAATCTGAAATTGCTGAATTGGGGTTTCACAAACCGAAAAACGGCGATATTATTGATCTAAGCAAAACCCAATTGTCTATGGCGGCTACCATGGAGTATATATAGGTGGGAGGACGTCCAAGGGGTTGTTAGGGTCGTGACCTAACCCTAAGACACGAAAATAATGGACTTAGACTTGATACAAGGCCCAATGGCCCAATACGGTGGCGCAGCACCCTGACAGATTATATACTTGATTTTGTTTCGAAGATTCCCGTCGACTCCGAAGGGATTTTTGACATGGTACCGGCGCCATTGGAAAGGTTATCCTCTCCCCTTTCCGTGCATATGTAGAACGTCCAAAACGGAGTTCGTATGCGTCCTGGACGTCCGTTTTAGTGCGTACTGCTCCTGGACTCCGAGTTGGATACGATTTGGAGTTTGGTTTGGTTTCCATCTTCTTTGAACGAATTCTCTGGTCTTTCACGTCCCTAATACTCCCTCCAAGTACTCCTTGAACCTCTCCATGGATCCTAATCACAATTAAATCATTAAGTAGCAATCTATGCTCAAAAACATATAAGGAAATATATAAGAACGAGTTCACCTCTGAAATTAATTGTTGTGTATGAACTCTATTGATTGCATCTTGTATGTTCAATGGAGTGTTGTTTGTATCCATAGAAGTGATGTCCTCATCATCCTCTCCTTCTTGAATTGGAGTCGTCCTCGACTCAAGTTCATCTTCTCTCATGTGTTGGTCCAAATATGCAACGCTATCAAATCTTTTTGTGTGCATCAAAGGAGGAGGCCAAGGTGGTGGACGACATAGTGCGCCATCTTGATCTTGTCCATCAAATAAGAGTGCACATTCACTTGAGCCAGGATCCCAAACAAATAAACTTTGTACCATATTTGTAGGTGCAATGATAATGTGCATGATCTCGTCATTCTCCCCTTCTTTATGACAAGCCGTCCTCGGCTTGCTCGTATATCCAGGAAAAAGGATTGCTTTGGGGGTAGAATGAACTCTGTCCATATTGCACGACTGCAGCGAACAATACTTCTCTTTTATTTTTTGTCCCTGCTGCAAGAAAAAAATACTAGAAAAACTTGACAAAACATTATTAGCATTAGTGCATTCATTTACTTTAGGATGTTGTTGCAGCACAAAATGAGTTTTCTCATTTGAACAAACGTAAACTTTATGCACCATAAACACACCACTATGTTCATATTTGCCTATTGCATAAAAAATATTTCTACTTAACAAAGGCAATTCAGATTGGGAAAATATTCTCTTCTCTACTATATCTAGATCACAAAGAGTGTCAAATTCAATATAACCCAAAGTATTTAGAGAAGACAAAAATTTCAGCTCATCATTTTCAGCAGTAGTGGTGATCAAATTATGAATTTCAGCACAAGTAGGTGAATCCAAAACACAATCATCTTGTACATTAACTTGTATTTGCATAGGTATAATAGAGTTATCAGCACACAACTCTTTCGTAGCGCAATGATCAGCAGGACAATCAACATGTGACAATGGTGTATAAATAAACGATTCTAATAGTTGCTCCTCAAAAATAGCATGATTGGTGGAAAAATTCAGAACATCCAAAAACTTTGTATTTGTAGAATGTTTTGCCTTACCATGTTCAACAGTGATTTCGAGTGCATTATGAGTTGATCCATCAAAAATTTCACAAGTGTTGTCAAAAGCCTCGTTCTCTTTTGCATCATCTATATTATTTTCTATATTGTCCTGCAAAACGTTAGAAACAAAAGGAGGTGCAACAAGAAATTTCTCCTCAAATTGCTGAATTTCTTCTTTGCACATAGATACATTAGCAAAAGTTTCTCGCATAAGAATTTTTGTTTCTTTCCATGTTCGAGGTTTTTCTATATCGCTTAAGTTGTCCCACCAAGTTAATTCACAATCAACTAATGCACTAGAAATATTTCTAATCTTCCTCCTCTCACACATATGACATTTTCCAAAAATTTTATCTAACTCTATTTCCCAAGCAATATATTCATCATAACCAAGACCATCATAAGAAGGAAGAGATGGGAGAATGTAATTACTTCTTGTGGAAGGTGTTATAAAGGTGGTCTGAATGTCATGTGAATCCTTGGTTGATGTTTGATTTTTAGTGAGCAACTCTATCGCCGTCTTCATCATGTCCATCATCTCAGCATATAATGCATGATTCTTGCTTTTACCTGACATTGTTAGTAGCAAACAGAAGACAACACAAAAAATATGTTATCCCTATCAACTACAAAGGATAATGGAAAAGTGGAAGTGGAATCACACACTCTCAAGCGTCTTACCACGCTCTTACAAGTGTTCTTACCGACACTGCAGGTGGCAAACGGTGGCCGGTATGAAGAAACCAATGAAGCGTGGGATGATTGCAAAAGTGTATCGATTCTGCTCAAGAGTAAGGTGTAGCTTGGATGGCACTTTATTTGTAGCAAGGATTATCAACAATGAAATCAGATAGTAAAGTTGAGTAAGTGTCCAAAGTACTTGTCAAAGTTGCTGGCCTAAATGTGTTCCTAGTAGTTCAAGCTAGCAAGACATGAGACAAAACTAGATGACACAAAGAATGCAAGCACTTATGTTTTTTTTTGTTGTTTTTTCTCCTTTTTTGTGCGGCTTTTGTATCTTCTTTTGCACTTGCCTTTTTCTTTTTTCTTCCTTTTTTTTTTCAGAATGTGCTGCAAAAGAAGAACACAATGCAAACACTCAAAGATATCTCGTATGTCTGTCACAGATTTTCTACTCAATGTTCTAAGGACAATTAAGCACCTTTATAGTCCCCAAACCTAAAAACTTTGAACAGAAATATTATATATCTATCTCTCCTCTTTAATTTCAGTATATGGAAGATCTATTTTGGATAAGAACAATGGGAGATATTGCCCCCGAAATACAGACTGTTCAGAATTTCTAGATCAATAACAGATTCAGATCTAATGCAATTTCGACATTGATAACTATATTTTCTGGGAAAATGATGAATAAGAAAGTTATAGAGAACTTCTTAAGCTTTCCATAAAGTATACGAACACGAAAATCCGAGTTCGTATGAGCTAGATATGATGAAAATACTGAACTGGACAGAGATGAATCTAATCTGGACCTGATGACGTGATTCAAAAAGATGAATCAACACAATGCAAAACTCAAACTAAGACTAAAAACACTTCTAAACCAGCAATATGACTCAACCACGGACACAAACTCAACCAAACCAAACTGAATAACAAAGTTGCAAATGCTCAACGTGGTTTGGACAAAGTAATTAACAGATTTACGAAACTGCAAGTTTTTTTGTGGCTTTTTTGTGAACTCTAGGTATGAAAAACAAAAATAATGTAATGGATAGATGAATTACCTAACGGGAAACCTGGAAATCTGATACCAATTGATGAGTGAATTGATGAGTCCCGATCTTCCGATAGGTAATGGGTAAGTCGATTGATGGAGATCTCGACGTTGATGATCCGAGGCTCTTGAGTAGAACACGAACAACCCCTGCAATCACTACACCACCGCTCCGTTGGTTATCAACCGTGCTTCACACGATTGACCTCGCCAAGAAGGCTAATCCCTGCAAGTGCAACCGAGAACACAAGCAAGAACGTAGAAGAAGCAATCTGAAATTGCTGAATTGGGGTTTCACAAACCGAAAAACGGCGATATTATTGATCTAAGCAAAACCCAATTGTCTATGGCGGCTACCATGGAGTATATATAGGTGGGAGGACGTCCAAGGGGTTGTTAGGGTCGTGACCTAACCCTAAGACACGAAAATAATGGACTTAGACTTGATACAAGGCCCAATGGCCCAATACGGTGGCGCAGCACCCTGACAGATTATATACTTGATTTTGTTTCGAAGATTCCCGTCGGCTCCGAAGGGATTTTTGACATGGTACCGGCGCCATTGGAAAGGTTATCCTCTCCCCTTTCCGTGCATATGTAGAACGTCCAAAACGGAGTTCGTATGCGTCCTGGACGTCCGTTTTAGTGCGTACTGCTCCTGGACTCCGAGTTGGATACGATTTGGAGTTTGGTTTGGTTTCCATCTTCTTTGAACGAATTCTCTGGTCTTTCACGTCCCTAATACTCCCTCCAAGTACTCCTTGAACCTCTCCATGGATCCTAATCACAATTAAATCATTAAGTAGCAATCTATGCTCAAAAACATATAAGGAAATATATAAGAACGAGTTCACCTCTGAAATTAATTGTTGTGTATGAACTCTATTGATTGCATCTTGTATGTTCAATGGAGTGTTGTTTGTATCCATAGAAGTGATGTCCTCATCAAAAACCGTACTAAGGATCGGACTAGTCCACACTGAATCACGAACAAGTCCGAAATGGAACAAAGACATAATTGAACTAGTCCGCAGCAAAAACAGAAGGGGAAAACCGGACTAGTCCGGGTTACCAACCAGACAAGTCCGTACTTCTACAGACTTCTAAGTGTTGTTTTGCTTCTAATTCATTTTAAACTTATTTATTTTATGTTGCTTAATGATACATATGTATATGAATGTATGCCATGCATGATGGATGAAAATGAGGGTGTTACAAACCTACCCCCTTAAAATGAATCTCACCCTCGAGATTCAACGTAGAAGGAAAGAGATAGGGAAAATCTTTCTTGATCTCATCTTCTATCTCCCAAGTTGCTTCTGATTCTGTATGATGCTTCCATTGTACTTTGCACCATCGAATGACCTTGTTTCTCGTGACCCTCTCCTTTGTTTCCAAGATTTTGACCGGTTGCTTGGCATAAGTCAAATCTGCCCTTTATTCCAATTCTTTCATTGGCACTTGTTCTTTAGGTACCCTTAAGCACTTCTTGAGTTGCGAAATGTGAAACACATCATGGACATCGGAAAGATGTGCTGGCATCTCCAGTTTATATGCTACTTCTCCACGTTTGGCCAAATCTTGAATGGTCCAATATAGCGAGGTTCTAACTTGCCTCTGACATTAAACCTCTTATGACCTGGCATTGGTGACACTTTGAGGTAAATGAAGTCTCCCACTTCAAAGGCTAGGTTTCTCCGTCTATTGTTCGCATATCCTTTTTGTCTTGATTGGGCAGCCCTCAAATTCTCATGGATTATTTGGACTTGTTTTTTTTTTTGCTTCTTGCAACACATCAGATCCAAATACTTGGTTCTCCCCCGTCTCACTCCAAAACAAGGGTGTCCTACACTTCTATCCATATAGTTCTTCTTATGGTGACATCTTCAAACGTATTTGGTGTGACACTCAGTTCCAAAAATGAACCAAGTGAACGCATATGTGTGCCCAGGACGTTCGACACACATACACGAGTGCATTCACAAAAGAGTATACAGAAAATTACCACAAAACAAGATTAATTAACCAAATTTTATTACACAAACCATATTATCCTTGAATACAAGTTATAATGAATATTAATGACAAGTTCAACTAATGCAGCAGAAATAAACTAAACTGAGTACGCTAAGCAAAAGGGATAGCTCAGCTCCAATAACACCACAGGCAAAGCTGACGGTAGACACGGCCTAGAACTCCGCATTATTAACGTAATACTCCCAATCCTGACCTGCAACTGTTGGGTGGGATTGCAAGAGTGAGTACACGTCGTACTCAACAAGTGTGAAAAGTATGACATGTAGCTGATACAAATGAGGAATGTAATAATGGCAAGTGCTGAAAAGTACATTAAAACATTTGAAAAGCAACATATCATATGTATGTGAAGTAAACCCATCATAATCCATGTAGTTATCATAATACCGTTCTATATCTCATTACCAATAACCATATTTATCACCATGAACCATAATACCATCCCAAAGCCAATACCAAACCATCCCAATACCAAAACCCTTCTAATCATATAGGTTATCCAGGTGCTCTTAACTGGGAGCATGGCTATCATGATAGTTTTAATACTCTGCAGAGTTTGTACCACTTTACCCACATGTTTGTGATTTCATCACCCGTCGGCGACTAAAGAACCTCCCTTATGCCAATTGCACTTCCTTTGGTGTATGGCCAAGAGATCACAAAATAGCCTTTACAAAGGGACTACTAGCATGTACAGACCCACTAAGGTTTCACTGGTGGCGACATCTCCTACAGAGCACGTCTTCAACCAAGGGCCCCCTCTGGTGCCATTCGGATCCCAGGGAGTCCCTGGCACAAATCCAAATCCAATATGACTCCCCTTCCCCGGTGCGCCAAATGATCTGCGCAATACCAGCAATATCCTAATCAATCAGCTACGCCGCACCCATACTTGGCCTCGTGGTGGTACTGTAGTCCTGGCCTATTCTTGCATGAATTGGTCCTTAGATCTAAAGCAAGCAAACCACCATGACATCCAACCCGTCCACATACCAGGCTTGCTTAGATCACCCATTAACATGTCATATTGACCAGTTCATGTTAACCATAGTCTCATTAGTGCATAATTATGTAGTATAGTATTTTCCCATCCCAATTAATTAAGCGATGCAAAGGTAAAAACCATCCCCGACTCTCTACCATGTATTCCAGGTGGCAAGGGTGGTTAAACAAAGCTAGTCAACTTCCTATTGTAGGATTCCCATCAAATTGACACAATCATGCAATTTTGCAAACAAAACATTTATTATAAAATAGGATCAATATGCTTCAAGGACACTTGCCTTGCTCAGATGGATAGGGTTGCTCAAGCGCTTCGAAATCTTGGTTCTGGAAATCCTCGTACACGACCTCTTGAGCACTTACCTCTACTCGTGATCACACATACAAGAAAATACATACAAATCAACATGATGCACACATACTAATCAACATGCAATGATATGAATGCATGCAAAATTCAATAATTAACTAACTACAATTGTTTATTAATTAGATGCAACTAGTTCATACGTGTTCATGCGAGTCTAGGGGGTTTTAGCGAGAACTAATGTTGCTGAAATAAAATAGATGGTGCAACTATGATTAAACTCCAGTTATTTGATCTATTATGTTGCTAAAATCCATGTCGAAAAACGAATCCTACCGTAGATGCGATGGCTTCGAAGATCGCGGGACAAAGACAACGCGCAGACGAAGTAGATGGCGTAGCGGTCCTCCGGCGGCACAATGACGGCGACATGAGATCTCCGACGGACGACGATACCCTCCTCTTTTTTTCTTCCTCTCCTTCCCTGGCAGCGGCAGCCTCTGGTGCCCTTTTTATTTCGTCACTAAGGATTCTTTTCCCCTGGGCGGCGTCGTTGCTTCTGGTGTCGTTGGAAAACACGAGCCCCTACGATCCTTTTTATAGGCGGCTGGGCAGGGCACTAATCGACCGATGGGACAAAGTCCCGATCGGCCACGGAACACGCGGCACACGGCCGACTCGGCCTGGCCCGCGGGAGCGCGGGGGCGTGGGGGCACGCGCGCGAGCGCGTGGCACCGACCGCGGTCGGCTCAGCCGCATGGCCAGCGGAGCAGGCCGACCTCCAGGCCCGACCGACGCTGGGCCCTTTTGGGTTTTTTTGTTTTATATATATATATATATTATATTTTTTATTTGTTCCTAATACATGTTTATATTTTTATTTTTTTCTTCTTTTGCTACACATATTTTTTCCTTATATGTATTTGTTATCCTTTATTATCTTTCCTTTATTCTACCAATGTTTAATGCATGAGCATGTATGAAAGGCATGATGCAAAAATTTAGGGTGTTACAAACCTACCCCCCTTAAAGTGAATCTCGCCCTCGAGATTCGATAGCGTGGAGAAAAGATAAGGGAATTCTGCATTGAGATCTTCTTCGCGTTTCCACGTAGCTTCGGCTTCCTTATGGTGTTTCCATTGCACTTTGCAGCAACGGATCCTCTTATTCCTCGTGTCCCTTTCCTTCACATCCATGATCTTGATAGGTTGCTCGACATAGGACAAATCCTCCTGAAGTTCTAACTCGTCCATCGGCACCTATTCTTTTGGCACCCTGAGACACTTCTTGAGTTGAGACACATGAAACACGTCGTGTACATCAAAGAGATACGCTGGCAGCTCAAGTCGATAGGCTACTTCTCCTCATTTGTCCAAAATTTTGAATGGACCGATGTAGCGAGGTGCCAATTTTCTTTTGATGTTAAACCGCCGCTGACCTCGGATAGGTGAAACTTTGAAGTATACAAAATCTCCAACTTCGAACGTCAGACTCCTTCACCGATTAGCCGCATAACCTTTTTGCCGCGACTGAGCAGCCCTTAGGTCTTCACGAATTATTTGGACTTGTCTTTCAGCGTCTTGTAACACATCAGGACCAAATACTTTGTTCTCTCCTGTTCCATTCCAAAACAAAGGTGTCCTACACTTCCTTCCGTATAGTGCTTCATAGGATGACATTTTCAAACTTGCTTGGTAACTGTTGTTGTATGAAAATTCTGCATATGGCAAGCTCTTGTCCCAACTTTTCCCATTCTTTAAAGCACAAGCTCTTAACATGTCTTCCAAAATTTGATTGGTCCTCTCGGTTTGTCCACCCGTTTGAGGGTGATATGCCGAACTAAAGTTCAACCTTGTTCCCAATGCTTCATGCAATTTCTTCCAAAATATGGTGGTAAATTGAGAACCTCTATCTGAGACTATCTTCTTCGGTACTCCGTGTTGACACACAATATGCTCCATATACAATTCTGCTAGCTTCGCGGTGGTATAGGTGGTCTTGACGGGAACAAAATGAGCTGATTTAGTTAATGGATCCACGATCACCCAAATTGAGTCATAGCCGGACAAGGTATGTGGTAATCCAACTATAAAGTCCATACCGATCTCTTCCCACTTCCACTCCGGAATCTTCAGTGGTTGCAATAATCCCGCTGGCCTTTGATGTTCAGCTTTAACTCGTTGGCACACATCACACAATGCAACATATTCGGCTATGTCCTTTTTCATGTTGGCCCACCAATAGCATGTCTTCAAGTTCTTGTACATCTTTGTACAATCGGGATGAATTGAGTACGGCGAGTCATGTGCCTCCTTTAATATTGTCTCCTGAATATGCTTTTCATTAGGCACAACGATTCTCTTTCCAAGCCATAAGGTACCATGTTCGTCTTCATCTAATCTGAATTCTCTCCCTTCTTCGGTCATTTCCTTGATTTCCTTGATCTCCTTATCCGTGGTTTGTGCTTCTCGAATTTCTTGCTCCAAGGTTGGATTTAACTCCATTAGTCCCATCTCATTCACAAATCTGAGGTTCAACTGTTCAAATTCTTACATAACTCGGATGGTAACTCTCGAACTGTGAGTTGATTACTTACTCCTTTCCGGCTCAAGGCATCGGCCACCACATTAGCCTTTCCTGGATGATACTTGATTCCCATGTCATAATGTTTAATGAGCTCCAACCATCTTTGTTGCCTCAAATTCAGATATGTTTGTGTGAAAATATACTTAAGACTCTTGTGGTCCGTATAAATTTTACACCTATGACCAAGGATATAGTGTCTTCAAATCTTCAACGCACGTACCATGACTGCAAGTTCCAAATCATGCGTTGGATAATTCTGCTCATGTTTCTTCAATTGTCTCGATGCATATGCAACCACTTGACCTTCTTGCATAAGCACACATCCAAGTCCTTGTCTTGATGCATCGTATAAATCCATTTGAGAGGCTTTCCCCTTATTAGCAACCCAGTCATGCACTTCACTACGTTGGAGTAGTCCTTGATGATTGGTTAGTCTTGATATCTATTGTGATGCACAACTCCAATGCTGACTTCCTTATCACCTGTCATTTGCACTGTCCTTGTGGCATACTGGACCACCCCATTATGCTTCCGTAGCCAATCCATTCCAAGTGTCATGTCCGATCCTTGTGAATCCAAAACAATAAGGTTGGCGAAGGATTCTACCCCCCTTATTTTAAAACTTACTCTTAGACACACTATCTTTGTTCTCATCTTCCATACAGCTTCGTATGAGACAGTGGATCTGTGTCCTTCTTCCATTGAAGTAGAGATTGAGCGAGATAGAAAAGAGAGACAGAACGAATCCCCAATTATATGCATCAAGGAATATGAAACTAAACAACTACCTATACTAGCCTATGTGGACATGGCAATGCTAAAGCATTCCAAAATCCTCTATTAAGCACAAAAGCAAACAATATTTATAGCAGACAGCACTCCAAGCAAAAACACATCAATTCCTAAGTGCTCCTATGTGCTCTAAAGTGTCCATTCTATCTAGGATGCGTCCTACGGTCAACCTGTGGCTCTGAGACCAATTTGTGACACCCGGTTCCGAAAATGAACCAAGTGAACGTATATGTGTGCCCAGGACGTTCAACACATATACACGAGTGCATTCACAAAAGAGTATACAGAAAATCACCACAGAACAAGAATAATTAACCAAATTTTATTACACAAACCATATTATCCTCGAATACAAGTTCTAATGAATATTAATGACAAGTTCAACTAATGCTGCGGAAATAAACTAAACTGAGCAAATTAAGCAAAAGGGATAGCGCAGCTCCAATAACACTACAGGCAAAGCTGACAGTAGACACGACCTAGAAATCCGCATTATTAACGTAATACTCCCAATCCTGACCTGCAACTGTTGGGGGTAGGGATTGCAAGAGTGAGTACATGTCGTACTCAGCAAGTGTGTAAAGTATGACATGTAGCTGATATAAATGATGAATGTAATAATGGCTAAGTGCTGAAAAGTACATTAAAACATTTGAAAAGCAACATATCATATGTATGTGAAGTAAACCAATCATAATCCATGTAGTTATCATAATACCAGTCTATATGTCATTACCAATAACCATATTTATCACCATGAACCATCATACCATCCCAAACCCAATACCAAACCATCCCAATATCAAAACACTTCTAATCATGTAGGTCATCCAGGTGCTCTTAACCGGGAGCACGGCTATCATAATAGTTTTAATACTCTGCAGAGTTTGTACCACTTTACCCACGTGTTTATGATTTCATCACCCGTCGGCGACTAAAGAACCTCCCTTATGCCAATTACACTTCCTTTGGTGTATGTCCAAGAGATCACAAAATAGCCTTTACAAAGGGACTACTAGCATGTACGGACCCACTGAGGTTTCACCAGTGGCGACGTCTCCTACAGAGCACGTCTTCAACCAAGGGCCCCCTCTTGTGCCATTCGGATCCCAGGGAGTCCCTGCCACAAATCCAAACCCAATCCGACTCCCCTTCCCCATGCGCCAAATGATCCGCGCAATACCAGCAATACCCTAATTAATCAGCTACGCCGCACCCATACTTGGCCTTGTGGTGGCACTGTAGTCCTTGCCTATTCACGCATGAACCGGTCCTTAGATCTAAAGCAAGCAAACCACCATCACATCCAACCCGTCCACATACCAGGCTTGCTTAGATCACCCATTGACATGTCATATTGACCAGTTCATGTTAACCATAGTCTCATAAGTGCATAATTAGGTAGTATAGTATTTTCTTATCACAATTAATTAAGTGATGCAAAAGGTAAAAACCCTCCCCGACTCTCTACCAGGTATTCCAGGTGACAAGGGTGGTTAAACAAAGCTAGTCAACTTCCTATCATAGGATTCCCATCAAATTGACACAAGCATGCAACTTTGCAAACAAAACATTTATTTTAAAACAAGATCAATATGCTTCAAGGACACTTGCCTTGCTTCGACGGATAGGGTTGCTCAAGCGCTTCGAAGTCTTTGTTCTGGAAATCCTCAAACACGACCTATTGAGCACTTCCCTCTACTCGTGATCACACACGCAAGAAAATACATACAAATCAATATGACACACACATACTAATCAACATGTGATGACATGCATGCATGCAAAATTCAATAATTAACTAACTACGGTTGTTTATTAATTAGATGCAACTAGTTCATACGTGTTCATGCGAGTCTACGGGGGTTTTAGCGAGAACTAATGTTGCTGAAATAAAATAAACGGTGCAACTACGATTAAACTCCAGTTATTAGATCTACTATGTCGCTAAAATTCATGTCGGAAAACGAATCCTACCGTAGATGTGATGGCTTCGAAGATCGTGGGACGAAGACGACGTGTAGATGAAGTAGATGGCGCAGCGGTCCTTCGGCGGCACGACGACGGCGACGATCTCCGGCGGACGACGGCACCCTCCTCTTTTTTTTTTCTTCCTCTCCTTACCTGGTGGCGGCAGCCTTTGGTGCCCTTTTTCTTTTGTCGCTACTGATTCTTTTCCCCTGGGCGGCGGCGCTGCTTTTGGTGTCATTGGAAAACATGAGCCCCTACGGTCCTTTTTATAGGCGACTGGGCAGGGCACCGATCGACCGATGTGACAAAGTCCTGATCGGCCACGGAACGCGCGACACACGGCTGACTCGGCCTGACACATGGGAGCGCAGGGGCGCGAGACCATGATGGAAGTAATGGGGAGAAAATAATTATTGTATTTTATTGATTAAAAACCCCTAGGGGGTGGTACATATATATAAGGGGGTCAGGGGACCTCCCTTGGTTACATAGACAATGTGGTATTATTCTAACACTCCCCCGCAGTCTGAACGTCTATTAGCTAGAACATTCAAACTGGATCGAAACTCCATAAATACCGAAGATGCAAGCCCTTTGGTGAAGATGTCCGCATACTGTGAGCTGGTGGGAACGTGAAGAACTCGAACTGCACTAGTGCCACCTTGTCGCCAACGAAGTGCAAATCAATCTCGATATGCTTGGTACGTTGATGTTGCACCGGATTGGTCGAGAGATACATACCACTGACATTGTCACAATAGACCAAAGTGTCCTTCTGAAGTGGGCAGTGAAGTTCCTCCAGCAACTGACACAACCAAGAAGCTTCGCTGAGGCGCTGGCTACATCACAATATTCCGCTTCGGCGCTGGAGCGGGATACCGTGTGTTGGCGCTTCGAAGACCAGGAGACCAGATTATCACCGCGGAAGACACCGTATCCGGAGGTGGAACGATGTGTGTTAGGGCAACCGACCCAATCAACATCAGAATATGCCACAAGCTCGCTAACCAAAGAGCAACGAAGCTGAAGACCATGATCCAAGGTGCCTCGAATGTATCGAAGAATGTGTTTCACCAATGCAAGATGAGGCTCATGAGGATCATGCATATAGAGACACACCTGCTGCATGGCATATGCAATGTTGGGTCGAGTGAAGGTGAGATATTGCAGGGCTCCAGCAAGACCACAATAGTGAGTAGCATCCAAAACCGGAACACCGTCGGATGATAACTTGGCACATGTATCGACTGGAGTAGAACATGATTTACAATCAGTCATGTCTGCTCTCTCAAGTATCTCAACCATGTACTGTCGCTGTGAGAGGAAGAAGCCTGTGCTGCTCCGAGTAACAGTTATGCCCAGAAAATGATGTAGGTTGCCCAAATCCTTCATTGAAAATTCTGCAGCAAGAGCATCAATAATGCGACGAAGCAGTGGTGCTGATGAGGCAGTCAAAACAATATCATCCACATATAGCAATAGATAAGCTATGTCTATGCCGTGTCGGTAGACGAAAAGCGATGTATCAGACCGAGCACCAGTAAATCCAAATGAGATAATATGAGAAGCAAAGCGGCTGTACCATGCACGAGGAGCTTGCTTCAAACCATATAGGGACTTGTTCAGTCGACAGACAAAATTCGGATGAGCTGTATCAAGAAAACCAGAAGGTTGCTCACAATAGACTGTCTCGGATAGAGTACCATGCAAAAAAGCATTCTTCACATCAAGCTGGTGAACGGGCCAATCACGAGAGAGTGCAACTGAAAGAACTGTACGAACGGTAGCAGGCTTCACCACAGGGCTGAAAGTCTCACCAAAATCAACACCGGGCTGTTGAGTAAAGCGATGAAGAACCCAACGAGCCTTGTAGCGATCAAGAGAGCCATCTGGATGAAACTTGTGACAAAAAACCCAATTCCCAGTGACAACATTTGTATTTGGAGGACGTGGCACAAGATCCCAAGTGATGTTTGCCTGTAGAGAGGTGAATTCCTCGATCATGGCCTCTCGCCAATTGGGATCGGCGAGAGCACCACGATAAGTGTTCGGAATCTGTGACAACGTTGTGGCTTGAAGGTTCATACGCTGCACAAGAAGACGAAGACCGTCCTTCCCATGTGTCCGCATGTTATGCTCATTGTCGATGGGTGGCACCTCGAACACAGATTAAGGACCACGTACAAAACCTGGTTGCTGGTGAAGGGCAGTCGGTGTAGCTGTCGGAGAGCCGTAGTCTGGAAGAGTGTCGCGTTACGAGGACGAGCTCGGGGTGGTCTGAACGCACAGGGTAGCAGTTTGACCACCCTGTGAACAAAGGCCCACCTGGTCTTCGGGACGAGTACTATTGGTTGGACCGCGAGGATCCACGGTCAGACCATCGTGAGTCACTATGGGATGGCGAGGCCTCTGTTGGGGATGTCACCGAGTGGACAGGGGCCAAGAAGGTCTCTGTGCATAGGCGCAGTCTGATCGGCTAGAGCCGGGGTCTGATTGTTAGACTTGTAGAAGCCTGGTGGAGGCCCACGTTGACGAGTACCTGCAAAACAGTTAGTGCTAGGGAGCGCTGATGAATCGTTAGTATCAAAAAGAAAGTCAAAGTGGGATGAAGGAGGATTGGAGATTTCCGCAAATAGAAAGGAGGACTCGTCAAAAGTGACATGACGAGAAATAATGATGCGGTTTGTGGCTAGGTCTAGGCATCGGTATCCTTTGTGATCGGATGGATAGCCAAGAAAGAAACAAACTGTAGAGCGAGGAGCAAGCTTGTGTTTATCTGTGGCAGAGATATTTGGGCAGCACTTGCAACCGAAAACGTGTAGGTGGGAAATATCAGGTTGGGTGCCAAAGAGGGAGAAATCTGGTGTGGCAAAGGAGAGCGTTTTGGATGGTCGCAAGTTTGTGAGGTGTGTAGCGGTGTGGAGCGCTTCTACCCAATAACCGGCTGGAACACTAGCTTGGAACATAATCGAGCGCATAATATCATTGGTGGTGCGAATAATACGCTCAACACGTCCATTTCGAGGAGACGTGTGAGGACAAGAGAGACGCGAAAGAACACCAAGATGGTGAAAGAATGCGTGTGATGTGGAATTATCGAATTCACGACCATTGTCACATTGGACTGCCTTTATGGTGCGGCCAAATTGAGTGGATACATAGGCAAAAAACTATGACAAGGTCAGAAAAGTGTCCGATTTGAGGCGTAGAGGAAAAGTCCACGAATAATGAGAGCAGTCATCAAGAACAACAATATAATACTTGTGACCGGAAACACTTTGCACAGGAGATGTCCATAGATCTCAATGTATTAAATCGAAATTGTTCGAAGCACGAGAATTTGATAGAGAAAATGGAAGACGTGTGTGACGACCAAGCTTACAGGCATGACAAAGAGTGTCAAGTTCCTGTTTATTACACTGTGGAAATAACCTATACAAAGCCTCAAAACCTAAGTGACCAAGACGACGATGCCAAAGCGTGGACAGTGTGGTTGCTGCGGCTAAGGCATGTGGTGGAGAAAGCATCAGCAATGATATGGAGTAGAGCTGCCCGGAACTATTACATCCGGCGATCACGTACTTGGTCTCCAAATCCTTCACAGAAATACCAAACAGATCAAACTCAATAGAAACATTATTATCAGTAGTGAACTGATGAATAGAAACCAAATTTTTAATTATGTGAGGAGACACAAGAACTCGATGCAAATGTAAAGGAAGAGCGGATGTAGAGAAAGAAGTGTGACCCGTGGAGGTGACGGGTAGCAATGACCCATTACCGACAATGATAGACGAAGGAGTCGAATAAGAAGGAGGATGGGAGGAGGAGGGGTTACCGGGGGAGGAGCACATGTGGCTATCGATGCTGGAGTCCATGTACCTTTCAGCGGACGGTGGCGGCATCAGTGACATGGTGTTGAATGAGTTAGCCAGCTCATTCTGATCCCGTGTTGTAGAAGATGCGGCGTAGTTGGAAGCTCCCCCGTACACAGAACTGGTGGTTGGATCACCAGGAGCCGCGGTCTGGCCTCTGTAGAAGGAGGCGGTCTCACTACCACCAGGTGTAGTAAGACATTGGCAGTCTGCCGGGTGTCCAGAAGCCTGGTGGCTGATAGGCAGGTGCACCATAGGATCCTCTGTGCGCCATAAGGGCCTACTGAGGAGGGGCAAGTGCGCGTGGACGTGTCGGGAAGCCTGGAGGAGGACCGAGACGGGGCGAAGCACCACCCCAAAGCTGCAAGGTCCCGTTCCATGGATTCCCCAGAGTGGGAAATCCACCGTTATTACTGATGTCATTACGCTTGTTCCGATTACACCAATTTTGACCTCAGTTGGAGGATGAGAGGCCAGAGACAGCAGCGCCGGAGGTAGGAGTGCTTGATGCAGGGCCACCAGAAATGGGAGCATGTGGAGGAGCACCACCAGATGATGCAGAAGACGGGGTGCTTCCTGCACCTACGGAGGTGGCCGCCAATGCATTGGCGTTTCCCGACTTGGACTTCATCTCGATCTCCTCAAGTTGGAGTTCGTTGCGGACCTCGGCAAATGTGGGGAAAGGGGCGCTGTCGCTTAAAAATGGATGCCATGTGAGAGAACCGCTCGTTCAGCCCACGAAGCATCGTGAGAACGAGAGTGCGGTTGGGGACGACCTCGCCCAAGTCACCATGTGCATTGGCCATCGACTTGATACGACGACAATAGTAGATGATGGAGAGGTCACCTTGGACGAACGTGCGAAACTCGGCATCCAAAATCATAGCACGGGTCTCCCGGTTGCCGATGAACTGCTCTTGAAGCCCAAGCCAGATGGAATGAGCTGTGGGTATGCCCGCTGAGGCGATCTCAATAAGATAAGGAGAGACGATGCCGTGAAGCCAGGAGATGACTGTGCAGTCCATGCGTCGCCAATGAGAGTCGGCGATAGTGGGACCAATGTCGGTGAGGACATGATCGAAGAGCTCGTACTTCCCGAGGGTGTTGAGGAAGAGACTCTTCCACCGATTATAGTGCGATGAAAGGTTGTCAAGGACGACGAGGATCATTGACTTGATGTTGAGGATGGCGATTGCTTGAGCATGCAGATAAGCAACGTCGTCAACCGCTGGAGGAGAGAGGTCGTGGTTGATCAAGTCACGATGAATATCATCATCTGCGAGAAGGAACTTATGACGCGCCTCGTCGGCCGCTGCACGTGCACGTGCTGCCTCGATGGCCAGTCAATCGGCCTCCTCAGTCAATCGAGTTAGCTCGGCAAGGCGATGTCCTGTGAGGCTGCTTATGCGTCCCGGGGAGCCTCGCCAACAGAAGCCATCAAGAAGTAAGAAACACGACGCGCGAGCCTCAATCTCCTGCAGCGGAGGCAGCGGACGCGTGGCGCGTGGCGACGAAGACTTCAGACAAGGCGCGAGCCGCGCGGAAGGCCGCACGTAGGCGTGCGGCGGTCTTCTAAGGACCATGCTCTAGAGCCGTTGTGCGCGTTTTTCCGGCGGCACAGGCACACTGAAAAAAATCGCGCGCGGAGGGCGACAATTCGCCGCGAGCCAAACTCAACGCAAGAGGCGGAGTTGGTCGTAGCTAGCGGAAGTTAGGAACAAACCTAATCTGATATCAATTTTTGACACCCGGTTCCTAAAATGAACCAAGTGCAGTATATGTGTGCCCAGGATGTTCAAGAGACATATACAAGTGATTCACAAACAATAAACAGATAATTACCACAACTCAAATTATTAAATAAGTACTTTTATTACAATATTCAAATAATCTTCATAATGCAACTCTAATGATCATTAATGATAATGAGACTAATACTGCAGCGGAAATAAGCTAATTAAGCAACTAAGCATACTAAGCAAACTGAGCATAAGGGATATCGCAACTTCATGCAACACCATAGGCAAGTCAACGGCAGCACACAGCCTAGAACTCCACATTATGCTCAAGACACTCCCAACTATCACCTGAAACTGTTGGTGGGGGGGGGGGTTGCAAGAGTGAGTACATGTCATACTCAGCAAGTGTGGGAAAGTATGACATGTAGCTGATACAAATGACGAAATGTAATAAAGGCTAAGTGCTGAAAAGTACAGTAAAACATTTGAAAAGCAATATGTATTATGTATAGTCCATGTAGTTCTCATAGTAACAATCTATATCTCATTGCCAATAACCATATTTATCACCATGAACCATAATACCATCCCAAAGCCAATACCAAACTATAAGCTTCCCAAAAACCATCCCAATACCAAGTTCCCTCTAATCATGTAGGTCATTCAGGTGCTCATAACCAGGAGCACGGCTATCATGATAATTTTAATACTCTGTAGAGTTTGTATCGCTTTACCCACGTCTTTGTGATTTCATCACCCATCGGCAACTAAAGAACCTCCCTTATGCCAATTGCACTTCCTTTGGTGTATGGCCAAGAGATCACAAAATAGCCTTTACAAAGGGACTACTAGCATGTACGGACCCACTGAGGTTTCACCGGTGGCGATGTCTCCTACAGAGCACGTCTTCAACCAAGGGCCCCCTCTTGTGCCATTCGGATCCCAGGGAGTTCCTGCCACAAATCCAAACCCAATCTGACTCCCCTTCCCCGATGCGCCAAATGATCCACACAATACTAGCAATACCCTAATTAATCAGCTACGCCGCACCCATACTTGGCCTTGTGGTGGCACTGTAGTCCTCGCCTATTCTCGCATGAACCGCTCCTTAGATCTAAAGCAAGCAACCACCATGACATCCAACCCATCCACATATCAGGCTTGCTTATATCACCCATTACCATATCATATTGACCAGTTCACATTAACCAGAGTATTATTAATGCATAATTAAATGTGTAATGTTGTTTTCCCATCCCAATTAATTAAGCAAAGAAAAAAGATAAAAAACCTTTCTGACTCTCTACCAAGTATTCCAGGTGACAAGGGTGGTTAAACAAAGCTAGTCAACTTCCTATCATAGGATTCCCATCAAATTGACACAAGCATGCAATTTTGCAAACAAAACATTTATTTTAAAACAGGATCAATATGCTTCAAGGACACTTGCCTTGCTCCGACTGATAGGGTTGCTCAAGTGCTTCGAAGTCTTGGTTCTGGAATTCCTCGTACACGACCTCTTGAGCACTTCCCTATACTCGTGATCACACATACAAGAAAATACATACAAATCAACATGATGCACACATACTAATCAACATGCGATGACATGCATGCATGCAAAATTCAATAATTAAATAACTACGGTTGTTTATTAATTAGATGCAACTAGTTCATATGCGTTCATGAAAGTCTACGGGGGTTTTAACGAGAACTAATGTTGCTGAAATAAAATAGATGGTGCAACTACGATTGAACTCAAGTTATTAGATCTACTGCATCAATAAAATTCGTGTCGGTAAACGAATCCTACCGTAGATGTGATGGCTTCGAAGATCGCGGGACGAAGACGACGCGTAGACGAAGTAGATGGCGCAGCGGTCCTCCGGCGGCACGAAAACGGCGACGCGACGATCTCTGGCGGACGACGACACCCTTCTCTTTTTTTTCTTCCTCTCCTTCCCTGGCGGCGGCAGCCTCTGGTGCCCTTTTTCTTTCGTTGCTAGGGCTTCTTTTCCCCTGGGCGATGGCGCTGCTTCTGGTGTCGTTGGAAAACACGGGCCCCTACGGTCCTTTTTATAGGCGGCTGGGCTGGGCACCGATCGACCAATGGGACAAAGTCCCGATCGGCAACGGAACGCGCGGCACACGGCCGACTCGGCCTGGCACGCAGGAGCGCGGGGGCGCAGGGGCAAGCACACGAGCGCGCGGCACCGACCGCAGGCGGCTCGGCCGCCTGGATAGCAGAGCAGGCCGACCTCCAGGCCTGGTCGACGCTGGGCCCTTTTGGGTTTTTTTCTTTTTATTCTTTATATATATATTTATTTGTTCCTAATACATGTTTATATTTATTCTTCTTTTGCTACACATATTTTTTTTCTTATATGTATGTTTTATCCTTTATTATCTTTCCTTTATTCTATCAATGTTTAATGCATGAACATGTATGAAATGCATGGTGCAAAACTTTAGGTTGTTACACTTGGTAACTATTGTTATGTGAGAATTCCGCATATGGCAAGATTTTGTCCCAACTTCTTCCATGCTTTAAAGCACAAGCTCTTAACATGTCCTCTAAAATCTGATTCGTACTCTCAGTTTGTCCATCGGTTCGAGGGTGATATGCAGAACTGAAATTCAATTGAGTTCCCAATGCTTCATGCAATTTCTCCTAGAACCTAGAGGTCAACTGAGTACCTCGGACCGAGACTATTTTCTTCGGTACTCCATGTCGGCACACAATATGCTCCATGTACAAATATGCTAGCTTCGCGGTGGTGTATGTGGTCTTGACAGGAATGAAATGAGCCAATTTTGTCTACCGATCCACAATAACCCAAATTATGCATAACCGGACTGGGTTCAAGGTAATCCAACTATTATCCATACCAATGTCTTCCAACTTCCATTCCGGAATCTTTAGTGGCTGCAATAATCTAGCTGGCCTCTGATGTTTAGCTTTGACCCGTTGACACACATCACACAAAGCTACATACTCAGCTATGTCCTTTTTTATGCTAGCCCACTAATAACATGTCTTCAAGTCCTTGTACATCTTTGTACAGCCGGGATGAATTGAGTAAGGTGAGTCATGTGCCTCCTTTAATATGGTTTCCCGAATGTGCTTCACATTAGACACAACGATTATTTTTCCAAGCCATAGATTACAATCGTCATCCTCATCAAATCTGAATTCCCTCCCTTCTTGGGTCTTTTCTTTGATTTCTTAAATTTCCTCATCCTTGGTCTGACCTTCTCGAATTTCTTGCTCTAAGGTTAGGTTTAACTCCATTATTCCCATCTCATTCACAAATCCAAGATTTAACAGCTCAAACTCCTTGCATAGCTCGGATGGCAACTCTCAAACCCTGAGTTGGTGGCTTGCTCCTTTCTGACTCAAAGCATCGGCCACTACATTAGCCTTACCCTGGTGATAATTGATTCCCACATCATAATCCTTGATAAGCTCCAACCATCTTAGCTCCCTCAAATTTAGGTCCATTTGTGTGAAAATGTACTTGAGACTCTTATGATCCGTATAAATTTCACACCTATGACCAAGAATGTGATGTCTCCAAATCTTCAAGGCATGTACCACGACTGCAAGTTCGATATCATGCATTGGATAATTCTACTCATGTTTCTTCTATTGTCTTGATGCATAGGCTACCACTTGACCTTCTTGCATGAGCACACATCCAAGTCCTTGTCTTAAGGCGTCACAATAGATATCAAAACTTTTGCTCACATTGATTTGGGCTGTAGTTAACCTCTTCCTCAACTCTTCAAAGTTGTATTGACAATCTTGAGTCCATTGGAATGCTTTCCCCTTCATTAGCAACTCGGTCATGGGCTTGGCTATTTTGGAGAAATCCTTAATGAACCGACGATAGTATCCAACCATTCCAAGAAAACTACTAATTTCCTTCACATTTTGCGGTGGCTCCCATTTTAGCACATCTCTCACTTTTGCTGGGTCAACCGATACTCCTCCCCTCGAGATTATATGACCCAAAAATGACACTTCCCTTAACCAAAACTGGCAGTTGCTAAATTTGGCATATAATTGGTGTTCCCTCGATTTCTGCAATGTGAGCCTCAAATGCTCTTCATGCTCATCTTCACTCTTTGAGTAGATCATAATGTCATCAATGAACACCACAACGAACTTATCCAAGTATTCTATAAAGACCTTATTCAAGAGGTACATAAAGTATGCAGGTGCAATTGTCAATCCAAAGACATAATGGTGTACTCATAAGATCCATACCGTGTCCGAAAAGCCGTTTTAGGTATATGCGACGGTCTAATCTTCGTTTGGAAGTAGCCTGACCTCAAATTGATCTTGGAGAAAACACATGCACCCTTCATCTGGTCGAACAAATCCTCTATACGGGGCAATGTATACTTATTCTTGATCGTCACCTCATTGAGAGCTCGGTAGTCCACACACATCCTTTGGGATCCATCCTTCTTATCCACGAAAAGTACGGGCGCTCCCCAAGGTGAAGAGCTTGGGCGAATAAAACCCTTCTCTAGTTGCTCTTGGATCTGCTTCTTGAGCTCCGCTAACTCCTTAGGAGGCATCCTATATGGCCTCTTACTATAGGTGTAGTTCCAGGTATTAATTCAATAGCAAATTCTATGTCTCGAACAGGTGACATACCTGGCAACTCATCCAAAAACACATCCAAGAATTCACACACCATTGGAATCTCTTCAATTACGGCACCGTCCATGTGATTCAGCTCCAATTGCTTCAGTGCATGTTGAGATGGTTCAAATTCTATGTGACCCCTTCCTCATTAGTCAACTTCACTGTCTTTGTGGTACATTGTATAAATCCATTGTGCTTCCTCAACCAGTCCATACCAAGTATAATGTCCAATCCCTGGGAATCCAAAACAATGAGGTTGGCAAAGAAGTCTACCCCCTTATTCTAAGGCTTACTTTTGGACATACTATATTTGTCCTCATCTCTCCTCCAGGAGATTTAACCAACAAAGTATACTTCATATGAGAGATAGGCAAACTATACTTGCAACATACTTTAATGCAATGAATGAATGCGATGCTCCAAAATCAAATAACATAGTCGTCGGGTTGGATTTTTCGAGAAACATACCAATCACCACGTCATCCGCTTGTTGCGGTTCCTCCGTAGAGACATGGTTCACATTGCCACGAGCAAAATTCTGCTGTCCACGGTTGCCTTGTGGCGCTCCTCCATTCGGTCTTGGGTTCTGTCTTGGAGCATTGCTTCCTTGACCAAGGCCTGACTTAGGACATTGAGATGCAAAGTGTTCTACCTCACCACAAGTATAGCACGACATTGCTGCACCAGAATTATTAGGGCGAACTTGATTTTGGGCATTGGCAGGAAAGTTGGCGTGGGGCGCTTGAGGCATTGGAGGATGAGGTGCTTGCATAGCGGGGCGTTGCTGCATAGGTTGAGCCGGGCGTGGTGGAATAGCAGCGCGATATGCAGGAGCCGAGTGTTTGTAGTATGGCGCATTGGGTGGTGCAAAGCGGGGGCGAACATTGCTTCCTTGCGGCTATCCTTGATATGGTGCTTTCCTCTTATTTTCCTGCTCCATCTCACGAACTTTGTTGTCAACCACAATTACTTTGTCCACAAGCTTCTGAAAGTTGGCATAAACACAGTTGAGCAATTGCACTTGGATCTCATTGTTAAGGCCCCTCACAAACACATACTGCTTTCGGCTGTCCCGACTGACATCTTCCAGCGCATACCTAGAAAGTTGAGTGAATTTACCAAGATATTCAATCACGCTTGATCTTCCTTGCCTCAAGTTCTCAAATTCTTGCCTCTTTAGGATCATAACACCTTCCGACACATAATGAGAATGGAAGCTCTCCTTGAATTCATCCCAAGTGATCCTCTCCTGATTCTCATGGGTGTTGCATAAAGAATCCTACCAATCCGTAGTTGCTCCAACTAGTTGATGAGAAGCAAATAAGACCTCCCGGTCATTGCATTGGTTAATAGCAAGCTTCTTCTCCACGGACTTCAACCAATCATCCGCCTCCATAGGATCAATAGCTTGAGCAAAGGTGGGTGGCCTATCCTCATAAACTATCCCAACCGGTTATGAGGTGGTGGGGGTGGTGGTGGAGGCATATGGGGCTGATTGTTGTTGCTAGCTTGCAGCTGTCCCATAGTTTGTATCATGGTCTGCATGAGCTGGTTTTGCATAGCCAATAGCTGCTCAAAGTTGATGGCTCCCTGAGCAGGTCCTTTGTTGTTCTGAGGCGCTTCATTGCTCTCCTCATTCTCGTTGGCATCCCTTTGGTTGCCAGTCCTCACCATCTGAAGAAAAGCAAGAGATAGAAGAATTTATAAAACATCCCCAACTATATGCATCAAGGGATATGAACCTAAACAACTAACTATACTAGCCTATGTGGACATGGCAATGCTAAAGCATCCCACAATCCTCTACTAAGCACACAAGCAACATATATAGCAATTAGCAAACCAAACAAATCACAACGCTTCCTGAGTGCCCCTATGTGCTCTAAAGTGTCCATTCTATCTAGGATGCGTCCTATGGTCAACCTGTGGCTCTGATACCAATTTGTGACACCCGGTTCCGAGAAAAATGAATCAAGTGCAGTATATGTGTGCCCACGATGTTTAACACACATACACAAGTGATTCACAAATGATAAATAGATAATTACCACAGCTCAAATTAATTAAGTACCTTTATTTCAATACTAAAATAATCCTCAAATTACATCTCTAATAATCATGAAAGATAATACTACTATAGCGGAAATAATCTAATTAAGCAACTAAGCAAATAAGTAGCGCGGCTCCAAGCAACACCACAGGCAAGTCAACGGCAGCACACAGCCTAGTACTCCGCATTATCAGCATGATACTCCCAAACATCACCTCAAACTGTTGGTGGAGGAATTGCAAGGGTGAGTACATGTCATACTCAACAAGTGTGAAAAGTATGACATGTAGCTTAAACAAGGCATGATAATAAACAATGGCTTATTGCTAAAAAGTACATTTAAAACATTTAAAAAACATACTTAAGATGTCTATGTGAAGTAATCCCATTATATCCCACATAATTCCCATAATACGAAATCATAATTAATTATCCATCCATATACCAGATTATCACCATCATCATCATCCATGTTCATTTATCATAACTAAATTCATAAGCATAACCATAATCATAACCATAACCAACCATAACCAACCATAACCAAATCCAACTATAACCATCCCAAATCCCAAGTTCTGTCTAATCATGTAGGTCATCTAGGTGCTCTTAACCGGGAGCACGGCTATCATGATAGTTTTTAACACTGCAGAGGTTGTACCACTTACCCACAAGTTCGTGATTCTGTCACCTGTCGGCGACTAAAGAAACCTCCCTTATGCCAATTACACTTCCTTAGGTGTATGGCCATGAGATCACAAAATAGCCTTTACAAAGGGACTACCAACATATTTAGACCCACTGAGGTTTCACCGGTGGCAATGCCTCCAACTGAGCACATCCTAAACCAAGGGCCCCCTCTTGCGCTGTTCGGATCCCAGGGCAGTCCCGCCACTATTGCAAACCCAATCGACTCCCATTCCCCGCTCCTCCAAATGATCTGAATCGATGCTGGTAATACTCCTAATTAACTGTCTAAGCCACACCCATGCTTTGCCTTGTGGTGGCACTATAGTCTTGGCATATTCGCGCATGAACCGATCCTTAGATCCATGGCAAGCAAACCACCATAACATCCAACCCAATGCACAAACCATGCTTGCTTAGATCTCCCAAGTCCCACATTACCATTTAACCATGTTCATCAATTTATATCATCCATAGGATCATTAATTCCAAATTAAGCCATTTGGTTATTTTCCCATCCCAATTAATTAGACCAAAGAAAAAAGGTAAAATACCCTTCCCGACTCTCTACAATATATTCCAAGCGACAAGGATGGTCAGACAAGACTAGTAAACACCTATAAATAGGCTTCCCATCAATTTGACACAAGCATGCAGTTTCGCAAATAAAACATTTAAAAACAGGATCAATATGTTCATGGACACTTGCCTTGCTCTTGAGCTTGGTTAGGGTCAAAAGCTTTGAAGTTCTAGTACTGGAGGTCCTCGCAGCACCCACCAGGGCAAATCCTTCAATTTTGAGCGATGAATATACAAAACACACAATTCAATCACTTAATGCTCATATAGTACTCAATATGCCATGACATGCATGATTAATGCAATTATGTGGTAAAACTTGTTAATGATTTGCTAATAATGCTTACTAAGTAGTTACAATAGAGTTTAACAAGTTTGAACATGTTTTGAGTTGATTTGAGTCAAATTGGACTTAATTCAGCACAATTCAGATTCAAAGGGCGGGCAAGCCCAGTTTCAAGGGCGGGACTAGTCCGCCCTAGACAGAATTGCAAATTAGGGTTTTCTTGGTCTACGAGAATTGGGATTGAATTCACGTGGAAAAGTGATAGTAGAGGGTGTACCGCGTGTTTAGAGATCCAAGGATTAAGAATTGGACGTGAAACACTTGGATCTTGATGATCTAGGGTTGATGATGAAGAGTTGAGGATGAAATGGTGATGAAGGACGAAAACTCGATGAAGATCTTGTTCACTTGATCCTCTTTCGTTTCCTCCTCTTCTTCTTGCTGCTGGATCTCTTTTTGATGATGGCTCCCACGAACTAGGGTTTGGTGGTCTTTCAAAGATGGCAAAGAGATGAGAAGTTGGGGTGTTGGGTTGTTTATATAGGGGTGGAGGTGTGGGGTTTGATGGATTTCGAGTTTGGGGGTGGGTGGAGGCCAGTGTGGGGTCCCACATGGGCTCCAAAAAGGTTAGACACGATGTCCTTGGGCCCACTTAAGGTAAAAACCCAAAACAAGTCATGGAGGAAAAGATTGAATCAGAGTCGCGAATAACGGACAAGTCCGCTTGATGGCCAGACTAGTATGATGTTGGACACAGACAAAAACGGACAAGTTTGGTAGGAGGTTCGGACAAGTCCGGTCTTGTCCAAAGAGAAAAATGGACAAGTCCGACATAGATCGGACAAGTCTGGGAATTTGAAAACTTATCCGAAAACCGTACCAAAGATCGGACTATTCCACACTCAATCACAGACAAGTCCGGAATGGAACAAAGACGTCATCGGACTAGTTCACAGCAAAAATAAACGAGTCTGTGGGAGCTTCAGAGGGGAAAACCGGACTAGTCCGGGGTACCAACCCGACAAGTTCGTACTTCTACAAACTTTTAAGTGTTGTTTTGCTTCTAATTCATTTTAAAGTTGTTTCTTTTGTGTTGCTTATATGAATGTATGCCATACATGATGGATGAAAATGAGGGTGTTACATTGGCCAAGATCTTCATGTAAATGTTGTCTTGATTTCTTTTATGGCCATGGAAGAGATACTACAAGGTAGGCTAGTTTAACTTAAATCCCTTGAAATTCCCATAGACTCCTTGATTACAAGAGTGATGTTGATTCCACCCTTGACCTCCTTGTTGGTGATAGTCATTGGAGTTGTGTTTGAAAGGAAGAATCCTCATGGGGTTTAGGGAATGATTCCCCAAGTGGCCCATGTTGACATGGATTTTTACAACATGTGAATATCCATGGCTTGGATCATCCAAACACTTCTCCATTGACTTGATCTTCATGTTACTTCAATGGGAGGTGTAGTTCCATAACTAGCATGTCCACCTTGTTAAGTATATTCCAAGCTAAGGGAACTAGAGCATTATTTAATCCACCACTAGAGTGGAGACCATCTTCTCATCCATGATGAATGAGAATAGGACTCTTTCAGCTCTAGAATGAATGTGGTCATGGATTGGTGGAGCCAACTCATGATATGAGCGTTGGATGAAAATCCAACTATCCATCCTATGGTAGAGGCAAACTAAGAAGAACTCTTGGAGCCTCCTTCAAGCTTGTGGATGGATGACTTTGGCTCCTACTGGAAGCTGAAATTCTTTGCAAAAGGCAATGGTGCTGCCTCGTGGACATTTGTTGAGGTACACCTCAAATCATTTTGTAATTGAGCACTTGCATCCTTGTTGGCCATCCCATGAAATGGGTTAGCCAACACTACCCTATTTCACATAAAAGGAGAAAACAAACAAGGGTAATCCTGTCTAATAACTATTAGTACTTATACCTTAATCACAAGTGATAGCTATCCTTCACTTCCTTTGCCTTCCCCGGCAACGGCGCCAGAAATGCTTGTTGATAGTTCTTAAGAAACACCAACAATTTATCCCCGGCAACGACGCCAAAAATGCTTGTTGATGTTTCTTACGTCACATATCATATCTCGAAAGAGATGAGGTCTGCAAGCGCACGAAAATTGTCGTGTAACATTTCACCCAGGAGTATTGCCAAGGGTATCATATTCATCCCAAAGGAAGGCAATGGAGTAAAGTAAAAACTACTCTTATGATAAAGTTATGGGATACTAATCAATTATTAGACATGGGTAAATTGATAATATATGGGTAGTGTCAAACACACCTGAGCAATCTATTCTAAGGGTAACTGGGTCCTAATGGAGATTAGACTAAGAGTTGGGGAGTTACTCCAACAATGCTTATAATATACATATACAAAGCCTAGGTTAGATACTAATGAACATGTCAACGGTGAATCCTTATTATAAGTTGTTCAACACATCGAGCACGGGTTTACTCCTAGCAATAATAGGATGACTCCCGCCAAGAGCCCGTGGCATAGCCAAACGTGGAGGATTACAAAGGACAGATAGGGCTATAACCACCTACTGCCTACCTCTTCAATACGTGGGTCTACGAGACATTCAATGCTACTTACTATCCTAGCACGATGCTAGCATTCTAATTAAATAAATTAAAGGCTCAAGTACAAATACCTCTCTAAGGAAATGATTAACCTAAACATCGTTGAATCAATGTTTAGACATAGCATAAGTTATTCATGTCAACATGATCATATCATAACTAATTAGACTATAGTTGAGGTTTGTAGTGTTTATGATGATAGAATAAGAGTGATATGGCATAATCATAAAGACTACTCCTACTACATACATGGAATCCACAATCAAACAAGAAATGCTTCATCCGGGTATATGAATAAAAGAATACTAAAGATAATATCTTTATTATGCATAAAGTTACAAATATAAGAAAAGATACATGAGCCATACCTTTCCCAACTTGGACTTGGGACTAGAGGCTCTTCTTTCTACAGCCTCACTCCACTAAGGACTAAGAGAACTAGTGTATACAATAGAATGATGCTCAAGTGGTGTGTGTTGAAGTGAGGGGTGAGGGGTCCTATTTATCGCTTGGAGAAGGGTCGGTTCCCGCTACCAAAAGCGCGTGAATCAGTCATCAACGACTTCTTCAAGCCGGGAGGAGCCAACATGTGGAAGATAACCGTGTTTGGAGGAAAGATCAGGTCAGTCGGCTAGGGGGGGTCCGCCGACCATGTAAGTCCTCCAAACAGTTTGTGCTTTCTTGGGGTGACTTCCAGGTGGGTCCCCTTTACTGATATAGGGTGTACACCGTTTGGTGGCCTCGGATACTTCTGTGTTGGGGCCATTTGATCCATGTGGTGCCACATGTAGGCGCTTGATTGGTTGGGATGATATTTTATAGGATCCACCCCCTTGTTTCACTTCAATTCTTATAAAATACCTGCATGCACCAATTTCTCCAAGTACAGGTGAAAATAGGTTAAATAGAAAGGTGATGTGTGCAAGAAATAATATTTCCTTCACATAATTGAGTTATATTGACGAGTGAAATTGGTATATAATAGCTGTTAACAATCACCATGAAGTAGAGCTCCCATTGTGAGGCTTTTAATGCAATGATGGTTTTATCTCCATACCGCACAATTGAGAAGTTGGATCAAGCTAAGATCGCTACATTTGATGAAGCCATACTGCTTGGCATGAATGAGAAGTGTCACCTTTGGGAGCCAGTTAGCCATTAGTTTGGTGAGGATCTTGACACTTGGGTTCAAGAGGGAGATGGGTTTGTAACCCGTTGATCTTACCAGTGTTGGTACCATTGGTATGAGTGTAATGTAGGATGAGTTGATTGGTTGTAAGCTAATGTTTCCCGTAGAGAACTGATCGTAGAGGAGATAGATATCCTCTTTGATGATGTTGCACCATTATTTGTAAAATCTGTTGTTGAAACCATCTAGGCCCGATGCTTTATCAACGACATGGTTTTGATGATATTGTCGATTTCCTCTCTTGTGATTGGGGATTCCAACTCAGCAAGGCCAGGTATATTGTGCACCCAGAGCTCCAATTAGGCAAGGGCTAAGTTTGCTCTGTTTCTGCTAGTCTTGTTTTGAAATCGTCCTAGAAGAGAGCCACTTTAGCCGATTGCTCTATTTCGTCATTGCCCAGGGAATCCTGAATGCTGGAGATGACATTGTGGTAGTATCTATTTGTGGTAGACGATAGAAATAATTTGGTGCATTCGTTTCCTTGTTTGATCTAACACTGCTGCGTAATGGTCCTTTAGGAGTAATCTTAGAGTCTTTTGTGCACTAGATAGTTGCCTTTGCTAGAGTGTTTTGTGCCCTGGATAGTTTCCTTTGCTCTTCTAGTTTATCAAGTACAGCAATAGCCTCACTCGATGGGGATTGTTGTTGGGAGAGTGCCCCTTGTTGCCTGCTCCATCAGTTGTCTCAGTACCCTGCAGACCAGGTGCCCTCTCATACCAGAAGAAGATGCGTTGAGTCCCACTTTTCAGGAAAGTGGACCTTCGGAGGCCGGCACGTGTCCCGTAGTGCCGGACCTACCTCCCTCCCGAGGGAGACTCTGGTGCTGCCACGTGTCTCGTGGCGCCAGACCTGCCTCCCTGCTAAGGAAAGCTCCAATGCTGCCACGTGTCCAGCAACGCTGGACCTGTCTCCCTACTAAGGAAAGCTCCAGTGCTTCCACATGTCACATGTCCAGACCTACGTCTCCAACGGGAAGAAGTTTGGGATCTCCAACGGCGCAGATATTCAAGAGGCTATAAGTCAACTGTTACAAGATCTGGTTAACGCTCATTAATTTACATCAATGACGCACGATCAGAGGACCTTCAAGCCTAGTAACGTTGCCATCAAGGCACGTTATTACACTAATAATCTGGAGTTAAGTGCCTAGATTGTGTATAGGTACTTAATAGCATCGGGGGCACCTTTTGGGCCTCAGTTCAATGTAATAGCCAGTCCTTGTCATATAAAATGGTTGTGCTGTACAGTAGAAGTAACCACAGGACAAGCTCAAGCAGCTCATATGGATGCTCAATCAAGCATACAACACACCCCCGTGGAGTAGGGTATTACGCTCAGGTGGCCCGAACAACATAAAACCTCTGTATACCTTTCTATTGAGTCTTGAGTTATGCCCTGCCTAAAAACGAACCCATGCAGACTACTTCTTAGTAGTACCGGGGGAAGTGTTGATTGCACACTTCGACATTTGGCACGCCATGAAGGGGGATCAAGATTTCCAAGATAAAAAATGATGAACTCTGTCGATGCCTCCACTGGTCCAGCTACACAAGCCATTGGAGGGAATGGAGTTGGTGACACCTCTCGCCCTGCTGGTGCCCAACATTAGCCTGAGAACAATGCCTCACCACCAGGTGCAGTAATAGCTACTGCTCGCATGCCGGATGGTGCCTTCGCGTCGGTCACTAAATCGACCATCAATTCAGAGAACACACTAATTGCAGCACGGACTCTTCTTCAGTGTCCACTAGCGCCGGACCCGCCTCTGGTAGCGCTGGATCAATGGCACAATGATTTTGAGCATCTGGTTGTTGCTGCAACTATGACACTTAGTAACCAGCCCCTGCCTGATCCAAGACAGGCGCCAACTCCCAACAGAACCTTGTCGGGATGACTGGGTCCTGTGGCGTCACAGCACAGGAGACGTGCGCTGTCACAACATGCGATGTTGCACACTCCATCCATGGTTGACCACACTCAAACGACATTGAGACTGCCAACTGGAGACCTCCGGGTAGAGCTCAACCACAGGTACATGGAGCAGGATTGCCGTGTCAACATAGAACTTAGTCGTGAGAGGCGACTTGCTCGTGAAAATCCTTCTCCTTTGGGAGTTGGAGTCAGCTTTTCAATACTCGCTTTGCATCTTCGCATGGTGGAGTGGCCACCTAAGTTCTAGCCTCATCTACTGGAGAAGTACGACGGGACTGTGAACCCCATCGAGTTCCTTCAGATCTACTCCACCGCCATCTTAGCTTTGGGATGGAATGAGGCCATCATGGCCAACTACTTCCTAGTGGCTTTGACCAGGACTGCTAAGTCTTGGTTCATGAGCTTGCCCCCGACTCCATCTATAGTTGGGGAGAGCTATGCTGCCAATTCACTGCCAACTTCGGGAGTTTCTACACCCGACCTGGCACCGAGCTGGACCTCTTTGCCATACGATGAAACCCGGGAGAGACACTATGTTCCTTCATCCAGCGGTTCTCCCAGGTACAGAACACGATTCCTTCTATCTCCAATGCCTCTGTGGTTGTTGCATTCCAACAGGGGGTTATAGGAAAGAAGATGTTGGAGGTCCTGGCCACCAAGAACGTCAGCAATGTTACAAAGCTCTTCAAGCTAGCTGATAAATGCGCCAGAGCTACTGAGGGCCGTGACTGGCACTCCAAGCCATCTGCGGAGGTAGGAGCACCATCTGCCTCTAAGGCCGGAGCTACTCCCCATTGCAGTGGAAAAAAGAAGAATAAGAAGTCAAGTGGAAAGAACAAAGCACTTGTCAACACACCTACAACTATTGTTGCAGTAGCACCAGGTGGCCGGGGGCCATGCCCCGACAAGCGACCTCGACCATCTTCCGAAGATGGTGACAAGATGTGGTGCCCGATTCAAGAATTCACGGGCCACAACCTTGAATATTGTCGCGAGGTCAAGAGGCTCGCTGAACGTGCCCAACACAAGCGTCGACATGACGTGCCTTTCCGCCATCAGCGTCCGATAGAACAAGAGCTAGGCTTCCAAGACGCCAAGAAGGCGTTAAAGGCGGTCTACAACAACGTCGATGACTCCGACACAAGATCCGACAATGAACGTCGGAGGACTCTCCATATGATGTGTGGAGGGTACTGGGACATTACCTATCGGCGCATAGTGAAAACCTTGCATCGTGAGATGGCTGCTGCAGCTCCCACCGTCAAGGCAGAGCCCCATTAGAGGTGGATGGAAACTTTGATCACTTTCCACGCCTCAGACTGCCCCAAGAACATGGTCGGAGCTAGGCAACTACCATTGATAATTTCTGTTGATGGTCCATAAATGCCAAATATGACCATCAATTCCCTACATAAAAGATATGGACAAGACAACCAACATAGTGGTAGGAGTTATTTACTAACTATTTCGACAAGTGTTGGTGCAATTGTGTATGTAGGTGAATTATTCCCATAATTATAGGTTTTTACAGAGACCAATCCAAGAAACACACCTTCTGACCAGTTAGGCGCAAGCACGAGGATTTTTGGGCCCACTCGAAGGAGAAAACCAACTAAAAATCACCGGAATCAACCATACCCATGATGGGGGACCACATAGCAGTGTCACAGAGAAGTTTCGATGTGATTGGAGTTGTTGGCACTTCAACCGAAGTGTGAGTTTGCCCGAAGTGGTAACTGCGCCAAACTGGTCAACCGCCACGTGTTGGCACATAACAGCTTGGTGATCACGATGGCGACTGATTCACCTGCATATTCTGGCGCCAATCCAATGTTTGGAGGGTATGAATAGGGGGTAGGGGGCTCCATCACTCCACACACCAAAAGCTTGAGTCTAGTACTCCACTCCAAAGGCGTAGCACTGCCTAAGTGCTTAGAAAATAGGGAGAGAGTGAGAAAGAGGAGGAGGAGGAGGCTCCGGCTTGTCGGGCATCTTCCACCAAAGGATAGGGTTTGGGCTTGTCAAAACCCTCTCCCATTGTACCTTGACAGTTTTTTCCATCTAAAGTAAGGTACATGATTTCCATTTGAATTCATTTATTTAATTCAAGCAAGTTAATTCCTTAGTTGCTTGTTCATTCATTGCTCTATTCATTTATAGGCCCTAGTCTTTATGCGAGAGGTTAGGGAAGTAATCGATAGCGTAGGCGTGGTATCTAGGATTGACGTTACCTTTGATTATCTCGTAGTCCACGGGTTGTAGAGGTAGTCGGTAGGTGGTGACAGCCCTATCCGTTCATTGTAATCCTTCACATTTGACTACAACATAGGCTCTTGGCAGGAGTCGCCTGGCAGACCAAGGTAAGCCCATGCCCAATACAAGCTGCTATTGACTGACTTGCTTTGAATTAGAAACCCTTCTCTTAAGAAATCCACTCTATCCCTGGTCCATCACCAAGCTCTGTGTCCTTTGGTGAACTAGTTAGAAGATTAGCACACACCTTCCTTGGATTCGATACCCATGGGAATGCTGATTAAGGGGAAGTGCTACAGCGGTTTCTCCATGCGCTTGCAGATTTTTATCTGTGGCATACCAACCATCAACAAGCATTTCTGGCATCATTGCAGGGGAATGGTTGCTGTTGATCTTTGAACTTTGTTCACCCTCATATCAATTTTTTAGATTTATTCCTTATCTTTACACCATCTAAACTATGGAGCAACCCACCATTATTTCTCTATCTTCTCCTAAAGGTGAGTTATGTGAGCCACAACCATCGGTGGATCCCATTTGCTCAACTAGCTATGAACTCCACCCTGGCTTTATAGCCATGGTTCAGGGGCAATCATTTTCAGGGATGGATTGTGAGAATCTCTACCATCACCTGCAGGAGTTTGAGCAATTGTGTTCATGCCTTCTAATCAAGGGCATGAAACAAGAAACCCTTAAGGGGAAATTGTTTCCCTTTTCCCTCAAGGGAAGAGCGAAGCAGTGGTACACTCATACCGTTGGGAGTGCAAATGGAAAATGGAAAGAACTTCGAGAAATTTTTTGTCTTGCATTATTTCCACTCTCCCAAGTTGCGTCTCTACGAAGAGAAATTCTCAACTTTCAGCAAATCGAGAAGGAATCTATAGGTGCAGCCTGGGATAGAGTCTCATTGCTAACCAAATCAGGAGCGGACTTGTCCATTCCTAAATATGTGTTATTACAACATTTTTGTTTTGGGCTTGATAAGGATTCTTCCCTATACCTCAACATAAGGGCTGGAGGCTCTTTCTTCCATAAGACACCAAATGAAGGAAGGGAAATTCTAGAACACATTCAAGAAAATACATCCTTCATCGCCGGTCTTAATGAACCCCCTCAAGAGGAAGCCAAGTTGATACATGAGGATTCCCCCATAGTCACCTAGAACCCATACCATGTTCATATCAAGTTGAGACTATGTAATCCTCACCCGAACCAAAGACACCGAAGGAAGAAGAAATTTGACCTTCGGAGTTTCCATTGTGCTTCGAGGAAGATCTTTTTGAAGATTTTGGGAATGCCTCGAAGTATTGTTATGGAAGGAAACCATCATTACATCCCTCACTCTTTGATCCGCCCAAAGGAAAATTCCTTCAGGAAATGATCAAGGAGTTGACCTCAATCATGATTAGAGAATGGACAACGGAGGTTGAGCTTTCACCTAAATAATTCGGGTAAACTCACCCCCAAAGATCATTAGATGTCATATTCGAGGGGTAATGGTGAACACCCTTTATATTTCCATAGTTGGAGCCAATATCATTTCTGAGAATTGTGCTTTAGCCATTTTGGGTGATCTACTCTGGGCTCCAACAAGAAAATCCTTCAGAGACTCCTACGGAAACATCAAGGAAGGATATTGGATATTACAAAATGTGTCTATAAGAAATGAGAAAGTGTTCAAAGTCCAAGACCTCTATGTAATGATAAGGTTACCCATTGAGAAATTACTCATGGTTGCACCCTCAAAGTGCAGCCTAGATGTTAATCTCGGAGGGAGGAAGTTTTCCATTCCCATTTCGCAATCCAAGAACAAATTAGCAGAACCTCTCCCCGGGAATGAGCCAATCGAGGAAGCAATGGCCCTATAATTCTTAGACTCTCCTAAAAATGAAGAAGAAGAACAATTCATCCAAGAAGAGGATGAATTGCAGGAGACAATTGATTTGCCCCAAGAAGATCCATCACAAAAGCCCCCGATTGAGTTGAGAACCCTACCTCCAGGCCTATGCTATGCTTTCCTACACGATGATGCGAAAGATCCTATCATTATAAATGACAAGCTTTCACAGGACGAAACTGCCAAACTCATGACCGTCTTAGAAAGCATAGATCCGTCCTAGGCTACTCACTCCAAGACCTTAAGGGAATCAACACTTCTCTTTGCATCCATCGCATTCGCACCGACCCTCTTAGCACACCGTATAGGGAACCTCAAAGGAAGTTGAACAATGTCATGCGGAAGGTTGTCAAGAAGGGGGTCTTAAAACTCTTGCACGGTGGGATAATTTATCCCATTTTTCATAGTGAGTGGGTTAGCCTTGTCCAAGTAGTGCCCAAGAAAAGAGAAACATGGTCGTTCGAAATGAAAAGAATGAAATCATTCATCAACGAACCATCACAAGGTGGAGGATGTGTACTGACTACAAAAAACTCAACAATGCAACAATGAAGGACCATTCCCACTGCCTTTTATTGATGAAATGTTGGAGCGGCTAGCGAAACATTCCCTGTTTTGTTCCCTTGATGGGTATTCTGGTTGCCATCAAATGCCCATCCACCCTGATGATCAAAGTAAGACCACCTTCACATGCTCTTACAGAACATACGCCTATTGGCGAATGTTGTTTGGGTTGTGTAATGCACCCGCTTCGTTCCAAAGGTGCATGATGTCTATTTTCTCAGACTTGATCGAGGAAATCATGGAAGTTTTCATGGAAAACTTTTCCATCTATGGAAAAACTTTTGATCATTTTCTTGAGAATCTAGATAGGGTCTTACAAAGATGCCAAGAGAAGGACGTGGTGCTGAATTGGGCAAAGTGTCACTTTATGGTCCGTGAAGGCATTGTCTTAGGACACTTGGTATCCGAAAGGGGTATTGAGGTAAACAAAGCCAGAATTGAAGTTATTGAAAAGCTTCCACCTCGCACCAACATTAAGGGTATCTGTAGCTTTTTAGGCCATGCAGAGTTCTACCGACGATTTATCAAGAATTTTTCCAAAATTGCTAGATCCCTCACCAGCCTATTAGCTAAGGATGTGCCCTTTGATTTCAATGACGAGTGTCACCAATCTTTTGACATCCTCAATAAGGCACTCATCACAGCTCCAATCATTCAAACCCTTGATTGGATGTTGCCATTCGAAATCATGTGTGATGCTAGTGATTATGCTGTTTGAGCGGTCCTTGGCCAGAGCAAGGATAAGAAGTATCATGCAATAGCCTACGCTAGCAAGACTCTAACAAGAGCTCAACTTAACTATGCCACAACTGAAAAGGAGCTCCTAGCAGTTGTCTTTGCTATCGTAAGTTTATATTATACTTGGTTGGAGGAAAAGTCATAGTCTACATAGACCATGCTGCTTTGAAGTATTTGCTCACCAAGAAAGATGCTAAACCTTGGCTAATTCGATGGATTCTCCTACTCCAAGAGTTTTACCTGGAGATAACGGGATAAAAAGGGAGTAGATAATTCTATCGCTGATCAACTCTCACGTACGAAAATCCCAAATACATCGGACATACCCATCAATGATTTTCTACGTGATGATATGCTGCTCAAGGTGACCGACTCTAACCCTTGGTATGCGGACATCATAAACTTCATAGTTACAGAGTACGTACCACTAGGGCAGCAAAGCTCATTTTTGAGAGTTGACGTCACCTGTGGGATGATCCATAACACTATAGGGTATGTTCCAATGGGTTACTTAGAAGGTGTGTCCCATTAGTCGAAGGCACCAAAATCATCAAAAGATGCCATGCGACCCTCTGTGGTGGGCACTACAGTGTTTACCGTACTCAGGCAAAAATCTGGCAAAGTGGATTCTTTTGTCCCTCAATGTATAAGGATGCAAAAGAATTCGTTTGAAGATGTTGAGAATGCCAAAAGCATGGAGGAATCACTGCTCGCAATGCGGTGCCCCTCACATACAATCTCCAAGTAGAATTATTTGATGTTTGGGGGATCGACTTCATGGGACCTTTTTCAAAGTCCTATGATTGCGAGTATATTCCGGTGGTCATAGAGTATGTGTCCAAATGGGTAGAAGCATTACCATGCAAACATGCCTATGCCAAGACCGCTTGGAAGATGTTCCATGGAATCATTTTCCCATGATTTGAAACTCCCCAAATGGTGATAAGTTATGAAGGGTCTCATTTCATTGATAAGACCTTCCGAAGTTTTCTGAGGGGGCTTGGGGTTAGGCATAACATTGCTACTCAATACCATCCCCAAACAAGTGGTCAAGCAGAAACTTCAAACAAACAAATCAAGAATGTTGTGAAAAAGACCCTCTTTGAGATGTGGAATGGGTGGATGAACAAACTAGCTGATGCACTTTGGGCATACCGAACCGCCTATAAGACACCCATTGGAATGTCAACTTTCCAAATTGTCTACGGGAAAACTTATCATTTACCCATAGAATTGGAACATGGAGTGTATTGGGCTATCAAAAAGTGCAACATGGATATCCACAAAGCTGGACAGTTGTGCAAGATGCAAATTTCTGAACTGGAAGAATGGAGGGATAAGGGATACCATAGTGCCAAGATCTATAAAGAAAAAACCAAGAGCTGGCACGATATAAGAATTACGCCTAAGGAGTTCAAGCCTGGAGATAAAGTCCTACTTTTCAACTCTAGAGTCAAACTTTTTGGACATGGGAAACTAAAAAACAAATGGGAAGGTTCCTATATTATGGTAGATACTTCATCTCATGGAGCAATTACACTCCAAAATGATGAACGTAATATATTCAAAGTAAATTGGCACCAGCTTCTGCTTTCTACTAGAAGAATCAACAGGCTCCATTCCCTTGCTCTAGCTTGAGTCGGACCGCTTCCTCTGGCTCGACTCTGCAATAGCTTTGCCCTTGCCACCAGTAGAAGCAGGCTCAGATCTCTCTTGTGCGCCAGGGGCTGAAGCTCCGGAAATGACTATCCCTCCAGGGGCGTTAGACCTCTGTCGCACTGCAAGACCAGTGCCGTCAAGAATTGACATCTCTTTCTGCAGTTGCCTTCTGATCTTTGGCATTGCAGACAAAGGTCACGAGGTCATCTCCTGAGACAGAACTGTTGTACAACTTCTGTAGTTGGAAGTGCAGAGCCTTCTCATCCAAGTCGGTTCCAAGGCCAACCTCGATTCGGCATAAGTCCATCTCCCCGCTGTATGCCCAAGCTAGAAATTCCCTCTGCTTAAGTGGCGCTCAGCGGCTGGTCAAGAAGTTTGCAAGCACCATAAGACATGTCAATCCTTCGTCTACTTGGTTCTGAATCCTGTTGAGCACTGGGTTGTACTCCTCAGATAGCTACGGAAGCACTTCCTAGAAGTCGATGTCCATCATCCGAAGTCTGATCGGCAACTCCAATCGGTCATGCCGCTCCGTCCGAACAATCACTCAGTCACTCTTCTAGGTCTCCCACTTCCCAGAAGCAAAGGATCTGACATACATGAATGGGGGCTTTTTACGTCTCACAAAGTAGTAAAATCTGATGAGACTTATCTTTCCCAGTCGCTCAGAGGGTGCAGAAAGTCTTGAACAGCGGCACGCCCACCCACGTCTCGCGGAAGTGCAAAGACTGCCACCATAAAAATTGAGTGGGGGATGAGGTGTTCTAGTTGAAGTTCGTACATTTCTAGCAGCATCAGCAGGAAAGAGGAGACTGGCAGGACTAGCCCAACCATGGCGTACGCCGAGAAGAAGACATGTCACCGGAGCTCTCCTTCTTGAAAGTGAGCTTTCCACGGTGAATCGCACTGTCAAAGGAAGGGCTCTGCCAGCCCATCAACTTCCGGATCCTCAACATGTCACTCGTGCTCACAAGCTTGGTGGGGGGAAGTCCGAGTTCCATCACTGCAAAGTGGAGCAAAAGCGGGGAACACGATGCAGGGGATGAAGCGGAGAGCTCTATGCACAAGCAAACAGATCGATGCGTAAGAGTTATCCCCCCTGCAAAGCATCTCCTTTATTAGCCTCTGCAACGCTTGGATGGCAACTACACGCGGAGCCCGATTACGCATTGCATAGTTACCTCGTCTATGACAAGGGGGCCTAGGTCCAATTGGCCAAAAAAGTCACACCAGTTGAACTGTTGTCATGATGAGAGGTTGGAAGCCCAATGACAGCGGTCTGATGGGGCTATAAATATTGCACTGGGAACTGATGCAAAAATTGTATTAGGAACCGACGCCCATCAATTGTGTGATATCCTGTGAGACCTATGTGTGCTGAATACATTGACAATTATGTTAAACGTAAAGGTTTACACGCAAAGTTTTTAATATACTTGAGAATAACACTTTGCACTGTCCGAACTTTTTCTAGACGTGGGCTGCACTTTTTTTGGATTTCGGAATGTCCGAACTTTTATTGTACAATGCATATATGCTGTTTTGGACTGTCCAAAATTTCTATGTGCTGAAATAATAAAGTGGCTGCTATGTTTTTCATTTGCAATGTTTCAAAATTACTTTACACTTATGGGAAGATTTGCTTAGTATTCTTTTAATAAGTTTTTGATGTGTTTTGGCTGATCATGGTGGACATTATCTTGATATGTTTGCAACATGCTTATGTGAGATGCTCACATAAGGTGTTGTGGTTATCGGACTAATGTGAGTCAAGTAGAGGACTTGCGCTCAGAAGAATTTGTTGTTTGTTCATGTGCAGATGTTGCATGAGGTCAAGACATGGCTGGTGATGGGATCCATATCACTAGTCTTAGGGAGAAGATGAGATCAACAACCAAGTTCGGAAGGAATTATGGTTGAGTTGATCGGGAGGTCACGCAACAAGTTTGGGTCAAGAACAATGCATATGAAGGTATCGTGAACGTTGTTGGAAGGTGTTTATACGTGTGCAAGGAGTGCATGGACATGGCAACATGTTTCTAAGGCGTGATGAAGAGAAGTGGACGTAAATAATTGGTCGGAAAGGTCCAACCGGCTGGTTTATGCCTCAGGCTGCGGCTGCGTGGTTATGGTTCGTTTATGGAAGGTTTAGAGTTTGTTTTGGTTAGATTTTTTGTGGGTCATGAAGTGGAGTTTTTTTAGGAATGTTTAGTACAATCCTAAGGTGTTTGGAAATCTTAAGATTGCTTCTATATGCGTATGGAAGGGTCTTGAACAGTTATAGAAAGTTTTGGTTGAAACTGAGTAGGATTAGGGTCCTAGTTTGAATTGGGTTGGCCTTAGGGCTGGTTATAAAAGAATGGGAGGACAGAGCTCGTGGTGAGATGTATTTGGGTTATTTATCTTATTTTTTGATCAAGAATTTTTTTAGTTTAGAGGAGCTTTTGTGCCTTGTTCGTCCGACTTGTTTCAGACAAGTTTTTCTCATCGAGTTTCTGCACAGCACTACGTTTTCGTTAGTGTTTTCATTATAACTCGAATTTTATCGACCCAATTGACGTGATTCTTTTTGGGTTGTTTTTAAAACTTGATTATATATCATCTGTGAAAATTTCACGGTCGTTGGATCTTTGGTTTCTGATCTACACAAGTTTTTTTTGCAGTGTTGCAAATCTGTTTTCACTCGGGTGGAACAGATTGACCTTAGCTCGATCTTTCAATCTCTTGAGTTTTTCTTGACGGTCTTTTGTGATTCTTGTTGTAGTGTCTAGTGAATTGATTCTGTATAATATCTACTACTTTTGTCATGGTTGAACACTTTTAGATCAGTTGCACACATGGTTTCTTAACAGATTGATTTTCTACAGAGGGGTTTTCGTTGCTTTCGCTGAAAAAATTTTAATCTACAATTCACCCCTCTCTGATATACTTTCATGTGCTCTTCGATCCTACAATTGGTATCGGAGCCACGGTGCTCTAATCTTTGAGATTGCACATGTTTTCACTAATCAACATGGAGAAATACTGCGCAAAACCTTGTGTGTTTAATAGCATTGATTTTTAGGATTGAAGGCACGGATGGAGGGTTACATACAGGCGCAAGGCTTTGTCATATCGGAAAAGGTTTACAAGTCTTTCGATGTGGACACCAAATGATGAAGTTACGGCTGCGAACATGACATATGTCGACAAGAATAACAAGGCTCACAACTTGATCATACAAGGATTGACTCAAAGCGACTTCGATCGAGTTGCACACCTCCAATCTGCGTACGATATTTGGAACGCTCTATGTGATTATCATGAAGGATCCAATACTATCAAGGAGGTAAGATAAGACATGTTCATGAAAGAATACTGCAGTTTGAGATGCAACCCAGTGAGTTAATTGATGACCTCTTTGGTCGATTTAACAAAATTCTCAGCAACTTGCGTAGTGTCAACGTTAATTTTTCATATGATGAGATAGCTAGGCAATAACTAAGTGCTTTAGACATGAAATTTGGGAGATGAAAGTTACATCTATTTGTGAATCCACTTTCATGAGTATACTTACATTAGATGTGCTATATTCTAAGCTAAAAACTCATGAAATTTACATAATCTCACATATGAATCCCAACAAGTCTCTTGCATTTGTTTCACAGTATGACACGACTAGCTCTAGTCAATTTTCATCATGTTGTACACTTGCTTTGCTGTTCTCTCTAACTCCTGAACAGATTGAAGAGTCTCCAGAGGAGGAGCTAGCGCTTGTTTCTACTCGATTCTCAAAAGCATTGCAAAATGTGAGAACTCGAAGAAGAGTAAGTGGTGTTTCTCAACGATGCTTCGAATGCGGTGAGTTTGGACATTTTCGTACAAATTTCCCAAACCTTTCAGGTTCTACTCCCCGTAATGAGAAGCAAGCAAAATTCAAGTCCTCCTCTACAAACAACAACAACAAGAAGAAGGGTTTTACAGGTCGCCAATTGTTACACAGCTTTGTCTCCGCACTTCAAGAACTTGGGTTGAGCGATATGGACATCAGAAGTGACTAAGATGAAGAGAATTTGGCCAATATGTGCTTGATGGTGTGCAACTCAAGATCAAGTATGGAGGAGGCAGAAAAAAACAACGACGATTAAGAGGTATGTCTGAATGTGGCCTGGATGGGGGTGAATAGGCTTTTAACTTTTCCTGCACACTTAATCAAATTGTTAAATTCCTGGTGGACCGCACTTGTTCAGTGCAAATGCGGACTAGTCAAGTCTGGTGCAAATGCGGACCAGTCCGGTGTGCTTTAATAATGTGAATTGATCAAATGCTATAGCAGAATTTGTTTGTATTGTAGCAGTGGAATTTAAGCACATATTCAAACGATCTTGATTAAACGATCAATATTGCAAACGTGCACGTGAAACACAAATTACTTGATATATTAAACCTAATGCCCTAGATAATAAAACTGGCAAAAGTAAAAGAGTAAAGCACACGACAAACAAATTTTTACTGAGGTCCGATCTCACCAAAGAGACCTACTCCTCGTTGAGGAAGCCCACACAGAGCCGGGTCTCTTCAAACCCTTTCCCTCGTCAAGTCACCAGACAAGCCCAACTTGATTCCACTATCACGGGTAATCACCGAGTTGATGGGGCACCACACACGTTGAGGGCTCCCACAAAATATTACAGCAAAAAAAAAGATGATCTAATACACTCAAAATGATTAAAAGTTATTCAAGAGTGTAAAGAGATCAAACCCCAAGAGCTCAATGACGTGTAGACAATGATCTCCCAATCTCAAATCTTAATACTCAAATGATTTCACTTTTTTGGATCTTAGATGTGTGGGGTGATATGTTTTTGTGCTCTTGGGACATGTGGCGGCGCTAGGGTTTCAGATGTGAACAGTATAATACGAGTTATTTTTTTGTGGGGTTGTGTATCTCCTATTTATAGTGTTTCCAAAATTATTACCGTTAGGGATCCTGACGGCCGGACTAGTCCGTATTTGGTACCGGACTTGTCCAGCGTGCTGTGTAAAGTCGGCATGAAATGTGCAGCACACTAGAAATCGTAAATTGTGTGAGGTATACCGGAATAGTACGGTAGGAGTCGGACTTGTCCGGTGCCCTGTAAATTGGAATGTCAGAAACTTTCTCAGACTAGTCCGATCCATAAACGGACATGTCTGATGTGATGTGTTATGAAACATGAGAGAGTTCAACAGACTAGTCTGATCCTCGAAAGGACTTGTCCGGTGCACAGTGTATTGATTTTACGAAAAGTTGAACGGACTAGTCCGGTCGACAAACGGACTAGTCCGGCGCACTTTGAAGTGAGGTTCCAAAAAGTTGATCGGACTAGTCCGATCCATGAACGGACTAGTCCGATGCACCGTGAAGTGAGACAACAGAGAGTTGAACAGACTAGTCTGGTGCATGAACGGACTAGTCCGGTGCTCAGTGAATTTTAAGATTGATTTTAAGCCCTTACCACTACGCAAATATTTGAGCTATTGGATGTGTCTCTTACACACATCCTATACAATTAATTCTACTTTGCGCTTCATTCATCAGTGGCTTTTTGAGTGCACCAAACTATCTTATTTGAGTTTACTTGCATTCATCTCAACAAGTTCATTAGGATTTCATTCGTTTGTCATCAATCGTCCAAAACCCACAAGGGATTGCCTAGATGCACTTTCAATCTCCCCCTTTCTGGTGATTGATGACAACAAGTGAGATTTAACAATTAAGAGTAAAAATTGATTTTCATAAAGTGTGCATATATGAGAATCATAAACGAGTAACAAAAACTTCTCACATATATGCACTCTTTATGGTGGGGTGCCTATAGAGTGTTGATCAAATGATGTGATGAGCAAAAGATAAGAACTTAACCATTATAGCAACAATCATCACATTAACATCAAACTAAGCATCACACATTAAATAAAGTAAGCACAACCATAAGAGATTACCATAATTTGAAATTGAGATACATGTCATCGATCACAAGTCCTTAAGGCTACAAAATAAGCTACTAGTCTCAATCTCTCCCCCTTTGACATTAAGGCACCAAAAAGTAAAAAATCAAGTGGAATCACTCATCGCCACTGCCTCCCTCACTCTTGGTTATATCTTCATATTCTTCTTCATCTTAGGTGCTTGCTGAGGAGGAGGAGCGTAGATGACAGCTAGTCCAAATGAAGCCAATTCTCGCTCTGAGAGGGGTGCCATTTCAGTGAAATCCTCTTCAAAATCTTCAAAAATCTGAGGTGACCCCACTGGCTCTATCTCTAGCTTCTCACAGATGGCCTTAATGTTGGTCTTCGCATATCTTTGATGTCTTTTCCTAGCTGGACTCTCCTTGTGCTGCTTAATTTCCAATTTGCAGCAGGATGCAAAGATGGAGGAAAGCATTTTCATCACACCACTGGAAGACCCTCTAGTGGGTGGAGGAGCAGGAGTAGAATCTTGAGTCCTTGTGCCTTCATGAGCCCTCTTAGATCTTTGTTCCTCTGCAGGTGAGGTAGGAGCAGAGGGAACAATGTAGATTGTGGGCTTCTGGGGCTTGAGACCAGTGTGAGGAACATCCTTGATAAACTCAAGTCCTGTCACCTTCTCAATCATATACATGATATAGGGTGTATAGCCACAAGACCTGTTCGGAGTAATCGAGATGTTCATAATGTCATTGTGGATGTATTCAAAGACATTGAAGGTCTTTCTCTTGCTTATCACCTTCATCAAGATCCTTAGTGTCCCTTGGATGGATCCTGCATCTTCTTTTTTGGGAGCTATTGTCTTCCTCAGAATTCTATTCAAGACTACAAAGAATGGCTTCAGATACTTGGTGGTTGGAGACTTGTAAGGCATTCTTGTATCATAGAGGAAGTCAGGATCATCTTTCTCTAGAGGTTTCAAGTTGTGAATGATGATGTCATTCTCCAAAGAATCTTCAAGATGAAGAATTCTGGCAAATTCCTCATAAGTGACACTTTCCTTTGCTCCATGTGTCATCCATATCATTTTATCACCATCATCACGAGCAAAGTATAGAGTCGAGTAGAATTGAGTTATGACCTCATTGTTCCAGCTCCACTAGAAGGAAATGAGATCCTTTAGTCAAGGTCTCTCGAATGCCTCTAGGACCTCTTGATAAGCTTGGCATTTCTTGGATTGGAGGTAGGTGATATTGACCCATTGACTTTCAATCACTTGGTTCTTCATCTTCTTATACACATGCTCATAATGTTCAGCATGGAAGTTGCTCCAGAATCTTGGATCAGCTGACTATTTGGGCTGCTCATAGACTTCCATCTTTATGAATTTGTAAGCCAGTTCATTCCCTTTCCAAGTAAAATCATCACTTGATGGCTGCCTGTTGCGGTGAATAGGAGCCTTCATCTTCAACGGGCCAATAGAACCACTAGCCAGTCCTTTGGCCTTGTTGAGACTTCTCTTAGGTGCCGATGAACTGCTAGTACCTTCCTTGCTCAGTGGCTTCTTCACTACCACTCTTCTCTTCTTAGGAAGAACATCGTCGGGAGGATATGAGTGAACATTGTGGTCGTGCCTTTTCTTCATGACTCATTCTTTTGCTCTTTGCACTCTTGCCCGATCACGCTCTTCATCATAATCAAACGAGCTGTCCCCAGAACTTGACAACATCGTGCCTGATAGAGGAATTCAAGGATTGATAAGAATTGATTGTAGACTTTGTGCAAATAAGAATCTAGAGGTTCAAATTGTCAAGGTACCAGACTTGTCCGCACTTGAATACCCGGATTAGTCCGATCTGGCATAAGAACCCTAATTTCCTATTTTCAACAAATCGAGCTCAAATCATACAAAGCAAGTAGGGATACAGTAGGAATACATCTAGAGAGGTAATGTATTCCCTAGGAATCAAGAAAATTAAGTAAGATTGGAGAAAAGGTGAGAACTAGGGTTGAGTGAGGTTTTACTAAAAATTTGAAGACTGGAGTTGAAGGAGCAGAGTAGGGTCCAGATTAGTCCAGAGTGGGCAAGCTCCGCACCGAGTAGAGGATTTTCCTTGGAAAAATCTTCGATTTTGGTGGCTAAACACAAAAATTGCCTTCGAAGCTCAAACTTGAGGAGAGAGAGCAAAAACGATTATAAGATGTGGAAGAAGGGGTCTTGGTGGCAAGCGAGGGTTGAGCCTGATAAATAGAGACTAGTCTGGTAGGGAACGGACAAGTCCGATAGGCTGGACCAGGGTCGGACTAGTCTGACTAATGGACTAGTCCGGTGCTGATGCCGGACTAGTCCGTGTCAACTAGAGAGAAACTGAATAGAACAAATTCTTTTTGAGAGTTTGAACTAATAGTGATCTAAAGGACATTATTTCACAAATAATCTTGGTAAACATGACCAGTAAGCAATCAACAATCATACAATGACCATAATTCACTAAGATTCACTAATTTAAATAGTTTTCAAGAGAAAATCGAGATAAGGGGCAAGTTTTCGCAAAAATGAGTAAATTTTGAAATCACAACCAGGTATGTAGTGTTTCAAGCCACATTTCGAGAGTCAAGTATATTTAGTTCATTTCTTAGCTCACAAAACCTCTTTTTATCTAGTGGCTTGGTGAAAATGTCTGCAAGTTGTTTTTCCGTCCTAACATGTGAGATACTATGTCACCTTTTAATGAATGATCGACGAATATCTATGTGCTTAGTTCTTGAGTGCTCTACTAGGTTGTGTGCAATTTTTATAGCACTCTCATTATCACATAGGAGTTGAATATGGTTCAGATCGTAACCATAATCCCTTGGAGTTTGTCGCATCCAATGTAGTTCTGCGCAACAACTACCGGCTGCAACATACTCCGCTTCGGCTGTGGAAAGAGCAATGGAATTTTGCTTTTTAGATGACCATGAAACTAGGGATCTGCCAAGAAATTGGCAAGTCCCTGACGTGCTCTTTCTATCGACTTTGCATCCTGCATAGTCAGCATCGGAATATCCTATTAGTTAAACTTGGATCCTTTTGGATACCAAAGGCCCTAGGTGGGTGTGTGCACAAGGTATCTTAAAATTCTTTTTACAGCCATTAAATGGCACTCTTTAGGTGCAGCTTGAAACCTTACACACATACAAACACTAAGCATGATATCTGGCCTACATGCACATAAATAAAATAATGAGCCAATCATAGACCGATATACCTTTTGATCTACATTTGGACCATCTTCATTGAGATCGAGATGTCCATTAGTTGTCATGGATGTTTTGATAGGCTTGGCTTTGTCCATATTGAACTTCTTGAGGAAGTCATGCGTGTACTTTATTTGGCTTATGAAAGTGCCATTCTTAATTGCTTCACTTGGAATCCCAAGAAGAACTTTAATTCGCCTATCATTGTCATCTTGAATCTGTCTGTCATAATCTTGCTAAATTCTTCATAAAAAGATTTATTAGTAGAACCAAAAATGATATCATCAACATAGATTTGACATACAAATAGATGATCATCAAAATGTTTTGTGAACAAAGTATAATAAACTTTTCCAATTTTAAAACCATTTTGAGTTAGAAAATCTCTAAGGCACTCATACCAAGCTCGAGGAGCTTGTTTGAGGCCATAGAGAGCCTTACGCAATTTATACACATGTTAGGGTACTCTTGATCTTCAAAACCCGGTGGTTGCTCCACGCATACTTCATACTTAATGGGGCCGTTGAGGAAGGCACTTTTGACGTCCATTTGATACAGCTTAAAATTATGGTCAGTAACATATGCCAATAAAATACGAATGGACTCAAGTCTAGCTACAAGAGCGAATGTTTTGTCGAAGTCCAAACCTTCGACTTGTGAGTAACCTTTTGGCACAAGTCGCGCCTTATTTCTGGTTACCACTAGATGTTCATCTTGCTTGTTCCGAAATACCCATTTGGTTCCTACGATGTTCGCCTTTGGTCTTTCTACAAGCTCCCATACTTCATTTATCTTGAAGTTGTTCAGCTCTTCTTGCATTGCAACCACCCAATCTGGATCCTTTAGTGCTTCTTCTACCCTGTATGGTTCCAAAAAAGATACAAAAGAGTAATATTCACATAAATTAGCTATGCGAGATCTAGTGGTTACTCCCTTGGCAATGTCTCCAATGATGTTGTTGACGGGATGATCTCTTTGTATACTCTGATGTACTCTTAGGTGAGGACCTTGTGAAGTTGCTTGCACTTCATTTTCTTCATGGTCAATGTCTCCCCCTAGATCATTGCTTCCATGATTATATTGATCTTCTTGATCTTGATCTTGTGCATGAGCTCCCCCTGGATCATTGCTTTCCCGTAGAGGTTCATCTTGAGAACTTGAGTCTCGTGGTTGCTCTTGAGGTCGAATATCACCAAGTGCCATCCTCCTTAATGCTTGGCATGGGGGTTTTTCTTGATCTAGCACACACTTATCAACTTGCTCCACTTGGGAGCCATTAGTTTCATCGAATACTACATCACGTGCTACTTCAACAATGCTAGACACTTTGTCGAAGACACGATAGGCGTATGCATTCGAATCATAACCAAGCAAGAACCCTTCATCAGATTTTGAAGCAAACTTTGAAGTCCTCAGTTTCTTGTTCAAGATAAAACATTTACATCCAAATAATTAAAATATGAAACGTTTGGTCTATTTCCTGTGAGGAGCTCATATGGCGTCTTCTTCAAAACTCAGTGAAGATATAGCCGGTTTGTAGCGTGACAAGCGGTGTTCACTGCTTTAGCCCAAAACTGGTCAAAGTCTTGTATTCATCCATCATTATTCTCGCCATCTCGATGAGCGTCTTGTTTTTCCTTTCAGCCACTCCATTTTGTTAAGGGGAGTAGGGTGCCGAAATTCATGCTTTATTCCTTCTTCATATAGGTACTCCTCAACTTCCGTATTCTTGAACTCGGTTCCATTGTCACTTCTAATGTTCTTCACAGTTGAGGAGAATTCATTTTGCACCCTTTTTAGAAATTTCTTGACGATTCTCTGAGTTTTTGATTTATCATTCAAGAAAAACACCCAGGTAAATATAAAAAATCATCAACAATAATCAATCTGTATTTGTTACTGCCGATGCTTATATAAGCAATTGGATCGAAGAGGTCCATGTGAAGAAGTTCTTGCGGTCTTGACGCAATCATCACGTTCTTGGCGGGGTGTGGTGCTCCAACTTGTTTCCCGCCTGGCATGAGCTGCACGTTCTGTCGTTCTCAAAAACATCTTTTAAACCTTAGATGTGACCATCTTTTAGAAGTTTTTGCAAATTTCTCATCCCAACATGGGCTAGCCGTCTATGCCGCATCCATCCCATGTTAGTTTTAGCAACCAAGCAAGTGTTGAGTTCAGCTTTATCTTTGTTGAAGTCAACAAGATAAAGCTTTCCTTTCAACATTCCCTTGAATGCAATCGAGCCATCGCTTCTTCTAAAAACAGTCACACCCTCATTAGTGAATGAACAATTATAACCTTTGTCGCACAGCTGAGATATCCACAAAAGATTATAATCTAAAGAATCTACATGTAAAACATTTGAGAGAGTAGGATGAGAAGAATTTTCAATTTTACTGCTACCAAGGACCTTTCATTGACTGTAATCTCCAAAGTATATTCCTTCACTTGGATCCGCGTTGCGCTCATACTCCATGAACATACTCCTCTCTCCGGTCATGTGATTAGTGCATCCACTGTCTAGCACCCATTTCAATCCACCAGAGGAGTAGGCCTGCAAAATAGAGTTATTTCTTGGTTTTAGGTACCCAAGCTTGCTTGGGTCCTTGCAGGTTAGTTACAAGGGTCTTGAGCACCCACACACAAATTTTTGAGTTCTTGTGGTGTGGCCCTGCTTATTTAGCTAATACATGTCCAGATTTGTTTTTCATGAGTTCATAGGAAGCATCAAAAGTACAGAATAGTATTTGCAATTCAGATTCATTTGATGTTTCCTTAACAAAAGTAATTTGCTTCTTAGTATGAACATTAGTGGACATGTGTTTGTTTTTTTTTAAACCCAAGACCATCTTTGATGTTAGGAGGTCTAGTGACCATATATGCACTATGTGCATATTTGATCTTTTCCTTGTCAAAGACGCCACTTTGGGATAGAGGTTTAGCATGTGAAGTAGAAGAATCATGTTTAACAATATTTTTCTTACTAGAATATGTGCAAGTTACAATTGTTGTCGGATTTACACCATTGGAAGGTGAGCTTTTGGAGGAGGAGGAGTCACTTTGCTTGAGTGACTCAACTTGCACTTCAAGGATTTTGTTAACTTTTGAGAAGTTAGCAAGTTCATCCTTGATTGCAATGTGTGAATCTTCTAGTTTTGAGTAAGTTTCCTTACTTAAGACTAGCTCATGCTCAAGTGAATTTCTCTTCTCCTTCTCAAGCTCAAGGAGTTTCTCAACCTCTTGATATCTCTTCCTTTCGCGGATGAACATATCTTCTTGTCGGTTGAAAAGCTCCTCCTTGTCAAAAATTTCATCCGACAACATTTTCATTTTCTTTAAAGCAGTTTTACTTAAACCTCAAAACATTTCCTCATTTTCACTAAAGCCATCGAAATCATCAATAGAGGAATTAAGCGAGGGAGCTGTGAGTCGAACCTTTTTCTTGCCCTCCTTAGCCATGAGGCAAGTTTGATTATGAGACTCCCATCCTCCCATGTTCGGGAAGAGCGTAGTCTTCTTGATGGCTATGATGGCCATCTCTTCTTCTTCATTAGAGGAGGACTCGTCGTTTGAGTCCCACTCCTTGCCAATGTGCGCTCGATGGGCTAGCCTCCTTTTCTTGAATGTCTTCTTTTCTTGAGGCTTTGCTTCCTTCTTATTTTTATTTTCTTCATATGTGCAGTCAACCATAAAGTGACCGTACTCGCCACAATTGTAGCTGGTACGTCGAGCCTTGGATTTCCCTTTTTCTTTGCTCCTCCCATCACTAGAGTTGCTGCCCTTCCTTCTTCTCATCATGCACTTGAATTTCTTGATGAAGAGTGTCGTCTCTTCTTCATCCAAATCAGTGCTCACATCACTTGTGTCCTCCTCGTCTTGTGCTTCACGAGTTTCCTTTCCTTTAGTCTTGCAAGTTGATTTGAGAGCAACATCCTTCTTTTTGGAGGAAGTAAGTTCAGCCAAGTCCGTGATGTATTGGGCCACATTCTCCATCATCTCATGGTTGATAATCTTGCCCAATAGTTCATCCGAAGTCATTTTGTGAAACCCCGGTCTTTTACGGACCATGGAGCACATGGTGACATTTCTTGGCATAAATTCTCTTATCATCCTTTTGACCACCCCATGGTCAGTCCACTTCTTGCTTCCATAGGCGTGGATCTTTTTGATAAGCGCCTTCATTCAGTTGTACATGTCTTGAGGTGATTCGCCTTCCTCAATGACAAACCTCCCCAATTCACCTTCAAGCATTTCAGTTTTTGCTTCACGAACTGATAGATTTCCTTTGTGAGCTGTCTTGAGTGTATCCCAGATTTCCTTGGCACTTTCTAGTCCATCAATCTTGATGAACTCTTCTCGGCTCAGAGATGAAGTGATCGCTGCAACGGCTTGTGCGTTGCAGTGAATATCTTGTTCTTGTTCTGGAGTGAGTTCATCATTTGTATCCGGGATATCTACACCTGTACACACAATATGCCAAAGACTAGGGTTCAAGGAGTTTAAATGCATTTTTATGTTGTACTTCCACATGGTATAATCGTTTCTGTTGAACTGCAGAGGTTTTCCCATGAGAATTGAAAGATAATGATTATTTGAATTTAGACAATTGTAATTGTAAGGATATCGAAAGTAGTCATGATGACCATTCCCCGTCGTCTTCTCATCTTATTTTTCCTTTTGGTTTAGGAGTTTCTTCCTTAGAAGCGCCTTGAGTTGACGCACTTCTTCATCATCGTGTATATTCTCCTTGAGTACATCGAATGCCTTTGAGTCTTGCTCTTCTTCAGTGTTGGGCACCTTGAGGATCTCATTGTTCTTATCTAAGGCCATTTTATCTCTCAGTGAGGTGAGTCACATAGATGGAGAACCTTGCTTTGATACCAATGGAATGTGACCTAGAGGGGGTGAATAGACTTTTAACTTTTCCTGCACACTTAATAAAATTGTTAAATTCCTGCTGGACCGGACTTATCCGGTTCAAATGCGGACTAGTCCGATGTGCTTGAATAATTTGAATTGATCAAGTGTTATAGCAGAATTTGTATGTATTGTAGCAGCGGAATTTAAGCACCTGTTCAAACAATCTTAATTAAACGATCAATATTGCAAACGTGCATGTGAAACATAAATTACATGATAGATTAAATCTACTGCCCTAAATAATCAAACTTGCAAAAGTAAAGGAGTAAAGCACACGAGACACTGATTTTTACTGAGGTTCGATCTCACCAAAGAGATCTGCTCCTCGTTGAGAAAGCCCACTTAGAGTCGAGTCTCTTCAAACCCTTTACCTCATCAAGTCACCACACAAGGCCGATATGATTCCACTATCATAGGTAATCACCGAGTTGATTTAGCCAACCTCACACGTTGAGGGCTTCCACAAAAGATTACAGTAGAAAAAATGATCTAATACACTTAAAAATATTACAAGTTATTCAAGTGTGTAAAAAGATCAAACCCCAAGAGATCAATGACGTGTAGACAACGATCTCCCAATCCCAAATCTGAATACTCAAATGATTTCACTTTTTAGGATCTTAGATGTGTTGGGAGATGTGTTTTTATGCTCTTGGGACAGGTGGCAGTGCTAGGATTTCTTTTGTGAACAGTAGAATACGAGTTATTTTTTTGTGGGGTCGTGGATCTCCTATTTATAGTGTTTCCAAAATTATTACCGTTAGGGATCCCAATGGCCGGACTAGTCCATACTTGGTACCGGACTTGTCCGATGTGCCGTGTAAAGTCAGCGTGAAATGTGCAACACACTAGAAACCCTAAATTGTGTGAGGTATACCGGACTAGTCCAGTAGGAGTCCGGACTTGTCCGGTGCCTTGTGAATTGAAACATCAGAAACTATCCTCGAACTAGTCCGATCCATAAACAAACTTGTCCGGTGTGATGTGTTATGAAACATCAGAGAGTTCAACGGACTAGTCTGGTCTTCGAAAGGACTTGTACGGTGCACAGTGTATTGAGTTTACATAAAGTTTAATGGACTAGTCCGGTCCATAAACGAACTAGTCTAGTGCACTGTGAAGTGAGGTTCCAAAAAGTTGATCAGACTAGTCCGGTCCATAAACGGACTAGTCTGGTTCACTGTGAAGTGAGACAACAGAGAGTTGAACGGACTAGTTCGGTTCATGAACGGACTAGTTCGGTGCTTAGTGAATTTTAAGATTGATTTTAAGCCCTTACCCCTACGTTAAGATTTGAGCTCTTGGGATGTGTCTCTTACACACATCCTATACAATTAATTCTACTTTGTGCTTCATTCATGAATTGGGCTTTTCTCTTTCTTCATCACTTCATTTTTCACTTTTTGAGTGCACCAAACTATCTTATTTGAGTTGACCTGCATTCATCTCAACAAGTTCATTAGGATCTCATTCGTTTGTCATCAATCATCCAAAATCCACAAGGGATTGTCTAGATGCACATTCAATTTCCCACTTGCAAAGAAATGTGTGATGCTATTTCTCGTGCCACTGTTATACTTAGGAAAAAGAACAAAAAACTCAGGGACAATGCTGTTAAAATTGAATCACTAGAATTTGAAATTAATCGTTTAAAAAACTTTGATTGCTAGTGATGATTCTTGTTCCTCATGTGAGCTTATATATGGACAATTATCCTCTTTGAGAAGTGCGCACACCTCGACACTTGATAAATTTGAACTTAAAATTGAAAAGAACAAAAAGCTTTCTGCACTTAATGATAAAAACATAAAAGATGCTAGTTGTTCTACATTTGATATACATTGTTCTAGTTGTGATGATCTTGATAAGAAACTACATGATGCTATGGACGAGATTTCTGTTTTGAACAATGCTTTAAGCTCTCATGAAGTTAAATATTGTTCTAATTGCAAATTAAAAAGAAAAACATCATGTGAAAACTACTTAGACTTGTCTAATAAACTTGATGACATGCATAGGACACTAGATCAGTTTTGTAATACAAATAAGAACCAAAACTCGCTAGTAGATTCTTCCAAGTCTTTCAATGAAAAACTGGTCGAGGTTTTGATTCTCATGCTCATGCTAAGGCTCATACACCTATAATTGTGAAGTCATTAGGAAGTGGTTTGATTCAAACAGTTCCTAAACAAAAAGAAGTGGTTTTCAAATCTGCAGGAGTGCTGTCTCATTCAGTTTCTAATAATCATGTTGCTTGCTCATCTAGACATGAACACTACCATGGTAGAGATGGTTATGTCATGGACTTTTGTTATAGACTAGCTAAATAACAGAAAAATGAAAGAATGCAAGCTAGATCTCATAACTCTCATATAAAATTTGTTGCACGTGCTAAACCGAATGTTAGGAACACGCAACCTACTGTAATGAGTCTAAAACATGCAAAGTTTGCTCCCAAACCTACTATTTTTCGTGCTACTCATGTAACACCTCATAGGTAAGTAGTTGGGTACAAAAATCCTCAAACTTTGGCTCATGAACCTGTTTTATCTCAGCTTTTGCGTGTTATTCCTGTTAGACGTCGTGTGACTCAGTACTAGATTCCTAAATATTTTTTGACTAACCCCAATATTGAGTCATCGACGTATTGTGCTTCTATGTAGGTTACATGATTGAGGAAGGATAACATTTTGATTGTGAATTCAGGCTGCTCACGCCAAATGACCGGTAACAAAGAATGGTTCTCCTCCCTCTCTTTTGTGTCACGTGTAGAGAATGTTACTTTTGCTGATAATTTTTCAACTCCTATAATTGCTAAGGATTCGGTTAGAGTAAATAATCACTACACTTTGAAAGATGTGGCACTTGTCAAAAATTTGAAATACAACTTGCTTTCTTTTTCACAATTAATAGATGAAAATTTAGAAGTTAACTTCACTAAAAATTGCTGCAAGGTTGTAGATTCAAATAGTGAGCTCATTTTTAACATGTCTAGGTTTGGAAGAGTTTTTAATGCTGATTTTATATGTCATCCTGTAAGCATTGGTGTCTACTTGCTAATGATTTGAAAGACTTCTATTTTTGGCATCGTAGACTTGGTCACGTAGGCTTTGATCATTTCACACGTGTTAGTGCTCTTGGGCGCATGCGTGGGCTGCCTAAGCTTAAAGGGGACAAATAAATTGTATGCTCCTCTTGTAGACATGCTAAGATGGTTGCAGGTTCACATACTCCTCTCACAATGGTCATGACAAATAAACCGGGACAACTTTTGCACCTTGACACCGTAGGTCCTTCACGTGTTCAATCTTTTGAAGGTAAATGGTACGTTCTTGTGATTGTTGATGATTATTCTAGATACTCTTAGTTTTACTTTATGGCATCTAAGAATGAATCTTTTAGTCACATTATAAATTTATTTCTTAGATTATCAATTGATCACCCTAGATCTTTAAAAGCAATTAGAAGTGATAAAGGAACCGAATCAAAATCAATTGTTTGATCACTTTTGTGCTGAAAATGGAATAGATCATCAATTTTTATTCACCCTATGTACCTTGACAAAATGGTGTCATAGAGAGAAAGAGCAGAACTTTAACTGAGATGGCTAGGACTATGCTTGACGAATATCAAACTCCTAGGAAATTTTGGGCTGATGCAATTACAACCGCTTGTTATGTCTCAAGTCGTGTTTTCTTGCGTGCTAAGCTAGGAAAAATACCATATGAACTTCGGTTTGAACATAAGCCTAGTGTCACACATTTTTGGGTCTTTGGTTGTAACTTCTTTGTTAAGAAACATGGTAATCTTGATAAGTTTGAAGCTAGATCTGTTGATGGCATGTTTCTTAGTTATCCATCTCATACTATAGGCTACCATGTGCTTTTACTTGACACTAACAAAATTGTGGAGACATGTGAGGTTTCTTTTGATGAAGCTAGCTCAAGTACTATCTCCAATATTGCAGGTCCAGGTCCATATCCGTCGGGGGATATTATCTTCATCGAAGAAGACGAAGAAGTGGTGCTGTTGCACAAAAATTCAAAAGCAAATGAAATTGATCATGCTGCTGATTTTGCACCACATCAAGCACCAACAACTACTGCAGCTGGTACAGATCGTCCTCAAGCCACAAGTTCTTCCATCTGTGATGAACATGAAGAAGAAGGAGCTTGTGAAATGTATACTCTCCTTTGCATCCTCAAAAGTCATCCTCCACAACAAATCATTAGAAGCTTGCACGAATGAGTCACACGGTCTAGGTTTTGCGATCCAAACACTCATGCTCATTCTGTTTTTGTTGCTTCTTTTGAATCCAAAGATATATCACACGCACTCACTAATGAATATTGAATTATTGCCATGAAAGAAGAGTTAGAAAATTTTGAAAGAATTAATGTTTTGAAACTTGTACCTCCACCTCAAGGTCACACTTTAATTAGAACTAAATGGGTGTTTAAAAATAAATAAAGTGAGGATGGGGTTGTGGTTAGGAATAAGGCTAGGTTGATTGCTCAAGGTTTCAAACAAGTTAAATGTCTAGGTTTTGATGAAACATTTGCTCTTGTTGCAAGATTAGAAGCCATAAAAATTTTGTTACTTTTTGCTGCATATAAAGGATTCAAGTTATATCAAATAGATGTTAAAAGTGCTTTTCTTAATGGCTACGTAGATGAGGAGGTTTATGTCAAGCAACCACCAGGCTTTGGAAATACAGATTTTCCTAATCATGTTTACAAACTGTCCAAAGCCTTGTACGGTCTCAAAAAAGCCCCTAGAGCATGGTATGATAGGTTAAAAACATTGTTACTTGAAAAGGGATTTACCATGGGCAAGGTTGATAAAACTCTTTTTGTGCTTAAGCATGGCCATGACTCATTATTCGTTCAAGTGTATGTGGATGATATTATCTTTGGTTGTGCTTCTCATGATCTTGTGTCCAAGTTTTTAGCTATGATGAGTTCAAAATTTTAGGTGAGTATGATGGGAGAACTCACATACTTTTTAGGGATGGAAATCAAGCAAACCAAGGAGGGAACCTTTGTACATCGAACATAGTGTACAAAAGACCTCCTATGGCGCCTCAACATGGACAAAAGAAAGCCTCTTCGGACACCAATGGGAATAGCAACAACACTTGAACTCGATGAAGATGGTGAACCCGTGGATCAAAAAGAATATCGAAGCATGATCTGGTCACTTTTGTACCTCACGGCATCGAGAACGAACATACAATTCAGTGTACGTCTTTGTGCACGATTTTAAGCTTCCCCACGTGCTTCACATCGTTAAGCCATCAAAAAATTCTCAAATACTTACATGGAACTCAAGAATTTGGCGTTTTTCTTCCTTCTTCCTTAACCGTTACTTTGAAAGCTTTTTCAGATGCTTATTTTGGAGGTTGTAGGATTGATAGGAAAAGTACTTCAGGTGCTTGTCATTTTCTTGGTAATTCACTTGTTGCTTGGTCCTCTAGAAAACAAAATTCAGTTGCACAATCCACGGCAGAATCTGAATATGTTGCTACTGCTAGCGCTTGCTCACAAATTCCTTGGATTGTTCAAACACTTATGTACTATGAGGTTGATCTAGATAGTGTTATACTGTTTTGTGATAATAATAGCGCCATTTGCATTGCTAAAACCCCTAACATTCTAGAACAAAGCACATTGACGTTAGGTATCATTTTCTCCGTGATAATATTGAAAAAGGAAACATTGTGCTTCATCATGTAGATACCGAATAACAATTGGATGACATTTTTACAAAACCTTTGGATTTCACTCATTTTTGTTTCATTCGTAGTGAAATAGGGTTTATGCATCATGGCTTAAATTTAGGGGGAATTTTTCAAACTTGGGAAGTCTATGTGTGAATCTGAATTTAAAAATAATATGAGCATAGTATTTCACACATATATGACTTTGTAATTCCTTTTATATGCTGAAAGTTCTCACTACAATACTCGTGTTATACATTTTGTAGTTTTTGCCATTACTAGTAACTGGAAAAATTACTTACACTAAATCTGGTCATGATCAAACTTTCTTGCTGTTTTGAACTTGTTGCATGCTCACAAGTGCTTTTAATAAAAAATTAGTCAATCAACTATCCACATGTTGAGCTTTTATGATCAAATAGAAAAATGAGAAAAGATCAAGAGAATATGCATGCATCACACTTCTTCTTTTGAGATGGCTTATCATTGCACTTTGATATGAAATTGGAAGAAGTTGTGTATTACTAAAACCGTGTCTTTAAGTTTCTAATTGTCAAATGACATAGGTTTGGCTTAGTTAGTTAGAATAAGGCAGATGCAGCATATAACCTCTTACAAATGTTATATGATCTGAATTTGTGCTTTGAAAAATAAGAAAAATGCGGCAACAAGTGTCATGCTTTCAGGTCTTTAAATAGTTAACTTTGTGACATCATGACTTGCTTAAATTGAAAATTGCACTTGATCTCTAGCATGGCTTACACTACTTTATGTATCTCATGAAAGTTACTTGACATTATGACTTAGATGAGCGTTGTTTTATATGTATATGTTATAATATGCTCATAACAATTGAAATTTCTCTTTTGAACCTCGTCGAATACATTGTCAAAGGGAGAGAAAAATATTCACACATTGCCCATCCACGAGTTTTACACGTTCATTTCCGGGAGATGATTTGTTTTCGAAATTTCTTTCACATTTATTTTTTTTAAGTTCAAAAAGGGGGAGGAAATTGTTTTCAAAAATTTTCACGTTAATAAGACATTGCTTGGATTTTTAAGTGGTGTTGCCAATGCATTCATCAAGGGGGAGATTATGAGACCTATGTGTGTTGGATACATTGGCAATTATGTTAAACGTGAAGGTTTACATGCAAAGTTTTGAATATACTTTGCACTCTCTGAACTTTTTCTGGACATGAGCTGCACTTGTTTTGTGTTTCGGAATGTCCGAACTTTATTGTACAATGTATAGCTGCTGTTTTGGACTGTCCGAAATTTCTTTGTGCTGTAATAATAAAATGACTGTTATGCTTTCATTTTTAATATTTCAAACTTACTTTACACTTATCAAAAGATTTGCTTAGTATTCTTTTACTAAGTTTTTGATGTGTTTTGACTGATCATGGTAGATATTATCTTGCTATGTTTGCAATATGCTTATGTGAGGTGCTCACATAAGGTGTTGTGGTTATCGAACTAATGTGAGTCAAGTCGAGGACTTGTGCTCGGAAGAATTGGTTATTTGTTCATGTGCAGGTGTTGCTTGAGGTCCAGACATGGCTGGTGTCGAGATCCATTGAACTAGTCCTAGGGAGAGGATGAGGTTCAACAACCAAGTTCGGAAGTAATTGTGGTTGAGTTGATCATGTTTGGGTCAAGAACAATGCATATGAAGGTATTGTGAACGTTGTTGGAAGGTGTTTGCACGTGTGCAATGAGTGTATGGACGTGGAAACATGGTTCCAAAGCGTGATGAAGAGAAGTGGATGTAAAGAATTGGTCAGAAAGGTCCAACCGGTTGGTTTATGCCTCAGGCTGCGGCTGAGGTGGTTATGGTTCATTTATGGAAGGTTTAGAGCTTTTTTGGTTTGATTTCGTGTGGGTCATGAAGTTGAGTTGGTTTAGGAATGTTTAGGACATTCCTAAGGTCTTTGAAAGTCTTAAGATTGCTTATATCTGTGTATGGAAGAGTCATGAGCGGTTGAAACTGAGTAGGATTAGAGTCCTACTTTGGATTGGGTTGGCCTTACGGCTGGTTATAAAAGCAAGGGAGCCCAGAGCTCGTGGTGAGATGACTTTGGGTTGTTTCACTTGTGTTTTTATCAATAAAATTTGTAGTTTAGAGGAGCGTTTCTGCCTTGTTCGCCCGACTTGTTTCAAACAAGTTTTTCTCATCGAGTTTATGCACAACTACGTAGCGTCAGTGTTTTCATTATCACTCGAGTTTATAGATCCAATTGACGTGATTCTTTTTGGGTTTTCTTCACAAATTGATGATCTATCATATATAAAAAGTTTCACAGTCATTGGATCTTTGGTTTTCGATCTACATGAGTTGTTTTGCAGTGTTGCAGATCCGTTTTCACTCAGGTAGAATAGATTGACCTTTGTTCGATCTTTCGATCATAACTTGAGTTTTTCTCGATGGTTTTTTGTGATTCTTGTTGTCATGTCTTCGTTACTTGATTCTCTATGATATTTACTACTTTTGTCACAATTGAATACATTTAGATCAGTTGGACACATGGTTTCTTAACAGATGATTTTCTTGCCAAGGGGTTTTCATTGCTTTGGCTGAAAAAATTTTAATCTATGATTCTCCCCCTGCCCTTTTGGTAGCTTTTCACTTGCTCTTCGATCCTACATATCCGCACGTGATGTATCTCACCTGCGAAAACAAGAAGGGCCACATAGCGATGGCACATGGGTGTGTTGTCGTTTCAACCACCCAAGTGGAAAGTCAAAGCAGTAACGTGGGAAGAGATAGTGGCCCCACCTCTGACATCAAAACCTCACCAGAGGTGGACCCAGGGGTCACTGTCGGTATGCTACGGACCATGTACCCTCTCTTACAAGAAGAAGATGCGTTGAGTCCCACTTTCTCGTAAAGTGGACCTTCGAAGGTCGACACGTGTTACGCAGTGCCGGACCTGCCTCCCTCCCGAGGGAGAATTTGGCGTTGCCACGTGTCATGTGGTGTCAGACCTGCCTCCCTGCTAAGGAAAGCTCCAGTGCTGCCACGTGTCCTGCGGCGCCGAACCTGTCTCCATGCTAAGGGAAGCTTCAGTGCTACCATGTGTTCCACGGTACCGGACCTGCCTGCCTGCTAAGGGAAGCTTCGGTGCTGCCACGTGTCACATCTTCGGACCTACCTCTCCAACGGGAAGAACTTCGGGATCTCCAATAGCAAAGACATTTAAGAGGATATAAATCAGCCATTACAAGACCTGGTTAATGCATCATTAATTCTACATTAATGTTGCACGATCAGAGGACCTTCAAGCCTGGTAACGCTGCCATCAAGTCATGTTATTACACTAATAATATGGAGTTAAGTGCCTAGATTGTGAATAGGTACTTAATAGCGCCGGGGGCACTTGTCGGGTCACGTTCACTGTAATAGCTAGTCCTTGTCGTATAAAAGGGTTGCATTACACGGTAGAAGTAATCACAGACCAAGCTCAAGCGGCTCATACGCATACTCAACCAAGCATACACCACACCCTTGTGGAGTAGGGTATTACGCTGTTGACGGTTGTTATATACCAATTTCAGCCGTCAATATAACTCGATTATGTGGAGGAAGGAATATATCTTACATACATCATAGTTAGTAATAACCTAGTTCCACTTGTACATGGAGAAATTGGTGCATGCATGCATTTTAAAGAGAATTGAAGTTAAAAAAGAGGATGGATCCTATAAAATATCATCCCAGGCAATCAGGCGTCGACACGTGGCACCACATGGATCAAATGGGGCCGACAAACAGAAGTATCTGAGGCCATCCAAAGGTGTAGCACCCATATCATTGAATGGGATCCACTTGTCAGTCACCTGGATGAAGAACTGGCCGTTTGGAGCCGGGACCTGGTCGGCTGACCCCTCTAGTCGGCCGACTAGGTCTTGGCACTAAACATGGTCAAACACCATGTGTTGGCTCCTCCCGGCTCGAAGAAGTCAATGGTGACCGATTCAAGCACTTTTGGTGGCGGGAACTGACCCTTCTTCAAGCTATAAATAGGACTCCTCACCCCTCACTTCCACACACACCACTCAAGCATTCACTCTCTTGTATACATTAGTTCTCCAAGTCCTTAGTGGACGTTAGGCTGTAGAGAGAAGCCTCTAGTCCCAAGTCCAAATTGAAAAAAGTATGGCTCATGTATATTCTCTTGTATTTGTGACTTTGTGCTTTATAATAATAATATCATTATTAGTCTCTATTTACTTATATACTTGGGCAAAGTGTTTCTTGTTTGGTTGTGGAGTCCATGTATGTGCTTGGTGTAGATTATGTTATGATATATACATGATGTCATTATCATGTTATCATAAACATCATACACCACCACTATAGTCTAATTAAGTACTAATATGATTATGCTAATATTAATATATTAGTGCTTGGATCCAACATTGGTTCAACGATGTTCAGGTTAGTCATTGCCTTAGGGTGAATATTATTTGCAACTCTTAAGGTATTTACTTAGCATGAAAGCGTGGTGCCTGGATAGTTAAGTAGTGTTGGATGCATTGTAGTCCAGGGATGTAGAGGTAGGCGGTAGGTGGTGATAGCCGTATCCATCCGTTGTAATCCTCTACGTTCGGCTACGATGTAGGCTCTTGGCGGGAGTCGCCTGGCAGACAAGGGTAAGCCCGTGCCCAATATGTTGGACCACTAAGACCTAGTATTCACCATTAGCATACTCATGTGTACTTTATTAGGCTATGTATATGAGTAATTAGAGCATAGTAGGAGTAGCTCCATCTTGTAGTCTAACCCTCACTAGGACAACCTTATCCTTAGAGTAGATTGCTTAGGTGTGTGTCACACTACCCTCATTATCATCTTACCCCTGTCTTGATAATTGGTTAGTATCCCATAGCTTTATCATAAGAGTAGTGTCTACTTTACTCCATTGCTTTATTTTGAGATAAATACGATACCCTTGGGAATACACTTGGGTGAAATGCTACATGATAGTTTCCATGCGCTTGCGGACCTCATATCTTACTAGAGATGATCTGTGATGTTAAGAAATGTCGACAAGTATTTCTGGCGCCGTCGCCGGGGATGAATTGTTGGTGTTTCTTAGGAGCCGTCAACAAGCATTTCTAGTGCCGTTGCCGGGAAAGGAAAAGGAAGTGAAGGATAGCTATCACTTGTGATTTAGCTATAGGTACTAGCAGTTTTAGACAGGATTACCCTTGTTTGTTTTCTTCTTTTGTGGTGAAAACAAAGTAGCGTTGGCTAACCCATTTCATGGGATGGCCAACGAGGACGCCAGTACTCAACTGCAAGATGATTTTAAGGCATAACTCAACAAATGTCCGCTAGGCAACACCATTGCCTTTCGCGGAAGTATTTCAACTTCCAATAGGAGCCAAAGTCATACATCCCCAAGCTTGGGGGAGGCTCCAAGAGTTCTTCTTGGTTTGCCTACATCATGGGGTGGATAGTTGGCCCTTCATCCAACACTCATGTCATGGGTTGGCTTCACCAATCCATGACCACACTCGTGCTCGAGCTGAAAGAGTCCTATTCTCATTCATCATGAATGAGAATATGGTCTCTACTCAAGGGGTGGATTGAAGAGTGCTCTAGTTTCTTTAGCTTGGCATGCACACCACTTGACAAGGTGGACATGCTAGCTAAGGAACTACACCTCCCATTGAAGTATCATGAAGATCAAGCCAATGGAGAAGTATTTGGATGATCCAAGCCATGGATATTCACATGATTTGTGAAAATCCATGTCAACATGGGTCACATGGGAAATCATTTTCCCAAAGATCCATGAGGATCATTTCCCAACAACAACTCCAATGGCTATCACCAACAAGGAGGTCAAGGGTGGAATCAATATCACCCTTGTAATCATGGAGGCTATGAGGATTTCATGGGATTTAAGTTCAACTAGCCTACCTTGAAGTATCTTGTCCATGTCCAATTAAGAAATCAAGACAACATGAAGGTCTTGGCCAAGAACAAGAAACTTAAAGAGCATTCAAGATCCAAGATATCCCACAATCACTTGTTGGGATTCCTGCCCTTCGACCAAGCCCATGAAACCTAGGGCAAGTGACATTGTGGATGAAGTGTTTCTTGTTTGATTATGGAGTACACATGTCATCATTCCCAAGGAAGCTTTTGATCCATGATCAAAGTATGCGTTGACCTTAAGGAGTATCAAGAAGGTCGAAGTGACACCCCTAAAGAAGGACAAGCGTCACCATGCTCATAAGAAGAATATCTTCAAATGACGAGAAGTCATCGCTACATCAACAAGTCTTCATCAAGATGACGGAGAGGCTAGGGACACCATGTGGCCCACATGTCCAACTAACATGCCAAATGGGTTTTGGCATGTCAATCAAGATAAGTTGTCAACATATTCAACTCCGGGATTGGACAACAAATAATCACACCAAACAGGACGGAGGCAAGTCCTACTTATCGGACTTCAAAAATTCGGTGAGTCCTTTCCAATAGGTAAATTGGTAGTTATCTCATATTTGATTTCCTAATTGCATATTTGAATACCCCATCAATCTTTGCATTTGCATTTACCATGTTTGAATCTTCACACTTGCATGTTGGAACGAACAATCATAGAAACCAAAATTTTGAATCAGGAAATAAATTTATTTGGATATGAACTTTGGGCGTAACCACATGAGTTCATCTTCCTCATTCAAACCAAAAATATTTCCTTGAATATTCATTGCATTTGCAAGTTGTTTCAAGTTGGGCAAAACAGTTTGACAAAGGGTACAACATGCTTTTGAACTAACGTAACCTGTTTTTGAGTTGTTTTGTTTGTTCTTGATTTTAGTGCAGTCAAGACAAAATTTATAAATAGGTTGGAAATCATCAAGCGCATACCCCTCTATCGATCTCATTTTTGAGTTCACGGTGGAGAAATGCTCAAGATGGTGGTCCAATTGAGGAACAAGGTGAAGCTCATTCAACCTCAAACATGGCAGGAGACATTGAGCATTAAGGCTACACCGAAATCCATGGTCGTGAGTTTCTCACACAACGACCTTCAACCAAGACTGCTCTTCAATTGAGGTACAAGTTTAAAATTTTCTGTCTTTGAATTGCAATAGGATTGAATGATTTTTGCTTACATTGGTAAGGACATATTACACCTTATCATCATTCAATTCTTATGCATCCTCACAAGAGTAAGTGTGGGCATTGCTATTTTGATTCTTCAAAAAGGAATGTCACCTTACTTGGGAATAAATTTAAACAAGTACCTAGAATTTAATAAGCATTGCTAAAATTGACTTGACATTTCCTGCCTAAGCAATGCTTATGGAATGACTTAATGGTTGAATTGGTATGTAGCAACCTAGGAATAGTGATGTCCATAATTTTGATTTGAAACTCATTCATGCATGGATCAATAAATTTCAAATTCCTAGGGAAGAAATTAAAAATTTTCAGGAGGATAAAATTGAGAATCTTGTTTGCCATGACCCAAATGATAAATATTTTCTCTTGTAAAAAAACTATGATGGTTAGAAAATTTACAAGGTGAAGGGATCCATATAGTGTATTTATACCACTTGCATTGCTATGAGTAGGAGCTATAGAAAAATGTTCTACTTGAATTATCCATAAAGCCCCACTCCTAGCAATGATTCATACATTGTTCATGGATACACTTGAAATTGGACCCAATGCATCTTTGGTCTTGTTCTTCCCCATGCATACAAATGAAGATTCGGTTATCTAACTGTAAGGATCAAATGCCCAAGAGGGGGGGGGGGTGAATTGGGCTTCTTTTCAAAAATTAAAGCAATAAAAACTTAACTACTAAAAGCCCAATTCCCTATGCAAACAACCTATGCATTCAAGTGAATAGTAATTTTGCGGTATATGAAATGCATAAGTGTAACGGGATAGAAAGAGTGCGCAAACACCCGAGGAGACACGAAGACACGGTGATTTATCCCGTGGTTTGGCAAGATCGTCAAGACCTTCCTACATCCACGTTGTGGCACCCACCAAAGGGTATAGCCACTCCCAAGTCACCGAGACCAGGGATCTTCACTAAAAGTCTCCGTTCGCCAACTCCGACAAGGTGGAGCTCAAGCCTTGTACAAGTTTGATCCTCCGGGCTTCCACAACTGACTTGGCAAGCTCCGGAAGGCTCTCTCCAATCACCGACTGTTACACGGTGAATGCAATCACCAAGAGACACTCCCTTACAGCTCTCACTAGACTAGAGACTCCAATCACCAAGAATGGAAGCACACAAGCGTCATCTCTAGCAAGTTCTAGCCTATCTCTTGGTGTACAAGTGGTGTAAATGATGTAGAAGTGGTAGCTCAATGTATTGAATGCTTGGTAATGTGTAGAGTAGCTCTGGGTATCAAGACTTGTCGAAATGACTAGTTGAAGGGGTATAAATAGCCAGGTTCCACGAAATAGCCGTTGGAAAAGTAGGCTGACATCACTGTTCTGCAAACATTGGATGATCCGATGTTCTCCCTTCAGTTGTCATCAGTCGAATACAAATTAGCCGATGTCACTGTGTCAGATATGACCGTTGATCGACCGATGTAACACTTGCCTCATCATCGGATGATCCGGTGACACTTGATCCAGAATGGTCCAGAAATAATGCTTACTGGAGTGATTGACCGATGTGTTCTAATTGTACATCAAATGATCCGGTGTTACACTTGGTCCAGGGAAATTGCTTACTGGAACGATCGACCGATGTAACACTTGCTTCATCATCGGATGATCCGGTGTATACTTACGTCTGAGGTCTTCTTCTGTTCAGAGCCAACTCGACCGATGTAGTGTTTTCTGGATACATCGGTTGATTTGGTGAGTTGATTTTGTCTGCTTCGAGTTGTTCTAAGTGATTCTTTTGGAATTTGTTCGAGTGACCTCTTAGACATTGGTTTGAAATGTTCTTCTGATGATGACCAAGTCTTGAGTGCTGTCAATTTTGATGGAATAATTTTGACATATGTGCTTTTTCTTTTAGTCTTCACAAAAATCGATTGACCTCGTAAAATAATTTGTTTAGGGGTCTCCAATTGTATCCAATGAGCAGTAGATGATATACATATTGATTTCATTAAGTGTGGTGATTGATATGAGAGGCCTTGCATCCACAAACTCATTAGTAATATCCAACAGTTGTCATTAATCACCGAAACCGTACCTCATGGGGGCCTAGATGCTTTCAATCTCCCCCTTTTTAGTGATTGATGACAACACAACAAGTAAAGCATAACAATAATGAATTTAAGAATAATATTCAAAAGGATATGCAATAAGTGCAGGATCCAGCACACAAAACTCGAAGGCTCAAAAATGATCAATAACATATGAGAGAATTAAGTGGGAGATGGATAACTCAAGAATAGCAAAAGAGTAGCAAATCTCCCAAATTACAAAAGCTCCCAAAAAGATATACTCTCCCCCTACAACTAGGACTAAGCTATCCCTCCCCCTGAATCTTCTCCCCCTTTGGCATCAAGACACCAAAAAGGGAAGCCGAGCGCCTAAGGACCCTGAGTTCTCGGGGCGATGACGAACTGGTTGTCGTCGGGGATGCTGTCGTCGGAGCTGCTGCCTACTGCTGCTAAGGCTGGAGTGGAGGTGACGGGTGCTGCGGGAGCTGCTGTCGGTGCTGAGGGTGCCAGCTGAGTCAGGACTGCTGGTAGCGGGGCACTCACAAAAGAGGCTGGAGTCTGCTGGAAGAGTGTCGAAGCCGGTAGGGAAGAGTGAATCGGTGCGCCTGGAGCAAGCAGCGGTGACATGCTGATCGTTGGTATCGGCGTGGTCGGCACTGGAGCTGAAACTGATGCCAGGATAGGCGGACCTGGAGCTAGACCCGGAAGCTGAGAGGGCAGGGCAATCCCGGTTTGAGTGTAGAGGTTGGTGATCAACCACAGGATGCCCATCATGGCCTGCTGCATCTGCTGCTGCTGGTTAAGAGAACGCTGGTGCATCTGATCAATCAGTCCAGTGAGCTTGTTAGTGTCCTCTCGCCTCTCGCGGGCTATCTGACGCTGCATCTCCTGCTACTGCTGCTGGAGCTCCAAAAGACGCGCAGCCTGCTCAGCTCTGGCCTGCTCAGCTGCAAGCCGATCCAGTCGCCGCTGCTCAACCATCTGCTGAAGTAGAGAAGTGAGCTCAGATGGCTGAGAGACCTGTGCCTCGGACACTGGAGGTGGAGTAGGTGGTGGTGCAGTCGATCCTCCAGCCTCCGCGTCATGCTGCCTGGGTGAGGGAGGAGGTGGGAAGTACTCCTCGACACTGTCACTAGTGTCTCTCTCTGACCAGATGTGCTGCAGATCTCCTCCCTGAGCCTCAGCCTGTGCTAGGATCTCATCTTCCTTCTCGAGGTCTGACCAGTCTTCCTATGAAAGGCGAGCTCGGACCTGACGCTCAACTGGGAGGCCAAGACAGCGGTCTCCATGAGCTGGAGCACGGTAGTGTCAGAACCTAGTGACGCTCTCGTCGGTGAGACTGTCACGCACGGCTGACCCCTCTGGACCCAACAGGTAGAGGAGGTGACTGATCCAGTGGCGGGAAACAAGCTGCTTCATCATCCTAACTCCGTCAGTGATAACATCCTCCATCTCACAGATAAGGATATCCACAATGTCGAACTCCATCCCATTCATGACATAGAATAGGAGGGTCTGCTGCAGACTGGTAAAGCCCTCAAGGTATCTGGACCTGGGTAGAAGTGTGCGGCACAAGGCAAGGTGCACAGTGCACGTAGCTAGAGAGAGTAGAGCAGGAACCCTCGGCTGGTCAGGAGAGAACGGCTGAGCGAACAGTGACCAAATATCCTCAAAAGGTGGTGCCACACCTCCAGTGAGCGGCCTCCTCGGTGGGTCAACCTATCCATACACCAACTCATGTAGGCATGTGTCATGGAGATCCACGCCTAGCAGCTGTCCCAAGGTCTGTCTGGTCAAATGGTGATGCTGGCCCATAAACATGAAGTCAATGGATCTGCAGCCCTCAGAAACGAAGAGTGTGGCATAGAACACTCGGACCCAGTCCTCCATGAAGGTACCCCTCTGGTAAGACATCAGCTCCACTATCCCTCTGTACCTCTCAAAGTAAGGGCGAATCTCGATCCCGGCTGCAAGTGCGAGCTGATCCCTGTCAAGAAAGTTATGCTGGAAAAGCCTATGGCCCCGACGTTTGTAAGTCTCATACAGTGACGCCTATGTCAGGGTCCAGAAGCGGTTGTCCACAAGTGGCTCTCTGGGCTGCAGGAACCACTCCTCAAGTAGAATGCTCCACCTGAGCTTCCTGAGCTGCTTTGCCTTCAACTTCCTGTAGTCAGTCAGGCGGATACCCTCACCAAGCCGAACATTGGTGTCCATCTCATAGATGGCTCTCTGGGCCGCCCTGTCCTCCCGAAGCTCAGGTGCATAAGGTCTCTGTCTCAGGGCTGCAGCTGGATGACCCCAACGGGTCCTGACCGAGCGCCGGCGAACAAGCGGCACCTCAGGCTCCTCAGTCTCCTCTAGCTCCTCAGGCACCGGAGGCTTCCTCCATCGGGCCTCCCGGATCCTCAGATATCCTCCTCGGCCACGCTCTCGCTCCTCAGTGGCGCAAGCGGCCATCAGAGCTTTCTTCTCCTCCTTCAACAGCTGCTGCTTCTTAGCTGCTGGCTCCTTAATAGCCTTGCCCTTTCCTTTATTGTCACAGCCCATCTCGAGGAGACGAGTGACGACGGCGACAATGAGATCGCGGGACAACGAAGCCGGTCGCATGAGACGGCGACGCAAAGAACTTCGCGGCCGAGCGAACCCTAGCGGCGAAGGTGAATGCGACGGCTGGGCGCGTGGAGTGGTGGGCGATGAGCGGTGGCACAAGGTGGCGGCGGTGCTGAGCAGCGGCAGCGCTGAGGGTGGCGGCGGCCGAAGGGAAGTGGCGACCGGAGGGCGGCGGCAGGGCGAGGGCAAGGAGCGGCGGCGGTGGAGAGGAGGGCACAAAGCAGCGGCATCGAGGAGAGAGAAAGGAAAAGTGAAGGGGCACACTAAATAGGTGGGGCCCGAACCCTAGCTCAAATTTTAACATCGGATGATCCGACGTCAGTTGAGAGGTGCATCCGTCGAATGGTACAGTAAGGGTATTCCTGAGGCACCTTCGGCATCGAATGATCCGACGTGGAAACGATTATCATCGGTTGAATTTGGCACAACTCTAGAAATGTGAACATCGGATGCTCCGATGTTTCTCAGAATGAACTCATCGGTTGATTTGACTTTCTGACTGAGCTGACCCTTGCACTTAAGCACAAACTGATCCAATGATGCTTCTGGCCTAACCATCGGATCATCCGATGACTACAAAACAGCAACATCCCATATATGTCCTTTGACTTAAACACACAAATATAAACACAAGTCTTAGGACGTTTTGGGCCACCCTTACCCCTCAAAAAGACTATAACACTGGTTGCCAATAACTTGACTAAGCCCTAAACAAATAGAACTCCAGAAAGATCAAGGAAAGAATCCAAATAAAATGTAAGTCCCAATCTTTTTGAGCTAGAGGATGAAGACTTCTATCTCTTTAAAGCATGCTCCTTTAGGCATTAACGCACCTAACACTTTGTTCTTTCCACATCATATGAGTTGAGATATTGCATTTCAAACAAGTCTCTTTCTCATGAAGTGGGTTCCCCTTTGTGACAATCTACCGTATGCAATGCCAAACAATTTTAGGTGTAGGAAATTAAACGTGAGTGCAAGTCTATATGACAGACATCAAGCAAGACATAAATTAAATCTATCTTGCCAAATTTAAACCTTTCAAAGGCTTCTTCAGGGAGAGCCACTCTCCAAGTCTTGAGGAAACCCAAAAGAACCTCCATCCCAAGCTAACCCTTGCTCACCCCTATCCTTTGAAAGTTAGACAAGACCTATATGTGATGCATTCTTACATGACCATGGCAACTTACATGACGTTCGATGCACCTAGCACATTTAATTCACTCCTTAGTCTAGAAAAAGTTTTCTCATAAAGTGGTTTAGTGAAGATATCCGCCAATTGTTCTTCAGACCTAACACCTCGCAGGGAGATGTCTCCCTTAGCATCATGGTCCCGCAAGAAATGATGGCGAATATCAATGTGCATAGTGCGGGAGTGTTGAACGGGTTTTTTAGCAATCTTAACCGCACTTTCATTGTCACAAAGGAGAGGCACACAACCAAGATTAACACCAAAGTCCAAAAGGGTTTGCTTCATATAAAGGATTTGGGTGCAACATGCACCGACCGCTGTATATTCCGCTTCCGAAGTGGACAAAGCAACGGAGTTTTGCTTCTTGCTAGACCAAGATAATAGGGAACGCCCAAGCAAGTGGCACCCTCCGGAGGTACTCTTGCGATCCACACGGCATCCGACAAAGTCCGAATCCGAGTAACCCAAGAGGTGGAATTTAGCACCTTTGGGGTACCACAGGCCTACACTAGGGGTATGCTTGAGATAACAAAATATCTTAAAGACCGCCTTCCGATGCGATTCTTTAGGTGCCGCTTGAAAGCGAGCACACAAGAATACACTAACATGATATCGGGCCTAGATGCAGTAATATAAAGCAATGAACCAATCATAGAACGGTAATTAGATTGGTCAACAAGTTTACCGTCCTTATCCGCGTCGAGATGACAATTTGTTGCCATTGGAGTGCTTCTTGAGCTACAATCTCCCATCTCAAATTTACTCAAGAGGTCCTTGGTATATTTTTCATGATAGATGAAGGTCCCCTCTCAAATTTGCTTGATTTGAAATTCAAGGAAGAAGTTGAGCTCTCCAATCATCGACATCTCGAATTCCCTAGACATCATTTTGCCAGACTCATGGCTAAGAGCTTAGTTAGTTGAACCAAAAATAATATCATCGACATAAACTTGACAAACAAATAGTTCTCCATCAATGTCTTTGGTGAAGAGTGTAGTGTCCACCCTCCCGATCTTGAATCCTTGCATGATCAAGAAATCCCGTAGTCGTTCATACCACGCCCTAGGTGCTTGCTTGAGCCCGTAGAGCGCCTTGTGCAACCTAAACACATGATTAGGATTCCTCAGATGGATAGCTTCTAGTCGAGCGACCGGAGCAAATGTCTCTCCAAAGTCTAGTCCTTCAACTTGCAAGAAACCCTTGGCCACAATTCTTGCCTTGTTGCAGATCACAACACCATTCTCGTCTTGTTTGTTGCGGTACATCCACTTTGTTCCGATGACATTCTTGTCCTTGGGTTGCTCCTCCAACACCCAAACTGCATTGCGGATGAAGTTGCTGAGTTCTTCTTGCATGGCCATTACCCAATTTGGATCTTGGAGTGCTTCCTTGATGTGAGTGGGTTCTACACATGAAATAAACGAGTAGTGCTCACAAAACGTAGCGAAATGGCGAGAACATGTACTTACTCCCCTTGACGGACTACCGATAATTTGATCAATCGGATGCGCCTTGGAGATGTGTCCATGCCTCATAAGTTGTTGTGAAGCACTTGGCGGTGATGATGCGTGTTGCTCTTCTTGTGGTTGGACTTGATCATGGACTTGTTCTTCTTCTTGATGTTGTGTGGCTTGTGAATCTTGTGTCGGCAATGGATCATCCTTTTCTTCTTCATCAACTTGAGGTGCCATAGATGTGTTGATGTTGGAACTTGAAGCTCCCCCTTGATCATGTCTCTCCTCAACTTTAGGCTTGATGTCTCCAATGGTCATGTTCTTCATAGCTTCTCGTAGGGGCTCATCATCTATTTTATCATGACCAAAACTCTCCTCTTGGGAGCCATTAGTTTCATCAAACTCAACATCACAACTTTCCTCAACTAAACCGGAGGTTTGGTTCAATACTCGATATGCTTTTGAGTTTGATGCATAACCAAGAAAGATACCAACATCACACCTTCTTTCAAACTTACAGAGCCTTTTCTTGCGGTAGATGTAGCACTTGCACCCGAAGACTCAGAAATAGGAGATGTTGGGATTTCTCCCAACGAGGAGTTCGTACGGGGTCTTTTGAAGTAGTCGATGTAGATAGACCCGATTTGCGGCATGGCATGCCGTGTTGATTGCTTCGGCCCAAAACTTCTCGGACGTGCCATAGTCATCAAGCATTGCTCGTGCAAGAGTGATGAGAGTCTTGTTCTTCCTTTCAACGACACCATTTTGTTGAGGAGTGTATGTGGCTGAAAATTCATTCTTCACGCCTTCACAATCACACCACTCCCCAATGTTGTAGTCTTGAATTCACTGCCGTTGTCACTCCGGACCTTGATGATGGGAAGTTGAAATTCCCTTTGAGCACGGTTAGCGAAGGTCTTGAACACTTCCGGAGTTTCACTCTTGTCACCTAGAAATAAAGTCCAAGCATAGTGAGAGTAGTCATCAACTATAACAAGACAATAGAGATTACCGCCAAGACTTTGATATGTTGACGGTCCAAAGAGGTCCATGTGGAGCAACTCAAGTGGCTTGGAGGTTGACACCATTGTCTTCATCGGGTGGTGAGAAGAAACTTGCTTCCCGGCTTGACACGTGCTACTGTAAGACCTATGTGTGCTGAATACATTGGGTTGTCCTGAATACACTTGGCTTTGATGATAAAAGTTTTTAATATCACCAAAACATCTTTTTATCAAGGTCCGACTCTAGCTCCGAGCTATAGCAAGGTCCGACCATAGGTCCGACTTGTTTTGGGTAGCTCCGGCTACGTTAGATGCTAGGTCCGACTTCTTGGTAAGGTCTGACTAGCTTTGGTTAGCTCCGGTGAGTTTTATCTTTAGCTCCGGCATGACTTTGTTGGATCAGGCATGTCTTTGATAGCTCCGGCATGCTTTTGCTAAGCTCCGACGTACCTTGTCTAGCTCCGGTTTTTGGTTGACTAGTTTTGACTAGCTTTTGGTAAGCTCCGGCAGGTGCTTCATTGTACTAGTTTTGGTAAGCTCCGGCGCTAGGTTCTACTAGCTTTTGTTAGCTCCGACTCAAGCTCCGGGTTGCTCTGGCAAGGTCCGGAACTTGACCGCAATGCTTTTGTTTTTCATTTGCAATATTCCGTACTTGCTTTACATGATTGGAAAGATTGCTTAGTATTCATTTGCTAAGTTTTTGGTGCGTTTTGGATGATATGGTGATATCGTTTTGCTATACTTTGCAACATGCTTATGTGAGGTGCTCACATAAGGTGTTGTGTTCGGAACTAACTTGAGTCAAGTCGAGGACTTGGGCTCGTATGGATTGGTTGTTTATTCATGTGTAGGTGTTGCTTGAGTTCAAGACATGGCTGGTGACGGGATCTATTGGACTAGTCTCAGGAGGAGATGAGGTTCCAACAACCAAGTTCGGGAGGAATTGTGGTTGAGCTGATCAGGAGGTTTCCTAGCATGATTGAATCAAGAACAATGCATATGAAGGTATCGTGGACGTCATTGGAAGATGTTTGCACGTGTGCAAGGAGTGCATGGACGTGGCTACATGGTTCCGAGACGTGATGAAGAGATGTGGACGTAAAGAATTGGTCGGAAAGGTCCAACCGACTAGGTTATGGACTCAGGCTGCGGCTGAGTCGGGTTTGACTCAAATATGGAAAGATTTTAGTTGGTTATGATAGGATTTTGTGTGGGTCACGAATTTGAGTTGTTTAGGAATGTGGGATACGTTCCTAAGGTGTTTGGAAGTCTTAAGATTGCTTCTATCTGCGTATAGAAGAATCTTGAGCAGTTATGGAAAGTTACGATTCGTGATCTGAGTAGGATTGGAGTCCTAGTTGGTATTGGGTTGGCCTAAGGGCTGGTTATATAAGCAAGGGAGCCCAGAGCTCGTGGGGCACGACTTTGGGGCTGTTCCTCTTGTGTTCTATTGAATAAAATTCGTAGTTTGAAGGAACTTTTGTGTGTTGTTCGTCCGACTTGTTCCAGACAAGTTTTACTCGTCGAGTTTCTGGACAGCACTACCTTTCATCGGTGGTTTTATCATAACTCGAGTTTTACTGATCCAATTGACGTGATTCTTTTTGGGTTGTGTTCATAACTTGATTGTATATCATATGTCAAAATTTCACGGTCATTGAATTTGTGGTCTATGATCTACACGAGTTTCTTTGCAGCATTCCAGAGCTGTTTTTCTCGAGTAGGGCAGATTGACCATTGTTTTATTTTTCGATCATAACTTGAGTTTTTCTTCGATGGATTTGAGTGATTCTTTTTGTGTTGTCTTCGTGACTTGATTCTCTCTGATATCTATTACTTTTGTCACGGTGAAACACGTTTAGATTAGTCTCACACACGATTTCTTTAACAAATCGTTTTTCTGCCGAAAGGGTTTGGGGTTTAATTGTTTCCGCTGCGTAAGATTTTTAAATCTACCATTCACCCCCCCTCTGGTAGCTTTTCACGTGCTCTTCGATCCTACAATTGGTATCAGAGCCACGATGCTCTAATCTTTGTGATTTGCACGTGTTTTTGACTAATCATCATGGAGAAGTACTCCGCCAAACCTTGTGTATTTGCTGGTATTGATTTTCAGGTTTGGAAGGCACGCATGGAGGCTTTCATCAAGGCACAAGCCTTTGCAATATGGGAGAAGGTGTATAATCCTTATGAAGTGCCATCTAATGATCAAGTCACGGCCACAAACCTACAGGACGTCGACAACAACAACAAAGCCCGAAACTTGATCATCCAAGGACTCACTCAAAGCGACTTTGATCGTGTCGCGCACCTCCAATCAGCATACAATGTTTGGAGAGCTCTCTGTGATTACCATGAAGGCTCCAACACAATCAAGGAGGTAAAACAAGATATGTTAAAAAAGGAATATATGCGTTTTGAGATGCAACTAGGTAAGTCTATCGATGACCTTTTTGCTCGTTTCAATAAAATTCTCAGCAACTTACGTAGTGTCAATGTAAATTTTTCTGATGCTGGGAATGCTAGACAACTTCTTAGTACGTTAGACATGTCAATTTGGGAGATGAAAGTAACATCTATTCATGAATCAACTGTCATGAGTTCTCTTACATTAGATGTACTTTATTCTAAACTAAAAACTCATGAAATTGACATCCTAGCACGTAAGAACCCAAATAAGTCTATTGCATTTGTTTCACAACGTGATATGTCTAGCTCCGGCCAATCATCATCTTGCAATACTCTTGCTTTATTGTCCTCACTAACCCTGGAGCAGATCGAAGAATTTCCAGAAGAGGAGTTGGCACTCATCTCTACTAGATTCTCAAAAGCATTGCAAAATGTGAGAACTAGAAGGAGAGGAAGCTCCGGACCTCAACGCTGTTTTGAATGTGATAAAACAGGACACTTTCGTACAGAATGCCCTAACCTTTCAGGTCCGACCACCCGGGAAGAAAGACAAAGCAAGGTCCAGACCTCCTCTAGAAATTCCAACAAAAAAGAAAAAGAAGGGTACCATAGGACGCAAGATGATTAACAGCTTCATCACCGCACTTCAAGAACTTAGCTCAAGTGATGTAGACTTTGAAAGTGATGAAGATGATGACGATCTGGCCAACTTATGCTTCATGGCGGGCAAAACAAGATCAAGATCAAGTCAGGAGGATGCAGAACACAACAGTGAAGACGATGAGGTATGTTCTACCTGCAATGAAATGTGTGATGCTATTTCTCGTGCAACTATTATTGTCAAGAAAAAGGACAAAAAGCTTAGGGATAATACTGCTAAAATTGAATCGCTAGAATCTGAAATTAACCGTTTAAAAACTTTGATTCCTAGTGATGATGCATGTCCCTCATGTGACTTAATCTATGAACAATTGTCCACGTTAAGAAGTGCACACTCCTCCACTCTAGATAAACTTGAGTTAGAAATTGAAAAGAACAAAGAGCTTGCTGCACTTAATGATAAAAACTTGAAAGATGCTAGCTGTTCTACAATTGATTTGCATTGTTCTACTTGTGATGATCTTGATAAGAAACTACAGGATGCTATGAATGAAATTTCTATATTGAACAATGCTTTACGTTCTCATGAAGTTAAATTTTGTTCAAATTGCAAACTAAAAGGAAAAACTTCATGTGAAAATTGCCTTGATCTGTCCAATAAACTTGATATCATGCATAGGACATTAGATCGGTTTTGTAATGGAAATAAGAACCTAAACTTACTGCTGAATACTTCCAAGTCTTGCAATGATAAAACTGGTTTAGGTTTTGATTCTCATGCTCATGCTAAGGCACATCCACCTAAAATTGTAAAGTCATTAGGAAGTGGTTTGATTCAAACAGTTCCTAGACAAAAAGAAGTGGTTTTCAAATCTGCAGGAGTGTTGTCTCATTCGATATCAAATAAAAATGTTGATTGCTCATCTAGACATGAACACAAAGTTAAATTTCATTGTACCTACTGCGGTAGAGATGGTCATGTCATAAATTTTTGTTATAGACTAGCTAAACAACAGAAAAAGGAATGGATGATTGCTAGATCTTATAACTTTCATGCAATTAGAAAAACACAACCTGCTTTAGTGAGTCAGAAATTTGAAAAGGTAGCTTCCGGACCTTCTGGTATGAAATCTGCAAAAGCAGCTCCGATAGTTCCGATAGCTCCGAGAGCTCCCGGACCTTCTGTTGTTTCCTTCGGAACTTCAACTTTTGTTTCCGGAGCTTCAGCCTTGTCTTTTGGAACTGCTGCTTTTACCTCCGGAGCTACTAGTTCTTGTGCTAAAAGAGTTAAGAATAGAAAACCTCAAACTTCGACTCATAAACCTGCTGTTTTATCTCAACTTTCGCGTGTTTTTCCTACTGCACGTCGCGTGACTCAGTATTGGATTCCTAAATGCCTTTTGACTAACCCCAGTATTGAGTCATCGACGTATTGCGCTTCTATGTAGGTTATACGTTTGAGGAAGGAGAACATTTGGATTGTGGATTCAGGTTGCTCACGCCACATGACCGGTAACAAATATTGGTTCTCCTCCCTCTCTTTTGTGTCACGTATTGAAAATGTTACTTTTGCCGATAATTCTTCAACTCCTATAATTGCTAAGGGTTCGGTTAGAGTAAATGATCACTACACTTTGAAGGATGTGGCACTTGTCAAAAATTTGAAATACAACTTGCTTTCTGTTTCACAATTGCTAGATGAAAATCTAGAAATTATTTTCAATAAAAACTGCTGCAAAGTTGTAGGTTCAAATAGTCAGCTTATTTTTAACATGTCTCGGTTTGGAAGAGTTTTTAAAGCTGATTTTGATATGTCTTCCTCTAAGCATAGGTGTCTAGTTGCTAATGATTCAAAGGACTTATATTTTTGGCATCGTAGACTTGGTCAAGTAGGCTTTGATCACCTAACGCGAGTTAGTGCTCTTGATCGCATACGTGGGCTGCCTAAGCTTAAAGGGGACAAAGAAATTGTGTGCTCTTCTTGTAGACATGCTAAGATGGTTGCAGGTTCACATACTCCTCTCACAATGATCATGACAACTGAACCATGTCAACTTTTGCATCTTGACACCGTAGGACCTTCACGTGTTCAATCCTTCAGAGGTAAATGGTATGTTCTTGTTATTGTTGATGATTATTCTAGATACTCTTGGGTTTACTTTATGGCATCTAAGAATGAAGTTTTTAGTCACTTTAGAACTTTATTTCTTAGATTATCAATTGATCACCCAGGATCTTTAAAGGCAATTAGAAGTGATAATGGAACTAAATTTAAAAATCAATCTTTTGATCTCTTTTGTGCTGAAAATGGAATAGATCATCAACTTTCTTCACCATATGTACCTCAACAAAACGGTGTTGTAGAAAGAAAGAACAGAACCTTAGTTGAGATGGCTAGGACTATGCTTGATGAATATCAAACTCCAGGAAATTTTGGGCTGATGCGTTAGCAACCGCTTATTATGTCTCAAATCGTGTTTTTTTGCATGCTAAGCTAGGTAAAACACCATATGAGCTCCGGTTTGGACATAGGCCTAGTGTTACACACTTTCGGGTCTTTGGTTGCAAATGCTTTGTTAAGAAACATGGTAATCTTGATAAGTTTGAACCTCGATCCATTGATGGCATGTTTCTTGGTTATCCATCTCATACTAGAGGCTACCGAGTGCTTTTACTTGACACTAACAAAATTGTGGAGACTTGTGAAGTGTCTTTTGATGAAGCTAGACCAGGTACTAGCTTCGGTGTTGTAGGACCAGATCCGTATACTCAGGGGGAGGATATTTTCGAAGATGAAGAAAAGCCGATGATACTGCCTGGTAGTTCCGAAGTTGACACGTGTCCAGCTCCGGACATTGAACAAGCTCCGGCTATCACCTATGCTGGTCCTGATCATCCACAAGTCCCAAGCTCATCAATCTACGATGAACCTAATGAAGAAGAAGCTTGTGAGACATCTGTTCCCCTACGGTTTTACAAAGATCATCCCCCACAACAGATGATTGGAAGCTTGCACGAACGAGTCACACGGTCCAGGTTTTGCGATCCAAACTCTCATGCTCATTCTGCTTTTGTTGCTTCTTTTGAACCCAAAGATATATCACACGCACTCACTAATGAATCTTGGATTATTGCCATGCAAGAAGAGTTAGAAAATTTTGAAAGAAATAATGTTTGGAAACTTGTACTTCCACCTCTAGGTCACACTTTAATTGGAACTAAATGGGTATATAAAAATAAACAAAGTGAGGATGGGGTTGTGATTAGGAATAAGTCTAGGTTGGTTGCTCAAGGTTTCACTCAAGTTGAAGGTCTAGATTTTGATGAAACTTTTGCTCCTGTCGCTAGATTAGAAGCCATAAGAATTTTGTTAGCTTTTGCAGCATCTAAAGGTTTTAAGCTATATCAAATGGATGTTAAAAGTGCTTTTATTAATGGCTACATAGATGAGGAGGTTTATGTCAAACAACCACCGGGTTTTGAAAATCCAGATTTTCCTAATCATGTTTACAAACTGTCCAAAGCCTTATACGGTCTCAAACAAGCCCCTAGAGCATGGTATGATAGGTTAAAAACATTCTTACTTGAAAAGGGGTTTACCATGGGCAAGGTTGATAAAACTCTTTTTGTGCTTAAACATGGCAATGACTCATTATTCGTTCAAGTGTATGTGGATGATATTATCTTTGGTTGTGCTTCTCATGATCTTGTGTCCAAGTTTTCAGCAATGATGAGTTCCGAATTTGAAATGAGTATGATGGGTGAACTCACTTACTTTTGGGGGCTGCAAATCAAGCAAACCAAGGAGGGTACCTTTGTGCATCAAACGAAGTATACCAAAGACCTCCTAAGGCGCTTCAACATGGACAAAAGCAAGCCTCTTCGAACACCAATGGGAACAGCAACAACACTTGAACTTGATGAAGATGGTGAACCCGTGGATCAAAAAGAATATATAAGCATGATCAGATCACTTTTGTACCTCACGGCATCAAGACCGGACATACAATTCAGCGTATGTCTTTGTGCACGGTTTCAAGCTTCCCCACGTATTTCACATCGTCAAGCCGTCAAAACGATTCTCAGGTACTTACATGGAACTCAAGAATTTGGCATTTTTCTTCCTTCTTCCTCAACCGTTACTTTGAAAGCTTTTTCGGATGCTGATTTTGGGGGTTGTAGGATTGATAGGAAAAGTACTTCCGGTGCTTGTCATTTTCTTGGTAATTCTCTTGTTGCTTGGTCCTCTAGAAAACAAAATTCAGTTGCACAATCCACAGCCGAATCTGAATATGTAGCTGCTGCTAGTGCTTGCTCACAAATTCTTTGGATTGTTCAAACACTTAAGGACTATGGGGTTGATATAAATAGTGTTCCACTATTCTATGATAACACTAGTGCCATTTGCATTGCTAAAAACCCCGTGCAACATTCTAGAACTAAGCACATTGACATTAGGTATCACTTTCTCCGAGATAATGTCGAAAAAGGAAACATTGTGCTTCACCATGTAGATACTGAACAACAATTGGCTGACATTTTTACAAAACCTTTGGATTTCACTCGTTTTTATTACATTCGTAGTGAAATAGGGGTTATGCATCCTCATGGTTTAAATTGAGGGGGAGTTTTTTAAACTTGGGAAGTCTTTGTGTGAATCTGAAATTAAAATAATATGAGCATAGTATTTCATACATATATGACTCTGTGATTCCTTTTACATGCTGAAAGTTCTTACTACATTACTCGTGTTATACATTTTGTAGTTTTTGCCATGTCTAATAATTGGAATAATTACTTACACTACAACTGGTCATGATCGAACTTTCTTGCTATTTTGAACTTGTTACATGTTCATAAGTGCTTTTAATCATTAAGAATTAATCAAGTAATCAACTCACATGTTGAGTTTTTATGAACAAATATAAACTGAGAAAAGATCAAGAGAATATGCATGCATCACACTTCTTCTTTTGAGATAGCTTATCATTGCACTTAGATATGAACTTGGAAGAAGTTGTGTATGACTAAAACCATGTCCTTAAGCTTCTAATTGTCAAATGACATAGGCTTGGCTTGGTTGGTTAGAATAAGGCAGATGCGCATATAATCTCTTGCAAATATCATATGATCCAAATTTATGCTTTGAAAAATAATAAAATGCAGCAACAAGTGTCATGCTTTCAGGTGTTGAAATAGTTATCAGGTGTTGAAATAGTTAAGTTTGTGAGATCATGACTTGCTTAAATTGAAAATCACATATGATCTCTAGCATGGCTTACACTACTTAATGTATCTCATTGATGTGATAGTGTAAGTTACTTGATAGTATGACTTGGATGAGCTTTGTTTATATGGATATGTTATAATATGCTCATAACAACTAAAGGGGGAGAGAAAATTTGTTTATATGCTCATGACTTGCTGAATACATTGTCAAAGGGGGAGAGATAAGCATGAAGAGAGAATATTTGCATAAGGAGAAATAATATGGGATAATTTTTTGGATTTTCTTCTCATTTTACTTTTGATTTACAAAGGGGGAGAAATTGTTTTCAAAACTTTTATGTGAATAAGCCAATGTTCGGATTTTAAATGGTGTTGCCAATGCATTCATCAACGGGGAGATTGTAAGACCTATGTGTGCTGAATACATTGGCTTGTCGTGAATACACTTGGCTTTGATGATAAAAGTTTTTAATATCACCAAAACATCTTTTTATCAAGGTCCGACTCTAGCTCCGAGCTATAGCAAGGTCCGACCATAGGTCCGACTTGTTTTGGGTAGCTCCGGCTACGTTAGATGCTAGGTCCGACTTCTTGGTAAGGTCTGACTAGCTTTGGTTAGCTCCGGTGAGTTTTATCTTTAGCTCCGGCATGACTTTGTTGGCTCCGGCATGTCTTTGATAGCTCCGGCATGCTTTTGCTAAGCTCCGACGTACCTTGTCTAGCTCCGGTTTTGGGTTGACTAGTTTTGACTAGCTTTTGGTAAGCTCCGGCAGGTGCTTCATTGTACTAGTTTTGGTAAGCTCCGACGCTAGGTTCTACTAGCTTTTGTTAGCTCCGGCTCAAGCTCCGGGTTGCTCTGGCAAGGTCCGGAACTTGACCGCAATGCTTTTGTTTTTCATTTGCAATATTTCGTACTTGCTTTACATGATTGGAAAGATTGCTTAGTATTCATATGCTAAGTTTTTGGTGCGTTTTGGATTATATGGCTGATATCGTTTTGCTATACTTTGCAACATGCTTATGTGAGGTGCTCACATAAGGTGTTGTGTTTGGAACTAACTTGAGTCAAGTCGAGGAATTGGGCTCGTATGGATTGGTTGTTTATTCATGTGCAGGTGTTGCTTGAGTTCAAGACATGGCTGGTGACGGGATCCATTGGACTAGTCTCAGGAGGAGATGAGGTTCCAACAACCAAGTTCGGGAGGAATTGTGGTTGAGCTGATCAGGAGGTTGCGCAGCATGATTGAATCAAGAACAATGCATATGAAGGTATCGTGGACGTCATTGGAAGATGTTTGCACGTGTGCAAGGAGTGCATGGACGTGGCTACATGGTTCCGAGACGTGATGAAGAGATGTGGACGTAAAGAATTGGTCGGAAAGGTCCAACCGACTAGGTTATGGACTCAGGCTGCGGCTGAGTCGGGTTTGACTCAAATATGGAAATATTTGAGTTGGTTATGATAGGATTTCATGTGGGTCACGAATTTGAGTTGTTTAGGAATGTGGGATACATTCCTAAGGTGTTTGGAAGTCTTAAGATTGCTTCTATCTGCGTATAGAAGAATCTTGAGCAGTTATGGAAAGTTACGATTCGTGATCTGAGTAGGATTGGAGTCCTAGTTGGTATTGGGTTGGCCTAAGGGCTGGTTATATAAGCAAGGGAGCCCAGAGCTCGTGGGGCACGACTTTGTGGCTGTTCCTCATGTGTTCTATTGAATAAAATTCGTAGTTTGAAGGAACTTTTGTGCCTTGTTCGTCCGACTTGTTCCAGACAAGTTTTACTCGTCGAGTTTCTGGACAGCACTACCTTTCGTTGGTGGTTTTATCATAACTCGACTTTTACTGATCCAATTGACGTGATTCTTTTTTGGGTTGTCTTCACAACTTGATTGTCTATCATATGTCAAAATTTCACGGTCATTGGATTTGTGGTCTATGATCTACACTAGTTTCTTTGCAGCATTCCAGAACTGTTTTTTCTCGAGTAGGGCAGATTGACCATTGTTTGATTTTTTGATCATAACTTGAGTTTTTCTTCGACGGATTTGAGTGATTCTTTTTGTGTTGTCTTCGTGACTTGATTCTCTCTGATATCTATTACTTTTGTCACAGTGAAACACGTTTAGATTAGTCTCACACACGATTTCTTTAACAAATCGTTTTTCTGCCGAAAGGGTTTGGGGTTTAATTGTTTCCGCTGCGTAAGATTTTTAAATCTACCATTCACCCCCCCCCCCCTCTGGTAGCTTTTGACGTGCTCTTCAATCCTACAGCTACAAAGCTTGTTCTTCTAAAATGTGACATCCTTCACGCCGGTCACCATTCCGAGCTTGAATGACTTCTTGAGCTTTCTCATTCCAATGTGAGCTATGCGTCGATGACAGGCCAACCCAAACTCGTCTTGGTCAAAAGACAAGTGGTCAAGCTAGCATCCTTGTTGGAGAAGTCTACTAAGTAAAGATGTCCATGCCGAAATCCTTTGAACATTAGTTCTTTGCTTGTTTCACTAGTCAGAACAACATCATTCTTGCTAAAGGTGCACGTTAGTCCAAGATCACATAATTGCACAATAGAAAGCAAAATGAAACTAAGTGACTTAACATACAATACATTAGAAATAGTTAAATCTTTTGAAATTGCAATCTTACCCAACCCAATTAACTTCCCCTTAGAGTTGTCACCAAAGGTGACTTGTTCATTATTGTCGGGTTCTCTATGGTGGTGAACATACCATCGTTGCTGGTCATGTGTTGAGTGCACCCGCTATCGAGTACCCAATACTTTCCTCCGGCTTTGTAGTTCACCTACACACATGAATTCAATTTTTGATTTTAGTCACCCAAGCCAACTTAGGTCCTTGTATGTGTGATACAAGTTTTTTGGGACCCAAGTTGCTTGGGGAGCTTCCCCTTCATGCCCTTCATGTCCTTGCCAATGAACCTCGCCTTCACCTTGCCATCTACTTTACTTAAGAGATAATAGTGATCACTAAAGGTAGACTTGTAGTTAGTAGGCAATTTTGGAGAAGGTCGGTTAGGAAGAGGACACTCCCTTGTATGGTGACCGGTGACCTCACAATGTTGGCAATAAGAACCAACTTCCTTGATGAAGCTTGTTCTAAGCTCCGGTGAGGGCACTTTTCCTTTATTAGGCACCGGGAAGGATCCAAGTCCTCTCTTGTTGAAGGCCTTTGCTTGTTGGAAGAGGATTTCTTTGCGCTTGACTTCTCCCTTAGATAGTCTTTCCACACTAGTGCGGAGACTTTCAATTTCATCCATCAAATCCTTCTCCCTAGCATTCTCTTTCAAAGGCAAAGATTTATGCAAGACATTAGTGGCATGAGAAAAAATAGATACCTTATCATTAAGGGTTTCTTTCTTTATAGTTTTCAATTCTTGATCAAGAACTTCATAAGCAAGGTTAAGTACTTGATGCTCTTGGATTAACTCATTGTGCTTTCCCAAAAGTGCTTGGTGTGCTATGTCAAGCTCATGATGATCTACCTTGATTTGAGCCTTATACTCCTCAACTTGCTTGACATGAGATTTGAGCGTGTCATGCTCCTTAAGTATGCTTTCATACTTGTCAAGCAAATCGAGGTTAGCACTCTCAAGCTTCGCACAAGATTCTTCAAGAGCCTTGACCATAATCTTTTCCCTTTTAATGATAGTGTGGTATTCATTTATCAATGAAGCTAAGTCATCGGGGGAAAGCTCATCATCGCTAGAGTCATCACATACCTTGGTGTTAACTTTTGCCACGAGGCACATTGGAGGTGGACAAAGAGATGAATCATCATTGTTGGCAATGGCAAGGTCGGCCAAGCTCTCTTCTTCCGCTTCACTCTCTTCATCACTAGATTCTTCGTCGGTGATCCATTCATTTGCCTCACACATGAACACATTTTGTGGACCTTTTCTCTTCTTTGGGAAGAGTTTTTCCTCTTTGCCTTTGTCATGCTTCTTCTTCCCAAAGAATCTTGGTTTGGGCTTGTCCTCTTCATCATCCTCACTATCCTCAAGCTTGCGATGCTTTCCCTTGTGGTTCTCTCTTCTTTTGTCCAGTTTTGGACAATCATAAGAGATGTGGCCTTGATCACCACAATTATAGCAAGTCTTGTTGTCATCTCTCCTTGGTAGAAATGCTTTATTTTTGGGATCAAAGGTGTATACCTTCTTGGCAATCTTGGAGTTTAAGCGAGAGAATTTTCTCATCATCAATGCAAGCTCATCAGCGTCATCTTCACTTGATGCTTGCTCTTCTTCACTTGAGCTAGGCTCGACCACTTTCTATTTCTTGAGATTTGTTTTCTTGGTGGAAGCCTTTAGAGCAATTGTCTTTGAAGATGGTTCCTCCATCATCCCAAGCACACTCATCTCATGAGCGTGAATCTCTCAAATAAGCTCTGAAACTTCAATGTGATCAAGAGATTCTTTTTGAAGCATGGAGTTGATGATGTTGTACTTTGGCTTAGGAAGAAGCATAAGAATCTTGTGGTTGATGAGTCCATTGCCAAGAGAAGCAATATCAAGAGCATTAATTTCCTCAATAAGCACATTCAAGCGAGAAAACATTTCATTGACATTTTCATGAGGTAGCATTTTGAACTCATCATATTTGGCCTTAAGAATATGATACTTTAGTTCTTTAACACGAGAAGAACCCTCATGAATTTCAATTAAGCAAGCCCAAATTTCACAAGCCTTTTCTTTGCTAGCAATCCTAGCAAACACATCTTGACTAATGCATTCATAAATAACATTTCTAGCCTTTGCATCCCACTTGACTTGATCACCCATATAGTTATGCTCACCAAACCCCGCATGGGTCGCTTCCCATACTTCGGGAGAAATAGCCTCTAGATAAGCACGCATGCGTGCTTTCCAATAGGCAAAGTTCTTGCCCTTGAAGATGGGTACCGAACCCCCAATCTTGGACATTTTAGCTCTCTAGCGGTGAAGCTAGAATAATCCAATGAGCAACCAAGCTCTGATATCAATTGTAAGGTTCGAATGCCCAAGAGGGGGGTGAATTGGGCTTCTTTTATAAAATTAAAGTAATAAAAACTTAACTACTAAAAGCCCAATTGCCTATGCAAACAACCTATGCATTCAAGTGAATAGTAATTTTGCGGTATATGAAATGCATAAGTGTAACGGGAAAGAAAGAGTGTGCAAACTCCCGAGGAGACACGAGACACGGTGATTTATCCCGTGGTTCGGCAAGATCGTCAAGACCTTCCTACATCCCCGTTGTGGCACCCACCAAAGGGTATAGCCACTCCCAAGTCACTGAGACCAGGGATCTTCACTAAAAGTCTCCGTTCGCCAAATCCGGCAGGGTGGAGCTCAAGCCTTGTACAAGTTTGATCCTTCAGGCTTCCACAACCGACTTGGCAAGCTACGGAAGGCTCTCTCCAATCACCGACTGTTACATGGTGAATGAAATCAACAAGAGACACTCCCTTACATCTCTCACTAGACTAGAGACTCCAATCACCAAGAATGGAAGCACACAAGCATCATCTCTAGCAAGTTCTAGCCTATCTCTTGGTGTACAAGTGGTGTAAATGATGTAGAAGTGGTAGCTCAATGTCTTGAATGCTTGGTAATGTGTAGAGTAGCTCTGGGTATCAAGACTTGTTGAAATGACTTGTTGAAGGGGTATAAATAGCCAACTTCCACGAAATAGCCGTTGGAAAAGTAGGTTGACATCACTGTTCTGCAAACATCGGATGAGCCGATGTTCTCCCTTCAATTGTCATCGGTCGAATACAAATTAGCTGATGTCATTGTGTCAGATATGATCGTTGATCGACCGATGTAACACTTGCCTCATCATCAGATGATCCGGTGACACTTGATCCAGAATGGTCCAGAAATAATGCTTATTGGAGTGATTGACCGATGTGCTATAATTGTACATTGGATGATTTGGTGTTACACTTAGTCTAGGGAAATTGCTTACTGGAACGATCGAGCGATGTAACACTTGCTTCATCATCGGATGATCCGGTGTATACTTAAGTCTGAGGTCTTCTTCTGTTCAGAGCCAACTTGACCGATGTAATGTTTTCTGGATACATCGGTTGATCCGATGAGTTGATTTTGTCTGCTTTGAGTTGTTCTAAGTGATTCTTTTGGAATTTGTTCGAGTGACCTCTTAGACATTGGTTTGAGATGTTCTTCTAATGATGACCAAGTCTTGAGTGCTGTCAATTTTGATGGAATAATTTTGACATATGTGCTTTTTCTTTTAGGCTTCACAAAAATCGATTGACCTCGTAAAATAATTTGTTTAGGGGTCTCCAATTGTATCCAATGAGCAGTAGATGATATACATATAGATTTCATTAAGTGTGATGAGTGATATGAGAGGCCTTGCATCCACAAACTCATTAGTAATATCCAGCGGTTGTCATTAATCACCGAAACCATACCTCATGAGGGCCTAGATGCTTTCACTAACCCAAAAATTCATTTGTACAAGTATCAGAAGCTAACTATCCCTCTCTATCATAGAGAGGAAGTTTGTAGAAGTAAAATAACTATGCAGGCGTTCAAAGATCCGATTGTTGGAAACCCTAAGAGGATTCCATTTCAATATCTCTTGGCCAAGGAGTAAATGAGGATGGTTGCTACCTATCAGAAATTAAGCCCGAAGGTCAACCATAACTATACGAGGCCGAGATTTGACATGGAAACCCTCTGTGAGCAACCAATGGGCTGCTATGAATATGTGAGGGTATTATGCTCTCAACTATTCTAAGCACTCATTCAAGCTCAAGGGAATTGCCACCATCATTGGGTGTAAGTTATTCCTTTGTGGTTAAAAGGTATGATGCACCTTAACCAAGGAGTGACAAGATCACATGCAATGTATATTGAGTGCAAGTTGTTCCTATGTGGCTAGAAGGTATTTTATACCGTAGCCAACGAACAATGGATCACACTCAACCCATGTTGAGTGCACGTCATCCCTTTGTGGTTATAGGTATGTTCTACCTTAGCCAAAAAAATAACGGATCGTACTCAACACATGTTGGGTATAAGTCACTCCTTTGTGGCTAAAGGTTATCATTACCTTAGCCAAGGAATGACGGATCACACCTAATGCATGAGGGGTACAAGTTATCCTTTTATGGCACGAAGGTATGATACAACTTAGTCAAGGAATGACGGAACACACTCAGTGTGTGAGGACCGGAGTCTCGACGTCCAAGGATCTCATTAGGTGGTGCCGTGCGATGCGGCACCTAACAGCACACACGATAAGAATGCAAAACAAACACAATTTTTATTTCACAATAAGAAGAGTTTACAAAACAGTGTATAACAGAGGTACACACGCAACAGAAAATATATACTCATAATCTCACTTAACTAAGCAGGAGAGAAGACGTCCATGCCCTGGGATGCTTCTCACTAGCAACATGAAGAACATTCAGCAGCGGCGTGGTTCACATGAGATTCATCTCGACACCTCGAGGTCTCATGTACAACCTGAACAGCAGAAATAAACCTAATACCTGCAAAAATTGTTAAAGCGCAAACATGAGCATAATGATCAGCAAGACTGACCCGTCTCACTATCTATGAGACACTACATGCAAGGGGACAGTAATATAGAAAAGTTGAATTGCATAAAGGACTCACCTTATTGTAAATCCTTATTTTTCAAGTTTTAAATAGCGAATGGCATTTCTTAGGCACAACACATCATAAACTCCACAATCAAAGAAGAAACTCTTCATCGATGATATGACATGACCAAATCACATAAGCCGTAGACACGTTAAGTGTTCAGAAGTTATAAACTTTAATTGTGCTACAGGTAAGCCATACATGGTTGCAATACAATAATATATAATTATCAATAGAGCATTTTCATTATGTTCCAACTACTTTTATTTACTACGTCACAACACAATGAACAAGTGGTACTCTATTATCGCGAGGGACGGTGATTGCAATCAGGACACACCCGGACAACACAACACATACACACTTTTGGAAGCTCCAGCGAGTACATACAGCAGTACCTACATAACACTTCAGTACTAGTCGTATATGGCCACCTTTCACCTAACACTCGAATGCCGGACTGGTCGATCCGTCACGGGCAAGAGGTCCCTGCGTGGGGCGTACTCTGACGTGCCCACCAGTTGATTTACACCTTGTTGCCCTCAACCCACGCCTATAAAATAGAACAGTATGCCTCGACAAACCAGTATCAAGCTATGTCAGTTTGCTGGAGTCCATTTCTCCAGTATGTCACCGGTACAATTCAAGCTTCTCCAGCAAGGCCGCATACGGCGCGGGCCTTAATCGACACGGTCAGAGCTATGCAACCAAGACCACGTCTTGTTGCTTCCTACTCATCTCTGACGGGTCTCCAGTTCATATTAACAACCATTCTTTATATTTACATGACCCAGTGTAGATGAGTGTCATCTTTCTATCTCCCGAATAGATTCCAACTACTCGACTTCTATTGGTTTCCTGACAACATTAGCATGGCAGTTGCTACATGAGTCTGTGAGCTATTCTAACCACTCCCTGGGTTATTTGGTCATGCAAGTGGATGTCAAACACCCAAAACGTAATGCAAAAACAGCTGAAGACGTAAGGGGAATGAAAACTGCAAAGACACTGTAAGGAACTTAAATGCAAACTGGGGCTTGCCTTGTTTGCGACTCTATAGCAATGTCAGTTGTTATGGCTTGGTCTTCCTCTGGAGAATCCACCATGGAATCATGGAGTTGTAACTCCTCGGCCTTCTCCTCCAAGAGAAGCTTCTCGTTGATCACCTATCATCACATTCCTATCGACATGATATCCATATAAGTAATTAAGGTAATCTAATAATGGACTCGACGAGTTGTATAAACCTTAAGAAGAAGAGGCTTGACTAGGAAGATTAGATATGTCTCATATGGGTGGAGAAACAATGGATAAGTCAAGTGGTCATAGTAGTGTCGAGATGTAAATTGAAAGGTGCAATGCAAGCACGCAATGCAATTATTCACTTAACACTTGGAGCTATGACACTCAAGATTGATAAGACTGAATGGTGAAGGGGTGTTCGACTGATTCAGGTAAGGATGTCCAAGGGATCAAGTGGAACATTGAGAGATCAAGATATGAGTGAACTGTGCAACAAGAGGTCGTGACTCAGAAGTCGACCAAAGAAGTTGTTTCAACTCATAAAGGAGTAAACCTAGTTAAGTGATAAGTGTGGTCGCAGGGTTCTGATAAGGATGAATCAAAGTGAAACCCTAGCGACACTTGGGAGTGAAGTGAGATCAACATTGCTTGTACTTAAGACGTCATCACAAGCACTGCTAACCTGACGTAGTACCAAGACAACGTTCATATCACTTTTAGGTAAACCAGTTGCTACGACTAACTTCACAAGCATCATTCAGGCGCTTACACTATGACACTGATGTAGTGTCTTCTGCAAGCTTGTCCAGGTGAACTTGGTAAGCTTCTGGGACTCAAACATGATGCGTTACTATGTCGTGACGATGTACCTTATCATTTCGGGGAGCTCGTCTCATCGACGTTCGGATCAATCCGGACTCGTCAACAGTGGTGAGCGGAATCTCGTACACCACCTCATGAGTCTCAAGGTTAGTGATGTCGACTCGATTATCGGCAAGCGACTCGACAAACCTGTCGTCAATGAAGTGGCACACCTAGTTAAGCAATTCTGCAGATGGTTAGGAAATATCGTCAACGCGATCAAGAAACTCTTATCCAAGGTTCCCCTTGGTCTAGTTTTCCTTGTAGGTTGCGACGTTCTTGCATTACTCTACCACAGATCACCAACAACCTTTGTTTGATCTGAAAGGCATTTTATTGAGCACCTTGGCTACACCCAGGACTCGATCACCCTCCCATCGACTAAAACCTAATTTGGCTTGACAACCATTGTTCGACGAGTCGTGCTTGTTTCCCAGCACCACACACATCACAGGCATCCTTCATCTTGATTCCAGGGCATGATGACGGCTCGAAACGTCACGACGACGTCATGTGGTCAACGACATCGATGCGACTCATGGTGGAGCATCATGAGCACGCACGGACAAGCCAACACGATACAAAAGACAAAGAAGGTCAACTTGGGGATTTCATAGGAATGATATCAATGCGGAACATGGACGCACGGCTTGACAACACATGAGTACCATTGGCGGTCACCACGAATGTACTTTGGCGGCATCAAGCAAGGCATATCAGGGCAAGGCTCCCTAGCACAGCATTGCATCATGACACGGACACAACGAGTACCACTGTGGGACCATGTCATCGTGAGGTGAGGCGTCGCTAGGTTTGGCGAGGAGGACACTACACAAAAATGCGACGCATTGAGTTGGCCCTGAAGGACGACGACTAGCACCTGATGCGACACAACGGCCGATGAACAGCGCGTGCGGCGATGCGGCACGAACTCTAACAGAATGTGGCACAACCATAGTATGGCGGCCTTGACACGGAATGGGCACAACCGCGACGCACCGGCGCGGTGAGTATAACCAGGACGCTAGTGGGGTCCTGAGGGCGGTGCGGTCGACGTGTAGGCGGCGTCGGCTCGAAGACCGGTGACGCCGGTTCTGGGGAAAACGTCGATACGGCGAGAACATGGAACAGAGGGGCGGAGGACGATGGTAGTGACTGACCTGGCGCGCGGTGATCGGAGCACGATGTTGCAAATGAAACGGGGCGTCGCCGGGAGCCATGGAGGCGGCAAGCTACGGGGCGGCAACAGTTGGCTGGCGTCTGGGTTGGTGGTGGAGGAACACGCTGTGGGGGCACACACGGCGGCGCTGGGCTCTGGGCGATAGTGACCAACGACGGGCGGAGCCGCGAGCGACGCGACGGTCAGTGTGCCGGCGAGCAGGGTCGAGCACGGCCGTGCGGGCGAGACACGACGCCAGTGAGGGAAAGCGCGAGTGTCGAGCGGCTCGCAGCACTGCATCGAGGGCGTACGGCACGGCGCGGGCGATGCATCGGAGGAGCAGGGCAGAGGCGGGCGCGCCTGAGGCTGCCGGGGCTGGCGGGGCGAGCGCGTCGGGGCGACCGGGCTGGGATAGGAGAAGAGGCGAGCGGGAGTGGGGGAGGAGATAAGGACGACGTGAGTTAGAAGATTGAGATAGCAGTGGCATGACTCAAAGTCTTATGACATGTGGGCCCATGAAACTATTCTGTCTTATACCTTCCACTTTTCTTTTAAATGGAAAAACTGATTAAAATTTGTTTCAACTTTTGCAGATAAGATAACCAAGATACAAGAAATTCAAATGTGAACTGAGTTTTAGATATAGAATATTTTTAAAATTCAGATTCAATTTGAATACACTTTTGACCCAATTATGTTGCATGTTACTAATGTATTCTTAATGTGTGCACAACGGTACCAAAGCTTGATTAATCTTGCTTAAATTGAGGTGGCACTTGGATTCGAATTAAACATCCGAGCTCGAGGTATTAATTTGAATTCAGCTACTAAAAACTTATTAAGGAGTTTTTAATATATATTTCATCAGCACACTTAATTAATAACACCATAGGTTAATGCAATTCTCGTATTTAAATTCCTTTGACTTGATCACATTTTATTTTTTAAGTGGTCGAGACGTTAGTGCATGGCGAGCGAACGTGGAGGCTTGGCACAGAAAAGATCTGGCGTCGAGGCCGACAAAGACCATGTCGTGGTTAGGATAAGAGCGGCACGTCATGGGTGACGCTGGCTCTCGATAAGCACACGCGGAGGCAGAAATCAAATATCATTTGATGAAGGCTGACCGGTGGGCCACTCGACAAGTGGGTCCCATGCAAAATATTATCCGCTCAAGTCTATCTGAACGAGTATGACAGGCACTCTCGAATTACTACACTTCCTTCATGTAGTCGGGAACTCCATGTCGTTGCTTAAGAAGAGGTTAAACTGGAATTTGAATGAACACACGAAACTTTAACAGTTCTTGTGACATCTTCCAATTACAACTTAAAGTTTTAACAAGTTCTTATTTCCATGATCATTGGTTAACTAACATTATTCTTGTAAATTTGAATTTAGATTCCACTATCAAAAAAATTTAAGTTCACATTCTCGCGTTTTTGTTCTTCTCAAATGCGGGCTTTTACACAGCGCATGTTGAGTGCACGCCATACCTTTGTAGCTAAGGATTATCATTACCTTAGCCATGGAATAACCAAGTACATCCAACCTATGGGAACCTTGAGGTGCGGATGAGAAACATCGACAACACTTTCCTCGACCACACTCGTGGAACCTATGGAAGGCAACCCAACATCGACACTCAACCCTCCAATGTCAAAGCCATGCTGCAACAAGGTTAGGCCAACCTCATGGCCTACATCCATCGTTAGGGTTTGAACCCCTATCGGGGGACCTTGACCAAGAACAAGTTTGGGGGAGGAGCCCCACATGAGGTAACTTGTATCACATCCCATTTCCATGCTTTTATTTTATTTCTTTATTTCTACCACTTATGCATCTTTAAATAATAATAATAACAACATAGTATAGGTTAGGTTAATAAAATAAAGGATGTGCAGTAAGGATATTTTTACTTTGCATAAGTTGAAATGATGAATAGTTGCACTGTTTTATTTTCTCTAGTCCCTTGCATGCAACTTAGTATTCTACAATATTGGGTTTATTGGCCTAGAATATTCTTGCCTGAAACTTAGAAATTGTGGGTAGCAAAAGCTAAGTGCAATTTTAGGTTGTTGTGGGATATGATATAGTGATAAGAGCTGCTAATATCCTAGTAGAAAGTGAAAATTGATTTCACGGAGAAAATTTAAAATGGATGTTCCTCATTTGATAGAAATTCTCACCAAAGCCATATGAGGATTTGAATCATATAAACCTTATGCATATGCTATTTGCCTCCACATTGAGCTTGGTCAAACTAGTATAGACCTATGTGAGAATCCTTTCATGCTTTTAATATCAAGATTACACGGGCACATGCTAAACTTCTACACTAGAAGTTAGCAAAATTCTATCATACCATTCCACCACCAAAAAGATACTCCATGATTTTCATGCATAATACTCTCTCAAAATTATTTAAAAAGAGGAGCAGAAGACATGGATACAAGAAAAAGAAAATGCATGCTCATGTACAAGAGCATGAGAAAAAAAGAGAGAAAAGAAAAAAAGAATAAGTATCCATGTTTCATCCTGACAATAAGAGAGTGCATACAAAGGAGTCATCTTCATATTCCCACTGCACAAATATTCCATCACACTTGCACAAATCTTGATCAAAGGTATGATTTTTTGTATCCTAAGCCTTACTCTTTTGACTTAGCAATATATGTGTTGCAAATATGTCTACTCTTGATCCCTACCAAGCTCCACATATAAGCCTTATTTAGATGTTGGACAAGAAAGACATTGCCTTGGTAAGGATACATATACCACATCCCACATAGGAGTGATTGAGTGCATCATTTGAGGAATTTAAATCCAAACACCATTTGAAATTCTCCGAAAATTAAGTGGAACTCATACATTAGGTGATGCATGCTCATTTTGCTGTTCCGTCCTTCAACCACCCAAGAAAAGGATGAGGCATAAGCCCCATAATGACTAAGAAAAAAAGGTGAGGTATCATAGCCAATTTATTCAATGCGAGGTAGAATACTTTGTTGTGCACTTGGTACTTTTACAAAATAGGACATATCAGCAACTCCTGATCAACAACCTAAGTCTTTATCTTTGCTTCGAGACAAGCAAAGGGTAAGCTTGGGGGAGTTTGTTGACGGTCATTATATACAAATTTCGGCTGTCAATATAACTCGATTATATGAAGGAATGAATATTTCTTACACACATCATAGTTAGGAATAACCTAGTTCCACTTGTACTTGGAGAAATTGGTGCATGCAGGCATTTTATAGAGAATTGAAGTGAAACGAGAGGATAGATCCTATAAAATATCATCCCAGATAAGCAAGCATCGACATGTGGCACCACATGGATCAAATGGCCCACAAACAGAAGTATTCGAGGCCATCCAAAGCTGTAGAACCCATATCATGGAATGGGACCCACCTGTCAGTCACTTGGAAGAAGAACTGGCCGTTTGGAGCCAAGACCAGGGAAGCTGACCCCCCTAGTCGGCTGACTAGGTCCTGGTGCCAAACACGGTCAAACGACACGTTTTGGCTCCTCCCGGCTTCAAGAAGTCAGTGGTGAAGGATTCGCGCGCTTTTGGTGGAGGGAACCGACCCTTCTCCAAGCTATAAATAGGACCCCTCGCCCCTCACTTCCACACACACCGCTTGAGCATTCACTCTCTTGTATACATTAGTTATCCAAGTCCATAGTAGAGGTTAGGATGTAGAGAGGAGCCTCTAGTCCCAAGTCCAAATTGGGAAAGGTATGGCTCATGTATCTGCTCTTGTATTTGTGACTTTGTGCTTTATAATAATATCATTATTGGTCTCTATTTACTTATATACTTGGGCAAAGCATTTCTTGTTTGGTTGTGGAGTCCATGTATGTGCTAGGTGTAGATGTTATTATAATCTATACATAATGTCATTATCATGTTATCATAAACATCATACACCACAACTATAGTCTAATTAGGTAATAATATTATTATGCTAATATGAATATGCTAGTGCTTGGATCCAACATTGGTTCAACGATGTTTAGAATAGTCATTGCCTTAGGATGAATATGACGTTGCAACTCTTAAGGTATTTACATAGCATGCAAGCGTGGTGCTTGAATAGTTAAGTAGCATTAGATGCATCGTAGTCCACGGGTTGTAGAGGTAGGCGGTAGGTGGTGACAGCCCTATCCGTCCGTTGTAGTCCCCCACATTCGGCTACAACGTAGGCTCTTGGCGGGAGTTGCCTGGCAGACTAGCGTAAGCCCGTGCCCGATATGTTAGACAACTAAGCCCTAGTATTCACCATTAGCATACTCATGTGTACTTTATTAGGCTATGTATATGTGTAATTAGAGCATAGTAGGAGTAGTTCCATCTTGTAGTCTAACCCTCACTAGGACAACCTTACCCTTAGAGTAGATTGCTTAGGTGTGTGTCACTCTACCCTCATTATCATATTACCCCTATCTTGATAATTGATTAGTATCCCATAGCTTGATCATAAGAGTAGTGTCTATTTTAATCCATTGCCTTCCTTTGGGATAAATACGATACCCTTCGGAATACTCTTCGGTGAAATGCTACACAATAGTTTCCGTGCACTTGCAGACCTCATCTCTTACTAGAGATGATCTGTGACGTAAGAAACGTCAACATACGCTCAGGCGGCCCGAACCATGTAAAAGTGTTGTCTCACCATTCTCTTGAGTCTTGAATTACACCCGCCTAAAAATGAACCATGCAGACTACTTTTTAGTAGTACCTAGGGAAGTGTTGATCGCACATTTTGACAGGTTGAGAGCCAATCTGAGAGATTTGAATTTGGCTGCATTTGGGTAATTGGGGGTGTTGACTCCCATGAGCTTTGGAACACCACTTTGAAGTCTGCGTTTGGTATTTTGACTAACTCCCACTCTTCGTTCATTTTGAAGTTGTTGAGCTCCTCTTGCATGGACATCACCTAATTCAGATCTTTTAGGGCTTATTCAACCTTAAAAGGCTTCAAAGAAGACAAAAACGAATAGTGGGCACAAAATTTGCCATAAGAGATCGAGTCATTACCGAATTGGAGATTTGTCCAAGTATGTTGTTAACGGGATGATCCCGTTAAATGCTTAATGAGGATATGATGCAGATTAACTAAAACATTTGTGGACTCTTGCATGTGGCACTTGTGGTCTTGAGTCAACTTCTTGTCCTTCATCATCTTCTTCATCCCCTCTTGATCATTGCCACCATCTTGATCTTCATTGTCTTGAGCATGGTGGTCTTAATCTTTGGCATCTTGACTTTGATCTTGTGTAGGAGGCACCATTCGTGTTGACATTGTATCGCTTGGGCCTTGAGGTTCTTGTGGTTGTATGTCGCCAGGTGCCATCCTTCTTAGTGCCATGCATAGTGCCCCTTCTTCATCTAGCACACATTGATCAACGTCCTCCACTAGGGAGCCATCAGTTTCATGGAACACCACTTCACGTGCAATTTTAACACAACCAGAGGCTTTGTTGAAGACACAATAGGCATAGGTCTTGAGTCATATCCATGTAAGAAACCTTCATCGAATTTTGAAGTGAACTTTGAAGTCCTATGCTTCTTTTAAGAATGTAGCACTTAATACCGAAAACTCGAAAGTATGAGATGTTTTGTTTGTTATCGGTAAGAAGCTCATATAAAGTTTTCTTCAATAGACGATGGACGTAGAAGCGATTTGTGGCATGGAAAGTGGAGTTGACCGCTTCCGCCCAAAACTGGTCGGCGGTCGTGTACTCCTGAAGCATGATTCTTGACATCTCTATGAGAGTGTGATTCTTCCTATGGGCCACCCCATTTTGTTCGGGGGAGTAGGGGCCGAAAACTCATGCTTGATGTCCTCCTCGTCCAAGTACTCCACCACTTGAGTGTTCTTGAATTCGGTGCTATTGTTGCTTCTTATTATCTTGACCCTTAAGGAGAAATGAGTTTGAGCTATCCTCAAGAATATTTTGAGCACACCTTGAGTTTCACCTTTGTCATGCAAGGGAAACACCCAAGTGAATCGAGAAAAGTCATCATGAATCACTAAACCATATTTGTTATCACCAATGCTTATATTAGTATTGGGACTGAAGAGGTTCATGTGAAGCATCTCCAATGGGCTTGTTTTTGTCATCACGTTCTTGGCAGTGTGAGAGGCTCCAACTTGTTTTCCGGCTTGACATGCTCTACAAGGCCTATCTTTCCCACAAATGATATTGTTAAGTCCGCAAACATGATCCCCCTTTAGAAGTTTTTGTAGATTCCTCATACTGGCATAAGCTAGCCTATGATGCCACAACAATCCCATGCAAGTCTTTGCCATCAAGCATGTGTCAAGTAGAGCTTTATCCGTGGTAAATTCCACAAGATAAAGCTTACTGTTTAACACACACTTGGAGGTATATAGTTATCACTTTTTCTAGAGACCAGATGGGCGAAAGATGCGCAAATAGAATAAAAAAAATAATCAGTCACGCCCTCGTTGGTTTGACACCCGGTTCCAATAATGAACCAAGCGTGATGCATATGTGTGCCAAGATGTTTAACACACATACATAAGTGATTCACAATTGATAAACAGATTATAAACATGTCTCGAATGACAATACTAATAATAGTACCTTATTACAATCCAAATAGTCTCGAATACAAGCTCTGAACAGCTACAGCGGAAAAACACTAAACACTAATGACTCGAACTCCACATGCAAGCTTGACGGTAACACGCGAGCTTAGAACTCCTCAAATACCTCCGGGTACTCCTCATTGACGCATGTGTCTGAATTTGTTGGGGGAATAGCAAGGGTGAGCACATGTCGTACTCTGCAAGTGTGGGAAAGTATGACATGTAGCTTAAACCAGGGTTGATAATATAAAGGGCTAATTGCATAAAAGTATATTCAAAATAGTTGAAAATGCAATATTATGATTATTAAGTGTGGTCCTTCCCAAATAACACAAATAAACTCAATTTCAACTTAAGTAACCAATAACAGCAATAAAAATCCATAATCAGCTCATAACTATTTAATTGTCTCAAATTCATCAATTCCACGTACCGATGCCAACTAATTAACCAATACTAACTCCTGACTCAATTCCAGCCATTAAACCAAGTTAAAGGTCCATAACTCTAATCATGTGAGGGTCCAAGTTGCTCATGACCGGGAGCACGGCTATCATGATAATTTTAAACACACCCTGGAGAGGTTGTACCACTTTACCCACAAATTTGTGATTTCATCACCTTTCGATGACTATGGAATCTCAAGTGGGCCGTCTCACTCTTCCTTAGGTGTGTGGCCAAGAGATCACAAAATAGCCTTTACAAAGTGATTACTAGCCTTTTTCGACCCCACTAAGGTTTCACTGGTGGTTATGTCTCCAACTGAGCACATCCAACCAAGGGCCCCCTCTTGAGCCGTTCGAATCCCAGGGTAGGCCCACCAATCTCTAACCTTAGATACATGAAGTACACGGGTGCATTGATCAACCCAAATGACATGACCGTGTTCTCAAAGGATCTATATCGTGTCCTGAAAGCTGTTTTGGGTATGTCCGACAGTCTAATCTTCATTTGGAAGTATCCTGACTGAAGATCGATCTTAGGGAATATTCTGGCTCCCTCATCTGGTTGAACAGGTCCTCTATGCATGGCAGAGTGTACTTATTCTTAATTGTCACCTTGTTGAGAGACCGGTAATGCACACACATTCTCTGGGATCCATCCTTCTTCTCCACAAAAAGCACTGGGGCTCCCCATGGCGACGAGCTTGGGCGTATAAAACCCTTCTCTTACTGCTCTTGAATCTGCTTCGTGAGCTCTGCTAATTCCTTCGGAGGCATCCTATATGGCCTCTTTGCTATAGGTGCAGTTCCAGGTATTAAATCAATGACGAACTCGATGTCACGATCAAGTGGCATACCTAGCAATTCCTCATGGAACAGGTCTGGGTACTCACGAACAATCGGAATTTTCTCCAAAGATACTATTTCAGCATGATTTACCATTGCCTTCTCGGTCGTCGGCTGAACTGCCTTGAACTCTATACTGACTCCTTCCTCATTTGTCAATTGCACTCTCCGAGTGGCACACTGAATTACTCCGTTATGCTTCCTTAGCCAATCCATTCCAAGAATGATGTCCAAGCCATGTGAACTAAGAACTATAAGGTTGGCGAGGAAATCTACCCCCCTTATGGAAATACTTACTTTTTGACATACTATATTCGTCCTCGTCTCTCCTCCCGGAGATTTAACCAACAAAGTATACTTCAGGTATGATATAGGCATGCTATGCTTTGCAACATACTTTGATGAGATGAATGAATGGGATGCTCCAGAATCAAATAATATAGTCGCGGAGTTGGAGTTTGCGAGAAACATACCAATCACAATATCTTCGGCTTGCTGAGCCTCTTCTGCCGATACATGGTTCACCTTGCCACGAGCGAAATTATGTGGTCCTCGGTTGCCTTGAGTTGCTCCTCCATTGTGCCTTGGATTTTGCCTTGGAACATTGTGCATCTGTCCTTCACTTGGCTTTGGGCATTGATTTGCAAAATGTCCAACTTGACCACAATCATAGCAAGTCTTTCCACCTGTGGCGCCAACAAAGTTCGGGCGAGGCTGGTTCTGAGCATAGGCAGGCATATTTGGGCGTGGCACAGGCCGCATAGGTAAGCGAGGTGCTTGCATGGGTGGGTGTTGCTGCATTGGGTGTTGCGGTCGTAGTGGATAAGCAGGGTGGTATGCAGCCGCAGACGGGTTGTAATATGGTGCAACAAGCGGTGCATAGCGAGGACGGACATTGCTTCCTTGCACTTGTCTATGATATGGCATATTCCTCTTGTGATCTAGATCCATCTCCCAAATCTTGTTCTCAACCATAATGGCCTTGTCAGTCAGCTTTTGAAAATTTGTAGAGTCGGCATTGAGCAATTGAACCTGAATTTCATTGTTGAGGCCCCTCATGAACAGATATTGCTTCCTGCTATCAGTGTTGACGTCTTCTGGAGCATATAAAGATAGTTGAGTGAATTTATTGGGATACTCACTCACGCTCATCCATCCTTGCCTAAGGTTTTCAAATTCTTGCCTTCTCAGTATCATAACTCCAACTGGCACATAGTGAGAGCGAACTTCCCTTTAAATTTAGTCAAAGTGATTCCCTCTGGGTTTTCATGAGCATTGCAAAGAGATTCCCGCCAGTATGCAGCAGCTCCAATCAGCTGGTATGAGGCAAAAAGAACCTTCTCTCTGTCACTGCACCGGACTATAGTAAGTTTCTTCTCAATAGACTTCAGCGAGTCATCAGCTTTCATAGGTTTTGTGGCTTGAGCAAAAGTAGGCAGTCTGGTACTCATGAACTCTCCCAAACGGATGTGGTGTGGCGGGGGTGGCGGTGGTGGAGGCATGTGGGGCTGATTGTTGTTGCCAGCTTGTAGCTGTACCATAGTGTGTATCATGGTCTGCATATGCTGGTTCTGCATAGCCAATAACTCCTCAAGGTTGATAGCTCCCTGGGCAGGTCCTTGGTTGTTCTGAGGCTCTTCATTGTTCTCCTCCTCACCACTGGCATTCCTTTGGTTACGAGTCTTCAGCATTTTTTGGTGAAAGAATAGTAGATACGAAAGAATTTAGAATTTGAAAAAAAATGCCCCAACTATATGCATCAAGGTATATGTAACTAAACAATTCTATTATTAATACTAATAACCCTATTATAGGATGTGGACAAGGATACCACAAGTCTCTACTATGTGCGGATGTGGACAAAACGCTAGACGTCTCCACAACGCACACCAAGCACACAAACAAGCAATCATACAATCAGCACACCAAATCCTAGCGATCACTAACGATCTACACGGATGGTCTAGGGATGGGTCTTCGGTGTGTGAAGTGATGGTCGGTGCAAGTGTGGGACGCAGGTTCTATTTCAGCAAAAAGAAACAATAAAATGCATGGCAGCAATGGGAAAGAAGTGGAAAATTTCAATTTCAGCGGAGCAGCCATAAATTAATATGAGAGGATGCACATTTGCTCAAAAAGATGAAAAAGTGGCAAAAGTTGCAGCAGCAGCAAAAATCATAAATTTTTCCACGTTATATGGCTAGTGGATGGCAAAATAGTGCAAAACAGGCTAATTTTGAATAGGAAAGAAGTTCTAAGTGATTTGTGGTGTCTATTCTAACTAGGCATGTGTCCTATGGTCAAACACGGCTCTAATACCAATTTGTGACACCCGGTTCCAAAAATGAACCAAGCGTGATGCATATGTGTGCTCAGGATGTTTAACACACATACATAAGTGATTCACAATTCATAAACAGATTATAACTATGTCTCGAAGAAAAATACTAATAATAGTACCTTATTACAAATTAATAGTCTCGAATACAAGCTCCAAACAGCTGCAGCGAAAAAACAATAAACACTAATGACTCCAACTCCACAGGCAAGCTTGACTGTAACAAGCGCGCCAAGCACTCCTCAAATACCCCCGAGTACTCCTCATTGACGCCTGCGTCTGAATTTGTTGGGAGAATAGCAAGGGTGAGCACATGTCGTACTCAACAAGTGTGGGAAAGTATGACATGTAGCTTAAACAAGGGTTGATAATATAAAGGGCTAATTGCATAAAAGTATATTAAAAACAGTTGAAAATGCAATATTATGATCATTAAGTGTGGTCCTTCCCAAATAACCCAAATAACTTCAATTTCAACATAGGTAACCAATAACAGCAATAACAATCCATAATCACCTCATAACTGTTTAATTGATTCAAATTCATTAATTCCATGTACCAGTGCCAATTAATTAATCAATACTAACTCCTGACTCAATTCTAGCCATTAAACCAAGTTAATGCTCCATAACTCTAATCATGTGATGGTCCATGTTGCTGATGACCTGGAGCACGACTATCATGATAGTTTTAAACACACTCCGCAGAGGTTGTACCACTTTAATCACAAGTTCGTGATTTCATCACCTTTTGATGACTATGGATTCTCAATTGGGCCGTCTCACACTTCCTTAGGTGTGTGGCCAAGAGATCACAAAATAGCCTTTACAAAGTGATTACTAGCCTATTTAGACCCCACTAAGGTTTCACCGGTGGTGATATCTCCAACGGAGCACATCCAACTAAGGTCCCCCTCTTGAGCCATCCGGATCCCAGGGTAGTCACACCAATCTCTATAAACCCATCAGACTACCCCTTCCCCGAGCATTTCTTAATGGTCCAAATAGTACTGGCAAAATAGTAATTAGTCAGCTAAGTTGCACCCATACTTGGTCTTGTGGTGGCACTGTAAATCCTGAATGGTCGCTCCACGAACCGGTCCTTAGATCTAAAGCAAGCAAAACCACCAAAATAATCCAACCCATTCCACACAACCAGCTTGCTCGGATCCCTAGGCACCATGTTGCTAAAGGGTCATCATTATCAATTCTCATCATTCACATGTTCAATAGTTCATAATTGAGCATTATAATTCATTCCCAACCCAATTGAGCATTGCAAAGAAAAAAGTGTACAATACACTTCCGACTCTCTACATCGTGTTCAAGCGACAAGGATGGTCATACAAAACTATTAAACTCCTACAAGTGGGTTTTCCAATCAATTTCGATACAAGCATGGAATTTTGCAAACAAAACCTTTAAAACAGGATCAATATTGTCAAGGACACTTGCCTTGCTCCTGAGCTTGATTTGGATCGAAGGCTTCAAAACTATGGTTCTGCAGGTCCTCAAAAGCACTCTCTATGGCAACACCTTCTATTCTGGGCGACAAACATGCAAACACACAATTCAATCAAATAATGCTCATATAGTACTAAATATGCCATGATATGCATGATTAATGCAATTGTAAGGTAAAACTTGTTAATGAGTTGTAATTAATTTTTACTAACTAGTTCTAATAGTTTTTAACAAGTTTGGACAAGTTTGGAATTATTTGAGTCAAATTGAAATTAATTCAGCACCAAACAGATTCGGATACCGGACTAGTCCGATTTCAGGGGTCGGACTAGCCTGCCTAGATCAGAACTGGAATTTAGGGTTTTCTTTATCTACTAGAATTGGAGTTCAATTTGCATGAAAACTTGAATGTAATGGATGTACCACGTGTTTAGAGATCTAAAGATCAAGGTTTGGGTGCAACACTTGGATCTTGACATTTAGGGTTTGATGAAGATGAGTTGACAAAGCTTTGGTCATGAAGGCTGTCAATTCATTGAAAAGTCGATGAAGATCGATCTTGATTGGTCCTTCTCCCTCTTCTCCTCCTTCTCCTTGCTTCTGGTCTTGATCTTGATGTCGGCAACAAGCAAAAGTGGAAGCAAGGGTTTTTGAATTGGGGTGGAGAGGTGAGGGCATTGGGTTGTTTATATATAGGTGGAGTGTTATGGTTTTGGGGTGAATTCAAAAGTATAATTCAGTGGGGAACGAGTAGGGGCCGTGGTGGGGTCCACTTGGGCTCCTCTGAGGTTGGGCACGAAGTTCTTGGACCCAATTAAGGCAATTACCCAAAAACCAATCGTGGAGAAATAATGGAATCTGAGTTGGTTTCCGAAGGCCGGACTAGTATGCAGTAGGGCCCGGACTAGTCTTTTTGGCAATAGAGTAAAAATCGAACAAGTCCGAGGAACATCAGAGGCTCAACCGGACTAGTCCGCACATTGTGTCGGACAAGTCCGAACTCTAAAGAATTGAATTTTTCTGAATGAAAACGGGAACACCAGACTAGTCCGGGGTTATGGCCGGACAAGTACGCACTTCGGAAGAAAACTGAATTTTCTGAACAGAGGATAGGGATACCAGACTAGTCCGGTTCAGAGGCCGGACAAGTCCGCACCCTGACAGACCGAAATTTCCAGTTTAGCCCTAAAATCATTTTAATCTTGTTCCTTTTTACATGGCTTAATGTTAAACATGTATGAGGATTTATGCAGTACATTATGCATAAATATGAGGGTGTTACAAACCTACCCCCCTTAAAATGAATCTCGCCCTTGAGATTCGACATGAAAGGAAAGAGATAGGGAAATTTTATTCTTGAGGTCATCTTCATGCTCCCAAGTTGCAACCGATTCTGTATGGTGCTTCCATCGCACATTGTACCATCGAATCACCTTGTTTCTTGTGACCATCTCCTTAGTGTCCAAAATTTTGACAGGTTGCTCGGCATAGGTCAAATATTGCTCAAGCTCCAATTCTTCAATTGGTACTTGCTCTTTCGGTACTCTCAAACACTTCTTCAGCTGAGAAACATGAAACACATCATGGACACCGAAAAGATGTGCTGGCATCTCAGACTTATATGCTACTTCTCCTTGTTTGTCCAAAATCTTGAATGGTCCAATATAGCGAGGTGCCAACTTGCCTTTGACATTAAACCACTTTTGACCTCGCATAGGTGATACTTTAAGATATACAATGTCTCCCACCTCAAAAGATAAGCTTCTTCGTCTAATATCTGCATAACCCTTTTGTCTTGACTCAGCAGCTCTCAAATTCTCGCGAATGGTCTGCACATGCTTTTCGGCCTCTTGGATCACATCAAGTCCAAATACTTGAGTTTCTCCTATCTCATTCCAAAACAAGGGTGTTCTACACCTTCTCCCATACAATGCTTCATACGACGACATTTCCAGACTTGCTTGATAGCTATTATCATAGAAAAATTCAGCATATGGCATACTTTTGTCCCGGCTTCCTCCATACTTTGGCGCACAAGCTCTTAGCATGTCTTTCAAAATCTGATTTGTCCTCTCAGTCTATCCATCTGTTTGAGGGTGATATGCAGAACTGAAATTCAATTGAGTTCCCATCGATTCGTGCATCTTTAGCCAGAAGGTAAACAGAGAACCTCTATCAGACACTATTTTCTTGGGTACTCCGTGTAAACACACTATTCTTCCCATATACAGTTCTGCCAACTTGGCTCCACTATAAGTAGTCTTGACAGGAATGAAATGCACCGATTTTGTCAACCAATCAACAATAACCTATATTGAATTATATCCCACTGATGTGTGAGGCAAACCAACTCTGAAATCCATACCAACCTCTTCCCACTTCCATTCTGGAATCTTCAATGGCTGCAATAATCCATTAGGCCTTTGATGTTCAGCCTTGACTCGTTGGCATACATCACATAATGCGACATATTCAGCTATGTCCCTCTTCATACCATCCCACCAGTAGCGTGTCTTCAGGTCCTTGTACATCTTTGTACCATTAGGATGGATAGAGTAAAGTAAATGATGTGCCTCTTTTAATATCAACTGTTGTAGACTCTTATCTTTAGACACAACAATCCATTTCCCAAGCCATAGAGTACCTTGGTCATCCTCATCAAATCTGAATTCCCTCCCTTCTTGGTTCCTTTCCTTGATTTCCTGGATTTCCTTGTCCTTCGTTTGACCTTCTCGAATCTCTTGTTCCAGGGTTGGATTCACTTCCATTTCTCCCTTCTCATTCACAAATCAAAGAGTCAACCGTTGAGCTCCTTGCATAGCTCGGGTGTCAATTCCCGAACGGTGAGCTGGTGGCTTATCCCTTTCGACTCAAGGCATCAGCCACTACGTTGGCTTTTCCTGGGTGATATTTGATTCCCACATCATAATTATTAATGAGTTCCAACCATCTTAGTTGCCTCAAATTCAAATCTGTCTGCGTGAATATGTACTTGAGACTCTTATGATCCGTATAGATCTCACATCTATGGCCAAGAACATAGTGTCTCCAAATCTTCAACGCATGCACTACGGCTGCAAGTTCGAGATCATGTGTAGGATAGTTCTGCTCATGTTTCTTCAATTGCCTGGATGCGCAGGCTACTACTCGGCCTTCTTGCATCAATACACAACCAAGTCCTTGCCTTGAAGCATCACAATAAATGTAAAAACTCCTACTCACATCTGGCAATACCAACACATGTGCTATTGTCAATCTCTTTTTAGCTCCTCAAAACTGTCCTGACAAGCTTGAGAAAACTTGAAAGGCTTATACTTCATTAACAGTTCAGTCATGGTCGTCGCTATCTTCAAAAAGTCCTTGATGAACCGATGGTAATATCCAGCCATTCCAAGAAAACTCCTTATTTCTTCACAATCTGCGGCAGTTCCCACTTTAGCACATCTCTAACCTTTCCTGGGTCAACTAACACTCCGCCTTCTGATATCATATGACCTAGGAACGATACTTCCCTTAACTAGAATTGGCACTTGTTGAACTTGGCATACAACTGGTGCTCTTGCAATTTCTGCAACGTCAGTCTTAGATGCTCTTCGTGCTCCTCTTCACTCTTCAAGTAGATCATGATGTCATCAATGAACACTACCACAAACTTATCCAAATATTCCATGAATACCTTATTCATGAGATACATGAAGTATGCGGGTGCATTGGTCAACCCAAATGACATGATCGTGTACTCATAGGATCCATATCGTGTCCTGAAAGCTGTTTTGGGTATGTCTGACGGTATAATCTTCATTTGGAAGTATCCTGCCAAAGATCAATCTTAGAGAATATTATGGCCCCATTCATCTGGTCGAACAGGTCCTCTACGCGTGGAAGAGTGTATTAATTCTTAATTGTGACCTTGTTTAGAGACTGGTAATCCACACACATTCTCTGGGATCCATCCTTCTTATCCACGAAAATCACTCCCCATGGCAACGAGCTTGGGCATATAAAATCCTTCTCTAATTGCTCTTGAATCTGCTTCTTGAGCTCTGCTAGTTCTTTAGGAGGCATCCTACATGGCCTCTTTGCTATAGGTGCATTTTCCGGTATTAAATCAATGATGAACTCGATGTCACGATCAGGTGGCATACCTGGCAATTACTTAGGGAACATGTCTGGGTACTCAAGAACCATCGGAATTTCCTTTAAAGTTAATCCTTCAACATGATTTACCATTGCCTTCTCGGACGTCTGCTGAACTGCCTTGAACTCTATACTGACTCCTTCCTCATTTGTCAATTGCACTGTACGAGTGGCACACTGAATTACTCCGTTATGCTTACTTAGCCAATCTATTACAGGAATTATGTCCAAGCCATGTGAATTCAGAACTATAAGGTTGGCGAGGAAATCTACCCCCTTATGGAAATACTTACTTTTGGACATACTATATTCTCCTCATCTCTCCTCCTAGAGATTTAACCAACAAAGTATAGTTCAGGTATGATATAGGCATGCTATGCTTTGCAACATACTTTGGTGTGATGAATGAATGGGATGATCTAGAATCAAATAATATAGTCATGGGGTTGGAGTTTGCGAGAAACATACCAATCACAACATCTTCATCTTGCTCAGCCTCTTCTGCTGATACATGGTTCACCTTTCCACGAGCGAAATTCTATAGTCCTCGGTTGCCTTGAGTTGCTCCTCCATGGGGCCTTGGATTCTGCCTTGGAACATTGTTCATATGTCCTTGACTTGGCTTTGGGCATTGATTTGCAAAATGTCCCACTTGACCACAATTATAGCAAGTCTTTCCACCTGTGACGCCAGCAAAGTTAGGGTGAGGCTGGTTCTGAGCATAGGCAGGCATATCTGGGCTTGGCACATGCTGCATAGGTAAGCGAGGTGCTTGCATGGGTGGGCATTGCTGCATTGGCTGTTGCGGTCGTGGTGGATAAGCAGGGCGGTATGCAACAGCAGATGGGTTGTAATATGGTGCAGCAAGTGGTGCATATCAAGGATGGACATTGCTTCTTTGCACTTGTCCATGATATGGCATATTCCTCTTGTGATCTATCTCCATCTCCCGAATCTTGTTCGAAACCACAATGACCTTGTCAACCAGCTTCTGAAAATTTGCATAGTCAGCATTGAGCAATTGAACCTGAAATTCATTATTGAGGCCACTCAAGAACAGATATTGCTTCCTGCTATCAGTGCTAATTTCTTCTGGAGCATATCGAGACAGTTGAGTGAATTATTGAGATACTCACTCACGCTCATTTGTCCTTGCCTGAGGTTTTCAAATTATTGCCTTCTCAGTATCATAACTCCCACTAGCACATAGTGAGAGCGGAACTTCCTGTTAAATTTAGTCCAAGTGATTCCCTCTGGGTTTTCATGAACATTGTGAAGAGATTCTGACCAATCAACTGGTGTGAGGCGAAAAGAACCTTCTCTCTATCACTGCACTGGACTATAGCAAGTTTCTTCTCAATAGATTTCAGCCAGTCACCAGCTTCCATAGGGTCTGTGGCTTGAGCAAAGGTAGGCGGCCTAGTCCTCATGTACTCTCCCGAACAGGTTTGATGTGGTGAGGGTGGCGGTGCTGGAGGCATGTGGGGCTGATGGTTGTTGCCAGCTTGCAGCTGTCCCATAGTTTGTATCATGGTCTGCATGCGCTGATTCTACATAGCCAATAACTGCTCAAGGTTGATAGCTCCCTGGGCAGGTCTCTGGTTGTTCTGAGGTGCATCATTGTTCTCCTCCTCACCATTGGCATTCCTGTGGTTACGAGTCATCGGCATCTGTTGGTGAAAGAATAGTAGGTACGGAAGAATTTTGAATTTAAAAAGACACGCCCCAACTATATCCATCAAGGAATATGTAACTAAAAATTTCCTTTACTAATACTAATAACCCTATCAGAGGATGTGGACAAGGATCCCACAACTATCTACTACGTGCGGATGTGGACAAAACGCTAGACGTCTCCACAACGCACACCAAGCATACAAACAAGCAATCATACAATCAGCACACCAAATCCAAGCGAGCACTAACGATCTACACGGATGGTCTAGGGATGGGTCATCGGTGTGTAAAGTGATGGTCGATGCCAATGTGGGACGCATGCTCTATTTCAGCAAAAAGAGACAAGAAAAGACATGGCGGCAATGGGAAAGAAGTGGAGAATTTCAATTTCAGTGCAGCAGCCGTAAATTAAGATGAGAGGATGCGCATATGCTCAAAAAGATGAAAAAGTGGCATAAATTGTAGCAGCAGCAAAAAGCATAATTTTTTCCGCATTATATGGCTAGTGGAAGGCAAAATAGTGCAAAACAGGCTAATTTTGAGTAGGAAAGAAATCATAAGTCATTTGTGGTTTCCATTCTAACTATTCATGTGTCTACGGTCAAACACGGCTCTGATACTAATTTGTGACACCCGATTCCAAAAATAAACCAAGCGTGATGCATATGTGTGCCCAGGATGTTTAATACACATACACAAGTGATTGACAATTGATAAACAGATTATAACCATGTCTCGAATAACAATACTATAGTACCTTATTACAAACCAAATAGTCTCGAATACCAGCTCTAAACAGTGGTAGCGGAAAAACACTATACACTAATGACTCCAACTTCACAGGCAAGCATGGCGGTAACACGCGATCCTAGAACTCCTCAAATACCTCCGGATACTCCTCATTGACGAGTGCATCTGAATTTGTTTCGGGGATAGCAAGGGTGAGCACATGTCGTACTCAACGACTGTGAGAAAGTATGACATGTAGCTTAAACAAGGGTTGATAATATAAAGGGCTAATTGCATAAAAGTATATTCAAAATATTAAAAAGGAATATTATGATCATTAAGTGTGGTCCTTCCCAAATAACCCAAATAACCTCAATTTCAACTGAAGTAACCAATAACAGCAATAATAATTCATAATCAGCTCATAACTGTTTAATTGTCTCAAATTCATCAATTCATGTACCAGTGCCAATTAATTAACCAATACTAACTCCTGACTCAATACCAGCCATTAAACCAAGTTAAAAGTCCATAACTTTAATCATGTGATGGTCCATGTTGCTCATGACCGGGAGCATGGCTATCATGATAGTTTTAAACACACTCTGCATAGGTTGTACCACTTTACCCACAAGTTCATGATTTCATCACCTTTTGATGACTATGGAATCTCAATTGTGCCGTCTCACACTTCCTTAGGTGTGTGGCCAAGGTATCACAAAATAGCCTTTACAAAGTGATTACTAGCCTATTTAGACCCCACTGAGGTTTCACCTGTGGTGATGTCTCCAACTGAGCAAATCCAACCAAGGGCCCCCTCTTGAGCCATTCGGATCCCAGGTAGTCCCACCAATCTCTATAAACCCATCTGACTACCCCTTCTGCGAGCATTCTTAATGGTCCAAATAGTACTGGCAAAACACTAATTAGTCAGTTAATTAGACCGCACCCATACTTGGCCTTTTCGTGGCACTGTAAATCCCGGATGGTCGCTCCACGAACCGGTCCTTAAATCTAAAGCAAGCAAAACCACCAAAAAAGTCAACCCCAATCCACACAATCGGCTTGCTCAGATCCCTAGGCACCATGTTGCTAAAGGGTCATTATTATCAATTCTCATCATTCACATGTTCAACAATTCATAATTGAGCATTATAGTTGACCCCCAACCCAATCGAGCATTGCAAAGCAAAAAGTGTAAAATACCCTTCCCGACTCTCTACATTGTGTTCAAATGACAAGTGTGGTCATACAAAACTAGTAAACTCCTAGAAGTGGGTTTTCCTATTAATTCTGACACAAGCATGCAATTTTTCAAACAAAAACATTAAAACAGGGTCAATATGGTCAAGGACACTTGCCTTGCTCTTGAGCTTGATTTGGATCGAAGGCTTCAAAACTCTGGTTCTGCAAGTTTTCAAAAGCAATCTTTATGGCAACACCTTCTATTCCGAGCGACAAGCATGCAAGACACACAATTCAATCAAATAATGCTCATATAGTACTCAATAGGCCATGATATGCATGATTAATGCAATTGTGAGGTAAAACTTGTCAATGAGTTGCTATTAATGTTTACTAACTAGTTATAATAGTTTTTAACAAGTTCAGACAAGTTTGGAATTGATTTGAGTCAAATTGGAATTAATTCAGCACCAAACAGACTCAAATACCGGACTAGTCCGGTTTCAGGGGCCGGACTAGCCTGCCCTGATCAGAACTGGAATTTAGGCTTTTCTTGATCTGCGAGAATTGGGGTTGAATTTGCATGAAAACTTGAATGTAGAGGATGTACCACGTGGTTAGAGATCCAAAGATCAAGGTTTGGGTGCAACACTTGGATCTTGACAAGTAAGGTCTGATGAAGATGAGTTGATGAAGCTTCAGTGATGAAGATCGTCAATTCATTGAGAAGTCAATGAAGATCAATCTTGATTGGTCCTTCTCCCTATTCTCCTCATTCTCCTTACTTCTGGACTTGATCTTGACATCGGCAACAAGGGTTTTTCAATTTGGGTGGAGAGGTGAGGGCATTGGGTTGTTTATATAGAGGTGGAGTTTTAGGGTTTTAGGGTGAATTCAAAGTAGAGTTCGGTCGGGGACAAGTAGAGGCCGTGGTGGGGTCCACTTGGGCTCCTCTGAGGTTGGGCACAAAGTTATTGGGCCCAATTAAGCCAATAACCCAAAAACCAATCGTGGAGAAATAATGGAATCTGAAATGGTTTCCGAAGGCCGGACTAGTCCACAGTTGGGACCAGACTAGTCCGTATGGCAACAGAGTAAAAATCGGACAAGTCCGGCCAGGCAAGTCCGGGGAACATTAGAGGCTCAACCAGACCAGTCCGCACATATTGCTAAGAATTGAATTTTTCTGAATGAAAATGGGAACACCGGACTAGTCTGGGGTTATGGCCAGACAAGTCTGCACTTCTGAAGAAAATAGAATTTTCTGAACAGACGAAAGGGATATCGGACTAGTCTTGTTCAGAGGCCAGACAAGTCTGCACCCTGAGAGACTGAAATTCCCAGTTTAGCCCTAAATTCATTTTAATCTTGTTCGTTTTTACATGGCTTAATGTTAAACATGTATGAGAATGTATACAATGCATTATGCATGAAAATGAGGGTGTTACAGTTAGTAAACAAGGAATTATAACCCTTCTCACATAGTTGTGATATGAAGAAGAGGTTATAATCTAAAGATTCAACATGCATTACATGGAAAATAGTGTGGTGAGGAGAAATAGCAATTTTACCCATAACTAGTACCTTTCCGTGGCTATTGTCGCCAAAGTAGATACCTTGACTTGGATCCACTATCTAGCTCCCACTTAAGTTCATACTCTATAAACATCTTTCTCGCTCCAGTCATGTGATTTGTGCATCTACTATCTGGCACCCACTTTGAACCACCACCACTGGAGGAGTAATCCTATAAAATAAGTTTAGGCTTTTGTTTCAGGTACCCAAGCTTGGTTGGTTCATTTGATTTTAGTGGCAAGACATTTGAGCACTCACACACAAGAGTTTGGGCTCTTGTGGAGTGACCCAACATATTTAGCATAGCCATAACCATATTTGTTCTTTATAACTACGTATGATGCATCAAAATCTTGAAACTTAGTTGATCAATGTCCTTCTCCTTCTTGTTCTTCTTCACAGTTGTGATTTTAATGTGAAATTCACAATGAAGTGTCTATAATCATCACAGTTGTAGCATGCTCTTTTGGTCCTCAACTTGCCTTTCTCCTTCCCTTTGCTCTCATAGTTGGCACCTCTTATTCTTTTCATCATTCTCTTGAACTTATTTATGAAGAATGTCATTTTCACTTGTAGCTTGTACTTATTTTCCCTTGGATTTGGACAATGGTTTGAGAGCAATGTCCTTCTTTCTTGAGGAAGTGACCTTGGCAAGGTCCATGACATGTCGGGCTTTCATGTACATCATCTCGTGGTTGATGATCTTCCCTATCACCTCATATGGAGTCATCTTTTGGAAGTTGGGATTCTCTCGGATTAAGATGCATAGGGCGGGGCATGAATGCCCTAACAAACTCTTCACCACTTTGTGGTTCGTACACTTTTTGCAATCGTATGCCCCGGTTCCTGTTGATGAGGTTCTTGAGCCGGTTGTATATGTCTTGAGGGGTATCTCCATCTTCCATGGAAAATATTCCAAGTTCCCCTCCGATCATCTCAATTTGGCCTCCTGCACAAATCGGTTGCCCTCATCAGCAATCTTGAGTGTGTCCCAAATCTCCTTGACTAGCTCCAACCCATCCACCTTGTTGAATTCTTCTAGGATCAAGGATGAGTTGAGCACAACCGCCGCTTGATCATTGCGGTAGATTTGTTGCTCTTGCTCAAAGGTAAGTTCTTCGTCATTCATGGGAATATCTATATATTCGTCCAAACAATGTACAAAAGGCCAGGATTGAGAGAAATAAGATGCAATTTCATCTTATGTTGTCACATTTTGTAGATAGTACCATCAAAGTGGGGTGGTTTGCCCAAAGAAATAGACAAGTAATTTGAATGAAAATTTAAGCACCCATAACTGAAAGGATATCGAGTGTAGTCTTGTTGACTACTCTTGAGCTTCTTCTCCATTTCAAGTCTCTTCCTCCTCTTATATTGATCCTTTGTCTTCTTTAGTAGCTTCTCAAGTTGTCTCACCTCATCCTCATCTGCGGTTTACACATCTGAGGGAGGAGGTGTCAGCTTTTTTTGCTTGTTTGCATCGGTCTTGTCGGTCTTGTGGTGTCTTGAAGTCCCAAATCTTTTTCGACGTTTCCTCCATCTCCTCTCCAAGCAGTTAATCTTATTGGGAGTGTTCAACCGTGATACTAATTGAAAGTTGCCTAGAGGGGAGTGAATAGGTTGATAAAACCTAAAATTGCTTAATTAAACAAAATCAGTAACTAAAGGGCGGACTAGTCCAGTGAGGAGAGGACTAGTCCGATCAGGATGTTGAAATACGCAAATGGTTGGATTTTTATGAGTTTTTCTTCAAGTAAGTGAAAGTGCATCTAGGCATACCCTTGTGGGTTTTGGATGATTGATGACAAACAAATGATATCCTAATGACACATGTTGAGATGAAAGCAGGTCCACAAAGAATAAAATAAAAGCGCACAAAAATGTGAAAAATGAGGAATGAGGACAGAGCCAAAGTGAAGACTTGAAGCAAAAATTAGTTGTTAATGTATATGATGTGTGTGAAAGATACATCCTAAGAGCTCATGAATTTGTGTAAAGAGTAAGGGATAAAATAAATAAGTTAAGCAATCCACTGAAGCACCAGACAAGTCCATACACAAGTGGGCTAGTCCGATTTCCTTTCTGTTTACATAAAGACAAGTCCGGATGAGAGTCGTACTAGTCCGATTAACTCTCTGTCATTCGCATGGACAAGTCCCAAAATGCGAACTAGTTCGTCAAATAAGAAAAATCACACCTTGCACTAGATAAGTTCATTTCATATGGACTAGTCCGAGTTGGTCCAATACGGACTAGTCCGGTTCACTCACAATAATTAGGGTTTAGGTGTGCTGCATGTTTCATGCACATATCACACAACAAACCGGACTAGTTCGGTTATGAGAGCATACTAGTCTGGCTGTCATGATGTAACACCCTCATTTTCATGCATCATGCATTGCATAAGTTCATATACATGTTTAACATTAATCCATATAAAAATGAACAAGTTTAAAATAAATTAGGAGCAAAACGCACGCAAAAGTTCTGAGAAGTGCGAACTAGTCCATTTTTTGTGCAGACTAGTCCGATTTCTCCCAGACCTCCCTCGGACATGTCCGTTTTTGCTACGTACTAGTGCATTTTCCTCTCTGTACTGTTTTCGGACTTGTCCGGTCCATTGCGAACTAGTCTGGTATCCCGATTCCTTCAAATTTCGCCAAGTCTCTAGACTTGTCTGGACTTGTCCGACAGTTAGCGGACTTGTCCGGACTTGTCCAACATCTAGCAGACTTGTTCGTTTTCCTCTTTGACTAAGTTCGGACCTGTCTGATTTGGTATGGACTTATCCAATTTTTCTCTAACTAATATGGGACTAGTCCGGCCTTTCGCGGACTTGTCAGGTGATCACGATTTCGAGTTGATATTTTGTTCCACGACGTGTTTTTGGGTTTTAACTTAAGTGGGCCTAAAGACGTCGTGTCTAACTCTTTCGGAGCCCATGTGGGACCCCACACCGGCCTCCACCCTCTCTAAAACCGACCTCCATTGAAACCCTAGCCCTCCACCTTTATATAAACAACCCAACATCCCAATCTTACATCCTTTTGCTACAATTAAAAGACCACCAAACCCTAGTTCATGGATAGCTACTGCCAAGGAGGGAGAAGGAGATCCAGAGCAAGAAGAAGAAGAGGAGGAGGAAACGAAAGAAGATCAAGAGGCCAATGTCTCAATCAACCTTACGTTCTTCATCAACAATTCACCATCAAGTTCTCTTCATCAACCCTAGGTCGTCAAGATCCAAGTGTTGCCTCCAAAACCTTTGATTCATTGGAGTTCTAAGCACCTGGTATACCTTCTACTTCATCTTTCTCACATGAATTCAACCCCGTTTCTCCATATTCACGTCGATCTAGAAAACCCTATTTTGCTTGTTCTGCAAAGGGCGGACTAGTCCGGTTTGGCTGTCTGTTTTCTGCTGAATTAAATCTAAATTGATTTGAATCAATTCCAAACCTGTCCAAACTTGTTAAAAACCATTACAACTAGTTAGTAAACATTATTAACAACTCATTAACAATGTCTTACCTCACAATTGCATTAATCATGCATATCATGTCATATTGAGTAACATATGAGCCTTTATTGATTGTAATTCTTGTCCTGTATGGTTATCGTGCGGTTTAGACGGATTTGCATTAGAGGGTGCTACGGAGGACCTCCAGTACCAAGAATTTGAAGACTTTGACCCAAACCAAGCCCAAGAGCAAGGCAAGTGCCCTTGATCATATTGATCCTATTTTTACAATAAATGTTTTGTTTTCAAAACTGCATGCTTGTGTCAATTTGATGGGAATTCATATGATAGGAAGTTTACTAGTCTTGTTTAACCACCCTTGTTACCTGGAATACATGGTAGAAAGTCGGGAAGGGCTTTTTACTTTTTTCTTCGCTTAATTAATAGGGATGGGAAAACAACTATACCATTTAATTATGCATTAATGAGATTATGGTTAATATGAACTGGTTAATATGACATGGTAATGGGTGATCTAAGAAAGCATGGCATATGGATTGGGTTGGATGCTATGGTGGTTTCGCTTGCTTTAGATCTAAGGGCCGGTTCGTGGAGCGACCATCCAGGATCTACAGTGCCGCCACGAGGCCAAGTATGGGTGCGGCATAGCTGATTAATTAAGGTATTGCTAGTATTGTGCGGATCATTTGCCGCACCGGGGAAGGGGAGTCAGATTGGGTTTGGATTTGTGGCGGGACTCCCTGGGATCCAATTGGCACAAGAGGGGGCCCCTGGTTGAAGATGTGCTTTGTTGGAGGCATCGCCACCGGTGAAACCTCAGTGGGTCCGTACATGCTAGTAGTCCCTTTGTAAAGGCTATTTTGTGATATCTTGGCCACACACCTAAGGAAGTATGAGATGGCATAATAGAGGTCCCATAGTCATCAAAAGGTTATGAAATCACGAACACGTGGGTAAAGTGGTACAACCTCTGCAGTGTCTTAAAAACTATCATGATAGCCGTGCTCCCGGTCATGAGCAACCTGGACCCTCACATGATTAGAGGGAAACTTGGGATTTGGGATGGTTTGGTACTGGTTATGGTTGATAATATGTATATGGCTGTTATGGATTGAGTTATGGTATTGGATATGGTTAATGGTAATGGTGATGGATATGGAATCTAGACTTATACTATGATAATCATTGTGGATACGATGGGTTTACTTCACGTACATATAATACACTGCTTTTCAAATGTTTTAATGTACTTTTCAGCACTTAGCATTTATTTTATTTCGTCATTTGTTACAGCTACATGTCATACTTTCCACACTTGCAGAGTATGATATGTACTCACCCTTGCTATTCCCTCACCAAAAGTTGCAGGTCAGATTTGGGAGTATAACACTGATAATGCGGAGTTCTAGGCCGTGTCTGCCGTCAGCTTGCCTGTGGTTTGATTGGAGCAACGTCTACGCATCGCTGAGCTCTTTGTGTTTGATCTCTCATACACTCTCGCATTTCTTGTACAATATTTGAGTGAATTCAATTCTCTTTCTCACTGTAATCTTGTGGAAGCCCTTAGCTTGTGAGGTTGCCCCATCGACTCGATGATTACCCTGTGATAGTGGAACCGTTGGCCTTCATGGTGACTTGAAGAGGTAAAGGGTTGGTTGAGACTCGGTTCTATGTGAGCTCCTCAATGAGGACGTAGATCTCTTTCGTGGGATCGAACCTCGGTAAAATCCTTTGTCTCGTGTGTTCTAGATCTTTACTTTTTGCAATCATCACCATCTAGGGTTGAACTTGGTCAAACTTGTAATCATCTCATATTTTGTGTTTCCCAAGGAACCTAATTTTTATATACACATGTTAATCACGTTAAATTTGACTTACCTTTCCGTTGCTATACCGTTCGAAGAAAAACAAAAAAACAGTTAATCCTTTCGTAGGAGTAACAAGCACACCAGACTAGTCTGCCTCCTGTACCAGACTAATCCGACCTTCCTATATTTGACAATTTTGTTAGTTTTGCAGGAAAAAGTTTCAAACGCCTATTCACCCCCTCTAGCCCATATCCAATTGGTATCAGAGCAGGGCTCTCCATTTATGAGACTCACCGCTCAAAGAGACATATGGCCACCAACAAGACCAATAAGATCCCAGAAATGCCCGTCATCAGAGATGATCAAGACACCAAGGTGCTCGATGTTCTTAAGGACTATGAGGAAGATGATGATGAAGTGCGCCAGCTAAAGGCGCTTCTAAGGAAGAAGCTCTCAAGCCAAAAGGGAAAGCAAGAAGACAAGAACTAAACGGGGAGTGGTCATCACGACTACTCCCGATATCATTTTAATTATGATCATCTTAATTCTATCAATCACTATCTTTCTATTTCAGGAAAGACCTCCACATTTTGATGGTAGTGATTATACAATGTGGAAATACAATATGAAAATGCATCTCATTTCCTTAAACCCTAGTCTTTGGCATGTTGTGTGTATAGGTATAGACATCCCAGACACCAACGATGAACTCATGCCATAGCAAGAACAAGCAATTCTTCGCAATGCACAAGCCGTTGCGGTGATCACTTCATCCTTGAGCCGAGAAGAGTTGCCAAGGTGGATGGACTAGAAAGCGCTAAGGAAATATGTGATATCCTCAAGAATGCGAATGAAGAAAATCGCTCCGTCCGTGAGGCAAAAATTGAAATGCTTGGGGAGAATTGGGGAGATTTGCCATTGAGGATGGTGAATCCCTCAAGAAATGTACAACCGAATGAAGGCACATATCAACAAGATTTATGCTTATGGATGCAAGAAGTGGACTGACCATGAGGTCGTCAAGAGGATGATAAGGGCATTCATGGCCGTAATGTCACCTTATGCTCCATGATCCGAGAAATCTAGGGTTCCATAAGATGACTCCAGATGAACTATTGGCCAAAATTATCCATCACGAGATGACATAGAAGGAAGCTCAATATAAGAAGAATCTTGCTAAGCTAAACTCATCAAAGAATAAAGAGGTGGTCCTCAAGGTGACCCGCAAGTCACAAGTCAGGAAAATCCATAATGTGCAAGATGACGAAGATATAGACGATGTGAGCATTGACATGGATGGCCAAGAAATTGTCTTGTTCATCAAAAAGTTTAAAAGAATAATTAGGAGGAAAAAAGGCAACAACTCCAATGAAGACAAGAGCGTGGACAATGACAAGTGCAGATCCAAACGGTCATGCTACAACTGTGGAGAATATGGGCACTTCATAGTATATTTTCCATATAAAGAAGATGACAAGAGAAAGAAGGAAGCTAAGCAACATGACAAGAAGACATTCAAGAAGAAGAAGAAACATGAAGGCCAAGCACACATTGACAAGGAGTGGGACTCAAACGATGAGTCCTCCTCCGAAGACAAAGATAGAACGGCAACTAGTGCCATCAGGAAGCCTTCTATGTAGTCCACCCTCTTTCCAAACCTGGGAGGATGGAAGGAAACAAACCACACTTGCCTTACGGACAAGTAAGGCAAGAAAAAGGTTAAATATAGACCTTCAATTTTACATTCCCTTAGTGATGATGATTTTGAAAGAAGTGATGAAAATGAACACATGCTTAAAGGCATAAGTAAAAAATGAAAAAGTTGTCAGATGAAATATTTGAGAAGGAAGATCTTATCAACCGATAAGAAGATATGCTCATCCTTCAAAAGGAGAGATATTTTGAGGTTGAAAAGGGTATCGAGCTTTAAAAGGAAAAGAGAGAAGCACTTGAGCGTGAGCTAGCTTTGAGCAAGGAAACTTGCTCAAATCCAAATGATTTGAATGTTGTACTTAAGGATGAGCTTGTTAACTTGACAAAAGTTAACAAGAACTTTCAAGTACAAGTTGAATCACTCAAGCAATGTGCACCCTTTTCTTCTAAGAGCTCACCTTCTCCATATATCGATTCTATTCCACCTAAAACATGTAATTGTGCTAATTTCGTTCTTGACCTGAAAAATGAGCATAAAGTGGCACAAAGCAAACATTCACCTAAATGTGGCATTTTTTGACAAGGAGAAAATCAAGTATGCACGAAGTGCATACTCCGTCTCTAGAGCTCCTAATGTCAAGGATGGCCTTGGATATTCTCGAGGTGAAAAGTTAAATGCTAAAAACCCCAAGAATAACAAGGAATCGATTGCTTTTGTCAAGGGAGGCATAAAACAAGTTGAGAACACAAAACATGTCCATTTCCTTTCCTTAAAAAGCTAAAAATGGACCAAACATCACGTTTCATACCTTTAATGCCTCATATGTTCCTATGAGGGATGAATTTAACCATGTTTATGCCACGTATGTTGGGCCACTCCACAAGAGTCCAAAATCTTGTGTGTGGGTGCTCAAATGTCTTATCACTTACGTCAAAAGACCAGAGGAGAGAAAAAGATTAAAGGAGTATAACGAAAATCCAAGTGAACCAACTTCATCTCCACCCGAACCACTATCACGAGACTCAAGTGTACAAAGTGTACAAGAAGCAAAAAGCAATGATCAAGAGGGAGCTTCTACACAATATAAAGCTCAATATGTACAAGATCAACCTCAACAGGTCAAGATGATCAAAATAATGATGGAGTCAATGATCATGGGGGAGATGAAGAAAGTAAAGAAGATGAAGAGAGGACACAAGACCAAAAATGCATCATTCAAGTGTACATCAAAAACTTCGTCTTAAGTTTAACATGGACAAAGTCAAGCTCATTGAAGCTCCTATGAGGTATAACTGACATTCCCACCTCTACGAAGTATATCCAAATATGGTTCAAAGAGGCATATTGTTCTATTGTTGGCTCTATTATATCTTGGTGCATCTAGGCCATATTACAACGGTATATCACCCTTTGTTCAGTAATTTATTGTACTTGTGTGCACCTAGGCTTAATATCATGCTGAGTATATATTTTGTATGCAAGGTTCAAGTCGTTTTGATTCTCGTAATATGGCTTGAAAAGTTGCATACCTGATTCTTTCTTCAATGTTTACTTATTTGCTAAAGTTGATACCCTATCTCGATTTTCTCTTGTAAACTATTTTAATTATTGAATCTTGGTGAATTATGGCCGTTGTATGATTGTTGATTGCTTACTTATCATATTCATCAAGATTATTTTTGAAATGATGTCCTAAAGATCAATATTAGTTCAAATTCCCAAAACCTCTTTGTTCTGTTTCAAATCTGTCCAGTTGACCCGGATTAGTTCGTGGTCAGCACTGGACTTGTCTGTTGCTAAGGACTAGTCCGACTCTGGTTTGGTATATTGGACTAGTCCGGTCCTTATGCGGAGTAGTCCGCTTCAATCAGGCTTTACCCTAGCCCGCCGCCAAATCCTTTCTTCTTCCTCCTCACAACTCTCATTGCACTCTCTCTCCTCAAGCGAGAGCTCCCTAGGCGGAATCGATGTTTCCCCACAGAAATCAAGTTTTCCTCTGTGGAAATCATTCCCCTCGGTGCAGAGTGTAACACCATCATTTTCATACATCATGCATTGCATACATTATAATACATGTTTAAAATTAAGTAACATAAAAAGGAATAAATTTAAAATGAACTAGAAGCAAAACCGCACTCAAAAGTTCTGAGAATTTTGGACTTGTCCATTTTTTGTGCGGACTAGTCTGATTTCTCTCTGACCTCTCTTCAGACATGTCCGTTTTTTATGCGGACTAGCCCATTTTCTCCCTGTTCTGTTTTCGGACTTGTTCGGTCTATTGCGGGCTAGTCCGTTCACCCGATCCTTCGAAAATTTCGCCAAGTCCCTAGACTTGTCCATTTTCTGTCGTACTTGTCCGTGTTGCTCTCTGACTAATATCGGACTTGTTCAATTTTGGCCAGACTTATCTATTTCCTCTCTGACTAGCTATCAGACAAGTCCAGTCCATTGCGGACTTGTCCAGTATTCATGACTCTGATTCAATCTTTTCCTCCACGACTTGTTTTGGTTTTTAACCTTAAGTGGGCCCAAGGAAGTCATGTCTAACAATTTTGGAGCCCATGTGGGACCCCACACCGGCCTCCACCCACCCCCGAACTCAAAATCCATCAAACCCTACAACTCCACCCCTATATAAATAACCCAACAACCCAACTTCTCATCTCTTTGCCACTTTTGAAAGACCACCAAACCCTAGTTCATGGGAGCCGCCATCACGAGGAGATCCAGTAGCAAGAAGAAGAGGAGGAAACGAAAGAGGATCAAGTGAACAGGATCTTCATCGAGTTTTCGTTCTTCATCACAAATTCACCCTCAACTCTTCATCATCAACCCTATATCGTCAAGATCCAAGTGTTGCTTCCAAACTCTTGATCCTTGGAGTTCTAAACACGTGGTACACCTTCTACTTTCTCTTTTTCCACGTGAATTCAACCCCAATTCTCCCAAATCTCGCAGATCAAGAAAACCCTAGAAAACATTAATTCCCTAGTTCTGCGAAGGGCGGACTAGCCTTGTCCCTAGCGTTCTTGTCCGGTCTCTAAATTTAATTGGTGCTAGATTAATTCCAGCTTGATGTAAATAAACTTGAAACCTGTTCAAACATGTTAAAAACATTGTAACTGATTTATGAACAATAATAGTAACTCATTAACTAGTTTCACTTTGCATTTGCATTGATCATGCATGTCATGTCATATTGAGAAACATATGAGCATCTATTGATTGTAATTTTTGTTTTGTATGTGTGTTGCACGGAATAGAAGGATTCGCTCTAGAGAGTGCTGCTGAGGACCTTCAGCACCAGATCTCTGAAGCCTTTGACCCTAACCAAGCTCAAGAGCAAGGCAAGTGTCCTTGAACATATTGATCCTATTTTTATTAAATGTTTTGTTTCAAAACTGCATGCTTGTGTATATTTGATAGGAAAACCTACGATAGGTGTTTACTAGATTAGTTCAACCATCCTTGTCGCTTGTATCACATGGTAGAGAGTCGGGAAGGGCTTTTTACTTTTGCTTTGCTAAAATAAATTGGGATGGGAAAACAACCAAACGACTTAATTATGAATTATTGAGATTGTGGACAACGTAGATGATGAACATGGTTAATGGTAATATGGTACTTGGGTGATCTAAGCAAGCATGGTTTGTCGTATGGGTTGGATGTTATGGTGGTATGCTTGCTTGGGATCTTAGGGTTCATGCAAAAATAAGCCAGTACTACAGCGCCGCCACGAGGCCAAGTATGGGTGCGGCGTAGCCGATTAATTAGGTGTATTGCTAGTATTGCACAGGACGTTTGAAAGAGCGGGGAATGGGAGTTGAATTGGGTTGGCAATAGTGGTCGGACTCACTGGGATCCGAACGGCACAAGAGGGGGCCCCTTGTTTAGGATGTGCTCAGTTGGAGGCATCGCCATCGGTGAAAACTCAGTGGATCCGTACATGCTAGTAGTGTGTAATGTGACCGACGGGTCACGGGCATAAGGGAGGTTCTTAGTCACCGAAAGGTGATGAAATCACGAACACCTGGGTGAAGTGGTACAACCTCTGCAAAGTGTTAAAAATATCATGATAGCCATGCTCTCGGTTAAGAGCACATGGAAACTTCCATGACTAGAGGGAACTTGGTATTGGTACTGGTATGGTTATGGATATGGATAATGGTGATGGTAAAAATCTGGAATATAGGTAATGGATATTGAATATGTATTTGTATCATGATAATTATGTGGGATATGATGGGATTACTCACATATATATAATATAATGCTTTTCTACATGTTTAAATGTACTTTTCAGCAACTAGTCCTTATTTATTGTCGTCATTTGTTAAAGATACATGTCATACTTTTCCCACACTTGGTGAGTATGACATGTACTCACCCTTGCAATTCCCCCACGAACAGTTTCAGGTTAGGATTGGGAGTATCACGACGTTAATGCGGAGTTCTAGGTTGTGTGCTATTGTCAGCTTGCCTGTGGTGTTGCTTGGAGCCGCGCATTCCCTTTTGCTCAGCTTGCTTAGTTGCTTAATTAGATTGTTCTGCTGCTTTACTTTCAGACTTCTAATAGTAATCATTATAGTTGTATCATGAGGATTATTGGAATATTGTAATAAAAGGTACTTAATTGATCTGTTATGTGGTAATTTTCTGGTTATCATTTGTGATGCACTTGTATATGTGTGTTGAACGTCCTTGGCACACATATGCGTCGCACTTGGTTCATTTTCGGAAATGTGTATCACACGGAGCTTCCTCCTCCGGACTAATCTGCACTCAGACACTACACCTCCCGTAAAATTCTTCAAAGTTCGGTAAAATCACTCCAAACCCTAGTTCTTACCTTTTATCAATTTTTTCTCACTTTCCTTGATTCCTACGGTATATATTGCATTGATATATGTAATCCTTTTGTCCTACTACCTTCTTGCATCAAATTTTCTTAGATTTGTTGAAATACGATGTTAGGGTTCATATGGACAAACTGGATTAGTTCGGACCCTTGTGTGGACAAGTCCAGTCCCCTAGACAAGTCCGCACTCTGAAACCGAACAAGTCCGGCCCTTGATAGTTTGAACCTCTAAATTCATGTCTCGACAAGAATCTAACTCACATTCTTCTTACCATACCTTGTACACTTTGTGTCAGGCACGATGTCAACCGTGTCAGATGATAGCATGTTCGACTATGAACTCGAACATCATCGCGAGAGAGTCGCCAGGGCAAAAGAATTGAGGAGCAAGAAGCGACATGACCATGATGCCCACGCCTCTCCTCCTGACTCTGTGCTCCCAAAGAAGAGAAAAGTGGTTGTGAGGAAGCCATCAAGCAAGGATGGTGTTGGTGCCAGCTCAGCGACGTCGAGAAGAAGCACAAGAAAGGACAAAGACCTTGTTGTGAGGACCGGGTCCACACATTCCAGGAATCGCAGAGGGTGGTGCCGTGCGATGCAGCAACCAATAGCACACACGAAAAGACTACGACCAACTACAAAGTTTTATTTATATAAATAGTAGAAGTATTTTACAATAATTAATGTATAGCAGAAGATAATACTCATAGCTAAACTCTCAGCCTAGATATGCAAAAGTACAGCTGTCCAGCCTGTGGACGCTGCACACTAGCCACACACAAATTTACGGCGGCGTGCATGGCTCTCACTCGGCGGTATACCCCGACGGGGGCATCGCCTCATCTTCGGGCCCTTCCTCATACATCTCACCTGAAAACAACTTAATATAGCAACCGTGAGCATGAAGGCTCAGCAAGACTTAACTGTCTCACCTAAACATGGAACTCTATATGCAGGGATACTTAACATAGACATAAATATTGCAGTAAAGTGACTCGCCTAAATGTTGATCCTTCAATTTCAAGTTATTAACAGCAGCTTACAACTTTAATAAAATAACTTTAGTGAGCCTAATCGACTGCAACGAAAGTTTCAAAACAATTATAATTCCACACATCCTATTCTCCTGACTTCTTCAGTATTTACTACGTCACAGCGAGGTGAACAACGGTACTCAAATAACCGCGAGGGACGGTGATTGCAATCAGGACACATCCGGATAACACGTCACATACACCCATTTCGGCAGTGGTTCAAATCACACTTCAATACTATGTTGTATGCAACAACCTTTCAAAGGAAACCCAAATGCCGAACTGGTCCTTCCGTAACGGGCAGAAGGTCCCCGCGTGGAGCATCTTCTATGCCCGCCGGCATATTTACACCTTGCTATGCTCAACCCACTCCTATAAAACGGTAGGGTAAGCCTGGACGCCTAGGTTAACCAATTACATCGGTTTCCTGGTTTCCATATAGCCAGTATGCATCCGATACATTTCAAACTTGTCCAGCAGGGCCGCACACCGATCGGTCCTCAATTGACAAGAGCAGGGCTACGCACGTGAGACCACGTCTCGCTGCATCCTACTCACTGCTCGGTCTCAATTTCATATTCGTAAGTCATTCCTTTATCAAATTCTTTCCCGTGTGATAAAATCCTATCTCGAGAGTAGATTCCAACTACTCGACTTCTACTGGACTCCTGAAACTTAAGCATAGCATTTTCTACTCATCGGGTTGTAGACCTACCCAATACTCCATGGGATTTCTGGGTCATGCAAGTGGACTAACAAGCACCTTAGCCCTAATGCACAAAATCATCCTAGACATAAGTGATACAAATATAAAATTTGAAATAGCACTTAAATGCAAATAGGGGCTTGCCTGGTTGTGAGTCAGAGGGGAAGTTAGATTCTGGGAAGATGCTGTCCAAGGCCTCCGGGTCCTCCTCGATCTCGGTCACTATATGATATGCAATATATAAAGTACATGAGTGATATAGAAACTACAGAGATCTTATAAATACAAATCAGGTATGTAAATGATTTAATTTTCTTTGGGATTTTTACAGTGGAGACTAGGTTCTATGAAAAGATCTGGACCAAAAATTGGAGATATTCAAGGAAGCTTGTTGTCTCTAAAATCCCAACAATAAAAGGCTTCTCTGAATTTTGGTTGTAATTCTGGAGCTTTGTCATGGCTAAAAGTGTATGGTCATGGTAGAGGGGGTCTCAATGGTTCAGGTAAAATTTGTTTTACATTTTTCTGAGTTTCCTACAGGGAGAAACTGATTTTACAAGTTTAGGGAAAAAGCTGAAAATGGTTCTGTACTTTTCTTAATTTTCAACTACATAGAGATTTGGAACACAGATCATCCCAGTAATTGAAGTCCAACGAACTTGACATTTTTACCGGAGATCAAGTGTATTTTTTTGAGTGTCCTGACCAAAATTGGGAATTTTCCAATTAACAGAACAGGAGTAATTAATTTTCCAAGCAAATAGATCAAAGGAATTAATTATGATAATTCTGGGAGTTTCATGTCTAACAAATTGCACCACTGCAAACTAGGGATCAATAGTCTACCGGAATTTATTTGGAAATTTTTGAGCAATTCTACTAGGAGTAATGGATTTTTGAAGTTTGCTCAAAACCTGTATTTATTTTCTTATTGGAAAGTTTAAATAAACCCGTTGGCCCCACTCCATTTAAATGGATCAATCAGAGCGAAGCCGCACCGAGGGCCACGCATTTATCCCGCAGCCGCACCGGATCAAACAACCGCAGCTGATCTGCGCAGTTGAATGAATCACTGACAGGCGGGGCCTGCCTGTTGTCTTCAACCTTGGGACGCGCCGCTCGGCCGCGCCGGCGCAGTGCTGGTGAGCTCGCCAGGAAGGCTGCGTCGACCTCCTCTCGGCTCGGCCATGACTGCCTAGCCCTAAAATTGGGCGTGCTACATGCTGGGGAGGTCCAATCGCGACGGCGACGACCAGAGGTGAGCATGCGACGGCGACGGCGGAGCTAGGGTTTCGGTGATGGCCGGAATCAATCGGGAATGGCGCAAGAAGCTCGGGGAAAGTCTGGGAACGTTCCTAAAAACGTGAGGAAGATGACCAGGGGGAGAAAAAGAAATGAAATCGCTGGCAAAGTCGACTTCGACAGTGGACCGACGGATTCTTCGTGGCGGCGGGGAAAACTTGAAATCCGACCTCGTCTCTGGATGACTTCCCTTCATTTTTGGTGAGCTGGTGCGCCGGAAGATCTAGAAGATATTACTTGATTGGATTGAAAAATTGTTGCACATAGGAACAGAATTAAACCAATGATCTAGTAACCTCGGTATGAACTGGCCGCAGTGAAACTCGATATACAGACGCTAGGAGGCACGATAGGGGTTGAGACTTCACCAGAAGCATCTATGTACCTTTGCGCGCCTTATTGCTTCAAGGAAGGAGACAAGAACTTGCTTGCAATAGCTTGTCTTCGTGAAGCAGAGAGCTCACCGGCGGCTTCACCCGCAAGCTCCGGAAAAACTTCATACCGTGCCGATAAGTAGTGAATCAAGCAAGCAAGGTGATGGGAAGGCAGAGCACCAAGTTGTGCTACCTTTTCCTGTTGGAAGCGCGGCGAAAGATAGCTTCGTTTGGCCAGCAAGACAAGCAATAGCCGGGCGGTGCGGTTCTATTTTTTGCAGCGAGTAAAGGAGGGGTGGCGGTGTGTGGGATGATTATGGCCGACAATACACAAGGGGAGGCATCTAAATCCACTCTGGGTGCCATGGAGCTGCTTGCTTTGCATGCCTTGTCGCAGTGGCAAGTTTTGCCGACGTTGAGGCGTGGGGACAGCCGTAAATAGAGTGGGAGAGGCTGACAGTGGGTCCCACTGCTCTTTTCATCCCAATCCCTCACTGGAACTTCAATTCCCCCACCTAAACATGTCCAAAAATGGTAGATTTTGTGGAGATGCCAATTTAAATATGGAGATTAAGATTACGGAATTGGATTTCAATTTCGGACAAGTTTCATATGGATTTCAAATTGAAATTTGAATTTGTATAGAATTCAATGTACCCATTGAATTAAATAGAATTTGAGCTACAAATTTTATGAAAATTGACAAGGATGCTATTTGGAATATTTGGAAGCTATTTGTGAACTAAAATTTTTATCTTGGTCAAGTTTGAATAGGGGCCAAATTTGAATTTTTGGAATCCTTCAATTAAGGTTTAAATTGGTTTGATTTCTCATTTTCCAATTTAATTTCTTTTTTACCATCCAAATTTCAATATCTCCCATCTGAACTTTGTATTTTTTTTTCAATTTAGGGCTTTTGCACTTGCTAGTGGACCCATTGGCCCACTAAGGATGAAGGCTCATTTACAAAGAAACAGGCAGCCGCCTGAAGATGATTTCACTGGCAAAGGCAATGATCTGGGCGATAAACTCAGGAAGGTGAATGTCTATGAGCAGCCAAAGCAATCAGCTGACCCAAAATTTTGGAGTCACTTCCATGAAGATTTCTATGAGAACGTGTCCAAAATTTTGGAGTCACTTCCATGAAGATTTCTATGAGAATGTGTACGGGAAGATGAGAACTCCGGTTGTTGTGAGCTAATGGGTGGATGTGACATATATGGAGTCAAAATCTTTCCAAACTTATCGTGAAGTCTTAGAGGCTTTCGAAAGACATGGTTTGAAGGATCTCCTATCCTTCAAATACAATTGGAACAATGAAGTCATCACCCAATTCTACTCCACTTGCTACTCCCCGAGTGATGACGAGGAAGAAATCACATGGATGACACATGGATCCAAATACAATGTCACATATGAGGAGTTCGCTAAGATACTCCACCTTGAAGACACTTTGGACAATGAGATTGTGATTCGCAACTTGAAGGGGCTAGAGAGGGATGAGCTCACATTCCTCCATGACACAAGAATGCCATACAATCCACCTACCACAAAATACATGAAGCCATTCTTTGTGGTCCTGAACAAGATCTTGAGGAAGACCATTGCTCCAAAGGATGGAGATGCCAGGGAGCATCCAAGGATCACTATGATCCTTGATGAAAGTGATAAGCTAGAAGGATTTTCAACCTATTTGAGTATATCTACAATGATATAGTGAACATCTCAATTACTCCCAATAAGTCGTGTGGTTATGCGCCATACATAATGTACATGATCAAGAAGGTGACCGGCCTTGAGTTGGTCAAAGATGTTAAACATACTAGTCTCAGGCCTCACAAGCCCACAGCCTACAGTGTTAGCAATGCACCTGCTTCACCTGCAAGGGAACAAATGTCAAAGCAACCACATGATGGCACAAGGGCTCCAGCTGCTACCTCCGCTCTCCACCCTCCAGAGAGTCCTCAAGCAGTGTTTTGAAGATGATTTCCTCCATATTTGCATCCTGCCGCAAAGTGGAAGTGAAGCAACACAAGGAAAGCTTGGCTAGGAAGATGCACCAGAAGTACATGAAGGACAATATAAAGGCAATCTGTGAGAAGTTGGACATTGAACCAGTGGGATTTCCTCAAATCTCCGAAGACTCAGAAGAGAACTTCATAGAGCTTCCACCTCTCATAGAACAAGAGTTGGCTTCCCTTGGACTTGGTGGTGTCTCTGTTCCTCCTCCTCCTCAGCATGAGCTTAAAGATGAAGATGTAGATGAGGACAAGACCGAGAGTGAGAGAGGGAGGGACAGAGAGTAGCTTACCTCAATTTTTCCCTTTTTGGTTCCTTGTTGCCAAAGGGGGAGAGATCCAGACTAGTAGTATATTTTGAGCCTTAAGGACTATTGATCATAGACTTATATCTTTTTATGCTTTGAGTTTCAAACTATTGTAATTTCTATTTGGATGATGCCTATTTTGTTTAATATTGATGTGTGATGCTCATTATGATATTCTTGTGATGGTTGTTTACTATGACTATTGTATTTTCAATTATGCTTATCAAAATTTTTGCTCAAACACACTCTATAGGCACCCCACCATAAAGAGTGCATATATGTGAGAAGTATCTCTTGTCCACATTTGTCATTCTCATATATGCACACATTATGAAAATCAAATTTTTACTCTAAATTGTGAAATTTCAAATGGCTGTCACCAATCACCAAAAAGGGGGGATTGAAAGTGCATCTAGGCATACCCTTGTGGGTTTTGTACGATTATGAAAAACAAACGAGATCTTGATGAGATTCGTTGAGCTAAAAACAAGCCCATAGAGAATTAAAATAAGAAGTGCACAAAAATGTGAAAAATGATGAATGAGAAGGGAAGAGCCGAAGTGAATACTTGAAGCGCAAAGTAGGTGTTAATGTACGGGATATGTTTCAAAGGGACATCCCAAGAGATCATGACTTTGCGTAGAGAGTAAGGGCTAAAATCAATAAGTTAAGCAATTCACTGAAGCACCGAACAAGTCCGTAGACAAGCAGACTAGTCCGATTTCCTTTCTGTTGCCATATGGACAACTCTGGACAAGAGCTGGACTAGTCTAGTTAACTCTCTGTTGTTTTCACGGACAAGTCCCAAAATACGGACTAGTCCATCAACATAACAGAAACCACACCTTGCACAAGATAAGTCCGTTTCATATGGACTAGTCCAATTTGGCTATTGGAATCACAATAGACTAGTATGGACCAATACAGACTAGTTCGGTTCACTCACAGTAATTAGGGTTTCAGGTGTGCTGCACATTTCACGCACATATCACACAGCACAACGGACTAGTCCGGTCACGAGAGCGGACTAGTCTTCCCCTCGAGATCTCTAATGGTAACTTTTCTAAATGTCTATAAATAGGTGATCCACGCCCCTATAATGAACAAGAACCCTAGCGCCGCCACACGTCTGAAGAGCACAAAAACACTTCTCACCACACATCTAAAGCCCTAAAGAGTTAAATCTTTTGGGAATCAAGATCTAGGAAAGGGAGAGTGACATCTACGCATCATTGAGCTCTTGGGGTTTGATCTCTCATACACTCTTGCATTTCTTGTACAATTTTTGAGTGTTTTCGATTTGCTTTCTCATTGTAATCTTGTGGGAGCCCTCATCTTGTGAGGTTGCCCCATTGACTCGGTGATTACCCTATGATAGTGGAACTCAAATCGGCCTTCGTGGTGACTTGAAAAGGTAAAGGGTTGGTTCAGACATGGCTCTGTGTGAGCTCCACAATGAGGACATAGATCTCTTTTGTTGGATCGAACCTTAGTAAAAATCCTTTGTCTCGTGTGTTCTAGATCTTTACTTTTTGCAATCATCACCATCTAGGGTTAAACTTTATCAAACTTGTAATCATCTCATATTTTGTGTTGCTCAAGGAACCTAATTGTTATATTCACAAGTTAATGATGTTAAAGTTGACTTACCTTTCCGCTGCCATATCGTTTGAAGAAAAACACAAAAACAGTTAATCTTTTCGTAGGTGTAACAAGCAATCTGGACTAGTCTGCCTCCTGTACCAGACTAGTCTAGCCTTCTTGTATTTGAAAATTTTGTTATGTGTTGCAGGAAAAAGTTTCAAATGCCTATTCACCCCCTCTAGGACACATTACATTGGTATCAGAGTAGGACTCTCCATTTAGACTCACTACTCGGGGAGACACATGGCCACCGACAAGACCAATGAGATCCCAGAAATATCTGTCATCAGAGACGAACAAGACACCAAAGTGTTCATGTGCTTAATGACTATGAGCACGATGATGGTGAAGTGCGTCAGCTGAAGGCACTTCTAAGGAAGAAGTTCGCAATCCAAAAGGGCAAGAAAGAAGACAAGAAGCTGACGGGGAGTGGTCATCACAACTACTCCTGTTATCGTTTTAATTATGATCGTCTTAAATCTACCAATCACTATCTTTCTAATACCATGTGAAGACCTCCACATTTTGACGGCAATGATTATACAATGTGGAAATACAATATGAAAATGCATCTCATTTCCTTACACCCCAGTCTTTGGCATGTTGGTTTACAGGTATAGATATCCCAGACACCTACGATGAACTCACCCCGGAGAAAGAACAAGCAATTCACATAATGCACAAGTCATTGCTATGATAACTTCATCCTTGAGCCGAGAATAGTTTACCAAGGTGGATGGAATATAAAGTTCCAAGGAAATACGGGTAACCCTCAAGACCACGCATGAAAGAAATCACTTCGTCCGCAAGGCAAAATTCATAATGCTTGAAGGAGAGTTGGAGCGGTTTGCCGTTGATGATGATAAATCCCCTCAAGAAATGTACAACCGAATGAAGGAACTTATCAACATGATCTGTGCCTGTGAAATCCAGATGTGGACCGATTATGAGGTGATCAAAAGGATGATAAGGGCATTCATGCCCCGTAATGTCACCTTATGCTCCATGTTCCGATAAATTCCTGGGTTCCATAAGATGAATCCGGATGAACTATTGGGCAAAATCATCAATCATGAGATGATGGAGAAGGAAGCTCAATATGTGAAGAATCTTGCCAAGTTCACATCATCAAAAAATAAAGAGGTGGCCCTCAAGGCGACTTGCAAATCACAAGGCAAGAAAGTCCATAAGGTGCAAGATGACAAAGATAGCGACGATGTGAGCACCGACATGTATGACGAAGAAATGGTCTTCTTCAACAAAAATTTTAAAAGAATAATGAGGAGGAGAGAAGGCAACAACTCCAATGAAGACAAGAGAAAGGACTAAGACAAGTCTAGATCCAGGCGGTCATGCCACAACTGTGGCGAATGTGGGCATTTCATAGTTGATTGCCCATATCAAGAAGATGACAAGAGAAATAAGGAAGGTAAGCAACATGACAAGAAGACATTCAAGAAAAAGAAACATGTAAGCCAGGCACACATTGGCAAGATGTTTGACTCAAATTATGAGTCCTCCTCCGAAGACGAAGATAGAATGCAACTATTTCCATGAATAAGCATAAAATGAAGTCCACTCTCTTTCCAAACCTGGGAGGACAAAAGGAACCAAACCACACTTGATTTATGGCCAAGGAAGGAAAGAAAAAGGTTAAATCTAGACCTTCATCTTTACATTCCCTTAGTGATGATGATTTCAATAGCAGTGATGAAAATGAACACATGTTTAAGGGATTAAGTAAAAGTGCAGTAGCTAAAATGAAAAAGTTGTCGGAAGAAATATTTGAGAAGGAAGATTTTATCAACCGACCTGAAGATATCATCATCCTTAAAAAGGAGAGATATTTTGAGGTTGAAATGGCTCTCGAGCTTGAAAATGAAAATAGAGAAGCACTTGAGCATGAGCTAGCTTTAAGCAAGGAAACTTTCTCAAATCTAAATGATTTGAATGTTGTACCTAAGGATGAGATTGTTAACTTGAAAAAAGTTAACAAGAACCTTCAAGTACAAGTTGAATCACTCAAGCAAAGTGCTCCCTCCTCTTCTAAGAGCTCACCTTCTCCAAATATCGATTCCATTCCACCAAAAACATGTAATTGTGCTAATTTGGTTCTTGGCCTGAAAAATGAACAAGTCTGGTCTAGGCAAACTGGTTTGGCCCCCTAGGATAGACTAGTTCGGCCAACCAGGACTTAGTCCCTATGTATCTTCTTCCTCACATAATGGACTAGTCTATCCGTACCCGAACATGTCCAATGTCACAAAGAACCTTGTGTTCCGACCCAACTCGAACCAGTCTAGATAGATGGACTAGTCCGACCCTTGGAGCGAGCTAGTCCGGCCTTCAGGGACTTAGTCCCAGAAACTATGTCTCTTCCTCACCATGGACTAGTCTGTTGTTGACAGTTGTTATATACCAATTCCAACCATCAATATAACTCAATTATGTAAAGGAATAAATATTTTTTACACACATGATAGTTAAAATATCCTAGTTCTACCTGTACTTGGAGAAATTGGTGCATGCGGACGTTATAAATAGATTTTAGGTGAATGCATGACCACATGGCAAGGAAACACACTTCCAACCAATCAGACGATGCCATGTGGCCTTCTATGGATCCAAAGCTCGGGAGATTAGTGCACGAAACCACTTGAGTGAGTGTATGAGTAGGGGGAGTGACTCACCTCACTTAACACACACAACTCAAGCATTCTATCTTGTATACACTAGTTATCATAGGTCCTTAGTGGAGGTTAGGCTGTAGAGAGGAGGCTCTAGTCCCATGTCCTAATTGGGAAACGTATGGCTCATGTATCTTTTCTTTTATTTGTGACATTATGCTTATTATTAATATCATTAGTATTTATTTATTCATATACTTGGATGAAGCGTTCCTTGTTTGATTGTGGAGTCCATGCATGTGTTAGGTGTAGATGTTATTATGGTCTAGTTATAATTCCTTTATTATAACCTAGTGATGCTCTCGTCGGTGAGACTGTCACGCACGGCTGACCCCTCTGGAGCCAACAAGTAGAGGAGGTGACTGATCCAGTGGCCGGAAACAAGCTGCCTCATAATCCCAACTCCATCGGTGATAACATCCTCCATCTCACAGATGAGGATATCCACAATGTCAAACTCCATCCCGTTCATGACATAGAACAGGAGGGTCTGCTGCAGACTGGTTAAGCCCTCAAGGTATCCGGACCTGGGTAGAAGTGTGCGGCACAAGGCAAGGTGCACAGTGCGCGCAGCTGGAGAGAGTAGAGCAGGCACCCTCGGCTGGTCAGGAGAGAACGACTGAGCGAACAGTGACCGAATATCCTCAAATGGTGGTGCCACACCTCTAGTGATCGGCCTCCTCGATGGGCCAGACTGTCCATACACCAACTCATGTAGGCATGTGTCATGGAGATCCACGCCTAGAAGCTGTCCCAAGGTCTGTCTGTTCAAATGGTGATGCTGGCCCATAAACATGAAGTCAATGGATCTGCGGCCCTCAGAAACATAGAGTGTGGCATAGAACACACGGACCCAGTCCTCCACGAAGGCACCCCTCTGGTAAGACATCAGCTCCACTATCCCTCTGTACCTCTCAAAGTAAGGGCGAATCTCGATCCCGGCTGCAAGTGCGAGCTGATCCCAGTCAAGAAATTTATGCCGGAAAAGCTTATGGCCCCGACGTCTATAAGTCTCATACAGCGACGCCTGTGTCAGGGTCCAGAAGCGGCTATCCACAAGTGGCTCTCTGGGCTACGGGAACCACTCCTCAAGTAGAATTCTCCACCTGAGCTTCCTGAGCTGCTTTGCCTTCAACTTCCTGTAGTCAGTCAGGCGGACACCCTCACCAACCCGGACATTGGTGTCCATCTCATAGATGGCTCTCTAGGCCGCCCTGTCCTCCCGAAGCTCAGCTGCAGAAGGTCTCTGTCTCAGGGCTGCAGCTGGATGACCCCCACGGGTCCTGACTGAGTGCCGGCGAACAAGTGGTACCTCAGGCTCCTCAGTCTCCTCTGTCTCCTCAGGCACCGGAGGCTTCCTCTGTCGGGCCTCCCGGATCCTCAGGGATCCTCCTAGGCCACGCTCTCGCTACTCAGCGGTGCAAGCGGCCATCAGAGCTTTCTTCTCCTCCTTCGACAACTTCTGCTTCTTAGCTGTCGGCTCCTCAATAGCCTTGCCCTTTCCTTTCTTGTCATGGCCCATATCGAGGAGACGAGTGACGACGGCGACGATGAGATCGTGGGACAACGAAGCCGGTCGCACAAGACGGCGACGCAAAGAACGTCGTGGCCAGGCGAACCCTAGCAGCGAAGGAGAATGTGGCGGCTGGGCGCGTCGAGTGGTGGGCGATGAGTGGTGGCGCAAGGTGGTGGCGGCGCTTAGAGCGGCGACGGTGGTGCGGCGGCGGTGAAGGGCGGCGGCAGTGAAGGGTGACGGCGCTGAGCAGCGGCGGCGCTGAGGGTGGCGGCGGCCGAAGGGTGGCGGCGGCCGAAGGGCGGCGGCAGGGCGAGGTCAAGGAGCGGCGACAGCGGAGGAGGGCACGGAGCAGCGTCGTCGGGGGGAGAGAAAGGAAAAGTGAAGGGGCATGTTAAATAGGTGGGGCCCGAACCCTAACTTAAATTTTATCATCGGAAGATCCGACGTCAGTTGAGAGGTGCATCGGTCGAATGGTACAGTAAGGGTATTCCAGAGGCACCTTCGGCATCGGATGATCTGACGTGGAAACGATTATCATCGGTTGAATTTGGCACAACTCCAGAAATGTGAACATCAGATGCTCCGATGTTTCTCAGAATGAACTCATCGCTTGATTTGATTTTTTGACTGAGCTGGCCCTTGCACTTAAGCACAAACTGATCCGATGATGCTTCTGGCCTAAGCATCGGATCATCCGATGACTACAAAACAGCAACATCCCATATATGTCCTTTGACTTAAACACACAAATATAAACACAAGTCTTAGGACTTTTTGGGCAACCTCTTACCCTCAAAAAGACTATAACACTGGTTGCCAATAACTTGGCTAAGCCCTAAAGCAAATAGAACACCGAAAAGATCAAGGAAAGAATCCAAATAAAATGTAAGGCCCATGCTTTGTGAGCTAGAGGATGAAGACTTCTATCTCTTTAAAGCATGCTCCTTTAGGCATTAATGCACCTACCACTTTGTTCTTTCCACATCATATGAGGTGAGATATTGCATTTCAAACAAGTCTCTTTCTCATGAAGTGGGTTCCCCTTTGTGACAATCTACCGTATGCAATGCCAAACAATTCTTAGTGCAGGAAATTAAACGTGAGTGCAAGTCTATATGACAGGCATCATGCAAGACATAAATTAAATCTATCTTGCCAAATTTAAACCTTTCAAAGGCTTCTTCAGGGAGAGACACTCTCCATGTATTGAGGAAACCCAAAAGAACCTCCATCCCAAGCTAACCCTTGCTCACCCCTATCCTTTGAATGTTAGACAAGACCTATATGTGATGCATTCTTACATGACCATGGCAACTTACATGACGTTCGATGCACCTAGCACATTTAATTCACTCCTTAGTCTAGAAAAAGTTTTCTCATCAAGTGGTTTAGTGAAGATATCCGCCAATTGTTCTTCGGACCTAACACCTCGCAAGGAGATGTCTCCCTTAGCTTCATGGTCCAGCAAGAAATGATGGCAAATATCAATGTGCTTAGTGCGGGAGTGTTGAACGGGGTTTTTAGCAATCTTAACCGCACTTCCATTGTCACAATGTAGAGGCACACAACTAAGTTTAACACCAAAGTCCAAAAGGGTTTGCTTCATATAAAGGATTTGGGCGCAACATGCACCGGCCGCTATATATTCCGCTTTCGCAGTGGACAAAGCAACGAAGTTTTGCTTCTTGCTAGACCAAGATAATAGGGAACGCCCAAGCAAGTGGCACCCTCTGGAGGTACTCTTGCGATCCACAAGGCATCCAGCAAAGTCCGAATCCGAGTAACCCAAGAGATGGAATTTAGCAACTTTGGGATACCACAGGCCTACACTAGGGGTATGCTTGAGATACAAAAATATCCTAAAGACCGCCTTCCGATGCGATTCTTTAGGTTCCGCTTGAAAGCGAGCACACAAGCATACACTAACATGATATCGGGTCTAGATGCAGTAAGATAAAGCAATGAACCAATCATAGAACGGTAATTAGATTGGTCAACAGCTTTACCGTCCTTATCCGCGTCGAGATAACAATTTGTTGCCATTGGAGTGCTTCTTGAGCTACAATCTCCCATCTCAATTTTCTTCAAGAGGTCCTTGGTATATTTTTCTTGATAGATGAAGGTCCCCTCTCGAAGTTGCTTGATTTGAAATCCAAGGAAGAAGTTGAGCTCTCCAATCATCGACATCTCGAATTCCCTAGACATCATTTTGCCAAACTCATGGGTAAGAGCTTCGTTAGTTGAACCAAAAATAATATCATCGACATAAACTTGACAAACAAATAGTTCTCCATCGATGTCTTTGGTGAAGAGTGTAGTGTCCACCCTCCCGATCTTGAATCCTTGCATGATCAAGAAATCCCGTAGTCATTCATACCATGCCCTAGGTGCTTGCTTGAGCCCGTAGAGTGCCTTGTGCAACCTAAACACATGATTAGGATTCCTCGGATGGATAGCTTCTAGTCATGCGACCGGAGCAAATGTCTCTCCAAAGTCTAGTCCTTCAACTTGCGAGAAACCCTAGGCCACAAGTCTTGCCTTGTTGCGGATCACAACACCATTCTCGTCTTGTTTGTTGCGGTACACCCACTTTGTTTCGATGACGTTCTTGTCCTTGGGTCGCTCCTCCAACACCCAAACTTCATTAGGGATGAAGTTGTTGAGTTCCTCTTGCATGGCCATTACCCAATTTGGATCTTGGAGTGCTTCCTCGATGTGAGTGGGTTCTACACATGAAACAAACGAGTAGTGCTCACAAAATGTAGCGAAATGGCGAGAACGTGTACTTACTCCCCTTGACGGACTACCGATAATTTGATCAATCGGATGCGCCTTGGAGATGCGTCCATGCCTCATAAGTGGTTGTGAAGCACTTGGCGGTGATGATGCGTGTTGCTCTTCTTGTGGTTGGACTTGATCATGGACTTGTTCTTCTTCTTGATGTTGTGTGGCTTGTGAATCTTGTGTTGCCAATGGATCATCCTTTTCTTCTTCATCAACTTGAGGTGCCATAGATGTGTTGATGTTGGAACTTGAAGCTCCCCTTGATCATGGCTCTCCTCAACTTTAGGCTTGATGTATCCAATGGTCATGTTCTTCATAGCTTCTCGTAGGGGCTCATCATCTATTTTATCATGACCAAAACTCTCCTCTTGGGAGCCATTAGTTTCATCAAACTCAACAGCACAACTTTCCTCAACTAAACCGGAGGTTTGGTTGAATACTAGATATGCTTTTGAGTTTGATGCATAACCAAGAAAGATACCAACATCACACCTTCTTTCAAACTTACCGAGCCTTTTCTTGCAGTAGATGTAGCACTTGCACCCGAAGACTCGAAAATAGGAGATGTTGGGCTTTCTCCCAATGAGGAGTTCATATGGGGTCTTTTGAAGTAGTCGATGTAAATAGACCCGATTTGCGGCATGGCACGCTGTGTTGATTGCTTTGGCCCAAAACTTCTCGGACGTGCCATAGTCATCAAGCATTGCTCGTGCAAGAGTGATGAGAGTCTTGTTCTTCCTTTCAACGACACCATTTTGTTGAGGAGTGTATGTGGCTGAAAATTCATGCTTCACGCCTTCACGATCACACCACTCCCCAATGTTGTAGTCTTGAATTCGCTGCCGTTGTCACTCCGAACCTTGATGATGGGAAGTTGAAATTCCCTTTGAGCACGGTTAGCGAAGGTCTTGAACACTTCCGGAGTTTCACTCTTGTCACCTAGAAAGAAAGTCCAAGCATAGCGAGAGTAGTCATCAACTATAACAAGACAATAGAGATTACCGCCAAGACTTTGATATGTTGACGGTCCGAAGAGGTCCATGTGGAGAAACTCAAGTGGCTTGGAGGCTGACACCATTGTCTTCATCGGGTGGTGAGAAGCAACTTGCTTCCCGGCTTGACAAGTGCTACAAAGCTTGTTCTTCTCAAATGTGACATCTGTCACGCCGGTCACCATCCCGAGCTTGAATGACTTCTTGAGCTTGCTCATTACAATGTGAGCTATGCATCGATGCCATAGACAACCCAAACTCGTCTTGGTGAAAAGACAAGTGGTCAAGCTAGCATCCTTGTTGGAGAAGTCTACTAAGTAGAGATGTCCATGTTGAAACCCTTTGAAGATTATTTCTTTTCTTGCTTCACTAGTCAGAACAACATCATTCTTGCTAAAGGTGCACGTTAGTCCAAGATCACATAATTGTGCAATAGAAAGCATATTGAAACTAAGTGACTTAACATACAATACATTGGAAATAGATAAATGATTTGAAATTGCAATCTTACCCAACCCAATTACCTTCCCCTTAGAGTTGTCACCAAAGGTGACTTCTTCATGATTGCCAGGGTTCTCTATGGTGGTGAACATACCATCGTTGCCGGTCATGTGTTGAGTGCACCCGCTATGGAGTACCCAATGCTTTCCTTCGGCTTTGTAGTTCACCTACACAAATGAATTCAATTTTTGATTTTAGTCACCCAAGCCAACTTAGGTCCTTGTATGTGTGATACAAGTGTTTTTGGGACCCAAGTTGCTTGGGGAGCTTCCCCTTCATGCCCTTCATGTCCTTGCCAATGAACCTCACCTTCACCTTGCCATCTACTTTACTTAAGAGATAATAGTGCTCATTAAAGGTAGACTTGTAGTTAGTAGGCAATTTTGGACTAGGCCGGTTAGGAAGAGGACACTCCCTTGTATGGTGACCGGTGACCTCACAATGTTGGCAATAAGAACCAACTTCCTTGATGAAGCTTGTTCTAAGCTCTGGTGAGGGCACCTTTCCTTTGTCAGGCACCAGGAAGGATCGAAGTCCTCTCTTGTTGAAGGCCTTTGCTTATTGGAAGAGGATTTCTTTGTGCTTGACTTCTCCCTTAGATAGTCTTGCCACACTAGTGCGGAGACTTTCAATTTCATCCATCAAATCCTTCTCCCTAGCATTCTCTTTCAAAGGCAAAGACTTATGCAAGACATTAGTGGCATGAGAAATAATAGATACCTTATCATTAAGGGTTTCTTTCTTTATAGTTTTCAATTCTTGATCAAGAACTTCATAAGCAAAGTTAATTACTTGATGCTCTTGGATTAACTCATTGTGCTTTCCCAAAAGTGCTTGGTGTGCTATGTCAAGCTCATAATGATCTACCTTGATTTGAGCCTTATCCTCCTCAACTTGCTTGACATGAGATTTGAGCATGCCATGCTCCTTAAGTATGCTTTCATACTTGTCAAGCAAATCGAGGTTAGCACTCTCGAGCTTAGCACAAGCTTCTTCAAGAGCCTTTACCTTACTCTTTTCCCTTTTAATGATAGTGTGGTATTCATTTATCAATGAAGCTAAGTCATCGGGGGAAAGCTCATCATCGCTAGAGTCATCACATACCTTGGTGTTACCTTTTGCCATGAGGCACATGGGAGGTGGACAAAGAGATGAATCATCATTGTTGGCAATGGCAAGGCCGGCCAAGCTCTCTTCTTCCGCTTCACACTCTTCATCACTAGATTCTTTGTCGGTGATCCATTCATTTGCCTCACACATGAACACCTTTTGTGGACCTTTTCTCTTCTTTGGGAAGAGTTTTGCCTCTTTTCCTTTGTCATGCTTCTTCTTCCCAAAGAATCTTGGTTTGGGCTTGTCCTCTTCATCATCCTCACTATCCTCAAGCTTGCGATGCTTGCCCTTGTGGTTCTCTCTTCTTTTGTCCGGTTTTGGACAATCATAGGAGATGTGGCCTTGATCACCACAATTATAGCAAGTCTTGTTGTCATCTCTCCTTGGTAGAAATACTTTCTTTTTGGGATCAAAGGTGTATCCCTTCTTGGCAATATTGGAGTTTAAGCGAGAGAATTTTCTCATCATTAATGCAAGCTCATCAGCGTTATCTTCACTTGATGCTTGCTCTTCTCCACTTGAGCTAGGCTCGACCACTTTCTATTTCTTGAGATTTTTTTTCTTGGTGGAAGCCTTTAGAGCAATTGTCTTTGAAGATGATTCCTCCATCATCCCAAGCACACTCATCTCATGAGCGTGAATCTCTCAAATAAGTTCCAAAACTTCAATTTGATCGAGAGATTCTTTTTGAAGCATGGAGTTGATGATGTTGTACTTTGGCTTAGGAAGAAGCATAAGAATCTTGCGGTTGATGAGTCCCTTGCCAAGAGAAGCAATATCAACAGCATTAATTTCCTCAATAAGCACATTCAAGCGAGAAAACATTTCATTGACATTTTCATGAGGTAGCATTTTGAACTCATCATATTTGGCCTTAAGCATATGATACTTTAGTTCTTTAACACGAGAAGAACCCTCATGAATTTCAATCAAGCAAGCCCAAATTTCACAAGCCTTTTCTTTGCTAGCAATCCTAGCAAACACATCTTGACTAATGCATTCATAAATAATATTTCTAGCCTTTGCATCCCACTTGACTTGATCACCCATATATTTATGCTCACCAAACCCCGCATGGGTCGCTTCCCATACTTTGGGAGCAATAGCCTCTAGATAAGCACGCATGCGTGCTTTCCAATAGGCAAAGTTCTTTCCCTCGAAGATGGGAACCGAACCCCCAATCTTGGCCATTTTAGCTCTCTAGCGGTGAAGCAAGAATGATCCAATGAGCAACCAAGCTCTGATACCAATTGTAAGGATCGAATGCCCAAGAGGGGGGGTGAATTGGGCTTCTTTTCAAAAATTAAAGCAATAAAAACTTAACTACTAAAAGCCCAATTCCCTATGCAAACAACTTATGCATTCAAGTGAATAGTAATTTTGCGGTATATGAAATGCATAAGTGTAACGGGAAATAAAGAGTGTGCAAACTCCCGAGGAGACACAAATACACGGTGATTTATCCCGTGGTTCGGCAAGATCGTCAAGACCTTCCTACATCCACGTTGTGGCACCCACCAAAGGGTATAGCCACTCCCAAGTCACCGAGACCAGGGATCTTCACTAAAAGTCTCCGTTCGCCAACTCCGGCAAGGTGGAGCTCAAGCCTTGTACAAGTTTGATCCTCCGGGCTTCCACAACCGACTTGGCAAGCTCCGGAAGGCTCTCTCCAATCACCGACTGTTACACGGTGAATGAAATCACCAAGAGACACTCCCTTACAGCTCTCACTAGACTAGAGACTCCAATCACCAAGAATGAAAGAACACAAGCATCATCTCTAGCAAGTTCTAGCCTATCTCTTGGTGTACAAGTGGTGTAAATGATGTAGAAGTGGTAGCTCAATGTCTTGAATGCTTGGTAATGTGTAGAGTAGCTCTGGGTATCAAGACTTGTCGAAATGACTGGTTGAAGGAGTATAAATAGCTAGCTTCCACGAAATAGCCGTTGGAAAAGTAGGCTGACATCACTGTTCTACAAACATCAGATGATCCGATGTTCTCCCTTCAATTGTCATCGGTCGAATACAAATTAGCTGATGTCACTGTGTTAGATATGACCGTTGATCGACCGATGTAACACTTGCCTCATCATTGCATGATCCGGTGACACATGATCCAGAATGGTCCAGAAATAATGCTTACTGGAGTGATTGACCGATGTGTTATAATTGTACATCGGATGATCCGGTGTTACACTTAGTCCAGGGAAATTGCTTATTGGAACGATCGAGCGATGTAACACTTGCTTCATCATCGGGTGATCCGGTGTATACTTAAGTCTGAGGTCTTCTTCTGTTCAGAGCCAACTCGACCGATGTAGTGTTTTCTGGATACACCGCTTGATCCGGTGAGTTGATTTTGTCTGCTTTGAGTTGTTCTAAGTGATTCTTTTGGAATTTGTTCGAGTGACCTCTTAGACATTGGTTTGAAATGTTCTTCTAATGATGACCAAGTCTTGAGTGCTATCAATTTTGATGGAATAATTTTTACATATGTGCTTTTTCTTTTAGTCTTCACAAAAATCGATTGACCTCGTAAAATAATTTGTTTAGGGGTCTCCAATTGTATCCAATGAGCAGTAGATGATATACATATAGATTTCATTAAGTGTGATGGGTGATATGAGAGGCCTTGCATCCACAAACTCATTAGTAATATCCAGCGGTTGTCATTAATCACCGAAACCATACCTCATGGGGGCCTAGATGCTTTCACTAACCCAAAAATTCATTTGTACAAGTATCAGAAGCTAACTATCCCTCTCTATCATAGAGAGGAAGTTTGTAGAAATAAAATAACTATGCAGGCATTCAAAGATCCGATTGTTGGAAACCCTAAGAGGATTCCATTTCAATATCTCTTGGCCAAGGAGTAAATGAGGATGGTTGCTACCTATCAGAAATTAAGCCCGAAGGTCAACCATAACTATACGAGGCCGGAGATTTGACATGGAAACCCTCTGTGAGCAACCAATGGGCTGCTACAAATATGTGAGGGTATTATGCTCTCAACTATTTTAAGCACTCATTCAAGATCAAGGGAATTGCCACCATCATTGGGTGTAATTTATTCCTTTGTGATTAAAAGGTACGATGCACCTTAACCAAGGAGTGACAAGATCACATCCAATGTATATTGGGTGCAAGTTGTTCCTATGTGGCTAGAAGGTATTTTATACCGTAGCCAAGGAACAATGGATCACACTCAACCCATGTTGAGTGCACGTCATCCCTTTGTGGTTATAGGTATGTTGTACCTTAGCCAAAGAAATAACGGATCGTACTCAACACATGTCGGGTATAAGTCACTCCTTTGTGGCTAAAGGTTATCATTACCTTAGCCAAGGAATGACGGATCACACCTAATGCATGAGGGGTACAAGTTATCCTTTTATGGCACGAAGGTATGATACAGCTTAGTCAAGGAATGACGGAAAACACTTAGTGTGTGAGGACCGGAGTCCCGACGTCCAAGGATCTCATTAGGTGGTGTCGTGCGATGCGGCACCTAACAGCACACATGATAAGAATGCAAAACAAACACAATTTTTATTTAACAATAAGAAGAGTTTACAAAACAGTTTATAACAGAGGTACACACGCAACAGAAAATACATACTCATAATCTCACTTAACTAAGCAGGAGAGAAGACATCCATGCCCTGTGATGCTTCTCACTAGCAACATGAAGAACATTCAGCGGCGGCGTGGTTCACATGAGATTCACCTCGACACCTCAATTTTTATTTCACAATAAGAAGAGTTTACAAAATAGTTTATAACAGAGATACACACGCAACAGAAAATACATACTCATAATCTCACTTAACTAAGCAAGAGAGAAGACGTCCATGCCCTGGGATGCTTCTCACTAGCAACATGAAGAACATTCAGCGGCGGCGTGGTTCACATGAGATTCATCTCGACACCTCGAGGTCTCATGTACAACCTGAACAGCAGAAATAAACCTAATACCTGCAAAAACCGTTAAAGCGCAAACGTGAACATAAGGCTCAGCAAGACTGACCCGTCTCACTATCTATGAGACACTACATGCAAGGGGACAGTAATATAGGAATGTTGAATTGCATAACGGACTCTCCTAATAGTAAATCCTTATTTTTCAAGTTTTAAATAGCAAATGACATTCCTTATGCACAACACATCATAAACTCCACAATCAAATAAGAAACTCTTCATCGATGATATGACATGCCCAAATCACATAAGCCGTAGACACGTTAAGTGTTTAGAAGTTATAAACTTTAATTGTGCTACAGCTAAGCCATACATGGTTGCAATACAATAATATATAATTATCAATAGAGCATTTTCATTATGTTCCAACTACTTTTATTTACTACGTCATGACACAATGAACAAGTGGTACTCTATTATCGCGAGGGACGGTGATTGCAATCAGGACACACCCGGACAACATGACACATACGCACTATTGGAAGCTCCAGCGAGTACTTACAGCAGTACCTACATAACACTTCAGTACTAGTCGTATATGGCCACCTTTCACCCAACACTCGAATGCCGAACCGGTCGATCTGTCACGGGCAAGAGGTCCCTGCGTGGGGCATATTCTGACGTGGCCACCAGCTGATTTACACCTTGCTACCCTCAACCCACGCCTATAAAATAGAATGGTATGCCTTGACAAACCAGTATCCAGCTATGTCAGTTTGCTGCAGCCCATTTCTTCAGTATGTCGCCGGTACAATTCAAGCTTCTCCAGCAGGGCCGCATACAGCACGATCCTTAATCGACGCGGTCAGAGATATGCAACCAAGACCACGTCTTGTTGCTTCCTACTCATCTCTAACGGGTCTCCAGTTCATATTAACAACCATTCTTTATATTTACCTGACCCAGTGTAGATGAGTGTCATCTTTCTATCTCCCAAGTAGATTCCAACTACTCGACTTCTATTGGTTTCCTGACAACATTAGCATGGCAGTTGCTACATGAATCTGTGAGCTATTCTATCCACTCCTTGGGTTATTTGGTCATGCAAGTGGATGTCGAACACCTAAAACATAATGCAAAAACATCTGAAGACATAAGGGGAATGAAAACTGCAAAGACACTGTAAGGAACTTAAATGCAAATTGGGGCTTGCCTTGTTTGCGACTCTATAGCAATGTCAGTTGTTATGGCTTGGTCTTCCTCCGGCGAATCGCCATGGAATCATGGATTTGGAACTCCTCGGCCTTCTCCTCCAAGAGAAGCTTCTCGTTGATCGCCTATCATCACATTCCTATCGACATGATATGCATATAAGTAATTAAGGTAATCTAATAATGGAATCGACGAGTTGTATAAACCTTAAGAAGAAGAGGCTTGACTAGGAAGATTAGATATGTCTCAGACGGGTGGAGAAACAATGGATAAGTCAAGTGGTCACAGTAGTGTCGAGACGTAAATTGAAAGGTGCAATGCAAGCACGCAATGCAATTATTCACTTAACACATGGAGCTATGACACTCAAGATTGATAAGACTGAATGGTGAAGGGGTGTTCGACTGATTCAGGTAAGGATGTCCAAGGGATCAAGTGGAACATTGAGAGATCAAGATATGAGTGAACTGTGCAACAAGAGGTCGTGACTCAGAAGTCGACCAAAGAAGTTGTTTCAGCTCATAAAGGAGTAAACCTAGTTAAGTGATAAGTGTCGTCGCAGAGTTCTGATAAGGATGAATAAAAGTGAAACCCTAGCGACACTTGGGAGTGAAGTGAGATCAACATTGCTTGGACTTAAGACATCATCACAAGCACTGCTAACCTGACGTAGTACCAAGACAACGTTCAAATCACTTTTAGGTAAACCAGTTGCTACGACTAACTTCGCAAGCATCATTCAGGCGCTTACACAATGACACTGATGTAGTGTCTTCTGCAAGCTTGTCCAGGTGAACTTGGTAAGCTTGTGGGACTCAAACATGATGCGTTACTATGTCGTGACGACGTACCTTGTCATTTCGGGGAGCTCATCTCATCGACGTTTGGATCAACCCGGACTCGTCAATAGTGGTGAGCGGAATCCCGTACACCACCTCATGAGTCTCAAGGTTAGTGATGTCGACTCGATCGTCGGCAAGCGACTCGACAAACCTGTCGTCAATGAAGTGGCACACCTAGTTAAGAAATTCTGCAGACGGTTAGGAAACATCGTCAACACGATCTAGAAACTCTTATCCAAGGTTCCCCTTGGTCTAGTTTTCCTTGTCGGTTGCAACGTTCTCGCATTACTCTACCACAGATCACCAACAACCTTGGTTTGATCTGGAAGGCATTTTGTTGAGCACCTTGGCTACACCTAGGACTCGATCGCCCTCCCATCGACTAAAACCTAATTTGGCTTGACAACCATTGTCTGACGAGTCGTGCTTGTTTCCCAGCACCACACACATCACAGGCATCCTTAATCTCGATGCCAGGGCACGATGACGGCTCGAAATGTCACGACGACGTCATGTGGTCAACGACGTCGATGCAGCTCATGGTGGAGCATCACGAGCACGCACGGACAAGCCAATGCGATACAAAAGACAAAGAAGGTCAACTTGGGGACTTCTATAGGAATGATATCAATGCGGAACATGGACGCACGGCTTGATGACACATGAGTACCATTGGCGGTCACCACGAACATACTTTGGTGGCCTGAAGCAAGGCATTTCAGGGCAAGGCTCCCCAGCGCAGCGTTGCAGCATGACACGGACACAACGAGTACCACTGTGGGACCATGTCATCGTGAGGTGAGGCGTCACTAGGTGTGGCGAGGAGGACACTACACGAAAATGCGACACATTGAGTTGGCCCTAAAGGACGACGACTAGCACCCGATGCGACACAGCGGCCGATGAACAGCGCGCGCGGCGATGCGGCACGAACTCTGACAGAACGTGGCACAACCATAGTATGGCGGCCTCGACAGGGAATGGACGCAGCCGCGACACACCGGCGCAGTGAGTATAACCAGGACGCTGGTGGGGTCCTGAGGGCGGTGCGGTCGACGTGCAGGCGGTGTCAGCTCGAAGACCGGCGACGCCTGTTCTGGGGAAAACGTCGATACGGCGAGAACATGGAACAGAGGGGCGGAGGACGATGGTAGTGATTGACCTGGCACACGGTGACCGGAGCATGATGTTGCGAATGAAACGAGGCGTCGCAGGGAGCCATGGAGGCTGCAAGCTGCGGGGCGGCAACGGTTGGCTGGCGTCTGGGTTGGTGGTGGAGGAACGCGCTGTGGGGGCACACACAGCGGTGCTGGGCTCTGGGCGACAGTGACCAATGACGGGCGGAGCAGCGAGCGACGCGACGGTCGGTGTGTCGACGAGCAGGGTCGAGCGTAGGCGTGCGGGCGAGGCGCGAAGCCGGTGAGGGAAAGGGCGAGTGTCGAGCGGCTCGCAGCGCTGCATGGAGGGTGCACAGCATGGCGCGGGCGACGCATCGGAGGAGCGGGGCAGAGGCGGGCGCGCCTGAGGCTGCCGGAGCTGGCGGGGCGAGCGCGTCGGGGCGACCGGGCCGGGAGAGGAGAAGAGGCGAGCGGGAGTGGGGGAGGAGATAAGGACGACGCTAGTCAGAAGATTGAGATAGCGGTGGCATGACTCAAAGTCTTTTGACATGTGGGCCCATGAAACTTTTCCGTCTTATCCCTTCCACTTTTCTTTTAAATGGGAAAAACTGATTAAAATTTGTTTCAACTTTTGCAGATTAGCTAACCAAGGTATAAGAAATTCAAATGTGAACTGAGTTTTAGATATAGAATATTTTTAAAATTCAGATTCAATTTGAATACACTTTTGACCCAATTATGTTGCATGTTACTAATGTATTCTTAATATGTGCACAACGGTACCAAAGCTTGATTAATCTTGCTTAAATTGAGGTGGCACATGGATTCGAATTAAACATCCGAGCTCGAGGTACTAATTTGAATTCAGCTACTAAAAACTTATTAAGGAGTTTTTAATATATATTTCATCAGCACACTTAATTAATAACACCATAGGTTAATGCAATTCTCGTATTTAAATTCCTTTGACTTGATCACATTTTATTTTTTAAGCGGTCGAGACGTCAGCGCATGGCGAGCGAATGTCGAGGCTTGGCACAGAAAAGATTTGGCGTCGAGGCCGACAAAGACCACGTCGTGGTTAGGATAAGAGCGGCACGTCATGGGTGACGCTGGCTCTCGATAAGCACACGCGGAGGCAGAAATCAAATATTGTTTGACGAAGGCTGACTGGTGGACCACTCGACAAGCGGGTCCCATGCAAAATATAATTCGCTCAAGTCTATCTGAACGAGTATGACAGGCACTCTCGAATTACTACACTTCCTTCATGTAGTCGGGAACTCCATGTCATTGCTTAAGAAGAGGTTAAACTGGAATTTGAATGAACACACGAAACTTTAATAGTTATTGTGACATCTTCCAATTACAACTTAAAGTTTTAATAAGTTCTTATTTCCATGATCATTGGTTAACTAACATTATTCTTGTAAATTTGAATTTTGATTCCACTATCAAAAAAAAATTTAAGTTCACATTCTCGCGTTTTTGTTCTTCTCAAATGCGGGCTTTTACACAACGCATGTTGAGTGCAGGTCATACCTTTGTAAATAAGGATTATCATTACCTTAGCCATGGAATAACCAAGTACATCCAAACTATGGGAACCTTGAGGTGCGGATGAGAAACATCGACAACACTCTCCTCGACTACACTCGTGGAACCTATGGAAGGCAACCCAACATCGACACTCAACCCTCCAATGTCAAAGCCATGCTGCAACAAGGTTAGGCCAGCCTCATGACCAACATCCATCGTTAGGGTTTCAACCCCTATCGGGGGACCATGACCAAGAACAAGTTTGGGGGAGGATCCCCACATGAGGTAACTTGTATCACATCCTATTTCCATGCTTTTATTTTATTTCTTTATTTCAACCACTTATGCATCTTTAAATAATAATAATAACAACATAGTATAGGTTAGGTTAATAAAATAAAGGATGTGCAGTAAGAATATTTTTACTTTGCATAAGTTGAAATGATGAATATTGCACTGTTTTATTTTCTCTAGTCCCTTGCATGCAACTTAGTATTCTACAAGTATTGGGTTTATTGGCCTAGAATATTCTTGTCTGAAACTTAGAAATTGTGGGTAGCAAAAGCTAAGTCCAATTTTAGGTTGTTGTGGGATATGATATAGTGATAAGAGCTGCTAATATCCTAGTTGAAAGTGAAAATTGATTTCACAGAGAAAATTTAAAATGGATGTTCCTCATTTGATAGAAATTCTCACCAAAGCCATATGAGGAAGTATAGACCTATGTGAGAATCCTTTCATGCTTTTAAGATCAAGATTACACGGGCACATGCTAAACTTCTACACTAGAAGTTAGCAAAATTCTATCATACCATTCCACCACCAAAAAGATACTCCATGATTTTCATGCATAATACTCTCTCAATATTATTTAAAAAGAGGAGCAGAAGACATGGCTACAAGAAAAAGAAAATGCATGCTCATGTACAAGAGCATGAGAAAAAAAGAGAGAAAAGAAGAAAAGAATAAGTAGCCATGTTTCATCCAAATAATAAGAGAGTGCATACAAAGGAGTCATCTTCATATTCCCAATGCACAAATATTCCATCACACTTGCACAAATATTGATCAAAAGTATGATTTTTGGTCTCCTAAGGCTTACTCTTTTGACTTAGCAAAATATGTGTTGCAAATATGCCTACTCTTGATCCCTACCAAGCTCCACATATAAGCCTTATTTAGATGTTGGACAAGAAAGACATTGCCTTGGTAAGGATACAAATACCACATCCCACATAGGAGTGATTGAGTGCATCATTTGATGAATTTAAATCCAAACACCATTTGAAATTCTCCCAAAATTTGAGTGGAACTCATACATTAGGTGATGCATGCTCATTTTGCTGTTCTGCCCTTCAACCACCCAAGAAAAGGATGAGGCATAAGCCCCATAATGACTAAGAAAAAAGGGTGAGGTATCATAGCCAATTTATTCAATGCGAGGTAGAATACTTTGTTGTGCACTTGGTACTTTTACAAAATAGGACATAGCACCAACTCCTGATCAACAACCTAAGTCTTTATCTTTGCTTCGAGACAAGCAAAGGGTAAGCTTGGGGGAGTTTGTTGACGATCGTTATATACGAATTTCGACTGTCAATGTAACTCGATTATATGAAGGAATGAATATTTCTTACACACATCATAGTTAGGAATAACCTAGTTCCACTTGCACTTGGAGAAATTGGTGCATGCAGGCATTTTACAGAGAATTGAAGTGAAACCAGAGGATCCTATAAAATATCATCCCAGATAATCAAGCATCGACATGTGGCACCACATGGTTCAAATGGCCCACAAATAGAAGTATCCGAGGCCATCCAAAGGTGTAGCACCCATATCATGGAATGGGACCCACCCGTCAGTCACATGGAAGAAGAACTGGCCGTTTGGAGCCAAGACCAGGGAAGCTGATCCCCCTAGTCGGCTGACTAGGTCCTGGTGCCAAACACGGTCAAACGACACGTGTTGGCTTCTCCCGGCTTCAAGAAGTCAGTGGTGACGGATTCACGCGCTTTTGGTGGAGGGAACCGACCCTTCTCCAAGATATAAATAGGACCCCTCGCCCCTCACTTCCACACACACCACTTGAGCATTCACTCTCTTGTATACATTAGTTCTCCAAGTCCATAGTAGAGGTTAGGATGTAGAGAGGAGCCTCTAGTCCCAAGTCCAATTTGGGAAAGGTATGGCTCACGTATCTGCTCTTGTATTTGTGACTTTGTGCTTTATAATAATATCATTATTGGTCTCTATTTACTTATATACTTGGGCAAAGCATTTCTTGTTTGGTTGTGGAGTCCATGTATGTGCTAGGTGTAGATGTTATTATAATCTATACATAATGTCATTATCATGTTATCATAAACATCATACACCAAGGTAATAATATTATTATGCTAATATGAATATGTTAGTGCTTGGATCCAACATTGGTTCAACGATGTTTAGAATAGTCATTGCCTTAGGATGAATATTACGTTGCAACTCTTAAGGTATTTACTTAGCATGCAAGCGTGGTGCTTGGATAGTTAAGTAGCATTAGATGCATCGTAGTCCACGAGTTGTAGAGGTAGGCGGTAGGTGGTGACAGCCCTATCCGTCCGTTGTAGTCCTCCACGTTCGGCTACGACGTAGGCTCTTGGCGGGAGTTGCCTGGCAGACTAGGGTAAGCCCGTGCCCGATATGTTAGACAACTAAGCCCTATTATTCACCATTATTATACTCATGTGTACTTTATTAGGCTATTTATATGTGTAATTAGAGCATAGTAGGAGTAGTCCCATCTTGTAGTCTAACCCTCACTAGGACAACCTTACCCTTAGAGTAGATTGTTTAGGTGTGTGTCACTCTACCCTCATTATCATCTTACCCCTATCTTGATAATTGATTAGTATCCCATAGCTTGATCATAAGAGTAGTGTCTATTTTAATCCATTTCATTCCTTTGGGATAAATACGATACCCTTCGGAATACTCTTCGGTGAAATGCTACACGATAGTTTCCGTGCGCTTGTAGACCTCATCTCTTACTAGAGATGATCTGTGACGTAAGAAACGTCAACATACGCTCAGGCGGCCCAAACCATGTAAAAGTGTTGTCTCACAATTCTCTTGAGTCTTGAATTACACCCGCCTAAAAATGAACCATGCGGACTACTTCTTAGTAGTACCTAGGGAAGTGCTGATCGCACATTTCGACGGGTTGAGAGCCAATCTGAGAGAATTGAATTTGGTTGCATTAGGGTAATTGGGGGTGTCGACTCCCATGAGCTTTGGACCACCACTTTGAAGTCTGTGTTTGGTCTTTTGACTAACTCCCACTCTTCGTTCATTTTGAAGTTGTTGAGCTCCTCTTGCATGGACATCACCTATATCAGATCTTTTAGGGCTTATTCAACCTTAAAAGGCTTCAAAGAAGACAAAAACGAATAGTGGGCACAAAATTTGCCATAAGAGATCGAGTCATTACCGACTTGGAGATTTGTCTAAGTATGTTGTTAACGGGATGATCCCGTTAAACGCTTAATGAGGATATGATGCAGATTACCTAAAACATTTGTGGACTCTTGCATGTGGCACTTGTGGTGTTGAGTCAACTTCTTGTCCTTCATCATCTTCTTCATCCCCTCTTGATCATTGCCACCATCTTGATCTTCATTGTCTTGAGCATGGTGGTCTTGATCTTGGGCATCTTAACTTTGATCTTGTGTAGGAGGCACCGTTCGTGTTGACGTTGTATTGCTTGGACCTTGAGGTTCTTGTGGTTGTATGTCTCCAGGTGCCATCCTTCTTAGTGCCATGCATAGTGCCCCTTCTTCATCTAGCACACATTGATCAACGTCCTCCACTAGGGAGCCATCAGTTTCATCGAACACCACGTCACGTGCAATTTTAACACAACCAGAGGCTTTGTTGAAGACACAATAGGCATAGGTCTTGAGTCATATCCAAGTAAGAAACCTTCATCGAATTTTGAAGTGAACTATGAAGTCCTAGGCTTCTTATAAGAATGTAGCACTTAATACCGAAAACTCGAAAGTATGAGATGTTTTGTTTGTTATCGGTAAGATGCTCATATAATGTTTTCTTCAATAGACGATGGAGGTAGAAGCGATTTGTGGCATGGCAAGTGGAGTTGACCGCTTCCACCCAAAACTGATCGGCGGTCGTGTACTCATGAAGCATGATTCTTGACATCTCTATGAGAGTGTGATTCTTCCTTTGGGCCACCCCATTTTGTTCGGGGGAGTAGGGGCCTAAAACTCATGCTTGATGTCCTCCTCGTCCAAGTAATCCGCCACTTAAGTGTTCTTGAATTCGGTGCTATTGTTGCTTCTTATTATCTTGACCCTTAAGGAGAAATGAGTTTGAGCTATCCTCAAGAATATTTTGAGCACACCTTGAGTTTCACCTTTGTCATGCAAGGGAAACACCCAAGTGAATCGAGAAAAGACATCATCAATCACTAAACCATATTTGTTGTCACCAATGCTTATATTAGTATTGGGACTGAAGAGGTTCATGTGAAGCATCTCCAATGGGCTTGTTGTCGTCATCATGTACTTGGCAGTGTGAGAGGCTCCAACTTGTTTTCCGGCTTGACATGCTCTACAAGGCCTATCTTTCCCACAAATGATATTGTTAAGTCCACAAACATGATCCCCCTTTAGAAGTTTTTGTAAATTCCTCATACTGGCATAAGCTAGCCTATGATGCCACAACAATCCCATGCAAGTCTTTGCCATCAAGCATGTGTCAAGTAGAGCTTTATCCGTGGTAAATTCCACAGTATAAAGCTTACTGTTTAACACACACTTGGAGGTAATATAGTTATCACTTCTTCTAGAGACCAGATGGGCGAAAGATGCGCAAATAGAATACAAAAAAATAATCAGTCACGCCCTCGTTGGTGTGACACCCGGTTCCAAAAATGAACCAAGCGTGATGCATATGTGTGCTAAAGATGTTTAACACACATACATAAGTGATTCACAATTGATAAAAAGATTATAAACATGTCTCGAATAACAATACTAATAATAGTACCTTATTACAAACCAAATAGTCTCGAATACAAGCTCTGAACAGCTACAGCGGAAAAACACTAAACACTAATGACTCGAACTCCACATGCAAGCTTGACGGTAACACGCGCGCTTAGAACTCCTCGAATACCTCCGGGTACTCCTCATTGACGCATGTGTCTGAATTTGTTGGGGGAATAGCAAGGGTGAGCACATGTCGTACTCAGCAAGTGTGGGAAAGTATGACATGTAGCTTAAACCAGGGTTGATAGTATAAAGGGCTAATTGCATAAAAGTATATTCAAAATAGTTGAAAATGCAATATTATGATTATTAAGTGTGGTCCTTCCCAAATAACCCAAATAAACTCAATTCCAACTTATGTAACCAATAACAGCAATAATAATCCATAATCAGCTCATAACTATTTAATTGTCTCAAATTCATCAATTCCATGTACCAATGCCAACTAATTATCCAATACTAACTCCTGACTCAATTCCAGCCATTAAACCAAGTTAAAGGTCCATAACTCTAATCATGTGAGGGTCCAGGTTGCTCATGACCGGGAGCACGGCTATCATGATAATTTTAAACACACTCTGCAGAGGTTGTACCACTTTACCCACAAATTTGTGATTTCATCACCTTTCGATGACTATGGAATCTTAAGTGGGCCGTCTCACACTTCCTTAGGTGTGTGGCCAAGAGATCACAAAATGATCTTTACAAAGTGATTACTAGCCTATTTCGACCCCACTGAGGTTTCACCGGTGGTTATGTCTCCAACTGAGCACATCCAACCAAGGGCCCCCTCTTGAGCCATTCGAATCCTAGGGTAGTCCCACCAATCTCTAACCTTTCCTTAGATACATGAAGTACACGAGTGCATTGATCAACCCAAATGACATGACCGTGTTCTCATAGGATCTATATCGTGTCCTGAAAGCTATTTTGGGTATGTCCGAAGGTCTAATCTTCATTTGGAAGTATCTTGACTGAAGATCGATCTTAGAGAATATTCTGGCTCCCTCATCTGGTCGAACAGGTCCTCTATGCATGGCATAGTGTACTTATTCTTAATTTTCACCTCGTTGAGAGATCGGTAATGCACACACATTCTCTGGGATCCATCCTTCTTCTCCACAAAAAGCACTGGGGCTCCCCATGGTGACGAGCTTGGGCGTATAAAACCCTTCTCTTACTGCTCTTGAATCTGCTTCGTGAGCTCTGCTAATTCCTTCGGAGGCATCCTATATGGCCTCTTTGCTATAGGTGCAGTTCCAGGTATTAAATCAATGACGAACTTGATGTCACGATCAGGTGGCATACCTGGCAATTCCACACGGAACAGGTCTGGGTACTCACAAACAATCGAATTTTATCCAAAGATACAATTTCAGGATGATTTACCTTTGCCTTCTTGGTCGTCGGCTGAACTGCCTTGAACTCTATACTGACTCCTTCCTCATTTGTCAATTGCACTCTCCGAGTGGCACACTGAATTACTCCGTTATGCTTCCTTAGCCAATCCATTCCAAGAATGATGTCCAAGCCATGTGAATTAAGAACTATAAGGTTGGCGAGGAAATCTATCCCCCTTATGGAAATACTTACTTTTTGACATACTATATTCGTCCTCGTCTCTCCTCCTGGAGATTTAACAAACAAAGTATACTTCAGGTATGATATAGGCATGCTATGCTTTGCAACATACTTTGATGAGATGAATGAATGGGATGCTCCAGAATCAAATAATATAGTCGCGGAGTTGGAGTTTGCGAGAAACATACCAATCACAATATCTTCGGCTTGCTGAGCCTCTTCTGCCGATACATGGTTCACCTTGCCACGAGCGAAATTATGTGGTCCTCGGTTGCCTTGAGTTGCTCCTCCATTGTGCCTTGGATTCTGCCTTGGAACATTGTGCATCTGTCCTTCACTTGGCTTTGGGCATTGATTTGCAAAATGTCTAACTTGACCACAATCATAGCAAGTCTTTCCACCTGTGGCGCCAACAAAGTTAGGGCGAGGCTGGTTCTGAGTATAGGCAGGCATATTTGGGCGTGGCACAGGCCGCATAGGTAAGTGAGGTGCTTGCATGGGTGGGTGTTGCTGCATTGGGTGTTGCAGTCGTGGTGGATAAGCAGGGTGGTATGCAGCCGCAGACGGATTGTAATATGGTGCAACAAGCGGTGCATAGGGAGGACGGACATTGCTTCCTTGCGCTTGTATATGATATGGCATATTCCTCTTGTGATCTAGCTCCATCTCCCGAATCTTGTTCTCAACCACAATGGCCTTGTCAGTCAGCTTCTGAAAATTTGCATAGTCGGCATTGAGCAATTGAACCTGAATTTCATTGTTGAGGCCCCTCAGGAACGGATATTGCTTCCTGCTATCAGTGTTGACGTCTTCTGGAGCATATCATGACAGTTGAGTGAATTTATTGAGATACTCACTCACGCTCATCCATCCTTACCTAAGGTTTTCAAATTCTTGCCTTCTCAGTATCATAACTCCCTCTGGCACATAGTGAGAGCGAACTTCCCTTTAAATTCAGTCAAAGTGATTCCCTCTGGGTTTTCATGAGGATTGCAAAGAGATTCCCACCAGTATGCAGCAGCTCCAATCAGCTGGTATGAGGCAAAAAGAACCTTCTCTCTGTCACTGCATCGGACTATAGCAAGTTTCTTCTCAATAGACTTCAGCGAGTCATCACCTTTCATAGGTTTTGTGGCTTGAGCATAAGTAGGCAGTCTGGTACTCATGAACTCTCCCAAACGGTTGTGGTGTGGCGGGGTTGGCGGTTGTGGAGGCATCTGGGGCTGATTGTTGTTGCCAGCTTGTAGCTGTCCTATAGTCTGTATCATGGTCTGCATATGCTGGTTCTGCATAGCCAATAACTGCTCAAGGTTGATAGCTCCCTGGGCAGGTCCCTGGTTGTTCTGAGGTTCTTCATTGTTCTCCTCCTCACCATTGGCATTCCTTTTGTTATGAGTCTTCAGCATTTGTTGGTGAAAGAATAGTAGATACAGAAGAATTTAGAATTTGAAAAAAATGCCCCAACTATATGCATCAAGGTATATGTAACTAAACAATTCTATTAATAATACTAATAACCCTATTATAGGATGTGGACAAGGATCCCACAACTCTCTACTACGTGCGGATGTGGACAAAAAGCTAGACGTCTCCACAACGCACACCAAGCACACAAACAAGCAATCATACAATCAGCACACCAAATCCTAGCGATCACTAACGATCTACACGGATGGTCTAGGGATGGGTCTTCGGTGTGTGAAGTGATGGTCGGTGCAAGTGTGGGAAGCATGTTCTATTTCAGCAAAAAGAAACAATAAAATGCATGACAGCAATGGGAAAGAAGTGGAAAATTTCAATTTCAGCGGAGCAGCCATAAATTAATATGAGAGGATGCGCATTTTCTCAAAAAGATGAAAAAGTGGCAAAAATTGCAGCAGCAGCAAAAAGCATAAATTTTTCCATGTTATATGGCTAGTGGAAGGCAAAATAGTGCAAAACAGGCTAATTTTGAATAGGAAAGAAGTTCTAAGTTATTTGTGGTGTCCATTCTAACTAAGCATGTGTCATATGGTCAAACACGGCTCTGATACCAATTTGTGACACCCGGTTCCAAAAATGAACCAAGCGTGATGCATATGTGTGCTCAGGATGTTTAACACACATACATAAGTGATTCACAATTGATAAACAGATTATAACCATGTCTTGAAGAAAAATTCTAATAATAGTACCTTATTACAAACAAAATAGTCTCGAAGACAAGCTCCAAAAAGCTGCAGCGAAAAAACACTAAACACTAATGACTCCAACTCCACAGGCAAGCTTGACTGTAACAAGCACGCCAAGCACTCCTCAAATACCCCCGAGTACTCCTCATTGACGTCTGCGTCTGAATTTGTTGGGAGAATAGCAAGGGTGAGCACATGTCGTACTCAGCAAGTGAGGAAAGTATGACATGTAGCTTAAACAAGGGTTGATAATATAAAGGGCTAATTTCATAAAAGTATGTTAAAAACAGTTGAAAATGCAATATTATGATCATTAAGTGTGGTCCTTCCCAAATAACCGAAATAACTTCAATTTCAACTTAGGTAACCAATAACAGCAATAACAATCCATAATCACCTCATAACCGTTTAATTGTCTCAAATTCATTAATTCCATGTACCAATGCCAATTAATTAACCAATACTAACTCCTGACTTAATTCTAGCCATTAATCCAAGTTAATGCTCCATAAATCTAATCATGTGATGGTCCATGTTGCTCATGACCTGGAGCACGACTATCATGATAGTTTTAAATACACTCCACAGAGGTTGTACCACTTTATCCACAAGTTCGTGATTTCATCACCTTTTGATGACTATGGATTCTCAATTGGGCCGTCTCACACTTCCTTAGGTGTGTGGCCAAGAGATCATAAAATAGCCTTTACAATGTGATTACTAGCCTATTTAGACCCCACTAAGGTTTCACTGGTGATGATGTCTCCAACGGAGCACATCCAACTAAGGTCCCCCTCTTGAGCCTTTCGGATCCTAGGGTAGTCACACCAATCTCTATAAACCCATCAGACTACCCCTTCCCTGGCAAAACAGTAATTAGTGAGCTAAGTTGCACCCATACTTGGTCCTGTGGTGGCACTGTAAATCCTGAATGGTCGCTCCACGAAGCGGTCCTTAGATCTAAAGCAAGCAAAACCACCAAAATAGTCCAACCCATTCCACACAACCAGCTTGCTCGGATCCCTAGGCACCATGTTGCTAAAGGGTCATCATTATCAATTCTCATCATCCACATGTTCAATAGCTCATAATTGAGCATTATAATTCATTCCCAACCCAATTGAGCATTGCAAAGAAAAAAGTGTACAATACACTTCCGACTCTCTACATTGTGTTCAAGCGACAAGGATGGTCATACAAAACTAGTAAACTCCTACAAGTGGGTTTTCCAATCAATTTCGATATAAGCATGCAATTTTGCAAACAAAACCTTTAAAACATGATCAATATTGTCAAGGACACTTGCCTTGCACCTCAGCTTGATTTGGATCGAAGGCTTCAAAACTCTAGTTCTGCAGGTGCTCGAAAGCACTCTCTATGGCAACACCTTCTATTCTGAGCGACAAACATGCAAAACACACAATTCAATCAAATGATGCTCATATAGTACTCAATATGCCATGATATGTATGATTAATGCAATTGTAAGGTAAAACTTGTTAATGAGTTGTAATTAATGTTTACTAACTAGTTCTAATAGTTTTTAACAAGTTTGGACAAGTTTGGAATTATTTGAGTCAAATTGAAATTAATTCAGCACCAAACAGATTCAGATACCGGACTAGTCCGATTTCAGGGGCCGGACTAGCCCGCCCAGATCAGAACTAGAATTTAGGGTTCTCTTGATCTACTAGAATTGGGGTTCAATTTGCATGAAAACTTGAATGTAGAGGATGTACCACGTGTTTAGAGATCTAAAGATCAAGGTTTGGGTGCAACACTTGGATCTTGACAATTAGGGTATGATGAAGATGAGTTGACGAAGCTTTGGTCATGAAGGTTGTCAATTCATTGAAAAGTCGATGAAGATCGATCTTGATTGGTCCTTCTCCCTCTTCTCCTCCTTCTCCTTGCTTCTGGTCTTGATCTTGATGTCGGCAACAAGCAAAAGTGGCAGCAAGGGTTTTTAAATTGGGGTGGAGAGGTGAGGGCATTGGGTTGTTTATATAGAGGTGGAGTGTTATGGTTTTGGGGTGAATTCAAAGTATAACTCAGTGGGGAACGAGTAGGGGCCATGGTGGGGTCCACTTGGGCTCCTCTGAGGTTGAGCACGAAGTTCTTGGACCCAATTAAGGCAATTACCCAAAAACCAATCGTGGAGAAATAATGGAATCCGAGTTGGTTTCTGAAGGCCGGACTAGTCTGCAGTAGGGCACGGACTAGTCTATTTGGTAATAGAGTAAAAATCGAACAAGTCCGAGGAACATCAGAGGCTCAACCGGACTAGTCCGCACATTGTGTCCGACAAGTCCGAACTCTAAAGAATTGAACTTTTCTGAATGAAAACGGGAACACCGGACTAGTCCAGGGTTATGGCCGGACAAGTCCGCACTTCTGAAGAAAACTAAATTTTCTGAACAGAGGATAGGGATACCGGACTAGTCCGGTTCAGAGGCCGGACAAGTCCGCACCCTGACAGACTGAAATTTCCATTTTAGCCCTAAAATCATTTTAATCTTGTTCCTTTTTACATGGCTTAATGTTAAACATGTATGAGGATTTATGCAATACATTATGCATAAAAATGAGGGTGTTACAAACCTACCCCCCTTAAAATGAATCTCGCCCTCGAGATTCGACACGAAAGGAAAGAGATAGGGAAATTTCCTTCTTGAGATCATCTTCTTGCTCCCAAGTTGCAAACGATTCTGCATGGTACTTCCATCACACTTTGCACTATCGAATCACCTTGTTTCTTGTGACCCTCATTTAGTGTCCAAAATTTTGACAGGTTGCTCGGCATAGGTCAAATCTTGCACAAGCTCCAATTCTTCAATTGGTACTTGATCTTTCGGTACTCTCAAACACTTCTTCGGCTGAGAAACATGGAACACATCATGGACACCGGAAAGATGTGCTGGCATCTCATACTTATATGTTACTTCTCCTCGTTTGTCCAAAATCTTGAATGGTCCAATATAGCGAGGTGCCAACTTGCCTTTGACATTGAACCACTTGTGACCTCGCATAGGTGATACTTTAAGATATACAAAGTCTCCCACCTCAAAAGATAAGCTTCGTCGTCTAATATCTGCATAACCCTTTTGTCTTGACTCAACAGCTCTCAAATTCTCGCGAATGGTCTGCACATGCTTTTCGGCCTCTTGGATCACATCAAGTCCAAATACTTGAGTTTCTCCTATCTCATTCCAAAACAAGGGTGTTCTACACCTTCTCCCATACAATGCTTCATACGATGACATTTTCAGACTTGCTTGATAGCTGTTATCGTAGAAAAATTCAGCATATGGCAGACTTTTGTCCCAACTTCCTCCATACTTTGGCGCACAAGCTCTTAGCATGTCTTCCAAAATCTGATTTGTCCTCTCGGTCTATCCATCCGTTTGAGGGTGATATGCAGAACTGAAATTCAATTGAGTTCCCATCGATTCGAGCATCTTTTGTCAGAAGGTAAACAGAGAATCTCTATCAGACACTATTTTCTTGGGCACTCCGTGTAAACACACTATTCTTCCCATATACAGTTCTGCCAACTTGGCTCCACTATAAGTAATCTTGACAGGAATGAAATGCGCCGATTTCGTCAACCAATCAACAATAACCTATATTGAATCATATCCCGCTGATGTGTGAGGCAAACCAACTCTGAAATCCATACCAACCTCTTCCCACTTCCATTCTGGAATCTTCGATGGCTGCAATAATCCATTAGGCATTTGATGTTCAACCTTGACTCGTTGGCATACATCACATAATGCGACATATTCAGCTATGTCCCTCTTCATACCATCCCACCAGTAGCGTGTCTTCAGGTCCTTGTACATCTTTGTACAATCAGGATGGATAGAGTAAAGTAGATGATGTGCCTCTTTTAATATCAACTGTTGTAGACTCTTATCTTTAGACACAACAATCCGTTTCCCAAGCCATAGAGTACCTTGGTCATCCTCATCAAATCTGAATTCCCTCCCTTCTTGGTTCCTTTCCTTGATTTCCTGGATTTCCTTGTCTTTTGTTTGACCTTCTCGAATCTCTTGTTCCAGGGTTGGATTCACTTCCATTTCTCCCTTCTCATTCACAAATCCAAGAGTCAACCGTTGAGCTCCTTGCATAGCTCGGGTGGCAATTCCCGAATGGTGAGCTGGTGGCTTATCCCTTCCGACTCAAGGAATCAGCCACTACGTTGGCTTTTCTTGGGTGATATTTGATTCCCACATCATAATTATTAGTGAGTTCCAACCATCTTAGTTGCCTCAAATTCAAATCCGTCTGCGTGAATATGTACTTGAGACTCTTATGATCCGTATAGAGCTCACATCTATGGCCAAGAACATAGTGTCTCCAAATCTTCAACGCATGCACTACGGCTGCAAGTTCGAGATCATGTGTAGGATAGTTCTGCTCATGTTCTTCAACTGCCTAGATGCGTAGGCTACTACTCGGCCTTCTTGCATCAATACACAACCAAGTCCTTGCCTTGAAGCATCACAATAAATGTAAAAACTCCTGCTCACATCTGGCAATACCAACACATGTGCTATTGTCAATTTCTTCTTTAGCTCTTCAAAACTGTCCTGACAAGCTTGAGAAAACCTGAAAGGCTTATACTTCATTAACAGTTCAGTCATGGTCGTCTCTATCTTGGAAAAGTCCTTAATGAACCAACGGTAATATCCAGCCATTCCAAGAAAACTCCTTATTTCCTTCACATTCTGTGGCAGTTCCCACTTTAGCACATCTCTAACCTTTCCTGGGTCAACTAACACTCCGCCTTCTCATATGATATGACCTAGGAACGATACTTCCCTTAACCAGAATTGGCACTTGTTGAACTTGGCATACAACTGGTGCTCTTGCAATTTCTGCAACGTCAGTCTTAGATGCTCTGCGTGCTCCTCTTCACTCTTCAAGTAGATCATGATGTCATCAATGAACACTACCACAAACTTATCCAAATACTCCATGAAAACCTTATTCATGAGATACATGAAGTACGCGAGTGCATTGGTCAATCCAAATGACATGATCGTGTACTCATAGGATCCATATCGTGTCCTGAAAGCTGTTTTGGGTATGTCCAACGGTCAAATCTTCATTTGGAAGTATCCTGCCAAAGATCAATCTTAGAGAATATTCTGGCTCCCTTCATCTGGTCGAACAGGTCCTCTACGTGTGGCAGAGTGTATTAATTCTTAATTGTGACCTCATTTAGAGACTGGTAATCCACACACATTCTCTGGGATCCATCCTTCTTATCCACGAAAATCACTCCCCATGGCGACGAGCTTGGGCATATAAAATCCTTCTCTAATTGCTCTTGAATCTACTTCTTGAGCCCTGCTAGTTCTTTAGGAGGCATCCTACATGGCCTCTTTGCTATAGGTGAAGTTTCCGGTATTAAATCAATGATGAACTCGATGTCACGATCAGGTGGCATACCTGGCAATTACTCAGGGAACACGTCTGGGTACTCACGAACCATCGGAATTTCCTTTAAAGTTAATCCTTCAACATGATATACCATTGCCTTCTCGGACGTCTACTGAACTGCCTTGAACTCTATACTAACTCCTTCCTCATTTGTCAATTGCACTGTACGAGTGGCACATTGAATTACTCCATTATGCTTACTTAGCCAATCTATTACAGGAATTATGTCCAAGCCATGTGAATTCAGAACTATAAGGTTGGCGAGGAAATCTACCCCCTTATGGAAATACTTACTTTTGGACATACTATATTTGTCCTCATCTCTCCTCCCAGAGATTTAACCAACAAAGTATACTTCAGGTATGATATAGGCATGCTATGCTTTGCAACATACTTTGGTGAGATGAATGAATGGGATGCTCTAAAATCAAATAATATAGTCACGGGGTTGGAGTTTGCGAGAAACATACCAATCACAACATCTTCATCTTGTTGAGCCTCTTCTCCTGATACATGGTTCACCTTGCCACGAGCGAAATTCTATAGTCCTCGGTTGCCTTGAGTTGCTCCTCCATTGGGCCTTGGATTCTGCCTTGGAACATTGTTCATATGTCCTTGACTTGGCTTTGGGCATTGATTTGCAAAATGTCCCACTTGACCACAATTATAGCAAGTCTTTCCACCTGTGACACCAGCAAAGTTAGGGTGAGGCTGGTTCTGAGCATAGGCAGGCATATTTGGGCTTGGCACATGCTGCATAGGTAAGCGAGGTGCTTGCATGGTTGGGTGTTCCTGCATTGGCTGTTGCGGTCGTGGTGGATAAGCAGGGCGGTATGCAACAGCAGATGGGTTGTAATATGGTGCAGCAAGAGGTGCATAGCGAGGATGGACATTGCTTCTTTGCGCTTGTCCATGATATGGCATATTCCTCTTGTGATATAGCTCCATCTCCCGAATCTTGTTCTCAACCTCAATGGCCTTGTCAACCAGCTTCTGAAAATTTGCATAGTCAACATTGAGCAATTGAACCTGAAATTCATTATTGAGGCCACTAAAGAACAGATATTGCTTCCTGCTATCAGTGCTAATGTCTTCTGGAGCATATCGAGAAAGTTGAGTGAATTTATTAAGATACTCACTCACGCTCATTCGTCCTTGCCTGAGGTTTTCAAATTCTTGCCTTCTCAGTATCATAACTCCCTCTGGCACATAGTGAGAGCGGAACTTCCTATTAAATTCAGTCCAAGTGATTCCCTCTGGGTTTTCATGAGCATTGAGAAGAGATTCCCACCAGTCTGCAGCACTCCAATCAACTGGTGTGAGGCAAAAAGAACCTTCTCTCTGTCACTGCACTGGACTATAGCAAGTTTCTTCTCTATAGATTTCAGCCAGTCACAAGCTTCCATAGGGTATGTGGCCTGAGCAAAGGTAGGCGGCCTAGTCCTCATGTACTCTCCTGAACATGATTGATGTGGCAAAGGTGGCAGTGGTGGAGGCATGTGGGGCTGATGGTTGTTGCCAGCTTGCAGCTGTCCCATAGTCTGTATCATGGTCTGCATGCGCTGGTTCTACATAGCCAATAACTGCTCAAGGTTGATAGCTCCCTGGGTAGGTCTCTGGTTGTTCTGAGGTGCATCATTGTTCTCCTCCTCACCATTGGCATTCCTCTGGTTATGAGTCATCGGCATCTGTTGGTGAAAGAATAGTAGATACGGAAGAATTTTGAATTTAAAAAGAAATGCCCCAACTATATCCATCAAGGAATATGTAACTATAAAGTTCCTTTGCTAATACTAATAACCCTATCAGAGGATGTGGACAAGGATCCCACAACTATCTACTACGTGCGGATGTGGTCAAAACGCTAGACGTCTCCACAATGCACACCAAGCATACAAACAAGCAATCATACAATCAGCACACCAAATCCAAGCGAGCACTAACAATCTACACGGATGGTCTAGGGATGGGTCATCAGTGTGTAAAGTGATGGTCGATGCCAGTGTGGGACGCATGCTCTATTTCAGCAAAAAGACACAAGAAAAGACATGGTGGCAATGGGAAAGAAGTGGAAAATTTCAATTTCAGTGCAGCAGCCATAAATTAAGATGAGAGGATGCGCATTTGCTCAAAAAGATGAAAAAGTGGCATAAATTGTAGCAGCAGCAAAAAGCATAATTTTTTCCGCATTATATGGCTAGTGGAAGGCAAAATAGTGCAAAACAGGCTAATTTTGAGTAGGAAAGAAATCCTAAGTCATTTGTGGTGTCCATTCTAACTAGTCATGTGTCTACGGTCAAACACGGCTCTGATACTAATTTGTGACACCCGGTTCCAAAAATAAACCAAGCGTGATGCATATGTGTGTCCAGGATGTTTAATACACACACAAGTGATTCTTAATTGATAAACAAATTATAACCATGTCTCAAATAACAATACTATAATACCTTATTACAAACCAAATAGTCTCGAATACCAGCTCTAAACAGTGGCAGCGGAAAAACACTATGCACTAATGACTCCAACTTCACAGGCAAGCTTGACGGTAACACGCGCGCCTAGAACTCCTCAAATACCTCCGGATACTCCTCATTGACGAGTGCATCTGAATTTGTTGGGGGGATAGCAAGGGTGAGCACATGTCGTACTCAACAACTGTGGGAAAGTATGACATGTAGCTTAAACAAGGTTTGATAATATAAAGGGCTAATTGCATAAAAGTATATTCAAAATATTTAAAAATGCAATATTATGATCATTAAGTGTGGTCCTTGCAAAATAACCCAAATAACCTCAATTTCAACTGAAGTAACCAATAACAGCAATAATAATTCATAATCAGCTCATAACTGTTTAATTGTCTTAAATTCATCAATTTCATGTACCAATGCCAATTAATTAACCAATACCAACTCCTAACTCAATACCAGCCATTAAACCAAGTTAAAGGTCCATAACTTTAATCATGTGATGGTCCATGTTGCTCATGACCGGGAGCATGGCTATCATGATAGTTTTAAACACACTCTGCATAGGTTGTACCACTTTACCCACAAGTTCATGATTTCATCACCTTTTGATGACTATGGAATCTCAATTGTGCCGTCTCACACTTCCTTAGGTGTGTGGCCAAGAGATCACAAAATAGCCTTTACAAAGTGATTACTAGCCTATTTAGACCCCACTGAGGTTTCACCAGTGGTGATGTCTCCAACTGAGCAAATGAACCATGGGCCCCCTCTTGAGCCATTCGGATCCTAAGTAGTCCCACCAATCTCTATAAACCCATCTGACTACCCCTTCCCCGAGCATTCTTAATGGTCCAAATAGTCCTGGCAAAACACTAATTAGTCAGCTAATTAAGCCGCACCCATACTTGGTCCTATCGTGGCACTGTAAATCTTGGATGGTCGCTCCACAAACCGGTCCTTAGATCTAAAGCAAGCAAAACCACCAAAATAGTCAACCCCAATCCACACAACCGGCTTGCTCAGATCCCTAGGCACCATGTTGCTAAAGGGTCATTATTATCAATTCTCATCATTCATATGTTCAACAATTCATAATTGAGCATTATAGTTGACCCCCAACCCAATCGAGCATTGCGAAGCAAAAAGTGTAAAATACCCTTCCCGACTCTCTACATTGTGTTCAAATGACAAGGGTGGTCATACAAAACTAGTAAACTCCTAGAAGTGGGTTTTCCTATCAATTCCGACAGAAGCATGCAATTTTGCAAACAAAAACTTTAAAACAGGGTCAATATGGTCAAGGACACTTGCCTTGCTCCTGAGCTTGATTTGGATCGAAGGCTTCAAAACTCTGGTTCTGCAGGTTTTCAAAAGCAATCTTTATGGCAACACCTTCTATTCCGAGTGACAAGCATGCAAGACACACAATTCAATCAAATAATGCTCATATAGTACTCAATAGGCCATGATATGCATGATTAATGCAATTGTGAGGTAAAACTTGTCAATGAGTTGCTATTAATGTTTACTAACTAGTTATAATAGTTTTTAACAAGTTCAGACAAGTTTGGAATTGATTTGAGTCAAATTGGAATTAATTCAGCACCAAACAGATTCAGATACCGGACTAGTCTGGTTTCAGGGGCTGGACTAGCCCACCCTGATTAGAACTGGAATTTAGGGTTATCTTGATCTACGAGAATTGGCGTTGAATTTGCATGAAAACTTGAATGTAGAGGATGTACCACATGGTTAGAGATCCAAAGATCAAGGTTTGGGTGCAACACTTGGATCTTGACAAGTAAGGTCTGATGAAGATGAGTTGATGAAGCTTCGATGATGAAGATCGTCAATTCATTGAGAAGTCAATGAAGATCAATCTTGATTGGTCCTTCTCCCTATTCTCCTCATTCTCCTCACTTCTGGACTTGATCTTGACATCTGCAACAAACAAAAGTGGCAGCAAGGGTTTTTCAATTTGGGGGGAGAGGTGAGGGCACTGGGTTGTTTATATAGAGGTGGAGTGTTAGGGTTTTAGTGTGAATTCAAAGTAGAGTTCGATCGGGGACAAGTAGAGGCCATGGTGGGGTCCACTTGGGCTCCTCTGAGGTTGGGCACAAAGTTCTTGGGCCCAATTAAGCCAATAACCCAAAAACCAATCGTGGAGAAATAATGGAATCTGAAATGGTTTCCGAAGGCCGGACTAGTCCGCAGTAGGGACCAGACTAGTCCGTTTGGCAACAGAGTAAAAATCGGACAAGTCTTGTCGGGCAAGTCCGGGGAACATCAGAGGCTCAACCAGACCAGTCCGCACATAGTGCTAGACAAGTCCGAAATCTAAAGAATTGAATTTTACTGAATGAAAATGGGAACACCGGACTAGTCTGGGGTTATGGCCGGACAAGTATGCACTTCTGAAGAAAACAAAATTTTCTGAACAGACGATAGGGATACCGGACTAGTCTTGTTCAGAGGCCAGACAAGTCTGCACCCTAACAGACTAAAATTTCTAGTTTAGCCCTAAATTCATTTTAATCTTGTTCCTTTTTACATGGCTTAATGTTAAACATGTATGAGAATGTATGCAGTGCATTATGCATGAAAATGAGGGTGTTACAGTTAGTAAACAAGGAATTATAACTGTTCTCACATAGTTGTGATATGAAGAAGAGGTTATAATCTAAAGATTCAACATGCATTACATGAGAAATAGTGTGGTGAGGAGAAACAGCAATTTTACCCATACCTAGTACCTTTCCGTAGCTATTGTCGCCAAAGTAGATACCTTGACTTGGATCCACTATCTAGCTTCCACTTCAGTTCATACTCTATAATCATCTTTCTCGCTCCAGTCATGTGATTTGTGCATCTACTATCTAGCACCCACTTTGAACCACCAACACTGGAGGAGTAAGCCTAAAAAATAAGTTTAGGCTTTTGTTTTAGGTACCCAAGCTCGGTTGGTTCCTTTGAGTTTAGTGGCAAGACATTTGAGCACTCACACACAAGATTTTGGGCTCTTGTGGAGTGACCCAACATATTTAGCATAGCCATAACCATATTTGCTCTTTATAACTACGTATGATGCATCAAAATCATGAAACTTAGTTGATCAATGTCATTCTCCTTCTTGTTCTTCTTCATAGTTGTCATTTTAAAGTGAAATTCACAATGAAGTGTCTATAATCATCATAGTTGTAGCATGCTCTTTTGGTCCTCAACTTGCCTTTCTCCTTCCCTTTGCTCTCATAGTTGGCACCTCTTATTCTTTTCATCATTCTCTTGAACTTATTGATGAAGAATGTCATTTTCACTTGTAGCTTGTACTTATTTTCCCTTGGATTTGGACAATGGTTTGAGAGCAATGTCCTTCTTTCTTGAAGAAGTGACCTTGGCAAGGTCCATGACATGTCGGGCTTTCATCTACATCATCTCGTGGTTGATGATCTTCCCTAGCACCTCATATGGAGTCATCTTTTGGAAGTTGGGATTCTCTCGGATTAAGATGCATAGGGCGGGGCGTGAATGCCCTAACAAACTCTTCACCACTTTGTGGTTCGTACACTTTTTGCAATCGTATGCCCCGGCTCCTGTTGATGAGGTTCTTGAGAAGGTTGTATATGTCTTGAGGGGTCTCTCCATCTTCCATGGCAAATCTTCCAAGTTCCCCTCCGATCATCTCAATATGGCCTCCTGCACAAATCAGTTGCCCTCATCAGCAATCTTGAGTGTGTCCCAAATCTCCTTGACTAGCTCCAACCCATCCACCTTGTTGAATTCTTCTAGGCTCAAGGATGAGTTGAGCACAACCGCCACTTGATCATTGCGGTAGATTTGTTGCTCTTGCTCAAAGGTAAGTTCTTCGTGATTCACGGGAATATCTATATATTCATGCAAACAATGTACAAAAGGCCAGGATTGAGAGAAATAAGATGCAATTTCATCTTATGTTGTCACATTGTGTAGATAGTACCATCAAAGTGGGGTGGTTTGCCCAAAGAAATAGACAAGTAATTTGAATGAAAATTTAAGCACCCATAAATGAAAGGATATCGAGTGTAGTCTTGTTGACTACTCTTGAGCTTCTTCTCCCTTTCAAGTCTCTTCCTCCTGTTATCTTGATCCTTTTTCTTCTTTAGTAGCTTCTCAAGTCGTCTCACCTCATCCTCATTTGCGGTTTACACATCTGAGGGAGGAGGTGTCGGCTTTTTTTGCTGGTTTGCATCGGTCTTGTCGGTCTTGTGGTGTCTTGAAGTCCCAAATCTTTTTCGTCATTTTCCTCCATCTCTTCTCCAAGCAGTTAATCTTCTTGGGAGTGTTCAACTGTGATACTAATTGAAAGTTGCCTAGAGGGGAGTGAATAGGTTGATAAAACCTAAAATTGCTTAATTAAACAAAATCAGTAACTAAAGGGCAGACTAGTCCAGTCAGGAGAGGACTAGTCCGATCAGGATGTTGAAATACGCAAATGGTTGGATTTTTATGAGTTTTTCTTCAAGTAAGTGAAAGTGCATCTAGGCATACCCTATTGGGTTTTGGACGATTGATGACAAACAAATGATATCCTAATGACACATGTTGAGATGAAAGCAGGTCCACAAAGAATAAAATAAAAGTGCACAAAAATGTGAAAATGAGGAATGAGGACAGAGCCAAAGTGAAGACTTGAAGCACAAAGTAGTTGTTAATGTATATGATGTGTGTGAAAGATACATCCTAAGAGCTCATGAATTTGTGTAAAGTGTAAGGGCTAAAATAAATAAGTTAAGCGATCCACTGAAGCACCAGACAAGTCCATACACAAGCGGACTAGTCTGATTTCCTATCTGTTCCCATACAGACAAGTCCGGATGAGAGTCGTACTAGTCCGATTAACTCTCTGTCGTTCGCATGGACAAGTCCCAAAATGCGAACTAGTTCGTCAAATAAGAAAAATCACACCTTGCACTAGATAAGTTCATTTCATATGGACTAGTCCGAGTTGGTCCAATAAGGACTAGTCCGGTTCACTCAAAATAATTAGGGTTTAGGTGTGCTGCATCTTTCATGCACATATCACACAACAAACCGGACTAGTTTGGTTATGAGAGCATACTAGTCTGGCCGTCGTGATGTAACACCCTCATTTTCATGCATCATGCATTGCATAAGTTCATATACATTTTTAACATTAATCCATATAAAAATGAACAAGTTTAAAATAAATTAGGAGCAAAACCGCACTCAAAAGTTCTGAGAAGTGCGAACTAGTCCATTTTTTGTGCGGACTAGTCCGATTTCTCCCTGACCTCCCTCGGACATGTCCATTTTTGCTGCGGACTAGTCCATTTTCCTCTCTGTACTATTTTCAGACTTGTCCGGTCCATTGCGGACTAGTCCGGTATCCCGATTCCTTGAAATTTTGCCAAGTCTCTAGACTTGTCCGGACTTGTCCGACAGCTAGCGGACTTGTCCGGACTTGTCCGACATCTAGCAGACTTGTCCGTTTTCCTCTCTCACTAAGTTTGGACCTGTCTGATTTGGTGTGGACTTATCCAATTTTTCTCTAACTAATATTAGACTAGTCCGGCCATTCGTAGACTTATCCGGTGATCGCGATTTCGAGTTGATCTTTTGTTCCACGACGTTTTTTTGGGTTTTACCTTAAGTGGGCCTAAGGACGTCGTGTCTAACTCTTTTGGAGCCCATGTGGGACCCCACACCAGCCTCCACCCTCTCTAAAACCGACCTCCATTGAAACCCTAGCCCTCCACCTTTATATAAACAACCCAACATCCCAATCTTACATCCTTTTGCTACAATTGAAAGACCACCAAACCCTAGTTCATGGATAGCTACTGCCAAGGAGGGAGAAGGAGATCCAGAGCAAGAAGAAGAAGAGGAGGAAACGAAATAAGATCAAGAGGCCAATGTCTCAATCAACCTTGCGTTCTTCATCAACAATTCACCATCAAGTTCTCTTCGTCAACCCTAGGTCGTCAAGATCCAAGTGTTGCCTCCAAAACCTTTGATTCATTGGAGTTCTAAGCACCTGGTATACCTTCTACTTCCTCTTTTCACATGAATTGAACCCCGTTTCTCCAAATTGACGTCGATCTAGAAAACCCTATTTTGCTAGTTCTGCGAAGGGCGGACTAGTCCGGTTTGGCTGTCTGTTTTCTTCTGAATTAAATCTAAATTGATTCGAATCAATTTCAAACCTGTCCAAAGTTGTTAAAAACCATTACGACTAGTTAGTAAACATTATTAACAACTCATTAACAATGTATTACCTCACACTTGCATTAATCATGCATATCATGTCATATTGAGTAACATATGAGCCTTTATTGATTGTAATTCTTGTCCTGTATGGTTATCAAGCAGTTTAGACGGATTTGCTTTAGAGGGTGCTACGGACGACCTCCAGTACCAAGAATTTGAAGACTTTGGTCCAAGCCAAGCCCAAGAGCAAGGCAAGTGCCCTTGATCATATTGATCCTATTTTTACAATAATTGTTTTGTTTTCAAAACTACATGCTTGTGTCAATTTGATGGGAATTCCTATGATAGGAAGTTTACTAGTCTTGTTTAACCACCCTTGTTACCTGGAATACATGGTAGAGAGTCGGGAAGGGCTTTTTACTTTTTGCTTCGCTTAATTAATTGGGATGGGAAAACAACTATACCATTTAATTATGCATTAATGAGATTATGGTTGATATGAACTGGTAATGGGTGATCTAAGCAAGCATGGCATATGGATTGGGTTGGATGGTATGGTGGTTTCGCTTGCTTTAGATCTAAGGGCCAGTTCATGGAGCGACCATCCAGGATCTACAGTGCCGCCACGAGGCCAAGTATGGCTGCGGCATAGCTGATTAATTAAGGTATTGCTAGTATTGTGCGGATCATTTGGCGCATCGGGGAAGGGGAGTCGGATTGGGTTTGGATTTGTGGCGGGACTCCTTGGGATTTAATTGGCACAAGAGGGGGCCCTTGGTTGAAGATGTGCTTTGTTGGAGGCATCGCCACCGGTGAAAGCTCAGTGGGTCCGTACATGCTAGTAGTCCCTTTGTAAAGGCTATTTTGTGATCTCTTGGCCACACACCTAAGGAAGTGTGAGACGGCATAATAGAGGTTCCATAGTCATCAAAAGGTTATGAAATCATGAACACGTGGGTAAAGTGGTACAACCTCTGCAGAGTGTCTTAAAAACTATCATGATAGCCGTGATCCCGGTCATGAGCAACCTGGACCCTCACATGATTAGAGGGAAACTTGGGATTTGGGATGGTTTGGTACTGGTTATGGTTGATAATATGTATATGGCTGGTTATGGATTGAGTTATGGTATTAGATATGGTTAATGGTAATGGTGATGGATATGGAATCTAGACTTATACTATGATAATCATTGTGGATACGATGGGTTTACTTCACGTACATATAATACACTGCTTTTCAAATGTTTTAATGTACTTTTAGCACTTAGCATTTATTTTATTTTGTCATTTCTATAAGCTACATGTCATACTTTCCACACTTGCAGAGTATGATATGTACTCACCCTTGCTATTCCCCCACCAAAAGTTGCAGGTCAGATTTGGGAGTATAACGTTGATAATGCGGAGTTCTAGGCCGTGTCTACCGTCAGCTTGCCTGTGGTTTGATTGAAGCAACGTCTACGCATTGTTTAGCTCTTGGTGTTTGATCTCTCATACACTCTCGCATTTCTTGTACAATATTTGAGTGAATTCAATTTTCTTTCTCGCTGTAATCTTGTGGGAGCCCTTAGCTTGTGAGGTTGCCCCATCGACTCGAGGATTACCCTGTGATAGTGGAACTCAAGTTGGCCTTCATGGTTGTTTGAAGAGGTAAAGGGTTGGTTGAGACTCATTTCTATGTGAGCTCCTCAATGAGGACGTAGATCTCTTTCGTGGGATCGAACCTCAGTAAAAATCCTTTGTCTCGTGTGTTCTAGATCTTTACTTTTGCAATCATCACCATCTAGGGTTGAACTTGGTCAAACTTGTAATCATCTAATAATTTGTGTTTCTCAAGGAACCTAATTTTTATATCCACATGTTAATCAAGTTAAACTTGACTTACCTTTCCGTTTCTATACCGTTCGAAGAAAAACAAAAAAAAACAGTTAATCTTTTCGTAGGTGTAACAAACACACCGGACTAGTCTGCCTCCTGTACCAGACTAGTCCCACCTTCCTATATTTGACAATTTGTTAGTTTTGCAAGAAAAAGTTTCAAACTCCTATTCACCCCCTCTAGCCCATATTCAATTGGTATCAGAGCAGGGCTCTCCATTTATGAGACTCACCGCTCAAAGAGACATATGGCCACCGACGAGACCAACAAGATCCCAGAAATGCCCGTCATCAGAGATGATCAAAACACCAAGGTGCTCGATGTCCTTAAGGACTATGAGGAAGATGATGATGAAGTGTGCCGGCTGAAGGCGCTTCTAAGGAATAAGCTCTCAAGCCAAAAGGGAAAGCAAGAAGACAAGAACTAAACGGGGAGTGGTCATCACGACTACTCCCGATATCCTTTTAATTATGATTGTCTTAATTCTATCAATCACTATCTTTCTATTTCAGGAAAGACCTCCACATTTTGATGGAAATGATTATACAATGTGGAAATACAATATGAAAATGCATCTCATTTCCTTAAACCCTAGTCTTTGGCATGTTGTGTGTATAGGTATAGACATCCCAGACATCGACGATGAACTCATCCCGTAGCAAGAACAAGCAATTCTTCGCAATGCACAAGCCGTTGCGATGATCACTTCATCCTTGAGCCGAGAAGAGTTGCCAAGGTGGATGGACTGGAATGCGCTAAGCAAATATGGGATATCCTCAAGAATGCGAATGAAGAAAATCGCTCCGTCCGTAAGGCAAAAATAGAAATGCTTGAGGAGAATTGGAGAGATTTGTCATTGAGGATGGTGAATCCCTCAAGAAATGTACAACCGAATGAAGGCACGTATCAACAAGATTTGTGCTTATGGATGCAAGAAGTGGACTGATCATGAGGTCGTCAAGAGGATGATAAGGGCATTCATGCCCGTAATGTCACCTTATGCTCCATGATCCGAGAAATCTAGGGTTCCATAAGATGACTCCAGATGAACTATTGGCCAAAATCATCCATCACGAGATGACATAGAAGGAAGCTCAATATAAGAAGAATCTTGCTAAGCTCACCTCATCAAAGAATAAAGAGGTGGTCCTCAAGGTGACCAACAAGTCACAAGGCAAGAAAATCCATAATGTGCAAGATGACAATGATATAGACGTTATGAGCATTGACATGGATGGCGAATAAATTGTCTTGTTCATCAAATAGTTTAAAAGAATAATTAAGAGGAAAAAAGGCAACAACTCCAATGAAGATAAGAGCATGGACAAGGACAAGTGCAGATCCAGACGGTCATGCTACAACTGTGGCGAATATGGGCACTTCATAGTATATTTTCCATATAAAGAAGATGACAAGAGAAAGAAGGAAGCTAAGAAACATGACAAGAAGACATTCAAGAAGAAGAAGAAACATGAAGGCCAATCATACATTGACAAGGAGTGGGACTCAAACGATGAGTCCTCCTCCGAAGACAAAGATAGAACAGCAACTAGTGCCATCAGGAAGCCTTCTATGTAGTCCACCCTCTTTCCAAACCTGGGAGGATGGAAGGAAACAAAACACACTTGCCTTAGGGACAAGGAAGGCAAGAAAAAGGTTAAATATAGACCTTCAATTTTACATTCCCTTAGTGATGATGATTTTGAAAGAAGTGATGACAATGAACACATGTTTAAAGGCATAAGTAAAAGTGCATTAGCTAAAATGAAAAAGTTGTCGGATGAAATATTTGAGAAGTAAGATCTTATCAACCGACAAGAAGATATGCTCATCCTTCAAAAGGAGAGATATTTTGAGGTTGAAAAGGGTATCGAGCTTTAAAAGGAAAAGAGAGAAGCACTTGAGCGTGAGCTAGCTTTGAGCAAGGAAACTTGCTCAAATCCAAATGATTTGAATGTTGTACTTAAGGATGAGCTTGTTAACTTGACAAAAGTTAACAAGAACTTTCAAGTACAAGTTGAATCACTCAAGCAAAGTGCTCCCTTTTCTTCTAAGAGCCCGCCTTCTCCATATATCGATTCTATTCCACCTAAAACATGTAATTGTGCCAATTTCGTTCTTGACCTGAAAAATGAGCATAAAGTGGAACAAAGCAAACATTCACCTAAAATTTGCATTTTTTGACAAGGAGAAAATCAAGTATGCATGAAGTGCATACTCGGTCTCTAGAGCTCCTAATGTCAAGGATGGCCTTGGATATTCTCGAGGTGAAAAGTGAAACGCTAAAATCCCCAAGAATAACAAGGAATCGATTGCTTTTGTCAAGGGAGGCATAAAACAAGTTGTGAACAAAAAACATGTCCATTTCCTTTCCTTAAAAAGCTAAAAATGGACCAAACATCATGTTTCATGACATTAATGCCTCATATGTTCCTATGAAGGATGAATTTAACCATGTTTATGCCAAGTATGTTGGGCCACTCCACAAGAGTCCAAAATGTTGTGTGTGGGTGCTCAAATGTCTTATCACTAACGTCAAAAGACAAGAGGAGAGAAAAAGATTAAAATAATATAACGAAAATCCAAGTGAACCAACTTCATCTCCACCCGAACCACTATCACGGGACTCAAGTGTACAAAGTGTACAAGAAGCAGAAAGCAATGATCAAGAGGGAGCTTCTACACAATATAAAGCTCAATATGTACAAGATCAACCTCAATAGGTCAAGATGATCAAAATAATGATGGAGGCAATGATCATGGGGGAGATGAAGAAAGTAAAGAAGATGAAGAGAGGACACAAGACCAAAAATGCATCATTCAAGTGTACATCAAAAACTTCGTCTTAAGTTTAACATGGACAAAGTCAAGCTCATCGAAGCTCCTATGAGATATAACTGACATTCCCACCTCTACGAAGTATATCCAAATATGGTTCAAAGATGCATATTGTTCTATTGTTGGCTCTATTATATCTTGGTGCATCTAGGCCATATTACAATGGTATATCACCCTTTGTTCAGTAATTTATTTTACTTGTGTGCACCTAGGCTTAATATCATGCTGAGTATATGTTTTGTATGCAAGGTTTCAAGTCGTTTTGATTCTTGTAATATGGCTTGAAAAGTTGCATACCTGATTGTTTCTTCAATGTTTACTTATTTGCTAAATTTGATACCCTATCTTGATTTTCTCTTGTAAACTATTTTAATTATCGAATCTTGGTGAATTATGGACGTTGTATGATTGTTGATTGCTTACTGATCATATTTATCAAGATTATTTTTGAAATGATGTCCTAAAGATCAATATTAGTTCAAAATCCCAAAACCTCTTTGTTATGTTTCAAATCTGTCCAGTTGACCCAGATTAGTCCGTGGTCAGCACCGGACTAGTCCGTTGCTACAGACTAGTCCGACTCTGGTTTGGTATATCAGACTAGTCTGGTCCTTATGCGGAGTAGTTCGCTTCAATCAGGCTTTAACCTAGCCCGCCGCCAAATCCTTTCTTCTTCCTCCTCAGAACTCTCATTGCACTCTCTCTCCTCAAGCGAGAGCTCCCTAGGCGGAATCGATGTTTCCCCATAGAAATCAAGTTTTCCTCCGTGGAAATCATTCCCCTCGGCGCAGAGTGTAACACCATCATTTTCATCCATCATGCATTGCATACATTATAATACATGTTTAAAATTAAGTAACATAAAAAGGAACAAATTTAAAATGAATTAGAAGCAAAACCGCACTCAAAAGTTCTGAGAATTTCGGACTTGTCCATTTTTTGTGCGGACTAGTCTGATTTCCCTCTGACCTCTCTTCAGACATGTCCGTTTTTTCTGCGGACTAGCCCGTTTTCTCTCTATTATGTTTTCGGACTTGTCCGGTCTATTGCGGACTAGTCCGTTCACCCGATCCTTCGAAAATTTTGCCAAGCCCCTAGACTTGTCCATTTTATGTTGTACTTGTCCGTGTTGTTCTCTGACTAATATCGGACTTGTTCAATTTTGGCTAGACTTATCCGTTTCCTCTCTGACTAGCTATCGGACAAGTCCAGTCCATTGCGGACTTGTCTGGTATTCACGACTCTGATTCAATCTTTTCCTCCACGACTTGTTTTGGTTTTTTACCTTAAGTGGGCCCAAGGAAGTCGTGTCTAACCTTTTTGGAGCCCATGTGGGACCCCTCACCGGCCTCCACCCACCCCCAAACTCGAAATCCATCAAACCCTACACCTCCACCTCTATATAAACAACCCAACAACCCAACTTCTCATCTCTTTGCCATTTTTGAAAGACCGCCAAACCCTAGTTCACGGGAGCCGCCATCACGAGGAGATCCAGTAGCAAGAAGAAGAGAAGGAAATGAAAGAGGATCAAGTGAACAAGATCTTCATCGAGTTTTCGTTCTTCATCACCAATTCACCCTCAACTCTTCATCATCAACCCTAGATCGTCAAGATCCAAGTGTTGCCTCCAAACTCTTGATCCTTGGAGTTCTAAACACGTGGTACACCTTCTACTATCTCTTTTTCCACGCGGATTCAACCCCAATTCTCCCAAATCTCGCAGATCAAGAAAACCCTAGAAAACCTTAATTCCCTGGTTCTGCGAAGGGCGGACTAGCCCTGTCCCTAGCGTTCTTGTACGGTGTCTAAATTTAATTGGTGCTAAATTAATTCCAGATTGATGTAAATAAACTTGAAACCTGTTCAAACTTAATAAAAACCTTGTAACTGATTTATGAACAATAATAGTAACTCATTAACTAGTTTCACTTCGCATTTGCATTGATCATGCATGTCATGTCATATTGAGCAACATATGAGCATCTATTGATTGTAATTATTGTTTGGTATGTTTGTGGCACGAAATAGAAGGATTCGCTCTAGAGAGTGCTGCTGAGGACCTTCAGCACCAGATCTTTGAAGCCTTTGACCCTAACCAAGCTCAAGAGCATGGCAAGTGTCCTTGAACATATTGATCCTATTTTTATTAAATGTTTTGTTTCAAAACTGCATGCTTGTGTATATTTGATAAGAAAACCTATGATAGGTGTTTACTAGATTAGTTGAACCATCCTTGTCGCTTGTATCACATGGTAGAGAGTCGAGAAGGGCTTTTTACTTTTGCTTCGCTCAAATAAATTGGGATGGGAAAAGAAACAAACAACTTAATTATGAATTATTGAGATTGTGGACAACGTAGATGACGAACATGGTTAATGGTAATATGGGACTTGGGTGATCCAAGCAAGCATGGTTTGTGGTATGGGTTGGATGTTATGGTGGTATGCTTGCTTGGGATCTTAGGGTTCATGCGAGAATAAGCCAGTACTACAGTGCCGCCACGAGGCCAAGTATGGGTGCGGCGTAGCTGATTAATTAGGTGTATTGCTAGTATTGCACAGACCATTTGAAAGAGCGTGGAATGGGAGTTGAATTGGGTTGGCAATAGTGGCCGGACTCCCTGGGATCCGAACGGCACAAGAGGGGTCCCCTTGTTTAGTATGTGCTCAGTTGGAGGCATCACCATCGGTGAAACCTCAGTGGGTCCGTACATGCTAGTAGTGTGTAATATGACTGACGGGTCACGGGCATAAGGGAGGTTCTTAGTCACCGAAAGGTGATGAAATCACGAACACCTGGGTGAAGTGGTACAACCTCTGCAAAGTGTTAAGAACTATCATGATAGCCGTGCTCTCGGTTAAGAGCACATAGAAACTTCCATGACTAGAGGGAACTTGATATTGGGATGGTTATGGTATTGGTACTGGTATGGTTATGGATATGGATAATGGTGATGGTAAAAATCTGGAATATAGGTAATGGATATTGAATATGGATTTGTATCATGATAATTATTTGGGATATGATGCGATTACTCACATATATATAATATAATGCTTTTCTACATGTTTAAATGTACTTTTCAGCAACTAGTCTTTATTTATTGTCGTCATTTGTTAAAGATACATGTGATACTTTTCCCACACTTGGTGAGTATAACATATACTCACCCTTGAAATTCCCCCACGAACAGTTTCAGGTCGGGATTGGGAGTATCACGACGTTAATGTGGAGTTCTAGGTTGTGAGCTATCGTCAGCTTGCCTGTGGTGTTGCTTGGAGCCGCGCATTCCCTTTTGCTCAGCTTTCTTAGTTGCTTACTTAGATTGTTTTGCTGCTTTACTTTCAGACTTTTAATAATAATCATTAGAGCTGTATCTTGAGGATTATTGGAAATATTATAATAAAAGGTACTTAATTGATCTGTTATGTGGTAATTTTCTGGTTATCATTTGTGATGCACTTGTATATGTGTGTTGAACGTCCTTGGCATACATATGCGTCTCACTTGGTTCAATTTCGGAAATGGGTGTCACACGGAGCTTCCTCCTCCGGACTAATCTGCACTCAGACTCTACACCTCCCGTTGAATTCTTCAAATTTTGGTAAAAATCACTCCAAACCCTAGTTCTTACCTTTTATCAATTTTTTCTCACTTTCCTTGATTCCTATGGTATATATTGCATTGATATATGTAATCCTTTTGTCCTCCTACCTTTTTGCATCAAATTTTCTTGGATTTGTTGAAATACGATGTTAGGGTTCATATGGACAAACTGGATTAGTTCGGACCCTTGTGTGGACAAGTCCGACCCCTTGATAGTTTGAACCTCTAAATTCATGTCTCGACAAAAATCTAACTCACATTCTTCTTACCATACCTTGTACACTTTGTGTCAGGCACGATATCGACCGCGTTAGATGATAGCATGTTCGACTATGAACCTGAACGTCATCGCGAGAGAGTGGCCAGGGCAATAGAATTGAGGAGCAAGAAGCGACATGACCATGATGCCCACGCCTCTCCTCATGACTCTGTGCTCCCAAAGAAGAGAAAAGTGGTTGTGAGAAAGCCATGAAGCAAGGATGGTGTTGGTGCCAGCTCAACGGCATCAAGAAGAATCACAAGAAAGGACAAAGACCTTGTTGTGAGGACCGGGTCCACACATTCCAGGAATCGTAGAGAGTGGTGCCGTGCGATGCGGCACCCAACAGCACACACAAAAAGAATATGACCAAATACAAAGTTTTATTTATATAAATAGCGAAAGTCTTTTACAATAGTTAATGTATAGTGGAAGATAATACTCATAGCTAAACTCTCAGCCTAGCTATGCAAAAGTACAGCCGTCCAGCCCGCGGACGCTGCACACTAGCCACACACAAATTTACGGCGACGTGCATGGCTCTCACACGGCGGTATACCTTGACAGGGGCATCGCCTCATCTTCGGGCCCTTCCTCATACGTCTCACCTGAAAACAACTTAATATAGCAACCGTGAGCATGAAGGCTCAGCAAGACTTAACTGTCTCACCTAAACATGGAACTCTATATGCAGGGATACTTAACATAGGCATAAATATTGCAGTAAAGTGACTCGCCTAAATGTTGATCCTTCATTTTCAAGTTATTAACAGCAGCTTACAAGTTTAATTAAATAACTTTAGTGAGCATAATCAACTGCAACCAAAGTTTCAAAACAATTATAATTCCACACATCGTATTCTTCTGACTTCTTCAGTATTTACTACGTCACAGCGCGGTGAACAAGCGGTACTCAAATAACCGCGAGGGACGGTGATTGCAATCATGACACATCCAAATAACACGTCACATACACCCATTTCGGAAGTGGTTCCAATCACACTTCAATACTATGTTGTATGCAACAACCTTTCAAAGGAAACCCAAATGCCGATCTGGTCCTTCCATAACGGGCAGGAGGTCCCCGCGTGGAGCATCTTCTATGCCCGCCGCCATATTTACACCTTGCTACGCTCAACCCACTCCTATAAAACGGTAGGGTATGCCTGGACACCTCGGTTAACCAATTACATCGGCTGCCTGGTTTCCATATAGTCAGTATGCATCCGATACAGTTCAAACTTGTCCAGCAGGGCCGCACACAGATCGGTCCTCAATTGACAAAAGTAGGGCTATGCACGTGAGACCACGTCTCGCTACATCCTACCCGCTGCTCGGTCTCAATTTCATATTCGTAAGTCATTCCTTGATCAAATTCTTTCTCGTGTGATAAAATCCTATCTCGAGAGTAGATTCCAACTACTCGACTTCTACCGGACTCCTGAAACTTAAGCATAGCATTTTCTACTCATCGGGCTGTAGACCTACCCAATACTCCATGGGATTTCTGGGTCATGCAAGTGGAGTAACAAGCACCTTAGCCCTAATGCACAAAATCATCCTAGACATAACTGATACAAATATAAACTTTGAAATAGCACTTAAATGCAAACAGGGGCTTGCCTGGTTGTGAGTCAGAGGGGAAGTTAGATTCTGGGAGGGTGCTGTCCAAGGCCTCCGGGTCCTCCTCGATCTCGGTCACTATATGATAGTAGATCTTATAAAGTATATGAGTGATATAGAAACTATAGAGATCTTATAAATACAAATCAGGTATGTAAATGATTTTAATTTTCTTTGGGATTTTACAGTGGAGACTAGGTTCTATGAAAAGATCTGGACCGAAAATTGGAGATGTTCAAGGAAGCTTGTTGTCTCTAAAATTCCAACAATAAAAGGCTTCTCTGAATTTTGGTTGTAATTCTGGAGCTTTGTCATGGCTAAAAGTGTATGGTCATGGTAGAGGGGGTCTCAATGGTTCAGGGAAAATTTGTTTCACATTTTTCTGAGCTTCCTACAGGGAGAAACTGATTTTACAAGTTTGGGGAAAAAGCTGAAAATGGTTCTGTACTTTTCTTAATTTTCAACTACATAGATATTTGGAACACTGATCATCCCAGTAATTGATGTCCAATGAACTTGACATTTTTACCGGAGATCAAGTGTATTTTTATGAGTGTCCTGACCAAAATTGGTAATTTTCAAATTAACAGAACAAGAGTAATTAATTTTCCAAGCAATTAGATCAAAGGAATTAATTATGAGAATCCTGGGATTTTCATGTCTAAGAGATTGCACCACTGCAAACTAGGGATCAATAGTCTACCAGAATTTATTTGGAAATTTTTGAGCAATTCTACTAGGAGTAATGGATTTTTTAAGTTTGCTCAAAACCTGGATTTATTTTCTTATTGGAAAGTTTAAATAAACCCATTGGCCACACTCCATTTAAATGGATCAATCAGAGCGAAGCCGCACCGAGGGCCAAGGATTTACCCCGCAGCCGCACCAGATCAAACAACCGCAGCTGATCCACGCGGTTGAATGAACCGCTGACAGGCGGGGCCTGCCTGTTGTCTTCAACCTTGCGACGCGCCGCTCGGCCGCGCCGGCGCAGCGCCGGTGAGCTCACCAGGATTGCTGCGTCGACCTCCTCTCAGCTCGGCCATGACCGCCTAGCCCTAAAATTGGGCGTGCTACATGCTGGGGAGGTCCAATCGCGACGGCGATGACCGGAGGTGAGCATGCAAAGGCGGCGACGGAGCTAGGGTTTCGGTGATGGCCGGAATCACTCGGGAATGGCGCAAGAAGCTCGGGGAAAGGCTGGGAACGTTCCTGGAAGCATGAGGAAGATGACCAGGGGGAGAAAAAGAAATGAAATCGCTGGCAAAGTCGACTTCGACAGTGGACCGACAGATTCTTTGTGGCGGCGGGGAATACTTGAAATCTGAGCTCGTCTCTGGATGACTTCCCTTCATTTTTGGTGAGCTTGTGCGCCAGAAGATCTAGAAGATATTACTTGATTGGATTGAAAAATCATTGCACGTAGGAACAGAATTAAACCAATGATCTAGTGACCTCGATATGAACTGGCCACAGTTAAACTCGATATACAGACGCTAGGAGGCACGATAGGGGCTGAGACTTCACCAGAAGCATCTATGTACCTTTGCGCGCCTTATTGCTTCAAGGAAGGAGACGAGAACTTACTTGCAATAGCTTGTCTTCGTGAAGTAGAGAGCTCACCGGCGGCTTCACCCGCAAGCTCCGGAAAAACTTCATACCGGGCGGATAAGTAGTGAATCAAGCAAGCAAGGTGATGGGAAGGAAGAGCACCAAGTTGTGCTACCTTTTCCTGTTGGAAGCGCGGCGAAAGATAGCTTCGTTTGGCCGGCAAGTCAAGCAACGGCCAGGCGGTGCAGTTCTGTTTTTGCGGCGAGTAAAGGAGGGATGGCGTTGTGTGGGATGATTATGGCCGACGATACACGAGGGGAGGCATCTAAATCCACTCTGTGTGCCATGGAGCTGCTTGGTTTGCATGCCTTGTCGCGGTGGCAAGTTTTGCCGACGTTGAGGCTTGGCGACAGCCGTAAACAGAGCACTCAGTCGGTTCCATCGAGTGGGAGAGGCTGACAGTGGGTCCCACTGCTCTATTCATCCCAATCCCTCTCTGGAACTTCAATTCCCCCACCTAAACATGTCCAAAAATGGTAGATTTTGTGGAGATGCCAATTTAAATATGGATATTAAGATTATGGATTTGGATTTCAATTTCGGACAAGTTTCATATGGTTTTCAAATTAAAATTTGAATTTGTATAGAATTCAATGTACCCATTGAATTAAATAGAATTTGAGCTCCAAATTTTACGAAAATGGAAAAGGATGCTATTTGGAATATTTGGAATCTATTTGTGAACTAAAATTTTTATCTTGGTCAAGTTTGAACAGAGGATAAATTTGAATTTTTGAAATCCTTCAATTAAGGTTTTAATTGGTTTGATTTCTCATTTTCCAATTTAATTTCTTTTTTCCCATCCAAATTTCAATATCTCCCATCTGAACTTTGTATTTTTTTTTAATATAGGGCTTTTACACTTGCTAGTGGACCCATTGGCCCACTAAGGATGAAGGCTCATTTACAGAGAAACAGGAAGCCGCCTGAAGATGATTTCACTGGCAAAGGCAATGATTTGGGCGATCAACTCAGGAAGGTGAATGTCTATGAGCAGCCAAAGCAATCAGCTGACCCAAAATTTTGGAGTCACTTCCATGAAGATTTCTATGAGAATGTGTACGGGAAGATGAGAACTCCGGTTCTTGTGAGCTAATGGGTGGATGTGACATATATGGAGTCAAAATCTTTCCAAACTTATCGTGAAGTCTTAGAGGCTTTCTAAAGACATGGTTTGAAGGATCTCCTATCATTCAAATACAATTGGAACAATGAAGTCATCACCCAATTCTACTCCACTTGCTACTTCCCGAGTGATGACGAGGAAGAAATCACATGGATGACACTTGGATCCAAATACAATGTCGCATATGAGGAGTTCACTAAGATACTCCATCATGAAGACACTTTGGGCAATGAGATTGTGATTCGCAACTTGAAGAGGCTAGAGAGGGATGAGCTCAAATTCCTCCGTGACCCAAGAATGCCATACAAGCCACCTACCACATAATACATGAAGCCATTCTTTGTGGTCCTGAACAGGATCTTGAGGAAGACCATTGCTCCAAAGGATGGAGATGCCAGGGAGCATCCAAGGATCACTATGATCCTTGATGAAAGTGATAAGCCAAAAAAGGACCTTCAACCTATTTGAGCATATCTAACATGATATAGTGAACATCTCAATTACTCCCTATAAGTCGTGTGGTTATGCGCCATACATAATGTACATGATCAAGAAGGCGACCGTCCTTGAGTTGGTCAAAGATGTTAAACATACTAGTCTTAGGCCTCACAAGCCCACAACCTACACTGTTAGCAATGCACCTGCTTCACCTGCAAGGGAACAAATGTCAAAGCAAGCACATGAAGGCACAAGGGCTCCAGCTGCTACCTCCACTCTTCCACCGTTCAGAGAGTCCTCAAGCAGTGTTCTGAAGATGATTTCCTCCATATTTGCATCCTAACGCAAAATGGAAGTGAAGCAACACAAGGAAAGCTTGGCTAGGAAGATGCACCAGAAGTACATGAAGGACAATATAAAGGCAATCTATGAGAAGTTGGACATTGAACCAGTGGGATCTCCTCAAATCTTCGAAGACTCAGAAGAGAACTTCATAGAGCTTCCACCTCTCATAGAACAAGAGTTGGCTTCCCTTGGACTTGGTGGTGTCTCTGTTCCTCCCCCTCCTCAGCATGAGCTGAAAGATGAAGATGTAGATGAGGACAAGACTGAGAGTGAGAGAGGGAGGGACAGAGAGTAGCTTACCTCAAATTTTCCCTTGTTGGTTCCTTGATGCCAAAGGGGGAGAGATCCACACTAGTAGTATATTTTGAGCCTTAAGGACTATTGATCATAGACTTACATCTTTTTATGCTTTGAGTTTCAAACTATTGTAATTTCTATTTGGATGATGCCTATTTTGTTTAATATTGATGTGTGATGCTCATTATGATATTCTTGTGATGGTTGTTTACTATGACTGTTGTATTTTCAATTATGCTCATCACAATTTTTGCTTAAACACACTCTATAGGCACCCCACCATAAAGAGTGCATATATGTGAGAAGTATCTCTTGTCCACATTTGTCATTCTCATATATGCACACATTATGAAAATCAAATTTTTACTCTAAATTGTGAAATTTCAAATGGTTGTCATCAATCACCAAAAAGGGGGATTGAAAGTGCATCTAGGCATACCCTTGTGGGTTTTGTACGATTATGAAAAACAAATGAGATCTTGATGAGATTTGTTGAGCTAAAAACAGGTCCATAGAGAATTAAAATAAGAAGTGCACAAAAATGTGAAAAATGATGAATGAGAAGGGAAGAACCAAAGTGAATACTTGAAGCGCAAAGTAGGTGTTAATGTATGGGATGTGTTTCAAAGGGACATCCCAAGAGATCATGACTTTGCGTAGAGAGTAAGGGCTAAAATCAATAAGTTAAGGAATTCACTGAAGCACCGAACAAGTCCGTAGACAAGCAGACTAGTCTGATTTCCTTTCTGTTGCCATATGGACAACTCTGGACAAGAGCTAGACTAGTCTAGTTAACTCTCTGTTGTTCGCACGGACAAGTCCCAAAATACGGACTAGTCCATCAACATAACACAAACCACACCTTGCACACGATAAGTCCGTTTCATATGGACTAGTCCAATTTGGTTATTGGAATCACAATAGACTAGTATGGACCAATACAAACTAGTCCGATTCACTCACAGTAATTAGGGTTTCAGGTGTGCTGCACATTTCACGCACTTATCACACAGCACATCGGACTAGTCCAGTCACAAGAGCGTACTAGTCTGCCCCTCAGGATCTCTAACGGTAACTTTACTAAATGTCTATAAATAGGTGATCCACGACCCTATAATGATCAAGAACCCTAGCACCGCCACACGTCCCAAGAGCACAAAAACACTTCTCACCACACATCTAAAGCCCTAAACAGTTACATCTTTTGGGAATCAAGATCTAGGAAAGGGAAGTGACGTCTATGCATCGTTGAGCTCTAGGGGTTTGATCTCTCATACACTCTTGCATTTCTTGTACAATTTTTGAGTGTTTTCGATTTGCTTTCTCATTGTAATCTTGTGGTAGCCCTCATCTTGTGAGGTTGCCCCATTGACTCGGTGATTACCCTATGATAGTGGAACTCAAATCGGCCTTCGTGGTGACTTGAAAAGGTAAAGGGTTGGTTCAGACTTGGCTCTGTGTGAGCTCCACAATGAGGACATAGATCTCTTTCGTTGGATCGAACTTTAGTAAAAATCCTTTGTCTCGTGTGTTCTAGATCTTTACTTTCTGCAATCATCACCATCTAGGATTAAATTTTATCAAACTTGTAATCATCCCATATTTTGTGTTGCTCAAGGAACCTAATTGTTATATTCACAAGTTAATGATGTTAAAGTTGACTTACCTTTCCGCTGCTATATCTTTTGAAGAAAAACACAAAAACAGTTAATCTTTTCGTAGGTGTAACAAGCAATCTGGACTAGTCTGCCTCCTGTACCAGACTAGTCTGGCCTTCCTGTATTTAAAAATTTTGTTAAGTGTTGCAGGAAAAAGTTTCAAATGCCTATTCACCCCCTCTAGGACACATTACATTGGTATCAGAGCAGGACTCTTCATTTACGAGACTCACTGCTCGGGGAGACACATGGCCACCGACAAGACCAATGAGATCCCAGAAATGTCTGTCATCAGAGACGAACAAGACACCAAGGTGTTCATGTGCTTAATGACTATGAGCACGATGATGGTGAAGTGCGTCAGCTAAAGGCACTTCTAAGGAAGAAGTTTGCAAGCCAAAAGGGCAAGAAAGAAGACAAGAAGCCGACGGGGAGTGGTCATCACAACTACTCCTGTTATCCTTTTAATTATGATCGTCTTAATTCTAGCAATCACTATCTTTCTATTCCCATGTGAAGACCTCCACATTTTGACGGCAATGATTATACAATGTGGATATACAATATGAAAATGCATCTCATTTCCTTACACCCCAGTCTTTGGCGTGTTGGTTTACAGGTATAGATATCCCAGACACCTACGATGAACTCACCCCGGAGCAAGAACAAGCAATTCACATAATGTACAAGTCATTGCTGTGATAACTTCATCCTTGAGCCGAGAAGAGTTTATCAAGGTGAATTGACTAGAAAGTTCCAAGGAAATATGGGTAACCCTCAAGACCACGCATGAAGGAAATTGCTCCGTCCGCAAGGCAAAATTCGTAATGCTTGAAGGAGAGTTGGAGCGGTTTGCCATTGAGGATGGTAAATCCCCTCAAGAAATGTACAACTGAATGAAGGAACTTATCAACATGATCCATGCCTATGGAAGCCAGATGTGGACCGATCATGAGGTTATCAAAAGGATGATAAGGGCATTCATGCCCCGTAATGTCACCTTATGCTCCATGTTCCGATAAATTCCTGGGTTCCATGAGATGACTCCGGATGAACTATTGGGCAAAATCATCAATCATGAGATGATGGAGAAGGAAGCTCAATATGTGAAGAATCTTGCCAAGTTCACATCATCAAAAAATAAAGAGGTGGCCCTCAAGGCGACTGGCAAGTCACAAGGCAAGAAAGTCCATAAGGTGTAAGATGACAAAGATAGCGACGGTGTGAGCACTGACATGTATGATGAAGAAATGGTCTTCTTCAACAAAAAGTTTAAAAGAATAATGAGGAGGAGAGAAGGCAACAACTCCAATGAAGATAAGAGAAAGGACTAAGACAAGTCTAGATCCAGGCGGTCATGCCACAACTGTGGCGAATGTGGGCATTTCATAGTTGATTGCCCATATCAAGAAGATGACAAGAGAAAGAAGGAAGGTAAGCAACATGACAAGAAGACATTCAAGAAAAAGAAACATGTAATCCAAGCACACATTGGCAAGAAGTTCGACTCAAATGATGAGTCCTCCTCCGAAGACGAAGATAGAATTCAACTATTTCCATGAAGAAGCCTGAAATGAAGTCCACTCTCTTTCCAAACCTGGGAGGTCAGAAGGAACCAAACCACACTTGATTTATGGCCAAGGAAGGGAAGAAAAAGGTTAAATCTGGACCTTTATCTTTACATTCCCTAAGTGATGATGATTTCAATAGCAGTGATGAAAATGAACACATGTTTAAGGGATTAAGTAAAAGTGCAGTAGCTAAAATGAAAAAGTTGTCGGAAGAAATATTTGAGAAGGAAGATTTTATCAACCGACCTGAAGATATCATCATCCTTCAAAAGGGAAGATATTTTGAGGTTGAAAAGGCTCTCGAGCTTGAAAATGAAAATAGAGAAGCACTTGAGCATGAGCTAGCTTTGAGCAAGGAAACTTGCTCAAATCTAAATGATTTGAATGTTGTACCTAAGGATGAGATTGTTAACTTGACAAAAGTTAACAAGAACCTTCAAGTACAAGTTGAATCACTCAAGCAAAGTGATACCTCCTCTTCTAAGAGCTCACCTTCTCCAAATATCGATTCCATTCCATCAAAAACATGTAATTGTGCTAATTTGGTTCTTGGCCTGAAAATGAACAAGTCTGGTCTAGGCAAACTGATTCGCCCCCCTAGGACAGACTAGTTCAGCCAATCAGGACTTAGTCCCTATGGCTCTTCTTCCTCACATAATGGACTTGTCTATCCGTACCCGAACTTGTCCAAAGTCACAAAGAACCTTGTGTTCCGACCCAACTCGAACCAGTCTAGACAGACGGACTAGTCCGACCCTTGGAGCGAGCTAGTCCGGCCTTTAGGGACTTAGTCCCATAAGCTATGTCTCTTCCTCACCATGGACTAGTCTGTTGTTGACAGTCGTTATATACCAATTCCGACCATCAATATAACTCAATTATGTAAAGGAATAAATATTTTTTACACACATGATAGTTAAAATATACTAGTTCTACCCGTACTTGGAGAAATTGGTGCATGCGGGCATTATGAATAGATTTTAGGTGAATGCATGACCACATGGCAAGGAAACACACTTCCAAACAATCAGACGATGCCATGTGGCCTTTTATGGATCCAAAGCTCGGGAGATTAGTGCACGAAACCACCTGAGTGAGTGTATGAGTAGGGGGGAGTGACTCACCTCACTCAACACACACAACTCAAGCATTCTCTCTTGTATACACTAGTTATCCTAGGTCCTTAGTGGAGGTTAGGCTGTAGAGAGGAGGCTCTAGTCCCATGTCCAAATTGGGAAAGGTATGGCTCTTGTATCTTTTCTTTTATTTGTGACATTATGCTTATTATTAATATCATTAGTATTTATTTATTCATATACTTGGATGAAGTGTTCCTTGTTTGATTGTGGAGTCCATGCATGTGTTAGGTTTAGATGTTATTATGGTCTAGTTATAATTCCTTTATTATGTTATCATAAACATCATATACCACCATTATAGTCTAATTAGGTATTAATATGATTATGTTAATATGAGTAATGTAATGCTTGGTTCCATGGTTTCAACGTTGTTAAGGTTAGTCATTGCCTTAGGAAGGTACTTGTACTGCAGCTCTTATGGTATTTACTTGTTATGTAAATATGAAGCTTCGATAATTAAGTAGTGTTGGATGTCTCGTAGACCCACGATTTGTAGTGGTAGGTGGTAGGTAGTGGAAGCCCTATCCGTCCTTCGTAATCCCCCAAGTTCGGCTACACCGCAGGCTCATGGCAGGAATAATCCTGATATTCTCAGGAGTAAACCCGTGCTCGATATGTTGGACCACTAAACCCTAGTACTCATTGTTAGCATATCCATATGTACACTTGTTGACTATGTATATGAGTAATTAGAGCACAGTAGGAGCAACTCCTTCTCGTAGTCTAACCCTTACTAGGACAATCTTACCCTTAGAGTAGATTGCTTAGTTGTGTGTCACATTACCTCTATTATTATCTTACCCCTTTTCTGATCAATACTTAGTACCCTATACCTTGATGTTTACTTTACTTCACCACCTTCCTTTGGGATAAATACGATACCCTTGGGAATACTCTTAGATGAAATGCTACGACGGTATCTTCCACATGTTTGCGGATCTCATGTCTCACCAAAGATGATCTTTGGTGTTATGAAATACCAACATCTACCCCACAACGGACTAGTCCGAGCTCACAAAGAAGGTTCTCTTCCGGGTGAAAATGGACAAGTCTGCCTGGGTGGACTTGTACGGCCCCACAGGCAAACTAGTCAAGCCCTTCAGGACTTAGTCCTAGAAAGACACAGGCCCACTCACCACGGACTAGTCTGTCCCCAGACGGATAAGTTCGAACTCACACAGAGAAAATTGGTCCGACTAACATTGGAAGAGTCCGGTGTTACCGGACTAGTTCAGCCCCCAGGCCCGGACAAGTCTGATTTTTTTCATAGGGCTACCGAGACTTAACGCCTCACCAATTCCCAATTGGACTACAAGCTCCCTATTGATTCTCAAGCAATTTACTTGTTGAAAACTCTCTACATAACATTGCTAAACACTACTTAAGAAATTTTAAACTTTAATTTCTAATCTTCAAGTTTTACATCCCCATTTTCACTCCTTTTCTTTTTTATAGTCTCCAATTTCATTTCCAGCTCGATCACTTGCGCTTATACTCGTGAAGCTCATTAGTCCCTTAATTGACATCATCAATCATCCAAAAACCACGGGGATAACCTAGATGCACTTTTGCTCCTGTACAGCGCGACAGATGGACTGAACCAATTGTCCCAAGACGATCAGGGGCTGCCATTCAACAAAAAGGCCGACCGATGCCTCGAGATCTACTCTTTGCTGATGTTTTTCATCTCTTCTACAATACTTCCTTCACATATTTGCAACCTAAAGCATACGAATGATGACAGTTTTAAAGCTATAGTTGGGGCAGGGCATAGGGATGGAAAAAATAGATGTAGAAAAACATTCTTATCATTAACAAGATTCAAAACACATGATGGCTCCCTCCATTATACATTGTTTGTACACATGTACTACTTTGCACTCTAAATGATCGACAGCTTTGACGGTTTCACGCTCCTCCTTCATGTGGTCCTTTCTTTTGTGGAGACCATTCATCTCCAAATATAAAGACCACAGTAGGTAGCCATAGGGTCCAACCTATTTCCATATTGGGTGTTTGGTGCTCCAACACACGCTAAGGCTTTGGACATGCGAACAAGCACTCTGCATCGAATGATTCATTAGTAATTGACTTAGGCTATGTATATGTACACCAAAAGCATTATAGGAGTAGCTCGCTATATATTAGTCTAATCTCCCTCTAAGATCAATTTATCCCCCTTAGAATTGAATGCTCTTGTGTGTGTCAGACTACCTCTAATTACCTATTATCCATCCTCACTAGAACCCTACCTAGACCATTCTACCCCTTCCATTTGATGATTGCTATATTTGAACCTAGCCTTCCCCTGGGATAAAATAAATGATACTTTTGGAATACTCTTTTAAGGGGAAATTCTACACCGATAGTTTTCATGCGCTTGCGGAATTCATTCTGCGACCCTAAGGAACCATCAACAAGCATTTCTAGCACACTAGTCAGAGATGATTTGTTAGTGGTGCGTAAGAAATACCAACAAGCATTTTTGGCACTGTTGTCGGGGAAGGCAAGTGAAGTATTGCATGATTTAGTGAATAGGATAGGACCCTCGGTAGTTTTTTAGTATGATGACCCTTCTTTGTTTTTTGCATTTATTTTAATGTAAAAACAGGATAGTGTATGTCTTGTTTCTGCTTGCTAGAAAACTTTATTGAAGATCCAGAATCCCTTCTGAGAGATCAACCTCGTGTCATTACTTCTCAGAAGCTTCGTGTGGCAAAGCAAACCAGCGTTCCTACATCAACAATTGAAACACCAATGGCCCAGAAGACCCTTCGTGAGTTTATGGCTTCCTCTGCTAACAATGTGCCTGTTGGGCCCACTATTAACACAGGAGATGCAAGCTTTTAAATCAAGACTGGCCTAATAACTATGGTGCAAGCCAACCCACTCCGTGCGAAGGCTAACGAGGATGCAAGTGCTCACCTGCAATAGTTCCTTGAGATATGAAGCACTTTTAAGATCAAAGACAGCTCTCCTGATGTCGTCCGTCTTAGACTGTTTCCATTCTCCATTCTTAGGAGAGCGAAGCAGTGGTTCTATGAAAATGAAGTGCTTTAGACAATTGGAAGAAGTTTTCTACGACATTCCTCGCGAAGTTCTTTTAGTTGGGCAAAACAAATGCCATACGTGGAAGAATTTATAGCTTCCAACAAGATACCAAGGAGTCTATTCTTGAGGCATGGGAAAGGCTACAGGAGTACATCTTGGCTTGCCCCCATAATGGGATGGATGACTGGCTCATTATTAAGAATTTCTACAACGATTTGATCCCTTTCGCCTGTGACCATGTGGATGCTGTTGCTGAAGGAGCCTTCTTCACATTGATGGTACCTAAAGGATAACATTTGATTGAGAAGATGGTGTCCAATATGGGTTGGAGCGATGATCGTCTCCAAACTTGTCAGCAAGGCATGCCCACCTTGAAAGAGGTGGACATGATACTGCCAAATTGGACCTCCTTATGAAGAAAATTGATGGACAAGCCAGTGGTGAAGTATATGGCACTGCCCTGGCCTTAGACTCTCATATCAGGTGTGAATTGAGAGGACCCCAGTTCCAACATTCTAGGAATCGCATTGGACGGTGTCGTACGATGCGACACCCAACAACACAACACACGGAACACATATTTACAACACGATTGGACTTTATTCCGTAGTATTGTTCAGTTTACAAAATAAAGTTTATAAGTACAAACAACGGAATGATAAGATACAACTCACGCCCTATAGCCTATACTAAGCATGAGTGAAGTCATCTGACCCTTGGAATACTTCAAAGTAGCAACACAAAATCTTCACGGCGGTGTGAAGGGTTCCCAGTGAGCCTCACACCCCTTATCGTGTGCTACCTCACTAGGCTCACCCTTCTCTATATCGTTGCTGCTTGCAACGTTACCTACAAAATAGTGGATCAACAAACTATGAGCTTATGCTCAGCAAGACATACTCGTCTCCCTACTCAAACATGCAGGGACTTACTATTAATAATAAAATTGTTCATAGCACTATATAGCAGTGGATCCTTATATTCACTTTTAAGCATCAAGTTAAGAATTAGAAACACAACTTTAGTTCGCTCCTCATCTATTCCACCCAAGATACTTAACCAACAAGCAAGTTTCATCCAGTTCCAGTTGTAACTAAGTCACAGTGCAGTGAACAAGTATGCTCACTTCCGCGAGCGATGGTGATTCAAATCAAGATACACCCACCGTGCACGTCACATACACCCGTCCAGAGAAGGATTACGGTCCCCTTCCATAATGCCACAAGTGACAACCTTTCATAAGACACCTCAATGCTGAATCAGTTCAACCACCTCGGGCCAGTAGACTCCCAACACAGCACACGCGGCTTCAGCGTGGATCATGTAGCTGAGCTTTCCCCTACTGCCCTATCATCTTGCAGACCTAAGGTGTTCAAAAAATTCGCAACACCATGGTTAACAAGTTACATCGGTTTCCTGTGTCCCATAAACCCAATTTCATATGGTACATATTCAAAATTGTCCAATAGAGCCGCACACGGTACGGTCCTCAATCGACACGGGCAGTACTATGCATGCAGATCTCCGCTCTGCTGCTTCCTAGTTTCTTGCCCGGTCTCAATTAACAATTAAGTGAATCAATGTCCATCTCCCAATTGATTATGCTTCTATTAGAGCACGAATAGGAAAATTGCATACTCAAGTTATATCATTGAACATACATCTTTAGCATTAGCATGGCGTTACTAATCACTAATGAAGTCCCATACTACCCATAGACTTAAAAGGATTTCTGGCCATGCAAGTAGAATATCAATCAAATCAAGATGTAATGCAAATACTAAATAGACGTAGACACAGTGATAAAGCAAAACTTGTTAACTTAAATGCAAACTCGAGCTTGCCTTGTTGTTGTTAGAAATAAAGTCAAACTCCGATAGAATAAAGTTAATGGAATTCGGCCGCTCCTCGTGAATTCCTCCTATTCGATATGAACAATAATGCAATTAGAGGAATACTCTATTTATGAATTAATCAATATTATGTACGAATTGCTTAGGAAAATGATTAACATTGTTCTTGGAAGTTTCGCAGAGATTGCAACAGGTTGTACAGGATTCAGGATGAAATTGGTTCAGCTGGTTACATAGAGAATTAGGATCATGAGAAGTGATGAAGTTGCCCAATAAGAAAATCATTCTAGGAAATGAACAAGGTTCATCAGGTAAAATAGAATGATATACAGGTACATGAGATCATGAGGGTTCCATTAAAATTTGTTTCATAATTTTTGTAATCATCCTACAGTTCACAATCTAATTTTGAAGTTCGAATGATTTTCTAGAATTCCTTCTGCTATTTTCAGCAAGGCTGAGACAATTCACTTGAATTACCCATGCAAATTAATATAAAAGACATGGAAATTTTATTGGGGATACTACATGACATGTAGGATGTTCTGACAAAATTTGAGATTTTATTGTTGCGTAGAGCTCCCAGAATAATTCAGCAAAATTTCGGAAAGATTGAATTATACAGGATGTTGCACTGAGTTTCATACCAGGGTTCTTAATTTTCAAAAGAGTGCTCACCGGGAGGGTTCCAACACAATTTGTTTGAGAATTTTTGATGGTTTATACAGAGAGATATGTATTTTCAAAATTTGAGTGCATTACTGCAATTTTCTTCATAAGGAAAATGGTCCAGAGGCTGACTTTGGGGGCCCACCAGGGTTTTAAATCCCACCAGGGAAATTACTTAGAGGCTGACCATGGGGGGCCACTTGGGTTTTAACTCCCACCAGCAGCAATACCACACAGGGGCCACAGCATTGCATCAAATGGACACAAATGATCGAGCAGCCACAGAGAATCCCATCGTCTTCAACCTCAAGCCAGGCCATGGAGGCCGACGGCCAGGGCCGCGCGCCTGCCGTTTCCCATGCCGGAGTGGAGCTCCAACCCAAGGGATGAAGGTGAAATTGAAGCTGGGAACCGGGAACACTCACTGGACAAGGTTTAAGGACACGGCATGGCCGGCACAGTGAGTTCGACGGGGCGGATGGCGGCTACCATGGCAGCTATGGTGAATATTTTACACAGCACCCCAATTCCATGCGCCAAGATGCCCAATTGAGACGGGATGGATGGGAACGTGCTGCACACTGGCGAGCTAGGGTTTCAAGACGGCGGCCACGAAAATTCCTCTAAAATCACTACCAGACCACGGCTGTCCCAGATTGCTGCACTCATGGACGCGCCAGGGCACAGAGAATATATGCCTACACTGAATTGGAGCCTTGTGGGCGGTGTACAATGAATTAAACAAAAACCTAGCTATGTTCATGAAGTGAAGGTCGGGGAAAACTTGGATAATACGTGGAAAAAAGCTAAGTAAATAGTAAACCACCTTGTACGAAAGCTTGAGGATATTCTTGCGAATCATGGAGAGGATCAGAGGTGTGGAAGAGCTTGGAACGCCGGGAATGCGACGATGTGCTCGGTGGCTCCAAAAGTTCTCGCCGGCGTTTCTGCAAAACTGTGATCAGTTATCCATCAGACCGAGATGTTTGCAGAGCTAAAGGGAGAGGAGAAGCTTGTGGGTGGTTTTCTGTTGGCAGTGCGAGCAAACGGCAAGGCAACCGTCTTCCCCGGCGAGGAAACAGGGGGGCGCCGATGAACAGAGCACAGCAGCCAGAGACGAGAGCATGAGTATGCTGCTTCTGGGCAGAGACTATCGAGCAAGGGATGGGAACAAGCGAGCTACAGCTGGGAGCAAGAGAGAGGCGACAAGACAGGTCGGCAGCATGCAGCCGTGCATTGTCGAGTGGGGAAGGAAAAAATCTGTCTGATGTGCTGGCCTGACTGGTGGGTCCCACCAGACATACACCTCACCCACACAGCAACATTGAAAATTCAGTTTGAAAATGGAAATGAACTCCAAAAATAACCAAACTTGGTGGTCCCACTAATTTGGACATGAGGGATCCAATGGTGCCTCAGATTTCATGTTTGAACTCTGAAAAATATCTGAATTCAGGAACTGTAGCATTATTTGATTTGAACTGCATATTCCGAATTTCAATTTTAAATCTTCTTTTGAAGTCTTTGGTTTGCAATATTTCTCTGGACTGGGCACCTTACTTTATCCTTGGTAAATACTTTTTCTCATGTATGGTTGAACATTTTGATTCACGTGGAGTTGAAAAATTGCTTCATGTGGGGTGTGAAAAGTAGGGAAAAATAGAAGGCAACGACTACTGTGCAATCTGGACTTCCGTGCAAGCGTGCAATCCGCGAATCTCCACCGTGCGATGTACATCTAAGGGTGTTGTACTTTTTATGCATAGATCCTTCCACCTGCTTGCGCACTTTTTACACATTTATATGTAAAAGGTGCAGCCACCCTTGGATGTCCATCGCACGGTTGAGATTTGCAGATTGCACGCTTACACAGAAGTCCGGATTGCACAGAAGTTCCCTTGGGATAAAATAAATGACACTTTTGGAATACTCTTTTAAGGGAAAATTCTACACCGATAGTTTTCGTGCGCTTGCGGAATTCGTTCTGCGATCCTAAGGAACCATCAACAAGCATTTCTAGCGCACTAGTCGGAGATGATTTGTTAGTGGTGCGTAAGAAATATAAACAAGCATTTTTGGCACTGTTGTAGGGGAAGGCAAGTGAAGTATTGCATGATTTAGTGAATAGGATAGGACCCTCGATAGTTTTTTAGTAGGATGACCCTTCTTTTTTTTGCATTTATTTTAATGTGAAAACAGGACAGTGTATGTCTTGTTTCCGCTTGCTAGAAAACTTTATTGAAGATCCAAAATCCCTTCTGAGAGATCGACCTCGTGTCATTACTTCTTAGAAGCTTCGTGTGGCAAAGCAAACCAGCGTTCCTACATCAACAATTGAAACACCAATGGCTTAGAAGACCCTTTGTGAGTTTATGGCTTCCTCTGCTAACAATGTGCCTGTTGGGCCCACTATTAACATGGGAGACGCAAGCTTTTAAATCAAGATTGGCCTAATAACTATGTTGCAAGCTAACCCACTCTGTGCGAAGGCTAACGAGGATGCAAGTGCTCAACAGCAACAGTTCCTTGAGATATGCAGCACTTTCAAGATCAAGGATGTCTCTCCTGATGTCGTCTGTCTTAGACTATTTCTGTTCTCCATTCTTGGGAGAGCAAAGCAGTGGTTCTATGAAAATCAAGTGCTTTAGACACTTGAAAGAATTGTTCTACGACATTCCTCATGAAGTTCTTTTAGTTGGGAAAAACCAATGCTATACGTGGAAGAATTTATAGCTTCCAGCAAGATCCCAAGGAGTCAATTCTTGAGGCCTGGGAAAGGCTACAAGAGTACATCTTGGCTTGCCCCTATAATGGGATGGATGACTAGCTCATTATTAAGAATTTCTACAATGAGTTGATCCCTTCGGCCTGTGACCATGTGGATGTTGCTGCTGAAGGAGCCTTCTTCACAATGATGGTACCCAAAGCATAACATTTGATTGAGAAGATGGTGTCCAATATGGGTTGGAGCGATGACCGTCTTCAAACTCGTCAGCAAGGCATGCCCACCTTGAAAGAGGTGGACATGATCACTGCCAAATTGGACCTCCTTATAAAGAAATTAATGGACAAGCCAGTGGTGAAGTATATGGCACTACCCTTGCCTTAGACTCTCAAATCACGTGTGAAGTGAGAGGACCCTAGTTCCAATACTAGGAATCGCATTGTGTGGTGTCATACGATGTGACACCCAACAACACAACACACGGAACACATATTTACAACACAATTGGACTTTATTCCATAGTAATGTTTAGTTTACAAAATAATGTTTATAAGTACAAACAACGGAATGATAAGATACAACTCACGCCCTATAGCCTATACTAAGCATGAGTGAAGTCATCTGACCCTTGGAATACTTCAAAGTAGCAACACAAAATCTTCACGACGGTGTGAAGGGTTCCTAGTGAGCCTCACACCCCTTATCGCGTGCTACATCACTAGGCTCACCCTTCTCTATATTGTTGCCGCTCGCAATGTTACCTACAAAATAGTGGATCAACAAACCTTGAGCTTATGCTCAGCAAGACATACTCGTCTCACTAGTCAAACATGCAGGGACTTACTATTAATAATAAAACTGTTCATAGCACTATATAGCAGTGGATCCTTATATTCACTTTTAAGCATCAAGTTAAGAATGAGAAACACAACTTTAGTTCGCTCCTCATCTATTCCACCCAAGTTACTTAACCAACCAGCAAGTTTCATCTAGTTCCAGTTGTAACTAAGTCATAGTGCAGTGAACAAGTATGCTCCCTTCCGCGAGCAACGATGATTCAAATCAAGATACGCCCAACGTGCACGTCACATACACCCGTCCAGAGAAGGCTTGTGGTCCCCTTCCATAACGCCATAAGTGACAACCTTTCACAAGACACCTCAATGCTGAATCAGTTCAACCACCTCAGGCCAGTAGACTCCCAACACAGCACACGCGGCTTCAGCGTTGATCATGTAGCTGAGCTTTCCCCTACTGCCCTATCAGCTTGCAGACCTAAGGTGTTCAAAAAAGTATAAATTGATTCGAATCAATTCCAAACGTGTCCAAACTTGTTAAAAACCATTAGAACTAGTTAGTAAACATTATTAACAACTCATTAACAATGTCTTACCTCACAATTGCATTAATCATGCATATCATGTCATATTGAGTAACATATGAGCCTTTATTGATTGTAATTCTTGTCCTATATGGTTATCGCGCGGTTTAGATGGATTTGCGTTAGAGGGTGCTACGGAGGACCTCCAGTACCAGGAATTTGAAGACTTTGACCCAAACCAGGCCCAAGAGCAAGGAAAGTGCCCTTGATCATATTGATCCTATTTTTACAATAAATGTTTTGTTTTCAAAACTGCATGCTTGTGTCAATTTGATGGGAATTCATATGATAGGAAGTTTACTAGTCTTGTTTAACCACCCTTGTTACCTGGAATACATGGTAGAGAGCCGGGAAGGGCTTTTTACTTTTTGCTTCGCTTAATTAATTGGGATGGGAAAACAACTATACCATTTAATTATGCATTAATGAGATTATGGTTAATATGAACTGGTTAATATGACATGGTAATGGGTGATCTAAGCAAGCATGGCATATGGATTGGGTTGGATGCTATGGTGGTTCGCTTGCTTTAGATCTAAGGGACGGTTCATGGAGCGACCATCCAGGATCTATAGTGCCACCACGAGGCCAAGTATGGGTGCAGCATAGCTGATTAATTAAGGTATTGCTAGTATTGCGTGATCATTTGGCGCATCGGGGAAGGGGAGTCGGATTGGGTTTGGATTGGTGGCGGGACTCCCTGGGATCCAATTGGCACAAGAGGGGGCCCTTGGTTGAAGATGTGCTTTGTTGGAGGCATCGCCACCGGTGAAACCTCAGTGGGTTCGTACATGCTAGTAGTCCCTTTGTAAAGGCTATTTTGTTATCTCTTGGCCACACACCTAAGGTAGTGTGAGACGGCATAATAGAGGTTCCATAGTCATCAAAAGGTGATGAAATCACGAACACGTGGGTAAAGTGGTACAACCTCTGCAGAGTGTCTTAAAAACTATCATGATAGCCGTGCTCCCGGTCATGAGCAACATGGACCCTCACATGATTAGAGGTAAACTTGGGATTTTGGATGGTTTGGTACTAGTTATGGTTGATAATATGTATATGGCTGGTTATGGATTGAGTTATGGTATTGGATATGGTTAATGGTAATGGTGATGGATATGGAATATAGACTTATACTATGATAATCATTGTGGATACGATGGGTTTACTTCACGTACATATAATACACTGCTTTTCAAATGTTTTAATGTACTTTTCAGCACTTAGCATTTATTTTATTTTGTCATTTGTATCAGCTACATGTCGTACTTTCCACACTTGCTGAGTATGATATGTACTCACCCTTGCTATTCCTCCACCGGAAGTTGCAAGTCAGATTTGGGAGTATAACGTTGATAATGCAGAGTTCTAGGCCGTGTCTGCCGTCAGCTTGCCTGTGGTTTGATTGGAGCAACGTCTACGCATTGTTGAGCTCTTGGTGTTTGACCTCTGATACACTCTTGCATTTCTTATACAATATTTGAGTGAATTCAATTTTCTTTCTCACTGTAATCTTGTGGGAGCCCTTAGCTTGTGAGGTTGCTCCATCGACTCGATGATTGCACTGTGATAGTGGAACTCAAGTTGGCCTTCGTGGTGACTTGAAGAGGTAAAGGGTTCGTTGAGACTCAGTTCTATGTGAGCTCCTCAATGAGGACGTAGATCACTTTCGTGGGATCGAACCTCAGTAAAAATCCTTTGTCTCGTGTGTTCTAGATCTTTACTTTTTGCAATCATCACCTTCTAGGGTTGAACTTGATCAAACTTGTAATCATCTCATATTTTGTGTCTCTTGAGGAACCTAATTTTTATATTCACATGATAATCACGTTAAACTTGACTTACCTTTCCGTTGCTATACCCTTCGAAGAAAAACAGAAAAATAGTTAATCTTTTTGTAGGTGTAACAAGCACACCGGACTAGTCTGCCTCTAGTACCAGACTAGTCTCACCTACCTATATTTGACAATTTTGTTAGTTTTGTAGGAAATAAGTTTCAAACGCCTATTCACCCCCTCTAGCCCATATTCAATTGGTATCAGAGCAGGGCTCTCCATTTATGAGACTCACTACTCAAGGAGACATATGGCCACCGACAAGACCAACAAGATCCCAGAAATGTCCGTCATCGAAGATGATCAAGACACCAAGGTGCTCGATGTGCTTAAGGACTATGAGCAAGATGATGATGAAGTGCGCCCGCTGAAGGCTCTTCTAAGGAATAAGCTCTCAAGCCAAAAGGGAAAGCAAGAAGACAATAACTCGATGTGGAGTGGTCATCACGACTACTCCCGATATCCTTTTAATTATGATCGTCTTGATTCTATCAATCACTATCTTTCTATTTCATGGAAAGACCTCCACATTTTGACGGCAATGATTATACAATGTGGAAATACAATATGAAAATGCATCTCATTTCCTTAAACCCAAGTCTTTGGCATGTTGTGTGTATAGGTATAGACATCCCAGACACCGATGATGAACTCATCCCGAAGCAAGAACAAGCAATTCTTCGCAATGCACAAGCCGTTGCGGTGATCACTTTATCCTTGAGCCGAGAAGAGTTACCAAGGTGGATGGACTGGAAAGCGCTAAGGAAATATGGGATATCCTTAAGACCGCGAATGGAGAAAATCACTCCGTCCGCGAGGCAAAAATTGAAATGCTTGAGGAGAATTGGGGAGATTTTTCATTGAGGATGGTGAATCCCTCAAGAAATGTACAACCGAATGAAGGCACGTATCAACAAGATTTGTTCTTATGGATGCAAGAAGTGGATTGATCATGAGGTTGTCAAGAGGATGATAAGGGCATTCATGCCCGTAATGTCACCTTATGCTCCATGATCCGAGAAATCTAGGGTTCCATAAGATGACTCCAGATGAACTATTGGGCAAAATCATCCATCATGAGATGACATAGAAGGAAGCTCAATGTGTGAAGAATCTTGCTAAGCTCACCTCATCAAAGAATAAAGAGGTGGTCCTCAAGGTGACCCGCAAGTCACAAGGCAAGGAAATTCATAATGTGCAAGATGACGAAGATATAGACGATATGAGCATTGACATGGATGACGAATAAATTTTCTTGTTCATCAAAAAGTTTAAAAGAATAATTAGGAGGAAAAAAGGCAACAACTCCAATGAAGACAAGAGCATGGACAAAGACAAGTGCGGATCCAGACGGTCATGCTACAACTGTGGCAAATATGGGCACTTCATAGTATATTTTCCATATAAAGAAGATGAAAAGAGAAAGAAGGAAGCTAAGCAACATGACAAGAAGACATTCAAGAAGAAGAAGAAACATGTAGGCCAAGCACACATTGACAAGGTGTGGGACTCAAACGATGATTCCTCCTCCAAAGACAAAGATAGAACGGCAACTAGTGCCATCAGGAAGCCTTCTATGTAGTCCACCCTCTTTCCAAACCTGGGAGGATGGAAGGAAACAAACCATACTTCCCTTATGGACAAGGAAGGCAAGAAAAAGGTTAAATATAGACATTCAATTTTACATTCCCTTAGTGATGATGATTTCAAAAGAAGTGATGAAAATGAACACATGTTTATAGGCATAAGTAAAAATGCATTAGCTAAAATGAAAAAGTTGTCAGATGAAATATTTGAGAAGGAATATCTTATCAACCGACAAGAAGATATGCTCATCCTTCAAAAGGAGAGATATTTTGAGGTTGAAAAGGGTATCGAGCTTTAAAAGGAAAAGAGAGAAGCACTTGAGCGTGAGCTAGCTTTGAGCAAGGAAACTTGCTCAAATCCAAATGATTTGAATGTTGTACGTAAGGATGAGTTTGTTAACTTGACAAAAGTTAACAAGAACTTTCAAGTACAAGATGAATCACTCAAGCAAAGTTCTCCCTCTTCTTCTAAGATCTCACCTTCTCCATATATCGATTCTATTCCACCTAAAACATGTAATTGTGCTAATTTCGTTCTTGACCTGAAAAATGAGAATAAAGTGGCACAAAGCAAACATTCAACTAAAAGTGGCATTTTTGACAAGGAGAAAATCAAGTATGCATGAAGTGCATACTCGGTCTCTAGAGCTCGTAATGTCAAGGATGGCCTTGGATATTCTCGAGGTGAAAAGTGAAACGCTAAAACCCCCAAGAATAACAAGGAATCGATTGATTTTGTTAAGGGAGGCATAAAACAAGTTGAGAGCACAAAACATGTCCATTTACTTTCCTAAAAAAGCTAAAAATGGACCAAACATCATGTTTCATGACTTTAATGCCTCATATGTTCCTATGAAGGATGAATTTAACCATGTTTATGCCAAGTATGTTGGACCACTCCACAAGAGTCCAAAATCTTGTGTGTGGGTGCTCAAATGTCTTATCACTAACGTCAAAAGACCGGAGGAGAGAAAAAGATTAAAGGAGTATAACAAAAATCCAAGTGAACCAACTTCATCTCCACCCGAACCACTATCATGATACTCAAGTGTACAAGAAGCAGAAAGCAATGATCAAGAGGGAGATTCTACACAATATAAAGCTCAATATGTACAAGATCAACCTCAACAGGTCAAGATGATCAAAATAATTATGGAGGCAATGATCATGGGGGAGATGAAGAAAGTAAAGAAGATGAAGAGAGGACACAAGACCAAAAATGCATCATTCAAGTGTACATCAAGAACTTCGTCTAAAGTTTAACATGGACAAAGTCAAGCTCATCGAAGCTCCTATGAGATATAACTGACATTCCCACCTCTACGAAGTATATCCAAATATGGTCCAAAGAGGCATACTGTTCTATTGTTGGCTCTATTATATCTTGGTGCATCTAGGACATATTACAATGGTATATCACCCTTTGTTCAGTAATTTATTGTACTTGTGTGCACCTAGGCTTAATATCATGCTGAGTATATGTTTTGTATGCAAGGTTTCAAGTCGCTTTGGTTCTCGTAATATGGCTTGAAAAGTTGCATACCTGATTGTTTCTTCAATGTTTACATATTTGCTAAAGTTGATACCCTATCTCGATTTTCTCTTGAAAACTATTTTAATTATTGAATCTTGGTGAATTATGGCCGTTGTATGATTGTTGATTGCTTACTGATTATATTCATCAATATTATTTTTGAAATGATGTCCTAAAGATCAATATTAGTTCAAATTCCCAAAACCTCTTTGTTCTGTTTGAAATATGTCCAGTTGACCCGGATTAGTCTGTGGTAAGCACCGGACTAGTCCGTTGCTACAGACTAGTCTGACTCTGGTTTGGCGTATCGGACTAGTCCAGTCCTTATGCGAAGTAGTCCGCTTCAATCAGGCTTTACCCTAGCCCACCGCAAAATCCTTTCTTCTTCCTCCTCAGAACTCTCATTGCACTCTCTCTCCTCAAGCGAGAGCTCCCTAGGCGGAATCGATGTTCCCCACAGAAATCAAGTTTTCCTCCGTGGGAATCATTTCCTTCGGTGCAGAGTGTAACACCCTCATTTTCATCCATAATGCATGGCATACATTCTAATACATGTTTAAAATTAAGGAACATAAAAAGGAACAAATTTAAAATGAATTAGAAGCAAAAACGCACTCAAAAGTTCTGAGAATTTTGGACTTTTCCATTTTTTGTGCGGATTAGTCTTATTTCTCTCTCACCTCTCTTCGGACATGTCCGTTTTTCTGCGGACTAGCCCGTTTTCTCTCTGTTTTGTTTTCGGACTTGTCCGGTCTATTGCGGACTAGTCCGTTCACTCGATCCTTTGAAAATTTCGCCAAGTCCCTGAACATTTTCGGACTTGTCCGTTTTCTACCGGACTTGTCCGTGTTGCTCTCTGACTAATATCGGATTTGTTCAATTTTGGCCAGACTTATCCGTTTCCTCTCTGACTAGCTATCGGACAAGTCCGGTCCATTGTGGACTTGTCCGGTATTCGCGACTCTGATTCAATCTTTTCCTCCACGACTTGTTTTGGTTTTTTACCTTAAGTGGGCCCAAGGACGTCATGTCTAACCTTTTTGGAGCCCATGTGGGATCCCACACCGGCCTCCACCCACCTCCAAACTCGAAATCCATCAAACCCTACACCTCCACCCCTATATAAACAACCCAACACCCCAACTTCTCATCTCTTTGCCACTTTTGAAAGACCACCAAACCCTAGTTCGTGGGATCCACCATCACGAGGAGATCCAGTAGCAAGAAGAAGAGCAGGAAACGAAAGAGGATCAAGTGAACAAGATCTTCATCGAGTTTTCATTCTTCATCACCAATTCACCCTCAACTATTCATCATCAACCCTAGATCGTCAAGATCCAAGTGTTGCCTCCAAACTCTTGATCCTTGGAGTTATAAACACGTGGTACACCTTCTACTTTCTCTTTTTTCCATGTGAATTCAAACCCAATTCTCCCAAATCTCGTAGATCAAGAAAACCCTAATTCCCTGGTTCAGCCAAGGGCGGACTAGCCCTGTCGCTAGCGGTCTTGTCCAGTCTCTAGATTTAATTGGTGCTAAATTAATCCAGATTGATGTGAATAAACTTGAAACCTGTTCAAACTTGTTAAAAACATTGTAACTGATTTATGAACAATAATAGTAACTCATTAACTAGTTTCACTTTACATTTGCATTGATCATGCATGTCATGTCATATTGAGCAACATATGAGCATCTATTGATTGTAATTATTGTTTTGTATGTTTGTTGCACGGAATAGAAGGATTCGCTCTAGAGAGTGCTGCCGAGGACCTTCAGGACCAGGACTTTGAAGCCTTTGACCCTAACCAAGCTCAAGAGCAAGGCAAGTGTCCTTGAACATATTGATCCTATTTTTATTAAATGTTTTGTTTCAAAACTGCATGCTTGTGTATATTTGATAGGAAAACCTATGATAGGTGTTTACTAGATTAGTTGAACCATCCTTGTCGCTTGTATCACATGGTAGAGTGTCGGGAAGGGCTTTTTACTTTTGCTGCGCTCAAATAAATTGGGATGGGAAAACAACCAAACAACTTAATTATGAATTATTGAGATTGTGGACAACGTATATGATGAACATGGTTAATGGTAATATGGGACTTGGGTGATCCAAGCAAGCATGGTTTGTGGTATGCTTGCTTGGGATCTTAGGGTTCATGCGAGAATAAGCCAGTATTACAGTGCCGCCACGAGGCCAAGTATGGGTGCGGCGTAGCCGATTAATTAGGTGTATTGCTAGTATTGCACAAACCATCTAAAAGAGTGGGGAATGGGAGTCGAATTGGGTTGGTAATAGTGGCCGGACTCCCTGGGATCCGAACGGAACAAGAGGGGGCCCCTTGTTTAGGATGTGCTCAGTTGGAGGCATCGCCATCGGTGAAACCTCAGTGGGTTCGTACATGCTAGTAGTGTGTAATTTGACTGATGGGTCACGGGCATAAGGGAGGTTCTTAGTCACCGAAAGGTGATGAAATCACGAACACCTGGGTAAAGTGGTACAATCTCTGCAAAGTGTTAAAAACTATCATGATAACCGTGCTCTCGGTTAAGAGCACATGGAAACTTCCATGACTAGAGGGAACATGGTATTGGGATGGTTATGGTATTGGTACTGGTATGGTTATGGATATGGATAATGGTGATGGTAAAAATCAGGAATACAGGTAATGGATATTGAAGATGGATTTGTATCATGATAAATATGTGGGATATGATGGGATTACTCACATATATATAATATAATGCTTTTCTACATGTTTAAATGTACTTTTCAGCAACTAGTCTTTATATATTGTCATCATTTGTTAAGATACATGTCATACTTTTCCCACACTTGCTGAGTACGACATGTACTCACCCTTGCAATTCCCCCATGAATAGTTTCAGGTCAGGATTGGGAGTATCACGACGTTAATGCAGAGTTCTTGGTTGTGTGTTGTCGTCAGCTTGCCTGTGGTGTTGCTTGGAGCCGCGCATTCCCTTTTGCTCAGCTTGTTTAGTTGCTTAATTAGATTGTTCTGCTGCTTTACTTTCAGACTTTTAATAATAATTAATAGAGTTTTCTCTTGAGGATTATTGGAATATTGTAATAAAAGGTACTTAATTGATCTGTTATGTGGTAATTTTCTGGTTATCATTTGTGATGCACTTGTATATGTGTGTTGAACGTCCTGGGCACACATATGCGTCGCACTTGGTTCATTTTCGGAAATGGGTGTCACACGGAGCTTCCTCCTCCGGACTAATCTGCACTCATACTCTGCTCCTCGCGTTGAATTCTTCAAATTTCGGTAAAAATCACTCCAAACCCTAGTTCTTACCTTTTATCAATTTTTTCTCACTTTCCTTGATTCCTATGGTATACATTGCATTGATATAAGTAATCCTTTTGTCTTCCTACCTTCTTGCTTCAAATTTTCTTAGATTTGTTGAAATACGATGTTAGGGTTCATATGGACAAACTGGACTAGTTCGGACCCTTGTGTGGACAAGTCCGGTCCCCCAGACAAGTCCGCACTCTAAAACTGAACAAGTCTGGCCCCTTGATAGTTTGAACCTCTAAATTCATGTCTTGACAAAAATCTAACTCACGTTCTTCTTACCATACCTTGTACACTTTTTGTCAGGCATGATGTCGACCGCGTCAGATGATAGCATGTTCGACTATGAACCTGAACGTCATCACGAGAGAGTGGCTAGGGCAAAAGAATTGAGGAGCGAGAAGCAACATGACCATGATGCCCACGCCTCTCCTCCTGACTCTGTGCTCCCAAAGAAGAGAAAAGTGGTTGTGAGGAAGCCATCAAGCAAGGATGGTGTTGGTGCCAGCTCAACTGCGTCAAGAAGAAGCACAAGGAAGGATAAAGACCTTGTTGTGAGGACCGGGTCCACACATTCCAGGAATCGCAGAGGGTGGTGTCATGCGATCCGGCACCCAACAACACACACGAAAAGAATATGACCAAATACAAAGTTTTATTTATATAAACAGCGGAAGTCTTTTACAATACTTAATGTATAACGGAAGATAATACTTATAGCTAAACTCTCAGCCTAGCTATGGAAAAGTACAGCCGTCCAGCCCGCGAACGCTGCACACTAGCCACACACAAATTTAGGGCGGCGTGCATGGCTCCCACTTGGTGGTATACCTCGACGGGGGCATCGCCTCATCTTCGGGCCCTTCCCCATACGTCTCACCTACAAACAACTTAATATAGCAACCGTGAGCATGAAGGCTCAGCAAGACTTAACCGTCTCACCTAAACATGGAACACTATATGCAGGGATACTTAACATAGGCATAAATATTGCAGTAAAGTGACTCGCCTAAATGTTGATCCTTCATTTTCATATTATTAACAGCAGCTTACAAGTTTAATAAAATAACTATAGTGAGCATAATCAACTGATACCAAAGTTTCAAAACAATTATAATTCCACACATCGTATACTCCTGACTTCTTCAGTATTTACTACGTCACAGCGCGGTGAACAAGCGGTACTAAAATAACCGCGAGGGATGGTGATTGCAATCAGGAGACATCCGGATAACACGTCACATACACCCATTTCGGAAGTGGATCAAATCACACTTCAATACTATGTTGTATGCAGCAACCTTTCAAAGGAAACCCAAATATCGAACTGGTCCTTCCGTAACGGGCAGGAGGTCCCCGTGTGCAGCATCTTCCATGCCTGCCGGCATATTTACACATTGCTACCCTCAGCTCACTACTATAAAATGGTAGGGTACGCCTCGACACCTAGGTTAACCAATTACATCAATTTTCTGATTTCCATATAGCCAGTATGCATCTGATACAGTTCAAACTTGTCCAGCAGGGCCGCACACGGATCGGTCCTCAATTGACACAAGCAGGGCTACGCACGTGAGACCACGTCTCGCTGCATCCTACCCGCTTCTCGGCCTCAATTTCATATTCATACGTCATTCCTTGATCAAATTCTTTCCCGTGTGATAAAATCCTATCTTGCAAGTAGATTCCAACTACTCGACTTCTACCGGACTCCTGAAACTTAAGCATAGCATTTTCTACTCGTCGGGCTGTAGACCTATCCAATACTCCATAGGATTTGTGGGTCATGCAAGTCGAGTAACAAGCACCTTAGCCCTAATGCACAAAATCATCCTAGACATAAGTGATACAAATATAAACTTTGAAATAGCACTTAAATGCAAACCAGGGCTTGCCTGGTTGTGAGTCAGGGGGGAAGTTAGATTCTAGGACGATGTTGTCCAACACCTCCGGGTCCTCCTCGATCTCGGTCACTATATGATATGCAATATATAAAGTACATGAGTGATATAGAAACTATAGAGAAGATATTATAAATACTAATCAGGTATGTAAATGATTTTAATTGTCTTTGGGATTTTTACTGTGGAGACTAGGTTCTATGAGGAAGATCTGGACAAAAAATTGGAGATGTTCAAGGAAGCTTGTTGTCTCTAAAATTCCAACAATAAAAGGCTTCTCTGAATTTTGGTTGTGAGCTTTGTCATGGCTAAAAGTGTATGTTCATGGTAGAGGGGGTCTCAATGGTTCAGGAAAAACTTGTTTCACATTTTTCTGAGCTTCCTACAGGGAGAAACTGATTTTACAAGTTTGGGGAAAAGGCTGAAAATGGTTCTGTACTTTTCTTAATTTTCAACTACGTAGAGATCTAGAACACTGATCATCCCAGTAATTGAAGTCCAATGAACTTGAAATTTTTACTGGAGATCAAGTGTATTTTTACGAGTGTCCTGACCAAAATTGGGAGTTTTCCAATTAATAGAACAGGAGTAATTAATTTTCCAAGCAATTAGATCAAAGGAATTAATTATGAGAATTCTGGGAGTTTCATGTCTAACAAATTGCACCACTGCAAACTAGGGATCAATAGTCTACCAGAATTTATTTGGAATTTTTTGAGCAATTCTACTAGGAGTAATGGATTTTGGAAGTTTGCTCAAAACCTGGATTTACTTTCTTATTGGAAAGTTTAAATAAACCCGTTGGCCCCACTCCATTTAAATGGATCAATCAGAGCGAAGCCGCACCGAGGGCCACGGATTTACCCCGCAGCCGCACCGGATCAAACAACCGCAGCTGATCCGCGCGGTTGAATGAACTGCTGACAGGCAGGGCCCGCCAGTTCTCTTCAACCTTGCAATGCGCCGCTCGGCCGCGCCGGCGCAGCGCCGGTGAGCTTGCCGGGATGGCTGCGTCGACCTACTCTCGGCTCGGCCATGACGGCCTAGCCCTAAAATTGGGCGTGCTACACGTTGGGGAGGTCCAATCGCGACGGCGACGACCAGAGGTGAGCATGCGACGGCGGCGGCGGAGCTAGGGTTTCGGTGATGGCCGGAATCGCTCGGGAATGGCGCAAGAAGCTCAGGGAAAGGCTGGGAACGTTCTTGGAAGCATGAGGAAGATGACCAGGGGAAAAAGAAATGAAATCGCTGGCAAAGTCGACTTCGACGGTGGATCGACAGATTCTTCGTGGCGGCGGGGAAAACTTGAAATCCAACCTCGTCTCTGGATGACTTCCCTTCATTTTTCATGAGCTGGTGCGCTGGAAGATCTAGAAGATATTACTTGATTGGATTGAAAAATCGTTGCACGTAGGAACGGAATTAAACCAATGATCTAGTGACCTCGGTATGAACTGGCCATAGTGAAACTCGATATAAAGGTGCTAGGAGGCACGATAAGGGCTGAAACTTCACCAAAAGAATCTATGTACCTTTGTGCGCCTTATTGATTCAAGGAAGGAGACGAGAACTTGCTTGCAATAGCTTGTCTTTGTGAAGCAGATAGCTCACTGGCGGCTTCAGCCGCAAGCTCCGGAAAAACTTCATACCGCACCGATAAGTAGTGAATCAAGCAAGCAAGGTGATGGGAAGGAAGAGCACCAAGTTGTGCTACCTTTTCCTGTTGGAAGCGCAGCGAAAGCTGGCTTCGTTTGGCTGCCAAGTCAAGCAACGGCCAGGCGGTGCAGTTCTGTTTTTGCTGCGAGTAAAGGAGCGACGACGGTGTGTGGGATGATTATGGCCGACGATACACGAGGGGAGGCGTCTAAATCCACTCTGGGTGCCATGGAGCTGCTTGCTTTGCATGCCTTGTCGCAGTGGAAAGTTTTGTCAATGTTGAGGCGCGAGGACAGCCATAAACAGAGCACTCAGTCGGTTCCATCGAGTGGGAGAGGCTGACAGTGGGTTCCACTGCTCTTTTCATCCCAATCCCTCTAACGAACTTCAATTCCCCCACCTAAACATGTCCAAAAATGCTAGATTTTGTGGAGATGCCAATTTAAATATGGAGATTAAGATTATGGAATTGGATTTAAATTTCGGACAAGTTTCATATGGATTTCAAATTAAAATTTGAATTTGAATAGAATTCAATGTACCCATTGAATTAAATAGAATTTGAGCTCCAAATTTTATGAACTAAAATTTGGAATATTTGGAAGCTATTTGGAATATTTGGAAGCTATTTGTGCACTAAAATTTTTATTTTGGTCAACTTTGAACAAGGGCTAAATTTGAATTTTTGAAATCCTTCAATTAAGGTTTAAATTGGTTTGATTTCTCATTTTCCAATTTAATTTCTTTTTCCCATCCAAATTTCAATATCTCCCATTTGAAATTTGTATTTTTTTAATTTAGAGCTTTTACACTTGCTAGTGGACCCATGGGCCCACTAAGGATGAAGGCTCCTTTATAGAGAAACAGGCAGCTGCCTGACGATGATTTCACTGGCAAAGGCAATGATCTGGGCGATAAACTCAGGAAGGTGAATGTCTATGAGCAGCCAAAGCAAGCAGCTGACCCAAAATTTTGGAGTCACTTCCATGAAGATTTCTATGAGAACGTGTACGGAAGATGAGAACTCCAGTTGTTGTGAGCCAATGGGTGGATGTGACATATATGGAGTCAAAATCTTTCCAAACTTATCGTGAAGTCTTAGAGGCTTTCGAAATACATGGTTTGAAGGATCTCCTACCCTTCAAATACAATTGGAACATTGAAGTCACCACCCAATTCTACTCCACTTGCTAATTCCCGAGTGATGACGAGGAAGAAATCACATGGATGACACATGGATCCAAATACAATGTAACATATGAGGAGTTTGCTAAGATACTCCATCTTGAAGACACTTTGGACAATGAGATTGTGATTTGCAACTTGAAGGGGCTAGAGAGGTATGAGCTCACATTCCTCCATGACATAAGAATGCCATACAAGCCACCTAAAACAAAATACATGAAGCCATTCTTTGTGGTCCTGAATAGGATCTTGAGGAAGACCATTGCTCCAAAGGATGGAGATGCCAGGGAGCATCCAAGGATCACTATGATCCTTGATGAAAGTGATAAGCCAAAAAAGGACCTTCAACCTATTTGAGCATATCTAACATGATATAGTGAACATCTCAATTACTCCATATAAGTCGTGTGGTTATGCGCCATACATAATGTACATGATCAAGAAGGCGACCGTCCTTGAGTTGGTCAAAGATGTTAAACATACTAGTCTTAGGCCTCACAAGCCCACAACCTACACTGTTAGCAATGCACCTGCTTCACCTGCAAGGGAACAAATGTCAAAGCAAGCACATGAAGGCACAAGGGCTCCAGCTGCTACCTCCACTCTTCCACCGTTCAGAGAGTCCTCAAGCAGTGTTCTGAAGATGATTTCCTCCATATTTGCATCCTAACGCAAAATGGAAGTGAAGCAACACAAGGAAAGCTTGGCTAGGAAGATGCACCAGAAGTACATGAAGGACAATATAAAGGCAATCTATGAGAAGTTGGACATTGAACCAGTGGGATCTCCTCAAATCTCCGAAGACTCAGAAGAGAACTTCATAGAGCTTCCACCTCTCATAGAACAGGAGTTGGCTTCCCATGGACTTGGTGGTGTCTCTGTTCCTCCCCCTCCTCAGCATGAGCTTAAAGATGAAGATGTAGATGAGGACAAGACCGAGAGTGAGAGAGGGAGGGACAGAGAGTAGCTTACCTCAAATTTTCCCTTTTTGGATCCTTGATGCCAAAGGGGGAGAGATCCATACTAGTAGTATATTTTGATCCTTAAGGACTATTGATCATAGACTTATATCTTTTTATGCTTTGAGTTTCAAACTATTGTAATTTCTATTTGGATGATGCCTCTTTTGTTTAATAATGATTTGTGATGCTCATTATGATATTCTTGTGATGGTTGTTTACTATGACTATTGTATTTTCAATTATGCTCATCACAATTTTTGCTCACACACTCTATAGGCACCCCACCATATATGTGAGAAGTATATCTTGTTCACATTTGTCATTCTCATATATGCACACTTTATAAAAATCAAATTTTTACTCAAAATTGTGAAATTTGAAATGGTTGTCAAAAATCACCAAAAAGGGGGGATTGAAAGTGCATCTAAGCATACCCTTGTGGGTTTTGAACGATTATGAAAAACAAACGATATCTTGATGAGATTTGTTGAGCTGAAAACAGGTCCATAGGGAATTAAAATAAGAAGTGCACGAAAATGTGAAAAATGATGAATGAGAAGGGAAGAGCCGAAGTGAATACTTGAAGCGCAAAGTAGGTGTTAATGTATGGGATGTGTTTCAAAGGGACATCCCAAGAGATCATGACTTTGCATAGAGAGTAAGGGCTAAAATCAATAAGTTAAGCAATATGGACAACTCTGGACAAGAGCTGGACTAGTCTAGTTAACTCTCTGTTGTTCGCACGGACAAGTCCCAAAATACGGACTAGTCCATCAACATAACACAAACCACACCTTGCACACGATAAGTCCGTTTCATATGGACTAGTCCAATTTGGTTATTGGAATCACAACAGACTAGTATGGACCAATACAGACTAGTCTGGTTCACTCACAGTAATTAGGATTTCAGGTGTGTTGCATGTTTCACGCACATATCACACAGCACACCGGACTAGTCCGGTCACGAGAGCGGACTAGTCTGCCCCACGGGATCTCTAACGGTAACTTTTCTAAATGGCTATAAATAGGTGATCCACGAACCTATAATGAACAAGAACCCTAGCGCTGCCACACATCCCAAGAGCACAAAAACACTTCTCCCCACACATCTAAAGCCCTAAACAGTTAAATCTTTTGGGAATCAAGATCTAGGAAAGGGAGAGTGACGTCTACGCATCGTTGAGCTCTTGGGGTTTGATCTCTCATACACTCTTGCATTTCTTGTATAGTTTTTGAGTGTTTTCGATTTGCTTTCTCACTGTAATCTTGTGGGAGCCCTTAGCTTGTGAGGTTGCCCCATTGACTCGGTGATTACCCTATGATAGTGGAACTCAAATCGGCCTTCGTGGTGACTTGAAAAGGTAAAGGGTTGGTTGAGACTCAGCTCTGTGTGAGCTCTACAATGAGGACGTAGGTCTCTTTCGTTGGATCGAACCTCAGTAAAAATCCTTTGTCTCGTGTGTTCTAGATCTTTACTTTTTGCAATCATCACCATCTAGGGTTAAACTTTATCAAACTTGTAATCATCTCATATTTTGTGTTACTCAGGGAACCTAATTGTTATATTCACAAGTTAATGATGTTAAAGTTGACTTACCTTTCCACTGCTATATCGTTCGAAGAAAAACACAAAAACAGTTAATCTTTTCGTAGGTGTAACAAGCAATCCGGATTAGTCCGCCTCCTGTACCGGACTAGTCTGGCCTTCCTGTATTTGAAAATTTTGTTAAATGTTGTAGGAAAAAGTTTCAAATGCCTATTCACCCCCTCTAGGACAGATTACATTGGTATCAGAGCAGGACTCTCCATTTACAAGACTCACTGCTCGGGGAGACACATGGCCACCGACAAGACCAATGAGATCCCAGAAATGTCCGTCATCAGAGACGAACAAGACACCAAGGTGTTCATGTACTTAATGACTATGAGCACAACAATGGTGAAGTGCGTCAGCTGAAGGCACTTCTAAGGAAGAAGTTCGCAAGCCAAAAGGGCAAGAAAGAAGACAAGAAGCCGACGGGGAGTGGTCATCACAACTACTCCTGTTATCCTTTTAATTATGATCATCTTAATTCTAGCAATCACTATCTTTCTATTCCCATGTGAAGAACTCCACATTTTGACGGCAATGATTATACAATGTGGAAATACAATATGAAAATGCATATCATTTCCTTACACCCCAGTCTTTGGCGTGTTGGTTTACAGGTATAGATATCCCAGACACCTACGATGAACTCACCCCGGAGCAAGAACAAGCAATTCACATAATGCGCAAGTCATTGCTGTGATAACTTCATCCTTGAGCTGAGAAGAGTTTACCAAGGTGGATGGACTAGAAAGTTCCAAGGAAATATGAGTCACCCTCAAGACCACGCATGAAGGAAATCGCTCCATCCGCAAGGCAAAACTCGTAATGCTTGAAGGAGAGTTGGAGCGGTTTGCCATTGAGGATGGTAAATCCCCTCAAGAAATGTACAACCAAATTAAGGAAGTTATGAACATGATCCATGCCTACGGAAGCCAGATGTGGACCGATCATGAGGTGATCAAAAGGATGATAAGGGCATTCATGCCCCGTAATGTCACCTTATGCTCCATGATCCGATAAATTCCTGGGTTCCATAAGATGACTCCGGATGAACTATTGGGCAAAATCATCAATCATGAGATGATGGAGAAGGAAGCTCAATACGTGAAGAATCTTGCCAAGTTCACATCATCAAAAAATAAAGAGGTGGCCCTCAAGGCGACTCGCAAGTCACAGGGCAAGAAAGTCCATAAGGTGCAAGATGACAAAGATAGCGACGATGTGAGCACTGACATGTATGACGATGAAATGGTCTTCTTCATCAAAAAGTTTAAAAGAATAATGAGGAGGAGAAAAGGCAAAAACTCCAATGAAGACAAGAGAAAGGTCTAAGACAAGTCTAGATCCAGGCGGTCATGCCACAACTGTTGCAAATGTGGGCACTTCATAGTTGATTGCCCATATCAAGAAGATGACAAGAGAAAGAAGGAAGGTAAGCAACACGACAATAAGACATTCAAGAAAAAGAAACATGTAGGCCAAGCACACATTGGCAAGAAGTTTGACTCAGATGATGAGTCCTCCTCCGAAGACGAAGATAGAATGCAACTATTTCCATGAAGAAGCCTAAAATGAAGTCCACTCTCTTTCCAAACCTGGGAGGACCGAAGGAACCAAACCACACTTGATTTATGCCAAGGAAGGAAAGAAAAAGGTTAAATCTAGACCTTCATATTTATATTCCCTTAGTGATGATGATTTCAATAGCAGTGATGAAAACGAACACATGTTTAAGAGATTAAGTAAAAGTGTAGTAGCAAAAAGAAAATGTTGTCGGAATAAATATTTGAGAAGGAAGATTTTATCAACCGACAAGAAGATATCATCATCCTTCAAAAGGAGAGATATTTTGAGGTTGAAAAGGCTCTCAAGCTTGAAAACGAAAATAGAGAAGCAATTGAGCATGAGCTAGCTTTGAGCAAGGAAACTTGCTCAAATTTAAATGATTTGAATGTTGTATCTAAGGATGAGATTGTTAACTTGACAAAAGTTAACAAGAACCTTCAAGTACAAGTTGAATCACTCAAGCAAAGTGCTCCCTCCTCTTCTAAGAGCTCACCTTCTCCAAATATCGACTCCATTCCACCAAAAACATGTAATTGTGCTAATTTGGTTCTTGACCTAAAAAATGAACAAGTCTGGTCTGGGCAAACTGGTTCAGCCCCCTAGGACAGACTAGTCCTGCCAACCAGGACTTAGTCCCTACGGCTCTTCTTCCTCACATAATGGACAAGTTTTTACATACCCAGACTTGTCCAAAGTCACAAAGAACCTTGTTCCGACCCAACTCGAACCAGTCTAGACAGATGGACAAGTCCGACCCTTGGAGCGAACTAGTCCGGCCTTCAGGGACTTAGTCCCAGAAGCTATGTCTCTTCCTCACCATGAACTAGTCTGTTGTTCACAGTTGTTATATACCAATTCCGACCGTCAATATAACTCAATTATGTAAAGGAATAATTTTTTTTACACACATGATAGTTAAAATATCCTAGTTCTACCTATACTTGGAGAAATTCGTGCATGCAGGCGTTATAAATAGATTTTAGGTGAATGCATGACCACATGGCAAGGAAACACACTTTCGACCAATCAGACGATGCCATGTGGCCTTCTATGGATCCAAAGCTCGGGAGATTAGTGCACGAAACCACCTGAGTGAGAGTATGAGTAGGGGGGTGCCTCACCTCACTTAACACACACAACTCAAGCTTTCTCTCTTGTATACACTAGTTATCCTAGGTCCTTAGTGGAGGTTAGGCTGTAGAGAGGTAGCTCTAGTCCCAAGTCCAAATTGGGAAAGATATGGCTCATGTATCTTTTCTTTTATTTGTGACATTATGCTTCTTATTAATATCATTAGTGTTTATTTATTTATATACTTGGATGAAGCGTTCCTTGTTTGATTGTGGAGTCCATGCACGTGTTAGGTGTAGATGTTATTATGGTCTAGTTATAATGCCTTTATTATGTTATCATAAACATCATATACCACCACTATAGTCTAATTAGGTATTAATATGATTATGTTCATATGAGTAATGTAACGCTTGGTTCCATGGTTTCAACGTTGTTAAGGTTAGGCATTGCCTTAGGAAGGTACTTGTACTGCAGCTCTTATGGTATTTACTTGTTATGTAAATATGACGCTTAGATAATTAAGTAGTGTTGGATATCTCGTAGACCCACGATTTGTAGGGGTAGGTGGCAGGTAGTGGCAGCCCTGTCCGTCCTTCGTAATCCCCCACGTTCGGCTACACTGCAGGCTCATGGCAGGAATCATCCTGATATTCTCAGGAGTAAACCAGTGCTCGATATGTTGGACCACTAAACCCTAGTACTCATTGTTAGCATATCCATATGTACACTTGTTGACTATGTATATGAGTAATTAGAGCACAGTAGGAGCAGCTCCTTCTCGTAGTCTAACCCTTACTAGGACAATATTACCCTTAGAGTAGAATGCTTAGTTGTGTTTCACATTACCTCTATTATTATCTTACCCCTGTTCTGATCAATACTTAGTACCTATACCTTGATGTTTACTTTACTTCACCACCTTCCTTTGGGATAAATACGATACCCCTAGGAATACTCTTGGACGAAATGCTACAATGATATCTTCCACACGTTTGCGGATCTCATGTCTCACCAGAGATGACTTGTGGTGTTATGAAATACCAACATCTACCCCACAGCGGACTAGTCCGAGCTCACAAAGAAGGTTCTCTTCCGGGTGAAAATGGACAAGTCTACCCGGGTGGACTTGTACGGCCCCACAGGCGAACTAGTCCATCCCTTCAGGACTTAGTCCTAGAAAGACACAGGCCCACTCACCACGGACTAGTCTGTCCCCAGACGGATAAGTTTGAACTCACACAGAGACAATTGGTCCGACTAACATTGGAGAGTTCGGTGTTACCGGACTAGTTCGGCCCGCAGGCTCGGACAAGTCCGACCTTTTTCATAGGGCTACCGATACTTAACGTCTCACCAATTCCCAATTGGACTACGAGCTCCCTATTGATTCTCAAGCAAATGACTTGTTGAAAACTCTCTACATAACATTGCTAAACTCTACTGAAGAAATTTTAAACTGTAATTTCTAATCTTCGAGTTTTACGTCCCCATTTTCACTCCTTTTCTTTTTTATAGTCTCCAATTTCATTTCCTACTCGATCATTTGCGCTTATACCCGCGAAGCTCATTAGTCCCTTAATTGACGTCATCAATCATCCAAAAACCATGGGGATAACCTAGATGCACTTTCGCTCCTGTACAGCGCGACAAATGGACTAAACCAATTGTCCCAATCCGATTAGGGGAAGCCATTCGACAAAAAGCCCGACCGAGGCCTCGAGATCTACTCTTTGCTGATGTTTTTCATCTCTTCTACAGTACTTCCTTCACATCTTTGCAACCTAAAGCGTACGAATGATGAAAGTATTAAAACTATACTTCGAGCAGGGCATAGGGATGGAAAAATAGATGTAGAAAAACATTCTTATCATTAACAAGATTCATAACACATGATGGCTCCCTCCATTATCAATTGTTTGTACACATGTACTACTTTGCGCTCTAAATGATCGACAGCTTCGACGGTTTCATGCTCCTCCTTCGAGTGGTCCTTTCTTTTGTGGAGACCTTTCATCTCCAAATATAAAGCCCACAGCAGGAAGCCATAGGGTCCTACCTATTTTCCTATTGGGGGTTTGGTGCTCCAACACACGCTAAGGCTTTGGCCACACGGACAAGCACTCTGCATCGAATGAGCTTGGATCCGAAATGATTGGATCCTCTACTACACTAAAGTAGCTCCTCCATCTTCAAACCTCCCGAGGTGGATGCATCATCACCAACCATCCAAGTAGCTCCTCCGCCTACAAGGCCCTAGAACATCCCACGCTAACTAGGTCGGTGGCGCAAAACCTCGACATGGGATCTCACCCGGCACATAACTTACAAATGAAGCTACTGGGCCATGGAAGGAATACTAGAACGAGGGGAGAACTCAAACTCGACTAAGAAAGAATCAAAGGGATGAGGAAGGAGGGCATCATACTGGGCTATTATAGTCTCGCTATGGTCGATGAGAAGATAAGAATGGTAGATGTGGCACACTATGCTACCTAGTAACTGGCGCTGCCATAAAGACCGATGATGACCGAAGGCTCCCATTATGCGTTGTTCCTCTTCGCATCACAATTAAGACTGATGGCAACTTAAGACGCCTGCTGCATGCCTCGACTCCTCATAACATTCGCCAACTTGAAGCTGCACAGACCATGATGACATCCTCGATGTAGAGGTAGAGTCGAGCAGCACCTCTTCATCACCTTCAACAATGACCCGCTTACTCGAGGTAAGACGGGTAAGTTCTTGATCCACTTGTAGGACCCAATCGAGTTCCAGGTTTAAAGGTTGGTCCACAAGGTTTCAATGCCTTGAAGCGAGGAATAGACATATGTGATATGGCCCCACATGAGGCAACTTTGAGGTTAGTGGATACCCTCGACATGTCTGATGCTCCACATTCTAGTCCCAGCATAGTGATTCTGCAGAAACACTCGAAGGGTCGACATAGAGTTGCCCGGACCTTCAAAAGGCCTGAGATCCGTGCAAATGTCTCGAACAGGATCTAATGAAACGTGAGCATCCAACTCCGACCAAAAGCAACCGTCGAAATCGGATATTTGGTTTTCTCGCCCTTACGAATAGGGCGATCGAGTTTCACTTGGTATTACCCGATAGACAGCTCATTGTTGACGGCTGTTATATCCCAATTTCACCCGTCAATGTAACTCAATTATGTGCAGGATATGCCATTTCTTGCACACATCGCTTTTCTACTTAACCTATTTCCACTTGTCTTTGGAAAATAGTGCATGTAGACTTTCTATGCAGGAATTGAGGTGAAAGAGGGGGAGCAATCCTGAAAATTACCATCCCAGCAAATCAAGCGATGACACATGGCATCACATGAATCAAATGACCCACAAATAGACGTATCTGAGGGGATCCAATGGTGTATCACCGACATTAGTCAAGGGGACCCACCGGTCATTGACATAGGGAAAGCACACGAAAAATGGGGCACTTACCAGGTCGACCGAACCCCCAGATCGACCAACCACTTCTTCTTGCAAAACCCTTTTTTCTTCCACGGGTCGACTCCCTGTGGTGTCCTTGTAATGATGAAGACTGATTGGCGAACTAATTGTGGCGAGAACCGACCCTTCTCCAACTATAAATTGGACCCCCTACCTCTCACTTCGACACACACAACTTGAGCTTCATTCTATTGTATCTATTACTTTCCATAGTCTTAGAGGAGTTTAGGTTGTGGAGAGTAGAGTCTCTAGTCCCATGTTCAAACTGGGAAAGGAGTAGAGGGAGTCTCTCTTCCCAATTCCAAATTGGGAAAGGTATGGCTGATGTATTCCTTCTTGTATTTGTGACTTTATTCATAATAAAGATGTTATCTTTTGTCTTCCATTATATGTATGCTTGGATGAAGTGTTTCTTGTTTGATTGTGGAGTCCATGTATGTGGTAGGTATAGTCTTTATGATTGCATTATAATGATCTCATGTTATCACCGTAAACACTATAAACTCCCACTATAGTCTAACTAATTATGATATAATCATATAAATATGAATAACTATGATTCGTATCAACATTGGTTTCAATGATTTTTTAGTTTATTGCCTTAGGATGGCTTGTGCCTAGGCTCTTAAGTTATTTACTTAATATGATAGCATGATGCTAGGATAGTTAAGTAGCGTTGAATGTCTCGTAGGCCCACGGATTGAAGAGGTAAGCAGTAGGCGGTGAAAGTCCTAAATGTCCTTTGTAATCCTCCACGTTCGGCTATGCCACAGGCTTTGGCATGAATCATCCTAGTTTTGCTAGGGATAAACCCGTGCCCGATGTGTTGAACAACGTAGCATAGGAATTCAACATTAACATGATTCATTAGTAATTGACTTAGGCTATGTATATGTACAGCAGAAGCATTATAGGTGTAGCTCGCTATCTCTTAGTCTAATCTCCCTCTAAGATCAATGTATCCCCCTTAGAATTGAATGCTCTTGTGTGTGTCACAGTACCTCCAATTACATATTATTCATCCTCACTAGAACCCTACCTAGACCATTATACTCCTTCCATTTGATGATTGCTATATTTGAACCTAGCCTTCCATCGGGATAAAATAAATGACACTTTTGGAATACTCTTTTAAGGGGAAATTCTACACCGATAGTTTTCGTGCACTTGCGGAATTCATTCTGCGATCCTAAGGAACCATCAACAAGCATTTCTAGCACAATAGTCGGAGATGATTTGTTAATGGTGCGTAAGAAATATCAACAAGCATTTTTGGCACTGTTGTCAGGGAAGGCAAGTGAAGTATTGCATGATTTAGTGAATAGGATAGGACCCTCGGTAGTTTTTTAGTAGGATGACACTTCTTTGTTTTTTGCATTTATTTTAATGTGAAAATAGAATAGTGTATGTCTTGTTTTTGCTTGCTACAAAACTTTATTGAAGATCTAGAATCCCTTCTGAGATATCGACCTCATGTCATTACTTCTCAAAAGCTTCGTGTGGCAAAGCAAACCAGCGTTCCTACATCAACAATTGTAACACCAATGGCCCAGAAGACCCTTCGTGAGTTTATGGCTTCCTCTGCTGACAATGTACCTGTTGGGCCCACTATTAACATGGGAGATGCAAGCTTTTAAATCAAGACTGGCCTAATAACTATGGTGCAAGCCAACCCACTCTGTGCGAAGGCTAACGAGGATGCAAGTGCTCACCTGCAACAGTTCCTTGAGATATGCAGCACTTTCAAGATCAAGGACGTCTCTCCTGATGTCGTCCATCTTAGACTGTTTCTGTTCTCCATTCTGGGGAGAGCAAAGCAGTGGTTCTATGAAAATGAAGTGCTTTAGACACTTGGAAGAAGTGTTCTACGACATTCCTTGCGAAGTTCTTTTAGTTGGGCAAAACCAATGCCATACGTGGAAGATTTTATAGCTTCTAGCAAGATCCCAAGGAGTCTATTCTTGAGGCATGGGAAAGGCTACAGGAGTACATCTTGGCTTGCCCCCATAATGGGATGGATGAGTGGCTCATTATTAAGAATTTCTACAACAAGTTGATCCCTTCCGCCTATGACCATGTGGATGTTGCTGCTGAAGGAGCCTTCTTCACATTGATGGTACCCAAAGCATAACATTTGATTGAGAAGATGGTGTCCAATATGGGTTGGAGCGATGACCGTCTCCAAACTCATCAGCAAGGCATGCGCACCTTGAAAGAGGTGGACATCACTGCCAAGTTGGACCTCCTTATGAAGAAAATTGACGGACAAGCCAGTGGTGAAGTATATGGCACTGCCCTGGCTTTAGACTCTCAAATCACGTGTGAAGTGAGAGGACCCCAGTTCCAACATTCTAGGAATCGCATTGGGTGGTGTCGTACGATCCGACACCCAACAACACAACACACGGAACACATATTTACAACACAATTGGACTTTATTCCATTGTATTGTTTAGTTTACAAAATAATGTTTAGAAGTACAAACAACAGAATGATAAGATACAACTCACGCCCTATAGCCTATACTAAGCATGAGTGAAGTCATCTGACCCTTGGAATACTTCAAAGTAGCAACACAAAATCTTCACGGCGGTGTGAAGGGTTCCCAGTGAGCCTCACACCCCTTATCACGTGCTACCTCACTAGGCTCACCCTTCTCTATATCGTTGCCGCTTGCAACGTTACCTACAAGATAGTGGATCAACAAACCATGAGCTTATGCTCAGCAAGACATACTCGTCTCACTACTCAAACATGCAGGGACTTACTATTAATAATAAAACTGTTCACAGCACTATATAGCAGTGGATCCTTATATTCACTTTTAAGCATCAAGTTAATAATTAGAAACACAACTTTAGTTCGATCCTCATCTATTCCACCCAAGTTACTTAACCAACCAGCAAGTTTCATCTAGTTCTAGTTGTAACTAAGTCACAATGCAGTGAACAAGTATGCTCCCTTCCGCGAGCGACGGTGATTCAAATCAAGATACACCCAACGTGCACGTCACATACACCCATCCAGAGAAGGCTTACAGTCCCCTTCCATAAAACCATAAGTGACAATATTTCACAAGACACCTCAATGCTGAATCTGTTCAACCACCTCGAGCCAGTAGACTCCCAACACAGCACACGCGGCTTCAGCGTGGATCATGTAGCCGAGCTTTCCCCTACTGCCCTATCAGCTTGCAGACCTAAGGTGTTCAAAAAAATCTCAACACCAAGGTTAACAAGTTACATCGGTTTCCTGTGTCCCATAAACCTAATATTCATCTGGTACATATTCAAAATTGTCCAGCAGAGCCGCACACGGTACGGTCCTCAATCGACACAGGCAGTACTATGCATGCAGATCTCCGCTCTGCTGCTTCCTAGTTTCTTGCCCGGTCTCAATTAACTATTAAGTGAATCAATGTCCATCTCCCAATTGATTGTGCTTCTATTAGAGCATGAATAGGAAAATTTCATACTCAAGTTATATCACTGAACATACATCTTTAGCATTAGCATGGCGTTACTAATCACTAATGAAGTCCTATACTACCCATAGACTTAAAAGGATTTCTGGCCATGCAAGTAGAATATCTATCAATTGAAGACGTAATGCAAATACCAAATAGACGTAGACACTGTGATAAAGCAAAACTTGTTAACTTAAATGCAAACCGGAGCTTGCCATATTGTTGTCAGAAATAAAGTCAAACTCCGATAGAATAAAGTTAATGGAGTTCGGCCGCTCCTCGTGAATTCCTCCTATTCGATATGAATAATAGTGCAATTAGAGGAATACTCTATTTATGAATTAATCAATATTTTGTAAGAAATGCTTAAGAAAATGATTAACATTGTTCTTGGGAAGTTTTGCAGAGATTGCAACAGGTTATACAGGATTCAGGATGAAATTTGTTCAGCTGGTTACATAGAGAATTAGGATCATGAGAAGTGATGAAGTTGCCCAATAAGAAAATCATTCTAGGAAATGAACAAGGTTGATCAGGTGAAATAGAATGATATACAGGTACATGAGATCATGAGGGTTCCATTAAAATTTGTTTCATAATTTTTGTAATCATCCTACAGTTCACAATCTAATTTTGAAGTTCGAATGATTTTCTAGAATTCCTTCTGCTATTTTCAGCAAGGCTGAGACAGTTCACTTGAATTACCCATGCAAATTAATATAAAAGACATGGAAATTTTATTGGGGATACTACATGACATGTAGGATGTTCTGACAAAATTTGAGATTTTATTGTTGCATAGAGCTCCCAAAATAATTCAGCAAAATTTCAGAAAGATTGAATTATACAGGATGTTGCACAGAGTTTCATACTAGGACTCTTAGTTTTCTAAAAAGTGCTCACCGGGAGGGTTCCAACACAATTTGTTTGAGAATTTTTGAAGGTTTATACAGAGAGATATGTATTTTGAAAGTTAAATGCATTACTGCAATTTTCTTCATAAGGAAAATGGTCCAGAGGCTGACTTTGGGGGCCCACCGGGGTTTTAAATCCCACCGGGGAAATTACTTAGAGGCTGACCATGGGGGGCCACTCGGGTTTTAACTCCCACCAGCAGCAATACCACACAGGGGCCACAGCATTGCATCAAATGGACACAAATGATCGCAGCCACAGAGAATCCCATCGTCTTCAACCTCAAGCCAGGCCATGGAGGCCGACGACCAAGGCCGCGCGCCTGCCGTTTCCCCTGCCGGAGTGGAGCTCCAACCCAAGGGATGAAGGTGAAATTGAAGCTGGGAACCGGGAACACTCACTGGACAAGGTTTAAGGACACGGCATGGCCGGCACAGTGAGTTCGACGGGGAGGATGGCGGCTACCATGGCAGCTATGGTGAATACCTTATACAGCACCGCAATTCCATGCACCAAGATGCCCAACTGAGACGGGATGGACGGGAACGTGCTGCACACTGGCGAGCTAGGGTTTCAAGACGGCGGCCACGAAAACTCCTCTAAAATCACTACCAGACCACGGCTGTCCCAGATTGCTGCACTCATGGACGCGCCAGGGCACAGAAAATATATGCCTACACTGAATTGGAGCCTTGTGGGCGGTGTACAACGAATTAAACAAAAACCTAGCTATGTTCATGAAGTGAAGGTCGGGGAAAACTTGGATAATACGTGGACAAAAGCTAAGTAAATAGTAAACCACCTTGTACGAAAGCTTGAGGATATTCTTGCGAATCATGGAGAGGATCAGAGGTGTGGAACAGCTTGGAACGCCGGGAATGTGACGATGTGCTCGGTGGCTCCAAAAGTTCTTGTCGGCGTTTCTGCAAAACTGTGATCAGTTATCCATCAGACTGAGATGTTTGCAGAGCAAAAGGGAGAGGAGAAGCTTGCGGGTGGTTTTCTGTTGGCGGTGCGAGCAAACGGCAAGGCAACCGCCCGCCACAGCGAGGAAACAGGGGGGCGCCGATGAACAGAGCACAACAGCCAGAGACGAGAGCATGAGTATGCTGTTTCTGGGCAGAGACAATCGAGCAAGGGATGGGAACAAGTGAGCTACAGCTGGGAGCAAGAGAGAGGCGGCAAGAGAGGTCGGCAGCTTCCAGCCGTGCGTTGTCGAGCAGGGAAGGAAAAAATCTGTCTGCTGTGCTGGCCTGACTGGTGGGTCCCACCAGACATACACCTCACCCACACAGCAACATTGAAAATTCAGTTTGAAAATGGAAATGAACTCCAAAAATAACCAAACTTGGTGGTCCCACTAATTTGGACATGAGGGATCCAATGGTGCCTCAGATTTCATGTTTGAACTCTGAAAAATATCTGAATTGAGGAACAGTAGCATTATTTGATTTGAACTGCATATTCCAAATTTCAATTTTAAATCTTCTTTTGAAGTCTTTGATTTGCAATATTTCTCTGGACTGGGCACCTTACTTTATCCTTGGTAAATACATTATTTCATGTATGGTTGAACATTTTGATTCATGTGGAGTTGAAAAAATTGCGTCATGTGGGGTGTGAAAAGTAGGGAAAAATAGAGGGCAACGACTACTGTGCAATCTGGACTTCCGTGCAAGTGTGCAATCCGCCAATCTCTGCCGTGCGATGTACATCTAAGGGTGTTGTAGTTTTTACGCATAGATCTTTCCACCCGCTTGCGCACTTTTTACACATTTATATGTAAAAGGTGCAGCCACCCTTGGATGTCCATCGCACAGTTGAGATTTGCAGATTGCACGCTTGCACAGAAGTCCGGATTGCACAGCAGTCGTTGCCAAAATAGAAAATCTGGAGTTAGGTTTTCACAACCCTCACCCCTTAAAAGATTCTCGTCCCGAGATTAGAATGAAAAAGAGATGGTAAGAAGACTACCGGAGGTGTGACGATAACAAGTCCGGATAATTGCTTTGAAGAAAATCCTTGCTTTCCCATGTAGCTTCATCGGTGGTGTGATTACTCCATAATACCTTATAAAACCACAACCACTGATTTTGTGTTTCATGAGTCTTTTCATCGATGAGTTGAATTGGTTGCTCAACATAGGTCACATCTGATTGCAATGCTTCCATGCATTCTCTTAAAACTTCTTTTGGTTTCTTCCGACATTCTCTCAACAGAGAGACATGAAAGATGTCATGAATCCCTGTCAATGACGCTGGCAGCTCCAATCGATAGATGGCGGGTCCACATTTCTCAGTAATAGCAAACAACCCAATGAAACGAGGCGCCAACTTTCCCTTGACTCTGAATTGATGAATTCCTTTCATCGACAAAACACAGAGATACACATCATCGCCGACTTCAAAGTATATGGACGATGTCGCTTGTCTGCATAGCTCTTCTGACGTGACTGAGCAACATTAAGATTAGTTTGAATGAGTCCGACTCATTCTTCCACTTCATTGATGAGATCAACTCCAAAAATAACTTGCTCACCAAATCCACACCAATTGAGTGGTGTACGACACTTACGTTGATAGAGTGCTACATCGGGTGCCATCTTGATACTTGATTAATAATTATTATTGTAAGAGAATTCTGCAAGGGTAAATGGTCATCCCAATTCTTTCCATGATCAATAGCACAGACTCTCAACATATCTTCTAAGATCTGATTTACTCTTTGAGTTTGACTATCTGTTTGAAGATGATATGCAGAGCTTCTAATTAACTTGGTTCCTAGAGACTCATGTAGTTGCTCCAGAAATCGGGCAACAAACAGAGATCCATGGTCAGAGATGATGGTGCGGCGAATTTTGTGTAAACACACAATCCTTGAAATGTATAACTTAGCATACTGTGTAGCAATATACTTAATATGAACCGGAATGAAATGGACTGATTTGGTCAATCGATCCACGATCACCCAAATAGAATCATGTTTCCTGAACATGAGAGGTAATCCAACAATAAAATCCATATTGACGTTCTCCTATTTCCATGCTGGAACACTTAAGGGTTGGAGTGACCCCGCTTTCTTTACATGATCAATTTTAACTCTCCAACACATATTGCACTCAGATACTTATTTAGCAATCTCTCTCTTCATTCTGGTCCACCAAACTTTACTCTGGAGATCTTGATACATCTTGTTGCTACCTGGATGTATGGAATATTTGAACATACATGCTTCATCCATGATTTTCTTCTTGAGCTCCATGTTTCAGGGTACGACTATTCGATTCTTAAACCAGATAGTACCTTCATCATCTCGCCGGAAGGATAACTTCTCACTATCTTTAATCCTTTGCCAGAGTATAGACATAGCTTGGTCTTTCATTTGCGCCTATACCATCTCCTCTCTTATTGTAGGTAGGAGAGAAAGGTTATGCAATGCTCCATGTGATCCACACATAAGCTAAGTTCTTCTCCCTCATTCGGAATCACTGATATGTTATTGACATGAGATTTGCGACTGAGTGCATCATCCACCACATTAGCCTTTCCTGGACGATAATGGATCTTAAGCTCATAATCCTTGATTAGTTCCAACCATCTCCGTTGCCTCATATTGAATTCCTTATTTGTAAAGATGTATTTGAGACACTTATGGTTGGTGTAGAGGTGCACTAGGTTTCCACGTAGATAGTGTCTCCACATCTTCAACACCAGTGCCACAGGAGAAAGTTCCAAATCATGAGTAGGGTAATGCTGCTCGTGGTTGCGAAGCTGACGTGATCCATAAGCAATTACATGCCTATCTTGCATCAGAACACATCCATGTCCAGTGCCTGATGCATCATAGTATACGTTTAAAGGCTTGGTCGTATCCGGCTGAGCTAAGACTGGTGCTATTGTAAGATGGTTTCTCAAGGTCTGGAATGCTTCCTCACGTTCCTTAGTCCGTACGTACTTGTTTCCTTTCTTCAATAATTAAGTCATTGGCTTAGCAATCTTTGAAAAGTTGCGGTCGAATCCACAATAATAACCAGCTAGTCCCAATAAGGTACTGAATAATTTCGTAGATTCCCATTTAAGCACTTGTACAACTTTACTTGGATCAACTGCGACACCTTCTGTTGAGATAATATGACCAAGAAAAGGTACTTTGTTGATCCAAAACTCACATTTACCGAACTTAGCATATAGCTTATGCTCTTTTAATTGATGTAGTACAATGTGAAGATGTTCAACATGCTCTTCCTTCGATTTGGAGTACTCCAGTATGTCGTTGTTGACGGTTGTTATATCCCAATTTTATCCATCAATATAACTCAATTATATGAAGGAAAAATCATTTCTTGCACACATCACCTTTTTACTTAATCTATTTCCACTTGTCCTCAGAAGAATAGTGCATGCAGGCATTTTATGCAGGAAATGGGGTAAAAGAGGGTGAGCAATCCTATAAATTATCATCCCAGCCAATCAAGCGCCGACAGGTGGCATCTAATGGATCAAATGGCCCACAACATAGATGTATCCAAGGAGATCCAATGGTGTGTCACCCATATCAGTCAATGGGACCCACCTGGAAGTCACCCCGAGAAAGCACACTAGAATTGGTCAGAATTCTAGTGCGACCGAAGTGGTGGTTCGGTCGAAGCCTCTTTGGCACCAAACTCGGTCAACGTCCACGTGTCGAATACCTGTAGTGCCATGATCACGATGAAGACTAATTCACGCAATTTTGGTGACGGGAACTGACCCTTCTCCAGCAATAAAATAGGACTCCCTACCCCTCACTTCTCACATGCACCACTTGAGCTTCATTCTATTGTATGCAATATCTTCTATAGTCTTAGAGGAATTTAGGCTATAGAGAGGAGAGTCTCTAGTCCTTAGTCCAAACTAGGAAAGGAGTAGAAGGAGTCTCTCTTCCCAATTCCGAATTGGGAAAGGTATAGCTCATGCATTTCTTTTTGTATTTGTTACTTTATGCATAATAAAGGTGTTATCTTTAGTCTTCTTTTATACATATGCTTGGATGAAGCGTTTCTTGTTTGATTGTGGAGTCCATGTATGTGGTAGGAGTAGTCATTATGAATATGCCATAACAATCTTATTATATCATCATAAACACTACAAACCCCCACTATAGTCTAATTAGTTATGCCCAACACCCTCATTTTCATCCATCATGCATTGCATACATTCTTATACACGTTTAACATTAAGCAACACCAAAAGGAACAACAATAAAAGGAATTAGCAACAAAATAACAATTAAAAACTTATTTTAATGCGGACTTGTTCGGATTGGACCTCGGACTAGTCTGTTCAACACTCTGTTGTTTTCACGGAGTTTCCGTTAATTGCTATGGACTAGTCCGAAAACGTTTATGATGTTGTTCAGACTCGTCCGATAATTTTACTTACTAATCCGGTTAAGTTTTTGTTCACGTCTGGACTTGTCCGTTTTGTATACGGACTAGTCCGATGATCATGGTTAAAGACTCCTAAAATCTTGGTCCGGATTTGATTCTAGATATGCCTCATACTTGTCTGGCCTAGCACCGAACTTGTCCGATCAACTTTCTGTTTTGGGACGGACTTGTCTGGCTTGACACCGGACTTCTCCATTCAACTTTCTGTAACCCTGAACAAACTTGTCCGACCTCTCAACAGACTAGTCCGATATTGAGGGTTTTGACTCGGATTTATTTTTCCTCCACGATGAGTTATTGGGTAATTGACCTATTTGGGCCCAAGGACGTCGTGTCTCAACCCTCAGGAGCCCAAGTGGGACCCCAACAAGGCTCATACTTGAAACACTACCACCTCTACCCTATATAAACACCCCAAACCCACCCTTTCATCTCATTGACAAGCTAGAAGAAAACCCTTAACCCTTCTTCACGTGAGAGCCGCAATCAAGAGGAGTTCACCACAGGGAGATGAAGGAAGATGAAGGAATAAGGAGGATCAAGCGAGATCGTCATCGCTGCTACGATCATCTTCACCAACTCTTCGACGTCGACATCCTTCTTCGCAATTCTTTGTCTCCACTGATCTAGACGTCAAATTCTCGAGTCTTCAACCTTTGAACCCTTGATTCGTGGTAAATTCCTTAGATCCATCTTTCCTACGTAAATTATAGTTCTATATTAACTCAAACTATGCTGTAGTTGAAAATTTACCAAAACCCTAGCCATAGCGGACTTGTACGGTCCAGTACAGACTAGTCTGTTTAACTTTCTAGTCTATAACGAACATGTCCGGACAATGTGCGGACTAGTCCGGTCTCCCAATTCTGGAATTCCTGGAACTTCTCCAATTTTCTCCAAAAAGACTTGAAACTTGTTCTAACATGTAAAACTTAATTGTAACTAGATAGTAAACTATAATAGCAACCTCATAACATGTATCATGACAGAAATGCATCATTCATGCATGTCATGACATATCGAGTAATATATGAGCATTTATTGATTGTAATGCTTGTTTTGTACGTTTGTTGTGCGGAATAGAAGGTAACACTCTTGAGGGTGCTTTCGAGGACCCCCAACACCAGAACATTGAAGCAGTTGATCCTAACCAGTCTTAAGAGCAAGACAAGTGTCCTTGATCATTTTGATCCTGTTTTCAAATATTTTATTTGCAAAACTGCATGCTTGTGTCAAACTAATGGGAAATTCATGATAAATGTTTACTAGTCTTGTATGACCATCCTTGTCGCTTGGAACATATTGTAGAGAGTCGGGAAGGTATTTTCCAGTTTTGCTTCCAGTTTATTCGACAGGATTAATTTTGAATTAATGAACCTATGGATCTTGTGAATTGATGAACATGGTTAATTGGTAACATGGGACTTGGGAGATCTAAGCAAGCATGGTTTGTGGACTGAGTTGGATGATATAAGGACCAGTTCGTGAAGCGACAACCCACATTTTACAGTGCCACCATAGGGCCAAGTATGGGTGTGTTGACGACTGTTATATACCAATTTCACTCGTCAATATACCTCAATTATGTGAAGGAAGTATCATTTCTTGCACACATCACCTTTCTATTCAACCTATTTCCACTCGTCTTTGGAGAAAGTTGTGCATGCAGACATTCTCTGCAGAATTGAAGTGAAACAAGGGGATGGGTCCTATAAAATATCATTCCAGCCAACCAAGCGATGCCACATGGCATCACATGGATCAAATGGCCCACAAACATAAGTATATAAGGTCATCCAATAGAGTAGCACCGATATCACTCAATGGGACCCACCTGAAAGTCACCCTAAGGAAGCATAGAAGAAATGGTCAACATTTCCGTTTGGCCGATTAGGGGGTTTGGATGAACCCTTTCTGGCCCCAAACTCGGTCATCTTCCACGTGTTGACTCCCTGAGGTGCCCTGGTCACGATGAAGACTGATTCAAGTGCTTTTGGTGGCGGGAATCGACCCTTCTTCAAGCTATAAATAGGACCCCTCACCCGCCACATCAACACACACCACTTGAGTATTCATCCATTGTATCCACTACTTTCCATAGATTTAGAGGAGTATAGGCTATAGAGAGGAGAGTCTCTAGTCCATAGTCCAAGTAGGAGAGGAGTAGAAGGAGTCTCTTCCCAATTCCTAATTGGGAAAGGTATGTCGCTTATATTCCTATTTGTATTTGTGACTTTGTTCTTAATAAAAATGTTATCTTTAGTCTTCCATTATTCATATAATTGGATGAAGCGTTTCTTGTTTGATTGTGGATTCCATGTATGCGGTACGAGAAGTATTTATGATTATGCTATACCATACTCAATATATCATCATAAACACTATAAACCTCGACTATAGTCTAATTAGTTATTACATGATTATGTTAACATGAATCACTTAAGCTATGAATTAACATTGGTTCAATGATGATTTAGTTCATTGCCTTAGCATGGCTTGTGCTTAGGCTCTTAAGGTAATTACTTAATATGCTAGCATGATGCTAGGATAGAGAGTAGCATTGAATGTCTCGTAGACCCACGGATTGAAGAGGTAGGCAGTAGGTGGTGACAACCCTATCTGTCCTTTGTAACCCTCCATGTTCGGCTATGCCACAGGCTCTTGGCGGGAGTCGTCCTAGTACTGCTAGGGGTAAACCCGTGCCCGATGTGTTAATCCACTTAGCATGAGAATTCATAATTGACATGATCATTAGTAACTAACTTAGGCTATGTATATGTACATTAGAAGCATAGTAGGAGTCTCTACCTAACCCTTGGTCTAGTCCCTCTTTACCCTATTTATCCCCCTAAGATATAATGCTCTTGTGTGTGTCACACTACTCCAATTATCATTTATCCATCCTTGCTAAAACCATTCCTGGATTAACCTAGCCGTTCCACTTGATGATTGTTTTACTTCCATTTAGCCTTCCTTTGGGAGTATATAAATGACACTCTTTGGGAATACTCTTAGAGGCGAAATGCTACATCGATAGTTTCGCGCGCTTGCTGATTTATATGTATAATCAAAAATATATTAACAAGAATTTCTGGCACCACTACTAGAGATGAATTGTTAGTAGTGTGTAGGATCCGTCAACAAGCATTTTTGGCGCCGTTGCCGGGGAAGGCAGCCGAAGTATTGCATGAATGAGTGAATAGGATAGGACCCTGGTAGGTTTTAGTAGGATGACCCTTCTTTGTTTTCACATTTTATGTGAAACCAGGGTAGTGTATGTCTGGTTTCCGCTTGCTGGAAAACTTTGTTGAAGATCCCGAATTCCTTTCGAGGGATTGACCTCGTGTCATTACTCCTCAAAAGATTCGAGCAGCAAAGCAAGCTAGCACAACTGCACCAACAACCAAAACACCAATGGCCCAGAAGACCCTTTGTGAGTTTTCAACTCCCTCTACTAACAATGTGCCTGTTGGGCCCACTGTTGACACGGGAGACGTAAACTTCAAAATCAAGACTGGCCTTATCACTATGGTGCAAACCAGCCCATTTTGCGGGAAGGCTAACGAGGATGCAAGTGCTCATTTGCAACAGTTCCTTGAGATCTGCAGCACTATTAAGATAAAGGACCTGTCTCCCGATGTTGTTCGTCTTGGGCTGTTCCCCTTCTCTCTTCATGGGAGAGCGGAACAGTGGTTCTACGTGAACCGAAGTGTTGTAGACACTTGGGAGAAATGTTCTACGACATTCCTCTCCATGTTTTTGCCGTTGGGAAAGACCAATGCCCTATGTGGAAGAATTTCCAGCTTCCAGCAAGATGCCAAAGAATATATTCATGAGGCTTGGGAAAGGCTTCAGGAGTACATCCTAGCCCGTCCCCGCCATGGGGTAGATGATTGGATCATCATCCAAAACTTCTATAATGGGTTGATCCCTTCCGCCTGTGACCATGTTGATGCTACTGCTGGAGGTGCCTTCTTCCCATTGACGGTGCCCAAAGCCAAAGATTTGATTGAGAATATGGTGTCAAACATGGTTTGGAGCGATGAACATCTCCATACCCGCTAGCGAGGCATGCAAACCTTGTAGGAGGTGAACATGAGCGCTACCAAATTGGACCTCCTTATGAAGAAGATTGATGGACAAGCCAATGGTGAGGTATGTGGCAATGTCTATGCCTTAGAATCTCACATTACTTATGAAGTCTATTGGAACACAAGACATTTGGGCAATGACTGCCCAGAAACCCGTGAGAATGCCCTATATGTAGCCAACAATGGAAAAAACAATGGCTATTGTTCAGGAGGTCAAGGGTGGGGCCGACCACGCCCATTCTTTCGAGGAGGGTACAACAACAATGGCAACAATGGAAATCAACCAAACATGAGAGAACTTTCCATTAGGCAGCTGAAGATCCATGAGGCTATATCCAAGAAGCTGTCGGCCAATGAAAAGACCCTAGAGAGCATTAATGCCAAGATTGAAGGATTATCCTCAGCCTTCAAGAATCAATTGAGTTTCAACAAGATGTTGGAGACTCAGTTGGCTCAACTGGCTGCAGTTGTTCCTCCAATAGAGAAATTGAATGCAGTGGCTACGAGAGGAGGCAAAACCACTCGTGACCCACCGTATCCCACACAAAAGAAAAGGACAACTACAGAGGAGAAGGAGGATGTACCAACTGGCATTAGTAAACAATTTAGTGATAGAATGGCCAAGCACTTTGAGGACACCAACTTATTGCCATTCCCTCATAGACAAAGGAAGCCAACAATGGATGAGCAATTCAACCGCTTTGTTAAGATCATCTAGAAAATCCAAATCAACGTGCCCTTGATTGATGCGATGCAAGTACCCACTTATGCTCGCTATCTCAAGGACATATTGAATAACAAGCGGCCATTACCCACCACTAAGGTTGTCAAGCTTACGGAAGACTAAAGCGTAGCCATCCTCAATAGGCAACCAGAAAAGAAGAAGGACCCTGATGTCCTACAATTTCATGCTCAATTGGGGCTCACCATTTTGACAAGGCCCTTTGTTACCTTGGAGCATGTGTGAGTGTGGTGCTCAAGGTGTTTTTCGACCAGCCGAACTTCACAGGACCTACTCCAACTTCAATGTTGCTCTAACTGGCTGATTCCTCAGTCTGTTATCCGGTGGGTATCGCTCAAGATGTTCCGGTGAAGATCTGAAACCGCTTCATACCCGTGGATTTCGTGGTGCTCGACATGGAGGTCGAGAAGGATATGCCAATCATTCTTGGGCGACCATTACTAAGCACCACAAAGGCTTGCATAGATGTGGGAGCTGGAGAAATCTGCTTCCATATCAATGGCAAGGATGAAAATTTTAACTTTCACCCGAAGTTGGAGTAATGCTCCTTGATCCGTATCAAGTATGGGCCAAATATTAAAAACATTCAAGAGGTCTAAATCACACCTCCAAAGGTGGACCCGCTCATTGCATTCATGAGGAATTTGATCTATGCGGAGAACCCGTCTTATCACTCACGCCGACACCCCAAGAAGACGGAGAAGTCCAGGCTTCCCAAAGGCCCAAGTCCACCAATCCGCCAAAGAAGGTATGGCAGAAGAAGCAAGACAAGCCGTCCGAGCCCATCCCTCCGGGCCCGAATGTCAAGAAATGAAGAAGGGGGAATGTCCATCTCAACAAACAATGGTGATACCTAGCCAATGGGTTAAACTGGTAGTTATCCCTTTCTTTGATTTTTCTTTTCTCTTTATTTGATTTTCCCCATTTAGCCTGACTTTCCCCACTGCATATTTGATTTTCTTATTATGTTGAGAATCTTATACTATTAACTATCATTTTTATTTCTTTATTTTCTCAAAAAGAAAATTTTTGGGTTTTGAAAAAAGGAGTTTTTATTCGGAAAGCAATTTTTCGGAGCTACAAAAGTGGTAATTCACCAATGTGCTAATCCATAGTCATTGGGGAGCCACCTGCCAAAAGGTAGAACAGGGGGCCCATTTGTTAGTTTGGTCGACCACCCTATTCTGCAGACATGGGAAAAGGGCCATTTTGGCTCTCTCTCCTCCAACGGCTAAATTTGGTTCCCTAGTGACTGTTGGGGACTGTACACTATAAATGGTGGCTGTGAGGAGCTCTTCTCCTCACACTTCACCTCATTTCATACCTCCCCAAAGTCACTCTTGCTCACATTGTTTTCTTCCTCTTCAGTGAAGTACTCTTGATCAATTCCCAACTTAAAAAGATTTGCTTTCATTTGCATTTGCAATTTGCTCTCAAGTTCTTCAAGGAAAAATTCGGCGGGGTTTTGCTTTCGCTAACATCACCTCTTTCGAGTTTTGCCTTGTTGTGTTCTTGTTTGTTGTGGCCATGAGATGAATTAAGATGTTGTTTGTAAATAGGAAGGAGGCTGCAATCTCAAGCCATGGTGGAGATTCGAGTGCATGCCCCTTTTCTGTTGCTACACCAAGTTTTTGGAGGAGGAGTGTAGGAGAGGACACTCCCATGGGTGAGAGGAGCAACCCTCATCAACTTCTTCACGACGACGACCTCGACATCCAAAGTGAAGTTGAAGATCAAGCATGCAAGCTCCTCTGAGATCGTGAGTTTTCTCATACGAAAGCTTATGATTCGGATTTGATCTCCAAAATAGGTATGGATTTCGAATTCTTTTCCATTTGGCATGCATTAGGATGGGAAAACTTTGCTCACATAGAAGAGAAAGGTTCATGCCTTCTCTACATACAATTGCTTTGCACACTCAAAATAGGATTTGATTGTATTACTTTTATATTATTTCAAAAAGAGTACAACATCCTATGGAAAGAATTAAGTGAAATCCTAGGCTTCCATAAACGTTGTTTGCAAGATTTAAACACTTTGCCTATGTTTAAAAAGCAAAGTTTTTTGTAAGATTTAACTTGTGAGGTCAGATGTAGTACACCTAGTAATAGCCACTTGCACAACCCTACTTTGCGCTTCATGCATAGATGGGTGGCTATGACTATGTTCCCTAGAGGAGATGTAAGGGTAGTGCGTGATGATGAGCTAAATATTTTATTTGCCATGATTAAAAAGAAAAAAAGTTACTCCAATTATTGCCATGATGACACAATGGTTAGATTACATTCCAAGGGTAGGGCCAATTGAATGTACTTCATTGATTACCCGTATTGCTACTAGGGTAGGAGCACTAGAATATTCTTCATTTGAGTATATCTAAAATGAAATAGAATTAATTGATGAAGATTATTTAGCGCAAGGACATACCATTAAGCATGATCAAGATGGCTCTTTGATATTTTTTATTCCGGCTTTGTCAATGAAATTTGGTTACCTAACCCAGATTATCATTTGTACAAATGTTGGAAGCTAACCATTGACCTCCTTCCCATCGAGGAAGCCGGAAGAAGTAATGTCTCTAGCAAGGTAACTAGATGTCGTACAAGGAGAGCGGCTATGCCCCCGACAATCTCAATAGTCCATGATTACGAAGAGGAAGAGAACCCAACAGGTGATGCACCCGGATGGACTCAACCTTCATCGTATGAGACCGAAGGTCCGTCATGGCATTGATGGCCAGTTGCCACATGGGAGCCACCCCTATCCACTTCAAGCTCTAGCAGCTTGCCTCCAACGTCCATGAGAAGATGTCGTTCCTCTTTGACTAGAAGTCATCATGACTATAGCTAAGGAATGACATATCTCACTAGATGTATGGAAGACCTTGAAGTGAGAATGGGTGACATCTACAACACTCTCCAAGGGCATGTCCAAGGTACCCAAGACTGGAAACAACACATGGACGCTCAATTCACCAACTTCAACTCCACGCTACAACAACAAGACGATCTCGCGGCATACTTCCGTCATCAAGGTTTCAACCCTTGACATGGAGGTGAGTGAAGAACAAGCTTGGGGGAGGACCCCCACTTGAGGTAAATTGTATCACACCATTGCATATTTATTTTCCATCAACCACCTTGCATATAAAAAAATTAGGATAGATTTGCTTTCAAATAAAATAAATGATGTGTGGTAAGAATGGTTTGGAATTCACATAGATTAAATGATGAATAGTTTCTGTATTTTAATTTTCCTAAGTCCCTAGTTTACAACTTACATTGGTTTGCTCTCATTGGCTAAAATTGCTTTTCCCTTTATTTGGAAATTGTGGGTAGGAAAAGCTTAATCCATTCGAAGTTGTTGTGAGATATGACATAGTGATAGGGCTGCTATTCCTAGTTTGAAAGTAACACATAGATTTCTGGAGAAATTCTAAAAATATTTAAGTTACTCTCATTTGATTGGAAATACCTACCAAAGACATATGATATATTACATTGATAGACCTTATGCATATGCTATTTTTCTTCACATTGAGCATTGTCAAACTAGTATAGACCTATGTGAGATTTCATTCATTACTTTTTGAATTCAAGACTTCACTTGCACATGCTATACTTCTATACTAGATGTAAGCAAAATTCCACCATAACACCATTCTACAATAAAAAGAGAAACTCAATATCACTCATGCTTAGTACTCTCTCCAAAAATTTATTGCATAAAAAGGGAGTAGAAGACATGGCGACAAGAAAAAGAAAAAATACATGCTTACATCATAAGAACGAGAAAAAAGAAGAAAGAAAAGTAGCCATGTTTCATCCATGCAAAATAAGAGAGTCCACTCGAAAAGGAGTCATCTCAAATATCCACATCCACTTCATTCCATCGCAGATGCACAAGTCTTGAACCAAAATTGTTTTGAACTTATTTCTCCTAAGGCTTGCTCTTTTGATTTAGCAATATTATGTGTTGCAAATATGCCTACTATATTCCCTACCAAGCTCCACATACAAGCCTTATGTAGAGGTAGGATGAATTTAGGCAAGATGCCATGGTGAGGATATATTTCCACTGCACACAAAGGAGAGACATGAGGGAATCAAATTGAGATACTTAAAATTTAAATTGGACTCTCCGGAATTTGAGTGGAACTTGATTTCTAGGGTATGTGTGCTCCATTTGCTGTTCTATCTTTATACCACCCATGAATAGGAAATGGCATAAGCCCCACAATGACTTAAGATGGGTGAAGTACCATGCCACTTTTTGCAATACTAGGTAGAGTATTTTGTTGTGCACATGGTACTTTTGAAAAGTAGAACATTGGAGAAACTCTTAATCATCAACCTAAAGTCTTGACTTTGCTCGGGACGAGCAAAGGATAAGCCTTGGGGAGTTTGTTGACAACTGTTATATAACAATTTCACCCATCAATATAACTCAATTATGTGAAGGAAGTATCATTTCTTGCACACATCACCTTTCTACTTAACCTATATCCACTTGTCTTTGGAGAAAGTAGTGCATGCAGACATTGTATGCAGAATTGAAGTGAAACAAGGGGATGGATCCTATAAAATATCATTGCAACCAACCAGGCGGCACCACATGGAACTACATGGATTAAATGGCCCACAAACATAAGTATCATAGCTCATCCAATAGTGTAGCACACATATCAGTCAATGGGACCTACCTGGAAGTCGCCCCAAGGAAGCACACTAGAAATGGTCAACATTTGTGTTCAGCCGACTAGGGGGTTCGACCGAACCCTTCCTCGCGCAAAACTCGGTTAGCTTCCACGTTTCGACTCCCTATGGTGCCCTGGTCACGATGAAGACTGATTCACACGCTTTTGGTGGCGGGAACCGACCCTTCTACAAGCAATAAATAGGACCCCTCACCCCTCACTTCAACACACACCACTTGAGTATTCATCCATTGTATCCGCTACTCTACATAGGTTTAGAGGAGTATAGGGTGTAGAGAGGAGAGTCTCAAGTCCATAGTACAAGTAGGAGAGGAGTAGAAGGAGTCTCTTCCCAATTCTTAATTGGGAAAGGTATGGCTCTTATATTCCTATCTGTATCTGTAACTTTGTTCTTAATAAAGATGTTATCTTTAGTCTTCCATTGTTCATATACTTAGATGAAGCGTTTCTTGTTTGATTGTGGATTCCATGTATGTGGTAGGAGTAGTATTTATGATTATGCTATACCATTCTCAATATATCATCATAAACACTATAAACTTCCACTATAGTCTAATTAGTTATGACATGGTTATGTTAACATGAATCGCTTATGCTATGAATTAACATTGGTTCAACCATGATTTAGTTCATTGCCTTAGGATGGCTTGTTCCTAGGCTCTTATGGTAATTACTTAATACGCTAGCATGGTGCTAGGATAGAGAGTAGCGTTGAATGTCTCGTAGACCCACGGGTTGAAGAGAATCCTCCACATTCGGCCATGCCACAGGCTCTTGGCAGGAGTCGTCCTAGTATTTCTAGGGGTAAAACCGTGGCCGATGTGTTAATCCACTCAACATGAGAATTCATAATTGACATGATCATTAGTAACTAACTTGGGCTATTTATATGTACATTAGAATCATAGTAAGAGTCTCTACCTAACCCTTGGTCTAGTCCCTCTTTACCCCATTTATCCCTTTGGGATAGAATGCTCTTGTGTGTGTCACACTACTCCAATTATCATTTATCCATCCTTGCTAGAACCTTGCCTAGATTAACCTAGCCTTTCCAATTGATGATTGTTTTACTTCCATCTAGCCTTCCTTTGGGAGAACATAAATGACACCCTTTGGGAATACTCTTAGAGGGGAAATGCTACATCGATAGTTTTTGTGCACTTGCAGATTTATATGTATAATCAAAAAATCTATTAACAAGCATTTCTGGCACCACTGCTAGATATGAATTATTAGTAGTGCGTCGGAACCGTCAACAGGGTGCGTCTTAGCTGATTAATTAGGTGTATTGCTAGCATTGTTCAAATAATTTGGAGGAGCGGGGAATGGCACAAGAGGGGGCCCTTGGATGGATGTGCTCAGTTGGAGACATCACCACCGATGAAACCTTAGCATGTCTGAATATACTGGTAGTCCCTTTGTAAAGGCTATTTTGTGATCACTTTGCCACACACCTGTGGATGTGTGTAATGTGACTGATGGGTCACGGGTATGATGGAGGTTCCTTAGTCACCAAAAGGAGACGAAATCACGAACTTGTGGGTAAAGTGGTACAACCCCTGCAGATTGTTAAAAAGTATCATGATAGCCGTGCTCCGGGTTATGAGCGACCTGGACCCTCAAATGATTAGAGTGGAAATTGGGAAATTTGGGATGGCATGGTTATGGTTGTGGATTGGGTTATGATAAATGAACATGGTTGATGATGAAGGTAATAATTTGGTATTTGGATTGATAATTATTGATGGATGTGATACGATGGTAAAGGATGATGTTGGACTCGTAGTTCATTGTTATTTGGGTTACAATGGGACTAATTAACATAGACATTGTAGGATGCTTTTTACATGTTTTAAATGTACTTTTCAGCAAATAGTCATTTATTATCATTCCTTGTTTGAGCTACATGTAATATTTTCCCATGCTTGCTGAGTACGACATGTGCTCACCCTTGCAAATCCCCCGCTAACAGTTTCAGGTAATGTTTGGGAGTATCACGGGGATAATGTTGAAGTCTAGGTTGTATGCTGCCGTCGATTGCCTTTGGATGATTGGAGCTGCGCTGCCTCACTTTCTTAGTTAGATTATTTCCGCTGCAGTATTTGTAATAATGATCATTACAGTTGTAATTTGAGAACCATTTGAATATTGTAATAAAAGTACCTATTTACTAGATTGTGACATGGTATATTTTTCTGTATATCATTTGTGGTTTTGTCATGTATGTGTGATCAATGTTCTGGGCACACATATGCGTTCACTTTGTTCAAGTTTTCGGAACCGAGTGTCACAAATTGGAATCAGAGCCACGTTGACTGTAGGACACAGCCTAGGTAGAATTGACACTTTAGAGCACATAGAAGCACTTAGAAATAGTTATGGCTCGTTTTGTATGTTGATTTCTATGTGATGATTGCTTGTGTGCTTAGTAGAGGATTTTAGGGTGCTTTGGCACTTGCCACATCCATATGGGCCTATATAGGTAGTTGCTTAGTTTCATATCCCTTGATGCATATAGTTGGGGACGTTTTCTAAAATTCTTCCATCTCTTGCTCTTTTCTTCATATGCGAAGGGTAACTGGAAACAAGAGGTATGGCAATGATGAGGAGGAGAACAACGGGGCACCTGAGAACAACAACGGCCTTGGACCTGAGGCATACATATGAGTTCACTTGGTTCAATTTTTTGGAACCGGTTGTCACATTATGATATGATCATGTTAATATGAGTAACTTATGCTATGTCTCAACATTGGTTCAATGATGTTTAGATTAATCATTGCCTTAGGATGGCTTGTGCTGCAGCTCCTAAGGTATTTGCTTAGTATGCTAGCATGGTGCTAGGATAGTAAGTAGCATTGGATGTCTCATAGACGCACGGATTGAAGAGGTAGATAGTAGGTGGTGACAACCCTATCTATCCTTTGTAATCCTCCAAGTTCGGCTATGCCGCAGCCTCATTGCGGGAGTTGTCCTAGTATTGCAAGGGGTAAAGCCGTGCCCGATGTGTTGATCAACTTAGCATAAGAATTCAACATTGACATGCTCATTTAGTATCTAACCTAGGCTACGTATATGTATATTAGAAGCATTGTAGGAGCAACACCTTACTCTTAGTCTAATCTCCCTTAGATCCATTTACCCCCCTTAGTATACAATGCTCTTGTGTATGTCACACTACCCCCACTTATTTATTACCCATCCCCACTAGAACCCTAACTAGACCAATCTACCTCTTTCATTTGATGATTTACACATTTCCACGTAGCCTTCCTTTGGGAAAATGTAAATGACACCCTTGGAATACTCTTTTAAGGGGAAATGCTACATTGAAAATTTCTGTGCGCTTGCGGATTTCCATCTGCGATGTAAGAAATGTCAACAAACATTTCTGGCGTTGTTGCCGGGGAAGGCAGCTGAAGTATTACATGATTGAGTGAATAGGATAGGACCCTGGTTAGGTTTTTACAGGATAACCCTTCTTTGTATTTATGTGAAAACAGGATAGTGTATGTCTGCTTTCTGCTTGCCGAAAAACTTTATTGAAGATCCCGACTCTCTTCTGAGAGATCGACCTAGTGTCTTTACTCTTCAGAAGCTTCATGCGGCAAAGCAAACCAGCACTACCGCAGCAACAATCGAAACCCTAATGGCCTAGAAGGCCCTTTGTGAGTTTTTGGCTCCCTCTGCTAACAATGTGCCTGTTGGGCCCACTGTTAACACGGGTGACATGAACATCAAGACCGCCTAATCACTATTGTGCAAGCCAACCCATTCTGTGGGAAGGCTAACTAGGATGCAAGTGCTCACCTGCAATAGTTCCTCGAGATCTACAACACTTTCAAGATCAAGGACCTCTCTCCTGATGCCATTCGTCTTAGACTGTTTCCTTTCTCCCTTCTTGGGAGAGCGAAGTAGTGGTTTGTGGACCAAAGTTTTGTAGACACTTGGGAGAAGTGTTCTATGGAATTCCTCGCCAAGTTCTTTCCGTTAGGCAAGACTAAAGACCTACATGGAAGAATTTCCAGCTTCGAGCAAGATGCTAAGAAGTCTATTATCGAGGCATGGGAAAGGCTGCAGGAGTATATCCTGGCCTGTCCCCACCATAAGATGGACGACTGGCTTATTATTCAAAATTTCTACAATGGGTTGATCCCTTCAGCCCATGACCATGAGGACGCTGCTACTGTAGGAGCCTACTTCTCATTGACAGTGCCCAAAGCCAAAGACTCAATAGAGAAGATGGTGTCTAATATAGGTTGGATGGATGAGCGTCTCCAAACATGTCAGTGAGGCATGCACACCTTGAAAGAGGTGGACAAGATCGCTGCCAAATTTGACCTCTTCATGAAGAAGATTGATGGACAAGCCAGTGATGAAGTATGTGGCACCGCCTGTGCCTTAGAGTCTCACATCACATGTGAAGTTTGTGGTGACACGGGTCACATGGGCAATAACTGCTAGCGACTCATGAAGATGTCCTATACATAGCCAACAATGGGCACTTCAATAACAATGGCTATTGTCCAGGAGGTCAAGGGTGGGGCCAACCACTCCTTTTTTTCAAGGAGGGTACAACAACCACAATAGAAACAATGGCAATCAAACCAACTTGAGAGAGCTTGCCATTAGCCACTTGAAGATCAATGATGCATTATCCAAGAAGCTTTTGGCTAATGACAAAACTCTTGGAAGCATCAATGCCAAGATTGAAGGATTATCCTCAGCCTTCAATAATCACTGAGCTTCAACAAGATGTTGGAATCTCTATTGGCTCAATTGGCAGCTACTGTTCTGCCATTGGAGAATGGAAAGATGCCAGGGCAGCCTGAACCTCCTGTGGAGAATGTCAACATGATATCTCTACGGGAAGGCAACTAGCTGAAGGACCCTGGATATCGCATCATATCTTGCTCGATTGGGGCTCACAACTTTGACAACACACTTTTTGACCTTGGAGCAAGTGTGAGAGTTATGCCTAAGGTGGTCTTCTACCAGCTGAACTGCATGAAGCTCACTCCAACACCAATGTAGCTCCAACTGTCTGACTCTTCAGTCTGTTATCCAGTATGTATTGCAGAAGACATTCCAGTGAAAACCCGTAATTGCTTGAGAGCGTGGATTTTGTGGTGCTCGACTTGGATGTCGAGAAGGATACATCGATCATTCTTGGGCCCACGTTCCTTAGCACCACGAAGGCTCGAATAGATGTTGGAGCTAGAGAAATCCACATCCAAATTAATGGCAAGGAGGAGAAGTTTAACTTTCACCCAAACACATTCAAGAGGTCGAAGTGACACCTCCAAAGGTGGATCCGCCAATTGCATTTTTTGGTACCCTGCGGACCAGGTACCCTCGTATACTAGGAATAGAAGCGTTGAGTCCCAATTTCCAGGAGAGAAGACATTCGGAGGCCTACACATGTTCTGCAGCGCCAGACATGCCTCCCTGCTAAGGGTGGCTCCAGTGCTGCCACGTGTCCTGTAGCTCTGGACCCGCGTCCTTGCTAAGGGTTGCTCCGGTGCTGCCACGTGTCCCGCGGTTCTGGACCTACCTCCCTGCTAAGTGTGGCTCCGGTCCTGCCACGTGTCCTACAGCTCCGGACCTGTCTCCCTGCTAAGAGTGGCTCCAATGCTGCCACATATTGGACTCTACCTCTCCAACAGGAAGGACTCCAGGATATCAAATGGCACGGACATTCGAGGCTACAAATCAACCATTTCAAGACTTGGTTAACGCATCACTAATTCTGCATTAATGACACACAATCACAGGAGCCTTCAAGCATGCTAACCTCTTGATCAGGGCACATTATTACGCAAATAAACATTGTCAAAGTGTTGCTATGACACTTCCCCCGGTACTACTAAAGCGTAGTCTGTGGAGGTTTGTATTCGGTTGGGGCGCACGTAAGATTATGAACGAGATGGTGACACAAGAGATTTTTACTTGGTTCGGGCCGCCTAAGCGTAATACCCTACTCCACAGGGTAGTTGATGATTGTATGATAGTGTATGCATTTGTGCTTGATTTGGCTTGAAATGTGTTGGCTTTCTATCTTGTGGCTCAGTCCTTTTATATGCTAAGGACTGCCTGTTATAGAGATTGTCTGGCCCGACATGTCACCCCGGCGGTATTCAATTACCTAATACACGGTTTACATAAATTAAGCATGATTAACAATGCGATAACATGCCTTAATGGTGGCGTTACCGGTACTAATGGTCCTATGATCGTGTGTCATTAATGCTGAACTAATGACATGTTAATCAGGTTTTGCAACAGCTTTTTTAATAGCCTCTTAAATGTCCGTACCATTGGATATCCTGTAGTCGTTGTTGGCGAAGCTCCAGAGGTATAACACTCGGCAGCTTTGGAGCTTCCCTCTGCAGGGAGGTAGGTCCGGAGCCACTAGACATGTGGCGGCACCGGAACTTCCCTCTATTGGGGGTTAGGTTCAGGGTTGCTAGACAGGTGGCAGGACCGGAGCTTCCTTGTGAAGGGAGGTAGAACTAGTTCCCGCTAGACACGTGGTAGTACTTGAGCTACCCAAGCGAGGGATGAGGGCCCAATGCCATTAGACGTGTGTTGCCTTCAGGGGTCTTCAACTCAGACGTAGGAACTCTTCGACTTTTTTTGCAGTATCGTGGGGTACCCGGTATGCAGGGTACCGATAGTAGCCCCCGAGCCCACCTCTGGGAGAAACCCTTTGGGTGGAATTATTGTACCAGGGGTGGAGCTATCTTCGATTCCCGCGCTGCGGCTTCAAAGATCTTTTCTTGGGCTGTTGGGGCGATGGTCTGCAGTTAAGCCATCGCCAGGTGGCTCTCTTTTATGCGGCAGGAGAGATACAGGTGTGCAGATCTCACGCAATTGAAGGTTGCCGGTTTCCAACATGAAATCCGTATCGGTTCCGAGCGCCCTATTAGGTTGCCGCCCTCGGGCTTCCAACTTCCGATCATGACAACGGTTCACCTGGTGTGGTAACTTCAACTTTTACGCCAAAGTGGACCCGAGTCCATTTGTCATTGATGGGGCATATTTTTGAAATTAGATCTTGATCCCAACCCAATTTCAATCCAAGCATTGTGGATGCTTACTTAAGAAGGAAAGCCTGCACGGTTCGAGGGCTCTTTACGCCTTCATTCGACCTTGCACTCAGAACATCTCTACCTTTGCATAGCCTTTCCAACTTTTGCTCCACTTTGCCGCGATGAAGTTGGGTCTTCCCCGCAGCAAGATCAAGAAGGACAAAGACTTGGCGAGAGTTCGTACCTACATGGGGTGGTCCAGCGCTTCCTTCGACAACTCGATCCACTTTGGCAAGCTTCCCTTAAAGAATTAACGCGCCGGGGAGATAGTCTACTTCTCGGCGTACGCCACGGTGGGGTTGGTCCCACCCTTTTCAAGTTTCCTATTGATGCTGCTGGACTTTTATGGGCTCCAGCTTCATCATCTCGGCCCTCACTCATTCTTGCTAGTGGCGACCTTTGTCCACTTCTGCGAGATGTGGGTGAGCATACCGCGAAGCATCAAGCTCTTCTAGACCTTCTTCACAGCCCACACCATCGGAAGGGGACAGAGTTGATTGGCTTCTACTACTTCGTGAAGAGTAAGAACTGTCCCTTCAAGTACTTGAAGATTTTCCCCTCCGATAAGTGGGACAACTGAAAGAAAGACTGGGTGGTCATCATGGTGGATCATCACAATAGGCTGGAGTTGTCTACAAGCGTCCCCAACATCGACACCGACGCCTGGAATGCAACTACGGAGTTGTCCGAAGCATACAAGCCTGCCCTGACAAGGATCCAGCAATGCGTGGAGGGTGGAGTGACCCTTCAGATGGTCTTTGCCAACTTCCTGGTGAACTGGTGGGCTCCGCTGAAGATGAGGGAGTGGCCTACATAGGCCTTCAACAGTGAGATGGATCACAACTGGATAGAAGCTGGTTTTCAGACCAACTTGGATGTTGAGGCTTTGAAGCTCCATCTCTAGAAGCTTCAAAGCGGAGCCATCACCCGTGACGCCTTGGCCCCGCTGGTAGCCTTCCTCCCTCTGAACATGGTTCCTGAGTTCGGGACGGAGCTCCAGAAGGGAATGCTGAAGCTGGATGACCTTGACCTGGCGGAGAAGCGTGGGATTGTCGGGGTTTCTATTCCCGGAGCTTCAGAAAGGGTGGCTCCCGCTGCTCCAAGACAGAAGGTAGATGACGTCGACAAGGGCAAGGTCAAGAGAAAGGAACCAATCGGATCTTCCAATCGGAAGAGGAAGCTAATACATGCTGATGGGAGCTCCCTCAGGTTGGCTCCATTTCCAGCAGCCTCTTCTCCCCGGCCAAGCAGAACTTCGGCAGCCACGCCTTCTTCCGTGCTGGCGTCCATGAGGGGCGCTACCTCCGACAAGTCGACCCCGACTCCAGTGCCAGCTGCGAGCTCTAGGTCCGGAGATCCTTCCCATCTGAGGGAGGTCCTAGCTGAGGCGACTCCAGCCCCTGCGGCAAGCCCCTGACCAAAGTATGGGGTCTCTGCCTCACCAGGTCTGGTGGGCTCTAACTTCGGGCCAGAGAAGAAGTTCCGCGGCGATTGGAGCGGAAGCTTCCCAAGGTAAGCATTGTCTTCTCACCTTGACTTGCTATTTTTATCTTTTCCATGTTTTGAATTTTTTGATCTTTTGCTTTTAGGGTGTCAAAGAAGAACGCTGAAGATTCAGCCTCTGCTACAACAATTGAGACTATGCAGGCAGAGGCTCCTGCTTTGATCCTTGTGCCTCCCCAAGTGGTGGCTGAAGACATGACATCTCCGGCGCTAGCTGTCGTGGACATGGATCCAGTGACAATGCCAGAAGCTCCTGTGGTAGTGCCGGGCCATGGGGGAGAGACCCATGAAGAGGTACCAACGGTTTCAGAACCTGTGGCTGAGGTTTTGGCATCGGAGCTAGAGATGGCAGAAGCTTCGGCGCCTAAACTAGAAGTAACTGAAGCTTTGGCTTTTGAGCTCGAAGTAGCTGAAGCTCCAGCACTCGAGCCGGATGTAGTTGAAGTTGCGACACCTAAGCCGGAGGTGGTGGTATCTCCATACGAAGCTACAGTGCCAACCCAAGAGGTGATTCCCCCAGAGGTGTCCATGTTCGAGACGGAGCACCCAGAAGAGGTGGCTGCAGGACCTCCACTCACTGAGCCGACAATAGAAGATCCAGTAGGGGGGCCTTCCACATCAGCTCCGAGTGCTGTGGACGTGGAAGAGCTTTTGTCAATCGGTCCAGCCGACAAGGAGTTGCTGGAGATGGAGCTCGCAGCTTAGGCCCCTCAGTCATTTTGGAAGACCCGCTAGAGCAAGCGGAAGAAATTTAGGCTGGTCCAGAGCCAATTCCTTTGGAACTGTCTATAGACAATGCTTGCTCCAGTCTTCATCAGGTCCAGCTCGCCTTTGACCGCGAAAGCAAAGCCGTCGAAGAAGAGCGCAAAACCTTAAGGCATTGGCACAACAGACTTCACTTTGAGATGAAGCTGATGCAATTGAGGCTTGCTGACCAGAAGGAATGGGTGGCCAAGGAGAAGACTCGGTTAGCACTGTTGGACCACTTGCTGAATGAGCGGGGGGCTGCTAACAAGGATCTTGACGAGAAGACTCGAGAGATTTTCAAGCATGCTCGGGAGACTAACGAGGTTGCTGATGAGCGTCAGGACAACCTCAAAGAGCTGAATGAAATACTCCTCAAGCACCGGGAGGCTCTTGACAAACGGGAGGAGAAGCTCCTGGAGAAGCAGGAGGACCTCCTGAAAAGGAAGGAAGAGCTTGCCCAGAAGCTATCACTGGGGGAGCAGAGTTTAGCTGAGCGTGCCAAACAGTTTGAACAACATTGTGCTTAGGAGAAAGAGAGGATTTGGCTGGTGGGACAAGAAGTCTGCAAGAGAGAGACTGATGTCACCACCAGAGAGGAGAGGGTGAAGGGCAGGGAGAAGGACCTGGCGGACCGCTGAAACCGCGTTCACCTCCAAGAGATAGAGCTTGCTGACTGAGAAAAGCATGTGGCTGAAAGGATCCAGCAACATGCTAAGGAGGTCGAGCGCCTCGCTCAGGAGAGTTCGGAGCTTGCAGCCGCTAGAAGGTAACTGGAGGAACTTAGGAACTTGAGGGCAACAAAGTCCCAGCAAGTCTAGGACTTCCTAGGGCATGCTAACAAATCTTTGGTGCCGCTTGGCTTCAGTCCGGTATGTCCGGTTGAGCTAGAGCCGGAGCTGGACCAAGCGCTGGTGGCATTCAGCTCTGTCGACAACAATATGGATGCAATGGGTGACGTCATTATCGACCAATTGGAGTCAAAGGTGAAGTCTCTGGCCAAGAACATCGCCGAATACGTGCTGACGTGTTTCAAAAATCGGGACCCTCATCTGTCTCTAGATCCAGTGGTCGAAGGACCCATTGTTGAAGAAGAAGACGCTGCTAGGGCGAGCGTTCAAGAAGCTGCAGAGAAAGTTGCCTCCTTTTTCCATAGGATCTCCAGTATCTAGATATTTTTTCTTCTGCCTTCACTTGTAATCCTTATTTTGTATGAATGAAATCCGGTCTTTTGAATGAATGAATTCCATTTTGTATGTCTTCAATGCATTGCACTTTATATTGTTGGCCCCCTTGTAGATGTACACAATTTGATTGTGAACATGTACCAAAAAGATTTGACAATGTCTTGATGACTTCACTTCTCGCTTATAGACAAAACTATAGCTCCGAGTTCTGTAGTTTACCTCCGACATCTCCTGGGACCGTTTGTTGCATCAACGGCGGGCCCTCTAGAAGTTGTCAGAGCTAGGTAGGTCCGACGGCGTCCACTATCCGTCGACGATGGCCCCCTAGGAGCTGTCAGAGCTTGGTAGATCTGACAGCGCCCACCATCAACGATTAGAAACATTAACGGTGGGCACTCTAAGAGTTGTCGGAGCTTGGTAGGTCCGACAGTGCCCACCATCGACGCTTAGAAACATCGATAGCGGGCTCCATGGGAGTTGTCGGAGCTAGATAGGTCCGACGGCGCCCACCATCAACGCTTAGAAATGTCGATGGTGGCCTCCCTGGGAGTTGTCGGAGCTAGGTAGGTCCAATGGTGCCCACCATCAATGCTTAGAAACGTTGATGGCGGGCCCCCTGGGTGTTGTCAGATCTTGGTAGGTCCGACGACGCCCACTGTCAACGCGTAGAACGTCGACGGTGGCCCCTCTGAAATCGTCGGAGCTTTCTTGGCTTCGACGGTGTCCATTTTCCACACATAATACTTCGACGACAGACGTCCTCGGGGTGATTTGTCCACCATCTTCATTAAAATCGCCATTAATTCTTCATGTCGACGGCTGGCCCCAATGGGAGTTGTCGGAACTTGTTAGCTCCAATGACGCCCAATTTTAACGTATAAAAGATCGACGGAGGGCCCCCTGGTGATTGTCGGATCTTAGGAGCTCCGGCATCGTCCACCATCACCATGTGTTTTATGTTTTTCTTGCACAATAAAGACAAGAAAAGTATTAAAATTCGTCCTTTCATCTATAACTTGTTTGTGGCTTATTGTTCTTATTTGAATTTTAGATTTGAAGGAATTCAACATGATAACAAATATATTAATGCAATCTCTTCGGATCCAAGTGCCTTTCGGACCCGCCTTACTGAGACCTACCGGAATGTGGGTAGAGTGGCATACATAGGGTGCTTGACCAGTCTAAATCAATAGCACACTCCGTACCTTCCATTGGCTTTGGTTTTCAGGCCAGTAGGCCGTCTAGCAATGCTAAGATTAAAAAGAAGATTGACAATATAACTTGTATATCATATGGATAACTTGGACTAAACTAAAAAAATGCACAATTTTTGTTATAAACAAGAAGGAAAAGATATAAAAGAAACGAGCCTATACAAAGTTAATGCACGTGGAATCTGTTTTCACACAACAATGTATTTCATTATAGGCCTGAATTACGGGGGAGACAAGGACACACTTAGAGTACGGAACCAGACTAACTGTGTTATTCATCTTGGTTTAACCGAGGGTAGGTAAGCTACACTTAAAGTACAAGGACCAAGTTAAGTGTGCTCGAAATGTTCGGACCTTCCTAGAGGGGTCAGGATGTTCTTCTTGTGGACCTACCCAACTTTGTTCATAGACTCTATAATTTACATTATGTGTAGGTATAGACTCACCTCCGTGAAACTAAGCATAAAACTTACGGAGGTGCTTGATGTTAAATGGGTTGGGATGTGGCGTCCCATCCTCTATTGCCAAGCGAACGCATCCAGGGCGGGAAACTTTGCTAATTCGGAAGGGACCTTCCCAGCCTGGGAAGAGTTTGTTCATGCCTTCTCGAGTTAGTATTCTCCGTAGCACCAGATCGCTTTCTTCAAGCTGCCGGTTGCGCACGAACCTTTGATGATAGCACCGGAGCACCTAGCTGTATAATGCGTTCCAAACAGCCGCTTGGCACCTTCCCTCACCGACAAGTTCTAGGTCTTCACACTGGAGCTTATCCTGCGCAGCTTCGTCGAAGGTTCCGACATGGAGACACCATAGTGATCTCCGGAGGAAGGATCACTTCAGCTCCGTACACCAGGAAGAAGGGTGTCTCTCCAATTGACTAGTTGGGTGTCGTCCTGCTCGCCCACAGTGCGGACCAAAGCTCTCTTATCCAGTTGGCTCCTTGTTTCTTCAGGCGCTCATATGTGCGCGCCTTGAGTCCTTTTAATATCTCTGCATTTGCTCTCTCAGCTTGGACATTACTTGTCGGGTGAGCTACTAATGCGTAGCTGACTTGTCTAATAAGCTTGATGATGTGAATAGGACACTAGAGCGGTTTTGTAATGGGAATAAGAACCCAAACTTGCTGCTGAATTCTTCCGAGTCTTGCAATGATAAAACTGGTATAGGTTTTGATTCTCATTCTCATGCTAAAGCACATCCACGTAAAATTGTAAAGTCATTAGGAAGTGGTTTGAATCAAACAGCTCCTAAACAAAAATAAGTGCTTTTCAAATCTGCAGGAGTGTTGTCTCATTCGGTTTCTAATAAACATGTTTCTTGCTCATCTAGACATGAATACAAAATTAAATTTCATTGTACCTACTGTGGTAGAGATTGTCATGTCATAGTTTTTTGTTATAGACTAGCTAAACAACAGAAAAAAGAAAAAATGATTGCTAGATCATATAACAACCATGCAAAACTTGTTACACATGCTGAACCAAATGTTAAGAACATGCAACCTGTTGTAATGAGTCAAAAAAATACAAAGTTTGTTCCCAAACCTACTATTTTTCATGTTACACATGTAACACATCGTAGGTTAGTAGTTGGGTACAAAAATCCTCAAGCTTTGGCTCCTAAACCTGCTATTTTGTTTCAACTTTCGCGTGTTATTCCTGCTTGATGACGTATGACTCAGTAATGGATTCCTAAATACCTTTTGACTAACCCCAATATTGAGTCATCGACGTATTGTCCTTCTATGTAGGTTACACGCTTGAGGAAGGAGAACATTTGGATTGTGGATTCAGGTTACTCACGCCACATGACCTATAACATAGAATGGTTCTCCTCCCTTTCTTTTGTGTCACGATAGAGCATGTTACTTTTGCCGATAATTTGTCTCTTCCTATAATTGCTAAGGGTTCCGTTAGAATTAATAATGACTACACTTTGAAAGATGTGGCACTTGTTAAAAATTTGAAATACAACTTGTTTTCTGTTTCAAAATTGCTAGATGAAAATTTGGAAATTACTTTTACAAAAATTGCAGCAAGGTTCTAGATTTAAACGGTGAGCTTATTTTCAACATGTCTCGATTTGGAAGAGTTTCTAAAGCTGATTTTGATATGTCATCGTCTAAGCATAGGTGTCTAGTTGCGAATGATTGGAAAGACTTATATTTTTGGCATCATAGACTTGGTCACGTAGGCTTTGATCATCTCAAGTGAGTTAGTGCTATTGATCGTATATGTGGGCTGCCTAAGCTTAAAGGGGACAAAGAAATTGTGTGATCTTCTTGTGGACATGCTAAGATGGTTGCAGGTTCACATGCTCCTCTCACAATGACCATGACAACTGAACCGGGACAACTTTTGCACCTTGACACCATAGGTCCTTCACTTGTTCAATCTTTTGGAGGTAAATGGTATGTTCTTGTGATTGTTGATGATTATTCTAGATACTCTTGGGTTTACCTCATGGCATCTATGAATGAAGCTTCTAGTCACTTTAGCTCTTTATTTCTTATATTATCAATTGATCACCCAGGATCTTTAAAAGCAAATAGAAGTGATAACGGAACCGAATTTAAAAATCAATCGATTGATCAGTTTTGTGCTGAAAATGGAATATATCATCAATTTTCTTCACCCTATGTACCTCAATAAAATGGTGTCGTAGAGAGAAAGAACAGAACCTTAGTTGATATGGCTAGGACTATGCTTGATGAATATCAAACTCCTAGGAAAATTTGGGCTGATGCAATTGCAACTGCTTGTTATGTCTCAAATCGTGTTTTCTTACATGCCAAGCTAGGTAAAACTCCATATGAACTTCTGTTTGGACAAAGGTGTAGTGTCACACACTTTTGGGTCTTTGGTTGTAAATGCTTTGTTAAGAAACATGGTAATCCTAATGAATTTGAATCCAGATTTGATGATGGCGTGTTTCTTGGTTATCCATCTCATACTAGAGGCTACCGTGTGCTTTTACTTGATATTAAAGAAATTGTGGAGACTTGTGAGGTTTCTTTTTTGAATCTAGCCCAGGTACTAGCTCCAATATTGCAGGTCCAGATCCATATCCACAATGGGGAGAGTGTTCTCGTCGAAGAATACGAAGAAGTGGTGCTGCTGCCCGAAAATTCAGAAGCAAACGGTGTTGATCATGCTGCTGATTTTGCACCACAACCGTGACACCCGATTTCGAATATGAACCAAGCGTAATGCATATGTGTGCTTAGGATGTTTAACACACATACACAAGTGATTCACAATCGAGAAACAGATATAAAACATGTCTCGAATAATGATATTAATAATAGTACCTTATTACAAACCAAATAGTCTCGAATACAAACTCTAATGAAACTACAGCAGAAAAACTAAACACTAATGACTTCAACTCCACAGGCAAGTTTGACGGCAAAACACATGCCTAGAACTCCTCAAAGACCTCCTGGTACTCCACCTGGTCGCCTGCATCTGGATTTGGTGGGGGAATAGCAAGGGTGAGCACATGTCGTACTCAACAAGTGTGGGAAAGTATGACATGTAGCTTAAGTAAGGAATAGTAATGAACAATGGCTAATTGCATAAAAGTACATTCAAAATAGTTGAAAATGCAATTGTATCATCATTAGGTGAGGTCCTTCCCAAAATAACCCAAATGACATCAATTTCAACTTAAATAACCAATTGCAGCAATAATAAACCATATTCAACTCATAGCTGCTCATTTTTGTCAAATTCATCAATTTCATATTCCAATGCCATTTAATTAACCAATACCAGTTCCCAATTCAATTTCAGCCATTAAACCAAGTTAAAGTTCAAACACTAATCATGTAAGGGTCCAGGTTTCTCATGACCGGGAGCACAGCTATCATAATAGTTTTAGACACACTCTGCAGAGGTTGCACCACTTTACCCACAAGTTCGTGATTTGATCACCTTTCGATGACTAAGGAATCTCAATTATGCCGTCTCACACTTCCTTAGATGTGTGGCCAAGAGATCACAAAATAGCCTTTACAAAGTGATTACTAGCCTATTTAGACCACACTGAGGTTTCACCGGTGGTGATGTCTCCAACTGAGCACATCCAACCAAGGGCCCCCTCTTGAGCCATTCGGATCCCAGGGTGGTTCCACCATCACTACAAACCCAATTCGACTATCCCTTCTTCGAGCATTCTTAATGGTCCATACAACACTGGCAGTTCACTAATTAGTCTGCTAAGTCGCACCCATACTTGGCCTTGTGGTGGCACTGTAAATCCTGGATGATCGCTCCACGAACTGATCCTTATATCTAAAGCAAGCAAAACCACCGAAACAGTCCAACCCATTCCACATTACCAACTTGCTTAGATCCTATGACACCCAGTTCTGAAAAAAAACCAAGTGAACGCATATGTGTGCCCAGGACGTTCAACACACATACACGAGTGCATTCATAAAAGGATATACAAAAAATTACCAAAGAACAAGATTAATTAAGCACTTTTATTACAGAATTCAGGATATTCTTGAATACAAGCTCTAATGATTATTAATGACAAGTTTGAACTAATGCGGCGGAAATAAACTTAATATGAGCTAAATGAAATAAGCAAGCTCAGCGAAACAAGAATAAGGGTAGCGCGGCTCCAAGAAACACCACAGGCAAAGCTGATAGCAGCACACAACCTAGAACTCCTCATTAACATTGTTATATTCCCAATCCTGACCTGCAACTGTTGGTGGGGGAATTGCAAGGGTGAGTACATGTCGCACTCAGCAAGTGTGGAAAGTATGACATGTAGCTGATACAAATGACGAATATAATAATGACAAAGTGCTGAAAAGTACATTAAAACATTTGAAAAATAATGTATATTAAGTATGTGAATTAAACCCATCATAAACCATGTAATCATCATAATACCAGTCCATATTCATTATCATCATCCAAATTCCAGATTTCACCATTACCAATAACCATATCCAAGACCATAATTCAATCCATAACCAATACCAAACCGTCCCAATACAAAAACCCCTCTAATCATGTAGGTCATCCAGGTGCTCTTAATCGGGAGCACAACTATTATGATAGTTTTAATAATCTGCAGAATTTGTACCACTTTACCCACGTGTTTGTGATTTCATCACCCGTCGGCGACTAAAGAACCTCCCTTATGCCAATTGCACTTCATTTGGTGTATGGCCAAGAGATCACAAAATAGCCTTTGCAAAGGGACTACTGGCATGTACGGACCCACTGAGGTTTCACCAGTGGCGATGCCTCCAACTGAGCACGTCTTCAACCAAGGGCCCCCTTGATGAGTAAAGGTTTAGGCCCAACCTTCCAAAAGGTAATGATAAGTCGATTGAGGGGGACATCTCGACATTGATGATCTGAGGCTCTTCGAGTAGAACACGAAAAACCACTGCAATCACTACACCACCTCTCTGTTGGTTATCAACCGTGCTGCATAAGATTAACCTTGCCAAGAAGTCTAATCCCTGCAAGTGCAACCAAGAACGTAAGCAATAACAAGGTAGAAGCAATCTGAATTGCTAAGTTGGGGAGTCACAAACTGTTGAATGGCAAAACTGTGTATAATAGATTAATCTAAGCAAAACTCAATTGTTCACGGCGGCTACTATGGAGTATATATAAGTGGGAGGATGTCCAAGTGAGTGTTGGAGTCGCGACCTAACCCTAAGACACAAAAATAAGAGATGTAGACTTGATACAAGGCCCAATAGCCCAATATGGTGGTGCAGCACCCTGACAGATTCTGAAGTCGATTTTGTTTCGATGATTCCCGTCGACTCCAGAAGAAGTTTAACATGGGACCAGCGCTGTTGGAAAGTTAATCCTCTCCTCTTTCCATGCATATGTAGAACGTCCAAAACGGGGATCTTATGCGCCCTGGACGTCTGTTTTAGTTAGAACTGCTCCTAGACTCCGAGTTGGACACGATTTTGAATTGGGCTCTTTGAACGTATTCACTGGTCCTCCGCGTCCCCACGACTTCCTTGAAGTACTCCTTGAACCTCTCCATGGATCCTAATCATAATTAAATCATTAGGTAGCTATTATGGTGTATAACAGATTAATCTAAGTCGATTGAGGTGAAGATCTCAATGTTGATGATCCGAGGCTCTCGAGTAGAACACGAAAAACCACTAATAACTACACCACCGCTCCATTGGTTATCAACCGTGCTGCACACGGTTGACATTTCCAAGAAGGCTAATCCCTACAAGTGCAACAGAGAACACAAGCAAGAACAAGGTAGAAGCAATCTGAATTGCTAAGTTGGGGTCTCACAAACCGATGAACGGCGAAACTGTGTATAACAGATTAATCTAAGCAAAACTCAATTGTTCATGTCGGCTACTATAGAGTATATATAGGTGGGAGGACGTCCAAGGGGGTTTTGGAGTCGTGACCTGACCCTGAGACACGAAAATAAGAGATGTAGACTTGATACAAGGCCCAATGGCCCAATATGGTGGTGCAGCACCCTGACAGATTCTGAAGTCGATTTTGTTTCGATGATTCCCGTTGACTGCTAAAGAAGTTTGACATAGGACCAGCGCCATTGGAAAGTTTATCCTGTCCCCTTTCCATGCATATGTAGAATATATCCTCTCCCCTTTCCATGCATATGTAGAACATCCTAAACAGATATCATATGCGTCATGGGCGTCCGTTTTAGTGCGAACTGCTCCTGGACTCTGAGTTGGACACGATTTTGAGTTGGGCTCGGTTTCCATCTTCTTTGAACGTATTCTCTGGTCCTCCACATCCCTAAGACTTCCTACAAGTACTCCTTGAACCACTCCATGGATCCTAATCACAATTAAATCATTAGGTAGCAATCTATTCTCAAAAACATATAAGAACGAGCTCACCTCTGATATTAATTGTTGTGTGTGATCTTTATTGATTGCATCTTGTATGTTCAAAGGAGTGTTGTTTGTATCCATAGAAGTGATGTCCTCATCACCCCTCTTGTGACATTCGGATCCTAGGGAGACCTGCCTCAAAATCCAAATCCAATCCACATACCATGCTTGCTTAGATCACTCATTACCATATCAAATTAACCAGTTCATATTAACCATAATCTCATTAATGCATAAGTAAGTGGTATAGTTGTTTTCCCATCCCAGTTAATTAAGCAAAGCAAAAAGATGAAAAGCCCTTCCCGACTCTCTACCATATATTCCAGGTGACAATGGTGGTTAAACAAAGCTAGTAAACTTCCTATCATAGGAATTCCCATCAAATTGACACAAGCATGCAGTTTGAAAAACAAAATATTTATTGTAAAAACAGGATCAATAAGTTCAAGGACACTTGCCTTGCTCTTGGGCTTGGTTTGGGCCAATGTCTTCAAATTCCTGGTACTGGAGGTCCTCCGCGGCACTCTCTAGCGCAAACCCGTCTAAACTGCGCAATAAACATACAAGACAAGAATTACAATCAATAAGTGCACATATATTACTTAATATGTCATGACATGCATGATTATGGCAAATGTGATGAAAGACTAGTTAATGAGTTGTTTACAATGTTTACTAACTAGTTCTAATAGTTTTAACAAGTTTGAAATTGATTTGAAACAATTTAGAGTTAATTTAGCAGAAAACAGACAGCCAAACCGGACTAGTCCGCTATAGGGCTATACCAGTCCTCCTTTCACAGAAATAGCGAGTTAGGGTTTTCTATATCAACGTGAATTTGGAGAAACGGGGTTGTGTTCACGGGATAAAGAGGAAGTAGAAGGTATACCAGGTGTTTAGAACTCCAATGAATCAATGGTTTTGGAGGCCACACTTGGATCTTGACGATCTAGGGTTGATGAAGAAAACTTGATGATGAATTGTTTATGAAGAACAAAAACTTGATGGAGATCTTGATCACTTGATCCTCTTTCGTTTCCTCCTCTTCTTCTTCTTGCTCGGGATCTCCTTCTCCCTCCTTGGCGGTGGCTATCCACGAACTAGGGTTTGGGTGTGGTTCAAAGGTGGCAAAAAGATGTGAAAATAGGGTGTTGGGTTATTTATATAAGGGTGGAGGGTTAGGGTTTGATGGATTTCGAGTTGGGGGGGGGGTGAAGGCCGGTGTGGGGTCCCACATGGGCTCCAAAAGGGGTTAGACATGACGTCCTTAGGCCTACTTAAGGTAAAACAAAAAAACATGTCGTGGAACAAAAGATCAACTTGGAATCACGATCACCGGACACGTCCACAAAAGGCCGGACTAGTCCGATATTAGTCAGAGAAGAAAATGGGTAAGTCCAGACTATATAGGACAAGTCTGAGGTTAGTCAGAGAGGAAACCGGACAAGTCCGACGGAAAACAGACAAGTCCGGACAAGTCCAGGGACTTGGCGAAATTTCAAGGAATTGGAATACTGGACTAGTCCGCAATGGACTGGACAAGTCCAAAAACTGTAAAGAGAATGAAACCAGACTAGTCCGCAGCAAAAATGGACATGTCCGAGGGAGGTCAGAGAGAAATCGGACTAGTCCGCACCAAAAGCGGACTAGTCCGCACTTCTCAGAACTTTTGAGTGCGGTTTTGCTCCTAATTCATTTGAAACTTATTTGTTTTTATGTGGATTAATGTTAAACATGTATATGAACTTATGCAATGCATGATGCATGAAAATGAGGGTGTTACAGATCCCTAGGCACCATGTTGCTAAATTGTCATTATAACCAATTCTCATCATTCACATGTTCAATAGTTCACAATTAAGCCATTTGATTGTTTCCCAAACCCAATTGAGCATTGCGAAGAAAAAAGTGCAAAATACCCTTCCCGACTCTCTACATAGTATTCAAGCGAGAAGGGTGGTCACACAAAACTAGTAAACTCCAACAATTGGGTTTTCTTATCATATTGACCTAAGCATGCAATTTTGCAAACAAAACCTTTAAAACAGGATCAATATGGTCAAGGACACTTGCCTTGCTCTTGAGCTTGGTTTGGTTCAAAGGCTTCGTAGTTCTGGTTCTGCAGGTCCTCGAAAGCACTCTCTACAATAATTCCTTCTATTCCGAGTGACAAACACGCGAAACACACAATTCAATCAAATAATGCTCATATAGTACTCAGTATGCCATGATATGCATGATTAATGCAATTGTGAGGTAAAACTTGTTAATGAGTTGCTAATAATGCTTACTAACGAGTTACAATAGTTTGTAACAAGTTTGTATCGGTTTGGAATTGACTCGAGTCAATTTGGAACTACTTCAGGATTTTACAGATTCAGACACCACACTAGTCCGTATACAGGGGTCGGTCTAGTCTGCACTACGCAAACTGCAGATTTAGGGTTTTTTCTGATCTTAGAGAATTGAGGTTCAATTGACGTGGAAACTTAGAAGTAGAGGCTATACCACATGTTTAGAGACCCAAAGATCAAGGTTTCGATGTGAGACTTTGGATCTTGGCAATTAGGACTTGGAGATGAGTTGTTGAAGAACTTGGATGAAGAACGTCAATTCGTTGAAAAGTTGATGAAGATCGATCTTGATTGGTCCTTCTTCGTGTTTCTCCCCTCCTACTTGCCTCTGGACTTGATCTTGACGATGGCGCAATGCAAAAGTGGCAGCAAAGGGTTTCAACTCGGTGGAGAGGTGTGGGCCATTGCGTTGTTTATATAGGGGTGGAGAATTAGGGTTTGGGGTGAATTCCAAGTAGACTTTGGTGGGGGACGAGTAGGGCCCAAGGTGGGGTCCACATGGGATCCTCTGAGGTTAAGCACAAAGTTCTTGTGCCCAAATTAGGCAATTACCCAAAAACAAATCATGGAGAAATAAAAGAATGCGAGTTGAGTTCAGTAGTCCGGACGGGACCATAGTCTGGACCGAACTAGTCTGTTTGGCAACAGAGTCCGGACATGTCCATTTGGACAAGTCTGGGGAAAATCAGAGTAGAAATCGGACTAATCCACACTTTATGCCGGACATGCTCAGACTCTGAAGAATAGGATTTTCCTGACACTGAAGGAAACTGAACTTTCAGAATGAAAATAGGAACACCGAACTAGTTCGGGGGCATGGCCGGACAAGTCCACGCTTCTGATGAAACTGAATTTTTTGAATTTAGGATCCTGAATTTTCTAAATAGGAGATAGGGATACCGGACTAGTCCAATTTCACAGGCTGGGCAAGTCCGCAACCCTAACAGACTAAAATTTCTAGTTTAGCCCTACATTTATTTTAATCTTGTTCCTTGTTACATGGCTTATTTTTTAAACATGTATGAGGATGTATGCAGTGCATTATGCATGAAAAAGAGGGTGTTACAACAACCAACACCAACAACTACTACAGATAGTACAAATCGTCCTTAAGCCACAAGTTCTTTGATATGTGATGAACATGAAGAAGGAGCTTGTGAAGTGTCTACTCCCCTCCGCGTCGTCAAAAGTCATTCTCCACAACAAATCATTGGGAGCTTGAATGAACGAGTAACACGGTCCAGGTTTTGCGATCCAAACTCTCACACTCATTCTGCTTTTGTTGCTTCTTTTGAACCTAAAGATATATCACATGCACTCACTAATGAATCTTAAATTATTGCCATGCAAGAAGAGTTAGAAAATTTAGAAAGAAATAATGTTTGGAAACGTGTACCTCCACCTCAAGGTCACACTCTAATTGGAACTAAATGGGTGTTTAAAAATAAACAAATTGAGGACGGGGTTGTGGTTAGGAATAAGGCTAGGTTGGTTGCTCAAGGTTTCACACAAGTTGAAGGTATAGATTTTGATGAAACATTTGCTCTTGTTGCTACATTAGAAGCCATAAGAATTTTGTTAGCTTTTGCTGCATCAAAAGGTTTTAAGCTATATACATTGGATGTTAAAAGTGCTTTTCTTAATGGCTACATAGATGAGGAGGTTTAGGTCAAGTAATCACCGAGTTAGAAAATCCAGATTTTCCTAATCATGTTTACAAACTGTCCAAAGCCTTGTACCATCTCAAACAAGCCCCTAGAGCATGGTATGATAGGTTAAAAACATTCTTACTTGAAAAGGGGTTTACTATGGGCAAGGTTGATAAAACTCTTTTTGGGCTTAAGCATAGCAATGAGTCATTATCCGTTCATGTGTATGTTGATAATATGATCTTTGGTTGTGCTTCTAATGATCTTGTGTCCATGTTTTCAGCTATGATGAGTTCAAAATTTGAGATGAGTATGATGGAAGAACTCACATACTTTTTGCGGCTGCAAATCAAGCAAACCAAGGAGGGTACTTTTGTGCATCAAAGGAAGTATACAAGAGACCTTCTTAAGCTCTTCAACATGAACAAAAGCAAGCCTCTTTGGCCACCAATGGGAACAACGACAACACATGAACTTGATGAAGATGGTGACCCGGTCGATCAAAAAGAATATAGATGTATGATTGGATCACTATTGTACCTCACGACATCAAGACCAGACATAAAATTCAGCGTATATCTTTTGTGCACGTTTTCAAGCTTCCCCACATGCTTCAAATCATCAATCCGTCAAAATAATTTGGCATTTTTCTTCCTTCTTTCTCAACCGTTACTTTGAGCGCTTTTTCGGATGCTGATTTTGGGGGTTGTAGAATTGATAGGAAAAGTACTTCGGGTGCTTGTCATTTTCTTTGTAATTCACTTGTTGCTTGATCCTCTAGAAAGCAAAGTTTAGTTGCACAATCCACAACCGAATCTGAATATGTATCTGCTGCTAGCACTTGCTCACAAATTCTTTGGATTGTTCAAACACTTAAGGACTATGGGGTTAATTTAGATAGTGTTTCGCTATTTTGTGATAACACTGGTGCCATTTGCATTGCTAAAAACCCTGTGCAATATTCAGAACAAAGCACATAGACATTATATATTACATCTCCATGATAATATTTAAAAAGGAAACATTGTGCTTCACCATGTCAATACCGAACAACAATTGGCTGATATTTTCACAAAACATTTGGATTTCACTCGTTTTTTGATCATTCGTAGTGAAATAGGAGTTATGCATCCTCATGGCTTAAATTGAGGGGGAGTTTTGAAACTTGGGAAGTTTTGTGTGAATCTGAATTTAAAATAATATGAGCATAGTTTTTCATACATACATGACTTTGTGATTCCTTTTACATGATGAAAGTTCTTACTACATTACTCGTGTTATGCATTTGTAGTTTTTGCCACTACAAGCAATTGAAATAATTACGTACACTAAATTTTGTCATGATCAAACTTACTTGTTGTTTTAAACTTGGTGCATGCTGACAAGTGCTTTTAATCATGAAGAATTAATCAAGTAATCAACTTACATGTTGAGGTTTTATGTTCAAATGAAAAAATAATAAAAGATCAAAAGAATATGGATGCATCACACTTCTTCTTTTGATTGCTTATCATTGCACTTATATATGAACTTGGATGGAGTTGTGTATGACTACAACCATGTTCTTAAGCTTTTGATTGTCAGATGACATATGCTTTGCTTGGTTGGTTAGAATAAGGCTGATGCAGCATATAATCTCATATAAATCTCTTAATATTATTTTTGTTCCTTAAAAGAAAATAAAAATGCAGCAACAAGTGTCATGCTTTCAGGTCTTGAAATAGTTAAGTTTGTGAGATCATGACTTGCTTAAATTTAAAATTCACTTGATATCTAGCATGGCTTACACTACTTTATGTATCTCATTGATGTGATAGTGTAAGTTACATGATAGTATGACTTGGATGAGCTTCTTTTTATTTGTTGTTATAATGTTTCATAAAAATTGAAATTTCTCTTTTGAACCTTGTTGAATACATTGTCAAAGGGGGAGAAATATGTATAGGGGGAGAAAATTGTTTTCAAAACTTTTCGTGTGAATAAGCTAATGTTCAAAGTTTAAGTGGTGTTGCCAATGCATTCATCAAGGGGGAGATTGTAAGACCTATGTGTGTGGAATACATTGGCTATTTTGATAAAAGTTTTGAATATTGCCACAATACCCTTTTCAACAAGGTTCGACTCTAGGTCTGAGCTCCGACAAGGTCCGACAATAGGTTCGACATGTTTTGGATAGCTCCGGCAAGGTCCGACAATAGGTCCGCCATGTTTTGGGTAGCTCCGGCAAGGTCCAACAATAGGTCCAGCATGCTTTGGCTAGGTCCAACGTGAGGTTCGACAAACTTTGTCTAAGTCCGGTGCAAGGTCCGGTTAGCTTTGGCAAGGTCCTGCATAAGGTCCGGTTAGCTTTGGCAAGGTCCAGTGCAAGGTACGGTTAGCTTTGGCAAGGTCCGTCGTAAAGTCTGGTTAGCTTTGGCAAGGCCCGGTGTAGTTATGCTTTTACCTTGCAATGTTTTAAACTTTCTTCACACTTATGTGAAGATTTGCTTAGTATTCTTTTACTAAGTTTTTGATGTGTTTTGGCTGATCATGGTGGATATTATCTTGCTATGTTTGCAACATGCTTATGTGAGGTGCTCACGTAAGGTGTTGTGGTTTTCGAACTAATGAGTCAAGTCGAGGACTTGTGCTCAGAAGAATTGGTTGTTTGTTCATGTGCTGGTGTCTCTTGAGGTCAAGACATGGATGGTGATGGGATCCATTGATCTAGTCTTAGGGAGAAGATGAGGTTCAACAACAAAGTTTAGGAGGAATTGTGGTTGAGTTGATCGGGAGGTCACGCAGCATGTTTGGATCAAGAATAATGCATATGAGGGTATCATGGACGTTGTTGGAAGGTGTTTGCACGTGTGCAAGGAGTGCATAGGTGTGACAACATGGTTCCAAGGCGTGATGAATAGAAGTCGACGTAAAGAATTGTCGGAAACGTCCAACCGGCTGGATTATAGACTCAGGCTGCGGCTGGGTCGGTTGTGGCTCAAGTATAGAAAGATTTGAGTTGGTTTTGGTTAGATTTCATGGTGAGCACGAAGTTGAGTTGTTTTAGGAATGTTTGGTCTGTTTCTAAAGTGTTTGGAAGTCTTAAGATTGCTTCTATCTGCGTATGGAAGAGTCTTGAACAGTTATGGAAAGTTTCGGTTGAAACTAAGTAGGATTATAGTCCTAGTTTCGATTGGGTTGGCCTTAGGACAGGTTATATAAGCAAGAGAGGCCAGAGATCATAGTGACACGACTTTGGGCTGTTCATCTTGTGATCTATTGAACAAAAATCATAGTTTAGAGGAGCTTTTGTCTTCCGACTTGTTTCAGACAAGTTTTTCTTGTCGAGTTTCTGCACAACATTATGTTTCTTTGGTGTTTTTATCATAACTCGAGTTTTACAGATCGAATTGATGTGGTTATTTTTGGGTTGTCTTCACAACTAGATTATGTATCATATGTGGAAATTTCACGGTTATTGGATTTGTGGTTCCTGATATACACGAGATTGTTTGCAGTGTTAGAGATCTGTTTTTACTGAGATAGAACAGATTGACCTTTGTTTGATCTTTTGATCATAACTTGAGTTTTTCACGATGGTTTTTTGTGATTCTTGTTGTAGCATCTTCGTGACTTGATTCTCTATAATATATACTACTTTTGTCATGTTTGAACACTTTTAGATCAGTTGCACACATAGTTTCTTAACAGATTGATTTTCTGCGAGGGTTTTTCATTACTTCTGCTGAAAAAGTTTTAATATACCATTCACCCCCCCCCCTCTGGTAGCTTTTCATGTGCTCTTCGATCCTACACTAGGACTATTCTTGATAAATATCAAACTCCTAGGAAATTTTGGGCTGATGCAATTGCAACCGCTTGTTATGTCTCAAATTGTGTTTTCTTGCGTCCTAAGCTAGGTAAAACCCAATATGAACTTTGATTTGAACATAGGCCTAGTGTCACACATTTTTGGTTCTTTTGTTGTAAATGCTCTGTTAAGAAACATGATAGTCTTGATAAATTTGAACCTATATCTGTTGATGTTGTGTTTCTTGGTTATTCATCTCATACTAGAGGCTACTGTGTGCTTTTACTTGATACTAACAAAATTGTGAAGACTTGTGAGGTTTCTTTTGATGAAGCTAGCCCATATACTATCTCTAATATTGCATATACAAATCCATATCCGCATGGGGAGAATGTTTTCATCAAAGAATTCAAAGAAGTGGAGTTGCTGCCCAAAAATTCAGAAGCAAATGGCATTGATCATGCTGCTGATTTTGCACCACAACCAGCACCAACAACTACTACAGCTGGTACAAATCATCCTCAAGCCACAAGTTCTTCGACCTATGATGAACATTAACAAGAAGGAGCTTGTCAAGGAGTCTACCCCCCTCCGCGTCCTCAAAAGTCATCCTCCACAACAAATCATTAGAAGCTTGCATGAACGAGTAACACAGTCCAGGTTTTGTGATCAAAACTCTCATATTAATTTTCTTTTGTTGCTTCTTTTGAACCTAAGGATATATCACACGCACTCACTAATGAATCTTGGATTATTGCCATGCAAGAAGAGTTAGAAAATTTTGAAAGAAATAATATTTGGAAACTTGTACCTCCACCTCAAGGTCACACTCTAATTGGAACTAAATGGGTGTTTAAAAATAAACAAAGTGAGGATGGGTTTGTGGTTAAGAATAAAGCTAGGTTGGTTGCTCAAGGTTCACACAAGTTGAAGGTCTAGATTTTGATGAAACTTTTGCTCCTATTGCTAGATTAGAAGCCATAAGAATTTTGTTAGCTTTTGCTGCATCAAAAGGTTTTAAGCTATATCAAATAGATGTTAAAAGTCCTTTTCTTAATAGCTACATAGATGAGGAGGTTTCTGTCAAGCAACCACCAGGTTTTTTTTAACACCCTCATTTTCCTGCATAATGCATCGCAAGCATCCTCATACATGTTTAACATAAAGCAACCTTAAAACGAACCTGATTAAATCGAATTTAGGGCTAATCAGCAATTTAAATCTTGTCAGGGTGCAGACTTGCCCGGCCTCGACCTTGGACTAGTCTGGCACATTGCATGGACGAGTCCGATTTAGTTTTTGATGCTCTCCGGACTTGTCCCATTTTCTGAGAAAACTGTTTTCAAAACTTTTCATGTGAATAACCAATGTTCGGATTTTATATGGTGTTGACAATGCATTCATCAAGGGGGAGATTGTGAGACCTATGTGTGCTGAATACATTGGCTATTGCAATAAAAGTTTTGAATATTGCCAAAACACCCTTTTCAACGAGTCTTATTCTAAGTCCGACCTACGACAAGGCCTGACAATAGGTCGACATGTTTTGGGTAGCTCCGACAAGGTCCGCCACTAGGTCCAGCATGTTTTGGGTAGCTCCGGCAAGGTCCAACAATAGTCCTACATGCTTTGGCTAGGTCTGGTTAGCTTTGTCTAGGTCCAACGCAAGGTCCAGTTAGCTTTGGCTACGTCCGGCGCAAGGTCCGGTTGGCTTTGGCAAGGTCCGGTGCAAGATTGCAGTGGTTCTGCTTTCAACTTCTAATGATTCACACCTGCTTTACACTTATGGAAAGTTTGCTTAGTATTCCTTTACTATGTTTTGATGTGTTATGACTGTTTACGTTAATTAATGTTTTGATATGGTTTGCAACATGCTTATGTGAGGTGCACACGTAAGGTGTTATGTTTTTTGGACTAACGAGAGTAAAGTCGAGGACTTGGGCTCGCAAAAGATAGTTGTTTATTCACGTGCAGGTGTTCCCTGAGGTCAAGACATGGCTGGTGACGGGATCTATTGAAATTGAACTAGGGAGAAGATGAGGTTCAACAAACAAGTTTGGGAGGAATTGTGGTTGAGTTGATCAGGAGGTCACCCAATATGTTTGGATCAAGAACAATGCATATGAAAGTATCATGGACATCGTTGGATGGTTTTTCCACGTGTGAAAGAAATGCGAACGGTGCAACATGGTTCCAAGACGTGATGAAGAGAAGTGGACGTAAAGAATTGGTCGGAAAGGTCCAACCTGCTGGTTTATGCCTCAAGCTGCGGCTGAGGTGGATATGGTTTATTTATGGAATGTTTAGAGTTTGTTTTGGTTAGATTTCGTGTGGGTCACATAGTTGAGTTGTTTTAGGAATGTGGGATATGTTCCCAAGGTGTTTGGAAGTCTTAAGATTGCTTCTATCTGCGTGTGGAGGAGTCTTAAGCAGTTAGGGAAAGTTTCGGTTGAAACTGGGTAGGATTAGAGTCCTAGTTTGGATTGAGTTGGCCTTAGGGCTTGTTATATAAGCAAAGGAGACCAGAGCTCGTGAGGAGACTACTTCACTGTTCCTCTTGTGATCTATGGAATAAAAATCGAGTTTTAGAGGATCTTTTGTGCCTTATTCATCCGACTTGTTTCACTTGTTTCAGACAAGTTTTTTTTGTCGAGTTTCTCTACAGCATTATGTTGCTTCGGTATTTTTATCATAACATGAGTTTTACAGATCCAATTGATGTGATTCTTTTTGGGTTGCCTTCTAAACTTGATTATATATCATATGTGAAAATTTCAAGGTCATTGTATTTGTGGTTTCTGATCTACATGAGTTTCTTTGCAGTGTTGCAGATCTGTTTTTACTTTGGTACAACAGACTGAACTTTGATCGATCTATCAATCATAAACTGAGTTTTTCTCAACGGTTTACCAGGATTCTTGTTGTAGTGTCTTCGTGACTTGATTATCTATAATATATACTAATTTTGTCACATTTGAACATGTTTAGATCAATTGCACACATTGTTTCTTAACAGATTGATTTTCTTCCGAGGGGTTTTTGTTGCTTCCGCTGAAAAAGTTTCAATCTACCATTCACCCCCTCTTGTAGCTTTTCATGTGCTCTTAAATCCTACACACTTTCTCGAGAAGGAGCAAACAATCTATCCTCCAGCTGAGAGAGTCCCTTCCGAATGATCAAAGTTTCCGCCCCGGATGCGTACACTTGGCAACAGAGGATGAGACACCGCTTCCCAACCCCTGGAACATATAGCACCTCTGTAAGTTCTACACTTAGCACAAAGGTGAATCTCTTGTATTATACTATTTCATAGTGTCTAAGAACAGGTGGAGTTGGTCCAATATTTATAGCATGCTTAGCATGGTTCCGTACCTTAAATGTGTACACTAGCCTCCCTTGTTATCCGGACCTATTATGAAATACAATAATATGAAAATAGATTCTACGTGCATTTACATTGCGCCTATTATTATTTATTTGCTCCCTTAGACCTTCTTGCCAATAGTAAAGTTGTGCAATCCTGTTGCAAATGGTTTATGATAATTCACATGATAAATATTCAAGTATTTTTGGTAGTCTTTATCGGGATCTAGTGATCATTGAATGGCCTACTCACTGGAAAACCAATGCCAATGATAGGTTTGGATTGTGCTAAACACTTAGCCTGATCCATGTAAGACCCCCATTTTCATCCATCATGCATTGCATCCATCCTCATACATGTTTAACATAAAGTAACACAAAAAGGAACAAGGTTAAAATGAATTAGAAGCAAACCAACAATTAAATCAATCTTGGGACGGAGTTGTTCGGACCTGAGCCCAAGACTAGTCCGGTATACCCTTCTGTTTTAGTTTTCTAGTTCTTTAGAGCAATGGACTTGTTCGGTAAATTCTACGGTCTAGTCCAATTTTCACTATTGATGTTGCCCGAACTTGTTCGTTAATATTTACGGACTAATACGGTTTTTGTTTCTGTTGTTCCCCAGACTTGTCCAACCTCCAACACTGGACTTGTCCGATATCCGTTTCTGTAACCGAGCAGACATGTCCGGCCTCATACGGACTAGTCCGGTATTTAGAATTTCGACCCGGATTCTATTTTTTACACGACGAGTTATTGGGTAATTGCATTAATTGGGCCCAAGAATGTCGCGCCCCACCCGTGAGGAGCCCAAGTGGGACCCCACTAAGGCCCTACTCGTCCTCCACCGAATTCTACTTGGAATCCACCCCAAAACCCACCACATCTCCTCCTATATAAACAGCCAATACCTTTGCACCGTGCCCACATTGTTTGAAACACTCGTTGTTGTTTTCTTCGTGTGCTGCCGTCAAGAGGAACTCGCAGCAAGGAGGAGCAAGGAGAAGAAGGAGGAGAAGAGGGAGGATCAAGCAAGATCATCATCGCTGCTGCGATCTTCATCAACTCATCGACATCATCGTCAACTCATGATCAATTCTTCACCCACAACCATAGACGTCAAAATCCAAGTGTTGCATCCAATCCTCAACCTTTGAATCGCTGAACTCACGGTATACACCCTAGATCCAACCTTCCACATGAATTCTTATCCCAATTTTGCTGGAAACTATACCCTAATTAGGAGTTCACAAAAACCCTAGACAGTGCGGATTTGTCCGGCGCATAGAAGACTAGTCTGGTCCAGAGCGGACATGTCCGGCCCAATGTGCAAATTAGTTCGACCCCTGAATTTTGAAGTTCTTGAAATTAATCCAATTTTCTCCAAAATAATTCAAAACTTGATCAAACATGTAAAACATAATTGAAACCAGTTAGTAAACCATAATAGCAACATAATAACATGCGTTACCACATAATTTCATCATTCATGCTTGTCACGACATATTGAGTACTATATGAGCATGTATTGATTGTAATGTTTATTTTGCATGTTTGTCGCGCGGATTTGAAGGCAACGCTCTAGAGGGTGCTTACGAGGACCTTCAACATCCGAACATTGAAGCTCTCGATCCAAACCAACCACAAGAGCAAGGCAAGTGTCCTTGATCATTTTAATTCTATTTTTAAATGTTTTGTTTGCAAAATTTTATGCTTGTGTCGAATTGATGGGAAACCCATGATAGTTGTTTACTAGACTTGTATGATCACTTGTCGCTCGTGATACATTGTAGAGGGTCAAGAGAGTATTTTTCCTGTTTTTCCTTTCTATACTTGATAGGGTTTGGGAAATAATCAAATGGCTTAATTGTGAACCACTGAACACATGAATGATGTGAATTGATAATAATGACCCTTCAGCAACATGGAATCTAGCGATCTAAGCAAGGCGGTTATGTGAAATGGGTTCGAACATTTTTGTGGTTTTTCTTGCTTTAGATCTAAGGACCGGTTTGTGGAGCGACCACCCAAGATTTAAAGTGCCACCACAGGGCCAAGTATGGGTGCGGCTTAGCTGACTAATTAGTGTATTGCCAGTATTGTTCAGATCATTAGGAAGGCTTGGGGAATTGGAGTCGGTTGGGTTTGTAGTGATGGAGGGACTACTTGGGATCTGAACGGCACAAGAGGGGGCCCTTGGATAGAAGAGCTCAGTTGGAGATATCATCTCCAGTGAAACCTCAGTGGGTACGCACGTATTGGTAATCACTTTCTAAAGGCTATTTTGTGATATCTTGGCCACACACCAATGGAAGTGTGAGACACCATAATAGAGGTTCCATAGTCATCGAAAGGTGATAAAATCACAGACTTGTGTGTAAAGTGGTACAACCTTTGCATAGTGTAAAACTATAATGATAGTTGTGCTCCCAGTTATGAGCAACCTGAACCGTTGTTGACGGTTGTTATATACCAATTTCACCCGTCAATATAACTCAATTATGTTAAGGAATTATAATTTTTTGCACACATCACCTTTATATTTAACCTATTTCCACTTTCCTTTGGAGAAATAGTGCATGGAGGCATTTATTGCAGGAAATGAGGTAAAAGAGGGGGAGCAGTCCTATAAAATACCATCCCAGCCAATCAAGCGCTGACATGTGGCACAACATGATCAAATGGCCCACAGACAAAAGTTTCCCAAGCCATCCAACGTTGTATCACTATATCACTAAAGGGGATCCACCTGGTAGTGACCTGGAGAAAGCACACGCAAAACGGTGTAAAGACCAGGTCGGCCGACACCCCTAGTCGGTCGACCTGGTCCTGGCGACAAACTCGGTCAATCGACACGTGTTGGCTCCTCCCGGCTTCCTGAAGATGATTATGACTGATTCGCGTGCATTTGATGGCGGGAACTGACCCTTCTCCACATATAAATAGGACCCCATACCCTCCCTTCACACACAGGCCACTTGTGCATTCATTCTATTGTATCCACTACTCTCCATAGGTTTAGAGGAGTTTAGGCTGTAGATAGGAGAGCTTCTAGTCCATAGTTCAAGTAGGAAAGGAGTAGAAGGAGTCTCTCTTCCCAATTCTAAGTTGGAAATGGTATGTCTCTCATGTTCCTATTTGTATTTGTGACTTTGTTCTTAATAAAGATGTCATCTCTAGTCTTCTTTTATGCATGTAATTGGATGAAGAGTTTCTTGTTTTATTGTGGATTCCATTTATGTGGTAGAAGTAGTATTTATGATTATGCCATATCACTCTCATTATATCATCATAAACACTACAAGCCCCCACTATAGTCTAATTAGTTATGATATGATCATGTCAATATGAATGACTTATGCTATGCTTTCACATTGGTTCAACGATGTTTAGATTAGTCATTGCCTTAGGATGGCTTGTGCCTAGGCTCCTAAGTTATTTACTTAATATTCTAGCATGGTACTTGGACGGTTAAGTAGCGTTGGATGTCTCGTAGACCAACGAATTGAAGAGCTAGGCAGTACGTGGTGACAACCCTATCTGTCCTTGTAATCCTCCACGTTCGGCTATGCCACAGGCTCTTTGTGGGAGTCGTCCTAGTATTGCTAGGGGTAAACTCGTGTCTGATATGTTGAACAACTTTGCGTGAGAATTCACCCTTGATATGATCATTAGTATCTAACTTAGACTATGTATGTGTATACTAGAAGCATTATAGGAGTATCTACCTAACTCTTAGCCTAATGTCTCTTTACCTCATTTACCCCCCCCCCCTAGGATAGAATGCTCTCGTGTCTGTGACACTACCTACACATACCTATTACCCATCCTTGCTAGAACCTTACCTATACCAACCTAACTTCTCCATTTGATGATTGCTTTGCTTACACCTAGCCTTTCTTTGGGAGAATATAAATGAGACCCTTGGAATGCTCTTCTAAGGGGAAATGTTACATCGATAGTTTTTGTGCATTGGCAAATTTTTATCTGTGATGTAAGTAACATCGACAAGCATTTCTTGTGCCTTTGCCAGGGATGATTTGTTAGTGTTTCTTAAGAACTATCAACAAGCATTTCTGGTGTTGTTGTCGTGGAAGGCAGTCGAAGTATTGCATGATTGAGTGAATAGGATAGGACCCTGGGTGGGTTTTAGTAGGATAATCCTTTTTTTCGCATTTTATGTGAATACAGGGTAGTGTATGTCTGGTTCCTGCTTGAAGGAAACATCGTTGAAGATCTCGAATCCCTCCTGAGAGATCGACCTCGTGTCGTTACTCCTCAGAAGCTTCTTGCAGCAAAGCAAGCCAACGCAACTGCACCAACAACCGGAACGCCAATGGCAAAGAAGAGACTTCGTGAGTTTTCTGCTCCCTCTGCTAACAATGTGCCTGTTGGGCCACTATTAACACATGAGACGTGAACTTCGAAATCAAGACTGGCCTGATCACAATAGTGCAAGCCATTCCATTTTGTTGGAAGGCCAACGAGGATGCAAGTGCTCACCTGCAACAATTCCCTAAGATTTGCAACACTTTTAAGATCAAGGACATAGCTTCTAATGTTCATTTTAGGTTGTTTCTGTTCTTTCTTCATGGGAAAGCGAATTAGTGGTTCTACTCGAATGGAAGTGCTATAGACACTTGGGAGAAATGTTCTGCGACATTCCTCGCCAAGTTCTTCCCATTGGGCAATACTAATGCTGTACGTGGAAGGATTTCCAACTTCTAGCAAGATGCCAAGGAATCTACTCCCGAGGCTAAGGAATAGTTGTGGGAGTACATCCTAGCTTGTCCTCAGCATGAGATGGATGACTGGTTGATTATCCAAAACTTCTACAACGGGTTGATCCCTTTCGCCCGTGACTATGTTGATGCTGCTGCTGGAGGAGCCTTCTTCTCATTGATGGTACCCAAAGCCAAAGACTTGATTGAGAATATGGTGTCAAATATGGGTTGGAGCAACGAGCGTCTCCATATTCATTAGCGAGGCATGCACACCTTGAAGGAGGTGGACATGATCGCTGCTAAATTAGGTCTCCTTATGAAGAGGATAGATGGACAAGCCAATGATGAAATATGTGGCATTGTTTATTCCATAGACTCTTACATCACGTGTGAAGTCTGTGGCAACACGGGCCATTTCGGCAAAGACTACCCAAAAACCTGTTAGGATGTCTTATACGTATCCAACAATGGAAACAACAATGGATATCGTCTAGGTGGTCAAGTGTGGGGCCAACCATGCCCATTATTTCAAGGAGGTTACAACAACAATGGCAACAATGGAAATCAACCCAACTTGAGAGAGTTTGCCATTAGACAAGTGAAAATGATGCCCTATCAAAGAAGTTGTTGGCTAATGACAAGACCCTAGAGAGCACTAATGCCAAGATTGAAGGACTATCCTCGACCTTCATGAATCAACTAAGTTTCAACAAGATGTTGAAGACTCAGTTGGCTCAACTTGCGGCTACTGTTCCACCCATGGAAAATGACAAGATGCCAGGACAACCTGAGCCTCCCGTAGAGAATGTCAACATGATTTCACTATGAGGAGGCAATTGGAAGAAGGACCATGGATGTCCTACCATATAATGTTCGACTGGGACTGACTACTTTGACAAGGCCCTATGTGACCTTGGAATAAGTGTGAGTGTGATCCCCAAGATGGTCTTCAACCAACTGAGCTTCACGAAGCTTACTCCAACAGCAATGCAACTTCAACTGGCTGATTCTTCAGTCCGTTATCCAGCGAGAATTGTTGAAGATGTTTTGGTGTCCAGAATTGCTTCATACCCGTGGAATTCATGGAGCTCGACATGGATGTCGAGAAGGATACGTGCCCATGCTTGGGCGCCCGTTCCTTAGCACCGCGAAGGCTCGCATAGATGTGGGAGATGGAGAGATCCACTTCCATATCAATGGCAAGGAGGAGAAGTTTAACATTCGCCCCAAGCTATAGCAATGCTTCATGATGTATATCAAGTATGTGTTGAATGTTAAGCACATTCAAGGGGTCAACGTCACACCTCCAAAGATGGACCCACTCATTGCATTCATGAGGCAACTTATATACGCGGAGATTCCGTCTGTGACACCCGGTTTCGGAAAATGAACCAAGTGAACGTATATGTGTGCCCAGGACATTGATCACACATACATGACGAAACCACAAATGATATAAAAAAAATTACCACGTCACAAACTAGCAAATAGGTACTTTCATTACAATATTTAAATGGTTCTTGAATTACAAACTCTAATGATCATTGTCACTAATAATGCAGCAGAAAATAATCTAAACTAACCAAATGAGATAGCGCGGCTCCAACATCTACAGGAAGTCGATGGCAGCACTCAACCTAGAACTCGGCATTATCCTCATGATACTCCCAAACATCACCTGAAACTATTTGTGGGGAATTGCAAGGGCGAGGACATGTCGTACTCAGCAAGTGTGGGAAAATATGACATGGAGATTAAAACATGGAATGATAATAAATGGCTATTTGCTAAAAAGTACATTAAAAACACGTAAAAAGAATCCTACAATGTCTATGTGAATATATCCCATCATATCCCAGATAATTATCATTGTATGAGTCCAACATCATCACTTACCATCACATCCATCACGTGATATCCATCCATATACAAATTTCTTACCTTTATCACCAGCCATGACCAATTATCACAATCCCGATCCATAACCATAACAAACCAACCGAATTTCCCAATTTCCACTCTAATCATTTGACGGTACAGGATGCTCATAACCAGGAGCACGGCTGTCATGATTAGTTTTACACTTTGCAGAGGTTATACCACTTTACCCACATGTTTGTGATTTCATCACCTTTCGGTGACTAAGAGTCTCCCTTATGCCGTCTCACGTTTCTGTTGGTGTGTGGCCAAGAGGTCACAAAATAGCCTTTACAAAAGGACTACTAGCATGTACAGACCCACTAAGGTTTAACCAACAGGGTTGAATCTCCATTTTCCCACCCATGCCACCCCATGTGCAATGCGGTTCCCAGGGTAGCCCTCCTCAACTCCCGTTCCCGCACCATCCAATGGTCCATACAATACCAGCAGCACACCTAATTACTCAGCTATGGCGCACCCATACTTGGCCTTGTGGTGGCACTGTAAATCCTCAATGGTCGCTCCACAAACCGGTCCTTAGATCTAGAGCAAGCGAATCTACCATAAGATCCAACCCAGTCCACATACCATGCTTGCCTTGATCACCCAAGTCCCATGTTGCCAATTTACCATATTTATCAATCAACATTGTCCATAGGTTCATTTATTCATAATTAAGTCATTTGGTATTTCCCAATCCCAATTCATTACAAAGTAAGAAAAACTGGAAAATACCCTTCCTGACTCTCTATAATATTTCCCAAGCGACAAGGATGGTCAATCAAGTCTAGTAAACACCTATCATGGGTTTCCCATCAATTTGACACAAGCATGCAATTTTGCAAACAAAACATTTAAAAATAGGATCAATATGATCAAGGACACTTACCTTGCTCTTGAGCTTGGTTAGGGTCAAAGGCTTCAAAAAATCTAGTGCTGGAGGTCCTCAACAACACCCTCTAGAGAAAGACTTTCTATTCCGCGCAACGAACGTACAAAACAGACATTACAATCAATAAATGCTCATATATTACTCAATATGCCATGTCATGCATGATTAATGCAATTGTGAGGTAAAACTTTTTAGTGAGTTGCTATTAATGTTCACTAATTGGTTCTAATAGTTTTTAACAAGTTTGGACAGGTTTATAATTAATTCAGCCTGATACAGATTCAAGTACCGGACAAGTCTGGTGCTAGGGCCAGACTAGTCTGCCCTGATCAAAACTGGAATTTAGGGTTTTCGTGATATGCAAGAATTGGGTTTGAATTTACATGGAAAAGGGAAAGTAGAAGGTGTACCATGTGTGTAGTACTCCAAGGATCGAGAATGGAGTGCAACACTTGAATCTTGGCGATCTAGGGTTGGTGATGAAGAATTGATGTAGAGCTTAGGGTGAATTGGCGATGAAGAACGAAAAGTCGATAAAGCTCTTGCTTGATTGATTATTCTTTGTGTTCTCCCTCTCCTCCTTGCTTCTGGAACTTTTCTTGATGACAGCTCCCACGAACTAGGATTTGGGTTTCTTTCAATTGTGGAAGAGATGTAATAAATTGGGGTGTTGGGTTTTTATATAGAGGTGGAGAGGTAGGGTTTGATGGATTCCGTGTTCAAGGTGGTGGAGACCGTGTAGGGGTCCCACATGGGCTCCACACAGGTTAGACACGACGTTATTGGGCCCAATTAACGTGGAAACCCAATAACAAATCATGGAGGAAAATATTGAATCCGAGTAGGGCACACTAGACAAGTCCACTATGGGGCCGGACTAGTCCAATGTTGGACGGAGACAGGAACAGACAAATCCGGCAGGAGGTCCGGACAAGTCCAGTCTTGTCCATAGAGCAAAACAAACAAGTCCGACATAGATCGGACAAGTCCAGGGATTTGACAACTTATTCGAAAACCGTACCAAAGATCGTACTATTCCACACTCAATCACGGACAAGTCCGGGATGGAACAGAGACTTAATCGTACTAGCTCGTAGCAGAAACGGAGAAGTCCGGAGGGGCATCAGAGTGGGAAACCGGACTAGTCCAGGGTACAAACCGGACAAGTTCGTACTTATACAGACTTTTAAGTGATGTTTTGCTTCTAATTCATTTCAGACTTGTTTCTTTTTATGTTTCTTAATGCTTAACACGTATAAGAATCTATGCAATGCATGATGGATGGAAATAAGGGTGTTACAAACCTACCCCCCCTTAAAATGAATCTCGCCCTTGAGATTCGACGTAGAAGGAAGGGGATTGGGAAAATCTTTCTTGAGATCATCCTCCAGCTCCAAAGTTGCTTCCGATTCTGTATGATGCTTCCACTGTACTTTACACCATTGAATCACCTTGTTTCTTGTGACCCTCTCCTTTGTTTCCAAGATTTTGATCGGTTGCTCGGCATAAGTCAAATCTGCCACTAATTCCATTCTTCCATTGGCACTTATTCTTCCGGTACCCTTAATCACTTCTTGAGCTGTGAAACGTTAAACACATCATGGACATCGGAAAGGTGTGTTGGCATCTTCAGTTTATATGCTACTTCTCCATGTTTGGCAAAAATCTGGAATGGTCCAATATAGCGAGGTGTCAACTTGCCTCTCACATTAAACTGCTTATGACCTCGCATAGGTGACACTTTAAGGTATATGAAGTCTCCCACTTCAAAGGCTAAGTTTCTCCGCCTATTATCCGCGTAGCCCTTTTGTCTCGATTGAGAAGCCCTCAAATTTTTACGGATTACCTGAACTTGCTTTTCAGCCTCTTGTATCACGTCAGGCCCAAACACTTGAGTTTCTCCTATCTCATTCCAAAACAATGGTGTTCTACACCTTCTCCCATACAATGCTTCATATGGTGACATCCTCAAGCTTGCTCGATAGCTGTCAATATAGAAAAATTCAGTATATTGCAGACTTTTGTCCCAGCTTCCTCCATACTTTAGCGCACAAGCTCTTAGCATGTCTTCCAAAATCTGATTTGTCCTCTCTGTCTGTCCATCTATTTGAGGGTGATATGCAAAACTGAAATGGAATTGAGTTCTCATTGATTCGTGCAGCTTTTGCCAAAACCTTGAAGTAAATTGGGAACCTCTATCGGACACTATTCTCTTGGGTACTCCGTGTAAGCACACTATTCTTCACATATACAATTCTGGCCAACTTTGCTCCACCATAAGTAGTCTTGATAGGAATGAAATGAGTTGATTTCGTCAACCGATCTACGATAACTCATATCAATTCATAACCATACTGGGTTCACGGTAATCCAACTATGAAGTCCATACCAACTTCTTCTCACTTCCATTTTGGAATCTTCAATGGCCGCAATAATCCGGCTGGCCTTTGGTGTTCGGCTTTGACACGTTGGCACACATCACACAAAGCTACATACTCAGCTTTGTCTTTTTTGGTGCTAGCCCACCAATAGCATGTCTTCAAGTCTTTGTACATCTTTGTTCATTCGGGATGAATTGAGTCAGGTGAATTGTGTACCTCCTTTAATATTTTTTCACGAAGGTGCTTCACATTAGGCACAACAATCCTCTTCCCAAGCAATAGATTAACTTGGTCATCCTCGTCAAATCTGAATTCTCTCCCTTCTTGGTTCTTTCTTTGATTTCCTTGATTTCCTTATCCTTGGTCTGACCTTCTCGGATTTCTTTATTCAAGGTCGGATTTAACTCCATTATCCCCATCTCATTCACAAATCCAAGATTGAACCATTCAAACTCCTTGCATAGTTTGGATGGAAACTCTCGAACCGTGAGTTGGTGACTTACTCCTTTTCAACTCAAAGCATCGGCCACGACATTACCCTTCCCCGGGTGATAGTTGATTCCCACATCATAATACTTGATGAGCTCCAACCATCTTTGTTGCCTCAAATTCAGATTTGTTTTAGTGAATATGTACTTGAGACTCTTGTGATCTGTGTAAATCTCACACCCATGGCCATGAATGTAATGTCTCCAAATCTTCAAGGCATGCACTACGACTGCAAGTTCAAGATCATGTGTAGGATAATTCTGCTCATGTTTCTTCAATTGTCTCGATGCATAAGCTGCACTTGATCTTCTTGCATGAGCACACATCAAAGTACATGTCTTGATGCATTGCAATAGATATTGAAGCTTTTGCTCACATCCGAAAAAACTAAGACCGGTGCGGTGGTTAACCTCTTCTTTAGCTCCTCAAAGTTGTCTTGTCAAGTTGGAGTCCATTGGAATGCTTTCCCTTTCATTACCAATTATGTCATTGTCTTGGCTATTTTGGTAAAGTCCTTCATGAACCGGTGGTAATATCCAGCCATTACAAGAAAACTCCTAATTTCCTTTACATTATGTCACGGTTCCCATTTCAGCACGTCCCTCACTTTCCCTAGGTCAACTGACACACCTCCTCCACAGATGATGTGGTCCAAAAACGATACTTCCCCTAACCAGAACTGGCACTTGCTGAATTTGGCATATCATTGATGTTCCCTCATTTTCTGCAATGTGAGCCTGAAATGCTCCTCATGTTCCTCCTCACTTCTCGAGTAGACCATAATGTCATCAATGAACACCACAACGAACTTATCCAGGTACTCCATGAGGACCTTATTCATGAGGTACATAAAGTATGCAGGCACATTCGTCAATCCAAAGGACATAACAATGTACTTATAAGATCCATACCGTGTCCAAAAAGATGTTTTGGAGATATCCGACAGTCTAATCTTCATAATGAAGTAGTGTGACCTCAAATCAATCTCGGAGAAAACACATGGACCCTTCATCTGGTCCAAAAATCCTCTATACGGGGAAATGTATACTTGTTCTTGATCGTCACCTCATTAAGAGCTCGGTAATTCACACACATCCTTTGGAATTCATCCTTCTTATCCACGAAAAGCACTGGAGCTTCCCAAGGTGAAGAGCTTGATCGGATGAAACCCTTCTCTAGCTGCTCTTGAATTTGCTTCTTGAGCTCCTCTAATTCCTTAGGAGGCACCCTATATGGCCTCTTAGCTATAGGTGCAGTTCCAGGTATTGAATGTGGCCTAGAGGGGGGGGGGGTGAATAGGCCTTTTCGAATTTTTGTCAGAACCTGCAACACTCAGCAACTTGATCAAATACCAATAAATCGGACTAGTCCGCTAGCGTGCGGACTAGTCCGGTGCTTGCAGACTAGATCATCAAGTTTGATCAATATTCTCGATCCAAGCACTCTACACAGTGGAAATTAAGATGTAACTAGAGTATGTTGCTTCAATTAAACAGAAGATAGCACAAGGTAACCTTAGTTTTAGGTTTTGATGTAATTTGACTAAGATCAATTAAACCGTAGATGTAATGAACAATAAGCGCAAAATGAATACACAAGATTTTTATCTCGTGGTTTGGTTCCCACGAAGGCAACCTACATCCACGTTGAGGAGCGCACGAAAGGACCGGGTCTTCACCAACCCTACCCTCATGGAATCGCAACGGAGGTCGATTCTCTTCCACTAATCACAAAGGGGTAAGAATAGCCGTGTTCAAGGGGCCTTCTCACAAGTTGAGGGCTCCCCAAGATTTACAACTGAATACCACCAACACACTCGAATTATATGCAACAAAGAACAAGAGTGTGTGAGAGAATCAAACCCAAGAGCTCAAAATGTGAAGAATCGTGTCTCTCCTTTGATCTAAAGTTAATCCTAAAGGATTTGATCTTTCTTGCGTTGGATTGTGTGGAGAGACGTTTTTTCTAGGCTCTTGGAGGGTGTGACGGCGCAGCGGGTCGAGAGAGTTCATAGTTGGGCCATGCACCTCTATTTAAACTAGGGTTTCCAAGGGTTACCATTAGGGTTTTCAAAGTCCAGACTAGTCTGTGGTGGACTCCGAACTAGTCCGGTGTGCAGCGTGTGGGAAACCCTATGGGTCCTGAATTATCGGACTTGTCTGGCCAGGGGCAGACTAGTCAGATTTTGTCTCTGGAAATATTCGGACTAGTCCGACACATATCAGACTAGTCTGGCTGTGGTGAAACCCTTCGTGAATTGGGTACAAGTCCACACTTGAAGGACTTGTCCGATTTTAGTCAGAAGGTTTTTGGAATAATCCGTGCAGATATCGGACTTGTCCGATTTAGGTCAGAAAGATATCAGACTAGTACGTTGTGATATCGTACTAGTCCGGTCCGTGTAAACCAGGACTGTGCAGACAAGTCCGCACTGGGAGGACTTGTCCGATTTTGAACAGAGAGATGCCAGACTAGTCCTGGGTATATCGGACTAGTTCGGACATGTATGAGTTTGTGAAGTGAGAGTGATTAAAATTAGCTTGAGCTCTTGGGGTGTGTTTCTCCATCACACTCCATACAAAAAGAGTATCTTACTCATTTCTTGAGCTCCTTTCAACTTGACTTCTCACTCTCCCTTCTTTTTGCGCTTTCTTCATGATTTCATTAAAACCTGTGCTCATCTCAACAATTTAGTTAGGATCTCATTTGCTTGTCATAAATCAACCAAAACCCACAAGGGATGCCTAGATTCACTTTCAATCTCCCCCTTTATGGTGATTGATGACAACCAATTGAGATTTCAGAAATATGATAAAAAATGCAGAATTTTCATAAAGTGTGCACATATGAGTTTGGAACAAATTGAGCAACGAAAACATAATGCATATGTTCACTCTTTATGGTGGGGTGCAAGACTACGTGTGTGTGAGCAATAATTGTGATAAGAATGAAACAATTGACATAATTATCTCAACATCAAGCATATATGACAATTTCAGAGCATAAGCACATATTGCAGCAAATCATCATCACAGATTTCATAAATATAACATAGAGGCATAAGCATAGTCATAGCACCACATCACAAGACCAAAAGTATGAGAGAACACAGATAAAGTTTTACAACCCAAAATAAACACGAATAAGCTCTCATCGCAACCTACAGCTACACAAACACGAATAGAGCTCTCCTCGCAACCTACAGCTACACTTAGTGACTCCACCTCAATCTCTCCTCTTTTGGCATCAAGACACCAAAAAGAAGGAGAGGAGGGATCTAGTGCATTCATTCCTCGCTGTCAGTCCTCTCCTCATCTTCATCTTCAGGCTGTGGAGGAGGAGGAGGAGCAGATCCACTTGAAGTGTCTCCAACGCCAAAGTAGGCAAGTTCGAATGGAGATTGAGGTGGCAGCTCAGAGAAGTCTAAGGCTGAATCATTAGATATCATGGGGGATCCAATAGGCTCGATATCCAGCTTATGGCAAATATGCTTGACATTTTCCTTAACATACTTCATATCTGCCTTCCTTGCCTTGATTAGCTTGTGAAGTTTCACTTCAGCTTTCTTGCACGAGCCAAAAATGGCGGCCAAGTACATCAAAATGCCACTTGAGGACCCTTTTTGAGGAGGGGCCCTAGTAGCGGGAGCAGCCCTGTCATCTCTTTGAGCTCTCCTCAGAGCCTCTTTGCTGGACACTGGGGATGGAGCAGCTGGGAGAGTAGCTTGGGTAGGCTTCTGAGGCCTCAAGAGAGTGTGCTCCACATCCTTAACGAACTCGATTTCTCTGACTTTCTCAATATAAACATGAGGTAGGGCGCATAGCCACATGAACGGTTCGGTGTGCAGGAGATATTCACCATATCATTCCCAATATAGTTGAAGATATAAAACTTCCGGTTCTTGCTTATCACCTTCATCTGTCCTTAAGTAGCCTTTGACACTTCATGCATCTCCATCTTTTGGAGCTATGGTCTTCCTCAGCACCCTTTTGAGAACCATTAAGAAGGGTTTCATGTTCTTGGTCGATGGAGGATTGTACTTCAGGCTAGTATCATAAAGGAACTCCATCTTATCCTTACCCAAGACACCAATGTTGTGGATAGTTAGCTCATTGTTGCTAGTGTCTTCTATGTGAAGCAGTCTTGCAAAATCATCATAAGTAATAGTGTACTTGGATCCATGCGTCATCCAAGTCACCCTCTCCTCTTCATCACTGGCAAAATAGCATGTGGCATAGAATTGAGCAATGAGTTCATCGTTCCAGTTGTACCTGAAGGCAAATGGGTCCTTCAGTACAAGCCTTGCTGCAGCCTCCACCACTTCATCAAAAGCACCACAACTCTTCCTTTCAAAATGATTTCAGTCAATCCACTGGCTACGGACAACCAGAGTCTTCATTGTGAAGTACACAGAGCTATAGTAATCCGCTTGAAAATTACTCCAGAATATGGCATCGGCTTCCTTCTTGGATCTGCTGTAACAATCCGCCATTCTGAGCATGGAAGCCGTATCACTTCCCTTGCCATTGAACTTCTCTTCGGAGGGGTCCCTGTTCCCCTGTCTTGCTGCATTCATCCTGAGAGGGCCGATCGGTCCCGAGGCGATTCCCTTTCCCTTGCCCTTAGCTTGGCGAGGAGCTTCCTAGCTAGATCCAGCTGCGTCCTTGACTTTGGATGCAGGCTTCTTGGCTAGAACCTTGCGCCACACCTGAGGTGGAGAAGGTGCCGACTCGGAGGGACGCTCTTGGCGCTTCTTCCCTTGGCCCATCAAGGACTGAAGCAAAGAGTCTTGGTCCATATCGGCCTCATAATCGGAAATCTCATCATTGGAGCTCGACATTGTCCTGAGAAGGAATTATACAATGTATGGATGAGAATTGATGGCAAGGAAGTGCATTGAGTAGTTGGAAATTAGGGTTGAGTTCAGTTGAAAATCTAACTTGTCTGGTGTTCTGGTACGGACTTATCCGTACACGGACCGGACTAGTCTGGCGTTCATCACCTCAAACACTAACTAGACGATCAATGGTGATTCCCAATGCAAAAATAGCTTAAGATAGATGTAATACAGTGAGGCAGCATGTATTCATTGGAAGAAACTAAGTTGTTTTATCCAAAGCGAAAGAAATCGAAGTTTATAGGGTTTGGGAGGAAATTTACCCAGATTCTTTGATTCTTGAAGATGGAGCAGTTGGGGGTGCGGACAAGTCCGTGGTCTTCAATCCCCTAGCAATGGAGATCGATTTCCACCCAAACTTGAAGGGATTTGATGGAGAAATCGCCAAATCGCATTAAAGGCTCTCGAGTGAAGAGAGAGAATGTGAGGTGAGTTGTGAGGGTGAAGTAGATTAGGTTTTGGCGTTGCCTAGGGTTATGGAGTCGAAAAATCGGACTTTTCAGGGGTATACTGGACTACCAAACACTCTTCGGACTAGTTTGCAGTGTGCGGACTAGTCTGTGGTCACCAGAACAGATATAATTAGCCCATTCATATATATTCGAAGGTTCTTACTAAGAAAAATAGGGGACTAAACACACAATAACCTTGATGAATATGATCAGTAACATACAACATTCAAGCTATGACCATAATTCACCAAGATCAAGTAATTGAAATAGTTTTTCGGAGAAAATTGAGGGAGATGATTTTCATAACACAATCAATGGATTTTGAATAAGCCATACAGGTATGCAAGTTTTCAAGCCACGTTCCGAGCATCAAGGATATTTAGTCCATTTTGGAGCTCACAAAAACGTTTTTCATCAAGTAGCTTGGTGAATATGTCGGCTAGTTGTTTTCCCGTGTTGACGTGGGAAATAGCTATGTCTCCTTTCATTGAGTGGTCACTCAAAAAGTGATGTCGGATGTCTATGTGTTTGGTCCTAGAGTGCTCAATGGGATTATGGGCAATTTTAATGGCACTCTCATTATCACAAAGAAGTGGAATACAGTTGATATTGTAACCGTAATCCCTTAGAGTTTGTCGTATACAAAGGAGTTGTGCACAAAAACTCCCAGTTGCAACATACTCCGCTTTAGCCGTGGATAAAGCAATGGAGTTCTGTTTCTTGGAGGACCATAAAACAAGGGATATACCTAAGAATTGGCATGTACCAGAGGTACTCTCTCTATCTACTTTGCATCATGCATAATCTGCATTGGAGTATCCAATGAGATTGAATATAGAACCTTTAGGACACCAAAGGCCTAGGTTAGGTGTATGAACTAAAAATCGCAAGATTCTTTTTACGGTTGTCAAGTGACACTCCTTAGGATTGGCTTGAAATCTTGCACACAAGCACACACTCAACATAATATCAGGCCTAGATGCACATAAGTAAAGTAGGGATCCAATCATGGAGCAATATACCTTTTGATCCACGCTTGGTCCGTCTTTATTGAGATCCAAGTGTCCATTTGTTGCCATGGGAGCCTTTATTGGCTTCGCCTTGTCCATCCAAACTTCTTGAGTTTGTCTTGAGTATATTTGGTTTGGCTTATAAACGTCCCTTCCTTTAGTTTCCTCACTTGGAATCCCAAGAAGTATTTTAGCTCTCCCATCATGGACATCTCGAACCTATCTGTCATAATCTTACTAAATTCTTCACAAAAGGATTTGTTAGTTGAACCAAAGATAATGTCATCAACATAAATTGGACAAATAAAAAGATCATTGCCAAAGTGCTTTGTAAAAAATGTATAATCTGCTTTACTAATTTTAAAACCATTTTCAATTACGAAATCTCTAAGACACTCATACCAAGCTCTTGGAGCTTGCTTGAGGCCGTAGAGAGCCTTACGCAGTTTGAACACATGGTCGGGGAACTCTTGATCTTCAAATCCGGGGGTTGCTCCACGTACACTTCCTCCTTGATTGGTCCATTGAGGAAGGCACTTTTCACATCCATTTGGTAGAGCTTGAAATCATGGTGAGTAGCATATGGAAGTAATATTCTAATTGATTCAAGTCTAGCTACGGGAGCAAAGGTTTTGTCGAAATCCAAACCTTTGACTTGTGAATACCCTTTGGCCATGAGTCACGCCTTGTTTCTTGTCACCACCTCGTGTTCATCTTGTTTTTTGCTAAAGACCCATTTGGTGCCGACGACGTTGAACTTGGGTCTTTCGACGAGTTACCACACCTTATTCCGTTTGAAGTTGTTAAGTTCTTCTTGCAACGCCATCACCCAATCCGGATCTTTCAATGCATCCTCAATCCTGCGCGGTTCCAAAAAGGATACAAAAGAGTAGTGTTCACAAAAATTAGCAATTTGAGATCTAGTAGTTACTCCCTTTTGGATGTCACCAATTATGTTGTCGACAGGGTGATCTCTTTGTATGCATTGGTGTACTCTTGGGTGTGGTACTTGCGGTCTTGTATCTTCGAGATCGTCTTCTTCTCCCCCTAGATGGTTGCCTTCGTTGGTGTGTTGATCATCTTCGTCTTCTTGAGGTTGATCTTGTGTAGAAGCTCCCCCTTGATCATTTATCTACACTTGTGGTTCATCTTCTTCATTCGCATCTAGGAGTGGTGCTTGTGGTCGAACATCACCAAACGCCGTTCTTCTCAACGCTTGACATGGAGCTTCACCTCTATCTAGCACACATTGATCAACTTGCTCTTCTTGAGAGCCGTTAGTTTCATCGAACACTACGCCACGTGCTACTTCAACAAGTCCAAAGACCTTGTTGAAGAGATGATAGGCATAAGTGTGGGGACCGAAATCCCGACCTCCAAGGATCTCATTGGGTGGTGTCGTGTGATGCGACACCCAACAGTATACAAGAACAGAACGAGAAAAATTTACAATACCAAGTCTTTATTTAAAAGCACAGCGGAAGTTTTAAAATACTAACAGAAGGGAAAAGAACTATACATCATAGCTACGCTCTCAGCACTAGCTATGCAAAAGCAAAGTCATCCATGTTCGGGATACTTCGCACTAGCAACACACAATTCACGGCGGCGTGCAGGGTCCCCACTCGGCTGTTAACCATGGAGGGGGTGTAGCCTCATCATTGAACCCGTCATCAGTCGTATAATCTGCAAAAATGTGTTCACTGCAAACGTGAGCATAAGGCTCAGCAAGACTAACCCGTCTCACTAGACATATGCAGGGGTGAATACTAAGCATAGGTAAGGAATAGCATAAAGGACTCGCCCACAAGTGGATCCTTATATTCATATTGTAAGTAGCACATGACATTCTTCAGGCACGGCACATCATAGACTCCACAATCAAACAATAAATGCTTTGCCAATCATATGACATGCACAAAGCACATAATGCTATTACAGGTAAAGTATGGGGAAATTGTAAACTTTTAATTGTACTATCTCTAAGCCAAACAAGGTTGTTCAACCAATTTGTAAAGCAATATATCATATTCTCCTAACTTCTTTAGTATTTACTACATCACAGCGCAGTGAACAAGTGGTACTCTATTACCGCGAGGGACGGTGATTGCAATCAGGACATACCTAGAACAACACAACACATACACACTTTCGGAAATGCCAGTGAGTACTTTCAGCAGTACCTACATAACAATTCAGTACTACTCGTATATGGCCACCTTTCACTAAACACTCGATTGTCGAACATGTCGATTTGTCACGAGCAGGAGGTCACTACATGGGGCATACTCTGACATGCCCACTAGCTGATTTACACCTTGCTGCCCTCAACCCACACCTATAAAATGGAACAGAATGCCTCGACAAACCAGTATCAAGCTACGTCAGTTTACTGGAGCCCATTCCTCCAGTATGTCGCCGGTACAATTCAAGCTTGTCCAGCAGGACCGCACACGAAACGGTCCTCAATCGACACAAGCAGGGCTACGCACGTGAGACCACGTCTCTCTGCATCCTACCCACTGCTCGGTCTCAATTTCAAATTCATAAACCATTTTCTTATTCCAGATCCCCCCATGTGATAAAATTCCTATCTTGCGAGTAGATTCCAACTACTCGACTTCTACCGAATTCCTATGAGCATAAGCATAGCAGTGTCTACTCAATGGGTCATAGACCTACCCAAGACTCCATAGGATTTGTGGGCCATGCAAGTGGATGTCAAACACATTAAACGTAATGCACAATCATCTGAAGATGAAATGTGAAATAAAACTTCAAAACATTGTAAGGAACTTAAATGCAAACCGGGGCTTGCCTGAATGCGAGTCTAAGCCTATGTTAGTTTCTGGCAGCTGCACCTCCAAAGCTTCCGGCTGCTCCTCGATTTCAGCTACTGCATGATATGCATATACTAGGTATGAATGACTTTGAAAATAATTAATATGCATGAGGTGGTGTGAATATCCTAGGATGAAAATAAGATAATTATCTTAATTGGCTTTGGGACTTTTATGGTAGATACTAGAGACTTAGAGAAGATTCTTGCAAAGAATAGGAGATGATCAAGGAAGTTTGTTGTTCTTAAAAATTATGGTAAGCAATAACCTTCTCTAAATTTTGGTTGAAATTTTGGAGACCCATCATGGCTACTAGGGGTTGTATCATGTATAGGGACCATAATTCACCAAGATCAAGTAATTGAAATAGTTTTTCGGAGAAAATTGAGGGAGATGATTTTCATAACACAATCAATGGATTTTGAATAAGCCATACAGGTATGCAAGTTTTCAAGCCACGTTCCGAGCATCAAGGATATTTAGTCCATTTTGGAGCTCACAAAAACGTTTTTCATCAAGTGGCTTGGTGAATATGTCGGCTAGTTGTTTTTCCGTGTTGACGTGGGAAATAGCTATGTCTCCTTTCATTGAGTGGTCTCTCAAAAAGTGATGTCGGATGTCTATGTGTTTGGTCCTAGAGTGCTCAATGGGATTATGGGCAATTTTAATGGCACTCTCATTATCACAAAGAAGTGGAATACAGCTGATATTGTAACCGTAATCCCTTAGAGTTTGTCGTATACAAAGGAGTTGTGCACAAAAACTCCCAGTTGCAACATACTCCGCTTCGGCCGTGGATAAAGCAATGGAGTTCTGTTTCTTGGAGGACCATAAAACAAGGGATATACCTAAGAATTGGCATGTACCAGAGGTACTCTCTCTATCTACTTTGCATCATGCATAATCTGCATTGGAGTATCCAATGAGATTGAATATAGAACCTTTAGGATACCAAAGGCCTAGGTTAGGTGTATGAACTAAAAATCGCAAGATTCTTTTTACGGTTGTCAAGTGACACTCCTTAGGATTGGCTTGAAATCTTGCACACAAGCACACACTCAACATAATATCAGGCCTAGATGCACATAAGTAAAGTAGGGATCCAATCATGGAGCAATATACCTTTTGATCCACGCTTGGTCCGTCTTCATTGAGATCCAAGTGTCCATTTGTTGCCATGGGAGCCTTTATTGGCTTCGCCTTGTCCATCCAAACTTCTTGAGTTTGTCTTGAGTATATTTGGTTTGGCTTATAAACGTCCCTTCCTTTAGTTTCCTCACTTGGAATCCCAAGAAGTATTTTAGCTCTCCCATCATGGACATCTCGAACCTATCTGTCATAATCTTACTAAATTCTTCACAAAAGGATTTGTTAGTTGAACCAAAGATAATGTCATCAACATAAATTGGACAAATAAAAAGATCATTGCCAAAGTGCTTTGTAAAAAATGTGTAATCTGCTTTACTAATTTTAAAACCATTTTCAATTACGAAATCTCTAAGACACTCATACCAAGCTCTTGGAGCTTGTTTGAGGCCGTAGAGAGCCTTACGCAGTTTGAACACATGGTCGGGGAACTCTTGATCTTCAAATCCGGGGGTTGCTCCACGTACACTTCCTCCTTGATTGGTCCATTGAGGAAGGCACTTTTCACATCCATTTGGTAGAGCTTGAAATCATGGTGAGTAGCATATGGAAGTAATATTCTAATTGATTCAAGTCTAGCTACGGGAGCAAAGGTTTTGTCGAAATCCAAACCTTTGACTTGTGAATACCCTTTGGCCATGAGTCACGCCTTGTTTCTTGTCACCACCTCGTGTTCATCTTGTTTTTTGCTAAAGACCCATTTGGTGCCGACGACGTTGAACTTGGGTCTTTCGACGAGTTACCACACCTCGTTCCATTTGAAGTTGTTAAGTTCTTCTTGCAACGCCATCACCCAATCCGGATCTTTCAATGCATCCTCAATCCTGCGCGGTTCCAAAAAGGATACAAAAGAGTAGTGTTCACAAAAATTAGCAATTTGAGATCTAGTAGTTACTCCCTTTTGGATGTCACCAATTATGTTGTCGACAGGGTGATCTCTTTGTATGCATTGGTGTACTCTTGGGTGTGGTACTTGCGGTCTTGTATCTTCGAGATCGTCTTCTTCTCCCCCTAGATGGTTGCCTTCGTTGGTGTGTTGATCATCTTCGTCTTCTTGAGGTTGATCTTGTGTAGAAGCTCCCCCTTGATCATTTATCTACACTTGTGGTTCATCTTCTTCATTCGCATCTAGGAGTGGTGCTTGTGGTCGAACATCACCCAACGCTGTTCTTCTCAACGCTTGACATGGAGCTTCACCTCTATCTAGCACACATTGATCAACTTGCTCTTCTTGAGAGCCGTTAGTTTCATCGAACACTACGTCACGTGCTACTTCAACAAGTCCAAAGACCTTGTTGAAGAGATGATAGGCGTAAGTGTGGGGACCGAAATCCCGACCTCCAAGGATCTCATTGGGTGGTGTCGTGTGATGCGACACCCAACAGTATACAAGAACAGAACGAGAAAAATTTACAATACCAAGTCTTTATTTAAAAGCATAGCGGAAGTTTTAAAATACTAACAGAAGGGAAAAGAACTATACATCATAGCTAAGCTCTCAGCACTAGCTATGCAAAAGCAAAGTCATCCATGTCCGGGATACTTCGCACTAGCAACACACAATTCACGGCGGCGTGCAGGGTCCCCACTCGGCTGTTAACCATGGAGGGGGTGTAGCCTCATCATTGAACCCGTCATCAGTCGTATAATCTGCAAAAATGTGTTCACTGCAAACGTGAGCATAAGGCTCAGCAAAACTAACCCGTCTCACTAGACATATGCAGGGGTGAATACTAAGCATAGGTAAGGAATAGCATAAAGGACTCGCCCACAAGTGGATCCTTATATTCATATTGTAAGTAGCACATGACATTCTTCAGGCATGGCACATCATAGACTCCACAATCAAACAAGAAATGCTTTGCCAATCATATGACATGCACAAAGCACATAATGCTATTACAGGTAAAGTATGGGGAAATTGTAAACTTTTAATTGTACTATCTCTAAGCCAAACAAGGTTGTTCAAGCAATTTGTAAAGCAATATATCATATTCTCCTAACTTCTTTAGTATTTACTACATCACAGCGCAGTGAACAAGTGGTACTCTATTACCGCGAGGGACGGTGATTACAATCAGGACATACCTAGAACAACACAACACATACACACTTTCAGAAATGCCAGTGAGTACTTTCAGCAGTACCTACATAACAATTCAGTACTACTCGTATATGGCCACCTTTCACTAAACACTCGATTGTCGAACAGGTCGATTTGTCACGAGCAGGAGGTCACTACATGGGGCATACTCTGACATGCCCACTAGCTGATTTACACCTTGCTGCCCTCAACCCGCACCTATAAAATGGAACAGAATGCCTCGACAAACCAGTATCAAGCTACGTCAGTTTACTGGAGCCCATTCCTCCAGTATGTCGCCGGTACAATTCAAGCTTGTCCAGCAGGACTGCACACGAAACGGTCCTCAATCGACACAAGCAGGGCTACGCACGTGAGACCACGTCTCTCTGCATCCTACCCACTACTCGGTCTCAATTTCAAATTCATAAACCATTTTCTTATTCCAGATCCCCCCGTGTGATAAAATTCCTATCTCGCGAGTACATTCCAACTACTCGACTTCTACCGAATTCCTATGAGCATAAGCATAGCAGTGTCTACTCAATGGGTCATAGACCTACCCAAGACTCCATAGGATTTGTGGGCCATGCAAGTGGATGTCAAACACCTTAAACGTAATGCACAATCATCTGAAGATGAAATGTGAAATAAAACTTCAAAACATTGTAAGGAACTTAAATGCAAACCGGGGCTTGCCTGAATGCGAGTCTAAGCCTATTTTAGTTTCTGGCAGCTGCACCTCCAAAGCTTCCGGCTGCTCCTCGATTTCAGCTACTGCATGATATGCATATACTAGGTATGAATGACTTTGAAAATAATTAATATGCTTGAGGTGGTGTGAATATCCTAGGATGAAAATAAGATAATTATCTTAATTGGCTTTGGGACTTTTATGGTAGATACTAGAGACTTAGAGAAGATTCTTGCAAAGAATAGGAGATGATCAAGGAAGTTTGTTGTTCTTAAAAATTATGGTAAGCAATAACCTTCTCTAAATTTTGGTTGAAATTTTGGAGACCCATCATGGCTACTAGGGGTTGTATCATGTATAGGGGGTCTCACTGGTTCTTGGAAAATTTGTTTCACTATTTTCTAAGCTTCCTACAGGGAGAAACTGATTTTTAAAGTTTGGGTAAATTTCTGGAAATTGATTTTCCATTTTTCTCAATTTATAACTACATAGAGATTTGGAATATCGATCAACCCAGTATTTTAATTCCAAAGAGCTTGAAACTTTTACTGGAGATCAAGGGTATTCACAATAGTGTTCTGACCAAAATTGGAAATTTTCCAATTAACAGAACTTTGGGAATGAATTCTTTAAGCATTTTGTTTCTGTGAATTATAGAGAAATTTCTATGGATTTTCATACAAATCCAAGTGCACCACTGGACAGTATTCTTCATGCTGGTTCTAACAAAATTTATTTGGGAATTTTTGGATAATTCTACCGGGAGTTATAGATTTTCCAAGTTTGGATTGAATCTGGATTTATTTTCCTTTTGAAAATTTCAAATAAAAAGGGCCTCTCCCACTTCTTTTGAATCGGACCAATCGGAACGGAGCCACACCGGGATCCACGGGATTAACCCGCGCAGCCGCATCGGATCCGTGTTCACAACTGATCCCACGCGAGCGGTGTCGGCGACAGGTGGGACCCGCACCTTCGTCAACCTCCCGACGCGACAGCGTCTCTCTCCGGAACTGCGGCGGCGCTTCGCCGGACTTAGGTGCGTCGACCTCCTTTCGGCCTCGCCTTGACCGCTCAATCATAAAATTGACCGCGCAAGCCGATGGTGGTGTCCAATCTCGTCGGCGATGGCCGGAGACAGCGATGCGACGGTGACGGCGGAGCTATGGTTTCAGCGTTCGTCGGAAATGCTCGGCAATGGCGTAATAGGCTCGGGAAAAGGTCAGGAAGGTTCCTGGGAGCACCAGGAGGATGATTTGGGGGTTAGAACGGAGTGATATCTCCGGCAAAGTTGAGTTCGACGGCGAGGTACAGTTTTTCAACCGACGGCCATGAAAACTCAAAATCCAACCCCATCTCTCGATGTCTTCCTTTCAATTTTTGTGAGGTGATGCGCCAGGAGATCTACGAGATAATACCTTATTGGATTGACAAATCATCGTACATAGAAATGGAATTTAACCGGTAATCTAGTGATCTCGATATGAACTATTTTGGGGGAAACTTGAGATAAGGGAGCTAGGAAGCACGATAGTGGCTGAAACTTCACGAGAAGCATCTAGGTACCTTTGCGCGCCTTATTGCTTCAAGGAAGGAGATGGAAACGTGCTTGAGGTGGCCTATCCTCGTGGAACAGAAGGTTCCCTAGCGGCTTCCCCCGCGAGCGTCGAGGAAACTTCGAAATACCGCACATATAAGCAGGGAATCAAACAAAGGACTGGATGGGAAGGAAGAGCAACTAGTTAAGCCACCTTTTGCTATTGGAAGCAACGCGATTCCTTGCGTCGTTTGGCCGGTGCGTCAGAATCTGCGGCGGCGATGCGGTGCAGTGGCAGAAAGGGAAAAACAGAGGCGAGAGCGTGGGTGTGTGTCCACTTCGCCCGGGGGAGGGTTTATATAGGTCGGGGAGAAGTAGGAGGCACGCCATGAAGCAGGCAGACGAGCAGCTCTGTGGTGGTTTGCATGCGGCACGGTGTCGAGCAGGGAAGCACCGGAAAAACGGCGTGCAGAGCAGCACCGAGGTTGTCCCACTGACTGGTGGGTCCCACTACCCTTATCCTTGCCCCTTCTCTGCAACATCAATTCCCTTACCAAACTTGATCCAAAAATTCTATATTTTTGTGGGGATGTTCAAATAAATATCTGGAAGTTGATACTGTAATTGGATTTTGAATTGGAGCAAGTTTCAACTGAATTTCAATTTTGAATTTGAATTTGGATGAAATTCAATGGTGTCACTGATTTAAATAGCAAATGAGTTCCAAAAATTTTGAAACTATGAGGATAAGTCAAGCAAGTCATGCTGACCATGATGGTGTGTTCAAATCTTGATGTTCAATTAAGTTGAACAAAAATAAAAAATTGAATTCCTAATATGGTCTGAATTTGCTAAGCGTCTCAAATAAAATAGCCAATGGAGTCCATAAATTATGACTCTTTACAGGAAGTCTATTTGGAATATTAGTAAAACATAGAAAAATTTATGGCCTCTGAATTGAATAATTTTGACAGGGCCAAATATACAGTAGCATATTTAATTTGAATATATATATTGGGTACTGCATATTAAGTTAACCTAGGATCCTTCATTCAAATAATTCCAAACTTTGGAGGGAGGTCAAAAGAATTAATCTAAGATTATTGGTGAAGTCCATTCCTCATGTTAATAAAATTTAAGCACGAGTTGAAGAACTTATTTGATGAGATCAAATTCATAAGCATAGCTATAATTGGTCTCCATTAGGGTTGATAACCAACTTACAACTGAACCTCATATGATGGAAAATGTGGGATTTTATATTCCTCCCCCCTTAAAAGAATATCGTCCCGAGATTACAAAAGGAAGGATAAAAGGAAAAGATCTAATGAACATATGACGTTAACAAGTCCGGATAGTTGGTTCTAAGATATTTCTCGCTTAGCTTTCCCACGTTGCTTCATCAGTGGTGTGGTTTCTCCACAAGACCTTGTAGAAATGCAAGGTGTGGTTTCTTGTGGTACGAGTCTTCTCATCGACTATCTGGGTTGGATGCTTAGAGTAAGTAAGATCGGGTTGGAGAGCTTCCAAATCCTCCATACAGAGTACCACTGGGGTCTTGAGACACTTTCTCAATTGTGAAATGTGAAACACATTGTGCACCCTTGACAACGATGCCGACGGCTCTAGCCGAAAGGATACATGTCCGCATTGTTCACTTATTGTGAATGGTCTGATGAAACACAGAGCTAGCTTCCCTTTTACTCCGAAGCGATGAATTCCTTTTATTGGGGATACACGAAGGTAAACGTGATCCCCGATATCAAAGTGAAGCGGTCGACGTCGTTTGTCTGCATAGCTTTTCTAGCGAGATTGAGCAGCCTTGAGGTTGGCTTGAATAACTCGTACTCGATCTTCGACTTCCTTTACCAAGTCTATACCATTTGTTACTCGTTCGCCGGATTCACACCAATTCTAAGGTGTGCGGCACTTCCGGCCATAGAGAGCTTCATATGGTGCCATTTGGATGCTAGTCTGATAACCATTGTTGTATGAAAACTCTACCAATGTTAGATAATCACCCCAATTCTTACCATGGTGGATGGCACAAGCGTGGAGCATATCCTCTAGCTCTTGGTTTACTTGTTTTGTTTGACCATTAGTCTGTGGATGGTAAGCTGAGCTTTGAATCAATTTGGTACCCAGAGATGCGTGGAGCTGCTCCCAAAATCGAGCAACAAACAAGGTTCCACGATCTGATATGATAGTGCGGGGTACTCCGTGTAAACATAAGATCCTGGCAATATACAACTCTTCATATTGTCATGCCACATACTTGACATTGACTGGAATAATGTGAGCCAACTTGGTGAGTCGATCGACTATCACCCAAATTGAGTCATGTTTGCAAAAAGTGAGAGGTAATCCAACAATGAAATCCATGCTAATGTCCTCCCATTTCCAGGCAGGTATGCTTAACGGTTGTAGTTGTTCGACTGCCTTCAGATGGTCGACTTTCACTCGTCGACACGTATCACATTTGGATACATACTTTGCTATTTCCCTCTTCATCCGAGTCCACCAAAATTTCTTCTTCAAGTCTTGGTACAATTTGTTACTCCCCGGATGAATAGAATATTTGGACCAATGAGCTTCGTCCAAAATTTTCTTCCGAAGTTCCACATTGCGGGGTACCACGATGCGGTCTTTGAACCAGATGGTATCATCATCGTCACCTCGAAAACACTTCATTTCCCCCTTTTTCATTCGTTGGCGAATATGCGATATGCCCTTGTCCTCCTTCTGAGCCTCCACAATTTCCTCCCTTATGGTAGGAATGAGGGCTAGATTGTAGAGCGCCCCATACGGAACCAAGTAGAGACTCAGTTCTTCTTCCTCTATCAAGGTGATAGAAAGGTTATTGATATGGGACTTGCGACTTAGCGCATCTGCGACTACATTTGCCTTTCCCGGATGGTAGTGGATTTCAATCTCATAGTCTTTGATTAACTCCAACCATATTCGTTGTCGCGTATTCAATTCTTTCAGGATGAAGATGTACTTCAAGCTTTTGTGATTGGTGTAGAGATGTACTAGGTTGCCCATAGATAGTGTCTCCACATCTTTAATGCTAGTATCACAGCAGCTAGCTCAAGATCATGAGTCGGGTAATGCTGCTCATGGTTCCGAAGCTGTCGTGATCCATAAGCGATCACCCTTCTTTCTTGCATTAATACGCAACCCAAACCAATTCCAGATGCATCACAATAAACATCAAAGGATCTTGTTGTGTCTGGTTGGGCTAATATTGGTGCTGTTGCGAGGTGTTTTACTAATGCTTGAAAACCTTCCTCACATTCTTTTGTCCATGCATATTTCTTTCCTTTCTTCAGAAGTTCCGTCATTGGTTTAGCTATTTTGGAAAAGCTTGGGATGAACCTTCGGTAATATACCGCTAAACCCAGGAAACTTCAAACTTCATGCACAGACTTAGGAGACTCCCATTTGAGTACTTTCTTAATCTTGCTTGGATCAACTGCAATCCCTTCGGCAGAGATGATGTGCCCTAGAAATGGCACTTGGTTGATCCAAAACTCACATTTGCTGAACTTAGCGTACAACTTGTGGTCCCGCAATCGCTGAAGCACGATGTGCAAATGTTGTGCATGTTATTCTTTGGATTTTGAGTATACAAGGATGTCGTTGATGAAGAGCACGACAAACTTGTCCAAATCCGACATGAATACCGAATTCATGAGATACATGAAATGGTCCAGTGCGCTGGTTAATACGAAGTACATGACAAGGTACTCATATAATCCATACCTCGTCGAGAATGCTGTCTTAGGTATATCCTCTGGTCTAATCCTGATCTGATGATAACCAGAGCGAAGATCCATCTTCGAAAATACCCGAGCACCTACAAAATGATCGAACAAAATATCGATACGGGGTAGTGGATACTTGTTCTTGATGGTGACAGCATTGAGGGGACGATAGTCCACACATAGTCTCAATGTTTTATCCTTCTTTTCCACAAACAATGCAGAACAGCACCAAGGTGACAAACTTGGACGAATGAAACCCTTGTCCAAAAGTTCCGTCAGCTGCTCTTTCAGTTCTGCAAGCTCTTTAGGTGCCATCTTATACGGCTTTCTCGAGATTGGCACTGTTCCCGGTACAAGTTCAATCTTAAATTCAACATCTCTTTCTGGTGGCATATCAGGAAAAATGTCCAGATACTCACAACTACTGGAATATCTTCGAGTTTACAGTCTTTGGTGTTATAAACAGTTGGAGTCATGTGGATATTACTCTCAAGAGTGAGAGTTTGAGGAGAGTGGAGCGGAGAATTTAGATATATCCACCGAGGAACGATGTCAATAATAGCACAGTTGTATTGCAACCATGCCATCCCTAAGATGACATCTAACTTCTGATGCTCTAGTATAATGAGAGAAATAGGGTATATGTTCCCACCCAGATTAAGAGGTACCCTATGGACCATCTTATCTACGACTACTTTTCCTCCTGGAGAACAAATCATATATGGGGTTTTTGTGGAATAGATAGGCAACTGGTATTGACTGACATAAGAATTGCTAATAAAATTGTGGGATGCACCGGAGTTAAAAAGGATGACTACGGGATGACCAATGATAGAGAACATACCCGTGAGTACGGGTGCGCCTTCCAGAACGTCCTCGATGGCGAGGTGGTGGATGTTGGCAGTTCTGGTGGCTGGCTTCTTGGGCTGGTTGCGAGGCTGGTTTGCCCCCTGGTATGATGACTATCCTCCGCTCTGCAAGCAGTCATTGGCAAAGTGTCCCGTACGTCCACACGTATAACATGTGTACGGGGTCTGACTGGCACGGGATGGAGGACGGAATCCCGGTGCACGGGGTGGAGGTAGAGGTGCACGAGGAATCATCCCTTGTTGTGTTGTGGGCGGAAGCCGGCGTTGTTGAATGGACGACCACCAAACATCAGTGTTCGCAATGGCGGCTGCCACCTTTGGTCAGATGGTGATTGATACACCATGCGGTATTTCTGAGGAGTACCACCTCCGCTGCCCTGTGGAGCACTCCTTTTCTTCTTGTCGGAGAACAGCTCCCTAGTAGCGTCCTCCTATACGATCACGACATTGACCATGTTGTTGAAGCTGCCGCTGTTGAACAAGGCAAGCTTGTCCTTCATCTTGGGGTTAAAACCCAATAGAAGCATTCCCGCTTCCGATCTTCAGTACTCACTTGGTCCTGAGCATATTGGGCCAAGTGGTTGAATATCTTGGAGTTCTCGTAGGCACTCCTTCCTCCTTACTTCAGCTCCAAGAACTCTTGAAGCTTCCTCCTCATGACACTGAGAGGTATGTGATAGGTGTGAAACGCCTCCCGGAATTCCTCCCAGCTCGCGGCATAGCCGACTGGTTGTGCGGCAAGGTAATTCGCCCACCACGCACCAGCGGACCCTTGTAGTTGTTAGGCCACGAACAGGGTCTTCAGATGTTGGGTTACTCGTAGCAAACCGAACTTCCCTTCAATAGAGCAGAGCCAGTTGTCCGCCTCCAACGGTTCATCGGTCTCCACGAAGACCGGCGGGTGCTTTGACATGAAGTTCGAGTATGAACTCGGAGAAAGCTATCGTGAACCCACATCTGGTCGCCCTCCTTGACCGGACGAATGCTGGACCAAAGTCTGTAGTAACTCTGTTTGCTCATCGCACGAGCCAAGCACTGCGGCGAGAACCTCCGCTAGACTCCTTGGAAGTTAAGAAGGTAGTGGTGGAGGAACTCGTTGCTGCAGTGTCGTAGTTGTCTCCTGGGTCGGAGATTTGTCCTCACGACCACGACTGGATCCTCCCATTTCAAGCGTCGAGCATGTACGCACCATTCCACATCCAAATGACTTAAAATCAGAACATGTTTTCTTTTCCTTTATCCATTTCATTATTCAGTAGCACGACTTATTGACATGGGAATAAGTGCATAACATTCACATATATTGATAAAGTACAAACTTTATACAAGATATATTATCTCATGACCAAGTTTACAGTAGTGTACTCCAAAACGATGGACAACCCCTACGAAAGTGCATCTCTACCATACTTGGTCCCCATGAGATGTCATACACGTCTTGTCATCTCAGACATAACAATTGCTATTCTTAATATGATACAAAGATGGCCACAAAATAAACACGGGCAACCATTAAACTATATGTTGCCCCGTGACGGCAGAAGTGCTGCCACATCCCACTCCAATACGTCCTACACGACGTACTCGAGTTCCTCGGGATCTTCTTCTTCCTCTTCGTCATTTGAAGTTGGTGCCACAGGTGGGGTTGCGAAAGCAGGAGTTGCTACCTCACCCACCATTGATGATGTTGCGGCAACTAAATATTTTACATCAGCCTGCAGAAGAAACATCCTCAAGTCTTCTAGTTCCTTCTGTGCATTTTTGCAACTGGCCTTCCAATCCTGAGTCTCCCCTCTGGATTTATCCCTTTCTTGAGTCACCTCACTCAGCTGTTCATCCAACAGTTGCACCTCGAGTTGACTCGCTTCCAAATGCGCTTTCCGCGTGTTGTGTTTTTATGCGAGCCTCTGATCGAGCTTTAACAGCTCGGCGCCACTGATTTTCCCTTAAGTTTAGACCGTGATTTAGGGGAGCAACTGTGGCCCTTAGTGAGTCATTGGCCCCTTCAAAGTGATCCCCTCGAATCAGATCCTGCTTCAGGTCACTCACCATTTGTCCAAGGTTAGCATGCTGATCAAGGCTCTCTTGACACGCTGATGCTGCATATGACGCTAAAATCACCTTCGATACTTCTTCATTATGCACATGTGCTGCAACCATCCGACTGGCCCACTCATCACCGTCTCTACCGTCGACCGGAAAGAGCGCGAATGGAGTGTCAGCCATGGCACGATAATGAAGTTTGCAAAACCTCATTATGGCAACACTTGCGGCATAACACCACATGTCTTCCAGTTGAATTCCTTGCACTTGGATGGAGAAAATAGCCCATCCAATATTCAATGGAGCAGCAGGCACATCGACATAAATGGTGCATCTTGTCACAACTCCGTCATCGATCTCCTTGCCCCAATAGTCCGGTATTTCACGATATCCGAACCGTTGAAGCATTTCTATCAACAAATCCGGAAAACCCTTCAGAAGAGTACACTTCGTGAACACCCGTCCATTTGGTAAGTATACTATAGAATCAGCCATCTGTGAAAAAGATACTGGAACAATGAGAAGGTTTCCAACTCCCAATAGTTTATGAAAATTTTTAAAACTGAAGTTGCAATCACAGTCTGTTCCAGCTGACCTGCCTGTATAAATTGAAAATTTTCATACACGAAACATCAGATCCAGGTGTGGGCTTGAATACAAAAGTTGTAGTACACTTTAAAAACTTTCGAGATTGTACTCATACAGCTCCAGGTGAGCTAGGGCATAGAATCTATACAGGTTTAAAGTTGACCCAAATTTTCTGGAAATTTTGACAGAACCTCCCCTGTATATGTGGTGATTTCCACAATTTATACAGGTATACCATGACAATATTTTGAGGTAATGACAAAATAAAGATTGTATAACATCAGTTTAACAATCCATTGGTAAAATATTACGGCCATGAAACATTTGTTACATAGGCATTGTGTGCTAATTCTAAACTATGTGTCAACTGTTGAAGTTCTGATCTGCCAGAACCAAGTTTGCAACCATAGGAATTTAACACAGCTATACCAAGATTTAGGCCATGAGTACCACACGAAGTTGATAGAGGACTTGATAAGATTTCCAGAAATGTATATATATGAGCATGTCACTATTCTGGATCAAAAGCTAGAGCTATCTAAACTTAACACATGAACTAACTGTTGTTCAACAGCAGCCCTGCAGTTCACTGTTTTGAGCATGAAATTTGAATTGCCTCCAATTTGAATAAAGAGAAACTTTAAATAACAAAACTGTATATCTGCTTCTCCCCTTTTCAGATATATATCACAATAAGGCAGAAAACGTTTCTACGGTGAGTTATTGCAAAATTACAGAGACTTGTACAATGGTAGGGTTATCTGGAGTAATTTAAGCATACCCCAAATTTCAACAGATTATCAAGCTTTTCTGCCGTGATGGTCAACAGAAAAGTTGTAGAGGTCTTCGAGAACTTTTCATCCATAGAGCATACCCCTATGTTTATTCCTAACTAACCAATATTACAACCTGGCGAAGTTGAGCAAACTATAGCCAGAAATCAAGAATCTTGGTGCTAACCCAATGTCGAATCAAAACTCATTTTGCGGAGTCCAAACCTACCAGCACCAGATAGTCAGACTTTCCAAAATATAATGCAGCCATTTTTGTCGTTTGGGGATGGTCAAGTATCAAAGTTGATACCAACGGCGTTACGTGCCTCACCAAATAAAAATGCTAACCGGTATTTCCGGATACATTTATAGGTGGCCCTATTATCGTTCACTCGCATACGTGTGCTACACGGGTCGCTACCGTAGTCAATGCTGCAGAAGACAAACAAAACCCTTTCACACCTTCACACCTCAAGGGCGGCACAGGGAAACAAGACGGGCAGTCACAATAATATATACAAAAATAAATGCATACGACTCTGGTGTGAGTCGCCCTCGAGCGATGTCATGTCTCGAGGTACATGGCTGTAATACATCTGTACAGCAAAGACTCCTGTATGAACTGGCTTATACACGCTTGAGCATACGTGTTTCACATGCTCCCATAGAATATGAATGATTCTAGAGAGGCATACTATTGGGTTATACACCACCCGACGGGGGCTCCCACTAACTTTGAAGCACGTTGGGGTACCGCGTGTCATAGGTTCTCAGAAACATAGAATGCTTCAAAGACACCTATTAACATTTCTGTGCCAAGACAAGGAAAGTCTTCCATGCTACCTCTCGCATGGTGAGCTTACTGCAATTGATCCGCTTACGGTGGCGTAGCTTACCTCTTGCCTGACGTCGGAGCGTCGTTACAGAATTAATAACATATAAGTTAGTTTACCACCATTATATCATATACTAATAATACTCCTTATAAGGGCATATAACTAATTCCTCACTAAAATCCTAATTTTTGAAAATATGCTCTTTTCAAGTACACTGTTCCCAATGATGCTCTGATACCATGTCTGTGGGGACCGGAATCCCGACCTCCAAGGATCTCATTGGGTGGTGTCGTGCGATGCGACACCCAAGAGTATACAAGAACAGAACGAGAAAAATTTACAATACCAAGTCTTTATTTAAAAGCACAGTGGAAGTTTTAAAATACTAACGGAAGGGAAAAGAACTATACATCATAACTACGCTCTCAACACTAGCTGTGCAAAAGCAAAGTCATCCATGCCCGGAATATTTCGCACTAGCAAAACACAATTCACGGCGTCGTGCTGAGTTCCCGCTCGGTTGTAAACCCTAGAGGGGGTGTAGCCTCGTCATTGAACCCGTCATAAGTCTATAATCTGCAAAAACTTGTTAACTGCAAACGTGAGCATAAGGCTCAGCAATACTAACCCGTCTCACTAGACATATGCAGGGGTGAATACTAAGCATAAGTAAGGAATAGCATAAAGGACTCGCCTACAAGTGGATCCTTATATTCATATTTTAAGTAGCACATGACATTCTTCAGGCACGACACATCATAGACTCCACAATCAAACAAGAAATGCTTTGCTGATGATATGACATGCACAAAGCACATAATGTTGTTACAGGTAAAATATGGGGAAACTGTAAACTTTTAATTGTACTATCTCTAAGCCAAACAAGGTTGTCCAAGCAACTTGTAAACCAATATATCATATTCTCCTGACTTCTTATTTACTACGTCACGGCACAGTGAAAAAGTGGTACTCTATTACCGCGAGGGATGGTGATTGCAATCAGGACATACCCGGAACAACACGGCACGTACGCACTTTCGGAAATGCCAGCGAGTACTTTCAGCAGTACCTACATAACAATTTAGTACTAGTCGTATATGGCCACCTTTCACTAAACACTCGATTGTCGAACCGGTCGATCCGTCATGAGCAGGAGGTTGCTGTGTGGGGCATACTCTGACGTGCCCACCAGCTGATTTACACCTTGCTGCCCTCAACCCACGCCTATAAAACGGAACGGAATGCCTCGACAAACCTGTATCAAGCTACATCACTTTCTTGTAGCCCATTCCTCCAGTATGTCGCTGGTACAATTCAAGCTTGTCAACCAGGACCGCACACGAAATGGTCCTCAATCGACACAAGCAGGGCTACGCACGTGAGACCATGTCTCGCTGCATCGTACCCACTGCTCGGTCTCGATTTCATATTCATAAACCATTTTCTTATTCCAGATCCCCCCATGTGATAAAATTCCTATCTCGCGAGTAGATTCCAACTACTCGACTTCTACTGAATTCCTATGAGCATAAGCATAGCAGTGTCTACTCGACGGGCCGTAGACCTACCCAAGACTCCACAGGATTTGTGGGCCATGCAAGTGGATGTCAAACACCTTAAACGTAATGCACAATCATCTAAAGACGTAAGGTGAAATAAAACTACAAAACACTATAAGGAACTTAAATGCAAACCATGGCTTGTCTGAATGTGAGTCTGAGGGTTCTAAACAAAAGTTGTTGCTCATGTGAATTAGCATTATTGGACTTGTCAACATTATTATCCTTTCTAGCTTGAGGGGAGTTTCCCTTGTTAAAGGCTATGCGCTCCTTGTTATTCTTATGGCTTCTAGCATTTTGCTTTTCACCATAAGAATATCCAATGCCATATTTCACATTACGAGGTCTTGTGGTAAAGTATGCACTACATGCATACTTGATCTTCTCCTTATCAAATATGCCACTACCAGAAGGTTGCTTGTCCTTTGCCAAGTTCGACTTATCCTTCAATTTAGTTTCAATTTTAGCACATGTACACGTAGTAGCAGTTTCAGATTTTAGGTGTTGAGAAGGTGAGCTGGAAGAGGATGAAGGGTCACTTCGCTTGACTGACTCAACTAGTACTTCCAAGAATCTTGTTAACTTTGGTCAAGTTAGCAAGTTCATCCTTGATAATTACATTTGAGTCGCTCAACATCAAGCAAGCTTCCTTGCTTGAAGCTAATTCAAGATCTAGTGACTTGCTTCGCTCCTTTTCAAGTTGAAGGAGCTTTTTGACCTTAAGATACTCCTCCTTCTGAAGGATGTTCATATCTTCTTGGCGATCAATAAGCTCCTCCTTATCAATCAGTTTATCCATTGAGTATTTCATTTTTGAGGCAATTTTCTTATCTAGGACAACAAGCATATCTTATCACAATTGGCATCACTATCTCTATAGTAAGAATGCAAGGAGAAAGATTTATATGTTACCTTTCTTTTACCTTCCTTCGCCATGAAACATGTGTCGTTGTTCTTCCTTGAGCTGATAGTTGGGAAGAGGGTGGATTTCTTCGTTGTCTTCTTGATGGCTATGCTAGCCATTTCCTCTTCCTCTTCGGATGAGGACTCATCATTTGAGTCCCACTCCTTTCCTAGGTGCGCTTGACCATCTTGGTTATTCTTCTTGAAGAACTTCTTAGGTTGAGACTTTGTTTACTTGGTCTTCTTCTTGTTTTCTTCATAAAGGCAATCAACTATAAAGTGGTCATATTCACCACAGTTATAGAATGCCCGCCTCAACGTTGTCTCGATTTATCTTTGTATTTTCCTTCATTTTGTTTACCCCCTTGTCTTCTTTTCATCATCCTTTTGAATTTCTTCATGAAGAGGATCATGTCTTCTTCATCTATGTCGTTGCTCTCATCATCATTGTCTTCTTCTTCTTGAGTCTCTCGAGCTTCTTTTGACAAGGGCTTGCAAGTGGACTTAAAAGTGACCCCCTTCCTCTTTGCGGAGGTGAGGTCGGCAATTTCCTTGACATGTTTTGCTTGCTTCTCCATCATCTCGACAATAAATGATCTTTCCAAGTAATTCGTCCGGGGTCATTTTTTTGTACTCGGGGCTTTCTCTAATCATCGAGCACAAAGTAACATTGCGAGGCATGAAAGCTCTAAGAATCAGCTTCACCACCTCATGATCGTTCCACTTCTTTCTTCCATATGCTCGAACCTTGTTGATGAGAGTCTTCAACTGGTTATACATTTCTTGTGGTGACTCATCTTTTTCTATGGCGAATCTCCCCAATTCGCCTTCGATCATCTCAATCTTCTTGCACATGACGATCGCCTTCATGTGCTGTTTCCAGCGTATCCCATATTTCCTCAGCAATTTCGAGTCCATCCACCTCGGTGAACTCATCTCGACTCAAAGATGATGTGATCACCGCTGCAGCTTGATCATTTCGATGAATCGCTTGCTTTTGGCTTATACATTTCGTCGTCCGGGATATCTATACCTGTACAAACTATACGCCACAAGATTGTGTTAAGCGAGATTAGATGCCTTTTCATGTTTTGCCTCCACATAGAATAATCGTTGCTGTCAAAGTGTGGGGTTTTTCCTAGAGGGATTGACAGGTAATGATTGTTATTAGAAGTCAAACGATCATAATTAAAAGGATATCGAGAGTAGTCAGTGTGACTACTCCGCTTCTTCTTCTTCTCGTCCTCGATCTTCATCATGCCTTTGGAGAGAGCTTTCTTCCTTAGGTGTGCCTTGAGTTGAAGCGTCTCCTCATCATCATCCTTGAAGTCCTGAATGGTGTCGAGGAGCTTCTCCAATTTATGAGCCTTTTCATCTTCAACCTTCTCTTGGTTGAGACTCTTGTGCACATCCTTCATGTCCGATATTTTCTCTTCGAGCGATTAGTCTCCTTTTCAAGAACCTGGCTCTGATACCAATTGAATGTGGCCTCGGGGGTGAATAGACCTTTTCGAATTTTCGTCGGATCCTGCAACACTCAGCAGCTTGATCAAATACCAATAAATTGGACTAGTCCGATAGTGTACGGACTAGTCCGGAGCTTGCGGACTATATCATTCAAGTTTGATCGATGTTCTCAATCAAAGTACTCGACGTAGTGGAAGATAAGATGTAACTAGAGTATGTTGCTTCAATTAAACTGAAGATAGCACAAGGTAACCTTAGTTTCAAGTTTTGACGTAATTTGACTAAGATCAATTAAACACTAGATGTAATGAACAATAAGCACAAAGTGAAGATACAAGATTTTTATCCTGTGGTTCGGTTCCCACGAAGGCAACCCACATCCATGTTGAGGAGCCCACGAAAGGACCGGGTCTTCACGGAACCTACCCTCGTCGAATCGTCACGGAAGCCGATTCTCTTCCACTAATCACAAAGGGGTAAGAATAACCGTGTTCAAGGGGCCTTCTCACAAGTTGAGGGCACCCCAAGATTTACAACTGAATACACCACCAACACACTCGAATTATATGCAATAAAGAACAAGAGTGTGCGAGAGAATCAAACCCAAGAGCTCAAAATATGAAGAATCGTGTCTCTCCTTTGATCTAAAGTTAACCCTCAAGGATTTGATATTTCTTGCGTTGGATTGTGCAGAGAGACGTGTTTTCTAGGCTCTTGGAGGGTGTGATGGCGTAGGGGGTCGAGATAGTTCATAGTTGGGTCGTGCACCTCTATTTATACTAGAGTTTCCAGGGGTTATTGTTAGGGTTTTCAAAGTCCGAACTAGTTCGTGGTGGACTGCGGACTAGTCCGGTGTGCGGCATGTGGGAAACCATAAGGCTCTTGAATTATCGGACTTGTCCAGCCAGGGGCGTACTATTCCGTTTTTGTCTCTGGAAATATTCGGACTAGTCCGGCACATATCAGACTAGTCCGGCTGTGGTGAGACCCATAGTGAATTGGGGACAAGTCCGCACTTGGAGGACTTGTCCGATTTTAGTCAGAAGGTTTTCGAACTAATCCGTGCAGATATTGGACTTGTCCGATTTAGGCCAGAATGATATCAGACTAGTCTGTTGTGATATCGGACTAGTCCGGTCTGTGTAAACCTGGACTGTGTAGACAAGTCTTTGATGGGAGGACTTGTCCGATTTTGTACAGAGAGATATCGGACTACTCCAGGATATATCTGACTAGTCCGGACCTGTATGAATTTGTGCAGTGAGAGTGATTAAAACTAGCTTGAGCTCTTGGGGTGTGTTTCTCCAACACACTCCACACAAAAAGAGCATCTTATCATTTCTTGAGCTCCTTTCAACTTGATTTCTCACTCTCCCTTCTTTTTGCGCTTTCTTAATGATTTCATTAAAACCTGTGCTCATCTCAACAATTTAGTTACGATCTCATTTGCTTGTCATAAATCAACAAAAACCCACAAGGGGTGCATAGATGCACTTTCAGGTATTAATTCAATAATGAACTCTATATCATGATCTAGTGGCATACCTGGCAACTCATCCGGAAATACATCTGGACACTCACGAACAACAGGAATGCTCTCCAGTGTCACACTTTCCACATGACTCAATGTTGCTTTATCCGTCGTGGGTTGGGCTGTCTCAACTTCAATGCGGGTGCCATGCTCACTTGTTGATTGCACAATCCTCTCGGCACACTGAATCACTCCATTATACTTGCTTAACCAATTCATACCAATTATTATGTCTATTCCTTTGGAATCCAAGACGATGAGATTCGCAAGAAAGTCTACCCCCTTATTCTGATAATTACTCTCGGACACACTATATTTGTCCTCATCTCTCCTCCAGGAGGTTTCACCAACATAGTGTGTTTCAAATGAGCTATAGGCATATTATACTTGGCAACATACTTCGATGATATGAATGAATGAGATGCTCTAGAATCAAATAAAATGGTTGCAGGGTTGAAGTTGGCGAGGAACATAACAATTACGACATCATCCACTTGTTGGGCATCCTCAGTAGAGACATGATTCACATTGCCATGATTAACATTCTACTTTCCACAGTTGCCTTGTGGTGCTCCTCCATTCGGTCGTGGATTCTTCCTGGGTGCATTGGTTATTGGTCCATAGCTCCCCTTGGGGCACTGACTTGCGAAGTGATAGGCTTCTCAACAAACATAGCATGTCTTGCCGCCTGAAGTACCAGGGAAACTTGGGCGATGCTAACCCTGATGGTTATTTACCATACTGGGGCGCGATGCATAAGGCGCAGGCAAGCGAGGCGCTTGCATCACGGGGCACTGCTACTGCTGGTTTGGGTGTGGAGGATAAGCAGCTCGATAAGCAGGAACGAAGGGGTTGTTGTATAGCGCATTTGGCAGCGTAAAGTGAGGACGGACATTGCTCCCTTGTTTCTTCCCTTGGTATGGCATCTTCCTCTTGTTTATGACATCTTGGCTATAGGCTTAATAGGATTGATAGAATAAGTCATACCACCAAGGTATACCTTCTTTTCTAGAAGCCCACCTGCATAGAACTCTGAGGTTAAGTGTGCTTGGCCCGGAGCAATTTGCGGATGGGTGACCGACACAGAAGTTTTCCTGGGTGCGCACGAGTGAGGACAAAATGTGCAGAAAAGACTAGTGTTCATTTGTGGGGATAGTCTATGATCCTATAGAGCTGCTAGGAGTAACGACCGTTAGGCCCGTAGTGGCTGGGGTGTCACATTGTTATATTGTTCCATCTCACGAACCTTGTTTTCCACCACAATGGCCTTGTACACAAGCTTCTGGAAATGTGCATAGTCGCAGTTGAGCAATTGGACTTGAATTTCATTGTTTAAGCCCCTCATAAACAAGTACTGCTTGCAGCTGTCCCGGTTGACATCTTCTGGCGCATACCTTGAGAGTTGAGTGGATTTATCAAGATACTCATTCACACTCGACCTTCCTCTGTCGCTTCAGGAACAAAGTGAGAGCAGAACTTCTCCTTGAATTCAGCCCAAGTGATTCTCTCTTGATTCTCATGGGCATTGCAAAGCGTTTCCCACCAATCTATAGATGCTCCAACTAGTTGATGGGAAGCAAATAGAACCATTTCCCTATCATTGCATTGGAAAATAGTGAGCTTCTTCTCCACGGATTTCAGCCAATCATCGGCTTCCATAGGATAAGTGGCTTGAGCGAAGGTAGGTGGCCTAGTCCTCAAAAACTCTCCCAATCTGTTATGAGGTAGTGGGGGTGGCGGTGGTGGAGGCATGTGGGGCTGATTCTTACTATTGGCTTGCAGCTGTACCAAAGTCTGCATTGCAGTTTGCATTAGTTGATTCTGCATAGCCAACAACTACTGAAGGTTGACAGCCTCAGGTCCAGGTACGTTGTTGTTCTGAGGTCCTCCTTTGTTCTCCTCGTTCTTATTGGCATCCCTTTGGTTGCGAGTCCTCGCCATCTGAAGAAAGAGCAAGAGATAGAAGAAATAAGAAAATGTCCCCAACTATATGCATCAAGGGATAGGAAACTAAGCAACCACCGATACTATCCTATATGGATGTGATAAGCGCTACAACATCCCACAATCCTCTAAGCACACAAACAACATTACATAGCAATTAGCATACCAAATAACCCACAACGTTTCCTGAGTGTTCCTATGTGCTCTAAAGTGTCCATTCTATCTAGGCTGCATCCTACGGTCAACCTGTGGCTCTGATACCAATTTGTGACACCAAGTTCTAAAAAATGAACCAAGTGCATTGTATGTGTGCCCAGGATGTTTAACACACATACACAAGTGATTCACAAATGATAAACAGATAATAACCACAACAACAATTAATTAAAAAGTACTCCTATTACAATATTCGAATAATCCTCAAGTTACACTCTAATGATCATTAATGATAATACTACTGCAGTGGAAATAATCTAACTAAGAAAACTGAGCAAACTAAGCAAATGGGGTAGCACGGCTCTAAGAAACTCCACAGGCAAGTTGACGGCAGCACACAACCCAGTACTCCGCATTATCATCACGGTACTCCCAGACATCACCTGAAACTGTTGGTGGGGGAACTGTAAGGGTGAGTAAATGTAGTACTCAGCAAGTGTGGGAAAATAATGACATGTAGATTAAGCAAGGCATTGACAATAAATAACGGCTAATTGCTAAAAAGTATTTTTAAAAATAGGTAAAAAGCATCTTACTATGTCTATGTGAAATAATCCCATCATAGCCAACATAAGTGTCATAATATAAAACCGGCATTAATTATTCATCCATACTCCAGATTCTCACTTTCATCAATAAGCATATCCATTTATCACAATTCAATCCATAACCATAACCATAACCAATACCAAACCATCCCAAATACCAAGTTTCCCACTAATCATGTGAGGGTCCAGGTTGCTAACGACCGCTAGCACGACTATCATTATAGTTTTAGACACACTATGCAGAGGTTGTACCACTTTACACACATGTTTGTGATTTCATCACCTTTTGGTGATTAAGAAACCTCCATTTTGCCATCTCACACTTCCATTGGTGTGTGGCCAAGAGATCACAAGATAGCTTTTCAAAAGGGACTACTAGCATATATGGACCCACTAAGGTTTCACCAACAGACTTGAATCTCCATTCTCCCACCCACGGGCCCCCTCATGTGCCATGCTGTTCCCAGGGTAGCCCTTCTTGACTCCCATTTACCTGCACCATCTAATAGTCCATACAATACCAGCAGCTCACCTAATTATTCAGCTATGTTGCACCCATACTTGGCCTTGTGGTGGCATTGTAAATCCTGGATGGTCGCTCCATGAACCGGTTCTGAGATCTAAAGCAAGCAAAACCACCATAACATTCAACCCATTCAACATTCCATGCTTGCCTAGATCTCCCAAGTCCCATGTTTACCAGTTAACCATATTTATCAATTCTCATCATTTATAACTATATTAAGTCACAATTAAGCCATTTGGTAGTTTTCCCACCCCAATTAATTTAAGCAAATAAAAAAGGTAAAAGTCCTTCTCGACTCTCTACAATGTATCCCAAGCGATAAGGATGGTCCAACAAGAATAGTAAACACCTATTTTTTTGGGTTTCCCTTCAATTTGACACAAGCATGCAGTTTTGCAAACAAAATATTTAAAAACAGGATCAATATGATCAAGGACACTTGCATTGCTCTTGAGCTTGGTTAGGGTTAAAGGCTTCAAAATTCACATGCTGGAGGTCCTAAACAGCACCCTCTAGAGCAAAACCTTATATTCCGTGCAACAAACATACAAAATAGACATTACAATCAATAAATGCTCATATATTACTCAATATTCCATGTCATACATGATTAATGCAATTGTGAGGTACAACTTGTTAATGAGTTGCTATTAATGTTCACTAACTTGTTCTAATAGTTTTTAACAAGTTTAGACAGGTTTGAATTGATTTGAGTCAAATTGGAATTAATTCAGCCTGATACAGATTCAGATACTCCCAAACTAGAATTTAGGGTTTTCGTAATCTGCGAGAATTGGGGTTGAATTTGCATGGAAAAGGGAAAGTAGAATGTGTACCACGTGTGTAGAACTCCAAGGATCGAGAATTGAGTGCAACACTTGAATCTTGGCGATCTAGGGTTGGTGATGAAGAGTTGATGGAGAGTTGTGGGTGAATTGATTATGAAGAACAAAAAGTCGATGAAGCTCTTGATTGATTGTTCCTCCTTCATGTTCTCCCTCTCCTCCTTGCTTCTGGATCTTTTCTTGATGACGGCTCCCACGAACTAGGGTTTGGGTTTCTTTCAATCGTGGAAAAGAGGTGAAAAATTGGGGTGTTGGGTTTCTTATATAGAGGTGGAGAGGTAGGGTTTGATGGATTTCGTGTTCAAGGGGGTGCAGGCCGTGTAGGTGTGCTACATGGGCTCCCCAGGGGTTAGGCACGACGTTATTGGGCCCAATTAATGCGGAAACCAAATAATAAATCATGGAGGAAAATATTGAATATGAGTCGGGCACACCGGACAGGTCCGCTAAAGGGCCGAACTAGTCCGATGTTGGACAGAGACGGAAACGGACAAATCTGGCAGGAGGTCCAAACAAGTCCTGTCTTGTCTAGAGAGCAAAACAGACAAGTACGGCATAGATCGGACAAGTCCGGGAATTTGACAACTTATTCGAAAACCATACCAAAGATCGGACTAGTCCGCACTTAATCACGACAAGTCCAGAATGCAACAGATACTTAATCGGACTAGTTCGCAGCAGAAATGAACAAGTCTGGAGGGGCATCAGAGGGGGAAACCGGACTAGTCTGGGGTACAAACCGGACAAGTTTGTACTTATACAGACTTTTAAGTGTTGTTTTGCTTCTTATTCATTTCAGACTTGTTTCTTTTTATGTTTCTTAATGCTTAACATGTATAAGAATTTATGCAATGCATGATGGATGAAAATAAGGGTGTTACAAACACCCCAAGAAGACAGAGAAGTTTGGGCCTCCCCAAAGGCCCAAGTCCACCAAGCCACCAAGGATGGAATGGCGGAAGAAACCCATTTTGGTGCAAGCCAACCCATTTTCCGGGAAGGCTAACGAGGATGCAAGTGCTCACCTGCAACATTTCTCTGCAAAACTTTTAAGATCAAGGACGTATCTCCTGATGCTGTCTTTCTTAGGTTGTTTCTGTTCTTTCTTCTTGGGAGAGCGAACAATACTTCTACGCAAACAAAAGTGCTATAGACACTTGGGAGAAGTGTTCTACGCCATTCCTAGCCATGTTTTTCCCATTGGGCAAGAATAATGCCCTACATGGAAGAATTTCTAGCTTCCAGCAATATGCTAAGGAGTCTATTCTCGAGGCTTGGGAAAGGCTGCAGGAGTAAATCCTGGCCTGTCCCCACCATGGGATGGATGATTGGCTCATTATCAAAAACTTCTACAATGGGCTGATCCCTTTCGCTCGTGACCATGTTGATGCTGCTGCTGGAGGTGCCTTATTCTCATTGACGGTGCCGAAAGCCAAATATTTGATAGAGAGGATGGTGTCAAACAAGGGTTGAAGCGACAAGCATCTCCATACCTGCCAGCAAGACATGCACACCTTGAAGGAGGTCGACATGATCGCTACCAAATTGGACCTCCTCGTGAAGAAGTTAGATGGACAAGCCAATGGTGAGGTATGTGGCAATGCTTATGCCCTAGACTCTCACATCAGGTGTGAAGTCTGTGGCAACACAGGCCATTTGGGCAATGACTGCCCAGAAACCCGTGAAGATGCCTTATATGTAGCCAACAATGAAAACAATGATGGCTATCGTCCAGGAGGTCAAGGGTGGGGCCAACCAGGCCCATTCTTTCAAGGAGGGTACAATAACAATGGCAACAATGGAAATCAACCCAACTTGAGCGAGCTTGCCATTAGCCAACTGAAGATCAACGATGCCCGATCAAAGAAGCTGTCAGCTAATGACAAGACCCTAGAAAGCATTAATGCCAAGATTGAGGGGCTATCCTCGACCTTCAAGAATCATCTAAGCTCCAACAAGATGTTGGAGACTCAGTTGGCTTAAATTGCTGCAGTTGTTCCTCCAATGGAAAAACTGAATGCAGTGACAACAAGAGGTGGCAAGACCACTCGTGACCCATCGTATCCCATACAAGATAAGAGGACAACTACAAATTAGAAGGAGGATGTCCCAGTTGGCATAGGTGAACCACTTAGTGAGAGAATGGCCAAGAAATTTGAGGACACCAACTTATGGCCAATCCCTCACAAGCAAAGAAAGACAACAGTGGATGAGCAATTTATCCGCTTTGTTGAGGTTATCCAGAAGATCCATATCAATGTTCCCTTGATTGATGTGATGCAAGTACCTACTTATGCTCGCTATCTTAAGGACCTATTGAATAACTAGCGTCCATTTCCCACCATTGAGAATGTCAAGCTTATGGATGACTACAGTGCATCCATCCTAAATAGTCTTCCGGAAAAGAAGAAGGACCCTGGATGTCCTACAATCTCATGCTCAATTGGGGCTCACTACTTTGACAAGGCACTTTGTGACCTTGGACCAAGTGTGAGTGTGATGCCCAAGGTGGTCTTCGACCAACTCAACTACACGGAGCTTACTCCAACACCAATGCAGCTCCAACTAGCTGATTCTTCATTCTGTTATCCGGCTAGTATTACTGAAGATGTTCTGATGAAAATCTAGATTTGCTTCATACTCGTGGATTTCGTGGTGCTCAACATGGATGTTGAGAAGGATACACCACTCATTCTTGGGCGCCCGTTCTTTAGCACCATGAAGGATCGCATAGATGTGGGAGCTGGAGAAATCCACTTCCATATCAATGGCAAGGAGGAAAAGTTTAACTTTTGCCCAAAGCCGGAGCAATGCTCCATGATCCGTATCAAGTATGGGCTGAATGTTAAACACATTTGAGAGGTCAAAGTCACACCTCCAAAGGTGGACCCGCTTATTGCTTTCATGAGACAATTGATTTATGCGGAGAACCCGCCTTACCATCCACGTCGACACCCCAAGAAGACATAGAAGTCCGGACCTCCTCAAAGGCTCAAGTCCACCAAGCCGCCAAAGAAGAAATGGCAAAAAAAGCAAGACAAGCCGTCCGAGCCCATCCCTCCAGGCTCGGATGTCATGAAATGAAGAAGGAGCAATGTTTATCTCATCGGACGGTGGTGAGACCTAGCCAATAGGTTAAATTGTAGTTATGTTTTTTGATTTTTCTTTTCTCTTCATTTTGTTTTTCCCCATTTAGTTTGACTTTTCCCAGTGCATATTTGGTTTTTCTTAGCAAGTTGAGAATCTCATATTCTAAACTACCATTTTTATTTCTTTATTTTTTACAAAAAGAAAATTGTTGGGTTTTTGAAAAAAGAGTTTTTATTCGAAAAAACAATTTTTCTAGCTGCAAAAGTGGTATTTCACCAACGTGCTAATTTCATAGCCGTTGGGGATCCATCTGCCAAAAGGGAGAACAGGGGGCCCACATGATAGTTTGGCCGACCCCCCTTTTCGGCCGAAGTGGAGAAAGGGCCATTTTGGCTCTCTCTCTCTCTCTCCTCCAACAGCTACATTTAATTCCCTTGTGACCGTTGGGGAGTGTACACTATAAATGGTGGCCGTGAAGAGAACTCCTCTTCACACTTCACATCATTTCACACCTCCCCAAAGTCACTCTTGCTCTTCATTAATGCACTCTTGCTCAAATCCCACTCAAAAAGATTTTCTTTTGCTTGCATTCACAATTTGGTCTCAAGATCTTCAAGGAAAATCGTCGGAGGTTTTGCTTTCACTAACATCACCTCTTGCATGTTTTTTCCTTGTTGTGTTCTTGTTTGTTGTGGCCATAAAAGGAATGAAGATGTTGTTTGGAAAGATGAAGGGGGCTGTAATCTCAAGTCATGGAGGATACTCAAGTGCACATCCTTCATCCGTTGCTACCCCAAGTCCATGGAGGAGGAGTGTATGTGAGGACACTCCCATGGGTAAGAGGAGCAACCCACATCAACTTCCCCACGATGACGACCTCGACATACAAAGTGAAGCTAAAGATCAAGCATGCAAACTCCTACAAAATTGTGAGTTCTCTCATACCAAAGCTTACGATCCAGATTTGATCTCCAAAATAGGTATGGATTCCGATTCTTTTCCATTTGGCGTGCACTAGGATGGGAAAGTTTTGCTCACATAGAGGAGAGATGTTCATGCCTCCTCTCCATACAATTCCTCTGCACTCTTAAAATAGGATTTGATGGTATTACTTTTAGATTATTTCATAAAGAATACAACATCCTATGGAAAGAATTATGTGAAATCCTAGGCTTCCATAAGCGTTATTTGCTAGATTTAGACACTTCGCCTAAGTTTGCCAAACAAAGTTTTGGCAAGAATTAACTAGTGAGATCCGATGTAGTGCACCTAGGAATAGCCACTTACAAAACCCTACTATACGTCTCATGCATAGACGAGTGGCTATGACTATGTTCCCTAGAGGAGATGTAAGAGTAGTGAATGAAGGTGAGCTAAAAGTTTTATTTGCCATGGTTAAAAAGATAAAAGTTGCTCTAGTTATTGCAATGATGACACAATGGTTAGATTACATTCCAAGAATAGTGCCAATTGAATACACTTCATTGATTACCCGTGTTGCTACTACGGTAGGAGCACTAGAATATTCTTCAATTGAGTCTATTGAAAATGAAAGAGAATTAATTAATGAAGATTATTTAGTGCAAGGACATACCCTTATGCTTGATCAAGATGGCTCTTTGATATTTTATTATCATGGCTTTGTAAATGAAATTCAGTTACATAACCCAGATTATCATTTGTACAAATGTTGGAGGCTAACCAGTGATCTTCTTCCCATCGAGGAAGCATGAAGAAGTAATGTCTCTGGAAGGGTCACCAGAAGCCTCACAAGGAGAGTGGCCATGCCCCTGACAACCTCCAAAGTCCATGAGTACGATGAGGAAGAGTACCCAACGGGTGATGCACCAGGATGGACTCAACCTCTACCGTACGAGACTGAGGTCCGTCTTGGCATCGATGGCCATGTAATACAAGGGAGCCACCCAAATCCACTTCAAGCTCTAGTAGCTTGTCTTCAACATCCATGAGAAGATGTTGTTCCACTTCGAATAGAAGTCATCATGACTATAGCCAGGGAATGACGGACCTCTCTAGACGTAAGGAAGAGCTTGAACTGAGAACGGGTGACATCTACAACACTCTCAAAGGGCATGTCCAAGGTACCCAAGACTGGCAACAGCACATGGACGCTGAATTCACCACCATCAACTCGAGCTACAATAACAACAAGCCGATCTTGCAACATACTTCCGTCATCAAGGGTTCAACCCTTACCACGGAGGTGAGTGAAGAACAAACTTGGGGGAGGACCCCCACAAGAGGTAAATTGTATCAACCTCTTTGCATATTTATTTTTCGTTCAACCATCATACACCATGCACATAAAAAAATAGTATAGTAGATTTATTTTCAAATAAAATAAAGATGTTCGGTAAGAATGACTTGGAATTCACATACATGAAATGATGAATAGTTGATGTGTTTTAATTTTCCTAAACCCCTAGTTTAAAACTTACCACTCCAACATATTGCTCTCATTGGTTAAAATTACTTTTGTGTGAAACCTATGTGTGCTGAATACATTGGCTATGATGATAAAAGTTTTGAATACTACCAAAAGCCTTTTTCATCAAGGTCCGACTCTAGGTCCAAGCTTCTGCAAGGTCCAACAATAGGTCCAACTTGCTTTGGTTAGCTTCGACAAGGTTCAACGTAAGGTCTGACCTGCTTTGTCTACGTCTGACATGTTTCGGCTAGGTCCGACTACTTTGGCTAGGTCCGACTTGTTGTGGCTAGGTCTGACATGTTGTTGCGCTAGGTCTAAATAGCTTTAGTATGTTCCGGCGCTAAGTTTGAATAGCTTTGGTAAGCTCTGGTGCTAGGTCCTACTAGTTTTGGTAAGCTCCGGTTTAAGGTTTGGTTAGCTTTGGCAAGGTCCGGAGCTAGATTGAAATAGTTATGATTTTATCTTGCAATGTTTCAAACTCGCTTTACACTTATGGAAAGTTTGCTTAGTATTCTTTTACTAAGTTTTTGATGCGTTTTAGTGGTTATGGTGGTTAGTGTTTTGCTATGGTTTGCAACACACTTATGTGAGGTGCTCACGTAAGGTGTTGTAGTTTTGGAACTAACGTGAGTCAAGTTGAGGACTTGTGCTCGGTGTAAAAGCCCGTTTTTTTGGAAGAACAAAAACGCAAAAATGCAAACTTAAAAATTCTGAAAATGGACTTGGAAATCCAAACTCACATGAACCATATGAGTTAACCAATGTTCACTTAAAATAGGGACTTGTTAAAATTTTACATACAGAACATGTTTGCTAATGTATATTGGAACTTAAGGGGTAAAATCCTTAATTTCCAAGTATTCCCATTTTCAATGAAAAATTAAAAGAGAAAATAAAAAAATAGAGAGAAAGAAAAAGAAATTATTCCAACCATAAAATGGGACATCCAAAAATATTCGAATCTCACGCCGTGAATTTTTCCATGACCTTCTAATATTCCAAATAGACTCTCGGTAAAGTTTCAAAATTTTTGAAGCACGTTTCCCATTTGTTGGACACGTACTGAGAGTTTAATCAATGTCGACCTCCAATTTAAACTTTGTGCTCATCCTTGTCCAAATCAACTCCAAATTTTTCCTGAGGTCCCTTATGGTTCAAAAAGGGTAACTTCAAAGTTTCAGGATTTTTGAACCTAATCTACTATTTATTTCCTTGAGTCAAGTATCACCACTTGAATTCAAATTCAAACCTGAGTTCAAAATTCAACTTACTCAGTTTTGAAATCTGATTGCACCATAAAATTCTCCACATTTTATTTAGTCGTTGGGCCAAAGTTGAATATTTTTGAACCATGTTTGCTAGCTCTATTTGAATTTTGAAAAGAGGGGGGAGAAGAGAGTGGGAACCACATGCCATACTTATCCTCAGTACTATGAAAAAGTGGCCCCACATGTCAGGTCGGTACTCTCCACAGCGTGACACCGAGACCCCCTGCATGTGACACCGCGACGTTCCCTCGGTCCTTATCACCGCGCGCTCAGTCCGCCCCGCCAGCCGCCTCCTCGCCTCCGGCCATAGGTCCGCGCCTCACTGGCCGCCCCTGCACCGCGTTCGCCCCGGCTGCGCGCCTCCTCGCCTCCCTCTGGCGCCTGCTCACCGGCGTCGTCCCCCCGCCAGCTCACGCGTCCGCCGACCCGCGTGCTTCCCCACCAGCGCCTCCCTGCCGAGCTGCTCTGTCGTCGGCCCTCCTAGCTCCTGTCCACGGCGCCCCGAGCAGCACCGCCGCCCATGCCCCAAGTCGCTGCTGCGCTCGCGTCCTGCTCTAGTTCACGTGCGTGGCACGTTGCGCCGCGTCGTCCTCTGCGAGGGCGCGCCTCCGCTACATCTCGCCGTACCTTGCTTCCGCTGGTGCCTCGCTTGCGCCCAGGCCCGCTGTCCGCGCTTTGGCCGCGCTTCGCATGTGCTGTCTCGGATGCCATTGTCGACTTGATGTCGTCATGGCATTCTTCTCACATGCCGCATCCAAACAGTGTGAGGATTGATGGAGGTGATGTATGAGATGGAGGAACACGCCTTTGACACAATGGTATCGACCATTAATCCAGGGTTAGCTCTTATTTTGCAAGAGTGATTGGATCGGTGACTGCAGCCTAGGTGTTCGATGAAATGGTTACATGGCGAAACTAAGTGTGTTGCTGTTCAATGTTGGTCTATGGATGTAGGTCTGTTGTGGTGTGGCAAATCGACCAAGATAAGTGCCAAGATGCCCTTTGAATGGTGATGAAGCGATGGAAATCAAGTGCACACCCTAGTTGTTCGGCAAAATGCCTACAAGGTGAGCCTTGCACTGAAATATCTTGCTTGACGTCACCGACGTCCGTTCGTCGTGATCGCTAAAGTTACTCATGTGTCGTCAAGTCGTACATCCAGTTTTCGCATTGATATCATTCCTATAAGAGTCCCTAAGTTGACCTCTTTTGTCGTTTGTATCACGTCGGCCTGTCCGTGCGTGCTCGTGATGCTCCACCATGAGCCGCGTCGACGTCGTTGACCATATGACATCGCCGTGACGCTCCGAGCCGTCATCGTGTCCTGGCATCGAGATGAAGAATGCGTGTGATGTGTGTGGTGCTGAAACACCAGCACGACTCATCGTACAATGGTCGTTTAGCCAAATTAGGGTTTAGTCGAGGCGAGACTCGTCGAGCCCTGGGTGTAACCAAGGTGCTCGATGAAATGCCTTCTAGGTCAAACCAGGTGTGTCGTTGATCACTGATGACCTGGGGTAGAGGTATGCAAGAACGTTGCGACCAACAAGGAGAACTAGACCAAGGGGAACCTTGGATAAGAATTTCTTAGTCGTGTCGAGGATGTTTCCTTTCCGTTCGCAGAATTGCTTACCTAGGTGTACCACTTCATCGATGGTAGGTTCGTCGAGTCTTTTGTCAACAACTAAGTCGAGTCCTAACTCTTCGACTCTTGAGGTGGTGTTCGAGATTCTGCTCACCACTGTTGACGAGTCCGGGTCGATGTGAACGTCGAGGAGACGATCTTCCCGATATGGCAAAACACATCGTCACGGCAGAGCCTCGCATCATGTTGAAGTCCTGGGAGCTTACTGAGCTCACCTAGACAAGCTTGCTGAAGACACTACATTAGTGTTGTCGTGAGGCACTTGAACGATGCTCGAGGAGCTTGCCGTAGAAACTACTTTACCTAAAGGTCATTTGAACGTTGTCTCGGTACTCACGTTAGGTTAACAAGGCTCATTATGACGTCTTAAGTAACAAGAATGTTGACCTCACTTCACTCCCAAGTGTCGCTAGGGTTTCATCCTGGTTCATCCTTATCAGAACCCTGCGACCACACTTGTCACATAATTAGGTTTACTCCTTAATGAGTTTGTGTAACTTCATTGGTCGACTTCTAAGTCACAACCTCTTGTTGCACTGTTCACTCATGCCTTAAGCTTTCAATGCTCCATCTTGATCGCTTAGTCTTCCTTACATCACACAGTCCAGTAATGCTTCTTTACCATTCTACCATATCACTCTTTGAGCGGCATAGCTCCAAGTGTCGAGTGCTAAATCGCGATGTGTCAGTACATTGCTCCTTTCAGTGCTTATCTCGACACTACTATGCCACCTTGAGTCATCATTTGTTTATCCACACAACAGAGGCATATCTGTCCTTCCTAGTCAAACTCCCCGGTCTTAAAGTTTACACAACCCCGTGGAGTCTAATACTTAATTACTTATATGTATATCATGTCGATAGGAACATGCTGATAGGTGATCGACAAGAAATTTCGCTTGGAGGAGAAGGCCAAGGTGTTTCCACTGAAGTTCCATGGCAGGTTCTCCGGAGGAAGACCAAGCACTAACAATTGACATTTATTCAAGTCGCAAACTAAGGCAAGCCCCAGTTTGCATTTAAAAGCTTTACAGAGTTTTGCAGTATTTCTCACATTACGTCTTTAGTTTGATATGTGCATTACGTATAGGGTGATTGATACTCCACTTGCATGACCACAAATCCCAAGGATTGGATGGAACGGTTTACAGTTTGACCTGTAGTAACTGCTTTGCTAATGTATAGGAAATCCGATAGAAGTCGAGTAGTTGGAATCTACTCGCGAGAGGATCACAATTTATTGATCACAAGTCAAGTAGTTGAATTCTACTTGCGAGAGAAGTCGAGTAAGGGAAACCTACTCGCAAGATGTTACCAAAATGTTCACTCTTAATAATTGGAGATGTGGACGGGGATGTTCCTATAGGACGGGACGCGCAAGGTTGTCTGATCCCGGATGAGGGGGACAATGCTTGCGACCACATTTGGGCCTGGGCCGGTAAGGTTAAGGCAAATGTGGAGGTTGGTTGTAGCCCCGTCTGTGTCGGTTAAGGACTGTCTCGTGTGCGGCCATGTTGAGCAAGTTTGAACAGTACCGGTTACATATTGGATTAATGGGTCCATTAAACTGATGTAGCTCGGGCACCCTTGTGTCGAAACTTATATCGCCGTCCTTCGGGGGAAGGTGATCGTAAGGTGGGAACCTCTAAGGAGCAACTTCGACGTGCTTGGTTAGGGACCTTACTTTTGGGACGGTAGAACTGGTTCGACATCGGGATGACGGGTGAAAGGTGGCCACATACGACGTGGGAGTGGAGTACAGTGAAAGGTACTTCCGAGCGGCCGTATGTGTCGTATATTCCGGGTGTGTCCTGATTGCAATCACCGTCCCTCGCGGTAATAGAGTACCACTTGTTCACTGAGTTGTGACATAGTAAATAAGAGTAATGGAATGATGATAAATATTGCCAATCTGCTTAATCATTGTATTGCAACTTTGTTTGGCTTAGAGATAGTATAATTAAAAGTTTACAGTTTCCTCATACTTTACCTGTAATAGCATTATGTGCTTTGGGCATGTCATATCATCGGCAAAGCGTTTCTTGTTTGATTGTGGAACCCATGATGTGCCGTGCTTGGAGAATGTCATTTGCTACTTAAAATATGATTATAAGGATCCACTTGTAGGTGAGTCCTTTATGCTATTCCTTACCTATGTTTAGTACTTACCCCTGCATATGTCTAGTGAGACGGTTAAGTCTTGCTGAGCCTTATGCTCACGTTTGTGCTTTAACGATTTTTGCAGGTATTAGTTTTATTTCTACTGTTCAGGTTGTACATGAGACTCGAGGTGTCGAGATAAATCTCATGTGAACCATGCCGCTGCTGCATGTTCTTCTTGTTGCTAGTGAGAATCGTCCTAGGGCATGGACGTCTTCTCTCCTTCTTAGTTAGGTGAGATTATGAGTATGTATTTTCCGCTGCGTGTGTACTTCTGTGGTACACTCTTTTGTAAACTCTTGTTATTATAAAATGAAAACTTTGTATATGTTTGGTATCCTTTTTGTGTGTGCTGTTAGGTGCCGCATCGCAAGGCACCACCCAATGAGATCCTCGGATGTGTGGACTCCGGTCCCCACACTCGGACGTATTGGTTGTTTGTTCATGTGCAGCTGTTGCTTGAGTTCAAGACATGGCTGGTGACGGGATCCATTGAACTAGTCTTAGGGAGAAGATGAGGTTCAACAACCAAGTTCGGGAGGAATTGTGGTTGAGTAGATCGGGAGGTAGCACAACATGTTTGAATCTAGAACAATGCATATAAAGGTATCATGGTCATCATTGGAAGATGTTTGCATGTATGCAAATAGTGAATAGACGTGGCTACATGGTTCCGAGGCGTGATGAAGATATGTGGACATAAAGAATTTATGGGAATGGTCCAACCGACTAGGTTGTGGACTCAGACTGCGGCTGGTTCGGGTTTGACTCAAGTATGGAAATATTTGAGTTAGTTATGATAGAATATTGTGTGGGCCACGAAATTGAATTTTTTTAGAAATGTGGGATACGTTTCTAAGGTGTTTGGAAGTCTTAAGATTGTTTCTATATGCATATAGAAGAGTCTTGAGCAGTGATGGAAAGTTTCGATTCGTGACATGAGTAGGACTAGAGTCCTAGTTAGGATTGGGTTGGCTCTAGGGCTGGTTGTATAAGCAAGGTTGGATAGATCTCATGGTGCACAACTTTAGGGCCGTTCCTCTTGTGGTTTTATCAATAAAATTTGTAGTTTAAAGAAACTTTTGTGCCTTGTTCGTCCGACTTTTTTCAGACAAGCTTTTCTCATTGAGTTTCGGCACAACATTATCTTTCTTTGGTTGTTTTATCATAACTCGAGTTTTACAGTTCTAATTGACGTGTTTCTTTTTGGGTTGTCTTAAAAATTGATTATCTATCATCTTTAAAAATTTCGCGGTCATTGGATTTGTGGTTTTGGATCTACACGAGTTTCCTTGCAGAATTGCAGATCTGTTTTTTCTCGGGTAGAACAGATTGCCCTTCGTTCAATCTTTCAATCATAACTTCAGTTTTTCTCGATAGGTTTTCATGATTCTTGTTGTGACATCTTCATAACTTGGTTCTCCACAATCTATACTGGTTTTGTCACAATTGATCACATTTAGATTAGTCGTACACATGATTTCTTTAACGGATCCTTTTCTACCGTGGGGTTTTTATTGCTTCCGCTAAAAAAGTTTTAATCTACCATTCACCCCCTCTGGTAGCTTTACACGTGCTCTTGGATCCTACAATTGGTATTAGAGCCAGGGTGCTTTAATATTTTGGGATTTGCACGTGTTTTCACTAATCGACATGGAGAAATACTCCACAAAATTTTGTGTCCTTAGTAGTATTGATTTTCAAGTTTGGAAGGCACGTATGGAAGCTTTCATCCAGGCACAAGGCTTCGCAATATGGGAAAGGGTGTACAAGCCGTATGATGTGCCATCAAACGATCAAGTCACGGCTACAAACATGAGATATATCGACAACAATAACAAGGCTCGCAACTTGATCATACAAGGATTAACTCAAAGCGACTTCGACTGTGTTGCTCACCTCTGATCTGCATACGGTGTGTAGAAAGCACTCCTTGTGTACCACAAAGTATCCAACATGATCAAGGAGGTAAAGAAAGACATTTTTCAAGAAATAATATATGCACTTTGAGATGCAACCAGGTGAGTCCATCGATGATCTCTTTGCTCGCTTTAATATAATTATCAACAATTTGTTAATGTCAATGTTAATTTTTCAGATGATGAGAATGCTAGGCAATTACTAAGTGCATTAGACATGTCAATTTGGGAGCTGAAAGACACATCTATTCTTGAATCTTTTGTCATGAGTACACTTACTTTAGATGTTCTATATTCTAAATTAAAAACTCATGAAATTGACATAATCTCACGTAAGAACCCCAACAAGTCTCTTGCATTTGTTTCTCAACATGACATGCCTAGCTCCGGCCAATCATCATCTTGTGGAACACTTGTTTTGTTGTCCTCTCTAACCCTTGAATAGATTGAAGATTTTCCATAGGAAGAACTTGCACTCATCTCTACTCAGTTCTCAAAAGCATTACAAGATGTGAGAACTAGAAGGAGAGGAAGTGTCGGACCTCAATGATGCTTCAAATAAGGTAAGACAGGACAGTTTCGCACGGATTACCCTAACCTTTTAGGTGCTACTTCCCGTGATGAAAAGCAAACAAGGATGAAGCACCCCTCTACAAACAACAGCAAGAAAAATAATGGTTCTACAGGACGCCAATTGGTGAATAGTTTTATCTCTGCACTTCAAGAACTTGGCTCGAGCGATGTGAACATCAGAAGTGACGAAGATGAAGATGAATTGTCAAACATGTGCTTCATGGAGGGCAAATCATGATCAAGTATGGAGGAGGCAGAACACAACAGCGACAATGAAGAGGTATGTCCTACTTGCGAAAAAATGTGTGATTCTATTTCTCGTGCCACTGTTGTAGGTAAGAAAAAAGGACAAAAATCATAGGGACAATGTTGTTAAAATGGAGTCACTAGAATCTGAAATTAATCGTTTGAAATCCTTGATTCCTATTGATGATTCTTGTTCCTCATGTGACTTAATATATGAACAATTTTCCCCTCTAAGAAGTGCACATACCTCCACACTTGATAAACTTGAACTTGAAATTGAAGAGAACAAAAAGCTTGCTGCACTTAATATTGGAAACTTAAAAGATGCTTCTTGTTCTACAATTGATTTGCATTGTTCTAGTTGTGATGATCTTGATAAGAAACTGCAAGATGCCATGAATGAAATCTCTATATTGAACAATGCTTTACGTTGTCATGAAGTTAAATATTGTTCCAATTGCAAATTAAAAGAAAAACTTCATGTGAAAATTGCCTTGATATGTCCAATAAACTTGATAACATGCATAGGACATTAGACCGGTTTTGTAATGGGAATAAGAACCTAAACTTGCTGTTGAATTATTCCAAGTATTGCAATGATAAAACTGGCTTAGGTTTTGATTATCATATGCTCATGCTAAGGCACGTCCACCTAAAATTGTAAAGTCATTAGGAAGTGGTTTGGTTCAAATTGTTCATACACAAAATACGTGGTTTTCAAATCTGCAGCAGTGCTGTCTCATTCAGTTTCAAATAAACATATTGCTTGTTCGTCTAAATTTCATTGTACCTGTTGTGGTAGAGATGGTCATGTCATAGATTTTTGTTATAGACTAGCTAAACAACAGAAAAAAGGAAAATGATTGCTAGATCACATAACAATCGAGCAAAACTTGTTGCGTGTGCTAAACCGAATGATAGGAACATGCAACCTACTGTAATGAGTCAAAAACATGCAAAGTTTGCTCTCAAACCTACTGTTTTTTTGGCTACACATGTAACACCTCGTAGGTCAGTAGTTGAGTACAAAAGTCCTCAAGCCTTAGCTCATTAACCTGTTGTTTTATTTCAGCTTTCGTGTGTTATTCCTGTTGGACGCCGTGTGACTCAGTACTGGATTCCTACATGTCTTTTGACTAACCCTTGTATTGAGTCATCGACGTATTACGCTTCTATGTAGGTTACACGTTTGAGGAAGGAGAACATTTGGATTGTGGATTCAGGTTGCTCACGCCACATGACTGGTAACAAAGATTGGTTCTCCTCGCTCTCTTTTGTGTCACGTGTAGAGAATGTTACTTTTGCCAATAATTCTTCAACTCCTATAATTGCTGGGGGTTCGGTTAAAGTAAATAATAACTACACTTTGAAGGATGTGGCACTTGTTAAAAATTTGAAATACAACTTGCTTTCTGTTTCACAATTACTAGATGAAAATCTAGAAATTATCTTCACTAAAAATTGTTGCAAGGTTGTAGATTCAACCAGTGAGCTTATTTTTAACATGTCTCAATTTGGAAGAGTTTTAAAAGCTGATTTTGATATGTCATCGTCTAAGCATAGTGTCTTGTTGCTTATGATTCAAATGACTTATCTTTTTGGCATCATAGACTTGGTCATGTAGGTTTTGATCATCTAACGCATGTTAGCACCCTTGATCGCATATGTGGGCTGCCTAAGCTTAAAGGGAACAAAGAAATTATGTGCTCTTCTTGTACACATGCTAACATGGTTGCAGGATTACGTTCTCCTCTCACATTGACCATGACAACTGAATCGGGTCAACTTTTGCCCCTTGACACTATAGGACCTTCACGTGTTCAATCCTTCGGAGCTAAATGGTATGTTCTTGTGATTGTTGCTGACTATTCTAGACACTCTTGGGTTTACTTTAAGGCATCTAAGAATGAAGTTTTTAGTCACTTTAGAACTTTATTTCTAAGATTATCAATTGATCACCCAGGATCTTTAAAAGCAATTAGAAGTGATAACGGAACCAAATTCAAAAATCAATCGTTTGATCACTTTTATGCTGAAAATGGAATAGATCATCAATTTTCTTCACCCTATGTACCTCAACAAAATGGTGTCGTAGAAAGAAAGAACAGACCTTAGGTTAGATGGACGGGACTATGCTTGATGAATATCAAACTCCTAGAATGTTTTGGGCAGATGCAATTGCAACCACTTGTTATGTTTCAAATCCAGTTTTCTTGCATACTAGTCTAGGAAAACACCATATGAGCTTCGATTTGGACATAAGCCTAGGGTCACACACTTTAGGGTCTTTGGTTGCAAATTCCTTGTCAAGAAACATAATAATCTTGATAAATTTGAAGCTAGATCTGTGGATGGCATGTTTCTTGTTTATCCATCTCATACTAGAGGCTACCGTGTGCTTTTACTTGACACTAACAAAATAGTGGAGACTTGTGAGGTTTATTTTGATGAAGCTAGCCCAGGTACTAGCTCAAATATTGCAGGTCTGGATCCATATCCGCAGGGGTAGAGAATTTTCATTGAAGATGAGGAAGAAGAAGTGTTGCTGCCTGAAAATTCAGCAGCTAATGACATTGTCCCAGCTCCTGATTTTGATTCACAACCAACACCGTCGACCAACATTGCTGGTCTAGATCATCCTCAAGTCACAAGCTCATCGATTTGTGATGAACATGAATAAGAAGAAGCTTGCGAAGTGTCCAATCCCCTCCGAGTTCTCAAAAGTCATCCTCCACAACAAATTATTGCAAGCTTGCACAAACGAGTCACACGGTCTAGGTTATATGATCCAAACTATCAGCCTCATACTGCTTTTGTTGCTTCTTTTGAACCCAAAGATATATCACCCACAATCACTAATGAATCTTGGATTATTGCCATGCAAGAAGAGTTAGGAAATTTTGAAAGAAATAATGTTTGGAAACTTGTACCTCCACCTCAAGGTCACACTTTAATTGGAACTAAATGGGTGTTTAAAAATAAACAAAGCGAGGATGGGGTTGTGTTTGGGAATAAGGCTAGGTTGGTTGCTCAAGGTTTTGCACAAGTTGAAGGTCTAGATTCTGATGAAACTTTTGCTCCTGTTGCTAGATTAGAAGCCATAAGAATTTTGTTAGCTTTTGCTGCATCAAAAGGTTTCAAGTTATACCGAATGGATGTTAAAAGTGCTTTTCTTAATGGCTACATAGATAAGGAGGTTTATGTCAAGCAACCACAGGGTTTTGAAAATCCAGATTTTCCTAATCATGTTTACAAACTTTCCAAAGCCTTGTATGGTCTCAAACAAGTCCCTAGAGCATGGTATGATAGGTTAAAAACATTCTTACTTGAAAAGGGCTTTACCAAGGGCAAGGTTGATAAAACTCTTTTTGTGCTTAAGCATGGCAATGACTCATTATTCGTTCAAGTGTATGTGGATGATATTATCTTTTGTTGCGCTTCTAATGATCTTGTGTCCAAGTTTTCATCTATGATGGGTTCAAAATTTGAGATGAGTATTATGGGAGAACTCACGTACTTTTTGGGGCTGTAAATCAAGCAAACCAAGGATGGCACATGTGTGCATCAAAAATGAAGTATACAAAAGACCTCCTAAAGCGCTTCAACAGGGACAAAAGAAAGCCTCTTCGGACACCAATGGGTACAACAATGACACTTGAAATTGATGAAGATGGTGACCAGTCGATCAAAAAGAATATCGAAGCATGATTGGATCACTTTTGTACCTACGACATCAAGATCGGACATACAATTTAGCGTATGTCTTTGTGCACAATTTAAAGTTTACCCACGTACTTCACATCATCGAGCCGTCAAAATAATTCTTAGGTACTTACATGGAACTCAAGAATTTGACATTTTTCTTCCTTCTTCCTCAACCTATCCTTTGGAAGCTTTTTCGGATGCTGATTTTGGGGGTTGTAGGATTGATATGAAAAGTACTTCGGGTGCTTGTCATTTTATTGGTAATTCACTTGTTGCTTGGTCCTCTAGAAAACAAAGTTCAGTTGCACAATCCACAACCGAATCTGATTATGTAGCTGTTGTTAGCGCTTGCTCAAAAATTCTTTGGAATGTTCAAACTCTTAGGAACTATAGGGTTGATTTAGATAGTGTTCTGCAGTTTTGTGATTTTACTAGTGCCATTTGCATTGCTAAAAACCCCACGCAACATTCTACAACAAAGCACATTGACATTAGGTATCACTTTCTCCGTGATAATGTTGAAAAGGGAAACATTGTGCTTCACCATGTAGATACCAAACAACAATTCGCTGACATTTTTACAAAATATTTGGATTTCACTTGTTTTTGTTACATTCATAGTGAGATAGGGGTTATGCATCCTCATGGCTTAAATTGAGGGGGAGTTTTGAAACTTAGGAAGTCTATGTGTGAATCTGACTTTAAAATAATATGAGCATAGTATTTCATACATATATGACTTTGTGATTCCTTTTTCATGCTGAAAGTTCTTACTTCATTACTCGTGTTATACATTTTGTAATTATTGCCATGACTAGTAATTGGAATAGTTACTTACACTAAATCTGGTCATGATCAAACTTTCTTGCTGTTTTGAACTTGTTGCATGCTCACAAGTGCTTGTAATCATAAATAATTAATCAAGTAATCAACTCACATGTTGAGTTTTTATGATCAAATGAAAAATTGAGAAAATATCAAGGGAATATGCATGCATCGCACTTCTTCTTTTGAGATGACTTATCATTGCACCTAGATATGAACTTGGAAGGAGTTGTGTATGACTAAAACCATGTCCTTAAGCTTGTGATGTCAAATAACATAGGCTTGGCTTGGTTGGTTAGAATAAGACAGATGTGGCATACAATCTCTTGCAAATGTCATATGATCAAAATTTGTGCTTAAAAGAAAATAAAATTGCAGCAACAAGTGTCATGTTTTCAAGTCTTGAAATAGTTAAGTTTGTGAGATCATGACTTGCTTAAATTGAAAATTATACTTGATCTCTAGCATGGCTTGCACTACTTTATGTATCTCATTGATGTGATAGTGTAAGTTACATGATATTATGACTTGGATGAGCTTTGTTTTATATGTATATGTTATAATATGCTCATAACAATTAAAATTTATCTTTTGTACCTTGCTGAATACATTGTCAAACAGGAATAAATTGATAACACATTGCACATATTCACAAGTGTTTTTGGAACGATTCTTCTCAAGGGGGAATTTTTGTTTTTCTTCTCATTTTATTTCTGATTTACAAAGGGGAAGAAATATGTATAGGGGGAGAATTTTGCTTTCAAAACTTTTCATGTGAATAAGCCAATGTTTGGATTTTAAGTGGTGTTGCCAATGCATTCATCAAGTGGGAGATTGTGAAATCTATGTGTGCTGAATACATTGGCTATGATGATAAGAGTTTTAAATACTACCAAAACACCTTTTTCATCTAGTTCCGACTCTAGGACCAAGTTTCTGCAAGGTCCGACAATAGGTGCAACTTTTTTGGGTAGCCCTGGCAAGGTCCGACGTAAAGTCGGACTTGCTTTGTCTAGGTCCGACATGTTTTGGCCAGGTCCGACTTCTTTGGCTAGGTCTGACTTGTTGTGGCTAGGTCCGACATTTTCCGGTGCTACATCCGAATAGCTTTAGTAAGTTTCGGCACTAGGTCCGAAAATCTTTGGTATGCTCCGGTGCTAGGTCCTGCTAGTTTTGATAATCTCCGATTTAAGGTCCAGTTAGCTTTGACAAGGTCTGGAGCTAGATTGAAATGGTTATGCTTTTATCTTGCAATGTTTCAAACTTGCTTTACACTTATGGAAAGTTTTCTTAGTATTCTTTTACTATGTTTTTGGTGTGTTTTGGTGGTTATGGTTGTTAATGTTTTGCTATAGTTCGCAACATGCTTATGTGAGGCGCTCCCGTAGGGTGCTGTAGTTTTGGAAATAACTTGGGTCAAGTTGAGGACTTGTGCTCGGAAGTATTGGTTGTTTGTTCATGTACAGGTGTTGCTTTAGTTCAATACATGGCTGGTGATGGGATCCATTGAACTAGTCTTAGGGAGAAGATGAGGTTCAGTAACCAAGTTTGGGAAGAATTGTGGTTGAGTTGATCGGGAGGTTGCGCATCATGTTTGAATCTAGAAAAATGCATATGAAAAGTATCGTGGACGTCATTGGAAGATGTTTGCACGTATGCAAGGAGTGCATGAATGTGGCTACATGGTTCCGAGGCATGATGAAGAGATGTGGACATAAAGAATTGATCGAAAAGGTCCAACCGACTAGGTTATGGACTCAGGCTACGGCTGGTTTGACTCAAATATGGAAAGATTTGAGTTGGTTATGATAGGATTTTGTGTGGGTCACAAAGTTGAGCTGTTTTAGGAATTGGGATATGTTCCTAAGGTGTTTGGAAGTCTTAAGACTGCTTTATCTGCGTATAGAAGAGTCATGAGCAGTTTTGGACAGTTTCGATTCATGATTTGAGTAGGATTAGAGTCCTAGTTAGGATTGGGTTGGCCTTAAGGCTGGTTATATATGCAAGGGAGGCCAGAGCTCGTGGTGCACGACTTTAAGGCTATTCCTATTGTGTTTTGATCAATAAAATTCATAGTTTAAAGGAAATTTTGTGCCTTGTACGTCCGACTTATTTCAGACAAGTTTTTCTCGTCGAGTTTCCGCACAACACTATCTTGCTTTGGTGGTTTTATCATAACTCGGAGCTTTACAGATCCAATTGACGTGATTCTTCTTTGGTAGTCTTCACAACTTGATTATATATCATCTGTAAAAATTCCACGGTCATTGGATTTGTCGTTTTGGATCTACACGAGTTTATTTTGAGAGTTGCAGATTTGGTTTTTCTCGGGTAGAACAGATTGACCTTCGTTCAATATTTCAATAAGAACTTGAGTCTTTCTCGACAAATTTTCATTGTTCTTGTTGTGACGTCTTCATAACTTGGTTCTCCACATACTGGCTTTGTCACAATTGATCACATTTAGATTAGTCGTGCAGACAATTTCGTTAACAGTTCATTTTTCTACCGTGGGGTTTTTATTGCTTCCGCTGAAAAAGTTTTAATCTACCATTCACCCCCCTCTGGTAGCTTTACACGTGATCTTCGATCCTACATTTGTCTTGATTTGGAAATTGTGGGTAGCACAAGCTTAATAATTCTAAGTTGTTGTGAGCTATGATATAGTGATAGGGCTGCTATTCCTAGGTTGAAAGTTAAACTCAGATTTTCGGAGAAATTCTAAAAAGATTTAAGTTACTCTCATTTGATTGGAAATACCTACCAAAGCCATATGATACATTACATTGATAGACCTTATGCATATGCTATTTGTCTTCACATTAAGCTTTGTCAAACTAGTATGAGATTTACTTCATTACTCTTTTGAATTCAATACTTCACTTGCACATGCTATACTTCTACACTAGAAGTAAGCAAATTTCTATCATACCGCCATTTCACAATAAAAAGAGAAACTTTATACCATTCATACTTAGTACTCTCTACAATTTTTTTTTTGCATAAAAGGGAGTAGAAATCATGGCTAGAAGAAAAAGAAAAGAAAATGCATGCTTACATCAAAAGCATGAGAAGAAAAAAAAAGAGAAAAAGAGAAAAGTAGCCATGTTTCATCCCTGCAAAATAAGAGAGTCCACTAAAAAAAACAGTCATGTCAAATATCCACATCCACTTCCATTCCATCACACATGCACAAGTCTTGAATCAAATAGTTTTGAATTGATTTCTCGTAAGGCTTGTTTTTTTGACTTAGCAATATTATGTGTTGCAAATATGCCTACTATATTCCCTACCAAGCTCCACATACAAGTCTTATTTAGAGGTAGGATCAATTTAGGCAAAATGCAGAGGTGAGGATATATTTCCACTACACATAAAGGAGAGACTGAGAGAATCAAATTGAGATACTTAAAATCTAAATTGAACTCTCCGGAATTTGAGTGGAACTTGATTTCTAGGGTATGTGTGCTCCATTTGTTGTTCTATCTTTAAGCACCCATGAATAGGAGATGAAATAAGCCCCATAATGACTTAAAATGGGTGAAGTACCATGCCAATTTTTGCTATACTAGGTAGAGTATTTTTTTGTGCACATAGTACTTTTGAAAAATAGAACATTGTAGCAACTCCTGACCATCAAACTGAAGTCTTAACTTTGCTCGAGATGAGCAAAGGATAAGCTTGGGGGAGTTTGTTGATGACTGTTATATACCAATTTCACCCACCAATATAACTCAATTATGTGAATGAATTGTCATTTCTTGCACACATCACCTTTCTATTTAACCTACTTCCACTTGTCCTTTAAGAATTTGTGTATGCAGACATTTTATGCAGGACTTAAGGTAAAGAGGAGGAGCAATCCTATAAAATACCATCCTGGCCAATCAAGCGTCGACATGTTGGAGAGATGTAAGTTGTAAACTAGGGACTTAGGAAAATTGAAATAGAGAACTATTCATCATTTCATCTATGTGAATTCCAAATCATTACTACCGCACATCTTTTATTTTATTTTCAAAGCAAATCTCCTCTACTTATTTTTAAGTTTTTTTATATGCATGGTGGATGATGGAAAATAAATATGCAAGGGTTGTGATACAAGTTACCTCAAGTGGGGGTCCTCCCCCAAGCTTGTTCTTGTTCAAGGTCCGTGACAGGGGCTGAAACCTTAACGACGGATGCAGGCCATGAGGTTGGTCTAACCTTGTTGCAACATGGCTTTGGCATTGGAGGGTTGAGTGTCGATGTTGGATTGCCTTCCATGGGTTCATGAGTGTGGTCGAGGAGAGTGTTTGTCAATGTCGCTCATCCACACTTCAAGGGTTCCATAGGGTGGATGTACCTTGTTATTCCTTGCCTAAGGTAGTGATAACCCTTAGCACAAAGGCATGATGTGCACTCAACATGCATTGAGTGTGTTTCGTCATTCTTTGTCTAAGCTGTATCATACCTTCTTGCCATAAAGAAATAACTTGTACCTCTCATGCATTGGGTGTGAGCCATCACTCCTTGGCTTAATTTAATGATAACCTTTAGCCACAAAGGAGTGACATGTACCCAACATGTGTTGAGTATGATCCTGTTATTCCTTGGCTAAGGTACAACATGCCTATAACCACAAAGGGATGACGTGCACTCAACATGAGTTGAGTGTGATCCATTGTTCCTTGGGTAAGGTATAAAATACGTTCTAGCCACATAGGAACATCTTGCACCCAATATACATTGGATGTGATCTTGTAATTCTTTGGTTAAGGTGCATCATACCTTTTAGCCACAAAGGAATAACTTACACCCAATGATGGTTGCAATTCCCTTGAGCTTGAATGAGTGCTTCGAATAGTTGAGAGCATAATACTCTCACATATTCGTAGCAGCCCATTGGTTGCTCATGGAGGATTTCCATGTCAAATCTCCGACCTCGTATAGTTATGCTTGACATTCGGGCTTAATTTTCGATAGGTAGCAACCATTATAATTTACTCCTTGGCCAAGAGATGTTGAAATGGAATCCTCTTAGGGTTTCCAACAATCGGATCTTTGAATGTCTACATAGTTATTTTACTCCTACAAACTTCCTCTCTCAATTGAAGGGCAGTCTTGGTTGAAGGTCGTTTTGTGAGAGATTCACGACCATGAATTTTGGTGTAGCCTTCATGTTCAATGCCATGTTGAGGTTGAAGTTGCATGGGCTTCAACTTGCTTCTCCATTGGGCCACCATCTTGAGCATTCCTCCACCATGAACTCAAAAATGAGATTGATGGAGGGATATGCACTTGCTGGGGTATTCCAACCTCTTCATAAATTTTGTCTTGGCTGCACTAGTAATCTAGAACAAACAAAACAACTCCAAAATGGGTTATGTTAGCTAAAAAGCATGTTGTACCCTTTGTCAAATTGTTCTTCCCAACTTGAAACAACTTTCAAATACATTGAATATTAAGGGAAATATTTTTGGATTGAATTAGGAAGATGAATTCAATTTGTTATGCCTAAGGTTCATATCAAAATAAATTTATTCCCTAAATAAAATTTCAATTTTAAGATGGTTGGAAATTTTACTTTCCAACATGCAAGTGTGAGAATTCAAACATGCTAAATGCAAATGCAGAGATTGATGGTAAATTCAAATATGCAATAAGGAAGACAAATATGAGATAACTACCAATTAACCTATTGGCAAGGACTCACCGAATTTTTGAGGTTCGATGAGTAGGACTTACCTCCGTTCTATTTAGTGTGCTGATTTGTTGACCAATCCCGTAGTTGAAGATGTGGACAACTTCTCTTGATCGACATGCCATATTTCCTTTGGCATGTTGGTTGGACATGTGGACCACATGATGGCCCTAGCCTCTCCATCATCTTGATGAAGAATTGTCGATGTAGTGATGGATTTTCCTTCTTGAAGATATTCTCTAATGGGCATGGTGAGCTTGTCCTTCTTTAGGGGTGTAACATCGACCTTCTTGATATTCCTTAAGGTCAACCCATACTTTGATCATAGACCAAAAGCTTCCTTGGACATGATGACATGTGGACTCCACAATCGAACAAGAAACGCTTCATCCAACAATGTCACTTGCCCTAGGTTGCATGGGCTTGGTCGAAGGGTAGGTATCCCAATACGTGATTGCGGGATATCTTTGATCTTGAATGCTCTTTAAGTTTTCTTGTCCTTAGCCAAAAAGGTTAATGTAAATATTGTCTTGATTTCTTTCTTGGTCGTGGACAAGACACTTCAAGGTGGGCTAGTTGAACTTAAATCCCTTGAAATCCTCATAGCTTCATTGATTACAAGGGTGATGTTGATTCCACCCTTGACCTCCTTGTTAGTGATAGCCATTTGAGTTGTGTTTTAAAGGAAGAATCCGTACGGGTCTTAGGGAAATGATTCCCCAAGTGGCCCATGATGACATGGATTTTCACAAGTCATGTTAATATCCTAGCTTGGATCATCCAAACACTTCTCCATTGGCTTGTTCTTCATGATACTTCAATGGGAGCTGTAGTTGCATAGCCAGCATGTTCACCATGTGAAGTGGTGTGCATGCCAAGATAAGGGAATAGAGAATTCTTCAATCCACCCCTTGAGTAGAGACCATATTCTCATTCACGATGAATGAGAATAGGACTCCTTCAGCTCCAGCAAAAAGGTGGTTATGGATTGATGGACCAACCCATGATGAATGTTGGATGAGGAGCCAACTATCCACCCTATGGTGGAGGCAAACCAAGAAGAACTCTTGGAGCCTCCCCCAAGCTTATGGATTGATGATTTTCATTCCTACTGGAAGCTGAAATTCTTCCGTGAAAGGCAATGGTGTTGCCTAGTGGACATTTGTTGAGGTATGCCTTCTATAATCTTGCAGTTGAGCACTAGCGTCCTCGTTGGCCATCCCATAAAATGGGTTAGCCAATACTACCATGTTTTCACCACAAAGAGAGAAAACAAACAAGGGTAATCCTGTCTAATAATTATTAGTACCTTTAGCTTAATCACAAGTGATAGCTATCCTTCTCTTCCTTTGCCTTCCCCGACAATGGCGCCATAAATGCTTGTTGATGTTTCTTAGCGTCACAGATCATCTCTAGTAAGAGATGATGTTATCAAGCGCACGGAAAATGTTGTGTGGTATTTCATCCAAGAGTATTCCCAAGGTTATCGTATTTATCCCAAAGGAAGGCAATGTAGTAATGTAAACACTACTCTTATGATAAAGCTATGGGATACTAATCAATTATCAAGACAGAGGTAAGTTGATAATATATGGGTAGTGTGACACACACCTAAGCAATCTATTCTAAAGGGTAGATGGATCCTAATGGAGGTTAGACTAAGGATTGGGGAGTTGCTCCTACAATGCTTCTAATATACATATACATAACCTAGGTTAGATATTAATGAGCATGTCAACGGTGAATCCTTATGCTAAGTTGTTCAAAACATCGGGCACGCGTTTACCCCTAGCAATACTAGGACGACTCCCGCCAAGAGCCTGTAGCATAGCCAAACGTGGAGGATTACAAAGGACGGATAGGGCTATCACCACCTACTACCTACCTCTTCAATCCGTGGGTCTACAAGACATCCAACGCTACCTAACTATCCTAGCACCTTGCTAGCATATTAAGTAAATACCTTAGGAGCCACGACACAAGCCATCCTAAAGCTACGAACTAAATCATCGTTGAAACAATGTTGAGACATAGCATAATTTATTCATATTAACATGATCATAACATAGCTAATTAGACTATAGTGGGGGTTTGTAGTGTTTATGATGATAGTATAATGACATTAAGGCATGATCATAAAGACTATTCCTACCACATACATGGAACCCACAATCAAACAAGAAACGCTTCATCCAAGTGTATAAACAAAAGAAGACTAAAGATAATATCTTTATTATTCATAAAGTCACAAATATTAGAAAAGATACGTGAGCCATACCTTTCCGAACTTGGAGTTGGGACTAGAGGCTCTCCTTTCTATAGCCTAACTGCACTAAGGACTAAGAGAACTAGTGTATACGATAGAATGATCCTCAAGTGGTGTGTGTTGAAGTGAGGTGATGAGTAGGTTTAGGCTCGATCTTCCGAAAGGTATGTCGATTGGGGTGGAGAACTCGACATTGATGATCCGCGGCACTCGAGCGGTTCGAGTACCCATGCAATCACTACACCACGGCTCCGTTGGTTATCAACCGTGATGCATACGCTTGACCTCGCCAAGAAGGCTAATCCCTGCAAGTGCAACCGAGAACACGAGCAAGAACATCGAAGACACGATCCGAAATCGCGAACTTGGGGTCTCACAAACCGTAGAACGGCGATATTATTGCTCTAAGCAAAACCCACCGAATATGACCGGCGGATGCAGTATTTATAGGCTAGGGTTCGACCAAAACACGATTAGACGTGTCCCTAATGGACTGTTACGGGATACAAGGCCCAAAGGCCCGATTCGGTGGCGCAGCACCGGACAAAAATCTGGACTCGACTTGTTTCAATGATTCCCAATTACTCTGGAGGAATTTTGAGGTTTGACCAGAACCATTGGAAAGTTTATCTTCTCGTCTTTCCTTGCGTATGTAGAACGTCGAAAACAGAGTCCGTATGCCTCCTGGGCGTCTGTTTTAAGGTGTACTGCTCCTGGACTCCGAGTTGAACTCGAGTCCGAGTTGTAAACTGTTTCCCCCAACTTGTGGACATCCCAGCTGGTTCTCCATGCTCCCAAGGCCTCTTTCCTTCACTTTTTGATCTTCTCCATTATTCCTAATAACAATTAAATCATCACATAGCAATCTATTCTCAAACTCACATGCAAAAGAAGTTAGGAACAAATTTACCTGCTGATTTAATAACCGTGCTCATGCTCTTGTGATTGGTCCTTGCAGTTCAATGTGCGTCTCCGCTGTTGTGATGTCCACATCATCATCCCCCTCTTGAATTGGAGTCGTCCTCGACTCAAGTTCATCTTCTTCTCCCAAGTACGATCGCAAATCTGAAATGTTAAATATAGGACTAACCCCAAAATTGGGAGGCAATTCAAGCTTGTATGCATTATCATTAATCTTTTCAACGATCTTAGAAGGACCAGCAGCTCGTGGCATAAGTTCAGATTTCTCAAGTCGGGAAATCGCTCTTTTCTCAAATGTAACCACACCAAATCACCCGGTTCAAGTTTTACTTCTTTTCTACCTTTACTACCTGCAATCCTATACTTCTCATTCACCATTTCAATATTTTTCTTTGTAGTTTCATGCATCTTAAGAATGAATTCAGATCGTTGTGTAGCATCCAAATTTATAGTTTCAGAAGGAGGCAAAGGTAGTAAATCAATAGGAGCACGGGGATTGAAACCATACACTACCTGGAATGGACTTACCTTTGTCGTGGAGTGAACGGATCTGTTGTAAGCAAATTCTATATGTGGTAAACACTCCTCCCACAACTTCAAATTTGTTTTCAAGACAGCGCGCAACATAGTGGATAAAGTACGATTAACTACCTCAGTCTGTCCATCCGTTTGTGGGTGACATGTAGTTGAAAACAGCAACTTGGTTCCCAATTTATACGACAAAGTTCTCCAAAAATGACTTAAAAATTTTGCATCACGATCAGAAACAATGGTAGTTGGCACACCATGTAAACAAACAATTTCCGTCATAAATAAATCAGCAATGTGTGAGGCATTATCCTTCTTATGACAAGGTATAAAGTGTGCCATTTTGGAAAAACGAACAACAACTACAAAAATTCTATCCCTCCCCCCCCTTAGTCCTATGCAATCCCAAAACAAAGTCCATAGAAATATCCTCCCAAGGTACACTAGGAACAGGAAGAGGCATATAAAGACCATGTGGGTTAAGGCGAGACTTAGCTTTGTTGCAAGTAGTGCATCTTGACACGTAGCGCTTGACATCATGCCTCATCTTTGGCCAAAAGAAGTGTGTGGACATTACGTCTTCAGTTTTATTCACTCTAAAATGTTTCATCAAACATCCTCCATGTGCTTCCTGCAAAAGTAATAGACGAACGGAGCTAGCTGGAATGCATAGCTTGTTAGCACGATAAAGGAGACCCTCTCGCAGCACATATTTATTCCAAAGTATTCCTTCTCTACAATTTTCAAAAGCATCTTTGATGTCCAAATCAGTAGGATATAATTCTTTAATTGTTTCCAAACCAAAGATTTTATGATCAAGTTGGGACAGCATGGTATAACGCCTAGATAATGCATCGGCAATGATATTTTCCTTCCCTTTCTTATGCTTAATGATGTATGGAAACGACTCTATGAACTCAATCCATTTAGCATGTCGTTTATTCAGATTGGTTTGACACTTAAGATACTTCAATGATTCATGATCGGAATGTAAGACAAACTCCTTAGACCAAAGATAATGTTGTCAAGTTTGTAATACACGCAGTAAGGCATACAATTCCTTATCATAAGTAGAATAATTCAGAGAAGGACCATGAAGTTTTTCACTAAAGAAAGCAACGGGTTTACCTCCTTGTATGAGAACGCCTCCAATACCAATGCCGCTTGCATGGCATTCTAGCTCAAAGGTCTTGTCAAAATCAGGAAGTTGTAGCAATGGTGCTTGTGTAAGCTTCGATTTGAGAGAATCAAAAGTTTGTTGCAGCTGTTCGCCCCATAGAAATGGAACTCCCTTCTTCATTAGCTCATGTAGAGGTGCTGCAATGGTGCTGAAATCCCGCACAAAGCACCGATAAAAACCTGCAAGACTAAGGAAACTACGAACATGTGTGACGGTTGTTGGGACTGGCCAGCTGGTGATTGCTTCAATTTTTGCCTCATCCATCTCAATTCCCTGCAAGGAAACGACATAGCCAAGAAACAAGACTCGATTGGTGCAAAAGATGCACTTTTCGAGGTTACCAAACAAACATGCATCTCTCAAAACAGTAAAAACAGCACGTAAATGATCAAGATGTTCATCATACGACTTGCTGTAAATGAGGATATTATCGAAGTAAACCACCACAAATTTTCCAATGAAAGCACGTAAAACCTCGTTCATTAACCGCATAAAGGTGCTGGGTGCATTAGTTAAACCAAAAGGCATGACTAACCACTCATAAAGTCCAAACTTGGTTTTAAATGTAGTTTTCCATTCATCTCCTAGTGCCATTCTAATTTGGTGGTAACCACTATGCAAGTCAATTTTTGTGAAGATGATAGCACCACTCAATTCATCAAGCATGTCATTTAATCGAGGAATAGGATAACGATATCGAATGGTGATGTTATTAATCGCTCGACAATCAACACACATGCGCCAACTACCATCTTTCTTAAGAACCAAAAGAACAGGAACGGAACAAGGGCTAAGGCTTTCACGAATGTACCCGCGGTCCAAAAGATCTTGGACTTGTCGCTGAATTTCCTTAGTTTCTTGTGGATTCGCCCTGTATGCTGCAAGATTTGGCAAACTTGATCCTAGAATCAAATCGATCTTGTGTTCAATGCCTCTCATCGGTGGTAAACCAGGGGGTATCTCGGAGGGAAACACATCCTCAGACTCCTGCAAAAGGTTAGCAACAGCAGGGGGCAATGTATTAGACAATTCATGAAGTGAAAACATGGCTTCTTTGCAAACTAAAGCATAGCACATCCCCTTAGCATCGAATAAATCAGCAAGTTCAGATTTACTTGCGAGCAACAATGGTGATTTTAACTTAATAACTTGCTGTTTTTTAGATTCTAATTTTGTTGTTTTGCCATCACGAATTTTACTGTTCTCAAAATGCACAATTTCAGCAGGAGTCATGGGGAGCAAACTGATTTTCATTCCCTTATGCATGAGAGTATATTTATTGGTTCTACCATGATGAATAGCATCTGTATCAAATTCCCAAGGACGACCCAATAAAAGAGAACAAGCATCCATAGGAACAACATCAAAATCAGCAAAACCATGGTATGAACCAATTGAAAAATGTATTCTCGCTGTTGGTGTTACCCGAACCTTACCGCTGTTGTTGAACCATTGAATGTGGTACGGATGAGGGTGTGCTCTTGTTGTCAAACTGAGTTTCTTGACGACGTCCGTGTTCACCATGTTATTGGAGCTGCCTCCATCAATTATAGTGTGTACACGGCAGTCCTTGACAACGAGAAACATGTGGAAGAGGTTGTGTCATTGTAGCTTGTCGTCGGTCTCCACTTTGGATCTCAAGGCACGCTGCACAATGATGCTCCTATAGTTCTCCGTCGCCGCTGTACCAAGTACCTCTTCTTCGGTTTGTTCGCCATTTGGATCTGTAAAGTCAGTAGCAAGAGAATATTATAGGATCGAAGAGCACGTGAAAAGCTACCAGAGGGGGGGGGGTGAATGGTAGATTTAAAAATCTTACGCAGCGGAAACAATTAAACCCCAAACCCTTTCGGCAGAAAAACGATCTATTAAAGAAATCGTTTGTGAGACTAATCTAAACGTGTTTCACCGTGACAAAAGTGATAGATGTCAGATAGAATCAAGTCACGAAGACAACACAAAAAGAATTACTCAAATCCGTCAAGAAAAACTCAAGTTATGATCGAAAGATCAAGCAATGGTCAATCTGCCCTACCCGAGAAAAAACAGTTCTGGAACGCTGCAAAGAAACTCGTGTAGATCATAGACCACAAATCCAATGACCGTGAAATTTTGAAAGATGATAGACAATCAATTTTTGAAAACAACCCAAAAAGAATCACGTCAATTGGATCTGTAAAACTCGAGTTATGATAAAACCACCGACAAAAGGTAGTGCTGTCCAGAAGCTCGACGAGTAAAACTTGTCTGGAACAAGACGGACGAACAAGGCACAAAAGTTCCTTCAAACGAAGAATTTTATTCAATAGAACACAAGAGGAACAGCCCCAAAGTCGTGCACCACGAGCTCTGGGCTCCCTTGCTTATATAATCAGCCCTTAGGCCAACCCAATACCAACTAGGACTCCAATCCTACTCAGATCACGAATTGTAACTTTCCATAACTGCTCAAGATTCTTCTATACGCAGATAAAAGCAATCTTAAGACTTCCAAACCCCTTAGGAACGTATCCCACATTCCTAAAGAACTCAAATTCGTGACCCACACGAAATCCTATCATAACCAACTCAAATCTTTCCATATTTGAGTCAAACCCGACTCAGCCGCAGCCTGAGTCCGTAACCTAGTCGATTGGACCTTTCCGACAAATTCTTTACGTCCACATCTTTTCATCACGTCTCGGAACCATGTAGCCACGTCCATGCACTCCTTGCACACGTGCAAACATCTTCCAATGATGTCCATGATACCTTCATATGCATTGTTCTTGATTCAATCATGTTGCGCAACCTCCTGATCAGCTCAACCACAATTCCTCCTGAATTTGGTTATTGGAACCTCATCTCCTCCCTGAGACTAGTCCAATGGATCCCGTCACCAGCCATGTCTTGAACTCAAGCAACACCTACACATGAATAAACAACCAATCCATACGAGCCCAAGTCCTCGACTTGACTCACGTCAGTTCCGAACACAACACCTTACGTGAGAACCTCACATAAGCATGTTGCAAAACCACAGTAACACGATATCATCCATATCAACCAAAACGCACCAAAAACTTAGCAAATGAATACTAAGCAATCTTTCCAACAATGTAAAGCAAGTACGAAACATTGCAATCAAAGCAGAAGCACTGCGGTCAAGTTCCGGACCATCCCACAGCAAGCCGGAGCTTGAGCCGGAGCTTACCAAAACTAGTGCAATGAAGCACCTGCCGGAGCTTACAAAACTAGCAATACCTAGCGCCAGAGCTAACCAGAACTAGTCAGAACTAGTAAACCCAAAAGCCGGAGCTAGAAAAAGTACGTCCGAGCTTAGCAAAAGCATGCCGGAGCTATCAAATATATGCCAGAGCTATCAAAGACATGCCGGAGCTATCAAAGACATGCAGGAGCTAACAAAGTCATGCCGGAGCTAAAGATAAAGCTCACCGGAGCTAACCAAAGCTAGACGGTCCTTACCAAGAAGTCGGACCTAGCATCTAACGTAGCCGGAGCTACCCAAAACAAGTCGAACCTACTGTCGGACCTTGTTGTAGCTCGGAGCTAGAGTCGGACCTTATAAAAAGGTGTTTTGGTGATATTAAAAACTTTTATCATCAAAGCGAAGTGTATTCACTACAAGCCAATGTATTCAGCACACATAGGTCTTACAATCTCCCCCTTGATGAATGCATTGGCAACACCATTTAAAATCCGAACATTGGCTTATTCAATTAAAAGTTTCGAAAACAATTTCTCCCCCTTTGTAAATCAAAAGTAAAATGAGAAGAAAATCCAAAAAAATTATCTCTCCCCCTTTATTATTTCTCCTTATGCACATATTCTCTTTCTCTTCATGCTTATCTCTCCCCCTTTGATAATGTATTCAGCAAGTCATGAGCATATAAACAAATTATCTCTCCCCCTTTAGTTGTTATGAGCATATTATAACATATACATATAAACAAAGCTCATCCAAGTCATACTATCAAGTACCTTACAATATCACATCAATGAAATACATAAAGTAGTGTAAGCCATGCTAGAGATCAAATGTAATTTTCAATTTAAGCAAGTCATGATCTCACAAACTTAACTATCTCAAAACCTGATAGCTTGACACTAGTTGCTGCATTTTATTATTTTTCAAAGCATAAATTTAGATCATATGATATTTGCAAGAGATTATATGCGCATCTGCCTTATTCTAACAAACCAAGCCAAGCCTATGTCATTTGACAATCAGAAGCTTAAGGATATGGTTTTAGTCATACACAACTTCTTCCAAGTTCATATCTAAGTGCAATGACAAGCCATCTCAAAAGAAGAAGTGTGATGCATGCATATTCTCTTGATCTTTTCTCAATTTATATTTGTTCATAAAAACTCAACATGTGAGTTGATTACTTGATTAATTCTTAATGATTAAAAGCATTTGTGAGCATGCAACAAGTTCAAAACAGCAAGAAAGTTCGACCATGACCAGATTTAGTGTAAGTAATTATTCCAATTACTAGACATGGCAAAAACTACAAAATGTATAACACGAGTAATGTAGTAAGAACTTTCAGCATGTAAAAGGAATCACAGAGTCATATATGTATGAAATACTATGCTCATATTATTTTAATTTTAGATTCACACATAGACTTCCCAAGTTTCAAAAAATCCCCCTCAATTTAAGCCATGAGGATGCATGACCCCTATTTCACTATGAATGTAACAAAAACGAGTGAAATCCAAAGGTTTTGTAAAAATGTCAGCCAATTGTTGTTTGGTATCTACATGGTGAAGCACAATGTTTCCTTTTTCAACATTATCTCAGAGATAGTGATACCTAATGTCAATGTGCTTAGTTCTAGAATGTTGCACAGGGTTTTTAGCAATGCAAATGGCACTAGTGTTATCACAGAATAGTGGAACACTATCTAGATCAACCCCATAGTCCTTAAGTGTTTGAACAATCCAAAGAATTTGTGAGCAAGCACTAGCACCAGCTACATATTCAGATTCGGCTGTGGATTGTGCAACTGAATTTTGTTTTCTAGAGGACCAAGCAACAAGAGAATTACCAAGAAAATGACAAGAACCGGAAGTACTTTTCCTATCAATCCTACAACCCCCAAATTAACATCCGAAAAAGCTTTCAAAGTAATGGTTGAGGAAGAAGGAAGAAAAATGCCAAATTCTTGGGTTCCATGTAAGTACCTGAGAATCCTTTTGACGGCTTGACGATGTGAAACACGTGGGGAAGCTTGAAACCGTGCACAAAGACATACGCTGAATTGTATGTCCGATCTTGACCGTGAGGTACAAAAGTGATCCGATCATGCTTCTATATTCTTTTTGATCCACGGGTTCACCATCTTCATCAAGTTCAAGTGTTGTTGCTGTTCCCATGGGTGTCCGAAGAGGCTAGCTTTTGTCCATGTTGAAGCGCCTTAGGAGGTCTTTGGTATACCTCGTTTGATGCACAAAGGTACCCTCCTTGGTTTGCTTGATTTGCAGCCCCAAAAAGTAAGTGAGTTCACCCATCATACTCATTTCAAATTCGGAACTCATCATTGCTGAAAACTTGGACACAAGATCATGATAAGCACAACCAAAGATAATATCATCCACATACACTTGAACGAATAATGAATCATTGCCATGTTTAAGCACAAAAAGAGTTTTATCAACCTTGCCCATGGTAAACCCCTTTTCAAGTACGAATGTTTTTAGCCTATCATACCATGCTCTATGGGATTGTTTGAGACCGTATAAGGCTTTGGACAGTTTGTAAACATGATTAGGAAAATCTGGATTTTCAAAACCAGGTGGTTGTTTGACATAAACCTCCTCATCTATGTAGCCATTAAGAAAAGCACTTTTAACATCCATTTGAAATAGCTTAAAACCTTTAGATGCTGCAAAAGCTAACAAAATTCTTATGGCTTCTATTCTAGCGACAGGAGCAAAAGTTTCATCAAAATCTAAACCTTCAACTTGAGTGAAACCTTGAGCAACCAACCTAGCCTTATTCCTAACCACAACCCCATCCTCACTTTGTTTATTTTTATATACCCATTTAGTTCCAATTAAAGTGTGAGCTTGAGGTGGAGGTACAAGTTTCCAAACATTATTTCTTTCAAAATTTTCTAACTCTTCTTGCATGGCAATAATCCAAGATTCATTAGTGAGTTCGTGTGATATATCTTTGGGTTCAAAAGAAGCAACAAAAGCAGAATGAGCATGAGAGTTTGGATCGCAAAACCTGGATCGTGTGACTCGTTCGTGTAAGCTTCCAATCATCTATTGTGGGGGATGATTTTTGTAAAAACGTAGGGGAACATATGTCTCACAAGCTTCTTCTTCATTACGTTCATCGTAGATTGATGAGCTTGTGACTTGTGGACAATCGGGACCAGCATAGGTGATAGCCGGAGCTTGTTCAATGTCCGGAGCTGGAAACGTGTCAACTTCGGAACTACCAGGCAATATCACCGGCTCTTCTTCATCTTCGAAAATACCCTCCCCCTGAGGATACGGATCTGGTCCTGCAATACCGGAGCTAGTACCTGGGCTAGCTTTATCAAAAGAAACTTCACAAGTCTCCAAAATTTTGTTAGTGTCAAGTAAAAGCACACGGTAGCCTCTAGTATGAGATGGATAACCATGAAACATGCCATCAATGGATCTAGGTTCAAATTTATCAAGATTACCATGTTTCTTAACAAAGCATTTGCAACCAAAAAACTGAAAGTGTGTAACACTAGGCCTATGTCCAAACTGAAGCTCATATGGTGTTTTACATAGCTTAGCACGCAAGAAAACACGATTTGAGACATAACAAGCAGTTGCTAACGCATCAGCCCAAAATTTCCTAGGAGTTTGATATTCAACAAGCATAGTCCTAGCCATCTCAACTAAGGTTATGTTCGTTCTTTCTACAACACCGTTTTGTTGAGGTACATATGATGAAGAGAATTGATGATGTATTCTATTTTCAGCACAAAAGAGATCAAAAGATTGATTTTTAAATTCAGTTCCATTATCACTTCTAATTGCTTTTAATGATCCTGGGTGATCAATTGATAATCTAAGAAATAAAGTTCTAAAGTGACTAAAAACTTCATTCTTAGATGCCATAAAGTAAACCCAAGAGTATCTAGAATAATCATCAACAATAACAAGAACATACCATTTACCTCCGAAGGATTGAACACATGAAGGTCCTACGGTGTCAAGATGCAAAAGTTGACATGGTTAGTTGTCATGATCATTGTGAGAGGAGTATGTGAACCTGCAACCATCTTAGCATGTCTACAAGAAGAGCACAAAATTTCTTTGTCCCCTTTGAGCTTAGGCAGCCCACGTATGCGATCAAGAGCACTAACACGCGTTAGGTGATCAAAGCCTACGTGCCCAAGTCTACGATGCCAAAAATATAAGTCCTTTGAATCATTAGCAACTAGACACCTATGCTTAGAAGAATACATATCAAAATCAGCTTTAAAAAATCTTCCAAACCGAGACATGTTAAAAATAAGCTCACTATTTGAACCTACAACTTTGCAGCGGTTTTTATTGAAAATAATTTCTAGATTTTCATCTAGCAATTGTGAAACAGAAAGCAAGTTGTATTTCAAATTTTTGACAAGTGCCACATTCTTCAAAGTGTAGTGATCATTTACTCCAACCGAACCCTTAGCAATTATAGGAGTTGAAGAATTATCGGCAAAAGTAACATTCTCTACACGTGACACAAAAGAGAGGGAGGAGAACCAATCTTTGTTACCGGTCATGTGGCGTGAGCAACCTGAATCCACAATCCAAACGTTCTCCTTCCTCAAAGGTGCAACCTACATAAAAGCACAATACGTCGTTGACTCAATACTGGGGTTAGTCAAAAGGCATTTAGGAATCCAGTACTGAGTCACGCGACGTGCAGCAGGAAAAACACGCAAAAGCTGAGACAAAACAACAGGTTTATGAGTCAAAGTTTGAGATTTTCTACTCGTAACTCGTTTAGCACAAAAACCAGTAGCTCCGGAGGTAAAAGCAGCAGTTCCAAAAGACAAGGCTGAAGCTCCGAAGGAAACAACAGAAGGTCCAGGAGCTCTCGGAGCTATCGGAACTACCGGAGCTGCTGTTGCAGATTTCTTACCAGAAGATCCGGAAGCTACCTTTTCAAATTTCTGACTCACTAAAGCAGGTTGTGTTTTTCTAATTGCATGAAAGTTCTAAGATCTAGCAATCACTCTTTCCTTTTTCTGTTGTTTAGCTAGTCTATAACAAAAATCTATGACATGACCATCTCTACCATAGTAGGTATAATGAAATTTAACTTTGTGTTCATGTCTAGATGAGCAAGCAATATTTTTATTTGAAACCGAATGAGGCAACACTCCTGCAGATTTGAAAACCACTCCTTTTTGTTTAGGAACTGTTTGAATCAAACCACTTCCTAATGACTTTACAATTTTAGGTGGATGTGCCTTAGCATGAGCATGAGAATCAAAACCTAAACCAGTTTTATCATTGCAAGACTTGGAAGTATTCAGCAGTAAGTTTAGATTCTTATTCCCATTACAAAACCGATCTAATGTCCTATGCATGTCATCAAGTTTATTGGACAGATCAAGGCAATTTTCACATGAAGTTTTTCCTTTTAGTTTGCAATTGGAACAAAATTTAACTTCATGAGAACGTAAATCATTGTTCAATATAGAAATTTCATTCATAGCATCCTGTCGTTTCTTATCAAGATCATCACAAGTAGAACAATGCAAATCAATTGTAGAACAGCTAGCATCTTTCAAGTTTTTATCATTAAGTGCAGCAAGCTCTCTGTTCTTTTCAATTTCTTCATCAAGTCTATCTAGAGTGGAGGAGTGTGCACTTCTTAATTTGGACAATTGTTCATAGATTAAGTCACATGAGGGACATGCCTCATCACTAGGAATCAAAGTTTTTAAACGGTTAATTTCAGATTCTAGTGATTCAATTTTAGCAGCATTATCCCTAAGCTTTTTGTCCTTTTTCTTGACAATAATAGTTGCACGAGAAATAGCATCACACATTTCATTGCAGGTAGAACATACCTCATCGTCTTCACTGTTGTGTTCTGCATCCTCCTGACTTGATCTTGATCTTGTTTTGCCCGCCATGAAGCATAAGTTGGCCAGATCATCATCATCTTCATCACTTCAAAGTCTACAACACTTGAACTATGTTCTTGAAGTGCGGTGATGAAGCTGTTAATAATCTTGCGTCCTATGGTACCCTTCTTTTTCTTTTTGTTGGAATTTCCAGAGGAGGTCCGGACCTTGCTTTGTTTTTCTTCCCAGGTGGTCGGACTTGAAAGGTTAGGGCATTCTGTACGAAAGTGTCCTGTTTTACCACATTCAAAACATCGTTGAGGTCCGAAGCTTCCTCTCCTTCTAGTTCTCACATTTTGCAATGCTTTTGAGAATCTAGTAGAGATGAGTGCCAACTCCTCTTCTGGAAATTCTTCAATCTGCTCCAGGGTTAGTGAGGACAATAAAGCAAGAGTATTGCAAGATGATGATTGGCCGGAGCTAGACATATCACGTTGTGAAACAAATGCAATAGACTTATTTGGGTTCTTACATGCTAGAATGTCAATTTCATGAGTTTTTAGTTTAGAATAGAGTACATCTAATGTAAGAGAACTCATGACAGTAGATTCACGAATAGATGTTACTTTCATCTCCCAAATTGACATGTATAATGCACTAAGAAGTTGCCTAGCATTCTCAGCATCAGAAAAATTTACATTGACACTACGTAAGTTACTGAGAATTTTATTGAAGCGAGCAAAGAGGTCATCGATAGACTCACCTGGTTGCATCTCAAAACGCATATATTCCTTTTTGAACATATCTTGTTTTACCTCCTTGATTGTGTTGGAGCCTTCATGATAATCACAAAGAGCTCTCCAAACATCGTATGCTGATCGGAGGTGCGCGACACGATCAAAGTCGCTTTGAGTGAGTCTTTGGATGATCAAGTTTCGGGATTTGTTGTTGTTGTCGACGTCCCGTAGGTTTGTGGCCGTGACTTGATCATTAGATGGCACTTCATAAGGCTTATACACCTTTTCCCATATTGCAAAGCCTTGTGCCTGGATGAAAGCCTCCATGCGTGCCTTCCAAACCTGAAAATCAATACCAGCAAACACACAAGGTTTGACGGAGTACTTCTCCATGATGATTAGTCAAAAACACGTGCAAATCACAAAGATTAGAGCACCATGGCTCTGATACCAATTGTAGGATCGAAGAGCACGTGAAAAGCTACCAGAGGGGAGGTGAATGGTAGATTTAAAAATCTTACGCAGCGCAAACAATTAAACCCCAAACCCTTTCGGCAGAAAAACGATCTGTTAAAGAAATTGTGTGTGAGACTAATCTAAATGTGTATCACCGTGACAAAAGTGATAGATATCAGATAGAATCAAGTCACGAAGACAACACAAAAAGAATTACTCAAATCCGTCAAGAAAAACTCAAGTTATGATCGAAAGATCAAACAATGGTCAATCTGCCCTACCCGAGAAAAAACAGTTCTGGAACGCTGCAAATAAACTCGTGTAGATCATAGACCACAAATCCAATAACCGTGAAATTTTGACAGATGATAGAAAATCAAGTTTTGAAGACAACCCAAAAAGAATCACGTCAATTGGATCTGTAAAACTCGAGTTATGATAAAACCACCGATGAAAGGTAGTGCTGTCCAGAAACTCGACGAGTAAAACTTGTCTGGAACAAGCCGGACAAACAAGGCACAAAAGTTCCTTCAAACTACGAATTTTATTCAATAGAACACAAGAGGAACAGCCCCAAAGTCGTGCACTACGAGCTCTGGGCTCCCTTGCTTATATAACCAGCCCTTAGGCCAATCCAATACCAACTAGGACTCCAATCCTACTCAGATCACGAATCGTAACTTTCCATAACTGCTCAAGATTCTTCTATATGCAGATAGAAGCAATATTAAGACTTCCAAACACCTTAGGAACGTATCCCACATTCCTAAACAACTCAAATTCCTGACCCACACGAAATCCTATCATAACCAACTCAAATCTTTCCATATTTGAGTCAAACCTGACTCAGCCGCAGCCTGAGTCCATAACCTAGTCGGTTGGACCTTTCCGACAAATTCTTTATGTCCACATCTCTTTATCACGTCTCGGAACCATGTAGCCACGTCCATGCACTCCTTGCACACGTGCAAACATCTTCCAATGACGTCCACGATACCTTCATATGCATTGTTCTTGATTTAATCATGTTGCGCAACCTCCTGATCAGCTCAACCATAATTCCTCCTGAATTTGGTTGTTGGAACCTCATCTCCTCCCTAAGACTAGTCCAATGGATCCCGTCACCAGCCATGTCTTGAACTCAAGCAACACCTGCACATGAATAAACAACCAATCCATACGAGCCCAAGTCCTCGACTTGACTCACGTCAGTTCCGAACACAACACCTTACGTGAGAACCTCACATAAGCATGTTGCAAAACCACAGTAACACGATATCATCCATATCAACAAAAACGCACCAAAAACTTAGCAAATGAATACTAAGCAATTTTTCCAACAATGTAAAGCAAGTATGAAACATTGCAAATGAAAAGCAGAAGCACTGCAGTCAAGTTCCGGACCATCCCATAGCAAGCCGGAGCTTGAGACGGAGCTTACCAAAACTAGTACAATGAAGCACCTGCCGGAGCTTACAAAACTAGCAAGACCTAGCGCCAGAGCTAACCAGAACTAGTCGAAACTAGTAAACCCAAAAGCCAGAGCTAGAAAAAGTACGTCGGAGCTTAGCAAAAGCATGCCGGAGCTATCAAATATATGTCGGAGCTATCAAAGACATGCCGGAGCTAACAAAGACATGCCGGAGCTAACAAAGTCATGCCGGAGCTAAAGATAAAGCTCACCGGAGCTAACCAAAGCTAGTCGGTCCTTACCAAGAAGTCGGACCTAGCATCTAACGTAGTCGGAGCTACCCAAAACAAGTTGGACCTACCGTCGGACCTTGTTGTAGCTCGGAGCTAGAGTCGGACCTTGATAAAAAGGTGTTTTGGTGATATTAAAAACTTTTATCTTCAAAGCCAAGTGTATTCACTACAAGCCAATGTATTTAGCACACATAGGTCTTACAAATATTCATCTTCAACATCTGAAGTACTATCATACCCGCCATCGTCGCGTGCTATGTATGCTCATTTGCTCGGGCAATCTCTCATCATATGACCAAGTCCCTGGCAGCAGTGACACTTAATGTCGGAAGTACGACCCGTAGAAGGAGTGGATGATGAAGGCTTGAATGATGCCGCCTTGCTGCCTTCCAGCACGCGAGAAGGTGGAGCAGCAGGTATAGTTCGTTGTCCGCCATTGGGTGGTGTAGTCGCTGCACGGGGGGTCGAAGATGGTGCTGTTTTGGATGGTGTAGTCGCTGCACGCGGCGTGAAGTTGCTCCTCGTGCGATGTTGCTATTGTTGTCGGCCCTGCAATTCTTTTTCTGCCAACATAGCAAGCTGAAACAATCTGTTAACAGTATCATATTCCTTGTAATCAACAATGTCGTGAATTTCATGCCTCAACCCCCCATAGAAATGAGCTATTTTACCATCCATGTCCTCTACTACCCCACAACGCAGCATACCCTTTTGTAACTCTTGATAATACTCCTCTACGGACATGTTACCTTGGTCTAAGCGCTGCAATTTTTTGTGAAGGTCCCACTGAAAAGATGGAGGAACAAATCGAACACGCATAGCTTCCTTTAATATATCCCATGTTGGAGGATCAGTTCTAGTTTTAACATGTTCATTCCACCATATGATAGCAAAGTCCTTAAACTCACTAGTGTCTTGACGAACTCTATGTTGTTCAGGAACAAGATGGGAATTAAATTTTTGCTCTACTATCATCTCCCAATCAAGATAAGCCTCAGCATCATAAGCACCAGAAAAAGAGGGTATAGTAAATTTCACTTTAGCAAAAAGATCATCAGGAGGGCGATTATAATTGTTATGATGATTACCTCCCATACCTCGACGATAAAGTGGCAGTCTTGGCTGATTATTGTGATCTTCCAGTTCATCATAAGCATTGTCTTCTTGTCTTCCAGCGAGAGGCAATCGAGCCTCAAAAGTATTCGTCCGAAGAGCAAGGTCATCCAGTTGGCGAGTCAAGTTCGCCAATGACTCCTCCGTTGCTGCGTTGTATTTGGCGAACATATCCGTCATGGTCTTCATCATATCACGTAACTCAGCATGTTGAACACATTCGTCATTATTGTCTTCTCTTGCCATTGTTAGTAGGAAACAAAAGACAACAAAAAAAATATGTTATCCCTATCAACTACAGTGACAATGTGGAAGGTGGAAGAAAACAATCTCTCTCGCTCAAGCGTCTTACCACGCTCTTACAAGTGTTCTTACCGACACAGCAAGTGGTGTGGACGGTGAGATGAACCAATGAAGCGTGGCGTGATTGCAAAGGTACCTGTTATGCTCAAGAGAAAGGTGGAGCTTGGATGGCACAATATGGTGGCTAATAAGCAGAAAATCGTTAACAGCTAAACAAAGTTGAATAAGTATTCAATGTAGGAAACTGTTGCTGGTCAACCAAGTGCCCTAGAGCCTAGCACAACACAAGGAAGTATTAAGGCAAAAGAAAGACAGAATGATATAACCAACAAAGCAGCACCAAGTGGTATAGGCCACTTGCTTTAACATGCGTGCTCTTCACTATTTTTTTTTCTTTTTTGTAATATTTTTTTGATATTTTTTATTTACTCAGGAGTACAATATAGGAAGCACACAAATTTGCAGCTCAATTGGATGTAATATGCAGCCTATAGAAAATCAAGAAGATTCATTAAAATTCGTGTTGAAACTTTGGAGGCCAGATAGCCTATCTTCCGAGGGGAATTTGGGCAATCTAATTTCGCCGAACGTGGCTACGCCACGGCTACGCCGCGAAAAATCAGATGCGAAATTTTGCGTAGATGAATTTGAAAAAAAATCGCCCGATTTCGAGTTCTTATGCGAAAGTTATGGCCGTTTTAAGGTAGGCTGTCCGAGTTACGTTTTTTTTTTGATGTTGATTCCAACTCGGTTTGAGAACAGAACTCGTAATCGGATATGAAAACGATCGGGAATTGCACAGCAACTAATGGGGTGGTGTGTGATGATTCAAGGATGAATGGCACAAAGGTTTGTCACCTAAACTAGGGCTGGCGATGCGGGAGTTCACGCAAGGCGGCTAGCTAGGGCAAATCGATGAACGTGGTGGATCGGTTTGTTATTTAGGGATTGTGGAATAGGTGTCGAATAGAACGAGAACAAGGACGAAATACGATAACTAGGACCCGAAACACAAAGCTAAACCAGCAACAAGACAGGACCACACGAATGCAAACTCAACAATGCAAACTGGAAAACGAAACTGCAGGCACTATAGTCTGGGAAGCCGTAAAAACGATCTAATTTTTTTGGGGCTTTTCTGTGGACTCTAGGTACGAAACAAAATCGATCTAATGGAAGGAAAACAAAGATACCTCACGCATAACCTGGAATTGATACCAATTGATGAGTAGGTTTAGGCCCGATCTTCCGAAAGGTATGTCGATTGGGGTGGAGAACTCGACATTGATGATCCGCGGCACTCGGGCGGTTCGAGTACCCCTGCAATCACTACACCACGGCTCCTTGGTTATAAACCATGCTGCACATGTTGGACCTTGCCAAGAAGGCTAATCTCTACAAGTGCAACCGAGAACACGAGCAAGAACGTCGAAGACATGATCGAAAATCGCGAAGTTGGGGTCTCACAAACCGTAGAACAGCGATATTATTGATCTAAGCAAAACCCACCGAATATGACCGGCAGCTGCAGTATTTATAGGCTAGGGTTCTACCAAAATACGATTAGACGCGTCCCTAACACTACAGGAATATCGATCACTTACGTCGGCCAGATCAACTTACGTCGGCTGGCCGACGTAAGTAAGTAACTTACGTCGGTCCCTGGTAGCCGACGTAAGTTGAATAAATTACGTCGGCAGACCGACGTAAGTACATGGACCGACAGTAATAAAAATTACCCACGTCGGCCACGGCCCATAGCCGACGTAAGTTAACTGGCCGACGTAAGTTAAGCCTAACTTACGTCGGCTCTGACGTTGGCCGACGTAAGTAAGTCGGGCCGACGTAAGTAGTTGTTTAACCTAACCGCGCGAGCGGTGCGCGCTCTCATTTCACGCGCGCTCTCTTCTCCCAACCGACGCCGCCGCCGCCCCGCCGCCGCCGCCCCGTCGCCGCCCCGCCGTCGCCGCCTGGCCGCCCGACGCCGCCCGGCCGCCCCGCCGTCGCCGTCGCCGCCCGGCCGCCAGGTAATCCCTCCCCTCCCCTCCCTCCTCTCCTCCCCGACCCCCCCACCCCACGGGCCGCCGCCGCCCTGCCGCCGCCGCCGCCCTGCCGCCGCCGTCCACCTCCCCATCCCGACGCCGCCCTCCCCGTCGACCTCCCCTCCACGGCCGAGCGCCCCCCTTTGTGACGACCCGTGGCCGCCGGTGTGCCGTCGCCGGGACGTGAGTGCGCCGCAAGGTCGCCGGAGGAGCTGGCCGGCGCGGCAGGTAGGGGACGAGCCCAAGAGATAGAGACGAAGTCTAATTTTTTGTATTCTGATCGATACCCGGTCTGTCTCAGCATGGCTCAGTTACAAACCCCGTAGAGCACTGCCTGGACCCACTGGTCAGGCCACCTCAACATCTGGACCCACTGGTCAGTACCCACACCCACACCAGCACACCTACACCTTAAGTATGTATCACCAGTCGTGACATCTCCCCGCCCTTCAAATGGAGCTTGTCCCCAAGCTCCTGAATGCATGGAACTTGTTCAGAAGAGAATGCCAATCACCAAGGTTGTAAACAATCATCCAAAGACTTCGTGAAATGCCTCGATGAAACTTGTGTGCCACACCTTTTAGTAATGCAGTTAATTAGTGCTGTTTCTGCAGTACCCACGGCCTGTAGGATAAAAGCTGCAGCACCTAATTTCATATCTGAACATTCTATTTCAGTTCCACTATTTTTGTTCCCGGGAGAAGCAAAGAAAACTGACACTTCCTTTAATAGTTCAATATCTTTCATCACTGCAAGTTGACAAATCCTCTCTTGCTGTACAGCATAGTATGGATTAGACCGAGAGAAACCAGCACTCTTCAACATTTGCATAACGTCAGTTTTACTTATATTCTTCCCATCCAAGTAGTATTCATCCTTCACAGCTTGTGCCAGGCAGCCTAACTTGACTGGTAGGATCTTAGCAGGGGTTGCTTTAGAAACAGAGATTGACATCTCATAATGTTCTTTGGCAGGACAAGGTTCCATTAAAGTAGTGAGACCCCCGACCCTCCCCGACCCCCTCCCCCTCACCCTCCCTGACCGCCGGCCCGGACCCGGAGCGCCGCCCCGCCATTCCCGGTCGGCCCCGGAGCTTAATTTGCTTATTTTTGCTTAATTTACTTAAATATGCATGAGTGGTTTATTTTATTATGATTAATTTGCTTCATTATGCTTAATTTCCTTATTTTTCCTTAATTTGCTTAAATATGCATTAGTGATTTATTTTATTATGATTAATTTGCTTAGTTATGCATAATTATGCTTAATTTCCTTATTTTTGCTTAATTTGCTTAAATATGCTTAAGTGGTTTATTTTATTATGATTAATTTGCTTAATTATGCATAATTATGCTTAATTTCCTTATTTTTGCTTAATTTGCTTAATTACGCTTAGGTGGTGTATTTAATTATGTTTAATTATGCTTAAATTGCTTAAATTATGGTTACAATTTTATTTTTGATTGCTTGAGTGTTCTAGTACTATATATACATAAATGGGCTTCGGACAGGCTTGACAAGGCCCGACAAGGCCCATTTAGTGGTAAGGTAAAGTATGCGAACGACGACGGTGAGGATGGCAAGTACCTGGAGGACCGTCGCTGGAGTAGGGGTATCGAGGAGAGAAGGGGATCGTCGCGGCTGCCGTATCTGGACTCTGGAGAAGAGAAAGGAAAATGAGTAGGGTTAGGTCGGGGAGGACTTTTATGTGGCCGATCTGAAGTGTGGACTGTCGGATATTATCTGACGGCTCACTCGCCTCAGTCCTCCGCCTCCCCCGATGGCTTAGTCCTCTGCCTCCTTCTCTAAGACCAACTTTCCTCTCAGTCTTTCTCTAGTTCTTTCCTCTCTCTTAAATGACCTCAAAATGAAAATGAGCAACGTAACCTATAGCAATGTGTTACCCGTTTCGGATCGGCACGTCTCACATGCCATTGGCATGTGAGACGTGCAGGTTCGGAATTGTCCCTTTTTGGACAGCCTCGGAGTGACCGAGGGGGCGTGGCTTGTGACGAGACGCGGGTCCGGATTTGGACGAGATTTCGGTGGCGTAACCCTGTTGTTCTCTGCTGCACCATTTTTGGGCGTGCAGTGGAGAACAACGGGGTTATGCTGCCGAAATTTCGTTCGAATCCGGATCACGCGTCTCGTCATGAGCACGCTCCGCTCGGTCACTCTTGGGTGGGTTTAGGATCTATCTGCCTAGGTTGTAGGGCCGTGACACATAACATAACAATACATTAACGACAATTTCTTTCGCGTTAAACTGCAGAGTCAAACATGGGCGAAGACCGTAGTTGGATGTACACTGGTTGGAAGAGCAGAACTGGTGGTCACTCAGATGAGTGGTACGCCAAGACAGAAGCTTTTGTGGAACGAGCTTTTTCGTTGTCAAATAGCGATAAGGCGCGGTGCCCATGTACGAAATGCCGAAACGGAACGTTTTTGGACAAAGTGGAACTTACGTTGCACTTGTGTCGAAACGGTTACGTGTCACAATATGAGTTGTGGAACTTCCACGGCGAGACAGCTTCTCAAGCTGTACAAGAAGTGGACGCTGACAATGATGATGCTCAAGAGGTTGATATGATGGATGAGATGCTGGAAGCTATACGACCAGAGCTTACAGAAGATACTCAAACAGCAGAGGTTAAAGAGTTCTTCAAACGTCTCAAAGATTCAGAAGAGGCTCTGCATGAACACACTAAAATGTCAATCCTCAATTTTGTGACTAGACTTATGGCAATTAAGTCTAAGTTCTTCTTTTCTAACAATTGTTACAACATGCTCATCGATTTGTTCAAAGATGCTCTTCCACAACCCAACAAAGTGCCTAAGGATATGTACAACTCGAAGAAAATTCTTTCTGGTCTCGGGATGAAGCACGAAAAGATTGATGTGTGTCCGGACAACTGCATGCTTTTCTGGAGAGAGCATGCCAATGAGAACAAATGTTTGAAATGTGGTCAACCGAGGTTTGTCGAAGTTGTTAATAACGATGGTAATACAGTGACGACGGAAGTCGCACGTAAGCAGCTTCGTTACATACCTGTGACACCGAGGTTGAAGCGGCTGTTCCTTTCAAAAAAAACGGCCAGACACATGAGATGGCACAAAGAAGGTGAGCGTGAGAACAATGGAGTCATGACGCACCCGTCCGATGGTGAGGCATGGAAGGATCTGGACCGGTTCGACCCAGAATTTGCTCGTGAAGCGAGAAATGTTCGCATCGGGTTGGCGATAGATGGGTTCACGCCGTTCAGCACAAACGCCGCACCATACTCCTGTTGGCCCGTCTTTGTCATTCCGTACAATCTTACGCCGACCTTTTGCATGAAGAATGAGTTTATGTTTCTTAGCCTCATTGTACCTGGGCCAGATCATCCTGGGTCACGTCTCAACGTGATGTTGAAACCGTTGATCGAAGAGTTGAAAATGTTGTGGACAGGAGTCGAAGCGTACGACTGTTACAAGAAACAGAAATTCAACCTCCGAGTTGCTTATTTGTGGTCCGTTCATGATTTTTCGGCATACGGCATGTTTTCTGGATGGAGCACTCATGGTCGGTTGACGTGTCCGATATGTGCCTCGGACACCGATTGCTTTCGACTTACCCATGGAGGCAAGATATCTTACTTCGATTGTCATAGACGTTGGCTACCTCCGAATCACTTGTTTAGACAACAGAGGAATGTCTTCAGAAAGAACACCGTTGTCACTAAAGGACCACCGAAACGTCTTGACGGGTCAGAAATATCTGATATGTTGGACAAATTGGTGCCAGATGAAGGTCGTCCTGGATATTTCGAAGGTTACGGAGACAAACACAATTGGACTCACATATGTGGACTTTGGGAGTTACCGTATGTGAAGTCGTTGATTCTAAGGCACAACATTGATGTTATGCATCAAGAGCGTAACATGGCCGAATGTATCATAAGCACATGCATGGACATGACGGGCAAAACAAAAGACAATTTAAAGGCTCGAAAGGATCTTGCCGAGCTTTGTAACCGTCAAACTCTTGAGCTCTCCGAAAATGGTGGTAAACCACGCGCTCCTTTCTGTCTTCGACCTAAAGAGAAAAAAGAAGTTCTCGAATGGTTGCAAAGGTTGAAATTCCTAGATGGTTACGCAGCTAGTCTGAGACGAGCCGTGAATGTGAAAACGGGAAAGCTCATTGGGTTGAAGAGTCATGATTATCACATAATCATGGAAAGACTTCTGCCTGTTATGTTTCGAGGCTATTTTGACGATGCAGTGTGGAAGGTGTTAGCCGAGCTTAGCCACTTCTATAGGCAACTCTGTGCTAAAGAAATCACGCCAGAGATGATGACTAAATTGGAAAAGGAGGTTCCGGTACTTTTGTGTAAGATGGAAAAAAATTTTCCTCCGGGATTTTTCAATCCAATGCAACATCTCTTAATTCATCTTCCATTTGAAGCGAAAGTGGGCGGTCCCGTGCAATATAGGTGGATGTATCATATTGAAAGATCACTTAGATATCTGAAACCAATGGTTGGTAACAGGGCAAGGGTTGAAGGTTGCATCGCCGAAGCTTTTACTCTTAAGGAAGTAGGATACTTCTCAAGTGTTTACTTTGCAGAGGAAAACAATGTTAATACTTCGGTAATGCGATACAATATAGATGAGCAACCTCCTTGTAGCGATCTCTCCATTTTTGCAACAAGAGGCACTACTGTTGGTAGTTACACTTCGTATGATGTTAGCGAAAAAGAAAGGCGTGCTGCATTCTTCTACATGTACGCTAATATGGAAGAAATGAATGAATATTTCAAGTAAGTGTTTCTCCTACACTTATGCTTTTCACCATCTTTTCCGACACATGTATTCTAATAGGTTCTCTTTGTCGTGTAGTATGTTCGACAAGCAAAATTGGAGACATAGACATCAACCCACGAGCAAGCAAATAGAACATATTCGACGGGAAGGAATAAACGGGGGATCTAATTTTCTCTCCTGGTTTCGAGATCATGTAACGTTTTCTCGATAACTAATCAATGTTAACAATGTTTTCTTATAACTTAAGAATGCTTACGTTTTCTAATAATTCCATATCTTGGACAGTGCCAAAAAGATGCCAACGTCCATGAAGATTTGCGACAACTATCCCGTGGAGTGGTTAATGTTAGAAGCTATGGTCGATATGACGTCAACGGCTATCGATTCCGTACAACTCAATTTGAATCTCTTCGTCCTCTCGCGGCAACATGTAATACCGGAGTTGTGATGAGGGCAATCGATTCGCAAGATCATGAAACGCAGTACTACGGGATTATTAAAAAAATCCTTGAATTCACTTTTGTCGCAAACAAGCCAATTCGAGCGGTATTCTTTGACTGCGAATGGTTTGATTCCATTCGTGGAATTCGAGTAAACGAATTTGGCATGGTCGAAGTAAAACACAAGGAACGGTTGAAAGGATTCGATTCATTAGTTCTTGCACACCAAGTAGAGCAAGTGTACTATCTACCTTATCCATGCAATAAATTCAAAGCTTGGTGGGTGGTACATAAGGTGAATCCTCGTGAGCGGTTATACGCTCCAGGAGATGATGATTATCACGACGAAGCTAAGGTTGATTGTGTCTACCAAGAGGAAGAGTTGCCAGACTCCTTCTCAGTCGAGCCCGGTGTAGGACTCGATAACTTAGTTGGAGACGCTCAAGATATCGAGGCTGGCACGGAAGCGGAAACAGAATCAGAATCAGAATCTGAAGATATCGATGACATAGTCGAACCTGCTGATTTGCGCAAACGAAAACGATATGCGCAACAAGAAGATCGATGGGCTGGTTTAAGGAGTAGGGTGCATGATCGTGATGTTGATGAATTTTGAAGTAACGTTTTATTCACTAATCTAACATTAATTTTGTATATTATCTTTGTATATTAATCATTTATTCCTTGCAATAGGATGTCGTCAAAGGGGAAGGGGAAGGGGAAGCCAGTGAGAGGGTTTGAGCCGCCAGCAGACCCTTGCTCAGGGAGCTCGTTCCGTTCTAGTCGACGTGAGCTCTTTCTGGCACACGCTCCACCCTCAGCTGTTGTGTGCTTTCAGCGGAGAGAGGTAAACTTTAGTTACTATAAAGTTATTTTTGAAATTGCAATTGTTATTAATTATTAATAAAGTCATTCCTTTTGTGCAGTCTGGCTCAGAGACTTCTGAGTCTGAGTCAGAGTCTGAGGCTAGGGGGCCGCTACAGGAGCCCGACTCAGAGGCTAGGGGGCCCTCTAGCGCTAGCCTCCCTTCGGAGCCGGCTAGCGCTAGCCTCCCTGGGAAGCCCTCTACCACTAGCCTTCCTGGAGGCTCCGGGGGGTCTACAGAGCCTTCAGTGTCACAGGACGCGGCAGCGTCGCAGCAGAGGCGACGGACGAGGAGGACCCACTTTGCGGCTCCTCCTCCGGTTACTACTCAGCGGACCACGATCCGTCCCGTTGGAGACAGGTATAAAAACTGTAAATAGTATACTAAATATTAGATGTTGTTTTTTCTTTACTTAATGATTTAATATATTTTGTAGATGTTGGTACGACTTCTCGTTCACGGGGGCCGAGAAGCACCACAGGCAGGTTAACAGTGTCCTCGGTGCTATCGTCAAGTTGCACTACCCCAGTGTAATTGACGGTTTTCCTGCCCTGTCGTGGGATGACTACGCTCGGGTCTCTCACCCGGTGCACGGCACGGTTCAGGGAGCCGTGTGGCATGATTTTATGGTAAGTTTAACTGTTTTGTTTTTTCAACTCCTTTGAATTCTTAATTGCATATCACTAAAATATTTGTTTGCTTAAAGTTGAGGTACCAAGTAGAGGAGCCGGGCATGGAGGACCACGCGAGACGCGTGTTCCATTACAACGCTCGGAAGCTCACGACGGCGGCGTTGTCATACGCCCGGATTCAGGCCGTCAACGCTTACTACAAGCGGCACCCCCGGGAGCAGGAGCAGGAGCAGCAAAGGGGTGTCTTTAGGAAGGACTCGGACTCCTACTTGACAGAGGAGCAGTACGCGGAGGTAAGTTTTTAATATTGTTAAATATTTACAATATCTACGTATGTTAACCGCGTTGATGAAAATGAAATATGTGCAGGTTAGTATTTCCTGGTTACAGGGTAACATCGAGGCGTACTTAGCTCTCTGTCGGTACTGGGCTAGCGACGCTTTTATCAACAAGTCCACGAAGGCTAGACAGTGCCGCATGGGGTCCGAGGGCAAGCACAACTATGGCGGTGACGGCTACTTGCGTTTGGCTAAACGCATGGTAAGTACCTTTTTATTTTATTTATGTGTTCTTAATATATTATTTATCTCACTAACACGGATGTACAGGAGCGAGAGCTGGGTCATGAGCCGACCCCGACCCAGGTTTGGAAGAGAGGTCACAAGGGAAGTGACCCTTCTCAGCCAGGGCAGTGTAGTCAGGTCGCAGCCGACCGACTGGTAAGTTTTCGAAATTCATCAATTTCATTATAACTAATACTATTATTGACATACTTACAAGATTTATTTGTTTTGTAGACAAAGTACGCGCAGGAGGTCGCGAAGATACACGGTGCGGATTACGATTGGGAAAGCGCGCCGATCGACCCCCAAGCCGCGTACGCAAGCGGAGGCGGGAAGGCCCACGGACGGTGAGTTCTTCGTGTGTTTCATTTCTTTTTCAATTAATCTTCTTCTACTTAGTGTTTTCATTCTTTTGCAGGTTTGCCATTTTCGATGGAGTTGTCGACTCGAGGTCGACGCGACCTTTGAGAGGCGCTTCATCGTCGCAGGCTTCGACCGCTGGGACCAGTGGTCGTCTCTCGCAGACGCAGCTGGAGCTCCAGGCCATGAGGGAGTCGCTGACTCAAACTCAGGCAGAGCTGGAGAGGACGAGGGAGGAGCAGCAGAGGACGGCCTTAATGATGGCCCAGATGCAAGCAACGATGGCGGTAAGTAATTTAAAGTACCGTAGTTAAATTTCACAGCACTTAATAACATATATCTGCTAATATCTTGCAATGGCAGGCTCTTGCTCGACAAAGCGGTCAGGACATCCAGATTCCTACGCTTCCGCCACAGCAGACACCGGAGCAGTTAATATTGTCTATACCTAGGAGTTTGATTCCCTTTCCATTATGTTAAAAAGTTATTTGCATCACATTTAATCCTAATTATGATTCTTTTGCAGGGTTCCGGAACGCGTCGAGATCCCGGAGGCAGTGGAGGGGGTAGCGTGTAGACACTGGAGCAGGTGAGAAACTCTCTTTAAGTGTATCTAATCAAGCTTTAGTAGTTTTTGGCCATGGTAGAAATGATTAGTATATAGTGAATAAGTTGTCAGTGCTTCCATTTAACAAAAGGGCTAGTGATTATCGCTGATGTTTCCTTCTTATGTCGAAACTGATGTTCACTGAGGTAACAAAGGGCTAGTGCTTCCATTTAACTAGTGATATAGTACATTACTTCATTTGAAACTACATCATGCTTCCTTCTTTTGTCACTGATGTTCTTGGCCTCTTATGTTATCACTGAGTTGACATTGATGCTTACTAGTGATTATGTTTCTTTTGCAGGGATCCGGAACGTGCCGAGAAGATCCCGGAGGTAATGGAGGGGCTAGCGTGTAGCCCGGTGGTTGTTGATGTTGATTGTTGCAAATTGTGTTGTTGTTGATGTTTTGAACTATATATTGAAACTGTTATGTTGTGTATGATATTATTTGTTTGTTCTGTGTTCTCGCCATCGAGCGAGGTAGTCAGTTTCTGTTTTTAAAAAAAAATCGAAAACTTAACTTACGTCGGCTACGGGCAGGCCGACGTAAGTTAGCCCAGGTTAACTTACGTCGGTCAGGCCATACCGACGTAAGTTAAACCACTAAACTTACGTCGGTTTGACCAGGACGACGTAAGTTACAGCACTTTACTTACGTCGGCCTGCCCAAGCCGACGTAAGTCCTCAGGCCCAGCCCAAGGCCCATCTCGACACTTAACTTACGTCGGCTTCCGAAGACCGACGTAATTAAGTTAACTTACGTCGGTGGCCGACGTAAGTCACCTTAATTACGTCCAAATGCCTACGTCGGCTGAAAGCCGACGTAATTAAGGGAAAACCGACGTAATTAAGTTACTTACGTCGGTTTAAGCCTTACTTACGTCGGCTTTGGCCGACGTAAGTGACCGTTCTTCCTGTAGTGTAATGGACTCTTACGGGATACAAGGCCCAAAGGCCCGATTCGGTGGCGCTGCACCGGACAGAAATCTGGACTCGATTTGTTTCGACGATTTCCAATGACTCCGGAGGAATTTTGAGGTGCGACCAGAACCATTAGAAATTTTATCTTCTTCTCTTTCTGTGCACATGTAGAACATCGAAAACGGAGTCCGTATGCCTCCTGGGCATTCATTTTAAGGTGGACTGCTCCTGGACTACGAGTTGAACTCGAGTCCGAGTTGTAAACTGTTTCCCTCAACTTGTGGACATTCCAGCTGGTTCTCCAGGCTCCCAAGGCCTCTTTCCTTCACTTGTTGATCTTCTCCATTATAAATAATAACAATTAAATCATCACATAGCAATATATTCTCAAACTCACATGCAAAAGAAGTTAGGAACGAATTCACCTGCTGATTTAATAACCGTGCTCGTGCTCTTGTGATTGGTCCTTGCAGTTCAATGTGCGTCTCCGCTATTGTGATGTCCTCATCACGAGGGGTAAGGGGTCCTATTTATAGCTTGGAGAAGGGTCGGTTCCCGCCACCAAAAGCGCGTGAATCAGTCACTCATGACCTCTTCAAGCTGGGAGGAGCCAACACGTGGCGTTTGACCACGTTTGGCGCCAGGACCTAGTCAGCCGACTAGGGGGGTCGGCCAACCTGGTCCTAGCTCCAAACGGCCAATTCTTCCTCTAGGTGACTGACAGGTGGGTCCCATTCCATGATATGGGTGCTACGCCATTGGATGGCCTTGGATACTTCTGTTTGTGGGCCATTTGAGCCATGTGGTGCCACGTGTCGATGCTTGATTGGCTAGGATGATATTTTATAGGATTTATCCCTTTGTTTCACTTCAATTCTGTGTAAAATGCCTGCATGCACTACTTTCTCCAAGGACAAGTGAAATAGGTTAAATAGAAAGGTGATGTGTGCAAGAATTGATATTTCCTTCACATAATTGAGTTATATTGGCGGGTGAAATTGGTATATGACAGCCGTCAACACCATGGCATGAGTGCCAAGCTAGACGCCTATGCAATGCCGTCGGGAAACCCGACATCTACAACGCACCGTAGTTTCGATGTAAGCATCCCCAAAATTTTGAGTTCAATAAAATGAAGTTACCGGTTCATCTAATCCAGTAAAGTTCCATCTATAGTTTATTTTTGTTGAATAAAGAATCCAGGGAACAAGTGTGGGGGAGGCACCCCAAATTTGCAAAATCCCAACGTACAAAAATACCATTGCATCCCGAAGCACGTCGCAACCAAATATATGAATCAACTCGTCAAAACAGAGCAACAGAGAGGCCAGAAGGGGGTCGGCCAAACCCCCTGGTCGACCGACCTGGTGTGGGCCCCAGACAGCTCCATTTCGCTCCACAAATTCAGTTTGGATCTCCTACCCCTGAATATCCGTGCTACATTACTGTTTGAGTTGATTTAATATTTAATACTGAATATTTAAAAGAAAATCAACTCAACCAATAAAATTAAAACTTGGTAGACAAAATTTGCTTGAGCTGAAATTTTGAATACTTTATATTTCGATTTATTGCCTTATTTATGACTCCCACAATTAAAATAGGAAAAACACGTCATCTAAGTATTTGAGTAGTATGATATGGTAAATGAGTTATTCGAGGAGATATCTCTTTGCTTGAAATTGATTTTGATGTTTGCAAAATTTGGAGTGTTGAACCCTGCCTCATTCTCTCATTGGAAATTTAAATACCCACACGACCATATGATACTAATTCTTGAAAATCACATGCATATGCCACTTTGATTTTTCATTGAACTTTGTCAAACTCGTGATCCAATTGAGTGACATGCATGAACATTTTGGCTTAGAAATTCTTGTGCACCCCATTCATGCAAAATATCTCACATTGAGAATTTGCATCCACCATTCATTCATCCATCTATCCATCCAATAAAGAAACACCATAGATTATGGTTATCAAAATCTCTCTAGAAAAATAAAATGGAGTAGAGGACATGGCAATGAAAAAAAGAGAGAAAGAAAGAAGCATCGACTCTTTAAAAAAGAGGAAGTATGCCAAAAAAAAGAAAGAAAAAGAGAAAAGTAGCCATGTTTCATCCTTAAAGAGATAAAACCATGGAGTCCACAAATATCCATTCCATTCATGTGCACAAGAATTTTCTTTTGTCAATTTGTTTGTTGCATAAGTCTCTCATAGGATCAAGTTTTTGACTTAGTAATATATGAATTGCAACGTGTGTCACATTTATGCCTACCAAGCTCCACATACAACCAAATTTAGTATAGGGAAAAAATTGGAAAAGCGTGCTAAAGTGAGGATCAAAACACTTTGAGAGATTGAGAGATTCCAAATGAGACATAAGGGCAATTGTTTCTTTGACTTTCTAAATATAGCAAATCGTCAGATCATTTCGGTAGGGGAAGATCCAAGAGAACTACATTCCAACCATTCCACTCAAACACCCAAGATTAATGTGGTAGCCACATTCCACAAAGGAAATTCATTAATTGAGGTATGAGTTGAAATATCTAGTATACTCACATTATAACTTATAGCAAATGTATGACAACACCTTAATTCTTCTTGCATTCACTCGAGGACGAGTAAAGGACTAAGTGTGGAGGAGTTTGTTGACTGTCCTTAAGTGCCATATTTAGACCTCCAATTCACCTAATAATGTGAATAAAGAGAAATACAACGTAGTGGTAGGGTTAAAAAATAACCAATTCCACAAGTGTCGGTGTTTATTTGTATGCAGGTGAATTTATACCCAAAATACCAAGACATGCAGGGAGTAATCCAATAAATTGGATTTTGACAAATCATGCGATGCCACGTGTCATCACATGGATCAAATGGCCCGCAACAGAAGTATTTGAGGCCATCCAACAGTGTACACCCAATATCAAAGAGGGGGACCCACCTGGCAGGGACCTGGAGAAAGCATAGCTCCAATGGAGCTATGACCAGGTCGGCCAACCACCCTTGTCGGTCGACTAGGTAGTGACACAAAATTTGGTCAAATACCACGTGTTGGCTCCTCCTGGCTTGAAGAAGTCAGTGACGACTCATTCACGCGCATTTGGTGGCAGGAACCGACCCTTCTCTCCCCTATAAATAGAACCCCGCACCTCACATCACACACACCAAAAGTTGAGAATAGAATACCACTCCTAAGGTTTAGAGTAGTCCTAGAGGCTGCAAAGTAGAAGTAGAGTGTGGCGAAGAGTCTAGGAGGAGGAGGCTTGGACTTGTCAAGTCCCTCTTCTACACTTGTACCCCTACAAAGGTGTTATTCAAATCAAGTAAGCCTTTGTGAACTCATTTCAAGTTTGGTTCTCGATTCATAGTAGTTTGCACAAGTAGTTACTTGTGGATTCGTTGCTTTAATTTATTAAAAGCTTTAGTTGTAGCTTTGTATTCGAAAAAACTAGAGTAGTGTTTTAGAGTGTAAGCGTGAGACCTATGTGTGCTGAATACACTGGCTATGATGATAAATGTTTTGAATTTTGCAAAACACCTTCTAACAAGGTCTGACTCTAGGTCCGAGGTCCCGCAAGGTCCGACGATAGGTCTGACTTGTTTTGGTTAGCTCCGGCAAGATCCAACGTAAGGTCCAACTTGCTTTGTCTAGGTCCGACTTCTTTGTCTAGATGTGACTTGTTTTGGCCAGGTCCGACTTATTTCGGTTAGGTCGGACTTGCTGTGGCTAGGCCTGACTAGCTTTTGTAAGCTCCAGCGCTAGGTCCGATGCAACACCCTCATTTTCATGCATAATGAAATGCATACATCCTCATGCATGTTTAACATTAAGAAACCTAAAAACAACAAGATTAAAATGAATATAGGCTTAATTAAGGATTTAAGTCTGTTAGGGTACAAACTTGTCCGCCCTAAAATCCGAACTAGTCCGGCGTCCCTATTCTCTTTAAGAAAGTTCAGTTTCCTTATAGTCCGGACTTGTCTGGCACATTGCACGGACTAGTCCGTTTGAGGCTCTGATGTTTTTTCCGGACTTGTCCTATTTCGAACTGACTAGTCCAATCTGGCCCAGTTTTCAACCCGAAAACCTTTTATTTTGCAACCCTGAACTTGTACAACCACACATACTGGACTTGTCCGAAAAGCCTTCTATTGCCAAACGGACTTGTCAATCCATTCAAACCGGACTTGTCCAAAAATGTTCCATAACGGACTTGTGCAGTACCTATTACGGACTAGTCTGGTGTACTGAATTCCACTCGGATTCAGTTATTCTTCCACGATTGTTTATTGGGTAATTGCTTTAATTGGGCCCAAGAACTTCGTTCTCAACCTCGGAGGAGCCCAAGTGGACCCAACCTCGACCCATACACATCCCCCACCGAATTCCACTTGGAATTCACTCCAAACCCTACCTTTCCACCCCTATATAAACAACCCAATACCCTCACCTCTCCAACCTTTGAGAAAAACCCCCTTGTTACCGTCTTGATTCTGTCTACCGTAAAGAAGGGTCCCAGGAGTGAGGAGAAGGAGGATGAGAGGGAGAAGGCTCAATCAAGATCGATCTTTGTGAACATTTAAACAATTGACATTCTTCATCACCCAATCTTCATCAAGCCCTAAAATGTCAAGATTCAAGTGTTGCACCCAATTTTCAACCCTTGGATCTCTACACACGTGGTACACCTTCTACATTCACTTTTCCACGTGAAATTCGACCCTAAATTTCACTGATCAGAAAAATCCTAATTCTGCAGTTCTGTATATGACGGACTATAGTCCGACCCCTATACCGGACTTGTCCGGTGTCTGAATCTGTAATTGTTGAATTAGTTCCAAATTGACTCAAATCAATTCCAAACTTGTTCAAACTTGTCATAAACTATTGGAATTAGTTAGTAAACATTAATCGCAACTCGTTAACCAGTTGTACCTCACAATTGCATTAATCATGCATATTGAGTAATATAAGAGCATTGTTTGATTGTAGTTGTTGTTTTGCATGGTTGTCACGCGGAATAGAAGATCTCGCTGTAGAGAGTGCTTTCGAGGACCTGTAGAACCAGAACATCGAAGCTTTCGATCCTAACCAAGCTCAAGAGCAAGGCATGTGTCCTTGATCATATTGATCCAAGTTTTTAAATGTTTTGTTTGCAAAACTGCAAGCTTGTGTCAATTGATGGGAAAACCCAATTATAGGAGTTTACTAGCCTTGTATAACCACCCTTGTCACTTGAACACCATGTAGAGAGTCTGGAAGGGTATTTTACACTTTTTCATCGCTATACTCAATTTGGTTTGGGAAATAATCATACTACTTAATTATGAACTATTGAACATGTGAATAATGAGAATTAATAATAATGACCCTTTAGCAACATGGTGCCTAGGGATCTAAGAAAGCCGGTTATGTGGAATGGGTTGGACTATTTTGGTTATTTTGCTTGCTTTATATCTAAGGACTGGTTCATGGAGTGACCATCCAGGATTTACAGTGCTACCATAGGGCCAAGTATGGGTGCGTCTTAGATGACTAATTAAAGTTTTGCTAGTATTATTTGGAGCACTAAGAATGCTCGGGGAAGGGGTAGTCGGATGGGTATGTAGAGATTGGTGGGACTATCCTGGAATCCGAATGGCTTAAGAGGGGGCCGTTGGGTGGATGTTCTCAGCTGGAGACATCACCACTGGTGAAACCTCAGTGGTGTCTAAATATGCTAGTAATCACTTTGTAAAGACTATTTTGTGATCTCTTGGCCACACACCTAAGGAAGTGTGAGACGACATAATTGAGATTCCATAGTCATCGAAAGGTGATGAATTACGAACTTGTGGATAAAGTGGTACAACCTCTGCAAAGTGTGTTTAAAAACTATCATGATAGTCGTGCTCCCGGTTATGAGCAACCTGGAACCTCACATAATTAGAATTTGGACTTGAAATTGGTTTAATGGCTAGAATTGAATTGAGAATTGGTATTGGTTTATTAATTGGCTTTGGTATATGGAATTGGTCCAAGTGAGACAAATGAGCAGTTATGAGTTAGATATGGTTTATTATTGCTGGAATTGATAATTTAAGTTGGAATTAATGTTATTTGGGCTATTTGGGAAGGACCACATTTAATGATGATATAATTGCATTTTTGAATGTACTATTATGCAATTAGCCATTGTTTATTATCATTCCTTGTTTAAGCTACATGTCATACTTTCCCACACATCCTGAGTACAACATGTGCTCACCCTTGCTATTCCCCCAACAAATTCAGACGTAGGTGACAATATGGAGTACAAGAAGATTTTTAAGGAGTTCTAGGCGCGCCTGTTACCGTCAAACTTGCCATTGGAGTTAGAGTCATTAGTGTTTAGTTATTTTTCTGATGCAGTTTCATTAGAGCTTGTATTCAAAACTATTTGGTTTGCAATCAGGTACTATTATTAATATTAATACTCGAGACATGGATATAATCTGTTTATTGTTTGTAAAACACTTGCGTATGTGTGTTAAACATCCTGGGCACACATATGCATCACGCTAGGTTCATTTCTGGAACCGGGTGTCACATCCAACTAGCTTTGGTAAGCTCAAGTGCTAGGTCATGCTAGCTTTGGTAAGCTCCATCTCAAGGCCCGATTAGCTTTGGCATGGTCCGGTGCAAGATTGCAATGGTTCTGCTTTTAACTTGCAGTGTTTCGAAATTGCTTTTTGGATTATAGAAAGCTTGCTTAGTATTATTTTACTAAGTTTTTTGTGTGTTTTCGTTGTTTTGACTTATATCATTTTGATATGGTTTGCAAACATGCTTATGTGAGGTGCTCACGTAAGGTTTTGTGGTTATCGGAACTAACGAGAGTCAAGTCGAGGCCTTGTGCTCAGAAGTATTGGTTGTTTATTCATGTGCAGGTGTTGCTTGTGTTCAAGACGTGGCTGGTGATAGGATCCATTGAACGAGTATTATGGAGAATATGAGGTTCAACAACCAAGTTTGGGAGGAATTGTGGTTGAGTTGATTGGGAGGTTGCACAACATGCTTGAATCAAGAACAATGCATATGAAGGTATCATGGACGTCATTGGAAGATGTTTGCACGTGTGCACGGAGTGCATGGAAATGGAAACATGGTTCCAAGGTGTGATGAAGAGATGTGGATGTAAAGAATTGGTCGAAAAGGTCCAACCGACTAGGTTATGAACATAGGCTGCGGCCGAGTCGTGTTTGACTCAAATATGGTAAGATTTGAGTTGGTTTTTATAGGTTTTCGTGGTGAGCACGAAGTAGAGCTATTTTTAAGAATGTGGGATTTGTTTCTAAGGTGTTTGTAAGTCGTAAGATTGCTTCTATCTGCGTATAGAAGAGTCTTGAGCAGTAATGAAAAGTTTTGGTGGAATCTGAGTAGGATACGAGTACTAGTTAGGATTGGGTTGGCCTAAGGGCTGGTTATATAAGCAAGGGAGGCCAGAGCTCGTGGTACATGGACTTAGGGCTGTTCCTCTTGTGTTGTATTGAATAAAGATCATAGTCTAAAGGAACTTTTGTGCCTTGTTCGTCCGACTTGTTGAAGACAAGTTTTCAAGTCGAGTTTCTGCACAACACTACCTTGCTTTGGTGGTTTTATCATAAATCGAGTTTTACAGATCCAATTAATGTGATTCTTCTTGGGTTGTCTTCACAACATGATTATATATCATCTGTGAAAATTTCACAGTAATTGGATTTGTGATTTCTGATCTACACGAGTTTCTTTGCAGTGTTGCAGATCTAGTTTTTCTCAGGTAGAACAGATTGACCATTGTTTGATCTTTTGATCATAATTTGTGTTTTTCATGACGGTTTTTTTTGTGATTCTTGTTGTTGTGTCTTCGTGACATGATTCTCTATGATATCTACTACTTTTTTCACAGTTCAACAAGTTTATATCAGTTGCACACACGGTTTCTTAATAGATTGATTTTCTGTCGAGCAGTTTTTGTTGCTTTTGCTGAAAATGTTTTAATCTACCATTCACTCCCCCTCTGGTAGATTTTCACATTCTCTTCGATCCTAAAATTTGTATCAGAGCCACGGTGATCTAAACTTCATGATTTTCATGTGTTTTGAATAATCTTCATGGAGAAATACTCTGCCAAACCTTGTGTGTTTAGTGGTATTGATTTTCAGGTTTGGAAGTCACACATGGAGGCTTTCATCCAGGTGCAAGGCTTTGCAATATGGGTAAAGGTGTACAAGACTTATGAAGTGCCGTCAAATGTTCAAGTTACAGCTACAAACATGAGAGATGTCGACAACAACAACAAGGCTCGGAACTTGGTCATACAAGGATTAACTCAAAGGGACATCGATCGTGTTGCTCACCTCCGATCTGCGTATGATGTTTGGAAAGCTCTATGTTATTACCATGAAAGATCCAACACGATCAAGGAGCTAATGCAATACATGTTCAAAAAGGAGTACATGTGCTTTGAGATGTAACCAGGTGAGTCCATCGATGACCTATTTGCTCGCTTTAATAAAATTCTCAGCAACTTGCATAGCGTCAATGTTAATTTTTCAGGTACTGAGAATGGTAGGCAATTACTAAGTGCATTAGACATGTCAATTTGGGAGACGAAAGTCACATCTATTCGTGAATCTATTATCATGACTACACATACTTTAGATGTTTTATATTCTAAAATGAAAACTCATGAAATTGACATAATCTCACGTAAGAACCCCAACAAGTCTCCTACATTTGTTGCTCAATATGACATGCCTAGCTTCGTCCAATCTTCATCTTGTGGAACACATGCTTTGTTGTCCTCTCTAACCCTTGAACAAATTGAAGAGTTTCCAGTGAAAGAACGTGCACTCATCCCTACTCGGTTCTCAAAAGCATTGCAAAATTTGAGAACTAGAAGGAGAGGGAGTGCCGGACCTCAACGATGCTTCAAATGTGGTAAGACAGGACATTTTCGCATGGATTGCCCTAACCTTTTAGGTACTACTTCCCGTGATGAAAAGCAAACAAGGCCGGAGCACTCCTCTACAAACAACAACTAGAAAAATAAGGATTTTACAGGATGCCAATTGGTAAATAGTTTTATCTACGCACTTCATGAACTTGGCTCGAGTGATGATGACATTGGAACTGACGAAGATGAAGATGATTTCGCAAACTTGTGCTTCATGGCGGGCAAGTCAAGATCAAGTATGGAGGAGGCAGAACACAATAGCGACAATGAAGAGGTATCTCCTACTTGTGATGAAATGTGTGATGCTGTTTTTCATGCCACTGTTATAGTTAAAACAAATGACAAAAAGCATAGGGACAATGCTGTTAAAAATGAGTCACTAGAATTTGAAATTAATTGTTTGAAAGTTTTGATTCTTAGTGCTGATTCTTGTTCCTTATGTGATTTAATATATAAACAATCGTCCTCTCTAAGAAGTGCACACACCTCCACACATAATAAACTTGAGTTAGAAATTGAAAAGAATAAAAAGCTTGCTGCACTTAATGAGAAAAACTTGAAAGATGTTTGCTGTTGTACAATCGATTTGCATTGTTCTACTTGTGATGATCTTGACAGGAAACTACAAGATGCTATGAATGAAATTTCTATATTGGACAATGCTTTACATTCTCATGAAGTTAAAAATTGTTCCAATTGCAAACTAAAAGGAAAAAATTCATGTGAAAAATGCCTAGACTTGTCTATGAAACTTGATGACATGAATATGACACTAGAGTGGTTTTGTAATGGGAATAAAAATATAAACTTGCTACGGAATTCTTCCAAGTCTTGCAATGATAAATCTGATTTGGGCTTTGATTTCCATGCTCATGCTAAGGCTTGTAAAATCATTAGGAAGTGGTTTGATTCAAACTTCTCCTAAACAAAAAGAAGTGGTTTTCAAATCTGCAGGAGTACTATCTCATTCGGTTTTAAATAAGCAGGTTGCTTGCTCAACTAGACATGAACACAAAGTTAAATTTCATTGTACCTACTGTGGTAGAGATGGTCATGTCATAGATTTCTGTTATAGACTAGCTGAACAACAAAAAAAGAAAGAATGATTGCTAGATAACGTAACAACAGAGAAAAACTTGTTGCACATGCTGAACCGAATATCAAGAACATGCAACCTGCTGTTATGAGTCAAAAACATACAAAGTTTGCTCCCAAACCTACTGTTTTTCATGCTACACATGTAACACGCCATAAGTCAGTAATTGGGTACAAAAAACCTCAAACTTCGACTCATAAACCTGCTGTTTTATCTCAGCTTTTGCGTGCTATTCCTGCTGAACATTGTCTGACTCAGTACTCGATTCCTAAATGCCTTTTGACTAACTCCAGTATTGAGTCATCAATGTATTGTGCTTCTATGTAGATTACACATTTGAGGAAGGAGAACAATTGGATTGTGGACTAAGGCTGCTGACGCCACATGACCGGTAACAAAGATTGGTTCTCCTCCCTCTCTTTTGTGTCACGTGCAGAGAATGTTACTTTTGCCGATAATTCATCAACTCCTATAATTGATAAGGGTTAGGCTAAAGTAAATGATCACTAGACTTTGAAGGATGTAGCACTTGTTAAAATTTTGAAATACAACTTGCTTTCTGTTTCACAATTACTAGATGAAAATCCTAAAATTATGTTCACTACTACTGCAAGGTTGTAGATTCAACTAGTGAGCTTATTTTTAACATGTATCAATTTGGGAGTGTTTCTAAAGCTGATTTTTGTATGTCATCGTCTAAGCATAGTGTCTAGTTGCTAATAATTCAAAGGACTTATATTTTTGGCATCGTAGACTTGGTCATGTAGGTTTTGATCATCTAACGCGTGTTAGTGCTCTTGATCGCATATGTCGGTTGCCTAAGCTTAAAGGGGACAGCGAAATGGTATGATCTTCTTGTAGACATGCTAAGATGGTTTCAGGTTCACATGCTCCTCTCACAATGACCATGAAAACTGAACCGGGTCAACTTTTGCACCTTGACACCGTAGGACCTTCACGTGTTCAATCCTTCGGACCTAAATGGTATGTTCTTGTGATTGTTGATGACTATTCTAGATACTCTTTGGTTTACATTATGGCGTGTAAGAATGAAGCTTTTAGTCACTTTAGAACTTTATTTCTTAGATTATCAATTGATCACCCATGATCTTTAAAATCAATTAGAAGTGATAACGGAACCAAATTTAAAAACTCAATCGTTTGATCACTTTTGTGCTAAAAATGGAATAGATCACCAGTTTTCTTCACCTTATGTACCTCAACAAAATGGTGTTGTATAAAGAAAGAACGGGACCTTAGTTGAAATGGCTAGGACTATGCTTGATGAATATCAAACTACTAGAATGTTTCGGGCAGATGCAATTGCAACTGATTGTTATGTCTCAAATCGTGTTTTCTTGCGTGCTATGCTAGGAAAAACACCATATGAACTTTGGTTTGGACATAGGCCTAGTGTCACATACTTTCGGGTCTTTGGTTGTAAATGCTTGGTTAAGAAACAAGGTAATCTTGATAAATTTTAAGCTAGATCTGTTGATAGCATGTTTCTTGATTATCCATTTCATACTAGAGGCTACCATGTGCTTTTACATGACACTAACAAAATTGTGGAGACTTGCGAGGTTTCTTTTGACGAAGCTAGCCCAGGTACTAGCTCTAATATTGCAGGTCGAGATCCATATCCGCAGGATGAGAGTATTTTCATCGAAGAAGACGAAGAAGTGGTGTTGCTTCCCGAAAATTCATAAACAGATGACGTTGATCACATTGCTGATTTTGCACCACTACCAGCACCAGCAACTACTGCAGCTAGTTCAGATCGTCCTCAAGCCACAAGCTCTTCAATTTGTGATGAAGAAGAAGAAGGAGCTTGTAAAGTGTCTACTCCCCTCCGAGTCCTCAAAAGTCATCCTCAACAACAAATCATTAGAAGCTTGCACAAACGAGTCACACGGTCCAGATTTTGCGATCCAACTCTCATGCTCATTCTGCTTTTGTTGCTTCTTTTGAACCCAAAGATATATCACATGCACTCACTAATGAATCTTGGATTATTGCCATGCAAGAAGAGTTAGAAAATTTTGAAAGAAATAATGTTTGGAAACTTGTACCTCGACCTCAAGGTCGCAATTTAATTGGAACTAAATGGGTGTTTAGAAATAAACAAAGTGAGGATGGTGTTGTGATTAGGAATAAGGCTAGGTTGGTTCCTCAAGATTTCACACAAGTTGAAGGTCTAGATTTTGATGAAACTTTTGCTCCTATTGCTAGATTAGAAGCGATAAGAATTTTGTTAGATTTTGCTGCATCTAAAGGTTTCAAGTTATATCAAATAGATGATAAAAGAGCTTTTCTTAATGGCTACATAGATGAGGAGGTTTATGTCAAGCACCCATCGGGTTTTGAAAACCTAGATTTTCTTAATCGTGTTTACAAACTGTCCAAAGTCTTGTAAGGTCTCAAGCAAGCCCCTAGAGCATGGTATGGTAGGTTAAAAACATTCCTACTTGAAAAGGGGTTTACCATGGGCAAGGTGGATAAAAACTCCTTTTGAGCTTAAGCATGGCAATGACTCATTATTCGTTCAAGTGTATGTGGATGATATAATTTTAAGTTGTGCTTCTCATGATCTTGTGTTTTAGTTTTCAGCTATGATGAGTTCAGAATTTGAGATGAATATGATGAGAACTCACATACTTTTTGGGGCAGCAAATCAAGCAAACCAAGGAGGGTACTTTTGTGCATTAAACGAAGTATCCAAGAGACCTTCTTAAGCGCTTCAACATGGAAAAAAGCAAGCCTCTTCGGACACCAATGGGAACAACAACAACACTTGGAATTGATGAAGATGGTGACCCAATCGATCAAAAAGTATATAGAAGCATGATTGGATCACTTCTGCACCTCACGGCATCAAGACCGGACATACAATTCAGTATATGTCTTTGTGCATGATTTCAAGCTTCCCCACGTGCTTCACATCGTCAAGCCATCAAAAGAATTCTCAGGTACTTACATGGAACTCAAAAATTTGGCATTTTTCTTCCTTCTTCCTCAACCGTTACTTTTGAAAGCTTTTTTCGTATGCTAATTTTGGGGGTTGCAGGATTGATAGGAAAAGTACTTCGGGTTCTTTTCATTTTCTTGGTAATTCACTTGTTGCTTGGTCCTCTAGAAGGCAAAACTTAGTTGCACAATCCACGACCGATTCTGAGTATGTCGCTGCTGCAAGCGCTTGTTCACAAATTCTTTTGATTGTTCAAACACTTAAGGACTATGGGGTTGATCAAGATTGTGTTCCACTGTTTTGTGATAACACTATTGCCATTTGCATTGCTAAAAATCTCTTGCAACATTTGAGAAAAAAGAACATTGAAATTAGGTATTACTTTCTCCGTGATAACATTGAAAAAGGAAACATTGCGCTTCACCATGTAGATACCGAAAAACAATTGGCTGATATTTTCACAAAACCTTTGGATTTCACTTGTTTTCGTTTCATTCGTAGTGATATAGGGGTTATGCATACTCATGGCTTAAATTGAGGGGGAGCTTCAAAACTTGGGAAGTCTATGTGTGAACCTGAATTTAAAATAATATGAGCATAGTATTTCATACATATATGACTTTGTGATTCCATTTACATGTTGAAAGTTCTTACCACATTACTCATGTTATACATTTTGTAGTTTTTGCCATGACTAGTAATTGGAATAATTACTTCAACTAAATTTGGTCATGATCGAACTTTCTTGCTGTTTTAAACTTGTTGCATGCTCACGAGTGCTTTTAATAGTGAAAAATTAATCAATCAACTATCCACATGTTGAGCTTTTATGATCAAATAAAATTGAGAAAAGATCAAGAGAATATGCATTCATCACACTTCTTCTTTTGAGATGACTTATTATTGCACTTAGATATGAACTTAGAAGAAGTTGTGTATGAGTAAAACCATGTCTTTAAGCTTCTGATTGTCAATTGACGTAGGCTTGGCTTGGTTGGTTAGAACAAGGCTGATGCGGCATATAATCTCTTGCAAATGTTATATGATCAAAATTTTTGCTTTAAATAATATTGAAAAATGAAAAATGCAGCAACAAGTGTCATGCTTTCAGGTTTTGAAATAGTTAAGTTTGTGAGATCATGAATTGCTTAAATTGAAAATTACATTTGAGCTCTAGCATGGCTTACACTACTTTATGTATTTCATTGCTGTGATAGTGTAAGTTACTTGATAGTATGACTTGGATGAGCTTTGTTTTATATGTATATGTTATAATATGCCTATAACAAATTAAAATTTATCTTTTGTACCTTGTTGAATACATTGTCAAAGGGGGAGAAATTGATCACACATTGCACTCATTCACAAGTGTTTTTCTTCTCATTTTATTTCTGATTTACAAAGGGGGAGAAATATTTCGTGGAGAAAATTGTTTTCAAAACTTTTCATGTGAACAAGCCAATGTTCCGATTTTAAGTGGTGTTGCCAATGCATTCATCAAGGGGGAGATTGTGGGACCTATGTGTGTCGAGTACATTGGCAATGATGATAAAATTTTTGAATACTGCCAAAACACCCTTTTAACAAGGTCCGACTCTAGATCCGAGCCTACAAGGTCTGATGATATGTCCGGCTTGTTTTGGGTAGCTCCGAGAAGGTCTGACGTAAGGTATGACTTGCTTTGGCTAGGTCCGACTTCTTTGTCTAGGTCAGACTTATTTTGGCTAGGTCCGACTTATTCTGGTTAGGTCGAACTTGCTGTGGCTAGGTCTGACTAGCTTTGGTAAGCTTCGGCGCTAGGTCTGACGAGCTTTGGTAAGCTCCGGCGCTAGGTCCGACTAGCTTTGGTAAGCTCCGACGCTAGGTCCTGCTAGCTTTGGTAAGCTCCGTCTCAAGGTCCAGTTAGCTTTGGTATGGTCCGGTTCTTGCAATATTTGAAGCTTGCTTTTTGGCTTATAGAAAGCTTGCTTAGTATTCTTTTAATATTTTTTTGGTCTGTTTTGGTGGTTATGGCTGATATCATTTTGCTATGGTTTGCAACATGCTTATGTGAGATGCTCACGTAAGCTGTTGTGGTTATCAGAACTAACAAGAGTCAAGTCGATGAATTGTGCTCAGAAGTATTGCTTGTTTATTCATGTGCAGGTGTTGCTTGAGTTCAAGACATGGCTGGTGACGATATCCATTGAACTAGTCTTAGAAAGAAGACGAGGTTCAACAACCAAGTTCGGGAGGAATTGTTGTTGAGTTGATCGGGACGTTACGCGACATGTTTGAATCAAGAACAATGCATATGCAGGTATCATGGACACCGACACTGCAGGTGGCAAACGGTGGACGGTATGAAGAAACCAATGAAGCGTGGGATGATTGCAAAGGTGTATCGATTCTGCTCAAGAGTAAGGTGTAGCTTGGATGGCACTTTCTATGTAGCAAGTATTAGCAACAATGAAATCATATAGTAAAGTTGAATAAGTGTCCAAAGTATTTGTCAAAGTTGCTGGCCTAAATGTGTTCCTAGTAGTTCAAGCTAGCAAGACATGAGACAAAACTAGATGACACAAAGAATGCAAGCACTTCTGTTTTTTTGTTGTTTTTTTCCTATTTTTTTGTGCGGCTTTTGTTTCTTGTTTTGCACTTGCCTTTTTCTTTTTTTCTTCCTTCTTTTTTTTTTCAGAATGTGCAAGGGATGAACACAATGAAAATCAATCCAAGATATCTCGAGTGTCTGTCGCAGATTTTCTGCTCAATCTTCCAAGGACAAATAGGCACACTTATAGGCTCTAAATTGGAAAACTTAAAACAGCAAGATTGTAGATATATCTCTCCTCTTTAATTTCAATATATGGAAGACCTATTTTGGAAAAGAACAATAGGAGATATTGCCCCCGAAATACAGACTGTTCAGAATTTTTAGGTCAATAACAGATTCGGATCCAATGCAATTTAGACATCGATAACTATAATTTTCTGGGCAAATGATGAATATGAAAGTAATAGAGCACTTTTTAAGCTTTCCAGAAAGTACAAGAACACCAAAATCGAGTTTGTATGTGCGAGATATGATGAAAATAACAAACTGGACAGAGGTGAATCTAATCTGGACGTGATGACGTGATTCAAAAGGATGAATCACACAATGCAAAACTCAAACTGAGACCAAAAACACTTTCTAAACCAGCAATATGACTCAACCACGGACACAAACTCAACAAAACCAAACTGAATAACAAAGTTGCAAAGGCTCAATGTGGTTTGGACAAAGTAATGAACAGATCTACTAAACTGCAAGTTTTTTTGTGGCTTTTTTTGTGGACTCTAGGTATGAAAAACAAAACTAATGTAATGGATAGATGAATTACCTAACGGGCAATCTGGAAATCTGATACCAATTGATAGGAAAAAGATGAGTCCCGATCTTCCGAAAGGTAATGGGTAAGTCGATTGATGGAGATCTCGACGTTGATGATCCGAGGCTCTCGAGTAGAACACGAACAACCCCTGCAATCACTACACCACCGCTCCGTTGGTTATCAACCATGCTTCACACGATTGACCTCGCCAAGAAGGCTAATCCCTGCAAGTGCAACCGAGAACACAAGCAAGAACAAGGTAGACACGATCTGAAATCGCGAAGTTGGGGTTTCACAAACCGAAGAACGGCGATATTATTGATCTAAGAAAAACCCAATTGTCTATGGTGGCTACCATGGAGTATATATAGGTGGGAGGACGTCCAAGGGGGTGTTAGGGTCGTGACCTAACCCTAAGACACGAAAATAATGGACTTAGACTTGATACAAGGCCCAATGGCCTAATACGGTGGCGCAGCACCCTGACGGATTCTGTACTTGATTTTGTTTCGACCATTCCCGCCGACTCCCAAGGAATTTTGACATGGGACCGGTGTCATTGGAAAGTTTATCCTCTCCCCTTTCCGTGCATATGTAAAACGTCCAAAACGGAGTTCGTATGCGTCTTGGGCGTCCGTTTTAGTGCGTACTGCTCCTGGACTCCGAGTTGGATACGATTTGGAGTTTGGTTCGGTTTCTATCTTCTTTGAACGAATTCTCTGGTCTTCCACGTCCATAATACTCCCTCCAAGTACTCTTTGAACCTTTCCATGGATCCTAATCACAAATAAATCATTAAGTAGCAATCTATGCTCAAAAACATATAAGGAAATATATAAGAACGAGTTCACCTCTGAAATTAATTGTTGTGTATGAACTCTATTGATTGCATCTTGCATGTTCAATGGAGTGTTGTTTGTATCCATAGAAGTGATGTCCTCATCAATGTCGTTGGAAGTTTTTTGCATGTGTGCATGGAGTGTATGGACGTGGAAACATGGTTCCAAGGCGTGATGAAGAGATGTGGACGTAAAGAATTTGTTGGAAAGGTCCAACCGACTAGGTTATGGACTTAGGCTGCGGCTGAGTCGGTTTTGACTCAAATATGGTAAGATTTGAGACGGTTATGATAGGATTTTGTGGTGATCACGAAGTTCAGTTGTTTTTAGCAATATGGGATACGTTCCTGAGGTGTTTGGAAGTCTTAGGGTTGCTTCGATTTGCGTATTGAAGAGTCTTGAGCGGTTATAGAAAGTTTCGATTGAAATTGAGTAGGATACGAGTCCTAGTTAGGATTGGGTTGGCCTAAGGGCTGGTTATATAAGCAAGGGAAGCCAGAGCTCGTGGTACATGAACTTTGGGCTGTTCCTCTTGTGTTATATTTAATAAATATTGTAGTTTAAAGGAAATTTTGTGGCTTGTTCGTCCGACTTGTTTCAGACAAGTTTTCTCGTCATGTTTCTGCATAGGAATACCTTGCTTTGTTGATTTTATCATAACTCGAGTTTTACAGCTCCAATTGACGTGATTCCTTTTGGGTTGTCTTAAAAACTTGATTTTTATGATCTGTGAAAATTTCACATTGATTGGATTTGTGGTTTCTGATCTACACGAGTTTCTTTGCAGTGTTGAGGATCTGGTTTTCTCAGGTAGAACAGATTGACCTTTGTTTGATCTTTTGATCATAACTTGTGTTTTTCTCGATGGTTTTTAGTGTATCTTTTTTTGTGTCTTCGTGACTTGATTCTCTATATTATCTACTACTTTTGTCATGGTTGAACACGTTTAGATCAGTTGCACAAACGGTTTCTTAACAGATTGATTTTCTGCCGAGGGGTTTTCATTGCTTCCGCTAAAAATGTTTTAATCTACCATTAACCTCCCTCTTGTAGCTTTTAATGTGCTCTTTGATCCTACAGTAAGCATGGTGTTTATGTTGGAAATCACAAATGAATATGTCATAGATCCACGGATTGAAGAGGTAGGCAGTAGGTGTTGACATCCCTATCTAGTCCTGTAACCCTCCACGTTCGGCTATGCCATAGGCTCTTGGTGGGAGTCATCCTAGTGTTTGCTAGGGGTAAACCTGTGTCCGAAGCAAGCAGCTACCCCAAACATCTTTGACTTAGAATCAATATTTTGAATTCCTCTCTCTTCCTTGCCTACAAAACAAATCGTATCCTTGGGTGTTAGTTTGTAAGATTACACATACGTTCCCTGGGTTCATTACCTTTGTGAATACCCTTTAAGGGGAAGTGTTACACGACAGTTTCCATGCCTTTGCAGATTTTTTATCTGTGACCTCTGAAACATCAACACACCTGTCAAAGCATATGAACGACACTTCCCCCGGTACTACTAAAATGTAGTCCGCAGAGGTTCTTGTATCGGTTTGGGCGCGCGGAGATCTTAGACATGATGATGACATGGAGGATTTATGTGGTTCGGGCCACCTGACCATAATACCCTACTCCATGGGGTGTGTGTTGTTGTATTGAGGATTTTCGTAGTGCTAGCATGCTTATGAGCTTAGATGCCCATGTACCGTGCGGCGCAGTCCTTTTATAGTCTAAGAATTGGCCGTTACATCGATTGCCTGACCCGACATGTGGCCCTGGCGTATTTAAGAGCCTAATACATGGTCTACGAGTATTAAGTATGATTAATAGTGTGATAACGAGTCTTAATGGCAGCGTTACCCCTATTAACAGACCACAGATCGTGTGTCATTAATATAGCATTAATGACACGTAACTAGGTCTTGTAGCTGTCGCTTTAACGGTCCCTTTAATGTCCGTGCTGTAGGAGATCCGCCAATATCCTCGTTAGTGTAAGGTCCGGAGGATCCACACGTGGCAGCTACGGAACTTGCCCTCGTGGGGAGATAGGTCTAAACTGCTATACACGTGGCGACACTGGAGCTCCCCTCTAATGGGGGTTTGGTCCGGGGTGAATGTGGCCTAGAGGGGGGGGGTGAATAGGCCTTTTTGAAATTTGTCGGAACCTGCAACACTTAACAACCAGATCAAAACCAGAGATATCAGACTAGTCCGATAAAGTGCAGACTAGACTGGTGTGTACCGACTAGGTTGATTAAGTTTGATCAATTAATTTGATTCTATGATGTATGCAGCGGAAATATACAGTTAACTGAAGTGTTGCAAGATTATGTACTAGGGTATACAAAAAGTCAATCTAATATTTGAAGTTTCAACGTAAAATATGCGAGATTGATTGAAACCCTAGATTGATGTGATAAATATGAACAATGAAAACAAAGCAAGACACAAGGAATTTATCCCGTGGTTCGGCTCCCACAGAGGCAACCTACATCCACGTTGAGGAGTCCACAAAAGGACTGGGTCTTCTCCAACCCAACCCTCGTCGGATCGCCACGAAGGACAATCCTCTTCTCTTATCACAAAGGGTAAATAACCAAATTCAAGGGGCCTTCTCACATGTTGAGGGCTCCCCTAGATTACAATGACAACTCCACCAAGAACACACTCAAAAGATTACAATGAAAATCACAGGAGTGTGTTAGGGAATCAAACCAGGAGCTCAAGAGTGATGAAACATGTCTCTCCAATGTTTCGAAGTGTATCCTCAAATGATTGATCTCTGTGGCTTTTGATTTTGTGGAGAGATATGTTTTTGAGTCTCTTGGGAGGTGTGACGGCACATGGGTTCGAGAGAGATTAAATTTGGGTCGTGCACCTCTATTTATATGGGGTTTCTAAAAGTGATCGTTAGGGTTTAGAAAGATTGGACTAGTCCGGTGTGTTGTGTGTAGCAAACTCTAAGTGTCCTGAAATATCAGACTAGTCCGGCTAGGAGCGGACTTGTCCGATTTCGCTTCTGGAAATCTTCGGACTAGTCCGATAGACATCGGACTTGTCCGGACAGTGAAATCCTAAGTGGTTACGATTTTGAGGACTAGTCCGCACTGGGAGGACTAGTCCGATTCTAGTCAGAGAGATATCAGACTAGTCCGCGGTGATATCGGACTTGTCCGATCTTGTGCAGAGAGAGATATAGGACTAGTCCGGTGTGAGTCGGACTAGTCTGGTCCAGTATAAATTTGTGCAATGTGTGCATTTATTTGTGATTGAGCTCTTGAGTTGTTTGTGCTTAACACACTGCACACACAATGATCTACTAATCTTGTTCCTTGAGCTCTTCTCCACATTGCTCCTCATTCTCCCTTCTTTTTGGCACTTTGCTTATTTTCACATTAAAACATGTGCTCATCTCAACAAAGTGGTTAGGATCTCATTTGCTTGTCATAAATCATCCATAACCCACAAGGGATTCCTATATGCACTTTTAATCTCCCCCTTTTTTGGTGATTGATGACAACCAATTGAGATTTCACAAAATATGATGAAAAGTTGAGATTTTCATAAAGTATGCACATATGAGTTTAAAACACATTAATCAATGAAAACATGATCCATATGTGCACTCTTTATGGTGGGATGCATAACTAAATGAGTAAGAGCAACAATTGTGATGATAATGAGTTAATTGACATGGATGTACCAACAATAAACATAAAAGACAATGTTGAACCAAAAACACAGATTTCATCAATAAGAGCATAACAAGTTCATAGCATTGCATCTCATGACCATAATTAACAAAATAGCATATTAAGCAGTTTTACAACCCACAAAATAGACAAAAAGCACAAAGGAAGCTCTCTCCTCGCATCATACAGCTAAAGACCTAAGTCCTAAAACTCCCCCTCAATCTCTCCCCCTTTGGCATAAAGACACCAAAAAGATGGAGAGGAGGGACCTAAAGTCTTCACGCCTCGTTGTCGGTCCTCTCATCGTCTTCATCTTCATCTTTTGGCTGATGAGGAGGAGGAGGAGGTGCAGAGCTGCTCGAGCACCCAACACCAATGTAGGCAAGCTCGGAGGGTGTCAAGGGCCCAAGCTCGGTGATGTCAGGGTCGGAGTCCTCAGAAATTACTGGAGATCCAATGAGGTCGATCTCCATCTTTTGACTTAGCTGCTTGATATTTGCCTTCACATATCTCATATCAGCTTTTCTCTTTTGGTTGATCTTGTGACTTCTGATCTCAATCTTGCGGCAAGATTCGAAGATGGCCGCAAGATACTTCAGGATGCCACTTGCAGCCCCTTTTTGAGGAGTTGCCCTAGTGGAAGGTGCAGCCCCGGCATTTCCGCTTGCTCTCGTCGGAGCCTCTACAGCAGAATCAGGGGAGGCAGCAGCTTGAGTGGTTGGCTTTTGGGGCATCTGGGGCCTCAAAGGAAGATGCTCCACATCTTTGACAAACTCAATCCCGGTGACTTTCTCAATCACAAACATGATATACGGAGCATAGCCACACGACCTGTTGGGTATGCAAGAGATGTTGACCATATCGTTCCAGAATAGTCATCCACATCAAACTTGCGATCCTTGCTTATGACCCTCATGACGGTCCGGAGGTAGCCCTGCACACACCCAACATCCCCATCCTTGGGGGCCCTTGCCTTCCTCAAAACTCTTTTCAACACCACAAAGAATGGCTTCATGTTCATGGTGGAAGGGGGGTTGAACTTAGAGTTGGGCTCATAGAGGAACTTCATCCTATCCTTCTCTATGACACCTAGGTTGTGGATGATTAAGCAGTCATTGCTTGAGGTGTCAAGATGCAGCGGGCTTGCAAAGTCTTCATAGGTTATACTGTACTTGGATACGTGAGTCATCCAAGTAACACTCTCTTCATCTTCACTTGAGAAATGGCACATCGCAAAGAATTGCGCGATGACCTCATCATTCCAGTTGTTCCTGAAGGCAAAAAGATCCTTCAGGCCATGCCTCTCAACTGCATCCACCACTTCAATAGACGAGGAGTAGCCCTTCTTCTCAAAATGCGCCCAATCGATCCATCGGCTGCACACTACCGGTGTCTTCATGGGGAGGTACACAGACTTGTAGAAATCTGCATAGAAATTGCACCAAAATCTTCCGTCAGCAGCTTGCTTCAGACGGCCATACTAATCAATACTTCTGAATTTTGCAGCCGAGTCACTGCCCTTCCCATTGAACTTCTCTTTAGTGGGGTCCCTGACCCCTTCCCTTGGAGCATGCGGCCTCAAGGGGCCAACCGGGCCAGTTGCTATTCCCTTGCCCTTGCCCTTGGCTTGGCGAGGGCAACTAGCTGCAGCTGCCTTGGACCCCGGCTTCTTTGCCAGCACCTTCCTCCGAGCCTGTGGAGGAGATGGAGCCGGCTCGGAAGGACGCTCTTGGCATTTCTTGCCAAGGTTCGTCGAGGGCCGAGGTGTAACCTCGTGGTCCATCTCGACCTCGAAATCGGAAATCTCGTCGTTTGAGCTTGACATGCCCTGAGAATGAATTGTGTAAGGCATGAATGATAATGGATGATACAAGGTATAGGTGAGAAAGAATAACATGGAATTGCATTGAGGAATTGAAAGGTTAGGTTTTGAGTTCAGAAAAATCGGACAAGTCCGGTATACAGGAACGGACTAGTCCAGGTGATCGGACTTGTCCGTGCATGGACCGGACTTGTTCGGTATTCATCCTCAAAAGCTTAAGCAACTAGACAAATGGTGATTCCTAATGCACACCTATCCTAGCATAAACGTAATACATCAAGGAGGCATGTATATAGTGAGGAATGCTAGGCTATTCGATCAACAATGAAGAAAATAGAGATTTCGAGGGTTTTGGGGGAAAATTACAGAAGAAATCGCTTGAATCTCGAAGAGTATGGACTTGAAGGCCGGACAATCCGCGAACTTCAATCTTCGAGTAAGGAAGCTTGATTTCCGCCCAAATGCGGAGCCTTTTGGTGGAGAAAGCAAGAAATTGCCTTGGGAACTTGAGCGCGAAATGAGAGAAGCTTGAGGCAAGTTGTGAGGGTGAGGGAATTAGGGTTTGGCGGCGGCTATGGTTATGGACACGAAAAATCGGACAAGTCCGGAGAAGACCGGACTAGTCCGAACTTTTAGAGAGGCTATATCGGACTTGTCCGTGGTCTACCGGACTATTTCGGCCTAACCGGCGCTCTGCGGACTAGTCTGCATGTGCGGACCGGTCCGGGTAACCACAGACTAGTCCGTCGTCACCAGGAAAGAACTTCTCAGCCCATTCATATATATTTGAAGGTACATATTTCGAAAATAGGGAGGCAAATCAAATCAACCAATCTTGATGAATATGATCAGTAAGCATACAACAATCAAGCAATGACCATAATTCACCAAGATCTAGTAATTGACATAATTTTTCGGAGAAAATTAAGAGAGATGATTTTCACAATCCAATCAACATATTTTGAAGAAATGATACAGGTATGCAAAATTTCAAGCCACATTCCGATCATTAAGGATGTTTAGTTCATTTCGAAGCTCACAAAAGTGTTTTTCATCAAGTGGCTTGGTGAATATGTCAGCCAATTGTTTTTCGATGTTGACATGGGAGATGGCTATATCTCCTTTCATAGAGTGGTCTCTCAAGAAGAGATGCCGGATGTCTATGTGTTTGGTTCTAGAGTGCTCAACCGGATTGTGGGTAATTTTAATGGCACTCTCATTGTCACAAAGGAGTGGAATACGGTTCATATTGTAACCGTAATCTCTTAGAGTTTGTCGCACCCAAAGGAGTTGTGCGCAACAACTCCCGGCTGCAACATACTCCGCTTCGGTTGTGGATAAGGCAATGGAGTTTTGTTTCTTTGAGGACCAAGAAACTAGGGATCTACCTAGGAATTGGCATGTGCCGGAGGTACTTTTTCTATCTACTTTGCATCCGGCATTATCTGCATCGGGTGTAACCAATGAGATTGAATTTGGAGCCTTTTGGATACCAAAGACCAAGGTTGGGTGTATGAACTAAATATCTCAAGATCCTTTTTACGGCTGTCAAGTGACACTCCTGAGGATTGGCATGAAATCTTGCACACAAACATACACTCAACATAATGTCTGCCCTAGATGCACATAAATAGAGTAGGGATCCAATCATGGAGCGATATACCTTTTGGTCGATGCTAGGTCCATCTTCGTGGAGATCCAAGTGGCCATTCGTTGCTATGCGAGTCTTTATGGGCTTCGCCTTGTCCATCCCAAACATCTTGAGTGTTGACGGCTCCTGAGATATACTAACAAATCATCCCCGACAATAGTGCAAGAAATGCTTGTTGGTATTACTTACGCACCATTAACTAAACATGTCCAACTAATGTGTCAAAAATGCTTGTTAATGGTTCTATTCGATCACAGAGTGAATTCCGCAAGCGCACGGAGGTATCATTGTAGCATTTCCCCTTAAGAGTATTCCCAAGGGTGTCATTTATTTGATCCCAAAGGAAGGCGGGGTAGAGATATAACAATCATTCATCAAATAAAAAGGGTAGAAAGATCTAGGTAAGGATCTAGTAAGGATGGATAAAATAATAATGGAGGTAGTGTGACACACACAAAAGCTTTCAAGTCTAAGGGGGATAGAAGGATCCTAGAGGTTAGTTAAGGTTGAGAGTTATGGAGGTACTCCTACTATGCTCTATTGTACATATACATAGTCTAAAATAATTATTCATAAGCTAGATCAATAGTGAATACTTATGCTATGTGGTTCTACACATCGGGCACGGGCTTACCCCTAGCAATACTAGGGCGACTCCCGCCAAGAGCATGTGGCATAACCGAACGTGGAGGATTACAAAGGACAGATAGGGCTGTCACCACCTACTGCCTACCTCTTCAATCCGTGGGTCTACGAGACATCCAATGCTACTTAGCTATCCTAGCACCATGCTAGCATACTAAGTAATTACCTTTAGAGCCTAGGCACAATCCATCCTAAGGCAACGAATTGAATCATCATTGAACCAATGTTGATACACAACATAATTATCCATATTAACCTAGTTATGTCATAATTAACTAGACTATAGTGGGAGTCTATAGGTTCTATGATAATGAGATATGTTGATGATGAAACAGTCATAGAAGCTATACCTTCCACATACATGGACTCTACAATCAAACAAGAAACGCTTTGCCCAAGTATATGTATAAGTAGAGTCTGAAGATACTATCTTTATTATGCATAAAGTCACAAATACAAGAAAGAATACATGAGCCATACCTTTCCCAATGTAGGATTGGGAAGAGAGAAACTCCTTACTCCTTTCCCAATTTGGACTTGGGACTAGAGACTCTCCTCTCTACAACCTAACTCCACTAAGACTATGGATGATAGTGCATACAATAGAGATGAAGCTCAGGTGGTGTGTGTTGAAGTGAGGTGTAGGGGGTCCTATTTATACTAGTGTTGAGGTTGGTTCTCGCCACCAAAAGCGCGCAAATCAGTCACCATTGACTCCAGGGAACCGGGAGGAGCCAACACGTGGAGTTTGACCGAGTTTGGCGCTAGGAAGAGGTCGGCCGAACCAGGTCAAGGCACCAATTCTCGTGTGCTTTCTCCAGGTGGCTGCCAGGTGGGTCCCCTTGATGTATATTGGTGCAACACCGTTGGATCTCCTTGGATACTTCTATTTGTGGGCCATTTGATCCATGGGATGCCACGTGTCGTTGCCTGATTGGCTGGGATGATATTTTATAGGACTGGTCCCTCTACATTTCCTCATTTCCTGCATAAAATGCTGCATACACATATTTCTCCAAGTCCATATGGAATTGGGTTAGATAGAAAGGTGATGTGTGCAAGAAATGACAAATCCTTCACATACTTGAGTTAAATTGACGGATGAAATTGGTATATAACAGTCGTCAACAAAGTCCCCCAAGCTTATCCTTTGCTCGTCCCGAGCAAATTCAAGACTTTAGGTTGATGATCAGGAGTTGCTACAATGTCTTATTTTCAAAAGTATCTAAAGCACAACAAGATACTCTACCTAGTATTGCAGAAATTGGCTATGATACTCTACCCTTCTTAAGTTATCATGGGGCCTATGCTTTTTCATATTCATGAGCAGTTGAAAGATAGAATAGCAAATGGGGCAAACATAGCCTAGAAATCAATTTTCACTTAAATCCCGAAGAATTCAGTTTAGATATTAAGTACCTCAATTTGATTCTCTCAGTCACTCATTTGTGGATAGTGGAAATATTTCCTCACCAAAACATTGTGCCTCTACTATTCCTACTCATTGAATATGGCTTGTATGTGGAGCTTGGTAAGGAAAGTATATAGGCATATTTGCATCACATATATTGCTAATTCAAAAGAGTAAGCCTTAAGAGAATTCAAATCAAAACTTTTTGATTCAAGACTAGTGCATGTGTGATGGAGTGGAAGTGGATGCGGATACTTGAGATAACTCCTTTTTGGTATAATCTCTCTTTCTTTTGCAGGGATGAAACATGGCTACTTTTTTTCTCATGCTTATGATGTAAGCATGCTCTTTTTTTTAATTTTCTTTTTGTAGCCATGTCTTCTACTCCCTTTTTTTGCAATTAATTTTGAAGAGAGTGCTAAACATGAATAACATGGAGTTTCATTTTTTATTGTGTTATGGTGGATATGATGGACGTTTTGCTTACTTCTAGTGTAGAAGTATAGCATGTGCAAGTGAAGTCTTGAATTCAAAAGGAGTTGAATGATTTCTCACATAGGTCTATACTAGTTTGACTAGGCTCAATGTGAAAGCAAATAGCATATGCATAAGGTTTTGTCTATGTATGAATATCATATGGCTTTGGTAGGTATTTCAAATCAAATGAGGGACACCTAAATCTTTTTAGAATTTCTCCGGAAATCTAAGTTTTACTTTCAAACTAGGACTAGCAGCCCTATTACCAAGTCTGGCCTTACAACAACCTAGAATTAGATTAGCTTTTGCTACCCACGACTTCCAAATTAAGGTAAAAGTATTTCAAACCAGTGAAAGTAATATTCGGAGAGTAGCAAGTTGTAAACTATAGACTTAGGAAAATAAAACAGAGCAACTATTCATTATTTTATCTATGTAAATTCTTAAATCATTCTCACACCACATCTTTATTTGATGAAAGCAAATCTAACCTATATATTTTTTTAAATGCAAGGTGGATGATGGATGGATGGAAAATAAATATGCAAGGAATATGATACATGTTACCTCATGTGGGGGTCCTCCCCCAAGCTTGTTCTTCAACTACCTCCGTGATAAGGGTTGAACCCTTGATGACGGAAGTACGCTACAAGATTGGCTTGTTGTTGTTGTAGCGCCGTATTGAAGTCGGTGAATTGAGCATCCATGTCTTGTTGCCAATCGTGGGTACCTTGAACATGCTACTGGAGTGTGTTGTAGATGTCACCCGTTCTCACTTCAAGTTCTCCCATATGTCTAGTGAGGTCCGTCATTCCTTGGCTATAGTCATGATGACTTCTAGCCGAAAAGGAACGACGTCCTCTCATGGACGTTGGGGGCAAGCTGCTAGAGCTTGAAGAGGATAAGGGTGGATCCCTTTACCATTCTTGCCAAGATGATCCCCCAGTCTCATACGTCGGAGGTTGAGTCCATCCGGGTGCATAACCCGTTGGGTTTACTCTTGGTATTCATGGACTAGAGAGATTATCGGTGGCATGTCTGTGGCTGCAGCCCTCGCACGATTCCTTGTTACCCTGCCAGAGACATTACTTCTTCTTGCTTCCTCAAGGGGAAGAAGGTCAATGGTTAGTCTTCGACATTTGTAGAAATGAAATTTTGGGTTAGATAACCCAATATCATTGACAAAGTCGGGATAGAAAAATATCAAGGACCCATCTTGATCATGCTTAAGGGTATGTCCTTGCACTAAATAGTCTTCATCAATTAATTCTCTTTCAGTTTCAATATATTCAAATGAAGAGTATTTAAGTGCTCCTACCCTTCAGCAATATGAGTAATCAATGAAGTGCATTCAATTGGTCCAGATTTTGAAGTGTAATCTAACCATTGTGTTATCATGGCTTTGACTGGAGCAACTTTTATCTTTTTAGTCATGGCAAACAAAATTTTCAATTCACCATCTCGCACAACCCTAACATCTCCCCTAGGGAACATAGTCATAGCCACCCATCTATGCATGAAGCGTAAGGTAGGGTTTTGGATGTGGCTATTCCTAGGAGCCCTACATGTGACCTCACTAGTTAGCTCATGCCAAAAACTTTGTTTGTTAAACTTAGGCATATTGTCTAAATCTAGCAAACACCGTTTATGGAAGCCTAGGGTGCTACCTAATTCTTTCCATAGGATGTTGTATTTTTTTTAAATAATCTAAAAGAAATACCATCAAATCCTATTCTTAGCGTGCAAAGGAATTGGATAGTGAGAAGGCGTGAACCTTTCTCCTCTATGTGAGCAAAGTCATAAAATCCAATTGCATGCCAAATGGAAAGAAATTCGGAGTCCATACCTATTTTGGAGATCAAATGTGGATCGTAAGCCTTGGTGTGGCGGAACTCACGATCTTGGTGAAGCTTGTGTGCTTGATCTTCAACCTCGCTTCGTATGTCGAGGTCGTTATCATGAAGAAGTTGGTGTGGGTTGCCTCTTTCTTCCATGGGAGTGTCCTCACACACACTTCTCCTCCTTGGGCTTGTACCCATGGAAGAGAGGCGTGCACTAGAACATTCACCATGGCTTGATCTTGCAGCCCCCTTCCTCTTTCCAAACAACCTCTTCATGTATTTTTGAGTTCAACAAGCAAGAACAAAACAAGGCAAGAAAAATCCGAAAAGAAGCGATGGTTGGAAAACAAAACTCTCAATGAATTTTCTCCTCTTGAAAGCTTGAGTGTAAAATGCAAATGCAAACAAAAGAAAATCTTTTTGGGGATGGATTTGAGCAAGAGTGTTGTGATGAAGAGCAAGTAAAACAAGGTGAGCTATAGAGTGACTTGGAGAGGTGTAAAATGATGTGGTGTGTGAAGAGAGGTGCTCCTCACAGCCAAAATTTATAGGGTGCACCTTCCAACGGTCACTTGGGGTTCATAATGTAGCCGTTGGAGGAAGGGGAGCAAAATTGGCTCCACTCCCTATTTGGCCGACCCGGGGGTTCAGCCGACCTAACAGGTGGCCCCCCTGGTTCCCCTTTTGGCAAGTGGCTCCCCAACGGCTATAAAGTTAGCACGTTGGTCAAATGCCACATGTGCAGCTCATAAAAAAATGTTTTTCAAATAATAAAAAAACCTTTTCAGATCCAATAAAAAAAATTTATTTTGAAAAGAAAGAAAAAAATGATAGTTGAGAATATAAGATTCTCATCTCACTAGGGAAACTCAAATATGCAATGGGAAAAATCCAAATGGGGTGGAAAAAGAAAGAAAGAAAAATAAAGTGGGATAACTACCAATTTAACCTATTAGCGTAGGTCTCACCACCGTCCGATGAGATGGACATTCCTATGTCTTCATTTCACATCCGGGCCCAGAGGGATGGGCTCGGATGGCTTGTCTTGCTTCTTCCGCCATTCCTTCTTTTGCGGCTTGATGGACCTGGGCCTTCGGGAAGGTCCAGATGATTCTGTCGCCTTTGGATATCGGCATGGTCGAAACTATGGATTCTCCTCGTAGATTAGTCTTCTCATGAATGCAATGAGTGAGTCCACGATTTGAGGTGTGACTTCGACCTCTCTAATGTGTTTATCATTCGGCCCATACTTGATTCGGATCATGGAGAATTGTTCTTGGCTAGGCCGAAATTTAAACTTTTCCTCCTTGCCATTGATATGGAAGTGGATTTCTCCAGCTCCCACATTTATGCCAGTTTTTTCAATGCTGAGGAATAGACGCCCAAGAACGATTGGTGTATCTTTCTCGGTGTCCATGTCTAGCACCACAAAATACACGGGTATGAAGCAGTTCTGGATCTTCACCAGGACGTCTTCAGCAATACCCGCTGGATAACGGACTGAAGAGTCAGCCAGTTGTAGCTGCATTGGTGTTGGAGTAAGCTCTGTGAAGTTCAGCTGGTCGAACACAACCTTGGGCATCACACTAGCACTTGCTCCCAAATCACAAAGTGCCTTGTCAAAGTTGTGAGCCCAAATTGAGCATGAAATGGTAGGACATCCAGGGTCCTTCTTCTTATCAGAAAGCCTATTGAGGATGGCTGCACTGCAGTCTTCCGTAAGCTTGATGACCTCGGTGGTAGGCAATGGCTGTTTGTTGTTCAATATGTCCTTGAGATAGCGAGCATAAGTGGGTACTTGCATCGCATCAATCAAGGGCACATTGATGTGGATCTTTTGGATGATCTCAACAAAATGGTTGAATTGCTCATCCACTGTGGGATTCCTTTGTCTGTGAGGGAATGGCAATAAGTTGGTGTCTTCAAAGTGTTTGGCCATTTTCTCACCAAGTAATTCACTTGGTACATCCTCCTTCTCAGGCTCAATTGTCCTCTTTTCTTGTGTGGGATATGGTGAGTCACGAGTGGTCTTTCCTCCTCTCGTAACGACTGCACTGACGTTCTCCACTGGGGCTTCTGGCTGCCCCAGAATTTTGTTGTTTTCTCATGGAGGGACAACTGCAGCAAGTTGTGCCAACTGAGTCTCCAACATCTTGTTGAAGCTTAGTTGATTCTTGAATGCTGAGGATAGTCCTTCAATCTTTGCATTGATATTCTCTATGGTCTTGTCATTAGCTGACAGCTTCTTGGATAGGGCCTCATTGATATTGACCTGGCTAATGGCAAGTTCTCTCAAGTTGGGATGATTTCCAGGGTTGCCATTGTTATTGTACCCTCCTTGAAAGAATGGGCGTTGTTGACCCCACCCTTGACCTCCTGGACGATAGCCATTGTTGTTGTTGAAATTTCCATTGTTGGTGAGGTATAAGGCATCCTCACGAGTTTCTGGGCAATCATTGCCCATATGACCCATGTCACCACAGACTTCACACGTTATGTGAGAGTCTAGGGCATAGGCATTGCCAGGCACTTCACCACTGGCTTGTCCATCAATTTTCTTCATTAGGAGGTCCAATTTTGCAGCGATTATGTCCACCTCCTTCAAGGTGTGCATGCCTCGCTGTCGAGTATGGAGACACACATCGTTCCATCCCATGTTGGACACCATCTTCTCAATAAGATCTTTAGTTTTTGGCACCGTCAATGAGAAGAAGGCTCCTCCAGCAGCAGCATCCAAATGATCACGAGCTGATGGGATCAACCTGTTATAGAAATTCTGAATAAGGAGCCAGTCATCCATACCATGGTGGGGAAATGCTAGGATGTACTCTTGAAGCCATTCCCATGCCTCGGCAATAGATTCCTTGAGCTCTTGCTGAAAGTTGGAAATCCTTCCACGTAGGGCATTGGTTTTTCCCAACGGGAAGAATTATGCGAGGAATGCCGTCGAATAATTCTCCCAAGTGTCTACAACACTTTGGTTCATGTAGAACCACTGTTTCGCTCTCCCAAGGCGAGAGAACGGGAACAGTCTCAGACGGACCACATCCGGAGACACGTCCTTGATCTTAAAAGTGCTGCAGATCTCGAGGAATTGTTGTAGGTGAGCACTTGCACCTCGTTAGCCTTCCCATAGAATGGGTTGGCTTGCACCATAGTGATAAGGTCAGTTTTGATCTCGAAGTTCACATCTCCCATGTTAACAATGGGCCCAATAGGCACATTGTTAGCAGAGGATATGAGAACTCACGAAGGGTCTTCTGAGCCATTGGCGTTTGGATTGTTGGTGTAGAAATGCTAGCTTGCTTTGCTGCTCGAATCTTCTAAGGAGTAACGACACGGGGTTGGTCTCTCAGAAGAGATTCGGGATCTTCAACAAAGTTTTCCGGCAGGCGGAAACCAGACGTACACTACCCTGTTTTCACATTAAAAATGCAAAAACAAAGAATGGTTATCCTACTAAAATCCTACCCATGGTTCTATCCTATTCACTTAGCCATGTTATATATCTATTTGCCTTCCCCGACAATGACGCTAGAAATGCTTGTTGACGGCTCCTGAGATATTTTAACAAATCATCCCCGACAATAGTGCCATAAATGTTTGTTGGTATTACTTACTGTCGATACCCTAAAAACCATACACCCCCTGAGGTTACAAAGATCTCAAGGGAAGGACGTCTACTCAAATTGAAGACCCTCGGAGGCCCACTTGTCAGACATAACCGGACCTGCTTCTCCAACATGGTTAACCCCTAGGTTGCCACGTGTACTGCCAGACCGGAGCTACTACCCACAAGGGTGAAGCTCCGGGCTAGGTACCGAAACGGCACCTCCGGACTTAACCCCTGACCGAGAGAATCTCCGGACCTGAGACGTGCCAGGCCACCCCGAAGCTTCCCACTTCCCACAAGCAAGCTCCGGAGCTGCCACATGTCCAAACGTCGGAGCTGGCGGCCTCAAACCTCCGGAAGACATTGTAACGACTCCGGATCTTCAAAGGATAGGCGCGGACTTCAAGACCCGATTAATTGTCATTAATTCCATGTTAATGACACTTAATCGGACAATCTTAACACCTGTAACGGCACTGTCGGAGCCCGTTACAGGGTTATTAACAACAATTAATCGTGTATCAATACTAGTAACCGCCGGGGCCACATGTCGGGCCAGGCTAACTTGTAACGATTTGTCCTTGTACTATGAAAGGACAGACCGACGATACACGGGAAAAAGAGAAGGCTCTCGAACGCTCTCAGGCACACATGCATTGACGTGAGCTTTCATACATAAACTAATACAACACCACACACCCGTGGAGTAGGGTATTACGCTCAGGCGGCCCGAACCACGTAAACCACTGTGTCTCTCGTGTCCAATCGTGATTCACCTTCTTGAGTCTCCGCGCGCCCACACCGAACTACAAACTCCTTCAACACTTTAGTAGTGTCAGGAGATCTGCCGACTCCAACAGTCGACAGTTGGCGCGCTAGGTAGGGGCGCCTGAGATTTTCAAGAATGGTGAATTCTGCGGCTGGATCATCCAACGGGCAACCTGCTGCTCAGGCTGTCGGGGGCAATCCCTCCAACATGCAGCCACCAGCAGGAGCCTCAGCACCAGCAGGAGTCACACTCCCACCACCACCATCTTCTCCGGCAAAACGTGCCGGGCAACATGATGGTGCGCCGGCGTCACATACTGCGCCGGCAAGTCATGACAACCCAGAACACGTGCTCCATGCAGCGCGTGCTCTTCTCCAGCGACCACCACCTCCGGATGCATCTCGAGATGCCATGGAGCAATGGAGGGCTGATGTTGAGCATTTGGTCGCAGCAGCGGCCGAACGCCTCAACAACCAGGGTCCTCCTCCTTCAGGGCGAGCCCCGTCGCAGCGACGGACGTTGTCTGGAAGACTTGGTCCGCATGTCTCCAACAACTGAAGACGAGCTGCGTCACAGCATGTGACGTCGTTGCCCTCTGGGGCACGACACACCCATACGGTATATCGGCTTTCGACACATGACCTCCGGGCGGAGCTTGATCGCCGATACCGCCAACAGGATGGCCGTGTCCATATCGAGCGAGCTCGAGAAAGACGGGATGCTCAAGACCTTTATACTCTGGAAGGAGTAGGAGGAGGCTGTTCCGCCCTAGCCATGCACCTGCGCATGGTTAGATGGCCACAGAAGTTCCGGCCACACTTGCCGGAAAAATTCGACGGGACTGTCAACCCCGTAGAATTTCTGCAGATATACTCCACTGCAATCTTAGCAGCTGGAGGAAACGAGGCCGTAATGGCCAACTACTTTCCAGTGGCCTTAACTGGGACCGCCAGGTCCTGGTTTATGAGCCTTCCACCCAACTCTATCGACAGTTGGGAGGAGCTGTGCCGTCAGTTCACTGCCAACTTCGGGAGTTCATACACCCGACCGGGCACTGAACTAGACCTTTTTGCGGTCGTGCAAAAAGAGGGAGAATCTTTGCGGTCATTCATCCAGAGGTTCTCTCAGGTACGCAACACAATCCCTTCTATCTCAAGCGCTTCTTTCATTGTGGCATTCAGACAGGGTGTACGAGACAAGAAGATGTTGGAGAAGCTGGCGATCAAAGAGATCACCAGCGTCACGGAGCTCTTCAGCTTGGCAGACAAATGTGCCAGAGCTGCGGAGGGCCGTGAAATGCACTCCAAACCAGCCTTGGAGGATCACAAAAAATCCTCCAAAGAAGAAGCCGCTACCTCCGGGAGTGGCAAGAAGAAAAAGAAGACCAACGGCAAGAAGAAGCCGTCGGCCGGCACATCCAACGTTGCAGCCACTGCAACTCCTGGTGGCCGGGGGCCACGCCCCGCGAAACGACCTCGACCGTCTTCCGAAGACGGCGGCAAATCCAAAATGTGGTGCCCCATTCACAAAACGGGCAGCCACAGGCTGGAAGACTGCCGGGAGGTCCAAAACCTTGCCGAGCACTACAACAAGCGCCGGGAAGGGTCTCCTTTCCGACAGAGGGAGGGAAAACAGAAGGTTGACGAAGCTCCGGCTGAAGAGGAGTTAGGGTTTCAGGACCCCAAAAAGGTCCCGAAAGCCGTCTACACCTCCGTCGACGATGACTCCGACGTCTCCGACAACGAGCGTCGGAAAACCATGAACACCATCTTTGGTGGATCATGGGACATCACTTCTCGTCGTGTCATCAAGACTATGCGGCGGGATATGGCTGCTGTAGCTCCTACAGCTAGACCGGAGCCACATCGAAAGTGGATGGACACACCCATCACTTTTGATGCTTCGGACTGTCCTCGAAGCATGGTCGGAGCTGGCCAATTACCCTTGATGGTATCTCCCACCATCAACAACATCCAGCTCCATCATGTTATGGTGGATGGAGGTTCGGGGCTGAACCTTATAAGCTTTGAAGCTTTTACCAGACTTCAGCTTCGACCTTCAGATCTTCAGCCCTCTCGACCATTCTCCAGAGTAGGTCCGGGGGCCATTACCCCACTCGGAGCTATAATTCTCCCCGTTACCTTCGGGACACGGGAGAAGTACCGCACCGAGAAGTTGGTCTTCGACGTTGCTCAGATCAACTTACCATTCAACGCCATCTTGGGTAGACCTGCCCTGTACAAATTTATGGCAGCTGCTCATTATGGATACTTGGTGTTGAAGATGCCAACACCAGCAGGCGTTCTCCGGATTCGTGGAGATCGCACCGCCGGAGTAACTGCTCTGGAGGAGCTCCATGCACTCACCACTGCGCAAGAGGAGGACTCCAGACAGGGGCAAGCTCCAAAACCTCCGAGCATTCGGCAATGAGGCTCAACCTCTGCTCCCCGTGTGCAGCCAAGCGGCGACACCGACATCCCCGTCAAAGTCGTCCAAATTGGTTCCGATGTCACTCAAACCACCCGCATATCGGGTGGGTTGAATGACAAATAGGAACTCGCGCTCATCACTTTCCTCCGGGCTAACGTTGACGTATTTGCTTGGCAACCGTCACAAATGCCTGGGATCCCCAGGGAAGTGATTGAGCACAATCTGAAGATTTACCCCGATGCTCGGCCTGTGCATCAGAAACCTCGGAAGCAATCTGTAGAGCGGCAGAACTTCATCCGACAAGAAGTGAAGAAGTTGCTCAAAGCCGGATTTATCCGAGAAGTCTTCCATCCAAAATGGCTGGCGAACCCAGTCGTTGTGCCCAAGGCCAGCGGGAAACTTCGGATGTGCATCGACTACACCACACTGAATAAGTGGATGGATTGTATTGTTACACAGCCATGCCGTTTGGTCTCAAGAATGCAGCTTCAACTTTTGTACGAGCTATGTACAAAACTTCAAAGAACTCATCAGAGACATAGTGGAAGTGTACGTCGATGACATCGTGGTCAAAGTCAAAGGAGTCCCTCTTGGACACCTTGCAGGCTGTCTTCGACAAGCTGCGGGCCACCCGCACGAAGCTAAACCCAGACAAGTGCGTCTTCGGGGTTAGTTCCGGAAAGCTTCCTGGTTTCCTGGTAAGTCACCGGGGCATAGAGGCTAATCCGGCGAAGATAAAAGCCATTGAAGACATGCAGCCACCAACCCGCATCAAAGACGTCCAAAAATTAACTGGATGTCTAGCAGCCCTCAGCCGGTTCATTTCAATACTGGCGGAAAGAGCACTTCCCTTCTTCAAGTTACTGAGGAAGTCCGGACCATTCCAATGGTCTGAAGAAGCAGAGAAGGCATTCCAGGAGCTGAAACAGTTCCTCACCACCCTACCAGTCCTGGTAGCTCCGAACCCTGGTGAGCCTTTGTTGCTTTACATTTCAGCTACTGACGAAGTCGTCAGTATGGTTCTGGTTGCGGAAAGACCGGAACTACCTAATACTCAGGAATCCAGACCCCTTCGGGAGGGTCCGGAGGTTCCTGAAAGCGGGTCTGGGTCCCAGCTCCCAGACTCAAACCCACAAGAAGCCACTTCAGAGGACCCGGACCCCTCTAAGAGGGTCCAGGTCATTGCTGAAGAAGCTCCGGGTTCCTCCACCCATAACCCGGAGGTCCCCGAAGAGAGTCTGGACCCCTCCGAGAGGGTCCGGATCAATGAAGAGGAAGCTCCGGACCACTCCGGGAGGGTCTGGACCATTCAACGCCTGGTATACTTCATCAGTGAAGTGTTACATGATGCCAAGACTCGATACCTAGAGGTGCATAAACTGCTTTATGCAGTTCTTATTGCCTCAAGGAAGCTTTGACACTATTTCCAAGCTCACAAAGTCTCGGTGGTGACCTCATATCCACTTCGAGCGATCCTGCATAATCCCAATTCAACTGGGAATATTGCAAAGTGGGCAGCGGAATTGGCTGAATTCGATCTTGAATTCATTCCGAGACAAGCAATCAAGAGTCAAGCGTTGGCATATTTCGTGGCAGAATGGACTCCCTCTCCATTAAACCCTGGGGGGCCCAGCGAGCAGAAGACGGAACCTCAAGTTCCAACCTTCACTAAGCCTCACTGGACCCTTTACTTCGACAGCTCCATGCAGAAGCAGGGAGCCGGAGCTGGAATCCTTCTCCTCGCACCAACTGGGGAGAAGGTGAAATACATGGTACACCTTGACTTCAAGGCAACCAACAACATGGCGGAGTATGAAGCACTCATCTATGGATTAAAGGTGGCACTATCATACGGTGTCAAGCAATTGCTGGTCAAAGGAGATTCACAACTCGTCATCAAGCAGGTGAAGGGTGAATGCTCCTGCAATAATCTCCAGCTGGCTGCTTACCTCCTTGAAGTCCAGAGGCTTCAGAAGGACTTCGAAGTCCTAGACCTTCACCATGTTCAGCGTGCTCACAACGCTGAAGCTGACGAACTCTCGACCAAGGCGTCAACTGGAGCTCCGGCTCCTGATGGAACCTTTGTCCGGAGGTTGTCAAAACCCACAGTTCAGCCTGCCGAACTGAACGAAGGGGGCGAGATCAGCATCCCGAAGCTGACGGTCCCGATGGCCCTGTTACCATGGCAGCCATCAAGGGTCGTAGGTGCTGCCGGAAGCTCCGAGCAACCCAGCACGCAAGACTCAAATGCTCAAGTCAGTTCCGATGCATGGATCTCGGAGATCCGGAGCTACTTGAAAGACAACATCCTTCCTGACGATGATGTATCCGCTGATCGGGTAGTCAGATTGGCTAAAAGATACACGTTGGTAGAAGGGGATCTCTACCGGCGCAGTGCCAACGGCATCCTAATGCGGTGCATCACAAGGGAAGAAGGCTGCGAGCTCCTCACAGAAATCCATGGAGGTGAGTGTGGGAACCACGCATCTTACCGCACGCTGGTCGGAAAAGCCTTTCGGCACGGCTTCTACTGGCCTACATCGCTCCAGGATGCCACTGAGCTGGTGAAGAAATGCAAAGCATGCCAATTTCATGCAAAGCAAATTCATACACCTGCTCAGTCCTTACAAATGATACCTCCCACATGGCCTTTCGCTGTGTGGGGGATGGACATCTTGGGACCCTTCCCTAGAGCCGTCGAAGGTTACAAGTTCCTGTATGTCGCCATCGACAAGTTCACCAAGTGGCTGGAAGCAACTCCCGTTGTGACGATCAACAAACAATCTGCAATCAATTTTCTACAATCCATCGTGAGCAGATTCAGAGTCCCAAATAAGATCATCACTGATAATGGGACTCAATTCACAAGCTCCGCATTTCAAGGATATTGCGAAGACCTCGGCATACAAGATTGCTACGCTTCCGTAGCTCATCCTGCCAGCAATGGACAAGCCGAGAGAGCAAATGCAGAGATCCTTAAAGGACTCAAAACACGCACTTATGAGCGCTTGAAAAAGCATGGAGCCAATTGGATCAAAGAGCTTCCGCCCACTCTATGGGCCAACAGGACTTCTCCAAGTCGGGCAACCGGAGAAACACCCTTCTTTCTGGTATACGGAGCTGAAGCGATCCTTCCTCCGGAAATCACCTTGGGTTCCCTCCGAGTCCGGACCTTCGACGAAGCCGCGCAGGACCAGCTCCAGCGCGAAGACCTAGACCTCCTCGAGGAGGGAAGGTGCCAAGCAGCTGTTCGGAATGCCCGATACCGCCAAGCTCTACGGCGCTATCACCAGCGGCATGTACACAACCGACAGCTCGAGGAAGGCGATCTGGTGCTACGGAGAATACTATCCAGAGAAGGGCAAAACAAACTCTACCCCGGCTGGGAAGGGCCCTTTCGAGTGATCAAAGTATCCCGTCCCAGAAGCGTTCGCTTGGCTACCGAGGATGGGACACCTCTCCCAAATCCTTGGAACATCGAGCACCTCCGTAAGTTCTACACTTAATTCCACAGAGGTGAGTCTTAAGTAACTTGAAATGTATGTTATAGAGTCATTGTACAGAGTCGGGTAGTTCCTCCGGGAGAGCAGCCGGACCTTTCCCGAAAGGTTTGAAAAGCTCATGCAACACTTGACACAGTCTCCGGACTAAAAGTGTGGCTAACTACCCTGGGTCAAACGAGAAACCAAACACACTTAGCCTGGTTCCGTACCCTAAGAGTGTACTTGTTTCCCCTGTACCCTGGACCTATAATGAAAGACATCTTCATGTGAAATAGACTCCACGTGCATTCATTTTTGCATAGGCTCGACATTTTTATTTTTCTCTTTCTTGTCTATAACAGAAACGTGCAATTCTTAAAAAGTTCTAGTTTGACCGGTTTACATACGATTCGAGTTGAATTGTCAGATTTTTTGGATTTAAATATCGTCTGTGGCCAACTCGCCTGAAAGCCGCCAAGCCATTCTAGGGCCGGAGTGCGCTATCGACTTAGCCTGGTCAAGCACCCTAAGTACGCCACTCTACCTACATCCCGGCAGGCCAAAGTAAGGTGGGTCCATGGACAATTGGATCTAAAAGAAAAGACAATTCATCCAGTCCTATTAAAAATCGTGTTCAACTTAAAATTTTCTTGAGAACCGTAAGCCGCGACGAAGTTATAGACAAGGAACGAATTTTACTATTTTTCTTGGCTTAAGTGTGCAGGAAAAATGAACCCTACGTTGATGGAGAAAAACCGGAGCTAACCAAGCTCTGACTCCAACCAGGGCATCAACCGTCGGCGTTGACTAAAAGATGGTGAGAAGACCCCGTCACTGGAGTCTGTTGCCAACAAACCAAGTGTGGCAAAGGTCATTGTCGGAGCTGCTAAGCTCCGACACCTTGGAGTATTAACTACCGACGCTCAACGTGTTGATAGAGGCTATTGCCGGAGCTACTAAGCTCCAGCGATGGACAGTGCCGGAGCTTCTAAGCTCCGACAACTTCAGGGGACCTTCACTATCAAAAACTTCGGACCTAAATTCCACAAGTTCGAAGCAAATTCGTCTTCAACAAAACTCAACATCCTTTTGGTACATGTCCACAATCAAATTGTGCACATCTACCAGGGGGCCAAGTGAAGATAAAGATGTTGAGGACAAAAAAAAATGAAATTCGCAAAAAAATGGGGATTTCATTTCATCTGAAGACCGGAGATTACATCTGGAGACAAGGGATTACAAAATTGAGGAAGAAGAGAAAATACAAGTAAAGGCTAAAAGAGACGGTCCTAGACCCTATGGAAGAACTCGGCGACCTTCTGGGCGACCTCCGACATGCAGGCTCGGGTAGCTTCGCCTTCTCCTTCGACGGGGCCTTCAAGCACCAGGTCCAGGGGAAATCGAGGGTTCCGGCTGGTGTAGCACGTCAACACATATTCTGTGACGTTCCTAGCCAGGGATTGCCCCTCGACCTCCAGCTGGTCCGCGATGACGTCGCCCACCTTGGAGAGCTTGCTGCCTGCGGCGCTCAACGCTTGCAACGCAAGGTCCGGCTCCGGCTCCGGATGATCCGGGTGCACGGGGCTGAAACCCATCGGCGTCAGCGCGTCGTCGGCCTTGCCCAGGAACTCCCAAATCTGCAGGGAGTCCGCCTTCCTCAAGTTCTTCATCTCTTCCAGGGATCTCCGGGCCGCCGTCAGCTCCGAATTCTCGCGAGCGAGGCGCTTAACTTCTTTGGCGTTTTGCTGGATCTTCGCAGGAACCCGCTTCTCAAGTCTTCCGAGCTCCTCCTCCCGGAGGTGGATCTTGTTCCGGCGGTCAACCAGGTCCTTCTCCCTAGCCTCCACTTTCTTCTCCCGGGCGACAAGGGCACACTCGTATTCGTAGAGTTCCTGCCCCCGCACCCAGGTCTTCTCCTCTTCCTCGAGGCAGCGCTCTTCCAATTTCTTAGTGCGCTCCTCGAGGCCCTTGTCCGCCAGAGCTGTTTTCTCGGCGAGCTCTTCTTCCCGTCGCAAGACGTCATCCCGTAGCTCTAGGAGTTTTTGCTCCTCGTCCTTGAGCCGTCTTTCCCTCCCTTCAAGTGCCTCTCGGCGCTTGATGAGTGCGGTGCTGATGGCCTCGAGCTGATCAAACCGAGCATTGGCCGCGTCGTTAGCAGCCTTAGCTCGGTCGTGAAACTCCCGGGATTGAGCATCGAGGGCGTGAGTCATGCTCTCCCTCTCGTCCAGCAGCTTATCCCAGAGCTCCAGGCGGATCTTCTCCCGCTTGATCCACTCCTTGTCATCCGCAAGCCTCGACTGCGCCAGCTTAGTCTCGAAGTGGAGCCGATTACGCCACCGCCTAAGGGTTTGGCGCTCCTCTTCAAGAGCCTTGCTGTCGTGGATGAAGGCCAGTTGGACCTGACGTAGACTGGAGCAGGCGTTGTCGACGGACATCGACAGCGAGATGGGCTCCGGACCTGCTGGGATCTCTTCCGCTGGTTCCAGCGGGTCTTCACATACAAAAATTGGGTCCCACTCTACGAGAGTGGAACCCCGAGCTTCCAAAGCGCTAGGGCCTTCCTCCGGGACGGCCTCAGTCGCCATCGAAGGAGGTCCCGCCACCAAGTCTTCATTCGCCCCCTCAGGCGGGGGGCCGGCGACTTCGTTCAGGCACTCTGCCTCTGCCACAGGTACCATCGACGTCGTCGCCTCCGGAGCAGGAGCCGCTACTGGCTCCGGCCGGGACACCTCTTCTGAAGGAGGCTCAAGCTCCCTCGCCTCTTTAACCGCCGGCTCTGTGCCCGGCGCTCCAACAATCACCGGCTCTGCGGCCGGAGCTTCGGAAGTAACCGGCTCAATTGCCGGAACTACTTCGACTTCCGGCTCGCATGCCGGGGCTTCAGCCACCTCCGGCTCAATCGCCGGGGCTTCAGCACTTTCCGGCTCCGAAGCCGGGACTGCTACTTCCTCCGACTCAACAGCCGGAGCTTCTACTACTGCAGCAGCAGGACCCGGAGCTTCCACTTCCGGGACGGGTGCCGCTGGCGCATCTTCATTCCCGTGGTCCGGCGCTACCACGGGAACTTCTGGAGACGAGTCGAGGTCCATGACCACGACAGCCGGCGCCGGAGCTGTCGCAGCCTCCGCTTGGGGCGGCACCGGGACTGGAGCAGAAGCCCTCGCAGCCTCAGACACTGTGGCTGAGGGTGGAGCTTCACTCCCCTTCTTCGGAATGCTGCAGATGAAGAACGAAGAAATTGAGCAAACAGATGCTACAATTAAAAAGTTAATCGAGGTAAAAAAGAAAAATTACCTTGGGAGGCTCCCGCACCAGCTTGCGCGGAACCTCTTTCCCAGACGATCCGCGCTGGCCACGGTCGGCGTAGGAGCTCCGGGAGGACTCCCAGGACTTGCCACAGCCGCGGGCGTTTCCCGGGTCGGAGCTCTCCTTGATCGGGAGGAACTCCTGGACCTGGAGGCCCTCACCGCTCCAGATGCCGGAGTCGCACGCCCGGAGCTAGCACCACAGGAGGGATCCACCACGGGGACAGTCGCACTCCGGGAGGATCCCACCGCCGGAACAATAACGTTCCGGAAGGACCCCACCACGGGGACAGTCGCCACGGCAGCGGAGGATCTTCCTTCCTGAGGAGGGGGAACCGGGGGGGAAGTGGCAGGCCCGATGGACCTTCTGTCAGCATGTCGCAGCTTCCTCTTCCGGCTCTCCGGCTCCTCCGCCAGCTCCTTGCCCTTGCCGATGACCTCAGCTCTTGGCTGTGGGACAGGGGCGGAGCCGTCTTCGGACAACCCGGGGATCGCCAACCGGGTGGTTGATCTTCTCTCGACGACACCAAGGTCGTCAAGCGCGGGCATCGTCCGCCGGAGCTCCCTGCTGAACTCAACTTCCACGTTCAGAGGGAGGAAGGCCGGCGGCGGAGTCAAGTAATCTCCGTCAACGTCGATGCCGTGCTGGAATTTCTTGAGGTGAAACTCCAAGGTCTTCCCCACCATGCCGGACTTCAACCCGGTCTCAACCCGGTCCTCGTCCATCACGCTGTTGAGGGCACAGGCGAGCTTCTCCCTCCTCTTTAGCGGCGCCCACCTGTTGGACAGGAAATTGCAGAACACCGCCTGGGGAGTCAATCCTCCCTCCACACATTGGCGGATCCTGGTCAGGACAGGGTCGAAAGCTTCCGCCAGCACCGGAACTTCGCTCCATACCGACGTGTCAATGCCGGGCAGACCGTCTGGCAACTCCAACCGCTCATGCTCCTCCACCCGGACGACTATCCAATCTTTCTTCCAGTCATCCCACTTCCCGGAAGGGAATGACCGGAGGTACTTGAATGGGCACTTCTTGCGCTTCACGAAGTAGTAGAAGCCAAGATACCCATTGCTTCGGCCGGTGGTGTGGACGGTGAAGAAGGTTCGGAAGAGCTCGATGCAGGGAGGGATGCCCACCCACATCTCGCAGAAGTGGACAAAGATGGACACAAGGAGAATGGAGTGAGGGCCAAGGTGGTACAGCTGCAGACCATAGAAGTCCAGCAGCATCAAGAAGAAAGAAGAAAACGGTGGGATCAGCCCCACCATGGCGTACGAGGAAAAGTACACCATCTCGCCAGCGTGCTCCTTTTCAAAGGGGAGCTCTCCGCCGGCGCGGACCGAGCGGTTGAAGAAGTCCGAAGACCACCCCATGAGGGCCCGGACCTTCTTCAGATCGCTGTCAGTCTTCAAGCGACTCTCACGCAGACCCAACTCCATCGCAGCACAGCTAGGCAAGAGAAGAGGAGCAAAGTACGAGTTGGGAGTTTGAGCGCAAGAACAGATGGGAAGCGTAAAGAACTCCCGACGGTGCGCTTTCCTTCTTAAGTAAGCCCTCGCAACGCTTGGATGGAAACTGCAGGGGAGTCATGGATACTACTCAAGAATTCAACCCTCCCGATGACAAGAGGGCCCGGGACCACCCTGACGATCAAGTCGAGGCTCTTACCCAGGCGAACAGTTGTCATCACGAGGCGGGAAACCCAAAGGCGGCGACCTGACAAGGCGCGCGGAACCAATACGGTTTTCGTAACGGAAACCGGCGACCTTCAATTGCGAGAGATCCGCACGTCAAAGATCTTATCTGCCGCCTGAGGTGCGCCACGCGTCGGGATTTAACCGTATAGCCCCGCCAACGGCACCTCCGAAGACCCTTGAAGACCCAGTTCAAGAGTCGCGAGTATGGACCCACCTCCGACGGAATGACTTCACCCCGGTGACTTTCGCCGGAGGTAGGTCCAGGGGGCCACTGTCGGTACCCTAAAAACCATACACCCCCTGAGGTTACAAAGATCTCAAGGGAAGGACGTCTACTCAAATTGAAGACCCTCGGAGGCCCACTTGTCAGACATAACCGGACCTGCTTCTCCAACATGGTTAACCCCTAGGTTACCACGTGTACTGCCAGACCGGAGCTACTAACCACAAGGGTGAAGCTCCGGGCTAGGTACCGAAACGGCACCTCCGGACTTAACCCCTGACCGAGAGAAGCTCCGGACCTGACACGTGCCAGGCCACCCCGGAGCTTCCCACTTCCCACAAGCAAGCTCCGGAGCTGCCACATGTCCAAACCTCGGAGCTGGCCGCCTCAAACCTCCGGAAGACATTGTAACGACTCCGGATCTTCAAAGGATAGCCGCGGACTTCAAGACCCGATTAATTGTCATTAATTCCATGTTAATGACACTTAATCGGACAATCTTAACACCTGTAATGGCACTGTGGGTGCCCGTTACAGGGTTATTAACAACAATTAATCGTGTATCAATACTAGTAACCGCCGGGGCCACATGTCGGGCCAGGCTAACTTGTAACGATTTGTCCTTGTACTATAAAAGGACAGACCGACGATACACGGGAAAAAGAGAAGGCTCTCGAACGCTCTCAGGCACAGACGCATTGACGTGAGCTTTCATACATAAACTAATACAACACCACACACCCGTGGAGTAGGGTATTACGCTCAGGCGGCCCGAACCACGTAAACCACTGTGTCTCTCGTGTCCAATCGTGATTCACCTTATTGAGTCTCCACGCGCCCACACCGAACTACAAACTCCTTCAACACTTTAGTAGTGTCAGGAGATCTGCCGACTCCAACAGTCGACACTTACGCACCATTAAATAATCATGTCCAACTGATGTGTCGGAAATGCTTGTTAACAGTTCTATTGGATCACAGAGTGAATTACCCAAGCGCACGGAGGCATCATTGTAACATTTCCCCTTAAGAGTATTCCCAAGGGTGTCATTTATTTGATCCCAAAGGAAGGCGGCGTACAGATATAACAATCATTCATCAAATAGAAAGGGTAGAAAGATCTAGGTAAGGATCTAGTAAGGATGGATAAAATAATAATGGAGGTAGTGCGACACACACAAAAGCTTTCTAGTCTAAGGGGGATAGAAGGATCTTAGAGGTTAGTTAAGGTTGAGAGTTATGGAGGTACTCCTACTATGCTCTATTGTACCTATACATAGTCTAAAATAATTATTCATAAGCTAGATCAATAGTGAATACTTATGCTATGTGGTTCAACACATCAGGCACGGGCTTACCCCTAGCAATAATAGGGCGACTCCCGCCAAGAGCATGTGGCATAACCGAACGTGGAGGATTACAAAGGACAGATAGGGCTGTCACCACCTACTGCCTACCTCTTCAATCCGTGGGTCTACGAGACATCCAATGCTACTTAGCTATCCTAGCACCATGCTAGCATACTAAGTAATTACCTTTAGAGCCTAGGCACAATCCATCGTAAGGCAACGAATTGAATCATCATTGAACCAATGTTGATACACAACATAATTATCCATATTAACCTAGTTATGTCATAATTAACTAGACTATAGTGGGGGTCTATAGGTTCTATGATAATGAGATATGTTGATGATGAAACAGTCATAGAAGCTATACCTTCCACATACATGGACTCCACAATCAAACAAGAAACGCTTTGCCCAAGTATATGTATAAGTAGAGAATAAAGATACTATCTTTATTATGCATAAAGTCACAAATACAAGAAAGAATACATGATCCATACCTTTTCTGATGTAGGATTGGGAAGAGAGAAAATCCATACTCCTTTCCCAATTTGGACTTGGGACTAGAGACTCTCCTCTCTACAACCTAACTCCACTAAGACTATGGATGATAGTGTATACAATAGAGATGAAGCTCAAGTGGTGTGTGTTGAAGTGAGGTGTAGGAGGTCCTATTTATACTAGTGTTGAGGTTGGTTCCCGCCACCAAAAGCGCGTGAATCAGTCACCATTGACTCCAGGGAGCCGGGAGGAGCTAACACGTGGAGTTTGACCGAGTTTGGCGCCAGGAAGAGGTCGGCCGAACCCCTGGTTCGGCCGACCTGGTCAAGGCACCAATTCTCGTGTGCTTTCTCGAGGTGGCTGCCAGGTGGGTCCCCTTGATTTATATGGTTGCAACACCATTGGATCTCCTCGGATACTTCTGTTTGTGGGCCATTTGATCCATGGGATGCCACGTGGCATCGCCTGATTGGCTGGGATGATATTTTATAGGATTGGTCCCTCTACATTTCCTCATTTCCTGCATAAAATGCTGCATACACATATTTCTACAAGTCCAAGTGGAATTGGGTTAGATGGAAAGGTGATGTGTGCAATAAATGACAAATCTTCACATAATTGAGTTAAATTGACGGATGACATTGGTATATAACAACCGTCAACATTGAGTATGTCTTGAGTGTACTTCGTTTGGTTTATGAATGTCCCTTCCCTTTGTTGCCTCACTTGGAATCCCAAAAAGTACTTTAGCCCTCCCATCATAGACATCTCAAACCTGTGTGTCATAATTTTACTAAATTCCTCACAAAAAGATTTGTTAGTTGAACCAAAGATTATATCATCAACATAGATTTGACAAACAAAAAGATCATTGTCAAAATTCTTTGTAAACAGTGTATAATCTACTTTCCCAATCTTAAAGCCATTTTCAATTAAGAAATCTGTAAGTCACTCATACCAAGCTCTAGGAGCTTGTTTGAGGTCGTAGAGAGCCTTACGCAATTTAAATACGTGGTCGGGGAACTCTTCGTCTTCAAACCCGGGGGGTTGCTCCACATACACCTCTTCCTTGATTGGTCCGTTGAGGAAGGCACTTTTCACATCCATTTGATACAGCTTGAAATCATGATGAGTAGCATATGCAAGTAATATTCTAATGGACTCAAGTCTAGCTACATGAGCATAGGTCTCATCGAAATCCAAACCTTCGACTTGTGAATAACCTTTGGCCACAAGTCGTGCCTTGTTCCTTGGCACCACCCCATGTTCGTCTTGTTTGTTGCGAAAGACCCATTTGGTGCCGATGACGTTGGATTTGGGTCTTTCGACTAGTTCCCACACCTCGTTTCTCTTGAAATTGTTGAGTTCTTCTTCCATGGCGACTACCCAATTGAGATCCCTTAATGCATCCTCAACCCTGCGTGGTTCCAGAAAGGACACAAATGAGTAGTGCTCTCAAGAATTAGCTATGCGAGATCTAGTAGTTACTCCCTTTTGGATGTCGCCGATAATGTTGTAGATTGGGTGATCCCTTTGGACGCATTGGTGTACTTCCTATCTTGAATCTTCATGATCATCTTCTTCTCCCCCTAAATGATTGCCTTTGTTGACTTGTTGATCATCTTCACTTTCTTAAGGTTGATCTTGTGTGGAAGCTCCCCCTTGATCATTGGTCTCCTGTTGTGGTTCGTTTTCCTCATGGATATGTAGAGGTGGCTCTTGTGGTCGAACTTCACCTGACGCCATTCTTCTCAATGCTTGACAAGGAGCTTCTTCTTTATCTAGCACACATGGATCAACTTGCTCCTTTTGGGAGCCATTAGTTTCATCGAACACTACATCACGTGCTACTTCAACAAGTATGGAGGTCTTGTTGAAAACACGATAGGCGTAAGTGTTCGAATCATAACCAAGCAAGAAACCTTCATCGGACTTTGAAGCGAACTTTGAAGTCCTAGGCTTCTTGTTTAAAATATAGCATGGGGAACCGAAAACTCGAAAGTATGAAATATTAGGCTTGTTACCGGTAAGTAGCTCATAGGATGTCTTCTTGAGTAGTCGATGAAGGTAAAGTTGATTTATGGCATGGAAAGCGGTGTTGACCGCTTCTGCCCAAAATCAATCCAAGGTCTTGTACTCATTGAGCATTGTTCTCGCCATCTCTATGAGAGTTCGGTTCTTTCTTTCGGCAACTCAGTTTTGTTGAGGGCAGTACAGAGCTAAAAACTCGTGCTTTATGCCTTCTTCATCTAGGTACTCCTCCACTTGTGTGTTCTTGAACTTTGTGCCGTTGTCGCTTCGAATGTTCTTGATTGTCAATGAGAATTCATTTTGAGCTCACTTGAAGAGCTTCTTGAGTATTCCTTGTGTTTCTGACTTGTCATGCAGAAAGAAAACCCAAGTGAAGCGAGAAAAATAATCAACAACTACTAAACCATATTTGTTACCGCCGATGCTTATGTAGGCAATTGGACCAAATAAGTCCATGTGAAGTAGCTCCAACGGTCTTGTTGTAGTCATCATGTTCTTGGCCGGGTGAGGTGCTCCAACTTGCTTCCTGGCTTGGCACGCGCTACAAGGCCTGTCTTTCTCAAAAGGCAACATCCTTCAAACATCGGATGTGATCGCCCTTGAGGAGTTTTTGAAGGTTCCTCATACCAACATGCGCTAGCCGTCTATCCCACGGCCAACCCATGTTGGTCTTTGCGATCAAGCATGTGTCAAGTTCAGCTTTATCTTCTTGAAGTCAACAAGATAAAGTTTTCCCTTTAACATACCCTTGAATGCAATGGAACCATCACTCCTCCTAGAGACAGTCACACCCTCGTTAGTGAACAAGCAATTATAACCTTTGTCACATAATTGAGATATGGACAGCAAATTATAATCTAAGGAATCTACATGTAATACGTGAGAAAGAGTGTGTTGCGGTGATATGGCAATTTTACCGGTACCGAGCACCTTTCCTTGACTATTGTCTCTGAAGTAGATGCCCTCGCTTGGACCCTCATTTGCTTCATATTCAATGAACATCCTTCTTTCTCCGGTCAAATGGTTGGTGCAGCCACTGTCTAGCACCCATTTGGATCCACCAGAGGAATAGGCATGCAAAAACAAATTATGCCTTGGTTTTAGGTACCCAAGCATGCTTGGGTCCTCTTAGGTTAGTCACAAGGGATTTGGGCACCCACACATGAGATTTGGTGTTCTCATGGTGTGGTCCAATATAATGAGCATAAACCTTTCCATAATTACTTCTCATTAAGACATAAGATGCATCGATTGTTCTCAATAGTAACTTTTGTTGTTTCTACACAGGACTAGTCTGGGAGGCCGGACTTGTCCGGACCCTGACCGGACTAGTCCGGCGGTCATGCGTGTTGTACTCATTAATTTTTGATTTTCCAGTTTGGAAGACTCCTCCCTTTACAAAGACATTGCTATCCCTGTTATTCTTATGGCTTCTAGCTTGTCGCTTTCCACCATAAGAGTAACCAATGCCATATTTGACATTTGGAGGTCTTGTGACCAAGTATGCACTACATGCATATTTGATCTTCTCCTTGTCAAATATGCCAGTTTTTGTAGGATGCTTGTCCTTGGTGGAGGGTGACTTGCCTTTCAAACTGTTGTCAATTTTACAACATGTACAAGTAGAAACAACTTCAGTTTTAATGGGTTGGGAAAGTGAACTTGAAGAGAATGAAGGGTCACATTGCTTGAGTGACTCAACTCGCACTTCAAGGATCTTGTTAACCTTGATTGGGTTAGCAAGTTCTTCCTTGATTGTTGCATTTGAGTCATTTAACTCCAAGCAAGCTTCCTTGCTTGAAGCTAACTCAACCTCTAGTGACTTTCTTCGCTCCTTTTCAAGCTCTAGAAGTTTGTCAAGTTCGACATATTCCTCCTTTTGGGAGACAATCATGTCTTCATGACAGTGTATTAACCTCTCCTTCTCAACAAGTTGATCAAGTAAAAATTTCATTTTAGTGGCTGTTTTCTTATCTAATCTTATAAGCATATCTTCATTATCACTAGCAATGTCGCTATAACTAGAATAGGAATGCATGGAGGAGGGTTTTCTCATTACCTTGCGTTTACCTTCCTTTGCCATGAGGCAAGTGCCGTTCCCCTTCCATGCGCCGAGTGTAGGGAAGAGAGTAGACTTCTTGGATGTCTTTTCGATGGCTATGCTAGCCATCTCTTCTTCTGATGATGATGAGGACTCATCATTTGAGTCCCACTCTTTCCCTATGTGTGCTTGTTCGGCTTGTTTCTTCTTCTTGAAGAATTTCTTGGGTTGAGGCTTGGCTTCTTTAGTCTTCTTCTTGTTCTCTTCATATGGGCAATCAACTATAAAGTGGCTATAGTCACCACAATTATAGCATGCCCACCTTAACTTTGGCTTTGTTCTTTCCTTGTATTTTCCATCACTTGATTTGGCGCCTTGTCTCTTCTTCATCATTTTCATGAATTTCTTCATGAATAGTATCATGTCATCTTCATCCAAATCACTGCTCTCATCGTCACCGTCTTCCTCTAATTGAGCTTCTCGTGATTCCTTAGATAAGGGCTTGAGGGTGGACTTCAAGGCAACACCTTTGTTCTTTGCTGAGGTAAGGTTGACAATTTCCTTGACATGCTTTGCTTGCTTTTCCATCATCTCGAAATTGATGATTTTTCCAAGTAGCTCATCCGGAGTCATTCACTTGTATCCGGGGCTTTCTCTAATCATGGAGCATAAGGTGACGTTGTGTGGCATGAAAGCTATAAGGATGAGCTTCACCACCTCGTGGTCGTTCCAATTCTTGCTTCCGTAAGATCGAACCTTGTTGACGAGCGTCTTAAGTATGTTGTACATATGTTGAGGTGACTCATCTTCTTCGATTGTGAATCTTCCCAATTTTTCCTCGATCATTTCGATCTTCGCTTCACGCACATGACGATCACCTTCATGTGCAGTTTGTAATGTGTCCTAGATCTCCTTTGCAATCTCGAGTCCATCCACCTTGGTGAACTCGTCCCGACTGAGCGAAGAGGTAATGAGTGCCGCAGCTTGAGCATTTTTCTGAATTGTCTTCTCTTGGCTTGGGGTGAGCTCTTCGTCGTCATCCGAGATATCTATCCCTGTGCACACAATATGCCATAAACTTGGATTGAGAGAGATTAGATGCATTTTCATATTCTGCCTCCACATTGAGTAATCACTTCCATCGAAGTGTGGGGTTTTTCCTAGAGGGATAGATAAATAATGATTATTGCTGGAATTAAGATGATCATAGTTGAAAGGATATCAGGAGTAGTCGGTGTGACTACTCCCCTTCTTCTTCTTTTCATATTTGACTTTCACTTTCCCTTTGGAAAGAGTCTTCTTTCTTAGGAGCGCCTTTAGCTCAAGCGTCTCCTCATCGTCGTCCTCGAAGTCTTGACTGGATTCAAGGAGTTTTTCCACTTTCTGATTCTTGTCATCATCAACCTTCTCTTGTTTGTTGCTCTTGTGTACGTCCTTCATGTCCGACATGATCTCTTCTAGCGATTAGTCTCTTTCTTGAAGAACCTGCTCTGATACCATTTGAATGTGGCGTAGAGTGGGGGGTGAATAGGCCTTTTTGAAATTTGTCGGAACCTGCAACACTTAACAACCAGATCAAAACTAGAGATATCAGACTAGTCCGGTAAAGTGCAGAGTAGTCCGATGTGTACTGACTAGGTTGATTAAGTTTGATCGATTAATTTGTTTCTACGATGTATGCAGCGGAAATATACAGTTAATTGAAGTGTTGGAAGATTATGTACTGGGGTATACAACAAGTCAATCTAATATTTGAAGTTTCAACGTAAAATATGCGAGATTGATTGAAACCCTAGATTGATGTGATGAATAAGAACCATTAACACAAAGCAAGACACAAGGAATTTATCTCGTGGTTCGGCTCCCATAGAGGCAACCTACATCCATGTTGAGGAGTACACAAAAGGATTGGGTCTCCTCCAACCCTACCCTCATCGGATCGCCACGAAGGCCAATCCTCTTCTCTTATCACAAAGGGTAAATAACCAAATTCAAGGGGCCTTCTCACACGTTGAGGGCTGCCCTAGATTACAATGACAACTCCACCAAGAACACACTCAAAAGATTACAATGAAAATCACAGGAGTGTGTTAGGGAATCAAACCAAGAGCTCAAGTGTGATGAAACGTGTCTCCCAAAGGTTTCGAAGTGTATCCTCAAAGGATTGATCTTTGTGGCTTTTGATTTCGTGAAGAGATGTGTTTTTTAGGCTCTTGGGAAGTGTGACGACGCTGGGGTTCAAGAGAGATTAAATTCGGGTCGTGCACCTCTATTTATATGGGGTTTCTAAAAGTGACTGTTAGGGTTTAGAAAGATCGGACTAGTCCATGGTGGACACCGAACTAGTCCGATGTGCTGTGTGTAGCAAACCCTAAGTGTCCTGAAATATCAGACTAGTCCGGCTAGGAGCGGACTTGTCCGATTTCGCTTCTGGAAATCTTCGGACTTGTTCGGACAGTGAAACCCTAAGTGGTTATGAGGACAAGCATGCACTTGGAGGACTTGTCCGATTTAGGTCAGAGAGATTTTCGGACTAGTCCGTGCTAATATCGGAGTTGTCCGATTGACATCAGAAATATATCGGACTAGTCCGGTGTGTGATCGGACTTGCCCGATTTTGTGTGACTTGTGATGTGTTTTGAGGACTAGTCCACACTGGGGAGGACTAGTACAATTCTAGTCTGAGAGATATCAGACTAGTCCGCGGTGATATCAGACTTGTCCGATCTTGTGCAGAGAGAGATATCGGACTAGTCTGGTGTCAGTCGGACTAGTCCGGTCTTGTATAAATTTGTGCAATGTGTGTGTTTATTTTTGATTGAGCTCTTGGGTTGTGTTTCCTTAACATACTCCACACACAATAATCTACTAATCTTGTTCTTGAGCTCTTCTCCACATTGCCCCTCATTCTCCCTTCTTTTTGGCACTTTGCTTATTTTCACATTAAAACCTGTGCTCATCTCAACAAAGTGGTTAGGATCTGATTTGCTTGTCATAAATCATCCAAAACCCACAATGGATTCCTAGATGCACTTTCACGGGGTCATTATACACCTGTCAACCGCGGAGCTTCCCTATGTTGGGAGTTCAACTCTAGTCTTACATTATACGTGGCAATCCCGGAGCTACCCACATGAGGGAGGCGTCCAGTGCCGTCTGACACATGGGGTCTGAGGAAGCCCTCAACTCGGACAGGTGGAACTCTCTTGCACTTCTTGCGGTATCATGGGGTACCCAGTATGCAGGGTACTGACAGTGGCCCCCGGGCCCACCTCTGGGAGAAACCCTTTGGGTTAAATAATTCTACTGGAGGTGGGGCCATCCTCAATTCCCGTGCCTCGACTTCAAAGGTCTTCTGATGTACTGTTGGGGCAATGGTTCGGGGTTAAACCATCGCTGCGTGGCTTTTCTTGGATGCGGCGGATGATATCTTTGAGTGTGGATCTCACACAATTGAAGGTCACCGATTCCTAATACGAAAATTATATCGGTTTCGAGCGCCTTGTCAGACTTCTGCCTTTGGGTTTCTCGCCGCCCATCATGGCAACGGTTCGCATGGGGTGATGACCTCGACCTCTTCATCAGGGTGGCACCAGGCCCATTTGTCATTGATGGGGTAGGTTCTTTGCAATGTGGACTTATGCTCATTGCGATTTCCATCCAAGAATTATCGAGGCTTACTTAAGAAGGAAAGTTTTTACACTTTCGATCAAACTCGCGCTCAGAGCCTCCCAAACTTTTCCTAGCTTTCTCCTCTTTTGCTCCACTTTGCCGCGGTGGAGTTAGGTCTTCCCAAGAGCCGCATACAGAGCAAGGGCAATCTGATGAAGGTCCCGACCTTCATGGGATGGTCCAATGACTCTTCAAATACTTGGTCCATGCTGGCAAGATCCCTTCAAGAAGGAGCACCGTGGGGAGATGGTGTACTTCTCAGCGTAAGCCATGGTGGGACTGATTCCACCTTTCTCAAGCTTCATCTTGATGCTTCTAGACTTTTACGGCCTCCAACTGCATCACCTCGGCCCGCACTCCATTCTGCTCGTGGCAACTTTCATCCACTTCTGTGAGATGTGGGTGGGCGTGACTCCATGCGTTGACTTGTATCGGACCTTCTTCACAGCCCATTCCACCGCCAAGGGGACGGAGTTGCTTGACTTCTATTACTTCGTAAAGCGCAAGAACTGTCCCTTCAAGTACTTGAAGTCATTTACCTCTGGCAAATGGGATGACTGAAAGAAGGATTGAGTCGTCATTGCAGTGGAGGAGCACGACAGGTTGGAGCTGCCCCAAGGACTCCCCAACGTCGACACCGATGCCTGGAATGTAGTTCTGAAGCTATCGGATGCATTTAACCCTGTGCTTACAAGGATCTGAGAATGTGTGGAGCGTGGAGTGACCCCTCAGATGGTCTTCAGAAATTTCTTGGTGAATAGGTGGGCTCCATTGTGGAGGAGGAAGAAGGTCGCTTGGGCTTTTAACAGTGTGATGGATGACGATCGGATTGAAACCGGTTTGAAATCTAACCTGGATGACAAAGCTTTGAAGCTCCATCTCAAGAAATTTCAGCATGGGTCTATTGCCGATGACTCCTTAGCTCTGCCGGCTACTTTCCTGCCTCTAAACATGATTCCAGAGATCAGCAGGGAGCTCTAGAGGAAGATGCCAGCACTAGACGACCTTGGTGAGGTGGAGAAGCGTAGGGTCTCTTGGGTTGTAATACCCGGAGCTTCCGTGGAGTTTTTCTCCCCTACATCGAGCCGAAAAGATGATGACGTTGGCAAGGGCAAGGGAAAAGAGCCAGCTGAATCTTGAAGCAGGAAGAGGAAGTTGAAGCATGTTGATGGGAGCTGTGTCAAGTCTGCTCCATCTACAACTGCCCCTTCTCCCCGGCGAGGGGGGTCTTTTGTGGCAACACCTCCTCTAGTGCAAACATCCTCGAGAGGCACCAGTTCTTTACAATCGACTTCGTTCTGGCGCCAGCTACGGGCTCCAGGTCCAGTAGTCCTTCCCAGCTAAGGAAGACCTCGGTTGGGGAAACACCAACAATGACGGCAGGCTCCGGGCGACATTCTAGGGCTCCCTCCGTGCCAACCATGACAAGTTCCGGCTCTGAGCCTCCGGCGAAGAAGTTCCGCGCCGGTTGGAGCGATAGCTTCCCAAGGTAAGCCTTGCTTTTTCACCTTGATTTGCCACTCTTATTTTGTTCATGTTTTTAATCTTCCAATTTTTTGACTCCAGGGCATCAAAGACGCGGTCTAAAGCTCCGACCTCTGTTGCAACGGCTAAAACGGTGCGAACAGAAACCCCAACTTCAACCCCTATGCCTCCTCAAGTGGTGGTTGTGGTCACAGTAGCTCCGGCGACAGTTGTCGTGGATCTAGATTCAGAGTCATCACCAGAGACTCCTGTGGTAGCACCGGACCACGACGGAGACACGCATGAAGATGCTCTAGTAGCGGCATCACCGGCGACTGAAGATCCGGCACAGGACACGGTGACGGTGGAAGGTCCGGTAACGGGCCCGGAGGTAATTGAGAATCCGGTCGCTATGCCAGAACTTGTTGCTGAGCCGGTAGATGAACCGGTGGTGCCAGAAGCTCTGACCCTTGAGCCGGAAGTCATTGATGCTCCAGCAACCAAGTCGGTGGTACTTGAAGTTCCGGCCCTTGAGCCAGAAGATGTTAAAGCTCTAGTAGTTGAGCCTGAGGTAGCTGAAGTATCGACGCTTGAGCCACAAATGGCTTCAGGTGAAGCTCTCATGACCACGCTGGAAGTAACTGCTCCAGAGGTGCCCATGCCCGAGGCAGAACACCATGAAGAGGCAGAGGAAGGCTCTTCACCCGCAGAGCAAGCAGTTGAAGTTCCCGCATCAGGACCTTCAGCTTTGACTCCATAGGTAGAAGTTCCTCCAATGGGTTCTTCCTCTGCTGCTACCGAAGAGCTCCCGGAGGGTGGCCCTAGTGCCTTAGAAACTCAGGGAACCACGCTTGTGGCGTGGGACCCTATTGTTGTTCTTGAAGACCACTTGGAGCCAGCGGAGGTGACCCCGGCAGCTCCGAAGCCTATTCCATGGCATTATCCATAGAAAATGCTTGCTCAAGCCTCCGACAAGTTCAGATCGCCTTTGATCACGAGAGTAAGTCCCTTGAAGAGGAGCACCACACCTTGAGGATTGGCGCAACAGGCTCCACTTCGAGACCAAGCTTGCACAGACGAGGCTTGCGGATCAGAAGGAGTGGGTGAAGACGGAGATGAACCGGATGGAATACTCGGGCAAACTGCTGGAGGAGAAGGAAGCCACCATCAGGGCGCTCAATGCTAATTCTCAGGAGATCCTCGAGCATGCCAAGAAAAGGAGTGATGCTGCTGATGAGCGTCACGAAAACCTCAATGAATTAAACGAGGTCCTCCTGAAGCGTTGAGCAGACCATGATCCAAGAGAAGAGAAGCTCCTGGAATAGCAGGAGGATGTTTTGAAAAGGGAAGAAGAGCTCGGTCAGAAGCTGACTCGGGCTGAGCAAAATTTGGCAGATCACTCTAGGAAGTTTGATCTGTGGAGTAAGGAGGAGGAAAAGTACCAAAAATTGGGCAGGAGCTCTCGAAATGAGAAGCTGATGTTGCCACCAGAGAAGGGAAAGTAAGGGGTAGGGAGAAGGGCCTGGCAGAAAGATGGAAGGAGAAGGACCTGATAGAAAGACGGAACCGCATCCACCTCTGGCAAACAGAGCTAGCCGATCGTGAAAAGCAAGTAGCTAAGAATATGCAGCAACATGCCAAAGTGGTTGAGCGCCTCGCTCGGGAGAGTTCGGAGCTAGCAGCCACCCGGAGGTCACTGGAGGAGCTACGGAGCTCGAGGGCAATCAAATACCTAATGGTACGGGATTTCCTGGCACGTGCGGACACAACCCTTGTGCCTCTTGGCTTCAGTCCTGTACGCTCGGAGGACCCGACACAGGAGCTGGACAAGATGCTGGTGGCGCTTGGTTCTGGTGGCAGCAAACTCGACGCAATGGGTGATGTCATCACGGACTAGCTAGAGACAGAGGGGAAATCTCATGCCAAAGAAGTCGCCGAGTATGTCTTGGAGTATCACAAAAGCCAATATCCTCAATTACCTCTCGATCCGGTCTTTGAAGGACTCATTGCCGAAGAGGAGGATGCCGCCAAAGCTAGTGTCCAAGAGGCTGCTATGAAGGTTGCTTCATTTTTCTGCAGGACTTAGACCCTCCAGTAGCTAGGACCTTTTCATTTTGTCCTTTGCTGTAACCCTGGTTTTCTAATCCAGTACTTTGAATGAATGAAATCCACTATTTCTACAATGAATTCCATTTTGTTTTCCTTGTCTTCAATACATTGCCCATTATCTTTTTTGCCGCCTGGTAGATGTACATAATTTGATTGTGAACATGTACCAAAAGTATTTGACGATGTGTTGATGACTTCGACACTTCAAAATTATAGCTTTTAGGTCCGAAGTTTATTTTTGACTTCTCCAGGGAGCTTTTGTAACGTCGATGGCGGGACCCCTGGGGTTGTCGGAGCTTGATAGGTTCTACGGCAGGCCCCCTGGGGTTGTCAGAGCTTGATAGGTCTGGTGGCACTCGCTATCAACGCGTAAAACGTCGGCGGCGGGCCCCTGGGGTTGTCGGAGCTTGATAGGACCGACGACACCCACTATCAACGCATAGAACATAGGCGGCGGGCCCCCTGGGGTTGTCGTAGCTTTGTAGCTCCGATGGCACCTTCCGTCATCATATAAAACGTCGACGGTGGGCCCCCTTGGAGGTTGTCAAAGCTTAGTAGCTCCGGCGTCGCCCACCATCCCTATAAGTTTTTGTTTTTCCTGCACATTAGAGATAAGAAAAAGAGTAAAATTTGTCCTATTGTCTATAAATTGTTTATGACTTATTATTCTTATTTTAGATTAGATCTAAAGAAATTCGATATGATAACAAGCATATTGATGGAATCTTTCCAGATCTGTATCCTTTTTTAGTACAAACCCAACTGAGGCCCGCCGGGGTGTAGGTAGAGTGCCGTACTTAGGGTGCAGGATGATGCTAAGTCGATAGCACATTCCGGACCTATGTTGGCTTGGCGTTCAGGCAAGTAGACTATGCGGCAATGTTAAGATTCAAGAGACCATCAACATAACTTGTGACGCATATGAATAACTTGGACTAAGACTTAAAAAGAATTGCACAACTTCATTATAGATAAGAAGGATAAAAATTATAATTAGAAATATTGAGCCTTGTACAAAAATAAATGCACGTGGAGTCTGTTTTCACACAACAATGTTCTTCATTATATGTCCGGATTACAGGGGAGACAAGGACACACTTAGGGTACAGGACCATACTTAGTGTGTTATGCATCTTGTACTATCCAGGGCAGGTAGTTACAGTTCAAGTGTTACTTGAACTTCCCGGACCCTCCCAGAGGGGTCCGGATGCTCTCCCGGAGGACCTACCCGATTTTGTATATTGACTCTATAACATACATTGTGTGTAATTACAGACTCACCTCCATTATTCTAAGTATAAAATTATGGAGGTGCTCGATGTTCCAAGGATTAGGAAGCAGAGACCCTTCCTCAGTTGCCAAGCGAATGCATCTGGGACGGGATACTTTGATCACTTGGAAGGTACCTTCCCAGCTGGCGGAAAGTTTATTCATTCCTTCACGAGTTAGTATTTTCTGCAGCACCAGATCGCCTTTGTCGAGCTGTCGGTTGCGCACATGCCTTTGATGATAGTGTCAGAGCGCTTGGCGATATCGTGCATTCCGAACAGCTGCTTGGCATCTTCCCTCGTTGATGAGGTCAAGGTCTTCACGCTGGAGCTGGTCCTGCGCGGCTTCGTCAAAGGTCCGGACCCGGAGCGACCCCGAGGTGATCTCTAGAGGAAGGACTACTTTAGATCTGTACACCAGGAAGAAGGGTGTCTCCCCAGTTGACCGGTTAGGTGTTGTCCTGTTCGCCCACAGTGTAGACAGAAGCTCTTCAATCTATTTAGCTCCGTGTTTTTTTAAGCGTTCACATATACGCGTCTTGAGTCCTTTTATGATTTCTGCATTTTCTCACTCGGCTTGGCCATTGCTCGCTGGGTGGGCTACTGATGTGTAGCTGACTTGAATGCTAAGGTCTCCGCAATATTCTTGGAATGCAACACTTGTAAATTGGGTTCCATTTTCTGCTATGAGTTCATTCGGAACTCCAAATCTGCATATTATGGACTTCAAGAACTTGATTGCTGATTGCTTGTGGATTGTCACAACTAGAGTAGCCTCCGGCCACTTGGTGAACTTGTCAATGGCGACGTATAGGAACATGTAACCTTCGACTGCTTTTGGGAATGGTCCCAAGATGTCCATACCCCACACAGCGAATGGCCATGTAGGAGGTATCATTTGCAGTGATTGAGTCAGTGTGTGAATTTTTTTTGTGTGGAACTAGCACACTTCACAATTTTTCACCAACTCCACTGCGTCCTGGAGTGTTGTAGGCCAGTAAAAACCGTGCCAAAAGGCTTTACCGACCAATGTGCGGGAAGATGCATGGTTCCAACACTCGCCTCCATGTATCTCCGTGAGGAGCACGTGACCTTCTTCCCTTGCAACGCATCGCGTTAGGACATCGTTGGCACCATGCCGGTAGAGATCCCCTTCTACCAGCGTGTATCTTTTTGTCAATCTGACAATCCGGTCAGCGGATACACCGTCTTGAGGAAAGATGTTGTCTTTCAAGTAGCTCTGAATCTCTGAGATCCATGCATTGGAGCTAACTTGAGCTTCTGAGTCTTGCGTGCTGGGTTGCTCGGAGCTTTCGATAGCACCTACGACCCTTGGTGGACGCCATGGTAACAGGGCCACCGGTACCGCCAGCTTCGAGGTGCTGGTCTCGCCCCCTTCGCTCAGTTCGGTAGACTGAGGTGTTGGTCTGACAACCTCTGGATGAAGATTCCATCGGGAGCCGGAACTCCGGTGGAAGCCTTCGTCGAGAGTTTGTCGGCTTCAGCATTATGGAAACGCTGAACATGATGAAGATTCAAGACTTCGAAGTCTTTCTGAAGCCTCTGGACTTCAAGGAGATAGACAGCTAGCAGGGGGTTGTTGCAGCATCATTCACCTTTGACTTGTTTTATTATGAGCTACAAATCACCCTTCACCAATAGCTGTTTGACACCGTAAGACAGTGCCACCTTGAGCCCATAGATGAGAGCTCCGTACACCGCCATGTTGCTTGTTGCCTTGAAGTCAATGTGAACCATGTATTTGACCATCTCCCCGGTCGGAACGAGGAGAATGATTCCAGCTCTAGCCTCTACTTCTGCATGGAACCATCAAAGTAGAGAGTCCAGTGAGGTTCAGTGAAGACCGGGACCTTGGGTTCCGTCTTTTGCTCACTGGGCCCCTAGGATTTGATGGAGAGGGGGTCCACTCCACCACGAAGTCAGCCAAAGCCTGACTCTTGATTGCTTGCCCTAGCACAAATTCGAGATTGAACTCAGCCAACTCCACTACCCACTTTGCGATATTCCCAGTTGAATTAGGGTTATGCAATATATCACGCAGTGGATAAGAAGTTACCACTGATATCTTGTGGGCTTGGAAGTAGTGATGAAGCTTCCTTGAGGCAATAAGAACTGCGTAAAGCAGCTTATGCACCTCGATGTATCTGGTCTTGGCATCGTGGAGTACTTCACTGATGAAGTACACTGGCGCTGGACGGTCCGGACCCTCCCAGAAGGGCTCGGAGCTTACTCTCCATTGACCCGGACCCTCCCAGAGGGGTCCGAACCTTTTTGTGGAGCTTCCTGGACCTTCCCTGAGTGGTCCAGAACTTCTTAGAGTTCGACCCTGACCTTACTGGAAGGGTTTGAATCGCCTTGGTCAGCCAGTTGAACCCCCTCTAGCGAGAGAGGTTGATCCCCTGCATTCCACGTTTAGATTCCATGTCTGGGGGTTGGGACCCAGACTCGCCTTCAGGTAGCTCCGGACCCTTCCAGAGGGGTCTAAGCTCCTGATCTTGATGTGGCTCCGGTCTTTCCGTGACCAGGACCATGCTTACAACTTTCGTAGTTGCTGAAATGTAAAGAAGTAAAGGCTCACCAGGGTTCGGAGCTACCATGATTGGTAGGGTGGTGAGGAGCTTCTTCAGCTCTTGAAATGCCTTTTCTGCTTCATGAGACCAATGAAATGCTCCGGTCTTCCTCAATAGCTTGAAGAAGGGTAGTGCCCACTCTGCCAGCCTTGAAATGAACCGACTGAGCGCAGCTAGACATCCAGTTAGCTTCTGGACATCCTTGATGCGGGTTGGAGATCACATGTCTTCTATAGCCTTGATTATCGACGGGTTTGCTTCAATTCCTCGGTGAGTCACCAAGAAACCAAGGAGTTTCCCAGAGCTAACCCCGAAGACACACTTGTCCGGCTTCAGCTTGGTGCGCGTGATGCGCAACTTGTCAAAGACGGCTTGTAAATTGTCAAGGAGTGACTCCTTGTTCTTGATCTTCACAATGATGTAATCAATGTACACTTCCACTAAGTCTCTAATTAGCTCTCCAAATGTTTTGTACATTGCTCGCATAAAGGTTGAAGCAGCATTTTTGAGACCAAAGGGCATGGCAATATAACAATATTATCTATCTAATGTTATGAATGTTGTATGCTCTTCATCTTCCTTAGACATTTGGATTTGATGATATCCAGAATATGCATCGAAGAAACACAATAGCTCGCACCCGGAGGTGGATTCCACTATCTGATCTATCCTAGGTAGTGGAAATGGATCTTTAAGGTGGTGTAATCGATACACATCCGAAGCTTCCCGCCGGCCTTGGATACAACGAATGGGTTTGCCAGCCATTTTGGATGAAAAACTTCCCGGATGAAACCAGTTTCGACCAACTTTTTGATCTCCTGCCGGATGAAGTTTTGTCACTCGATGGATTGCTTCTAGGGGTGTACAGGCCGTGCGTCAGGATAAATCTTTAGATTGTGCTCAATCACCTCCCTAGGGATCCCAGGCATTTGTGACGGTTGCCAGGCAGACACGTCAACATTCGCTCAGAGGAAAGTGATGAGCACGAGTTCCTATTTGTTGTTCATACCACCCGATATACGGGTGGTCTGAGCAGCATCAAAGCTGATTTGGACGACTTTGACGGGAACGCCGGTGTCGCTGCTTGGTTGCACACGTGGTGCAGAGGTTGATCCTCGATGATGAGAGCTCGAGGGTTGAGCATTGAGCTCTTTGTCGGATGCCTCCTCCTGCGCAGTTGCAAGTGCATGGAGTTCTTCCAGTGCAGTGATTCCTGCAGTACGGTCTCTGCGGATGCAGAGAACGCCAGAGGGCGTTGGCATCTTCAACACCAAGTAGTCATAATGAGTTGTTGCCATGAACCTGTACAAGGCAGGCTTTCCCAAGATGGCATTATAGGATAAGTTGATCTGTGCGACATCAAAAACCAGCTTCTCGGTCCTGTATTTCTCCCGAATTTCGATGGTCACCGGGAGTGTGATGGATCCGAGAGGAATAATGGCCCCCGAACCTACCCTAGAGAAAGGGCGTGAGGGATGAAGGTCCGAAGGTCGAAGCTGGAGGTTGACAAAGGCTTCATAGCTCAAGAGGTTCATCCCCGCACCTCCGTCCACAAAAACACGGTAGAGTTGAACATTGGTGATGGTAGGAGATACCATCAGTGGTAACTGGCTAGCTTTGACCATGTTTTAGGGGCAGTCCATGGCATCAAAGGTGATGGGAAAGTCCATCCATTTCTAATGAGGTTCCGCCCTGGCAGTAGGAGCTGCAGCGGCCATGTCCCGCTGCATTGTCTTGAGAACGCGGCAAGAAGTGATGTCCCAGGAACCACCATAAATGGTGTTCAGGGTCTTCTGACGCTCATTGTCAGAGATGTGAGAATCTTCATCTAATGTGTTGTGGAGAGCCTTCAAGACCTTCTTGGGATCCTAAAACCTAGCTCCAGCTCAGCAGGAGCTTTGTCAACTTTCTGTTTTCCTTCCCGTTGACAGAAAGGAGCTTCTTCTCGGCGCTTGTCGTAGCGCTCAACAAGGTTATGGACCTCTTGATTGTCCTCCAGACTATGCTTGTCCGTCGTATGGATCAGATACAATTTTGGAGCTGCTGCCGTCTTCTGACGAAGGATGAGGTCGTTTTTTGGGGCGTGGCCCCGGGTCACCCGAAGCTACAGCAGCCGCAGCAAAAGGTGCGCTGGCCGATGACTTTTTCTTCTCGTTGGACTTCTTATTCTTTTTACTACCTCCAGAGGTAGTGGCTTCAGCTTTGGAGGACTTTTTTGTTAGCCTCCGGAGCTGGCTTTGGGTGCCTTTCCCGGCCCTCTACGGCCCGGGCACACTTGTCAGCCAGGCTGAACAACTTCGTGACGCTAGAGACTTCTTTAGTCGCCAGCTTCTCCAACATTTTCTTGCATCGGACGCCATGTATGAATGCGACAATAACATAATCATTCGAGATAGAGGGGATGGTATTGCGTACCTGAGAAAACCATTGGATAGAGGAACACAACGATTCCCCCATTGTTTGCTTCACAGCAAACAAGTCCAGATCAGTGTCGGGCTGAGTGTAAGAACTCCCGAAGTTGGAAGTGAACTATTGGCATAGTTCCGCCCAACTATTGATGGAGTTGGTTGGAAGACTCATGAACCAGGACCTAGCAGTCCCAGACAGAGCCACCGGGAAGTAATTGGCCATCACAGCCTCATTGCCTCCTGCTGCAAGTATAGCAGTAGAGTAGATTTGAAGGAATTCGGCGAGGTTGACAGTCCCGTAGAATTTCTCTTGCAGATGAGGCTGGAACTTCTGTTGCCAACGGACCATGCGTAGGTGCATGGACAAGGCAGAACAACCTCCCCCTACTCCCACTAGAGTAGGGTTGTCATGAGCTTCTCGCCTCTCGCGAGCATGCTCGATGTGGACACAACCGTCTTGTCGTTTGTAGCGGCAATCTAGTTCTGACCGCATATCATGTGTTAAAAGTCTCACCATGGTATGGGTGTGATGCGCCCCAGAAGGTAGCGACGTCACCTGTTGAGATACAACACGCCTTTGGTATTGTGATAGGTGAGGACCAAGTCCTCCAAAAAAGGTCCTACGTTGAGCTGGTGCCGGCATCGAAGGGGAGGACCTTGGTTGCTGATGGCATCGGTTGCGGCTGCAACCAGATGCTGCACATCAGCGCGCCACTACTCCATCGCACCCTGAGGTGCTCCGGGCGCTGGTGGGCGCTCCAATAGAGTCCGCGCAACAATTAGCATCTTCTCAGGGTTGTTGTTTGCCGATGCTGTGACTGACACAAGTATCCCATCCTGATGTCCAGCATTGTTTGCCGGAGCAGATGGTGGTCGTGGTGCGATGCCTGCTGGGACAATGGCACCCGCTGGATGCTGCAGGTTAGAAGGATTCCCTCCAACAGGATGCACAGCGTTGTTGCCGATGGATGATCCTGCGACAGAGTTCACCATCTTGTGATCTCAGGCGTACCCCTACCTGGCATGCCAAATGTCGAAGCGTATGAACGAAACTTCCCTCGGTGCTACTAAAATGTAGCCCGCGGAGGTTCTTGTATCGGTTTGGGTGCGAGAAGATCTTAAACAAGATGATGACACAGAGGATTTACGTGGTTCGTGCCGCCTGAGCGTAATACCCTACTCCACATGGTGTGTGTTGTTGTATTGAGGATTTCTGTAGTGCTAGCGTGCGTATGAGCTTAGATGTCCATGTACCGTGAGGCGCAGTCCTTTTATAGTCTAAGAACTGGCCATTACATCACTTCCCTGACCTGACATGTGGCCCTGGCATATTTAAGACCCTTATACATAGTCTACGATTATTAAGTATGACTAACAGTGTGATAACGTATCTTAATGGCAGCATTACCCTTATTAACAGCCCACTGATCGTGTGTCATTAATATAGCATTAATGACATGTAACTAGGTCTTGTAACTGTCGCTTTAATGGTCCCTTGAATGTCCATGCTGTTGGAGATCCACCAATATCCTCGTTAGTGTATGGTTCGGAGGATCCACACATGGCAGCTCCGGAGCATCCCCTCGTGGGGAGATAGGTTCAGAACTGCTATACACGTGGCGGCACCGGAGCTCGCCTCTACTAGGGGTTAGGTCTGGGGTCATTATACACGTGTCAACCGTAGAGCTTCCATATGTTGGGAGTTCAGCTCTGGTCATACATTACACGTGGCAATGCCGGAGCTACCCACATGAGGGAGGCGGGTCTAGTGCCGTGTGACACGTGGGGCTTGACGAAGCCTTCAACTCTGACAGCTGGAACTCTCTTGCACTTCTTGAGGTATCATGGGGTACCTGGTACGCAGGGTACCGACAAGACCCCTTCTGCATGATTTATCACTGCCCTCTCAGTTGTTGGCTGAGCTGCCTTGAATTCTATAGTGACTCCTTCATCATTTGTCAATTGCACTGTCCGTGTGGCACACTGGATCACTTTGTTATGCTTTCTTAGACAATCCATTCAATGTATGATGTCCAATCTTTGTGAATTTAGAACTATAAGGTTGGCGAGGAAATCTACCCCCCGTTATGGTAATACTTACTTTTGGATATACTATATTTGTCCTCATCTCTCCTCCAGCAGATTTAACCAATATGGTATACTTCAAGTACGATATAGGCATTCTATGCTTTACGACATAGTTTGATGAGATGAATGAATGAGATGCTCCAGAATCAAATAATATAGTGGAGCTTGCGAGAAACATACCAATCACAACATCCTCAGCTTGCTGAGCCTCTTCTGTAGATACATGGTTCACTATGCCTCTGGCATAATTTTGTGATCCATGGTTGCCTTGCGCTGTTCCTCCATTCGGTCTAGGGTTCTCCTTGGAGCATTGTTCATTTTTCCCTTACCTGACTTTGGGCATTGATTAGCAAAGTGTCCCACTTGACCACAAGTAAAGCATTATATGTTACTAGTGGCACCAGAGGAGTTAGGGCGAGGCTGATTTTCAGCATATGCATTCATATTTGGACGGGGTGTAGGTTGCATAGGTAAGAGAGGTGCTTGCATGGAAGGGAGTTGCTGCATTGGATGATTTGGGTGCGGTGGATAAGTAGGGCGGTATGCAGAAGCAAATGAGTTGTAATATGGTGTGGCAGGCGGTGCGTAGCGAGGACGAATATTGCTTCCTTGCAGTTGTCCTTCCTCTCATTGTCCTGCTCCATCTCACGAACCTTGTTTTCAATGACAATGGACTTGTCAACAAGCTTCTAGAAATTTGCATAGTAACTGTTGACCAATTGAACTTGAATTTCATTATTGAGACCCCTTATGAACAAGTATTGTTTCCTGCTGTCAGTAGTAATGTCCTCTAGAGTATGCCTTGATAGTTGAGGGAATTTATTTAGGTACACACTTACACTCATCCTTCCTTTCCTGAGGTTTTCAAATTCCTGTCTTCTCAGTATCATGACTCCCTCAAGTACATAGTGAGAACGAAAACCGTCCTTGAAGTCAGCCCAAGTTATTCTATCTTGATTAGCATGGGCATTGCAAAGATATTCCCACCAATTAGCTGCTGCTCCAACTAGTGTATGTGAGGCGAATAGGACCTTCTCCCTGTCACTGCACTGCACAATAGCATGTTTCTTCTTAACAGATTTTAGCCAATCCTCAGCTTCAATTGTATCATTGGCTTGAGCAAAAGTAGGTGGTCTGGTCCTCATGAACTCTCCCAAACGATTGTGGGTTGGCGGGGGTGGTGGTGGTGGCAGAGGCATGTGGGGATGGTGGTTGTTATTGGCTTGCGGTTGTCCCATGTTTTGCATCATGGTCTGCATGAGCTGGTTCTATATGGTTATGAGGCGCTCTATGTTGATGACTTCCGGTCCAAGGATTACATTCTTAGGAGATTCATTGTTCTCATCATCCCCATTGGCTTTCCTTTGGTTATGGTTCCTCGGTATCCGTTGGTGAAAGAAAAGTAGAGACGGAAGAATTTAGAATTGAAAAGAAAACATCCCCAACTCTATGCATCAAAGTATATGTAACTAAGCAACTCTCTTATTATTACTAAAGACCCTATTTCAGGATGTGGACAAACATCCCACAACTTTCTACTATGTGCGGATGTGGACAAAATGCTAGGCGTTCCACAACTCGCACAAGGCACACAAGCACAAGCACACACCAAGAAAATTCAGCACACCACACAAAATATAGCTATTATGATCTAGTACATCCTTTAAATTTCTAAATAGAAGACCTAAACTTAATTTTTAGGGCCGTGGCCATTCTAGCCGTGAGGCAGTGAAGGTGGTGGTGTCGGTGAGTCATACATGGCCGCACACCAAGGTGAATTGGCCGTCCATGCAGGGGCAGGAGAGGTGGCTATGCCATTGATCTCCACGATGGCACAGACCTCCTCTTGCTTTTCCGTGATGAACAACTTCTTGCGGAGGTAGTGGATCTCTTCCATGGCATCAACATAGCGATTCCCCAAATTCACCAATACCTTCTGAGATCTATCAATGGCACGCGAACTAGACTGAGCTCCTTCTCATGGTGCCTTGATTTCCCTTGTTCCACTCTTGCGATGCAAGTGTAGCGCAAAGTTAGTACCTCTAATCTGCTCACGGTAGATGTAGCACAACCTAGTGAGTGCTTCACAAGCAACATCATCAATAGCATGCTCCCTGGTGGTTCTCCATGTGGGTGCAAAGTGTCGGGTGATCACCTCATCCTTGGCAAGAATAGTAACTTGAGACCTCAATTCTTCAAGTCCATGGTGAGGAATCCTCTTAACATAATATTCCGGATGCATATTCCATAGATCAAGTAACTTCTTCAATTGCTTAGATGCAAATCCTCCGTAGGTGCCATCAGAATAGAATTCTTGGACAAAACAGAAAACTAGACCTTTATTCTCTTTTCTAGCTTCACTAGGCGCAGATGCAACCCTTTGGGCTGCAGGTTCAACCTCTTCTGGCTCCTCTTCATGGGTTTCCTCATCCTCATGCGCCTCATCTTCATCTTCCTTGTGGGCATCATCTTCCTTGTGTGTATCATCTCCCTACTCATCATCATCATAGAATTCCACCTCCTCAGGATCTTTCTCTATTGTGTTGGAGTGTTCATTCTTAACTTCCATTGCGGGAGAACTCACTTCCTCCTCCTTCTAGGATGGTTCCATTGGTGACTCCTTGTGAGGGCTAAGCTTGCTTCCAAGAGGTGACAAACGAGCTCTCTCGCTGGCTATCATTTTAGTGTGAGCCATCTATAAGAAACATGAGAATGTTAGAGGAAATTATAAATATCAGTTCTGAAATTGCAGCTACCATAAAATAACATGAGAGGACGTGCATTTTCTCAAAAAGATGGAAAAGAGGCAAAATTTGCAAAAGCAGCAAAAGCACAAATTTTTCCCATATTATATAGCTAGTGGAAGTCAAAATAGTGCAAAACAGGTGATTTTGAATAGGAAAGAAGTCCTAAGTGGTTTGTGGTGTCCATTCTACCTAGGCTTGCGTCCGACGGTCAAACACGGCTATGATACCAATTTGTGACACCCGGTTTCGAAAATGAACCAAGTGTGACACATGTGTGTCCAGGATGTTTAACACATATACACAAGTGCATCACAAATGATATTCAGATTAAACCATGTCTTGAATAATGACACTAATAATAGTACATTATTACAAATCCAAATAATCTCGAATACAAGCTTTATTAACATTGCAGCGGAAAACTAAACACTAATTGGCTCCAACTCCAAAGGCGAGCTTGACGGTAACACGCAAGCCTAGAACTCCTCATAGTCCTCCGGATACCCCACATTGTTGCCTGTTACTGAATTTGTTGGGGGAATAGCAGGGGTGAGCACATGTTGTACTCAACAAGTGTGGAAAAGTATGACATGTAGTTTAAACAAGGATGATAATAAATGGCTAATTGCATAAAAGTACATTCAAAACATTTGAAATGTGATGTTATGATCAGTAAGTGAGGTCAATCCTATAGTAACCCAAATACCATTACCATCATGTCCAACACTTTCAATTCATCATAAACAACCATATTATTCCATATTCATCCTAATATACCATAACCATCCATATTCAACTTGTAACAGACTATTCAACTTATTATCACCAAACCATATTCGAATCCAAAGATCCAATCAATTCCAACAATTTCTCATTACCCAAGTCCATAACTATAATCATGTGATGGTCCAGGTTGCTCATAATTGGGAGCATGACTATCATGATAGTTTTTAACACTCTGCAGAGGTTGTACCACTTTACCAACAAGTCTGTGTTTTCATCACCTTTTGATGACTATGGAACCTCTATTATGCCGTCTCACACATTCATAGGTGTGTGGCCAAGAGATCACAAAATAGCCTTTACAAAGTGATTACCAGCATGTGCGGACCCACCGAGGTTTCATTGGAGGCGATGTCTCAAACTGAGCACATCCATCCAAGGGCCCCTTCTTGTGCCGTTCGGATCCCAGGGTAGTCCCGCCATCACCACAAACGCAGCCGACTCCCATTCCCCAAGTTTTCCTAATTATCCTAACGATACTGGCAATACACTAATTAGTCAGCTACGCCGCACCCATACATGGCCCTGTGGTGGCACTATAAATCCTGGGTGTTCGCTCAACAAACCGGTCCTTATATCTATAGCAAGCAAAACCACAAACACGTTCCAACCCATTGCACATAACTAGTTTGCTTAGATCCCTAGGTTCCATGTTGTTAAAGGGTCATTATTATCAATTCACGTCATCCATATGTTCGAAATTTCATAATTGAGCATTTGATTATTCCTGATCCCAATTAAGTTAAGCAAGGCAAAACTGGAAAATACCCTTCCTGACTCTCTGTGTTATATCCCGAGCGACAAGGGTACTCATACAAGTCTAGTAAACACCTATAAATGGGTTCCCATCAATTTAAAACAAGCATGTAGTTTTGCAAACAAAACATTTGAAAATAGGATCAAACTGATTGAGGACACTTGCCTTGATCTTGCGGCTGGTTTGGATCAAAAGCTTCAAAGTTCTAGTTCTGAAGGTCCTCAAAAGAACCCTCTAGAGCATTACCTTCTATTCTGCGTGAAAAACATGCAAAACAAACATTACAATCAATAAATGATCATATAGTACTCAATATGTCATGACATGCATGAATGATGCAATTATGTGGTAGCACATGCTATTAGGTTGCTATTATTGCTTACTAACTAGTTACAATTGAGTTTTACATGTTTGAACAAGTTTCAAGTTATTTTGGAGAAAACTTGATTAAATTCAAGAACTTCAGATTGCAGGGGCCAGACTAGTCCTCACATTTGGTCGGACAAGTCGTCACTGGACCGGACTAGTCAACTCTGGAACCGAACAAGTCCGTACTGTCCAAGATTTTGCGAACTTCCTATTCAGGGTACGGTTTCCAGTAGAATCGGTATCAAGGTTCATGTGGAAAGTTGGATCTAGTATGCATACCATAAATCCAATGATTCAAAGGTCGAGAGTTGAGTGCAACACTTGGATCTTGATGACTAGGGTTGTGGGTGAAGAGTTGATGAGGAATTGACGAAGATCGATTTTGCTTCATCCTTCCTCTTCTTCCCCTTTTTCTTCTAGCTGCGAGCTCCTCCTTTCTTGATGGTGGCACACGGCAAGAAGATGGTAGTGAGGGTTTTCCCAATGGGTTAGGGTGAAAAAGAAGGTGTTGAGTGTTTATATAGGGGGCGAGGTGGTGGGTTTTGGGTGGATTTCAAGTAGAATTCGGTAGGGGATGAGCAGGGGCCGTGGTGTGGTCCAACTTAGGCTCCTAAGGGGTTGGGAACAATGTTCTTGGGCCCAATTAAGGTACTTACACAATAACTTGTCCTGGAGGAAAAATAGAATCCGATCCAAAATTCTGAATACTGGACAAGTCCGTTCTGAGGCCGGACAAGTCCGTTCTGGTACAGAATGGATATCGGACAAGTCCGGTGTTAAAGGTCGGACAAGTTCGGGGGACAACAAGGATGAAATCCGGATTTGTTCGTAAAAAAATTGTTGGACAAGTCCGGGCAACACCAGTAGGAAAAATCGTACTAGTCCGTAGAAACTACTGAACAAGTCTGTGATTCTGAAGAGCTGGATTTCGCTAGAACAGAAAGGGCATTCTGGACTAGTTCGGGGTTGCAACCGGATAAGTCTGTTCCTAAATAGATTTCAATTACTATTTTTCTTCCAATTCACTTTAACCTTGTTCCTTTTTGTGTTGCTTTATGTTAAACATGTATGAGGATGGATGCAATGCATGATGGATGAAAATGAGGGTGTTACAGTTCGGCTATGCCACTCGCTCTTTGCTAGAGTCGTCCTAGTATTGCTAGGGGTAAACCCTCGCCCGATATTTTGAACAACTTAGCATGAGAACTCGCCCTTGTTATGATCATTAGTATCTAACTTAAGCTATGTATATGTATACTAAAAGCATTTTAGGAGTATCTACCTAACTCTTAGCATAATCTCTCTATACCTCATTTACCCCCCCCCCCCCTAGGATAGAGTGCTCTTGTGTGTGTCACACTACCTACACTTACCTATTACCCATCGTTGCTAGAACCTTACATAGACCAACCTACCGTCTCCATTTGATGATTGCTTTGATTTCACATAGCCTTCCTTTGGGAGAGTATAAATGACACAATTGGAATATTCTTGTAAGGGGTTTTAGGGAAATGATACATCGATAGTTTTCGTGCGCTTGTGGATTTTTATCTATGATGTAAGAAACATCGACAAGCATTTCTAGCACCGTTGCCGGAGATGATTCGTTAGTGTTTCTTAAGAACTATCAACACCCCTCACATGATTCGAGTTATGGACCTGAATATGGGATAATGGTTGAAATTGGAATGGAACTTGGGATTGGAATATGGGTTTGGTGATAATGATTTGATTGGACAGTAATGAGTTGATATATGGCTGGTTATGGTTATAATATGGATGAATATGGAATATTATGGTTATTTATGCTAAATTGATGGTATTGGTAATGGTATTATTGGTATTTGGATTATTACGGATTAAACTCACATAGTTAATCATAATATCACATTCCAAATGTTTGAAATGTACTTGATACCTTGTTTAAGCTAAATGTCATACTTTCCCACACTTGCTGAGTATGACATGTGCCCAGCCTTGCTATTTCGCCAACAAATTCAGTAACATGTGACAATGCTGAGTATCTGGATGACTATGAGGAGTTCTAGGCATGCATGTTACTGTCAAGTTTGTCTGTGGAGTTAGAACCAATTAGTGTTTAGTTTTCCACTGCAATGTTATTAGAGTTTGTATTCAGTACTATTTTGCCTATTGTAATAAGGTACTTTTATTAGTCTTATTATTTGAAACATGGTTATAATCCGAATATTGTTTTTGATGCACTTGTTTATGTGTGTTAAACATCCTGGACACACATATTTGTCACACTTGGTTTATCTTCAAAACTGGGTGTCACAGTACGACACCCTACGTACGCCACTCTACCTTTTCAAGTGTTGCATCAAAGTAAGGCTGGTCTGAACAGCACACGGACCTATGGAAGTACAACCAATATACTGGTATTCCCACACTGAGTTGTTCCGGACTCTAAGGTCAACTAAGGACAATAAGACGCAGCTGAACTATAGGCAAGAAGAAGCACTTTTACTACTTTTCCTTGTCTCTCATGTGCAGGAAAAATGTTTTACATGATTGTTCTAAGAGCTCTGGGACCTCCAGGGGGGCTGATGTTAACAGTTTACACATTGACACTAGGTATTGTGGGATAAACAAGCTCCAACACTTCTAGGGACCCCAATGCTAACATTTTGCACGTTGGCAAGGGGTCTCAGAGGTGCTCTCGGAGGCCACACAAACAAGCTCAGAGCTATCCTAACAAGCTTCAAGTCATTGCAAAGTACCTGATGGCACATGTTCTCAATCCATTGTACGTCTACCGGGGGGGGGGGGGGGGGGGGGCAAGCAAACTAAGGCAAAGACAACAAAGAAGACTAAAAAATGAAGACCAAATATGAAGTTCAATTTCATTCAAGTTCCAAGCTTTTTACAAAATGTTTGAAGGTACAATGGCAAATACAAGAGGATGAGGAGGTCCTAACTATCGCTGGAGTTGCGTTGAAACCACACGACTACCTTCTTGGCGGCGTCGTGCACGCTGGCCCTGACAACTTCCTTTGTCTCTTCGACGGGCCCTTCCAGAACCGGAGCTAGTGAGATAGATGGGTCCTAGCAGCAGAAGCAAGTCAGCACATATTCTGCTACTGACTTGGCTAGGTTCCTTCCCTCTGTCTCAAGCTGGTCGCTGATGACGTCTTCTAGTGCTCCCAGCTTAACTTTGGTTGAATTTATTGTCATGAGGGCCTGACCATCTTCCAGCTCCAGGTCGCTCGGTCAGACCGGACTAAGCCCAAAAGGTGCTAGTGCATTTTCTACACACCCCAAGAAGTCCCAAATCTGATGGGCTTCTATTCTCCCTGCAGCCTCCAGCTCCTCCAGAGACTTCTTAGCGGTCTTCAGCTCTGTGAAGCCCCCCTTTGAGAACTGTTCGACCTCTTTGGCATGCTGCTACATCCACTCAGCTAGCTGCCTTTTTTGGTCTGCAACCTGTTTCTCATGGAGGGCCAAGTGATCCTTCCTCGGCACCAGGTTCTTTGCCTCATCGTTTACCTTATCCTCCTTGGCGGACACAGCAAGCTCTCGCTAGTTGATTTCCTGTCCTGCTAGCCATACTTGCTTTTTCTCTTCTTCATAGCAGTATTTAAACAAATCAATATGGAGAGCCAAATATTTTTCTCTGTGCTATAGCTTTTGAGAGATCTCCGCATCTCTTCTTTGGAGCTCCTGCTCCTTATTGTCAGCCGCCTCTTGTCGTTGGAGGAGCTCCCCCTTCAACTTATTCAAAGACATGAAGCGGGCATTTGCTAAGTCATTGGCAGCCACTGCTTCATCGTACACTTGGGGAGTCTGGGCGTCCAACACTTTGATGGCTACTTGCTTATCGTTGAGCAGGTCATCGGTCCGCGTCAGGAGCACCCTCTCATCTGCAAGACGATCCCTCTCGTCAGCCAAGTGAGTCAGCATCAGCTTCGTCATGAAATTTAGAAGCTTCCACCACCGCCATAGAGTCTCCCGCTTTTCCTCCATGTGAGACATATGTGTGCTGAATACATTGGCTTTGATAATAAAAGTTTTGAATGATTCCATAACATCTTTTTAGCAAGGTCCGACTTTAGCTCCGGCATGTCTTTGTTAGCTCTGGCATGTCTTTGATAGCTCCGACATGTCTTTGTTAAGCTCCGGTCTGTTTTTGCTAGGTACGACTTACGTTGGTTAGCTCTGACATGTTTTTCTATCTCCGGCACTAGGTTGTACTAGCTTTGGTAAGCTCTGGCGCTAGGTTGTACTAGCTTTGGTAAGCTCCACCTCAAGCTCCGGTTAGTTTTGGCAAGATTCGAAGCTTGATCGCAATGTTCTTGCTTTTACTGTGAAATGTTTTGAACTTGCTTTACATTGTTGGAAATATTTCTTTGTATTAATTTGCTTAGTTTTTGGTGCGTTTTTATTGATATGGTTGATATCATTTTGCTATGGTTTGCAACATGCTTATGTGAAGTGCACACGTAACATGTTGTAGTTTCAGAACTAACGAGAGTTAAGGCGAGGACTTGTGCTCGAAAGTATGGGTTGTTTATTGATGTGCAAGTGTTGCTTGAGTTCAAGACATGGTTGGTGATGGGATCCATTGAACTAGTCATAGGGAAAAGATGAGGTTCAACAACCAAGTTTGGGAGGAATTGTGGTTTAGTTGATCGGGAGGTCACACAGCATGTATGAATCAAGAACAATGCATAGGAAGGTATCATGGACGTCGTTGGAAGATGTTTGCACATGTAAAAGGAGTGCATGGATGTGGCTACATGGTTCTGAGGCGTCATGAAGAGATGTGGACGTACAGAATTGGTCGGAAAGGTCCAACCGACTAGGTTATGGACTCAGGCTGCGGCTGAGTCGGGTTTGACTCAAATATTAAAAATTTTAGTTGGTTATGATAGGATTTTGTGTGGGTCACGAATTTGAGTTGTTTTAGTAATGTGGGATACGTTCTTAAGGTGCTTGGAAGTCTTAAGATTGCTTCTATCTGCATATAGAAGAATCCAAAGCAGTTATGGAAAGTTTCGATTCGTGAATTGAGTAGGATTAGAGTCTTTAGTTGATTTTGTGTTGGCCTAAGGGCTGGTTATATAAGCAAGGGAGGCCAGAGCTCATGGTGCACGACTTTGGGGTTGTTCCTCTTGTGTTCTATTGAATAAAATTTGTAGTTGAAAGGAACTTTTCTGCCTAGTTCGTCCGACTTGTTTTCTTCAAGTCTTTCTCGTCTAGTTTCTGCACAGCACTACCTTACTTTGGTGGTTTTATAATAACTCGAGTTTTACAGATCCAATTGACGTGATTCATTTTGGGTTGTCTTCACAACTTGATTATCTATCATCTTTCAAAATTTCACGGTAATTGGATTTGTGGTTTTTGATTTACACGAGCTTCTTTGCAGTATTACATATCTGTCTTTTACTCGGTAGAATAGATTGACCTTTGTTTGATCTTTTGATCGTAACTTGAGTTTCTCTCAACGGATTTGAGTTATTCTTATTGTGTTGTCTTCGTGACTAGATTCTCTCTGATATCTATCACTTTTGTCATGGTGAAACACATTTATATTTGTCTCACACACGATTTCTTTAACGGATCGTTTTTCTACCAAGGGGTTTTCATTGCTTCCGCTGAAAAAGTTTTAATCTACCATTCACCCCCCCTCTGGTAGCCTTTCATGTAATCTTCTATTCTACAATTGGTATCAGAGCCAAGGTGCTCTAATCTTTGTGATTTGCACGTGTTTTGACTAATCATCATGGAGAAATACTCCGCAAAACCTTGTGTCTTTAGTGGTATTGATTTTCAGGTTTGGAAGGCACGTATGGAAGCCTTCATCCAGGCTCAAGGCTTCGCAATACGCAAGAACGTATACAAGCCTTACGAAGTGCCGTCAAACGATCAAGTTACAGCTACAAATCTGAGAGATGTCAACTACAACAACAAGGCTCGGAACTTGATCATACAAGGATTAACTCTAAGCGACTTCGACCGTATTGCACACCTCCGATGTGCATACGATGTGTGGAAAGAACTTTTGACTACCACGAAGGATCCAACATGATCAAGGAGGTAAGGCAAGACATGTTCAAGAAAGAATACACGCGCTTCGAGATGCAACCCTGTGTGTCTATTGATGACCTTTTTGCTCGCTTTAATAAAATTCTCAGCAACTTGCGTAGTGTCAATGTTAATTTTTCAGATGCTGAAAATGCTAGGCAATTGTTAAGTGCATTAGATATGTCAATTTAGGAGATGAAAGTCACATCTATTCGTGAATCTACTGTCATGAGTACACTTACTTTAGATGTGCTATATTCCAAGTTAAAAACTCATGAAATTGACATAATATCACGTAAGAACCCCAACAAGTCTATTGCTTTTGTTCCTCAATGTGATATGCCTAGCTCCGGCCAATCTTCATCTTGTGGTACACTTGCTTTGTTGTCCTTTCTAACCCTTTAACATATTGAGGTGTTTCCAGAGGAGGAGCAAGTACCTCTCTCTTCTATGTTCTCGAAAACATTGCAAAATGTGAGAACTAGAAGGAGAGGAAGCTCCAGACCTTAACGATGTTTCGAATGTGGTAAGACGGGACATTTTCCTTCATATTGCCCTAACCTTTCAGGTCCTACTTCCCGGGATGAAAAGCAAACAAGGACGAAGCACTCCTCTGCAAACGATAAGAAGAAAAAGAAGGGTTTTACAAGACGTCAATTGGTGAGCAGTTTTATCTCCGCACTTCAAGAACTTGGCTCAAGCGATGTTGACATTGGAAGTGACAAAGATGAAGATGATTTGGCAAACTTGTGCTTCATGGCGGGCAAGTCAAGATCAAGTATGGAGGAGGCTGAACACAAGAGCGACAATGAAGAGGTATGTCCTACTTGCGAAGAAATGTGTGATGCTATTTCTAGTGCCACTGTTGTAGTTAAGAAAAAGGACAAAAATCTTAGGGACAATGCTGCTAAAATTGAGTCACTAGAATCTGAAATTAATCGTTTGAAATCTTTGATTACTAGTGCTGATTCTTGTTCCTCATGTGAATTAATATATGAACAATTGTCCTCATTAAGAAGTGCGCACACCTCCACACTTCATAAACTTGAGTTAGAAATTGAAAAGAACAAAGAGCTTGCTGCACTTAATGATAAAAACTTGAAAGATGCTAGTCGTTCTACAACTGATTTGCATTGTTCTACTTGTGTTGATCTTGATAAGAAACTACAAGATGCTATGAATGAAATTTCTATATTGAACGATGCTTTACGTTCTCATGAAGTTAAATATTGTTCAAATTGCAAATTAAAAAGAAAAAATTCATGTGAAAATTGCCTTGATCTGTCCAATAAACTTGATGACATGCATAGGACATTAGATCGGTTTTGTAATGGGAATAAGAACCTAAATTTGCTGTTGAATTCTTCCAAGTCTTGCAATGATAAAATTGGTTTAGGTTTTGATTCTCATGCTCATGCTAAGGCACATCCACCTAAAATTGTAAAGTCATTAGGAAGTGGTTTGATTCAAACAGTTCCTAAACAAAAAGAAGTGGTTTTCAAATCTGCAAGAGTGTTGTCTCATTCGGTTTCAAATAAAAATGTTGCTTGCTCATCTAGGCATGAACACAAAACTAAATTTCATTGTAGCTAATGTGGTAGAGATGGTCATGTCATAGATTTTTGTTATAAACTATCTAAACAATAGAATAAGGAAAGAATAATTGCTAGATCTCATAACTTTCATGAAAAATTTGCTGCACTTGCTAAACCGAATAATAGGAACATGCAATCTCCTGTAATGAGTCGAAAACACGCAAAGTTTGCTCCCAAATCTACTGTTTTCCGTGCTACACATGTAACATCTCGTAGGACAGTAGTTGGGTACAAAAATCCTCAAGATTTTGCTCATAAACCTGTTGTTTTATCTCAGCTTTCGCGTGTTATTCGTGCGGGATGTTGTGTGACTCAGTACTGGATTCATAAATGCCTTTTGACTAACCCCAGTATTGATTCATCGACATATTGTGCTTCTATGTAGGTTACATGCTTGAGGAAGGATAATATTTGGATTGTGGATTCGGGTTACTCACGCCACATGACCGGTAACAGAGAATGGTTCTCCTCCCTCTCTTTTTTGTCAGGTGTAGAGAATATTACTTTTGCTGATAATTCTTTAACTCCTATAATTGTTAAGGGTTCGGTTAGAGTAAATAATCACTACACTTTGAAGGACGTGGCACTTGTTAAAAATTTGAAATACAACTTGCTTTCTGTTTCACAACTGCTAGATGAAAATCTGGAAATTATTTTCACTAAAAATTGCTGCAAAGTTGTAAATTCAAATAGTGAGCTTATTTTTAACATGTCTCGGTTTGGAAGAGTTTTTAAAGCTGATTTTGATATGTCTCCTGTAAGCATAGGTGCCTAGTTGCTAATGATTCAAAGGACTTATATTTTTGCCATCGTAGAGTTGGTCACGTAGGCTTTGATCATCTAATGCGTGTTAGTGCTCTTGATCGCATACGTGGGCTGCCTAAGCTTAAAGGGGACAAAGAAATTGTGTGCTCTTCCTGTAGACATGCTAAGATGGTTGCAGGTTCACATACTCCTCTCACAATGATCAGGACAACTGAACCGGGTCAACTTTTGCACCTTTACACTGTAGGACCTTCACGCGTTCAATCCTTCGGAGGTAAATGGTATGTTCTTGTGATTGTTGATGATTATTCTAGATACTCTTGGGTTTACATTATGATATCTAAGAATGAACCTTTTAGTCACTTTCGAACTTTATTTCTTAGATTATCAATTGATCACCCAGGATCTTTAAAACCAATTAGAAGTGATAATGGAACCGAATTTAAGAATCAATCTTTCGATCACTTTTGTGCTGAAAATGGAATAAATCATCAATTTTCTTCACCATATGTACCTCAACAAAACGGTGTTGTAGAAAGAAAGAACAGAACCTTAGTTGAGATGGCTAGGGCTATGCTTGATGAATATCAAACTCCTAGGAAATTTTGGACTGATGCAATTGCAACAACTTGTTATGTCTCAAATCGAGTTTTCTTGCGCGCTAAGCTAGGTAAAACACCATATGAGCTCCGGTTTGGACATACGCCTAGTGTTACACACTTTCAGGTCTTTGGTTGCAAATTCTTTGTTAATAAACATGGTAATGTTGATAAATTTTAACCTAGATCTGTTGATGGCATGTTTCTTGTTATCCATCTCATACTAGAGGCTATCGTGTGCTTTTACTTGACACTAAAAAAATTGTGGAGACTTGTGAGGTGTATTTTGATGAAGCAAGCCCAGGTACTAGCATAACCATTGCAGGACCAGATCCATATCTGCAGGGGGAGAGCATTTCGTTGAAGATGAGGAAGAGGTGGAGCTGCTGCTCGAAAATTCAGCAGCTAATGACATTGTTCCAGCTCCTGATTATGATTCACAACCAACACCGACGACCATCATTGCTGGTCCAGATCCTCCTCAAGTCACAAGCTCATCGATTTGTGATGAACATGAAGAAGAAGAAGCTTATGAAGTGTTCACTCCCCTCCGAGTTCTCAAAATTCATCCTCCACAACAAATTATTGGAAGCTTGCACGAACGAGTCACACGGTCCAGGTTTTGCGATCCAAACTCTCATGCTCATTCTGCTTTTGTTGCTTCTTTTGAACCCAAAGATATATCACACTCGCTCACTAATGAATCTTGGATTATTGCCATGCAAGAAGAGTTAGAAAATTTTGAAAGAAATAATGTTTGGAAACTTGTACCTCCACCTCAAGGTCACACTTTAATTAGAACTAAATGGGTGTTTAAAAATAAACAAAGTGAGGATGGGGTGGTGGTTAGGAATAAGTCTAGGTTGGTTGCTCAAGGTTTCACTCAAGTTGAAGGTCTAGATTTTGATGAAACTTTTGCTCCTGTTGCTAGATTAGAAGCCATAAGAATTTTGTTAGCTTTTGCTGCATCTAAAGGTTTTAAGCTATATAAAATGGATGTTAAAAGTGCTTTTCTTAATGGCTACATAGATGAAGAGGTTTATGTCAAACAACCACTGGGTTTTCAAAATCCAGATTTTCCTAATCATGTTTACATATTGTCCAAAGCCTTGTACGGTTTCAAACAAGCCCCTAGAGCTTGGTATGATAGGTTAAAAACATTCTTACTTGAAAAGGGGTTTACGATGGGCAAGGTTAATAAAAATCTTTTTGTGCTTAAGCATGGCAATGACTCATTATTCGTTCAAGTGTATGTGGATGATATTATCTTTGGTTGTGCTTCTCATGATCTTGTGTCCAAGTTTTCAGCTATGATGAGTTCAAAATTTTAAATGAGTATGATGGGAGAACTCACGTACTTTTTGGGGTTGCAAATCAAGCAAACCAAAGAGGGTACCTTTGTGCATCAAACGAAGTATACAAAAGACCTCCTAAGGCACTTCAATATGGACAAAAGCAAGCCTCTTTGGACACCAATGGGAACAACAACAACACTTGAGCTTGATGAAGATGGTGAACCTGTGGATCAAGAAGAATATAGAAGCATGATTGGATCACTTTTGTGCACGTTTCAAGCCTCCCCACGTGCTTCACATCATCCAGCCGTCAAAAGGATTCTCAGGTACTTAAATGGAACTTAAGAATTTGGCATTTTTCTTCCGTCTTCCTCAACCATTACTTTGAAAGCTTTTTCGGATGCTGATTTTGGGGGTTGTAGGATTGATAGGAAAAATACTTCTGGTGCTTGTCATTTTCTTGGTAATTCACTTGTTGCTTGGTCCTCTAGAAAACAAAACTCAGTTGCACAATCCACGGCTGAATCTGAATATGTAGCTGCTGCTAGTGCTTGCTCACAAATTCATTGGATTATTCAAACACTTAAGGACTATAGAGTTGATCTACATAGTGTTCCACTGTTTTGTGATAACACTAGTGCCATTTCCATTGCTAAAAAACCCGTGCAACATTCTAGAACTAAGCACATTGACATTAGGTATCACTTTCTTCGTGACAATGTTGAAAGAGGAAACATTGTGCTTCACCATGTAGATACCGAACAACAATTGTCTGACATTTTTACAAAACCTTTGGATTTCACTCTTTTTTGTTTCATTCATAGTGAAATAGGGGTTATGAATCCTCATGGCTTAAATTGAGGGGGAGTTTTGAAACTTGGAAAGTCTATGTGTGAATCTGAACTTAAAATAACATGAGCATAGTATTTCATACATATATGACTTTGTGATTCCTTTTACATGATGAAAGTTCTTACTACATTACTGTGTTATACATTTTGTAGTTTTTGCCATGTCTAGTAATTGGAATAATTACTTACACTAAATCTGGTCATGGTCGAACTTTCTTGCTGTTTTGAACTTGTTGCATGCTCACATGTGCTTTTAATCATAAAGAATTAATCAAGTAATCAACTCACATGTTGAGTTTTTATGAACAAATATAAATTGAGAAAAGATCAAGAGAATATGCATGGATCGCACTTCTTTTGAGATAGCTTATCATTGCACTTATATATGAACTTGGAAGAAGTTGTGTATGACTAAAACCATGTCCTTAAGCTTCTAATTGTCAAATGACATAGGCTTGGCTTGGTTGGTTAGAATAAGGCAGATGCACATATAATCTCTTGCAAACATCATATGATCTAAATTTGTGCTTTGAAAAATAATAAAATGCAGCAACAAGTGTCATGCTTTCATGTTTTGAAATAGTTAAGTTTGTGAGATCATGACATGCTAAATTGGAAATTACATTCGATCTCTAGCATGGCTTACACTACTTTATGTGTTTCATTGATGTGATAGTGTAAGTTACTTGATAGTATGACTTGGATGAGCTTTGTTTTATATGTATATATTATAATATGCTCATAACAATTAAAATTTCTCTTTTCAACCTTATTGAATACATTGTCAAAGGGGGAGAGATAATATGTGAATTTTTAAAGATAAGTATGCAAGGGGGAGAAATTGATTACACGTTGCACATATTCACAATTGTTTTTGGCACGATTCTTCTCAGGGGGAGAAATTGTTCTCAAAACTTTTCATGCCAATGTTCGGATTTTAAATGGTGTTGCCAATACATTCATCAAGGGGGAAATTGTGAGACCTATGTGTGCTGAATACATTGGCTTTGATAATAAAAGTTTTGAATGATGCCATAACATCTTTTTAGCAAGGTCCGACTTTAGATCCGGCAAGTCTTTGTAAGCTCCGGCATGTCTTCTATAGCTCTGGCATGTCTTTGTTAAGCTCTGATATATTTTTGCTAGGTACAACTTATGTTGGTTAGCTCCGACATGTTTTTCTAGCTCCAGCGCTAGGTTGTACTAGCTTTGGTAAGACCTAGCTCTAGGTTGTACTAGCTTTGGTATGCTCCGGTGCTAGGTTGTACTAGCTTTGGTAAGCTCCAGCTCAAGCTCTGGTTGGTTTTATAAAGATTCGGAGCTTGATCGCAATGTTCCTGCTTTTACTATGAAATGTTTCGAACATGCTTTACATTGTGGGAAAGATTGCTTTGTATTCATTTACTTAGTTTTTGCTGCATTTTAATTAATATGGTTGATATCATTTCGCTATGGTTTGCAACATGCTTATGCAAAGTGCTCATGCAAGATGTTGTAGTTTTGTACAAACTAGAGTCAAGTCGAGGACTTGTGCTCGGAAGTATTGGTTGTTTATTCATGTGCATGTGTTGCTTGAGTTCAAGACATGGCTGGTGATAGGATCCATTGAACTAGTCTTAGGAAAAAATGAGGTTCAACAACCATGTTCGGGGGGAATTGTGGTTGAGTTGATCGGGAGGTCGCGTAGCATGTATGAATCGAGAACAATGCATATGAAGGTATCGTGGACGTCGTTGGAAGATGTTTGCACGTGTGCAAGGAGTGCATGGACGTGGCTACATGGTTCCGAGGCTTGATGAAGATATGTGGACATAAAGATTTGGTCAGAAAGGTCCAACCGACTAGGTTATGGACTCAGGCTGCGTCTGAGTCGGGTTTGACTCAAATATGGAAAAATTTGAGTTGGTTATGATAGGATTTCGTGTGGGTCACGAATCTGAGTTGTTTTAGCAATGTGGGATACGTTTCTAAGGTGTTTGGAAGTCTTAATATTGCTTCTATCTGCGTATAGAAGAATCCTAAGCAGTTGTATAAAGTTTTGATTCGTGATTTGAGTAGGATTAGAGTCCTTAGTTGAGTTTTGGTTGGCCTAAGGGCTGGTTATATAAGCAAGGGAGGTCAGAGCTCGTGGTGCACGACTTTGGGGCTGTTCCTCTTGTATTCTATTAAATAAAATTCATAGTTGAAAGGAACTTTTGTGCCTAGTTTGCCCGACTTATTTTCTTCAAGTCTTTCTCGTCGAGTTCCTGCATAGCGCTACCTTACTTTTGTAGTTTTATTATAACTCGAGTTTTACAGATCCAATTGGCGCGATTCTTTTTGGGTTGTCTTCACAACTTGATTATCTATCATATATAAAAATTTTACGGTCATTGGATTTGTTTTTTATGATCTACATGAGTTTCTTTGCAGTATTCTAGATCTATTTTTTACTCGGTAGAACCGATTGACCTTTGTTCGATCTTTCGATTGTAACTTGTGTTTCTCTCGACGGATTTGAGTGATTCTTATTGTGTTGTCTTCGTGACTAGATTCTCTCTTATATATATCACTTTTGTTATGGTGAAACACATTTATAGTAGTCTCACACACGATTTCTTTAATGAATCATTTTTCTACCAAGGGGTTTTCATTGCTTCGGTGAAAAAGTTTTAAACTACCATTCACCCCCCCTCTGGTAGCTTTTCACATGCTCTTATATCCTACACTCCAGAACATTCCGCTCATGGTTGAACCCAAGTTGCACTTGGCAAAGACTGGAGCGCGCGTTCTCTATGGAAAGAGACAGCGAGATCGGCTCTAGACCTTCCATCTGGTCCACCGGTACCTCCATGGCATCTGGTATAGTCGTTAGAGCCCATGGCACAAGCATGGACCCCAACATGTCTTCATCGGCTACACCAATCTCTGGATGGTCGTCCTCCCTTGGTTCTGGCACTAACACATCATCTGTCTATGCCTCTGGCGCCTCAATGGAGTTAGCGGGCAGCTCCGACGCATCATCAGACGCTAGCTCAGGCACTTCAGTTGCGACAGTCGATTGCTCCAGCACGGCGTCGGTCACTGGCTCCGGCACCATCGAGGTCCCAGCTGGGAGCTCCAGCGCTACCTCAGCATCCATCACCAGCTTTACAGTTCGCTCCGACACTGTTGCCAGCTCCAGCGCTAGCGCGACTTCTTACTGCCAGTCTGGCACGACCGCAGCATCAACAGCTGATGCTGAAGTCATCCCAACATCAGTCGTTGGCTCCAGAACCACCACAATATCCGCCACGACCTTGCAAGAAGCCATGACTTCAATCGGTGGATCAGCAGGCCTGGTATCTTCATTTGCGACATTGGCCTGGCCTGCTGGTGGCGCCTAAGCAGCAACTGGCCTCGAAGCTCTGGAGACAGAGGAATCATCGAGAAGCAAGAAATGAAAAATAAAGAAAATTACTGATGTCACATCATACCTGGGGCATCGACCGCTTCAGACGGCGCAAAACTTCTTTCTTGGGCGGCCGGAGTCATCTGATCCCACCATCTATGGTGATTCAGATGGTGTAGACTTTGCTTCTAGAGTTCTTGAATTAGACACTGGCTTCGCATTTGCTGATATCTCCGGAGCTAACACTACACCTCCTACTGCTGGAGCTACTGTTGAAGGACCCTTTCCGGACCTGGTGCCCGCTGGTGGCACCGGGGCTGAGTATGAAGACGTGGGAGGTACAACCACCATGACTTCAAGGTTTGGTGTGGCCCTGACGATGACACTGCTTCCGTCGGAGCTAGCCTGGTGGAGCTCACATCAACTCGCTCCAACCTCCTCTTCTTGCTGGAAGAGTCGGCAGGCTCCTTCCCTTTTCTTCTGCTTGAGTTGGACCTTTTCCGCTGGCTCGGCTCCGCAACATATTTCCCTTTGCCACCGGTAGAGTCAGGCTCAAACCTTTCCTGGTGATTTTTGGCCGAAGCTTCACAGATGACTATTCCCTTGGAGGCATCACCCCTCCGTTGCACGATGATGTCGGTGTCATCGAGAGTTAGCATCTCGTTCAGCAACTGCTTCCTAATCTCTAGCATGGCAAACACTGACAAAAAGTTCGACGGAGGCATGAGGTCATCTCTAGAGATGGTACTGTTGTATAGCTTTGACAGACTGAATAGCAGAGCCTTCTCGTCCAAGTAAGTTCCTAGGCCGACCTCAACCCGGTTGAAGTCCATCTCTCTACCATATGCCCGGGCTGAGAACTCCCACTGCTGAAGAGGACCAAGGCCCCGAGACAAGAAATCTGCAAGCACCACCGGCGATGTCAAGTCTCCTTCAGTCATATGCCAGATCCTCGTCAGCACTGGGTTGTACTATGTCGCCAGGTTCGAAATGATCTCCTAGAAGTAAGTGTATGTGGTGGGAAGTCCGTCTGGCAACTCTAAGCGGTAATGTTTGTCTGTTCGGGCCAAGCGACAATGATAGTCTGTCCGGACTATCAACCAGTCGCTCTTCCAGGTCTCCCACTTCCGAGAGGAGAAAGACCTGATGTACTTGTACGGAGGTTGAAACCTTTCCCATTCGCCCAAAGGGTGAAGAAGGTCTTGAATAGCGGCATGAAGGGCCTCATGCAGACCCACATCTTGCAGATGTCGACAAAGATTGCCACCAATAGGATGGAATGAGGGCTGAGGTGTTGAAGTTGCAGTCTGTACACCTTCAGCAGCAACAAGAGGAAGGAAGAAACTGGCGGGACTAACCCAACCATGGCATATGAGGTGAACAAGACGATGTTGCTGGAGCTCTCCTATGTGAAAGGAATCTTCCCGCAGCGCATCTCATTGTCAAAATAAGGGCTTTGTCAGCCCATCAACATCCGAACCCTCACAATGTCCTTCTTGCTCACAATCTTGGTGGGGAGAAGCTCGTGTTCCATGGCTGCGAGTGGAGTCGATCGGAAAGCACAAGCACATGCGAAGAAGGAAGCGAAGAGTTCTAAGTGCAAGGAAACAGATCAGAGCGTTAGATTTCCTTAGTTGTGCAAACTCCTTCATTTATTATCCTCTATGATGCTTGGAAGGCAACTGCACGTAGAGCTTGGTTATGCATCGCAAAATCACCTTCTCTGATGACATGTGGGCCCGGATCCACTTGTCCAAAAAGTCACACCAGGTGAATCATTGTCATGATGAAAAGTTGAGAATCCAAGGGAGGCAACCTGACAGAGCTACAAAGATTGCGCTGGGAACTGATACAAAAATCGTATTGGGAGTCGGAGCTCTTCAATGCGTGGGATCTGCATGCCGCGTATCACAACTACCAAATCAAGAAAGGCCACATATCGGTGGCACAGGAACGTGTCGTCATTTCATCCGCTTGATGGAAAAGTTGAAGCAGCAACCCAGGAAGTGATGGTAGCCCCATCTGCGGGATCGAAACCTCCCCGAGGTGGGCCTGGGGGCCACTGTCAGTACCCTGCGGACCATGTACCCTCGTCTACCAGGAAGAGAAGCGTTGAGTCCCACCTTGCAAGGGAGAAGACATTCGGAGGTCACCACGTGTCCCGCAGTGCCACACCTGCCTTCCCGCTAAGGGTGGCTCCTGTGCTGCCACGTGTCCCGCTGCTCCAGACCCGCCTCCCTACTAAGGGTGGCTCCGGTGCTGCCACATGTCCCGTGGCACCAGATCTGCCTCCCTGCTAAGGGTGGCTCCAATGCTGCCACATGTCTCGTAGCTCCGAACCTGCATCCCTGCTAAGGGTGGCTCCGGTGCTGCCACGTGTCCCGCAGGTCTGGACCTGCCTCCCTGCTAAGGGTGTCTCCGATGATGCCACGTGTCTAACCCTACTTCTCCAAAGGGAATGACTTTGGGATCTCTAGCGGCGCAGACATTCAAAGCTATGAATCAGCCATTTCAAGACCTGGTTAACGCATCACTAATTCTGCATTAATGATGCACATTCAGAGGAGCCTTCAAGCGTGGTAACATCACCATCAAGGCATGTTATTATGCAAATAAACACTATTAAGTTCCTTAGTGTACAGGGTGCTTAATAGCCCGGGGCCACCTGTCAGGCCTCGCCTACACTATAACAGCTAGACCTTGGCATATAAAAGGATTGCGCTGCACAGTAGAACTCAAGCTAAGCTCATACGATCGCATACTCACTCAGGCTCAGTAATGCTCAATACCACAAACAACACACCCCCATGGAGTAGGGTATTACGCTCAGGAGGATCGAACCACGTAAAAATCCTTGTGTCACCCTTTTTTTTGAGATCTTCGAGTTACGCCCCTCCTAAAAAAGAACCTTCGCGGACTACTCCTTAGTAGCACTGGTGGAAGTGTCGATCGCACACTTCGACAACATTCGCGTGAGAATTCATCTATGTGGAGAACTCGTCTTATCGTCCACGCCAACATCCCGAGAAGATGGAGAAGCATGGGCCTTCCCAAAGAACCAAGTCCACCAAAGCGCCAAAGAAGGAGTGGCGGAAGAAGCAAGACAAACCATCTGAGCCCATCCCTCCAGGCCCGGATGCTAAAAAATGAAGACGGAGGAAAGTCCATCTCATCAGATTGTTGTGAGACCTATCCAATAAGATAATTGGTTGTTTTCTTTATTTGATTTTTTCTTTTTCATTTGGTTTTTCCACTTGGATTGATTTTTCTTACTGCATATTTTTTCTTAACGAGTTGAGAATCTTATATTCTCAACCATCATTTTTTATTTCTCAAAAAGAAAATTGTTGGATTTAAAAGGAGTTTTATTTGAAAACAATTTTTTGAGCTTCAAATGTGGCAGATCACAAACGTGCTAGTTTTATCGCTGTTGGTAGGCCACCTGCCAAAAGAGGGAATAGGGGTGCCCACTTTTTAGTGCGGCCGAAGCCCCTGTTCGGCCGAAGTGGAGAAAGAGCCAAAGTGGCTCTCTCTCCTCCAAAGGCTACATTTCTGTGTCTTATAACCTTTGGGGAGTGTACACTATAAATGGTGGCCGTGAGGAGCACCCATCTTCACACTTCACCTCATTTTAAACCTCCTAATTTCACTCTTTTGCTCTCATTGTTTTTTTGCTCTTCATTGGAGCACTCTTGCTCAAAATCCAACCCAAAAAAATTTTCTTTCGTTTGCATTTGCAATTTGCTCTCAAATTCATCAAGGAAAAATTTGTCGAGGGTTTTGTTTTCACTAACATCACTTCTTTTCACGTTTTTGCCTTGTTGTGTTCTCGCTTGTTGTGGCCATGAAAGGAACGAAAAGTTTATTGGGAAAAGCTCAAGCCATGGTGGAGACTCAAGTGCGCATTTCTCCTCCGTTGCTACACCAAGTCCATGGAGGAGGAGTGTGTGCGTGAAGATACCCCCATGGATAAGAGGAGCAACCCGCATCAACTTCTCCACAACAACGACCTCGACATACGAAATGAATTCGAGGACCAAGCATGCAAGCTCCTCTAAGATCATCAGTTTTATCACACTAAAGCATATGATTCGGATTTGATCTCCAAAATAGCCACGGATTCCAAATTCATTTCGGTTTGGCGTGCATTAGTGAGTGTGGTCTATATGGGGCTGAATAGGCTTTTAACTTTTCCTACACACTTAATCAAAATATAAAATTCCTAGTGGACCGGACTTGTCCGATGCAAATGCGGACTAGTCCGGTGTGCTTGAATAATGTGAATTGATCAAGTGCTATAGTAGAATTTTTATGGGTTGTGGCAGCGGAATTTAAGCACCTATTCAATCAATCTTAATTAAACAATCAATATCACAAACATGCACATGAAACATAAATTATTTGATAGATTAAATCTAATGCCCTAGATAATCAAACTTGCAGAAGTAAAAAGTAAAGCACACGAGACACGGATTTTCACCGAGGTTCAATCTCATCAAAGAGATCTACTCCTCGTTGAGGAAGCCCACACAGAGCTGGGTCTCTTCAAACCCTTTCCCTCGTCAAGTCACCACACAAGGCCGACTTGATTCCACTATCACGGGTAATCACCGAGTTGATGGGGCAACCTCACACTTTGAGGGCCCCCACAAAAGATTATAGCAGAAAAAAGATGATCTAATACACTCAAAAATATTACAAGTTATTCAAGAGTGTAAAGAGATCAATCCCCATAAGCTTAATGACGCGTAGACAACAATCTCCCAATCCCAAATCTGAATACTCAAAAGATTTCACTTTTGAGGATCTTAGATGTGTGGAGAGATGTGTTTTTGTGCTCTTGGGACAGGTGATGGCGCTAGGATTTCTATTGTGAAATGTAGAATATGAGTTATATAATTGTGAATGTTACCGTGAGGGAACCCGACGGTCGGACTAGTCTGTACTTGGTACCGAACTTGTGTGGTGTGCTGTGTAAAGTCACCGTGAAATGTGGAGCACACTTGAAACCCTAATTTGTGTGAGGTATACCGGACTTGTTCGGTAGGAGTCCAGACTTGTTCGGTTCCCTGTGAATTAGAACATCAGAAACTTTCTCGGACTAGTACAGTCCATAAACGGACTTGTCTGGTTTGATGTGTTATGAAACATCAGAGAGTTCAACGAACTAGTTTGGTGCCTGAACAGACTTGTTTGGTGCACAATGTATTGAGTTTACAGAAAGCTGAACGAACTAGTCTGGTCTGTAAACGGACTAGTCTGATGCATTGTGAAGTGAGGTACAAGAAAGTTAATCGAGTTAGTCCGATCCATGAACGGACTAGTCCGGTGCACTGTGAAGTGAGACAAAAGAGAGTTGAACGGACTAGTCCGGTAAATGAACGGACTAGTTCGGTGCTCAGTGAATTTTAAGATTGATTTTAAGACCCTTACCACTATGCAAATACTTGAGCTCTTGGGATGTGTCTCTCACACACATCCTATACAATTAAGTCTACTTTGCGCTTCATTCAGAAATGGAGCCTTTCTTTTTCTTCATCAATTCATTTTTCACTTTTTCAGTGCACCAAACTATCTAATGTTAGTTGACCTGCATTCATCTCAAAAAGTCCATTAGGATCTCATTCATGTGTCATCAATCGTCCAAAACCCACAAGGGATTGCCTAAATGCATTTTCAATCTCTCCCTTTTTGGTGATTGATGACAACCAATTGAGATTTCATAGAAAGAGTAAAAATTGATTTTCATAAAGTGTGCATATATGAGAATGACAAATGAGTAACAATAACTTTTCACATATATGCACTCTTTATGGTGGGGTGCCTGTAGAGTGTGTGATCAAATGGTGTGATAAGCAAAAGATAAAAACTTGACAATTATAGCAGTGATCATCACATTAACATTAAACTATGCATCACACATTAAATAAAGTAGGCACATCCACAAGAGATTACAATAATTTTAAATTGATATACATGTCCTCGATAACAAGTCCTTAAGGCTACAAGATAAGATACTAGTCTCAATCTCTCCCCCTTTGGCATCAAGGCACCAAAAAGGGAAAAATTGAGTGGAATCACTCATCGCCATTGCTTCCCTTACTCTTTGTTCTATCTTAATCTTCTTCTTCATCTTCAGGTGCTTGCTAAGGAGGAGGAGCGGAGACGCCAACTGGTCCAAATGAAGCAAGTTCTTGCTCTGAGAGAGGTGCCATCTTAGTGATATCCTCTTTAGAATCCTCTATAATTTGAGGCGATCCCACTGGTTGTATATCTAGCATCTCACAAATGGCCTTAATGTTGGTCTTCACATATCTTTGATGTATTTTCCTAGCCAGACTCTCCTTTTGCTGCTTAATTTCCACTTTGTGGCAAGATGCAAAGATGGAGGAAAGCATTTCAGCACACCACTAGGGGACTCTCTAGAGGGTGGAGGAGCAGGAGTAGCAGCTTGAGTCCTTGTGCCTTCATGAGCCCTCTTAGATCTTTGTTCCTCTGCAGGTGAGGTAGGATCAGAGGGACCAGTGTAGATTGTAGGCTTCTGGGGCTTGAGACCAGTGTGGGAAACATCCTTGACAAACTCAAGTCCTGTCACCTTCTCAATCATATACATGATATAGGGTGCATAGCCACAAGACTTGTTTGGAGTAAAGGAGATGTTCACAATGTCATTGCAGATGTATTCAAAGACACTGAAGGTCCTTCTCTTGCTTATCACCTTCATCAAGGTCCTTAAAGTCCCTTTAATGGTTCATGCATCTCCTTCATTGGGAGCTATTGTCTTCCTCAGAATTCTGTTCAAGATTGCAAAGAATGACTTCAAATACTTGGTCATTAGAGACTTGTAACGCATTCTTGTATCATAGAGGAAGTCAAGCTCATCTTTCTCTAGAGGTTTCAAGTTGTGAATGATGATATCATTCTCCAAAGAATGTTCTAGATGAAGAATTATAGCAAATTCCTCATAAGTGACATTGTAATTTGCTCCATATGTCATCATATCGTTTTGTCACCATCTGTAGGGTCGAAGAGCACGTGAAAAACTACTAGAGGGGGGGGGGGGTGAATGGTAGATTTTAAAATCTTACGCAACGGAAATAATTAAATCACAACCCCTTCGGCAGAAAAACGACCTGTTAGAGAAATCGTGTGTGAAACTAATATAAACGTGTTTCACTGTGACAAAAGTGATATATATCAGAGAGAATCAAGTCACGAAGAAAAAACAAGAAGAATCACTCAAATCCGTCGAGAGAAACTCAAGTTATGATCGAAAAATCTAACAAAGGTCAATCTGGCCTACCCGGGAAAAACAGTTCCTGAACGCTGCAAAGAAACTCGTGTAGATCAGAAACCACAAATCCAATGACTATGAAATTTTGGCAGATGACAGATAATCAAGTTGTGAAGACAACCCAAAAAGAATCACGTCGATTGGATCTGTAAAACTCGAGTTATGATAAAACCACCGACAAAAGGTAGTGCTGTCCAGAAACTCGACGAGTAAAACTTGTCTGGAACAAGTCGGACGAACAAGGCACAAAAGTTCCTTCAAACTACGAATTTTATTCAATAGAACACATGAGGAACAGCCCCAAAGTTGTGCACAACGAGCTCTGGCCTCCCTTGCTTATATAACCAGCCCTTAGGCCAACCCAATCTTAACTAGGACTCTAATCCTACTCAAATCACGAATCGAAACTTTCCATAACTGCTTAGGATTCTTCTATACACAGATAGAAGCAATCTTAAGACTTCCAAACACATTAAGAACGTATCCCACATTCCTAAAACAACTCAAATTCGTGACCCACACAAAATCCTATCATAACCAACTCGATACTTTCCATACCGAGCCATAACCGACTTCGTCGCAGCCAAAGTCATCAACCGATACGATCCGATCCTTCCAACCAGATCTTCCCATCCATAAACCATCTTTGGAACCATGTTGCCATGTCATGCACCACATGCATACGTGCAAACACCTTCCTTCAACGTCCAGTAACCTTCATATATGCACTGCCCTTGATTCAATCATCCTACGCGACCTCCTGACCCGCTCAACCACAATTCCTAATGAATTTGGTTGTTGGAACCTCATCTCCTCCCTGAGACTAGTCCAAAGGATCCTGTCACCAGCCATGACTTGAACTCAAGCAACACCTGCACAAGAACAAACAACAAATCCGTACGAGCCCAAGTCCACGACTTGACTCAAGTTAGTTCTGAAACTACAACACCTTACGTGAGCACCTCACATAAGCATGTTGCAAAGCACAGCAAAATGATATAAGCCTTAACCACCAAAACACACCAAAAGCATAGTAAAATAATACTAAGCAACCTTTCCATAAGTGTAAATAAAGTTCAAAACATTTCACATGAAAATTTGGAACATTACGATCAAGCTCCGAACCTTGCCAAAGCTAACCGGAGCTTGTGCTGGAGCTTACCAAAGCTAGTACAACCTAGCGCCGGAGCTTACCAAAGCTAGTACAACCTAGCACCAGATATTACCAAAGTTATTAAAACCTAGCGCCGGATCTTACCAAAGCTTGTCGGCCCTGGCGCTGGAGCTAACCAAAACTAGTCGGAACTAGTCATCCCAAAAGTCAGAGCTAGAAAAACATGTCGGAGCTAAACAACATAAGTCGGACCTAGCAAAACATATTGGAGCTTAACAAAGTCATGCTTGAGCTATCAAAGACATGCCGGAGCAAAGACAAAGCTCAACGGAGCTACCCAAAAACATTTTAGATCTGGACAAAGAAAGTCGGACCTATTGTCGGACCTTGTCGAAGCTCGGAGCTAGAGTCGGAACTTGCCAAAAAGATGTTATGGCAGCATTCAAAACTTTTATTGTCAAAGCCAATGTATTCAATACACATAGGTCTCACAATCTCCCCCTTGATGAATGCATAGGCAACACCATTTAAAATTCGAACATTGGCATGAAAAGTTTTGAGAACAATTTCCCCCCTTTTTGAAAATCAAATGAGATAGAAATAAATTTCTCCCCCTATACATATTTCTCCCCCTTGCATAATTCACCTTATCTCTCCCCCTTTGACAATGTATTTAGCAAGGTTCAAAAGAGAAATTTTAAAACATAGACATATAAAACAAAAGATAAATTGTTATGAGCATATTATAACATATACATATAAAACAAATCTCATCCAAGTCATACTATCAAGTAACTTACACTATCACAACAATGAGATACATAAAGTAGTGTAAGCCATGCTAGAGATCAAATGTAATTTTCAATTTAAGCAAGTCTTGATCTCACAAACGTAACTATTTCAATACCTGAAAGCATAACACTTGTTGCTGCATTTTATTATTTTTCAAAGCACAAATTTAGATTGTATGATATTTGCAAGAGATTACATGCACATCTGCCTTATTCTAACCAACCAAGCCGATCCTATGTCATTTGACAATCAGAAGCTTAAGGACATGGTTTTAGTCATACACAACTTCTTCCAAGTTCATATCTAAGTGCAATGACAAGCCATATCAAAAGAAGAAGTGCGATGCATGCATATTCTCTTGATCTTTTCTCAACTTATATTTGTTCACAAAAACTCAACATGTGAGTTGATTATGATTAATTCTTCATGATTAAAAACACTTGTGAGCATGCAACAAGTTCAAAACAGCAAGAAAGTTCAACCATGACCAGATTTAGTGTAAGTAATTATTCCAATTACTAGTCATGACAAAAACTACAAAGTGTATAACATGAGTAATGTAGTAAGAACTTTCAGCATGTAAAAGGAATCACAAAGTCATATATGTATGAAATACTATGCTCATATTATTTTAAGTTCAGATTCACACATAGACTTCCCAAGTTTCAAAACTCCCCCTCAATTTAAGCCATGAGGATGCATAACCCCTATTTCACTACGAATGTAACAAAAACGAGTGAAATCCAAAGGTTTTGTAAAAATGTCAGCCAATTGTTGTTCGGTATCTACATGGTTAAGCACAATGTTTCCTTTTTTCAACATTATCGCAGAGAAAGTGATACCTAATTTCAATGTGCTTAGTTCTAGAATGTTTCACAGGGTTTTAGCAATGCAAATAGCATTAGTGTTGTCACAAAAATAGTGGAGCACTATCTAGATCAACCCCATAGTCCTTAAGTGTTTGAACAATCCAAAGAATTTGTGAACAAGCGCTAGCAGCAGCTACATATTCAGATTCGGCGGTGGATTGTGCAACTGAACTTTGTTTTCTGGATGACCATGCAACAAGTGAATTACCAAGGAAATGACAAGCACCAGAAGTCCTTTTTCTATCAATCCTACAACCTCCAAAATCAGCATCGGAAAAAGCTTTCAAAGTAACGGTTGAGGAAGAAGGAAGAAAAATGCCAAATTCTTAAGTTCTATGTAAGTACCTGAGAATCCTTTTGACGGCTTGATGATGTGAAGCACGTGGGAGGATCGAAACCGTGCACAAAGACATACGCTGAATTGTATGTCTGGTCTTGATGCCGTGAGGTACAAAAGTGATCCGATCATGCTTCTATATTCTTTTAGATCCACGGGTTCACCATCTTCATCAAGTTCAAGTGTTGTTTTTGTTCCCATTGGTGTCCGAAGGGGCTTGCTTTGATCCGTGTTGAAGCGCCTTAGGAGGTCTTTTGTATACTTCGTTTGATGCACAAAGGTACCCTCCTTGGTTTGATTGATTTGCAGCCCCAAAAAGTACATGAGTTCTCCCATCATACTCATCTCAAATTCTGAACTCATCAAAGCTGAAAACTTGGACACAAGATCATGAGAAGCACAACCAAAGATAATATCATCCACATACACTTGAACGAATAATGACTCATTGCCATTCTTAAGCACAAATAGAGTTTTATCAACCATGCCCATGGTAAACCCCTTTCCAAGTAAGAATGTTTTTAACCTATCATACCATACTCTAGGGGCTTGTTTGAGACCGTACAAGGCTTTGGACAGTTTGTAAACATGATTAGGAAAATCTGAATTTTCAAAACCCGGTGGTTGTTTGACATTAACCACCTCATCTATGTAGCCATTAAGAAAAGCACTTTTAACATCCATTTGATATAGCTCAAAACCTTTAGATGCAGGAGCAAAAGTTTCATCAAAATCTAGACCTTCAACTTGAGTGAAACCTTGAGCAACCAACCTGGCCTTATTCCTAACCACAACCGCATCCTCACTTTGTTTATTTTTAAACACCCATTTAGTTCCAATTAAAGTGTGACCTTGAGGAGGAGGTACAAGATTCCAAACATTATTTCTTTCAAAATTTTCTAACTCTTCTAGCATGGCAATACTCCAAGATTCATTAGTGAGTGCATGCGATATATCTTTGGGTTTAAAAGAAGCATCAAAAGAAGAATGAGCATGAGAGTTTGAATCGCAAAACCTGGACCGTGTAACTCTTTCGTGCAAGCTTCCAATAATCTGATGTGGATGATGAATTTTGAGAACCCGGAGGGGAGTGGACACTTCACTAGCTTCTTCTTCTTCACATAAATCGATGAGATTGTGACTTGAGGAGGATCTGGACAAGCAATGGTGGTCGTCGGTGCTGGCTGTGAATCAAAATCAGGAGCTCGGACAATGTCATTAACTGCTGAATTTTTGGGCAGCAGCTTCACCTCTTCCTCATCTTCAATGAAAATGCTCTCCCCCTGCGGATATGGATCTGGACCTGCAATGTTTGAGATAGTACCTAGGCTAGATTCATCAAAAGACACTTCACAAGTCTCCACAATTTTGTTAGTGTCAAGTAAAGGCACACAGTAGCCTCCAGTATGAGATGGATAACCAAGAAACATGCCATCAATGGGTCTAGATTCAAATTTATCAAGATTCCCATGTTTCTTAAAAAAGCATTTGAATCCAAAGACCTGAAAGTCCGTAACACTAGGCCTATGTCCAAACCGGAGCTCATATGGTGTTTTACCTAGCTTAGCGAGCAAGAAAACACGATTTGAGACATAACAAGCGGTTGCAATCGCATCAACCCAAAATTTCCTAGGAGTTTGATATTCATCAAGCATAGTCCTAGCCATCTCAACTAAGGTCCTGTTCTTTCTTTCTACAACACCATTTTGTTGAGGTACATATGGTGAAGAAAATTGATGATCGATTCCATTTTCAGCACAAAAGTGATCAAAAGATTGATTTTTAAATTTTGTTCCGTTATCACTTCTAATTGCTTTTAAAGATCCTGGGTGATCAATTGATAATCTAAGAAATAAAGTTCTAAACTGACTAAAAGATTTATTCTTAGATGCCATAAAGTAAACCTAAGAGTATCTAGAATAATCATCAACAATAACAAGAACATATCATTTACCTCCGAAGGATTGAACACGTGAAGGTCCTATGGTGTCAAGGTGCAAAAGTTGACCCGGTTCTGTTTTCATTATCATTGTGAGAGTATGTGAACCTGCAACCATCTTAGCATGTCTACATGAAGAGGACACAATTTATTTGTCCCCTTTAAGCTTAGGCAGCCCACGTATACGACCAAGAGCACTAACACGTGTTAGGTGATCGAAGCCTATGTGACCAAGTCTACGATGCCAAAAATATAAGTCCTTTGAATCATTAGCAACTAGACACCTATGCTTCGAGGAAGACATATCAAAATCAGTTTTAAAGACTCTTCCCAACCAAGACATGTTAAAAATAAGCTCACTATTTGAACCTACAACTTTGCAGTAGTTTTTATTGAAAATAATTTCCAGATTTTCATCTAGCAATTGTGAAACAGAAAGCAAATTGTATTTCAAATTTTTGACAAGTGTCACATCCTTCAAAGTGTAGTGATCATTTACTCTAACTGAACCCTTAGCAATTATAGGAGTTGAAGAATTATTAGCAAAAGTAACATTCTCTACACGTGACACAAAAGAGAGGGAGGAGAACCAATCTTTGTTACCTGTCGTGTGGCTTGAGCAACCTGAATCCACAATCCAAATGTTCTCCTTCTCCAGACGTGTAACCTACATAGAAGCACAATACGTCGATGACTCAATACTGGGGTTAGTCAAAAGGCATTTAGGTATCCAGTACTGAGTCACACGACGTGCAGTAGGAAAAACATGCGAAAGCTGAGATAAAACAGCAGGTTTATGAGTCAAAGTTTGAGGTTTTTTATTCTTAACTACTGATCTATAAGGTGTTACTTGTGTAGCATAAAAATCAGTAGCTCCAGAGGCAAAAACAGAAGGTCCGAAGGTAAACTGTGAATGTTTTTGACTCATAACAGCAGGTTGCATGTTCCTGGCATTCAGTTTAATATGTGCAGCAAATTTTGCATGAAAGTTATGAGATCTAGCAATCATTCTTTCCCTTTTCTGTAGTTTAGCTAGTCTATAACATAAATCTATGACATGAACATCTCTACCACAGTAGGTACAATGAAATTTAACTTTGTGTTCATGTCTATATGAGCAAGCAATATTTTTATTTGAAACCGAATGAGACAACACTCCTGCAGATTTGAAAACCACTTCTTTTTGTTTAGGAACTGTTTGAATCAAACCACTTCCTAATGACTTTAGAATTTTAGGTGGATGTGCCATAGCATGAGCAAGATAATCAAAACCTAAACCAGTTTTTATCATTGCAAGACTTGGAAGAATTTAGAAGCAAGTTTAGGTTCTTATTCCCATTACAAAACCCATCTAATGTCCTATGCATGCTATCAAGTTTATTGGACAGATCAAGGCAATTTTAACATGAAGTTTTTCCTTTTAATTTGCAATTGAAACAATATTTAACTTCAAGAGAACGTAAAGCATTATTCAATATTGAAATTTCATTCATAGCATCTTTTAGTTTCTACTCAAGATCATCACAACTAGAACAATGCAAATCAATTGTAGAACAAGAAGCATCTTTTAAGTTTCCAATATCAAGTGCAACAAGCTTTTTGTTCTTTTCAATTTCAAGTTCAAGTCTATCTAGAGTAGAGGAAAGTTCTTAATGTGGACAATTGTTCATAGATTAAATCACACGAGGGACAAGAATCATCACTAGGAATCAAGGTTTTCAAATGGTTGATTTCAGATTCTAGTGATTCAATTTTAGCAGCATTATCCCTAAGCTTTTTTTCCTTTTTCTTAACAATAATAGTTGCACGAGAAATTGCATCACACATTTCATTATAGGTAGAACATACCTCATCGTCGTCACTATTGTGTTCTGCATCCTCCTGACTTGATCTTGATCTTGTTTTGCCTGCCATGAAGCATAAGTTGGCCAAATCATCTTCATCTTCGTCACTTCCAATGTCCACAACGCTTGAGCCATGTTCCTGGAGTGCGGAGATAAAATTGTTAACCATTTGGCGACCTGTAAAGCCCTTCTTCTTCTTCTTCTTCTTCTTCTTCTTATCATTTGTTGATGAGTGTTTCGTCCTTGATTGTTTTTCTTCTCAGGAAGTAGAACCTAAAAGGTTAGGGCATTCTGAACAAAAGTGTCATGTCTTACCACATTCAAAGCATCGTTGAGGTCCGGAGCTTCCTCTCCTTCTAGTTCTCACATTTTTCAATGCTTTTGAGAACCTAGTAGAGAGAAGTGCTAGCTCCTCCTCTGAAAATTCCTCGATCTGCTCCAGGGTTAGTGAGGACAGCAAAGCAAGAGTATTGCAAGATGATGATTGGCCAGATGCTAGGCATATCACGTTGTGAGACAAATACAATAGACTTATTTGGGTTCTTAGGTGATAAGATGTCAATTTCATGAGTTTTGAGTTTAGAGTAAAGCACATCTAAACTAAGTGTACTCATGACAGTAGATTCACAAATAGATGTGACTTTCACCTCTCAAATTGACATATCTAATGCACTTAACAATTGCCTAGCATTTTCAGCATCTGAAAAATTAACATTGACACTACGCAAGTTGCTGAAAATTTTATTAAAGCGAGCAAAAATGTCATTAGTAGACTCAACGGGTTGCATCTCGAAGCGCATGTATTCTTTCTTGAACATGTCTTTCCTTACCTCCTTGATCGTGTTGGATCCTTCATGGTAGTCACAAAGTGCTTTCCACACATCGTATGCAGATTGGAGGTGTGCAACACGGTCGAAGTCGCTTTGAATTAATACTTGTATGATCAAGTTTCGAGCCTTGTTGTTGTTGTCCACATCTCTCAGATTTGTAGTTGTAACTTGATCATTTGACGGCACTTTGTAAGGCTTGTACACCTTGTCCCATATTGCAAAGCCATGCACCTGGATGAAAGCCTCCATGCATGCCTTCCAAACCTGAAAATCAATAGCAGCAAACACACAAGGTTTGGCGGAGTATTTCTCCATGATGATTAGTCAAAAACACGTGCAAATCACAATGATTAGAGCATCGTGGCTCTGATACTAATTGTAGGATCGAAGAGCACATGAAAAGATACAAGAGGGGGAAGAAATGGTAGATTTTAAAAATCTTACGCAGCGGAAACAATTAAATCACAACCCCTTCGGTAGATAAACGATCTGTTAGAGAAATCGTGTGCGAAACTAATCTAAACGTGTTTCACCATGAAAAAAGTGATATATATCAGAGAGAATCAATTCACGAATAAAACACAAGAAGAATCACTCACATCTCTCGAGAGAAACTCAAGTTATGACCGAAAGATCGAACAATGGTCAATCTGTCCTACCCGAGAAAAACAGTTCCTGAACGCTGCAAAGAAACTCGTGTAGATCAGAAACCACAAATCCAATGACTGTGAAATTTTGTAAGATGATAGATAATCAAGTTTTGAAGACAACCCAAAAAGAATCACGTCAATTGGATCTGTAAAACTCGAGTTATGATAAAACCACCAACGAAAGGTAGTGCTGTCCAGAAACTCAACGAGTAAAACTTGTCTGGAACAAGTCGGACGAACAAGGCACAAAAGTTCCTTCAAACTATGAATTTTATTCAATAGAACACATGAGGAACAGCCCCAAAGTTGTTCACAACGAGCTCTGCCTCCCTTGCTTATATAACCAGCCCTTAGGCCAACCCAATCTTAACTAGGACTCTAATCCTACTCAAATCATGAATCAAAACTTTCCAAAACTGCTTAGGATTCTTCTATACGCAGATAGAAGCAATATTAAGACTTCAAAACACATTAAGAACGTGTCCCACATTCGTAAAACAACTCAAATTCATGAACCATGCAAAATCCTATCATAACAAACTCGATACTTTCCATACCGAGCCATAACCAACTTCGCCGCAGCCAAAGTCATCAACCGATACGATCCGATCCTTCCAACCAGATCTTCCCATCCATAAACCATCTTCGGAACCATGTTGCCATGGCATGCACCGCATGCATACGTGCAAACACCTTCCTTCAACGTCCAGTAACCTTCATATGCACTGCCCTTGATTCAATCATCCTGTGCGACCTCCTGACCCGCTCAACCACAATTCCTCCTGAATTTGGTTGTTGGAACCTCATCTCCTCCCTGAGACTAGTCCAAAGGATCCTGTCACCAGCCATGACTCGAACTCAAGAAACACCTGCACATGAACAAACAACCAATCCGTACGAGCCCAAGTCCACGACTTGACTCAAGTTAGTTTTGAAACTACAACACCTTACGTGAGCACCTCACATAAGCATGTTGCAAAGCACAGCAAAATGATATAAGCCTTAACCACCAAAAAACACACCAAAAGCATAGTAAAATAATACTATGCAACCTTTCCATAAGTGTAAATAAAGTTCGAAACATTTCACATGAAAATTTTGAACATTACGATCAAGCTCCGAACCTTGCCAAAGCTAACCGGAGCTTGTGCTGGAGCTTACCAAAGCTAGTACAACCTAGCGCTGGAGCTTACCAAAGCTAGTACAACCTAGTGTTGGAGCTTAACAAAGTTAGTACAACCTAGCGCCGAAGCTTACCAAAGCTAGTTGGACCTAGCGCTAGAGCTAACCAAAACTAGTCGGAACTAGTCATCTCAAAAGTCGGAGATAGAAAAACATGTTGGAGCTAACCAACATAAGTCAGACCTAGCAAAACATATCGGAGCTTAACAAAGTCATGCCGGAGCTAAAGACAAAGCTCACCGGAGCTCCCAAAAAACATGTCAGATCTAGACAAAGAAAGTCGGACCTATTGTCAGACCTTGCAGAAGCTCGGAGCTAGAGTCGGACCTTGCCAAAAAGATGTTATGGAAGCATTCAAAACTTTTATTGTCAAATCCAATGTATTCAGTACACATAGGTCTCACACCATCATCACAAGCAAAGTACAGAGTGGAGTAGAATTGAGTTATGGCCTCAATGTTCCATTCCCACTAGAAGGAAATGAGATCTTCAGGCTATGTCTCTCCAATGCCTCTAGGGCCTTTTGATAAGCTTGACATTTATTGGACTGGAGGTAGGTGATATTGACCCACTGACTTTCAATCACTGGGTTCCTCATCTTCAAATAGACATGCTCATAATAGTCAGCATGAAAGTTGCGCCAGAACCTTGGGTTAGCTAACTTTTTCGGCTGCTCATAGACTTCCATCTTTCTGAATTTGAGAGCAAGTTCATTCCTTTTCCCAGTAAAATCATCACTTGATGGTTGCCTGTTGCAGTGAATAGGAGCCTTCATCTTCAACGGGCCAATAGGACCACTAGCCAATCCATTGCCCTTGTTGAGACTTCTCTTAGGTGCTGATGAACAGCTAGCACCTTCCTTGCTCACTGGCTTCTTCACTACCACTCTTCTCTTCTTAGGAAGAACATCGCCGGGAGGAGAGGAGTGAACATTGTGGTCGTGCCTTTTCTTCATGACTCGTTCTTTTGCTCTTTGCACTCTCCCCCGATCACGCTCTTCATCATAGTCGAATGAGCTGTCCTCAGAACCTGACGACATCATGCCAGAGAGAGTAATTAAAGGATTGATAAGAATTGATTGTAGACTTTGTGCAAATAAGAATTTAGAGGTTCAAATTGTTAGAGTATCGCACTTGTCCGTTTTCAGAGTGCAGACTTGTTTGGAGTACCGGACTTGTCTGCACTTGAGTACCTGGACTAGTCCGGTATAGCATAAGAACCCTAATTTCCTATTTTCAACAAATCTAGCTCGAATCGGTACAAAGCAAGTAGGGATTTATTAGGAATACATCTAGAAAGGTAATGTATGCCCTAGGAATCAAGAAAAATAAGCAAGATTGGAGAAAAGGTGAGAACTAGGATTGAGTGATATTTTACCAAAAAATTTGAAGATTGGAGTTGAAATAGTAGAGTAGGGTCCGGATTAGTCCGAAGTTGGCAAGCTCCGCGCCGAGGAGAGGATTTCCCTTGGAAAAGTCCTCGATTTTGGTGGATAAACACAAAAATGCCTTGGGAGCTCAAACTCGAGGAGAGAGAGAGCAAAAACGATTATGAGATGTGGAAGAAGGGGTCCTGGCGGCGGGCTAGGGTTAATCTCGATAAATACGGACTAGTCTGTTAGGGATAGGACAAGTCCGGTAGGCCGGACCAGGGCCAGACTAGTCTAAGATAACAGACTAGTCCGATGACGACGTCGGACTAGTCCGGGTCAACTAGACAGAAACTGAATAGAACAAATTGGTTTTGGGAGTTTGAACTAATAGTGATCTAAAAGACATCATTTCACAAATAATCTTGGTGAACATGACCAGTAAGAAATCAACAATCATACAATGGCCACAATTCACACTGATTCATTAATTTAAATAGTTTTCAAGAGAAAATCGAGATAAGGGGCAAATTTTCACAAACAATGAGTAAATTTTGAGACCACAACCAGGTATGCAGTGTTTCAAGACACATTTCGAGAGTCAAGTATATTTAGCTCATTTCTTAGCTCATAAAATCTCTTTTCATCTAATGGCTTGGTGAAAATGTATGCATGTTGTTTTTCAGCCCTAACATGTGAGATTGCTATATCACCTTTTAATGAATGATCTCTTAAGAAATGGTAACGAATATCTATGTGCTTAGTTCTTGAGTTCCCTACTGGGTTGTGTACATTTTTATAGCACTATCATTATCACATAGGAGTGGAATATGGTTCAAACTGTAACCATAATCCCTTAGAGTTTGTCACATCCAAAGTAGTTGTGCGCAACAACTACCAGCTGCAACATACATTGCTTTGGCTCTAGAAAGAGCAATGGACTTTTTCTTTTTATATGACCATGAAACTAGGGATCTACCAAGAAATTGGCAAGTCCCTGATGTGCTCTTTTTATCGACTTTGCATCCTGCATAGTCGGCATCAGAATATCCTATCATGTTAAACTTGGATCTTTTGGGATACCAAAGGCCCAAGTTGGGTGTGTGCACAAGGTATCTTAAAATTCTTTTTACAGCTATTAGATGGCACTCTTTAGGTGCAGCTTGAAACCTTGCACACATACACATACTAAGATGATATCTGGCCTACATGCACTTAAATAAAGTAGTGAGCCTATAATAGACCGATATACCTTTTGATCCACATTTGGACCATCTTCATTGAGATCGAGATGTCCATTAGTTGCCATGGGTGTTTTGACGGGCTTGGCTTTGTCCATATTGAACTTCTTGAGGATGTCCTGCATGTACTTGGTTTGGCTTATGAAAGTTCCTTCTCTTAATTGCTTCACTTGGAATCCCAAGAAGAAGTTTAATTTGCCATCATCGACATCTCGAATCTGTGTATCATGATTTTGTTAAATTCTTCACAAAAGACTTATTAGTAGAACCAAAAATGATATCATCAACATAGATTTGACATACAAAAAGATGATCAACAATATGTTTTGTGAACAAAGTATAGTGAGCTTTTCCAATTTTAAAACCATTTTGAGTTAGAAAATCTCTAAGGCACTCATACGAAGCTCGAGGAGCTTTTTTGAGGCCATAGAGAGCCTTACATAGTTTATACACATAGTTAGGGTACTCTTGATCTTCAAATCCAAGTGGTTGCTCCATGTACACTTCCTCCTTAATGGGAACATTGAGGAAAGCACTTTTGACGTCCATTTGGTACAGGTTAAAATTATGGCCTAGGTTGGGTGTATGAACCAAATATCTCAAGATCCTTTTAACGGCTGTCAAATGACACTCCTTAGGATTGGCTTGAAATCTCACACACAAACACACACTCAACATAATATCAGACCTAGATGCACATAGGTAGAGTAAGGATCCAATCATGGAGCGATATATCTTTTGATCCATGCTTGGTCCATTTTCATTGAGATCCAAGTGTCCATTAGTTGCCATGGGAGCCTTGATGGGCTTCGCCTTGTCCATCCCAAAATTCTTGAGTATGTCTTGAGTGTACTTAGTTTGTCTTATGAATGTTCCTTCCTTTTGTTGTCTCACTTGGAATCCCAAGAAGTACTTCAGTTCTACCATCATATACATCTCAAACCTATCTGTCATAATCTTACTAAATTCTTCACAAAAGGATTTGTTAGTTGAACCAAAGATAATGTCATCAACATAGATTTGACATATAAAGAGATCATTGTCAAAGTGTTTTGTAATTAGTGTATAATTTGCATTTCCAATCTTGAATCCATTTTCAATTAAGAAATATCTAAGACACTCATACCAAGATCTAGGAGCTTGTTTGAGCCTATAGAGAGCCTTATGCAATTTAAATACGTGGTCGAGGAACTCTTTGTCTTCGAATTTGGGCGGTTGCTCCACGTACACCTCCTCCTTGATTGGACCGTTGAGGAAGGCGCTTTTCACATCCATTTGGTAGAGCTTGAAATCATGGTGAGTATCTTATGCAAGTAATATTCTAATAGATTCAAGTGTAGCTACTGGAGCAAAGGTTTCATCGAAATCCAAACCTTCGACTTGTGAATACCCTTTGTCCACAAGTCGTGCCTTGTTCCTTGTTACCACTCCGTGTTCGTCTTGTTTGTTGCGGAAGACCCATTTGGTGCCGACGACGTTTGCGTTAGGTCTTTCGACGAGTTCCCACACGTCGTTCCGTTTAAAGTTGTTCAGTTCTTCTTGCATCGCCACCACCCAGTCTGGATCTCTCAATGCATCCTCAATCCTGCGTGGTTCCAAAAAAGACACAAAAGAGTAATGCTCACAGAAGTTAGGTATGCGGGATCTAGTTGTTACTCCCTTTTGGATGTCAGCGATGATGTTGTCTATTGGGTGATCTCTTTGGACGCATTGGTGTACTCATGGGTGTGGCATTTGCGGTCTTGTGTCTTCATGATCTTCTTCTTCTCCCCCTAGATGGTTTCCCTCATTGACTTGTTAATCGTCTTCGTTTTCTTGAGGTTGATCTTGTTCGGAAGCTCCCCCTTGATCATTGGCCTCCACTTGCGGTTCATCTTCCTCATGCACATGTAGAGGTGGCTCTTGTGGTCGAACTTCGCCCAACGCCATTCTTCTCAATGCTTGACAAGGAGCATCTTCTATATCTATCACACATGGATCAACTTGCACCTTTTGGGAGCCGTTAGTTTCATCAAACACAACGTCACGTGCTACTTCAACAAGTCCGGAGGTTGTGTTGAATACACGATAGGTGTAAGAGTTCGAATCATAACCAAGCAAGAAACCTTCATCGGACTTTGAAGTGAACTTTGAATTCCTAGGCTTCTTGTTCAAAATATAGCATTTAGATCTGAAAACTCAAAAATAAGAAATATTTGGCTTGTTACCGGTGAGTAGCTCATAGGGTGTCTTTTTGAGTAGTCGATGAAGGTAGAGTCAGTTTATGGCGTGGCAAGCGGTGTTAACTGCTTCCGCCCAAAACCGATCTGATGTCTTGTATTCATCGAGCATTGTTCTTGCCATCTCTATGAGGGTTTGGTTCTTCCTTTCGGCAACTCCGTTTTGTTGAGGAGAGTAAGGTGCTGAAAACTCATGCTTTATGCCTTCTTCGTCTAGGTACTCCTCAACTTGGGTGTTCTTGATCTCCGTTCCATTCTCGCTTTGAATGTTCTTGATCGTCAATGAAAACACGTTTTGAGCACGCTTGAAAAACTTCTTCAAGGTTCCTTGAGTTTCTGTCTTATAATGCAAAAAGAAAACCCAAGTGAAGCGCGAAAAGTCATCAGCAATCACTAAACCATATTTGTTACCGCCGATGCTTATGTAAGCAATTGGACCAAAAAGGTCCATGAGAAGTAGCTCTAGCGGTCTTGTTGTAGTCATGACGTTCTTCAGGGGATGAGGTGCTCCAACTTGCTTTCCGGCTTGACACCCACTACAAGGCATGTCTTTCTCAAAAACAACATCCTTCAAACCTCGGATGTGATCACCCTTGAGGAGTTTTTGAAGATTCCTCATACCAACATGCGCTAGCCGTCTATGCCGCAACCAACCCATGTTGGTCTTTGCAGTCAAGCATCTGTCAAGTTTGGCTTTATCTTTGTTGAAGTCAACAAGGTAAAGCTTTCCCTTTAACGTACCCTTGAATGCAATGGACCCATCACCCCTTTGGTACCGAGCACCTTTCCTTGACTATTGTCTCCAAAATAGATGCCCTCGCTTGGATTCTCATTTTCTTCAAACTCAATGAACATCCTTATTTCTCCGGTCATATGGTTGGTGCAACTATTGTCTAGCACCCATTTCGATCCACCGGAGGAATAGGCCTACAAAAACAAATCAAGCCTTGGTTTTAGGTACCCAAGCTTGCTTAGGTCCTTGGAGGTTGGTTACAAGAGATTTGGGCACCCAAACATGAGATTTGGAGTTCCCATGGCGTGGACCAACATAATGAGCATAAAATTTACCAAAATTACTTCTCATTAGAACATAGGATGCATCAAAAGTCTTGAATAATGGTTGCTGTTGTAGATGAACATAACTAGTCCAGGAAACCGGGCATGTCCGGAGGACCGGACTTGTCCGAGTAAGGACCGGAGTAGTCCGGTTATCATGTGTGTTGACTTTGGACTTATTAGCATAATTGGTCATTCTGGCTTGAGAGAAGTTCCCCTTCACAAAGGATATGCTATCCTTGTTATTTTTATGGCTTCTAGCATATTGCTTTTCACCATAAGAATAACTAATGCCATATTTGACATTAGGAGGTCTTGTGACCAAGTATGCACTACATGCGTATTTGATCTTCTCCTTGTCAAATATGCCACTTTGGGAAGGATGCTTGTCCTTGGTAGAAATTAACTTTTCCTTCAAGCTAGTGTCAATTTTAGCACATTAACAAATAATGGTAGCTTCATTTTTAAGTGGTTGAGAAGGTGAGTTTGAAGAGGATGAGGGGTCACTTTGTTTAAGTGACTCAACTTGCACCTCAAGGATTTTGTTAACCTTGGATAGGTTAGCAAGTTCATCCTTGATGGTGGTGTTTAAGTCGCTTAACTTCAAGCAAGCTTCCTTGCTTGAGGCTAACTCAAGTTCCAGTGACATGCCTCACTCCTTTTCAAGTTCGAGAAGTTTGTCAAGATCAAGATATTTCTCCTTTTGGCAGATAATCATATCTTGTTGACGGTTGATTAGCTTCTCCTTCTCAACAAGCTGATCAATTAGAAATTTCATTTTTGCGGCTGTTTTCTTATCTAAGCCAACTTGCATGTCTTCATTATCACTGGCAACTTCACTATCACTAGAATAGGAATGCAACGAAGAGGATTTTGTTGTTACCTTTCGTTTACCTTCCTTTGCCATGAGGCGCAGGTTGTTGCCCTTCCATGCGACTAGAGTTGGAAAGAGGGTGGTCTTCTTGGATGTTTTCTCGATGGCTATGCTAGCCATCTCCTCTTCCTCTTCGGATGAGGACTCGTCATTTGAGTCCCACTCCTTTCCTAGATGCGCTTGTCTAGATTGCTTCTTTTTCTTGAACAATTTCTTGGGTTGAGGTCTTGTTTCCTTTGTTTTCTTCTTGGTTTCTTTGTATGGGCAATCAACTATAAAGTGGTCATATTCACCATAGTTGTAGCATGCCCGCTTCAACTTTGGTCTTGACTTCTCTTTATATTTTCCTTCACATGATTTCCCCCCATGTATCTTCTTCATCATTTTCTTGAATCTCTTCATAAAGAGGATCATGTCCCCTTCGTCGATGTCGCTGCTCTAATCATCGTTGTCCTCTTCTTGTTGAGCTTCTCGAGCTTCTTTAGACAAGGGCTTGCAATTGGACTTCAAAGCGACCCCTTTCTTCTTTGCTGAGGTGAGGTCGGCAATCTCCTTAACATGCTTTGCCTGCTTTTCCATCATCTCAAAGTTGATAATTTTCCCAAGTAGCTCATGCGGGGTCATTTTCTTGTACCCGGGGCATTCTCTAATGATCGAGCACAAGGTGACGTTGCGATGCATGAAAGCTCTAAGGATGAGCTTCATCACCTCGTGATCGTTCCACTTCTTGCTTCTGTATGCTCGAACCTTGTTGATGAGTGTCTTTAAGCGGTTGTACATGTCTTGCGGCGACTCATCTCCTTCAATGGCGAATCTTCCCAATTCACCTTCGATCATTTCAATCTTCGCTTCTCGCACATGACGATGGCCTTCATGTGCGGTTTGCAATGTATCCATATTTTTTCGCAATCTCGAGCCCATCAACCTTGCTGAATTTGCCCCAGCTGAGTGATGAGGTGGTGACTGTTATAGCTTGGGCATTTCGATGGATTGCTTGCTCTTGACTAGACGTGAGCTCCTCATCATCGTCGGGGATATCTATTCCTATAATCACAATGTGCCACAAGCTTGGATTGAATGAGATCAAATGCATTTTCATGTTTTGCCTCCACATTGAGTAATCATTGCCATCAAAATGTTTGGCTTTTCCATGGAGAATAGATAGGTAATGATTATTGTTGGAATTTAATCGATCATAATTAAAAGGATATCGGGAGTAGTCTATGTGACTACTCCCTGTCTTCTTCTTCTCATCCTCGACCTTCACTTTCCCTTACGAAAGTGCTTTCTTTCTTAGGAGCGCCTTGAGTTCAAGGGTGTCCTCATCATCGTCCTCGAAGTCCTGGATAGCATCAAGGAGCTTTTCCAGTTTTTGAGCTTTTTCGTCTTTAACCTTCTCTTGGTTGAGAATCTTGTGCACATCCTTCATGTCTGACATGTTCTCTTCGAGCGATTAGTCTCTTGTGAAGAGTCCTACTCTGATACCAATTGAATGTGGCCTAGAGGGGGGGTGAATAGGCCTTTTTGAATATTGGTCAGAACCTGCAGCACTTAACAAACTGATCAAATCCTAAAATATCAGACTAGTCCGGTAGAGTGCAGACTAGTCCAGTGCGTGCGGACTAAGTTGATCAAGTTCGATCAATGATTTAAATTCAAGCACAGTATGCAGAGGAAAATAGTATGCAACTTGTAAGTATTGATTCAATGAAGTTAAGTGTAGTGTAGCTTTGATATGAATGTCATAGGGTAAGATGGAAAAATCAGTCAAACCCTAGAATATAATATGAGAAACTTTAAGAGCAAGTTTGACACACGATTTTATCCCGTGGTTCGGTTGCCACAGGGGCAACCTACATCCACGTTGAGGAGCCCATGAAAGGACCGGGTCTTCACTGACCCTAACCTCACTGAATTGCCATGAAGGCCAATTCTTCTTCCACTATCACAAATGGGGCTAATCACAAGTTCAAGGGGCCTTCTCACAAGTTGAGGGCTCCCCAAGATTACAATTCAAACACCACCAAGAACACACTCGTAAGATCAACAATGAAACAACAAGAGTGTGTTAGAGATCAAACCCAACAGCTCAAACGTGTGGAATCTTGTCTCTCCTATGATCCAAAATGAATCCTCAAGGGATTGATCTTTCTTGCATTGTATTTCGTGGAGAGATGTGTTTTCTAGGATCTTGGAGGGTGTGATGGCGTCAGGAGTCGAGAGATTTGATAGTTGGGCTGTGCACATCTATTTATATTAGGGTTTTAAAAAGTTATCATTAGGGTGCCGAGGGTCCGGACTAGTCCGTCATGGAGTCTGGACTAGTTCGGTGTGCGGCGTGCAGGAAACTCTAAGTGTCCAGAAGTATTGGACTTGTCCAGCTAGGAGCGGACTTGTTCGATTTTAGTGAGAACGGTTTCCGGACTTGTCCGTGCTAATATCGGACTTGTCCAGAGTGGTGATGCCCTTAGTGAATATAGGACAAGTCTGCACTTGGAGGACTTGTCCGATTTTAGTAAGAGGCATTATCGGACTAGTCCGGAATTTTTCGAACTAGTCCAGTGCAGACAAGTCCACAGTGCCTAGACTTGTCCGAACCTGTCCAGAGAGGATATCGGACTAGTCCAGTGTATATCGGACTAGCCCGTTTTTCCTGTGAAATGTGAAGTGTGTGAGGATTTTTGTGCTTGAGCTCTTGGGATTTGTCACATCAACACACTCCCTACACAATGATGTATTCTAATCAGCTCTTGAGCTCTTTTCCGAATTGATCCTCATTCTCCTTTCTTTTCGGCACTTTCTTCGTTCTTTCATTAAAAGCAGCGCTTTCTTAGAACGGCTGTAGCAATCAATGAATTTGAGTTTGTAAGAAGTTTCACTTCCCTTTCCGTTGAACCTCTCCTCGGAGGGATCTCTGTTTCCCTGCCTCGGAGCATGCAGCTTGAGTGGGCCAATTGGGCCCATGGCAATCCCTATGCCCTTGCCCTTCACTTCGTGAGTAGTTGCAAAGCTAGAGCCGGTTGCGTCCTTAGCCTTGGACATAGGCTTCTTAGCAAGGACCTTGCGTCGAGCTTGAGGTGGCGAAGGTGCCGACTCGGACGAGTGCTCTTGGCGCTTCTTGCCTTGGCCCGTCGAGGACCGAAGCAAGGCTTCTTGGTCCATCTCAGCTTCGAAGTCAGAGATTTCGTCGTTGGTTCTCGACATTGTCCTGAGAATGGGTTACACAAGGTATAAATGAGAATGGATGGCAAGGAATTGCATTGAAGAATGAGTAATTAGGGTCGAGTTTAGAAAAAATCAGACTAGTCCGGTGTACAAGTACACACTAGTCCGGGTGATCGGACTTGTCCGTACATGGACCGGACTAGTCCAATGTTCATCACCCTAAACCCCAACTAGACGGCCAATGGTGTTGCTCAATGCAAGAATAGCTCAATATCAATGTAGTACATCAAGAAAGCGTGTATTAGGTTAAAGGAACTAAGCTATTTGATCAACATTAAAGGAAATAGCGATTTCTAGGGTTTGGGAGGAAAATTTACCGAAATTGCTCGATTCTTGAGAATGAAGGGGTTGAAGGTGCGGACAAGTCCGTGGTCTTCAATCCCTATGCCAAGGAGGTCGTTTTTCACCTAAACTTCTTGAGTTTTGATGGAGGAATCGCCAAATCGTCGTGGGGAGCTCGAGCGAGGAGAGAGAAAGCTTGAGGCAAGTGTGAGGGTGAGGAAGATTAGGGTTTGGCGGAGGCTAGGGTTATGGAGTCAAAAAATCAGACTTGTCCAAAAATAATCGGACTAGTCCGAACTTTTCTAGAGCCTATATCGAACTAGTCCGTTGTCGCCCAGACTAGTCCGGACTACCAGTCACTCTGCGGGCTAGTCAGCATGGGCGGACTAGTCCGGGCAACCACGGACTAGTCCGTGGTCACCAGAAAAGAAGTGCTTAGCCCACTCGTATATATTTGAAGGTAGTTATTAAGAAAATAGGGAGACAAAGCAAATCAAATAATCTTGATGAATATGATCAGTAAGCATACTACAATCAAGCAATGACCTTAATTCATCAAGATCAAGTAGTTGAAATAGTTTATGGAGAAAATTGAGAAAGATGATTTTCACAACTCAAACAGTGTATTTTGAAGAGTTCGTACAGGTATGCAAGTTTTCAAGCCACATTCCAAGCATCAAGGATATTGAGTTCATTTCGGAGCTCGCAAAAACGTTTTTCATCTAGTGGCTTGGTAAATATATCAGCTAGTTGCTTTTCTATGTTGACATGGGAAATGGCTATGTCTCCTTTCATTGAATGGTCTCTCAAAAAGTGATGTCGGATGTCTATGTGTTTGGTTCTAGAGTGTTCAACTGGATTATGTGCAATTTTTATGGCACTCTCATTGTCACAAATAGTGGAATATGGCTCATATTATCACCGTAATCCCTTAGTGTTTGTTGCATCCAAAGGAGTTGTGCACAACAACTCCCGGCAGCAACATACTCTGCTTCGGCTGTGGATAAGGCAAGGAAATTTTGTTTCTTGGAGGACCAAGAAACTAGGGATCTACCTTGAAATTTGCAGGTGCCAGAGGTACTTTTTCTATATACTTTGCATCTGGCATAATCTGCATCAGTGTATCCAATGAGATTGAACTTGGAACCTTTGGGGTACCAAAGTTAATGTGGCCTAGAGGGGGCAGGGGGTGAATAGGCCTTTTTGAAATTTAGTCGAAACCTGCAACAGTTAACAAACTGATCAAATCCTGAGATATTGGACTAGTCCAGTAGAGTGAGGACTAGTCCGGTGCGTGCGGGCTAAATTGATCAAGTTTGATCAATGCTCTCAATACTAAAATAGTACGCAACGGAATATAGTATGTAACTTGCTAGTATTGAGTCAACGCAACCAAGTATATTGCAAACCAATTATTGTTTCAAAGTCTTAATGTAGGTTATGCAAGATTGACAAAACCCTAGAATGCAATATGAAAATTAAGAACATGTTTGACACACGATTTTATCCTGTGGTCCAGTTCCCAAAGAGGCAACCTACATCCACGTTGAGGAGCCCACAAAAGGACCAGGTCTTCACTAGCCCTAACCTTGTCGAATTTCCATGACGGCCAATTCTTCTTCCACTATCACAAAGGGGGCAAAACACCAAGTTCAAGGGGCCTTCTCACAAGTTGAGGGCTCCCCAAGATTACAAATCAAACACCACCAAGAACACACTCATAAGATCAACAATGAAACAACAAGAGTGTGTTAGAGATCCAACCCAAGAGCTCAAACGTGTGGAATCTTGTCTCTCCTATGATCCAAAATGAATCCTCAAGGGATTGATCTTTGTTGCGTTGGATTTCATGGAGAGATGTGTTTTCTAGGCTCTTGGAAGGTGTGACAGCGCAGGGGGTCGAGAGATATGATAGTTGTGTCGTGCACATCTATTTATGTTAGGGTTTTCAAAAGTTACCGTTAGAGTTTCGAGGGTCCGGCCTCGTTCGTGGTGGAGTTCGGACTAGTCCGGTTTGCACCTTTCCTTGACTATTGTCTCCAAAATAGATGCCCTCGCTTGGATTCTCATTTTCTTCATACTCAACGAACATCCTTCTTTCTCCGGTCATATGGTTGGTGCAACTGTTGTCTAGCACCCATTTCGATCCACCGGAGGAATAGGCCTACAAAAATAAATCAAGCCTTGGTTTTAGGTACCCAAGCTTGCATAGGTCCTTGGAGGTTGGTTACAAGAGATTTGGGCACCCAAACATGAGATTTGGAGTTCCCATGGCGTGGCCCAACATAATGAGCATAAAATTTACCAAAATTACTTCTCATTAGAACATAGGATGCATCAAAAGTCTTGAATAATAGTTGCTGTTGTAGATGAACATAACTAGTCCAGGAAACCGGGCATGTCCGGAGGACCGGACTTGTCCGAGTAAGGACCGGAGTAGTCTGGTTATCTTGTGTGTTGACTTTGGACTTATTAGCATAATTGGTCATTCTGGCTTGAGAGAAGTTCCCCTTCACAAAGGATATGCTATCCTTGTTATTTTTATGGCTTCTAGCATATTGCTTTTCACCATAAGAATAACTAATGCCATATTTGACATTAGGAGGTCTTGTGACCAAGTATGCACTACATGCGTATTTGATCTTCTCCTTGTCAAATATGCCACATTGGGAAGGATGCTTGTCCTTGGTAGAAATTAACTTTTCCTTCAAGCTAGTGTCAATTTTAGCACATTAACAAATAATGGTATCTTCATTTTTAATTGGTTGAGAAGGTGAGTTTGAAGAGGATGAGGGGTCACTTTGTTTAAGTGACTCAACTTGCACCTCATGGATTTTGTTAACCTTGGATAGGTTAGCAAGTTCATCCTTGATGGTGGTGTTTAAGTCGCTTAACTACAAGCAAGCTTCCTTGCTTGAGGCTAACTCAAGTTCCAGTGACTTGCCTCACTCCTTTTCAAGTTCGAGAAGTTTGTCAAGATCAAGATATTTCTCCTTTTGGCAGATAATCATATCTTCTTGACGGTTGATTAGCTTCTCCTTCTCAACAAGCTGATCAATTAGAAATTTCATTTTTGCGGCTGTTTTCTTATCTAAGCCAACTTGCATGTCTTCATTATCACTGGCAACTTCACTATCACTAGAATAGGAATGCAACGAAGAGGATTTTGTTGTTACCTTTCGTTTACCTTCCTTTGCCATGAGGCGCAGGTTGTTGCCCTTCCATGCGACTAGAGTTGGAAAGAGGGTGGTCTTCTTGGATGTTTTCTCGATGGCTATGCTAGCCATCTCCTCTTCCTCTTCGGATGAGGACTCGTCATTTGAGTCCCACTCCTTTCCTAGATGCGCTTTTCTAGATTGCTTCTTTTTCTTGAAGAATTTCTTGGGTTGAGGTCTTGTTTCCTTTGTTTTCTTCTTGTTTTCTTCGTATGGGCAATCAACTATAAAGTGGTCATATTCACCATAGTTGTAGCATGCCCGCTTCAACTTTGGTCTTGACTTCTCTTTATATTTTCCTTCACATGATTTCCCCCCTTGTCTCTTCTTCATCATTTTCTTGAATCTCTTCATAAAGAGGATCATGTCCTCTTCGTCGATGTCGCTGCTCTAATCATCGCTGTCCTCTTCTTGTTGAGCTTCTCGAGCTTCTTTAGACAAGGGCTTGCAAGTGGACTTCAAAGCGACCCCTTTCTTCTTTGCTGAGGTGAGGTCGGCAATCTCCGTAACATGCTTCGCCTGCTTTTCCATCATCTCAAAGTTGATAATTTTCCCAAGTAGCTCATGCGGGGTCATTTTCTTGTACCCGGGGCATTCTCTAATGATCGAGCACAAGGTGACGTTGCGATGCATGAAAGCTCTATGGATGAGCTTCACCACCTCGTGATCGTTCCACTTCTTGCTTCTGTATGCTCGAACCTTGTTGATGAGTGTCTTTAAGCGGTTGTACATGTCTTGCGGTGACTCATCTCCTTCAATGGCGAATCTTCCCAATTCACCTTCGATCATTTCAATCTTCGCTTCTCGCACATGACGATGGCCTTCATGTGCTGTTTGCAATGTATCCATATTTTTTCGCAATCTCGAGCCCATCAACCTTGCTGAATTTGTCCCAGCTGAGTGATGAGGTGGTGACTGTTATAGCTTGGGCATTTCGATGGATTGCTTGCTCTTGGCTAGACGTGAGCTCCTCATCATCGTCGGGGATATCTATTCCTATAATCACAATGTGCCACAAGCTTGGATTGAATGAGATCAAATGCATTTTCATGTTTTGCCTCCACATTGAGTAATCATTGCCATCAAAATGTTTGGCTTTTCCATGGAGAATAGATAGGTAATGATTATTGTTGGAATTTAATCGATCATAATTAAAAGGATATCGGGAGTAGTCTATGTGACTACTCCCTGTCTTCTTCTTCTCATCCTCGACCTTCACTTTCCCTTACGAAAGTGCTTTCTTTCTTAGGAGCGCCTTGAGTTCAAGGGTCTCCTCATCATCGTCCTCAAAGTCCTGGATAGCATCAAGGAGCTTTTCTAGTTTTTGAGCTTTTTCGTCTTTAACCTTCTCTTGGTTGAGACTCTTGTGCGCATCCTTCATGTCTGACATGTTCTCTTCGAGCGATTAGTCTCTTGTGAATAGTCCTACTCTGATACCAATTGAATGTGGCCTAGAGGGGGGGGGGGTGAATAGGCCTTTTTGAATTTTGGTCAGAACCTGCAGCACTTAACAAACTGATCAAATCCTAAAATATCAGACTAGTCCGGTAGAGTGCAGACTAGTCCAGTGTGTGCGGACTAAGTTGATCAAGTTCGATCAATGATTTAAATTCAAGCACAGTATGCAGAGGAAAATAGTATGCAACTTGTAAGTATTGATTCAATGAACTTAAGTGTAGTGTAGCTTTGATATGAATGTCATAGGGTAAGATGGAAAAATCAATCAAACCCTAGAATATAATATAAACTTTAAGAGCAAGTTTGACACACGATTTTATCCCGTGGTTCGGTTGCCACAGGGGCAACCTACATCCACGTTGAGGAGCCCATGAAAGGACCGGGTCTTCACTGACCCTAACCTCACTGAATTGCCACGAAGGCCAATTTTTCTTCCACTATCACAAATGGGGATAATCACCAAGTTCAAGGGGCCTTCTCACAAGTTGAGGGCTCCCCAAGATTACAATTCAAACACCACCAATAACACACTCGTAAGATCAACAATGAAACAACAAGAGTGTGTTAGAGATCAAACCCAACAGCTCAAACGTGTGGAATCTTGTCTCTCCTATGATCCAAAATGAATCCTCAAGGGATTGATCTTTCTTGCATTGTATTTCGTGGAGAGATGTGTTTTCTAGGATCTTGGAGGGTGTGATGGCGCCAGGAGTCGAGAGATTTGATAGTTGGGTCGTGCACATCTATTTATATTAGGGTTTTCAAAAGTTATCGTTAGGGTGCCGAGGGTCCGGACTAGTCCGTCATGGAGTCTGGACTAGTCCGTCATGGAGTGTGGACTAGTCTGGTGTGCGGCGTGCAGGAAACTCTAAGTGTCCAGAAGTATTGGACTTGTCCAGCTAGGAGCGGACTTGTTCGATTTTAGTGAGAACGGTTTCCGGACTTGTCCGTGCTAATATCGGACTTGTCCAGAGTGGTGATGCCCTTAGTGAATATAGGACAAGTCTGCACTTGGAGGACTTGTCCGATTTTAGTAAGAGGCATTATCGGACTAGTCCGGAATTTTTCGAACTAGTCTAGTGCGGACAAGTCCGCAGTGGCTAGACTTGTCCGAAGCTGTCCAGAGAGGATATCGGACTAGTCCAGTGTATATCGGACTAGCCCGTTTTTCCTGTGAAATGTGAAGTGTGTGAGGATTTTTGTGCTTGAGCTCTTGGGATTTGTCACATCAACACACTCCCTACACAATGATGTATTCTAATCAGCTCTTGAGCTCTTTTCCGAATTGATCCTCATTCTCCTTTCTTTTCGGCACTTTCTTCGTTCTTTCATTAAAAGTAGCGCTTTCTTAGAACGGTTGTAGCAATCAATGAATTTGAGTTTGTAAGAAGTTTCACTTCCCTTTCCGTTGAACCTCTCCTCGGAGGGATCTCTGTTTCCCTGCCTCGGAGCATGCAGCTTGAGTGGGCCAATTGGGCCCATGGCAATCCCTTTGCCCTTGCCCTTCACTTGGTGAGTAGTTGCAAAGCTGGAGCCATTTGCGTCCTTAGCCTTGGACATAGGCTTCTTAGCAAGGACCTTGCGTCGAGCTTGAGGTGGCGAAGGTGCCGACTCGGACGAGTGCTCTTGGCACTACTTGCCTTGGCCCGTCGAGGACCGAAGCAAGGCTTCTTGGTCCATCTCAGCTTCGAAGTCAGAGATTTCGTCGTTGGTTCTCGACATTGTCCTGAGAATGGGTTACACAAGGTATAAATGAGAATGGATGGCAAGGAATTGCATTGAAGAATGAGTAATTAGGGTCGAGTCTAGAAAAAATCAGACTAGTCCGGTGTACAAGTACGCACTAGTCCGGGTGATCGGACTTGTCCGTACACGGACCGAACTAGTCCAATGTTCATCACCCTAAACCCCAACTAGACGGCCAATGGTGTTGCTCAATGCAAGAATAGCTCAATATAAATGTAGTACATCAAGAAAGCGTGTATTAGGTTAAAGGAACTAAGCTATTTGATCAACATTAAAGGAAATAGCGATTTCTAGGGTTTGGGAGGAAAATTTACCGAAATTGCTCGATTCTTGAGAATGAAGGGGTTGAAGGTGCGGACAAGTCCGTGGTCTTCAATCCCTATGCCAAGTAGGTCGTTTTTCACCTAAACTTCTTGAGTTTTGATGGAGGAATCGCCAAATCGTCGTGGGGAGCTCGAGCGAGGAGAGAGAAAGCTTGAGGCAAGTGTGAGGGTGAGGAAGATTAGGGTTTGGCGGCGGCTAGGGTTATGGAGTCAAAAAATCAGACTTGTCCAAAAATAATCGGACTAGTCCAAACTTTTCTAGAGCCTATATCGAACTAGTCCGTTGTCGCCCGGACTAGTACGGACTACCAGTCACTCTGCGGGCTAGTCAGCATGGGCGGACTAGTCCGGGCAACCATGGACTAGTCCGTGGTCACCAGAAAAGAAGTGCTTAGCCCATTCATATATATTTGAAGGTAGTTATTAAGAAAATAGGGAGACAAAGCAAATCAAATAATCTTGATGAATATGATCAGTAAGCATACAACAATCAAGCAATGACCTTAATTCATCAAGATCAAGTAGTTGAAATAGTTTTTGGAGAAAATTGAGAAAGATGATTTTCACAACTCAAACAGTGTATTTTGAAGAGTTCATACAGGTATGCAAGTTTTCAAGCCACATTCCGAGCATCAAGGATATTGAGTTCATTTCGGAGCTCGCAAAAACGTTTTTCATCTAGTGGCTTGGTAAATATATCAGCTAGTTGCTTTTCTGTGTTGACATGGGAAATGGCTATGTCTCCTTTCATTGAATGGTCTCTCAAAAAGTGATGTCGGATGTCTATGTGTTTGGTTCTAGAGTGTTCAACTAGATTATGTGCAATTTTTATGGCACTCTCATTGTCACAAATAGTGGAATATGGCTCATATTATCACCGTAATCCCTTAGTGTTTGTTGCATCCAAAGGAGTTGTGCACAACAACTCCCGGCAGCAACATACTCTGCTTCGGCCGTGGATAAGGCAAGGAATTTTTGTTTCTTGGAGGACCAAGAAACTAGGGATCTACCTTGAAATTTGCAGGTGCCAGAGGTACTTTTTCTATATACTTTGCATCTGGCATAATCTGCATCGGTGTATCCAATGAGATTGAACTTGGAACCTTTGGGGTACCAAAGTTAATGTGGCCTAGAGGGGGCAGGGGGTGAATAGGCCTTTTTGAAATTTAGTCGGAACCTGCAACAGTTAACAAACTGATCAAATCCCGAGATATTGGACTAGTCCAGTAGAGTGAGGACTAGTCCGGTGCGTGCGGGCTAAATTGATCAAGTTTGATCAATGATCTCAATACTAAAATAGTACGCAATGGAATATAGTATGTAAATTGCGAGTATTGAGTCAACGCAACCAAGTATAATGCAAACCAATCATTGTTTCAAAGTCTTAATGTAGGTTATGCAAGATTGACAAAACCCTAGAATGCAATATGAAAATTAAGAACAAGTTTGACACACGATTTTATCCTGTGGTCCGGTTCCCAAAGAGGCAACCTACATCCACGTTGAGGAGCCCATAAAAGGACCAGGTCTTCACTAGCCCTAACCTTGTCGAATTGCCACGACGGCCAATTCTTCTTCCACTATCACAAAGGGGGCAAAACACCAAGTTCAAGGGGCCTTCTCACAAGTTGAGGGCTCCCCAAGATTACAATTCAAACACCACCAAGAACACACTCATAAGATCAACAATGAAACAACAAGAGTGTGTTAGAGATCAAACCCAAGAGCTCAAACGTGTGGAATCTTGTCTCTCCTATGATCCAAAATGAATCCTCAAGGGATTGATCTTTGTTGCGTTGGATTTCGTGGAGAGATGTGTTTTCTAGGCCCTTGGAAGGTGTGACAGCGCAGGGGGTCAAGAGATATGATAGTTGTGTCGTGCACATCTATTTATGTTAGGGTTTTCAAAAGTTACCGTTAGGGTTTCGAGGGTCCGGCCTCGTCCGTGGTGGAGTTCGGACTAGTCCGGTTTGCGGCGTGCAGGAAACCCTAAGTGTCCAGAAATATCGGACTTGTCCGACTAGGAGCGGACTTGTCCGATTTTAGTCAGAAAGGTTTTCGGACTTGTCCGTGCTGATATCGGACTTGTCCGGTGTTGTGATGCCCTTAGTGAATATAGGACAAGTCCGCACTTGGAAGACTTGTCCAATTTTAGTCAGAGGCATTATCGAACTAGTACGGACTTTTTCGGACTAGTCCGGTGCGGACAAGTCTGCATTGGCTGGACTTGTCCGAACCTGTCCAAAGAGGATATCAGACTAGTCCGGCGTAGATCGGACTAGTCCGTTTTTCCTGTGAAATGTGAAGTGTGTGAGGATTTTATTGCTTGAGCTCTTGGGATGTGTCACATCAACACGCTCCCTACACAATCATGTATTCTGATTAGCTCTTGAGCTCCTTTATGAATTGATCCTCAATCTCCTTTCTTTTTGGCACTTTCTTTATTCTTTCATTAAAAGTGGCGCTTTCTTCATTCTTTCCTTAAAACCTGCGATCATCTCAATAATGTGGTTAGGATCTCATTTGTTTGTTATAAATCAACCAAAACCCACAAGGGATGCCTAGATGCACTTTCAATCTCCCCCTTTTTGGTGATTGATGACAACCAATTGAGATTTCACAAGATATGACAAAAATTGCAAGATTTTCATAAAGTGTGCACATATGAGTTTGAAAATTATTTAGCAATAACAACATAAGACATATGTGCACTTTTTATGGTGGTGCAAAACTAAATGAGTGAGAGCAGTAATCATGATGACAGTGAAATAATTGACATCAATATATCAATCAACAAGCATATATGTCAATTATAAAGCAAAATCACATATTTCATGAATATGAGCATAAATCATTCATAGCATTTCATCACAGGATTACATGTACCAAAAGAGCACAATATTAAGTCTTACAACCCAAAAGACATAAAAAGATGCATAAGAGAGGCTCTCATCTCTCATCCTACAGCTAAGATCTATTGATGACTCCCCCTCAATCTCTCCCCGTTTGGCATCAAGACACCAAAAAGAAGGAGAGGAGGGATCTAAGATCTTCAATCTTCATTGTCGGTCCTCTCATCATCATCAACTTCATTGTCAGGCTGAGGAGGAGGAGGAGGAAGAGGAGGAGTAGAACCACTCGAGCTCCCAATGCCAAAATAAGCAAGCTCGGAGGGAGTCAAGGGCCCGAGCTCTGTGAAATCTGAGGTTGGGTCATCGGAAATGACCGGAGATCCAATGGGCTCGATCTCCAACTTCTGGTAGATGTGCTTGACATTCTCTTTGACATACCGCATGTCAACCTTTCTTGTCTTGTTCAGCTTGTGCATGTTCACTTCGGCCTTCTTGTAAGAGGCAAAAATAGCTGCCAAGTACTTCAAGGTGCCACTAGGGGACCCTTTTCTGGGAGGGGCCCTAGTGGTGGGATCAGCCCTTGCACCACTTCTAGCTCTCCTTGGTGCCTCTTCACTAGACATCGGAGAAGGAGTAGCTTGAACATTGGCTTGTTTGGGCTTCTGGGGCCTCAAGGGAGTGTGCTCCACATCCTTCACAAATTCGATCCCTGTGACTTTTCTCAATCATAAACATCAGGTAAGGGGCATAGCCATAGGATCTGTTTGGATTATAGGATATGTTGACCATATCATTCCAAATATAGTCAAAGATGTCAAACTTCCTGTTCTTGCTTATAACCTTCATCAAGGTCCTCAGATAACCTTGGACACTTCCAGCATCCCCATCCTTTCTCAGCACCCTGTTGAGCACCATGAAGAAAGGCTTCATGTTCTTGGTTGAGGGGGGATTGAACTTCAGACTAGTATCATAGAGGAAGTCCATTTTGTCCTTGCTTAAGGCAATGATGTTGTGGATGGTCAACTTGTTGTTTCCATTGTCTTCAAGGTGAAGGAGTCTTGCAAACTCAACATAGGTGATAGTGTACTTGGATCCGTGAGTCATCCAGGTAACTCTCTCTTCATCATCACTCGCAAAGAAACAAGTGGCATAAAACTGAGCAATAACATCATAATTCTAGTGATATCTGAAGGCAAATAGATCCTTCAGACCATGCCTGGCTGCAGCCTCAACCACCTGATCAAATGCTCCACGGCTCTTCCTCTCAAAATGATCCCAGTCAATCCACTGGCTACAGACCACTGGAGTCTTCATGGTTAGGTACACTGAGCTGTAGAAATCAGCATGAAAGTTGCTCCAAAATCTGTTATCTGCAGCCTTCTTCGGTCTGCTATAGCAATCTACAAATCTGAGGTTGGAAGCAGTGTCGCTTCCCTTGCCGTTGAACTTCTCCTAGGAGGGATCTCTATTTCCCTTCCTCGGAGCATACAGCTTGAGCGGGCCAATCGGGCCCGTGGCAATTCCTTTGCCCTTGCCCTTCACTTGGCGAGTAGTTGCCGAGCTAGAGCCACCACCGGCTGAAACCTTCAAGTCAGGCTTCTTGCCGAGCACCTTTCGTCGAGCCTGAGGTGGAGAGGGTGCTGGCTCGGATGGGCGCTCTTGGCTCTTCTTGCCTTGGCCCGTCGAGGACCGAAGCAAGGCTTCTTGGTCCATCTCGGCCTCGGAGTCAGAGATTTCATTGTTGGTGCTTGACATTGTCCTGAGAATGGATTACACAAGGTATGAAAGAGAATGGATGGCAAGGAATTGCATTGGGGAATGAGTAATTGGGGTTGAGTTCAGAAAAAATTGGACTAGTCCAGTGTACAGGTACGGACTAGTCCGGGTGACCGGACTTGTCCGTACATGGACCGGACTAGTCCGGTGTTCATCACCCTAAACCCTAACTAGGTGGCCAATGGTGTTGTTCAATGCAATAATGGCTCAACATCAATGTAATAAAACAAGGAAGCATGTATTTGGTGAAAGGAACTAAGCTATTTGATCAATATAGAAGGAAATAGCGATTTCTAGGGTCTGGGAGGAAAATTTACCGAAATTGCTCGATTCTTGAGAATGAAGGGGTTGAAGGTGCGGACAAGTCCGTGGTCTTCAATTCCTATGCCAAGGAGGTCGTTTTCCACCCAAACATGGAGAGTTTTCATGGAGGAATCGCCAAATCGCCGTGGGGAGCTCGAGCGGGGAGAGAGAAAGATTTAGGCAAGTGTGAGGGTAAGGAAGATTAGGGTTTGGCGGCGACTAGGGTTATGGAGTCAAAAATAGGACTTGTCCAAAAATAATCGGACTAGTCCAAACTTTTCCAGAGCCTATATCGGACTAGTCCGTGGTTGGCCGGACTAGTCTAGACTAATAGTAACTCTGCGGGCTTGTCTACATGGGCGGACTAGTCCGGGCAACCACGGACTAGTCCGTGGTCACCAGAAAAGAAGTGCTTAGCCCACTCGTATATATTCGAAGGTACTTATTATGAAAATATGGAGGCAAATCAAATCAAATAATCTTGATGAATATGATCAGTAAGCATACAACAATCAAGCAATGCCTATAATTTATCAAGATCAAGTAGTTGAAATAGTTTTGGGAGAAAATTGAGAAAGATGATTTTTGCAACTCAAACAATGTATTTTGAAGATTTCATACAGGTATGCAAGTTTTCAAGCCACATTTCGAGCATCAAGGATATTGAGTTCATTTTGGAGCTCGCAAAAATGTTTTTCATCTAGTGGCTTGGTAAATATATCGGCTAGTTGCTTCTCGGTGTTGACATGAGAAATGGCTATGTCTCCTTTCATTGAATGGTCTCCCAAAAAGTGATGTCGGATGTCTATGTGTTTTGTTCTAGAGTGTTCAATTGGATTATGAGCAATTTTAATGGCACTCTCATTATCATAAAGGAGTGGAATACGACTCATATTGTAATTGTAACCCCTTAGAGTTTGTCGCATCCAAAGGAGTTGTGCACAACAACTCACAACTGCAACATACTCCGCTTCGGCCGTGGATAAGGCAATGGAATTTTGTTTCTTGGAAGACCAAAAAACAAGGATCTACCTAAGAATTGGCAGGTGCCGGAGGTACTTTTTCTATCTACTTTGCATCCGACGTAATCTGCATCAGAGTATTCAATGAGATTGAACTTAGAACCTCTGGGGTACCAAAGGCCTAGATTTGGTGTATGAACCAAATATCTCATGATCCTTTTAACGACTGTCAAATGACACTCCTTAGGATTGGCTTGAAATGTCGCACACAAACATACACTCAACATAATATCAGGCCCAGATGCACATAGGTAAAGTAAAGATACAATCATGAAGCGATATACCTTTTGATCCACACTTGGTCCATATTCTTGAGATCCAAGTGTCCATTAGTTGCCATGGGAGTCTTGATGGACTTCACCTTGTCCACCCCAAACTTCTTGAGTATCTCTTGAGTGTACTTGTTCTGGCTTATGAACGTCCCTTCCTTTTGTTGTCTCACTTGAAATCCCAAGAAGTACTTCAGTTCTCCCATCATAGACATCTCAAACCTATCTGTCATAATCTTAACTAAATTCTTCACAAAAGGATTTGTTAGTTGAACCAAAGATAATATCATCAACGTAGATTTGACAGATGAAAAGATCATTGTCGAAGTGTTTTGTAAATAGTTTATAATCTGCTTTTCCAATCTTGAAACCATTTAAAATTGAGAAATCTCTAAGACACTCATACCGAGCCCTACGAGCTTGTATGAGGCCGTAGAGAGCCTTACGCAGTTTAGATACATGGTCGGGGAACTCATTGTCTTCAAATCCGGGTGGTTGCTCCACGTACACCTCCTCCTTGATTGGACCGTTAAGGAAGGTGCTTTTCACATCCATTTGTTAGAGCTTGAAATCATGGTGAGTAGCATATGCAAGTAATATTCTAATAGATTCAAATCTAGCTACTGGAGCAAAGGTTTCATCAAAATCTAAACATTCGACTTGTGAATACCCTTTGGCCACAAGTCATGTCTTGTTCATTGTTACCACTCCGTGTTCATCTTGTTTGTTGCGGAAGACCCATTTGGTGCCGACAACGTTTGCGTTAGGTCTTTCAACGAGTTCCCACACTTTGTTTCGTTTGAAGTTGTTCAGTTCTTCTTGCATCGCCACCACCCAGTCCGGATCTCTCAATGCATCCTCAATCCTGCCTGGTTCCAAAAAGGGCATAAAAGAGTAATGCTCACAGAAGTTTGCTATGTGGTATCTAGTTGTTACTCCCTTTTGGATGTCACCGATGATGTTGTCTATTCGGTGATCTCTTTGGACGCATTGGTGTACTCTTGGGTGCGGAATTTGCGGTCTTGTGTCTTCATGATTTTCTTCTTCTCCCCCTAGATGGTTGCCCTCATTTACTTGTTGATCATCTTCATTTTCTTGAGATTGATATTGTGCGGAAGCTCCCCCTTGATCATTGGCCTCCACTTGCGGTTCATCTTCCTCATGCACATCTAGAGGTGGATCTTGTGGTCGAACTTCGCCCAACACCATTCTTCTCAATGCTTAACAAGGAGCTTGTTCTCCATCTAGCACACATGGATCAACTTGCTCCTTTTGGGGGCCGTTAGTTTCATCAAACACCGCGTCACGTGCTACTTCAACAAGTCCGAAGGTTTTGTTGAAGACACGATAGGTGTAAGAGTTCGAATCATAACCATGCAAGAAACCTTCATCGGACTTCGAAACTAACTTTGAATTCCTAGGCTTCTTGTTCAAAATATAGCATTTATAACCGAAAACTTGAAAATAAAAAATATTTGGCTTGTTACTGGTGAGTAGCTCATAGGATGTCTTTTTGAGTAGTCGATGAAGGTACAGTCGGTTTATGACGTGGCAAGCCGTGTTAACCGCTTCCGCCCAAAACCGATTCGAGGTCTTGTATTCATCGAGCATTGTTCTCGCCATCTCTATGAGGGTTCAGTTCTTCCTTTCAGCAACTCCATTTTGTTTAGGAGAGTAAGGTGCTGAAAACTCATGCTTTATGCCTTCTTCGTCTAGGTAGTCCTCAACTTGGGTGTTCTTGAACTCCGTTCCATTGTCACTTCGAATGTTCTTAATCGTCAATGAAAACTCGTTTTGAGCACGCTTGAAAAACTTCTTCAAGGTTCCTTGAGTTTTTGTCTTATCATGCAAAAAGAAAACCCAAGTGAAGTGTGAAAAGTCATCAACAATCACTAAACCATATTTGTTACCGACGATGCTTTTGTAAGCAATTGGACTGAAAAGGTCCATGTGAAGTAGCTCAAGCGGTCTTGTTGTAGTCATGACGTTCTTCGCGGGATGAGGTGCTCCAAGTTGCCTCCCGGCTTGGAACACTCTACAAGGCCTATCAATCTCAAAAACAACATCCTTCAAAACATGGATGTGATCGCCCTTGAGGAGTTTTTGAAGATTCCTCATACCAACATGCACTAGTCGTCCATGCCAAGCCAACCCATGTTGGTCTTTGCAATCAAGCATGTGTCAAGTTCGGCTTTATCTTTGTCAAAGTCAACAAGGTAAAGCATTCCCTTTAACATACCCTTGAATGCAATGGAACCATCACCCCTTCGGTATCGAGCACCTTTCATTGACTATTATCTCCAAAATAGATGCCCTCGCTTGGATCCTCATTTTCTTCATACTCAACGAACATCCTTCTTTCTACGAAGGAATAGTTGGTGCAACCACTGTCTAGCACCCATTTCGATCCACCGGAGGAATAGGCCTACAAAAACAAATCAAGCCTTGGTTTAAGGTACCCAAGCTTGCTTGGGTCCTTGGAGGTTAGCGACGAGAGATTTGGGCACCCACACATGAGATTTGGTGTTCCCATGGCGTGGCCCAACATAACGAGCATAAACTTTACCAAAATTACTTCTCATCAGAACATAGGATGCATCAAAAGTCTTGAATAATAGTTGCTGTTGTAGATGAACAGAACTAGTCTGGGAAACAGGACTTGTCCGGAAGACCGGACTTGTCCGAGTAAGGACCGGACTGTCCGGTGATCATGTGTGTTGACTTTGGACTTATTAGCATAATTGGTCTTTCTGGCTTGAGAGAAGTTCCCCTTCACAAAGGAAATGCTATCCTTGTTATTTTTATGGCTTCTAGCATATTGCTTTCACCATAAGAATAACCAATTACATATTTGACATTAGGAGGTCTTGTGACCAAGTATGCACTACATGCATATTTGATCTTCTCCTTGTCAAATATGCCACTTTGGGAAGGATGCTTGTCCTTGGTAGAAGTTGACTTTTCCTTCAAGCTAGTGTCAATTTTAGCACATGAACAAATAATGGCAGCTTCATTTTTAAGTGGTTGAGAAGGTGAGCTTGAAGAGGATGAGGGGTCACTTTGTTTGAGTGACTCAACTTGTACCTCAAGGATTTTGTTAATCTTGGATAGGTTAGCAAGTTCGTCCTTGATGGTGGTGTTTCATTGAAAGTGCATCTAGGCATCCCTTGTGGGTTTTGGTTGATTTATGACAAACAAATGAGATCCTAACTACATTATTGAGATGAGCGCAGGTTTTAATGATCGAATGAAGAACGCACCGCGTTTAATGAAAGAATGAATAAAGTGCCAAAAAGAAATGAGAATGAGGATCAATTTGGAAAAGAGCTCAAGAGCTGATTAGAATACATCATTGTGTAGTGAGTGTGTTGATGTGACACATCCCAAGAGCTCAAGCACAAAAATCCTCACACACTTCACATTTCACAGGAAAAACGGACTAGTCCGATCTGCACCAGACTAGTCTGATATCCTCTCTGGACAGGTTCAGACAAGTCCAGCAACTGCGGACTTGTCCGCACCGGACTAGTCCGATAAAGTCCAGACTAGTCCGATAATGCCTCTAACAAAAATCAGACAAGTCCTCCGAGTGCGGACTTGTCCTGTATTCACTAAGGGCATCACCACACAGGACAAGTCCGATATTAGCACGGACAAGTCCGAAAACTGTTCTGACTAAAATCGGACAAGTCCGCTCCTAACCGGACAAGTCCGATATTTCTGGACACTTAGGGTTTCCTGCACGCCGCACACCGGACTAGTCTAGACTCCACCACAGACTAGTTCGGACCCTCAAAACCCTAATGGTAACTTTTGAAAACCCTAATATAAATAGATGTGCACGACCCAACTATCAAATCTCTCGACCCCTTGCGCCGTCAAACCCTCCAAGAGCCTAGAAAACACATCTCTCCACGAAATCCAATGCAAGAAAGATCAATCCCTTGAGGATTCATTTTGGATCATAGTAGAGACAATATTCCACATGTTTGAGCTCTTGGGTTTGATCACTAACACACACTTGTTGTTTCATTGTTGATCTTACGAGTGTGTTCTTGGTGTTGTTTGAATTGTAATCTTGGGGAGCCCTCAACTTGTGAGAAGGCACCTAGAACTTGGTGATTTGCCCCCTTTGTGATAGCGGAAGAAGAATTGGCCCTCGTGGCGATACATAGAGGTTAGGGTCAGTGAAGACCCAGTCATTTCGTGGGCTCCTCAACGTCTATGTAGGTTGCCTTTGTGGGAACCGAACCATGGAATGAAATTGTGTGTCAAACTTGCTCTTAAAGTTTCTCATATCATATTCTAGGGTTTGATTGATTTTTTCCATATTACGTTAAAACATTCATATCAAAGCTAATTTGCATTACACTTAACTTCATTGAATAAATACTTGAAGTTACATACTATTTTCCTCTGCATACTGTGCTTGAATTGAAATCATTGATCAAACTTGATCAATTTAGTCCGCACGCACCAGACTAGTTCGCACTCTACTGGACTAGTCTGATATCTCGGGATTTGATCAGTTTGTTAAGTGTTGCAAGTTCCAACTAAATATCAAAAAGGCCTATTCACCCCCCCCCCCCTGTAGGCCATATTCAATTGGTATCAGAGCCGGACTCTTCACAAGAGACTAATCGCTCGAAGAAAACATGTCAGACATGAAGGTTGAAGACGAAAAAGCTCAAAAACTGGAAAAGCTCCTTGATGCTATCTAGAACTTCGAGGACGATGATGAGGATACGCTTGAACTCAAGGCGCTCCTAAGGAAGAAAGCTCTCTCAAAAGGGAAAGTGAAGGTCGGGGACGAGAAGAAGAAGAAGGGGAGTAGTCACACTGACTACTCCCGATATCCTTTTAATTATGATCGCTTAAATTCTAACAATAATCATTATCTATCTATTCCTCTTGGAAAATCCCCACACTTTAATGGCAATGACTACTAAATGTGGAGGCAAAACATGAAAGTGCACTTGATCTCACTCAATCCAAGCTTTTGGCACATTGTGGTTACAGGAATGGATACCCCCAACGATTATGAGGAGCTCACACCTAGCCAAGAGCAAGCAATCCATCGAAATGCCCAAGCTGCAGTAGTGATCACATAATCACTTAGTCGGGACGAGTTCACCAAGGTGGATGGGCTCGAGATTGCAAAAGAAATATGGGATACATTGCAAACCGCACATGAAGGCAATCGTCATGTGCGAGAAGCAAAGATTGAAATGATCGAAGGCGAATTGGGAAGATTCGCCATTGAAGAAGATGAGTCACCGAAAGACATGTACAACCGCTTAAAGACACTCATCAACAAGGTTTGAGCATACGGAAGCAAGAAGTGGAACGATCACAAGGTGGTGAAGCTCATCCTTAGAGCTTTCATGCCTCGCAACGTCACCTTTTGCTCGATGATTGGAGAAAGCCCCGGGTACAAGAAAATGACCCCGGGTGAGCTACTTGGGAAAATCATCAACTTTGAGATGACGGAAAAGAAGGCCAAGCATGTCAAGGGCATTGCCGATCTCACCTCGGCAAAGAAGAAAGGGGTCGCTTTGAAGTCCACTTGCAATCTGAATGTGGCCTAGAGGGGGGAGGGGGTGAATAGGCCTTTTTGATATTTAGTCAGAACCTGCAACACATAACAAACTGATCAAATCCCGAGATATCGGACTAGTTCGGTAGAGTGCGGACTAGTCCGGTGCGTGCGGACTAAATTGATCAAGTTTGATCAATGTCAATTGAAGCACACTATGCAGCGGAAAATAGTATGTAACTTGCAAATATTGATTCAATGAAGTTAAGTGTAATTCAAATTAGCTTTGATATGAATGTTTTAACGTAAGATAGACAAAATCAATCAAACCCTAGAATGTGATATGAGAAACTTTAAGAGCAAGTTTGACACACGATTTTATCCTATGGTTCGGTTCCCACAGAGGCAACCTACATCCACGTTGAGGAGCCCACGAAAGGACCGGGTCTTCTTTGACCCTAACCTCGTCAAATCGCCACGAAGGCCAATTCTTCTTCCACTATCACAAAGGGGGAAATCACCAAGTTCAAAGGGCCTTCTCACAAGTTGAGGGCTCCCCATGATTACAATTAAAACACCACCAAGTACACACTCGTAAGATCAACAATGAAACAACAAGAGTGTGTTAGAGATCAAACCCAAGAGCTCAAACGTGTGGAATCTTGTCTTTCCTATGATCCAAAATGAATCCTCAAGGGATTGATCTTTCTTGCATTGGATTTCATGGAGAGTTGTTTTTTCTAGGCTCTTGGAAGGTGTGACGCCAAAGGGGGTCGAGAGATTTGATAGTTGGGTCGTTCACATCTATTTATATTAGGGTTTTCAAAAGTTACCGTTAGGGTTTTGAGGGTCCGGACTAGTCCGTGGTGGAGTCCGGACTAGTCTGGTGTGCGGCGTGCAGGAAACCCTAAGTGTCCAAAAATATCAGACTTGTCCGGATAGGAGCAGACTTGTCCGATTTTTTTCAGAACGGTTTTCGGACTTGTCCGTGCTGATATGGGACTTGTCCGGTGTGGTGATGCCCTTAGTGAATATAGGACAAGTCCGCACTTGGAGGACTTGTCTGATTTTAGTCAGAGGCATTATCGGACTAGTCCAGTGCGGACAAGTCCGCAGTGGCTGGACTTGTCCGAACCTGTCCAGAGAGGGTATCGGACTAGTTCAGTGTAGATCGAACTAGTCCATTTTTCCTGTGAAATGTGAAGTGTGTGAGGATTTTGTGCATGAGCTCTTGGGATGTGTCACATCAACACACTCCCTACACAATGATGTATTCGAATCAGCTCTTGAGCTCTTTTCTGAATTGATCCTCATTCTCCTTTCTTTTTGGCACTTTCTTCATTCTTTCATTAAAAGTGACGCTTTCTTCATTCCTTCATTAAAACCCGCGCTCATCTCAATAATGTGGTTAGGATCACATTTGTTTGTCATAAATCAACCAAAACCCACAAGGGATGCCTAGATGCACTTTCAATCTCCCCCTTTTTGGTGATTGATGACAACCAATTGAGATTTCACAAGATATGATAAAAATTGCAAGATTTTCATAAAGTGTGCACATATTAGTTTGAAACTTATTTAGCAATAACAACATAAGACATATGTGCACTCTTTATGGTGGGATCCAAAACTAAATGAGTGAGAGCAGTAATCATGATGACAGTGAAATAATTACTTCAATACATCAATCAACAAGCATATATGTCAATTATAAAGCAAAATCACAGATTTCATGAATATGAGCATAAATTATTCATAGCATTTCATCACAGGATTAAACGTACCAAAAGAGCACAATATTAAGTCTTACAACCCAAAAGACATAAAAAGATGCAAAAGAGAGGCTCTCATCTCTCAACCTACAGCTAAGATCCAAGAACACCCCCAAAATCTCTCCCCCTTTGGCATCAAGACACCAAAAAGAAAGAGAGGAGGCATCTAAGAAATTTAGTCCTCACTGTCGGTCCTCTCACCAACATCATCTTCATTCTCGGGGTGATGAGGAGGAGGAGGAGGAGGAGGAGGAGGAGTAGCATATCCACTCGAGCCCCCAATGCCAAAATAAGCAAGCTCGGAGGGAGTCAAGGGCCCGAGCTTGGTGAAATCTGAGGCTGAGTCATCGGAATTGACCGGAGATCCCATGGGCTCGATCTCCAGCTTCTGGCAGATGTGCTTGACATTCTCTTTGACATGTTGCATGTCCTCCTTTCTTGCCTTGTTTAGCTTGTGTGTGTTCACTTCGGCCTTCTTGCAAGAGGCGAAAATAGATGCCAAGTACTTCAAGATGCCACTAGGGGACCCTTTTTGGGGAGGTGCCCTAGTGGTGGAATCAGCCCCTACATCACCTCTGGCTCTCCTTGGTGCCTCTTCACTAGACACCAGAGAAGGAGCAGCTTGGATTGGTGCTTGAGGAGGCTTCTAGGGCCTTAATGGGGTGTGCTCCACATCCTTCACGAATTCTATCCATGTGACCTTCTCAATCATGAACATCAAGTAAACTGCGTAGCCACAGGACCTGTTCGGAGTGCAGGAGATGTTCACCATGTCATTCGATATGTAATCAAAGACATCAAACTTCCTGTCTTTGCTAATCACTTTCATCAGTGTCCTTAGATAGCCTTGGACACTTCCTGCATCCCCATCCTTTGGAGCTATAGTCTTCCCCAGAACCCTGTTGAGAACCACAAAGAATGGCTTCATGTTCTTGGTGGAAGGAGGGTTGAATGTTGAATGGGAGTCATAAAGAAACTTCATCTTGTCCTTCTCAAGGACACCAATGTTGTGAATGACCAAGTTGTCATTGCTTGAGCTATCAAGATGTAGCAACCTTGCAAACTCGTCATAGGTGATGGTGTACTTGGATCCATGAGTCATCCAAGTCACCCGCTCTTCCTCATCACTCGCAAAGAAACAAGTAGCATAGAATTGAGCAATGAATTCGTCGTTCCAGTTGTTTCGGAAGGCAAAGATGTCCTTCAAGCCATGCCTCTCAATTGCCTCGACCACCCCATCAAAAGTCGAGCAACTCTGCTTCTCAAAGTGCGCCCAATCAATCCATTGGCTGCGCACAACTGGGGTCTTCATAGTGAGGTAGACAGAACCGTAGAAATCTGCATGAAAGGTTCTCCAAAACTTGGGATCGGTAGCTTTCTTGGAACGGCTGTAGCAATCAATGAATCTGAGTTTGGAAGCAGTGTCGCTTCCCTTGCCGTTGAACCTCTCCTCGGAGGGATCTCAGTTTCCCTGCCTCAGAGCATGCAGCTTGAGTGGGCAATCGGGCCCGTGGCGTTCCCTTTGCCCTTGCCCTTCACTTGGTGAGCAGTTGCTGAGCTGGAGTCGGTTGCGTCCTTAGCCTTGGACATAGGCTCCTTAGAAAGGACCTTGCGTCGAGCCTGAGGTGGCGAAGGTGCCGGCTCAGACGGGTGCTCTTGGCGCTTCTTGCCTTGGACCGTCGAGGACCGAAGCAAGGCTTCTTGGTCCATCTCGGCTTCAAAGTCAGAGATTTCGTCGTTGGTGCTCGACATTGTCCTGAGAATGGGTTACATAAGGTATAAATGCAAATGGATGGCAAGGAATTTCATTGAGGAATGAGTAATTAGGGTCGAGTTCAGGAAAAATCAGACTAGTCCGGAGTACAATTACGGACTAGTCCGGGTGACCGGACTTGTTCGTACATGGACCGGACTAGTCCGTTGTTCATCACCCTAAACCCTAACTAGACGACCAATGGTGTTGTTCAATGCAAGAATAGCTCAGTATCAATGTAATACATCAAGAAAGTGTGTGTTAGGTGAAAGGAACTAAGCTATTTGATCAACATCAAAGGAAATAGCAATTTCTACGGTTTGGGAGGAAAATTTACCGAAATTGCTCGATTCTTGAGAACGAAGGGGTAGAAGGAGCGGACAAGTCCGTGGTCTCCAATCCCTATGCCAAGGAGGTCTTTTTCCACCCAAACATGGAGAGTTTTGATGGAGGAATCGCCAAATCGCCATGGGGAGCTCGAGCGAGGAGAGAGAAAGCTTTAGGCAAGTGTGAGGGTGAGAAATATTAGGGTTTGGCGGCGGCTAGGGTTATGGAGTCAAAAAATCGGACTAGTCCGGACTTTTCCAGAGCCTATATTGGACTGGTCGGTCGGGCTAGTCCGGACTAATAGTCACTCTGCGGGCAAGTCTGCATGGGCGGACTAGTCCGGGTACCACGGACTAGTCCGTGGTCACCAGAAAAGAAGTGCTTAGACCATTCATATATATTCGAAGGTACTTATTAAGAAAATAGGGAGGCAAAGCAAATCAAATAATCTTGATGAATATGATCAGTAAGCATACAACAATCAAGCAATGACCATAGTTCATCAAGATCAAGTAGTTGAAATAGTTTTTGGAGAAAATTGAGAAAGATAATTTTCGCAACTCAAACAATGTATTTTGAAGATTTCATATAGGTAAGCATGTTTTCAAGCCACATTCCGAGCATCAAGGATATTAAGTTCATTTCGGAGCTCGCAAAAACGTTTTTCATCTAGTGGCTTGGTAAATATATTGGCTAGTTGCTTTTCGTTGTTGACATGAGAAATGGCTATGTCTCCTTTCATTGAATGGTCTCTCAAAAAGTGATGTCGGATGTCTATGTGTTTGGTTCTAGAGTGTTCAACTGGATTATGTGCAATTTTGATGGCACTCTCATTATCACAAAGGAGTGGAATATGGCTCATATTGTAACCGTAATCCCTTAGAGTTTGTTGCATCCAAAGGAGTTGTGCACAACAACTCCCGACAGCAACATACTCCACTTCGGCCGTGTATAAGGCAATGGAATTTTGTTTCTTGGAGGACCAAGAAACAAGGGATCTACCTAGGAATTGGCAGGTGTCGGAGGTACTTTTCTATCTACTTTGCATCCAGCATAGTCAGCATCAGAGTATCCAATGAGATTGAACTTGGAACCTTTGGGGTACCAAAGGCCTAGATTGGGTGTATGAACCAAATATCTCAAGATCCTTTAACGGCTGTCAAATGACACTCCTTAGGATTGGTTTGAAATCTCGCACACAAACATACACTCAACCTAATATCAGGCCTAGATGCACATAGGTAGAGTAAGGATCCAATCATGGAGCGATATACTTTTTTATCCATGCTTGGTCCATCTTCATTGAGATCCAAGTGTCCATTAGTTGGCATGGGAGTCTTGATGGGCTTCGCCTTGTCCATCCCAATCTTCTTGAGTATCTCTTGAGTGTACTTGTTTTAGCTTATGAACGTCCCCTCCTTTTGTTGTCTCACTTGGAATCCCAAGAAGTACTTCAGTTCTCCCATCATAGACATCTCAAACCTATCTGTCATAATCTTACTAAATTCTTCACAAAAGGATTTGTTAGTTGAACCAAAGATAATCTCATCAACGTAGATTTGACAGATGAAAAGATCACCGTCGAAGTGTTTTGTAAATAGTGTATAATCTTCTTTTCCAATCTTGAAACCATTTTCAATTAAGAAATCTCTAAAACACTGATACCAAACTCTGGAAGCTTGTTTGAGGCCGTAGAGATCCTTACGCAGTTTAAATACGTGGTCGGGGAACTCTTTGTCTTCAAATCCGGGCGGTTGCTCCACGTACACCTCCTCCTTGATTGGACCATTGAGGAAGGTGCGTTTCACATCCATGAAACCATGGTGAGTAGCATATGCAAGTAATATTCTAATAGATTCCAGTCTAGCTACTGGAGCAAAGGTTTCATCGAAATCCAAACCTTCAACTTGTGAATACCCTTTGGCCACAAGTCGTGTCTTGTTCCTTGTTACCACCCCGTGTTTGTCTTGTTTGTTGCGGAAGACCCATTTGGTGCCGACGACTTTCGCGTTAGGTCTTTCAATGAGTTCCCACACTTCATTCCTTTTGAAGTTGTTCAGTTCTTCTTGCATCGCCACCACCCAGTTCGGATCTCTCAATGCATCCTCAATTCTACGTTCCAAAAAGGACACAAAAGAGTAATGCTCACAGAAGTTAGCTATGCGGGATCTAGTTTTTACTCCCTTATGGATGTCACTGATGATGTTGTCTATTGGGTGATCTCTTTGTACGTATTGGTGTACTCTTGGGTGTGGCATTTGCGGTCTTGTGTCTTCATGATCTTCTTCTTCTCCCCCTAGATGGTTGCCCTCATTGACTTGTTGATCATATTCGTTTTCTTGAGGTTGATCTTGTGCGGAAGCTCCCCCTTGATCATTGGCCTCCACTTGCGGTTCATCTTCCTCATGCACATGTAGAGGTGGCTCTTGTGGTCGAACTTTGCCAACACTATGTCATGTAATACTTCAACAAGTCTGGAGGTTTTGTTGAAGACACAATAGGCGTAAGAGTTCGAATCATAACCAAGCAAGAAACCTTCATCGGACATCGATTCGAACTTTGAAGTCCTAGGCTTCTTGTTCAAAATATAGCATTTAGAACCAAAAACTCAAAAATAAGAAATATTTGGCTTGTTATCGGTGAGTTGCTCATAGGATGTATTTTTGAGTAGTCGATGAATGTAGAGTCGGTTTATGGTGTGGCATACGGTGTTAACCGCTTCTGCCCAAAACCGAGCCGAGGTATTGTATTCATCGAGCATTATTCTCGCCATCTCTATGAGGGTTCGGTTCTTCCTTTCGGCAACTCCATTTTGTTGAGGAGAGTAAGGTGCTGAAAACTCATGCTTTATGCCTTCTTCGTCTAGGTACTCCTCAACTTGGGTGTTGTTGAACTCCGTTCCGTTATCGCTTCGAATGTTCTTGATCGTCAATGAAAACTCATTTTGAGCACGCTTGAAAAACTTCTTCAAGGTTCCTTGAGTTTATGTCTTATCATGCAAACAGAAAACCCAAGTGAAGCGTGAAAAGTCATCAACAATCACTAAACCATATTTGTTACCATCGATGCTTATGTAAGAAATTGGACCAAAAAGGTCCATGTGAAGTAGCTCGATCGGTCTTGTTGTATTCATGACGTTCTTCGCAGGATGAGGTGCTCCAACTTGCTTCCTGGCTTGGCACACGCTACAAGGCCCATCTTTCTCAAAAACAATATCCTTCTAAACTCGGATGTGATCGCCCTTGAGGAGTTTTTGATGATTCCTCATACCAACATGCACTAGTCGTCCATGCCACAGCCAACCCATGTTGGTCTTTGCAATCAAGCATGTGTCAAGTTCGGCTTTATCTTTGTTGAAGTCAACAAGGTAAAGCTTTCCCTTTAACATACCCTTGAATGCAATGGAACCATCACCCCTTCGGTACCGAGCACCTTTCCTTGACTATTGTCTCCAAAATAGATGCCCTCGCTTGGATCCTCATTTTCTTCATACTCAACGAACATCCTTCTTTCTCCGGTCATATGGTTGGTGCAACCACTGTCTTGCACCCATTTCAATCCACCAGAGGAATAGGCCTACAAAAACAAATCAAGCTTTGGTTTTAGGTACCCAAGCTTGCTTGTTTCCTTGGAGGTTAGTTACAAGAGATTTGGGCACCCACACATGAGATTTGGTGTTCCCATGGCATGGCCAACCATAATGAGCATAAACTTTACCAAAATTACTTCTCATCAGAACATAGAGTTCATCGAAAGTCTTGAATAATTGTTGCTGTTGTAGATGAACAGAACTAGTCTAGAAATCGGACTTGTCCGGAGGACCGGACTTGTCTGAGTAAGGACCGGACTAGTCCGGTGATCATGTGTGTTGACTTTGAACTTATTAGCATAATTGGTCTTTCTGGCTTGAGAAAAGTTCCCCTTCACAAAGGAAATGCTATCCTTGTTATTTTTATGGCTTCTAGCATATTGCTTTTCACCATAAGAATAACTAATGCCATATTTGACATTAGGAGGTCTTGTGACAAAGTATGCACTACGTGCATATTTGATCTTCTTCTTGGCAAATATGCCACTTTGGGAAGGATGCCTGTCATTGGTAGAAGTTGACTTTCCTTCAAGCTAGTGTCAATTTTAGCACATAAACAAATAATAGCAGCTTCATTTTTTAAGTGGTTGAGAAGGTGAGCTTGAAGAGGATGAGGGGTCACTTTGTTTGAGTGACTCAACTTGTACCTCAAGGATTTTGTTAACCTTGGATAGATTAGTAAGTTCATCCTTGATGGTGGTGTTTAAGTCGTTTAACTTCAAACAAGCTTCCTTGCTTGAGGCTAACTCAAGTTCCGGTGACTTGCCTCGCTCCTTTTCTAGTTCGAGAAGCTTGTCAAGTTGGAGATATTCCTCCTTTTGGGAGATAATCATATCTTCTTGATGGTTGATCAGCTTCTCCTTCTCAACAAGTTGATCAAGCAGAAATTTCATTTTTGCTGTTGTTTTCCTATCTAAGCAAATGAGCATGTCTTCATTATCACTAGCAACTTCACTATCACTAGAATGATAATGCAAGGAAGAGGATTTGGTTGTTACCTTTCGTGTACCTTCCTTTGCCACGAGGCAAGTGTTGTTGCCTTTCCATACGCCTAGTGTTGGGAAGAGGGTGGACTTCTTGGATGTCTTCTCGATGGCTATGCTAGCCATATCCTCTTCCTCTTCGGATGAGGACTCGTCATTTGAGTCCCACTCCTTTCCTAGATGCGCTTGTCTAGCTTGCTTATTTTTCTTGAAGAATTTCTTGGGTTGAGGTCTTGTTTCCTTTGTTTTCTTCTTGTTTTCTTCGTATGGGCAATCAACTATAAAGTGGTCATATTCACCACAGTTATAGCATGCCCGCATCCACTTTGGTCTTGACTTCTCTTTATATTTTCCTTCACTTGATTTTCCCCCTTGTCTCTTCTTTGTCATTTTCTTGAATCTCTACATAAAGAGGATCGTGTCCTCTTCGTCGATGTCGCTGCTCTCATCATCGCTGTCCTCTTCTTGTTGAGCTTCTCGAGCTTCTTTAGACAAGGGCTTGCAAGTGGACTTCAAAGCGACCCCTTTCTTCTTTGCTGAGGTGAGGTCGGCAATCTCCATGATATGCTTTGCCTACTTTTGCATCATTTCAAAGTTGATAATTTTCCCAAGTAGCTCATCCGGGGTCATTTTCTTGTACCTGGGGCTTTCTCGAATCGTCGAGCACAAGGTGACATTGCGAGGCATGAAAGCTCTAAGGATGAGCTTAAACACCTCGTGATCGTTCCACTTCTTGCTTCCATATGCTCAAACCTTGTCGATGAGTGTCCTTAAGCGGTTGTACATGTCTTGCGGTGACTCATCTTATTCAATGGAGAATCTTCCCAATTCACCTTCGACCATTTCAATCTTCGCTTCTGGCACATGACGATCGCCTTCATGTGCGGTTTGCAATGTATCCCATATTTCTTTCGCAATCTCGAGCCCATCCACCTTGGTGAACTTGTCAGACCGAGTGATGAGGTGATGACTGTTGCAACTTGGGCATTTCGATGGATTGCTAGCTCTTGGCTAGGCATGAGCTCCTCATCATCGCCGGGGATATCTATTCCTGTAACCACAATGTGCCACAAGCTTGGATTGAGTTAGATCAAATGCATTTTCATGTTTTGCCTCCACATTGAGTAGTCATTGCCATCAAAATGTGGGGCTTTTCCAAGGGGAATAGATAGGTAATAATTATTGTTGGAGTTTAATTGATCATAATTAAAAGGATATCGGGAGTAGTCAGTGTGACTACTCCCCTTCTTCTTCTTCTCGTCCTCGACCTTCACTTTCCCTTTAGAAAGTGCTTTCTTCCTTAGGAGCGTCTTGAGTTCAAGGGTCTCCTCATCATCGTCCTCGAAGTCCTGGATAGCATCAAGGAGCTTTTCCAGTTTTTGAGCTTTTTCGTATTCAACCTTCTCTTGGTTGAGACTCTTGTGCGCATCCTTCATGTCCGACATGTTCTTTCGAGCGATTAGTCTCTTGTGAAGAGTCCTGCTTTGATACCAATTGAATGTGGCCTAGAGGGGGGGTGAATAGGCCTTTTTGAATTTTGGTCGGAACATGCAACACTTAATAAACTGATCAAATCCCAAGATATCTCCGGTAGAGTGTGGCCTAGTCCTGTGCGTGCGGACTAAGTTGATCAAGTTCGATCAATGATTTCAATACAAGCACAGTATACAGTGGAAAATAGTATGTAACTTGCAAGTATTGATTCAATGAAGTTAAGTGTAATGCAAATTATATTTGCTCTGAATGTTTTAACGTAAGATGGACAAAATCAATCAAACCCCAGAATATGATATGAGAAACTTTAAGAGCAAGTTTGACACACGATTTTATCCCATGGTTCGGTTCCCACAGAGGCAACCTACATCCACATTGAGGAGCCCACGAAAGGACTGGGTCTTCACTGACCCTAACCTCGTTGAATCGCCACGAAGGCCAATTCTTCTTCCATTATCACAAAGGGGGCAAATCACCAAGTTCAATGGGCCTTCTCACAAGTTGAGGGCTCCCCAAGGTTACAATTCAAACACCACCAAGAACACACTCATAAGATCAATAATCAAACAACAAGAGTGTGTTACAGATCAAACCCAAGAGCTCAAACATATGGAATCTTGTCTGTCCTATGATCCAAAATGAATCCTCAAGGGATTGATCTTTCTTGCGTTGGATTTCATGGAGAGATTTGTTTTCTAGGCTCTTGGAGGGTGTGACGGCGCAGGGGGTCGAGAGTTATGATAGTTGGGTCGTGCACAACTATTTATATTAGGGTTTTCAAAAGTTATCGTTAAGGTTTCGAGGGTCCTGACTAGTCCGTGGTGGAGTTCGGACTAGTCCGGTGTGCGGCATGCAGGAAACCCAAAGTGTCCAGAAATATCAGACTTGTCCGACTAGGAGCGGACTTGTCCGATTTATTCAGAAACGTTTTCGGACTTGTCTGTGCTGATATCAGACTTGTCTGGTGTGGTGATGCCCTTAGTGAATATAGGACAAGTCCGCACCTGGAGGACTTGTCCGATTTTAGTCAGAGGCATTATCGGACTAGTCCGGACTTTTTTGGACTAGACTGGTCCGGACAAGTCCGCATTGGCTGGACTTCTCCGAACCTGTCCAGAGAGGATATCGGACTAGTTTGGTGTATATCGGACTAGTCCATTTTTCCTGTGATATGTGAAGTGTGTGAGGATTTTTGTGCTTGAGCTCTTGGGATGTGTTACACCAACACACTCCCTACACAAAGATGTATTCTATTCAGCTCTTGAGCTCTTTTCTGAATTGATCCTCATTCTCCTTTGTTTTTGGCACTTTCTTCATCCTTTCATTAAGACCTGCGCTCATCTCAATAATGTGGTTAGGATCTCATTTCTTTGTCATAAATCAACCAAAACCCACAAGGGATGCCTAGATGCACTTTCATAAAATTATGGTGAGTAGCATTTGCCAATAAAATATGAAGGGACTCAAGTCTAGCTACAGGAGCGAAAGTTTCGTTGAAATCCAAACCTTCAACCTGTGAGTAACCCTGCACCACAAGTCACGCCTTATTTCTTTTTACCACCCAATGTTCATCTTGATTGTTTTGAAAGGCCCATTTGGTTCCAACGATGTTCGCATTTGGTCTTTCTACAAGCTCCCATACTTCATTTCTCTTGAAGTTTCAGCTCCTCTTGCATCGCTATCACCCAATCAGGATCCTTTAGTGCTTCTTCTACCCTGTATGGTTCTAGAAAAGAGACAAAAGAGTAATATTCACATCAATTAGCGATGCAAGATATAGTGGTTACTCCCTTAGCAATGTATCCAATGATATTGTCGACTGGATGATCTCTTTGTATACTCTAATGTACTCTTGGGTGAGGAGCTTGTGAAGTTGCTTGTACTTCATGTTCTTTATTGTCAATGTCTTCCCATAGATCATTGCTTCCTTAATTATATTGATCTTCTTGATCTTCCTAATCTTGATCTTGCGCATGAGCTCCCCTTAATTTTTGCTTTCCTGTTGAGGTTCATCTTGACCACTTGAGTCTTGTGGTTGCTCTTGAGGTCGAATATCACCAAGTGCCATCCTTCTAAACGCTTTGCATGGGGCTTCTTCTTAATCTAGCACACACTTATCAACTTGCTCCACTTGGGAGCCATTAGTTTCGTCGAAAACTACGTCACGTGCTACTTCAACAAGAATAGAGACTTTGTTGAATACACGATAGGCGTAGGCATTCAAATCATAACCAAGCAAGAACCCTTCATCAGATTTTGAAGCGAACTTCGAAGTCCTCAATTTCTTGTTCAAAATAAAACACTTGCATCTAAATACTTTGAAATATGAAACATTTGGTTTGTTACCAGTGAGGAGCTCATATGGCATTTTCTTCAAAAGTCCATGATGATATAGTCGATGTGTGGCATGACAAGCGGGGTTTACCGCTTTAGTCCAAAACCGGTTTGAAGTCTTGTATTCATCCAACATTTTCCTTGCCATCTCGATGAGAGTCTTGTTCTTCCTTTTGGCCACCCCATTTTGTTCAGGGGAGTAGGGTGTCAGAAATTCATGATTTCTTCCTTCTTCATATAGGTACTCCTCAACTTGAGTATTCTTGAACTTTGTTCCATTGTCACTTCTATTGTTCTTGATGCTTGAGGAGAATTCATTTTGCGCCCTTTTCAGAAATTTTCTTGAGGATTCCCTGAGTTTCTGACTTATCATACAAGAAAAACACCAGTAAATCTAGAAAAATCATCAACTATAACCAATACCATATTTGTTACCGTTGATGCTTATATAAGCAATTGGACCAAAGAGGTCCATGTAAAGAAGTTATAGTGGTCTTGAGTCAGTCATCACATTCTTGGTGGGGTGTGGTGCTCCAACTTGTTTTCCCGCCTGGCATGCGGTGCACAGTCTGTCTTTCTCCAAAACAACATCTTTCAAACCTTGTATGTGACCACCTTTTAGAAGTTTCTTCAGATTTTCTCATTCCAAAGTGGGCTAGCCGTCTATGCCACAACCATCCCATGTTAGTTTTAGCAACCAAGCAAGTGTTGAGTTCAACTTTATCTTTGTTGAAGTCAACAATATAAAGCTTTCCCTTCAACATTCCCTTGAATGCAATCGAGCCATTGTCTCTTCTAGAAACAGTCACACCCTCATTAGTGAATAAACAATTATAACCTTTGTAGCACAACTAAGATATGTACAAAAGATTATAATCTAGAGAATCGACATGTAGAACATTTGAAAGAGTATGTTAAGAAGAAATTCCAATTTTACTGCTACCAAGGACTTTTCCTTGGCTGTTGTCTTAAAAGTATATTCCTTCACTTGGATCCGCGTTGCGCTCATACTCCATGAACATACTCCTCTCTCCGGTCATGTGATTAGTGCATCCACTGTCTAGCACCCATTTCGATCCACCGTTAGAGTAGGCCTGCAAAACAGAGTTATTTCTTTGTTTTAGGTACCCAAGCTTGCTTGGGTCCTCGCAGGTTAGTCACAAGAGTCTTGGGCACCCACACAAAAGTTTTTGAGTTATTGTAGCGTCGCCCTGCATATTTAGCAAAAACATGTCCAAATTTCTCTTTCATGAGTACATAGGAAGCATCAAAAGTACGAAATAGTATTTGCAATTCAGAATCATTTGATATTTCCTTAACAAAAGTAATTTGCTTCTTAACTTGAACATTAGTTGACATGTGTTTATTTCTAGTAAACCCAACACCATCCTTGACGTTAGGAGGTCTAGCAACCATATATGCACTATGTTCATATTTATTCTTTTCCTTGTCGAAGATGCCACTTTAGGATGGATGTTTAGTATGTGAAACAGAAGAATCATCTTTAACAGCATTTTTGTTACTAGAGCATGTGCAAGTTGTAGTTGTTAGCGAATTTATATTTTTGGAAGGTGAGCTCTTTGAGGAGGAGGAGGAGGAGTCATTTTGCTTGAGTGACTCAACTTGCACTTCAAGGATTTTGTTAACTTTTGACAAGTTAGCAAGTTCATCCCTTATTGCAATATGTGGGTCTTCTAAGTAAGTTTCCTTACTCAAGGCTAGCTCATGCTCAAGTGACTTGCTCTTCTCTCTTTCAAGCTCAAGGAGTTTCTCAACCTCTTGATATCTCTTCCTTTCGCAGATGAGCATAACTTCTTGTCGGTAGACAAGCTCCTCTTTCTCAAAAAATCCATCCGATGACATTTTCATTTTCCTTAAAGCAGTTTTACTTAAACCTTTAAACATATCCTCATTTTCACTAGAGCTGTAAAAATAACCAATGGAGGAATTAATCAAGGGAGGTGTAAGTCGAACCTTTTTCTTGCCTTCCTTAGCCATGAGGCAATTATGATTTTGAGTCTCCCGTCCTCCCATGTTTGGGAAGAGCGTACACTTCTTGGTAGGCTTCTTGATGGCAACGGTGGCCATCTCTTATTCTTCATCGGAGGAGGACTCGTCGTTTGAGTCCCACTCCTTGCCAATGTGCGGTTGTGAGCTTGCCTCCTTTTCTCGAAGGTCTTCTTCTCTTGAGGCTTCGCTTCCTTTTTCTTTTTATTTACTTCATATGTGCAGTCGACCATAAAGTGACCATACTCGCCACAATTGTAGCAGGTACGACGTGCCTTGGATTCTACTTTTTCTTTCATCTTCCCATCATTAGAGTTGCTGCCCTTCCTTCTTCTCATCATACGCTCGAATTTATTGATGAAGAGCACCGTCTCTTCATCATCCAAATTAGTTCTCACATCTTCATCATCTTGTGCTTCATGAACGTCCCTTCCTTTAGGCTTATAAGTTGCTTTAAGGGCAACGTCCTTCTTCTTGGAGGAAGTAAGTTCAGCTAAGTCTTTGACTTATTTGGCCTCCTTTTCCATCATCTCGTGGTTGATGATTTTGCCCAATAGTTCATTCGGTGTCATTTTGAAACCCCGGACTTTCTCGGATCATTGAGCACAACATGATGTTGCGATACATGAATGTTCTTATCAACCTTTTGACCATCTCATGGTCAGTCCACTTCTTGCTTCCATACGCACAGATCTTGTTGACAAGTGCCTTCATCCGGTTGTACATTTCCTGAGGTGATTTGCCCTCCTCAATGGCAAACCTCCCCAATTCTCCTTCAATCATTTAAATTTTTGCTTCATGAACTGATTGATTCCTTCATGAGTGGTCTTGAGTGTGTCCCAGATTTCCTTGGCGCTTTCCAATCCATCAATCTTGGTGAATTCTTCTCGGCTCAAGGAAGAAGTGATCACTGCAATGGCTTGTGCGTTGTGGTGAATTTCTTGCTCTTGCTCTGGAGTGATTTCATTGTTGTTATCCGAAATATCTACACCTGTACACACAATATGCCAAAGACTGGGGTTTAAGGAGATTAGATGCATTTTCATATTGTACTTCCACATGGTATAATCATTCCCGTCAAACTGTGAGGGTTTTCCCATGAGAATTGATAGATAATGATTATTGGAATTTAGAGGATTGTAATTATAAGTATATCGGGAGTAGTCATGATGACCACTCCCCATCATCTTCTCGTGTTCTTTTCCCTTTTGGTTTAGGAGTTTCTTCCTTAGAAGCAGCTTGAGTTGAAACACTTCTTCATCATCGTGTATATTCTCCTTGAGTACATCGAATGCCTTTGAATCTTGTTCTTATTCAGTGTTTGGCATCTTCGGGATCACATTGTTCTTCTATGAGGCTATTTGATCTCGTAGATGGATAACCTGCTCTGATACCAATTGAATGTCTCCTAGAAAGGGGGTGAATAGGCTTCTAACTTTTCCTGCACACTTAATCAAATCATTAAATTCGTGGTGGACTGCACTTGTCCGGTGCAAATGCGGACTAGTCCTGTATGCTTGAATAATGTGAATTGATCAAGTGTTATACAAAATTTGTATGTGTTGTAGCATCATAATTTAAGCACCTATTCAAACAATCTTGATTAAACGATTAATATCACAAATGTGCACATGAAACACAAATTACTTGATAGAATAAATCTAATGACCTAGATAATAAAACTTGCAAAAGTAAAAAATAAAGCACACGAGGCACGGATTTTTATGGAGATTCGATTCACCAAAAAGATCTACTCCTCGTTGAGGAAGCCCACACAGAGCCGGGTCTATTCAAACCCTTTCCCTCGTCAAGTCACCACACAAGGCCGACTTGATTCCACTATCACGGGTAATCACCGAGTTGATGGGCCAACCTCACACATTGAAGGATCCCACAAAAGATTAGAGCAAAAAAAGATGATCTAATACACTCGAAAAGATTACAAGTTATTCAAGAGTGTTCAGAGATCAAACCCCAGAAGCTCAATGACGCATAGACAACAATCTCTCAATCCCAAATCTGAATACTCAAATGATTTCACTTTTGAGGATCTTAGATGTGTGGGGAGATGTGTTTTTGTGCTCTTGAGAAACGTTGTGACACTAGGGTTTCTGTTGTGAACAGTAGAATACGAGTTATATCATTGTGGGGTTGTGGATCTCCTATTTCTAGTGTTTCCAAAAATGTTACCATTAGAGATCCCGATGGTCGAACTAGTCCGTACTGGGTTCTGAACTTGTCTCGTGTGCTATGTAAATTCGGCGTGAAATGTGCAGCACAATAGAAACCCAGATTTGTGTGAGGTATACCGGTCTAGTCCGGTAGGAATTCAGACTTTACCGGTTCCCTGTGAATTGGAACATCAAAAACTTTCTCGAACTAGTATTGTCCATAAATGGACTTGTCCGGTATGATGTGTTATGAAACATCAGAGAGTTCAACGGACTAGTCCGGTGCCCGAACGGACTTGTCCGGTGCATAGTCTATTGATTTTACAGAAAGTTGAACTGACTATTCTGTTCTATAAACGGACTAGTCTGGTGCACTGTGAAGTGAGGTTCCAGAAAGTTGATCGAACTAGTCCGATCCATGAACGGACTAGTACGGTGCACTGTGAAGTGAGACAACAGAGAGTTGAGCAGACAAGTCTGGTTAATGAACGGACCAGTCCAGTGCTCAGTGAAATTTTAGATTGATTTTAAGACCCTTCCTCCTACGCAAAGACTTGAGCTCTTGGGATGTGTCTCTCACAAACATCCTATACAATTAAGTCTACTTTGTGCTTCATTCATCAATGGGGCCTTTCTTTTTCTTCATCACTTTATTTTTCACTTTTTGAGTGCACCAAACTATCTAATATGAGTTGACCTGCATTCATCTCAACAAGTCCACTAGGATCTCATTCGTTTGTCATCAATCATTCAAAACCCACAAGGGATTGCCTAGATGCACTTTAAATCAGGATGGAAAAATTTTGCTCACATAAAGGAGAAAGGTCCACGCCTTCTCACTATACAATTTTTTTTGCACCCTCAAAATAGTATTTGATGGTATTAATTTTAGATTATTTCAAAAAAATACAACATTCTATGGAAAGAAATAGGTGAAATCCTAGGCTTCCATAAGCGTTGTTTGCTAGATGTAGAAACTTTGCCTAAATTTAACAAACAATGTTTTTGGCATGAATTGACTAGTGAGGTCACATGTAGTGCACCTAGTAATAGCCACTTGCAAAATCCCACTGTACGCTTCAACCATAGATGGGTGGCTATTACTGTTCCTTAGAGGAGATATTATAGTGGCCCGTGATGATGAACTGAAAATTCTATTTGCCATGATTAAGAAGATAAAATTGCTCCAGTTATTGCCATGATGACCCGCAATGCTACTAGAGTAGGAGCATTAGAATATACTTCATTTGAATACATTGAAACTAAACGAGAATTGATTAATGAAGATTGTCTAGTGCGAGGACATACCCTGAAGCATGATCACACTGGCTCTTATTTTATTATCCCAACTTTGTTAATGAATTCGGTTACCTCACCCGTATTTTCTTTTGTACAAATGCCAGAGGCTAACCATTGATCTTCTTCTCATCGAGGCACATCGAAGAAGTAATGTATTTGGCAGGGTAACTAGAACCCGTGCAAGGAGAGTGTCCACAGCCATGCCTCCGACAACCTCCCCGGTCTATGAGTACCAAGAGGAAGAGAACCAAACGGGTGATGCATCAGGATGGACTCAACCTCAACTGTACGAGGCCAGAGTGTCATCTTGGCATGGATGGCTGAGTACCGCATGAGAGCCATCCCTATCCACTTCAAGCTCTACCGGCTTGCCTCCAACGTCCATGAGAGGATGCCGTTCCTTTTTAGCTAGAAGTCGTCATGACTTTAGCCAAGGAATGACGAATGTCACTGGATGTATGGGAGATCTTGAAGTGAGGATGGAAGACATCTACAACACACTCCAAGAGCATATCAAAGGTACCCAAGATTGGCAATAACACATGGACACTCAGTTGACCAACTTCAACTTCACGCTACAACAGCAATAAGCCAATCTCACGGCATACTTCCATCATCAAGGGTTCAACCCTATCACGGAGGTGATTGAAGAAGAAGCTTGGGGGAGGACCCCCACTTGATGTAACTTGTATCACATCCATTGCATATTTATTTTCCATTCATCCACCATTCACCTTTCATATATATATATATATATATATATATATACTGTAGATTTGCTTTCCATCAAATAAAAATGTGTTGGAAGAATGATTTAGAATTCACATAGATGAAATGATGAATAGTTGCTTTGTTTAAAATTTCGTAGGTCCCTAGTTTACAACTTGCTACTCTCCAAATATTGCTTTTATTGGTTAAAGTTAACTTCGCCTTGATTTAAAAATTATGGGTAGCAAAAGCTTAATCTTATTCTAGATTGTTGTGAGATATTATATAGTGATAGGGCTGCTATTCCTAGTTTGAAAGTGGAACTTATATTTCCGGAGAAATTCTAGAAAAGATTTAAGTTACTCTCATTTGATTAGAAATACCTACTAAAGTCATATGATATTTTTACATTGATAAACCTTATGCATATACTATTTGCCTTCACATTGAGCCTGGTCAAACTAGTATAGTTCTATGTGAGAATTCATTCATTTCTTTTTGAATTTAAGACTTCACTTGCACATGCTAAAACTTCTACACTATAAGTTAGCAAAATTCCATCATATCATCAATTCACAATAAAAAACTCCATGTTTTCATGCTTATTACTTTCTTCAAGTCTATTGCATAAAAAGGGAGTAGAAGACATGGCTACAAGAAAAGAAAAAAAATAAAATGCATGCTTACATCATAAGTATGAGAAAAAAAATGCACCCTTACATCAAAAGCATGAGAAAAAAAATATGTAGCCATGTTTCATACCTATGATAAAGAGAGTCCGCATAAAAAGGAGTCATCTCAACATTCACTTCCATTAAATCACACATGCACAAGTCTTGAATCAAATGTTTTGAATTGATTTTTCCTAATCCTTACTCTTTTGACTTAGCAATATTATGTGTTGCAAATATGCCTACTACATTTCCTACCAAGCTCCACATACAAACCTTATTTAGTGGTAGGATTAGTATAGGCAAAATGCCTTTGTGAGGATATATTTCCAAAACACAAAAGGAGTGATTGAGAGAACAAATTGAGGTACATAGAATCTAATTGAAACTCATCGGAATTTGAGTGGAACATGATCTCTAGGCTATGCTTGCTCCATTTCCTATTTTATCTTTCAACTACCCATGAATAGGAGAAGACATAAGCCCCATAATGACATAAGATGGGTGAAGTACCATAGCAAATTTTTGCAATACTAGGTAGAGTATTTTGTTTTGCACATGGTACTTTTAGAAAAAATAGAAAATTATAGCAACTCCTGATCATTAACCTAAAGTCTTGACTTTGCTTGGGACGAGCAATATAAGTTGGGGGAGTTTGTTGACGGTTGTTATATCCCAATTTCATCTTTCAATATTGTGAGACCTATGTGCGCTCAATACATTGGCTTTGACAATAAAAGTTTGCTGAATACATTGGCTTTGACAATAAACGTTTTGAATGCTAGCAAGGTCCGACTCTAGCTCCGGTGAGCTTTGTCTTTAGCTCCGGCATTTCTTTGATAGCTCCGGCATGTCTTTGTTAATCTCCGATATGTTTTGCTAGGTCTGACTTATGTTGGTTGGCTCCGACATGTTTTTCTAGCTTTGACTTTTGGGATGACTAGGTCCGACTAGTTTTGGTTAGCTACGGCACTAAGGTCCGGCTAGCTTTGGTAAGCTCCAGCGCTAGGTTCTACTAGCTTTTGTAAGCTCTGGCCCACGCTCCGGCGCTAGGTTGTACTAGCTTTGTAAGCTCCGACTCAAGCTTCGGTTAGCTTTGCCAAGGTTCAGAGCTTGATCGCAATGTTCTTGCTTTTACTGTGAAATGTTTCGAACTTGCTTTACATTAGTATTCAATTGCTAAGTTTTTGGTGTGTTTTGGTTGATATGTCTGATATCGTTTTGATACGCTTTGCAACATGCTTATGTGAGGTGCTCACGTAAGGTGTTGTGTTCGTAACTGACTTGAGTCAAGTCGCGGACTTCGGCTCGTACAGATTGGTTGTTTGTTCATGTGCAGGTGTTGATTGAGTTCAAGACATGGCTGGTGACGGGATCCATTGAACTAGTCTTAGGGAGAAGATGAGGTTCAACAACCAAGTTCGGGAGGAATTGTGGTTGAGTTGATCGGGAGGTTGCGCAGCATGTTTGAATCAAGAACAATGCATATGAAGGTATCGTGGACGTCATTGGAAGATGTTTCCACGTGGTCAAGGAGTGAATGGACTTGGCTACATGGTTCCGAGGTGTGATGAAGAGATGTGGACGTTAAGAATTGGTCGAAAAGGTCCAACCGACTAGGTTATGGACTCAGGCTGCGGCTGAGTCGGGTTTGACTCAAATATAGAATGTTTTGAGTTGGTTACGATAGCATTTCGTGTGGGTCACGAATTTGAGTTGTTTTAGGAATGTGGGATACGTTCCTAAGGTGTTTGGAAGTCTTAAGATTGCTTCTATCTGCATATAGAAGAGTCTTGAGCAGTTATAGAAAGTTTTGATTCGTGAACGGAGTAGGATTATAGTCCTAGTTGAGATTGGGTTGGCCTAAGGGCTGGTTATATAAGCAAGGGTGGCCATAGCTCGTGGTACACGACTTTGGGGCTGTTCCTGTTGCGTTCTATTGAATAAAATTCGTAGTTGAAAGGAACTTTTGTGCCTTGTTCGTCCTACTTGTTCCAGACAAGTTTTACTCATCGAGTTTCTGGACAACACTACCTTTCGTCGATGGTTTTATCATAACTCGAGTTTTACAGATCCAATTGGCGTGATTCTTTTTAGGTTTTCTTCACAACTTGATTATCTATCATCTTTCAAAATTTCACGTTCATTGGATATGTGTTTTCTGATCTACACGAGTTTCTTTGTAGCGAACTGTTTTTCTCGCGTAGGACAGATTGACCTTTGTTCTATCTTTCGATCATAACTTGAGTTTCTCTCGACGGATTTGAGTGATTATTATTGTGTCATCTTCGTGACTTGATTCTCTCAGATATCTATCACTTTTGTCCCAGTGAAACACGTTGAGATTAGTTATGCATATGATTTCTTTAACAATCGTTTTTCTGCCAAAGGGGTTGGGATTTAATTGTTTCCGCTGCGTAAGATTTTTAAATCTACCATTTACCCCCCCTCTGGTAGCTTTTCACGTGCTCTTTGATCCTACAATTGGTATCAGAGCAACGGTGCTCTAATCATTGTGATTTGCACGTGTTTTTGACTAATCATCGTGGTGAAATACTCCGCCAAACCTTGTCTGTTTGCTGGTATTGATTTTCGGGTTTGGAAGTCACACATGGAGGCTTTCATCCAGGCGCAAGGCTTTGCAATATAGGAGAAGGTGTACAAGCCTTATGAAGTGTCGTCAAATGATCAAGTTACAGCTACAAATCTAAGAGATGTCGACAACAACAACAACGCTCGAAACTTGATCATACATTGATTAACTCAAAGCGACTTCGACTGTGTTGCTCACCTCCGATCTGCATACGATGTGTGGAAAGCACTTTGTGACTACCACGAAGGATCCAACACGATCAAGGAGGTAAGGCAAGACATGTTCAAGAAATAATACATGCGCTTCGAGATGCAACCCGGTGAGTCCATTGATGATCTATTTCTCGCTTTAATAAAATTTTGAGCAACTTGCGTAGCGTCAATGTTAATTTTTCAGATGCTGAAAATGATAGGCAATTGTTATGTGCATTAGACGTGTCAATTTGGGAGATGAAATCTACATCCATTCGTGAATCTACTATCATGAGTACACTTACTTTAGATGTGCTATATTCCAAGTTAAAAACTCATGAAATTGACATCTTATCACGTAAGAACCCAAATAATTCTATTGCATTTGTCTCACAACATGATATGCCTAGCTCCGGCCAATCATCATATTGCAATACTTTTGCTTTGTTGTCCTCAGTAACCCTGGAGCAGGTCGAGGAATTTCCAGAGGAGGAGCTAGCACTTCTCTCTACTAGGTTCTCAAAAGCATTGCAAAATGTGAGAACTAGAAGCAGAGGAAGCTCCGAACCTCAACCATGCTTCGAATGTGGTAAGACAGGACACTTTCGTACAGAATGCCCTAACCTTTCAGGTTCTACTTGCCGAGAAGAAAAACAATCAAGGACGAAGCACTCCTCAACAAATGATAAGAAGAAGAAGAAGAAGAAGAAGAAGAAGAAGAAGAAGAAGAAGAAGAAGAAGAAGAAGAAGAAGAAGAAGAAGAAGAAGAAGAAGAAGAAGAAGAAGAAGAAGAAGAAGAAGAAGAAGAAGAAGAAGAAGAAGAAGAAGAAGAAGAAGAAGAAGAAGAAGAAGAAGAAGAAGAAGAAGAAGAAGAAGAAGAAGAAGAAGAAGAAGAAGAAGAAGAAGAAGAAGAAGAAGAAGAAGAAGAAGAAGAAGAAGAAGAAGAAGAAGAAGAAGAAGAAGAAGAAGAAGAAGAAGAAGAAGAAGAAGAAGAAGAAGAAGAAGAAGAAGAAGAAGAAGAAGAAGAAGAAGAAGAAGAAGAAGAAGAAGAAGAAGAAGAAGAAGAAGAAGAAGAAGAAGAAGAAGAAGAAGAAGAAGAAGAAGAAGAAGAAGAAGAAGAAGAAGAAGAAGAAGAAGAAGAAGAAGAAGAAGAAGAAGAAGAAGAAGAAGAAGAAGAAGAAGAAGAAGAAGAAGAAGAAGAAGAAGAAGAAGAAGAAGAAGAAGAAGAAGAAGAAGAAGAAGAAGAAGAAGAAGAAGAAGAAGAAGAAGAAGAAGAAGAAGAAGAAGAAGAAGAAGAAGAAGAAGAAGAAGAAGAAGAAGAAGAAGAAGATTTATCTCCGCACTCTAGGAACTTGGCTCAAGCAACGTGGACATTGGAAGTGACGAAGATGAAGATGATTTGGCCAACTTATGCTTCATGGCGGGCAAAACAAGATCAAGATCAAGTCAGGAGGATGCAGAACACAACAGTGATGACGATGAGGTATGTTATACCTGTAATGAAATGTGTGATGCAATTTCTCGTGCAACTATTATTGTTAAGAAAAAGGACAAAAAGCTTAGGGATAATGCTGCTAAAATTGAATCACTAGAATCTGAAATCAACCATTTGAAAACCTTGATTCCTAGTGATGATTATTGTCCCTCGTGTGATTTAATCTATGAACAATTGTCCACATTAGGAACTGCACATTCCTCTACTCTATATAGACTTGAACTTGAAATTGAAAAGAACAAAAAGCTTGTTGCACTTGACATTGGAAACTTAAAAGATGCTTCTTGTTCTACAATTGATTTGCATTGTTCTAGCTGTGATGATCTTGAAAAGAAACTAGAAGATGCTATGAATGAAATTTCAATATTGAATAATGCTTTACGTTCTCATGAAGTTAAATATTGTTCCAATTGCAAATTAAAAGGAAAAAATTCATGTGAAAATTGTCTTGATCTGTCCAATAAACTTGATAACATGCATAGGACATTAGATCGGTTTTGTAATGGGAATAAGAACCTAAACTTGCTGCTGAATTCTTCCAAGTCTTGCAATGATAAAACTTGTAAAGTCATTAGGAAGTGGTTTGATTCAAATAGTTCCTAAACAAAAAGAAGTGGTTTTCAAATCTGCAGGGGTGTTGTCTCATTCGATTTCAAATAAAAATGTTGTTTGATCATCTAGACATGAGCACAATGTTAAATTTCAATGTACCTACTGTGGTAGACATGGTCATGTCATAGATTTTTGTTATAGACTAGCTAGACAACATAAAAGGGAAAGAATGATTACTAGATCTCATAACTTTCATGCAAAATTTGCTGCACATATTAATCCGAATGCTAGGAACATGCAACCTGCTGTTATGAGTCAAAAATATTCAAAGTTTACCTCCGGACCTTCTGTTATTGCCTCCGGATCTACTAATTTTTGTGCTACTCAAGTAACATCTTATAGGTCAGTAGTTAAGAGTAAAAAACCTCAAACTTACACTCGTAAACCTGCTGTTTTATCTCAGCTTTCGCGTGTTTTCCTGTTGCACGTCGTGTGACTCAGTATTGGATTCCTAAATGCCTTTTGAATAACCCCAGTATTGAGTCATCGACGTATTGTGCTTCTATGTAGGTTACACGTTTGAGGAAGGAGAACATTTGGATTGTGGATTCAGGTTGCTCACGCCACATGACCGGTAACAAAGAATGGTTATCCTCCCTCTCTTTTGTGTCACGTGTAGAGAATGTTACTTTTGCCGATAATTCTTCAACTCCTATAATTGCTCAGGGTTCGGTTAGAGTAAATGATCACTACACTTTGAAGGATGTGGCACTTGTAAAGAATTTGAAATACAACTTTCTTTCTGTTTCACAATTGCTAGATTAAAATCTGGAAAAAAATTTCAATAAAAACTGCTGCAAAGTTGTAGGTTCAAATAGTGAGCTTATTTTTAACATGTCCCGGTTTGGAAGAGTTTTTAAAGCTGATTTTGATATGTCTTCCTCTAAGCATAGGTGTCTAGTTTCTAATGATTCAAAGGACTTATATTTTTGGCATCGCAGATTTGGTCACGTAGGCTTTGATATTCTAACGTGTGTTGGTGCTCTTGATCGCATAGCTTAAAGGGGACAAAGGAATTATGTGCTCTTCTTGTATACATGCTAAGATGTTTACAGGTTCACATACTCCTCTCACAATGATCATGACAACTGAACCATGTCAACTTTTGCACCTTAACACCGTAGGACCTTCACGTGTTCAATCCTTCGGAGGTAAGTGGTATGTTCTTGTTATTGTTGATGATTATTCTAGATACTCTTGGGTTTACTTTATGGCGTCTAAGAATGAAGCTTTTGGTCACTTTAGAACTTTATTTCTTAGATTATCAGTTGATCACCCAGGATCTTTAAAAGCAATTAGAAGTGATAACGGAACTAAATTTAAAAATCAATCTTTTGATCACTTTTGTGCTGAAAATGGAATAGATCATCAATTTTCTTCACCATATGTACCTCAACAAAACGGTGTTGCAGAAAGAAAGAACAGAACCTTAGTTGAGATGGCTAGGACTATGCTTGAGGAATATCAAACTCCAAGGAAATTTTGGGCTGATGCGATTGCAACCACTTGTTATGTCTCAAATCGTGTTTTCTTGCGTGCTAAGCTAGGTAAAACCCCATATGAGCTCTGGTTTGGTCATAGGACTAGTGTTACACACTTTCGGGTCTTTGGTTACAAATGCTTTGTTAAGAAACATGGTAATCTTTATAAATTTGAACCTAGATCCATTGATGGCATGTTTCTTGGTTATCCATCTCATACTAGAGGCTACCGTGTGCTTTTACTTGACACTAACAAAATTGTGGAGACTTGTGAAGTGTGTTTTGATGAAGCTAGCCCAGGTACTATCTCAAACATTGCAGGTCCAGATCCATATCCACGGGGGGAAAGCATTTTCGTTGAAGATGAGGAAGAGGTGGAGCTGCTGCCCGAAAATTCAGCAGCTAATGACATTGTTCGAGCTTCTGATTTTGATTCACAGCCAGCACCGACGACCACCATTGCTGGTCCAGATCCTCCTCAAGTCACAAGCTCATCAATTTTTGATGAACATGAAGAAGAAGAAGCTTGTGAAGTGTCCACTCCCCTCCGGGATCTCAAAATTCACCTCCACAACGGATTATTGGAAGCTTGCACGAACGAGTTACATGGTCCAGGTTTTGCGATCCAAACTCACATGCTCATTCTGCTTTTGTTGCTTCTTTTGAAGCCAAAGATATATCACACGCACTCACGAATGAATCTTGGATTACTGCCATGCAAGAAGAGTTAGAAAATTTTGAAAGAAATAATGTTTGGAAACTTGTACCTCCACCTCAACATCTCACTTTAATTGGAACTAAATGGGTGTTTAAAAATAAACAAAGGGAGGATGGGGTTGTGGTCAGGAATAATGCTAGGTTGGTTGCTCAAGGTTTCACTCAAGTTGAAGGTCTAGATTTTGATGAAACTTTTGCTCCTGTTGCTAGATTAGAAGCCATAAGAATTTTGTTAGATTTTGCTGCTCTAAAGGTTTTAAGCTATATCAAATGGATGTTAAAAGTGCTATACTTAATGGCTACATAGATGAAGAGGTTTATGTCAAACAACCACCGGGTTTTGAAAATTCAGATTTTCCTAATCACGATTACAAACTGTCCAAAGCCTTGTACGGTCTCAAACATGCCCCTAGAGCATGGTATGGTAGGTTAAAAACATTCTTACTTGAAAAGGGGTTTACCATGGACAAGGTTGATAAAAATCTTTTTGTGCTTAAGCATGGCAATGACTCATTATTCGTTCAAGTGTATGTGGATGATATTATCTTTGGTTGTGATTCTCATGATCTTGTGTCCTAGTTTTCACCTATGATGAGTTCAGAATTTGAGATGAGTATGATATGAGAACTCAGGTACTTTTTGGGGCTGCGAATAAAGCAAACCAAGGAGGGTACCTTTGTGCATCAAACAAAGTATACAAAAGACCTCCTAAGGTGCTTCAACATGGACAAAAGCAAGCCTCTTCGAACACCAATGGGAACAGCAACAACACTTGAACTTGATGAATATGGTGAACCCGTGGATCAAAAAGAATATAGAAGCATGATCGGATCACTTTTGTACCTGTTGGCATCAAGTCCGGACATACAATTCAGCGTATGTCTTTGTGCATGGTTTCAAGCCTCCCCACGTGCTTCACATCGTCAAGCCGTCAAAAGTATTCTCAGGTACTTACATGGAACTCAAGAATTTGGCATTTTTCTTCCTTCTTCCTCAACCGTTACTTTGAAAGCTTTTTCCGATGCTGATTTTGGAGGTTGTAGGATTGATAAGAAAAGTACTTCCGGTGCTTGTCATTTTCTTGGTAATTCACTTGTTGCATGATCATCTAGAAAACAAAGGTCAGTTGCACAATCCACCGCCGAATCTAAATATGTAGCTGCTGCTAGTCCTTGTTCACAAATTCTTTGGATTGTTCAAACACTTATGGACAATGGGGTTGATCTAGATAGTGTTCCACTGTTTTGTGACAACACTAGTGCCATTTGCATTGCCAAAACCCCGTGCAACATTCTAGAACTAAGCACATTTATATTAGGTATCACTTTCTCCGTGATAATGTTGAAAAAGGAAACATTGTGCTTCACCATGTAGATACCGAACAACAATTGGCTGACATTTTTACAAAAACTTTGGACTTCACTCGTTTTTGTTTCATTCGTAGTGAAATAGGGGTTATGCATCCTCATGGCTTACATTGAGGGGGAGTTTTCAAACTTGAGAAGTCTATGTGTGAATCTGAAATTAAAATAATATGAGCATAGTATTTCATACATATATGACTTTGTGATTCCTTTTACATGCTGAAAGTTCTTACTACATTACTTGTGTTATACATTTTGTAGTTTTGCCATTTCTAGTAATTGGAATAATTACTTACACAAAATCTGGTCATAGTCAAACTTTCTTGCTGTTTTGAACTTGTTGCATGCTCTCAAGTACTTTTAGTCATAAAGAATTAATCAAGCAATCAACTCACATGTTGAGTTTTTGTGAACAAATATAAGTTGAGAGAAGATCAAGAGAATATGCACGGATCACACTTCTTCTTTTGAGATGGCTTATCATTGCACTTAGATATGAACTTGGAAGAAGTTGTGTATGACTAAAACCATGTCCTTAAGATTCTGATTGTCAACTGACATAGGCTTGGCTTGGTTGGTTAAAATAAGGCAGATGCGCATATAATCTCTTGCAAATATCATATGATCTAAATTTGTACTTTGAAAAATAATAAAACGCAGCAACAAGTGTCATGCTTTTAGGTATTGAAGTAGTTAAGTTTGTGAGATCATGACTTGCTTAAATTGACAATTACCATTGATCTCTAGCATGTCTTACACTACTTTATGTATCTCACTGTTGTGATAGTGTAAGTTACTTGATCGTATGACTTGGATGAGCTTTGTTTTGTATGTATATGTTATAATATGCTCATAACAATTAAAATTTCTCTTTTGAACCTTGCTGAATACATTGTCAAAGGGGGAGAGATAATATGTGAATTTTTAAAAATAAATATGCAAGGGGGAGACATTGATTACATATTGCACATATTCACAATTGTTTTGGCACGATTCTTCCTAGGGGGAGAATTTATTTTTCTCATTTTATTTCTGTTTTACAAAGGGGGAGAAATTGTTTTTAAAACTTTTAATATGAATAAGCCAATGTTCGGATTTAAATGGTGTTGCCAATGCATTCATCAAGGGGGAGATTGTGAGACCTATGTGTGCTGAATACATTGGCTTTGACAATAAAAGTGTGCTGAATACATTGGCTTTGACAATAAAAGTTTTGAAGTCTGCCATAACATCTTTTTAGCAAGGTCCCACTCTAGCTCTGGTGAGATTTGTCTTTAGCTCTAGCATGTCTTTGATAGCTCCGGCATGTCTTTGTTAAGCTCCGATATATTTTGCTAGGTTCGACTTATGTTGGTTGGCTCCGACATGTTTTTCTAGCTCCGACATTTGGGATGACTAGGTCCGACTTGTTTTGGTTAGCTCCGGCACTAAGGTCCGACTAGCTTTGGTAAGCTCTGACGCTAGGTTGTACTAGATTTTGTAAGCTCCGGCTCAAGCTCCAGCGCTAGGTTGTACTAGCTTTTGTAAGCTCCGGCTCAAGCTCTGTTAGCTTTGGCAAGTTTCGGAGCTTGATCGCAACGTTCCTGCTTTTACTGTGAAATGTTTCGAACTTGCTTTACATTGTTGGAAATATTGCTTAGTATTCAATTGCTAAGTTTTTGGTGCATTTTGTTTGATATGGCTGATATCGTTTTGATATGCTTTGCAACATGCTTATGTGAGGTGCTCATGTAAGTTGTTGTGTTCGGAACTGACTTGAGTCAAGTCGCAGACTTGGGCTCGTACGTATTGGTTGTTTGTTCATTTGCAGGTGTTGATTGAGTTCAAGACATGTCTGGTGATGGGATTCATTGAACTAGTCTTAGGGAGAAGATGAGGTTCAACAACCAAGTTCGGGAGGAATTGTGGTTGAGTTGATCGGGAGGTTGCGCAGCATGTTTGAATCAAGAACAATGCATATGAAGGTATCATGGACGTAATTGGAAGATGTTTGCATGTGTGCAAGGAGTGCATGGACGTGGCTACATGGTTCCGAGGCGTGATGAAGAGATGTGGACGTAAAGAATTGGTCGAAAAGGTTCAACCGACTAGGTTATGGACTCAGGCTGCGTCTTAGTCGGGTTTGACTCAAATATGGAATGTTTTGAGTTGGTTATGATAGGATTTCGTGTGGGTCACGAATTTTAGTTGTTTTAGGAATGTGGGATACGTTCTTAAGGTGTTTGGAAGTCTTAAGATTGCTTCTATCTGCGTATAGAAGAGATCTTGAGCAGTTATGGAAAGTTTTGATTCGTGAACGGAGTAGGATTAGAGTCCTAGTTGAGATTGGGTTGGTCTAAGGGCTGGTTATATAAGCAAGGGAGGCCAGAGCTCGTGGTACACGACTTTGGGGCTGTTCCTCTTGTGTTATATTGAATAAAATTCGTAGTTGAAAGGAACTTTTGTACCTTGTTCGTCCGACTTGTTCTAGACAAGTTTTACTCGTCGAGTTTCTGGACAGCACTACCTTTCGTTGGTGATTTTATCATAACTCGAGTTTTACAGATCCAATTGATGTGATTCTTTTTGGGTTGTCTTCACAACTTGATTATCTATAATATTTCAAAATTTCACGGTCATTGAATTTGTATTTTCTGATCTACGCGAGTTTCTTTGCAGCATTCCAGAACTGTTTTTCTCGTGTAGGACAGATTGACCTTTGTTCAATCTTTCGATCATAACTTGAGTTTCGCTCGACGGATTTGAGTGATTCTTGTTGTGTCGTCTTCGTGACTTGATTCTCTCAGATATCTATCACTTTTGTCCCGGTGAAACATGTTTAGATTAGTTTTGCACACAATTTCCTTAACAGATTGTTTTTCTACCGAAGGGGTTGGGATTTAATTGTTTCCGCTCTGTAAGATTTTTAAATCTACCATTCACCCCCCGAAAGTGCATCTAGGACTCCCTTGTGGGTTTTGGATGATTTATGACAAGCAATTGGGATCTAATCCTTTTGTTGAGATGAATGCAGGCAAATAATGAAAAAAGAGCAAAATGCCAAAAAGAAGGGAAATGAGAAGCAAAGTGAATTTGAGCTAAAGGAGAAGAAAATAGTAGATTATTATGTATGGAGTGTGTTAAGGAAACACACCCAAGAGCTCAATCACTTTAAAGCACACACACACAATGCACAAAGTTATACAGGACCGGACTAGTCCGATATCAGCCGGACTAGTCCGATATCACTTTCTGCACTAGATCGGACAAGTCCGGTATCCACCGGACTAGTCCGATATCTTTCTGATCCACTTCGGACTAGTCCTCCCCAATGCGGACTAGTCCTCAACACAATGCACAAGTCACACAAAATCGGACAAGTCCGCTGTGATCCGGACTAGTCCGATATTCTTTCTGATCCACTTCGGACAAGTCCGGTGTCTACACGGACTAGTCCGATATACACACTAATCTAAATCGGACAAGTCCTCCAAGTGCAGACTTGTCATCCTAAACACTTAGGGTTTCATATGTCCTGACAAGTCCGATGGTAATTGGACTAGTCTGAAGATTTCCAGTAGTGAAATCGGACAAGTCCGTTTTCAACCGGACTAGTCCGATATTCCTGGACACTTAGGGTTTGCTACACCGGACTAGTCCGGTGACCACCACGGACTAGTCCGATCTTTCTGAACCCTAACGGTCACTTTTAGAAACCCCATATAAATAGAGGTGCACGGCCCACTTTTACTCTCTCGAACCCTAGCGCCGTCACACCTCCCAAGAGATTCAAAAACCACCTCTCTCCACGAAATTAAGTGCAAAATCGATCAATCTATTGAATATCACTTCTGGATCATTGGAGAGACACTTGGCACACATCATTGAGCTCTTGGTTTGATTCTCTAACACACTCTTGCGTTTCAATTTGTAATTTTCGAGTGTGTTATTGGTGGCTTTGTAAGTTGTAATCAAGGGAGCTCTCAACGTGTGAGAACGCCCCTTCAACTTGGTTATTTACCCTTTGTGATTAGTGGAAGAGGATTGGCCTTCGTGGCGATCCGACGAGGGAAGGGTTGGAGAAGACCCGGTCCTTTTGTGGGCTCCTCAACGTGGACGTAGGTTGCCTTCGTGGTAGCCGAACCACGGGATAAATCGTGTGTCTTGTCCTTTTGCGTTCTTCATCTTAATTGATCAACTTAATCTAGGGTATGATTCACTTTGTTCAATTTGAGTTAAATTGTTGAACAAGAGCCATAATTGTAATAAAATTTGACATACAACTATTAAACTGTCATTCAAGTTTATATTTCCGCTGCAAGCATTGACGAATCAATCAAATTGACTGAACATGATCAACTTAGCCCGTGAAAACCGGACTAGTCCGCACTTTACCGGACTAGTACGATATCTCTGGTATTGACTTTGTTGTTGAGTGTTACAGGAACCGAGAAAATTCAAAAAGGCCTATTCACCCCCCTCTAGGCCTACATTCAATTGGTATCAGAGCAGGTTCTTCAAGAAAGAGTGCAACCACTCGAAGAGATCATGTCAGACATGAAGGAAGTTCAGAAAATCAACAACCAGGAAGAAGTGAACAACGACAAGAACCAAAAGCTGGAAAAGTATCTCGAAGCAATTCAAGACTTCGATGATGATGACGAGGAGACGCTGGAGCTGAAAGCACTCCTCATAAAGAAAGCACTTTCCAAAGGGAAAGCTAAAGTTGAAGAAAAAAAGAAGGGGAGTAGTCACACCGACTACTCCTGATATCCTTTTAACTATGACCGTTTAAATTCAAACAACAGCCATTACCTATCTATTCCTCTTGGAAAAGCCCCACACTTTGATGGGAGTGATTACTCCATGTGGAGGCAAAATATGAAGATGCACTTGATTTCCCTTAACCCAAGTTTATGGCATATTGTGTGCACAGGAATAGACATCCCAGATGACGACGAAGAGCTCACCCCAAGTCAAGAGCAAGCCATCCACAGAAACGCTCAAGCCGTAACCGTAATCACCTCCTCTCTAAGTCAAGATGAATTCACAAAGGTGGACGGACTGGAGATTGCCAAGGAAATATGGGACACACTACAAACAGCCCATGAAGGTGACCGGCATGTGTGGGAGGCGAAAATTGAAATGATCGAAGGCGAACTAGGAAGGTTCGCAATTGAGGAAGACGAGTCTCCCCAGGGCATGTACAACCGATTGAAGACACTTGTAAACAAGGTTCGATCATATGGGAGCAAGAAGTGGAATGACCACGAGGTTGTAAAGCTCATCCTTAGAGCCTTTATGCCTCGCAATGTCACAATATGCTCTATGATCAGAGAAAGTCCCGGGTACAAGAGGATGACTCCAGATGAATTGCTTGGCAAAATCATCAACTTTGAAATGATGGAGAAACAAGCCAAGCACGTCAAAGAAATAGCCGACCTCACATCGGCCAAGAAGAAGGGACTTGCCTTAAAGTCCACACTCAAGCCTCTATCCAAAGAAGCAAGAGAAGCACAGCTTGAGGAGGACAGCGATGATGAAAGCAGTGAGCTGGACGAAGAGGATATGATTTTGTTCATGAAAAAGTTCAAAAGAATAATGAAGAAAAGACAAGGAACAAAATCAAGTGAAGGCAAGTACAAGGAGAGGACAAAGCCGAAGATGAGGCGGGCGTGCTATAATTGTGGTGAGTATAACCACTTTATAGTCGATTGCCCGTATGAGGACAACAAGAAGAAGAATAAAGAAGCCAAGCCTTAACCGAAGAAATTCTTCAAGAAGAAGAAACAAGCTGAACAAGCAAACATTGGAAAGGAGTGGGACTCAAACGATGAGTCCTCATCATTCGATGAAGAAGAGATGGCTAGCATAGCCATTGAAAGCACGTCCAAGAAACCCACACTTTTCCCCATGCTCGGTACAAAGAAGGGAAATGGCACTTGCCTCATGGCAAAGGAAGGTAAACGCAAGGTAAACACCAAAACTCCTTCCATGCATTCCTACTCAAGTAATGATGAACTAGATAGTGATGATGAAGATATGTTAATTGGATTAGATAGAAAAACTGCTGCTAAAATGAAATTTTTACTTGACCAACTTGTTGAGAAGGAACGGCTAATTGATCGTCAAGAGGACATGATTATCTCCCAAAAGGAGAAGTATGTCGAACTTGACAATCTTCTAGTTCTTGAAAAGGAGAAAAACAGCTCACTAGATCTTGAGCTAGCTTCAAGCAAGAAAACTTGCTTGGAGTTAACCAACTCAAACGTTGCAATCAAGGATCAACTTGATGACCTGATCAAGGTTAACAAGATCCTTGAAGTGCAAGTTGAGTCACTCAAGCTAAGTGAATATTCCTCCTCTTCAAGTCTACCTTCTCAACCCACATCAACTAATCTTGTTCATATGTGCAAATGTGGTAAAATCAACACCAGTTTGAAGGAAAAGTCTACCTCCACAAAGGATAAAAATCCTACCCAATGTGGAATATTTGACAAGGAGAGGATCAACTATGCACGTAGTGCATACTTGGTCCAAAGACCTCCAAATGTCAAGTATGGCATTGGTTATTCTTATGATGGAAAGCAAAATGCTGGAAGTCATAAGAATAACAAGGGAAGGATTACCTTTGTGAAGGGAGGACCCTCACAACCTGGTAACTCGAAAATTAAGAACCTCAACTCTCATGAACACCGGACTAGTCTGGTTGTGGTCCGGACAAGTCCGGTCATCCGGACAAGTCCGGTCACCCAGACTAGTCCGATCCATAAACAACAGCAACTTTTGTTCAAAACCTTTGATGCCTCTTATGTATTAATGAGAAACAATCTTGGTAAAGTTTATGCTTATTATGCTGGGCCACGCCATGGGAACACAAAATCCCATGTGTGGGTGCCCAAATGTATTGTAACTAACCTCCAAGGACCCAAGCAAGCTTGGGTACCTAAAACCAAGGCATAATTTGTTTCTGCAGGCCTATTCCTCTGGTGGATCCAAATGGGTGCTAGACAGTGGATGCACCAACCACATGACCGGAGAAAGGAGGATGTTCGTGGAATATGAAGAAAACGAGGACCCAAACGAAGGCATCTAATTTGGAGATAATAGTCAAGGAAGGGTGCTCAGTACCGGTAAAATAGCAATATCCTCTGAACACACTCTTTCTCATGTTTTACATGTTGAATCTTTAGATTATAACCTTCTGTCCATATCTCAATTATGTGACAAAGGTTATAATTGCTTGTTCACTAACGAGGGTGTGACCGTCTCAAGGAGGAGTGATGGTTCCGTTGCATTCAAGGGTATGTTGAAGGGAAAGCTTTACCTTGTTGACTTCAACAAGGATAAAGCCGAACTCGACACATGCTTGATTGCAAAAACCAACATGGGTTGGCTGTGGCATAGACGGCTAGCACATGTTGGTATGAGGAATCTTGAAAAACTCCTCAAGGGCGATCACATCCGAGGTTTGAAAGATGTTGTTTTTGAGAAAGGCAGGCCTTGTAGCGCGTGCCAAGCCGGGAAACAAGTTGGAGCACATCATCCCGCAAAGAACATCATGACTATGACAAGACCGCTCGAACTACTTCACATGGACTTGTTTGGTCCAATTGCTTACATAAGCATCGGCGGTAATAAATACGGTTTAGTCATTATTGATGATTTTTCCCGCATCACTTGGGTGTTCTTTTTGCATGACAAGTCAGAAACACAAGGGACACTCAAGAAATTCTTCAAGCGAGCGCAAAACGAGTTCTCACTATCAATCAAGAGTATTCAGAGCGACAACGGCACGAAGTTCAAGAACATACAAGTGGAGGAGTACCTTGATGAGGAGGGAATCAAGCACGAATTTTCAGCACCATACTCTCCACAACAAAACGGAGTTGCCGAAAGGAAGAACTGAATGCTCATAGAGATGGCAAGAACAATGCTCGATGAATACAAGACTTCGGATCGATTTTGGGCGGAAGCAATTAACATCGCTTGCCACGCCGCAAATCGACTCTACCTTTATCGACTACTCAAGAAGACTCCTTATGAGCTACTCACCGGTAACAAACCAAACATTTCATATTTTTGAGTTTTCGGCTCTCCATGTTATATCTTGAACAAGAAGCCCAGGACTTCAAAGTTCGCTTCGAAGTCCGATGAAGGTTTCTTGCTTGGTTATGATTCGAACACTTACGCCTATCATGTTTTCAACAAGGCCTCCAGACTTGTTGAAGTTGCACGTGACGTAGTGTTCGATGAAACTAATGGCTCCCAAAAGGAGAAAGTTTATCAATGTCAATTAGGTAAAGAAGAAGCTCCTTATGAAGCATTGAAGAGAATGGCTCTAGGCGAAGTTCGACCACAAGAGTCATCGTCACAAATACAAGAGGAAAGCGAACCACAAGAGGAGATCAACAATCAAGGGGGGGCTTCGATACAATATCAATCACAAGAATATGAAGATGATCAACAAATCAACGAGGGCAACCACTCAGGGGGAGAAGAAAATGATCACCAACACACAACTCTCCAAGTGCCACACCCAAGAGTACACCAATGCATTCAAAGGGATCACCCAATCGACAACATCATCGGTGACATCCAAAAGGGAGTAACCACTAGATCTCGTATAGCTAATTTTTTTGAGCATTACTCGTTTGTCTCCTTTTTGGAACCACGCAGGACTGAGGATGCATTGAAGGATCCGGACTGGGTGGTGGCAATGCAAGAAGAGTTGAACAACTTCAAGAGAAACGAGGTTTGGGAACTTGTGGCAAGACCCAATGCAAATATAGTGGGCACCAAGTGGGTCTTCCACAACAAGCAAGACGAACACGGAGTGGTGACAAGAAACAAGGCACGACTTGTGGCCAAATGTTAATCACAAGTCGAAGGTTTGGATTTCGATGAGACTTTTGCTCCAGTAGCTAGGCTTGAATCAATTAGAATATTACTTGCATATGCTACTCACCATGATTTCAAGCTGTATCAAATGGACGTGAAAAGCGCCTTCCTCAATGGACCGATCAAGGAAGAGGTGTACGTGGAGCAACCACCCGGGTTTGAAGACGAAGAGTTCCCCGACCACGTATATAAACTGCGTAAGGCTCTCTATGGCCTCAAACAAGCTCCTAGAGCTTGGTATGAGTGTCTTAGAGATTTCTTAATTGATAATGGTTTTCAAATTGGCAAAGTAGATTATACATTATTCACAAAGAATCTAGATAATGATCTTTTTATTTGCCAAATCTATGTTGATGATATGATTTTTGGGTCAACTAACCAATCCTTCTGTGAAGAATTTAGTAGAATTATGACAGACAGGTTTGAAATGTCAATGATGGGAGAATTGAAGTACTTCTTGGGATTCCAAGTGCAGCAACAAAGGGAAGGAACATTCATAAGCCAAACCAAGTACACGCAGGACATACTCAAGAAGTTTGGCATGGACAAGGCAAAGCCCATAAAGACTCCCATGGCTACGAATGGCCACTTGGATCTCAATGAAGATGGACCGAGCGTCGACCAAAAGGTATATCGCTCCATGATTGGATCTTTACTCTACTTATGTGCATCTAGGCCAGATATTATGTTAAGTGTATGTTTGTGTGCAAGATTTCAAGCCAACCCTAAGGAATGTCACTTGACAGCCGTAAAAAGAATCTTGAGATATTTAGTTCATACACCCAACCTTGGTCTTTGGTACCCAAAAGGCTCCAAATTCAACCTCATTGGTTACTCCGATGCAGATTATGCTGGGTGCAAAGTTGATAGAAAAAGCACCTCTGGCACATGCCAATTCCTAGGAAGATCTTTGGTTTCTTGGTCATCTAAGAAATAAAATTCCATTGCATTATCCACAGCCGAAGCGGAGTATGTTGTAGCCGGGAGTTGTTGTGCACAACTCCTTTGGATGCGACAAACTCTAAGGGATTACGGTTACAATATGAACCGTATTCCTCTCCTTTATGATAATGAGAGTGCCATTAAAATAGCCCACAATCCAGTTGAGCACTCTAGGACTAAACACATAGACATAAGACATCATTTCTTGAGAGACCATTCCATGAAAGGAGACATAACCATCTCACATCTCAACACCCAAAAACAATTGGCCGACATATTCACCAAGCCAGTTGATGAAAAGCGTTTTTTGTGAACTCCGAAATGAGCTAAATATTCTTGATTCTCGGAGTGTGGCTTGAAAAGTTGCATACCTGTATGATTGCTTCAAAAATGTTAATTGAATTGTGAAAATCATCCCTCTTCATTTTTCTCTCGAAAAACTATGTCAATTATTAGATCTTGATGAATTTTGATCATTGTATGATTGTTGTATGCTTACTGGTCAAATTCATCAAGATTACTTGAATTGTTTTGTCTCTCTATTCTCTATTATCGAACCTTCAAATATATATGAATGGGCTATGCAATTCTTTCCTGGTGACCACGGACTAGTCCGTGGTTACCCGGACTAGTCCGCCCATGCAGACTAGTCTGCAGAGTGCCGGTTAGGCCGGACTAGTCCGATAGACCACGGACTACTCCGATATAGGTCTCTGGATGACTTCGGACTAGTCCGGTCATGTCTGGACTTGTCCGATTTTTCGTGTCCATAACCCTAGCCGCCACCAAACCCTAATCTCCTCACCCTCACATTCGCTCTAGGCTTCCTCTCTCTTGCGCTCGAGCTCCCAAGGCGATCTTTTGCATCCTCCGTCGAAAAGCGACTCATTTGGGCGGAGATCAAGCTTGAAGAACTTGGGGATTGAAGCTAGCGGACTAGTCCAGCCTCCAACCCCCAAAACTTCGAGCCTCCATCGATTTCTTCGGTAAAAATCTTCAAAATCCTAGAAATCATGTTTTTCTCAATTGTTGATCGTTTGGCCTAGCACCTTTCACTAGTTACATGTTTAGTTGATGTACTAAGTGTATGCTAGACTAGATTTGCATTAGGGATTGTATCCTGTCCAATCTGTTAGGTTTTTGAGGATGAACACCGGACTAGTCCGGTCCATGCACGGACAAGTCCGGTACCCCGGACTAGTCCGTGCCTGAGCACGGGACAAGTCCGATGTTTCTGAACCTGAAACCTAATTCCTTAATTCCTTAATGCCATCCATTGCTATCTTGTCTTACCTATGCCTTGTATAACTTTTCATTATTCTTGCTCAATCATTCTCAGATCATGTCGAGCTCCGACAACGAGATCTCTGACTTTGAGGCCGAGTTGGACCACGAGGTGGCACCTCGGTCCTCGGCGGGTCTTGGCAAGAAACACCAAGAAAGACCTTCCGAGCCTGCTACCTCCCCTCCCCAGGTTTGGAGGAAGTTCTGTGCCAAGAAGCCCGCCTCGAAGGCTGCTACGTCTTCAAGCGGCCTTCGTCAAGCAAAGGGAAAGGGCAAGGGAGTCGCAACGGGGCCAGTTGGGCCCTTGAAGCTTCATGCTCCCAGAGAAGGGGTTCGAGACCCCAATGAAGAGAAATTCAATGGGAAAGTCAGCGATGTGGCAGCCAAGCTAAGAAGCATTGATTGCTACGGAAGGCCAAAGTAGGCAGCTGATGGAAGGTTTTGGTCAAACTTCCATGCAGATTTCTACAGGATGGTTTACCTGCCGATGAAGACTCCGGTGGTGCGCAGTCAGTGGATTGACTGGGCCTACCTAGAGAAGAAGAAGTGCTCAGCTTTTGATGAGGTCATAGCTGCAGCAGAAAGGCATGGTCTGAAGGATCTGTTTGCCTTTAGACACAATTGGAATGATGAAGTGATTGCACAATTCTATGCAACGTGCCACTTCTCGAGTGAAGATGAAGAGAGTGTGACTTGGATGACCCATGGATCCAAGTACTCCATCACTCAGGAGGATTTTGCAAGCTTGCTCCATTTAGACTCTGCTGGACATGACCACCTGATCATACACAACATAGGGGTCATTGAGAGGGACAGAATGAAGTTCTTGTATGAGCCCAACTCTAAGTATGTTCCTCCCTCCACAAAGAACATGAAGCCCTTCTTTGTGGTTCTGAACCGAGTTCTCCGGAAGACCATTGCCCCCAAGGATGGGGATGCAGGGAGTGTACATGGCTACCTCCGGACTCTAATGAGTGTCATCAGCAAGAAGAGACAGTTTGATGTTGCAGATTACATATGGAACGACATGGTCAACATCTCAAGCACCCCCAACCGGTCCTGCGGCTATGCTACCTACTTGATGTTCATGATTGAGAAGGTCACAGGAATAGAATTCGTGAAGGATGTAGAGCACACTCCCCTGAGGCCTCAGAAGCCTCAGCCTGTGAGACTAATCTAAACATGATCAATCGTGACAAAACTAGTATAGATTATGGAGAATCAAGTCACAAAGACAAGACAATAAGAATCACGAAAATCTGTCGAGATAAACTCAAGTTATGACTCGAAGATTGAACGAAGGTCAATCTGTTCTAACCGAGAAAAACCACATCTGCAACACTGCAATGAAACTCATGTAGATCAAAAACTAAAAATCAATGACCGTGGAATTTTCACAAATGATAGATAATCAAGTTTTGAAGACAACTAAAGAAGAATCACATCAACTGGATCTGTAAAACTCGAGTTATGATAAAACCACCGAAGCAAGGTAGTGCTATGAAGAAACTCGACGAGAAAAACTTGTCTGAAACAAGTCGGACGAACAAGGCACAAAAATTCCTTTAACCTACAAACTTTATTGATCAAATCACAAGAGGAACAGCTCCAAAGTCGTGCACCACGAGCTCTGGCCTACCTTGCTTTTATAACCAGCTCTAAGGCCAACCCAATCCTAACTAGGACTCTAATCCTACTTAGTTCACGAACCAAAACTTTCCATAACTACCCAAGACTCTTTTATACGCAAATAGAAGCAATGTTAAGACTTCCAAACTCCTTAGGAACATATCACATATTCTAAAACAACTCACCTTCGTGACCCACACAAAACCTATCATAACCAACTCAAATCTTTCCATATTTAAGTCAAACCCGACACAACTGCAGCCTGAGTCCATAACCTAGTTGGTTGAACCTTTCCGACCAATTCTTTACGTCCACATCTCTTCATCACGTCTTGGAACCATATAGCCACGTCCATGCATTCCTTGTACACGTGCAAACATCTTCCGATGACGTCCACGATACCTTCATATGTATTGTTCTTGATTCAACCATATTGTGCGACCTCCCGTTCAACTCAACCACAATTCCTCCTGAACATGGTTATTGAACCTCATCTTCTTTCTAAGACTAGTTCAATGGATCCTGTCACCAGCCATGTCTTGAACTCAAACAACACCTGCACATGAATAAACAACCAATACTTGGGCACAGGTCCTCGACTTGACTCTCGTTAGTTTCTATAACCACAACACCTTATGTGAGTGCCTCACATAAGCATGTCGCAAACCATATTAAAACGATATCAGCCATAACCACCAAAACACACCAAAAACTTATTAAAACAATACTAAGCATATTTTCCATAGATTTAAAGCAAGTTCGAAACATTGCAAGTTAAAAGCAAAACCATTTCAATCTAGCACCAGACATTGCCAAAGCTAACCGAACCTTGAGACAAAGCTTACTAAAGCTAGCAGGATCTAGCGCTGGAGCTTACCAAAGCTATTCGGACCTAGCGCTAGAGCTTACCAAAGCTAGTCAGACCTAGCCACTAATCGTACCTAGCCCCAGAGCTGACCAAAACTAGTCGGACCTAGCCACAACAAGTCGGACCTAACCAAAATAAGTCAGACTTAGACAAAGAAGTCGGACCTAGCCAAAGCAATTTGGACCTTACATCGGACCTTGCCAGAGCTACCGAAAACAAGACGGACCTATCGTCGGACCTTGCAGGAACTCGGACGTAGAGTCGAACCTTGATGAGACGGGTGTTTTGGCAAAATTCAAAACTTCTATTGCCATAGCCAATGTATTCAGCACACATAGGTCTCACAATCTCCCATTTGATGAATGCATTGCCAACACCACTTAAAATCCGAACATTGGCTTATTCACATGAAAAGTTTTGAAAACAATTTTCTCCCTGAAATATTTCTCCCCCTTTGTAAATCAGAAATAAAATGAGAAGAAAAAAATCCCCCCCTGAGAACAATTGTACCAAAACACTTGTGAATGTGTGCAATGTGTGATCAATTTTTTCTCCCCCAGAGAAGAATCGTGCCAAAACACTTGTGAATGTGTGCAATGTGTGATCAATTTCTCCCCCTTTGACAATGTATTCAACAAGGTTTAAAAGAGAAGTTTCAATTGTTATGAGCATATTGTAACACATACATATAAAACAAAGCTCATCCAAGTCATACTATCAAGTAACTTACACTATCACATCAATGAGATACATAAATTAGTGTAAGCCATGCTAGAGATCAAGTGAATTTTCAATTTAAGCAAGTCATGACCACACAAACTTAACAATTTCAAGAACTGAAAGCATGACACTTGTTGCTGCAAAATTTTTTTAAGCACAGATTTTGATCTTATGAATTTTGCAAAAGATTATATGTGATATGCCTTATTCTAATCAACCAAGCAAAGCCTATGTCATTTGACAATTAGAAGCTTAAGGACATGGTTTTAGTCATACACAACTTCTTCCAAGTTCATATCTAAGTGCAATTATAAGCCATCTCAAAAGAAGAAGTGCGATGCATACATGTTCTCTTGATCTTTTCTCATTTTTATTTGATCATAAAAGCTCAACATGTGGATAGTTGATTGATTAATTTTTCATTATTAAAAGCACTTGTGAGCATGCAACAAGTTTAAAACAGCAACAAAGTTTGATCATGACCAAATTTAGTGTAAGTAATTATTCCAATTACTAGTCATGGCAAAAACTACAAAATGTATAACATGAGTAATGTAGTAAGAACTTTCAGCATGTAAAAGGAATCACAAAGTCATGTATGTATGAAATATTACACTCATATGATTTTTAATTCAGATTCACACATATACTTCCTAAGTTTCAAATCTCCCCCTCATTTAAGACATGAGGATGCATAACCCCTATTTCACTATGAATGAAACAAAAACGAGTGAAATTCAAAGGTTTTGTGAAAATATTAGCCAATTGTTGTTCGGTATCTACATGGTGAAGCACAATGTTTTCTTTTTCAACATTATCACAGAGAAAGTGATACCTAATGTTAATGTTCTTAGTTCTCGAATGTTGCACGGGATTTTTAGCAATGCAAATGGTACTAGTGTTATTATAATACATTGGAACACTATCTAGATCAACCCCATAGTCTTTAAGTGTTTGAACAATCCAAAGAATTTGTGAGCAAGCACTAGCAGCAACTACATATTTAGATTCAACTATGGATTGTGCAACAGAGTTTTGTTTTCTAGAGGACCAAGAAACAAGTAAATTACCAAGAAAATGACAAGCACCAGAAGTACTTTTTCTATCAATCATACAACCCCCAAATTAGCATCCGAAAAAGCTTTCAAAGTAACGGTTAAGGAAGAAGGAAGAAAAATACCAAATTCCTAAGTTCTATGTAAGTACCTGAGAATCCTTTTGACGGCTTGATGATGTGAAGCATGTGCGAAAGCATGAAACCGTGCACAAAGACATACGCTGAATTGTATATCTAGTCTTGATGCTGTGAGGTACAAAAGTGATCCGATCATGCTTCTATATTCTTTTTGATCGACCGGGTCACCATCTTCATCAAGTTCAAGTGTTGTCGTTATTCTCATTGGTGTCCGAAGAAGCTTGCTTTTGTCCACATTGAACGCTTTAAGAAGGTCTCTTGTATATTTCGTTTGATGCACAAAGGTTCCCTCCATAGTTTGCTTGATTTGCAAAACTCGCGACAGCGGCGCTTGGGGGCGGCGCGCGACAGCGTTTGACGGCGGCTACTTGCCGGCGGCCGTTCCAGGGCATGCCGGCCCTCCAAACTCTCTTCCCCCACCTAAAATCCAACAGAGAACACGACGGTGCAGCCCTCAACGGCGATAGGTGGTCAGAAATGGCAGTGCGATGGCGGCGGCGGCGATTAGGGTTTTGGCCATGTCGGCCGATCCCTATGGTGGCCTAAATCAATCGGGAAGACTTTGAGAAGCTTCATGGTAGCATAGGGAACAAGAATATGGCCATAAGAAAGAGAGAATATGTTCAAAATATGGTGGCGACGATGGACCGAGGAGGGGAAAACTGGCGGTTGGGGGAAAATGGTATTCCGACATGAATACACGATGAAACTCAATGAATCTTCTTTAGGTGATGCCTGGTCATATAGAACAACATAGCACAGGTGCACAAGGAATAACCAACCGAATAAAAGGAATTTTCCGCGCGAACCAACTCTACTCATACCCGAAGCTCGTCGGAAGAAATGGAAATACGGGGGCTAGGAGGCATGGCATGGGCTGAAACTTTACGAGCATGTTCTACATGTAATTGCACACCTTTTTTCTTTAAGGATCGAGACGAGTTGATGGATGTATCGTCGTGTCGACAATGAGCAGAGAGGTAGCAAACATGGGACTTTTTCTGGCGGCCGCGGTTTCGTGTTTAACTGCTTCGGTGGTGGCCTAACTATGCAAGAACTTGATCACAAAGCTGCGTAAGAGATTGGGGAGTGAAGAGAGGCAAAGAAAAGTGCTCAACATGGAGTACCTTTGCTGCAAATCGGCTGGACAGAGAAGATTTCGGGTGAGAAGTAAAATGGCGCTGGAGACTTCAAGGTGAAGAAATGGTCGAGTCAGAGACAGGGAGGGGGATAAGGAGGAGGTCAGGGCGTGCTGGGGGGAGCTGGAGGCGACCTTAACAGTGCAAGCAGCTGCCTGAACTTTGCATGGCATGTGGTGTCACTTGGAGAGCAAAAACAGCACTTTGCTTTGGATGACAAGTGGGGTCCACCTCATCCTCATCCTTGCTCCATCAATTCTAACACCTAATTCATTCCAAAATTTGCTAGATATTTGTGTGATGGCGGTATTAATCATATAGAATTTGATTTTGAATTCCCATAGTATTTGACAAAGTTTCATTTGAATTCAAACTTGAATTTGAATTTGAGTTGAATTCAATGTAACTATTGAATTAAATAGCAAACTTGCTTCAAAAATTATGAAAGTTTGCTGGGAGGCTAATTTAAATATTTGGAAACCATTGGTCAACTTAAATCTTCATGTTAACTTCATTTGAACAGTAGCTAAGTTTATTTTTTTGAATTTGCTCATTTGGAGTTTGAATTTATTTGTTTTTCTCATTTCCTTTTTATTGCTTTTTATCATTCAAATTTTTTTGTCCTATCTGAACTTTGAATAACTGAAATTAAGGCTCTTACAGAAAGCTTCCATATGTGCCTTCCAAACCTAAAAATTAATACCACTAAACACACAAGGTTTGGCGGAGTATTTCTCCATGATGATTAGTAAAAAACACGTGAAAATCACAAATGATGGCCACTAGTTCTGGAAACTTTACAGAGGACACTAAGCACTATATGTGAGGTTCTGGCAAAATTTGGGCTTAGTTCATGGATATAAAATTCAATGTGTATAAACCTTTCCTAGAATTTTCATGGGCGACCTGGGACTGTAACATGGCTAAAAGTTGGTTTTCTGTTTAGAGGAGGTCAAGAGTGCCTCAACAAAATTGGTTTCTCAATTTTCTAAGAATTCTACTGTGAGATATTGAATTTGGAAGTTTGGAAAAATTTCTGAAATGTTTCTGGACATTTTGGAATTTTCAGGTACATAGAGATTGGAAACACAATTTGACTATTCAATTGAACTCCAATGGACCTGAATCTTTTACTGAAACTCAAGGGAATTATTTGGAATGATGTGGACAAATTTGAGAATATTTGAATGAATGGAGTGCCAGTAATTAATTCCAAAGGCATTTTGCTTCATAGAATTATTGAGGATAATTTATGGATTTTCATACAGATCCAAGTGCACCACTTGAAAGTACAGATCATCGTGGTTCTAAAAATTTATTTGGTAATTTTCGGACAAATTTCCTTGGAGATATGGATTTTCTAAGTTGGAGCAATTTCTGGAATAAAATTCCTATTGGAAAAATTTGAATTAACGGCTGGGCCCACAGGTTTAAAATGGGCCAATCGGGTTGAGGCCACACGGGCCACATAATTAAAGGACGTAGCCACACACGATCCATGGGCTGCAGCAGATCCGGGACGCGCGCTCGTTAGGCTGACGGCCAGGCCCCACGGGCCTTCATCAACCTCGCGACAGCGGCGCTCATGCGCAGCGCGTGGCGGCGTCCGACGGCGGCCACTCACCGGCGGCGGTTCCAGGGCACGCCGGCCCTCCAAACTCGCCGCTCCCACCTAAAATCCGATGGAGAACACGATGATTCAGCACTCAACGGCGATAGGTGGCTGGAAATGGCAGCGCAACAGCAGCGGCAACGATCAGGGTTTTGGCCATGTCGGCCGAGCCCTATGGTTGGCTAAATCGATCGGGAAGACTTCGGGAGGCTTCATGGAAGCATGGGAAACAAGAATCTGGCCATGAGAAGGAGAGAAAAGGTTCATAATATGGTGGTGACGATGGACCGAGGAGGGAAAAACCGGTGGTTGGGGAAAAATGGTATTCCGACGTGAATACACGATGAAACTCGATGAGTCTTCTTCGAGGTGATGCGCCTGGTCATATAGAATAACATAGCACAAGTGCACATGGAATAATCAACCGAATAAAAGGAATTTTCCGCGCGAACCAACTCTACTCATAACCGAAGCTCGTCGGAAGAAATGGAAATACGGGGCTAGGAGGCATGGATTGCTGTATCGTCGTGTCGACGATGATCAGAGAGGCGGCAAACAGGGGACTTTTTCTGGCGGCCGCGGTTTCGTGTTTAACTGCTTCGAGGGTGGCCTAACTGTGCAAAAACTTGATCACAAAGCTGCACAAGAGATTGGGGAGTGAAGAGAGGCAAAGAAAAGTGCTCAACACGGAGTACCTTTGCTGCAAATCGGCTGGACAGAGAAGATTTCGGGTGAGAAGTAAAAATGGCGCTAGAGACTTCAAGGTGAAGAAATGGTCGAGTCGGGGACAGGGAGGGGGATAAGGAGGAGGTCAGGGCGTGCTGGGGGCAGTGGAGGCGACCTCAACAGTGCAAGCGACTTTGCATGGCATGTGGTGTCACTTGTAGAGCAAAAACAGCACTTTGCTTTGGATGACAAGTGGGTCCCACCTCATCCTCATCCTTGCTCCATCAATTCTACCACCTAATTCATTCCAAAATTTTTTAGATATTTGTGTAATGGCTGGATTAATCAAATAGAATTTGATTTTGAATTCCCATAGTTGATTTGACAAAGTTTCATTTGAATTGAAACTTGAATTTGAATTTGAGTTGAATACAATGTAACTATTGAATTAAATAGCAAACTTGCTTCAAAAATTATGAAAGTTTGCAGGGAGTCTAATTGAAATATTTGGAAACCATTGGCCAACTCAAATCTTCATGTTAACTTCATTTGAACAGTAGCTAAGTTTATTTTTTTGAATTCCCTCATTTGGAGTTTGAATTTATTTGTTTTTCTCATTTACTTTTTATTGCTTTTTATCATTCAAATTTTTTTCCTAACTAAACTTTGAATTATTGAAATTAGGGCTCTTACATTCCTCCCCCATTAAAGGAATCTCATCCTGAGATTACAATGAAGAGACTAAAGTAGGAGAGAAATTACCGGATATGAGGCGATAAGAAATCCGGATAGTTGGAGCGGAGATATTCTTGGTATTCCCAAGTTGCTTCTTGAAGAGTATGGTTGCTCCATAACACTTTATAGAACCACAGCGTGCGGTTCCACGTTGTTCGAGCCTTCTCGTCGAGAATCTGAATCGGACAGCAGCTCGCCGATTTCATCCGTGTGGACAGCAGCTGTGAACTTGAGACATTTCCGGAGCTGAGATACGTGGAAAATGTTGTGGATACCAGTGAGAGATGCCGGCAATTCCAATCTACAAGCCCCAGGTCCGCACTTCTCCGTAATAGCAAACGGGCCAATAAACCGGGGAGCTAGCTTTCCTTTTACTCTGAACCGGTGAATTCCTTTCATCGGAGACACGCGGAGGTACACGTGATCCCCGACATCGAAGTGCAGCGGGCGTTGCCACTTGTCCGCATAACTCTTTTGCAATATTGAGCTGCTCTCAAGTTCGCTTGAATGATCCGAACTTGTTCCTCGGCTTCATTGACTAGATCAATCCCAAAGGTCACTCTTTCGCCCGACTCGCACCAATTCAGCGGGGTACGACATTTTCGGCCATAGAGGGCTTCATATGGTGCCATCTTGATACTCGCTTGATAACCATTGTTGTACGAGAAATCCGCCAACGGCAAATGATCGTCTCTATTTTTACCGTGGTGGATGGCACACGCTCGCAACATGTCCTCAAGTACTTGATTCACCCGCTCATTTTGTCCATCGGTCTGCGGGTGATAGGCGGAGCTTCTAATCAGTTTAGTACCCAACAAAGCATGCAGCTGCTCCCAGAAAAGAGCAATGAACAGCGAGCCTCGATCTGAAATAATCGTGCGAGGAATGCCGTGTACACACACAATTCTTGATATTTACAACTCCGCATATTTCTTGGCATGGAATCCGACATTTACTGGAATGAAATGTGCTGATTTGGTTAGTCGGTCAACTATCACCCGAATCGAATCATGCTTCCGGAATGTGAGTGGCAATCCAATGATAAAATCCATACTTACATCCTCACATTTTCATGCCGGAATATTCAGTGGTTGGAGCTGTCCCACTTTCTTCATATGGTCGGCCATCACTCGCCGACACGTATCACACTCGGATACGTACTTAGCAATCTCACGCTTCATTCGTGTCCACCAAAACTTTATCTTCAAGTCTTGATACATTTTATTACTGCCCGGATGAATGCAATATTTGGACAAATGAGCTTCGTCCAAAATTTTCTTTGGAAGTTCCATGTCACGGGGCACTACAATCCGATTCTTGAACTGAGCACCCTTGCTCATCTTTTCTAAAGCACTTCATCTCACCGCTGTCCATCCTCTTGAGTATGTGAGACATAACCTTATCCTTCTTTTGAGATTCAATAATATCATCTCGGATCGTCGGAATGAGAGCAATATTGTATAAAGATCCATATGGAACCAAGTATAGACTCGGTTCATCCTCTTCCATAGGTGTGATGGTCAAGTTATTGACATGAGATTTGTGGCTAAGCGCATCAGCAACCACATTAGCTTTGCCGGGATGATAATGAATCTCAATCTCATAATCCTTGATCAACTCAAGCCACCTTTGTTGCCTCATGTTCAGTTCCTTCTACATGAAGATATATTTCAAACTTGTGTGGTCGTTGTAGAGGTGAACCAAATTTCCAAGCAAGTAATGCCTCCACATTTTTAGAGCAAGCACCACGGCAGCGAGCTCCAAGTCGTGAGTCGAATAATGCTACTCATGATTGCGCGGCTGCTGTGATCCATATGCGACCACACATCCTTTTTGCATAAGAACGCAGCCAAGACTGATGCAGATGCATCACAATAAACATCGAATGGTTTCGCCATATCCGGTTGAGCTAAAACCGGGGCATTGTGAGATGCTTCACTATGTTTGAAATGCCTTCTCACATGCTTCACTCCAATTATATTTGGTACCATTCTTCAACAGCTCTGTCATTGGTTTAGCAATTTTCAAGAAGCTCGGGATGAACCTCCGATAATATCCCGCTAAACCAAGGAAGCTTCAGACTTCATGTACGGACTTTGGAGATTGCCATTTCAGCACTTGAACAATTTTAATTGGGTACACAGCAATGCCCTCAGCTGAAATAATGTGTCCCAAGAATGGCACTTGACTGATCCAAAATTCACACTTGCTGAATTTTTCATAGAGTTTATGGTCTCGCAATCGTTGGAGTACGATATGCAAGTGTTCGGCATGTTCTTCCTCCGATTTGGAATAAACCAAGATGTCATCGATGAAGACCACGACGAACTTGTCCAACTCCGGCATGAACACTGAGTTCATAAGGTACATAAAGTGGGCCGGAGCGTTGGTGAGACCAAATGACAAGATGAGATATTCATATAGTCCATATCGCATCGAGAATGCCGTCTTTGGTATATCTTCCGTCCGAATTTTGATTTGATGATATCCTGACCGAAGATCCATCTTGGAAAATACCTTAGCACCCACTAATTGATCGAAGAGAATGTCAATGCGAGGTAGTGGATACTTGTTCTTGATCGTCACAGCATTTAGTGGACGATTGTCCACACATAACCTCAACATTTCATCCTTCTTCTTAACGAACAACGCGGATCAGCCCCAAGGTGAGGAGCTTGGGCGAATAAATCCTTTGTCCAGCAGGTCCTTGAGATGTTCTTTTAATTCAGCTAGCTCGATAAGGTCTTCGAGGGATCTGTGTGGTTCCCGGCGCAAGTTCAATCTTGATCTTGATGTCACGTTCGGGTGGCATGCCCGGCAGATCATCGGGAAACACATCGGGCTATTCACGGACCACTGGAATGTCTTCCAACTTTAGGGATTCAGAGTGGTACGCTGCTGCGATTTCTTGAACGGGTCGATCAAGAAAGAGAGTATGTGGACTGTGTAGTGGAGAATCCAAATGAACGGTTCGAGGAACGATGCCTAAAACAGCACCGTGGTGATGTAACCACGACATACCATCTAAGATAATGAGAGTGGTTGGATATATTTTTTCACCAATGCACAGTGGTGCTTTAGGAACCATATTATGAGCTGATATTTTCCCGCCCGGGGAACAAATCATGTATGGATATTTAGTAGGAAATATTTGTAGTTGGTGCTTGACAACATATGAACTACTAATGAAATTATGGGTGGCTCCAGAATCAAAAAGTATGATAATGGGGTGATCGATGAGAGTGAATGTACCCGCGAGTACGGGTTCGCCTTTCGGTACGTCCTCAATGGCGATGTGGTGGACGTTGCAAGGTTTGGAATTTGGTTTCTTTGGCTGGTTACGGCGTTGATTAGCACCTTGATATGTTGCTTGTCCGCTGCCTTGCTTATCTGGACAGTTGTAGGAGAGATGTCCGACACGTCCACAGTTGTAGCACGTGTATTGTGTCGGACCAACATAGACCGAAGGACGGAAACCCGGTGCATGCTGCTGCTGTGGTGGTGCACGAGGTATCATCCTCTGTTGCTGCTGTGGCAGGGGTGGTCGGAAGCTTGGTGCGTTGAATGGGCAGCCAAGGAACATTGGCGGTTGTGCCGGTGGCTGCCACGTTTGACAGGATGGTGATCGGTACACCATTCGGTATTTTTGTGGAGCTCCACCACTGCTGTCCTGTGGAGCACTCCTCTTCTTCTCCGTTACCAAATCGCGTGTTGCTTCCTCTTGTACAATCACCGTGTTGACAAAATCATTAAACATGCCACGATTGAACAAAGCGAGCTTGTGTTTCATCTTTGCATTCAATCCTCGATAGAAACAGTCCTGTTTCCTTTACTCCTGTTCACATGTTCCGGTGCATATTGCGCCAAGTGATTGAAGGCCTTGCAGTACTCGTGAGCACTCCTCCCGCCTTGCTTGAGTTCAAGGAATTCTTGAAGCTTGCATTTCATAATCCCGGGAGGTATGTGATAGGCGCGGAACACCTCCCATAACTTCGTCCACAGCAGCTCGGTCTGCTCATCGCGCGAACCCACCATAGCTGCAATCACATCCGCCAACGTAAGCGGAGGAGGAGGTGGCGGTGGTGATGTCGGCTGTCGCTGATCTTGAGTTGTCGGCTGCTGGGAGTCATCCCCTCCCTGGCTCGTGCCACCAATCTTGAGCGTGTTATGGGTGCGCACCATTCTGCAGTCAGAATCATGAATCCAACATGAGACGTGATATTGTGAGATCACATAAGATCAAAACAATAGTGTGTGTATTAAAAACCCAAACTTGCATAACGGTAACATATATTGATAAAGTATAGACTTTATACAAAATACAACATCCCCTGACCAATGTTACAATAGCGAGTTCCAAAATAATGAACTTCATGGATCGAAGTTCATTTCGGCTATCGTTGATCTCGACAAGACGTTATGCGCGTTATCGTGTGAATACACATTTTTATCTTCAATATGACACAAGCATGGTCATAAAAGAAAAGAGGTTCAAGTGGGTAAAACTCTCAGTTCCACTGGTAAATTGTTGAGTATCGACAATTGGTCCATTACAACACTTCCCGAAGTGAAATCGAGGACCAGATTCATAACAAGACCAAATTATGCCAAACCGATGAAGTTTCTGTGCAAACCTGACCAGTTTGTACTCAAACTCAAATTTAACCGTGGTATCGGTACCCTGCGTACCGGGTACCCCATAATACCTCAAGAAGTGCAAAAGAATTCCACCTATCCGAGTTGAAGGCTTCCTCAGGACCCACATGTCACATGGCATTGGACCCGCCTCCCTCATATGGGTAGCTCCGGGACTGCCACGTGTAATATAAGACCGGAGCTAAACTCCCGACATAGGGAAGTTCCGGCGTAAACACGTGGATAATGACCCCAGACCTAACCCCCCGAAGAGGGAAGTTCCGGTGCCGCCACATGTATGTCAGTTTCGAACCAATCTTCCCACGAGGGGAAGCTCCGGAACTGCCATCTGTGGGGCTTCCAGACCTACAACACCAACTGTACGGACATTCAAGGGACAGTTAAAGCGACAGTTACAAGACCTAATTATGTGTTATTAATGCTATATGAATGACACACGATCAGTGGACTGTTAATAGGAGTAATGCAGCCATTAAGGCATGTTGTCACCCTATTAATCATGCTTAATACTCATAGACTGTGTATTAGGTTATTGAATACGCCAAGGTCACATGTCGGGCCAGGCAAATGTTGTAACGGTTAGTCCTTGGACTATAAAAGGATTGAGCCGCACGATACAGAGACACACAATCTGATCCAAGCTCACACGCTTACTAGTGCTACAAACCCCGTGGAGTAGGGTATTACGCTCAGGCGGCCCGAACCACGTAAATCTCCTGCGTCATTTAGTAGTACCGGGGGATGTGTCGTTCTAACACTTCAAAATTTTGGCGCGCCAGGTAGGGGAGCCTGAGATCACGAGATGGTGAACTCCGTCGCAGGATCTTCCAACGGCAACCACGTTGAACAGCCTGCTGGAGGCAATCTGTAGGATTGAAGAGCACGTGAAAAACTACCAGACGGGGGTTGAATGGCAGATTTAAAAATCTTACGCAGCGGAAACAATTAAACCCCAATCCGTTCAGTAGAAAAATGATCTGTTAAAGAAATCGTGTGTGAGACTAATATAAATGTGTTTCACCATGACAAAAGTGATGGATATCAGATAGAATCAAGTCACGAAGACAACACAAAAGGAATCACTCAAATCCGTCGAGAAAAATTCAAGTTATGATCGAAAGATCAAACAAAGGTCAATCTGCCCTACCTGAGAAAAAACAGTTCTGGAACGCTGCAAAGAAACTCGTGTAGATCAGAAACTACACGTCCAATGACTGTGAAATTTTGACAGATGATAGATAATCAAGTTGTGAAGACAACTCAAAAATAATCACGTCAATTGGATCTGTAAAACTTGAGTTATGATAAAACCACCAACAAAAGGTAGTGCTGTCCAGAAACTCGACGAGTAAAACTTGTCTGGAACAAGTCGGACGAAAAAGGCACAAAAGTTCCTTCAAATTACGAATTTTATTCAATAGAACACAAGAGGAACAGCCCCAAAGTCGTGCACCACGAGCTCTGGGCTCCCTTGCTTATATAACCAGCTCGAAAGCCAACTCAACTCAGATCAGGAACCTAATCCTACTCTGTTCACGAATCGTAACTTTCCATAACTGCTTAGGATTCTTCTATACGCAGATAGAAGCAATCTTAAGACTTCCAAACACCTTAGGAACGTATCCCACATTCCTAAATAACTCAAATTCGTGACCCACACTAAATCCTATCATAACCAACTCAAATATTTCCATATTTGAGTCAAACCCGACTCAGCCGCAGCCTGAGTCCATAACCTAGTCAGTTGGACCATTCCGACCAACTCTTTACGTCCACATCTCTTCATCATGTCTCGGAACCATGTAGCCACGTCCATGCACTCCTTGAACACGTGCAAACATCTTCCAATGACGTCCACGATACCTTCATATGCATTGTTCTTGATTCAATCATGTTGCGCAACCTCCTGATCAGCTCAACCACAATTCCTCCTGAATTTGGTTGTTGGAACCTCATCTCCTCCCCGAGACTAGTCCAATGGATCGCGTCACCAGCCATGTCTTGAACTCAAGCAACACCTGCACATGAATAAACAAACATTCCATACGAGCCCAAGTCCTCGACTTGACTCAAGTTAGTTCCGAACATAACACCTTACTTGAGAACCTCACATAAGCATGTTGCAAAGCATAGCAAAACGATATCAGCCATATCATCCAAAACGCACCAAAAACTTGTAAAAGAATACTAAGCAAACATTTCAACAATGTAAAGCAAGTTCTAAACATTTCACATTAAAAGCCAGAACATTGCGATCAAGCACCAGACCTTGCCAAAGCTAACCAAAACTAGTCGGAACTAGTCATCCCAAAAGTCGGAGCTAGAAAAATCAACTCGGAGCATAGCAAAAACACGCCGGAGCTATCAAAGATATGTCGGAGCTAAAGACAAAACTCACTGGAGCTAACCAAAACTAGTCGGACCTTAATAAAAAGGTGTTTTGGTGATATTCAAAGCTTTTATCATCAAAGCAAGTGTATTCACTACAAGCCAATGTATTCAGCACACATAGGTCTTACAATCTCCCCCTTGATGAATGCACTGGCAACACCATTTAAAATCCAAACATTGGCTTGTTCACATAAAAGTTTTGAAGACAATTTCTCCCCCTTTGTAAATCAAAAGTAAAATGAGAAGAAAATCCAAAAATTATCCCATATTATATGTCCCCCTTTATTATCTCTCCTTATGCACATATTCTCTTTCTCTTCATGTTTATCTCTCCCCCTTTGACAATGTATTCAGCAAGTCATGAGCATATAAACAAATTATCTCTCCCCATTTAGTAGTTATGAGAATATTATAGCATATACATATAAAAAAAGGTCATCCAAGTCATACTATCAAGTAACTTACACTATCACATCAATAAGATACATAAAGTAGTGTAAGCCATGCTAGAGGTCAAGTGTAATTTTCAATTTTAGCAGGTCATGATCTCACAAACTTAACTATTTCAAAACCTAAAAGCATGACACTTGTTGCTGCATTTTATTATTTTGCAAAGCACATATTTAGATCATATGATATTTGCAAGAGATTATATGCGCATCTGCCTTATTCTAACCAACCAAGCCAAGCCTATGTCATTTGACAATCAGAAGCTTACGGACATGGTTTTAGTCATACACAACTTCTTCCAAGTTCATATCTAAGTGCAATGATAAGTCATCTCAAAAGAAGAAGTGTGATGCATGCATATTCTTTTGATCTTTTCTCAATTTATATTTGTTCATAAAAACTCAACATGTGAGTTGATTACTTGATTAATTCTTTATGATTAAATGCACTTGTGAACATGCAACAAGTTCAAAACAGCAAGAAAGTTCGACCATGACCAGATTTAGTGTAAGTAATTATTCCAATTACTAGACATGGCAAAAACAACAAAATGTATAACACGAGTAATGTAGTAAGAACTTTCAGCATGTAAAAAGAATCACAATGTCATATATGTATGAAATACTATGCTCATATTATTTTAATTTCAGATTCACACATAGACTTCCCAAGTTTCAATAACTCCCCCTCAATTTAAGCCACGAGGATGCATAACCCCTATTTCACTACGAATGTAACAAAAACGAGTGAAATCCGAAGGTTTTGTAAAAATGTCAGCCAATTGTTGTTCGGTATCTACATGGTGAAGCACAATGTTTCCTTTTTCAACATTATCTCGGAGAAAGTGATACCTAATGTCAATGTGCTTAGTTCTAGAATGTTGCACAGGGTTTTAGCAATGCAAATGGCACTAGTGTTATCACAGAACAGTGGAACACTATCTAGATCAACCCCATAGTCCTTAAGTGTTTGAACAATCCAAAGAATTTGTGAGCAAGCACTAGCAGCAGCTACATATTCAGATTCGACTGTGGATTGTGCAACTGAATTTTGTTTTCTAGAGGACCAAGCAACAAGAGAATTACCAAGAAAATGACAAGCACCAGAAGTACTTTTCCTATCAATCCTACAACCCCAAAAATCAGCATCCGAAAAAGCTTTCAAAGTAACGGTTGAGGAAGAAGGAAGAAAAATTCCAAATTCTTGTGTTCCATGTAAGTACCTGATAATCCTTTTGACGGCTTGACAATGTGAAGCACATGGGGAAGCTTGAAACCGTGCACAAAGACATACGCTGAATTGTATGTCCGGTCTTGATGCCGTGAGGTACAAAAGTGATCCGATCATGCTTCTATATTCTTTTTGATTCACGGGTTCACCATCTTCATCAAGTTCAAGTGTTGTTGCTGTTCCCATTGGTTTCCAAAGAGGCTTGCTTTTGTCCATGTTGAAGCGCCTTAGGAGGTCTTTGGTATACTTCGTTTGATGCACAAAGGTACCCTCCTTGGTTTGCTTTATTTGCAGCCCCAAAAAGTAAGTGAGTTCACCCATCATACTCATTTCAAATTCGGAACTCATCATTGCTGAAAACTTGGACACAAGATCATGAGAAGCACAACCAAAGATAATATCATCCACATACACTTGAACGAATAATGAGTCATTGCCATGCTTAAGCACAAAAAGAGTTTTATCAACCTTGCCCATGGTAAACCCTTTTTCAAGTAAGAATGTTTTTAACCTATCATACCATGCTCTAGGGGCTTGTTTGAGACCGTACAAGGCTTTGGACAGTTTGTAAACATGATTAGGAAAATCTGGATTTTCAAAACCCGGTGGTTGTTTGACATAAACCTCCTCATCTATGTAGCCATTAAGAAAAGCACTTTTAACATCCATTTGATATAGCTTAAAACCTTTAGATGCTGCAAAAGCTAACAAAATTCTTATGGCTTCTAATCTAGCGACAAGAGCAAAAGTTTCATCAAAATCTAGACCTTCAACTTGAGTGAAACCTTGAGCAACAAACCTAGCCTTATTCCTAACCAAAACCCCATCCTCACTTTGTTTATTTTTGAATACCCATTTAGTTCCAATTAAAGTGTGATCTTGAGGTGGAGGTACAAGTTTCTAAACATTATTTCTTTCAAAATTTTCTAACTCTTCTTGCATGGCAATAATCCAAGATTCATTAGTGAGTGCGTGTGATATATCTTTGGTTCAAAAGAAGCAACAAAAGCAGAATGAGCATGAGAGTTTGGATCGCAAAACCTGGACCGTGTGACTCGTTCGTGCAAGCTTCCAATCATTTGTTGTGGGGGATGATCTTTGTAAAACCGTAGGGGAACAGATGTCTCACAAGCTTCTTCTTCTTCATGTTCATCACAAATCGATGAGCTTGTGGCTTGAGGATGATTTGAATCAGCATTGATGGTTGTCGGTGCTGGTTGAGAATTAACATCCGGAGCTGAACCAAAGTCTTTAGCTGCTGAATTTTTGGGCAGCAGCTCCAATTCTTCCTCATCTTCAACGAAAATGCTCTCCCCCTGCGGATATGGATCTGAACCTGCAATGTTTGAACAAGTACCTGGGCTAGATTCATCAAAATACACTTCACAAGTCTCCACAATTTTGTTAGTGTCAAGTAAAAGCACACGGTAGCCTCTAGTATGAGATGGATAACCAAGAAACATGCCATCAATGGATCTAGGTTTAAATTTATCCAGATTACCATGTTTCTTAACAAACCATTTACAACCAAAGACCCGAAAGTGTGTAACATTAGGCCTATTTCCAAACCGGAGATCATATGGTGTTTTACCTAGCTTAGCACGCAAGAAAACACGATTTGAGACATAACAAGCGGTTGGTAACGCATCAGCCCAAAATTTCCTAGGAGTTTGATATTCATCAAGCATAGTCCTAGCCATCTCAACTAAGGTTCTATTCTTTCTTTCTACAACACCGTTTTGTTGAGGTACATATGGGGAAGAAAGTTTATGATCTATTCCATTTTCAGCACAAAAGTGATCAAAAGATTGATTTTTAAATTCAGTTCCGTTATCACTTCTAATTGCCTTTAAAGATCCTGGGTGATCAATTGATAATCTAAGAAATAAAGTCTTAAAGTGACTAAAAGCTTAATTCTTAGACGCCATAAAGTAAACCCAAGAGTATCTAGAATAATCATCAAAAATAACAAGAACATACCATTTACCTTCGAAGGATTGAACACGTGAAGGTCCTACGGTGTCAAGATGCAAAAGTTGACATGGTTCAGTTGTCATGGTCATTGTGAGAGGAGTATGTGAACCTGCAACCATCTTAGCATGTCTACAAGAAGAGCACACAATTTCTTTGTCCCCTTTAAGCTTAGGCAGCCCACGTATGCGATCAAGAGCACTAACATGCATTAGGTGATCAAAGCCTACGTGACCAAGTCTACGATGCCAAAAATATAAGTCCTTTGTATCATTAGCAACTAGACACCTATGCTTAGAGGAAGACATATCAAAATCAGCTTTAAAAACTCTTCCAAACCGAGACATGTTAAAAATAAGCTCACTATTTGAACCTACAACTTTGCAGCAGTTTTTGTTGAAAATAATTTCTAGATTTTCATCTAGCAATTGTGCAACAGAAAGCAAGTTGTATTTCATATTTTTGACAAGTGCCACATCCTTCAAAGTGTAGTGATCATTTACTCTAACCGAACCCTTAGCAATTATAGGAGTTGAAGAATTATCGGCAAAAGTAACATTCTCTACACGTGACACAAAAGAGAGGGAGGAGAACCAATCTTTGTTACCGGTCATGTGGCGTGAGCAACCTGAATCCACAATCCAAATGTTCTCCTTCCTCAAACGTGTAACCTACATAGAAGCATAATAAGTCGATGACTCAATACTGGGGTTAGTCAAAAGGCATTTAGGAATCCAGTACTGAGTCACACGACGTGCAGCAGGAAAAACACGCGAAAGCTGAGACAAAATAGCAGGTTTATGAGTCAAAGTTTGAGAATTTTTATTCTTAACTACTGACCTATAAGGTGTTACTTGTGTAGCACAAAAATTAGTAGCTTCGGAGGCAAAAACAGAAGGTCCGAAGGTAAACTTTGAATGTTTTTGACTCAAAACAGCAGGTTGTACATTCGGTTCAATGTGTGCAGCAAATTTTGCATGAAAGTTATGAGATCTAGCAACCATTCTTTCCCTTTTCTGCTGTTTATCTAGTCTATAAAAAAAATCTATGACATGACCATCTGTACCACAGAAGGTACAATAAAATTTAACTTTGTGTTCATGTATAGATGAGCAAGCAATATTTTTATTTGAAAAACCGAATGAGACAACACTCCTGCAGATTTGAAAACCACTCCTTTTTGTTTAGGAACTATTTGAATCAAACCACTTCCTAATGACTTTATAATTTTAGGTGGATGTTCCTTAGCATGAGCATGAGAATCAAAACCTAAACCAGTTTTATCATTACAAGACTTGGAAGAATTCAGCAGTAAGTTTAGGTTCTTATTCCCATTACAAAACCGATCTAATGTCCTATGCATGTCATCAAGTTTATTGGACAGATCAAGGCAATTTTCACATGAAGTTTTTCCTTTTAGTTTGCAATTAGAACAAAATTTAACTTCATGAGAACGTAAAGCATTGTTCAATACAGAAATTTCATTCATAGCATCCTGTAGATTCTTATCAAGATCATCACAAGTAGAACAATGCAAATCAATTGTAGAACAGCTAGCATCTTTCAAGTTTTTATCATTAAGTGCAGCAAGCTCTTTGTTCTTTTCAATTTCTAACTCAAGTTTATAAAGTGTGGAGGTGTGCACACTTCTTAATGAGGACAATTGTTCATATATTAAATCACATGAGGGACATGCATCATCACTAGGAATCAAAGTTTTAAAACGATTGATTTCAAATTCTAGTGATTCAATTTTAGCAGCACTATCCCTAAGCTTTTTGTCCTTTTTCTTAACAATAACAGTGGCACGAGAAATAGCATCACACATTTCTTCGCAAGTAGGACATACCTCTTCATTGTCGCTATTGTGTTCTGCCTCCTCCATACTTGATCTTGACTTGCCCGCCATGAAGCACAAGTTTGCCAAATCATCTTCATCTTCATCACTTCCAATGTCCACGTCGCTTGAACTAAACTCTTGAAGCGCGGTGATGAAACTGTTGATCATCTTGTGTCCTATGGTACCTTTCTTCTTCTTGTTGGAATTGCCAGAGGAGGTCTGAACCTTTCTTTGTTTTCTTCCCAGGTGGTCGGACCTGAAAGGTTAGGGCATTCTGTACGAAAGTGTCCTGTTTTACCACATTCAAAACAGCGTTGAGGTCTGGAGCTTCCTCTCCTTCTAGTTCTCACATTTTGCAATGCTTTTGAGAATCTAGTAGAGATGAGTGCCAACTCCTCTTCTGGAAATTCTTCGATCTGCTCCAGGGTTAGTGAGGACAACAAAGCAAGAGTATTACAAGATGATGATTAGCAAGAGCTAGACATGTCACATTGTGAAACAAATGCAATAGACTTAATGAGGTTCTTACGTGAGATTATGTCAATTTCATGAGTTTTTAACTTGGAATATAGCACATCTAAAGTAAGTGAACTCATGACAGTAGATTCATGAATAGATGTGACTTTCATCTCCCAAATTGACATATCTAATGCACTTATGCCTAGCATTTTCAGCATCTGAAAAATTAACATTGACACTACGCAAGTTGCTGAGAATCTTATTAAAGCGAGCAAAAAGGTCATCAATAGACTCACCGGGTTGCATCTCGAAGCACGTGTATTCTTTCTTGAACATGTCTTGCCATACCTCTTTGATCGTGTTGCATCCTTCGTGGTAGTCACAAAGTGCTTTCCACACATCGTATGCAGATCGGAGGTGTGCAACACGGTCAAAGTCGCTTTGTGTTAATCCTTGTATGATCAAGTTCCGAGCCTTGTTGTTGTTGTTGACATCTCTCAGATTTGTAGCTGTAACTTGATCGTTTGATGGCACTTCGTAAGGCTTGTATACCTTCTCCCATATTGCAAAGCCTTGTGCCTGGATGAAAGCCTCCATATGTGCCTTCCAAACCCAAAAATCAATACCAACAAACACCAAAGTTTGGCGGAGTACTTCTCCATGATGATTAGTCAAAAACACGTGCAAATCACAATGATTAGAGCACCATGGCTCTGATACCAATTTTAGGATCGAAGAGCACGTGAAAAGCTACCATATGGGGGTGAATGGTAGATTTAAAAATCTTACGCAGCGGACACAATTAAACCCCAATCCTTTCAGCAGAAAAACAATCTGTTAAAGAAATCGTGTGTGAGACTAATATAAATGTGTTTCACCATGACAAAAGTGATGGATATCAGAGAGAATCAAGTTACGAAGACAACACAAAAGGAATCACTCAAATCCGTCAAGAAAAATTCAAGTTATCATCGAAAGATCAAACAAAGGTCAATCTGCCCTACCCGAGAAAAAACAGTTCTGGAACGCTGCAAAGAAACTCGTGTAGATCAGAAACCACAAATCCAATGACCGTGAAATTTTGACAGATGATAGATAATCAAGTTGTGAAGACAACCCAAAAAGAATCACGTCAATTGGATCTGTAAAACTCGAGTTATGATAAAACCACCTACAAAAGGTAGTGCTGTCCAGAAACTCGACGAGTAAAACTTGTCTGGAACAAGTCGGACGAACAAGGCACAAAATTTCCTTCAAGTTACGAATTTTATTCAATAGAACACAAGAGGAACAGCCCCAAAGTCGTGAACCACAAGCTCTGAGCTCCCTTGCTTATATAACCAGCTCGAAAGCCAACTAACCTCAGATCAAGAACCTAATCCTACTCTGTTCACGAATTGTAACTTTCCATAACTACTTAGGATTCTTCTATACGCAGATAGAAGCAATCTTAAGACTTCCAAACACCTTAGGAACGTATCACACATTCCTAAACAACTCAAATTCGTGACCCACATGAAATCCTATCATAACCAACTCAAATCTTTCCATATTCGAGTCAAACCCGACTCAGCTGCAGCCTGCGTCCATAACCTAGTCAGTTGGACCATTCCTACCAACTCTTTACGTCCACATCTCTTCATCACGTCTAGGAACCATATAGCCACGTCCATGCACTCCTTGCACACTTGCAAACATCTTCCAATGACGTCCACGATACCTTCATATGCATTGTTCTTGATTGAATCATGTTGTGCAACCTCCTGATCAGCTCAACCACAATTCCTCCTGAATTTGGTTGTTGGAACCTCATCTCCTCCCTGAGACTAGTCCAATGGGTCACATCACCAGCCATGTCTTGAACTCAAGCAAAACCTGTACATGAATAAACAAACAATCCATAGGAGCCCAAGTCCTCGACTTGACTCAAGTAAGTTCCGAACACAACACCTTACGTGAGAACCTCACATAAGCATGTTGCAAAGCATAGCAAAACGATATCAGCCATATCATCCAAAAAACGCACCAAAAACTTAGTAAAAGAATACTAAGCAAACTTTCCAACAATGTAAAGCAAGTTCTAAACATTTCACATTAAAAGCCAGAACATTGCGATCAAGCACCGGACCTTGCCAAAGCTAACCAAAACTAGTCGGAACTAGTCATCCCAAAAGTCAGAGCTAGAAAAATCAACTCGGAACTTAGCAAAAACACGCCGGAGCTATCAAAGATATGTCGGAGCTAAAGACAAAACTCACTGGAGCTAACCAAAATTAGTCGGACCTTAATAAAAAGGTGTTTTGGTGATATTCAAAGCTTTTATCGTCAAAGCAGGTGTATTCACTACAAGCCAATGTATTCAGCACACATAGGTCTTACACAATCCCTCCAACATGCAACATCCAGCAGGCGCGCTTATCCCGACGGGCATGATGCCACCACCACCACCATCTGCCCCAGCAAATAATGGTGGACAGCAGAATGGGGTACTTGTGTCGGTCACAACATCGTCAAACAACAACCCTGAGAACACGCTAATTGCTGCGCGAACTCTGTTGGAGCACCCACCAGTGCCCGGAGCACCTCAGGGAGCGATGGAGCAGTGGCGCGCTGATGTACAACATCTGGTTGCAGCCGCAACCGATGCCTTCAACAACCAAGGTGCTCCCCATTCGGGGCAGGCAACAAATCAACGTAGGACTTTGTCTGGAAGACTTGGTCCTCATGTGTCACAGCACCAACGGCGTGCTACATCTTAGCAAGTGACTTCGCTGCCTTCTGGGGCATGACGCACCCACACCATCACCAGGATTTCGACTCATGACCTGCGGTCAGAACATGATCGCCATTACCGGCAACAGGACGGCTGCGTCCATATTGAGCATGCTCATGAGAGTTGAGAGGCTCGGGACAACCCTGCTCCTCTGGAAGTAGGGGGAGGCTGTTCTTCCTTGGCCATGCATTTACGCATGGTTAGATGGCCACAGAAGTTCCGTCCTCATTTGTCAAAGAAATTCGACGGGACTGTCAACCCCGCCGAGTTTCTTCAAATCTACTCCACTACTATACTTGCAGCGGGAGACAATGAGGCCGTGATTGCCAACTACTTCCCAGTGGCTCTGATTGGGACTGCAAGGTCCTAGTTCATGAGTCTTCCACCCGACTCCATCAATAGTTGGGGGGAACTATGCCAATAGTTCACTGCTAACTTCGGGAGTTCTTACACTGGCCCGACACTGAACTGGACTTGTTTGCTGTGAAGCAAACAACGGGGGAATCACAGTGATCCTTTATCTAGCAGTTTTCTCAGGTACGAAATACCATCCCCTCAATCTCGAGCACTTCTGTTATTGTTGCATTCAGACAGGACATTCGAGACAAAAAGATGCGGGAGAAGCTGGCGACCAAAGAAGTCACTAGTGTCATGAAACTCTTCAGCTTAGCAGATAAATGTGCTAAAGCTGCGGAGGGACGTGAGATGCACTCCAAACCCCTTACAGAGGCCAACAAGAAATCCTCCAAGACTGAAGCCACTACATCCAGAGGTGGTAAAAAGAAAAAGAAGCTTAACGACAAGAAGAAGTCGTCAGCCGACACACCTACTGATGTGGCTGCTGCAGCTATGAGTGGTCGGGGGCCACGCCCAGAAAAACGACCTCGTCCTTCGTCAAAAGATGGCAGTGGCTCCAAGATTTGGTGTTCGATACACAAGATAGACAAACACAGTCCGGAAGAATGCCGAGAGGTCCAGAACCTTGTCAAGCACTACAACAAGCGTCGGGAAGAAGTTCTTTTCCGCCAGCAGCAAGGAAAACAAAAAGTCGACGAAGCTCCGGCTGAAGAGGAGCTAGGCTTTCAGGACCCCAAGAAGGTCCTGAAGGTTGTCTACAATAGCGTTGACAACGATTCCGATGTCTCCGACAATGAGGTCGGAAGACCCTAAACACCATCTATGGTGGTTCTTGGAACATCACCTCTCGCTGCATCCTTAAGACAATGCGGCGAGACATGGCCGCTGTAGCTCCCACTGCCAGGGCGTAGCCACATCGGAAGTGGATGGACACCCCCATCATTTTCGATGCTTCAGACTGGCCTCGTAATATGATTGGAGCTGGCCAACTCCCGTTGATGGTGTCTCCAACCATTAACAAGCAACTCCACCATGTAATGGTGGACAGAGGTGCAGGGCTGAACCTCATAAGCTTTGAAGCTTTCGTCAAGCTCCAGCTCCGACCTTCGGACCTTCGCCCCTGTCGACCTTTTTTCTGGGGTAGGTCCGGGGGCTATTACCCCACTAGTCTCTATCACACTCCCAGTGACCTTCAGAACTCGAGAGAATTATAGAACTGAGAAGCGGGTCTTTGATGTAGCGTAGATCACTTTACCATTCAATGCCATTCTGGGCAGGCCTGCTTTATAGAGGTTCATGGCCGCCGCCCACTATGGCTACTTGGTGTAGAAGATGCCAACACCTACTGGCGTTCTCCGGATCCGCATGGATCACACTGAAGGAATCACTGCATTGGAAGAACTCCACGCGCTTGCTACAGTGCAGGAGGAAGCATCTGGAAAGGAGTTAGCTTCGAAACCTTCAAGCTCTCATCATCGAAGCTCAACCTCCACACCCTGTGTGCAACCAAGCGGCGACATTGACGTTCCCGTCAAAGTCATCCAAATCAGTTCTAATGCTACTCAGACCACCCGTATATCGGAAGGTCTGAACAACGAATAGGAACTCGCGCTCATCACTTTCCTCTGGTCAAATGTTGATGTGTTTGCCTCGCAACCATAACAAATGCCTGGGATCCCTAGGGAGGTGATTGAGCACAATCTGAAGATTTATCCTGACGCACGGCTTGTACACCAAAAGCCCCGAAAGCAATCAATTGAGCGGTAAAACTTCATCCGATAGGAAATCAAGAAGTTGCTCGAAGCTGGTTTCATCCGGGAGGTTTTTCATCCAAAATGGCTGGCAAAACCAGTCGTTGTACCCAAAGTCGGTGGGAAGCTTCGGATGTGTATCGACTACACCACCTTAAATAGGCATGTCTAAAGGATCCATTTCCACTACATAGGATAGAGCAGATAGTGGACTCCACCTCCGGGTGCGAGCTAATGTGTTTCTTAGATACATATTCTGGATATCTTCAATCCAAATGTCTAAGGAAGATGAAGAGCATATTGCCTTCATAACAGTAGATGGATTATATTGTTATACTACCATGCCCTTTGGTCTCAAATATGCTGCTTCAACCTTTGTGCGAGCTATGTACAAAACCTTTGGAGAGCTAATCAAAGACTTGGTGGAGGTGTACGTTGATGACATCGTTGTGAAGATCAAGAACAAAGAGTCACTCCTTGATAATTTACAAGCCGTCTTCGACAAGCTGCGGATTACGCGCACCAAGCTAAACCCGGACAAGTGTGTCTTCGGGGTTAGCTCCGATAAACTCCTTGGTTTCTTGCTGACTCACCGAGGAATTGAAGCAAACCCGACGAAGATTAAATCCACTGAAGACATGCGGCCTCCAGCCCGCATCAAAGACGTCCAAAAATTAACTGGATGCCTAGCTGCGCTCAGCCGGTTCATTTCAAGACTGGTAGAGCGAGCACTACTCTTCTTCAAACTTTTGAGGAAGCCCAGACCATTTCATTGGTCTGAAGAGGCAGAAAAGGCATTTCAAGAGCTAAAGCAGCTCCTTACCACACTACCGATCTTGGTAGTTTCGAATCCTGGTGATCCTTTACTGCTTTATATTTCCACAACTACAGAAGTTTTCAGCATGGTTCTGGTCACGGAAAGGCCAAAGCCACATCCAATTTAGAAGCCTAGACCCCTCTGGGAGGGTCCGGAGCTACTTGAAGGTGGCCTGGGTCCCAGCCCCCAAACACGGATCTTCAAGATAGAGTGTTAGAAGATCAACCTCTCTCATTTGAGGGAGTTCTAACGGCTGTTCATGAAGATCTAGACCCATCCAATAAGGTCCGGGTTGAACACGAAGAAGATGCGGACCCCTCCGAGAGGGTCTGGGAAGCTCAACAAGAAGGTCCAGACCCCTCTGGGTGGGTCCGTGTTGATGGAGAGGAATCTCCGGGTCCCTTCGAGAGGGTTCGGACCGTCCAGTGCCCAATGTACTTCATCAGCGAAGTACTCCATGACGCCAAGAAGATACATTGAGGTGCATAAGCTTCTTTATGTAGTTCTTATTGCTTAAAGGAAGCTTCATCACTACTTCCAAGCCCACAAAATATCAGTGGTAACTTCATATCCACTGCGCGCTATTTTGCATAACCCTAATTCTACTGGGAACATTGCAAAGTGGGCAGCGAAGCTGGCCGAGTTCGACCTCGAATTCATGTCGTAGCAAGCAATCAAGAGTCAAGCTTTGGCTGATTTTGTGGCGTGATGGACTCCCTCTCAATCAAACCCTGGGGGCCCTAGTGAGTAGAAATTGGAACCCAAGGTTCCGGTATTCACCGAGCCTCACTGGACTCTTTACTTCGACGACTCCGTGCAAAAGCAGGGGGCCGGAGTTGGAATCCTTTTCCTCACTACGACCGGGGAGAAGGTCAAGTATATGGTTCACCTTGACTTCAAAGCAACCAACAACATGGTGGAGTATGAAGCTCTCATCTACGGACTCAAGGTGGCACTATCTATGGTGTCAAACAGCTGTTGGTGAAGGGTGATTCACAACTCATCATTAAACAAGTCAAAGGTGAATGTTGCTATAACAATACCCAACTAGTTGCTTATCTCCTTGAAGTCAAGAGGCTCCAGAAAGACTTTGAAGTCCTAGATCTCCACCATGTTCAGCATCTTCACAACGCTGAGGCCGATGAACTCTCAACGAAAGCTTCAACCGGAGCTCCAGCTCCCAACGGAATCTTTGTATGGAGGTTGTCAAGACCAGAAGCTCAGTCTGCTGAACTGAGCGAAGGGGGCAAGACCAGCACCTCGAAGCTGGCGGTCCCGGTGGCCCTGTTACCATGGCATCCACCAATGGTCGTCGGTGCTGTCGGAAGCTCCGAGCAACCCAGAAAGCAAGACTCAGAAGCTCAAGTTAGTTCTGAGACATGGATCTCGGAGGGAGCTACTTGAAAGACAACATCCTTCCTGAAGACGGTGTATCCGCTGACTGGATGGTATGGTTGGCTAAAAGGTACACAATGATAGAAGGGGATCTCTACCGGTTTGGTGCCAACGCGTCCTAATGCGGTGCATTACAAGGGAAGAAGGCCGTGAACTTCTCGCGAAAATCCATGGAGGCAAGTGTGGGAACCACACATCTTCTCGCATGTTGGTTGGTAAAGCCTTCCGGCATGGCTTTTACTGGCCTACAACACTCCAGGATGCAGTTGAGCTAGTGAAAAAATATGAAGCATGCCAGTTCCATGCAAAACAGATTCACACACCAGCTCAATCACTAAAAATGATACCTCCTACATGGCCATTCGCTGTGTGGGGCATGGACATCTTGGGACCATTCCAAAAAGTCTTAGGAGGTTACAGGTTCCTGTATGTCACCATCGATTAGTTCACCAAGTGGTCGGAAGCTACTCCAGTCGTGACAATCAACAAACAATCAGCTATCAAATTCTTGAAGTCCATCATATGCAGATTCGAATTTCCAAACAAAGTCATAACTGACAACGAAACTCAATTTACAAGTGTTGCATTTCAAGAATATTGCGAAGACCTCGACATTCAACTTAGCTATGCTTCAGTAGGTCACCCAGCAAGCAATGGTCAAGCCGAGAGAGCAAATGCAGAAATCCTAAAAGGACTCAAGATGCGCACATACGAGCACCTAAAAAAGCATGGAGTCAACTGGATTGAAGAGCTTCCGTCCACATTGTGGACAAACAGAACAACACCTAACCGGTCAACTGGGGAGACACCCTTCTTCCTTGTGTACGGAGCTAAAGCAGTCCTTCTTCTAGAGATCACCATGGGGTCCCTCCGGGTCCGGACCTTCGACGAAGCCGCGTAGGACCAGCTCCGGCATGAAGACCTTGACCTCGTCGATGAGGCAAGGTGCCAAGCAGCTGTTCAGAATGCACGCCATCGCCAAGCACTCCGGCGCTATCATCAAAAACATGTGCGCAACCGCCAGCTCGAGGAAGATGATCTGGTGCTGCGGAAGATACTAACTCGCGAATGGATGAATAAACTTTCCCCAAGATGGGAATGTCCTTCCGAGTGATCAAGGTATCCCGTCCCGGATGCGTTCGCTTGGCAACTGAGGATGGGACTCCGCTTCCTAATGCTTGGAACATCAAGCACCTCCGTAAGTTTTATGCTTAGAATCACGGAGGTGAGTCTGTAATTACGCGCATTGTATGTTATAGAGTCGCTATACAGAGATTGGTAGGTCCTCTGGGAGAACATCCGGACCCCTCTGGGAAGGTCCGGGAAGTTCAAGTAACACTTCATACAGTCACAACACTAAAAGTGTAACTACCTGCCCAGGGTTAGTACAAGATGTAAAGCGCACTTAGCTTGGTCGTGCACCCTATGTGTGTCCTTGTCTCCCCTGTAATCTGGACCTATAATGAAAGACATTGTTGTGTGAAAACAGACTCCACGTGCATTTATTTTTGTACAAGGATCGGTATATCGAATTATTATTTTTATCCTTCTTGTCTATAATGAAGTTGTGCAATTCTTTTTCAGTTTTTGTCCAAGTTATTCATATGTGTTACAAGTTATATTGTTGATCTCTTTGGATCTTAACATGCTGTATAGTCTACTTGCCTGAACCCCAAGCGAACATAGATCCAGAGTGTGCTATCGACTTAGCCTGGTCCTGCACCCTATGTATGCCACTCTACCTACACCCTGGAAGGCATAAGTAGGGTGAGTACTAAAAAAGCATACAGATCTGGGAAGATTACACCAATATACTTGTTACCATATCGAGTTACTTTGGATTTAAAACTCAAATAAGAACGATAAGTCACAAACAATTTATAGACAAGAGGATGGATTTTACTCTTTTCTTGTATCTAATTTGCAGGAAAAACAAAAACTCATAGCGATGGTGGATGACACCGGAGCTACTAAGCTCTAACATCTTCCAAGGGGCCCGCCGTCGATGTTTTATATGTTACCAGTGGGTGTCGTCGGAGCTATAAAGCTCCGATAACCCCAAGGGGCCCGCCGTCGATGATTCGTACGTTGACATCGGGAGCTACCAGATCTATCAAGCTCCGATAACTCCCAGGGGGCCTGCCGTCGGCGTGTTATATGTTGATGGAGGGTACCGTCGGAGCTACCAAGCTCCGGCAGCCCCAAGGGGCCAACCGTCGACATATCAAGATAAAGACTTCGGGTCTAAAGTCTACAAGTTTGAAGCGTTCAAGTCATAAACATACTATCAAATCCTTCTGGTACATGTACACACTCAAATTGTGCACATATACCAGGGGGCCAACGAGACAGAACACAATATACTGAAGACAAAGTGAAATTCATGGCAAAAAGAGTGGATTTCATTAATTCAAAGTACTGGATTATGAAATCGGGATTACAACAAATGGCAAAAGGAAAAAGTCCTAGCTACTGGAGGATCTAAGTCCTGCAGAAGAATGAGGCGACTTCCTTGGCAACTTCTCGGACGCTGGGCTTGGTGACGTCCTCCTCTTCAGCAACGGGACCTTTGAGCACTGGGTCCACAGAGAATTGGGGATCTCGGCTCACATAACACATCAGCTCATACTCTGCGACGTTTGTAGCCAGAGATTTCCCCTCTATCTCCAGCTGGTCCATAATGACATCACCCATCGCGTCGAGTTTTCCGCCTGCAGCATTGAGGGCCACCAGTGCTCGGTCCAAGTCCAGCTTCGGATTGTCTAGACGTACAGGGCTGAAGCCTAGTGGTGTCAACGCGCCATTGGCTCGCCCCAAGAAGTCCCACACTTGAATGGATTCAGTCTCCCTCAAGCCCCGCAGCTCCTCTAGTGACCTTCGGGCGACCGCAAGATCCAAAACTTCCCGAGCGAGGTGCTCGGCCACTTTGGCATGTTGCTGCATATTCTCAGCAACTTGCTTTTCGCGATCAGTTAGCTCTGTCTCCCAAAGGTGGATGCGGTTTCGCCGTTCTGCCAGGTATTTTTCCCTACCTCTTACTTTCCATTCTCTCGTGGCAATGTCAGCTTCTCTTTTTTAGAGCTCCTGCCCCAGTTTCCAGTACTTTTCCTCTTCCTCCTTACTCCAAAGCTCAAACTTCTTGGAGCAATCCGCCAAATTTTTCTCTCCCAGAGTCAGCTTTTGGGCAAGCTCCTCCTCTCTCTACAAAAGATCCTCCTGTTGTTCCAGGAGCTTCGCTTCCCTCGCCTCAAGGTCCGCTCGACGCTTCAGGAGGACCTCATTTGATTCATTGAGGTTTTCGTGACGCTCATCAGCAACATCACTCCTTTCCTTGGCTTGCTCGAGGATCTCCCGAGAGTTAGCATCGAGCGCCCTGATGGTGACTTTCTTCTCTTCGAGTAGCTTGTCCCAGTACTCCATCTAGGTCGTTTCCCTCCTGACCCATTCCTTTTGGTCATCAAGCCTCGTTTGAGCAAGCCTGGTCTCAAAATGAAGCCTATTGCGCTAACGCCTTAAGGTGTAGCGCTCCTCTTCCAGGACCTTGCTCTCATGATCAAAGGCGAGCTGAACTTGTTGAAGGCTCGAGCAGGCATTGTCTATGGACAATGCCAAGGGGATAGGCTCCAGACCTGCTGGGGTCATCTTTGCCGATTCCAGAGGATTCTCCATAACAAAAATAAGATCCCACTCTAAAAGTGACGTCCCCTGAGCTACTGTGGCACTAGGGCCGCTCTCTAGGAGCTCTTCAGTAGCAGTAGAGGAAGAACCCAATGGGGGAACTTCCACCTTCGGAGAAAAAGTCAAAGGTGCTGCTTTCGGGTCTTTAGTGGCGGCTCCGAGGGTGGAGAACCTGCAACTACTTCTTCATGGTGCTCCGGCTCTGGCCCGGACACCTCCAGAGTAGCTACCTCCGAGGCGACAGTTGGGGCTTCATCCAGTGCCTCTACTACTGCTGATTTAGGCGCCAACATGTTAGCCACTTCCGATTCAGCAACCGGGGCTTCAAGCATTTCTGGATCAACAGTAGGACCTTCAACAACTTCAGGCTCAAGGGCCGGAGCTTCAAGTATCTTCGGCTCAATGGTCGGGGCTTCAATCGCCTCTGGCTCAGCGGCCAGGGCTTCAATAACTTCTGTCTCAAGAGCAGGAGCTTACGATATCTCTGACTCCTGCACTGGAACCTCAGCCTCCGACGCTGTTGCCAGCGATGCATCTTCAACATCTCCCCCGTGGTCCGGCGCTACCACGGGAGCTTCCGGCGAAGACTCTTAATCCAAATCCACAACAGCTAGCGCCGGAGCTGCCGTGACGTTGCCCACCACATGAGGAGGAGGATCAATAGCTGAAGCCGGAGCTTTAGCATGTGGAGTCACAGTCGTTGCAACAGATGTCGAAGTCTCTGAACAGAGAAGATTTTGGGTGAGAAGTAAAATGGCGCTGGAGACTTCAAGGTGAAGAAATGGTTGAGTCAGGGACAGGGAGGGGGATATGGAGGAGGTCAGGGCATGCTGGGGGCAGCTGGAGGCGACCTCAACAGTGCAAGCAGCTGCCTGGATTTTGCATGGCATGTGGTGTCACTTTGAGAGCAAAAACATCACTTTGCTTTGGATGACAAGTGGGTGCCACCTCATCCTCATCCTTGCTCCATCAATTCTACCACCTAATTCATTCCAGAATTTGTTAGATATTTGTGGGATGGCTGTATTAATCATATAGAATTTGATTTTGGATTCCCATAGTATTTGACAAAGTTTCATTTGAATTCAAACTTGAATTTGAATTTCAGTTGAATTCAATGTAACTATTGAATTAAATAGCAAACTTGCTTCAAAAATTATAAAAGTTTGCAGGGAGGATAATTGAAATATTTGGAAACCATTGGTCAACTCAAATCTTTCATGTTAACTTCATTTGAATAGTAGCTAAGTTTATTTTTTTGAATTCCCTCATTTGGAGTTTGAATTTATTTGTTTTTCTCATTTCCTTTTTATTGCTTTTTATCATTCAAAATGTAAGACCTATGTATGCTAAATACATTGGCTTGTAGTGAATACACTTGGCTTTGATGATAAAAGTTTTAAATATCACCAAAACACCTTTTTATCAAGGTCCGACTCTAGCTCCGAGCTACAGCAAGGTCCGACGGTAGGTCCGACTTGGTTTGGGTAGCTCCGGTTACGTTCGATGCTAGGTCCAACTTCTTGGTAAGGTCCGACCAGCTTTGGTAAGCTCCGGTGAGCTTTATCTTTAGCTCCGGCATGTCTTTGATAGCTCCAGCTTATATTTGATAGCTCTGGAATGCTTTTGCTAAGCTCCGACGTACTTTGTCTAGCTCTGGTTTTGGGTTGACTAGTTTTGACAAGTTTTTGGTAAGCTCTGGTGCTAGGATCTACTAGTTTTGGTAAGCTCCAGCAGGTGCTTCATTGTACTAGTTTTGGAAAGCTCCGACGCTAGGTTCTACTAGCTTTTGTTAGCTCCGGCTCAAGCTCCGGGTTTCTCTGGCAAGGTCCGGAACTTGACCGCAGTGCTTCTGCTTTGCATTTGCAATGTTTCGTACTTGCTTTACATGATTGGAAAGATTGCTTAGTATTCATTTGCTAAGTTTTTGGTGCGTTTTGGTTGAATACGGTTGATATCATTTCTACTGTGGTTTTGCAACATGCTTATGTGAGGTTCTCACGTAAGGTGTTGTGTTCGGAACTAATTTGAGTCAAGTCGAGGACTTGGGCTCGTATGGATTGTTTGTTTGTTCATGTGCAGGTGTTGCTTGAATTCAAGTCATGGCTGGTGACAGGATCCATTGGACTAGTCTTAGGAGGAGATGAGGATCCAACAACCAAGTTCGGGAGGAACTGTGGTTGAGCGGGTCAGGAGGTCGCGCAGGATGATTGAATCAAGGGCAGTGCATATGAAGGTCAAAGGAAGGTGTTCGCACGTATGCATGAGGTGCATGACGTGGCAATATTCTTCTAGAGACGGATTATGGAAGGAAGATCTGATCGGAAGGATCGGATCGTATCGGTTGAAGACTTAGGCTGCTAGCTGAGTCGGTTATGGCTCGGTATGGAAAGTATCGAGTTGGTTATGTTAGGATTTCGTGTGTGTCACGAATTTGAGTTGTTTAGGAATGTGGGATACGTTCCTAAGGTGTTTGGAAGCCTTAAGATTGCTTCTATTTGCGTATAGAAGAATCTTGAGCAGTTATGGAAAGTTCCGATTGTGATCGGATTAGGATTGGAGTCCCAGTTGAGATTGGGATGGCCTAAGGGCTGGTTATATAAGCGAGGGAAGGCCAAAGCTCGAGTGAGACGACTTTGGGGCTGTTCCTCTTGTGTTCTATTGAATAAAACTCATAGTTTGAAAGAACTTTTGTGCCTTGTTCGTCAGACTTGTTCCAGACAAGTTTTACTCGTCGAGTTTCTGGACAGCACTACCTTTCGTTGGTGGTTTTATCATAACTCGAGTTTTACAGATCCAATTAATGCGATTCCTTTTGGGTTGTCTTCAACACTTTATTATCTGTCATCCGTAAAAATTTCACAGTCATTGGATTTGTGGTTTCTGAGATACACGAGTTTCTTTGCAGCATACCAGAAACTTTTTTTCTCGGGTAGGTCAGATTGACCATAGTCTGATCTTTCGATCATAACTTGAGTTTTTATAGATGGATTTGAGTAATTCTTTTTGTGTTGTCTTAGTGACTTGATTCTCTCTGATATCTATCACTTTTGTCACGGTGAAACACGTTTAGATTAGTCTCATACACGATTTCTTTAACAGGTCATTTTTCTGCCGAAAGGGTTTGGGGTTTTAATTGTTTCCGCTGCGTAAGATTTTTAAATCTACCATTCACCCCCCCCCTCTGGTAGATTTTCACGTGCTCTTCGATCCTACAATTGGTATCAGAGCCAGGTTGCTCTAATCTTTGTGATTTGCACGTGTTTTTGACTAATCATCATGGAGAAGTACTCCGCCAAACCTTGTGTGTTTTCTGGCATTGATTTCCAGGTTTGGAAGGCACACATGGAGGCCTTCATCCAGGCACAAGGCTTTGCAATATGGGAGAAGGTGTATAATCCTTATGAAGTGCCACCCAATGATAAAGTCACGGCCACAAACCTACGGGACGTCGACAACAACAACAAAGCCCGAAACTTGATCATCCAAGGACTCACTCAAAGCGACTTTGATCGTGTAGCGCACCTCCGATCAGCATACGATGTTTGGAGAGCTCTCTGTGATTATCATGAAGGCTCCAACACAATCAAGGAGGTAAAACAAGATATGTTCAAGAAAGAATATATGCATTTTGAGATGCAACCAGGTGAGTCAATCGATGACCTCTTTGCTCGTTTCAATAAAATTCTCAGCAACTTATGTAGTGTCAATGTAAATTTTTCTGATGCTGAGAATGCTAGACAACTTCTTAGTTCATTAGACATGTCAATTTGGGAGATGAAAGTAACATCTATTCGTGAATCAACTGTCATGAGTTCTCTTACATTAGATGTACTTTATTCTAAACTAAAAACTCATGAAATTGACATCCTAGCACGTAAGAACCCAAACAAGTCTATTGCATTTGTCTCACAACGTGATATGTCTACCTTCGGCCAATCATCATCCTGCAATACTCTTGCTTTGTTGTCCTCACTAACCCTGGAGCAGATCCAAGAATTTCCAGAAGAGGAGTTGGCACTCATCTCTACTAGATTCTCAAAAGCATTGCAAAATGTGAGAACTAGAAGGAGAGGAAGCTCCGGACCTCAACGCTGTTTTGAATGTGGTAAAACAGGACACTTTCGTACAGAATGCCCTAAACTTTCAGGTCCGACCACCCGGGAAGAAAAATAATGCAAGGTCCGGACCTCCTCTGGAAATTCCAACAAGAAAAAGAAGGGTACCATAGGACACAAGATGATTAACAGCTTCATCACCGCACTTCAAGAACTTAGTTCAAGTGATGTAGACTTTGAAAGTGATGAAGATGATGACGATTTGGCCAAATTATGCTTCATGGCGGGCAAAACAAGATCAAGATCAAGTCAGGAGGATGCAGAAATCAACAGTGAAGACGATGAGGTATGTTCTACCTGCAATAAAATGTGTGATGCTATTTCTCGTGCAACTATTATTGTCAAGAAAAAGGACAAAAAGCTTAGGGATAATGCTGCTAAAATTGAATCACTAGAATCTGAAATTAACCATTTAAAAACTTTGATTCCTAGTGATGATGCATGTCCCTCATGTGACTTAATCTATGAACAATTGTCCACATTAAGAAGTGCACACTCCTCCACTCTAGATAGACTTGATGAAGAAATTAAAAAGAACAAAGAGCTTGCTGCACTTAATGATAAAAGCTTAAAAGATGCTTCTTGTTCTACAGATGATTTGCATTGTTCTGCATGTGAAAATCTTGTTAAGAAACTAAAAGATGCAATGAATGAAATTTCCATTCTGAACAATGCTTTACGATCTCATGAAGTTAAAAATTGTTCCAATTGCAAACTAAAAGGAAAAACTTCATGTGCAAACTGCCTAGACTTGTCTAAGAAACTTGATGGCATGAATAGGACACTAGGTCGGTTTTGTAATGGGAATAAGAATCTAAACTTGCTGCTGAATTCTTCCAAGTCTTGCAAAGATAAAACTGGTTTAGGTTTTGATTCTCTTGTTCATGCTAAGGCACATCCACCTAAAATTGTAAAGTCATTAGGAAGTGGTTTGATTCAAACAGTTCCAAACAAAAAGGAGTGGTTTTCAAATCTGCAGGAGTGATGCCTCATTCGGTTTCAAATAAAAATATTGCTTGCTCATCTAGACATGAACACAAAGTTAAATTTCATTGTACCTTCTGTGGTAGAGATGGTCATGTCATAGATTTTTGTTATAGACTAGCTAAACAACAGAAAAAGGAAAGAAAAATTGCTAGATCTTATAACTTTCATGCAATTAGAAAAACACAACCTGCTTTAGTGAGTTAGAAATTTGAAAAGGTAGCTTCCGGACCTTCTGGTAAGAAATCCGCAAAAGCAACTCCGATAGTTCCGATAGCTCCGAGAGCTACCGGATCTTCTGTTATTCCCTCCGGAGCTTCAGTTTTTGCCTCTGGACCTTCTGCTTTTACCTTCGGAGCTACTGGTTTTCACTCTAAACTAGTAACAACTTCTAAATCAACTATTAAGAATAGAAAACCTCAATCTTTGACTCATAAACCTGTTGTTTCGTCTCAGCTTTCGCGTGTTTTTCCTGCTGCACGTCGTGTGACTCAGTACTGGATTCCTAAATGCCTTTTGACTAACCCCAGTATTGAGTCATCGACGTATTGTGCTTCTATGTAGGTTACATGTTTGAGGAAGGAGAACATTTGGATTGTGGATTCAGGTTGCTCACTCCCACATGACCGGTAACAAAGATTGGTTCTCCTCCCTCTCTTTTGGGTCACGTGTAGAGAATGTTACTTTTGCTGATAATTCTTCAACTCCTATAATTGCTAAGGGTTCGGTTAGAGTAAATGATCACTACACTTTGAAGGATGTGGCACTTGTCAAAAATTTGAAATACAACTTGCTTTCTGTTTCACAATTGCTAGATGAAAATCTAGAAATTATTTTCAATAAAAACTGCTGCAAAGTTGTAGGTTCAAATAGTGAGCTTATTTTTAACATGTCACGGTTTGGAAGAGTTTTTAAAGCTGATTTTGATATGTCTTCCTCTAAGCATAGGTGTCTAGTTGCTAATGATTCAAAGGACTTATATTTTTGGCATCGTAGACTTGATCACGTAGGCTTTGATCACCTAACGCGTGTTAGTACTCTTGATCGCATACGTAGGCTGCCTAAGCTTAAAGGAGACAAAGAAATTGTGTGCTCTTCTTGTAGACATGCTAAGATGGTTGCAGGTTCACATACTCCTCTCACAATGATCATGACAACTGAACCATGTCAACTTTTGCATCTTGACACCGTAGGACCTTCACGTGTTCAATCCTTCGGAGGTAAATCGTATGCTCTTGTTATTGTTGATGATTATTCTAGATATTCTTGGGTGTATTTTATGGCGTCTAAGAATGAAGTTTTTAGTCACATTAGAACTTTATTTCTTAGATTATCAATTGATAACCCAGGATCATTAAAAGCAATTAGAAGTGATAATAGAACTGAATTTAAAAATCAATCTTTTGATCACTTTTGTGCTGAAAATAGAATAGATCATCAATTTTTTTCACCATATGTACCTCAACAAAACGGTATTGTAGAAAGAAAGAACAGAACCTTAGTTGAGATGGCTAGGACTATGCTTGATGAATATCAAACTCCTAGGAAATTTTGGGCTGATGCGTTAGCAACCGCTTGTTATGTCTCATACGATTTTCTTGCGTGCTAAGCTAGGTAAAACACCATATGAGCTCCGGTTTGGACATAGGCCTAGTGTTACACACTTTCGGGTCTTTGGTTGCAAATGCTTTGTTAAGAAACATGGTAATCTTGATAAGTTTGAACCTCGATCCATTGATGGCATGTTTCTTGGTTATCCATCTCATAGTAGAGGCTACCGTGTGCTTTTACATGACACTAACAAAATTGTGGAGACTTGTGAAGTGTCTTTTGATGAAGCTATCCCAGGTACTAGCTCTGGTGTTGCAGGACCAGATCCGTATCCTCAGGAGGAGGGTATTTTCGAAGATGTAGAAGAGCCGGTGATACTGCCTGGTAGTTCCAAAGTTGACACGTGTCCAGCTCCGGACATTGAACAAGCTCTGGCTATCACCTCTGTTGGTCTTGATCGTCCACAAGTCACAAGCTCATCAATCTACGATGAACCTAATGAAGAAGAAGCTTGTAAGACATATGTTCCCCTACGATTTTATAAAGATCATCCCCCACAACAGATGATTGGAAGCTTGCACGAACGAGTCACACGGTCCAGGTTTTGCGATCCAAACTCTCATGCTCATTCTGCTTTTGTTGCTTCTTTTAAACCCAAAGATATATCACACACAGTCACTAATGAATCTTGGATTATAGCCATGCAAGAAGAGTTAGAAAATTTTGAAAGAAATAATGTTTGGAAACTTGTACCTCCACCTCAAGGTCACACTTTAATTGGAACTAAATGGGTATTTAAAAATAAACAAAGTGAGTATGGGGTTGTGGTTAGGAATAAGTCTAGGTTGGTTGCTCAAGGTTTCACTCAAGTTGAAGGTCTAGATTTTGATGAAACTTTTGCTCCCGTTGCTAGATTAGAAGCCATAAGAATTTTGTTAGCTTTTGCAGCATCTAAAGGTTTTAAGCTATATCAAATGGATGTTAAAAGTGCTTTTCTTAATGGCTACATAGATGAGGAGGTTTATGTCAAACAACCACCGGGTTTTGAACATCCAGATTTTCCTAATCATGTTTACAAACTGTCCAAAGCCTTATATGGTCTCAAACAAGCCCCTAGAGCATGTTATGATAGGTTAAAAACATTCTTACTTGAAAAGGGGTTTACCATGGGCAAGGTTGATAAAACTCTTTTTGTGCTTAAGCATGGCAATGACTCATTATTCGTTCAAGTGTATGTGGATGATATTATCTATGGTTGTGCTTCTCATGATCTTGTGTCCAAGTTTTCAGCAATGATGAGTTCCAAATTTGAAATGAGTATGATGGGTGAACTCACTTACTTTTTGGGGCTGCAAATCAAGCAAACCAAGGAGGGTACCTTTGTGCATCAAACGAAGTATACCAAAGACCTCCTAAGGCGCTTCAACATGGACAAAAGCAAGCCTCTTCGGACACCAATGGGAACAGCAACAACACTTGAACTTGATGAAGATGGTGAACCCGTGGATCAAAAAGAATATAGAAGCATGATCGGATCACTTTTGTACCTCACGGCTTCAAGACCGGACATACAATTCAGCGTATGTCTTTGTGCACGGTTTCAAGCTTCCCCACGTGTTTCACATCGTCAAGCCGTCAAAAGGATTCTCAGGTACTTACATGGAACTCAAGAATTTGACATTTTTCTTCCTTCTTCCTCAACCGTTACTTTGAAAGCTTTTTCAGATGCTGATTTTGGGGGTTGTAGGATTGATAGGAAAAGTACTTCCGGTGCTTGTCATTTTCTTGGTAATTCTCTTGTTGCTTGGTCCTCTAGAAAACAAAGTTCAGTTGCACAATCCACAGCCGAATCTGAATATGTAGCTGCTGCTAGTGCTTGCTCACAAATTCTTTGGATTGTTCAAACACTTAAGGACTATGGGGTTGATCTAGATAGTGTTCCACTATTTTGTGATAACACTAGTGCTATTTGCATTTCCAAAAACCCCGTGCAACATTCTAGAACTAAGCACATTGACATTAGGTATCACTTTCTCCGAGATAATGTTGAAAAAGGAAACATTGTGCTTCACCATGTAGATACTGAACAACAATTGGCTGACATTTTTACAAAACCTTTGGATTTCACTCGTTTTTGTTACATTCGTAGTGAAATAGGGGTTATACATCCTCATGGCTTAAATTGAGGGGGAGTTTTTGAAACTTGGGAAGTCTATGTGTGAATCTGAAATTAAAATAATATGAGCATAGTATTTCATACATATACGACTTTGTGATTCCTTTTACATGCTGAAAGTTCTTACTAGATTACTCGTGTTATACATTTTGTAGTTTTTGCCATGTCTAGTAATTGGAATAATTACTTACACTAAATCTGGTCATGGTCAAACTTTCTTGCTATTTTGAACTTGTTGCCTGCTCACAAATGCTTTTAATCATTAAGAATTTATCAAGTAATCAACTCACATGTTGAGTTTTTATGAACAAATATAAATTGAGAAAAGATCAAGAGAATATGCATGCATCACACTTCTTCTTTTGAGATGGCTTCTCAATGCACTTAGATATGAACTTGGAAGAAATTGTGATTGACTAAAACCATGTCTTTAAGCTTCTGATTGTCAAATGACATAGGCTTGGCTTGGTTGGTTAGAATAAGGCAGATGGGCATATAATCTCTTGCAAATATCATATGATCTAAATTTATGCTTTGAAAAATAATAAAATGCAGCAACTAGTGTCATGCTATAAGGTTTTGAGATAGTTAAGTTTGTGAGATCATGACTTGCTTAAATTGAAAATTACATATGATCTCTAGCATGGCTTACACTACTTTATGTATTTCATTGATGTGATTGTGTAAGTTACGTGATAGTATGACTTGGATGAGCTTTGTTTATATGTATATGTTATAATATGCTCATAACAACTAAAGAGGGAGAGATAATTTGTTTATATCTCATGACTTGCTGAATACATTGTCAAAGGGGGAGAGATAAGCATGAAGAGAAAGAGAATATGTGCATAAGGAGAGATAATAAAGGGGGAGAGATAATATTGGATAATTTTTTCTTCTCATTTTACTTTTGATTTACAAAGGGGGGGGGGATTTTCTTCAAAACTTTTAATGAGAATAAGCCAATATTCGGATTTTAAATGGTGTTGCCAATGCATTCATCAAGGGGGAGATTGTAAGACCTATGTATGCTGAATACATTGGCTTGTAGTGAATACACTTGGCTTTGATGATAAAAGTTTTAAATATCACCAAAACACCTTTTTATCAATGTCCGACTCTAGCTCCGAGCTACAGCAAGGTCCGACGGTAGGTCCGGCTTGGTTTGGGTAGCTCCGGTTACGTTCGATGCTAGGTCCAACTTCTTGGTAAGGTCCGACCAGCTTTGGTAAGCTCCGGTGAGCTTTATCTTTAGCTCCGGCATGTCTTTGATAGCTCCGGCTTATATTTGATAGCTCCGGAATGCTTTTGCTAAGCTCCGACGTACTTTGTCTAGCTCTGGTTTTGGGTTGACTAGTTTTGACTAGTTTTTGGTAAGCTCCGGTGCTAGGATCTACTAGTTTTGGTACGCTCCGGCAGGTGCTTCATTGTACTAGTTTTGGAAAGCTCCGACGCTAGGTTCTACTAGCTTTTGTTAGCTCGGGCTCAAGCTCCGGGTTGCTCTGGCAAGGTCCGGAACTTGACCGCAGTGCTTCTGCTTTGCATTTGTAATGTTTCGTACTTGCTTTACATGATTGGAAAGATTGCTTAGTATTCATTTGCTATGTTTTTTGTGCGTTTTGGTTGAATACGGTTGATATCGTTTCTACTGTGGTTTTGCAGCATGCTTATGTGAGGTTCTCACGTAAGGTGTTGTGTTCGGAACTAATTTGAGTCAAGTCGAGCACTTGGACTCGTATGGATTGTTTGTTTGTTCATGTGCAGGTGTTGCTTGAGTTCAAGTCATGGCTGGTGGCAGGATCCATTGGACTAGTCTCAGGAGGAGATGAGGATCCAACAACCATGTTCGGGAGGAACTGTGGTTGAGCGGGTCAGGAGGTCGCGCAGGATGATTGAATCAAGGGCAGTGCATATGAAGGTCGAAGGAAGGTGTTCGCACGTATGCATGAGGTGCATGACGTGGCAATATGCTTCTAGACACGGATTATGGAAGGAAGATCTGATCGGAAGGATCGGATCGTATCGGTTGAAGACTTAGGCTGCTAGCTGAGTCGGTTATGGCTCAGTATGGAAAGTATCGAGTTGGTTATGTTAGGATTTCGTGTGTGTCACGAATTTGAGTTGTTTAGGAATGTGGGATACGTTCCTAAGGTGTTTGGAATCCTTAAGATTGCTTCTATCTGCATATAGAAGAATCTTGAGCAGTTATGGAAAGTTCCGATTGTGATCGGATTAGGATTGGAGTCCAAGTTGAGATTGGGATGGCCTAAGGGCTGGTTATATAAGCGAGGGAAGGCCAAAGCTCGAGTGAGACGACTTTGGGGCTGTTCCTCTTGTGTTCTATTGAATAAAATTCGTAGTTTGAAGGAACTTTTGTGCCTTGTTCGTCAGACTTGTTCCAGACAAGTTTTACTCGTCGAGTTTCTGGACAGCACTACCTTTCGTCGGTGGTTTTATCATAACTCGAGTTTTACAGATCCAATTGATGCGATTCTTTTTGGGTTGTCTTCACCACTTTATTATCTATAATCTGTAAAAATTTCACAGTCATTGGATTTGTGGTTTCTGAGATACACGAGTTTCTTTGCAGCATTCCAGAAACTGTTTTTCTCGGGTAGGTCAGATTGACCATAGTCTGATCTTTCGATCATAACTTGAGTTTTTCTCGACAGATTTGAGTAATTATTTTTGTGTTGTCTTCGTGACTTGATTCTCTCTGATATCTATCACTTTTGTCACGGTGAAACACGTTTAGATTAGTCTCATACACGATTTCTTTAACAGATCGTTTTTCTGTCGAAAGGGTTTGGGGTTTTAATTGTTTCCGCTGCGTAATATTTTTAAATCTACCATTCACCCCCCCTCTGGTAGCTTTTCACGTGCTCTTCGATCCTACACAAAACTTTTTGTCCAATCTGAACTTTGAATTACTGAAATTAAGGCTCTTACAAAAAGCTTCCATACATGCCTTCTAAACCTAAAAATCAATACCACTAAACACACAAGATTTGTCAGAGTATTTCTCCATGATGATTAGTCAAAAACACGTGAAAATCACAAATATTAGAGCATTGTGGCTCTAATTCCAATTTTAAGATCGAAGAGCATGTGAAAAGCTACCAAAGGGGGTAGATTAAAACTTTTTCAGCGGAAGCAACAAAAACCCCTCGGTATAAAATCAATCTGTTAAGACATCGCGTGTGCGACTAACGTGATCAATTGTGACAAAACCAGTATAGATTGTGGAGAATCAAGTCGCAAAGACACAACAACAAGAATCACGAAAACCCGTTGAGGTAAACTCAAGTTATGATCGAAATATTGAATGAAGGTCAATCTGTTCTACCCGAGAAAAATCAGATCTGCAACACTGCAATGAAACTCGTGTAGATCCAAAACCACAAATCCAATGACCGTGAAGTTTTCAAAGATGATATATAATCAAGCTGTAAAGACAACTCACAAAGAATCACGTCAATTGGATCTGTAAAACTCGAGTTATGATAAAACCACCGAAGCAAGGTAGTGCTATGCAGAAACTCGACGAGAAAAACTTGTCTGAAACAAGTCAGACGAACAAGGCACAAAAGTTCCTTTAAACTACAAATTTTATTGATAAAAACATAAGAGTAACAGCCCCAAAGTTTTGCACCACGAGCTCTAGCCTCCATTACTTTTATAACCAGCCCTAAGGCCAACCCAATCCTAACTAGTACTCTAATCCTACTCAGTTCACGAATCAAAACTTTTCATAACTGCTCAAGACTCTTCTATACGCAGATAGAAGCAATCTTAAGACTTCCAAACACCTTAGGAACATATCCCACATACCTAAAACAACACAACTTTGTGACCCACACGAAAACCTATCATAATCAACTCAAATCTTTCCATATTTGAATCAAACCCGACTCAGCCACAACCCGAGTCCAGAACCTAGTCGGTTGGACCTTTCCGACCAATCCTTTACGTCCACATATCTTCATCAAGTATTAGAACCATGTAGCCTCATTCATGCACTCCTTGCAAACGTGCAAACATCTTCCAACGACGTCCACGATACCTTCATATGCATTGTTCTTGATTCAACCATGTTGCGCGATCTCCCAATCAACTCAACCACAATTCCTCCTGAACTAGGTCATTGAACCTCATCTTCTCCCTAAGACTAGTTCAATGGATCCTGTCACCATCCATGTCTTGAACTCGAGCAACACCTTCCCATTAACAAACAACCAATACTTGAGCAAAAGTCCTCGACTTGACTCTCATTAGTTCCAATAACCACAACACCTTACATGAGCACCTCAAATTAGCATGTTGCAAACCATATCAAAATGATATCAGCCATAACCACCAAAACACACCAAAAACTTAGTAAAAGAATACTAAGCAAACTTTTTATAGATTTAAAGCAAGTTCGAAACATTGCAAGTTAAAAGCAGAATCATTTCAATCTAGCACCAAACCTTGCCAAAGCTAACCGTACCTTGAGACAAAGCTTACCAAAGCTAGCAGGACCAAGCGCCGGAGCTTACCAAAGCTAGTTGGAACTAGCACCGGAGCTTACAAAATCTAGTCAGACCTAGCACCACAGCTGACCAAAGCTAGTCAGACCTATCACCGGAGCTGACCAATGCTAGTCGGACCTAGTCACAACAAGTCAGACCTAACCAAAATAAGTCGGACTTAGACAAAGAAGTCGGACCTAGCAAAAGCAAGTCGGACCTTACGTCCGACCTTGTCAGTGCTACCCAAAACAAGCCGTACCTATCGTCAGACCTTGTAGGAACTCGGACCTAGAGTCAAACCTTGATGAGACGGGTGTTTTGGCAAAATTCAAAACTTTTATCATCATAGCCAATGTATTCAGAACACATAGGTTTCACAACCTATGTCCGAGAAATCAGAGCAGCTCTACGCTAGGGATGGTAATGGGTCTAATTCGGATTAGGTGAAGCAAAAAACCACTCAAAATGGAAGAAATCCTGGGTTGAATTTGAGACCCACACTTGTCAGGTTTTGAGTGATCGCTGGGTTTGACAGTAAACAAAAGTCAAAAGTAAATCAACACTTCTAATTTTAAGTCCATAGATTATATGAAATAAAAATTCTCTAGATTACAATGAGCAGTTAAAGGTCAGACGTCATAGTGATGAGGACATCACTACAGTTGATACAACCACAATGACCGTTGATACAACCACAACGACAAGCTATTCACCGCTTACAACTAATAAAGGTCCAGTGACACGCGCTCGTGCACGTGAACTTAATTATCAGGTGACTTCGTTCCTGGCTATTAAAATTAATTCTCCTTCAAATGGGAAGCTATTAAAGCCTTGTGATTACTTTATTGTTCTTGTGTGCTTGGGAATCAATCAGCTACGAGTGAAGGATGGAGTAAGGCACTCAAAGCTGCTCCACCCGAGGGGTCCTCGTAACTTGAATGTGGCCTAGAGGGGGAGTGAATAGGCCTTTTTAAAATTTTTCAGAACCTGCAACACTCAATCACCAGATCAAAACTTGAGATATCAGACTAGTCCGGTAAAGTGCGGACTAGTCCGGTGTGTACCGACTAGGTTGATTAAGTTTGATAGATTACTTTGATTCTACGATGTATGCAGCGGAAATATACAGTTAATTTAAGTGTTGCAAGATGATATACTAGGATATATCACAATTCAATCTTATACCTAATGATTCAATGTAAAGTAAGCAATATTGATTCAAACCCTAGATTGTTGTAATGAATAAGAACAATGAACACAAAGCAAGACACAAGTGATTTATCCCATGGTTCGGCTCCCACAGAGGCAACCTACATCCACGTTGAGGAGTCCACAAAAGGACCGGGTCTTCTCCAACCCTACCCTCATCGGATCGCCACGAAGGCCAATCCTCTTCCACTTATCACAAAGGGTAAATAACCGAATTCAAGAGGGCCTTCTCACACGTCGAGGGCTCCTCTAGATTACAATCACAACTCCACCAAGAACACACTCAAAAGATTACAATGAAAATCACAGGAGTGTGTTAGAGAATCAAACCAAGAGCTCAAGTGTGATGAAACGTGTCTCTCCGATGTTCCAATGTGTATCCTCAAGGGATTGATATTTTTTTGGCTTTAGATTTCATGGAGAGATGTGTTTTGAGGCTCTTGGAAGGTGTGACGGCGCTAGGGTTTGAGAGAGTATTAAAGTTGGGCAGTGCACCTCTATTTATATGGGGTTTCTAAAAGTGACCGTTAGGGTTTAGAAAGATCGGACTAGTCTGTGGTGGACACCGGACTAGTCCGATGTGTTGTGTGTAGCAAACCCTAAGTGTCCTGAAATATCGGACTAGTTCGGCTAGGAGCAGACTTGTCCGTTTTCGCTTCTGGAAATCTTCGGACTAGTCCGATAGTCATCGGACTTGTCTCGACAGTGAAACCATAAGTGGTTATTAGGAAAAGTCCGCACTTGGATTACTTGTCTTATTTAGGTCAGAGAGTTTTTTGGACTAGTCCGTGCTAATATCGGACTTGTCCGATTGACATCAAAAAGATATCAGACTAGTCTGGTGTGTGATCGGACTTATCCAATTTTGTGTGACTTGTGAAGTGTTTTGAGGAATAGTCCGCACTGGAGAGGACTAGTCCTATTCTAGTCAGAGAGATACCGGACTAGTCCGATGGATATCGGACTTGTCCGATCTTGTGCAGAAGGGATATCGGACTAGTCCGGTGTCACTCGGACTAGTCCGGTCCTGTATAAATTAGTGCAATGTGTGTGTTTAATTGTGATTGAGCTCTTGGGGTGTGTTTCCTTAACACACTCCATACACAATGATCTACTATTCTTCTTCCTTGAGCTCATTTCCACTTTGCTCCTCATTTTCCCTTCTTTTTGGCACTTTGCTTATTTTGCTATTAAAACCTGTGCTCATCTCAACAAAGACGTTAGGATATCATTTGCTTGTCATAAACCATCCAAAACCCACAAGGGATTCCTATATGCACTTTCAATCTCCCCCCCTTTTTGGAGATTGATGACAACCAATTGAGATTTCACAAAATATGACAAAAATTGAGATTTTCATAAAGTATGCACACATGAGTCTAAGATACATCAAGCAATGAAAACATAATCCATATGTGCATTATTTATGGTGGGATGCATGACTAAGTACATTGAAACAATGAGAATGAAATAATTGACATTAATCAACCAAAACCAAGCATATATGTCATTCTAGGAGCAACAACACAGTTTTCAACAATTACTTCTCAAGTAGATCAAGATAATGTATCATAGGACCATGATCATCATGAGAACATAGCAAAAGCTTTACAACCCACAAAATAGTCAAAAAGCATAAAAGAGAGCTCTCTCCTCGCATCCTACAGCTAGACTAAGACTCCCCCTCAATCTCTCCCCCTTTGGCATCAAGACACCAAAAAGAAGGAGAGGAGGGACCTAAAGTCTTCACTCCTCGTTGTCGGTCCTCTCATCGTCTTCATCGTCATCTTCGGGCCGAGGAGGAGGTGCGGAGTCACTCGAGCCCCCAATGCCAAAGTAGGCAAGCTCGGGGGGGGGGGGGGGGGGGGTCAATGGCCCGAGCTCGGTGAAGTCTGAATCGGAATCATCGGAGATCACTGGAGATCCAATGGGCTCAATCTCTAGTTTCTAGCATATTTGCTTCACATTGGCCTTGACATACTTCATATCTTACTTTCTTCTCTTGTTAAGCTTATGGGCCTTCAATTCAGCCTTTCTGTAGGAGGTGAAGATAGTAGTCAAGTACTTGAAGATCCCACTTGCAGATCCCCTTTGAGGAGCTGCCCTAGTAGCGGGGGCAGCCCTTGCATCTTCATTTCTTCTCGCCAGAGCTTCAGGACAGGAGGCTGAAGATGGAGCAGCCTGTATACTTGGCTTCTGAGGCATCTGGGGCCTCAATGGAAGGTGGTCCACATCTTTCACAAACTCTATGTCAGTGGCTTTGTCAATCATAAACATAAGATAGGGAGCATATCCACATGACCTGTTGGGTGTGCAGGAAATGTTCACCATGTCATTCCAAATGTAGTCATCCACATCAAACTTACGGTCCTTGCTTATCACTCTCATCAAGGTCCGGAGATAACCCTGCACACTCCCAGCATCTCCATCCTTGGGAGCAATCATCTTCCTCAAGACTCTGTTCAGAACCACAAAGAAAGGCTTCATGTTCTTTGTGGAGGGAGGGTTGAACTTTGAGTTTGGCTCATATAGGAACTTCATCCTATCCTTCTCAATGACACCTATGTTGTGGATGATCAGGCAGTTAGGTCTTGAGGTGTCAAGGTGGAGCAGGCTTGCAAAATCTTCTTGAGTTATGCTGTACTTGGATCCATGAGTCATCCAAGTAACACTTTCCTCATCTTCACTTGAAAAGTGGCATGTCGCAAAGAATTGTGCTATGACCTCATCATTCCAATTGTTTCTAAAGGCAAAAAGGTCCTTCAGTCCATGCCTCTCAATTGCTTCCACCACTTCAATGAACGGGGAGCAGCCCTTTTTTTCAAAATGTGCCCAATCAATCCATTGACTGCGCACTACTGGTGTCTTCATTGGGAGGTACATAGATTTGTAGAAATCTGCATGGAAATTGCTCCAAAATCTGCCATCGGCAGCATGCTTCAGACGGCCATACCAATAAATGCTTCTGAACTTCGCCGCCAAGTCACTGCCCTTTCCATTGAATCTGTCTTCAGTGGGGTCCCTGACCCCTTCCCTTGGAGCATGCAGCCTCAGGGGGCCAACCGGGCCCGTTGCTATTCCCTTGCCCTTGCCCTTGGCTTGGCGAGGGCCACTTGTTGCTGCAGTTGCCCTGGAGGCTGGCTTCTTGGCAATCACCTTCCTTCGAGCCTGAGGAGTAGATGGAGCTGGCTCGGAAGGTCGCTCTTGGCATTTCTTGCCAAGGCTCGTCGAGGGCCGAGGTGCCACCTCGTGGTCCATCTCGGCCTCAAAATCGGAAATCTCATCATTTGTGCTCGACATGTCCTGAGAATGAATAATGTAAGGCATGAATGAGTATTGATGATTCAAGGCATTGCATTGAGGAATTGACAGGCTAGGTTTTGAGTTCAGAAAAATCAGACTTGTCCGGTGTACAGGCACGGACTAGTCCTGGGTGACCGGACTAGTCCGATATTCATCCTAAAAAACCTAGGCAACTAGACAAATAGAGATTCCTAATGCACAACTAGCTTAGCATAAACGTGATACATCAAGGAGGCATGTATATCGAGAGGAATGCTAGGCTATTCGATCAACAATGAAGAAAATCTGGATTTCTAGGGTTTGGGCAAAAATTATCGAGGAATTCGCTTGATTCTCAAAGAAGGAGGTGTTGAAGTCTGGACTTGTCCGAGAACTTCAATCTTCGAGGGAGGAAGCTTGATTTCCACCCAAATGCGAAGCTTTTTGGTGGAGGGGATGCAAAATCGCCTTGGGAGCTCGAGTTTGAGAGAGAGAACGTGTGAGGCAAGAGTGGAGGTGAGGGGATTAGGATTTGGCAGCGGCTAGGGTTAAGGAAACGAAAAATTGGACAAGTCCGGAGAAGACCGGACTAGTCCGAAATTTTCCAGAGGCTATATCGGACTAGTCCGTGGTCTATCGGACTAGTCTGGCCTAACCGGCACTCTACGGACTAGTCTACATGGGCGGACTAGTCCGTGTAACCACGGACTAGTCCGTGGTCACCAGGCAAAAATTTCTTAGCCCATTCATATATATTTGAAGGTACATATTTAGAAAATAGGGAGGCAAATCAAATCAAATAATCTTGATGAATATGATCAGTAAGCATACAACAATCAAGCAATGATCATAATTCACCAAGATCTAATAATTAACATAGTTTTCGGAGAAAATTGGCGAAGATGATTTTCACAATCCAATCAACATATTTTGAAGAATTCATACAGGTATGCAAATTTTCAAGCCACACTCCGAGCATCAAGGATATTTAGTTCATTTCAGAGTTCACAAAAGCGCTTTTCATCAAGTGGCTTGGTGAATATGTCGGCCAATTGCTTTTGGGTGTTGACATGGGAAATGGTTATATCTCCTTTCATGGAGTGGTCTCTCATAAAGTGATGTCTTATGTCTATGGTTTGGTTCTAGAGTGCTCAATGGGATTATGGGCAATTTTCATGGCACTTTTATTGTCACAAAGGAGTGGAATACGGTTCATATTGTAACTGTAATCCCTTAGAGTTTGCCGCATCTAAAGGAGTTGTGCACAACAACTCCCGGCTGCAACATACTCCGTTTCGGCTATGTTTAAGGCGATGGAATTTTGTTTCTTGGAGGACCAAGAAACTAGAGATCTCCCTAGGAATTGGCATGTACCAGAGGTACTTTTTCTATCTACCTTGCATCTGGCATAATCTGCATCTGAGTAGCCAATGAGGTTGAATTTGGAGCATTTGGGTACCAAAGACCAAGATTGGGTGTATGAACTAAATATCTCAAGATCCTTTTTACGGCTGTCAAGTGACACTCCTTAGGATTGGCTTGAAATGTTGCACAAAAACATACACTCAACATAATATATGTCCTAGATGCACATAAATAGAGTAGGGACCCAATCATGGAGCGATATACCTTTTGATCGATGCTAGGTCCATCTTCATTGAGATCCAAGTAACCATTGGTTGCCATGGGAGTCTTTATGGGCTTTGCCTTGTCCATTCCAAACTTCTTTAGTATGTCTTGAGTGTACTTCGTTTGGCTTATGAACGTCCCTTCCTTTTGTTGCCGCACTTGGAATCCCAAGAAGTACTTTAGCTCTCCCATCATGGACATCTCAAACCTATCTGTCATAATTTTACCAAATTCCTCACAAAAAGATTGGTTAGTTGAACCAAAGATTATATCATCAACATAGATTTGACAAACAAAAAGATCATTGTCAAAATTCTTTGTGAACAGTGTATAATCTACTTTGCCAATCTTAAAGCCATTTTCAATTAAGAAATATCTAAGACACTCATACCAAGCTCTAGGAGCTTGTTTGAGGCCGTAGAGAGCCTTACGCAATTTAAATACGTGGTCGGGGAACTCTTCATCTTCAAACCACGGGGGTTGCTCCACATACACCTCCTCCTTGATTGGTACATTGAGGAAGGCGCTTTTGACATCCATTTGATAGAGCTTGAAATCATGGTGAGTAGCATATGCAAGTAATATTCTAATAGATTCAAGTCTAGCTACGGGAGCAAAGGTTTCATCGAAATCCAAACCTTTGACTTGTGAATACCCTTAAGCCACAAGTCGTGCCTTGTTTCTTGTGACCACCCCGTGTTCATCTTGTTTATTGCGGAAGACCGACTTGGTGCCGACAATGTTCGCATTGGGTCTTGCCACGAGTTCCCACACCTCGTTCCGCTTGAAGTTGTTCAATTCTTCTTGCATTGCCACCACCCAGTCCGGATCATTCAATGCATCCTCAACCCTGCGTGGTTCCAAAAAGGATACAAACGAATAGTGCTCACAAAAGTTAGCTATGCGAGATCTAATGGTTACTCCCTTTTGGATGTCACCGGTGATATTGTCGATTGGGTGATCCCTTTGGACGCATTGGTGAACTCTTGGGTGTGGCACTTGAGGTGTTGTATCTTCACGATCATCTTATTCTCCCCCTAAATGGTTGTCCTCGTTGATTCATTGATCATCTTCATATTCTTGTGGTTGATCTTTTGTGGAAGCTCCCTCTTGATCATTGACCTCCTCTTGTGGTTCATCTTCCTCATGCACGTGTAGAGGTGACTCTTGTCGTCGAACTTCACCTAAGGCCATTCTTTTAAATGCTTGAAAAGGAGCTTCTTCTTTATCTAGCACACATGGATCAACTTTCTCCTTTTGGGAGCCATTAGTTTCATCGAACACTACGTCACGTGCTACTTCAACAAGTCCGGAGGTCTTGTTGAAAACACGATAGGCGCAAGTGTTCGAATCATAACCAAGCAAGAAACCTTCATCGGACTTCAAAGCGAACTTTGAAGTCCTAGGCTTCTTGTTCAAGATATAACATGGAGAATCGAAAACTCGAAAATATGAAAATTAGGCTCGTTACCGGTAAGTAGCTTATAGGATGTCTTCTTGAGTAGTCGATGAAGGTAAAGTCGATTTATGGTGCGGCAAGCGGTGTTGACCGCTTCCGCCCAGAATCGATCTGAGGTCTTGTATTCATCGAGCATTGTTCTTGCCATCTCTATGAGAGTTCGGTTCTTTCTTTTGGCAACTCCATTTTGTTGAGGGGGGTACGGAGCTGAAAACTCGTGCTTTATGCCTTCTTCATCTAGGTACTCCTCCACTTGTGTGTTTTTGAACTCCATGCCGTTGTCGCTTCGAATGTTCTTGATATTCAATGAGAATTCGTTTTGAGCTCGCTTGAAGAACTTCTTGAGTATTCCTTGTGTTTCTGACTTGTCATGTAAAAAGAAAACCCACGTGAAGCGAGAAAAATCATCAACAACTACTAAACCATATTTGTTACCACCGATGCTTATGTAGGCAATTGGACCAAATAAGTCCATGTGAAGTAGCTCGAGCGGTCTTGTTGTAGTCATGACGTTCTTGGGGGGGTGAGGTTCTCCAACTTGCTTCCCGACTTGGCACGCGCTACAAGGCCTGTCTTTATCAAACACAACATCCTTTAAACCTCGGACGTGATCGCCCTTGAGGAGTTTTTGAAGGTTCCTCGTACCAACATGCGCTAGCCGTCTATGCCACAGCCAACCCATGTTGGTTTTTGCAATCAAGCATGTGTCAAGTTCAGCTTTATCCTTGTTCAAGTCAACAAGATAGAGCTTTCCCTTTAACATACCCTAATGCAATGGAGCCATCACTCCTCCTAGAAACGGTCACACCCTCATTAGTGAACAAGAAATTATAAACCTTGTCACATAATTGAGATATGGACAACAGGTTATAATCCAAGGAATCAACATGTAATACATGAGAAAGTGTGTGCTTAGATGATATGGCAATTTTACCGGTACTGAGCACCTTCCCTTGACTATTATCTCCAAAATAGATGCCCTCATTTGGATCCTCATTCTCTTCATATTCAACGAACATTCTTCTTTCTCTGGTCATATGGTTAGTGCAGCCACTGTCTACACCCATTTAGATCCACCAAAGGAATAGGCCTGCAAAAACAATTTATGCCTTGGATTTAGGTACCCATGCTTGCTTGGGTCCTCGGAGGTTAGTCACAAGAGATTTGGGCACCCACACATGAGACTTGGTCCCATGGCGTGGCCCAACATAATGAGCATAAACCTTTCCATAATTATTTCTCATTAAGACATACGAGGCATCGAAAGTATTGAAAAGTAACTTTTGTTGTTTATACACAGGACTAGTCTGGAAGGCCGGACTTTTCCGGACCCTCACCGGACTAGTCTGGTGGTCATGTGTTTTGTACTTATTAATTTTTTATTTTCCAGTTTGGAAGGATCCTCCCTCTACAAAGACATTGTTATCCCTGTTATTCTTATGGCTTCTAGCTTGTTGCTTTTCACCATGAGAGTAACCAATGCCATATTTGACATTTGGAGGTCTTGTGACCAAGTATGCACTACGTGCATATTTGATCTTCTCCTTGTAAAATATGCCACTTTGGGCAGGATGCTTATCCTTTGTAGAGGTTGGCTTGTCTTTCAAACTGTGTCAACTTTATTACATGTACAAGTAGAAGCAACTTCAGTTTTAATTGGTTGAGAAGGTGAACTTGAGGAGGATGAAGGGTCACCTTGCTTGAGTGACTCAACTTGCACTTCAAGGATCTTGTTAACCTTGATTAGGTTAGCAAGTTCTTCCTTGATTGCAGCATTTGAGTCGTTTAACTCCAAGCAAGCTTCCTTGCTTTAAGCTAACTCAACCCCTAGTGACTTGCTTCGCTCCTTTTCAAGCTCTAGAAGTTTGTCAAGTTCGACATGTTCCTCCTATTGGGAGATAATCATGTCCTCTTGATGATGTATCAACCTCTCCTTCTCAACAAGTTGATCAAGTAAAAAATCCATTTTTGTGGCAGTTTTCCTATCTAGTCCAATAAGCATATCCTCGTTATCACTATTGATTTCATCATTGCTAGAATAGGAATGCGTGGAAGGGGGTTTGGTGTTTACCTTGCGTTTACCTTCCTTTGCCATGAGGCAAGTGCCATTTCCCTTCCATGCGTCGAGTGTAGGGAAGAGAGTAGACTTCTTGGATGTCTTCTCGATGGCTATGCTAGCCATCTCTTCTTCTTCGGATGATGAGGACTCATCATTTGAGTCCCACTCTTTCCCTATGTGCGCTTGCTCAGCTTGTTTCTTATTCTTGAAGAATTTCTTGGGTTGAGGCTTGGCTTCTTTGGTCTTCTTCTTGTTCTCTTCATATGGGCAATCAACTATAAAGTGGCTATACTCACCACAATTATAGCATGCCCGCCTTAACTTTGGCTTTGTTCTTTCCTTGTACTTTCCTTCGCTTGATTTAGTGCCTTGTCTTTTCTTCATTATTCTCTTGAATTTCTTCATGAACAATATCATGTCTTCTTCATCTAATTCACTGCTCTCATCATCACCGTCTTCTTCTATCTGAGTTTCTCGAGCTTCTTTGGATAGGGGCTTGAGGGTGGACTTCAAAGAAACCCCTTTCTTCTTTGCTGAGGTGAGGTCGGCAATTTCCTTGACATGCTTTGCTTGTTTTTCCATCATCTCGAAATTGATGATTTTTCCATGTAATTCATCCGGAGTCATTTACTTGTATTCGTGGCTTTCTCTGATCATTGAGCATAGGGTGACGTTGCGAGGCATGAAAGCTCTAAGGATGAGCTTCACCACCTCGTGGTCATTCCACTTGTTGCTTGTGTATGATCGAACCTTGTTGAAGAGTGTCTTTAATAGGTTGTACATATCTTGAGGTGACTCGTCTTCCTCGATTGCGAATCTTCCTAATTCGCCTTCGATCATTTTGATCTTTGCTTCATGCACATGTTGGTCACCTTCATGTGCAGTTTGCAGTGTGTCCCATATCTCCTTAGTAATCTCGAGTCCATCCACCTTGGTGAACTCGTCCCGACTGAGCGAAGAGGTAATTACTGCCGCAGCTTGAGCATTTCGATGAATAGCCTGCTCTTGGCTTGGTGTGAGCTCTTCGTTGTCATCCGGGATATCTATTCCTATGCACACAAAATGCCATAGACTTGGATTGAGAGAGATTAGATGCATTTTCATATTTTGCATCCACATTGAGTAATCACTTCCATCGAAATGTGGGGCTTTTCCAAGTGGGATAGACAAATAATGATTATTGTTGGAATTGAGATGATCATAGTTGAAAGGATATCGGGAGTAGTCGGTGTGACTACTCCCCTTCTTCTTTTCTTCAATCTTCACTTTCCCTTTGGAAAGTGTCTTCTTTCTTAGGAGAGCCTTTAGTTCTAGCATCTCCTCATCGTCGTCCTCAAATTCTTGAATGGCTTCGAGGAGCTTCTCCACCTTTAGGTTCTTGTCATCATCAACCTTTTCTTGGTTGTTGCTCTTGTGGATGTCCTTCATGTCCAACATGATCTTCTTTGAGCGATTAGCCTCTTTCTTGAAGAACCTGCTCTGATACCAATTGAATGTGGCCTAGAGGGGGGGTGAATAGGCCTTTTTGAAATTTGGCGGAACCTGCAACACTCAATCACCATATCAGAACTTGAGATATCGGACTAGTCTGGTAAAGTGCGGACTAGTCTGGTGTGTACCGACTAGGTTGATTAAGTTTGATCGACTACTTTGATTCTATGATGTATGCAGCGGAAATATACAGTTAATTTAAATGTTGCAAGATGATGTACTAGGATATATCACAATTTAATCTTATACTTAATGATTCAATGGAAAGTAAGCAATATTGATTCAAACCCTAGATTGTTGTAATGAATAAGAACAATGAACACAAAGCAAGATACAAGTAATTTATCCCGTGGTTCGGCTCCCACAGAGGCAACCTACATCCACGTTGAGGAGTCCACAAAAGGACCGAGTCTTCTCCAACCCTACCCTCGTCGGATCGCCACGAAGGCCAATCCTCTTCCACTTATCACAAAGGGTAAATAACCAGATTCAAGAGGGCCTTCTCACATGTTGAGGGCTCCTCTAGATTACAATCACAACTCCACCAAGAACACACTCAAAAGATTACAATGAAAATCACAGGAGTGTGTTAGAGAATCAAACCAAGAGCTCAAGTGTGATGAAACGTGTCTCTCCGTTGTTCCAATGTGTATCCTCAAGGGATTGATCTTTTTTTGGCTTTAGATTTTGTGGAGAGATGTGTTTTTGAGGCTCTTGGAAGGTGTGACGGTGCTAGGGTTCGAGAGATATTAAAGTTGGGTCGTGCACCTCTATTTATATGGGGTTTCTAAAAGTGACCGTTAGGGTTTAGAAAGATCGGACTAGTCCGTGGTGGAAACCGGACTAGTCCGGTGTGCTGTGTGTAGCAAACCCTAAGTGTCCCGAAATATCAGACTAGTCCGGCTAGGAGCTCACTTGTCCGATTTCGCTTCTAGAAATCTTTGGACTAGTTCGATAGTCATCGGACTTGTCCGAACAGTGAAACCCTAAGTGGTTATAAGCACAAGTCCGCACTTGGAGGACTTGTCCGATTTAGGTCCGAGAGTTATTCTGACTAGTCCGTGCTAATATCGGACTTGTCCGATTGACATCAGAAAGATATCGAACTAGTCCGGTGTGTGATCGGACTTGTCTGATTTTGTGTGACTTGTGAAGTGTTTTCTGGACTAGTCCGCGCTGGAGAGGACTAGTCCGATTCTAGTCATAGAGATATCGGACTAGTCCGATGGATATCGGACTTGTCCGATCTTGTGCAGAATGGATATCGGACTAGTCCGGTGTCACTCGGACTAGTCTGGTCTTGTATAAATTAGTGCAATGTGTGTGTTTAATTGTGATTGAGATTTTGGGGTGTGTTTCCTTAACACACTCTATACACAATTATCTACTATTCTTCTTCCTTGAGCTCATTTCCACTTTGCTCCTCATTCTCCCTTCTTTTTGGCACTTTGCTTATTTTGCTATTAAAACCTGTGCTCATCTCAACAAAGAGGTTAGGATCTCATTTGCTTGTCATAAATCATCCAAAACCCACAAGGGATTCCTAGATGCACCTTCATAACTGCAGCAAAAACCAGCTTAAAAGGAGCATAACTCTCAAGTGTCAAGGTTGTTTAATGCAAACTGTACTTGTTGGAAAGGTCTCTTCATCTATTTTCTATTGGATCAAGAATCAATAACAGATGACGCTTGAGCTGCCTAGGAAACGCCAAACAAGACTTGTGACTCCATTCTGAGTTCTAGTCTTCCTCCTCTATATAAGCAAGTAGCAGCCATAGGAAGAATTTGGATTTTGTTTTTTGTAAGTTTAGCCATTGCTACTTCCCTGTAATGCAAGTGCCGATGAGACGTTCAGATTATTTGAATCAGAACTCCAACTTATCACACCCGTGAGTGTTTTCTTGTTATCTTGTTCTTGCTTGTTCTTTGATTGCTTGCAAGTTCAAGGCTGTTATTGGCACGACAAGAACAACAACAACAACAGGAGTCGGTATAACTATCACTAATGTGCATCACCCTTGTGTTTGTTGTAGTCGGGTAGCACAACTTCAACCTCCACCCAAGTCGTAGTTATCAGAAGATGGTGTAACTGTCGCCCAAGGCGCCATGCCATTCTTGTTGTGGTATTCGGGCAGCCAACATCGGCCTCCACCAAATTATTTCACCACCAACATCTCTCATTGAAATATAGGGCATCCCCCGTACCCGTTGGGTTCATCAAGTGGTATCAGATTTCAGGTAGCTCGGTGAGAGATCTCTTTCTCCCTTGTTCATTGTTTACCTACACTCCACTTTTGCCAACATAAGTTTTGATCTAAAAATCCCTAAAACACTTTGAACCTTTGCTGGACTACTTGGTTCTTGACTTGTTGAATTCACGCTTCCTTTTTTGTGTTGAGTTGCTGGTCCTAAGTTTTCACCGCTAGAGTTTTGATTTCGTGCCACTTTGTCCTCAGTCAATTTTTATTATTTACCAAATGTAGAGAAAAAGGCAAGTGCAAAAGAAAAGCCGCACGGATCAGCAAGGAAAAGGCATGTGCAAAAAAAGGTGCACTGATCCAGACTGCTAGATAAAGTTTCCAAGTGCAAAAAAAGACAGTTCGTGTAACATTTGTTTCAAAGTTTTGAAGTTCAACTTGCTATTTTGAATGTTTTTGAAACACAACGGATCGGGTTGTACGAACTTTCCTCTGCAACGGCCGAAGACAGTCCGCACTGTCCGAACTTGTTCGAGCGGTCAGAACTTTCCTCTGCAGTGGCCCAAAACAGTCTGCACTGTCCAAACTTTTCTACTGCAGTAAATTCAACATCAAGTGGAGTAACGGCTCGCGTCTCTATTACGGTTTGAACTAGGACCAACACAATACCATCGTGGAATGTTATATTCAACTTGTTGTGACTAATTTGCTACTTTATTCCTTTGTGCAAATTGTGTCTAGCAGCCACCTATAGTTCCACAAAATTATCTACAACACCATAAGGTTGTGCTAGCAGCCACCGTTTGTTGTTGTTCTTGCTGATTGCTGACGCCTCCTGCATCGCATAGTAAGAACTTGTAAGAGCTTTATTTCTTGCTAGTGAGGAAGTGTTGTGTCCTACCACCTCTTAGAAACTACTAGGATTAATCTGCTTGCTTTTTTTATTTATTCTCTTAACTAACCATGTCAGCTGGTGCGAATGAGACATTTTCACATTCACCACTTACGAGTGGCATCATTCAACATTTCGAACGCCAATAAAGCTGCACACAGATGCCCTCAACAAGGATATTCATGTCACCAATGAACGCATTGGTCAATTAGAGTCGACGCAGATTTGTACCAACACCAAGCTGACTACATTCGAGAGCACTATTGGGGCTATTGACGCTTCTCTTGCAAGGATAATTGAACGATTAGAAAGGATGGAACAAACTGGATGCAATGAGTGGGAATGACGTGTTGATGATGGCCATGACTCTGTTGGTGGCACTGCAAGATATGACGAGGCGGAGTGTTCAACAAATACCTATCTTGATGATGGACCTTTCAGGTATCAACGGCAAATACGATGCGGCCATTGTGGTATGGGTCGTCGAGCTCCATGACGTGAGGTACGTGAAAATGACGATTCCCTACACAACATTAAATTGTACGTACCACCTTTTGATGGGAAATATGATCAGAATGCATATCTGCCTTTGGAATTGTTGGTAGATAAAAGAATTGCATGCCATGAATTTCCTGATGATAAAAAGGTTAGAGCTGCCACTAGTGAATTCACTGAATTTGCTTCTGTTTGGTGGCATGAATATTAAACTAAAAATCTATCTACCGTACCACAATCTTTGACTGCTTTAAAAAGAATAATGTGTCGTCGTTTTGTTCCTTCCTATCATGCTTGTGACCTGTTGCATAAATTACAACAACTTTGACACGGCAACACATATGTTGAGGAGTACTATCAAGAATTACAAATAGTCATGATGCGATGTGGTCTTGTAGAAAATGAAGAGGCTGCAATGGCTAGGTTCACGAGTGGTTTAACTCGAGAAATTCAGGATATATTGGCTTACAAGGAATACACTATCGTCCTCGATATTTCATCTTGCTTGTAAGGATGAAAGAGAAGTGCAAGGATGACGCACAAGAACTAACATTTCTGTAGGTTAGACTACCTCGTGGCAGTCCTGCTCAAGTGATGCTGTTCCTAAGCATGATTCTCAGGATGACGCTTCCAATCAGTTGTCCAGGACTACATCAAAATCAGCACCTTCGCGTGCTATCAAGACAACAAAAGGATCCACCCAAGTTGCAGCCAACACTTCGTCTTCTATCACTTCCACCCGGAGAATGAAGGGCATCCGTGTCTCCAATCACTACGAGAAAAAGCGTGTTCATAGGCGCCTCGATTTTTTACTCAGGCCGTCCGTAAAAAATACGCTTGCGATGTCGAATGATTTAATAACTGCCTGTGATGATCAAATATAACCTTCGGTTCGCAACTCACAACCGCCTGGATAAAGATAGAACTTTTCACAGGCAGTGTTTAATTAAGAACCGGCTGAAATTGGTGCATCTGTCACAAGCGGCCTTCAATAAACACCGTCTGTGATGTTCCCAATGTTTTCACAAATGGACTTTTCTTATGGACCTCTTGTGAAGGATCCGCACACAAAAATTGAGGCGGACGATTACAAATGGCTCTGGTTATCATTTTTGGAATGTCAAATAACAGAGCAGGGACATGCAGAAAACAGAGCTAGGGCACGCAGAAAATAGAGCTAGTGCACTCAACAAAGTCTGTCAAATTCAATATATTATAGCTTCATTACAATATTACAAATATATAAATATCTATCAAATTAATTAATAATAAATATTAAGTCTTTGCTCTACAACTGAAATTTATTTCATACATTTTTTCTAGCTATGACATCTTCTCGCAAATAGGGTTTGAAATCCTATTTAATGCTTCTTTCTACGCGCTTGATTGTTTCTGGGTCAGTGAAAAGGTACATCTCTTCTATTGATTATATTCCTCTTCATTATCTCCCATATTCTCAATCCCAACAAAATTTTGCTTTCCCAAAACAACGATGTGCATCATCTCAGTTCCCGGATTCATTACATAAGAAACTTGTGCAACGCGATTGGCGAGAACTCACAGGTGATCTTTATAACCCACTTTGTTCAAGTTTACAAGTGTCAGCCAGTAGTTGTCCACTTTCACACCATCAGGATGTTTGACCCATTGGCACTTGAATACGGGCACTTGCATTCTTTTGCCATAATCGAGTTCCCAGATTTCCTCTATGAACCAGAAGTATGTGGTCTTCTTCCCTTGTGGATCACAAGCCTCTATACCAATGCCGCTATTTTTTGCAACACTATTACCATCTTTTACCTCAGTGTAGAATGTGTACCCATAGATGTCATATGTTTGCCATGATGTCACCAAAAGTGATGGGCCAGAAGCTAACTTCTTCATTGTTGCCTTTCCTGTAGAGTCTCCGTATGGTATATTTTTGTCCATTAACCGTTCAGTGAAATGGCTTCTGTGCTCTCACATGATCCAGTCCTCTGTGCGGCCTTGGTTTTCTCTGTGAAGCTCAATTTGGTGTTCCTTGATGTACGGCTCAACTATAGCGATCTGTTGTAGTACACCAAAATGTTCACAATGTACTTATTTGTAATCCTGAACGATAAAGTTTTCTTACCCACTTTGCCTCTCCCACGTAGTCTACCCTCATGTACTGGTACAGGCACACCTACTTGCTTTCCATTTTTTATGTAATCAAACAAACCTTCAATCACTTCTTTAGTAGTGTATTCTTCCATAATTGAACCCTTTGGGTGAGCATTATTCCGCACATAACACTTTAATACTCCTAAATATTGCTCCAATGGAAACATATGATGTAAATATAGTAGCTCCAGTGCTTTTCTGATCCACGAGAAGTATGATTAGGTGTACTTGAATATCAAAAAAGGATGGGTGGAAGCACATCTCAAGCTTGCACATAGTCTCGACAATGTACGTTTTCAAATAGTCTAAGTATTCACTTGTTATCACCTTTTGCGATACTACATTGAAGAAGTAACACAAACGTGTGATGACAACTTTTATAAGCTCTGGTTTGATGACCCTTATTGCAATTGCAAGAACACCTACATCATGTGATAGTTGTGAGAATTATATCCGAATAGAGACATGTCTTTCATTGAGGATAGTTTGTGGATATTGTATGAGAAACTTGTGGGCACTTTGAGCCCACACAAGCATTCGCAAATCGCCTTTTTCTCCTCTAGTGTCAAGTTGTAGCTAGCTGGAGGAAGGTAATGCTTCCCGTTGACCTTTTCTCTTTGTTCCTTTATATTTTTTTGCCCATACCGAAAGCAACATGAATGTTCTTGACCATTTTGAACACGAGTTTTCCACTGCAAGGTTTTGGTACATCATCTTTTTTGGTTCTGTTATCAAATTGTTCTTTTATCTTTCGGTACTAGTGTGTATCTATCAAGAATCGCTGGTGTCTTATGTACACCGTCTTTCTGCATGAAGTGAGGTACAAAAACCTAGTTCCATCCACGCACCTTTCACAACCTTTCTTCCCTTTCATTTGTCCCGATAATGTAAAGAGTCTGGGATAATTATGGACAGTAACGAATATCATTGCTCTTAGTGTGAAATACTCCCGCTTGTACTCTTCCCCTGCACGTACCCCTTCATTCCACAGCTTCTCCATATTTTCCATTAGAGGTTCCAAGAACACATCAATTTCAACACCAGCTTGTTTTGGACCTTGGATAAGAATAGATAACAAAATGTACTTCCTTTTGTGACACAACCATGTTGGTAGCTTGTACATTGTTAAGACCACGCGCTAGGTGTTGTGTATGCTCCTTTTTCCACCAAACGAATTCATTCCGTCTATACCCAACGCAAACTTTACATTTCTAATTTCCTTTGCAAACTCTGGATACTGAATATCAAAATCTTTCTGCTGTGTTGCATCACTAGGGTGTGAAATCTACTTACCATTCATCCTGCGCTGCTCGGAATGCCAACGCATAAGTTCAGCCTATCTGGGGTATGCGAACAAACGCTTTAAGCGATCAATTACTGGAAGATACCAAATCACCAAGGCAGGAATCTTTCTCTTATGTTTCTCGTCTGTATTGTTAGAAGTATCATCATCGTAACATTTAGGGCTAATCAAACTCTTCTTATTCTTCATGGTCTTACTCATGTTGGTAACATACTAGTGATTGTAGTCCTTCTTGTATCTACTAACACCGCAGACGAGGCATCTAGTTGCGAGCTCATGCTCTTTACGATACAGAATACAATAGTTCACACAAGCGTGTATTTTTGTCACACCTAGTGACATCAAACGAAGAAGTCTCTTCACTTTATAAGTGCTTCTGGGTAGTTTATTGGGATCTGGAAGAATTTTTGCCAAAAGCTCAGAGAAACTAGAACCAAACCATCTGTTTGTGGTTTTCAACTTGAGTAGTTCTAGGATTGCATGCATTGTAGTAAACTTTTTATCAAGACCCTTTGATTCATCATATAAAATCTCCGTTTCCGCATTCTGCAATGTCTCCATTTTACATAAAACTTTAGTTGCTCTCATAGAAGTCAATACATGTGGTTTGATGTGACGCATCATCTCCTCATAATCAAACTCATCATCATCCTCGTCCTCATCATCCTGATTGTCACTACCATCATCGATATGAGCGTTATGGCCATTAGAACCTCTCTCATCATCTTTATCCACTTCATGTGTATCTAACTCACCATGCTTTGTCGATATTGTGTAGTTTTTTCGAAACCTCTTTTCACCAAATGAGATTGGATTACTATAGTATCTATCCAAGCAATCTTATTTTCCATTCGATAAATGGACATAATATTTCATCTCTTTTGCATATTTGTATGTCTCTTGAATGCTTCAATAAAGTTTGCAACATTTTGAATGTACATAGGATCAGGTCTTGGCATGTTGTACATCTGCGCTCAGTGGTCCATCTTCTATGACAAATTGTAAAAATAAAAATAAGATATTATTTCATGGGTATTGAATTACACTAGAATTTATGAAATTTGAAATAGGGGCACTGTTTGAATTATGAGTAACTCAAAAGTCAACTCAAATTTGAGATTTGACTTGCTTTGAACAGGAGCTAAGTTTCAAATTTTTTATCTCTCCTTCTAGGTTTAATTAAATTTCATTTTCTTTGGTTCCTTTAATTTGTTTTTTTCATTCTCATTTTTTATCTCTCCTAGCTCAAGCACAAACTTTGTCCAAAAATACCCCAACTTTGCATTTAGGCAAAATAAAACGTGTAGAACCCAATAATAAAATCAAATTTGAGAATTGACAAACTTCGAATAAGATTCAAATTTGAATTTCAATTAAAATGCATTTTAATGATTTAATTTAATTGAATTGCAAATGTGCTCTAAAATTTATGAAATTTGAAACAGGGGCACTATTTTAATTACGAGTAACTCAAAGTGAACTCAAATTTGAGATTTGACTTAGTTTGAACAGGAGCTAAGTTTGAAATTCTGGATATTTCCTTCTAGGTTTAATTAAATTCCATTTTCTTTGGTTCCTTTAATTTGTTTTTTCATTCGCATTTTTTATTCCTACTAGCTCAAGCACAAACTTTGTCCAAAAATACCCCAACTTTGCATTTAGGCAAAATAAAAAGTGAAGAACCCAATTATAACTCAAATTTGGGAATTGACAAACTTCGAATCAGATTCAAAATTGAATTTGAATTCAAATGTATTTAAATGATTTCATTTAATTAAATAGAAAATGTGATCTATAATTTATCAAATTTGAAACAGAGGCACTATTTGAATTATGAGTAACTCAAAGGTGAACTCAAATTTGAGATTTGACTTGGTTTGAACAGGAGCTAAGTTTGAAATTTTGCATCTCTCCTTCTAGGTTTAATTAAATTCCATTTTCTATGGTTCCTTTAATTTGTTTTTGTCGTTCTCATTTTTTATCCCCACTAGCTCAAGCACAAACTTTGTGAAAAAATACACCAACTTTGCATTTAGGAAAAAAAATGTGTATAACCCAGTTATAAACTCAAATTTGAGAATTGACAAACTTTGAATCAGATTCAAAATTGAATTTGAATTCAAATGCATTTCAATGATTTCATTTAATTGAATAGCAAATGTGCTCTAAAATTTATGAAATTTGAAACAAGGGCACTGTTTGAATTATGAGTAACTCAAAGGTGAACTCAAATTTTAGATTTTGCTTTGTTTGAACAGGATCTAAGTTTTAAATTTTGGATCTCTCCTTCTCGGTTTCATTAAATTCCATTTTCTTCGGTTCCTTTAATTTGTTTTTTCATTCTCATTTTTTATCTCTACTAGCTCAAGCACAAACTTTGTCCAAAAATACCCCAACTCTGCATTTAGGCAAAATAAAATGTCTACAACCTAAATCTAAACTCAAATTCTAGAATTGACAAACTTCTAATCAGATTCAAATTTGAATTTGAATTCAAATGCATTTCAATTATTTCATTTAATTGAATAGCAAATGTGCTCTAAAATTATGAAATTTGAAACAGTGGCACTATTTGAACTATGAGTAACTCAAAGGTGAACTCAAATTTGAGATTGACTTTGTTTGAATAGGAGCTAAGTTTGAAATTTTGGATATCTCCTTCTAGGTTTAATTAAATTCCATTTTCTTTGGTTCCTTTAATCTGTTTTTTTATTCTCATTTTTTATCTCTCCTAGCTCAAACACAAACTTTGTCCAAAAATATCCCAACTTTGCATGTAGGCAAAATAAAATGTGTAGGACCAATTTATAATCTGAAATTTTAGAATTGACAAACTTCAAATCAGATTCAGATTTGAATTTGAATTAAAACGCATTTCAATGATTTCATTTAGTTGAATAGCAAATGTGCTCTAAAATTTATGATATTTGAAACAGGGGCACTGTTTGAATTATAAGTAACTCAAAGGTGAACTCAAATTTGAGATTTGACTTGGTTTGAACAGGAGCTAAGTTTGAAATTTTGGATCTCACCTTCTAGTTTTAATTAAATTCCATTTTCTTTGGTTCTTTTAATATGGTTTTTTCGTTCTCATTTTTGATCCCCACTAGCTCAAGCACAAACTTTGTCCAAAAATACACCAACTTTGCATTTAGGCAAAATAAAATGTGTATAACCCAGTTATAAACTCAAATTTGAGAATTGAGAAACTTTAAATCAGATTCAGGATTGAATTTGAATTCAAATGCATTTCAATGATTTCATTTAATTGAATAGCAAATGTGCTCTAAAATTTATGAAATTTGAAACAAGGGCACTGTTTGAATTATGAGTAACTCAAAGGTGAACTCAAATTTTAGATTTTACTTGGTTTGAACAGGAGCTAAGTTTGAAATTTTGGATCTCTCCTTCTCGGTTTAATTAAATTCCATTTTCTTTGGTTCCTTTAATTTGTTTTTTTTCATTCTCATTTTTTATCTCTACTAGCTCAAGCACAACTTTGTCCAAAAATACCTCAACTCTACATTTAGGCAAAATAAACTGTGTACAACCTAATTATAAACTCAAATTCGAGAATTGACAAACTTCTAATCAGATCCAAATTTGAATTTGAATTCAAATTCATTTCAATGATTTCATTTAATTGAATAGCAAATGTGCTCTAAAATTTTGAAATTTGAAACAGGGGCACTATTTGAATTATGAGTAACTCAAAGGTGAACTCAAATTTGAGATTTGACTTTGTTTGAATAGGAGCTAAGTTTGAAATTTTGGATCTCTCCTTCTAGGTTTAATTAAATTCCATTTTCTTTAGTTCCTTTAATCTGTTTTTTTATTCTCATTTTTGATCTCTCCTAGCTCAAGCACAAACATTGTCCAAAAATATCCCAACTTCGCATGTAGGCAAAATAAAATGTGTAGGACCCAATTATAAACTGAAATTTGAGAATTCACAAACTTCAAATCAGATTCAGATTTGAATTTGAATTAAAACGCATTTCAATGATTTCTTTTAATTGAATAGCAAATGTGCTCTAAAATTTCTGAAATTTTAAACAGGGGCACTATTTGAATTATGTGTAACGCAAAGTTGAACTCAAATTTGAGATTTGACTTGGTCTGAACAGGAGATAAGTTTCAAATTTTGGATCTCACCTTCTAGGTTCAATTAAATTCCATTTTCTTTGGTTCCTTTAATTTTTTTTTTTCGTTCTCATTTTTGATCCCCACTAGCTCAAGCACAAACTTTGTCCAAAAATACACCAACTTTGCATTTAGGCAAAATAAAATGTGTATGACCCTGTTATAAACTCAAATTTGAGAATTGACAAACTTTGAATCAGATTCAAAATTGAATTTGAATTCTAATGCATTTCAATTATTTCATTTAATTGAATAGCAAATGTGCTCTAAAATTTATGAAATTTGAAACAAGGGCACTGTTTGAATTATGAGTAACTCAAAGGTTAACTCCAATTTTAGATTTTGCTTGGTTTGAACAAGAGCTAAGTTTGAAATTTTGGATCTCTCCTTCTCGGTTTAATTAAATTCCATTTTGTTTGGTTCCTTTAATTTGTTGTTTTCATTCTAATTTTTTATCTCTACTAGCTCAAGCACAAACTTTGTCCAAAAATACCCCAACTCTGCATTTAGGCAAAATAAAATGTGTACAACCTAATTATAAACTTAAATTTGAGAATTGATAAACTTCTAATCAGATTCAAATTTGAATTTCAATTCCAATGCATTTCAATGATTTCATTTAATTGAATTGCAAATGTGCTCTAAAATTTTATTAAATTTGAAACAGGGACACTATTTGAATTATGAGTAACTCAAAGGTGAACTCAAATTTTAGATTTGACTTGGTTTGAACAGGAGCTATGTTTGAAATTTTGGATCTCTTCTTCTTTGTTTAATTAAATTCCATTTTCTTTGTTTCTTTTAATCTGTTTTTTATTCTCATTTTTTATCTCTACTAGCTCAAGCACAAAGTTTGTCCAAAAATACCCCAAATTTGCATGTAGGCAAAATAAAATGTGTAGGACCCAATTATAAACTGAAATTTGAGAATTGACAAACTTCAAATCAGATTCAGATTTGAATTTGAATTCAAATGTATTTTAATGATTACATTTAATTTAATAGAAAATATGCTTTAAAATTTATGAAATTTAAAACAAGGGCACTGTTTGAATTATGAGTAACTCAAAGGTGAACTCAAATTTGATATTTGACTTGGTTGAACAGGAGCTATGTTTGAATTTGTTTTTTTTTTCATTCTCATTTCTAGGTTTAAATTTAATGCGTGCCTCACTCTGTTTTTTAGTTTTCTAAAAATGATGCACCAATTGGGACTTGAACTCACAACCTCATGTAACGAACTCAAACACTCTACCAGCTTAACCAGAGATGTTATTTGACTTTCTTGCGAGAGCAAACCAGATAAACCTGAATATAGATATGAATTTTCACAGGCGGCTTTTAAGTGAACCACCGTTAGGGATAATATATCTCCTCAGTCGACTATTGAATTAACCACAGCCTGAGATAATTGGCGTGTGTATAAAGCAGCTTTGTGTCCTAGTAAAAACCTAACCCGGGAGATTTCACTTAGACGCCGTCAGGCTGCCAAATTTTCCATTTGCCACCAAAGCCCTCGTGGTCGAGTGCCGACGCCTATTCCTTGCTGTCGGGTCACCCTCGTCGCCGTTTGCCAAATTTTCCATTTGTCGCAAAAGCCCTCGCCACCAAGCGCCGACGCCTCTTCCTCGCCGCTGAGTTGCCCTTGTCATTTTCACCATCGCCGTCTCTGTCTTTGTATGGCTCCCTCCTCCCTTCTCAGTGCCCCTCCGGCACCGTCTCCACCTCCCTCCCTCCCTCCCTCCTCCTCGCGAAGCCTCCCTTCCTCCCTCCTCCCCGTGACGCCTCTCTCCCTCCCTTCTCCCCGCACTGCCTGCCCCTCCTCCCCGTGCCACCTCCCTCCCTCCCTTCACCCAGCACCGCCTCCCACCTCCACGTGCCGCCTCCCTCCCTCCTCTCCATGTGCTGCCATTCAGTCAATGTAGATAACAAAAGAAGAATGGAATGAATTCTTTCATTGTTAAGATTTTATCTTTCTATGTTTTTACCTAATCCTCTGCATTTATTTTGTTTGGATGCTAAGTATTGTATTTCAGCAGCAACTACTGTGCAATCAGTCTAACGCTATGTTTGGGAACACAGTATTTTTTGAGTTTTAGAGCAATACTTTGATATTTGAGATTACTATGGTATTTTCTCTAATAGCTGTTGTCGCATGATGCCGCGCTGCTTGTTTAGTGTATGGTTGTCATCTTCCTGTTTTAGTATTGATTTTCATTTTATTTATCTAGTTAATAAATCGACTACTTTGTTAATTTGAATGACTGTTGTCGGTACCCTGCAAACCGGGTACCCCGCATACAAGGAAGAAAAGGCAATGGGTCCTACCTCCCGAGAGGGGAGGTACCAAGAGGCTACCATGTGCGTCGCGAGGCCGGACCTAGCCTCCCCACCAAGGACGGCTCTGGCACAGCTACATGACCTACAGCTCCGGACCTAGCCTTCCCGCTAAGGAGAGGTCCACTGCTACCACGCGTCCCAAGGACTCCAGACCTAGACTCCCCGTTGAGGGTAGGTCTGATTCTACCATGCATCCCGCGGCTCCGAACCTAGCCTTCCCACTGAGGAGAGGTCTGGTGCTGCCACGCGTTCTGAGGACTCAGAACCTAGCCTCCCTGTTGAGGAGAGGTCCGGTGCTACCACGCGTCTCGTGGCTATGGAAGGCAACGTGTACACTCAAGACCGCATTAACGAGCCATCAACACAACATTAATGTGTCATCAAGACGGCTTAGTGCACCATCAAGACCCATCAAGACCCATTAACATGTCATCAAGACACATTAGTGCACCATCAAGATCCATTAACGTGTCATCAATGCACGTTAATGTGCTTTCATGACTAATTAACTCGGGGCCAAATACCGGGCCCCAGTCATAATGTAAGCTATCGGCCCTTGGTATATAAATGGATCGGGCAGCCACTGGCTTAGTGACCTCTCTCTCACATCTCGATCATACGCAATCAAGCTGAGCACACGCAATACAACACAACCCCCTGTGGATGTAGGGTATAACACCTCTCGACGGCCTGAACAATGTAAAATCATTTGTGTTCATCGTGCTCATAGATCCACAAAATTCGCCCCTCCTAAAAGAGAACCTCTACGGGCTGCTCCTAAGCAGGTTCGGGGGAAGTGTCACAAACACTTTGACATTTGGCACGCCAGGTAGCGGCACTTTTTTTGATCTACGAGCCTAACAAGGATGGTGAATCCTCAGTCCATTGTTGGAACCTCTTGACCCTACTACCATGAAGGGATCAGGGAGGATGGCACCACTTCCCGCTCCATAGCGGGCTGACCCGCCGGGCACACGGTCATGGTTCCGATGGCTACTGCTATCACCACGCGATGGCTTTCCAAAGTGTGCAGCTTGCTTAGCCTGGTCTTGCATCCTAGGTCGATGCCTTGTGACCCTAAGCCTGTACACTTTGCCTCATGGCTACTTCCTCCACCACACGACGACTACCTGCGACAACAGCAACAATGACATCACCAGGTACCTGTGACATATTGGGACTCCTTGGTTATTTTCTTGCTCAGAGTCCCATGGTGCTAAACGGCCACTCCCATGAAAAGCTAATGCCAATAGAGGGTCTGATGTGTGCTGTCTTCTTATCCTGGTCCTGCACCCTAAGTATGCGCACTCTACCTTTCTTGCAGCTGAATATTGGGGGTCCAGGGTGTGCTACCTGCTTAGCCTGGTCCTGCACCCAACCCAAAGTATGAACACTCTAACTTTCCAATGCAATGGATGAGTACTGGGGGTCGAACGTCTCCCGAAAGACTAATGTCAGTGGAGGTCATGAGTGTGCAGACTGCTTAGCTTGGTCATGCACCCAAAGTCGTGCCCTGTGACCCTAAACCAGCATTGTCGGTACCCTGCGTACCAGATACCCCTTCGAACTATAAAGAGTAAAAAGGAACTCCACCTATCTGAGTTGAAGACCTTCAAAGGCCCCACGTGTCACTTGTAACCGAACCTGCCTCCCTCATATGGTTAGTCCCAGTGCCGCCACGTGTATCATAAAACCAGAGCTACAATCCCTATATGTGAATGCTTCGGACTGGATACCTGCGTGGCACCCCCCGGACCTAACCCCTGATGGAGGGAAGCTCCGGTACCGACACGTGTACCACGGCACCGGATCTACTCGTCCAAGACGGTAAGCTCCGAAGCTGCCACGCGTCCAACCGCCGGACCTTCAACCTCAACAGGCAGATTTGTGGACCTCCAACGGCTCGGACCTTCAAGGGACATTAAAGGCTTCAAGACTTGATTACGTGTCATTAATGCCATCTTAATGACACGCGATCGGAGGACCCTTAATACTAGTAACGCCACCATTAAGGCATGTTACCATGCTATTAAGGGGAAATAAGTATATTAAATTGTGTATTAGGCATCAGTAACTGTCAGTGCCACATGTCGGGCCAGGCTAACGGTGTAATGACCAGCCCTTGTACTATAAAAGGACTGGTCGAGCGATACACGGGGCAGACACACGCGCTCAAGGGGCTCTCTCTGGCTCATTCCCTCATAGGCTCATACACTCAATACAACAACAACACACCCGTGGAGTAGGGTATTACGCTCAGGCGGCCCGAACCACGTAAATCCTCGTGTCAAGTCACCATCTTGTTCTGAATCTCCGTGCGCCCTAACCGAACTAAGAAACTTCGCGGGCTGCCAACAGTAGTACCGGGGGAATTGCCGCAACCAGACTCTAACATTTGGCGTGCCAGGTAGGGGCGTGCCTGAGATTCAAAGATGGTGAATTCTGCTTCTGGATCATCCAACAGTAACCATGCTGAGCAACATGCTAGAGGCAATCCCTCCAACATGCAGCAGCTAGTAGGTGTTGTGGCCCCAGCAGGAGTCATGCCACCACCGCCACCGTCCGCTCCGGTGAATCAACCCAGACATCGAGATGGGGCGTCTGCGTCGATCACTGCATCGACGAACAACAACCCCGAACACGCGCTTATTGCTGCGCGTGCTCTTCTCCAACGTCCACCACCTCCAGGAGCACCCCAGGGTGCAATGGAGCAGTGGAGAGCTGATGTGGATCATCTGGTTGCAGCAACAGCCGATGGTATTAGCAATCAAGGTCCTCCCCCCTTGGGGCGGGCCCCATCACAGCATCGGAATTTGTCTGGTAGACTCGGTCCGCAAGCTTCGCAGTAAGGAGACGTGATGCATCTCAATAGGTGACGTCGCTGCCCTTCGGGGCGTGACGTACTCACACGGTAACAAGGCTTTCAACTCATGACCTCCGGGCGGAGCTCGATCATCGTTACCAGCAACAGGACGGCCGCGTCCACATCGAGTGTGCTCGCGAGAGGTGAGAGGCTCTGGATAGTCCTTCTCCTGAGGGAGTAGGAGGAGGCTATTCTACCTTGGTCGTGCACCTACGCATGGTCAGATGGCCGTAGAAGTTCCGACCTCACCTGCCGGAGAAATTTGACGGGAGTGTTAACCCCGCCGAATTTCTTCAAATCTACTCCACCGCTATCCTTGCAGCAGGAGGAAATGAGGTTGCGATGGTCAATTATTTCCCTGTGGCTTTGACTGGGACCGCCAGGTCTTGGTTCATGAGCCTTCCGCCTGACTCCATAAATAGTTGGGCGGAGTTGTGCCAACAGTTCACTGCCAATTTCGGGAGTTCATACACCCGACCAGGCACATAACTGGATCTTTTTGCTATCAAGCAAAAAGGGGGAGTCCTTGTGATCTTTCATCCAGAGGTTCTCCCAGGTATGAAATACCATTCCTTCTATCTCAAGCGCTTTTGTTATTGTAGCATTCAGACAGGGAGTTCAAGACAAGAAAATGCTGGAGAAGCTGGCGACCAAGGAAGTCACTAGCGTCACAGAACTCTTCATCTTGGCACACAAGTGTGCCAGGGCTACAAAGGGTCGTGAAATGCACTCCTAACCACCTCCGGAGGCCAACAAAAAATCCTCCAAGGGTGAATCCACTACCTCAGGCAGTGGCAAGAAGAAGAAAAAGTACAATGGCAAGAAAAAGCCGTCGGTTGGCACACCTACTGCTGCAGCTGTCGCAGCTCCGGGTGGCCGGGGGCCACGCCCTGAGAAACGACCTCGATCGTCGTCTGAAGACGGTGGCAGCTCCAAGATGTGGTGTTCCATACACAAGACAGACATGCACAACCAGGAAGACTGCCGAGAGGTTCGGAACCTTGCCGAGCGTTACAACAAGTACCGGGAAGAAGCTCCTTTCAATCAAAGGGAAGGAAAACAAAAAGTTGACGAAGCTCCGACTGAAGAGAAGTTAGGCTTTCAGGACCCCAAAAATGTCTTGAAGGTTGTTTACACCTCCGTTGACGACGACTCTGACGTCTCCGACAACGAGCGTCGGAAGACCATGAACACCATCGTTGGTGGTTCATGGGACATCACTTCCCGCCGTGTCCACAAGACAATTCGGCGGGACATGGCCTTTCTAGCTCCTACCGCCAGGGCGGAGCCTCATCGGAAGTGGATAGATACTGCCATCACCTTCGGTGCTTTGGACTGCCCTCAGAACATGATCGGAGCTGACCAACTTCCATTGATGGTATCTTCGACCATCAATAACATCCAGCTCCACCACGTAATTGTGTACGGAGGTTCGAGGCTGAACCTCATAAGCTTCGAAGCCTTCGTCAAGCTCCATCTCCGACCTTCGGATCTTCGCCCCTCCCGACCATTCTCAGGAGTAGGTCCGAGGGCCATAACCCCACTCGATGCCATTACTCTCCTGGTGACCTTCGGAACTTGGGATAATTACAGGACTGAGAAGTTGGTCTTTGACGTGGCACAAATCAACTTTCCATTCAACGACATCTTGGGCAGGCCAGCTTTGTAAAAATTCATGACTGCTGCTCATTATGGCTACTTGGTGTTGAAGATGCCAACACCCTCAGGCGTTCTCCGAGTCCGCGGAGATTGCACTGCTAGAGTTACAGCTCTGGAAGAACTCCACGCGCTTGCTACAACACAGGAGGAAGAATCCGGAAAGGAGCAAGCTCTGAAGCCCCCGAGCATTCATCATCGAGGCTCAACTTCCGCACCCCGTGTGCAACCAAGCGGCGACAACAACATTCCCGTCAAAGTTGTCAGAATTGGTTCCGACGCTGCTCAGACCACTCGTATATTGGGAGGTCTGAACGACAAATAGGAACTCGCGCTCATCACTTTCCTCCGGGCTAATGTCGACGTGTTTGCCTGGCAACCTTCACAAATGCCTAGGATCCCTAGGGAGGTGATTGAGCACAATCTGAAGATTTACCCTGACGCTCGGCCTGTACATCAGAAGCCTCAGAAGAAATCAGTAGAGCGACAGAACTTCATACGTCAAGAAGTGAAGAAGTTGCTCGAAGCTGGATTCATCTAGGAAGTCTTCCACCCAAAATGGCTGGCTAACCCAGTCGTTGTACCCAAGGCCGGCGGGAAGCTTCGGATGTGTATCAACTACACAACACTGAATAAGGCATGTCCAAAGGATCCATTTCCACTAACTAGAATAGATCAGATAGTGGATTCCACCTCTGGGTGTGAATTATTGTGTTTCCTAGACGCATATTCTTGGTATCATCAAATCAGAATGTCTAGGGAAGATGAACAACATATTGCCTTCATCACAGTAGATGGATTATATTGTTACACTGCCATGCCATTTGGTCTCAAAAACGTTGATTCAACTTTTCTGCGAGCTATGTACAAAACTTTTGGATAGCTCATTAGAGATGTATTGGAAGTCTACGTCGATGACATCGTCGTCAAGATCAAGAACAAGGAGTCATTTCTTGACACTTTGCAAGCTGTCTTCAACAAGTTGCGAATCACACGCACAAAGCTAAACCCAGACAAGTGTGTCTTTGGGGTTAGCTCCGGAAAGCTTCTTGGATTCTTGGTGAACCACCGAGGAATAAAGGAAAATCCGGCGAAGATTAAAGCTATTGACGATATGCGGCCACCAGCTCGCATCAAGGATGTCCAGAAGCTGACTGGGTGTCTAGCTGCCCTCAGTCGGTTCATCTCAAGACTGGCGGAATGGGCGCTACCCTTCTTCAAACTATTGAGGAAGTCCGGACCATTCCAATTGTCTGAAGAAGCAGAAAAGGCATTCCAAGAGCTGAAGCAGCTCCTCATCACTCTACCAACTTTGGTAGCTCTGAACCCTGGTGAGCCACTTCTGCTTTACATTTCAGCAACTGACGAAGTTGTCAGCATGGTCCTGGTTGCGGAAAGACCAGAACCATCTCCAGTTCAGGAATCCAGACCCCTCTGGGAAGGTCTGGAGCTACCTGAAGGCAAGTTTGGGTCCCAACCCTCAGACCCTGATCCTCGAGGTGAGACGCTAGAGGATCAACCTCATCTAAATGAAGGAGTTACTGTTGCTAAACAAGAAGATCCGGATCTTTCTGGGAGGGTCTGGGTCACTTCAAAAGAAGCTCTGGGTTCCTCTAGCAAGAATTGGGAGGTCCCCGAAAAAGGTCCGGACCCCTCCGGGAGGGTCTGGGTTGATGAGGAGGAAGCTCCGGGCCCCTCCAGGAGGTTCCGGATAGTTTAGCGCCCAGTGTACTTCATGATGCAAAGACTCGGTACCTAGAGGTGCATAAACTACTCTACGCAGTTCTTATCGCCTCTAGGAAGCTTCGTCACTACTTCCAAGCTCACAAGATTTTAGTGGTAACCTCTTATCCACTGCGTGCAATCTTGCATAACCCCAATTCTACTGGGAACATTGCAAAGTGGGCAGCGGAATTGGCCGAGTTTGATCTTGAATTTGTCTCAAGACAAGCGATCAAGAGTCGAGCATTGGCAGACATTGTGGCAGAATGGACCCCCTCTCCATCAAATCCTGGGGGCCCCAGTGAGCAGAAGCCAGAACCTAAGGTTCCGGTCTTCACTGAGCCTCACTAGACTCTCTACTTTGACGGCTCCGTGCAGAAGCAGGGGGCCAAAGCTGGAATCCTTCTCCTTGCTCCGACCGGGGAGATGGTCGAATACATGGTTCACCTTGACTTCAAGGTGACCAACAACATGGCGGAGTATGAAGCATTAATCTATGGGCTCAAGGTGGCACTAGCATATGGTGTCAAGCAGTTATTGGTAAAGGGTGATTCACAGCTCATTATAAAAAAATTTAAAGGTGAATGCTGCTGCAACAACCCTCAACTAGCTGCATATCTTCTTGAAGCCCAAAAGCTTCAGAATGATTTCGAAGTCCTAGATCTTTGCCATGTCCAGCGTCTCAACAATGCTGAAGCTGACGAACTCTCGATGAAAGCTTCAACCGGAGCTACGGCTCCTCACAGAACCTTCATCCGGAGATTGTCAAGACCAACAGATCAGCCTGCCGAACTGAGCGAAGGGGGAGAGACCAGCATCTCGAAGCTGGCGGTCCTGATGGCCCTGTTACCATGGCGTCCATCAAGGGTCGTAGGTGCTACAGGAAGCTCTGAGCAACCCAGCACGCAAGACTCAGAAGCTCAAGTTAGCTACGATGCATGGATCTCAAAGATCCGGAGCTACTTGAAAGACAACATACTTCCTGAAGACAATGTATCTGCTGACCGGAGAGTCAGATTGGCTAAAATATACGCACTGGTGGAAGGGGATCTCTACCGTCGTGGTGCCAACGGCGTCCTAATGCGGTGCATTACAAGGGAAGAAGGCCGCGAGCTCCTCGTGGAAATCCATGGGGGCAAGTTTGGGAACCACGCGTCTTCTCGCACGTCGGTCGGTAAAGCCTTTCGGCATGGTTTTTAGTGGCCTACAGCACTCTAGGATGCAACCGAGCTAGTGAAGAAATGTGAAGCATGCCAGTTCCATGCGGTGCAAATTCACACACCAGCTCAACCACTACAAATGATAGCTTCGACATGGCCATTCTCTATGTGGGGTATGGATATTTTGGGACCATTCCCAAAAGCCGTCGGAGGTTACAAGTACCTGTATGTCACCATCGACAAGTTCACCAAGTGGCTGGAAGCAACTCCAGTTGTGATAATAAACAAGCAATCAGCTATCAAGTTCTTGCGGTCCATAGTATGCAGATTTGGAGTCCCAAACAAGATCATAACTGACAACGGGACCCAATTCAAAAGTTCTGCATTCCAAGGATATTGCGAAGACCTTGGCATTCAAGTCAGCTACGCTTCCGTGGCTCACCCGGCAAGCAATGGCCAAGCTGAGAGAGCAAATGCAGAAATTCTAAAAGGACTCAAGACGCGCACATATGAGCACTTGAAAAAACATGGAGCCAACTGGATTGAAGAGCTTCTGCCCACCTTGTGGGCAAACAGGACAACTCCAAACCGGTCAACCAGAGAGACACCCTTCTTCCTGGTGTACGGAGCTGAAGTAGTCCTTCCTCCGGAAATCACCTTGGGGTAGCTCCAGGTCCGGACCTTTGACGCAGCCATGTAGGACTAGCTCCGGCGTGAGGACCATGACCTCGTTTAAGAGGGAAGGTGCCGAGCAGCTGTTCAAAATGCACGATACTGACAAGTGCTCCGTCGTTACGACCAAAGGCATGTGCATAGCCAACAGCTCTAGGAAGACGATTTAGTGCTACGGAGAATACAAACTCGAGAAGGGTTAAACAAACTTTCCCCCAGTTGGGAAGGACCCTTTTGAGTGATCAAAGTATCCCGTCCCGGATGCGTTTGCTTGGCAACCGAGGATGGGACACCGCTCCCTAATCCTTGGAACGTTGAGCACCTCCATAAGTTTTACGCTTAATATCACGGTGGTGAGTCTGTAATTACATATGTTGTATGTTATAGCGTCATTGTACAGAGTCGGGTAGCTCCTCCGGGAGGACAACCGGACCTTTCCAAGAAGGTCCACAAAGTTCAAGCAACACTTGACACAGTCTCAGAACTAAAAGTGTAGCTAGCTACCCTGGGTCGCACAAGAAATGAAACACACTTAGCTTGGTTCCATACCCTAAGAGTGTACTTGTCTCCCCTGTACCCCGGACCTATAATGAAAAACATCGATATGTGAAAACTGACTCCACGTGCATTTATTTTGTACATGCTCATTCTTTTTTATTTTTCTCTTTCTTGTATATAACAAAGTTGTGCATTTCTTCAGAAACTTTAGCTCAAACAATTCATATATACTTCAAGTTGCATTGTCAATTCTTTCGGGTCTTAACATTGTTGGATGACCTACTCGCCTGAACGTCAAGCCAATCTAGGTCCGGAGTGTGCTATCGGCTTAGCCTGGTCCCGCACCCTAAGTACGCCACTCTACCTACACCCCAGCAGGCCTAAGTAAGGTGAGTCCAGAAAACGATTGGACCTAGAGAAAATAAACAAACGCGCTTGATTGTACATAGAATTGCTGTCGACCTAAAACTTCATATGGGAATAGTAAGTCGCAAATGAGTTATAGATAAGAAATGGATTTTACTGTTTTTCTTGACTTCAGTGTGCAAGAAAAATGAAAATCCCACGATGATGGTGGACAATGCCGGAGCTATCAAAGCTTCGATATCCCCCAAGGGGGCATGTTGTCGGTGTTTTAAACATTGATAGTGGGCGTCGCTGGAGATATCAAGTTCCGACAAATCCAGGGGGCAAGCCGTCAACATGAAGAAATAAAAGGAGTTGAAGAAAAGAAGGTAGAAGGACACCCCAATGGGGTCTGCTGTCGACGCTCTTCATGTTGACGGTGGTCGCTGCTGGAGCTACTAAGCTCCGACAACCCCAGAGGGCCAGCCGTCGATGCTCTACGTGTTGATAGTGGTCGCTGCCGGAGCTAATAAGCTTCGACAACCCCAGGGGGCCCCTGCTATCGATGCAACAAAACTTCGGACCTATACTCTACAAGTTCAAAGCACTCAAGTCTTCAACAAAATGCTACATACTTTTGGTACATGTTCATAATCAAATTGTGTACATCTACCAGGGGGCCAAGTAAGACAAAGGTTGAAGACAAAAAATGAAATTCATAAATTTTTTGGATTTCATTCATGTGAAGACAAGAGATTACAAAATTGGAGAAAAGAAGAGAAGAAACAAGTGGGAGCCAAAAGTAGAAGTCCTAAGTTCTATGGAAGAACGAGGCGACCTTCTGGGCAACCTCCGACATGCTGGTCTTGGTGCCGTCTCCCTCTCCGTCGATGGGACCTTCAAGCACCAGGTTTAGTGGGAAGTGAGGATCCCGGCTTGTGTAGCACGTCAGCATGTATTCTGCGACGTTCTTCGCCAGAGATTTTCCTTCAGTTTCAACTAATCCGTGATGACATTGCCCATCGCGCCGAGTTTGTTGGCAACCGAGCTCAGCGCCTCCAACGCATGGTCCAGCTCCGGCTCTGAAATGTTCAGACGCACGGGACTAAAGCCCAGCTGCATCAGCGCGACATTGGCTTTGCCCAAGAAGTCCCATACTTGTTGGGACTCTGCAGCCCTTGAGCCCTGAATCTCCGCCAAAGACCCCCGGGCCGCCTCAAGCTCTGAACCCTCCCGGGCAAGGCGCTCGACCTCCTTGGCGTGCTGCTGAATACTCTCAGCAACTTGCTTTTCAAGGTCGGCAAGCTCCTTCTCCCGGACATGGATCCGGTTTCGACAGTCGACTAGGTCTTTCTCCTGGCCTCGCACCTTCTTTTCCCTGGTCGAGACTTCGACCTCCCTTTTGGTAAGGTCTTGTCCCCGCTGCCAGGCCTTCTCCTCTTCGCTCTTGTAGAGCTCCTCTAGCTTTTTGGTGCGCTCTGCAAGGATCTTGTCACTCAGAGCCAGCCTTTGGGCGAGCTCCTCCTCCCTCTTCACGAGGTCATCCCTCAGCTCCAGGAGTTTTTTCTCTTCCTCTTCGAGCTTTTTCTCTCGCTCGTCGAGACCCTCCCGATGCTTGACGAGACCTTCGTGGATGGTATTGATGTTCTCCTGGCGACCATTCACCGCCTCATTAGGAGCCAGGGCTTGTTTGTATATAGCCCGGGACTGATTGTCAAGGGATCGCACCATGCTTTCCCTCTCATCCAGCAACTGGCCCCAGTACTCCATCTGGGCCTTCTCCCTCTTGACCCTTTCCTTGTCGTCGGTCACCCTTGTTTGCGCCAGCTTGGTCTCGAATTTGGAGTCGGTTGCGCCACCTCCTAAGAGTTTGGCGCTCATCCTCGAGGGCCTTGCTGTCGTGATAAAATTCAAGTTGGACGTGACGAAGGCTGGAGCAGGCATTGTCGATGGATAACGACGAGGGGATTGGCTTCGGACCTGCCGGGGTCCTCTCTGCTAACTCCAGCGGGTTCTCCAGAACAAAAATTGGGTCCCACTCTACAAGAGTGGTCCCCTGAGCTTCCGCGGCACTAGGGCCGCCCTCCGGGAGTGCTCGGTCGTCGCTGAGGTAGGTCCTACCACAAGAGTTTCTACCTCCTGAGTCAGCTTCGAAGGTCTAGCCGCTAGGTCATCATCAACTGGCTCCTCAGGTAAGGGACCGGCCGCTTCGTCTTGGCACCCTGGCTCAGGAACGGGTACCTCCAGAACTACCACCTCCGGGGCAGGCAGTGAAGACCCAGCTGGAGCTGAGGCCATCTCCGGCCCCGATGCTGGTGCTTCCTCCACTGCCGGTTCAGGCACCAGCGCTTCGACCTCCATGGCACTTGCCAGTTCCGGCATCGGCACTTCGACCTCCACCGGTTCAGGTGCCAGCACCTCCATGTCAACCGGCTCGGGCACCGGAACTTCATGAACTGCCGGCTCCGCCGCTGGGGCTTCCGTAACATCTGGCTCTAAGGCCGGAACTGCAGCTACCTATGACTCCTAGGCCGGAGCGTCCATCATCGTAGCATCCAAAACCGGAGCTTCAACCGCCAGAGCTGGTACCGCTGGTACATCTTCATTCTCGTGGTTTGGTGCTACCACGGGAGCTTCGGGAGATGCGTCGAGGTCCAAAACAACGACAGCTGCCGCCGGAGCTGTCGTGACCTCAGCCACCACCTGGGGCGGCACTGGAATTGGAGCCGGAGCCTCTGCCTGCACAGCATCAGCTCCTGTCACAGGAACCAGAGCTTCAGCCCCTTTTTTGGATACCCTGTGGATGAACGACAAAGAAACTCAAAATATGGTTACAACTAAAATAACAATCTGAGGCAAAAAAGCAAATATACCTTGGAAGGCTTGCGCTCCAGCTAGCGCGGAACCTCTTCGTTGGACGCTCAGAGCCCGACCCAGTCGCAACTGGTGTAGTAACTCCGGAAGGCTCTTCGGAGCTTGCTGCCACCGTCAGTGACATCTTGGCTGCCCCCCCCCCCCCAAACTGAGTAGGACCCTTGGACCTAGAGCCCTTAGCTGGCCCTGGTACCGAAGTCACCTGGTCGGAGCTGGCATTCCAGGGAGACGCCGATGCTGGAGTTGGTGTCACCATCGAAGACCTCCCGCGCTAAGGAGAAGGGACTGAGGCAGATGGAGCTGGCCTCACGGAGCTTCCGTCAGCACGCCTCAACTTCCTCTTCCGGTCGGAAGGTTCGGTGAGCTCTTTGCCCTTGCCTATGTCTTTAGCTCTTTGGCTCGGGGCAAAAGCGGGACTACCCTCGGAAGCTCCGGGGATCACCAATCTGGTGGTCAGACGCCTCTCTGCCTCAGCGACGTCGTCAAGCACCGGCATACTCCTCCGGAGCTTCCTGCTGAACTCTGCCTCCATGTTCAGAGGGAGGAAAGCCGCCGACAGAGTTAAGTCGTCGCCCTCGACGTCAATGCCATGCTGGAACTTCTTGAGATGAAGCTCCAAAGAAGCTCCATGCAAATTGGACCTTAGACCAGTTTCAATCCGGTCATCATCCATCACGCTGTTGAGGGCCCAGGCAAGCTTCTCCCTCTTCTTCAGCAGAGCCCACCTGTTGACCAAGAAGTTGCAGAAGACCATCTAGGAGTCACCCCTCCTTCCACACATTCGCGGATCCTGGTCAAGGCAGGGTTGAAGGCCTCTGACAGCACCGGAACCACACTTCATGCGTTAGTGTCAACATTGGGAAGACCTTCAGGCAGCTCCAACTTCTCCTGCTCCTCTGTCGTGACGATAATCCAATCCTTCTTGCAGTCGTCCAACTTGCCAGAAGGAAACGACCTCAAGTACTTGTAGGGGCATTTCTTGCGCTTCACAAAATAGTATAAGCCAAGATACTTGGAACTCTTGCCGGTGGTGTGGATGGTGAAGAAGGTAAGGAAAAGCTCGACGCAGGGGGGAATACCCACCCACATCTCGCAGAAGTGGACAAATGTTGACACAAGAAGAATAGAATGGGGGCCAAGGCGGTACAAATGCAGACCATAGAAGTCTAACAGCATAGAGGAAACTTGAGAAAGCTGGGATCAGCCCCACCATGGCGTACGCAGAGAAGTACACCATGTTGCCGCCATGCTTCTTCTTGAATGGGAGCTGGCCGGTGCGGACCAGATGGTTGAAGGAGTCGCTGGACCACCCCATGTAGGTCCGGACCTTCTTTAAATCGTCATCGCTCGTGAGATGGCTCTTGTGGAGACCCAACTCCATCACGACAAAGTGGAGCAAAGGATGGAAAGTTAGGCGGAGGTTAAGAGGCTCTAAGCGCAAAGATGATCAAAGGCGTAAAGAGTCTTCGACCCGTGCGCAATTTCCTTCTTAAGTAAGCCTCTGCAACACTTGGATGGAAACCGCAATAAGATCAAGAGCACTTTTCAAAAATCCACCCCGTCAATGACGTGTGGACTTGGGGCCACCCCGACGAAGAGATCAAGGTCCTTGCCAAAGGCCAACAGTTGTCATGATGAGCGGCAGGAAACCCAAGGGCGGTGGCCTGACTAGGCGCGCAGAACCGATACAATTTTTGTATTGGGAACCGGCGACCTTCAATTGCAAGAGATCCACACGCGCAAATCTCACCTGCCACGTCCAAAAGATGCTACGCGGTGATGATTTAACTATGAACTATCACCTCAACGGTACATACAAAAACCCTTGAAGACACGGCACAGAAATCGTAAGATGGACCCACCTCCGATAGGACAACTTAGTCCAGAAAGTCTCTCCCAGAGGTGGGCCAGGGGGCCACTGTCGGTACCCTGCGTACCAGATACCCCTTGGAACTGCAAAGAGTGTAAAGGAACTCCACCAATCTGAGTTGAAGACCTTCTAAGGCCCCACGTGTCACTTGTAACCGAACCTTCCTCCCTCAAATGGTTAGTCCCAGTGCCGCCACATGTATCATAAAACAGGAGCTATAATCACTACATGGGAATGCTCCGGACTGGATACCTGTGTAGCACCCCTGGACCTAACCCCCGATAGAGGGAAGCTCCAGTACCGACACGTGTACCACCGCACCGGATATACTCGTCCAAGACGGTAAGCACCAAAGCTGCCACGTGTCCAACCGCCGGACCTTCAACCTCAATAGGCAGATTGGTGGACCTCCAACGGCTCGGACCTTCAAGGGACATTAAAGGCTTCAAGACCTGATTACGTGTCATTAATGCCATCTTAATGACATTCGATCGGAGGACCCTTAATACTAGTAATGTCACCATTAAGGCGCGTTACCATGCTATTAAGGGGGATTAAGTACATTAAACTATGTATTAGGCATCAGTAACTGCTAGGGCCACATGTCAGGCCAGGCTAACGGTGTAACGGCCGACCCTTGTACTATAAAAGTACTGGCCGAGCGATACACGGGGTGGACACACGCGCTCAAGGGGCTCTCTCTGGCTCACGCCCTCACAGGCTCATACACTCAATACAACAACAACAACACACCCGTGAAGTAGGGTATTACGCTCAGGCGGCCCGAACCACGTAAATCCTCGTGTCAAGTCACCATCTTGTTCTAAATCTCCGTGCACCCTAACCGAACTAAGAAACTCCACAGGCTGCCAACGGTTGTACCGGGGGAATTGCCGGAACCAGACTCCGACAAGCGCACTCTTCCTCCCCAGCACTGCAGTTCAGTACCGGGGACTGAAAGGCACATGCTCCTAACAAAGTAATAACCATTATCCGAATACTATCGCCATGTTTATATTATTATGCATATTGTCCCATTTTCACTCTATTACATCTTCCTAATTGCCCATAGTAGGATTGTGCTATCTTGCCGCAGACGGGCAGCTTGAAGTACCTGTGATGTGTTTGGGTATTACTGGTAGTTTTCTCATTTGGGATCACATGTTCGCTGAATGGACTACTCGTACGAATACCAATGCCAATGACAGGTCTGGAGAGCGCTAAAGACATGGTATGGTCGAGCACCCTAAGTACGCCACTCTACCTATTCTGGTGTTGCATCAGAGTAAGGCGGGTCCGGACATCACATGTTCTTTAGTAAGGTAGCAACCAATACCTGGATACTATCGCGTATTACTCAGGCACCGTAGCCCGACTAAGGATCATAAGCGACGACAAAACTGAGGATAGGAAGATTGTAACCAACAAGCACTATTACTTTTCTGTTGTCATTCTTGTGCAGGTCCTAGTTCACCCATCTTCGGGCTCGGACCTCAAGCTTTGACACCGGCACCTCCCAGGGGGCCCGCTGTCAACGTTCTTAGCATCTATGGTGGACGTTCCTGTGCCTTCACCAAGTTCTGGCACCTCCGAGGAAGCCCGCCGTCGACGTTGATGATGGTGGCCCCACCTACAGGATCGTCACATATCCCAAGGTGGGCCCGGGGGCCACTGTTGGTACCCTACAAACCGGGTACCGCGCATACAAGGAATAAAAGGTGATGGGTCCTACCTCCCAAGAGGGGAGGTACCCAGAGGCTACCATGTGCTTCACGAGGCGGACCTTGCCTTCCCACCGAGGAGGGCTCCGGTGTAGCCACATGACCTGCAGCTCCGGACCTAGCCTTCCTGCCGAGGAGAGGTCTGGTGCTGCCACACATCTCGAGGACTCTGGACCTAGCCTCCCCACTGAGGAGAGGTCTAATGCTACCATGCTTCCCGCAGCTCCGAACCTAGCCTTCCCACTGAGGATAGGCCTCGTGCTGCCATGCGTCCTGAGGACTCCGGACCTAGCCTCCCTGTTGAGGACAGGTCCGGTGCTACCAAGCCCGCGGCTCTGGAAGGCAATGTGTACACTCAAGACTGCAACAAAACATTAATGTTCATCAAGACACCTTAGGGCACAATCAAGACCTATCAAGACCCATTAACGTGCCATCAGGACATGTTAGTGCACCATCAAGATCCATTAATGTGTCATCAATACACGTTAATGTGCTTTCTTGACTAATTAACCCGAGCCACGTGTCGGGCCCCAATCATAATGTAAACTACCCGCCTTTGGCATATAAAAGGACCGGGCTATCATCGACTTAGTTACCTCTCTCTCACATTGTGCTCATACACAATAAAGCTAAGCACACACAATACAACATAACCCCGCGTGGATGTAGGGTATTACGCCTCTCGGTGGCCCGAACCATGTAAACTCATATGTGTTCATCATGCTTGTAGATCCAGAGAATTCGCCCCTCCTAAAAAAGAACCTCCACTGGCTGCTCCTTAGCAGGTTCGGGGGAAGGGTCGCAAACACTTCGACAACTGTACTTCTATTTTGAATGTAAAATTGCGGTGTTACAAAATTGTGGTTCTAAAATACTTTTGTCTTATCAGTACTAACATGGAATGCCCTAAAATACTGTCCCGCAAGGCGATGGTGCAGGTACTAACAATGAAGTCCCGAATATTGAGTTTACTGACTCCAACGGTACAGGATCGTATCACAGTCCATCATTGGATTCTTTTGCACGTATTAGAAATGCTAAAAAGACTTCAAAGGATCTTGACCCAGAATATGACCCCGCCGGCGAGGTATCGATAACAAATATTAACACCAGCAGTTCAAGTTAATGTTCTTTGTTAAGAATATAAAGTATTTTAGTTTTTTTTCTTCCTAGATTAATCGTGGAGAGAATAAGGTCACTTTGGCTCTAAAAATCGAAGAAGGCTCACCAATGGTTTAATACTCGGGTTAACTAAAACGAAAATGAGGGCAATGAGGTCACAATAAGTGTCCACTCAACTGCATTCATATACATAACAAGTGTCAATGCAGGTGGGCTCCCCCAAGAACCAGTTGATACTATTACAAATTACCGAAATGCATGTGGTTGTCTTGTAAGAGAGCTCGTGCCAATAACAACGGAGAATTGGAGAAAATTCCCTGAGCCAGGCAAGAATGAGTTGTGGGAGAAGTTGATGAAACAGTTCAGGTTCCCAAAAGGAACAGAAGAAGCTGTAAAGAAAGCAGCGTAGATCTCTTGTGGCAAGAGGTTTCATGACTGGAAGAGTGAAATGAATGCTTATGTTAAGGACAATAAGGTCCGTAGCTCAAAGAAGATGGGAAAAATCATGCAAGCTTAGTGGCAAGAATTTGTTTGTCAGAAGACCACACCTAAGGATAAAGCCCTAAGTTAATCTAGGTCCGAGCTTGCGAAAAAGAACATATACCATCATTGCTTGGGGTCTACCGGATATTCCCCAATGTTGAGAAATGGAATAAAATATTAGAGGGAACTGTCAATGCTAGCAATCTTAACCTGCTAGATGGTTGCGATGAGCAAACTAAGCAGTGGGTGTTAGCTCGATCAGGTTTGACTGATGATGGCAAACTTGCAAAGCCCAACTCTGTGAACCAAGTAGAGCAGAGATTGAAAGAAGTAATTGAAAAGCAAGAGAAGGGTCTCTTCTAGCCAAAAAGGGAGAATGAAAACCTTACTGCTATCCTAGGCAACCCTGAACATAGTGGACGAGTTTGAGCAATCTCTTCTCGGATGTCCTAGAGAGAGGGTTTCCCGAAGGATAAAGAGTTATATAGAAGACGTGACAAGTTCAATAAGACTCTTGATGATGCAATTCATCGAAAGGTTACAGAAATATTGGATCAGCTAAGTGAATTGAGGCAATTACTATCTCAGAATAAAGTAGTGGTTCTCGTGGCTAATGAGCAATTGTTATCTCCAACTGCCTATCCTACCAGCTATTAACGGATGTGCCAATTTTCGCAATACTAGGTAGAGTATTTTGTTGTGCACATGGTTCTTTGAACAGTAGAACATTGTAGAACCTCCTGATCATCAACCTAAAGTCTCGACTTTGCTCGGGACGAGCAAAGGATAAGCTTGGGGGAGTTTGTTGACGGCTATAATATAACAATTTCACCCATCAATATACCTCAATTATGTGAAGGAGTTGTCATTTCTTTCACACATCACCTTTCTATTTAACCTATTTCCACTTGTCCTTGGAGAAATAGTGCATGCAGGGATTATTACAGGAAATGAGGTAAAAGATAGGGAGCAATCCTATAAAATACCATCCCAGCCAATCAAGCGCCAACATGTGGCACCACATGGATCAAATGGCTCACAAACAGAAGTATCTGAGGCCATCCAATGATGTAGCACCCATAACAAAGGATGGGACCCACTTGTTAGTGACGTGAAGAAAGCACACGAGAAATGGTGCAAAGACCTGTTCGGCCGACCCCCTAGTCGGGCGACTTGGTCCTAGCGCAAAACTCGATCAATCGCCATGTGTTGGCTCCTCCCGGCTTGAAGAAGTCAGTGGTGACTTATTTGCGCACTTTTGGTGGCGGGAACCGACCCTTTTCCACCTATAAATAGGACCCCCTACCCTCACTTTACACACACACACCACTTGAGTATTCGCCCATTGTATACATTGAAAGTGCATCTAGGTCCCTTGTGGGTTTTGGTTGATTAATGATAAACAATTAAAGGATTAATGACTTTGGTTGAGTTCTTGCAGAGATTGTAGTGCATAGTGAAATTCACAAAAAAGGAGAAAAGGCGTGAAAAGTGGATTAGAAATAGGTTTTCTATTTCTCCTTGAGTCATAGGAAAATCCGTACTATTAAGAGGGACATGAGCGTGGAAACTAAGTGAGTCAAATGGGAGCTCAACCTCTTGGGTAGGTTTTAGGAAAATACCTTGTGTCTAAGTCAGACTTGTCCAACACTTTGGGTCAGATAAGTATGAATTCCTTCTAGTGGAATTCAGACATGTCCGAACTGTATTTTGGACATGTCCGAAACTTCTCTGGTCAAATTTAGACATGTCCGGATCTGTATGTCGAACATGTCCGAAATCTCTCTGTTGGTATTCAAACATGTCAGAAGTGGGTCGGACATGTCCGAGGTGCTTGACTATGACACCCAGTTTCGAAAAATGAACCAAGTGCAGTATATGTGTGCCCAGTATGTTTAACACACACACACAAGTGATTCACAAATGATAAACAGATAATTGCCACAACACAAATTATTAACTAAGTACTTTTATTGCAATATTCAAATAATCCTCAAATCACAACTCTAATGACCATTAATGATAGTACTACAGCAGCGCAAATATTCTAATTAAGCAACTAAGCAAACTGGACAAAAAGGGTAGCGCAACTCCAAGCAACACCACTGGCAAAGCTAACAGTAGCACACATCCTATAACTCCTCATTAACATCGTGATACTCCCAATTCTGACCTACAACTGTTTGTGGGGGAATTGCAAGGGTGAGTACATGTCGTACTCAGCAAGTGTGGAAAGTATGACATGTAGCTCAATCAAGGCATGATAATAAACAATGGCTATTTGCATAAAAGTACATGAAAAAGCATTATACTATGTCTATGTGAAGTATTCTCATCATATTCCACATAATTAACATAATAAAAAAAACGTAATCATTTATCCATCCATTCACCAGACTATTACCATTATCATCATCCATGTTCTTTTATCATAACTCAATCCATGACCATAACCATAACCATTACCATAACCATATCCAATACCAAACCATAACCATCCCAAATCCCAAGTTTCCTCTAATCATGGAAGTTGTCCAGGTACTCATAACCGGGAGCACGACTATCATGATAGTTTTTAACGCTCTGCAAAGGTTGTACCATTTTACCCACGTGTTCGTGATTTCATCACCTTTTGATGACTAAGAACCTCTATTATGTTGTCTCACACTTCCGTTGGTGTGTGTCCAAGAGATCACAAAATAGCCTTTACAAAGGGACTACTAGCATGTACGCACCCATTGAGGTTTCAGTGGTGGCGATGCCTCCAACTGAGCACATCCTAAACCAAGGACCCCCGCTTGTGTCGTCCGGATACCAGGGAGTCCCACTACTCATACAAACCCAATCCGACTCCCCTTCCCGGCTCTTTCAAATGGTCCGTGCAATACCAGCAATACCCTAATTAATCAGCTACGCCGCACCCATACTTGGCCTCTGGTGGCACTGTAGTCCTGGCTTATTCTCACATGAACTAGTCATTCGATCTAAGGCAAGCAAGCCACCATAACGTCCAACCGATCCACATACCATGCTTGCTTAGATCACCCATTACCATATTACCATTAACCATGTTCATCAATCTACATTATCCAAAATCTCAATAATTTATAATTAAGTAGCTTGGTTGTTTTCCCATCCCAATTAATTTTAGCAAAGGCAAAAGGTAAAAAACCCTTTCTGACTCTCTACCATGTGTTCCAAGCGACAAGGGTGGTTAAAAAAGTCTACTAAACTTCCTATCATAGGAGTCCCATTGAATTGACACAAGCATGCAAGTTTGAAAACAAAACATTTAAAAACTAGGATCAATATGATCAAGGACACTTGCCTTGCTCCTGAGCTTGGTTAGGGTCGACTTCAAAATAATGGTAGTGGAGGACCTCGATAGCACCCTCTAGCGTAGCACCTTCTATTCCGTGCAACGAACATACAAAACAGTAATTATGATCAATAAATGCTCATATATTACTCAATATGACATGACATGCATGATTAATGCAAATGCGAAGTGAAACTTGTTAATGAGTTGCTTTTAATGTTTACTAATTGATAACAATGGTTCTTAACAAGTTTATACAGGTTCAAAGTTAATTTACATCAAATTGGAATTAATTCAACATTAAACGAATATAGAGGTCGGACAAGTCCGCTATGGGCCGGACTAGTCCGCCCCATGCAGAACCAGCAAGTTAGGGTTTTCTTGACCTATGAGAATTTGGAGAATTGGGGTTGAATTCACATGGGAAAGAGAAAGTAGAAGGTATACCACGTGTTTAGAACTCCAAAGAACAAGAGTTTGGAGGCAACACTTGGATCTTCACGATCTAGGGTTGATGATGGAGAGTTGAAGGTGAATTAGCGATGAAGAACGTAAAGTTGATGAAGATCTTGATTGCTTGATCCTTCCTCATGATCTCCTCCTCCTCCTTGCTGTTGGATCTCTCCATGGCGGCGGCTCCCACGAGCTAGGGTTTGTGGTGCTTTCAATTATGGCAAAGAGATGTAAAAGTGGGGTGTCGGGTTGTTTATATAGGGGTAGAGGGTTAGGGTTTGGTGGATTTTGAGTTTGGGGGTGGGTTGAGGCCGGAGTGGGGTCCCACATGGGCTCCAGAAAGGTTAGACACGACGCCCTTGGGCCAACTTAAGGTAAAAACCCAAAACAAGTCGTGGAGAAAAAGATTGAATCGTAGTGGTAAATACCGGACAGTCCGTAATAGACCAGACTAGTTTGATAGCTAGTCAGAGAAGAAACGGACAAGTCAGGCCAAAATCGGACAAGTCCAATTTTAGTCAGAGAGCAAAACAGACAAGTCCGATAGAAAACGGACAAGTTCGGACAAGTCCCGGGACTTGGCTAAATTTTCGAAGGATGGGTTGAACGGACTAGTCCGCACTAGACTGGACAAGTCCAAAAACAGTATAGAGAGAAAAATGGACAAGTCCGCAGCAAAAACAGACATGTCCGAAGAGAGGTCAGAGAGAATATCGGACTAGTCCGCACCAAAAACGGACAAGTCCAAAATTCTCAGAACTTTTGAGTGCGGTTTTGCTTCTAATTCATTTTAAACTTGTTCCTTTCTATGTTACTTAATTTTAAACATCTATTATAATGTATGCAGTGCATGATGGATGAAAATGAGTGTAGGATTGAAGAGCACGTGTAAAGCTACTAGAGGGGGTGAATGGTAGATTAAAACTTTTCAGCGAAAGCAATGAAACACCCCTCGGCAGAAAACTGATCTGTTAAAGAAACTGTGTGTGTGACTATTTAAACGTGTTCAACTGTGAAAAACTAGTGTAGATTGTAGAAAATCAAGTCACAAATAAGTCACAACAAGAATCAAGAAAATCTGTCGAGAGAAACTCAAGTTACGATTGAAAGATCGAACAAAGGTCAATTTGTCCTACTCGAGAAAAACAGTTCTGGAACACTGCAAAGAAACTCGTGTAGATCAGACACCACAAATCCAATGACCGCGAAATTTTCCCAGATGATAGAAACTTAAGTTGTGAAGACAACTAAAGAATAATCACATCAATCGGATCTGTAAAACTCGAGTTATGATAAAACCACCGAAGTAAGGTAGTGTTGTGCAGAAACTCAACGAGAAAGACTTGGAGAAAACAAGTCGGACGAACAAGGCACAAAAGCTCCTTTAGACTATGAATTTTATTGATCAAAAATTACAAGGAACAGCCCCAAAGTCGTGCACCACGAGATCTGGCCTCTCTTCCTTATATAACCAGCCCTTAGGCCAACCCAAACCTAACTAGGACTCAAATCCTACTCAGGTCACGAATCGAAACTTTCCATAACTGCTCAAGACTCTTCTATACGCAGATACAAGCAATCTTAAGACTTTCAAACACCTTAGTAACATATCCCACATTCCTAAAACAACTCAATTCGTGACCCACACGAGATCCTATCATAACCAACTCAAAACTTTTCATATTTGAGTCAAACACGACTCAGCCGCAGCCTGAGTCCATAACCTAGTCGGTTGGACCTTTCTAACCAATTTTTTACGTCCATATCTCTTCATCATGCCTCGGAACCATGTAGCCACGTCCATGCACTCCTTACACCCGTGCAAACATCTTCCAACGACATCCACGACACCTTCATATGCAATGTTCTTGATCCAAACATGTTGCATGACCTCCCGATCAACTCAACCACAATTCCTCCCAAACTTGGTTGTGGAACCTCATCTTCTCCGTAAGACTAGTTCAATGGATCCCGTCACCACCCATTTCTTGAACTCAAGCAAAACCTGCACATTAATAAACAACCAATACTTCCGAGCACAAGTCCTCGACTTGACCCTCGTTAGTTCCGATAACCACAACACCTTACGTGAGCACATCACGTAAGCATGTTGCAAACCACAGCAAAATGATATCTGTCATAACCATCAAAACACACCAAAAACGTAGTAAAAGAATACTAAGCAAACTTTCCATAATCTAAAAAGCATGTTCGAAACATTGCAAGTTAAAAGCAGAACAGCTGCGATCAAGCTCTGAACCTTGTCAAAGCTAACCAGACCTTGAACCGGAGATCACCAAAGCTAGCAGGACCTAGCGTCGGAACTTACCAAAGCTAGTCGGACCTAGCGCTAGAGCTTACCAAAGCTAGTCGGACCTAGCGCCAGAGCTAACTAAAGCTAGTCGGACCTTGTTAAAAAGGTGTTTTGGTAGTATTCAAATATTTATCGTCAAAGCCAATGTATTCAGCACACATAGATCTCACAATCTCCACCTTGATGAATGCATTGGCAGCACCATTTAAAATCCGAGGATTTACTTATTCACATGAAAAGTTTTGAAAATAATTTCTCTCCCTTTTTGAAAATCAAATGAGATAGAAATAAATTTCTCCCCTATACATATTTCTCCCCCTTGCATACTTCTCCCCCTTTGACAATGTATTCAGGAAGGTACAAAAGAGAAATTTTAATTTGTTATGAGCACATTATAACATATACATATAAAACAAAGATCATCCAAGTCATACTATCAAGTAACTTACACTATCACAACAATGAGATTGTGGGACCTATGTGTGCTGAATACATTGGCTTTGATAATATATTTCTAAAATTCTGCCAAAACACCTTTTTGGCAAGGTACGACTCTAGCTCCGAGCTTCTGCAAGGTCCGACAATAGGTCCAACTTGCTTTGTCAAGGTCCAACATGTTTTTGGGTAGCTCCGGTGAGCTTTGTCTTTAGCTCTGACATGTTTTTGATAGCTCTGGCATGTCTTTGTTAAGCTCCAATATGTTCTTGCTAGGTCCGACTTATGTTGGTTAGCTTCGACATGTTTTTCTAGCTCCGGCGCTAGGTTGTACTAGCTTTGGTATGCTCCAGCACTAGGTTGTACTAGCTTTGGTAAGCTCCAGCACTAGGTTGTACTAGCTTTGGTAAGCTTCGGCTCAAGCTCCGGTTAGCTTTGGCAAGATTCGGAGCTTGATCGCAGTGGTTCTGCTTTTAACTTGCAAAGATTCGTACTTGCTTTACATTGATGGAAAGTTTGCTTAGTAATCTTTTAGTAAGTTTTCGGTGTGTTTTGGTGGTAATGGTTGATATCATTTTGCTATGGCTTGCAACATGTGTATGTGTGGTGCTCACATAAGATGTTGTAGTTTCGGAACTAACGTGAGTCAAGTCGAGGACTTGTGCTCGGAAATGTTGGTTGTTTATTCATGTGCAGGTGTTGTTTGAGTTCAAGACATGGCTGGTGACGGGATCCATTGAACTAGTCTTAGGGAGAAAATGAGGTTCAACATCCAAGTTCGGGAGGAATTGTGGTTGTGTTGATCGGGAGGTCATGCAGCATGTTTGAATCAAGAACAATGCATATGAAGGTATCATGGACGTCGTTGGAAGATGATTCCAAGTGTGCAAGGAGTTCATGTACGTGGATATATGGTTCTGAGACGTGATGAAGAGATGTGGACGTAAAGAATTGGTCAGAAAAATCCAACCGACTAGGTTATGGACTCAGGCTGCAGCTAAGTCGGGTTTGACTCAAATATGGATAGATTTGTGTTGGTTATGATAGGATTTCGTATGGGTCACGAACTTGGGTTGTTTTAGGAATGTGGGATACGTTCCTAAGGTGTTTGGAAGTATTAAGATTGCTTCTATCTGCGTATAGAAGAGTCCTAAGCAGTTATGGAAAGTTTCGATTCGTGATTTGAGTAGGATTAGAGTCCTAGTTGAGATTGGGTTGGCCTAAGGGCTGGTTATATAAGCAAGGGAGGCCAGAGCTCGTGGTAGACAACTTTTGGTTTGTTCCTCTTGTGTTCTATTGAATAAGGATTGTAGTTTAAAGGAACTTTTGTGCCTCGTTCGTCCGACTTGTTCCAGACAAGTTTTTCTCGTTGAGTTTATGCACAGCACTATCTTTCTTTGGTTGTTTTATCATAACTCGACTTTTACAGATCCAATTGACGTGATTCTTTTTGGGTTGTCTTCAAAACTTGATTATCTATCATATGTGAAAATTTCATGGTCATTGGATTTGTGGTTTTCAATCTATATGAGTTTCTTTGCAGTATTGTTGATCTGTTTTTTGATCCGTAGAACCGATTGACCTTTGTTCGATCTTTTGATCGTAACTTGGGTTTCTCTCGACGGATTTGAGTGATTCTTGTTGTGTCATCTTCGTGACTTGATTATGTATGATATCTATCACTTTTTTCATGGTGAAACACGTTTAGATTAGTCTCACATATGATTTCTTTAACATATCATTTCTCTGTCAAGGGGTTTTCATTGCTTCCGCTAAAAAAGTTTTAATCTACCATCCACCCCCTCTGGTAGCTTTTCACGTGCATCTTTGATCCTACAATTGGTATCAGAGGCATGGTGCTCTAATCTTTGTGATTTGCACGTGTGTTGACTAATCATCATGGGGAAATACTCTGCAAAACCTTGTGTCTTTAGTGGTATTGATTTTCAGGTTTGGAAAGCATGTATGGAAGCCTTCATCCAGGCTCAAGGCTTCGCTATATGGGAGAAGGTGTACAAGCCTCACGAAGTGCCGTCAAACGATCAAGTTACACCTAAAAATCTGAGAGATGTCGACAACAACAACAAGGCTCAGAACTTGATCATACAAGGATTAACTCAAAGCGACTTCGACCGTGTTGCACACCTACGATCTGCATACGATGTGTTGAAAGCACTTTGCAACTACCACGATGGATCTAACACAATCAAGGAGGTAAAACAAGATATGTTCAAAAAGGAATACATGCGTTTTGAGATGCAACCCGGTGAGTCCATTTATGACCTCTTTGCTCGCTTTAATAAAATTCTCAGCAACTTGTGTAGCGTCAAGGTTAATTTTTCAGATGCTGAAAATGCCTTATGCTAACAACCCAAGCCAAGTCTATGTCATTTGACAATCAGAAGCTTAAGGACATGGTTTTAGTCATACACAACTTCTTCCAAGTTCATATCTAAGTGCAATGATAAGCCATCTCAAAAGAAGAAGTGCGATGCATGCATATTCTTTTGACCTTTTCTCAATTTATATTTGTTCATAAAACTCAAACATGTGAGTTGATTACTTGATTAATTCATTATGATTAAAAGCACTTGTGATCATGCAACAAGTTTAAAATAGTAGGAAAGTTCGATCATGACCAAATCTAGTGTAAGTAATTGTTCCAATTACTAGTCATGGCAAAAACTACAAAATGTATAACATGAGTAATGTAGTAAGAACTTTCGGCATGTAAAAGGAATCACAAAGTAATATATGTATGAATTACTATGCTCATATTATTTGAAGTTCAGATTCACACATAGACTTCCCAAGTTTCAAAACTCCCCCTCAATTTAAGCCATGAGGATGCATAACCCCTATTTCACTACGAATGTAACAAAAACGAGTGAAATCCAAAGGTTTTGTGAAAATGTCAGCCAATTGTTGTTCGGTATCTACATGGCAAAGCACAATATTTCCTTTTTCAACATTATCATGGAGAAAGTGATACCTAATATCAATGTGCTTAGTTCTAGAATGTTTCACGGGGTTTTTAGCAATGCAAATGGCACTAGTGTTATCACAAAACAGTAGAACACTATCTAGATCAAACCCATAGTCCTTAAGTGTTTGAACAATCCAAAGAATTTGTGAGCAAGCACTAGCAGCAGCTACATATTCAGATTCAGTTGTTGATTGTGCAGTTGAGTTTTGTTTTCTAGAGGACGAAGCAACAAGTGAATCACCAAGAAAATGACAAGAATCGGAAGTATTTTCCTATCAATCCTGCAACCCCCAAAATGAAAATGACAAGAACCGGAAGTATTTTCCTATCAATCCTGCAACCCCCAAAATCAGCATCCGAAAAAGCTTTCAAAGTAACGGTTGAGGAAGAAGGAAGAAAAATGTTAAATTCTTGAGTTCCATATAAGTACCTGAGAATTCTTTTGACGGCTTGACGATGTGAAGCACGTGGGGAAGCTTGAAACCGTGCACAAAGACATACGCTGAATTGTATGTCCCATATTGATGTCGTGAGGTACAAAAGTGATCCAATCATGCTTCTATATTCTTTTTGATCCAAGGGTTCACCATCTTCATCAAGTTCAAGTGTTGAAGTTGTTCCCATTGGTGTCCGAAGAGGCTTGCTTTTGTCCATGCTGAAATGCTTGGGAATGTCCCTTGTATACTTCGTTTGATGCACAAAGGTACCTTCTTTGGTTTGCTTGATTTGGAGCCCCCAAAAGTAAGTGAGTTCGCCCATCATATTCATTTCAAATTCTGAACTCGTCATTGCTGAAAACTTGGACACAAGATCATGAGAAGCGCAACCAAAGACAATATCATCCACATACATTTGAACGAATAATGAGTCATTGCCATGCTTAAGCACAAAAAGAGTTTTATCAACCTTGCCCATGGTAAACCTCTTTTCAAGTAAGAATGTTTTTAACCTATCATACCATTCTCTAGGAGCTTGTTTTATACCATATAGGGCTTTAGTCAGTTTGAAAACATGATTAGGAAAATCTGGATTTTCAAAACCAAGTAATTGCTTAACATAAAGCTCCTCATCTATGTAGCCATTAAGAAAAGCACTTTTTACATCCATTTGATATAACTTGAAACCTTTAGATGCAGCAAAAGCTAACAAAATTCTTGTGGCTTCTAATCTAGCAACAGGAGCAAAAGTTCTATCAAAATGTAGACCTTCAATTTGTGTGAAACCTTGAGCAACCAATCTAGCCTTATTCCTAATCACATCCCCATCCTCACTTTGTTTATTTTTAAACACCCATTTAGTTCCAATTAAAGTGTGATCTTGAGGTGGAGGTACAAGTTTCCAAACATTATTTCTTTCAAAATTTTCTAACTCTTCTTGCATGGAAATAATCCAAGATTCATTAGTGATTTTGTGTGATATATCTTTGGGTTCAAAAGAAGCAACAAAAGCAGAATGAGCATGAGAATTGGGGTCAGAAAACCTGGATCTTATAACTTGTTCATGCAAGCTTCCAATTATCTGTTGCGGGGGATGATTCTTGTAAATCCGTAGGGGAATAGATGTCTCACAAGCTTCTTCTTCATCAAGTTCATTGCAGATCGATGAGCTTGTGGCTTGTGGACGATCAGGACCAGCAAATATGGTAGTCGGAGCTTGTTCAAAGTTCTGAGTTGGACACGTGTCAGCTTCGGAACTATCAGGCAATATCACCGACTCTTCTTCTTCTTTGAAAATACCCTCCCCTGAGGATATGGATCCGGACCTGCAATGTTTGAGCTAGTACCTGGGCTAGCTTCATCTAAAGGCACCTCACAAGTCTCCACAATTTTGTTAATGTGAAGTCAAAGCACACGATAGCCTCTAGTATGAGATGGATAATCAAGAAACATGCCATCAATGGATCTAGGTTCAAATTTATCAAGATTACCATGTTTCTTAACAAAGAATTTGCAACCAAAGACCCAAAAGTGTGTAACACTAGGTCTATGTCCAAACTGGAGCTCATATGGTGTTTTACCTAGCTTAGCGTGGAAGAAAACACTATTTGAGACATAACAAGCGGTTGCAATCGCATCAGCCCAAAATTTCCTAGGTGTTTGATATTCATCAAGCATAGTCCTAGCCATCTCAACTAAGGTTTTGTTCTTTCTTTCTACAACACCGTTTTGTTGAGGTACATATGGTGAAGAAAATTGATGATCTATTCCATTTTTATCAAAAAAAGTGATCTAAAGATTGATTTTTAAATTCGGTTCTGTTATCACTTCTAATTGCTTTTAAAGATCCTGGGTGATAACTGATAATTTAAGAAATAAAGTTCTAAAGTGACTAAAAGATTCATTCTTGGATGCCATAAAGTAAACCCAAGAGTATCTAGAATAATCATCAACAATTACAAGAACATACCATTTACCTCCGAAGGATTGAACACGTGAAGGTCCTATGGTGTCAAGGTGCAAAAGTTGACCCGGTTCAGTTGTCATGTTCATTGTGAGAGGAGTATGTGAACCTGCAACCATCTTACCATGTCTACAAGAAGATCACACAATTTCTTTGTCCCCTTTAAGCTTAGGCAGCCCACGTATGCGATCAAGAGCACTAACATGCGTTAGATGATCAAAGCCTATATGACCAAGTCTACGATGCAAAAAATATAAGTCCTTTGAATCATTAGTAACTAGACACCTATGCTTAGAGGAAGACATATCAAAATCAGCTTTAAAAACTCTTGCAAACGGAGACATGTTAAAAATAAGATCACTATTTGAATTTACAACTTTGCAGCAATTTTTAGTGAAAATAATTTCCAGATTTTCATCTAGTAGTTGTGAAATAGAAAGCAAGTTGTATTTCACATTTTTAACAAGTACCACATCCTTCAAAGTGTAGTGATCATTTACTCTAATCGAACCCTTAGAAATTATAGGAGTTGAAAAATTATCGGCGATAGTAACATTCTCTACACGTGACACAAAAGAGAGAGAGGAGAACCATTATTTGTTACCGGTCATGTGGCGTGGAGCAACCTGAATCCACAATCCAAATGTTTGCCTTCCTCAAGCATGTAACCTACATAGAAGAACAATACGTCAATGACTCAATACTGGGGTTAATCAAAAGGCATTTAGGAATCCAGTACCGAGTCACACGACGTGCAGCAGAAAAAACACGTGAAAGCTGAGATAAAATAGAAGGTTTATGAGTCAAAGTTTGAGATTTTTTGTTCTTAACTACTGACCTATAAGGTGTTACTTGTGTAGCACAAAAATCAGTAGCTCTGGAGGCAAAAACAGAAGGTCCGGAGGCAAAAACTGAAGCTCCGGAGGTAAACTTTGAATGTTTTTGACTCATAACAGCAGGTTGCATGTTCCTGACATTGGGTTTAGTATGTGCAGCAATTTTGCATGAGAGTTATAACATCTAGCTTGCATTCTTTCCTTTTTATATTGTGTAGCTAGTGTATAACAAAAATCTATGACATGACCATCTCTACCACAATAAGTATAATGAAATTTAACTTTGTGTTCATATCTAGATGAGCATGCAGTATGTTTATTTGAATCCGAACGTGACAACACTCCTGCAGATTTAAAAACCAACTCTTTTGGTTTAGAGACTGTTTCAATCGAACCACTTCCTAATGACTTTACAATTTTAGGTGGATGTGCTTTAGCATGAGCATGAGAATCCAAACTTAAACTAGTTTTATCATTGCAAGATTTGGACGAATTCAGTAGCAAGTTTAGATTTTTGTTCCCAATACAAAACGGTTCTAGTGTCCTATTCATGTCATCAAGTTTCTTAGACAATTCTAGACAGTTCTTACATGAAGTTTTTCTTTTTAATTTGCAATTAGAACAATATTTAACTTCATGAGCACGTAAAGCATTGTTCATTATTGAAATTTCATTCGTAGCATCTTTTAGTTTCTTTTCAAGATCATTACAGGTTGAACAAAGCAAATCACTGTAGAACTAGAAGAATCTTTTAAGTTTATGTTATTAAGTGCAACAATCTTTTTGTTCGTTTCAATCTCTAACTCAAGTTTATCAAGAGTGGAGGAGTGTGCACTTCTTAAGGAGGACATATTAAATCACATGAGGAACAAGAATCATCACTAAGAATCAAGGTTTTCAAATGATTGATTTTAGATTCTAGTGACTCAGTTTTAACAGCATTGTCCCTAAGCTTTTTGTCCTTTTTCTTAACAATAACAGTTGCATGAAAAATAGCATCACACATTTCATTACAAGTAGGACATACCTCTTCGTTGTCACTATTGTGTTCTGCATCCTCCATACTTGATCTTGATTTGCCTGCCACGAAACACAAGTTTGTCAGATCATCTTCATCTTCGTCACTGCCAATGTCTACATCACTTGAGCCAAGTTCTTGAAGTGCGGTGATGAAACTGTTTATTAGTTTGCGGCCTGTAAAACTCTTATTTTTCTTGTTGACATTGCCAGAAGAGGACTTGACTTTATTCTTCTTTTCATCACGGGTAGAAGGACCTGAAAGGTTAGGGCAATCGGTACGAAAGTGTTTTGTCTTACCACATTCAAAGCATCGTTGACGTCCAGAGCTTCCTCTCCTTCTAGTTCTCACATTTTGCAATGCTTTTGAGAACCGAGTAGAGATGAGTGCTAGCTCCTCTTCTGGAAATTTTTCAATATGTTCCAGGGTTAGTGAAGATAGCAAAGCAAGTGTATTGCTAGATGATGATTGGTCGGATCTAGGCTTATCATGTTGAGAAACAAATCCAAGAGACTTGTTGGGGTTCTTACGTGAGATTATGTCAATTTCATGAGTTTTCAATTTAGAATATAGAACATCTAAAGTAAGTCTGTTCATGACAGTAGACTCACGAATAGATGTGACTTTCATCTCCCAAATTGACATGTCTCACTTAGTAATTGCCTAGCATTCTCAGAATCTGAAAAATTACCATTGACGCTACGCAAGTTGCTGAGAATTTTATTAAAGCAAGCAAAGAGGTCATCAACGGAATCGTCGGGTTGCATCTCAAAGTGCATGTATTCTTTCTTGAACATATCCTGCCTTACCTCCTTGATCGTGTTGGATCCTTCGTGTTAGTCACAATGTGCTCTCCACACATCGTACACCGATCAGAGGTGTGCAACACGGTCGAAGTCGCTCTGAGTTAGCCCTTGGATTATCAAGTTGCGGGCTTTGTTGTTGTTGTCGACATCTCCTAAGTTCGTAGCCGTGACTTGATCGGTTGACAACACTCGTAAGGCTTGTACACCTTTTCCTATATTGCAAAACCATGTGCATGGATGAAAGCTTCCATGCGTGCCTTCCAAACCTGAAAATCAATGCCAACAAACACACAAGGTTTTGCCGAGGATTTCTCCGTGATGATTAGTCAAAACACATGCAAATCTCAAAGATTAGAACACCGTGAATCAAATACCAATTGTAGGATTGAAGAGCACGTGTAAAGCAACCAGATGGGGGGTGAATGGTAGATTAAAACTTTTCAGTGGAGGCAACGAAACACCCCTCGGCAGAAAACCGATCTATTAAAGAAACCGTGTGTGAGACTAATATAAACATGTTCAACTGTGACAAAACTAGTATAATTTGTAGAGAATAAAGTAACAAACACATCACAATAGGATTCACAAAAATCTGTAGAGAAAAACTCAAGTTACGATCGAGAGATCGAACAAAGGTCAATCTGTCCTACCCGACAAAAACAGTTCTGGAACACTGCAAAGAAACTCGTGTAGAACAGAAACCACAAATACAATGATTGTGAAATTTTCACAGATAATAGAAAATTAAGCTGTGAAGACAACCCAAAAAGAATCATGTCAATCGGATCTGTAAAACTTGAGTTATGATAAAACCATCGAAGTAAGATAGTGTTGTGCAGAAACTCGACGAGAAAGACTTGAAGAAAACAAGTCAGACGAACAAGGCACAAAAGCTCCTTTAGAATACGAATTTTATTGATCAAAACTTACAAGGAACAGCCCCAAAGTCGTGCGCCATGAGCTCTGGCCTCCCTTGCTTATATAACCAGCCCTTAGGCCAACCAAAACCTAACTAGGACTCAAATCCTACTCAGATCACGAATCGAAACTTTCCATAACTGCTCAAGACTCTTCTATACGCAGATAGAAGCAATCTTAATACTTCCAAACACCTTAATAACATATCCCACATTCCTAAAACAACTCAAATTCGTGACCCATGCGAAATCCTATCATAACCAACTCAAAACTTTCCATATTTGAGTCAAACACTACTCAACCGCAGCCTGAGTCCATAACCTAGTCGGTTGGACCTTTCCGACCAATTTTTTATGTCCACATCTCTTCATCACGCCTCGGAACCATGTAGCAACGTCCATGCACTCCTTGCACATGTGCAAACATCTTCCAACGACGTCCATGACACCTTCATATGCAATGTTCTTGATCCACACATGTTGCATGACCTCCCGATCAACTCAACCACAATTCCTCCCGAACTTGGTTGTTGAACCTCATCTTCTACCTAAGACTAGTTCAATGGATCCCGTCACCAGCCATGTCTTGAACTAAAGGAACACCTGCACATGAATAAATAACCAATACTTCTGAGCACAAGTCCTTGACTTGACTCTCGTTAGTTCTGATAACCACAACACCTTACGTGAGCACCTCACGTAAGCATGTTGTAAACCACAACAAAATGATATCAGTCATAACCACCAAAACACACAAAAACTTATTAAAAGAATACTAAGCAGACTTTCCATAATCCAAAAAGCTAGTTCAAAACATTGCAAGTTAAAAGCAAAACCACTGCGATCAAGCTCCAAACCTTGCCAAAGCTAACCGGACCTTGAACCGGAGCTCACCAAAGCTAGCAGGACCTAGCGCCGAAACTTACCAAAGCTAGTCGGACTTAGGGCCGGAGCTTACCAAAGCTAGCCGGACCTAGCGCTAGAGCTAACCAAAGCTAGTCGGACCTAGCGCCGGAGCTAACCAAAGCTAGTCGGACCTAGCGCCGGAGTTAACCAAAGCTAGTCGTACCTTGTTAAAAAGGTGGTTTGGTAGTATTCAAAACTTTTATCGTCAAAGCCAATGTATTCAGTGCACATAGGTCTCACAATGAGGGTGTTACATTGACCTAGAAAAATTTTCTAAGTGTTTGAAAACTCGTAATTGTCCGAGATGGGTGTTCAGGCAAGTCCAAGAAGTCTCTATTCGAATTCACGTATCTCCGAAGTGGGTCGGACATGTCTGAGGTTGACTTCTCTGGCTTAGTGCCTCGGATAAGTCTGAGTTGAAAAACCTCTCCTTGTGTGTCGGACTTGTCTGATGTTATTCGGACTTTTCCGACGCGACTTTAGCTTGCAGATTCAAATTCGAGTGGTTAGCCGTTCTAATTCTGTTGTTAGTCTATCGGACTTGTGTGAACTTGGGTCGGACTTGTCTGATGTGGGATGTCAACTAATGGCTAATAACACTTTTTGAGTATAAGTTCACCGGTGCTGCCACATGTACAGCGGCTCCGGACCTGCCTCCCCACAGAGGGAAGCTCCAGAGCTGCCACGTGTTGAGCCTCCGGAGCTTGGCCAACAACAGGAAGATAGGCGGATCTCCAACGGTACGGACATTAAAGGGACAGTTAAGGCTACCGTTACAAGACCTGATTGCATGTCCTTAATGCCATGTTAATGACACATGATCATAGGACTACTAATACTGGTAACACTGGCATTAAGGTGTGTTATCACACTGTTAACTACGCTTAATACTCGCAGATCGTGTATTAGGTATTTAATGACCGCCAGGGCCACATGTCGAGCCAGGCTGACAATGTAACAGTCAGCCCTTGGACTATAAAAGGATTGCACCGCATGGTACAGAGACAAGCATGCTCATACGCACACAAGCCACCGCATACTCATAATCAACAAACACCCAGTGGAGTAGGGTATTACGCTCAGGCGGCCCGAACCACGTAAAAATCCTCGTGTTACTGTCTTGTTCGTAATCTCACGTGCGCCCCAACCAATCACAAACCTCTGTGGGCTACGATCTAGTAGTACCGGGGGAAGTGTCGATCACACATTTTGACAACTTGGAAAGCATGAAAGTGGACGCACAAAGGAGTGAAAAGCATTGGAAATGGTTGGTTGACAGAGAACCAACTGTTAATTCATGCGGCTAGGAAAAACTCGATTCCTATCGATTGGTTCGATGATTCTTTGATTGGTTTCTTTGACGATGTGCATCAGAAAATGCAAAAGATAATCTCTCACAACCAAGAGCTAAGGTCAAACATGAAAAAGGAATTAAACTTGAGACCTAGCTTCAGCTCAAAGATGATCTCATGGGAAAAACACAAAATAGGAAAGCTAGGGTCCATGGCATGGTGTGAAATTTTACCAGAAGCTACTATGTGCACAAGCACATCTTTTTGCTTTAGAAGGTGCAGGAGATTTGGACCCTAGTGACTGTACGACGAAGAACCGATGGCAGCAAAACAGGACAGCTTCCACGGCGGCTACATGTGAGGAGCAAGGTCCAGACAAACTAGGAATCACATGTGGAGTATCATACATCACTAGACTTAATGCAACATTCCATACTAACCATGCTATATATTATAAAAGCAAACCTTGTTAAACAACTTAAATTCAACCCTGAGGCTTGTCTTAGGTTGCAGTTAGTGTAAATGTCAAATAAGTCGGTCTTGATCTTCTGGATGCAGCTTCTCGGAGTTTTCTTTTTCTCCCTGTCTTTACGGTTGCTTGGGCAAATCTTGTTCTTGTGTGCTGCTTGGGCAAACATTGCTCTTGCTGCATGGCAGATCTTGTTATTGCTGTGGGGTCCATGCTAGTCCTCTTCCAAGTCATGCTCCTCGAGTCATGTTCCAGCCTGAACATATTGCACCCAAACTCAAATTTGACAATGCAAATGACATTTTGATGACATGATTCAATTTAAAAAGTGGTATCTAACTCTTATATTTTTCCAACTGTTACCCACATGCCTCTGTTGCAAGGGTTTCAGAGTTATGATGGTTTGAAGTTGACAGTTTTCTGGGGGCCATTTTGACAGAACCTCCCCCCTAAAGGTGGAGGTTTTGCCCACAGTTTAAACAGTCACGATATACAAATTATGCAAAATATTTCAATTACAACATTGTAGTACATCATATCAGCTTCCCAAAAATGAATCCATTCAGCCTTTACAACTTTCATACAAGTCGTTGCTCGCAAAACCACAAACTGTGTACTATAAGCTCAGGTTCTGGACTGCCGGGACAGTTTCGACAGTAACAGGAATTACACCCTGTTATGAGTTTTTAAGGTTTCCAGATATGTATATACTTGCCTATGTTAGATTTGTGGAATTGGAAATATGACAGTTTAAAGTTCAAATACTTTCTGGCCGAATCTGGTAACATCTCCACCTATGTATCATTTTGAGTTCAAATTTTGAAACATTTCTGGACCGTATCGGAGAAAACATTGAATTACTAAGTTGAAGAACATCTTCTCTTCTTTCCATAACTGTATCACACTAACTTGTAGGATATATCTATGACGAGATATGGCAAAATTACAGAGGCTGTTCCATTAAGCTTCAGACTTGTAGCAGTTTTAGTTATGGTACATTTTCATCTTTATACAGTGGTTTTCTGGTCTGGAGGTCAATATAGAATTCATAGAGGACTGTTTTATCTTTACATCCATATATACTACAACTATAATGGCCAAAAGTACTAAGATATATGAACTTCCAAGTGGATTGAAATTTCTGTCAGAACTGCATAGGAGGATTTGCATATGGCACTTAAGGCTGTAGTGAACTTTTCACCATTTTCAATGTGAAAATCTGTCTTGGAGTGCAGTAGAAAATTTTTAGAAGACTTTTACATATTTTCAAAATTACATCACACATTTTTGTTGGTGGAAAACTCACGGAGTTATGCCCTGAAAAAATTTCAGCAGTGCAGCTGCCAAAAACAGGGCACTCCACGCTTCCTCACTTAAGTTGATTTGAGTTCAAGTTTGGTTGAATCAGCTGAAACTAGTAGTTTGTATACTGGTATGTTATATTGATGCTGATGCATCACACAATTCATAATGGTACTACGTTCCTCACAAAATAGAAAATTCTAACCGGATTACATCCGGCATATACGTCTTATAGATGGCATTAAACTCGAGCACTCGCAAACGTTTCTACTCGCAATACGTTCAAGTAGAGCGAAAACAGGTCGTCACAATTTGGAATTTTGTCAAGCCAACATATAACACTTACAGCCCTATAAGAGCTGAGTTACGCCGGTGGCGAGCGTTGTGTATGGCCCTTTGAATATTGAACGTTCAAGAGTTGCATACTATCGCGTTTCTGACCACGCGATAGGGCCTCCACACTTTTTTCCTGAAGCATTCTGGGGGACCAGCGTTTTCATATGTTCCTAGAACTATGAGAAAAACTCGTATTAACTCTTGTGCCAAGTTCGGGGGACAATCACTGTACTACTTCTCGTACGGGGGATTTTACCGCAATTGATTCGCTTGCGGTGGCGTATCTTACTTCTTACCTGAACGTAGGTGCGTTGTTACAAAATTAATAACACATATGTTAGCTTGCCGCTATAAATAACTATGCCAATATCAGTCCTTATGTGGCCTAGTACCGAATCCTCACTCGTAAGTCTATAGTTTTGAAAATAGGTTTCTTTTTAGGTGTGCTATTCGCAATGTAGGTCTGATACCGTGTTGTGAGGACCAGGGCCCTAACAAACAAGGAATCACATTGGATGGTGTCGTGCGATGCGACACCTAATAGCACAACACAAAAAGAACAAAGAACTCATAACATAAGTGAGTATCTTATATTATTCTCGGAGTTTATACAAAATATCTTACATCAGCGAAAGGCTTCATACTACTCTCTAGAACCTACACTACAACAGTAGCAGTCGTTCCAGCCCGCGAATACTCTACTCTAGCATCATAGAATCAAGCAGCTGCGTCCAGGGCTTTGATTGGAAATATACCCCGACAAGGGCAAAGCCTAGGAATTTATCATAGCTATATACCTGCAAAAGTCGTACAAATGCAACTGTGAGTACAAGGCTCAACAAGACTTAACCGTCTCACCTAAGAACATAAAACTCTACATGTTGAGAATGTAAGACTTTAATTTAAACTGCAATAAGTGAATGTTCACTATCAGTAGATTCATGTTTCAAATATATAATAGCCAGTTTGTCCTTGGGCATAGAAACATCATGAACTTCACAATCAAACAAGTTACGCTTCATCCACGGTGTTGCAAGGCCCAAAGTTACACAGGGCTTAGCAAATTAATTACTTAGAATCATAGCTTTAGTTATGCTATCAGCTACCTTAACCAAGTTGCTTAATCATCTAGCAGGTTCCATTCAGTTCCAGTTGTAACTAGTTCACAGGGCAGTGAACAGGTATGCTCCCTTCTACGAGCAATGGTGATTCATATCAAGATACACCCGGCTTGCTCGACATACATGCCTGTCTGAAGTAGGTGATCAACCAATTCTGTTGACACCGTGTATAACCACCTTTCACAGGACACCCAAGCATTGAACTAGTCCTACTGTCCCATAAATGTAAGCCCCAATACTCGTGGGGTTACCCCTTAATTTCATGTCGGCTAATCGCCTAGAATAGTTGAGTATGCCTCAGCACCTTGGTTAACAAGTTACATCATTTTGCTGGGTCTACTAGAGCTAGTATGCATCCGGTACATATTCAAACTTGCCCAGCAGAGCCGCACGTGGTACGGTTCATAATCGACATAGGCAGGCCTATGCACACAGATCTCCGGTCTGTGCATCCTACCCACCTGCCCAGTCTCAGATTAACCATTTCATCCCATTCATTTCCTCATCTTTCTTTCATCCATTTTCTCAACTTTAATATAGCAATTATAATCATATAAAGTCATATTCTACTGAGACTCCAGAGATTCTTGGGTCATACATGTGAAGTACCATACATCACTAGACTTAATGCAATAGTTCATACTAACCATGTTGTCGGTACCCTGCGTACGGGGTACCCCATGATACTGCAAGAAGTGCAAGAGAGTTCCACCTGCCAGAGTTGAAAGCTTCCTAGGCCCCACATGTCACACGACACTGGACCGGCTTCCCTCATATGGGTAGCTTCGGGGTTGCCACGTGTAATGTAAGGTCAGAGCTGAACTCCCAACATGGGGAAGCTCCACGGTTGACACGTATATAATGACCCCAGACCAAACCCACAGTAGAGGGGAGCTCTGGTGCCGCCTCGTGTATAGCAGCTCCGGACCTATCTCCCTGCAAGGGGAAGCTTCAGAGCTGCCACATGTGGACCCTTTGGATCTTACACCAACAGGGATATTGGCGGATCTCCAACTACACGAACATTTAAGCGACAGTTACAAGACCTGATTACGTGTCATTAATTCTATATTAACGACACACGATCAGTGGGCTATTAATAGGGATAACACTACCATTAAGACACGTTATCACACTGTTAATCACACTTAATACTCGTAGACCGTGTATTAGGCTATTAAATACGTCAGGGCCACATGTTGGGTCAGGCAGTGTTGTAACGGCTAGTCATTAGACTATAAAAGGACTTAGCCGCACGGTACATGGGCATCTAAGCTCATACGGAAGCCAACACTACTGAAATCCTCAATACATCAACACACACCCCGTGGAGTAGGGTATTACGCTCAGGCGGCCTGAACCACGTAAATCCTCTGTGTCATCATCTTGTTTAAGATCTCCGCCGCCCAAACCGATACAAGAACCTCCGTGGGCTACATTTGAGTAGTACCGGGGGAAGTGTCATTCGTACGCTTCGACATTTGGCGCGCCAGGTAGGGGGCGCCTGAGATCACAATATGGTGAACTCTGTCGCAGGATCATCCAACGGCAACAATGATGTGCAACCTGTTGGAGGGAATCCTTCCAACATGCAGAAGCCAGCGAGCGCTGTTGTTCCAACAGGCATTGCACCACCACCACCACCATCTGCACCGGCGAACAATGTTGGACAGCAGGATGGGGTACTTGTGTCGGTCACAACATCGGCAAACAACAACCCTGAGAATGCGGTAATTGCTGCGCAAACTCTGTTGGAGCGCCTACCAGCGATTGGAGCATCTCAGGGTGCGATGAGCAGTGGCGCACTGATGTGCAGCATCTGGTTGCAACCGCAGCTGATGCCATCAGCAACCATTTCCTCCCCCTTCAGGGCAAGCACCAGCTTAACATAGGACCTTGTCTGGAAGACTTGGTCCTCACGTGTCACAGCACCGAAGGTGTGTTGTATCTCAACAGGTGACATCGCTGCCTTTGGGGGTGCGTCGCACCCATACCATGTTGAGACTCTCGACGCATGATTTGTGGTCAGAGCTTGACCGCCGCTACAGACAGCAGGACGACCACGTCCATATTGAGCGTGCTCACAAAAGGCAAGAGGCTCGGGACAACCCTGCTCCAGTGGGAGTAGGAGGAGGTTATTTTGCCTTGGCTATGCACCTACGCATGGTCCGCTGGCCACAAAAGTTTCGGCCTCATCTGCTGGAGAAATTCGATGGGATTGTTAACCCCGCCGAATTCCTTCAATTCTAATCCACTGCTATACTTGCAGTGGGGGGCAATGAGGTCGTGACGGCTAATTACTTCCCTATGGCTTTAACTAGGACCGCCAGGTCCTGGTTCATGAGTCTTCCACCCGACTCCATCAATAGGTTGGCGGAACTATGCCAACAGTTCACTGCCAACTTCGGGAGTTCTTACACCCGGCCTGGCACTGAACTAGACTTGTTTGCAGTGAAGCAAACAACGGGGGAATCGCTACGATCCTTTATCCAGCTGTTTTCTCAGGTACACAATACCATCCCTTCTATCTCGAACGCTTCTGTTATTTTTGCATTTAGACAGGGTGTCCAAGACAAGAAAATGTTGGAGAAGCTGGCGACTAAAGAAATCACCAGCATCACGGAGTTGTTCAGCCTGGCTGACAAGTGCGCTCGAGCTGCAGAGGGTCGGGAAATGCACTCAAAGCCAGCTCCGGAGGCTAAAAAGAAGTCCTCCAAAGCTGAAGCCACTACCTACGGCGGTGGAAAAAAGAAGAAGAAGTCTAATGGATAGAAGAAGTCGTCGGCCAGTGCACCTACTGCTGCGGCCGCTGCAGCTCTGGGTGGTCGGAGGCCACGCCCCGAAAAACGACCTCGTCCTTCGTCAGAAAATGGCAACAGCTCTAAAATGTGGGGTCTGATCCATAAGAGGACAAGCACAGTCTGGAGGACTACCGGGAGGTCCAAAACCTTGTCGAGCGCTACAACAAGCACCGAGAAGAAGCTCCTTTCCATCAATTGGAAGGAAAATAGAAAGTTGACGAAGCTCCAGCTGAGACGGAGCTAGGCTTTTAGGATCCCAAGAAGGTCCTGAAGGTTGTCTACAACACAGTAGACGATGATTCTAACATCTCTGACAATGAGCGTCGGAAGACCCTAACCACCATTTATGGTGGTTCCTGGGACATCACCTCTCGTCGCGACCTCAAGATAATGCGACGGGAAATGGCTGCTGTAGCTCCTGATGCCAGGGCAGAACCACATCGGAAGTGGATGGATACGCCCATCACTTTTGATGCATTAGACTGCCCCAGGAACATGGTCGGAGCTGGCCAACTTCCTTTGATGGTATCTCCGATCATCAACAATGTTCACCTCTACCACGTTCTGGTAGATGGAGGCGCAGCGCTCAATCTCTTGAGCTTTGAAGCATTCATGAAAATCCAGCTACAACTCTTGGACCTTCGTCCCTCGAGACATTTCTCTGGGGTAGGTTCGGGGGCCATCACCCCCCTCGAGTCCGTCACTCTCCCAGTGACCTTCAGGACACGGGAGAAATACAGGACTGAGAAGTTGGTTTTTGATGTCGCTCACATCAATCTGCCCTTCAACGCCATCCTAGGAAGGCCTGCTTTGTACAGGTTCATGGTCGCAGCTCACTACGACTATTTGGTGTTGAAGATGTCGACACCTTCAGGTGTCCTCCGGGTCCGTGGAGAGCACACTGCCGGAGTCACCGCGCTAGAGGAACTCCATGAGCTTGCCACAGCGCAAGAAGGAACCTCTGACAAAGAGATCATTGCTCAACCCCCGAGCACTCGTCATCGGGACTCAACCTCTGCACCACGTGTGCAACCAAGCGACGACACCGACATTCCCGTAAATGTCGTCCATATCGGTTCTAATGCTGCTCAGACCACCCGTATATCGGGAGGTCTGAACAACAAATAGGAACTCGCGCTCATCACTTTCCTCAGGGCTAATGTTGACGTGTTTTCCCGGCAACCATCACAAATGCCTGGGATCCCTAGGGAGGTGATTGAGCACAATGTGAAGATTTATCCCGACGCAAGTCCTGTACACCAGAAGCCCCGGAAGCAGTCCATCGAGAGGCAAAACTTCATCCGGCAGGAGAACAAAAAGTTGCTCGAAGATGGTTTCATCTAAGAAGCTTTTCATCAAAAATGGCTGGCAAACCCAGTCGTTGTACCCAAGGCTGGCGGGAAGCTTCGGATGTGTATCGACTACACCACCTTAAATAAGGCATGTCCAAAATATCCATTTCCACTACCTAGGATAGATTAGATAGTGGACTCCACCTCCGGGTGCGAGCTATTGTGTTTTTTAGATGCATATTCATGATATCATCAAATCCAAATGTCTAAGGAAGATGAAGAGCATACTGCCTTCATAATAGTAGATGGATTATATTGTTATATAGCCATGCCCTTTGGTCTCAAAAATGCTACCTCAACCTTTGTGCGAGCTATGTACAAAACATTTGGAGAGCTGATTAGAGACTTAGTGGAGGTGTACGTCGATGACATCGTTGTGAAGATCAAGAACAAGGAGTCACTCCTTGATAATTTGCAAGCCATCTTCGACAAGCTGCGCATCACGCGCACCAAGCTGAACCGAGACAAGTGTGTCTTCGGGGTTAGCTCCGGGAAACTCCTTGGTTTCTTGGTGACTCACCGAGGAATTGAGGCAAACTTGGCGAAGATCGAAGCTATAGAAGACATGCGTCCTCCAGCCCACATCAAGGACGTCTAGAAACTAATTGGATGCCTAGCTGCGCTCAGCCGGTTCATCTCAAGGCTGGCAGAGTGCGCTACCCTTCTTCAAACTCTTGAGGAAGTCTTCACCATTTCATTGGTCCGGAGAAGCAGAAAAAGCATTTCAAGAATTGAAGCAGCTCCTCACCAACCTACCAATTCTGGTAGTTCCGAACCCCAGCGAGCCTTTACTGATTTATATTGCTGCAACTACAGAAGTTGTAAGCATGGTTCTGGTTGCGAAAAGACCCGAGCCACATCCAGTTCAGGAGCCTAGACCCCTCCGGGAGGGTCTGGAGCTACCTGAAGGTGAGTCTAGGTCTCAGCCCCCAGACACAGATCTTCAAGACAGAGTGCTAGAAGATCAACCTCTCTCATCTGAGGGGATTTTAACGGATGTTCAAGAAGATCTGGACCCATCAGGGAGGGTCCAAGTTGAACACGAAGAAGTTCTGGACCCCATCCGAGAGGGTCCAGGAAACTCAACAAGAAGGTTCGGACCCCTCTGCGAGGGTCCGAGTTGGTGGAGAAGAAGTTTCGGCCCCCCTGGGAGGGTCCGGATCGTAAAGCGCCAAGTGTAGTTCATTAGTGAAGTACTCCACGATGCCAATACTAGATACATCGAGGTGCATAAGCTGCTTTATGCGGTTCTTATTGCCTCAAGGAAGCTTCATAATTATTTTCAAGCCCACAAGATATCAGTGATAACTTCTTATCCATTGCGTTCTATATTGCATAACCCTAATTCTACTGGGAATATCGCCAAGTGGGCAGCAGAGCTGGCAATTCGATCTCAAATTCTTGCCGCGACAAGCAATCAAGAGTCAGGCTTTGGCTGACTTCGTGGCAGAGTGGACTCCTTCTTCATCAAATTCTGGGGGCCCCAGTGAGCAGAAGCCGGAACCCAAGGCCCCGGTATTCACCGAACCTCACTCGACTCTCTATTTCGACGGTTCCATGCAGAAGCAGGGGGCCAGAGCTGGAATCCTTCTCCTCACTCCGACCGGGGAGAAGGTCAAATACATGGTTCACCTTGACATCAAGGTAACCAACAACATGTGGAGTATGAAGCTCTTATCTACGGACTCAAGGTGGCACTATCTTATGGTGTCAGACAACTGTTGGTGAAGGGTGATTCGCAGCTCATCATAAAACAAGTCAAAGGCGAATGTTGCTGCAACAACCCACAACTAGCTGCTTATCTCCTTGAAGTCTAGAGGCTTCATAAAGACTTCGAAGTCCTGGATCTGCACCATGTTCAGCGTCTTCATAACGTTAAAGCCGATGAACTCTCGACGAAGGCCTCAACCGGAGCTCCAGCTCCTGACAGAATCTTCGTTCGGAGGTTTTCAAGACCAACAGCTCAGCCTGCCGAACTGAGCGAAGGGGGCGAGACTAGCACCTCAAAGGTGGTGATCCCAGTGGCCCTGTTACCATGGCGTCCACCAAGGGTCGCAGGTGCTGTCGGAAGCTCCGAGCAACCCAGCACGCAAGACTCAGAAGCTCAAGATAGATCTGATGCATGGATCTCGGAGATCTAAAGATACTTGAAGAAAAACATCCTTCCTGAAGACGGTGTATCCGCTGACCGGATCATCAGATTGGCTAAAAGATACACGCTGGTAGAAGGGGATCTCTACTGGCGCCGTGCCAACGGCGTCCTAATGCGATGCATTGCAAGGGAAGAAGGTCGCGGGCTCCTCGTAGAGATATATGGAGGCGAGTGTGGGAACCATGTGTCTTCCCGCACGTTGGTCTGTAAATCCTTTCAGCACGGGTTTTACTGGTCTACAACACTCTAGGACGCAGTGGAGTTGGTAAAAAAATGTGAAGCATACTAGTTCCATGCAAACAAATTCACACACCGGCTCAATCACTGCAAATGATACCTCCTACATGGCCATTTGTTGTGTGGGGTATGGACATCTTGGGACCATTCCCAAAAGCTGTCAGAGGTTACAGGTTCCTGTACGTCGCCATCAACAAGTTTACCAAGTGGCCGAAAGCTACTCTAGTTGTGACAATCAACAAGCAATCAACAATCAAGTTCTTGAAGTCCATAATATGCAGATTTGGAGTTCCTAAAAAAGTCATAACTGACAATGGAACCCAATTTACAAGTGTTACATTCCAAGAATATTGCGATGACCTCGGCATTTAAGTCAGCTACGCCTCAGCAGCTCACCCAGCAAGCAATGGCCAAGCCGAGAGAGAAAATGTAGAAATCCTAAAAGGACTCAAGACGCGTACATATGAACACTTAAGAAAGCATGGAGCCAACTGGATTGAAGAGCTTCCGTCTACACTGTGGGCGAATAGAACAACAGCTAACCGGTCAACTCGGGAAACCCCCTTTTTCCTGGTGTATGGAGCTGAATCAGTCCTTCCTCCGGAGATCACCATGGGGTCACTCCGGGTTTGGACCTTCGATGAAGCTGCGCAAGACCAGCTCCGGCGTGAAGACCTTAACCTCGTCGACGAGGGAAGGTGCCAAGCAGCTGTTTGGAATGCACGCTATCGCCAAGCGCTCGGGACTATCATCAAAGGCATGTGCGCAACTGACAGCTCGAGGAAGGTGATCTGGTGCTGCGGAAAATACTAACTCTCGAAAGGATGAACAAACTTTCTCCTTGCTGGGAAGGTCCGTTCCGAGTGATCAAAATATCCTGTCCTGGATGCGTTCACTTAGAAACTGAGGATGGGACTCCGCTTCCTAATCCTTGGAACATCGAGCACCTCCGTAAGTTTTATACTTAGAATTACGGAGGTGAGTCTATAATTACACACAATGTATGTTATAGAGTCAATATACAGAATCGGGTAGGTTCTCTGGGAGAGCATCCGGACCCCTCCGGGAGGGTCCGGGAAGTTCAAGTAACACTTGATACAGTCACAGCACTAAAAGTGTAACTACCTCCCCCGGGTTAGTACAAGATGTGTAGCACACTTAGCCTGGTCATGTACCCTAAGTATGTCCTTGTCTCCCCTGTAAACAGGACCTATAATGAAAGATATTGTTGTGTGAAAATAGACTCCACATGCATTTATTTTTGTACAAGGCTCGGTATTTTGAATTATTATTTTTATCCTTCTTGTCTATAATGAAGTTGTGCAATTATTTTTAAGTTTTAGTCCAAGTTATTCATATGTCACAAGTTATATTGATGGTCTCTTGGATCTTAACATTGTTGCATAGTCTACTTGTCTGAACGCCAAGAAAACATAGGTCCGCAGTGTGCTATCGACTTAGCCTGGTCCTGCACCCTAAGTACACCACTCTACCTACATCCCGGCAGGCCTGAGTAGGGTGAGTACTAAAAAAGCATGCGGATCTAGAAAGATTACATCAATATGCTTGTTATCGTATTGAGTTTCTTTGGATCTAAAACTCAAATAAGAACGATAAGTCACAAACAATTTATAGACAAGAGGACGAATTTTAATCTTTTTTCTTATCTCTAATGTGTAGCAAAAACAAAAAAACTCATAGTGATGGTGGACGACGCCGGAGCTACTAAGCTCCGACATCCTCCAAGGGGGCCCGCTGTCGACTTAGATGCTACATAGTGGGTTCTCATCCTTCAGAGACTCCGAGTGTAATAGGAGCATCCGTTGACAAAAGTGCTAATGGTGGGAGCCATTGGAGCTACAAAGCTCCGACAACCCCAGGGGGCTTGCCGCCGACGATTCCTGCGTTGACGTTGGGCGCTACCGGACCTATCAAGCTCTAATAACTCCCAGGGGGCCTGCCGTCAACATGTTATATGTTGATGGTGAGTGTCATCAGAGCTGCCATGCTCTAACAACCCCAGGGGGCCTGTTGTCGACGCGACAAAGGGTTTCTGGAAGCATCGGCGTTAAAGACTTCAAACCCAAAATCTACAAGTTCAAAGCGTTCAAGTTATACTGTCAAAACCTTTTGGTATATAATCACAATCAAATTGTGCACATATACCAGAGGGCCAACAAGACAAAGCACAGTATGTTAAAGACAAAGTGAAATTCATAGCAGAAAGAGTGGATTTCATTCATTCAAAGTACTGGATTACAAAATCAGGGTTACAACAAAAGGCAAAAGGAAAAGGTCTTAACTATCGAAGGATCTAAGTCCTGCAGAAGAATGAAGAAACCTTCTTGGCAACTTCTTGAACGCTGGCCTTGGCGGCGTTCTCCTCTTCGGCAACGGGACCATTGAGCACCAGATCTAGAGAGAATTGCGGATCTCGGCTCACGTAACACGACAACACATATTCTGCAATGTTCGTGGCCAAAGATTTCCCCTCTGTCTCCAGCTGGTCCACAATGACGTCACCCATTGCGTCAAGTTTGCCGCCAGCAGTGTTTAGGGCCACCAACGCTCGGTCCAGATCCAGCTCCGGATTGTCCGGATGTACTGAACTGAAGCCTAGCAGTGTCAATGCGTCATTGGCTCACCCCAGGAAGTCCCATACTTGAATGGACTCAGTCTCCCTCAAACTCCGCAGCTCCTCTAGTGACCTCCAGGCAGCCGCAAGTTCTGAACCTTCTCGAGCGAAGTGCTCGACCACTTTGGCATGTTGCTGCATACTCTCAACAACTTGCTTTTCGCGATCAGCTAGCTCCGTCTCCCGGAGGTTGATACGGTTCCGCCATTCGGCCAGGTCCTTCTCCCTACTCCTTACCTTCCCTACTCTGGCGGCAACATCAGCTTCTCTTTTTGGGAGCTCCTGCCCCAGTTTCCAGTACTTCTCCTTTTCTTCCCCAGTCCACAGATCCAACATCTTGGTGCAATCTGCAAAATTTTGCTCAGCCAGAGTCAATTTCTGGGTCAGCACCTCCTCCCTTTTTAAAACATCCTCATGTTGTTCCAGGAGCTTCTCTTCTCCTGCATCAAGGTCTGCTCGACGCTTTAGGAGGTCCTTGTTTAATTCATTGAGGTTTTTGTGACGCTCATCAGCAACATCACTCCTATCCTTGGCTTGCTCAAGAATCTCCTGAGAATTAGCGTCGAGCGCCCTAATGGCGGCTTCCTTCTCTTCCAGCAGTTTGCCCCAGTATTCCATCTGGGTCGTTTCCCTCTTCACCCACTCCTTCTGAACAGCAAGTCTCATTTGTGCAAGCTTGGTCTCGAAATGGAGCCCGTTGCGCCAAGGCCTCAAAGTGTGGCGCTCCTCTTCAAGGACCTTACTTTCGTGATCGAAGGCAAGTTGAACTTGTCAAAGGCTTGAGCAGGCATTATCTATGGAAAACGCCAAGGGGATAGGCTCCGGACCTTCTGGGATCATCTCTGCTGGTTCCAGGGGATTCTCCATAACAAAAATAGGGTCCCACTCTACAAGCGAGGTTCCCTGAGCTTCTGCGGCACTAGGGCCACCCACCGGGAGCTCCTCAGCAGTCGTTGAGGAAGAGCCCACTGGGGTACCTTCGAAGCTAAAGCCGAAAGTCCTGCCTCTGGGTCTTCAGCCACTGGCTCAGTAGGTGGAGAGCCTACAATCGCCTCTTCATGGTGCTCTGGCTCCAGCACGGATACCTCCGGAGAAGTTATTGGAGCTTCATTTGGAACCCCCACCACCCCCAGCTCATACGCTGGTACATCAGCCACTTTCGGTTCAACAGCTGGAGCTTCAAGCATCTCCAGCTCGGCAACTGGACCTTCAACAACTTCTAGCTCGAGGGCCGTAGTTTCAACTACCTCTGACTCAGTGGGCGGAGCTTCAATCATCTCCGGTTCAGCAGTTAGGGCTTCAACGACTTCCGGCTCAAGGGTCAGAGCTTCTGGCGCCACTGGCCCCGAAGCAACTTCTGGTGCAGGAGTCAGAGCCTTAGTAACCTCTAGCTCAGACGTCGGAGCTTTCGACACCTTCAACTCCCGCCCTAGAGCTTCAGCCTTCGACGCTATTACCGGCGGTGCATCTTCAGCCTCTCCCCCGTGGTCCGGCGCTACCACGGGAGCTTCTGGCGTTTCTTCTGGATCTAAGTCCACGACAGCTAGCGCCGGAGCTGCTATGTCTTCTGCCACGAATGGAGGAGGCTCAATGGTTGAAGCCGGAGCTTCAGCATGCACGACCCCAGTCGCTGCGACAAATGCAGAAGCATCAGACTCCTTTCTGGACACTCTAGAAATGAAAAGACGAGAAGATTAACAACATAATAAAAACAAGATTAGCATTCCAAGGTAAGTCCACAGCGCTTACCTGGGGATGCTACCACCCCAATCGCCGTGGAACCTCTTCTTATGAGGCCTGGAGTCAGAGCCCACCAAGTTTGGTGAGACAGTAACCTCAAATCTCGGTTGGGGACCACCTGCAGCAGCTGGAGTCTTCTCGGCTGGAACTTCCCTTGGTCGGGAAGGACCTCTGGACCTGGAGCCGCTCGCTGGCACCGGGACCGGAGTTGACTGGCCGGATCTAGCGCCTCTTGAAGATGACTATTCCTGAGGAGGTGTCGCCGCCGAAGACCTCCCTTGCTGGGGAGAAGGGGTAGTTATCGCTGGAGCGGACCTGACGGAGCTCCCATCAACATGCCTCAGCTTTCTCTTCCGACTAGAAGATTTGGCTGGCTCCTTGCCCTTGCCCTTGCCCTTGCCCTTGCCAACGTCTTCAACCCTCTGACTTGGAGTAGGGGCAGCCACCCCTTCGGAAGCTCCGGGGATTACAACCCTGGAGACCCTACGCTTCTCCATCTCACTGAGGTCGTCTAGCGTCAGCATCTTCCTCCAGAACTCCCTACTGATCTCTAGAATCATGTTTAAAGGCAGGAAAGCAGCCGGCAGAACTAAGGCATCATCGTCAATAGAGCCATGCTGAAATTTCTTGAGATGGAGCTTCAAAGCTTCGTCATCCAAGTTGGATTTCAAACCGGTTTCAATCCAGTCGTCATCCATCACACTGTTGAAAGCCCAGACCGGCTTCTCCCTCCTCCTTAGCGGAGGCCACCTGTTCACCAAGAAATTTCCGAAGACCATCTGGAGGGTCACTCCACCCTCCACACATTCTCGGATCCTGGTTAGGACAGGATTAAATGCATCCGACAGCTTCAGAACTATATTCCAGGCATCGGTGTCGACGTTGGGGAGTCCTTGGGGCAGCTCCAAACTGTCGTGCTCCTCCACTGCAATGACGATCCAATCCTTCTTCCAGTCGTCCCATTTTCCAGAGGGGAATGACTTCAATACTGGAAGGGACAGTTCTTTTGCTTCACAAAGTAGTAAAAGCCAAGAAACTCTGTCTCCTTGCCGGTGGAATGAGTTGTGAAGAAGGTCCAGAACAAGTCGACGCAGGGAGGCACGCCCACCCACATCTCATAGTAGTGGAAGAAAGTTGCGACGAGTAGAAGGGAGTGCGGGTCGATGTGATGCAGTTGGAGGCCGTAGAAGTCCAGCAGCATCAAGATGAAGCTCGAGAAAGGTGGGATCAGTCCCACCATGGCATACGCCGAGAAGTACACCATCTCCCCGCAGCGCTCATTCTTGAAGGGGAGCTTGCTGGCACGGACCAAATGGTTGAAGGAGTCACTGACCATCCCATGAAGGTTTGGACCTTCATCAGATTGTCCTTGCTCTGGATGCGGCTCTTGGGAAGACCTAACTCCATCGCAGCAAAGTGGAGCGAAAGAGGAGAAAGCTAGGCAAAGTTTGGGAGGCTCTGAGCGCGAGTTTGATCGAAAGCGTAAAGTTTCCTCAAACCATGCGGATTTTCCTTCTTAAGTAAGCCTCCACGATGCTTGGATGGAAACCGCAGCGAGAGCAAGTCCACATTACAAAGAACCTACACCTTCAATGACGAATGGGCCTGGGGCCACCCCGACGAAGAGGTCGAGGTTATTACCCCAAGCGAACCGTTGTCATGATGGGCGGCGGGAAACCCAAAGGCAGCAGCCTGAGAAGGCACTCAGAACCGATACAGTTGTTCTATTGGGAACCGGCGACCTTCAATTGCGTAAGATCCGCACTCAAAGATCTCATCTGCTGCATTCAAAACAAGCCACACGACGATGGTTTAACCCCGGACCATCGTCCCAACGACACGTCAGAAGACCTTTGAAGTAGCGGCACGGGAATTGAGGATGGCCCCACCTCTGGTAGAATAATTTAACCCAAAGGGTTTTTCTCAGAGGTGGGCCTGGGGCCACTGTCAGTACCCTGCATACCTGGTATCCCATGATACCGCAAGAAGTGCAAGAGAGCTCCACCTGTCATAGTTGAAAGCTTCCCAGGCCCCACATGTCATACGACACTGGACCCGCTTTCCTCATATGGGTAGCTTCGGGGTTGCCACGTGTAATGTAAGGTCAGAGCTGTACTCCCAACATGGGGAAGCTCCGCAATTGACACGTGTGTAATGACACCGGACCTAACCCCCAGTAGAGGGGAGCTCCGATGCCGCCACGTGTATAGCAGCTCCGGACCTATCTCCCCGCAAGGGGAAGCTTCTTAGCTGCCACGTGTGGACCCTGCAGACCTTACACCAACAGGGATATTGGCGGATCTCCAAAAACACGAACATTTAAGCGACAGTTACAAGACCTGATTACGTGTCATTAATGCCATATTAATGACACACGATCATTGGGCTGTTAATAGGGATAACACTGCCATTAAGACACATTATGGCACTGTTAATCACACTTAATACTCGTAGACCATGTATTAGGCTATTAAATATGCCAGGGCCACATGCCGGGTCAGGCAGTGTTGTAACGGCCAGTCCTTAGACTATAAAAGGACTGAGCCGCACGGTACATGGACATCTAAGCTCATACGCAAGCCAACACTACTGAAATCCTTAATACATCAACACACACCCCGTGGATTAGGGTATTACGCTCAGGCGGCCTGAACCACATAAATCCTCTGTGTCATCATCTTGTTTAAGATCTCCGCACGCCCAAACCGATACAAGAACCTCTGTGGGCTACATTTTAGTAGTACCGGGGGAAGTGTCATTCATACACTCCGACACATTCTATATATTATAAAAGCAAAACTTGTTAAACAACTTAAATGCGAACCGTGACTTGCCTTATATTGCGGCTAGTGTAAATGTCAAACAAGTCAATCTTGATCTTCTGAATGCAGCTTCTCGTTGCTTTACTTCTCTCCTTGTCTTTACTGTTGCTTGGGCAAATCTTATTCTTATGTGCTATTTGGCCAAATCTTGCTCTTGGTGCGGGGCAAATCTTGTTCTTGTTGTGGGGTCCACGCTAGTCCTCTTTCAAGTCATGCTCCTTGTCGATCTTTGTCACGTCATCTAGCGATATGATTATTCACAAACACAAAACAATATATTTTAATACACGATACTCGAATCTTGATACACTAACAGAATGGATAATCTCAGAAGTGGAAGTCAAGAGAGTCTATTGGACTTGAACTATTTGTACAGGAGGTTACACAAATACTAATGCATAACTCAGCTCATGTGGCCTAAGATTGTTCCAACCTGCTTTCTAACAACTCAGATTGCCTCTTGATTTTTATCCATTTCATCTCTCTTCTATCCTCATTGATTTCATCTCTTGCCAACATGCTTCTTCCGAACTATAATGATGAACCTGCATTGGTTTACGTGTGTGTTTGTACAAGAGGATGAATAGAAGAGTAAGTGTTCTGGTGATCCATCCGTGGACCTTCAAGAGTGTGTGTTGCTCATTGCTGCTTGAATATTCTGATCCCAATTCCCTCCATTCTTGCTGTTGCTAGTAGTAGACTATCCATAATTAAGGTCATGCAAGAAAAGCGGGAGTCATATAAGTTCTAATCATCCTTGTCACCTTCAGCCCAAAATGCTGTACATTAACACGCTCTTGCTACACCCCAGAGAGACCAATACCAAAATACTAAAATAATGAGACAGGCAGCATTACCCTTTGGTGTTTAAAGAGTGCCAATCCGATGAAGACAACTCCAAATCTGTGAAGTTGTACACATCTATCATACTCTACAATAATCATAACACAGCCTATCCCCCAAATTCTCACAGCCCGAACATGAAAGCAAAAGGCAACTTCCTCGCTTCACGGCCCTGGTGATCATCCTAGCTCACAGCAGCGAGCAAGGCGCGGGACAACAACAAAGTTGGAGGGACAGCCACCTTGCAAGCATTTCCTCAAACATCTTAGATGCAGTCTTATTCTTGGTTATCAACGCACAATTCAGAGCTAAACAGCGGCATTTTAGGCCTTCTCCGATGTGTCACCAGCGTGTTTCTACATCACAGATCAGTTTTGGTCACATCACAGTCGGTTTTCCCTTGCAGGCATTCCACCGAACAGTTTGGCTGCAGTACTGACCCGATCAATCTTTGCACAAATCAGAGCTAACTTTGGCCTAATTGTCGCCGCTGCTGTGTCAACGATGTGTTCCTGTATCTCGTTCATCATAAACATCACTCGCGTCGCTGGTTGGATGCACCCACAGCGCGAAACGCCACGACTACGTCAAGAAGGCGATGATGTCGATGTTGTTAGCCGCCTCGGTGAGGCAGCCGGAAGAGAAGGGGAGAGGAGAGACGTAGGGAGGAAGAAGATAGTTGGAACAGATTGATATTCCTTTTCTGTTCACCCGTCTCAGTTGCGGTACAAGTCTTTTAATACCCTCTCCCTTGCGCTCACTTAGTTACAACAGATTAGGCTCGGGGCCACTCGTCCTCAGAGACACGTACACTAGGAAGCTTGGCGCGGAAGCTGCGACGTGGAAGCACGGTCGCCCTTGCTGGAGCCTTTGGGTTAGCGCTGCTAACATCCCCTCCTCCTGAAGAGCCTGCTTGTCCCCAAGCAGGGGTTTGTGGAAATTCTTGGTGAATGCGTGTGGTGTCTTCCCAGGTGGCGAGTTCTTCAGACATGCCGGACCACTGCACCAGGACTTGAGGACGCATCGAGCCCCCACAAAGGATGTGGCGCTCCTGTAGGATCTTCACGGGAACCTGAAATTCAGAGAAGTTACTTGGAAGGGCAGAGCTGGTCAGTGGTGGACGACGGCGAGCTTCCTTAAGCTGGGACACATGAAATACAGGGTGTATGGAGGATGAAGGAGGCAGTGACAATTTGTATGCAACCGAGCTGACACGGTCAGTGATCTGGTATGGTCCAAAGAATCTGAAAGAGAGCTTCTGGGAAGAACGCGCTGAGAGAGAGGATTGGACATATGGTTGGATCTTGACATAGACAAGGTCTCCCACTTGGAAATAGCGCTCTGACCTCTGTTTATCAGCCTGTCTCTTCATTCGGTGTTGGGCGCGCAACATGTGTTGGTGCACAAGGGTATTCATCAGTGCTTTCTCTTGCAGCCATTCAGACAAGTCTTGGTTAGCAGCTGAAATATTAGCAGGGACACCAAAGTATGTGGGTTGATGGCCATACAACACCTCAAATGGAGATTTGCCCAGTGCAGAATGAAAACTTGTATTGTACCAGAATTCACAGAGAGATATCCACTTGGACCAAGATGAGGGGCAGGAGTTCACGAAGCAGCGTAGGAATGTTTCAACACATTTATTGACACACTCCGTCTGTCCATTCGATTGAGGGTGGTAAGCACTGCTCATCCGGAGTTGTACCCCAGCCAGCAAGAACAATTCACGCCAAAATTTACTTGTGAATACCGGGTCTCTATCGGATATGATGGCCAGAGGTAATCCATGCAACTTATATACGTTATCAATAAAGAGCTTTGCCACAGAAGCTGCTGAATAAGGGTGGTGCAGGGAAAGGAAATGGCCATACCTTGAGAATTTATCCACAACCACTAAGAGACAGTTGGCGTTTCCGGATTTGGGTAGGCCTTCCACAAAATCCATTGAAACGATTTGCCAAGCACCAGTAGGTATTTCAGTTGGCTGTAGCAGGCCTGGATATTTGGATCTGTCAGGTTTTGATTGTTGGCAGGTGGAACATGAGGAAACAAATTCTGAAACTTCCTTCTTCAACCCAGGCCACACAAATAATTGCTTAATCCTTCTCATAGTAACAGGAGCGCCTGAATGGCCACCAATGGCACTGTCATGTAGTGAAGAAATAATATTGTTATGCAATTCAGGGTTGGCACCCACCCAAATCTTCCCTTTATAGCGAAGGACACCCTGGTTAAGAGAGTAGTTAGGTACTGCAGAGGGGTTCAGAGAGAGTGCAGTAGTAAATTCCTGGGCCTTAGGATCAGATGTGTAGCTTGCTAGAATATCAGACAGCCAAACTGGTGATGCAGAAGAGATCGCAAGCATTTGGAGCTCTGAGCTAGCCCTCCTGGACAGGGCATCTGCGGCAGAGTTCTCAGACCCTTTCTTATAGATGATCTTATACTGCAACCCCAGAAGCTTTGTGAAGGCCTTCTGTTGCTAGGGGGTATGAAGTCTCTGGTCAGATAGGTGAGCTAAACTCCTCTGATCAGTTTTGATAATGAACTCCCCATACTGCAGATAGGGTCTCCATTGCTCCACAGCTAGTAATATTGATAGGTACTCTTTTTCATATGTGGAGAGGCCGAGGTGTTTGGGGGCTAGAGACTTGCTGACAAAGGCAATGGGGTGGTCTGACTGCATCAGGACAACACCAATTCCAGCTCCACTTGCATCAGATTCAATACAAAATGGTTTTGAGAAATCAGGCAATGCCAGAACTGGGGCAGAGCATAGGGCCTGTTTCAGGGCTTGAAAGGCATTGTCATGTTCCTGAGTCCAGACAAAGGGCGCATTCTTTCTTAGTAGGTTGGTGAGAGGCTTGCTAAGGACACCGAAGTGCTTTACAAACTTCCTGTAGTATCCTTCCAACCCTAGGAAACTTCTCAGTTCCTTTGTGCTTACTGGTACATGCCAACTGATAATTGAGGATATCTTGGAGGGATCAGTGGAAATGCCTTCATCACTTATAATGTGACCCAAATATGAGAGTTCTTGCTTAGCAAATGAGCACTTGGAGAGTTTGATCTTCCAATTGTCTTTGAGTAATAGTTCCAACACTAGCCTCAAATCAGCTAGATGTCTGTCATATGTAGGGCTGTATACTAGGATGTCATCAAAAAAACCATGACACAATGCCTTAAGAGGGGTTTTAGGGTTGAGTTCATTGCTCCTTGGAATGTAGCTGGGGCTCCAGTTAAGCCAAATGCAAGTACCCTAAATTCAAAGTGGCCCTCATGGGTAGAAAATGCAGTTTTATGTTCTTCCCCTGGTTGAAGTAGAATTTGATGAAATCCAACCCAAAGATCTAATTTGGTGAACCATTTGGAATGGAACAGTTCGAGAAAAATTTCTTCCATTACCGGAATGGGAAATTGCCTCTTAACAGTCAATGCATTCAAGTGACGAAAATCAACACAAAACCTCCATGTCTTATCTTTTTTTCTTGACCAGAAGAACAGGAGAGTTAAACTCGCTAGTACTATGTTGAATGAGGCCATTTTGCAACATGTCATGCACCTGTCTTTCTATTTCTGTTTTAAGTTTGGGGGGGTATCTATATTGTCTAATATCACAGGTTTGGCACCAGGTATGAGTGGAATATGGTGGTCACAGGATCTACTAGGGGGTAGTCCTGAAGGAGGCTCAAATAGGGGAGCAAATTCTGTTAGTAGGGACTGTATTTCAGCAGGAATATTGTCTGAAAGAACAGCAGAGTTGTCAGACTGTATAGGTAATACCTGAATCACAGTGGCAGGGGGAAGTTCCTGTAGAAGGCCTTGAAGAATGACAGTGGAGTTCTTGTAAGTAAAAGAAAGCCACTTATGTCCCCAATGCACATTCATGGGGTTGAATTCTTCCAGCCAATCCATACCGATGATTAAGTCATAGCAATGAAGGCGTATAATCTTGAAGTTGGAGATGAATTCATATCCTTGTACAGACCAGTGGGCATTGAGGAGCTCAGTCTGACAGTATAAATGCTGCCCATTAGCAATAGCAACTTTGATGGCCTTGGGTACAGTAGAAACACCACACAGTTTAGAAGCAATGTTAGAGCTCAAGAATGAGTTAGAGCTGCCACTGTCAATCAAAATTAATATCTCGATGCCCTGAATCGTGCCCAACATTCTCATTGTCTTTGGGGAGTCAGAACCTGAAATCCCAGCTTGTGATATAGCAAGAAATACTTGGTCTTCCACAGAGGGAGTATGCTGGTCACACTGGGAGTCCTCTGGATGGATTGTGTCCTAGAGTTCTTGGACAACGTGGAGTTGCACAGCAGGTGAGCATTTGTGTCCCTTGTGCCATTTTTCAGCACAAATGCGGCATAAGCCTTTGGCCATCCTGTATGCACGAAGGGCCTCTAACTTGTCAGAAGCAGGGGAATATTTGTTGGGATCAGGGACTCTTTTCTCCTCACTGCTAGGGGCGGGTAGGAACTTGTCTGTCTTTGGTGGTGGAATCAGTGGGTAGGCGAGTGGGGAAGTGGTTTTGGCAGTATTGTGAGGTTCAGAGTGGAATGAGGTGTGGATATCAGTACGGCGGTGGTCTCGCCTACGGAGTGGTTCATACACTTCTTCATGTAAGGCAGCTAAGACATAAGCAGTGTCAAGGTGAGGTGGGCGCTGCACCACAATAGCGGTCCTAATATCATACCGTAATCCATCAATGAATCGAGTGGTGTAATAGAGAGAATCAGTTTGGGACATAAGCATGTAGTTGATCAATGAGTTCAGAGAATTGCTCGATGTAGTGAGTAACAGATCCCAGCTGTCTGATGTGGAATAATTTTCTGATTAGTATCTCATGTTGGTCCCTGCCGAAGCGATCCATAACCAAGGAACAGAAAGTATTCCAATCAACATGTTTCAGTTTGTGGTCTATGGATTGTAACCAGCATGCAGGTGCCCCCTCAAAATGCATCGATGCGATTTTCACCCAGAGGCTTGGATCGACAGAGTACATGTCAAAATAAGATTCACAGCGGCTTCTCCATAATTTGGGACTATCACCCTCAAACTTGGGAAATTGAAGCTTGGGCAAGGCGCCACGACTCATTACAGTTGGAGGAGAAAAGCGATCTGAAAGGTGTGGTAAGGGACGATGGGGGTGAAAGGGCTCTGAAGTGGGCATACCCTTGGTTGGGGCAGGAATATGCGTGTAGACCGAGCCAAATCCAGAGTCGCCATGGCTGTCATCGACGGGATGTCCTGTGACCGGATCTGGAAGGATGCTGGTCCTGAATGCCTCGCGTTCGAAATACTTGTTGAGTTTGTTGACTTCCAGCTTGACGGAGGACACAGCGGCTTCGATCTCGGGCTTCCAAGCGTTGAAGGTCTTGTCGAACTCTGAGGCGGACAACTCGAGGGTCGCCACGCACTCGGCTTGTTGCTCCCCTGCGGAGGAGAGCTCCGCAAGACGAAGGTCCGTCTTGGAGGAATGTTCGGCGAGGATGTTGGTGAAGTCGGTACGGAGCTGCTTGATCTCGTCGAGAAGGAGTTTCGTGTTGGGATCCATGGCGCCGAGCAACTTCCGACGGCGCATGAAGTGGTCGTGGACCTCCAGGCCGACGGATCTGGAATCTGATACCAGATGTTAGCCGCCTCGGTGAGGCAGCCGGAAGAGAAGGGGAGAGGAGAGACGTAGGGAGGAAGAAGATAGTCGGAACAGATTGATATTCCTTTTCCGTTCACCCATCTCAATTGCGGTACAAGTCTTTTAATACCCTCTCCCTTGCGCTCACTTAGTTACAACAGATTAGGCTCGGGCCCACTCGTCCCCAGAGACACGTACACTAGGAAGCTTGGCGCGGAAGCTGCAACGTGGGAGCACGGTCGCCCTTGCTGGAGCCTTTGGGTTAGCGCTGCTAACAGATGTGGTACATGACGAAGCAAACAGAGCCCATGCAGCCTTGCCCGTAATGCAGAGAGGAAAAGAGACGGTATGTAGGCTCACTGCAGAGACATGAAGGACAGAACACGCAGCAAATGGCGCGAACGACCGGCGTGGGCGTTGCGAAACGCAATGGTTGGCGTTGGCGCCGACAAGTGAACGGCCATCGCCGCTGCTGGCATGGTTATGGTGCGGCGCGAGTGCGAGCAGGGGCTGCAGGGCTAGGGCACACGGCCGGCGGTGCGTTGGAACTGGGTGGAACAAGCAAGGTGGCGGCGCGGCCATGGCACGGCGAGACGGGCGTGCAGGAGCATGGCGCGAGCAGCAGCTAGGACGCAGCGTTCGATCGTGGGGCGCTGGAGCTGGGCGGCTTGGAGCACGGTTGCGGCGCAGCAGAAGAGCAGGGTGTGCGCAACGGCATGGGCATTGGGAATATGCCGGCGTGGCCAGCATCGTGGCGGCGCAGGCTCGACGCGATGGAGTGGCCAACGCCGTGGCGTGGCGCGGCACTCGGGATGTGCCGCCGTCGGCGCGCGCGAGGAATGATGCAGCAAGGCGGGGGCGAGCGCGGCCGGCGTGCTCGCCACGGGAGCCGGCCATGGCGCGGTGAGGCGCAGCGCCGGAGCACGCTGAGGCAAGGGCCGGCGCTCGGCCCGTGCGCGCCGGAGATGGGGAGCGGACGGAGGCACGGGGAGGCACAACCATGGTGCTGACGGCAAGGAGGAACAGCCGAGCGGCTGTCTGCTTGCTGCTATCGATGGAAACGAGCTGGGAAGAAGACAGGACAATGGGATTTCTTTTCGTAATAGGAACGCGCGAGGGAACCGATAGGGGCTAGTGCTCTGCAGCGGTCGGGCGGTATTGAGCTGGAGCGGCGGCTCCCGACCCGTGCGTGGCGTGCGCCCATTCGATCAGGGGAGGCGGTTTGCGGATGAGTCCCTTGCAGATGGGTCCCACTCGAGGTATTATCCTCTCTCTCTATTTAAATAGCAATTATGCTCAATAATTATCATAAAAATTACGGTTTACCTAAAAAAATAATGAGGAGTTCAAATACGAAATCAGATTTGAGTTTGGGGCAAAATGATGTTGACATTTTAAATCTCAAATTGGAATATTATCTTGGAGCAATTGTTTTGTGTTTTTACTATAATTGAAAATTTCTTTGATATGTTCTTAGGTCAATGGTACTAACTATAAATGTGAAGTCTAATCTTGTTTTTGCCCATATTGCAGTTGCTAGTACATTTTGAATTGAAATTCAAGTTTTATGCATTGATTTGAAATATTCAAACTAAAAGCTTCTAGTGACTTAGTGGATAATTACTTCGTACACCTAAATGAGTATTCATACAATTTGTCTTAGTCAAATCTTATATTCGACCATAGTTTTTATTTAGAAATTAAGATTGTATCCTTGGTATGGCTTTTGAATTTAGTTTTAACATTAAACTTTACTTTACTTTTGGCATTAATTAAAATCTTTCTTCTGAAATTCCTTTTTCCTTGAAATGGACACCAACCCTCCAAGGAATGATTAAAGTTTAACAAGTTCATATTTTAACATCATTTATTAACCAACCTGATTCATGTGAGTTTGAATTCCCACTTTAACTTAAAATTTTCAAGTTCACATTTTTGCATGCTTGTTCTCCTCAACTACAGCCTATTACACCACCGCTTCATTCCGGTTGGCTTCAGAAAGGTTCAAGCTTTCAAGAAAAATGATCAGGTAGTTGTGCAACCATGTGAGGAGTAATAAAGCACAAAGAAACCTGATCACAAATGGTTGCTGTCGCTTGATTCCGGTTGAAAAAGAAGAAGATCGTTGGGCTTAAGGTTTATTGCCAGGAGCATGAATAATGTCAATGTTTGGGTTCTGATGTGTGGAGGAAGACTAGGAGAGAGCACAAAGAAGGATCAGGGCGACTTGATGTCGTCTGAGGAGCTGTTCTCACGTGAGCAAGCTGTGTTCCATGCTCATCCTATGGCAGTGAGCAGAGAAACAGAGAGGAGAAAGATCACCCTATGGCAAGTGGCCCCACAAGTTCCATGCTCATCCCTTTCTAAGATTTTTGTAGCAAACCAACTCGCATTGATTGAGAATTGTCAAAATGGGGCAAAAATAAATATGCAAAATCCAAATATAAGCTCAGATTTTGAATCTGAGCCAATTAAATTCGAATCTGAAATGAATTTGAAATTTGAATCCCCCTTACAACTTAATCAAAATTAAATATCAAAGGATGTCCAAAACTAATCACATTGGGCAGGGATGCTATTGGATTTACAGTGAACCTTGTGCTGAACTCCAATATGGGAATTGACTAATTTGAATACAGAATTTGAATTCAAACCCTCTCCCATGGACTTATGGGAATACAAAGCAAATGTGGTCCAAAACTTATCAAATTAGGCAGGTGGTTTATTTGGATTATGAGAAACACATCAGTGAATTCAAACTTGGAATTTGACATATTTGAACTGGAGAATTTTGATTTGCTTTTGAAACTCTCTTTTTGAGTTCAATTAAAAACCCTATGTGGGCACTAGGTTTTGATTCTCATATTTAATTCTCCATTTGATTCTTGATCTGGACTGATGGTAATGTTCTTAATGGAATTTACATTTGTTTTTATTTGTTTTTGAAATTTGCATTTGTATTTGGCATTTTTCCCTTTTCCATAATTATTTGCTTAAGTGCAAACATACTCTCAAACCTCTCTTTTGATGTGAGGTTTTTAGAAGTTCTATTTTTAACTTTATTTATTAATTAACATAGCTCGTGTATGTTTGAATTTCTTTTTAAACATAAAAAGTTTTAAGTTCACATTTTTGCTTCTTGTGTTTTTCAAAAGTGGGCTTTTACAGTGTGGGCGGTGGTGACGGTCCTCGAGTCTCGCTACCCGCAGATCGGGATACTTTCAAGCAAGACAAGACCAGGGCGCACGCTGAGTGGGTGAGCATCCACGAGGACATTGTCTTTGTCTGCTCCCAGCTTGCCAACATGAGGACGAACCTCGACGCGGGGTGTGACAAAGTGCTTCAGAGGTTGAAGGCCGCAGCCTCCAACGGATAGGTGATTCCTTTGAGTTTTTGCTGGGGTTGCCCTTGAGGCTGATTTCAACCTTCCCAGTACAGGTCGGCTCAGGAGGCCGTGGAGAGGGTGCGCATTTTGCACGAGGGTGGCCTGAGTTCCAAGAAGGATGAATGAGCCGTGCTGCACGATGAGACTTAGTGAGCTCAAGAGGACGTGGAGGCAGCTCGAGCGGAATCCAAACAGGCGCGCGTGGAGTCGGTGAGTTTCCGTGCTGATGTTGCTGCAGCCCATGAGGAGGCGGCACAAGCTGCCCAGTAGGTCATGCTTGCTGCCAAGGAGCCCAGGGCCCTCCGTGCTGCTGCTTCTATGGTGTACGAGGTGATATTCGGACCATCTGAAGTCGGTGCCAGTCTAGACGCTCGTCTTCGGAAGATCTCGACCCGCTTCCTTGTCACATGGGGAGAGGACGCGGACTTGCGGGCAGCGGCATCATTGGCGCATGATCTGGTTCTCAACCGACCAGAGCTTGGTACGGTTTGGTTAGTCAATCGTCGATCACCCAAATCAAGTCATGCTTGTGGAATGTGAGAGGTAGTTTAATGATTAAACCCTTACTAATATCCTCCAACTTTCACGCCAGAATGTTTAACGGTTGCAGCTGTCTGGCCTTTCACATATGATCAGCTTTAACTGGCCAACGCGTATCTGTAAGACCTATGTATGCTGAATACATTGGCTTGTAGTGAATACACTTGGCTTTGATGATAAAAGTTTTAAATATCACCAAAACACCTTTTTATCAAGGTCCGACTCTAGCTCCGAGCTACAGCAAGGTCCGATGGTAGGTCCGGCTTGGTTTGGGTAGCTCCGGTTACGTTCGATGCTAGGTCCAACTTCTTGGTAAGGTCCGACCAGTTTTGGTAAGCTCCGGTGAGCTTTATCTTTAGCTCCGGCATATCTTTGATAGCTCCGGCTTATATTTGATAGCTCCGGAATGCTTTTGCTAAGCTCCAACGTACTTTGTCTAGCTCCAGTTTTGGGTTGACTAGTTTTGACTAGTTTTTTGTAAGCTCCGGTGCTAGGATCTACTAGTTTTGGTAAGCTTCGGCAGGTGCTTCATTGTACTAGTTTTGGAAAGCTCCGATGCTAGGTTCTACTAGCTTTTGTTAGGGCTCAAGCTCCGGGTTGCTCTGGCAAGGTCCGGAACTTGACCGCAGTGCTTCTGCTTTGCATTTGCAATGTTTCGTACTTGCTTTACATGATTGGAAAGATTGCTTAGTATTCATTTGCTATGTTTTTGGTGCGTTTTGGTTGAATACGGTTGATATTGTTTCTACTGTGGTTTTGCAACATGCTTATGTGAGGTTCTCACGTAAGGTGTTGTGTTCGGAACTAATTTGAGTCAAGTCGAGGACTTGGGATCGTATGGATTGTTTGTTTGTTCATGTGCAGGTGTTGCTTGAGTTCAAGTCATGGCTGGTGACAGGATCCATTGGACTAGTCTCAGGAGGAGATGAGGTTCCAACAACCAAGTTCGGGAGGAACTGTGGTTGAGCGGGTCAGGAGGTCGCGCAGGATGATTGAATCAAGGGCAGTGCATATGAAGGTCGAAGGAAGGTGTTCGCACGTATGCATGAGGTGCATGATGTGGCAATATGCTTCTAGAGACGGATTATGGAAGGAAGATCTGATCGGAAGGATCAGATCGTATCGGTTGAAGACTTAGGCTACTAGCTGAGTCGGTTATGGCTTGATATGGAAAGTATCGAGTTGGTTATGTTAGGATTTCGTGTGTGTCACGAATTTGAGTTGTTTAGGAATGTGGGATACGTTCCTAAGGTGTTTGGAAGTCTTAAGATTGCTTCCATCTGCGTATAGAAGAATCTTGAACAGTTATGGAAAGTTCCGATTGTGATCGGATTAGGATTGGAGTCCTAGGTTAGATTGGGATGGCCTAAGGGCTGGTTATATAAGCGAGGGAAGGACAAAGCTCGAGTGAGACGACTTTGGGGCTGTTCTTCTTTTGTTCTATTGAATAGAATTCGTAGTTTGAAGGAACTTTTGTGCCTTGTTCGTCAGACTTGTTCCAGACAAGTTTTACTCGTCGAGTTTCTGGACAGCACTACCTTTTGTCGGTGGTTTTATCATAACTCGAGTTTTACAGATCCAATTGATGCGATTCTTTTTGGGTTGTCTTCACAACTTTATTATCTATCATCTGTCAAAATTTCACATTCATTGGATTTGTGGTTTCTGAGATACACAAGTTTCTTTGCAGCATTCCAGAAACTGTTTTTCTCGGGTAGGTCAGATTGACCATAGTCTGATCTTTTGATCATAACTTGAGTTTTTCTCGACGGATTTGAGTAATTATTTTTGTGTTGTCTTCGTGACTTGATTCTCTCTGATATCTATCACTTTTGTCACGGTGAAACACGTTTAGATTAGTCTCATACACGATTTCTTTAACAGATCGTTTTTCTGCCGAAAGGGTTTGGGGTTTTAATTGTTTCCGCTGCATAAGATTTTTAAATCTACCATTCACCCCCCTCTGGTAGCTTTTCACGTGCTCTTCGATCCTACAATTGGTATCAAAGCCAGGTTGCTCTAATCTTTGTGATTTGCACGTGTTTTTGACTAATCATCATGGAGAAGTACTCCGCCAAACCTTGTGTGTTTTCTGGCATTGATTTCCTGGTTTGGAAGGCACGCATGGAGGCCTTCATCCAGGCACAAGGCTTTGCAATATGGGAGAAGGTGTATAAGCCTTATGAAGTGCCACCCAATGATCAAGTCACGTCCACAAACCTACTGGATGTCGACAACAACAACAAAGCCCGAAACTTGATCATCCAAGGACTCACTCAAAACAACTTTGATCGTGTAGCGCACCTCCGATCAGCATACGATGTTTGGAGAGCTCTCTGTGATTATCATGAAGGCTCCAACACAATCAAGGAGGTAAAACAAGATATGTTCAAGAAAGAATATATGCGTTTTGAGATGCAACCAGGTGAGTCAATCGATGACCTCTTTGCTCGTTTCAATAAAATTCTCAGCAACTTACATAGTGTCAATGTAAATTTTTCTGATGCTGAGAATGCTAGACAACTTCTTAGTGCATTAGACATGTCAATTTGGGAGATGAAAGTAACATCTATTCGTGAATCAACTGTCATGAGTTCTCTTACTTTAGATGTACTTTATTCTAAACTAAAAACTCATGAAATTGACATCCTAGCACGTAAGAACCCAAACAAGTCTATTGAATTTGTCTCACAACGTGATATGTCTAGCTCCGGCCAATCATCATCCTGCAATACTCTTGCTTTGTTGTCCTCACTAACCCTGGAGCAGATCGAAGAATTTCCAGAAGAGGAGTTGGCACTCATCTCTACTAGATTCTCAAAAGCATTGCAAAATGTGAGAACTAGAAGGAGAGGAAGCTCCGGACCTCAACGCTGTTTTGAATGTGGTAAAACAAGACACTTTCTTATAGAATGCCCTAAACTTTCAGGTCCGACCACCCGGGAAGAAAAACAATGCAAGGTCCGGACCTCCTCTGGAAATTCCAACAAGAAAAAGAAGGGTACCATAGGACGCAAGATGATTAACAGCTTCATCACCGCACTTCAAGAACTTAGTTCAAGTGATGTAGACTTTGAAAGTGATGAAGATGATGACGATCTGGCCAACTTATGCTTCATGGCGGGCAAAACAAGATCAAGATCAAGTTAGGAGGATGCAGAACACAACAGTGAAGACGATGAGGTATGTTCTACCTGCAATAAAATGTGTGATGCTATTTCTCGTGCAACTATTATTGTCAAGAAAAAGGACAAAAAGCTTAGGGATAATGCTGCTAAAATTGAATCACTAGAATCTGAAATTAACCATTTAAAAACTTTGATTCCTAGTGATGATGCATGTCCCTCATGTGACTTAATCTATGAACAATTGTCCGCATTAAGAAGTGCACACTCCTCCACTCTAGATAGACTTGATGAAGAAATTAAAAAGAACAAAGAGCTTGCTGCACTTAATGATAAAAACTTAAAAGATGCTTCTTGTTCTACAGATGATTTGCATTGTTCTGCATGTGAAAATCTTGATAAGAAACTAAAAGATGCAATGAATGAAATTTCCATTCTGAACAATGCTTTACGATCTCATGAAGTTAAAAATTGTTTCAATTGCAAACTAAAAGGAAAAACTTCATGTGCGAACTGGCTAGACTTGTCTAAGAAACTTGATGACATGAATAGGACACTAGGTCGGTTTTGTAATGGGAATAAGAATCTAAACTTGCTGCTGAATTCTTCCAAGTCTTGCAAAGATAAAATTGGTTTAGGTTTTGATTCTCTTGTTCATGCTAAGGCACATCCACCTAAAATTGTTAAGTGTAGGAAGTGGTTTGATTCAAACAGTTCCTAAACAAAAAGGAGTGGTTTTCAAATCTGCAGTTGTGATGGCTCATTCGGTTTCAAATAAAAATATTGCTTGCTCATCTAGACATGAACACAAAGTTAAATTTCATTGTACCTTCTGTGGTAGAGATGGTCATGTCATAGATTTTTGTTATAGACTAGCTAAACAATAGAAAAAGGAAAGAAAATTGATAGATCTTATAACTTTCATGCAATTAAAAAAATAAAACCTACTTTAGTGAGTCAGAAATTTGAAAAGGTAGCTTCCGGACCTTCTGGTAAGAAATTCGCAAAAGCAGCTCCGATAGTTCCGATAGCTCCGAGAGCTACCGGATCTTCTGTTGTTTCCTCCGGAGCTTCAGTTTTTGCCTCTAGACCTTCTGCTTTTACCTCCGGAGCTACTGGTTTTCACTCTAAACAAGTAACAACTTCTAAATCAACTGTTAAGGACAGAAAACCTCAGTCTTTGACTCATAAACCTACTGTTTTGTCTCAGCTTTCGCGTGTTTTTCCTGCTGCACGTCGTGTGACTCAGTACTGGATTCCTAAATGCCTTTTGACCAACCCCAGTATTGAGTCATCGACGTATTGTGCTTCTATGTAGGTTACACCTTTGAGGAAGGAGAACATTTGGATTGTGGATTCAGGTTGCTCAGGCCACATGACCGGTAACAAAGATTGGTTCTCCTCCCTCTCTTTTGTGTCACGTGTAGAGAATGTTACTTTTGCTGATAATTCTTCAACTCCTATAATTGCTAAGGGTTCGGTTAGAGTAAATGATCACTACACTTTGAAGGATGTGGCACTTGTCAAAAATTTGAAATACAACTTGCTTTCTGTTTCACAATTGCTAGATGAAAATCTAGAAATTATTTTCAATAAAAACTGCTGCAAAGTTGTAGGTTCAAATAGTGAGCTTATTTTTAACATGTCTCGGTTTGGAAGAGTTTTTAAAGCTGATTTTGATATGTCTTCCTCTAAGCATAGGTGTCTAGTTACTAATGATTTAAAGGACTTATATTTTTGGCATCGTAGACTTGGTCACGTAGGCTTTGATCACCTAACGCGTGTTAGTACTCTTGATCGCATACGTGGGCTGCCTAAGCTTAAAGGGTACAAAGAAATTGTGTGCTCTTCTTGTAGACATGCTAAGATGGTTGCAGGTTCACATACTCCTCTCACAATGATCATGACAACTGAACCATGTCAACTTTTGCATCTTGACACCATAGGACCTTCATGTGTTCAATCCTTCGGAGGTAAATGGTATGCTCTTGTTATTGTTGATGATTATTCTAGATATTCTTGGGTGTATTTTATGGCGTCTAAGAATGAACTTTTTAGTCACTTTAGAACTTTATTTCTTAGATTATCAATTGATAACCCAGGATCATTAAAAGCAATTAGAAGTGATAATGGAACTGAATTTAAAAATCAATCTTTTGATCACTTTTGTGCTGAAAATAGAATAGATCATCAATTTTCTTCACCATATGTACCTCAACAAAACGGTGTTGTAGAAAGAAAGAACAGAACCTTAGTTGAGATGGCTAGGACTATGCTTGATGAATATCAAACTCCTAGGAAATTTTGGGCTGATGCGTTAGCAACCGCTTGTTATGTCTCAAATCGTGTTTTCTTGCGTGCTAAGCTAGGTAAAACACCATATGAGCTCTGGTTTGGACATAGGCCTAGTGTTACACACTTTCGGGTCTTTGGTTGCAAATGCTTTGTTAAGAAACATGGTAATCTTGATAAGTTTGAACCTCGATCCATTGATGGCATGTTTCTTGGTTATCCATCTCATACTAGAGGCTACCGTGTGCTTTTACATGACACTAACAAAATTGTGGAGACTTGTGAAGTGTCTTTTGATGAAGCTAGCCCAGGTACTAGCTCTGGTGTTGCAGGACCAGATCCGTATCCTCAGGGGGAGGGTATTTTCGAAGATGAAGAAGAGCCGGTGACACGTGTCCAGCTCCGGACATTGAACAAGCTCCGACTATCACCACTGTTGGTCCTGATCGTCCACAAGTCACAAGCTCATCAGTCTACGATAAACCTAATGAAGAAGAAGATTGTGAGACATCTGTTCCCCTACGATTTTACAAAGATCACCCCCACAACAGATGATTGGAAGCTTGCACGAACGAGTCACACGGTCCAGGTTTTGCGATCCAAACTCTCATGCTCATTCTGCTTTTGTTGCTTCTTTTGAACCAAAAGATATATCACACGCACTCACTAATGAATCTTGGATTATAGCCATGCAAGAAGAGTTAGAAAATTTTGAAAGAAATAATGTTTGGAAACTTGTACCTCCACCTCAAGGTCACACTTTAATTCGAACTAAATGGGTATTTAAAAATAAACAAAGTGAGGATGGGGTTGTGGTTAGGAATAAGGCTAGGTTGGTTGCTCAAGGTTTCACTCAAGTTGAAGGTCTAGATTTTGATGAAACTTTTGCTCCCATTGCTAGATTAGAAGCCATAAGAATTTTGTTAGCTTTTGCAGCATCTAAAGGTTTTAAGCTATATCAGATGGATGTTAAAAGTGCTTTTCTTAATGGCTACATAGATGAGGAGGTTTATGTCAAACAACCACCGGGTTTTGAACGTCCAGATTTCCCTAATCATGTTTAAAAACTGTCCAAAGCCTTATATGGTCTCAAACAAGCCCCTAGAGCATGGTATGATAGGTTAAAAACATTCTTACTTGAAAAGGGGTTTACCATGGGCAATGTTGATAAAACTCTTTTTGTGCTTAAGCATGGCAATGACTCATTATTCGTTCAAGTGTATGTGGATGATATTATCTTTGGTTGTGCTTCTCATGATCTTGTGTCCAAGTTTTCAGCAATGATGAGTTCCGAATTTGAAATGAGTATGATGGGTAAACTCACTTACTTTTTGGGGCTGCAAATCAAGCAAACCAAGTAGGGTACCTTTCTGCATCAAACGAAGTATACCAAAGACCTCCTAAGGCGCTTCAACATGGACAAAAGCAAGCCTCTTCGGACACCAATGGGAACAGCAACAACACTTGAACTTGATGAAGATGGTGAACCCGTGGATCAAAAAGAATATAGAAGCATGATCGGATCACTTTTGTACCTCACGGCTTCAAGACCGGACATACAATTCAGCGTATGTCTTTGTGCACGGTTTCAAGCCTCCCCACATGTTTCACATCATCAAGCCGTCAAAAGGATTCTGAGGTACTTACATGGAACTCAAGAATTTGGCATTTTTCTTCCTTCTTCCTCAACAGTTACTTTCAAAGCTTTTTCGGATGCTGATTTTGGGGGTTGTAGGATTGATAGGAAAAGTACTTCCGGTGCTTGTCATTTTCTTGGTAATTCTCTTGTTGCTTGGTCCTCTAGAAAACAAAGTTCAGTTGCACAATCCACAACCGAATCTGAATATATAGCTGCTACTAGTGCTTGCTCACAAATTCTTTGGATTGTTCAAACACTTAAGGACTATGGGGTTGATCTAGATAGTGTTCCACTATTTTGTGATAACATTAGTGCTATTTGCATTGCCAAAAACCCCGTGCAACATTCTATAACTAAGCACATTGACATTAGGTATCACTTTCTCCGAGATAATGTTGAAAAAGGAAACGTTGTGCTTCACCATGTAGATATTGAACAACAATTGGCTGACATTTTTACAAATCCTTTGGATTTCACTCGTTTTTGTTACATTCGTAGTGAAATAGGGGTTATACATCCTCATGGCTTAAATTGAGGGGGAGTTTTTGAAACTTGGGAAGTCTATGTGTGAATCTGAAATTAAAATAATATGAGCATAGTATTTCATACATATATGACTTTGTGATTCCTTTTACATGCTGAAAGTTCTTACTACATTACTCGTGTTATACATTTTGTAGTTTTTGCCATGTCTAGTAATTGGAATAATTACTTACACTAAATCTGGTCATGGTCGAACTTTCTTGCTATTTTGAACTTGTTGCATGCTCACAAATGCTTTTAATCATTAAGAATTTATCAAGTAATCAACTCACATGTTGAGTTTTTATGAACAACTATAAATTGAGAAAAGATCAAGAGAATATGCATGCATCGCACTTCTTCTTTTAAAATGGCTCCTCATTGCACTTAGATATGAACTTGGAAGAAGTTGTGTATGACTAAAACCATGTCTTTAAGCTTCTGATTGTCAAATGACATAGGCTTTGCTTGGTTGGTTAGAATAAGACAGATGCGCATATAATCTCTTGCAAATATCATATGATCTAAATTTATGCTTTGAAAAATAATAAAATGCAGCAACTAGTGTCATGCTATCAGGTTTTGAGATAGTTAAGTTTGTGAGACCATGACTTGCTTAAATTGAAAATTACATATGATCTCTAGCATGGCTTACACTACTTTATGTATTTCATTGATGTGATAGTGTAAGTTACGTGATAGTATGACTTGGATGAGCTTTGTTTATATGTATATGTTATAATATGCTCATAACAACTAAAGAGGGAGAGATAATTTGTTTATATCTCATGACTTGCTGAATACATTGTCAAAGGGGGAGAAATAAGCATGAAGAGAAAGAGAATATGTGCATAAGGAGTGATAATAAAGGGGGAGAGATAATATGGGATAATTTTTTCTTCTCATTTTACTTTTGATTTACAAAGGGGGAGAAATTTTCTTCAAAACTTTTAATGAGAATAAGCCAATATTCAGATTTTAAATGGTGTTGCCAATGCATTCATCAAGGGGGAGATTGTAAGACCTATGTATGCTGAATACATTGGCTTGTAGTGAATACACTTGGCTTTGATGATAAAAGTTTTAAATATCACCAAAACACCTTTTTATCAAGGTCCGACTCTAGCTACAGCAAGGTCCGACGGTAGGTCCAGCTTGGTTTTGGGTAGCTCCGGTTACGTTCGATGCTAGGTCCAACTTCTTGGTAAGGTCCGACCAGCTTTGGTAAGCTCCGGTGAGCTTTATCTTTAGCTCCGGCATGTGTTTGATAGCTCCGGCTTATATTTGATAGCTCTGGAATGCTTTTGCTAAGCTCCGACGTACTTTGTCTAGCTCCGGTTTTGGGTTGACTAGTTTTGACTAGTTTTTGGTAAGCTCCGGTGCTAGAATCTACTAGTTTTGGTAAGCTCCGGCAGGTGCTTCATTGTACTAGTTTCGGAAAGCTCCGACGCTAGGTTCTACTAGCTTTTGTTAGGTCCGGCTCAAGCTCCGGGTTGCTCTGGCAAGGTCCGGAACTTGACCGCAGTGCTTCTGCTTTGCATTTGCAATGTTTCGTACTTGCTTTACATGATTGGAAAGATTGCTTAGTATTCATTTGCTATGTTTTTGGTGCGTTTTGGTTGAATACGGTTGATATTGTTTCTACTGTGGTTTTGCAACATGCTTATGTGAGGTTCTCACGTAAGGTGTTGTGTTCGGAACTAATTTGAGTCAAGTCGAGGACTTGGGCTCGTATGGATTGTTTGTTTGTTCATGTGCAGGTGTTGCTTGAGTTCAAGTCATGGCTGGTGACAGGATCCATTGGACTAGTCTCAGGAGGAGATGAGGTTCCAACAACCAAGTTCGGGAGGAACTGTGGTTGAGCGGGTCAGGAGGTCGCGCAGGATGATTGAATCAAGGGCAGTGCATATGAAGGTCGAAGGAAGGTGTTCGCACGTATGCATGAGGTGCATGATGTGGCAATATGCTTCTAGAGACGGATTATGGAAGGAAGATCTGATCGGAAGGATCGGATCGTATCGGTTGAAGACTTAGGCTACTAGCTGAGTCGGTTATGACTCGATATGGAAAGTATCGAGTTGGTTATGTTAGGATTTCGTGTGTGTCACGAATTTGAGTTGTTTATCAATGTGGGATACGTTCCTAAGGTGTTTGGAAGTCTTAAGATTGCTTCTATCTGCGTATAGAAGAATCTTGAACAGTTATGGAAAGTTCGGATTGTGATCGGATTAGGATTGGAGTCCTAGGTTAGATTGGGATGGCCTAAGGGCTGGTTATATAAGCGAGGGAAGGCCAAAGCTCGAGTGAGACGACTTTGGGGCTGTTCTTCTTGTGTTCTATTGAATAGAATTCGTAGTTTGAAGGAACTTTTGTGCCTTGTTCGTCAGACTTGTTCCAGACAAGTTTTACTCGTCGAGTTTCTGGACAGCACTACCTTTCGTCGGTGGTTTTATCATAACTCGAGTTTTACAGATCCAATTGATGCGATTCTTTTTGGTTTGTCTTCACCACTTTATTATATATCATCTGTCAAAATTTCACATTCATTGGATTTGTCGTTTCTGAGATACACAAGTTTCTTTGCAGCATTCCAGAAACTGTTTTTCTCGGGTAGGTCAGATTGACCATAGTCTGATCTTTTGATAATAACTTGAGTTTTTCTCGACGGATTTGAGTAATTATTTTTGTGTTGTCTTCGTGACTTGATTCTCTCTGATATCTATCACTTTTGTCACGGTGAAACACGTTTAGATTAGTCTCATACACGATTTCTTTAACAGATCGTTTTTCTGCCGAAAGGGTTTGGGGTTTTAATTGTTTCCGCTGCATAAGATTTTTAAATCTACCATTCACCCCCCCTCTGGTAGCTTTTCACGTGCTCTTCGATCCTACAATTGGTATCAGAGCCAGGTTGCTCTAATCTTTGTGATTTGCACGTGTTTTTGACTAATCATCATGGAGAAGTACTCCGCCAAACCTTGTGTGTTTTCTGGCATTGATTTCCAGGTTTGGAAGGCACGCATGGAGGCCTTCATCCAGGCACAAGGCTTTGCAATATGGGAGAAGGTGTATAAGCCTTATGAAGTGCCACCCAATGATCAAGTCACGGCCACAAACCTACTTGACGTCGACAACAACAACAAAGCCCGAAACTTGATCATCCAAGGACTCACTCAAAGCGACTTTGATCGTGTAGCGCACCTCCGATCAGCATACGATGTTTGGAGAGCTCTCTGTGATTATCATGAAGGCTCCAACACAATCAAGGAGGTAAAACAAGATATGTTCAAGAAAGAATATATGCGTTTTGAGATGTAACCAGGTGAGTCAATCGATGACCTCTTTGCTCGTTTCAATAAAATTCTCAGCAACTTGCATAGTGTCAATGTAAATTTTTCTGATGCTGAGAATGCTAGACAACTTCTTAGTGCATTAGAGGTGTCAATTTGGGAGATGAAAGTAACATCTATTCGTGAATCAACTATCATGAGTTCTCTTACTTTAGATGTACTTTATTCTAAACTAAAAACTCATGAAATTGACATCCTAGCACGTAAGAACCCAAACAAGTCTATTGAATTTGTCTCACAACGTGATATGTCTAGCTCCGGCCAATCATCATCCTGCAATACTCTTGCTTTGTTGTCCTCACTAACCCTGGAGCAGATCGAAGAATTTCCAGAAGAGGAGTTGGCACTCATCTCTACTAGATTCTCAAAAGCATTGCAAAATGTGAGAACTAGAAGGAGAGGAAGCTCCGGACCTCAACGCTGTTTTGAATGTGGTAAAATAAGACACTTTCGTATAGAATGCCCTAAACTTTCAGGTCCGACCACCCGGGAAGAAAAACAATGCAAGGTCCGGACCTCCTCTGGAAATTCCAACAAGAAAAAGAAGGGTACCATAGGACGCAAGATGATTAACACCTTCATCACCGCACTTCAAGAACTTAGTTCAAGTGATGTAGACTTTGAAAGTGATGAAGATGATGACGATCTGGCCAACTTATGCTTCATGGCGGGCAAAACAAGATCAAGATCAAGTTAGGAGGATGCAGAACACAACAGTGAAGACGATGAGGTATGTTCTACCTGCAATAAAATGTGTGATGCTATTTCTCGTGCAACTATTATTGTCAAGAAAAAGGACAAAAAGCATAGGGATAATGCTGCTAAAATTGAATCACTAGAATCTGAAATTAACCATTTAAAAACTTTGATTCCTAGTGATGATGCATGTCCCTCATGTGACTTAATCTATGAACAATTGTCCACATTAAGAAGTGCACACTCCTCCACTCTAGATAGACTTGATGAAGAAATTAAAAAGAACAAAGAGCTTGCTGCACTTAATGATAAAAACTTAAAAGATGCTTCTTGTTCTACAGATGATTTGCATTGTTCTGCATGTGAAAATCTTGATAAGAAACTAAAAGATGCAATGAATGAAATTTCCATTCTGAACAATGCTTTACGATCTCATGAAGTTAAAAATTGTTTCAATTGCAAACTAAAAGGAAAAACTTCATGTGCAAACTGCCTAGACTTGTCTAAGAAACTTGATGACATGAATAGGACACTAGGTTGGTTTTGTAATGGGAATAAGAATCTAAACTTGCTGCTGAATTCTTCCAAGTCTTGCAAAGATAAAACTGGTTTAGGTTTTGATTCTCTTGTTCATGCTAAGGCACATCCACCTAAAATTGTTAAGTCATTAGGAAGTGGTTTGATTCAAACAGTTCCTAAACAAAAAGGAGTGGTTTTCAAATCTGCAGGAGTATTGGCTCATTCGGTTTCAAATAAAAATATTGCTTGCTCATCTAGACATGAACACAAAGTTAAATTTCATTGTACCTTCTGTGGTAGAGATGGTCATGTCATAGATTTTTGTTATAGACTAGCTAAACAATAGAAAAAGGAAAGAAAATTGATAGATCTTATAACTCTCATGCAATTAGAAAAACACAACCTACTTTAGTGAGTCATAAATTTGAAAAGGTAGCTTCCGGACCTTCTGGTAAGAAATCCGAAAAAGCAGCTCCGATAGTTCCGATAGCTCCGAGAGCTACCGGATCTTCTGTTGTTCCCTCCGGAGCTTCAGTTTTTGCCTCTGGACCTTCTTCTTTTACCTCCAGAGCTACTGGTTTTCACTCTAAACAAGTAACAACTTCTAAATCAACTGTTAAGAACAGAAAACCTCAATCTTTGACTCATAAACCTACTGTTTTGTCTCAGCTTTTGCGTGTTTTTCCTGCTGCACGTCGCGTGACTCAGTACTGGATTCCTAAATGCCTTTTGACCAACCCCAGTATTGAGTCATCGACGTATTGTGCTTCTATGTAGGTTACACGTTTGAGGAAGGAGAACATTTGGATTGTGGATTCAGGTTGCTCAGGCCACATGACCGGTAACAAAGATTGGTTCTCCTCCCTCTCTTTTGTGTCACGTGTAGAGAATGTTACTTTTGCTGATAATTCTTCAACTCCTATAATTGCTAAGGGTTCGGTTAGAGTAAATGATCACTACACTTTGAAGGATGTGGCACTTGTCAAAAATTTGAAATACAACTTGCTTTCTGTTTCACAATTGCTAGATGAAAATATAGAAATTATTTTCAATAAAAACTGCTGCAAAGTTGTAGGTTCAAATAGTGAGCTTATTTTTAACATGTCTCGGTTTGGAAGAATTTTTAAAGCTGATTTTGATATGTCTTCCTCTAAGCATAGGTGTCTAGTTACTAATGATTCAAAGGACTTATATTTTTGGCATCGTAGACTTGGTCACGTAGGCTTTGATCACCTAACGTGTGTTAGTACTCTTGATCGCATACTTGGGCTGCCTAAGCTTAAAGGGTACAAAGAAATTGTGTGCTCTTCTTGTAGACATGCTAAGATGGTTGCAGGTTCACATACTCCTCTCACAATGATCATGACAACTGAACCATGTCAACTTTTGCATCTTGACACCGTAGGACCTTCATGTGTTCAATCCTTCGGAGGTAAATGGTATGCTCTTGTTATTGTTGATGATTATTCTAGATATTCTTGGGTGTATTTTATGGCGTCTAAGAATGAACTTTTTAGTCACTTTAGAACTTTATTTCTTAGATTATCAATTGATAACCCAGGATCATTAAAAGCAATTAGAAGTGATAACGGAACTGAATTTAAAAATCAATCTTTTGATCACTTTTGTGCTGAAAATAGAATAGATCATCAATTTTCTTCACCATATGTACCTCAACAAAACGGTGTTGTAGAAAGAAAGAACAGAACCTTAGTTGAGATGGCTAGGACTATGCTTGATGAATATCAAACTCCTAGGAAATTTTGGGCTGATGCGTTAGCAACCGCTTGTTATGTCTCAAATCGTGTTTTCTTGCGTGCTAAGCTAGGTAAAACACCATATGAGCTCTGGTTTGGACATAGGCCTAGTGTTACACACTTTCGGTTCTTTGGTTGCAAATGCTTTGTTAAGAAACATGGTAATCTTGATAAGTTTGAACCTCGATCCATTGATGGCATGTTTCTTGGTTATCCATCTCATACTAGAGGCTACCGTGTGCTTTTACATGACACTAACAAAATTGTGGAGACTTGTGAAGTGTCTTTTGATGAAGCTAGCCCAGGTACTAGCTCTGGTGTTGCAGGACCAGATCCGTATCCCCAGGGGGAGGGCATTTTAGAAGATGAAGAAGAGCCGGTGACACGTGTCCAGCTCCGGACATTGAACAAGCTCCGGCTATCACCACTGTTGGTCCTGATTGTCCACAAGTCACAAGCTCATCAGTCTACGATAAACCTAATGAAGAAGAAGATTGTGAGACATCTGTTCCCCTACGATTTTACAAAGATCACCCCCACAACAGATGATTGGAAGCTTGCACGAACGAGTCACACGGTCCAGGTTTTGCGATCCAAACTCTCATGCTCATTCTGCTTTTGTTGCTTCTTTTGAACCAAAAGATATATCACACGCACTCACTAATGAATCTTGGATTATAGCCATGCAAGAAGAGTTAGAAAATTTTGAAAGAAATAATGTTTGGAAACTTGTACCTCCACCTCAAGGTCACACTTTAATTCGAACTAAATGGGTATTTAAAAATAAACAAAGTGAGGATGGGGTTGTGGTTAGGAATAAGGCTAGGTTGGTTGCTCAAGGTTTCACTCAAGTTGAAGGTCTAGATTTTGATGAAACTTTTGCTCCCATTGCTAGATTAGAAGCCATAAGAATTTTGTTAGCTTTTGCAGCATCTAAAGGTTTTAAGCTATATCAAATGGATGTTAAAAGTGCTTTTCTTAATGGCTACATAGATGAGGAGGTTTATGTCAAACAACCACCGGGTTTTGAACGTCCAGATTTCCCTAATCATGTTTAAAAACTGTCCAAAGCCTTATATGGTCTCTAACAAGCCCCTAGAGCATGGTATGATAGGTTAAAAACATTCTTACTTGAAAAGGGGTTTACCATGGGCAAGGTTGATAAAACTCTTTTTGTGCTTAAGCATGGCAATGACTCATTATTCGTTCAAGTGTATGTGGATGATATTATCTTTGGTTGTGCTTCTCATGATCTTGTGTCCAAGTTTTCAGCAATGATGAGTTCCGAATTTGAAATGAGTATGATGGGTAAACTCACTTACTTTTTGGGGCTGCAAATCAAGCAAACCAAGGAGGGTACCTTTGTGCATCAAACGAAGTATACCAAAGATCTCCTAAGGCGCTTCAACATGGACAAAAGCAAGCCTCTTCGGACACCAATGGGAACAGCAACAACACTTGAACTTGATGAAGATGGTGAACCCGTGGATCAAAAAGAATATAGAAGCATGATCGGATCACTTTTGTACCTCACGGCTTCAAGACCGGACATACAATTCAGCGTATGTCTTTGTGCACGGTTTCAAGCCTCCCCACATGTTTCACATCGTCAAGCCGTCAAAAGGATTCTCAGGTACTTACATGGAACTCAAGAATTTGGCATTTTTCTTCCTTCTTCCTCAACAGTTACTTTGAAAGCTTTTTCGGATGCTGATTTTGGGGGTTGTAGGATTGATAGGAAACTTACTTCCGGTGCTTGTCATTTTCTTGGTAATTCTCTTGTTGCTTGGTCCTCTAGAAAACAAAGTTCAGTTGCACAATCCACAGCCGAATCTGAATATATAGCTGCTACTAGTGCTTGCTCACAAATTCTTTGGATTGTTCAAACACTTAAGGACTATGGGGTTGATCTAGATAGTGTTCCACTATTTTGTGATAACATTAGTGCTATTTGCATTGCCAAAAACCCCGTGCAACATTCTATAACTAAGCACATTGACATTAGGTATCACTTTCTCCGAGATAATGTTGAAAAAGGAAACGTTGTGCTTCACCATGTAGATATTGAACAACAATTGGCTGACATTTTTACAAATCCTTTGGATTTCACTCGTTTTTGTTACATTCGTAGTGAAATAGGGGTTATACATCCTCATGGCTTAAATTGAGGGGGAGTTTTTGAAACTTGGGAAGTCTATGTGTGAATCTGAAATTAAAATAATATGAGCATAGTATTTCATACATATATGACTTTGTGATTCCTTTTACATGCTGAAAGTTCTTACTACATTACTCGTGTTATACATTTTGTAGTTTTTGCCATGTCTAGTAATTGGAATAATTACTTACACTAAATCTGGTCATGGTCGAACTTTCTTGCTATTTTGAACTTGTTGCATGCTCACAAATGCTTTTAATCATTAAGAATTTATCAAGTAATCAACTCACATGTTGAGTTTTTATGAACAAATATAAATTGAGAAAAGATCAAGAGAATATGCATGCATCGCACTTCTTCTTTTAAAATGGCTTCTCATTGCACTTAGATATGAACTTGGAAGAAGTTGTGTATGACTAAAACCATGTCTTTAAGCTTCTGATTGTCAAATGACATAGGCTTGGCTTGGTTGGTTAGAATAAGGCAGATGCGCATATAATCTCTTGCAAATATCATATGATCTAAATTTATTCTTTGAAAAATAATAAAATGCAGCAACTAGTGTCATGCTATCAGGTTTTGAGATAGTTAAGTTTGTGAGATCATGACTTGCTTAAATTGGAAATTACATATGATCTCTAGCATGGCTTACACTACTTTATGTATTTCATTGATGTGATAGTGTAAGTTACGTGATAGTATGACTTGGATGAGCTTTGTTTATATGTATATGTTATAATATGCTCATAACAACTAAAGAGGGAGAGATAATTTGTTTATATCTCATGACTTGCTGAATACATTGTCAAAGGGGGAGAAATAAGCATGAAGAGAAACAGAATATGTGCATAAGGAGTGATAATAAAGGGGGAGAGATAATATGGGATAATTTTTTCTTCTCATTTTACTTTTGATTTACAAAGGGGGAGAAATTTTCTTCAAAACTTTTAATGAGAATAAGCCATATTCAGATTTTAAATGGTGTTGCCAATGCATTCATCAAGGGGGAGATTGTAAGACCTATGTATGCTGAATACATTGGCTTGTAGTGAATACAGTTGGCTTTGATGATAAAAGTTTTAAATATCACCAAAACACCTTTTTATCAAGGTCCGACTCTAGCTCCGAGCTACAGCAAGGTCCGACGGTAGGTCCGGCTTGGTTTGGGTAGCTCCGGTTACGTTCGATGCTAGGTCCAACTTCTTGGTAAGGTCCGACCAGCTTTGGTAAGCTCCGGTGAGCTTTATCTTTAGCTCCGGCATGTGTTTGATAGCTCCGTCTTATATTTGATAGCTCCGGAATGCTTTTTCTAAGCTCCGACGTACTTTGTATAGATCCGGTTTTGGGTTGACTAGTTTTGACTAGTTTTTGGTAAGCTCCGGTGCTAGGATCTACTAGTTTTGGTAAGCTCCGGCAGGTGCTTCATTGTACTAGTTTTGGAAAGCTCCGACGCTAGGTTCTACTAGCTTTTGTTAGCTCCGGCTCAAGCTCCGGGTTGCTCTGGCAAGGTCCGGAACTTGACCGCAGTGCTTCTGCTTTGCATTTGCAATGTTTCATACTTGCTTTACATGATTGGAAAGATTGCTTAGTATTCATTTGCTAAGTTTTTGGTGCGTTTTGGTTGAAGACGGTTGATATCGTTTCTACTGTGGTTTTGCAACATGCTTATGTGAGGTTCTCACGTAAGGTGTTGTGTTCAGAACTAATTTGAGTCAAGTCGAGGACTTGGGCTCATATGGATTGTTTGTTTGTTCATGTGCAGGTGTTGCTTGAGTTCAAGTCATGGCTGGTGACAGGATCCATTGGACTAGTCTCAGGAGGAGATGAGGTTCCAACAACCAAGTTCGGGAGGAACTGTGGTTGAGCGGGTCAGGAGGTCGCACAGGATGATTGAATCAAGGGCAGTGCATATGAAGGTCGAAGGAAGGTGTTCGCACGTATGCATGAGGTGCATGACGTGGCAATATGCTTCTAGAGACGGATTATGGAAGGAAGATCTGATCGGAAGGATCGGATCGTATCGGTTGAAGACTTAGGTTGCTAGCTGAGTTGGTTATGGCTCGATATGGAAAGTATCGAGTTGGTTAAGTTAGGATTTCGTGTGTGTCACGAATTTGAGTTGTTTAGGAATGTGGGATACGTTCCTAAGGTGTTTGGAAGTCTTAAGATTGCTTCTATCTGTGTATAGAAGAATCTTGAGCAGTTATGGAAAGTTCCGATTGTGATCGGATTAGGATTGGAGTCCTAGTTGAGATTGGGATGGCCTAAGGGCTGGTTATATAAGCGAGGGAAGGCCAAAGCTCGAGTGAGACGACTTTGGGGCTGTTCCCTCTTGTGTTCTATTGAATAAAATTCGTAGTTTGAAGGAACTTTTGTGCCTTGTTCATCAGACTTGTTCCAGACAAGTTTTACTCTTCGAGTTTCTGAACAGCACTACCTTTCGTCGGTGGTTTTATCATAACTCGAGTTTTACAGATCCAATTGATGCGATTCTTTTTGGGTTGTCTTCACCACTTTATTATCTATCATCTGACAAAATTTCACAGTCATTGGATTTGTGGTTTCTGAGAAACACGAGTTTCTTTGCAGCATTCCAGAAACTGTTTTTCTCGGGTAGGTCAGATTGACCATAGTCTGATCTTTCGATCATAACTTGAGTTTTTCTCGACGGATTTGAGTAATTCTTTTTGTGTTGTCTTCGTGACTTGATTCTCTCTGATATCTATCACTTTTGTCACGGTGAAACACATTTAGATTAGTCTCATACACGATTTCTTTAACAGATCATTTTTCTGCCGAAAGGGTTTGGGGTTTTAATTGTTTCCGCTGCGTAAGATTTTTAAATCTACCATTCACCCCCCCTCTGGTAGCTTTTCACGTGCTCTTCGATCCTACAGTATCACACTTGGATACATACATTGCAATTTCCCATTTCTTTCATTTTCATGAAAACTTTGTCTTCAAATATTATTACATCTTGTTGATGCCCAGATGAATAGAGTATTTGGACAAGTGTGCTTCATCCAAGACTTTCTTTCGAAGTTCCGTATCGCGGGACACGACTATCCAGTTTTTGAACCATAGAGTAGCATGATCATCCCTCTGGAGACATTTCATCTCGCCTTTGTCCATTCTTTCCTAATGTGCCACATATCCTTGTCTTTTTTTAGCTTCCATAATCTCCTCTCGAATTGTAGGTTTGAGAGGAAGATTCTATAATGATCCATATGGAACCTAAGTATAAACTTGATTCTTCCTCTTCCATCAAAGTAAAGGACAGGTTGTGGACATGTGACTTATGACTCGGCGCATAGGCAACCACATTTGTCGGGGTGGCAATGAATTTCAATCATGTAACCTTTGATCGGCTCTAACTAGCTCTAACCATCTTCGTTGCTGCATATTCAACTCCTTCTGTGTGAATGTATATTTTAGGCTTTTATGATCGGTGTCGAGATATACTAGATTGCCTAGTTAATAAATCTCCAAATTTTCAATGCAAGCACCACTGCAACGAGCTCAAAGTCATGAGTCGGATAATGTTGTTCATGATTGTGGAACTATCATGACCCATACGTGATCATGTGTCCTTCTTGCATAAGAGCGCAGCGAAAATTGATGCCGGATGCATCACAATAAATGTCAAAAGAATTAGTTGTATCCGGCTGAGATAGGACCAGGGATGTTGTGATGTGTTCCACAGTGTTTGAGAAACTTCCTCACATGCTTCACTGCAAATATATTTGGTTCCGCTTTTTAGCAGTTCCATCATAGGTTTAGAAATTTTTTAGAAGCTCGGAATGAACCTGCGATAATATCCCACCAAACCAAGGAAGTTGCGAACTTTGTGTACGGACCTAGGAGACTTCCATTTCAGCACTTGCACGATTTTAATGTAATCAAAAGTGATGCCCTCAGCTGAACTAATGTACCCAATAAATGGCACTTGTCTGATATAATATTCACACTAGATGAATTTCTTGTACAGCTTGTGATCTCGCAATCGTTGCAGGACGATATGCAAGTGTTTGGCTTGTTCTTCTTTTGATTAGGAATAAACCAAAATGTTGTCGATGAAAACCACGACAAACCTATCCAACTCCAACATGAACACTGAATTTATAAGGTACATGAAGTGGGCTTGCATGTTAGTAATACCAAAAAACATAAAGAGGTATTCATAATGCCCGTGTCTCATCGAGAATGCCATCTTTGGTATATCATCCGTTCGACTTTTAAATTTTTTTGATATCTGATCTGAAGATCCATCTTCGAGAATACTTTAGCATCTACTAGTTGATCAAAAAGAACATTGATGCATGGAAGTGGATACAAGTTCTTGATAGTTACGGTATTGAGCGGATGATAGTCCATGCATAGATGCAATGTCTTGTCCTTCTTCACGAAGCAACCCCAACATGATGAACTTGGGCGAATAAGACCTTTCTCCAAAATATCATTCAAATACTCAGCTAATTCATTTGGTGCAATCTTTTATGACCTTAGAGAAATGGGCATTGTCGGTACCCAGCATACCAGGTACCCCCGCGCACAGGATGAAATGCCTAAGTGCCTTGCCTCCCTGCTGATGCAAGGTCCGATAGCGCCACATGTCCAGCAGGCCCGAAGCCCATCCTTCCTCACGGGTGGGCTTAATTACTGCCACGTTGACCTTGACTCGGAACCCGACTCCCTCATAGAGATGGGCTCCTAGGTCACCACGTGTCTAGCGGGACGGGACCTTGCTCCTCCATGGGAGTGAGCTTTGGTGCCGCCACGTGTCCTGAGGCTCCGGGCTAGCCTTCCAAGTAGGAGCGGGCTAGCCACCACATGTCTATCCTAGGTCACCACGTGTCCAGTGGGACGGGACCCTGCTCCTCCATGGGAGTGAGCTTTGGTGCCGCCACGTGGCCTGAGGCTCCGGGCTAGCCTTCCAAGTAGGAGTGGGCTCTGGAGCCACCACATGTCTAGCAGCACCAGACCCCCGGCTCTCATCATTGTGGGGCTCTGGTGCTACAAATGTGGCCCGCAGCGCAGCACTCGACCTCCCTCGCGGAGTCGGGCTCTAGTGCTTCCATGTGTCTTGCAACTTGCCCCGGGCGGTTGAAAGTGCATCTAGGACTCCCTTGTGGGTTTTGGATGATTTATGACAAGCAATTGGGATCCTAACCTCTTTGTTGAGATGAGCACAGACTTTCAATAGCAAAATAAGCAAAGTGCCAAAAAGAAGGAAGAATGAGGAGCAAAGTGGAAATGAGCTCGAGGAAGAAGAATAGTAGATCATTGTGTATGGAGTGTGTTAAGAAAACACATCCCAAGAGCTCAATCACAATTAAACACACACATTGCACTAAGTTACACAGGACCGGACTAGTCCGACTGACACCAGACTAGTACGAGAACCTCTCTGCACAAAATCAGATAAGTCCGATATCTCTCTGACTAGAATCGGACTAGTCCTTCCCAGTGCGGACTAGTCATCAAAACACTTCACAAGTCACACAAAATCGGACAAGTCCGACCGCAACCGGACTAGTCCGATACTCTCTCTGGTCCAAATCGGACAAGTACGAAATTTGCACGGACTAGTCCAAAAAAACCCTCTGAACTAAATCGAACAAGTCCTCCAAGTGCGGACTTGTCACCCAATACACTTAGGGTTTCACTGTTCGGACAAGTCCGATGTCTATCGGACTAGTCCGAAGATTTCCAGAAGCGAAATCGGACAAGTCCGTTCCTAGCCGAACTAGTCTGATATTTTGGAACACTTAGGGTTTGCTACACACAGCACACCGGACAAGTCCGGTGACCACCACAGACTAGTCCGATCTTTTTGAACCCTAACAGTCACTTTTAGAAACCCATATAAATAGAGGTGTACGACCATATTTCACTAACTCTCGAACCCTAGTGCCGTCACACTTCCCAAGAGCCTCAAAAACCACATCTCTCCACGAAATTAAGTGCAACAAAGATCAATCCTTTGAGGATTAACTCTAGTTCATTGGAGAGAAACGTTCAACACCACATTGAGCTCTTGGTTTGATTCTCTAACACACTCATGTGATTTCATTGTAATCTTTTGAGTGTGTTCTTGGTGGTATTTCTTTTTGTAATCCAAGGGAGCTCTCAACATGTGAGAAGGCCCCTTTGAATTGGTTATTCACCCCTTTGTAATAAGTAGAAGAGGATTGGCCTTCGTGACGATCCGACGAGAGTAGGGTTGGAGAATACCCGATCCTTTTGTGGGCTCCTCAACGTGGATGTAGGTTGCCTCTGTGAAAACCAAACCACGGGATAAATCCTCGTGTCTTGTTTTTGTGTTCATCGTTCTTATTATTCACTATAATCTAGGGTTTCAATAATCATTGCTTACTTCACATTGAATCATTAAACATAAGATTGAATTGTGATATAACCTGGTGCATAATCTTGAAAACCTTCATTTGATTGTATATTTCCGCTGCATACATAGAAGAATCAATCTAATCGACCGAACTTAATCAACCTAGTCCGTAAATACCCGACTAGTCCGCACTTTACCAGACTTGTCCGATATATCTAGTTTTGAACTGGTTGTTAAGTGTTGCAGGTTCCAACAATTATCAAAAAGGCCTATTCACCCCCTCTCTAGGCCAAATTCAATTGGTATCAGAGCTTGGTTCTTCAGGAAAGAGACTAATCGCTCCAAGAAGATCGTGTCGGACATGAAGGACACTCACAAGAGCAACAGCCAAGAAAAAGTTGATGATGAAAAGAACCTCAAGGTGGAGAAGCTCCTCGAAGCCATTCAAGACTTCGAGGACGACGATGAGGAGATGCTCGAACTAAAAGCGCTCCTAAGAAAGAAGACACTTTCCAAAGGGAAAGTGAAGACTGAAGAAAAGAAGAAGGGGAGTATTCACACCGACTACTCTCGATATCCTTTTAACTATGATCATCTCAATTCCAATAATAATCATTATTTATCGATCCAACTTGGAAAAGCCCCACACTTCGATGGAAGTGATTACTCAATGTGGAGGAAAAATATGAAAATGCATCTAATTTCCCTCAATCCAAGTTTGTGGCATATTGTGTGCACATGGATAGATATCCCGGACTACAACGAAGAGGTCACCCCCAGCCACGAGCAAACAATTCACCGAAATGCTCAAGCCGCGGCTGTAATTACCTTTTCACTCAGTCGGGACGAGTTCACAAAGGTGGATGGACTCAAAATTGCTAAGGAGATATGGGACATTGTAGGATCGAAGAGCACGTGAAAAGCTACCAGAGGGGGGGTGAATGGTAGATTTAAAAATCTTACGTAGCGGAAACAATTAAACCCCAAACCCTTTCGGCACAAAAACGATCTGTTAAAGAAGTCGTGTGTGAGACCAATCTAAACTTGTTTCACCGTGACAAAAGTGATATATATCAGAGAGAATCAAGTCACAAAGACAATACAAAAGGAATCACTCAAATCCGTCGAGAAAAACTCAAGTTATGATCAAAAGATCAAACAAAGGTCAATCTGCCCTACTCGATAAAAAAAACAGTTCTGGAACGCTGCAAAGAAACTCGTGTAGATCATAGACCACAAATCCAATGACCGTGAAATTTTGACATATGATAGACAATAAAGTTGTGAAGACAATCCAAAAAGAATCACGTCAATTGGATCTGTAAAACTCGAGTTATGATAAAACCACCGACAAAAGGTAGTGCTATCCAGAAACTCAACGAGTAAAACTTGTCTGGAACAAGTGTGACGAACAAGGCACAAAAGTTCCTTCAAACTACGAATTTTATTCAAGATAACACAAGAGGAACAACCTCAAAGTCGTGCCCCACGAGGTCTGGGCTCCCTTGCTTATATAACGAGCCCTTTGGCCAACCCAATATCAACTAGGACTCCAATCCTACTCAGATCACGAATCGTAACTTTCCATAACTGCTCAAGATTCTTCTATACGCAGATAGAAGCAATCTTAAGACTTCCAAACATCTTAGGAACGTATCCCACTTTCCTAAAAAACTCAAATTCGTGACCCACACGAAATCCTATCATAACCAACTCAAATCTTTCCATATTTGAGTCAAACCTGACTCAGCCGCAGCATGAGTCCATAACCTAGTCGGTTGGACCTTTCTGACCAACTCTTTACGTCCACATCTCTTCATCTCCACATCTCTTCATCTCCACAACCAAGCTCCCGCCGGAGCTTACAAAACTAGCAGGACCTAGCGCCGGAGCTAACCAGAACTAGTCGGAACTAGTAATCCCAAAAACCGGAGCTAGAAAAAACAACTTTGGAGCTTAGCAAAAACACGGCGGAGATACCAAAAACATGTCGGAGCTATCAAAGACATACCGGAGCTAAAGACAAAACTTCACCGGAGCTGACCAAAGCTAGTCGGACTTTGCTGTAGCTCGGAGCTAGAGACGGATCTTGATAAAAAGATGTTTTGGTGATATTCAAAACTTTTATCATCAAGGCCAAGTGTATTCACGACAAGCCAATGTATTCAGCACACATAGGTCTTACAATCTCCCCCTTGATGAATGCATTGGCAACACCATTTAAAATCCAAACATTGGCTTATTCACATAAAAGGTTTGAAGGCAATTTCTCCCCCTTTGTAAATCAAAAGTAAAATGAGAAGAAAAATTATCCCATATTATCTCTCTCCCTTTATTATCTCTCCTTATGCACATATTCTCTTTCTCTTCATGCTTATCTCTCCCCCTTTGACAATGTATTCAGCAAGTTATGAACATATAAACAAATTATCTCTCCCCCTTTAGTTGTTATGAGCATATTATAACATATACATATAAACAAAGCTCATCCAAGTCATACTATCACGTAACTTACACTATCACATCAATGAAATACATAAAGTAGTGTAAGCCATGCTAGAGATCATATGTAATTTTCAATTTAAGCAAGTCATGATCTCACAAACTTAACTATCTCAAAACCTAATAGCATGACACTAGTTGCTGCATTTTATTATTTTTCAAAGCATAAATTTAGATCATATGATATTTGCAAGAGATTATATGCGCATCTGCCTTATTCTAACCAACCAAGCCAAGCCTATGTCATTTGACAATCAGAAGCTTAAAGACATGGTTTTAGTCATACACAACTTCTTCCATGTTCATATCTAAGTGCAATGAGAAGCCATTTTAAAAGAAGAAGTGCGATGCATGCATATTCTCTTGATCTTTTCTCAATTTATATTTGTTCATAAAAACTCAACATGTGAGTTGATTACTTGATTAATTCTTAATGATTAAAAGCACTTGTGAACATGTAACAAGTTCAAAATAGCAAGAAAGTTCGATCATGACCAGTTTTAGTGTAAGTAACTATTCCAATTACTAGACATGGCAAAAACTACAAAATGTATAACACGAGTAATGTAGTAAGAACTTTCAGCATGTAAAAGGAATCACAAAGTCATATATGTATGAAATACTATGCTCATATTATTTTAGTTTCAGATTCACACATAGACTTCCCAAGTTTCAAAACTCCCCCTCAATTTAAGCCATGAGGATGCATAACCCCTATTTCACTATGAATGTAACAAAAACGAGTGAAATCCAAAGGTTTTGTGAAAATGTCAGCCAATTGTTGTTCGATATCTACATGGTGAAGCACAATGTTTCCTTTTTCAACATTATCTCGGAGAAAGTGGTACCTAATGTCTATGTGCTTAGTTCTAGAATGTTGCACGGGGTTTTAGCAATGCAAATGGCACTAGTGTTATCACAGAATAGTGGAACACTATCTAGATCAACCCTTTAGTCCTTAAGTGTTTGAACAATCCAAAGAATTTGTGAGCAAGCACTAGCAGAAGCTACATATTCAGATTCGGTTGTGGATTGTGCAACTGAATTTTGTTTTCTAGAGGACCAAGCAACAAGAGAATTACCAAGAAAACAACAAGCACCAGAAGTACTCTTCCTATCAATCCTACAACCCCCAAAATCAGCATCCGAAAAAGCTTTCAAAGTAACGGTTGAGGAAGAAGGAAGAAAAATGCCAAATTCTTTGTTTCCATGTAAGTACCCGAGAATCCTTTTGACAGCTTGACGATGTGAAACACGTGGGGAGGCTTGAAACCGTGCACGAAGACATACGTTGAATTGTATGTCCGGTCTTGATGCCGTGAGGTACAAAAGTGATCCAATCATGCTTCTATATTATTTTTGATCCACGGGTTCACCATCTTCATCAAGTTCAAGTGTTGTTGCTGTTCCCATTGGTGTCCGAAGAGGCTTGCTTTTGTCCATGTTGAAGCGCCTTAGGAGGTCTTTGGTATACTTCATTTGATGCACAAAGATACCCTCCTTGGTTTGCTTGATTTGCAGCCCCAAAAAGTAAGTGAGTTGACCCATCATACTCATTTGAAATTCGGAACTCATCATTGCTGAAAACTTGGACACAAGATCATGAGAAGCACAACCAAAGATAATATCATCCACATACACTTGAACGAATAATGAGTCATTGCCATGCTTAAGCACAAAAAGAGTTTTATCAACCTTGCCCATGGTAAACCCCTTTTCAAGTAAGAATGTTTTTAACCTATCATACCATGCTCTAGGGGCTTGTTTGAGACCATATAAGGCTTTGGACAGTTTGTAAACATGATTAGGAAAATCTGGATTTTCAAAACCCGGTGGTTGTTTGACATAAACCTCCTCATCTATGTAGCCATTAAGAAAAGCACTTTTAACATCCATCTGATAGAGCTTAAAACCTTTAGATGCTGCAAAAGCTAACAAAATTCTTATGGATTCTAATCTAGCGATAGGAGCAAAAGTTTCATCAAAATCTAGACTTTCAACTTGAGTGAAACCTTGAGCAACCAAACTAGCCTTATTCCTAACCACAACCCCATCCTCACTTTGTTTATTTTTAAATACCCATTTAGTTCCAATTAAATTGTGACCTTGAGGTGGAGGTACAAGTTTCCAAACATTATTTCTTTCAAAATTTTCTAACTCTTCTTGCATGGCAATAATCCAAGATTCATTAGTGAGTGTGTGTGATATATCTTTGGGTTCAAAAGAAGCAACAAAAGCAGAATGAGCATGAGAGTTTGGATCGCAAAACCTGGACCGTGTGACTCGTTCGTGCAAGCTTCCAATCATCTGTTGTGGGGGATGATCTTTGTAAAACCGTAGGGGAACAGATGTCTCACAAGCTTCTTCTTCTTCATGTTCATCACAAATCGATGAGCTTGTGGCTTGAGGATGATTTGAATCAGCATTGATGGTTGTCGGTGCTGGTTGAGAATTAACATCCAGAGCTAAACCAAAGTCTTTAGCTGCTGAATTTCCTGGCAGCAACTCCAATTCTTCCTCATATTCAGTGAAAATGCTCTCCCCCTACGGATATGGATCTGGACCTGCAATGTTTGAGCTAGTACCTGGGCTAGATTCATCAAAAGACACTTCACAAGTCTCCACAATTTTGTTAGTGTCAAGTAAAAGCACACGGTAGCCTCTAGTATGAGATGGATAACCAAGAAACATGCCATCAATGGATCTAGGTTCAAATTTATCAAGATTACCATGTTTCTTAACAAATCATTTGCATCCAAAGACCGAAAGTGTGTAACACTAGGCCTATGTCCAAACCGAAGCTCATATGGTGTTTTACCCTAGCTTAGCACGCAATAAAACATGATTTGAGACATAACAAGCGGTTGCTAACGCATCAGCCCAAAATTTCCTAGGAGTTTGATATTCATCAAGCATAGTCCTAGCCATCTCAACTAAGGTTCTGTTCTTTCTTTCTACAACACCGTTTTGTTGAGGTACATATGGTGAAGAGAATTGATGATCTATTCTATTTTCAGCACAAAAGTGATCAAAAGATTGATTTTTAAATTCAGTTCCATTATCACTTCTAATTGCTTTTAAAGATCCTGGGTAATCAATTGATAATCTAAGAAATAAAGTTCTAAAGAGACTAAAAACTTCATTCTTAGATGCCATAGAGTAAACCCAAGAGTATCTAGAATAATCATCAACAATAACAAGAACATACCATTTACCTCCGAAGGATTGAACACGTGAAGGTCCTACGTTGTCAAGATGCAAAAGTTGACATGGTTCAGTTGTCATGATCATTGTGAGAGGAGTATGTGAACCGGTCATGTGGCGTGAGCAACCTGAATCCACAATCCAAATGTTCTCCTTCCTCAAACGTGTAACCTACATAAAAGCATAATACGCCGATGACTCAATACTGGGGTTAGTCAAAAGGCATTTAGGAGTCTAGTACTGAGTCACGCAACATGCAGCAGGAAAAACACGCGAAAGCTGAGACAAAACAGCAGGTTTATGAGTCAAAGTTTGAGATTTTTTATTCTTGACTACTGACCTATAAGGTGTTACTTGTGTAGCACAAAAATCAGTAGCTCCGGAGGCAAAAACAGAAGGTCCGGAGGTAAACTTTGAATGTTTTTGATTCAAAACAGCAGGTTGTACATTCGGTTCAATGTGTGCAGAAAATTTTGCATGAAAGTTATGAGATCTAGCAACCATTCTTTTCCTTTTCTGATGTTTAGCTAGTCTATAACAAAAATCTATGACATGACCATCTCTACCACAGAAGGTACAATGAAATTTAACTTTGTGTTCATGTCTAGATGAGCAAGAAATATTTTTATTTGAAACCGAATGAGGCAACACTCCTGCAGATTTGAAAACCACTCCTTTTTGTTTAGGAACTGTTTGAATCAAACCACTTCCTAATGACTTTACAATTTTAGGTGGATGTGCCTTAGAATGAGCATGAGAATCAAAACCTAAACCATTTTTATCATTGCAAGACTTGGAAGAATTCAGCAGTAAGTTTAGGTTCTTATTCCCATTACAAAACCGATCTAATGTCCTATGCATGTCATCAAGTTTATTGGTCAGATCAAGGCAATTTTTACATGAAGTTTTTCCTTTTAGTTTGCAATTGGAACAAAATTTAACTTCATGAGAACGTAAAGCATTGTTCAATACAGAAATTTCATTCATAGCATCCTGTAGTTTCTTATCAAGATCATCACAAGTAGAACAATGCAAATCAATTGTAGAACAGCTAGCATCTTTCAAGTTTTTATCATTAAGTGTAGCAAGCTCTTTGTTCTTTTCAATTTCTAACTCAAGTTTATCAAGTGTGGAGGTGTGCGCACTTCTTAATGAGGACAATTGTTCATATATTAAATCACATGAGGAACATGCATCATCACTAGGAATCAAAGTTTTTAACCGATTGATTTCAGATTCTAGTGATTCAATTTTAGCAGCACTATCCCTAAGCTTTTTGTCCTTTTTCTTAACAATAATAGTGGCATGAGAAATAGCATCACACATTTCTTCGCAAGTAGGACATACCTCTTCATTGTCGCTGGTGTGTTCTGCCTCCTCCATACTTGATCTTGACTTGCCCGCCATGAAGCACAAGTTTACCAAATCATCTTCATCTTCATCACTTCCAATGTCCACGTCGCTTGAACTGAACTCTTGAAGCGCGATGATGAAACTGTTGATCATCTTGCGTCTTATGGTACCTTTCTTCTTCTTGTTGGAATTTCCAGAGGAGGTCCGAACCTTGCTTTGTTTTTCTTCCCGGGTGGTCGGACCTGAAAGGTTAGGGCATTCTGTATGAAAGTGTTCTGTTTTACCACATTCAAAACAGCGTTGAGGTCCGGAGCTTCCTCTCCTTCTAGTTCTCACATTTTGCATTGCTTTTGAGAACCAAGTAGAGATGAGTGCCAACTCCTCTTCTGGAAATTCTTCGATCTGCTCCAGGGTTAGTGAGGACAACAAAGCAAGAGTATTGCAAGATGATGATTGGCCGGAGCTAGACATATCACGTTGTGAAACAAATGCAATAGACTTATTGGGGTTCTTACGTGAGATTATGTCAATTTCATGAGTTTTTAACTTGGAATATAGCACATCTAAAGTAAGTGAACTCATGACAGTAGATTCACGAATAGATGTGACTTTCATCTCCCAAATTGACATATCTAATGCACTTAGCAATTGCCTAGCATTTTCAGCATCTGAAAAATTTACATTGACACTACGCAAGTTGCTGAGAAACTTATTAAAGCGAGCAAAAAGGTCATCAATAGACTCACCGGGTTGCATCTCGAAGCGCATGTATTCTTTCTTGAACATGTCTTGCCTTACCTCTTTGATCGTGTTGGATCCTTCGTGGTAGTCACAAAGTGCTTTCCACCCATCGTATGCAGATCGAAAGTGTGCAACACGGTCGAAGTCGCTTTTTGTTAATCCTTGTATGATCAAGTTCCGAGCTTTGTTGTTGTTGTCGACATCTCTCAGATTTGTAGCTGTAACTTGATCATTTGATGGCACTTCATAAGGCTTGTATACCTTCTCCCATATTGCAAAGCCTTGTGCCTGGATGAAAGCCTCCATGCGTGCCTTCCAAACCTGAAAATCAATACCAGCGAACACACAAGGTTTGGCAGAGTACTTCTCCATGATGATTAGTCAAAAACACGCGCAAATCACAAAGATTAGAGCACTGTGGATCTGATACCAATTATAGGATCGAAGAGCATGTGAAAAGCTACCAGAGGGGGGGTGAATGGTATATTTAAAAATCTTACGCAGCGGAAACAATTAAACCCCAAACTCTTTCGGCAAAAAAAATGGTCTATTAAAGAAATCGTGTGTGAGACTAATCTAAACGTGTTTCACCGTGACAAAAGTGATAGATATCATAGAGAATCAAGTCACGAAGACAATACAAAAGGAATCACTCAAATCCGTCACGAAAAACTCAAGTTATGATCAAAAGATCAAACAAAGGTCAATCTGCCCTACCCGAGAAAAAAAACAGTTCTGGAACGCTGCAAAGAAACTCATGTAGATCATAGACCACAAATCCAATGACCGTGAAATTTTGACATATGATAGACAATCAAGTTGTTAAGACAACTCAAAAAGAATCACGTTAATTGGATCTGTAACCCTCGAGTTATGATAAAACCACCTACGAAAGGTAGTGTTGTCTAGAAACTCGACGAGTAAAACTTGTCTGGAACAAGTGTGATGAACAAGGCACAAAAGTTCCTTCAAACTATGAATTTTATTCAATAGAACACAAGAGGAACAACCCCAAAGTCGTGCCCCACGAGCTCTGGGCTCCCTTGCTTATATAATCAGCCCTTAGGCCAACCCAATATCAACTAGGACTCCAATCCTACTCAAATCACGAATCGTAACTTTCCATAACTGCTCATGATTCTTCTATACGCGGATAGAAGCAATCTTAAGACTTATAAACACCTTAGGAACGTATCCCACATTCCTAAAGAACTCAAATTCGTGACCCACACGAAATCCTATCATAACCAACTCAAATCTTTCCATATTTGAGTCAAACCTGACTCAGCCGCAGCATGAGTCCATAACCTAGTTGGTTGGACCTTTCTGACCAACTCTTTACGTCCACATCTCTTCATCGCGTCTCGGAACCATGTAGGCACGTCCATGCACTTCTTGCACACGTGCAAAAATCTTCCAATGACGTCCACGATACCCTTATATGCATTGTTCTTGATTCAATCATGCTGCAAAACCTCCTGATCCGCTCAACCACAATTCCTCCTGAATTTGGTTGTTGGAACCTTATCTCCTCCCTGAGACTAGTCCAATGGATCCTGTCACCAGCCATGTCTTGAACTCAAGCAACACCTGCACATGAATAAACAACCAATCCATACGAGTCCAAGTCCTCGACTTGACTCAAGTTAGTTCCGAACACAACACCCTATGTGAGAACCTCACATAAGCATGTTGCAAAACCACGTAACACGATATTATCCATATCAAACAAAACATACCAAAAACATAGCAAATGAATACTAAGCAATCTTTCCAACAATGTAAAGCAAGTACGAAACATTGCAAATGAAAAGCAGAAGCACTACGGTCAAGTTCTGGACCTTGCCAGAGCAACCCGGACCTTGAGCCGGAGCTAACAAAAGCTAGTACAACCTAGCGCCGGAGCTTACCAAAACTAGTACAACCAAGCTCCCACCGGAGCTTACAAAACTAGCAGGACCTAGCGCCGGAGCTAACCAAAACTAGTCGGAACTAGTAATCCCAAAAGCCGGAGCTACAAAAAACAACTTTGGAGCTTAGCAAAAACACGGTGGAGCTACCAAAAACATGTCGGAGCTATCAAAGACATGTCGGAGCTAAATACAAAACTTCACCGGAGCTGACCAAAGCTAGTCGGACTTTGCTGTAGCTCGAAGCTAGAGTCGGATCTTGATAAAAAGGTGTTTTGGTGATATTCAAAACTTTTATCATCAAGGCCAAGTGTATTCACAACAAGCCAATGTATTCAGAACACATAGGTCTTACAGACACACTACAAACTGCACATGAAGGTGACCGACATGTGCGTGAAGCAAAAATCGAAATGATTGAAGGCGAGTTAGGAAGATTTGTAATTGAAGAAGACGAGTCACCCCAGGACATGTACAATCGATTAAAGACACTCGTCAACAAGGTCAGATCATACGGAAGTAAGAAGTAGAATGACCACGAGGTGGTACTGCTCATCCTTAGAGCTTTTATGCCTCGCAACGTCACACTATGCTCCATGATCAGAGAAAGCCCCGGATACAAAAGGGTGACTCCGGATGAACTGCTTGGAAAGATCATCAACTTTGAGATGATGGAAAAACAAGCAAAACATGTCAAGGAGATTGCCGACCTCACCACGGCAAAGAAGAAAGGGGTTGCTTTGAAGTCCACCCTCAAGCCCCTATCCAAAGAAGCTAGAGAAGCACAACTAGAGGAAGATAGTGACAACGAGAGCAGTGAATTAGATGAAGAAGACATGATATTGTTCATGAAGAAATTCAAGAGAATAATAAAAAAGAGACAAGGTACAAAGTCAAGTGAAGGAAAGTACAAGGAAAGAACGAAGCCAAAGTTGAGGCGGGCATGCTATAATTTTGGTGAGTATAATCACTTTATAATTGATTTCCCATATGAGGAGAACAAGAAGAAGACCAAAGAAGCCACGCCTCAACCCAAGAAATTCTTCAAGAAGAAGAAACAAGCCGAACAAGCACACATTCGGAAAGAGTGGGACTCAAATGATGAGTCCTCATCGTCCGAAGAAGAAGAGATGGCTAGCATAGCCATCGAGAAGACATCCAAGAAGTCTACCCTTTTCCCTACACTTGGCGCATGGAAGGGAGATGGCACTTGCCTTATGGCAAAGGAAGGTAAACGCAAGGTAACCATTAAACCCCCCTCCGTGCATTCCTATTCTAGCGATGATGAACTCAATAGTGATAATGAGGACATGCTTATTGGACTAGATAGGAAAACAACCACAAAAATGAAATTTTTGCTTGATCAACTTTTTGAGAAGGAGAGGTTAATACATCGTCAAGAGGACATGATCATCTCCCAAAAGGAGGAATGTGTCAAACTTGACAAGCTTCTAGAACTTGAAAAGGAACGAAGCAAATCACTAGAGCTTGAGTTAGCTTCGAGCAAGGAAACTTGCCTGGAGTTAACCGACTCAAATGCCACAATCAAGGACCAACTTGCTGACCTGATCAAGGTTAACAAGATCCTTGAAGTGCAAGTTGAGTCACTCAAGCTAAGTGAGCCTTCCTCCTCTTCAAGCTCACCTTCTCAACACACTAAAACTGATTTTGCTCATGCTTGCACATGTAAGAAAGGTGACACCAGTTTGAAGGATAAGCCAACCTCTACAAAGGGTAAACATCCTGCCCAAAGTGGCATATTTGACAAGGAGAAGATCAAATATGCACGTAGTGCATACTTGGTCAAAAGACCTCCAAATGTCAAATATGGCATTAGTTATTCTTATGGTGAAAAGCAACATGCTAGAAGCCATAAGAGTAACAAGGAGAGGATTACCTTTGTAACAGGAAGGCCCTCTCAAATTGGAAAGTCACAAATTAAGACAGTAACTACACATGAACACCGGACTAGTCCGGTCGGTGTCCGGACAAGTCTGGTCCTCCGGAAAAGTCCGCCCCTCCAGACTAGTCCTGTACAAAAACAACAACAGTTATTGTTTAAAACTTTTGATGCCTCCTATGTGCTAATGAGAAATAATTTTGGCAAGGTTTATGCTCATTATGTTGGTCCACGCCATGGGAACACCAAGTCTCATGTGTGGGTGCCCAAATGTATTGTAACACCTCCAAGGACCCAAGCAAGCTTGGGTACCTAAAACCAAAGCATGATTTGTTTTTGCAGGCCTATTCCTCCGATGGATCAAAATGGGTGCTAGACAGTGGCTGCACCAACCATATGACCGGGGAAAGAAGAATGTTAGTGGAATATGAAGAGAATGAGGACCCAAACGAGGCATCTACTTTGGAGATAATAGTCAAGGAAGGGTTCTCGGTACCAGTAAAATTGCAATATCCTCTAAACACACACTTTCTCATGTTTTACATGTTGAATCCTTAGATTATAACCTATTGTCCATATCTCAATTATGTAACAAAGGTTATAATTGCTTGTTCACTAACGAGGGTGTGACCGTTTCTAGGAGGAGTGATGGTTCCGTTGCATTCAAGGGTATGTTAAAGGGAAAGCTTTATCTTGTTGACTTCAACAAGGATAAAGCTGAACTTGACACATGCTTGATTGCAATGACCAACATGGGTTGGCTGTGGCATAGACGGCTAGCACATGTTGGTATGAGGAACCTTCAAAAACTCCTCAAAGGCGATACATTCCGAGGTTTAAAGGATGTTGTATTTGAGAAAGACAGGCCTTGTAGCACATGCCAAGCCGGGAAGCAAGTTGGAGCACCTCACCCCGCCAAAAACGTCATGACTACAACGAGACCACTTCAGCTACTACATATGGACTTATTTGGTCCAATTGCCTACATAAGCATCAGGGGTAACAAATATGGTTTAGTTGTAGTTGATGATTTTTCTCGCTTCACGTGGGTTTTCATTTTGCATGATAAGTCAGAAACACAAGGAATACTCAAGAAGTTCTTCGAGCGAGCTCAAAACAAATTCTCATTGACAATCAAGAATATTCGAAGCGACAATGGCACGGAGTTCAAGAACACACAAGTGGAGGAGTACCTTGATGAAGAAGGCATAAAGCACGAATTTTCAGCGCCGTACTCCCCACAACAAAACGGAGTTGCCGAAAGAAAGAACCGAACACTCATAGAGATGGCAAGAACAATGCTCGATGAGTACAAGACCTCGGATCAATTTTGGGCAGAAGCAATTAACATCGCTTGCCACGCCGTAAATCGACTTTATCTTCATCGACTACTAAAGAAGACATCCTATGAGCTACTCACCGGTAACAAACCAAATAATTCATATTTTCAAGTTTTCGGTTCTCCATGTTATATCTTGAACAAGAAGCCTAGGACTTCAAAGTTTGCTTCGAAGTTTGATGAAGGTTTCTTGTGAACGTGGCCTAGAGGGGGGATGAATAGGCCTTTTGAATTTCCTGCACACTTAATAAATTCGTCAAAAACTTGATGGACCGGACTAGTCCAGTTATGTGGACGGACTAGTCCGGTGTGCTGAAACTTGTGAGTTGATTAAGTGTTATTTGGAAACTAGGTTCTTCTAGCAGCGGAAAGGAGAACAACAGATTTTTTGATTTAAGATTATTGTATGAATGCACGTGGAAACTTATAAGCAACTTAATTGATGTTTAGTAATCAAGTGATCTAGTGAACGAAAAGTAGAGTAAACGAGGCACAAGAGACAAGCGAATTTTTACCGAGGTTCGATCTCACCACGAGATCTACGTCCTCGTTGAGGAAGCTCACACAGAGCCGGGTCTCCAACCCTTTCCCTCTTCAAGTCACCACGAAGGTCGACTCGATTCCACTATCACGGATAATCACCAAGTTTGTGGGGCAACCTCACACGTTGAGGGCTCCCACGAGAATTACAACGAAAAAGGCGATGAAATACACTTTAAAGTATTACAATGCAGAGTAAAAGTGTAGAAAGATCAAAACCCAAGAGCTCGCAACAAAGGAACGATGATCTCCCAATCCTGAATCCAAGTGTTCAAATGATTTGACTCCTTTTTGCACCTTAGATGTGTGGGGAGATGTGTTTTAGGCTCTTGGGATGAAGTGGCGGCACTAGGGTTTGTGTTTCCAGCAGTATTCGACGTGTATCTCCTTTGGAAGGCCGTGGATTCTCTATTTATATGGTTTCCAAAAAGTTACCGTTGAAAAACCCTAACACCGGACTAGTCCGGTGCAAGTCCAGACTTGTCCGGTCAAAGTGTACTTTGAAGTCCAGAAAGTCTGCCGGACTAGTTTTGTCCAAGCTCGGACTAGACCTGTGTTGTGTGAAGGTGGACTCCAGAAAGTTCAACGGACTAGTCCGCGGACTAGTCCGATCTCCACAGATGGGGGACTCCAGAAAGTTCAACGGACTAGTCCGGTGGACACACGGACTAGTCCGGTCTCCCAATATCAGAGACTCCAGAAAGTTCAACGGACTAGTCCGGTGGACACACGGACTGGTCCGGTCTCCCAATATGAGAGACTCCAGAAAGTTCAACAGACAAGTCTGGTGGACACACAGACTAGTTCGATCTCCCAATATGAGAGATTCCAGAAAGTGAAACGGACTAGTCCGATCCATGATCGGACTAGTTCTGTGCATTGTGAAAGTTAGGTTAATTTTAAGCCTGTACCCTAGCGCAAAGTTTTGAGCTCTTGGAGTGTGTCTTTCATGCACTCCCTATACATTTAAAATCTAATTTGATCTTCCAAGCTCCATCAAAGTATCCCTCTTTGGACACCACTCCATTTTTCACCTTTTTGTGTGCACCGAGCTGTTTCACTTGTTTGTCCTGCAATCATCTCAATAGTTTCATTAGGATCTCATGTGTTCGTCATCAATTAGCCAAAACCCACAAGGGATATCCTAGATGCACTTACAATCTCCCCCTTTTTGGTGATTGATGACAACCGTTTGAGATATCACAAATGAGAGTAAAATTTTGATTTTCATAAGGTGTGCACATATGAGAATAACGATAAATCCACAAAAAGCTTCTCACATATGCACACACCTTATGGTGGGGTGCCTAACAGGTGTTTGATTAATAAAGTGTGATGAAATAAAGATAATCGACAATGAGCATAGAGATGATCATTCAAGCAACAATAAGCATCACACATAAGAGAAGAAATAGTGCATTACAAGGTTTTAAAAATAGATACATGTCCTCGATCACAAAAGCATAAAGACTACAACTAGAGATAGTTTCAAGCTACTAGTCTCAATCCCAATCTCTCCCCCTTTGGAATCAAGGCACCAAAAAGGGAAAAATTGAGGGGAATCACTCATCGCCGCTCTCTTCTTCAGTTTCGGTCCGGTCGTCGTCTTCACCACCATCATCATTCGCCAGAGCAAGATCTTCCTCGGAGTCCTCGAATGCGGGTGGGGATCCAACCGGCTCAATCTCCAGCTTGTCACAGATAGCTTTGATGTTGGCATTGACATATTGTTGATGTTTCTTCTGCCTGACTTCAATCTTGTGGCAGCAGGCAAAGATAGAGGTGAGCATTTTGAGAACACCACCGGAGGGTTCATAGACAGGTGCAGAGCCAGGAGGAGCAGCTGCAGATCTTTTGGCATTCACATCCCGAGTTTGTTTAGTCCTCCTCTCAGCTTCAGGGGAGGAAGGAGCAGCTGGTGCTGAGGGAAGAGTGTACTCGGTGGGCTTTTGCGGCTTCAACCCCGTATGAGAGACATCTTTGACAAACTCAAGTCCCGTTACTTTCTCAATCATGAACATGATGTACGGGGCATACCCGCAAGATCTTTTGGGAGTGATTGTGATGTTCACAATTTCATTGTAGATGTACTCAAAGACATTGAATGGTCTCCTTCCACTAATGACCTTCGTTAGGGTCCTCAAGGTTCCTTGGATAGTCCCCACATCTCCATCTTTCGGGGCTATCGTCTTCCTCAAGATTCTATTTAGGACCACAATGAAGGGCTTCAAATATTTGCTGTTGGGAGGAACATAGGGCATCCTTATGTCATAGAGGAACTTGAGATCATCCTTCTCCAAGGGTTGCAAATTGTGGATGACAAGATCATGATCCAGAGTATGTTCAAGGTGAAGAATCCTTGCAAACTTATCGTAAGTAACACTATACTTGGAACCATGGGTCATCCAAGTAAGACTGTCTCCATCACCCCGAGCAAAGTAGAGCGTAGAGTAGAATTGGGTGATGATCTAATTGTTCCAGTCATTCTCAAAAGAAAACAGTTCCTTCAGTCCGTGCCTCTCCAGGGCCTCAACCACCTCACGGAAGGCAGGATATTTCTTCGACTGCATGTACCCAATGTTCACCCATTGACTCTTCACAATGGGATTCTTCATCTTCATGTACACATGCTCGTAGTAGTCGGCATGGAAGTTGCTCCAGAATCTTGGGTCTGAACATTGCCGAGGTTGATTATACATATTAATCTTCCTGAAGCTATCGGCAATCTCACCCCCTTTCCCAGTGAAATCTTCACTGGAACGCTGCCTGTTGTGGTGACTTGGGTTTTTCATCTTCAGGGGGCCAATGGGTCCGCTAGCAAGCCCCTTCCCTTTGTTGAGAGTCCTCTTTGGCCTTGAGGAGCTCTCGACAGCTTTTCCTTGGGCCTTCTTAACAACCACCCTCCTCTTCTTGGGCAAATTGTCGTCGGAGGGTGGAGAGTGCACTTTGACATCATGTCTTTTCTTCATGTACCTCTCCTTGGCTCTCCTCGCTTTTTCACGTTCAACTTCTTCATCAACATGGAAAGAGCTATCATTTGAGCTTGAAGACATCATGCCTAATAAAGATTTCATGGATTAGATAAGAATGAACCAATGATCAAGGTCAATTTAGGGATTCAGATGTCAGAGACCAGACTTGTCCGGGTTCAGAGTGTGGACTTGTCCGGCGTACCGGACTTGTCCGTCTCTGAGCACCGGACTAGTCCGGCCTGGCAAGAACCCTAATGATTTCCTTGAATTCCAAAACTTCTATCTAAGGATACAAAATGACGTGAAGGTGGTAGGAATACATCTATGAAGCCAATGCATAACCTTGGAATCAAAGGAAATGAGCTAGAATGAGAAAAGTTGAGATTTTGGTTTTAGGGTGAAATTTACCGAGATTCGAAGATGCGCGGTGAAGGAGCAAGAGTTTGTTCGGATGATTCCGGAGGGGAGATTCCACTCGACAAGGAGAGGATTTCCCACAGAGAAAGCTTTGATTTTGAGGGCTCAACTCGAAGATCTCTTTGGGGGCTAGGGTTTAGGAGGGAAGAGGAGAGGTGAGGGCTCAACTCGATGTGGAGGGAGATTTGAAATTTTGATTTGGGCCAGCCAGCTGCTTATATACGCGGCCGACCGGACTAGTCAGGTCAGAGGACGGACTAGTCCGGTGCCCCTGGAAAACATAGGAAAGAGAGACTGTCCGGACTAGTCTGGTGACAAACCTGACTAGTCCGGTGCCCCTGAAAAACCTAAGTATTTTGAGATAATTAATAGTGATCCAAGGAAAAGTTTTGCAAATAATCTTGGTATTTATGACCAGAAGGCAATCAATAATGAAAAGTGGTCATAAACTCCAAGATTTCTTCATTAAAACTAGTTTTCTTAGAAGAAAAAAGAGGTGAGGGGCAGTTTTAACAATAAAATGTGATGTTTGAAGTTTCAACCAGGTATGCAACGTTTCAGGCCACATTTCGAGAGTCAAGAATATTAAGTTCATTTCTAAGCTCACAAAACCTTTTCTCATCTAATGGTTTGGTGAAAATATCTGCAAGTTGTTTTTCAATCCTAACATGTGAAATAGAAATGTCACCTTTTAATGAATGATCTCTAAGAAAATGATGACGGATATCTATGTGCTTAGTTCTTGAGTGCTCTACAGGGTTGTGTGCAATTTTTATAGCACTTTCATTGTCACATAGAAGCGGGATATGGCTAAGATTGTAGCCGTAGTCCCTAAGAGCCTGTTGCATCCAAAGTAGTTGTGCACAACAAATACCGGCTGTAACATACTTTGCTTCCGCTGTGGAAAGAGCAATGGAGTTTTGTTTTTTAGATGACCAAGAAACTAGGGACCTACCAAGAAACTGACAAGTCCCTGACGTGCTCTTTCTGTCGACTTTGCATCCTACATAGTCGGCGTCGGAATACCCTATCAAGTTAAACTTGGATCCTTTGGGATACCAAAGGCCCAAGTTGGGTGTGTGCACAAGATACCTTAGGATTCTTTTTACAGCAATTAAGTGACACTCTTTAGGTGCGGCATGAAACCTTGCACAAAAGCAAACGCTAAGCATAATATCTGGCCTAGATGCACATAAATAAAGTAAGGAACCGATCATGCACCGATATACCTTCTGGTCCACATTTGGACCGTCTTCATTGAGGTCAAGATGTCCATTAATGGCCATGGGTGTCTTGATGGGCTTGGCTTTGTCCATATTGAATTTCTTGAGAATGTCCTGCGTATATTTGGTTTGGCTTATAAATGTACCTTCTCTTAGTTGTTTCACATGGAATCCCAAGAAGAACTTCAATTCACCCATCATTGACATCTCGAACCTATCTATCATAATTTTGCTAAATTCTTCATAGAAAGATTTGTTTGTGGATCCAAAGATAATGTCATCAACATAAATTTGACATACAAATAGATGATCATCACAATGTTTAGTGAAAAGTGTATAGTCAGATTTACCAATTTTGAATCCATTTTGAGTCAGAAAATCTCTAAGGCACTCGTACCAAGCTCGAGGAGCTTGTTTGAGGCCATAGAGAGCCTTACGCAGTTTGTAGACATGATCGGGATACTCTTGGTCTTCGAATCCTGGTGGCTGCTCTACATAAACTTCCTCCTTGATTGGACCGTTTAAGAAAGCGCTTTTGACGTCCATTCGATACAGCTTAAAATTATGGTGAGTAGCATATGCCAATAAAATACGAATGAACTCAAGTCTAGCTACAGGAGCGAAAGTTTCATCGAAGTCCAAACCTTCGACCTGAGAATAACCTTTGGCCACCAATCTCACTTTATTTCTTGTTACTACTCCATGTTCATCTTGCTTGTTCCTAAAGACCCATTTTGTTCCAACGATGTTCGCCTTTGGTCTCTCCACCAGCTTCCACACTTCATTTCTTTTGAAGTTGTTCAACTCCTCTTGCATCGCCATCACCCAGTCTGGATCCTTTAAGGCTTCTTCTACCCTGTATGGTTCCAGAAAAGACACAAAAGTGTAGTATTCACAGAAATTTGCAACTCGAGATCTAGTAGTTACTCCCTTAGCAATATCTGCAATGATATTATTGACAGGATGGTCTCTTTGCATGCTCTGATGTACTCTTGGGTGTGGAACTTGTGTAATTGCTTGTTCTTCATTATCTTCATGTTCATTGTCTCCCCCTAGATCATTGCTACCATGATTATCTTGATATTCTTGATTTTCCTCATCTTGATCTTGTGAAAGTGCTCCCCCTTGCTCATTGCCTCCGTGTTGAGGTTCATCTTGTGCATTTGAGTCGAATGTTCGCTCTTGTGGTAAGATATCACCAAATCACATTTTCTTCAGTGCTTCATATGGAGCTTCCTCTTTATCTAGCACACACTTATCAACTTGCTCCACTTGTGAGTCGTTAGATTCATCGAACACTACGTCACGTGCTACTTCAACAAGGCTATACACCTTGTTCAAGACACGATAGGCGTAGGCATTTGATTCATAAGAACCCTTCATCGAACTTTGAAGCGAACTTCGAGGCCCTTGGTTTCTTGTTCAGAATAAAACATTTACAACCAAATACTTTGAAATAAGAAACATTAGGATTTTTACCGGTAAGGAGCTCATATGGAGTTTTCTTCAGTAGTCGGTGGAGATATAGCCAATTCATAGCATGCCAAGCGGTGTTCACCACTTCTGCCCAAAATCGATCTGATGTCTTGTATTCATCCAACATAGTTATGGCCATTTCGATCAATGTTCTGTTCTTCCTTTCGGCCACTCCATTTTGTTGAGGGGAGTAGGGTGCTGAGAACTCATGCTTTATCCCTTCTTCATCAAGAAACTCTTCAACTTGGAGGTTCTTGAATTCTGTCCCGTTGTCACTTCTGATGTTCTTTATGGTTGATGAGAATTCGTTCTGAGCTCTCTTTGAGAAATTCTTGAGGATCCCCTGAGTTTCTGATTTATCATAAAAGAAAAATACCCAGGTAAATCTTGAATATCTGTAGGATCGAAGAGCACGTGAAAAGCTACCAGAGGGGGGGGGGTGAATGGTAGATTTTAAAAATCTTACGCAGCGGAAACAATAAAACCCTAATCCCTTCGGTAGAAAAACGATCTGTTAAAGAAATCGTGTATGAGACTAATCTAAACGTGTTTCACCGTGACAAAAGTGATATATATCAGAGAGAATCAAGTCACGAAGACAACACAAAAAGAATTACTCAAATCCGTCGAGAAAAACTCAAGTTATGATCAAAAGATCAAACACTGGTCAATCAGACCTACCCGAGAAAAACAGTTTCTGGAGTGCTGCAAAGAAACTCGTGTAGATCAAAAACCACAAATTCAATGACCGTGAAATTTTGACAGATGATAGACAATCAAGTTGTGAAGACAACCCAAAAAGAATCACGTCAATTGGATCAATAAAACTCGAGTTATGATAAAACCACCGACGAAAGGTAGTGCTGTCCAGAAACTCGACGAGTAAAACTTGTCTGAAACAAGTCGGACGAACAAGGCACAAAAGTTCCTTCAAACTACGAATTTTATTCAATAGAACACAAGAGGAACAGCCCCAAAGTCCTCTATCATGAGCTTTGGCCTTCCCTTGCTTATATAACCAGCCCTTAGGCCATCCCAATACAACTAGGACTCTAATCCTAATCCGATCACTATCGGAACTTACCATAACTGCTCAAGATTCTTCTATACGCAGATAGAAGCAATCTTAAGACTTCCAAACACCTTAGGAACGTATCCCACATTCCTAAACAACTCAATTTCGTGACACACACGAAATCCTAACATAACCAACTCGATACTTCCCATACCGAGCCATAACCGACTCTGCCGCAGCCAAAGTCTTCAACCGATACGATCCGATCCTTCCGATCAGATCTTCCTTCCATAATCCGTCTCTAGAAGCATATTGCCACGTTATGCACCTCATGCATACGTGCGAACACCTTCCTTCGACCTTCATATGCACTGCCCTTGATTCAATCATCCTGCGCGACCTCCTGACCCGCTCAACCACAGTTCCTCCCGAACTTGGTTGTTGGAACCTCATCTCCTCCTGAGACTAGTCCAATGGATCCTGTCACCAGCCATGACTTGAACTCAAGCAACACCTGCACATGAACAAACAACCAATCCATACGATCCCAAGTCCTCGACTTGACTCACGTTAATTCCGAACACAACACCTTACGTGAGAACCTCACATAAGCATGTTGCAAAACCACAGTAGAAACGATACCAGTCGTATCATCCAAAACGCACCAAAAACTTAGCAAATGAATACTAAGCAATCTTTCCAATCTTGTAAAGCAAGTACAAAACATTGCAAATGAAAAGCAGAAGCACCTAGGTCAAGTTCCGGACCTTGCCAGAGCAACCCGGAGCTTGAGCCGGAGCTAAGCAGAAACACTGCGGTCAAGTTCCGGACCTTGCCAGAGCAACCCGGAGCTTGAGCCGGAGCTAACAAAAGCTAGTAGAACCTAGCGCCGGAGCTTACCAAAACTAGTAGATCCTAGATCCGGAGCTTACCAAAACTAGTCGGAACTAGTCAACCCAAAAACCGGAGCTAGACAAAGTACGTTGGAGCTTAGCAAAAGCATGCCGGAGCTATCAAATATATGTCGGAGCTATCAAGGACATGTCGAAGCTAAAGATAAAGCTCACCGGAGCTAACCAAAGCTAGTCGGACCTTACCAAGAAGTCGGACCTAGCATCTAACGTAGCCGGAGCTACCCAAAACAAATCGGACCTGTCGTCGGACCTTGCTGTAGCTCAGAGCTAGAGTCGGACCTTGATAAAAAGGTGTTTTTGTGATATTTAAAACTTTTATCATCAAAGCCAAGTGTATTCACTACAAGCCAATGTATTCAGCACACATAGGTCTTACAATCTCCCCCTTGATGAATGCATTGGCAACACCATTTAAAATTCCGACATTGGCTTATTCAAATAAAAGTTTTGAAAACAATTTCTCCCCTTTTGTAAAACAAACGTAAATGAAAATCTCTCCCCCTTTTGAAAATGAAAATGTCTCCCCCTTTATTATCTCTCCTTTTTTTAATATGTGATTAATCTCTCCCCCTTTGACAATGTATTCAGCAAGGTAAAAGAGAAATTTTAATTGTTATGAGATATAAACAAATTATCTCTCCTTCTTTAGTTGTTATGAGCATATTATAACATATACATATAAACAAAGCTCATCCAAGTCATACTATCAAGTAACTTACACTATCACATCAATGAGATACATAATGTAGTGTAAGCCATGCTAGAAAGCAAGTGTGATTTTCAATTTTAGCAGGTCATGATCTCACAAACTCAACTATTTCAAAACCTGAAAGCATGACATTTGTTGCTGCATCTTATTATTTTTCAAAGCATAAATTTAGATAATATGATATTTGCAAGAGATTATATGCGCATCTGCCTTATTCTAACCAACCAAGCCAAGCCTATGTCATTTGACAATCAGAAGCTTAAGGACATGGTTTTAGTCATACACAACTTCTTCCAAGTTCATATCTAAGTGCAATGACAAGCCATCTTAAAAGAAGAAGTGCGATGCATGCATATTCTCTTGATCTTTTCTTAATTCATATTAGTTCATAAAAAAACTCAACTTGTGAGTTGATTACTTGATTAATTCTTTATGATTAAAGGCATTTGAGAACATGTAACAAGTTCAAAACAGCAAGAAAGTTCGACCACGACCAGATTTAGTGTAAGTAATTATTCCAATTACTAGACATGGCAAAAACTACAAAATGTATAACACGAGTAATGTAGTAAGAACTTTCAGCATGTATCAGGAATCACAAAGTCATATATGTAAGAAAAACTATGCTCATATTATTTTAATTTCAGATTCACACATAGACTTCCTAAGTTTCAAAACTCCCCCTCAATTTAAGCCATGAGGATGCATAACCCCTATTTCACTACGAATGTAACAAAAACGAGTGAAATCCAAAGGTTTTGTAAAAATGTCAGCCAATTGTTGTTCGGTATCTACATGGTGAAGCACAATGTTTCCTTTTTCAACATTATCACGGAGAAAGTGATACCTAATGTCAATGTGCTTAGTTCTAGAATGTTGCACGGGGTTTTTAGCAATGCAAATAGCACTAGTGTTATCACAGAACAGTGGAACACTATCTAGATCAACCCCATAGTCCTTAAGTGTTTGAACAATCCAAAGAATTTGTGAACAAGCACTAGCAGCAGCTACATACTCAGATTCGGCTGTGGATTGTGCAACTGAACTTTGTTTTCTAGAGGACCAAGCAACAAGAGAATTACCAAGAAAATGACAAGCACCAGAAGTACTTTTCCTATCAATCCTACAACCCCCAAAATCAGCATCCGAAAAAGCTTTCAGAGAAACGATTGAGGAAGAAGGAAGAAAAATGCCAAATTCTTGAGTTCCATGTAAGTACCTGAGAATCCTTTTGACGGCTTGACGATGTGAAACACGTGGGGAAGCTTGAAACCGTGCACAAAGACATACGCTGAATTGTATGTCCGGTCTTGATGCTGTAAGGTACAAAAGTGATCCGATCATACTTCTATATTCTTTTTGATCCACGGATTCACCATCTTCATCAAGTTCAAGTGTTGTTGCTGTTCCCATTGGTGTCCGAAGAGGCTTGCTTTTGTCCATGTTGAAGCGCCTTAGGAGATCTTTGGTATACTTTGTTTGATGCACAAAGGTACCCTCCTTGGTTTGCTTGATTTGCAGCCCCAAAAAGTAAGTGAGTTCACCCATCATACTCATTTCAAATTCGGAACTCATCATTGCTGAAAACTTGGACACAAGATCATGAGAAACACAACCAAAGATAATATCATCCACATACACTTGAACGAATAATGAGTCATTGCCATGTTTAAGCACAAAAAGAGTTTTATCAGCCTTTCCCATTGTAAATCCCTTTTCAAGTAAGAATGTTTTTAACCTATCATACCATGCTCTAGGGGCTTGTTTGAGACCATATAAGGCTTTGGACAGTTTGTAAACATGATTAGGAAAATCTGGATTTTCAAAACCTGGTGGTTGTTTGACATAAACCTCCTCATCTATGTAGCCATTAAGAAAAGCACTTTTAACATCCATTTGATATAGCTTAAAACCTTTAGATGCTGCGAAAGCTAACAAAATTCTTATGGCTTCTAATCTAGCGACAGGAGCAAAAGTTTCATCAAAATCTAGACCTTCAACTTGAGTGAAACCTTGAGCAACCAACCTAGCCTTATTCCTAATCACAACCCCATCCTCACTTTGTTTATTTTTATATACCCATTTAGTTCCAATTAAAGTGTGGCCTTGAGGTGGAGGTACAAGTTTCCAAACATTATTTCTTTCAAAATTTTCTAACTCTTCTTGCATGGCAATAATCCAAGATTCATTAGTGAGTGCGTGTGATATATCTTTGGGTTCAAAAGAAGCAACAAAAGCAGAATGAGCATGAGTGTTTGGATCGCAAAACCTGGACCGTGTGACTCGTTCATGCAAGCTTCCAATCATCTGTTGTGGGGGATGATCTTTGTAAAAATGTAGGGGAGCAGATGTCTCACAAGCTTCTTCTTCATTAGGTTCATTGTAGATTGATGAGCTTGTGACTTGTGGACGATCAGGACCAGCAGAGGTGACAGCCGGAGCTTGTTCAATGTCCGGAGCTGGACACGTGTCAACTTCGGAACTACCAGGCAGTATCACCGGCTCTTCTTCATCTTCGAAAATACCCTCCCCCTGAGGATATGAATCTGGTCCTGCAACACCGGAGCTAGTACCTGGGCTAGCTTCATCAAAAGACACTTCACAAGTCTCCACAATTTTGTTAGTGTCAAGTAAAAGCACACGGTAGCCTCTAGTATGAGATGGATAACCAAGAAACATGCCATCATTGGATCTAGATTCAAATTTATCAAGATTACCATGTTTCTTAACAAAGCATTTGCAACCAAAGACCCGAAAGTGTGTAACACTAGGCCTATGTCCAAACCGGAGCTCATATGGTGTTTTACCTAGCTTAGCACGCAAGAAAACACGATTTGAGACATAACAAGCGGTTGCTAATGCATCAGCCCAAAATTTCCTAGGGGTTTGATATTCATCAAGCATAGTCCTAGCCATCTCAACTAGGGTTCTGTTCTTTCTTTCTACAACACCGTTTTGGTTAGGTACATATGGTGAAGAAAATTGATGATCGTATTCTATTTTCAGCACAAATGTGATCAAAAGATTGATTTCTAAATTCAGTTCCATTATCACTTCTAATTGCTTTTAATGATCCTGGGTGATCAATTGATAATCTAAGAAATAAAGTTCTAAAGTGACTAAAGACTTCATTCTTAGACGCCATAAAATACACCCAAAAATATCTAGAATAATCATCAACAATAACAAGAGCATACCATTTACCTCCGAAGGATTGAACACGTGAAGGTCCTACGGTGTCAAGATGCAAAAGTTGACATGGTTCAGTTGTCATGATTATTGTGAGAGGAGTATGTGAACCTGCAACCATCTTAGCATGTCTACAAGAAGAGCACACAATTTCTTTGTCCCCTTTTAGCTTAGGCAGCCCACGTATGCGATCAAGAGCACTAACATGCGTTAGGTGATCAAAGCCTACGTGACCAAGTCTACGATGCCAAAAATATAAGTCCTTTGAATCATTAGCAACTAGACACCTATGCTTAGAGGAAGACATATCAAAATCAGCTTTAAAAACTCTTCCAAACCGAGACATGTTAAAAATAAGCTCACTATTTGAATCTACAACTTTGCAGCTGTTTTTATTGAAAATAATTTCTAGATTTTCATCTAGCAATTGTGAAACAGAAAGCAAGTTATATTTCAATTTTTTGACAAGTGCCACATCCTTCAAAGTGTAGTGATCATTTACTCTAACCGAACCCTTAGCAATTATAGGAGTTGAAGAATTATCGGCAAAAGTAACATTCTCTACATGTGACACAAAGGTGAGGGAGGAGAACCAATCTTTGTTACCGGTCATGTGGCGTGAGCAACCTGAATCCACAATCCAAATATTCTCCTTCCTCAAGCGTGTAACCTACATAGAAGCACAATACGCCGATGACTCGATACTGGGGTTAGTCAAAAGGCATTTAGAAATCCAGTACTGAGTCACGCGACGTGCACCAGGAAAAACACGTGAATGCTGAGATAAAACAGCAGGTTTATGAGTCAGAGATTGAGGTTTTCTTTTCTTAACAGTTGATTTAGAAGTTGTTACTTGTTTAGAGTGAAAACCAGTAGCTCCGGAGGTAAAAGCAGAAGGTCCGGAGGCAAAAACTGAAGCTCCGGAGGGAACAACAGAAGATCCGGTAGCTCTCGGAGCTATCGGAACTATCGGAGCTGCTTTTGCGGATTTCTTACCAGAAGGTCCGGAAGCTACCTTTTCAAATTTCTGACTCACTAAAGCAGGTTGTGTTTTTCTAATTGCATGAAAGTTATAAGATCTAGCAATTTTTCTTTCCTTTTTCTGTTGTTTAGCTAGTCTATAACAAAAATCTATGACATGACCATCTCTACCACAGAAGGTACATTGAAATTTAACTTTGTGTTCATGTCTAGATGAGCAAGCAATATTTTTATTTGAAATGGAATGAGGCATCACTCCTGCAGATTTGAAAACCACTTCTTTTTGTTTAGGAACTGTTTGAATCAAACCACTTCCTAATGACCTTATAATTTTAGGTGAATGTGCCTTAGCATGAACATGAGAATCAAAACCTAAACTAGTTTTATCTTTGCTAGACTTAGAAGAATTCAACAGCAGGTTCAGATTCTTATTCCCACTACAAAACCGACCTAGTGTCCTATTCATGTCATCAAGTTTCTTAGACAAGTCTAGGCAGTTTGCACATGAAGTTTTTCCTTTTAGTTTGCAATTGGAACAATTTTTAACTTCATGAGATCGTAAAGCATTGTTCAGAATGGAAATTTCATTCACTGCATCTTTTAGTTTCTTATCAAGATTTTCACATGCAGAACAATGCAAATCATCTGTAGAACAAGAAGCATCTTTTAAGTTTTTATCATTAAGTGCAGCAAGCTTTTTGTTCTTTTTAATTTCTTCATCAAGTCTGTCTAGAGTGGAGGAATGTGCACTTCTTAGAGAGGACAATTGTTCATAGATCAAGTCACATGAGGGACATGCATCATCACTAGGAATCAAGGTTTTTAAACGATTAATTTCAGATTCTAGTGATTCAATTTTAGCAGCATTATCCCTAAGCTTTTTGTCCTTTTTCTTGACAATAATAGTTGCACGAGAAATAGCATCACACATTTCATTGCAGGTAGAACATACCTCATCATCGTCACTGTTGTGTTCTGCTTCCTCCTGACTTGATCTTGATCTTGCTTTGCCCGCCATGAAGCATAAGTTGGCCAAGTCATCATTCTCTTCATCACTTCCAAAATCAATGTCACTTGAACTGAGCTCTTGAAGCGCGGTGATGAAGCTGTTGATCATCTTGCGTCCTATGGTACCCTTCTTTTTCTTGTTGGAATTTCAAGAGGAGGTCCGGACCTTGCTTTGTTTTTCTTCCCGGGTGGTCGGACCTGAAAGGTTAGGGCATTCTGTACGAAAGTGTCCTGTTTTACCACATTCAAAACAACGTTGAGGTCCGGAGCTTCCTCTCGTTCTAGTTCTCACATTTTGCAATGCTTTTGAGAATCTAGTAGAGATGAGTGCCAACTCCTCTTCTGGAAATTCTTCGATCTGTTCCAGGGTTAGTGAGGACAACAAAGCAAGAGTATTGCAGGATGATGATTGACCGGAGCTAGACATATCTCGTTGTGAGACAAATGCAATAGACTTGTTTGGGTTCTTACGTGCTAGGATGTCAATTTCATGAGTTTTTAGTTTAGAATAAAGTACATCTAATGTAAGAGAACTCATGATAGTTGATTCACGAATGGATGTTGCTTTCATCTCCTAAACTGACATGTCTAATGCACTAAGAAGTTGTCTAGCATTCTCAGCATCAGAAAAATTAACATTGACACTACGTAAGTTGCTGAGAATTTTATTGAACCGAGCAAAGAGGTCATCGATTGACTCACCTAGTTGCATCTCAAAGCGCATATATTCTTTCTTGAACATATCTTGTTTTACCTCCTTGATTGTGTTGGAGCCTTCATGATAATCACAGAGAGCTCTCCAAACATCGTATGCTGATCGGAGGTGCGCGACACGATCAAAGTCGCTTTGAGTGAGTCCTTGGATGATCAAGTTTCGGGCTTTGTTGTTGTTGTCGACGTCCCGGAGGTTCATAGCCGTAACTTGATCGTTAGGCGGGACTTCATACGGTTTGTATACCTTTTCCCATATTGTGAAGCCTTGCGCCTGGATGAAGGCCTCCATGCGTGCCTTCCAAACCTGGAAATCAATGCCAGAAAACACACAAGGTTTGGCGGAGTACTTCTCCATGATGATTAGTCAAAAACACGTGCAAATCACAAAGATTAGAGCACCGTGGCTCTGATACCAATTGTAGGATCGAAGAGCACGTGAAAAGCTACCAGAGGGGGGGTGAATGGTAGATTTTAAAAATCTTACGCAGCGGAAACAATAAAACCCTAATCCCTTCGGTAGAAAAACGATCTGTTAAAGAAATCGTGTATGAGACTAATCTAAACGTGTTTCACCGTGACAAAAGTGATATATATCAGAGAGAATCAAGTCACGAAGACAACACAAAAAGAATTACTCAAATCCGTCGAGAAAAACTCAAGTTATGATCAAAAGATCAAACACTGGTCAATCAGACCTACCCGAGAAAAACAGTTTCTGGAGTGCTGCAAAGAAACTCGTGTAGATCAAAAGCCACAAATCCAATGACCGTGAAATTTTGACAGATGATAGACAATCAAGTTGTGAAGACAACCCAAAAATAATCACGTCAATTGGATCAATAAAACTCGAGTTATGATAAAACCACCGACGAAAGGTAGTGCTGTCCAGAAACTCAACGAGTAAAACTTGTCTGAAACAAGTCGGACGAACAAGGCACAAAAGTTCCTTCAAACTACGAATTTTATTCAATAGAACACAAGAGGAACAGCCCCAAAGTCCTCTATCATGAGCTTTGGCCTTCCCTTGCTTATATAACCAGCCCTTAGGCCATCCCAATACAACTAGGACTCTAATCCTAATCCGATCACTATCGGAACTTACCATAACTGCTCAAGATTCTTCTATACGCAGATAGAAGCAATCTTAAGACTTCCAAACACCTTAGGAACGTATCCCACATTCCTAAACAACTCAATTTCGTGACACACACGAAATCCTAACATAACCAACTCGATACTTCCCATACCGAGCCATAACCGACTCTGCCGCAGCCAAAGTCTTCAACCGATACGATCCGATCCTTCTGATCAGATCTTCCTTCCATAATCCGTCTCTAGAAGCATATTGCCACGTCATGCACCTCATGCATACGTGCGAACACCTTCCTTCGACCTTCATATGCACTGCCCTTGATTCAATCATCCTGCGCGACCTCCTGACCCGCTCAACCACAGTTCCTCCCGAACTTGGTTGTTGGAACCTCATCTCCTCCTGAGACTAGTCCAATGGATCCTGTCACCAGCCATGACTTGAACTCAAGCAACACCTGCACATGAACAAACAACCAATCCATACGAGCCCAAGTCCTCGACTTGACTCACGTTAATTCCGAACACAACACCTTACGTGAGAACCTCACATAAGCATGTTGCAAAACCACAGTAGAAACGATATCAGTCGTATCATCCAAAACGCACCAAAAACTTAGCAAATGAATACTAAGCAATATTTCCAATCTTGTAAAGCAAGTACAAAACATTGCAAATGAAAAGCAGAAGCACCTAGGTCAAGTTCCGGACCTTGCCAGAGCAACCCGGAGCTTGAGCCGGAGCTAAGCAGAAACACTGCGGTCAAGTTCCGGACCTTGCCAGAGCAACCCGGAGCTTGAGCCGGAGCTAACAAAAGCTAGTAGAACCTAGCGCCGGAGCTTACCAAAACTAGTAGATCCTAGATCCGGAGCTTACCAAAACTAGTCGGAACTAGTCAACCCAAAAACCGGAGCTAGACAAAGTACGTCAGAGCTTAGCAAAAGCATGCCGGAGCTATCAAATATATGTCGGAGCTATCAAGGACATGTCGGGGCTAAAGATAAAGCTCACCGGAGCTAACCAAAGCTAGTCGGACCTTACCAAGAAGTCGGACCTAGCATCTAACGTAGCCGGAGCTACCCAAAACAAATCGGACCTGTCGTCGGACCTTGCTGTAGCTCGGAGCTAGAGTCGGACCTTGATAAAAAGGTGTTTTTGTGATATTTAAAACTTTTATCATCAAAGCCAAGTGTATTCACTACAAGCCAATGTATTCAGCACACATAGGTCTTACAATATCATCAACAATTACTAAACCGTATTTGTTACCGCCGATGCTGATGTACGAAATTGGACCAAAGAGATCCATGTGGAGGAGTTCCAGCGGTCTTTCGGTAGTCATCACATTCTTGGCGGGGTGTGGTGCTCCGACTTGTTTTCCTACTAGACAAGCGCTGCACGACCTGTCTTTTTCAAAAATCACATCCTTAAGACCACGAATGTGGCCACCTTTTAGAAGTTTCTGCAGATTTCTCATCCCAACATGGGCTAGCCATCTATGCCACAGCCATCCCATGTTGGTCTTAGCAACCAAGCAAGTGTTGAGTTTGGCTTTATCTTTGTTAAAGTCAACAAGATAAAGCTTTCCCTTCAACATTCCCTTGAATGCAATCGAGCCATCGCTTCTTCTAAAAATGGTCACACCCTCATTAGTGAATAAACAGTTGTAACCTTTGTCGCATAGTTGAGATATTGACAAAAGGTTATAATCTAGAGAATCTACATGTAAAACATTAGATAAGGTATGTTGAGAGGATATTTCAATGTTACCGCTACCAAGGACCTTTCCTTGGCTGTTGATTCCGAAGTATATGCTTTCACTTGGATCCTTGTTATGCTTGTACTCCACAAACATACCTCCCTCTCCAGTCATGTGATTTGTGCATCTGCTATCTAGCACCCATTTAGATCCACCGGAGGAGTAAGCCTGCAAAAAAGAATTATTCTTTGGTTTTAGGTACCCAAGCTTGCTTGGGTCCTCTCAGGTTAGTCACAAGAGTCTTGGGCACCCACACACAAGTTTTCAAGTTCTTGTGGTGTGGCCCTGTATATTTAGCAATGACTTTTCCATGTTTGGCTTTCATAAGAACATAGGAAGCATCAAATGTACGAAACAATATTTGTAAATCAGATTCATGGGATTTTTCCTTAACAAAGACAATTCTATTCTTAGCATGATTAGGAGTAGACATGTGTTTATTCCTGTCAAAACCAAGGCCATCTTTGACCTAGTGACCATATATGCACTGCATGCATATTTGATCTTCTCCTTATCAAAGATGCCGCTTGGAGAGGCATGCATATGATGAGAAGTTGGAGTGTTAGAAATACATTCTTCTTACTAGAGCAAGTGCAAGTTCCGATTGTTGTCGAACTCATATCTTTGGAGGAAGAGCTCTTGGAGGAAGAGGAGTCACTTTGCTTGAGCGACTCAACTTGCACCTCAAGGATCTTGTTGACTTTTGACAAGTTAGCAAGTTCTTCCTTGATTGCAATATGCGAGTCTTCTAGCTTTGAGTAAGTTTCCTTACTCAAGGCTAGCTCAACCTCAAGCGACTCGTTCGTCTCTCTTTCAATCTCGAGAATCTTTTCAACTTCTTGATATCTCTTCCTTTCACGGATGAGGATATCTTCTTGTCGGTTAAGAAGTTCCTCCTTTTCAAAGATTTCATTCGACAACATTTCCATTTTCTTTAGAGCAATTTTACTTAGTCCTCTAAACATTTCTTCATTATCACTAGAGCTATCAAAGTCATCAATAGAGGAATTTAGCGTAGGAGGAGTGAGTCGTACCTTTTTCTTGCCTTCCTTAGCCATAAGGCAAGTGTGGTTGTTCATATCTTGTCCTCCCATGTTTGGGAAGAGTGCGTCTTTCATAGTAGGTTTCTTGACTGCGATAGTGGCTATCTCTTCTTCTTCATCGGAGGAGGACTCGTCGTTTGAGTCCCACTCCTTGCCAATATGAGCTTGATGGGATTGTCTTCTTTTTATGAAATTTTTCTTTTCTTGAGGTCTTGTTTCCCTCTTCTTTTTATTTTCTTCATTGGGGCAGTTTACCATTAAGTGACCATACTCTCCGCAGTCGTAGCAAGTGCGTCGAGCCTTGGATTTTCCTTTATCCTTGCTTTGCCTTCATTTGAATTGTTGTCGTGTCTTCTTTTCATCATGCGTTTGAACTTCTTGATAAATAGTACCATTTCTTCATCATCAAGATCAGTGCTCTCGTCGCTTGTATGCGCATCATCTTGGTCTTCACGAGTTTCCTTAAGTTTGGGTCTGCACGTTGCCTTGAGAGCAACTTCTTTCTTATTGGAAGAGGTGAGTTCGGCTAAGTCTTTAACGTATTAAGCCTCTTTCTCCATCATTTCATGATTTATGATCTTTCCCAATAACTCATCTGGAGTCATTTTGTGAAATCCGGGGCTTTCTCTAATCGTCGAGCAAAGTGTAACATTTCTCGGCATGAAGGCTCTAATCATTCTCTTGACCACCTCGTGATCTGTCCATTTCTTACTTCCATAGGCACAAATTTTGTTGATGAGTGCCATCATCCAGTTGTACATGTCTTGAGGTGATTCGCCTTCTTCAATAGCAAATCTCTCCAACTCTCCTTCAAGCATTTCGATTTTAGCTTCATGAATCGATCTATTTCCTTCGTGAGCTGTCTTAAGTGTATCCCAGATTTCTTTTGCACTTTCTAAGCCATCGATCTTGGTGAATTCCTCTCTGCTTAGTGATGACATGATCACGGTGACGGGTTGTGCATTTCTGTAAATCTCTTGTTCTTGTTCCGGGGTGAGTTCCTCATCCGTGTTTGGGATATCTATGCCAGTGCAAACAATGTGCCACAAACTAGGATTTAGGGATATTAGATGCATCTTCATGTTGTACTTCCACATGGTGTAGTCACTTCCGTCAAACTGTGGAGGCTTTCCCATAGGAATGGAGAGATATTGATTGTTTGAATTGAGGTGGTTGTATTTGTAAGGATGTCGGGAGTAGTCGCGATGACCTCTCCCCATCGTCTTCTCTTTTTCTTTTCCTTTTTGTCCTAGAACTTTCTTTCTCAGAAGTGCCTTTAGTTGTCGCACTTCATCATCATGTGGGCTTTCTTTCAGCACATCGAAGGTTTTAGCTTCTTGTTCCTCCTCATTGATGTTCATCTTCGAGATATCGTTGTTCTTCTCAGAGGCCATTGATCTCTCCGAGATGTAAGTCTCGTTGGTGGAGAACCTTGCTCTGATACCAATTGAACGTGGCCTAGAGGGGGGTGAATAGGCCTTTTGAATTTCCTGCACACTTAATAAATTCGTCAAAAACTTGATGGAACGGACTAGTCCGGTTATGTGGACGGACTAGTCCGGTGTGCTGAAACTTGTGAGTTGATTAAGTGTTATTTGGAAACTAGGTTCTTCTAGCAGCGGAAAGGAGAACAATAGATTCTTTGATTTAAGATTATTGTATGAATGCACGTGGAAACTTATAAGCAACTTAATTGATGTTTAGTAATCAAGTGATCTAGTGAACGAAAAGTAGAGTAAATGAGGCACAAGAGACAAGCGAATTTTTATCAAGGTTTGATCTCACCACGAGATCTACGTCCTCGTTGAGGAAGCTCACACAGAGCCGGGTATCCAACCCTTTCCCTCTTCAGGTCACCACGAAGGCCGACTTGATTCCACTATCACGAGTAATCACCAAGTTTGTGGGGGCAACCTCACACGTTGAGGGCTCCCACGAGAATTACAACGAAAAAGGCGATCAAATACACTTTACAGTATTACAATGCAGAGTAAAAGTGTAGAAAGATCAAACCCCAAGAGCTCGCAACGAAGGAACGACGATCTCCCAATCCCGAATCCAAGTGTTCAAATGATTTGACTCCTTTTTGCACCTTAGATGTGTGGGGAGATGTGTTTTAGGCTCTTGGGATGAAGTGGAGGCACTAGGGTTTGTGTTTCCAGCAGTATTCGACATGTATCTCCTTTGGAAGGTCGTGGATTCTCTATTTATATGGTTTCCAAAAAGTTACCGTTGAAAAACCCTAACACCAGACTAGTCCAGTGCAAGTCCGGACTTGTCCGGTCACAATGTACTTTGAAGTCCAGAAAGTCTGCCGGACTAGTCTGGTCCAAGCTCGGAGTAGTCCGGTGTTGTGTGAAGGTGGACTCCAGAAAGTTCAACGGACTAGTCCGTGGACTAGTCCGATCTCCACAGATGGGGGACTCCAGAAAGTTCAACAGACTAGTCCGGTGGACACACGGACTAGTCTGGTCTCCCAATATGAGAGACTCCAGAAAGTTCAACGGACTAGTCCGGTGGACAAACGTACTAGTCCGGTCTCCCAATATGAGAGACTCCAGAAAGTTCAACGGACTAGTTTGGTGGACACACGGACTAGTCCGGTCTCCCAATATGAGAGATTCCAGAAAGTGAAACGGACTAGTCCGGTCCATGATCGGACTAGTCCGGTGCATTGTGAAAGTTAGGTTAATTTTAAACCCTTACCCTAGAGAAAAGTTGTGAGATCTTGGAGTGTGTCTTTCATACACTCCCTATACATTTAAAATCTAATTTGATCTTCCAAGCTCCATCAAAGTATCCCTCTTTGGACACCACTCCATTTTTCACCATTTTGTGTGCACCGAGCTGTTTCACTTGTTTGTCCTGCAATCATCTCAATAGTTTCATTAGGATCTCATGTGTTTGTCATCAATTAGCCAAAACCCACAAGGGATATCCTAGATGCACATACATCTTGCTTGGTTATGATTCGAACACTTATTCCTATCGTGTTTTCAACAAGACCTCCGGACTTGTTGAAGTAGCACGTGGCGTAGCGTTCGACGAGACTAATGTCTCCCAAAAGGAGCAGGTTGATCCATGTGAACTAGGTAAAGAAGAAGCTCCTTGTCAAGCATTGAAAAGAATGGCTCTAGGTGAAGTTCGACCACAAGAGCCACCTCCACATGTACATGAGGAAGATGAACCACAAGAGGAGACCAACAAGCAAGGGGGAGCTTCAGCACAAGATCAACCACAAGAATACGAAGATAATCATCAAGTCAACGAAGGCAATCACTTAGGGGGAGAAGCAGAGGATTATGAAGATACAACTCCTCAAGTGCCACACCCAAGAGTACACCAATGCGTCCAAAGGGATCACCCAATCGACAATATCATCGGTAACATCCAAAAGGGAGTAACCACTAGATCTCGCATAGCTAACTTTTGTGAGCACTATTCGTTTGTATCCTTTTTGGAACCACGCAGGGTTGAGGATGCATTGAAAGATCCGGACTGGGTGGTGGCAATGCAAGAAGAATTGAACAACTTCAAGCGGAACAAAGTGTGGGAACTTGTGGCAAGACCCAATGCAAACATCATCGGCACCAAGAGGGTCTTCCGCAACAAACAAGATGAACACGGGGTGGTGACAAGGAACAAGGCACGACTTGTGGCCAAAGTGTATTCACAAGTCGAAGGTTTGGATTTCGATGAGACCTTTGCTCCAGTAGCTAGGCTTGAATCTATTAGAATATTACTTGCATATGCTACTCACCATGATTTCAAGCTATATCAAATGGATGTGAAAAGCGCCTTCCTCAACGGACCAATCATGGAAGAGGTGTACGTGGAGCAACCTCCCGGGATTGAAGACGAAGAGTTCCTCGACCACGTATTTAAATTGCGTAAGGCTCTCTATGGCCTCAAACAAGCTCCTAGAGCTTGGTATGAGTGTCTTAGAGATTTCTTAATTGAAAATGGCTTTAAGATTGACAAAGTAGATTATACACTATTTACAAAGAATTTTGACAATGATCTTTCTATTTGTCAAATTTATGTTGACAATATAATCTTTGGGTCAACTAATCAATCCTTTTGTGAGGAATTTAGCAAAATCATGACAGACAGGTTTGAAATGTCAATGATGGGAGAATTAAAGTACTTCTTGGGATTCCATGTGCGGCAACAAAAGGAAGGGACATTCATAAGCCAAACCAAGTACACGCAGGACATACTAAAGAAGTTTGGCATGGACAAGGCGAAGCCCATAAAAACCCCCATGGCAACGAATGGGCACTTGGATCTCAATGAAGATGGACCTAGCATCGACCAAAAGGTATATCACTCCATGATTGGATCTCTACTCTATTTATGTGCATCTAGGCCAGATATTATGTTGAGTGTATGTTTGCGTGCAAGATTTCAAGCCAATCCTAAGAAATGTCAACTGAGAGCCGTGAAAAGGATCTTGAGATATTTGTTTCATACACCCAACCTTGGACTTTGGTACCCAAAAGGCTCAAAATTCAATCTCATTGGTTACTCGGATGCAGATTATGTCGGGTGCAAAGTAGATAGAAAAAGCACCTCCGGTACAAGCCAATTCCTAGGGAGATCCTTAGTTTCTTGGTCCTCCAAGAAACAAAATTCTATTGCCTTATCCACAGCTGAAGAGGAGTATGTTGCAGTCGGGAGTTGCTGTGCACAACTCCTTAGGATGCGACAAACTCTAAGGGACTATGGTTACAATATGAACCATATTCCACTCCTTTGTGATAATGAAAATGCCATCAAAATTGCCCACAACCCAGTTGAGCACTCCAGAACTAAACACATAGATATAAGACATCACTTTTTGAGAGATCATACCATGAAAGGAGACATAGCCATTTCGCATGTCAACACTCAAAAGCAATTGGCCGACATATTCACCAAGCCACTTGATGAAAAGCATTTTTGTGAACTCCGAAATGAACTAAATATCCTTGATGCTCGGAGTGTGGCTTGAAATGTTGCATACTTGTATGAATTCTTCAAATATGTTGATTGGATTTTGAAAATAATCTCTCTCAATTTTCTCTGAAAAACTATGTCAATTACTAAATCTTGATGAATTATGACCATTGCTTGATTGTTGTATGCTTACTGGGCATATTCATCAAGATTATTTGATTTGATTTGTCTCTCTATTCTCTAAATATGTATGTTCAAATATATATGAATGGGCTAAGTGATTCTCACCTGGTGACCACGGACTAGTCCGTGGTTACCCGGACTAGTCCGCCTGTGCAGACTAGTCCGCAGAGTGCCGGTTAGGCCGGACTAGTCCGACATACAATGGACTAGTCCGATATAGTCCTTTGGAAAAGTTCAGACTAGTCCAGTCTTCTCCGGACTTGTCCGATTTTTCGTGTCCATAACCCTAGTCGCCGCCAAACCTAATTCATTCACCTCCACTCTTGCCTCACGCATTCTCTCTTTTCCGCTCGAGCTCCCAAGGCGATTTTGCATCCCCTCCACCAAAAAGCTCCGCATTTGGGTGTAGATCAAGCATCCTTGCTAGAAGATTGAAGTTCACGGACAAGTCCGGACTTCAACACCCTTCTCTTCGAGCATCAATCGAATTCTTCGGTAATTTTCACTCAAACCCTAGAAATTCCAAATTTCTTCATTGTTGATCAAATAGCCTAGCATTCCTCGCTATATACATGCTCTCTTGATGTATTACGTTTATGCTAAGGTTGTTGTGCATTAGGAATCACCATTTGTCTAGTTTCCTAGGTTTTTGAGTTTGAATACCGGACTAGTCCGGTCCATGCACGGACAAGTCCGATATCCCCGGACTAGTCCGTGCCTGTACATCGGACAAGTCTGATTTATCTGAACTCAAAACCTAACTTCTCAATTCCTCAATGCAATTCCTTGCTATCCTTCCATACCTATGCCTTGTATCATTCATTCTCAATCATGCCACTCATTCTCAAGTCATGTCGAGCTCGGGCAATGATGTCTCCGACTTTGAGGCCGAGATGGACCACGAGGTGGCACCTCAGACCTCGACGGGTCTTGGCAAGAAGCGCCAAGAAAGACCCTCTGAGCCAGCTCCATACCCTCCTCAGGCTCAGAGGAAGGTATTGGCAAAGAAGACAGTCTCCAAGGCAGTTGCATCATCAAGTGGCCCTCGCCAAACAAAGGGCAAGGGCAAAGGGATTGCTACGTGTCGAGTTGGCCCATTGAAACTGCATGCTCCAAGGGAAGGGGTCCGTGACCCCACTGAAGAGAAGTTCAACGGAAAGGGCAGTGATTCGGTGGCAAAATTCAGAAGCATCGACTGGTATGGCTGACCGAAGCAAGCTGTTGATGGAAGATTCTGGTGCAACTTCCATGCTTATTTCTACAAATCGGTGTATCTCCCAATGAAGAAACCAGTTGTGCGCAGTCACTGGATTGACTGGGCACATTTTGAGAAGAAGGGCTTCTCACCATTCACTGAGGTAGTGGAAGCCATTGAGAGGCATGCTGAATGATCTTTTTGCCTTCGGGAATAACTGGAATGATGAAGTGATTGCGCAGTTCTTTGCAACCTATCACTTCTCTAGTGAAGATGAGGAGAGTGTCACTTGCATGACTCATGGATCCAAGTACAGTGTTACTCAAGAAGATTTTGCTAGCCTGCTTCACCTTGATACCTCAAGATCTGACTGCTTGATCATACACAACATAGGTGTCATGGAGAAGGATAGGATGAAGTTCTTATATGAGAAAAACTCAAAGTTCAACCCTCCCTCCACCAAAAACATGAAGCCATTCTTTGTGGTGCTGAACAAAGTTTTGAGGAAGACGATTGCTCCCAAGGATGGAGATGTTGGGAGTGTGCAAGGATACCTTCGGACTCTGATGAGGGTCATAAGCAAGGACCGCCATTTTGATGTGGCGGACTACATTTGGAATGACATGGTGAACATATCTTGCACTCCCAACAGGTCATGTGGATATGCTCCTTACCTAATATTTGTGATTGAGAAAGTCACCGGGATCGAGTCTGTGAAAGATGTGGAGCATCTCCCCTTGAGGCCTCAGATGCCTCGAAAGCCGAGTGTGCAGGCTGCTCCCTCACTGGCCCCCAGTCCCGAGGCACCGACAAGAATAAGAGAACATGTCAGGGCTGCCCCTGCTACTAGGGAAGCCCCTCAAAAAGGTTCAGCCAGTGGAATCCTCAAGTATCTGACTCCAATCTTTGCCTCCTGCAAAAAGGCCGAAGTGAAGGCCCATAAGATCAACAAGAAAAGAAAGGAGGACATGAAGTATATCAAGGAAAATGTGAAGCAAATTTGCCAGAAACTGGAGATTGAGCCAAATGGGTCTCCAGTAATCTCTGAAGACTCGTATTCTGACTTCACCAAGCTTGGGCCCTTGACCCCCTCCGAGCTTGCCTACTTTGGCATTGGGGGCTCGAGTAGCTCTGCACCTCCTCCTCCTCCTCCTCATCATCATCATCAAGCTGAAGATGAAGATGACAAAGACGACGATGAGAGGACCGACAGCGAAGAGTGAAGACCTTAGGAACCTCCTCTCCTTCTTTTTGGTGTCTTGATGCCAAAGGGGGGGGGGGGAGATTGAGGGGGAGTCTTAGTCTTAGCTATAGGTTGCGAGGAGAGAGCTCTATGATATTTTTTTGCCTATTGGGTGGTTTGTAATGCTTTAACAATGTTCTTAAGTTAATTATGGTTCTGTGATGCAATGATTTGATCCTTTGAGAATTATTTGTTGAAAACTATGATTCTGCTCTAGAATGACATATATGCTTGCTATTGGTTGATTTAATGTTAATTATGTCATTCTCAATGTTTCAGTGCACTTAGTTGTGCATCCCACCATAAAGAATGCACATATGGATTATGTTTTCACTGCTTGATGTATTTTGGACTCATATGTGCATGCTTTATGAAAATCTCAATTTTTATCGTATTTTGTGAAATCTCAATTGGTTGTCATCCATCACCAAAAAGGGGGAGATTGAAAGTGCATCTAGGGCTCCCTTGTGGGTTTTGGACGATTTATGGCAAGCAATTGGGATCCTAACCTCTTTGTTGAGATGAGCACGGGCTTTTAATAGCAAAATAAGCAAAGTGCCAAAAAGAATGAAGAATGAGGAGCAAAGTGGAAATGAGCTCAAGGAAGAAGAATAGTAGATCATTGTGTATGGAGTGTGTTAATAAAACATATCCCAAGAGCTCAATCACAATTAAACACACACATTGCACAAAGTTACACAGGACCGGACTAGTCCGACTGACACCAGACTAGTGCGAGAACCTCTCTGCAAAAAATCGAACAAGTCCGATATCCATCGGAATAGTCCAATATCTCTCTGACTAGAATCGGACTAGTCCTCCCCAGTGCGGACTAGTCATCAAAACACTTCACAAGTCACACAAAATCGGACAAGTCCGACCGCAACCGGACTAGTCCGATACTCTCTCTGGTCCAAATTGGACAAGTCTGATATTTGCACGTACTAGTCCGAAAAACCCTCTGAACTAAATCGGACAAGTCCTTCAGGTGCGGACTTGTAACCCAATACACTTAGGGTTTCACTGTCCGGACAAGTCCGATGTCTATCGGACTAGTCCGAAGATTTCCAGAAGCGAAATTGGACAAGTCCGTTCCTGGCCGGACTAGTCCAATATTTTGGGACACTTAGGGTTTGCTACACACAGCACACCAGACTAGTCCGGTGACCACCACGGACTAGTCTGATCTTTCTGAACCCTAACGGTCACTTTTAGAAACCCATATAAATAGAGGTGTACGACCATATTTCACCAACTCTCGAACCCTAGTGCCGCCACACTTCCCAAGAGCCTCAAAAACCACATCTCTCCACGAAATTAAGTGCAACAAAGATCAATCCTTTGAGGATTCACTCTATTTCATTGGGGAGACACGTTCAACAACACATTGAGCTCTTGGTTTGATTCTCTAACACACTCCTGTGATTTCATTGTAATATTTTGAGTGTGTTCTTGGTGGTATTTCGTTTTGTAATCCAAGGGAGCTCTCAACGTGTGAGAAGGGCCCTTTGAATTCGGTTATTCACCCCTTTGTGATAAGTGGAAGAGGATTGGCCTTTGTGGCGATCTGACGAGGGTAGGGTTGGAGAAGACCCGGTCCTTTTGTGGACTCCTCAACGTGGATGTAGGTTGCCTCTGTGGGAACTGAAAAACGGGATAAATCCTTGTGTCTTGTTTTTGTGTTCATCATTCTTATTCTTCACTATAATCTAGGGTTTCAATAATCATTGCTTACTTCACATTGAATCATTAAACATAAGATTGAATTGTGATATAACCTGGTGCATAATTTCGAAAACCTTCATTGGATTGTATATTTCTGTTGCATACATAGAAGAATCAATCTAATCGACCGAACTTAATCAACCTAGTCTATAAATACCGGACTAGTCCGCAGTTTACCGGACTAGTCCGATATCTCTGGTTTTGAACTGGATGTTAAGTGTTGTAGGTTCCGACAATTATCAAAAAGGCCTATTCACCCCCCCTCTGGGCCAAATTCAGCGGTAGTTTGTAAGAGTAAAGGGTGGCATGCCTTTTCCAAGTCGCACATTGAAGGCACAAACCTTCCCCATGCACACAACGTAGCGCACGTGCCTGTCAGGTGCCGCTATGCCCAACCACATCGCAGTGAAGATGTCGTAGAGCTACCGCACGTTGTTAACTGGGTAGCTTGCAGTGACAAGACAAACAAGACATTCCCTGCCAGCATCAACGACTAAGCCTAGTGAAAGTGCATCTAGGCATTCCCTTGTGGGTTTTCAACGATTTATGACAAACAAATGAGATCTAATGAACTTGTTGAGATGAATGTAGGTCAACTTATATGACATAGTTTGGTGTACTCAAAAAGTGAGAACTGAAGAGATGTAGAAAAAGAAAAGCCCAGTTGATGAATGAAGCGCAAAGTAGACTTAATTGTATAGGATGTGTGTGAGAGACCCATTCAAAGAGCTAAAGTCTTTGCATAGGGGTAAGGGCTTAAAATCAACCTTAATAATTCATTGAGTACCAAATTAGTCTGTTCCAAACCGGACTAGTCCGTTCAACTCTCTGATGTCTTATTTCACAGTGCACCGGACTAGTCTGTTCATGGACCGGACTAGTCCATTCAACTTTATGGAGCCTCACTTCATAGTGCATCGGACTAGTCCGTTCATGGACCGGACTAGTCCGTTAAACTTTCTGATGCTCCATAACACTGCACACCGGACAAGTCTGTTCATGGATCAGACTAGTCCAAAAAACTCTCTAATGTTTTATAACACTATGCACCAGACATGTCCATTCATGGATCGGACTAGTTCGAAAAACTTTCTGATGTTCCAATACACAGGGCACCAGACATGTCTAGACTCCTACCGGACTAGTTCAGCATAACTCACACATATTAGGGTTTTTAATGTGTTGCACATTCCAGGCATTTCACACACGGACAAGTTCGGTCCCTAGAGTGGACTAGTCCGATCGTCGGGATACCTAATGGTAATATTTTTGGAAACACTATAAATAGGAGATCCACGACCCCACAAACATAACTCTCAAATACTATTGTTCATCACTTGTCCCAAGAGCACAAAAACACATCTTCCCACACATCTAAGGTCCTCAAAAGTGAAAATCCTTTGAGTATTTATATTTGGGATTGGGAGATAGTTTTCTACGCATCATTGAGCTCTTGGGGTTTGATCTCTATACACTCTTGCATTACTTGTAATCTTTTCAAGTGTATTCGATTGTTTTTCTGCTGTAATTCTTGTGGGAACTCTCAATGTGTCAGGTTGCCCCACCAACTCGGTGATTACTCGTGATAGTGGAATCAAGTTGGCCTTATGTGGAGACTTGATGAGGGAAAAGGGTTTGAAGAGATCCGGATCTATGTGGGCTTCCTCAACGAGGAGTAGATCTCTTTGGTGACATTAGACCTCGGTAAATATTCAGGTCTCGCGTGCTTTGCTCTTTTACTTTTGCAAGTTTCATCATTTAGGGAATTAGATTTGATCAATCAAGTAATTTGTGCTCCATGTGAAAATTAAGCAATCATATCTCTTGTTAAAGTTGTAAGAATAGTAATCACATTTCGCTACCATTTAATTTGAAATTTCTGCATCAACACTTAATTAGTTCACAATACATCAGCACACCGGACTAGTACGGACTCACACCGGACAAGTTCGGTCCAATTAGGAATTTGACGATTTGGATAAGTGTGTAGGAAAACTTTTAAAGCCTATTCACCCCCTCTAGGCCACATTCAATTGGTATTAGAGCAGGCTCTCCATCTACGAGACTCACCTCTCGAAGAGATCAAATGGCCTCAGAGAAGAAAAATGAGATCCCGAAGGTGCCCAATAATGAAGATGAACATGACACAAAGGCTTTTGATGTACTGAAAGAGAACAAATGTGGAGACTGGAGTCCACACATCTGAGGATCTCATTGGGTGGCGGTGCCGTGCGATGCGGCACCTAACAGCACACACAAAAAGGATACCAAAACATATGAAGTTTTCATTTCATAATAAGAAGAGTTTACAAAAGAGTTTACAATAGAAGTACACACGTAGTGGAAAATACATACTCATAACCTCACTTAATTAAGCAGGAGAGAAGACGTCCATGCCCTAGGACGCTTCTCACTAGCAACATGAAGAACATTCAACAACGGCATGGTTCACATACGATTTATCTCGACACCTCGAGTCTCATGTACAACCAGAACAACAGAAATAAAACTAATACCTGCAAAAATCGTTAAAGCACAAACGTGAGCATAAGGCTCAGCAAGATTAACCCGTCTCACTAGACATATGCAGGGGTAAGTACTAAGCATAGGTAAGGAATAGCATAAAAGATTCGCCTACAAGTGGATCCTTATAATCATGTTTTAAGTAGCACATGACATTCTTCTGGCACGGCACATCATAGACTCCATTATCAAACAAGAAACGCTTTGCCGATGATATGACATGCCCAAAGCACATAATGCTGTTACAGGTAAAGTATGGGAAAACTGTAAACTTTTAATTGTACTATCTCTAAGCCAAACAAGGTTGCAAAGCGATTAGAATTCAATACAACATATTATTCTGGCTTCTTTAGTATTTACTACGTCACGACAGCGACGAACAAGTGGTACTTTATTACCGCTAGGGACGGTGATTGCAATCAGGACACACCCGGACTGCACGACACGCACACCCGCGTGGGAGAAACATACGTGCTCTCCTCCCCGCATCATACGTGGCCACCTTTCACCCAAGACCCCAATGTCGACAAACCTCTTCATCCCGAGCAAAAGGTCCCCTACACGGACACGTCGAAGTTGCCCGCTAGAAGATTTACACCTTTATGCCTTCGCATCTCCATTCAAGGACAACCGAGGAGTCTCCACACTACAGTGTGGAGTTACATCAGTTTAATGGGCTCATATACCATTATGCAACCGATACAGTTCAAGCTTTCCCAATAGTGCCGCATACGGCACGGTCCTCAAGCGACACAGGCAGGGCTATGCGCCCGAGATTCCATCTCGTCGACTCCTATCCCCCTGCCCGGTCTCGTATTCATTTCATAAGCCATTTTTAATCCTCCACCCTCATGTGAACTGTTATTCCTATCTCACGAGTAGATTCCAACTACTCGACTTCTACCGGATTTCCTATACATTAGCAAAGAAGTTACTACAGGTCAAACTATAACCCGTTCCAACCAACCCCTGGTATTTGTGGTCATGCAAGTGGAGTATCAATCACCTTATACGTAAATGCACAATATCAACTGAAGATGTAGGTGAATAAACTGGAAAACTTTGAAAAGCTCTTAAATGCAAATCGGAGCTTGCCTTGTTTGCGACTCTATAACAATGTCAGTTGTTAGGGCTTGGTCTTCCTCCGGAGAACCTGCCATGGAACTTCAAGTGGAAACACTTTGACCTTCTCCTCCAAGCAAAGTTTCTTGTCGATCACCTATCAGCACGTTCCTATCGACATGATATGCATATAAGTAATTAAGTAATTTAATAATAGACTCCACGGGGTTGTGTAAACTTTAAGAACGAGGAGTTTGACTAGGAAGGACAGATATGCCTCTTTTGTGTGGGTAACTAGAGGATGAGTCAAGGTGGAGATAGTAGTGTCGGTATGAACTGAAAGGTACAACATAAAGCTACATTGTAACTTAGCATACCACACTTCAAGCTATGCCACGCGAGATTGACAATTTTGAATGGTGAAGAAGTGTTGGGCGGAGAAGTGTAAGGACGACCAAATACTCAAGGTGGAACATCGAAATCTTTAGTATGAGTGGAGTGTACAAGACGAAGGTCGCGATCTAGCAGTCGACCTATAAACTTGACTTAACTCATAAAGGAGTAAACCTAGTTAAGTGAGCAGTGCTGTCGTAGGGTCCTGCCTTAGGATGAACCATGATCGAACCTAACGACACTTGGGACTGAATTGAGATCAACATGGCTTGGACTTAAGAAGTCATTACAAGCACTGTTAACCTAGCACGAGTACCAAGACAACATTCAAACTGCTTTTAGGTAAACCAGTTGCTACGACTAACGTCGCAAGCATCGCTCAGGTGCTTACACGACGACACTAATGTAGTGTCCCCCGCAAGCTTGTCCATGTGAGCTTCATAAGCTCTTGGGACTTAAATATGATGCGAGACCTTGCCGTGAAGGCATGCTTTACCATCTCGAGAATATCGTCTTAGCGACGTCCACATCAACCCGGACTCGTCAATGGGGTGAGCGGAATCCCGAACACCACCTTGTGAGTCTTAAGGCTAGTGATTTCGACAAGGTTGTTGATAAGCGACTCGACGAACCTGCTGTCGATGAAGTGGTACACCATGTTAACCAATCCTCTGATCGGTTAGGGAACATCCTTGACACAACCAAGGAACTCTTATCCAAGGTTCCCCTTGGTCTAGTTCTCCTTGTTGGTCGCAACGTTCTTGCATACCTCTACCCAGGTCATCGGTGATCACCAACACACATGGTTTGACCTAGAAGACATTTCATTGAGCACCTTGGCTACACTTAGGACTCGATTGCTCTCACAACGACTAAAACTAATTTTGCTTGACAAATATTGTCCAACGAGTCGTGCTTGTGTTTCAGCACCACACTCATCACATGCATACTCCATCTCGATGCCAGGGCACGATGACAGCTCGGAACGTCATGACGACGTCATATGATCAACGACGTCGACACGGCTCATGGTGGAGCATCACGAGCACTCACGGACAAGCTAACATGATACAAACGACAAAGGAGATCAACTTAGGGATTTCTATAAGAATGATATCAAGGCGGAACATGGATGTACAACATAACGACACATGAGTACCATTAGCGATCACGACGAACAGACTTCGGTGATGTCAAACAAGGCATTTTAGGGAAATGCTCACCTTGTAGGCATTTCGCCGAATATCTTGGGTGTGTACTTGATTTTCGTCGCTAAATCACCATTCAAAGGGTATCTTGGCACTTAGGCTTGTCGGTTGCAACATCATCCTACCCCTGCATCACAGACCAGCTCTAAACATCAACAAAGTTGGTTCTTCTCTCGTAAACATTTCATCAAACACCTTAGCTGCAGTCATTGATCCAATCAATCTTACAAAATCAGAGCTAACCTTGGACCAGTTGTCGATACCATTGTGTCAAAGGTGTGTTCCTGCATCTCCTTCATCCCAGACATCACTTGCCTCGCTGCCAGGATGCAGCTACAGAGTAGAACACCGTAATGACTTGTGGTAGGCAATGATGTCGATGGGGAGCAGACGAGCACGGCCAACAGCAAGCCGGAACGTGGGCACGCGGGTGGCCAGGGCAGCGAGATTCGCGCGGTCGGGAGCAGACCGTGGCGGCGCGGGGTACCGACGAAACGCGACCAGCGGGGAGCTGACCATGGCGTGAGCGGGGTGCTAGCAGTGGGCGGCATGCAGGGTAATGGCACGGCCAGCTGGATGCCAGGGGCGTGCGGCCAGGGCAGCAAGAAGCTGGACGGCGGACATGCTCGACGGGTGGACTCAGGCCAAGGCGACATCGAGTTGGAGCACCCGTCGGCGAGTAGGGATCCGCGGGGCGCGGCACGGCAGGGGCGCTCGGCGAGGAGCGCCGTGGAGTAGAGGAGCAGAGTTACGGCACTCAGTAGAGGCAAGGCACAAACGAGCACGACACAGCAAGCATCAGGACGGAGGTGCAGCCATGTCGTTCGGCGGAGCTGGGGCGAGGAGCAAGGTCGGCGTGCGGCAGAACTGGGTGCGATGCTCGGCTGTGGGCACGCAAGAGCGGGAAAGCAAGCACACAGCGGCAGGAGCAGGCTGGGCACGGTGTCGTAGGCCAGGGGCGCGTGGGAGGTGGAGAGGGGCGCCCGCGTGTAGCATGTTGTGGCTTTGGCAAGGGCTGGGACACGGCCCAACGTGGATGGCGCGGCGCTTGCAGAGGCGCGGACGAGGAGACGCGCGCGGTGTACGCGGCGCGTGGGGTGGGAAGCACCGGTGAAGCGCGGCCAGGGCGAGCGGCGGTCGGCGGCCGGGTAAGGAGGCGCGCGGGGCAGTGGCCTGGAGGTGGCGAGCACGAGTGGAGCGTGGTCGGGAGGTGGAGCGCCGGCGTGACGAGCAGGCGGTGCAAGCGGCCGGGCGCGGGGGAGGCGCGCGGGCTGGCGGGCGAGGCCGTGGGAGCAGTGGAGCGCGGCGATGAGGAGCTGGGGAGCGCGCGGCGCGTAGGGAGGCGCTGGGGAGTTCGATCGAGAGAGAAGTGGTGTATTCCACGGGAGTAAGAAGAAAAAACGAAATTGGTTTGCTACCGCTAAGAACCATCGCTGGCACATGCATGTATCGTGGTGTCACCCTGTAACCGATAGGCAGAGGCGGTTCAACTTGGGAGAGGCTTACAGGTGGGGCCCACAACACTCTCCTCCCTTATTCTCCTTCCCAATTTCAAATAGAGCTAGCAAACATGCTTCAAAAATATTCAACTTTAACCCAATGACTAACTAAATTGTGAAGAATTTTATGGTGCAATCAGATTTCAGAACTGAGCCAGTTGAATTTTGAACTCGGGTTTGAAATTGAATTCAAGCGGTGATACTTGATTCAATGAAATAAATGTTAAATTAGGTTCAAAAATCCTGAAACTTTGAAGTTACCCTTTTTGAACCATAAGGGACCTCATGAAAAATTTGGAGTTGATTTGGACAAGGTTAAGTACAAAGTTTAACTTTGAAGTCGATTTTGATTAAACTCTCAGTACGTGTCCAATAAATGGAAAATGTGCTTCAAAAATTTTGAAACTTTACCGAGAGTCAATTTGGAATATTAGAAGGTCATGGAAATATTTACAACCTTAGATTTGAATATTTTTGAATGTCCCATTTTAGGGTTGGAATAATTCCTTGTTCTTTCTCTCTATTTTGTTTTCTTTTCTCCTTTAATTTTTCATTGAAAATGTGAATACTTGGAAATTAAAGATTTTACACCTTAAGTTCCAATACCCATTAGCAAACATGTTCTATATGTAAAATTTTAACAAGTCCCTATTTTTAGTGAACATTGGTTAACTCATATGGTTCATGTGAGTTTGGATTTCCAAGTCCATTTTCAAAATTTTTAAGTTCGCATTTTTGCGTTTTTGTTCTTCCAAAAAGCGGGCTTTTACAATCCTTCCCCCTTAAAGGAATCTCGTCCCGAGATTCTAACAAGTAGAATAACAGAAATGATGAGGGGACGATTCGTAAAAGAGGGTCATTGACTAAGGAAAATGACAATGCCCTTAAAGACTTGGGTTATACGAAATAGTGATTATCTTCAGGCATCTTAAGAAATTCTAAAGTCTGCTTCAAGTGATTCCAGTCTTTAGGTTGAAAACCTTGACAGGATGCTCGACATGACAATATCAAGTTGTAAAACTCTTACGTCTGTTACTGACCCTTTATTGTTGTACTCTTAAACTGACATGACATCTTATTTTGTCCTAGTCTTGACTTGAAGAATTTGCACTTGTTCTCTGCTTCTCTAGGTCACCTTGATAGTTTGAAACTATCCTTGCATTGATTCTTGGTTGCTTGCTTGGTTTTGCATAGGTCCCTACAACTTAATGTGGTATTTCCCTTGACATGAGTTAAGATGGTTTACGAGGTTAAACAACAATTATTAACCTCGTCTAATGTTTAGTCAACCATATGATTTCTTAGCTGTAGCATAAGAGTAGCAAAGCACTCAACACTCTTATGTGATGAAAACAGCAGGAATACAGAAGATATGGCGACTACAAGGTTTTTGGGTATATCAACATCTTCAAACAATAGAAATAGAAGAGGAAGACCCTTTGCAGTGGCATACAAGGATTTAAGGATTCAACATCCTCATATGTTTCCAACACAGCAAAGAACCCAATCTTATGGTAACTACAAGGTAATTAGTGTAGCAAGGTTACCATATAACACCGCAAGATCTTAGATGGACCCAAAGAGTTTCACGAGGTTGACAATCGAACGATATCCTCGCGAGTAAGGAGATTTCATGGATTTTACAAGGTTGATCATCGAACTGACGACCACTCGATGACGAACGGTATAGTTGCAACAATCAAGGTATTGGAACCTAAACAAGTCAAGGATGGAAGTTCAAGTGTTTGTTTAGTTGCCAGAGAGGTTAAGTGATCGGTTGCCCAGGTATCACTCAACAGAAAGAAGATCAACAATGTAAGAAGTCACATGAATATGGTGAAATGATCGTAGTCATTAGACACCTTAGAATAGTTTGAATGGGGTACACAGTCTTGCTCTAAATTTTAGTATTATCATGCATTCTATCATTGGTGTTACATTGGTAATGATGCTTCATGATGCATTATATGTTGTATGGTGCAAATGATGCATATGTATGGTGTAAGTCGTGCACATGTATGGGGCAGTAGCTTTTATTGTTTGAGCAAGACTAAGTGAACCACGCACACACAACTCAAGAGCTAACTCATGATTTGCAAGGCTTGTATACCGTGGTCGTGAAAGATACTTAAGGAGTAGCGTTTCTTTTATGACTCGACCACAGTTAAGGAATTCATAACAGAACGATTGACAAGGAATGTGGGAAACATACCACGTTACCTCGACCTTTCAAAAGCTTGTTCATGTACTACTCAACTTGATTGTATCTTCAACTAGGTCTTAGAGTTACCAGTTGACTTGATGAGGATCTTCATCAGAAGAAAAATAACTAATTATATATCGAAGGTTATCCCTAGACACCTGGTCGAGATCACTAGACACTCCTCTAGTGATACTTCACTTAATCTTCGCTTCAATCAGTCAGGAGGAACGGATATCCTTCTCGATCACTTTAGTGGAGTTGAAGTCACACTTCTTCTTAGAGTAACTCAATCTGGTGGTGGATGTTGGATCCTCTTGAAGATGTAATCTTAATTGATCGTCTTCTTGTTGACACGACTCGCTGTTACCAAGGCTGATTGTTGGACATCACTATTACTTGAGTGCCCGCCTTCCCCCTTAAAGTTCCAAACCAGGATGTCGAAGCGTACTTCAAACAATCCTCATGGGAAGATGAGATGCAACTCGAGTAATTGCGACCTGCGTCCAACATCACAAGATGTGATGTTGTAAGTCATATAAATCAGACACTAGTATGTCTATCCAAGGGAAAAGGCTTCGAATGAGTTTAACGCTCCATTCAACTTGGTAAATAGTTGAGTCCTAACTCTTGGTTGGTTACGACACTCCTCGAGTTGAAATCGAGAACCGAATGCCTAACAAAAACCAAAAGGTTCAAACTGGCCAGGCTATGGTGACAAACGACCAGTCTGGACGCAAACTCGATTTTGATCCAGTTAGTGGCAAAATAAGATCTTGAAGTGAATAACAAAGTTAAAGTACACTTCAATACCTTTCCAAAAAGTATTGGTTTGCCTCTAGATCATCTCTTGCTTGCATGTTATGCTATTTTAAAGTCAGCAGAATTTTTCTGCACTTTCAGCAGAACCTGCTTAAAAAGTAGCAGTTTTGATCTAATGTTTTCAGGCTGTTCTGATGGAAATCTGGAAATATTCTTATCTACAAAGTTGTAGCCAATGTAATCATATTTCCAGAATGTACTTACTTGTCTTCTTATCAGTTTTGGTTTAAGAGATATGCATTTTTAAGTTTGCTGAAATTTCAGCATTCAGACCTTTATATTCAGTTCAGATTGACCACATTGTATTCAAACTCGATTTGGAAAAAGTAGAAGACAGACTCAGGTCTGGAGTCAATTACAAAAATTGTAGCTGACTCACTAACCTGTCCAACGGTTACTCGCACGACACCATTGGATGGCAAATCTGCTAGTTATGGGTCACATTCAGAAAAGTTCAGAGTGCTGTCCAGTTTCTGTAGTCCTGGACAGTTTCTGCAATTTCCAAAATTTCACCCACTTAAGAAAAGATTTTGGTTTTGATCCGAATAGAGAACTTGTAGAGGACTTCCAAAACTTTCTATGGAGTACTTACTTGCCCTCGTAGCACTTCTGGTTGAGAAGATATGGCATTTGCAATTGACAGTTATTCTGAAAATTTGGACAGCACCTCCTTTGTTTAAGGCTGATTTTGTCCACAATTTTCAGATATACAGATATCAACATTTGCAAAAATAACACATATCAAACTGGTTGCATACATTCTCAGGATTCCAGAAATGTAAAAACCGAAGCCAATCGATGAGTCTACTAGAAATTATGATCTGAATAGTAACTGAATATATAGGGGTCCATATTCTGGACTGTTTCGACACCTTAAACGATATTTCGATTTAGACTTGGTTATTGCGAGTTTTAGCCTTCGTGTCAAATAGGAAGTTGATAGAGGAATCTTTAAGCTTTCCAGGCATGTATAAATATGCCAAGGTGGCATTTCTAGTTTAAGAGTTATGACTGTTCAAAGTTCAGAATTTTTTTTCTGACCGTTTCAGACAGCACCTATATACATGTACTATCTTCAACTCCAGTTTCTAATTAGTTTTAAACTGAATTTGAGGTAACATTGAATAACAAAGTTGTATAATAGCCCTTCCCCTTTCCAGAAATGTATCATGATGGAATAGAAGTGCGTTGTACAAAGAGTTATGGCAAAAATTCAGATTCTCTCTTACACCATTTCAGAATAGCAGCTGAGTTAGTTGGAGAGGATTTTCACCATCTTACAATGGTCTTTTGGCTTGGGGGTCAATAGAAAACTTATAGAAGACTTCAAAAGCTTTCCAAAAGGTATTAAATTGAATTCATAGCCATTCAGGTTGAAGATATATGGAATTTCAAAAACAGGTCAATTCTGTTCGAAAACAGAACTCACCGGCTTCGAAACACAAGAATTTGGAAACAAACTCAAATTTTGAAACTTAGCTCAAAACTCAAGTCCGATGGCTAGAACTTGATTCACAACTAATCATTTACTTTGGAACTAAATGGAGTCTCAAAAGAGACTTGACGACCTTCTTATCCATAACATATCACTATGGATCTTCATGCTTAACCAAAGTCTTACTCCGGAAAAGTCGAGCTAAACTCTCACCAGGAACAAAGAACTTTGGTTCACCTACTCTTGAAGAGAAACATTGTCTATTGCCCATGAGATACCAGCAACTGATACTTGGACTTAATATGAATAAGAAGCCATTTCTTTCGTGGAGGATGGTCAAACTATCAAATGTGATACTGATGGTACTACGTGCCTTACCAAAAGAAAAGTCTAACCCGGTATATCCGGATATGTCTATAGGTGGTTCTAATATCGATCACTCGCAAACGTATCCTACACGGGTTGCTACCGGAGTTAGTGTACCTGCAGAAGACAAACTATCTCCTATCACACCTTCACACCTCAAGGGCGGCACGGGGAAACACGACAGGCAGTCACAATAATATATATAATCAAAAGTAAATGCATACAACTCTGGTGGGAGCTGCCCTCGAGCGAAGTCATGCCTAGAGGTACATGGCTGTACTACGTCTGTACAGCAAAGACTGCCGCACGAACCGGCTTATACACGCTCGGGCATACGTGTTTCGCATGCTCCCATAGAACATGAATGGTTCTAGAGATGCATACTATCGGGTTATACACCACCCGACGGGGGCTCCCACTAATTTTGTGTCATGCTGGGGTACCGCGTATCATATGTTCTCAGAAACATGGAAAGTTTTAGAGACTCATATTGACTTTCCGTGCAAAGCCACGGAAATATCACATACCACATCTCGTATGCAGAGCTTATCGAGGTTGATCCGCTCTCGGTGACGTACCTTACCTCTTACCTTGAAGACGGAGCATCGTTACAGAATAATATAACAAGTTAGTTCACCACCTTTATAACTTATACTAGTAATAGTCCTTAATGGACATATAGCTAAACCTCACTTGACTACTTTGGAGTTTTCGAAAATAGGCTCTTTTCGAGCGTGCTATTCCCAATGAAGCTCTGATACCATGTCTGTGAAGACCGGAGTCCACACATCCGAGGATCTCATTGGGTGGTGTCGTGCGATGCGACACCTAACAACACACAAGAAAAGGGTACCAAAACATATAAAGTTTTCATTTCATAATAAGAAGAGTTTACAAAAGAGTTTACAATAGAAGTACACACGCAGCGGAAAATACATACTCATAACCTCACTTAATTAAGCAGGAGAGAAGACGTCCATGCCCTAGAACGCTTCTCACTAGCAACATGAAAAACATTCAGCAGCGGTGTGGTTCACATACGATTTATCTCGACACCTCGAGTCTCATGTACAACCAGAACAATAGAAATAAAACTAATACCTGCAAAAATCGTTAAAACGCAAACGTGAGCATAAGGCTCAGCAAGATTAACCCGTCTCACTAGACATATACAGGGGTAAGTACTAAGCATAGGTAAGGAATAGCATAAAAGACTCGCCTACAAGTGGATCCTTATAATCATGTTTTAAGTAGCACATGAAATTCTTCAGGCACGGCACATCATAGACTCCACAATCAAACAAGAAACACTTTCCCGATGATATGACATGCCCAAAGCACATAATGCTATTACAGGTAAAGTATGGGAAAATTGTAAACTTTTAATTGTACTATCTCTAAGCCAAACAAGGTTGCAAAGCAATTAGAATTCAATACAATATATTATTTTGGCTTCTTTAGTATTTACTACGTCACGACAGCGACGGACAAGTGGTATTCTATTACCGTGAGGGACGGTGATTGCAATCAGGACACACCCGGACAGCACGACACGCACACCCACATGGGCGACACATACGTGCTCTCCTCCCCGCGTCATACGTGGCCACCTTTCACCCAAGACCCCAATGTCGACAAACCTCTTCATCCCGAGCAAAAGGTCCCCTACACAGACACGTCGAAGTTGCCCGCTAGAAGATTTACACCTTTATGCCTTCGCATCTCCATTCAAGGACAACCGAGGAGTAGCCCGCTTTTCGGAAGAACAAAAACGCGAAAATGCGAACTTAAAAATTTTGAAAGTGGACTTGGAAATCTAAACTCACATGAACCATATGAGTTAACCAATGTTCACTAAAAATAGGGACTTGTTAAATTTTACATATAGAACATGTTTGCTAATGGGTATTGGAACTTAAGGTGTAAAATCTTTAATTTCCAAGTATTCACATTTTCAATGAAAAATTAAAGGAGAAAAGAAAACAAAATAGAGAGAAAGAAAAAGGAATTATTCCAACCCTAAAATGGGACATTCAAAAATATTCAAATCTAAGGCTGTAAATTTTTCCATGACCTTCTAATATTCCAAATAGACTATCAGTAAAGTTTCAAAATTTTTGAAGCACGTTTTCCATTTATTGGACATGTACTTAGAGTTTAATCAAAGCCAACTTCAAATTTAAACTTTGTACTTACCCTTGTCCCAATCAACTCCAAATTTTTCCGGAGGTCCCTTATGGTTCAAAAAGGGTAACTTCAAAGTTTCAGGATTTTTGAACCTAATTTACCATTTATTTCATTGAATCAAGTATCACCGCTTGAATTCAAATTCAAACCTGAGTTCAAAATTCAACTTGCTCAGTTCTGAAATCTGATTGCACCATAAAATTCTTCACATTTTATTTAGTCATTGGGCCAAAGTTGAATATTTTCGAAGCATGTTTGCTAGCCCTAATTGAAATTGGAAAGAGGAATGAGGCAGGTGGGTCCCACAAGTGGTCCCCACAGGTCAGGTCGGCACCTCCTCTCTCTTTCCTCCCCTGCCTCCACACAGACGCATGCATGTGCCACCGCTATGCAAATCGGCCCTTATCTTTGTACCGTGAACCCAAGGCAAGCGAAAACTCGTTCGTTCTCTCCTCTGCTCGCTCGCGCCCAGCCACGGTGACGGCCGCCCGCTCCTCCCGTCGGCCGCCCTACTCGCCGCTCCGTTCTGCCTCACTCTGCGCCCCGCTGATGCTTGTCTTGATGCAGCCCCGCGCTCCACCGCCCCCACGGCTCGACTCCCTGCTCGCCATCTCGCCTCCAAGCCACCGCGGCGTCGCCCCTATGCGCCGCTCTGCTTGGCCTCCAGCGCCGCGCCTGCAGCTGCTGCTGGCCGGCTCGCGCCGCTCCCGCCGTGCCCCCACCTGCTCCGCCTCCTCACCGGTGTCGCACCGCGCCTACTCGTCAGGCCGCGTCCTCGCCCCCCCCCCCCCAACTCCTTGCTTGGCCGCGCCCCACCTCCGCCGAACGACATGGCTGCACCTCCATGCTGATGCTTGCTGCGCTGTGCTCGTTCGCGCCTTGCTGCTACTGAGTGCCGTAGCTCTGCTCCTCTGCTCCATGGCGCTCCTGGCCGAGCGCCCCTGCCGCGCCGCACCTTGCCGCTCCCTACTCATCGATGGGTGCTCCAACTCGATGCCGCCTTGGCCTGAGTCCACCCGTCGAGCACATCCGCCCGTCCAGCTTCTTGCTGCCCTGGCTGCACGCCCCTGGCATCCGGCTGGCCGTGCCACCACCCTGCATGCCGCCCAACGCCGGCACCCCGCTCACGCCATGGTCAGTTCCCCGCTGGTCGCATTTCGTCGGTACCCCGTGCCGCCACGGCCCGCTCCCGGCCGCCCGAATCTCGCTGCCCTGGCCACCCGCGTGCCCACGTTCTGGCTTGCTGCTGGCCGTGCTTGTTTGCTCCCCATCGACATCGTTGCCTACCGCACGTCATTACGGTGTTCTACTCCGTAGCTGCATCCTGGCAGCGAGGCAAGTGATGTCTGGGATGAAGGAGATGCAAGAACACACCTCTGACACAATGGCATCGACAACTGGTCCAAGGTTAGCTCTGATTTGTGCAAGGATTGGTCAGATCAGTGCTGCATTCAACCTGTTTGATGAAATGTTTACAAGGGAAAAACCCACTTTCTTGATGTTTAGAGCTGGTCTATGATGCAGGGGTAGAATGATGTGGCAACCGACAAAGACATGTGCCAAGATACCCTTTGAATGGTGATGAAGCGACAGAATCAAGTACACACCCAAGATATTCGGCGAAATGATTAAAAGGTGAGCCTTGCCCTCAAATGCCTTGCTTGACGTCACCGAAGTCCATTCGCGGTGACCGCTAATGGTGTTCATGTGTCGTCGAGTCATACGTCCATGTTCCGCATTGATATCATTCCTATAGGAGTCCCCAAGTTGACCTCCTTTGTCGTTTGTATCACGTTGGCTTGTCCGTGCGTACTCGTGATGCTCCACCATGAGCTCGTCGACGTCGTTGACCACATGATGTCGTCGTGACGTTCCGAGCCGTCATCATGCCTTGGCATCGAGATGGAGTATGCATGTGATGAGTGTGGTGCTGAAACACAAGCACGACTCGTCGGACAATGATTGTCAAGCCAAATTAGGTTTTAGTCGATGTGAGGGTGATCGAGTCCTAGGTATCGCCAAGGTCCTCGATAAAATGCCTTCTAGGTCAAACCAATGTGGTTTGTGATCACCGATGACCTATAGTAAAGTAAAGCGAGAACGTTGCGACCGACGAGGAAAACTAGACCAAGGGAAACCTTGGATAAGAGTTTCTTGTTCATGTCAACGATGTTTCCTAACCGTCCATAGAATTGCTTAACTAGGTGTGCCGTTTCATCGACGACAGGTTCGTCGAGTCGCTTACCGATGATCGAGTCGACATCACTAACCTTGTGACTCGTAAGGTGGTGTTTGAGATTCCGCCCACCACCATGGACAAGTCTGGGTCGATGTGAACATCGATGAGATGATCTTCCCGAGATGGCAAAACACGTCGTCGCGACCTAGTAATGCCTTATGTTGGAGTTCCAGGAGTTCATCGAGCTCATCTGGTCCATCTTGCAAAGGACACTGCAATAGTGTCATGTAAGAACTTGGACGATGCTTGTGAAGATTTTCGTGGCGACTGATTTACCTAAAGGTCCCTTGAACGTGTCTTGGTACTCACGTCAGGTTAACAGTGCTTGTAATGACTTCTTATGTCCAAGCCATTTTGATCTCAATTCACTCCCAAGTATCGTTAGGTTCCATCATGGTTCATCCTAAGTCGGGACCCTACGACAGCACTGCTGACTCTACTAGGTTTACTCCTTTATGAGTTATGTCAAGTTCATTTTGGTCGACTGCTAAATCGCGACCTTCATCTTGTACACTCCACTCTTACTCAAGCTTTCGATGTCCCACATTGATTTTTGGGTCGTCCTTACACTTCTCTGCCCAACACTTCTTCACCATTCAGAATTGTCAATCTCGCGTGGCATAGCTTGAAGTGTGGTATGCTAAGTTGCAATGTAGCTTTATATTGTACCTTTCAGTTCATACAAACACTACTATGTCCACCTTGACTCATCCTCTAGTTACCCACACAACAGAGGCATATCTGTCCTTCCTAGTCAAACTCCTCGTTCTTAAAGTTTACACAACACCGTGGAGTCTATTATTAAATTACTTAATTACTTAATTACTTATATGCATATCATGTCGATAGGAACGTGCTGATAGGTGATCAACAAGAAACTTTGCTTGGAGGAAAAGGCCAGGGTGTTCCAGCTTGAAGTTCCATGGCGAACTATTCAAAGGAAGACCAAGCCAATAACAACTGACATTATTATAGAGTCGCAAACTAAGGCAAGCCCCGATTTGCATTTTAAGAGCTTTTCAAAGTTTTCCAGTTTATTCACTTACGTCTTCAGTTGATATTGTGCATTTAGGTATAAGGTGATTGATACTTCACTTGTGTGACCACAAATCCCAGGGGTTGGTTGGAACGGGTTATAGTGTGACTTGTAGTAACTGCTTTGCTAATGTATAGGAAATCCGTTAGAAGTCGAGTAGTTGGAATCTACTCGCGAGGTAGGAATAACAGTTCACATGAGGGTGGAAGATTAAAAATGGGTTATGAAATGAATACGAGACTGGGCAGGGGGAATAGGAGTCGACGAGATGGAATCCCGGGCGCATAGCCTTGCCTGTGTCGCTTGAGGACCGTGCCGTATGCGACACCGTTGGACAAGCTTGAACTGTACCGATTGCATAATGGTATATGGGCCCATTAAACTGATGTAACTCCAGACTGTAGTGTGGAGACTCCTCGGTTGTCCTTGAATGGAGATGAGAAGGCAGAAAGGTGTAAATCTCCTAGCGGAACGTTTTGACGTGTCCGTGTAGGGGACCTTTCGCTCGGGATGAAGAGGTTTGTCAACATTGGGGTCTTGGGTGAAAGGTGGCCACGTATGACGCAGGGAGGAGAGCACGTATGTGTCTCCCATGCAGGTGTGCGTGTCGTGCAGTCCGGGTGTGTCCTGATTGCAATCACCGTCCCTCGCGGTAATAGAGTACCACTTGTCCGTCGCTGTCGTGACATAGTAAAAACTAAAGAAGTCAGAAGAATATGTTGTATTGAATTATAATTGCTTTGCAACCTTGTATGGCTTAGAGATAGCATAATTAAAAGTTTACAGTATCTAAATACTTATCTTGTAATAGCATTATGTGCTTTGGGCATGTCATATCATCGGCAAGGCGTTTCTTTTTTGATTGTGGAGTCTATGATGTGTCGTGCCTGAAGAATGTCATGTGCTACTTAAAACATGATTATAAGGATCCACTTGTAGGCGAGTCTTTTATTCTATTCCTTACCTATACTTAGTATTTACCCCTGCATATGTCTAGTGAGATGGGTTAGTCTTGCTGAGCCTTATGCTCACGTTTGCGCTTTAACCATTTTTGCAGGTATTAGGTTTATTTCTGCCGTTCAGGTTGTACATGAGATCTCGAGGTATCGAGATAAATCTCATGTGAACCACACTGCTGCTGAATGTTCTTCTTGTTGCTAGTGAGAAGCGTCCTAGGGCATGGATGTCTTCTCTCCTGCTTAGTTAGGTGAGATTATGAGTATGTATTTTCCGCTGCGTGTGTACCCCTGTTGTACACTCTTTTGTAAACTCTTCTTATTATGAAATGAAAACTTTATATGTTTTGGTATCCTTTTCGTATGTGCTGTTAGGTGCCGCATCGCACGGCACCACCCAATGAGATCCTCGGATGTGTGGACCCCGGTCCCCACAGACATGGTATTAGAGCTTTATTGGGAATAGCACGCTCGAAAAAGAGCCTATTTTTGAAAACTCCGAAGTAGTCGAGTGAGGATTAGCTATATGCCCATTAAGGACTATTACTAGGATAAGTTATAAAGGTGGTGAACTAACTTGTTATATTATTTTGTAACGATGCTCCGTCTTCAAGGTAAGAGGTAAGGTACGCCATCAAGAGCGGATCAATCTCGGTAAACTCTGCATACGAGATGTGGTATGTGAAATTTCCGTGGCTTAGCACGGAAAGTCAATATGAGTCTCTGAAACTTTCCATGTTTCTGAGAATATATGACACGCGGTACCCTAGCGTGACACAAAATTAGTGGGAGCCCCCGTCAGGTGGTGTATAACCCGATAGTATGAATCTCTAGAACCATTCATGTTCTATGGGAGCATGCGAAACACGTATGCCCGAGCATGTATAAGCCAGTTCGTGCGGGAGTCTTTGCTGTACAGACATAGTACAACCATGTACCTGGAGACATGACTTTGCTCGAAGGCGACTCAGACCAGAGTCGTATGCATTTACTTTTGATTATATATATTATCATAACTGCCTGTCGTGTTTCCCCGTGCCGCCCTTGAGGTGTAAAGGTGTGAAAGGGGATTGTTTGTCTTCTGCAGGTACACTAACTCCGGTAGCGACCCATGTAGAATACGTTTGCGAGTGATCAATATTAGAACCACCTATAGACGTATGCGGATATACCGGGTTAGACTTTTCTTTTGGTAAGGCACATAGTGCCGTCCGTATCACATTTGATACTTTGACTATCCCCCTACGAAAGAAATGACTTCATATTCATATTAAGTCCAAGTATCAGTTGCTGGTATCTTATGGACAATAGAAAATGTTTCTCTTCAAGAGTAGGTGAACCAAAGTTCTTTGTTCCTGGCGAGAGTTTAGCTCGACTTCGCCGGAGTAAGACTTTGGTTAAGCATGAAGATCCATAGTGATATGCTATGGATAAGAAGGTCGTCAAGTCTCTTTTAAGACCTTATTTAGTTCCAAAGCAAATGATTAGTTGTGAATCAAGTTCTAGCCATTGGACTTGAGTTTTGAGCTAAGTTTCAAAATTTGAGTTTGTTCCCAAATTCTCGTGTTTCGAAGCCGGTGAGTTTTGTTTTCGAATAGAATTTACCTGACTTTGAAATTACATATCTCTTCAAACAGAATGGATATGAATGCAATTGAATACTTTTTGGAAATCTTTTGATGTCTTATATAAGTTTTCTATTGACCCCCAAGCCAAAAGACCATTGTAAGATGGTGAAAATCCTCTCCAACTAACTCAGCTGCTATTCTGAAACGGTGTAAGACAGCATCTGAATTTTTGCCATAACTCTTAGTAGAAAGCTTGTCTATTCCATTATGATACATTTCTGGAAAGGGGAAGACTATTCTACAACTTTGTTATTCAATGTTACCTCAAATTCAGTTTAAAATTAATTAGAAACTGGAGTTGAACATAGTACATGTATATATGTGCTATCTGAAACAGCCAGAAAAATTCTGAACTTTGAACAGCCATAACTCTTAAACTAGAAATGCAACCTAGGCATATTTATACATTCCTTGAAAGCTTAAAGAGTCCTCTATCAACGTACTATTCAACATGAAGGCTAAAACTCGTAATAACCAAGTCTAAATCGAAGTATCGTTTAAGGTGTCGAAACAGTCCAGAATATGGACCGCTATATATTCAGTTACTGTTCAGATCATAATTTCTAGTAGACTCATCGATTGGCTTTGGGTTTTACATTTCTGGAATCCTGAGAATGTATGCAACCAGCTTTCTATGTTTTATTTTTGCAAATGTTGATATCTGTATATCTGAAAATTGTGGACAAAATCAGCGTTAAACAAAGGAGGTGCTGTCCAAATTTTCAGAAAACTGTCAACTTGCAAATGCCATATCTTCTCAACCAGAAGTGCTACGAGGGAAAGTAAGTACTCCTTAGAAAGTTTTGAAAGTCCTCTACAAGTTCTCTATTCAGCTCAAGGCCAAAATATTTTCTTAAGTGGGTGAAATTTTGGAAATCGCAGAAACTGTCCGGGACTACAGAAACTGGACAGCACTCTGAACTTTTCTGAATGTGACCCATAACTAGCAGATTTTGCATCCAATGGTGTCGTGCGAGTAACCGTTGGACAGGTTAGTGAGTCAGCTACAATTTTTGTAATTGGCTCCAGACCTGAATCTGTCGTCTACTTTTTTCCAAATCGAGTTTGAATGCAGAGTGGTCAATCTGAACAGAACTCAATTTCTGAATGCTGAGATTTTACCCAACTTCAAATATTCATATCTTTTAAAACAGGACTGATACGAAGACAAGTAAGTACATTCTGGAAAGCTGATTACATTGGATACAACTTTGTAGATAAGAATATTTCCAGATTTCCATCAGAACAGCCTGAAAACTTTAGATCAAAACTCCTACTTTTTAAGCAGGTTCTGCTGGAAGTGCAGAAAATTATGCTGACTTTAAAATAGAATAACTTTCAAACCAGAGATGATATAGAGGCAAACCAATATTTTTAGGAAAGGTCTTGAAGATTACTTTAACTTTGTTATTCACCTAAAGATCTGATTTTGCCATTTACTGGATCAAAATCGAGTTTGCGTCCCGACTGGTTATTTGTCACCATAGTCTGGCCAGTTTGAACTTTTTGGTTTTTGTTAGGCATTCGGTTCTCGATTTTAACTCGAGGTGTGTCGTAACCAACCAAGAGTTAGGACTCAACTAATTACCAAGTTGAATGGAGTGTTAAACTCATTCGAAGCCTTTTCCCTTGGATAGACATACTAGTGTTTGATTCATGTGACTTGCCACATCACATCTTGTGATGTTGAACGCAGGTCGCAATTACTCGAGTTGCATCTCGTCTTCCCATGAGGATTGTTTGAAGTACACTTTGACATACTGGTTCGAAAATTTAAGGGGGAAAGTGAGCACTTAAGTAATAGTAGTGTTCAACCATCAACCTTGGTTACAACGAGTCGTGTCAACAGGAAGACGATCAATTAAGATTACATCTTCAAGAGGATCCAACATCCACCACCAGATTGAGTTACTCTAAGAAGAGTGTTACTTCAACTTCACTAAAGTGATCGAGAAGGATATCCGTTCCTCCTGACTGATTGAAGCGAAGGTCAAGAAAGCATCACTAGTGACATATAGTTAGTTGTTTTTCTTCTGATGAAGATAATCATCAAGTCAGCTGGTAACTCTAAGACCTAGTTGAAGATAAAATCAAGTGGAGTAGTACATGAACAAGCTTTCGAAAGGTCGAGGTAACGTGGTATATTTTCCACATTCCTTGTCAATCGTTCTGTTATGAATTCCTTAACTGTGGTCGAGTCATGAAAGGAACGCTACTCATTGAGTGTCTTTCACGACCACAGTATCCAATCCTTGCAAAACATCAGATAGTACTTGAGTTTTGTGGGTGTGGTTCATTTAGTCTTGCTCAAACAATAAAAGCTACTACACCATGCATGTGCACCATTTGCACCATACATTTGCATCATTTGCACCATACATATGCACCATTTGCACCATACCATGTGCATATTCATTGCACCATACAACATATGATGCATCATGAAGCATCATTACCAATGTAACACCAATGATAGAATGCATGGTAATACTAAAATTTAGAGCAAGATTGTGTACCCCATTCAAACTATTCTAAGGTGTCTAATGACTACAATCATTTCACCATCTTCATTTGACTTCTTACATTGTTGATCTTCCTTCTATTGAGTGATACCTGGGCAACCGATCACTCAACCTCCCTTGCAACTAAACAAACACTTGAACTTCCATCCTTGACTTATTTAGGTTCAAGTACCTTGATTGTTGTAACTATACTGTTCGTCATCGAATGGTCATCAGTTTGATGATCAATCTTGTAAAATCCATGAAATCTCCTTACTCGCGAGGAGACCATTCGATTATCAACCTCGTGAAACTCTTTGTGTCCATCTAAGATCTTGCGTTGGTATATGGTAACCTTGATACTCCAAGAACCTTGTAGTTGCCATATGATTGAGTTCTTTGCTGTGTTGAAACATATGAGGATGCTGAATCCTTAAATCCTCGTGTGCCACCGCAAAGGGTCTTCATCTTCTGTTTCTATTGTTTGAAGACGTTGATATACCCAAAAACCTTGTAGTCGCCATATCTTCATTATTCCTGCTGTTTTGATTACATAAGAGTGTTAAATGCTTTGCTACTCTTATGCTACAGCTAAGGAATCCTATGGTTGACTAAACATCAAACGAGGTTAATGATTGTTGTTTAACCTCGTAAACCATATTAACTCATGTCAGGGGAAATACCGCATTAAGTTATAAGGACCTATGCAAAACCAAGCAAGCAACCAAGAATCAATGCAAGGATAGTTTCAAACTATCAAGGTGACCTAGAGAAGCGAAGAACAAGTGCTAATTCTTCAAGTTAAGACTAGGACAAAACAAGATGTCATGGCAATGTAAGAGTACAACAATAAAGGTCAGTAACAGACGTAAAAGTTTTATGACGTAACATGGTCATGTCGAGCATCCTGTCAAGGTTATCAACCTAAAGACTGGAATCACTTGAAGCAAACTTTAAAATTTCTTAAGATGCCTAAAGATAATCACTATTTCGTAGAACCCAAGTCTTTAAGGGCATTGTCATTTTCCTTAGTCAATGACCCTCTTTTACGGATCGTTCCCTCATCGTTTCTGTTATTCTACTTGTTAGAATCTCGGGACGAGATTCCTTTAAGGGGAAAGGATTGTAAAATCCTGTTTTTCAGAAGAACAAAAACGCAAAAATGCGAACTTAAAAATTTTGAAAGTGGACTTGGAAATCCAAACTCACATGAACCATATGAGTTAACCAATGTTCACTAAAAATAGAGACTTGTTAAAATTTTACATATAGAACATGTTTGCTAATGGGTATTAGAACTTAAGGTGTAAAATCTTTAATTTCCAAGTATTCACATTTTCAATGAAAAATTAAAGGAGAAAAGAAAACAAAATAGAGAGAAAGAAAAAGGAATTATTCCAACCCTAAAATGGGACATTCAAAAATATTCAAATCTAAGGCTATAAATTTTTCCATGACTTTCTAATATTCCAAATAGACTCTCGGTAAAGTTTCAAAATTTTTGAAGCATGTTTTCCATTTATTGGACACGTACTGAGAGTTTAATCAAAGTCAAACTTCAAATTTAAACTTTGTACTTACCCTTGTCCAAATCAACTCCAAATTTTTCCGGAGGTCCCTTATGTTTCAAAAAGGGTAACTTCAAAGTTTCAGGATTTTTGAACCTAATTTACCATTTATTTCATTGAATCAAGTATCACCGCTTGAATTCAAATTCAAACCTGAGTTCAAAATTCAACTTGCTCAGTTCTGAAATCTGATTGCACCATAAAATTCTTCACATTTTATTTAGTCATTGGGACAAAGTTGAATATTTTTGAAGCATGTTTGCTAGCCCTAATTGAAATTGGAAAGAGGAATGAGGGAGGTGGGTCCAACAAGTGGTCCCCACAGGTCAGGTCGGCACCTGCTCTCTCTTTCCTCCCCTGCCTCCACGCTGACGCATGCATCTGCCACCGCGATGCAAATCGGCCCTTATCTTCGTACTGTGAACCCAAGGCTAGCAAAAACCCGTTCGTTCTCTCCTCTGCTCGCTCGCGCCCAGCCACGGCAACGACCGCCCACTCCTCCCGTCGGCCGCCCTACTCGCCGCTCCGTTCCGCCTCACTCTGCGCCCCACTAATGCTTGTCTTGATGCAGCCCCGTGCACCACCGCCCCCACGGCTCGTCTCCCTGCTCGCCGGCTGGCCTCCCAGCCACCGCGACGTCGCCCCCACAGGCCGCTCCGCTTGGCCTCCAGCGTCGCGCATGCCGCTGCTGCTGGCCGACTCGCGCCGCTCCCGCCGTGCCCCCACCTGCTCTGCCTCCTCACTGGCGTTGCCCCGCGCTTACTCGTCGGGCCGCGTCCTCCACCCCCCCCCCCCCCAGCTCCTCGCCTGGCCGCGCCCCACCTCCGCCGAACGACATGGCTGCACCTCCGTCCTGATGCTTGATGCGCCGTGCTCGTTTGCGCCTTGCCGCTACTGAGTGTCGTAGCTCTGCTCCTCTGCTCCACGATGCTCCTGGTCGAGCACCCCTGCCGCGCCGCGCCCTGCTGCTCCCTACTCGCCGACGGGTGCTCCAACTCAATGCCGCCTTGGTCTGAGTCCACCCGTCAAGCATGTCTGCCCGTCCAGCTTCTTGCTGCCCTAGCCGCACGCCCCTGGCATCCGGCTGGCCGTGCCACCACCCTACATGCCGCCCACTGCCAGCACCCCGCTCACGCCATGGTCAGCTACCCGCTGGTCGCGTTTCATCGGCACCCCGCGCTGCCACGGCCAGCTCTCGGCCGCGTGAATCTCGCTGCCCTGGCCACCCGCGTGCCCACGTTCCGGCTTGCTGCTGGTCGTGCTTGTCTGCTCCCCATCAACATTGTTGCCTACCACACGTCATTACGGTATTTTGCTCTGTAGCTGCATCCTATCAGCGAGGTAAGTGATGTCTGGGATGAAGGAGATGCAAGAACACTCCTTTGACACAATGGTATCGACAACTGGTCCAAGGTTAGCTCTCATTTGTGAAAAGATTTGTCAGATCAATGCTGCAGTTAACCTGTTCGATGAAATGTTTACTAGGGAAGAACCCACTTTCTTGATGTTTAGAGCTGGTCTCTGATGCAGGGGTAGAATGATGTGGCAATTGACAAGGACATGTGCCAAGATACCGTTTGAATGGTGATGAAGCGACGGAATCAAGTACACACCCAAGATATTCGACGAAATGCCCACAAGGTGATCCTTGCCCTAAAATGCCTTGTTTGACGTAACCGAAGTCTGTTCGTGGTGACCGCTAATGGTATTAATGTGTCGTCGAGTCATATGTCCATGTTGCGCATTGATATCATTCCTATAGGAGTCCCCAAGTTGACCTCCTTTGCTGTTTGTATCATGTTGGCTTTTCCGTGTGTACTCGTGATGCTCCACCATGAGCCGCATCGACGTCATTGACCACATGACGTCGTCGTGACGTTCCGAGCCGTCATCATGCCCTGGCATCAAGATGGAGTATGCCTGTCATGAGTGTGGTGCTGAAACACAAGCACGACTCGTCGGACAATGATTGTCAAGCCAAATTAGGTTTTTGTCGATGTGAGGGTGATCGAATCCTAGGTATAGCCAAGGTCCTTGATAAAATGCCTTCTAGGTCAAACTAATGTGTTTGGTGATCACCGATGACCTATAGTTAAGTAAAGCGAGAACGTTGCGACCGACAAGGAAAACTAGACCAAGGGAAACCTTGGATAAGAGTTTCTTGTTCATGTCGATGATGTTTCCTAACCGCCAACAGAATTGCTTATCTAGGTGTGCTGTTTCATCGACGGCAAGTTCGCTGAGTCGCTTGCCAACGATTGAGTCTACATCACTAACCTTGTGACTCGTAAGGTGGTGTTCGGGATTCCGCCCACCGCCATGGACAAGTCCGGGTCCATGTGAACGTCGATGAGATGATCTTTCCGAGATGGCAAAACACATCATTGTGACCTAGTAATGCCTTATGTTCGAGTTCCAGGAGTTCATCGAGCTCATCTGGTCAATCTTGCAAAGGACACTGCAATAGTGTAATGTAAGAACTTGGACGATGCTTGTGAAGATTTTCGTAGCGAATGATTTACCTAAAGGTCCCTTGAACGTGTCTTGGTACTCACGTCAGGTTAGCAGTGCTTGTAATGACTTCTTAAGTCCAAGCCATGTTGATAAAAATTCAGTCCCAAGTGTCGTTAGGTTCCATCATAGTTCATCCTAAGTCGGGACCCTACGTCAGCACTGCTCACTTAACTAGGTTTACTCCTTTATGAGTTAAGTCAAGTTCATTGGTCAACTACTAAATCGCGACCTTCGTCTTGTACACTCCACTCTTACTCAAGCTTTCGATGTCCCACCTTGATTTTTGGGTCGTCCTTACACTTCTCTGCCCAACACTTCTTCACCATTCAGAATTGTCAATCTCGCGTGGCATAGCTTGAAGTGTGGTACGCTAAGTTGCAATGTTGCTTTATGTTGTACCTTTCAGTTCATACCGACACTACTATGTCCACCTTGACTCATCCTCTGGTTACCCACACAACAGAGGCATATCTGTCCTTCCTAGTCAAACTCCTCGTTCTTAAAGTTTACACAACCCTGTGGAGTCTATTATTAAATTACTTAATTACTTATATGCATATAATGTCGATAGGAACGTGGTGATAGGTGATCGACAAGAAACTTCACTTGGAGGAGAAGGATAGGGTGTTCCAGCTTGAAGTTCCATGGCGGACTCTTCAAAGGAATACCAAGCCAATAACAACTGACATTACTATAGAGTCGCAAACTAAGGCAAGCCCCGGTTTGCATTTAAGAGCTTTTCAATATTTTCGTGTTTATTCACTTACGTCTTCAATGATATTGTGCATTTACGTATAAGGTGATTGATACTCCACTTGCATGACCAGAAATCCCAGGAGTTGGTTGGAACGGGTTACAGTGTGACCTGTAGTAACTGCTTTGCTAATGTATAGGAAATCCGGTAGAAGTCGAGTAGTTGGAATCTACTCGCGAGATAGGAATAACAGTTCACATGAGGGTGGAAGCTTAAAAATGGCTTATGAAATGAATACGAGACCGGGCAGGGGGATAGGAGTCGACGAGATGGAATCTCGGGCGCATATCCCTGCCTGTGTCGCATGAGGACCGTGCCGTATGCGGCACCATTGGACAAGCTTGAACTGTACCGGTTGCATAATGGTATATGGGCCCATTAAACTAATGTAACTCCAGACTGTAATGTGGAGACTCCTCGGTTGTCCTTGAATGGAGATGCGAAGGCAGAAAGGTGTAAATCTCCTAGCGGAACATTTTGACGTGTCCGTGTAGGGGACCTTTTGCTCGGGATGAAGAGGTTTGTCGACATTGGGGTCTTGGGTGAAAGGTGGCCACGTATGACGCGGGGAGGAGAGCACCTATGTGTCTACCACGCGGGTGTGCGTGTCGTGCAGTCCGGGTGTGTCTTGATTGCAATCACCGTCCCTCGCGGTAATAGAGTACCACTTGTCCATCGGTGTCGTGATGTAGTAAATACTAAAGAAGTCAGAAGAATATGTTGTATTGAATTATAATTTCTTTTCAACCTTGTATGGCCTAGAGATAGCATAATTAAAAGTTTACAGTTTCTAAATACTTATCCTGTAATAGCATTATGTGCTTTGGGCATGTCATATCTTCGGCAAGCGTTTCTTGTTTGATTGTGGAGTCTATGATGTGCCGTGCCTGAAGAATGTCATGTGCTACTTAAAACATGATTAGAAGGATTCACTTGTAGGCGAGTCTTTTATGCTATTCCTTACCTATGCTTAGTATTTACCCCTGCATATGTCTAGTGAGACGGGTTAGTCTTGCTGAGCCTTATGCTCACATTTGCGCTTTAACGATTTTTGTAGGTATTAGGTTTATTTCTGCCATTCAGGTTGTACATGATATCTCGAGGTATCGAGATAAATCTCATGTAAACCACGCCGCCACTGAATGTTCTTCTTGTTGCTAGTGAGAAGCGTCCTAGGGCATGGACGTCTTCTCTCCTGCTTAGTTAGGTGAGAATATGAGTATGTATTTTCCGCTGCGTGTGTACCCCTGTTGTACACTCTTTTGTAAACTCTTCTTATTATGAAATCAAAACTTTATATGTTTTGGTATCCTTTTCGTATGTGCTGTTAGGTGCCGCATCGCACGGCACCACCCAATGAGATCCTCAGATGTGTGGATCCCGGTCCCCACAGACATGGTATTAGAGCTTCATTTGGAATAGCACGCTCGAAAAGAGCCTATTTTCGAAAACTATGAAGTAGTCGAGTGAGGATTATCTATATGCCCATTAAGGACTATTACTAGCATAAGTTATATCGTTTGCGTTTTAATTGTCTGTGGAGACCGGAGTCCGCACATCCGAGGATCTCATTGGGTGGTGCCGTGCGATGCGGCACCTAACAGCACACATGAAAAGGATACCAAAACATATAAAGGTTTCATTTTATAATAAGAAGAGTTTACAAAAGAGTGTACAATAGAAGTACACACGCAGTGGAAAATACATACCCATAACCTCACATAATTAAGCAGGAGAGAAGACGTCCATGCCCTAGGACGCTTCTCACTAGCAACATGAAGAACATTCAGCAGCGGTGTGGTTCACATATGATTTATATCGACACCTCGAGTCTCATGTACAACCAGAACAACAGAAATAAAACTAATACCTGCAAAAATCGTTAAAGCGCAAATGTGAGCATAAGGCTGAGCAAGACTAACCCGTCTCACTAGACATATGCAGGTGTAAGTACTAAGCATAGGTAAGGGATAGCATAAAAGACTCGCCTAAAAATGGATCCTTATAATCATGTTTTAAGTAGAACATGACATTCTTTAGGCACGGCACTAGACTCCACAATCAAACAAGAAATGCTTTGCCGATGATATGACATGCCCAAAGCACATAATGCTATTACAGGTAAAGTATGGGAAAACTGTAAACTTTTAATTGTACTATCTCTAAGCCAAACAAGGTTGCAAAGCAATTAGAATTCAATACAACATATTATTCTGGCTTCTTTAGTATTTACTACATCATGACAGCGACGGACAAGTGGTACTCTATTACCGCGAGGAACGGTGATTGCAATCAGGACACACCCGAACTGCACGACACGCACACCCACGTGGGAGACACATACGTGCTGTCCTCCCCGCGTCATACGTGGCCACCTTTAACCCAAGACCCCAATGTCGACAAACCTCTTCATCCCAAGCAAAAGGTCCCCTACACGGACACATCGAAGTTGCCCGCTAGAAGATTTACACCATTATGCCTTCGCATCTCCATTCAAGGACAACCGAGGAGTCTCCACACTACAGTCTGGAGTTACATCAGTTTAATGGGCCCATATACCATTATGCAATCGGTACAGTTCAAGCTTGCCCAACGGTGCCGCATACGGCACGGTCCTCAAGCGACAAAAGCAGGGCTATGCGCCCGAGATTCCATCTCATCGACTCCTATTCCCCCTGCCCGGTCTCGTATTCATTTCATAAGCCATTTTTAATCTTCCACCCTCATGTGAACTGTTATTCCTATCTCGCGAGTAGATTCCAACTACTCGACTTCTACCGGATTTCCTATACATTAGCAAAGCAGTTACTACAGGTAAAACTGTAACTCCTTCCAACCAACCCCTGGGATTTGTGGTCATGCAAGTGGAGTATCAATCACCTTATACGTAAATGCACAATATCAACTGAAGACGTAGGTGAATAAACTAGAAAACTTTGAATAGCTCTTAAATGCAAACCGGGGCTTGCCTTGTTTGCGACTCTATAATAATGTCAGTTGTTAGGGCTTGGTCTTCCTCCGGAGAACCTTCCATGGAACTTCAAGTGGAAACACTTTGACCTTCTCCTCCAAGCGAAGTTTCTTGTCGATCACCTATCAGCACGTTCCTATCGACATGATATGCATATAAGTAATTAAGTAATTTAATAATAGACTCCACGGGGTTGTGTAAACTTTAAGAACGAGGAGTTTGACTAGGAAGGACAGATATGCCTCTGTTGTGTGGGTAACCAGAGGATGAGTCAAGGTGGACATAGTAGTGTCGGTATGAACTGAAAGGTTCAACATAAAGATCCGTTGCAACTTAGCATACCGCACTTCAAGCTATGCCACACCAGATTGACAATTCTGAATGGTGAAGGACGACCAAAGACTCAAGGTGGAACATCGAAATCTTGAGTATGAGTGGAGTGTACAAGACGAAGGTCGTGATTTAGCAGTCGACCTATGAACTTGACTTAACTCATAAAGGAGTAAACCTAGTTAAGTGAGCAGTGCTGTCGTAGGGTCCTGACTTAGGATGAACCATGATCGAACCTAACAACACTTGGGACTGAATTAAGATCAACATGGCTTGGACTTAATAAGTCATTACAAGCACTGCTAACCTAGCATGAGTACCAAGACAACATTCAAACCGCTTTTAGGTAAACCAGTTGCTACAACTAACGTCGCAAGCATCGTTTAGGTGCTTACACGATGACACTAATGTAGTGTCTCCCGCAAGCTTGTCCAGGTGAGCTCGGTAAGCTCTTGGGACTTAAATATGATGCGAGACCTTGCCGTGAAGGCATGCTTTGCCATCTCGAGAAGATCGTCTTAGCGACGTCCACATCAACCCGGACTTGTCAATGGGGTGAGCGAAATCCCGAACACCACCTTGTGAGTATTAAGGCTAGTCATGTTGACAAGGTTGTTGATAAGCGACTCGATGAACCTGCCGTCGATGAAGTGGTACACCAAGTTAACCAATCCTGTGATCGGTTAGGGAACATCCTTGACACAACCAAGGAACTCTTATCCAAGGTTCCCCTTGGTCTAGTTCTCCTTGTTGGTCGCAACGTTCTTGCATACCTCTACCCCAGGTCATCGGTGATCACTGACACACCTGGTTTGACCTAGAAGACATTTCATTGAGCACCTTAGCTACACATAGGACTCGATTGCTCTCACAACGACTAAACCTTATTTGGCTTGACAACTATTGTCCGACGAGTCGTGCTTTTGTTTCAGCACCACACTCATCACAGGCATACTCCATCTCGATGCCAGGGCACGATGACGGCTCGGAACGTCACGATGACGTCATATGATCAACAACATCGATGCAACTCATGGTGGAGCATCACGAGCACGCACGGATAAGCTAACGCGATACAAACGACAAAGGAGGTCAACATAGGGACTTCTATAGGAATGATATCAAGGCGGAACATGGACGTACGACTTGACGACACATGAGTACCATTAGCGATCACGACGAACGGACTTCGGTGATGTAAAACAAGGCATTTTAGGGCAAGGCTCACATTGTAGGCATTTCGCCGAATATCTTGGGTGTGTACTTGATTTCCGTCGCTTAATCACCATTCAAAGGGTATCTTTGCACTTAGGCTTGTCGGTTGCAACATCATCCTACCCCTGCATCGCAGACCAGCTCTAAACATCAACAAAGTTGGTTCTTCTCTCATCAACATTTCATCGAACACCTTAGCTGCAGTCACTGATCCAATCAATCTTGCAAAATCAGAGCTAACCTTGGACCAGTTGTCGATACCATTGTGTCAAAGGTGTGTTCCTGCATCTCCTTCATCCCATACATCACTTGCCTCGCTGCCAGGATGCAGCTACAGAGCAGAACACCGTAATGACGTGCGGTAGGTGATGATGTCGATGGGGAGCAGACAAGCATGGCCAGCAGCAAGCCGGAACATGGGCACACGGGTGGCCATGCAGTGAGATTCGTGCAACTGGGAGCAGGCCATGGCGGCGCGGGGTACCGGCGAAACGCGACCAGCAGGGAGCTGACCATGGCGTGAGCAGGGTGGTAGCAGTGGGCGGCATGCAGGGTGGTGGCACGGCCAGCTGGATTCCAGGAGCGTGCGGCCAGGGCAACAAGAAGTTGGACGGCATACGTGCTCGACGGGTGGACTCAGGCCAAGGCGGCATCGAGTTGGAGCACCCGTCGGCGAGTAGGGAGCGGCAGGGCACAGCGCGGCAGGGGCACTCGGCCAGGAGCGCCATGGAGCAGAGGAGCAGAGCTACGACACTCAGTAGTGGCAAGGCGCGAACGAGCACGACGCAGCAAGCATCAGGACGGAGGTGCAGCCATGTCGTTTGGCGGAGCTGGGGCGAGGAGCAAGGAAGACGTGCGGCAGAGCTGGGTGCGGTGCTCGGCCGTGGGCATGCAGGAGCGGGAAAGCAGGCACACAGCGGCAGCAGCGGGCCGGGCGCGGTGTCGTAGGCCAGGGGCACGTGGGAGGTGGGGAGGGGCGCCCACGTGTAGCATGTCGTGGCTTCGGCCAGTGCTGGGACACGGCCCAACGCAGATGGCGCGGCGCTTGCGGAGGCGCGGACGAGGAGACGCGCAGCGTTGGCGGCGCGTGGGGTGGGCAGTGCCGGCGATGCGTGGCCAGAGCAAGCGGCGGCCGGGTGTGGAGGCGCGCGGGGCAGCGGCCTGGAGGTGGCGAGCGCGAGTGGGGCGCGGCCGGGAGGTGGAGCGCCGGCATGGCGAGCAGGCACTGCAAGCGGCCGGGCGCGCGGGCCGGCGGGGGAGGCCGTGGGAGCAGTGGAGCGCATCGATGAGGAGATGGGGAGCGCGCGGCGCGTAGGGAGGCGCTGGGGAGTTCGATCGATAGAGAAGTGGTGTGTTCCACAGGAGTAAAAAGAAGAAAATGAAATTGTTTTGCTACCGCTAAGAACCATCGCTGGCACATGCATGTATCGCGGTGTCGCCCTGTAACCGATAGGCAGAGGCGGTTCAACTTGGGAGAGGCTTACAGGTGGGGCCCACAACACTCTCCTCCCTTATTCTCCTTCCCAATTTCAAATAGAGCTAGCAAACATGCTTCAAAAATATTCAACTTTGACCCAATGACTAACTAAAGTGTGAAGAATTTTATGGTGCAATCAGATTTCAGAACTGAGCCAGTTGAATTTTGAACTCAGGTTTGAAATTGAATTCAAGCGGCTATACTTGATTCAATGAAATAAATGGTAGATTAGGTTCAAAAATTTGGAGTTGATTTGGACAAGGTTAAGTACAAAGTTTAACTTTAAGGTCGATTTTGATTAAACTCTCAGTACGTGTCCAATAAATGGAAAACGTGCTTCAAAAATTTTTGAAACTTTACCGAGAGTCAATTTGGAATATTTGAAGGTCATGGGAAAATTTACAGCCTTAGATTTTAATATTTTTGAATGTCCCATTTTAGGGTTGGAATAATTCCTTTTTCTTTCTCTCTATTTTGTTTTCTTTTCTCCTTTAATTTTTCATTGAAAATGTGAATACTTGGAAATTAAAGATTTTACACCTTAAGTTCCAATACCCATTAGCAAAAATGTTCTATATGTAAAATTTTAACAAGTCCCTATTTTTAGTGAACATTGGTTAGCTCATATAGTTCATGTGAGTTTGGATTTCCAAGTCCATTTTCAAAATTTTTAAGTTCGCATTTTTGCGTTTTTGTTCTTCCAAAAAGCGGGCTTTTACAATCCTCCCCCCTTAAAGGAATCTCGTCCCGAGATTCTAACAAGTAGAATAACAGAAACGATGAGGGGATGATTCGTAAAAAAGGGTCATTGACTAAGGAAAATGATAATGCCCTTAAAGACTTGGGTTCTACGAAATAGTGATTATCTTCAGGCATCTTAAGAAATTCTAAAGTCTGCTTCAAGTGATTCCATTCTTTAGGTTGAAAACCTTGACAGGATGCTCGACATGACAATATCTCGTTGTAAAACTCTCACGTCTGTTACTGACCCTTTAATGTTGTACTCTTACACTGACATGAAATCTTGTTCTGTCCTAGTTTTGACTTGAAGAATTTGCACTTGTTCTTTGCTTCTCTAGGTCACCTTGATAGTTTGAAACTATCCTTGCATTGATTCTTGGTCGCTTGCTTGGTTTTGCATAGGTCCTTACAACTTAATGTGGTATTTCCCTTGACATGAGTTAAGATGGTTTACGAGGTTAAACAACAATTATTAAGCTCTTCTAATGTTTAGTCAACCATAGGATTTCTTAGCTGTAGCATAAGAGTAGCAAAGCACTCAACACTCTTATGTGATGAAAACAGCAGGAATACGGAAGATATGGTGACTACAAAGTTTTCGGGTATATCAACATCTTCAAACAATAGAAATAGAAGAGGAAGACGCTTTGCGGTGGCACACGAGGATTTAAGGATTCAACATACTCATTTGATTCCAACACAGCAAAGAACTCAATCCTATCGTAACTGCAAGGTAATTAGTGTAGCAAGGTTACCATATAACACCGCAAGATCTTAGATGGACCCAAAGAGTTTCACGAGGTTGACAATCGAATGGCATCCTTGCGAGTAAGGAGATTTCATGGATTTTACAAGGTTGATCATCGAACTGACGACCACTCGATGACGAACGGTATAGTTGCAACAATCAAGGTATTGGAACCTAAACAAGTCAAGGATGGAAGTCCAAGTGTTTGTTTAGTTGCAAGGGAGGTTGAGTGATCGGTTTCCCAGGAATCACTCAGCCGAAAGAAGATCAACAATGTAAGAAGTCAAATGAATATGGTGAAATGATCGTAGTCATTAGACACCTTAGAATAGTTTGAATGGGGTACACGGTCTTGCTCTAAATTTTAGTATTATCATGCAATCTATCATTGGTGTTACATTGGTAATGATGCTTCATGATGCATTATATGTTGTATGGTGCAAATGATGCATATGTATGGTGCAAATGGTGCACATGTATGGGGCAGTAGCTTTTATAGTTTGAGCAAGACTAAGTGAATCACGGACACACAACTCAAGAACTAACTCATGATTTGCAAGTCTTGTATACCGTGGTCGTGAAAGACACTCAAGGAGTAGCGTTTCTTTCATGACTCGATCACAGTTAAGGAATTCATAACAGAACGATTGACAAGGAATGTGGGAAACATACCACGTTACCTCGACCTTTCAAAAGCTTGTTCATGTACTACTCAACTTGATTGTATCTTCAACTAGGTCTTAGAGTTACCAGTTGACTTGAGGAGTATCTTCATCAGAAGAAAAATAACTAATTATATGTCGAAGGTTATCCCTAGACACCTGGTCGAGATCACTAGACACTCCTCTAGTGATACTTCACTTAATCTTCGCTTCAATCAGTCAGGAGGAACGGATATCCTTCTCGATCACTTTAGTGGAGTTCAAGTCACACTTCTTCTTAGAGTAACTCAATTTGGTGGTGGATGTTGGATCCTCTTGAAGATGTAATCTTAATTGATCGTCTTCTTGTTGACACGACTTGTTGTTACCAAGGCTGATTGTTGGACATCACTATTACTTGAGTGCTCACCTTCCCCCTTAAAGTTCCAAACCAGAATGTCAAAGCGTACTTCAAACAATTCTCATGGGAAGATGAGATGCAACTCGAGTAATTGCGACCTGCGTTCAACATCACAAGATGTGATGTGGTAAGTCACATAAATCAGACACTAGTATGTCTATCCAAGAGAAAAGGCTTCAAATGAGTTTAACACTCCATTCAACTTGGTAAATAGTTGAGTCCTAACTCTTGGTTGGTTAAGACACTCCTCGAGTTGAAATCGAGAACCGAATGCCTAACAAAAACCAAAAGGTTCAAACTGGCCAGGCTATGGTGACAAATGACCAGACTGGACAGAAACTCAATTTTGATCCAGTTAGTGGCAAAATCAGATCTTGAGGTGAATAACAAAGTTAAATTACACTTCAATACCTTTCCAAAAAGTATTGGTTTGCCTCTAGATCATCTCTTGTTTGCAAGTTATGCTATTTTAAAGTCAGCAGAATTTTTCTGCACTTTCAGCAGAACCTGCTTAAAAAGTAGCAGTTTTGATCTAAAGTTTTTAAGCTGTTCTGATGGAAATATGGAAATATTCTTATATACAAAGTTGTAGCCAATGTAATCATATTTCCAGAATGTACTTACTTGTACTCGTATCAGTTTTGGTTTAAGAGATATGCATTTTTAAAGTTTGCTAAAATTTCAGCATTCAGACCTTTATATTCAGTTCAGATTGACCACATTGTATTCAAACTCGATTTGGAAAAAGTAGACAACAGATTCAGGTCTGGAGTCAATTACAAAAATTGCAGCTGACTCACTACCCTGTCTAACGGTTACTCGCACGACACCATTGGATGCAAGATCTGCTAGTTATGGGTCACATTCAGAAAAGTTCAGAGTGATGTCCAGTTTCTGTAGTCCCGGACAGTTTCTGCAATTTCCAAAATTTCACCCACTTAAGAAAAGATTTTTGTTTTGAGATGAATAGAGAACTTGTATAGTACCTCCAAAACTTTCTAAGGAGTACTTAATTTCCCTCGTAGCACTTCTGGTTGAGAAGATATGGCATTTGCAAGTTGACAGTTATTCTGAAAATTTGGACAGCACCTCCTTTGTTTAAGGCTGATATTGTCCACAATTTTCAGATATACAGATATCAACATTTGCAAAAATAACACATATAAAACTGGTTGCATACACTCTCAGGATTCCAGAAATGTAATACCCGAAGCCAATCGATGAGTCTACTAGAAATTATGATCTGAACAGTAACTGAATATATAGCGGTCCATATTCTGGACTGTTTCGACACCTTAAAAGATATTTCGATTTAGACTTGGTTATTGCGAGTTTTAGCCTTCGTGTCGAATAGGAAGTTGATAGAGGACTCTCTAAGCTTTCCAGGCATGTATAAATATGCCTAGGTTGCATTTCTAGTTTAAGAGTTATGGCTGTTCAAAGTTCAGAATTTTTTTCTGGCTGTTTAGATAGCACCTATATACATGTACTATCTTCAACTCCAGTTTCTAATTAGTTTTAAACTGAATTTGAGGTAACATTGAATAACAAAGTTGTATAATAGCCCTTCCATTTTCCAGAAATGTATCATGATGGAATAGAGGAGCTTTCTACAAAGAGTTATGGCAAAAATTCAGATGCTGTCATACACCATTTCAGAATAGCAGCTGAGTTAGTTGGAGAGGATTTTCACCATCTTACAATGGTCTTTTGGCTTGGGGGTCAATAGAAAACTTATAGAAGACTTCAAAAGCTTGCCAAAAGGTATTCAATTGAATTCATAGCCATTCAGATTGAAGAGATATGGAATTTCAAAATCAGGTCAATTCTGTTCGAAAACAGAACTCACCGGCTTCGAAACACAAGAATTTGAGAACAAACTCAAATTTTGAAACCTAGCTCAAAACTCAAGTCCGATGGCTAGAACTTGATTCAAAACTAATCATTTGCTTTGGAACTAAATGGAGTCTTAAAAGAGACTTGACGACCTTCTTATCCATAGCATATCACTATGGATCTTCATGCTTAACCAAAGTCTTACTCCGGCGAAGTCGAGCTAAACTCTCGCCAGGAACAAAGAATTTGGTTCACCTACTCTTGAAGAGAAACATTGTCTACTGTCCATGAGATTCCAGCAACTTATACTTGGACTTAATATGAATACGAAGCCATTTCTTTCGTAGGGGATGGTCAAAGTATCAAATGTGATACTGACGGTACTACGTGTCTTACCAAAAGAAAAGTCTAAACCGGTATATCCGGATATGTCTATAGGTGGTTCTAATATCAATCACTCGCAAACGTATTCTAAACGGGTCGCTACCGGAGTTAGTGTACCTGCAGAAGACAAACAATCGCCTTTCACACCTTCACACCTCAAGGGCGGCATGGGGAAACACGACATGCAGTCACAATAATATATATAATCAAAAGTAAATGCATACGACTCTGGTGTGAGCTGCCCTCGAGCGAAGTCATGTCTAGAGGTACATGGTTGTACTACGTCTGTACAGCAAAGACTCCCGCACGAACCGACTTATACACACTCGGGCATACGTGTTTCGCATGCTCCCATAGAACATGAATGGTTCTAGAGATGCATACTATCGGGTTATACACCACCCGACGAGGGCTCCCACTAATTTTGTGTCACGCTGGGGTACCGCGTATCATATGTTCTCAGAAACATGGAAAGTTTCAGAGACTCATATTGACTTTCCGTGCAAAGCCACGGAAATATCACATACCACATCTCGTATGCAGAGCTTACCGAGGTTAATCCGCTCTCGGTGGCGTACCTTACCTCTTACCTTGAAGACGGAGCGTCGTTACAGAATAATATAACAAGTTAGTTCACCACCTTTATAACTTATACTAGTAATAGTCCTTAATGGACGTATAGATAAACCTCACTCGACTACTTCGGAATTTTCGAAAATAGGCTTTTTTCGAGCGTGCTATTCCCAATGAAGCTCTGATACCATGTCTGTGAAGACCGGAGTCCACACATCTGAGGATCTCATTGGGTGGTGTCGTGCGATGCGGCATCTAACAACACACACGAAAAGGATACAAAAACATATAAAGTTTTCATTTCATAATAAGAAGAGATTACAAAAGAGTGTACAATAGAAGTACACACGCAGCGGAAAATACATACTCATAACCTCACTTAATGAAGCAGGAGAGAAGACGTCCATGCCCTAGAACCCTTCTCACTAGCAACATGAAAAACATTCAGCAGCGGCGTGGTTCACATACGATTTATCTCGACACCTCGAGTCTCATGTACAACCAGAACAACAGAAATAAAACTAATACCTGCAAAAATCGTTAAAACGCAAACGTGTGCATAAGGCTCAACAAAGCATAGGTAAGGAATAGCATAAAAGACTCGCCTACATGTGGATCCTTATAATCATGTTTTAAGTAGCACATAACATTCTTCAAGCACGGCACATCATAGACTCGACAATCAAACAAGAAACGCTTTGCCGATGATATGACATGCCTAAAGCACATAATGCTATTATAGGTAAAGTGTGGGAAACTGTAAACTTTTAATTGTACTATCTCTAAGCCAAACAAGGTTGTAAAGAAATTAGAATTCAATACAATATATTATTCTAGCTTCTTTAGTATTTACTACGTCACGACAGCGATGGACAAGTGGTACTCTATTACAGCGAGGGACGGTGATTGCAATCAGGACACACCCGGACTGCACGACACGCACAGCCGCGTGGGAGACACATACATGCTCTCCTCCCCGCGTCATACATGGCCACCTTTCACCCAAGACTCCAATGTCGACAAACCTCTTCATCCCGAGCAAAACGTCCCCTACACAGACACGTCGAAGTTGCCCGTTAGAAGATTTACACCTTTATGCCTTCACAGCTCCATTCAAGGACAACCGAGGAGTAGCCCGCTTTTCAGAAGAACAAAAACGCAAAATTGCAAACTTAAAAATTTTGAAAGTGGACTTGGAAATCCAAACTCACATGAACCATATGAGTTAACCAATGTTCACTAAAAATAGGAACTTGTTAAAATTTTACATATAGAACATGTTTGCTAATGGGTATTGGAACTTAAGTTGTAAAATCTTTAATTTCCAAGTATTCACATTTTCAACGAAAAATTAAAGGAGAAAAGAAAACAAAATAGAGAGAAAGAAAAAGGAATTATTCCAACCCTAAAATGGGACATTCAAAAATATTCAAATCTAAGGCTGTAAATTTCTCCATGACCTTCTAATATTCCAAATAGACTCTCGGTAAAGTTTCAAAATTTTGGAAGCACATTTTCCATGTATTGGACACGTACTGAGAGTTTAATCAAAGCCGACTTCAAATTTAAACTTTGTACTTACCCTTGTCCAAATCAACTCCAAATTTTTCTGGAGGTCCCTTATGGTTCAAAAAGGGTAAATTCAAAGTTTCAGGATTTTTGAACCTAATTTACCATTTATTTCATTGCATCAAGTATCACCGCTTGAATTCAAATTCAAACCTAAGTTCATAATTCAACTTGCTCAGTTCTGAAATCTGATTGCACCATAAAATTCTTCACATTTTATTTAGTCATTGGGCCAAAGTTGAGTATTTTTAAAGCATTTTTGCTAGCCCTAATTGAAAATGGAAAGAGGAATGAGGGAGGTGGGTCCCACAAGTGGTCCCCACAGGTCAGGTTGGCACCTCCTCTCTCTTTCCTCCCCTGCCTCCACACAGACGCATGCATGTGCCACCTCTATGCAAATCGGCCCTTATCTTCGTACCGTGAACCCAAGGCAAGCGAAAACTCGTTCGTTCTCTCCTCTGCTCGCTCACGCCCAGCCACGGCAACGGCCGCCCACTCCTCCCGTCGGTCGCCCTACTCGCCGCTCTGTTCCGGCTCACTCTGCGCCCCACTGATGCTTGTCTTGATGCAGCCCCGCGCTCCACCGCCCCCACGACTCGTCTCCCTGCTCGTCGGCTCGCCTCCCAGCCACCGTGGCGTCGCCCACACGCGCCGCGCCTGCCGCTGCTGCTGGCCAGCTCGCGCCTCTCCCGCCGTGCCCCCACCTGCTCCGCCTCCTCACCGGCGCCGCCCCGCTCCTACTCTTCGGGCCGCATCCTCGCCCCCCCCCCCCAACTCCTCGCCTGGCCGTGCTCCACATCCGCCAAACGACATGGCTGCACCTCCGTCCTGATGCTTGCTGCGCCGTGCTTGTTCGCGCCTTGCCGCTACTGAGTGTCGTAGCTCTGCTCCTCTGCTCAACGGCGCTCCTGGCCGAGTGCCCCTGCCGCGCCGCGCCTTGCTGCTCCCTACTTGCCGACGGGTGCTCCAACTGGATGCCGCCTTGGCCTGAGTCCACCTGTCGAGCACGTCCGCACGTCCAGCTTCTTGCTGCCCTGGCCGCACGCCCCTGGCATCCAGCTGGCCATGCCACCACCCTGCATGCCGCCCACCACCGGCACCCCGCTCACGCCATGGTCAGCTCCCTGCTGGTCGCGTTTCGCCGGTACCCCGTGCCGCCACGGCCTGCTCCCGGCCGCCCGAATCTCGCTGCCCTGGACACCCGCGTGCCCACGTTCCGGCTTGCTGCTGGTCGTGCTTGTCTGCTCCCCATTGACATCGTTGCCTACCGCACGTCATTACGGTGTTCTACTCTGTAGCTGCATCCTGGCAGCGAGGCAAGTGATGTCTGGGATGAAGGAGATGCAAGAACACACCTTTGACACAATGGTATCGACAACTGGTCCAAGGTTAGCTCTGATTTGTGCAAGGATTCGTCAGGTCAATGCTGCAGTCAACCTGTTCGATAAAATGTTTACGAGGGAAGAACCCCCCTTCTTGATGTTTAGACCTGGTTTGTGATGCAGGGGTAGAATGATGTGGCAATCGACAAGGACATGTGCCAAGATACCCTTTGAATGGTGATTAAGCGACGGAATCAAGTACACACCCAAGATATTCGGCGAAATGATTACAAGGTGAGCCTTGCCCTAAAATGCCTTGCTTGACGTCACCGAAGTCCGTTTGTGGTGACCGCTAATGGTATTCATGTGTCGTCGAGTCATACGTCCATGTTCTGCATTGATATCATTCCTATAGGAGTCCCCAAGTTGACCTCCTTTGTCGTTTGTATCACATTGGCTTGTCCGTGCGTACTCGTGATGCTCCACCATGAGCCGCATTGACGTCGTTGACCACATGACGTCGTCGTGACGTTCCGAGCCATCATCATGCCCTGGCATCGAGATGGAGTATGCCTATGATGAGTGTGGTGCTGGAACACAAGCACGACTTGTTGGACAATGATTGTCAAGCCAAAATAGGTTTTAGTCGATGTGAGGGTGATCGAGTCCTAGGTATAGCCAAGGTCCTCGATAAAATGCCTTCTAGGTCAAACCAATGTGGTTGGTGTTCACCGATGACCTATAGTTAAGTAAAGCGAGAACGTTGCGACCGACGAGGAAAACTAGACCAAGGAAAACCTTGGATAAGAGTTTCTTGGTCATGTTGACGATGTTTCCTAACCGTCCGCAGAAGTGTTTAACTAGGTGTGCCGTTTTATCGATGACAGGTTCGTCGAGTCGCTTACCGACGATCGAGTCGACATCACTAACCTTGTGACTCGTAAGGTGGTGTTCGGGATTCCGCCCACCACCATGGACAAGTCCAGGTCGATGAACGTCGATGAGATGATCTTCCCGAGATGGCAAATCACGTCTTCGTGACATAGTAATGCCTTATGTTCGAGTTCTAGGAGTTCATCGAGCTCATCTGGTAAATCTTGCAAAGGACACTGCAATAGTGTCATGTAAGAACTTGGACGAAGCTTGTGAAGATTTTCGTAGAGACTGATTTACCTAAAGGCCCCTTGAACGTGTCTTGGTACTCATGTCAGGTTAACAGTGCTTGTAATGTCTTCTTAAGTCCAAGCCATGTTGATCTGAATTCAGTCCCAAGTGTCATTAGGTTCCATCATGGTTCATCCTAAGTCGGGACCCTACGATAGCACTGCTCACTTAACTAGGTTTACTCCTTTATGAGTTAAGTCAAGTTCATTGGTCGACTGCTAAATCGCGACCTTCATCTTGTACACTCCACTCTTACTCAAGCTTTCGATGTCCCACCTTGAATTTTGGGTCGTCCTTACACTTCTCCGCCCAACACTTCTTCACTATTCAGAATTGTCAATATCGCGTGGCATAGCTTGATGTGTGGTATGCTAAGTTGCAATGTAGCTTTATATTGTACCTTTCAGTTCATACCGACACTACTATGTCCACCTTGACTCATTCTCTGGTTACCCACACAACAGAGGCATATCTGTCCTTCCTAGTCAAACTCCTCGTTCTTAAAGTTTACACAACCCCGTGGAGTCTGTTATTAAATTACTTAATTACTTAATTACTTATATGCATATCATGTCGATAGGAACGTGCTGATAGGTGATCGACAAGAAACTTCGCTCGGAGGAAAAGGCCAGGGTGTTCCAGCTTGAAGTTCCATGGCGGACTATTCAAAGGAAGACCAAGCCAATAACAACTGACATTATTATAGAGTCGCAAACTAAGGCAAGCCCCGGTTTGCATTTAAGAGCTTTTCAAAGTTTTCCAGTTTATTCACTTACGTCTTCAGTTGATATTGTGCATTTAGGTATAAGGTGATTGATACTCCATTTGCGTGACCACAAATCCCAGGGGTTGGTTGGAACGGGTTACATTGTGACCTGTAGTAACTGCTCTGCTAATGTATAGGAAATCCGGTAGAAGTCGAGTAGTTGGAATCTACTCGCGAGATAGGAATAACAGTTCACATGAGGGTGGAAGCTTAAAAATGGCTTATGAAATGAATACGAGATCGGGCAGGGGGAATAGGAGTCGACGAGATGGAATCTCGGGCGCATAGCCCTGCCTGTGTCGCTTGAGGACCGTGCCGTATGCGGCACTGTTGGACAAGCTTGAACTGTAACGGTTGCATAATGGTATATGGGCCCATTAAACTGATGTAACTCTAGACTGTAGTGTGGCGACTCCTCAGTTGTCCTTGAATGGAGATGTGAAGGCATAAAGGTATAAATCTCCTAGCGGAACGTTTTGACGTGTCCGTGTAGGGGACCTTTTGCTCGGGATGAAGAGGTTTGTCGACATTGGGGTCTTGGGTGAAAGGTGGCCACATATGACGCAGGGAGGAGAGCATGTATGTGTCTCCCATGCGGGTGTGCGTGTCGTGCAGTCCGGGTGTGTCCTGATTGCAATCACCGTCCCTCGCGGTAATAGAGTACCACTTGTCCGTTGCTGTCGTGACATAGTAAATACTAAAGAAGTCAGAAGAATATGTTGTATTGAATTATAATTGCTTTGCAACCTTGTATGGCTTAGATATAGCATAATTAAAAGTTTACAGTATCTAAATACTTATCCTGTAATAGCATTATGTGCTTTGGGCATGTCATATCATCGGCAAAGCGTTTCTTGTTTGATTGTGGAGTCTATGATGTGCCGTGTCTGAAGAATGTCATGTGCTACTTAAAACATGATTATAAGGATCCACTTGTAGGCGAGTCTTTTATGCTATTCCTTACCTATGCTTAGTATTTACCCATGCATATGTCTCGTGAGACGGGTTAGTCTTGCTGAGCTTTATGCTTACGTTTGCGCTTTAACGAGTTTTGCAGGTATTAGGTTTATTTCTGCCATTCAGGTTGTACATGAGACCTCGAGGTATCGAGATAAATCTCATGTGAACCACGCCGCTGCTGAATGTTCTTCTTGTTGCTAGTGAGAAGCGTCCTAGGGCATGGACGTCTTCTCTCCTGCTTAGTTAGGTGAGATTATGAGTATGTATTTTCCGCTGCGTGTGTACCCATGTTGTACACTCTTTTGTAAACTCTTCTTATTATGAAATGAAAACTTTATATGTTTTGGTATCCTTTTCGTATGTGTTGTTAGGTGCCGCATCGCACGGTACCACCCAATGAGATCCTCGGATGTGTGGACCTCGGTCCCCACAGACATGGTATCAGAGCTTCATTAGGAATAGCACGCTCGAAAAAGAGCCTATTTTCGAGAACTCCGAAGTAGTCGAGTGAGGATTAGCTATATGCCTATTAAGGACTATTACTAGCATAAGTTATAAAGGTGGTGAACTAACTTGTTATATTATTCTGTAACGATGCTCTGTCTTCAAGGTAAGAGGTAAGGTACGCCATCAAGAGCGGATCAATCTCGGTAAACTCTGCATACGAGATGTGGTATGTGAAATTTCCATGGCTTAGCACGGAAAGTCAATATGAGTCTCTGGAACTTTCCATGTTTCTGAGAACATATGACACGCGGTTCCCCAGCATGACACAAAATTAGTGGGAGCCCCCGTCGGGTGGTGTATAACCCGATAGTATACATCTCTAGAACCATTCATGTTCTATGGGAGCATGCGAAACATGTATGCCTGAGCGTGTATAAGCTGGTTCGTGTGGGAGTCTTTGCTGTACAGACGTAGTACAACCATGTACCACGAGACATGACTTCGCTCGAGGGCGACTCACACCAGAGTCGTATGCATTTACTTTTGATTATATATATTATTGTAACTGCCTGTCATGTTTCCCCGTGCTGCCCTTGAGGTGTGAAGGTGTGAAAGGGGATTGTTTGTCTTCTGCAGGTACACTAACTCCGGTAGCGACCCGTGTACAATACGTTTGCGAGTGATCGATATTAGAACCACCTATAGATGTATCCGGATATACCAGGTTAGACTTTTCTTTTGGTAAGGCACATAGTGCCGTCAGTATCACATTTGATACTTTGACTATCCCCCCACGAAAGAAATGGCTTCATATTCATATTAAGTCCAAGTATCAGTTGCTGGTATCTTATGGACAATATAAAATATTTTTCTTCAAGAGTAGGTGAACCAAAGTTCTTTGTTCCTGGCGAGAGTTTAGCTCGACTTCGCCGGAGTAAGACTTTGGTTAATCATGAAGATCCATAGTGATATGATATGGATAAGAAGGTCATCAAGTCTCTTTTAAGACCCCATTTAGTTCCAAAGCAAATGATTAGTTGTGAATCAAGTTCTAGCCATTGGACTTGAGTTTTGATCTAAGTTTCAAAATTTGAGTTTGTTCCCAAATTCTTGTGTTTCGAAGCCGGTGAGTTCTGTTTTTGAATAGAATTCACCTGACTTTGAAATTACATATCTCTTCAACCTGAATGGATATGAATGCACTTGAATACTTTTTGGAAATATTTTCATGTCTTCTATAAGTTTTCAATTGACCCCCAAGCCAAAATACCATTGTAAGATGGTGAAAATCCTCTCCAACTAACTCAGCTGCTATTATGAAATGGTGTAAGACAGTATCTGAATTTTTTCCATAACTCTTTGTAGAAAGCTCGTCTATTCCATTATGATAGATTTCTGGAAAGGGGAAGAGCTATTCTACAACTTTGTTATTTAATGTTACCTCAAATTCAGTTTAAAACTAATTAGAAACTGGAGTTGAAGATAGTACATGTATATATGTGCTATCTGAAACAGCCAGAAAAATTCTAAACTTTGAACAGTCATAACTCTTAAACTAGAAATGCAACCTAGTCATATTTATACATGCCTGGAAAGCTTAAAGAGTCCTCTATCCACTTCCTATTCAACACGAAGGCTAAAAATCGCAATAACCAATTCTAAATCGAAGTATCGTTTAAGGTGTCGAAACAGTCCAGAATATGGACCGCTATATATTCAGTTACTGTTCAGATCATAATTTCTAGTAGACTCATCGATTGGCTTCGGGTTTTACATTTCTGGAATCCTGAGAATGTATGCAACCAGTTTTCTATGTGTTATTTTTGCAAATGTTGATATCTGTATATCTGAAAATTGTGGACAAAATCAGCCTTAAACAAAGGAGGTGCTGTCCAAATTTTCAGAAAAACTGTCAAATTGCAAATGCCATATCTTCTCAAACAGAAGTAATACGAGGGCAAGTAAGTACTCCTTAGAAAGTTCTGGAAGTCCTCTACAAGTTCTCTATTCAGCTCAAGGCCAAAATCTTTTCTTATGTGGGTGAAATTTTGGAAATCGCAGAAACTGTCCGGGACTACAGAAAACTGGACAGCACTCTGAACTTTTCTGAATGTGACCCATAACTAGCAGATTTTGGATCCAATGGTGTCGTGCGAGTAACCGTTGGACAGGTTAGTGAGTCAGCTACAATTTTTGTAATTGGCTCCAGACCTGAATCTGTCGTCTACTTTTTTCCAAATCGAGTTTGAATGCAGAGTGGTCAATCTGAACGGAACTCAAATTCTGAATGCTGAGATTTTACACAACTTCAAATATTCATATCTTTTAAAACAGGACTTATACGAAGACAAGTAAGTACATTATGGAAAGCTGATTACATTGGATACAACTTTGTAGATAAGAATATTTCCAGATTTCCATCAGAACAGCCTGAAAACTTTAGATCAAAACTCCTACTTTTTAAGCAGGTTCTGCTGAAAGTGCAGAAAATTCTGCTGACTTTAAAATAGCATAACTTGCAAACCAGAGATGATCTAGAGGCCAACCAATACTTTTTGGGAATTCCTTGAAGTTTAATTTAACTTTGTTATTCACCTAAAGATCTGATTTTGCCATTTACTAGATCAAAATCGAGTTTGCGTCCCGACTGGTCATTTGTCACCATAGTCTGGCCAGTTTGAACTTTTTGGTGTTTGTTAGGCATTCGGTTCTCGATTTTAACTCGAGGAGTGTCGTAACCAACCAAGAGTTAGGACTCAACTAATTACCAAGTTGAATTGAGTATTAAACTCATTCGAAGCCTTTTCCCTTGGATAGACATACTAGTGTCTGATTTATGTGACTTGCCACATCACATCTTGTGATGTTGAACGCAGGTCGCAATTACTCGAGTTGCATCTCGTCTTCCCATGAGGATTGTTTGAAGTACGCTTTGACATCCTGGTTCGAAACTTTAAGGGGGAAAGTGAGCACTTAGGTAATAGTGTTGTTCAACCATCAACCTTGGTTACAACGAGTCGTGTCAACAGGAAGACGATAAATTAAGATTACATCTTCAAGAGGATCCAACATCCACCACAAGATTGAGTTACTCTAAGAAGAGTGTGACTTCAACTCCACTAAAGTGATCGAGAAGGATATCCGTTCCTCCTGACTAATTGAAGCGAAGGTTAAGAAAGCATCACTAGAGACATATAGTTAGTTGTTTTTCTTCTGATGAAGATACTCATCAAGTCAGCTAGTAACTCTAAGACCTAGTTGAAGATACAATAAAGTGGAGTAGTACATGAACAAGCTTTCGAAAGGTCGAGGTAACATGGTATATTTTCCACATTCCTTGCAATCGTTCTATTATGAATTCCTTAACTGTGGTTGAGTCATGAAAGGAACGCTACTCATTGAGTGTCTTTCACGACCACGGTATCCAATCCTTGCAAAACATCAGACAGTACTTGAGTCTTGTGGGTGTGAGTCATTTAGTCTTGCTCAAACTATAAAAGCTACTGCACCATGCATGTGCACCATTTGCACCATACATTTGCATCATTTGCACCATACATATGCACCATTTGCACCATACCATGTGCATATTCATTGCACCATACAACATATGATGCATCATGAAGCATTATTACCAATGTAACACCAATGATAGAATGCATGGTAATACTAAAATTTAGAGCAAGATTGTGTACCCCATTCAAACTATTCTAAGGTGTCTAATGACTACGATCATTTCACCATCTTCATTTGACTTCTTACATTGTTGATCTTCCTTCTATTGAGTGATACCTGGGCAACCACTCAACCTCCCTTGCAACTAAACAAACACTTGAACTTCCATCCTTGACTTATTTAGGTTCAAGTACCTTGATTGTTGCAACTATACTGTTCGTCATCGAATGGTCATCGGTTTGATGATCAACCTTGTAAAATCCATGAAATCTCCTTACTCGCGAGGAGACCGTTCGATTATCAACCTCGTGAAACTCTTTGGGTCCATCTAAGATCTTGCGTTGGTATATGGTAACCTTGATACTCCAAGAACCTTGTAGTTACCATATGATTGAGTTCTTTGCTGTGTTGAAACATATGAGGATGCTAAATCCTTAAATCCTCGTGTGCCACCGCAAAGCGTGTTCATCTTCTGTTTCTATTGTTTGAAGATGTTGATATACCCAAAAACCTTGTAGTCGCCATATCTTCAGTATTCCTGCTGTTCTGATTACATAAGAGTGTTGAATGCTTTGCTACTCTTATGCTAGAGCTAAGGAATCCTATGGTTGACTAAACATCAAATGAGGTTAATGATTGTTGTTTAACCTCATAAACCATCTTAACTCATGTCAGGGGAAATACCACATTAAGTTATAAGGACCTATGCAAAACCAAGCAAGCAACCAAGAATCAATGCAAGGATAGTTTCAAACTATCAAGGTGACCTAGAGAAGCAAAGAACAAGTGCTAATTCTTCAAGTTAAGACTAGGACAAAACAAGATGTCATGTCAATATAAGAGTACAACAGTAAAGGTCAGTAATAGACGTAAAAGTTTTACGACATGATATGATCATGTTGAGCATCCTGTCAAGGTTATCAACCTAAAGACTGGAATCACCTGAAGCAAACTTTAGAAACCCAAGTCTTTAAGGGCATTGTCATTTTCCTTAGTCAATGACCCTCTTTTACGGATCGTTCCCTCATCGTTTCTGTTATTCTACTTGTCAGAATCTCGGGACGAGATTCCTTTAAGGGGAAAGGATTGTAAAAGCCCGCTTTTCGGAAGAACAAAAACGCTAAAGTGCGAACTTAAAAATTTTGAAAGTGGACTTGGAAATCCAAACTCACATGAACCATATGAGTTAACCAATGTTCACTAAAAATAGGGACTTGTTCAAATTTTACATATAGACATGTTTGCTAATGGGTATTGGAACTTAAGGTGTAAAATCTTTAATTTCCAAGTATTCACATTTTCAATGAAAAATTAAAGAAGAAAAGAAAACAAAATAGAGAGAAAGAAAAAGGAATTATTCCAACCCTAAAATGGGACATTAAAAAATATTCAAATCTAAGGCTGTAAATTTTTCCATGACCTTCTAATATTCCAAATAGACTCTTGGTAAAGTTTCAAAATTTTTGAAGCACGTTTTCCATTTATTGGACACGTACTGAGAGTTTAATCAAAGTCGACTTCAAATTTAAACTTTGTACTTACCCTTGTCCAAATCAACTCCAAATTTTTCTGTAGGTCCCTTATGGTTCAAAAAGGGTAACTTCAAAGTTTCAGGATTTTTGAACCTAATTTACCATTTATTTCATTGAATCAAGTATCACCGCTTGAATTCAAATTCAAACCTGAGTTCAAAATTCAACTTGCTCAGTTCTGAAATCTGAATGCACCCTAAAATTCTTCACATTTTATTTAGTCATTGGGCCAAAGTTGAATATTTTTGAAGCATGTTTGCTAGCCCTAATTGAAATTGGAAAGAGGAATGAGGGAGGTGGGTCCCACAAGTGGTTCCCACAGGTCAGGTCAGCACCTCCTCTCTCTTTCATCCCCTGCCTCCACGCAGATGCATGCATGTGCCACCGCGATGCAAATCGGCCCTTATCTTCGTACCGTGAACCCAAGGCAAGCGAAAACCCGTTCGTTCTCTCCTCTGCTCGCTCACGCCCAGCCACGGCGATGGCCGCCCGCTCCTCCCGTCGGCCGCCCTACTCGCTGCTCCGTTCCACCTCACTCTGCGCCCCACTGATGCTTGTCTTGATGCAGCCCCGCGCTCCACCGCCCCCACGGCTCGTCTCCCTGCTCGCCGGCTCGCTTCCCAGCCACCGCGGCGTCGCCCCCACACGCCGCTCTGCTTGGCCTCCAGCGCCGCACCTGCCGCTGATGCTGGCCGGCTCGCGCTGCTCCCACCGTGCCCCCACCTGCTCCGCCTCCTCACCGGCGCTGCCCCGCGCTTACTCGTCGGGCTGCGTCCTCGCCCCCCCCCCCCACCAGCTCCTCGCCTGGCTGCGCCCCACCTCCGTCGAACGACATGGCTGCACCTCCGTCCTGATGCTTGCTACGCCGTGCTCGTTGGCGCCTTGCCGCTCTTGAGTGCCGTAGCTATGCTCCTCTGCTCTATGGCGCTCCTGGCCAAGCACCCCTACCGCGCCGTGCCCTGTCGCTCCCTACTCGTCGACGGGTGCTCCAAATCGATGCCGCCTTGGCCTGAGTCCACCCGTCGAGCACGTCTGCCTGTCCAGCTTCATGCTACCCTGGCCGCACGCCCCTGGCATCCGGTTGGCCGTGCCACCACCCAGCATGCCGCCCACCGCCAGCACCCTGCTCACGCCATGGTCAGCTCCCCGCTGGTCGCGTTTCGTCGGTACCCTGCGCCGCCACGGCCTGCTCCCGGCCGCGCGAATCTTGCTGCCCTGGCCACCCGCGTGCCCATGTTTCGGCTTGCTGCTGGCCATGCTTGTCTGCTCCCCAATCGACATCGTTGCCTACCGCACGTCATTACGGTGTTCTGCTCTGTAGCTGCATCCTGGTAGCGAGGCAAGTGATGTCTAGGATGAAGGAGATGCAAGAACACACCTTTGACACAATGGTATCGACAACTGGTCCAAGGTTAGCTCTGATTTGTGAAAAGATTGGTCGAATCAATGCTGCAGTTAACCTGTTCGATGAAATGCTAACTAGGGAAGAATCCACTTTCTTGATGTTTAGAGCTGGTCTGTGATGCAAGGGTAGAATGATGTGGCAATCGACAAGGACATGTGCCAAGATACCCTTTGAATGGTGATGAAGCGACGGAATCAAGTACACACCCAAGATATTTGACGAAATGCCTACAAGGTGAGCCTTGCCCTAAAATGCCTTGTTTGACGTCACCGAAGTCTGTTCGTGGTGACCGCTAATGGTATTCATGTGTCATCGAGTCATACGTCCATGTTCCGCATTGATATCATTCCTATAGGAGTCCCCAAGTTGACCTCCTTTGTCGTTTGTATCATGTTGGCTTGTCCGTGCGTACTCGTGATGCTCCACCATGAGCTGCGTCGACGTCGTTGACAACATGACGTCGTCGTGACATTCCGAGCCGTCATCATGCCCTGGCGTCAAGATGGAGTATGCCTGTGATGAGTGTGGTGCTGAAACACAAGCACAACTCATCAGACAATGATTTTCAAGCCAAATTAGGTTTTAGTCGATGTGAGGGTGATCGAATCCTAGGTATAGCCAAGGTCCTCGATATAATGCCTTCTAGGTCAAACCAATGTGTTTGGTGATCCCCGATGACCTATAGTTAAGTAAAGCAATAACATTGCGACCGACAAGGAAAACTAGACCAAGGGAAACCTTGGATAAGAGTTTCTTGTTCATGTCGACGATGTTTCCTAACCGCCAGCAGAATTGCTTAACTAGGTGTGCCGTTTCATCGACGGCAAGTTCGTCGAGTCGCTTGCCGACGATCGAGTCTACATCACTAACCTTGGGACTCGTAAGGTGGTGTTCGGGATTCCGCCCACCACCATGGACAAGTCCGGGTCGATGTGAACGTTGATGAGATGATCTTCCTGAGATGGCAAAACACGTCATCGCGACCTAGTAATGCCTTATGTTCGAGTTACAGTAGTCCATCGAGCTCATCTGGTCAATATTGCAAAGGACACTGCAATAGTGTCATGTAAGAACTTGGACGATGCTTGTGAAGATTTTCGTAGCGACTGATTTACCTAATGGTCCCTTGAACGTGTTTTGGTACTCACGTGAGGTTAACAGTGCTTGTAATGACTTCTTAAGTCCAAGCCATGTTGATATCATTTCAGTCCCAAGTGTTGTTAGGTTCCATCATGGTTCATCCTAAGTCGGGACCCTACGACAACACTGCTCAGTTAATTAGGTTTACTCGTTTATGAGTTAAGTCAAGTTCATTGGTCGACTGCTAAATCGCGACCTTCGTCTTGTACACTCCACTCTTACTCAAGCTTTCGATGTCCCACCTTGATTTTTGTGTCGTCCTTACACTTCTCCACCCAACACTTCTTCACCATTCAGAATTGTCAATCTCGCATGGCATAGCTTGAAGTGTGGTATGCTAAGTTGCAATGTAGCTTTATGTTGTACCTTTCAGTTCATACCGACACTACTATGTTCACCTTGACTCATCCTCTGGTTACCCACACAACAGAGGCATATCTGTCCTTCCTAGTCAAACTCCTCGTTCTTAAAGTTTACACAACCCCGTGGAGTCTATTATTAAATTAGTTAATTACTTAATTACTTATATGCATATCATGTCGATAGGAACGTGGTGATAGGTGATTAATAAGAAACTTCGCTTGGAGGAGAAGGCAGGGTGTTCCAACTTGAAGTTCCATGGCTGACTCTTCAAAGGAAGACCAAGCCAATAACAACTGACAATATTATAGAGTCGCAAACTAAGGCAAGCCCCGGTTTGCATTTAAGAGCTTTTCAAAGTTTTCCTGTTTATTCACTTACGTCTTGAATGATATTGTACATTTACGTATAAGGTGATTGATACTCCACTTGCATGACCACAAATCCCAGCAGTTGGTTGGAATGGGTTACAGTGTGACCTGTAGTAACTGCTTTGCTAATGTATAGGAAATCCGGTAGAAGTCGAGTAGTTGGAATCTACTCGCGAGATAGGAATAACTGTTCACATGAGGGTGGAAGCTTAAAAATGGCTTATGAAATGAATACGAGACCGGGCAGGGGGAATAGGAGTTGACGAGATGGAATCTCGAGCGCATAGCCCTGCCTGTGTCGCATGAGGACCGTGCCTTATGCGGCACCGTTGGACACGCTTGAACTGTACCGGTTGCATAATGGTATATGGGCCAATTAAACTGATGTAACTCCAGACTGTAGTGTGGAGACTCCTCGGTTGTCCTTGAATGGAGATGCGAAGGCAAAAAGGTGTAAATCTCCTAGCGAAACATTTTGACGTGTCCGTGTAGGGGACCTTTTGCTCGGGATGAAGAGGTTTGTCGACATTGGGGTCTTGGGTGAAAGGTAGCCACGTATGACGTGGGGAGGAGAGCATGATGTGTCTCCCACGCGGGTGTGCGTGTCGTGCAGTCCGGTTGTGTCTTGATTGCAATCACCATCCCTCGCGGTAATAGAGTACCACTTGTCCGTCGCTGGCGTGACGTAGTAAATACTAAAGAAGTCAGAAGAATATGTTCTATTGAATTATAATTGCTTTGCAACCTTGTATGGCTTTGAGATAGCATAATTAAAAGTTTACAGTTTCTAAATACTTATCCTGTAATAGCATTATGTGCTTTGGGCATGTCATATCATCGGCAAGCGTTTCTTGTTTGATTGTGGAGTCTATGACGTGCCGTGCCTGAAGAATGTCATGTGCTACTTAAAACATGATTATAAGGATCCACTTGTAGGCGAGTCTTTTATGCTATTCCTTACCTATGCTTAGTATTTACCCCTGCATATGTCTAGTGAGACGGGTTAGTCTTGCTGAGCCTTATGCTCACGTTTGCACTTTAACAATTTTTGCACATATTAGGTTTAATTCTGCCGTTCAGGTTGTACATGAGATTTCGAGGTATCGAGATAAATCTCATGTGAACCAGGCCGCTGCTGAATGTTCTTCTTGTTGCTAGTGAGAAGCGTCCTAGGGCATGGACGTCTTCTCTCCTGCTTAGTTAGGTGAGATTATGAGTATGTATTTTCCGCTGCGTGTGTACCCCTGTTGTACACTCTTTTGTAAACTCTTCTTATTATGAAATGAAAACTTTATATGTTTTGGTATCCTTTTCGTATGTGCAGTTAGGTGCCGCATCGCACGGCACCACCCAATGAGATCCTCGGATGACCCCGGTCCCCACAGACATGTATCAGAGCTTCATTGGGAATAGCACACTCGAAAAGAGCCTATTTTTGAAAAAACCGAAGTAGTCGAGTGAGGATTAGCTATATGCCCATTAAGGACTATTACTAGCATAAGTTATATTGTTTGCGTTTTAATTGTCTGTGGAGACCGGAGTCCACACATCCGAGGATCTCATTGGGTGGTGCCGTGCGATGCGGCACCTCACAACACACATGAAAAGGATACCAAAACATATAAAGGTTTCATTTCATAATAAGAAGAGTTTACAAAAGAGTGTACAATAGAAGTACACACGCAGCGAAAAATACATACTCATAACCTCACTTAATTAAGCAGGAGAGAAGACGTCCATGCCCTAGGACGCTTCTCACTAGCAACATGAAGAACATTCAGCAGCGGCGTGGTTCACATACGATTTATCTCGACACCTCGAGTCTCATGTACAACTAGAACAACAGAAATAAAACTAATACCTGCAAAAATTGTTAAAGCGCAAACGTGAGCATAAGGCTCAGCAAGACTAACCCGTCTCACTAGACATATGCAGGGGTAAGTACTAAGCATAGGTAAGGAATAGCATAAAATACTCGCCTAAAAGTGGATCCTTATAATCATGTTTTAAGTAGCACATGACATTCTTCAAGCACGGCACATCATAGACTCCACAATCAAACAAGAAATGCTTTGCCGATGATATGACATGCCCAAAGCACATAATGCTATTACAGGTAAAGTATGGGAAAACTGTAAACTTTTAATTGTACTATCTCTAAGCCAAACAAGGTTGCAAAGCAATTAGAATTCAATACAACATATTATTCTGGCTTCTTTAGTATTTACTACGTCACCACAGCGACGAACAAGTGGTACTCTATTACCGCGAGGGACGGTGATTGCAATCAGGACACACCCGGACTGCACGACACGCACAACCGCGTGGGAGACACATACGTGCTCTCCTCCCCGCGTCATACATGGCCACCTTTCACCCAAGACCCCAATGTCGACAAACCTCTTCATCCCGAGCAAAAGGTCCCCTACACAGACACGTCGAAGTTGCCCGCTAGAAGATTTACACCTTTATGCCTTCACATCTCCATTCAAGGACAACTGAGGAGTCTCCACACTACAATATGGAGTTACATCAGTTTAATGGGCCCATATACCATTATGCAACCGGTACAGTTCAAGCTTGCCCAACGGTGCCGCATACAGCATGGTCCTCAAACGACACAGGCAGGGCTATGCGCCCGAGATTCCATCTCGTCGACTCCTATTCTTCCTGCTCGGTCTCGTATTCATTTCATAAGCCATTTTTAATCTTCCACCCTCATGTGAACTGTTATTCCTATCTCGCGAGTAGATTCCAACTACTCGACTTCTACTGGATTTCCTATACATTAGCAGAGCAGTTACTACAGGTCAAACTGTAACCCGTTCCAACCAACCCCTGAGATTTGGGGTCATGCAAGTGGAGTATCAATCACCTTATACGTAAATGCACAATATCAACTGAAGACGTAGGTGAATAAACTGGAAAACTTTGAAAAGCTCTTAAATGCAAACCGGGGCTTGCCTTGTTTGCGACTCTATAACAATGTCAGTTGTTAGAGCTTGGTCTTCCTCCAGAGAACCTGCCATGGAACTTCAAGTGGAAACAATTTGACCTTCTCCTCCAAGCAAAGTTTCTTGTCAATCACCTATCAGCACGTTCCTATCGACATGATATGCATATAAGTAATTAAGTAATTTAATAATAGACTCCACGAGGTTGTGTAAAACTTTAAGAACAAGGAGTTTGACTAGGAAGGACAGATATGCCTCTGTTGTGTGGGTAACCAGAGGATGAGTCAAGGTGGACATAGTAGTGTCAGTATGAACTGAAAGGTACAACATAAAGCTACATTGCAACTTAGCATACCACACTTCAAGCTATGCCACGCGAGATTGACAATTCTGAATGGTGAAGAAGTGTTGGGCGGAGAAGTGTAAGGACGACCAAAGACTCAAGGTGGAACATCGAAATCTTGAGTATGAGTGGAGTGTACAACACGAAGGTCGCGATTTAGCAGTCGACCTATGAACTTGACTTAACTCATAAAGGAGTAAACCTAGTTAAGTGAGCAGTGCGGTCGTAGGGTCCTGACTTAGGATGAACCATGATCGAACCTAACGACACTTGGGACTAAATTGAGATCAACATGGCTTGGACTTAAGAAGTCATTACAAGCACTGTTAACCTGACGTGAGTACCAAGACAACTTTCAACCCGCTTTTAGGTAAACCAGTTGCTACGACTAACATCGCAAGCATCGTTCAGGTGCTTACACGATGACACTAATGTAGTGTCTCCCGCAAGCTTGTCTAGGTGAGCTCGATAAGCTCTTGGGACTTAAATATGATGTGAGACCTTGCAGTGAAGGCATGCTTTGCCATCTCGAGAAGATCATCTTAGCGACGTCCACATCAACCCGGACTCGTCAATGGGGTGAGTGGAATCCCGAACACCACCTTGTGAGTCTTTAAGGCTAGTGATGTCGACAAGTTGTTGATAAGCGACTCGACGAACCTGCCGTCGATGAAGTGGTACACCAAGATAACCAATCCTGTGATCGGTTAGGGAACATCCTCGACACAACCAAGGAACTCTTATCCAAGGTTCCCCTTGGTCTAGTTCTCCTTGTTGGTCGCAACGTTCTTGCATACCTCTACCCCAGGTCATCGGTGATCACTGACACACCTGGTTTGACCTAGAAGACATTTCATTGAGAACCTTGGCTACACTTAGGACTCGATTGCTCTCACAACGACTAAACCTAATTTGTCTTGACAACTATTGTCCGACGAGTCATGCTTGTGTTTTAGCACCACACTCATCACAGGCATACTCCATCTTAATGCCAGGGCACGATGACGGCTCGGAACGTCACGATGACCTCATATGATCAACGACGTCGACGCGACTCATGGTGGAGCATCACGAGCACTCACGGACAAGCTAACGCGATACAAACGACAAAGGAGGTCAACTTAGGGATTTCTTTAGGAATGATATCAAGGCGGAACATGGACGTACGACTTGAAGACACATGAGTACCATTAGCGATCACGACGAACGGACTTCAGTGATGTCAAACAAGGCATTTTAGGGCAAGGCTCACCTTGTAGGCATTTCGCCGAATATCTTGGGTGTGTACTTGATTTTCGTCGCTTAATCACCATTCAAATGGTATCTTGGCACTTAGGCTTGTCGGTTGCAACATCATCCTACCCCTGCATCACAGACCAGCTCTAAACATCAACCAAGTTGGTTCTTCTCTCGTAAACATTTCATCGAACACCTTAGCTGCAGTCACTGATCCAATCAATCTTGCAAAATCAGAGCTAACCTTGGACCAGTTGTCGATACCATTGTGTCAAAGGTGTGTTCCTGCATCTCCTTCATCCCAGACATCACTTGCCTTGCTGCCAGGATGCAACTACAGAGTAGAACACCGTAATGACGTGCGGTAGGCGACGATGTCGTTGGGGAGCAGACGAGCACGGCCAACAGCAAGCCAGAACGTGGGCACGCGGGTGGCCAGGGCAGCGAGATTTGAGCGGCCGGGAGCAAGCTGTGGCGGCGCGGGGTACCGGCGAAACGCGACCAGCAGGGAGCTGACCATGGCGTGAGTGGGGTGCCGGCAATGGGCATCATGCAGGGTGGTGGCACGACCAGCTGGATGCCAGGGATGTGCAGCCAGGGCAGCAAGAAGCTAGACGGCGGACGTGCTCTATGGGTGGACTCAGGCCAATGCGGCATCGAGGTTGAGCACCCGTCGGTGAGTAGGAAGCGGCAGGGCATGGCGCGGCAGGGGCGCTCGACCAGGAGCACCGTGTAGTAGAGGAGCAGAGATACGACACTCATTAGCGGCAAGGCGCGAACGAGCACAGCGCAACAAGCATCAGGATGGAGGTGCAGCCATGTCGTTGGGCGGAGCTGGGGTGAGGAGCAAGGCCGGCGTGCGGTGCTCGGCCGTGGGCATTAAGGAGCGGGAAAGCAGGCACACGGTGGCAGCAGCGGGCTGGGCGTGGTGTCGTAGGCCAGGGGCACGTGGGAGGTGGGGAGGGGCGCCCGCGTGTAGCATGTCGTGGCTTCGGCCAGGGCTGGGAAACAGCCCAACGCGGAAGGTGCGGCGCTTGAAGATGTGCGAACGAGGAGACGTGTGCGGCATCAGCGGCGCGTGGGGTGGGCAGCGCCGGCGAAGCGCGGCCAGAGCGAGCGGCAGCCAGCGGCCAGGGGAGGAGGCATGCGGGGCAGCGGCCTGGAGGTGGCGAGCGCGAGTGGGGCGCGACCGGGAGGTGGAGCGCCAACATGGCGAGGAGGCGCTGGAGGCGGCCGGGCGCGGTGGAGGCATGCGGGCCGGCGCGGGAGGCCATGGGGGCAGTGGAGAGCGGCGATGTGGAGTTGGGGAGCGCGCGGCTCGTAGGGAGGCGCTGGGGAGTTCGATCGAGAGAGAAGTGGTGTGTTCCAATGGAGTAAGAAGAAGAAAACGAAATTGGTTTTCTACCGGTGAGAACCATCGCTGGCACATGCATGTATCGCAATGTCGCCCTGTAACCGATAGGCAGAGGCGGTTCAACCTGGGAGAGGCTTACAGGTGGGGCCCACAACACTCTCCTCCTTATTCTCCTTCCCAATTTCAAATAGGGCTAGCAAACATGCTTCAAAAATATTCAACTCTGGCCCAATGACTAACTAAATTGTGAAGAATTTTATGTTGCAATCAAATTTCAGAACTGAGCCAGTTGAATTTTGAACTCAGGTTTGAAATTGAATTCAAGCGTGTGATACTTGATTCAATGAAATAAATGTTAGATTAGGTTCAAAAATCCTGAAACTTTGATGTTACCCTTTTTGAACCATAAGGGACCTCAGGAAAAATTTGGAGTTGATTTGGACAAGGTTAAGTACAAAGTTTAACTTGAAGTCGATTTTGATTAAACTCTCAGTACGTGTCCAATAAATGGAATATGTGCTTCAAAATTTTATGAAACTTTACCGAGAGTCAATTTGGAATATTAGAAGGTCATGGAAAAATTTACAGCCTTAGATTTGAATACTTTTGAATGTCCCATTTTAGGGTTGGAATAATTCCTTTTTCTTTCTCTCTATTTTGTTTTCTTTTCTCCTTTAATTTTTCATTGAAAATGTGAATACTTGGAAATAAAAGATTTTACACCTTAAGTTCCAATACCCATTAGCAAACATGTTCTATATGTAAAATTTTAACAAGTCCCTATTTTTAGTGAACATTGGTTAACTCATATGGTTCATGTGAGTTTGGATTTCCAAGTCCATTTTCAAAATTTTTAAGTTCGCATTTTTGTTCTTCCAAAAAGCGGGCTTTTACAACAAACACGATGATGAAGAAGTGTGTCAACTCAAGGTGCTTCTAAGAAAGAAGCTACTAAGCAAAAAGGGCAAGGAAGACGATGAGAAGACGACGGAGAGTGGTCATCATGACTACTCCTGATATCCTTACAATTACAATCGTCTTAACTCTAATAATCATTATCCTTCAATTCCCATTGGAAAACCTCCTCATTTCGACAGAAATGATTATACCATGTAGAGGTATAATATGAAAATGCATTTTATCTCCTTAAACCCTAGTCTTTGGCATGTTGTGTGTAGAGGTGTAGATATCTCAGATAACAATGATGAACTCACTCCGGAGCAAGAGCAAGAAATTCACCACAACGCACAAGCCATCTCGATGATCATTTCTTTCTTGAGTCGAGAAGAGTTCACCAGGATTGATGGACTGGAAAGTGCCAAGGAAATCTGGGATACACTCAAGACAGCTCAAGAAGGAAATCGATCAGTTTGTGAAGTAAAAATTGAAATGCTTGAAGGAGAATTGGGGAGGTTTGCCATTGAGGAAGGGAAATCACCTCAAGAGATGTAAAACCGAATGAAAGTACTCATCAACAAGATCAGGTCTTATGGGATCAAGAAGTGGAATCACCATGAGGTGGTCAAAAGGATGATTAGAGCATTCATGCCCAGAAATGTCACCTTGTTCTCAATGATCCGAGAAAGCCCGAGGTTTCACAAAATGACTCCAGATGAACTATTGGGCAAGATTATCAATCATGAGATGATGGAGAAGGAAGCCCAATATGTCAAAGACTTAGTTGAACTAACTTCCACCAAGAAGAAAGAAGTTGCCCTCAAAGCAACTTGCAAGCCTAAAAGAAAAGAAGTTCGTGAACCACGAGATGAATAAGACACAAGTGATGTGAGCACTTATATGGATGATGAAGAGATGGTGCTCTTCATCAAGAAATTCAAGCGAATGCTGAGAAGAAGAAAGGGTAGGAACTCAAGTGATGGGAAAACAAAGGAGAAAGGAAAATCCAAGGCATGACATACCTGCTACAACTGTGGTGAGTACGGTCACTTTATGGTTGACTGCACATAAGAAGAAAATAAGAAGAAGGAAGTGAAGCCACAAGAGAAGAAGACCCTGAAGAAAAAGAGGCAAGCTCACCAATCACACATTGGCAAGGAGTGGGACTCAAATGACGAGTCCTCCTCCGATGAAGAAGAAGAGATGGCTACCATGGCCATCAAGAAGCCTACCAAGAAGTCTACACTCTTCTCGAACATGGGAGGACGGGAGACTCAAAATCATACTTGCCTCATGGCTAAGGAAGGCAATAAAAAGGTTTGACTTACCTCCCTCGCTTAAGTCATCCATTGATGATTTTGATAGCTCTAGTGAAAATAAGGAAATGTTTAAAGGTTTAAGTAAAACTACTTTAAAGAAAAAGAAAATGTTGTCGGATGAAATTTTTGAGGAGGAGCTTGTCAACCGATAACAAGATATGGTCATCCGCGAAAGGAAGAGATATCAAGAGGATGATAAACTCCTTGAGCTTGAGAAGGAGAAGATCAAGTCACTTGAGCATGATTTATCCTTGAGTAAGGAAACATACTCAAAACTAGAAGACTCACACATTGCAATCAAGGATGAACTTGCTAACTTGTCAAAACTTAACAAAATCCTTCAAGTGCAAGTTGGGTCACTCAAGCAAAGTGACTCCTCCTCCTCCAAAAGCTCACCTTCCAAAGGTGTAAATTCAAAAACAACTATAACTTGCACATGCTCTAATAAGATAAATATTGTCAAACATGATTCTTCCGTTTCACACGCTAAACATCCATCCCAAAGTGGCATCTTTGACAAGGAAAAGATTAAATATGCACGTAGTGCATATATGGTCACTAGACCTCCTAACCTCAAAGATGGTCTTGGTTTTACTAAAAATAAACACATGTCCACTAATGTTCAGGTTAAGAAGCAAATTAGTTTTGTTAAGGAAACATCACATGAATCTGAATTGCAAATACAGTTCCGTATTTTTTATGCTTCTTATGTACTCATGAAAGATAAATTTGGACATGTCTTTGCTAAATATGCAGGGCCACACCACAAGAACTCAAAAACTTGTGTACCTAACCTGCGAGGATCCAAGCAAGCTTGGGTACCTAAAACCAAGAAATAACTCTGTTTTGCAGACCTACTCCTTCGGTGGATCGAAATGGGTGCTGGATAGTGCATGCACTAATCACATGACCAGAGAGAGGAGTATGTTCGTAGTGTATGAGTGCAACACAGATCCAAGTGAAGGAATATACTTTGGAGACAACAGCCAAGGAAAGGTCCTTGGTAGTGGTAAAATTGAAATTTCTTCTCAACATACTCTTTCAAATATTTTACATATTGATTCTCTAGATTATAATCTTTTGTCTATATCTCAGCTGTGAGATAAAGGTTATAAATTGTTTATTCACTAATGAGGGTGTGACTGTTTTTAGAAGAAGCGATGGCTCGATTGCATTCAAGGGAATGTTGAAGGGAAAGCTTTATCTTGTTGACTTCAACAAAGATAAAGCTGAACTCAACACTTGCTTGGATGCAAAAACTAACATGTTGGGATGAGAAATCCGCAGAAACTTCTAAAAGGTGGTCACAACCGAGGTTTAAAAGATGTCATTTTTGAGAAAGACAGGTCGTGCAGCGCATGCCAGGCGGGAAAACTAGTTGGAGCACCACACCCCGCCAAGAACGTGATGACTACCTCAATACCACTAGAACTTCTTCACATGGACCTTTTCGGTCCAATTGCTTATATAAGAATCGTCTGTAACAAATATGGACTGGTTATTGTTGATGATTTTTCTAAATTTACCTGGGTATTTTTCTTGTACGATAAAAAGAAACTCAGTGAATCCTCAAGAAATTTTGAAAAGGGCACAAAATGAGTTCTTGCCAACCGTGAAGAACATTAGAAGTGACAATGTAACGGAGTTCAATAATACTCAAGTTGAGGAGTACCTAGATGAAGAAGGAATAAAGCATGAATTTTCGGCACCCTACTCCCTTGAACAAAATGAGGTAGCTGAATGGAAAAAACAGGACGCTCATCGAGATGGTGAGGAAAATGTTGGATGAATACAAGACTTCGGACCAGTTTTGTGTTGAAGCGGTAAACACCGCTTGTCACGCCACAAATCGGCTATATCTTCACTGACTTTTGAAGAAAACACATGAGCTCCTCACCAGTAACAGACCAAATGTTTCATATTTCAAAGTATTTGGATGCATATGTTTTATCTTGAATAAGAAATCGAGGACTTCGACGTTCGCTTCGAAATTTGATCAAGCGTTCTTGCTTGGTTATGATTTGAATTCCTACGCCTATCATGTCTTTAACAAAGTCTCTGACATTGTTGAAGTAGCACGTGACGTAGTGTTCGATGAAACTAATGGCTCCCAAGTGTAGCATGTTGATAAGTGTGTGCTCGATCAAGAATAAGCCCCATGCCAAGCGTTGAGGAGGATGGCACTTGGTGATATTCGACCTCAAGAGCAACCACAAGACTCAAGGGCTCAAGATGAACCTCAACTGGACAGCAATGATCAAGGGGGAGCTCATGCACAAGATCAAGGTCAGGAAGATCAAGAAGATCAATATAATCATGGAAGCAATGATCTAGGGGGAGACATTGACAATGAAAAAATGAAACGCAAGCAACTTCACAGGTCCCTAACCCAAGAGTACATTAGAGTATACAAAGAGATCATCCTATCAACAACATCATTGGAGACATTGCTACTGGAGTAACCACTAGATATCGCATAGCTAATTTTTGTGAATATTACTCTTTTGTCTCTTTTCTAGAACCATACAGGGTAGAAGAAGCACTAAAGGACCCAAATTGGGTGATTGTAATGCAAGAGGAGCTGAACAACTTGAAGAGAAATTAAGTATGTGAGATCGTAGAAAGACCAAAGGCGAACATCGTAGGAACCAAATGGGTCTTTTAGAACAAGCAAGACAAACATGGAGTGGTAAAAAGAAATAAGACGCGACTTGTGGCAAAAGGTTACTCACAGGTCGAAGGTTTGGACTTCGACGAAACTTTTGCTCCCTTAGCTAGATTTGAGTCCATTCGTATTTTATTGGCATATGCTACTCACCATGATTTTAAGCTGTATCAAATGGATGTCAAAAGTGCTTTCCTCAATGGTCCTATTAAGGAGGAAGTGTACATGGAGCAACCACCGGGTTTTGAAGATCAAGAGTACCCCAACCATGTGTATAAACTGTGTAAGGCTCTCTATGGTCTCAAACAAGCTCCTCAAGCTTGGTATGAGTGCCTTAGAGATTTTCTAACTCAAAATGGTTTCAAATTGGAAAAGCTAATTATTCTTTGTTTACAAAACATTTTGATGATCATCTATTTGTGTGCTAAATTTATGTCAATGATATCATTTTTGATTCTACTAATAAATCTTTTTCTGAAGAATTTAGCAAAATTATGACACACAAATTCGAGATGTCGATGATGGGCAAATTAAAGTTCTTCTTGGGATTCTAAGTGAAGCAATTAATATAAGGTACCTTCATAAGACAAACCAAGTACACGCAGGACATCCTCAAGAAGTTCAATATGGACAAAGCCAAGCCCATCAAGACACCCATGGCAACTAATGGACATCTCGATCTCAACAAAGATGGTCCAAATGTGGATCAAAAGGTATATCAATATATGGTTGGTTCATTACTTTATTTATGTGCATCTAGGCCAGATATCATGCTTTGTGTTTGTATGTATGCAAGGTTTCAAGCCGCACCTAAAGAGTGCCATTTAATAGATGTAAAAAGAATTTTAAGATACCTTGTGCACACCTAACTTGGGCCTTTGGTATCCCAAAGGATCCAAGTTTAACTTAATAGGATATTCCTATGCCGACTATGTAGGATGCAAAGTCGATAGAAAAAGCACGTCAACAACTTGCTAATTTTTTGGTAGATCCTTAGTTTCATGGTCATTTGAAAAGAAAAATTCTATTGCTCTTTCCACAGCCGAAGTGGAGTATGTTGCAACAGGTAGTTGTTGCGCACAACTACTTTGGATGCGACAAAATCTAAGGGATTATGGTTACAATCTGAACTATATTCCACTCCTATGTGATAATGAAAGCGCCATAAAAATTGCACACAACCAGTAGAACACTCAAGAACTGAGCACATAGACATTCATCACCATTTCTTAAGAGATCATCCATTAAAAGGTGACATAGTAATCTCACATGTTAGGACTCAAAAACAACTTGCAACATTTTTACCAAGCCATTAGATGAAAAGAGATTTTGTGAGCTAAGAAATGAACTAAATATAATTGACTCTTGAAATGTGGCTTGAAACACTGCATACCTAGTTGTGATTTCAAAATTTACTCATTTTTGTCAAAATCTACCCCTTATCTCGATTTTCTCTTGATACCTATTCAAATTAGTGAACTTGGTGAATTATGGCCATTGTATGACTGTTGATTGCTTACTGGTCATATTCATCAAGATTATTTGTGAAATTTTGTCATTTAGATCACTGTTAGATAAAACTCCAAAATTACCTTGGTATCTAGTTCTGATCTGTCCAGCTGACCCAAACTAGTCCGGCGTCAGCACCGGACTAGTTCGTATTTATCAGACTCAACCCTAGCCCGACTTCTTCTTCCACCTCTCACAATCGCATTTGCTCCCTCTCTCCTCAAGCTTGAGCTCCCAAGGCAATTTTTGCATTTAGCCACCAAAATCGAAGGTTTCTCCATGGGAAATCTTCTCCACGGCGTGAAGCTTCACCACTCCAGACTAACCTGGACCTCACTCCGCGCCTCCTCTTGGAATCATTGTTTTTCTGTAAACTCTTTCTTAACCCTAGTTCTCACCTTTCCTCCAATCTTGCTTATTTTTCTTGATTCCTAGGGAATACATTACATTTTTAGATGTATTTCTACTCTATTCCTACTCGTTGTGCATCAATTTGAGCTAGATTTGTTGAAAATAGGAAGTTAGGGTTTGTACGTCAGTCCAGACTAGTCCGGTGTTCTAGTGCAGACAAGTTCGGTCCACTTGACAAGTCTGCTCTCTCAAAACGGACAAGTTTGGTACTCTAAATATTTGTACCTCTAAATTGTTATTTTCACAAACTCTACAATCAATTCTTATCAATCCTTGAATTCCCCTTCAGGCACAATGTCACCAGCTTCCGAGGACAACTCATTTGATTATGAAGACGAGTGTGACCGTGCAAGAGTACAAATAGCCAAAGAGAGAGTCATGAAGAAGAGGCATGACTAAAATGTTCACTCCTCTCCTCCCGACGATGCTCTTCCTAAGAAGAGGAGAGTGGTAGTGAAGAAATCTATAAGCAAGGATGGTGCTTGTCGGTACCCTGCGTACCGGATACCCCTTGGAACTGCGAAGAGTGCAAAGGAACTCCACCTATCTGAGTTGAAGACCTCTGAAGGCCCCACGTGTCATACGAAACTGGACCTGCCTCCCTTCTATGGTTAGTCCCAGTGCTGCCACGTGTATCATTAAACCGGAGCTACATTCCGTACATGGGAAAGCTCCAGACTAGATACCCGTGTGGCACCCCCGGACCTAACCCCCGACAGAGGGAAGCTCCGGTCCCGACACGTGTACAATAGCACCGGACCTACTCGTCCAAGACGGTAAGCTCCAGAGCTGCCACGCGTCCAACTGCCAGACCTTCAACCTCAATAGGCAGACTGGTGGACCTCCAATGACTCGGACTTTCAAGGAACAATTAAAGCTTCAAGACCCGATTATGTGTCATTAATGCTATCTTAATGACACACGATCAGAGGAATCTTAATACCAGTAAAGCTGCCATCAAGGCGTGTTACCACACTGTTAAGGGGAATTAAGTACATTAATCGTGTATTAGACATCAGTAATCGCCAGGCCACATGTTGGGCCAAGCTGATGGTGTAACGGCCAGTCCTTGTACTATAAAAGGACTGGTCGAGCGATACAGGAGGGAGGCTTACAGACACTCTATTCTTTCACAATCAAGCGCTCAAACCCTCAATACAACAACAACACACAACCGTGGAGTAGGGTATTATGCTCAGGCGACCCGAACCACGTAAATCCTCGTGTCAAATGGCCATCTTGTTCTGAATCTCCGCGCACCCAAACCGAACTACAAAACTCTGCGGGCTGCCAATGGTAGTACCGGGAGAATTGCCAGAACCAGACTCCGACAGTTGGCGCGCCAGGTAGGGGCATCTAAGATTCAAAGATGGTGAATTCTGCTGTTGGATCATCCAACAGCAACTATGCTGCGCAACCTGCTGGAGGCAATCCTTCCAACATGCAGCAGCGAACAGGTGCTATGGCTCCAGCATGAGTCATGCCACCACCACCACCGTCCGCTCCAGTGAATCAAGCTGGACAGCGAGATGGGGCGTCTGCATCGGTCACTGCATCGGTGAACAACAACCCTGAACACACGCTTAATGCTGTGTGTGCTCTTCTCCAACGTCCACTGCCTCCAGGAGCACCTCAGGGTGCGATGGAGCAGTGGAGAGCTGATGTGGATCATCTGGTTGCAGCAGCAGCCGATCGCATCAGCAATCAAGGTCCTCCCCCCTCGGGGCGGGCCCCATCGTAGCGTCGGACCTCGTCGGGTAGACTCGGTCTGCAAGCTTTGCAGCACGGGAGGCATGCTGCATCTAAGCAGGCAACGTTGCTGCCTTCCAGGGCGCGACGTACTCACACGATAACGAGGCTTTTGACTCATGACCTCCGGGCGGAGCTCGATCGTCGTTACTGGCAACAGAACGACCACGTCCACATCGAGCATGCTCGCAAGAGGCGAGAGGCTCGGGACAGCCCTGCTCCTGAGGGAGTCGGAGGAGGATGTTCTGCCTTGGCCATGCACCTACGCATGGTCAGATGGCCGCAGAAGTTCCGGCCTCACCTGCCGGAGAAATTTGACAGGACTGTTAATCCCGCCAAATTTCTTCACATATACTCCACAGCTATCCTTGCGGCTGGGGGCAATGAGGTCGTGATGGCCAACTATTTCCCTGTGGCTTTAATTAGGACTGCCAGGTCTTGGTTCATGAGCCTTCCGCTTGACTCCATCAACAGTTGGACAGAGTTGTGCCAACAGTTCATCACCAATTTCGGGAGCTCATACACCCGACCAGGCACCGAACTGGATCTTTTTGCTGTCAAGCAAAAAGGGGGAGAGTCCTTGCGATCTTTCATCTAGAGATTCTCCTAGGTACGAAATACCATTTATTCTATCTCAAGCGCTTCTATTATTGTAGCATTCAGGTAGGGCGTTTGAGATAAGAAGATGCTGGAGAAGCTGGCGACCAAGGAAGTCACCAGCGCCACATAACTCTTCAGCTTGGCAGACAAGTGTGCCAAGGCTGCTGAGGGCCGTGAAATGCACTCCCAACAACCTCCGGAGGTCAACAAAAAATCCTCCAAGGGTGAAGCCACTACCTCCGGGAGTGGCAAGAAGAAGAAAAAGTCCAATGGCAAGAAGAAGCCATCGGCCGGCACACCTACTGCTACTGCTACAACAACTCCGGGTGGCCGGGTGCCACGCCCTGAGAAACGATCGCGACCGTTGTCTGAAGATGGTGACAACTCCAAGATGTGGTGTCCCATACACAAGACGGACAGCCAGAACCTGGAAAACTGCCGAGAGGTCCAGAACCTTGCCGAGCGCTACAACAAGCACCGGGAAGAAGTTCCTTTCCGTCAAAGGGAAGGAAAACAAAAAGTCGACGAAGCTCCGGCTGAAGAGGAGTTAGGCTTTGAGGACCCCAAAAATGTCTTGAAGGCTGTGTACACCTCCGTTGACGACGACTCCAACGTCTCCCACAATGAGCATCTGAAGACCATGAACACCATCTTTAGTGGTTCGTGGGACATCACTTCCCGCTGTGTCCTCAAGACAATGCGGTGGGACATGGCCTCGGTAGCTCCCACCGCCAGGGCGGAGCCTCATCGGAAGTGGATGGATACTGCCATCACCTTTGATGCTTCAGACTGCCCTTGAAACATGATCGTAGCTTGTCAACTTCTGCTGATGGTATCTCCGACCATCAATAACATCCAGCTCCACCACGTAATGGTGGACTGAGGTTCGGGGCTGAACCTCATAAGCTTCGAAGCCTTCGTCAAGCTTCAGCTCCGACCTTCGGATTTTCACCCCTCCCGAACTTTCTCTGGAGTAGGTCTGGAGGCCATAACTCCACTCAGTGCCATTACTCTCCCGGTGACCTTCGGGACTCGGGTGAATTATAGGACCGAGAAGTTGGTCTTCGACGTGGCGCATATCAACTTACCATTCAACGCCACCTTGGGCAGACCAGCTTTGTACAAATTCATGGCTGCTGCTCATTATGGCTACTTGGTGTTGAAGACACCAACACCCTCAGGCGTTCTCTGGATCCGTAGAGATCGCACCGCTAGAGTTACTGCTCTGGAAGAACTCCACGCGCTTGCTACAGCGCAGGAGGAATAATCTAGAAAGGAGCAGCTCCGAAGCCCCTGAGCGTTCGTCATCGAGGATCAACCTCCGCACCTCGAGTGCAACCAAGCGGCGACACCGACATTCCCGTCAAAGTCGTCCAAATCGGTTCTGATGTTGCTCAGACCACCCATATATCAGGAGGTCTAAATGACAAATGGGAACTCGCGCTCATCACTTTCCTCCGGGCTAATGTCGATGTGTTTGCCTTGCAACCATTACAAATGCCTGGGATCCCTAGGGAAGTGATTGAGCACAATATGAAGATTTGTCCCGACGCTCGGCCTGTACATCAGAAGCCCCGGAAGCAATCAGTAGAGCGACAAAACTTCATACGTCAAGAAGTGAAGAAGTTGCTCGAAGCTGGATTCATCCAGGAAGTCTTCCACCCAAAATGGCTGGCAAACCAGGTCGTTGTACCTAAGGCCGGCGTGAAGCTTCGGATGTGTATCGACTACACAACACTTAATAGGGCATGTCCAAAGGATCCATTCCCACTACCTAGAATAGATCAGATAGTGGATTCCACCTCCGGGTGTGAATTACAGTGTTTCCTAGACGCATATTCTGGATATCATCAAATCAGAATGTCTAAGGAAGATGAAGAGCATACTGCCTTCATCACAGTAGATGGGTTGTACTGTTACACTGCCATGCCATTGATCTCAAAAACGCTGCTTCAACGTTTGTGCGAGCTATGTACAAAACTTTTGGAGAGCTCATCAGAGATGTAGTGGAAGTGTACGTCGATGACATTGTCATCAAGATCAAGAAGAAGGAGTCATTCCTTGACACCTTGCAAGCTATCTTCGACAAGTTGCGAATCACACGCACAAAGCTGAACCCAGACAAGTGTGTCTTTGGGGTTAGATCCAGAAAGCTTCTTGGATTCTTGGTGAACCACCGAGGAATAGAGGCGAATCTGGCAAAGATTAAAGATATTGGAGACATGCGGCCACCAGCTTGCATCAAGGATGTCAGAAGCTGACTGGATGTTTAGCTGCCCTCAGCCGGTTCATCACAAGACTGGCAGAACGGGCGCTACCCTTCTTCAAATTATTGAGGAAGTCCAGATCATTCCAATGGTCCAAAAAAGCAGGAAAGGCATTCCAAGTGCTGCAGAAGCTCCTCACCACTCTACCAACTTTGGTAGATCCAAACCCTGGTGAGCCACTTCTACTTTACTTCCAGCAACTGACGAAGTTGTCAGCATGGTCCTGGTTGCGGAAAGACCAGAACCATTTCCAGTTCAGGAATCCAGACCCCTCTGAGAGGGTTCGGAGTTACCTGAAGGCGATCTGGGTCGCAACACCCAGACCCGGATCGTCAAGGCGAGACGCCAGAGGATCGACCTCCTTCAAATGAAGGAGTTACTTTTGCTGAACAAGAAGATCCGGACCTTTCCGGGAAGGTCTGGGTCACTCCAGAAGAAGCTCCGGGTTCCTCCAGCAAGAACCCAAAGGTCCCCGAAGAAGGTCCGAACCTCTCCGGGAGGGTCCGAGTTGGTTAGGAGGAAGCTCCGGGCCCCTCCGGGAGGGTCCAGACAGCCCAGCGCCCTATGTACTTCATCAGCGAGGTACTCCATGACGCCAAGACTCGATACCTGGAAGTGCATAAGCTGCTCTATGCAATTCTTGTTGCCTCTAGGAAGCTTCGTCACTACTTCCAAGCTCACAAGATTTCAGTGGTAACCTCTTATCCACTGCGTGCAATCTTGCATAACCCCAACTCTACTGGGAACATTGCAAAGTGGGCAGCGGAATTGGGCGAGTTTGATCTTGAATTCGTCCCAAGACAAGCGATAAAGAGTCAACCATTGGCAGACTTTGTGGCGGAATAGACCCCTTCTCCATCAAATCCTGGGGGCCCCAGCGAGTAGAAGCTTGAACCCAAGGTTCCAGTATTCACTAATCCTCACTGGACTCTCTACTTCGACGGCTCCATGCAGAAGCAGGGGGCCGGAGCTGGAATCCTTCTCCTCGCTCCGACCGGGGAGAAGGTCAAATACATGGTTCACCTCGACTTCAAGGCGACCAACAACATGGCGGAGTATGAAGCACTAATCTATGGGCTCAAGGTGGCACTATCATATGGTGTCAAGTAGCTGTTGGTAAAGGGTGATTTGCAACTCATTATAAAACAAGTCAAAGGTGAATGCTGCTGCAACAACCCTCAACTAGCTGCATATCTTCTTGAAGTCCAGAAGCTTCAAAAGGATTTCAAAGTCCTGGATCTCTGCCATGTCCAGCATCTCAACAACACTGAAGCTAACGAACTCTCGACGAAAGCTTCAACCGGAGCTCCAGTTCCTGACGGAACCTTCATCCGAAGATTGTCAAGACCAACAGCTCAGCCTGCCAAACTGAGCGAAGGGGGCGAGACCAGTACCTCGAAGCTGGCGGTCCCGATGGCCCTATTACCATGGCGTCCATCAAGGGTCGTAGGTGCTGCAGGAAGCTCCGAGCAACCCAGCACGCAAGACTCAGAAGCTCAAGTTAGCTCCAATGCATGGATCTCGGAGTTCCAGAGCTACTTGAAAGACAACATCCTTCCTGAAGACAATGTATCTGCTGACTGGATAGTCAGATTGGCTAAAAGATACACACTGGTAGAAGGGGATCTCTACAGCGTGGTGCCAACGGCATCCTAATGCGGTGCATTACAAGGGAAGAAGGCCATGAGCTCCTCGTGGAAATCCATGGAGGTGAGTGTGGGAACCACGCGTCTTCCTGCACGTTGGCCGGTAAAGCCTTCCGGCATGGTTTTTACTGGCCTACAGCACTCCAGGAGGCAACCAAGCTAGTGAAGAAATGTGAAGCATGCCAGTTTCATGCGAAACAAATTCACACACCAGCTCAACCTCTACAAATGATACCTCCAACATGGCCATTCTCCATGTGGGGTATGGATATCTTGGGACCTTTCCCAAGAGCCGTTGGAGGTTACAAGTTCCTGTATGTCGCCATCGACAAGTTCACCAAGTGGCGAGAAGCAACTCCAGTTGTGAAAATAAACAAGCAATCAGCTATCAATTTCTTGCAGTCCATAGTACGCAGATTTGGAGTCCCAAACAATATCATGACAAAGGGACCCAATTCACAAGTTTTGCGTTCCAAGGATATTGCGAAGACCTTGGCATTCAAGTCAGCTATGCTTCTGTAGCTCAACCGGCAAGCAATGGCCAAGCTGAGAGAGCAAATGCAGAAATCCTAAAAGGACTCAAGATGCGCACATATGAGCACCTGAAAAAACATGGAGCCAACTGGATTGAAGAGCTTCCGCCCACCCCGTGGGCAAATAGGACAACTCCAAACCGATCAACTAGAGAGACACCCTTCTTCCTGGTGTACGGAGCTGAAGCAGTCCTTCCTCTAGAAATCACCTTGGGGTCACTCCGGGTCCAGACCTTCAACGAATCCATGCAGGACCAGCTCCGATGTGAAGACCTTGACCACGTTGAAGAGGGAAGGTGCCGAGCAGCTGTTCGAAATGCACGATACAGCCAAGCGCTCCGCCGCTATCACCAAAGGCATGTGCATAAGCGATAGCTCGAGGAAGGTGATCTGGTGCTACGGAGAATACAAACTCGAGAAGGGTTAAACAAACTTTCCCTCAGCTGGGAAGGACCCTTCCGAGTGATCAAAGTATCCCGTCCCGGATGTGTTCGCTTGGCAATCGAGGATGGGACTCCACTCCCTAATCCTTGGAATATTGAGCACCTCCGTAAGTTCTACGCTTAATATCACAGAGGTGAGTCTATAATTACATATGGTGTATGTTATAGCGTCATTGTACAGAGTCGGGTAGCTCCTCCGGGAGAATAGCCGGACCTTTCCCGGAAGGTCCGCAAGGTTCAAGCAACACTTGACACAGTCTCAGAACTAAAAGTGTAGCTAGTTACCTTGGGTCAAACAAGAAATGCAACACACTTAGCCTGGTTCCGTACCCTAAGAGTGTACTTGTTTCCCCTGTACCCCGGACTTATAATGAAAGACATCATTATGTGAAAACAGACTCGATGTGCATTTATTTTGTACAGACTCATTCTTTTTTATTTTTCTCTTTCTTGTCTATAACAAAGTTGTGCATTTCTCAAGAAAATTTAGCTCGAACAATTCATGTATAATTCAAGTTGCATTGTTAATTCTTTCGGGTCTTAACATTGTTGAATGGCCTACTCGCCTGAATGCCAAGCCAATCTAGGTCCAGAGTGTGCTATCGACTTAGCCTGGTCCTGCACCTTAAGTACACCACTCTACCTACACCCCGACAGGCCTGAGTAAGGTGAGTCTAGAAAACGATCAGACCTGGAGAAACTAAGAAAATGCACTTGATTGTATATAGAATTGTGGTCGACCTAAAAATTTCTTTTGGGAATAGTAAGCCGCAAACAAGTTATAGATAAGAATTGGATTTTACTATTTTTCTTGACTCCAGTGTGTAGGAAAAATAAAAATCTCATGATGATGGTGGATGATGCCGGAGCTACCAAAGCTTCAACATCCCCTAAGGTGGCCTGCTGTCGATGTTTTAAAACATTGATAGTAGGCGTCACCAGGGCTATCAGGTTCCGACAAATCTAGGGGGCCAGACGTCAACGTGAAGAAAAGATGATGAAGAAGTGTGTCAACTCAAGGTGCTTCTAAGAAAGAAGCTACTAAGCAAAAAGGGCAAGGAAGACGATGAGAAGACGACGGAGAGTGGTCATCATGACTACTCCTGATATCCTTACAATTACGGTCGTCTTAACTCTAATAATCATTATCCTTCAATTCCCATTGGAAAACCTCCTCATTTCGACAGAAATGATTATACCATGTAGAGGTATAATATGAAAATGCATTTTATCTCCTTAAACCCTAGTCTTTGGCATGTTGTGTGTAGAGGTGTAGATATCTCGGATAACAATGATGAACTCACTCCAGAGCAAGAGCAAGAAATTCACCACAACGCACAAGCCATCGCGATGATCATTTCTTTCTTGAGTCGAGAAGAGTTCACCAGGATTGATGGACTGGGATACACTCAAGACAGCTCAAGAAGGAAATCGATCAGTTTGTGAAGTAAAAATTGAAATGCTTGAAGGAGAATTGGGGAGGTTTGCCATTGAGGAAGGGAAATCACCTCAAGAGATGTAAAACCGAATGAAAGTACTCATCAACAAGATCAGGTCTTATGGGATCAAGAAGTGGAATCACCATGAGGTGGTCAAAAGGATGATTAGAGCATTCATGCCCAGAAATGTCACCTTGTTCTCAATGATCCGAGAAAGCTCGGGGTTTCACAAAATGACTCTAGATGAACTATTGGGCAAGATTATCAATCATGAGATGATGGAGAAGGAAGCCCAATATGTCAAAGACTTAGTTGAACTAACTTCCACCAAGAAGAAAGAAGTTGCCCTCAAAGCAACTTGCAAGCCTAAAAGAAAAGAAGTTCGTGAACCACGAGATGAATAAGACACAAGTGATGTGAGCACTTATATGGATGATGAAGAGATGGTGCTCTTCATCAAGAAATTCAAGCGAATGCTGAGAAGAAGAAAGGGCAGGAACTCAAGTGATGGGAAAACAAAGGAGAAAGGAAAATCCAAGGCATGACATACCTGCTACAACTGTGGTGAGTACGGTCACTTTATGGTTGACTGCACATAAGAAGAAAATAAGAAGAAGGAAGTGAAGCCACAAGAGAAGAAGACCCTGAAGAAAAAGAGGCAAGCTCACCAATCACACATTGGCAAGGAGTGGGACTCAAATGACGAGTCCTCCTCCGATGAAGAAGAAGAGATGGCTACCATGGCCATCAAGAAGCCTACCAAGAAGTCTACACTCTTCTCGAACATGGGAGGACGGGAGACTCAAAATCATACTTGCCTCATGGCTAAGGAAGGCAATAAAAAGGTTTGACTTACCTCCCTCGCTTAAGTCATCCATTGATGATTTTGATAGCTCTAGTGAAAATAAGGAAATGTTTAAAGGTTTAAGTAAAACTACTTTAAAGAAAAAGAAAATGTTGTCGGATGAAATTTTTGAGGAGGAGCTTGTCAACCGATAACAAGATATGGTCATCCGCGAAAGGAAGAGATATCAAGAGGATGATAAACTCCTTGAGCTTGAGAAGGAGAAGAGCAAGTCACTTGAGCATGATTTATCCTTGAGTAAGGAAACATACTCAAAACTAGAAGACTCACACATTGCAATCAAGGATGAACTTGCTAACTTGTCAAAAGTTAACAAAATCCTTCAAGTGCAAGTTGGGTCACTCAAGCAAAGTGACTCCTCCTCCTCCAAAAGCTCACCTTCCAAAGGTGTAAATTCGAAAACAACTATAACTTGCACATGCTCTAATAAGATAAATATTGTCAAACATGATTCTTCCGTTTCACACGCTAAACATCCATCCCAAAGTGGCATCTTTGACAAGGAAAAGATTAAATATGCACGTAGTGCATATATGGTCACTAGACCTCCTAACCTCAAAGATGGTCTTGGTTTTACTAAAAATAAACACATGTCCACTAATGTTCAGGTTAAGAAGCAAATTAGTTTTGTTAAGGAAACATCACATGAATCTGAATTGCAAATACAGTTCCGTATTTTTTATGCTTCTTATGTACTCATGAAAGATAAATTTGGACATGTCTTTGCTAAATATGCAGAGCCACACCACAAGAATTAAAAAACTTGTGTACCTAACCTGCGAGGACCCAAACAAGCTTGGGTACCTAAAACCAAGAAATAACTCTGTTTTGCAGACCTACTCCTTCGGTGGATCGAAATGGGTGCTGGATAGTGCATGCACTAATCACATGACCAGAGAGAGGAGTATGTTCGTAGTGTATGAGTGCAACACAGATCCAAGTGAAGGAATATACTTTGGAGACAACAGCCAAGGAAAGGTCCTTGGTAGTGGTAAAATTGAAATTTCTTCTCAACATACTCTTTCAAATATTTTACATATTGATTCTCTAGATTATAATCTTTTGTCTATATCTCAGCTGTGAGATAAAGGTTATAAATTGTTTATTCACTAATGAGGGTGTGACTGTTTTTAGAAGAAGCGATGGCTCGATTGCATTCAAGGGAATGTTGAAGGGAAAGCTTTATCTTGTTGACTTCAACAAAGATAAAGCTGAACTCAACACTTGCTTGGATGCAAAAACTAACATGTTGGGATGAGAAATCCGCAGAAACTTCTAAAAGGTGGTCACAACCGAGGTTTAAAAGATGTCATTTTTGAGAAAGACAGGTCGTGCAGCGCATGCCAGGCGGGAAAACTAGTTGGAGCACCACACCCCGCCAAGAACGTGATGACTACCTCAAGACCACTAGAACTTCTTCACATGGACCTTTTCGGTCCAATTGCTTATATAAGAATCGTCTGTAACAAATATGGACTGGTTATTGTTGATGATTTTTCTAAATTTACCTGGGTATTTTTCTTGTACGATAAAAAGAAACTCAGTGAATCCTAAAGAAATTTTGAAAAGGGCACAAAATGAGTTCTTGTCAACCGTGAAGAACATTAGAAGTGACAATGTAACGGAGTTCAATAATACTCAAGTTGAGGAGTACCTAGATGAAGAAGGAATAAAACATGAATTTTCGGCACCCTACTCCCTTGAACAAAATGAGGTAGCTGAAAGGAAAAAACAGGACGCTCATCGAGATGGTGAGGAAAATGTTGGATGAATACAAGACTTCGGACCAGTTTTGTGTTGAAGCGGTAAACACCACTTGTCACGCCACAAATCGGCTATATCTTCACTGACTTTTGAAGAAAACACATGAGCTCCTCACCAGTAACAGACCAAATGTTTCATATTTCAAAGTATTTGGATGCATATGTTTTATCTTGAATAAGAAACCGAGGACTTCGACGTTCGCTTCGAAATTTGATCAAGCGTTCTTGCTTGGTTATGATTTGAATTCCTACGCCTATCATGTCTTTAACAAAGTCTCTGACATTGTTGAAGTAGCACGTGACGTAGTGTTCGATGAAACTAATGGCTCCCAAGTGTAGCATGTTGATAAGTGTGTGCTCGATCAAGAATAAGCCCCATGCCAAGCGTTGAGGAGGATGGCACTTGGTGATATTCGACCTCAAGAGCAACCACAAGACTCAAGGGCTCAAGATGAACCTCAACTGGACAGCAATGATCAAGGGGAGCTCATGCACAAGATCAAGGTCAGGAAGATCAAGAAGATCAATATAATCATGGAAGCAATGGTCTAGGGGGAGACATTGACAATGAAAAAATGAAACGCAGGCAACTTCACAGGTCCCTAACCCAAGAGTACATAAGAGTATACAAAGAGATCATCCTATCAACAACATCATAGGAGACATTGCTACTGGAGTAACCACTAGATATCGCATAGCTAATTTTTGTGAATATTACTCTTTTGTCTCTTTTCTAGAATCATACAGGGTAGAAGAGAATCATACAGGGTAGAAGATGCACTAAAGGACCCAAATTGGGTGATTGTAATGCAAGAGGAGCTGAACAACTTGAAGAGAAATTAAGTATGTGAGATCGTAGAAAGACCAAAGGCGAACATCGTAGGAACCAAATGGGTCTTTTAGAACAAGCAAGACAAACATGGAGTGGTAAAAAGAAATAAGACGCGACTTGTGGCAAAAGGTTACTCACAGGTCGAAGGTTTGGACTTCGACGAAACTTTTGCTCCCTTAGCTAGATTTGAGTCCATTCGTATTTTATTGGCATATGCTACTCACCATGATTTTAAGCTGTATCAAATGGATGTCAAAAGTGCTTTCCTCAATGGTCCTATTAAGGAGGAAGTGTACATGGAGCAACCACCGGGTTTTGAAGATCAAGAGTACCCCAACCATGTGTATAAACTGTGTAAGGCACTCTATGGACTCAAACAAGCTCCTCAAGCTTGGTATGAGTGCCTTAGAGATTTTCTAACTCAAAATGGTTTCAAATTGGAAAAGCTAATTATGCTTTGTTTACAAAACATTTTGATGATCATCTATTTGTATGCTAAATTTATGTCAATGATATCATTTTTGATTCTACTAATAAATCTTTTTTGAAGAATTTAGCAAAATTATGACACACAGATTCGAGATGTCGATGATGGGCAAATTAAAGTTCTTCTTGGGATTCTAAGTGAAGCAATTAATATAAGGTACCTTCATAAGACAAACCAAGTACACGCAGGACATCCTCAAGAAGTTCAATATGGACAAAGCCAAGCCCATCAAGACACCCATGGCAACTAATGGACATCTCGATCTCAACAAAGATGGTCCAAATGTGGATCAAAAGGTATATCAATATATGGTTGGTTCATTACTTTATTTATGTGCATCTAGGCCAGATATCATGCTTTGTGTTTGTATGTATGCAAGGTTTCAAGCCGCACCTAAAGAGTGCCATTTAATAGATGTAAAAAGAATTTTAAGATACCTTGTGCACACCTAACTTGGGCCTTTGGTATCCCAAAGGATCCAAGTTTAACTTAATAGGATATTCCTATGCCGACTATGTAGGATGCAAAGTCGATAGAAAAAGCACGTCAACAACTTGCTAATTTTTTGGCAGATCCTTAGTTTCATGGTCATTTGAAAAGAAAAATTCTATTGCTCTTTCCACAGCCGAAGCGGAGTATGTTCAGGTAGTTGTTGCGCACAACTACTTTGGATGCGACAAACTCTAAGGGATTATGGTTACAATCTGAATTATATTCCACTCCTATGTGATAATGAAAGCGCCATAAAAATTGCACACAACCAGTAGAACACTCAAGAACTGAGCACATAGACATTCATCACCATTTCTAAAGAGATCATCCATTAAAAGGTGACATAGTAATCTCACATGTTAGGACTCAAAAACAACTTGCAACATTTTTACCAAGCCTTTAGATGAAAAGAGATTTTGTGAGCTAAGAAATGAACTAAATATACTTGACTCTTGAAATGTGGCTTGAAACACTGCATACCTAGTTGTGATTTCAAAATTTACTCATTTTTGTCAAAATCTACCCCTTATCTCGATTTTCTCTTGATACCTATTCAAATTAGTGAACTTGGTGAATTATGGCCATTGTATGACTGTTGATTGCTTACTGGTCATATTCATCAAGATTATTTGTGAAATTTTGTCATTTAGATCACTGTTAGATAAAACTCCAAAATTACCTTGGTATCTAGTTCTGATCTGTCCAGCTGACCCAAACTAGTCCGGCGTCAGCACCAGACTAGTTCGTATTTATCAGACTCAACCCTAGCCCGACTTCTTCTTCCACCTCTCACAATCGCATTTGCTCCCTCTCTCCTCAAGCTTGAGCTCCCAAGGCAATTTTTGCATTTAGCCACCAAAATCGAAGGTTTCTCCATGGGAAATCTTCTCCACGGCGTGAAGCTTCACCACTCCAGACTCACCTAGACCTCACTCCGCGCCTCCTTTTGGAATCATTGTTTTTCTGTAAACTCTTTCTTAACCCTAGTTCTCACCTTTCCTCCAATCTTGCTTATTTTTCTTGATTCCGAGGGAATACATTACATTTTTAGATGTATTTCTACTCTATTCCTACTCGTTGTGCATCAATTTGAGCTAGATTTGTTGAAAATAGGAAGTTAGGGTTTGTACGTCAGTCCAGACTAGTCCGGTGTTCTAGTGCAGACAAGTTTGGTCCACATGACAAGTCTGCTCTCTCAAAACGGACAAGTTTGGTACTCTAAATATTTGTACCTCTAAATTGTTATTTTCACAAACTCTACAATCAATTCTTATCAATCCTTGAATTCCCCTTCAGGCACAATGTCACCAGCTTCCGAGGACAACTCATTTGATTATGAAGACGAGTGTGACCGTGCAAGAGTACAAATAGCCAAAGAGAGAGTCATGAAGAAGAGGCATGACTAAAATGTTCACTCCTCTCCTCCCGACGATGCTCTTCCTAAGAAGAGGAGAGTGGTAGTGAAGAAATCTATAAGCAAGGATGGTGCTTGTCGGTACCCTGCGTACCGGATACCCCTTGGAACTGCGAAGAGTGCAAAGGAACTCCACCTATCTGAGTTGAAGACCTCTGAGGGCCCCACGTGTCATACGAAACCGGACCTGCCTCCCTTCTATGGTTAGTCCCAGTGCTGCCACGTGTATCATAAAACCGGAGCTACATTCCGTACATGGGAAAGCTCCAGACTAGATACCTGTGTGGCACCCCCGGACCTAACCCCCGATAGAGGGAAGCTCCGGTCCCGACACGTGTACAATAGCACTGGACCTACTCGTCCAAGACGGTAAGCTCCAGAGCTGCCACGCGTCCAACTGCCAAACCTTCAACCTCAATAGGCAAACTGGTGGACCTCCAACGACAAGGACTTTCAAGGAACAATTAAAGCTTCAAGACCCGATTATGTTTCATTATTGCTATCTTAATGACACACGATCAGAGGAATCTTAATACCAGTAAAGCTGCCATCAAGGCGTGTTACCACACTGTTAAGGGGAATTAAGTACATTAATCGTGTATTAGACATCAGTAATCGCCAGGCCACATGTTGGGCCAAGCTGATGGTGTAACGGCCAGTCCTTGTACTATAAAAGGACTGGTCGAGCGATATAGGAGGGAGGCTTCCAGACATTCTATTCTTTCACAATCAAGCGCTCAGACCCTCAATACAACAACAACACACAACCGTGGAGTAGGGTATTATGCTCAGGCGGCCCGAACCACGTAAATCCTCATGTCAAATCGCCATCTTGTTCTGAATCTCCGCGCACCCAAACCGAACTACAAAACTCTGCGGGCTGCCAATGGTAGTACCGGGAGAATTGCCAGAACCAGACTCCGACAGTTGGCGCGCCAGGTAGGGGCATCTGAGATTCAAAGATGGTGAATTCTGCTGTTGGATCATCCAACGACAACTACGCTGCGCAACCTGCTGGAGGCAATCCTTCCAACATGCAGCAGCCAACAGGTGCTATGGCTCCAGCACGAGTCATGCCACCACCACCACCGTCCGCTCCAGTGAATCAAGCTGGACAGCGAGATGGGGCGTCTGCATCGGTCACTGCATCGGTGAACAACAACCCTGAACACACGCTTAATGCTGTGTGTGCTCTTCTCCAACGTCCACTGCCTCCAGGAGCACCTCAGGGTGCGATGGAGCAGTGGAGAGCTGATGTGGATCATCTGGTTGCAGCAGCAGCCGATCGCATCAGCAATCAAGGTCCTCCCCCCTCAGGGCGGGCCCCATCGTAGCGTCGGACCTCGTCGGGTAGACTCGGTCTGCAAGCTTTGCAGCACGGGAGGCATGCTGCATCTAAGCAGGCGACATTGCTGCCTTCCAGGGCGCGACGTACTCACACGATAATGAGGCTTTTGACTCATGACCTCCGGGCGGAGCTCGATCGTCGTTACTGGCAACAGGACGACCACGTCCACATCGAGCATGCTCGCAAGAGGCGAGAGGCTCGGGACAGCCCTGCTCCTGAGGGAGTCGGAGGAGGATGTTCTGCCTTGGCCATGCACCTATGCATGGTCAGATGGCCGCAGAAGTTCCGGCCTCACCTACCGGAGAAATTTGACAGGACTATTAATCCCGCCAAATTTCTTCACATATACTCCACAGCTATCCTTGCGGCTAGGGGCAATGAGGTCGTGATGGCCAACTATTTCCCTGTGGCTTTAATTAGGACCGCCAGGTCTTGGTTCATGAGCCTTCTGCTTGACTCCATCAACAGTTGGACAGAGTTGTGCCAATAGTTCATCACCAATTTTGGGAGCTCATATACCCGACCAGGCACCGAACTGGATCTTTTTGCTGTCAAGCAAAAAGGGGGAGAGTCCTTGCGATCTTTCATCTAGAGGTTCTCCTAGGTACGAAATACCATTTATTCTATCTCAAGCGCTTCTGTTATTGTAGCATTCAGGTAGGGCGTTTGAGATAAGAAGATGCTGGAGAAGCTGGCGACCAAGGAAGTCACCAGCGCCACAGAACTCTTCAGCTTGGCAGACAAGTGTGCCAAGGCTGCTGAGGGCCGTGAAATGCACTCCCAACCACCTCCGGAGGTCAACAAAAAATCCTCCAAGGGTGAAGCCACTACCTCCGGGAGTGGCAAGAAGAAGAAAAAGTCCAATGGTAAGAAGAAGCCATCGGCCGGCACACCTACTGCTACTGCTACAACAACTCCGGGTGGCCGGGTGCCACGCCCTGAGAAACGACTGCGACCGTTGTCTGAAGACGATGACAACTCCAAGATGTGGTGTCCCATACACAAGACGGACAGCCAGAACCTGGAAAACTGCCGAGAGGTCCAGAACCTTGCCGAGCGCTACAACAAGCACCAGGAAGAAGTTCCTTTCCGTCAAAGGGAAGGAAAACAAAAAGTCGACGAAGCTCCGGCTGAAGAGGAGTTAGGCTTTGAGGACCCCAAAAATGTCTTGAAGGCTGTGTACACCTCCGTTGACGACAACTCCAACGTCTCCCACAATGAGCATCTGAAGACCATGAACACCATCTTTAGTGGTTCGTGGGACATCACTTCCCGCTGTGTCCTCAAGACAATGCGGTGGCACATGGCCTCGGTAGCTCCCACCGCCAGGGCGGAGCCTCATCGGAAGTGGATGGATACTGCCATCACCTTTGATGCTTCGGACTGCCGTTGAAACATGATCGTAGCTTGTCAACTTCTGCTGATGGTATCTCCGACCATCAATAACATCCAGCTCCACCACGTAATGGTGGACTGAGGTTCGGGGCTGAACCTCATAAGCTTCAAAGCCTTCGTCAAGCTTCAGCTCCGACTTTCGGATCTTCACCCCTCCCGAACTTTCTCTGGAGTAGGTCTGGAGGCCATAACTCCACTCAGTGCCATTACTCTCCCGGTGACCTTCGGGACTCGGGTGAATTATAGGACCGAGAAGTTGGTCTTCGACGTGGCGCATATCAACTTACCATTCAACGCCACCTTGGGCAGACCAGCTTTGTTCAAATTCATGGCTGCTGCTCATTATGGCTACTTGGTGTTGAAGACACCAACACCCTCAGACGTTCTCTGGATCCATAGAGATCGCACCGCTAGAGTTACTGCTCTGGAAGAACTCCACGCGCTTGCTACAGCGCAGGAGGAATAATCTAGAAAGGAGCAGCTCCGAAGCCCCTGAGCGTTCGTCATCGAGGCTCAACCTCCGCACCTCGAGTGCAACCAAGCGACGACACCGACATTCTCGTCAAAGTCGTCCAAATCGGTTCTGATGTTGCTCAGACCACCCATATATCAGGAGGTCTAAATGACAAATAGGAACTCGCGCTCATCACTTTCCTCGATGTGTTTTCCTTGCAACCATTACAGATGCCTGGGATCCCTAGGGAAGTGATTGAGCACAATATGAAGATTTGTCCCGACGCTCGGCCTGTACATCAGAAGCCCCGGAAGCAATCAGTAGAGCGACAAAACTTCATACGTCAAGAAGTGAAGAAGTTGCTCGAAGCTGGATTCATCCAGGAAGTCTTCCACCCAAAATGGCTGGCAAACCAGGTCGTTGTACCTAAGGCCGGCGTGAAGCTTCGGATGTGTATCGACTACACAACACTTAATAGGGCATGTCCAAAGGATCCATTCCCACTACCTAGAATAGATCAGATAGTGGATTCCACCTCCGGGTGTGAATTACAGTGTTTCCTAGACGCATATTCTGGATATCATCAAATCAGAATGTCTAAGGAAGATGAAGAGCATACTGCCTTCATCACAGTAGATGGGTTGTACTGTTACACTGCCATGCCATTCGATCTCAAAAACGCTGCTTCAACGTTTGTGCGAGCTATGTACAAAACTTTTGGAGAGCTCATCAGAGATGTAGTGGAAGTGTACGTCGATGACATTGTCATCAAGATCAAGAAGAAGGAGTCATTCCTTGACACCTTGCAAGCTATCTTCGACAAGTTGCGAATCACACACACAAAGCTGAACCCAGACAAGTGTGTCTTTGGGGTTAGATCCAGAAAGCTTCTTGGATTCTTGGTAAACCACCGAGGAATAGAGGCGAATCTGGCAAAGATTAAAGATATTGGAGACATGCGGCCACCAGCTTGCATCAAGGATGTCAGAAGCTGACTAAATGTTTAGCTGCCCTCAGCCGGTTCATCACAAGACTACCAGAACGGGCGCTACCCTTCTTCAAATTATTGAGGAAGTCCAGATCATTCTAATGGTCCAAAAAAGCTGGAAAGGCATTCCAAGAGCTGGAGAAGCTCCTCACCACTCTACCAACTTTGGTAGATCCAAACCCTAGTGAGCCACTTCTACTTTACATTCCAGCAACTGACGAAGTTGTCAGCATGGTCCTGGTTGCGGAAAGACCAGAACCATTTCCAGTTCAGGAATCCAGACCCCTCTGAGAGGGTTCGGAGTTACCTGAAGGCGATCTGGGTCCCAACACCCAGACCCGGATCCTCAAGGCGAGACGCCAGAGGATCGACCTCCTTCAAATGAAGGAGTTACTTTTGCTGAACAAGAAGATCCGGACCTTTCCGGGAAGGTCCGAGTCACTCCAGAAGAAGCTCCGGGTTCCTCCAGCAAGAACCCAAAGGTCCCCGAAGAAGGTCCGAACCTCTCCGGGAGGGTCCGAGTTGGTTAGGAGGAAGCTTCGGGCCCCTCCGGGAGGGTCCAGATAGCCCAGCGCCCTATGTACTTCATCAGCGAGGTACTCCATGACGCCAAGACTCGATACCTGGAAGTGCATAAGCTGCTCTATGCAATTCTTGTTGCCTCTAGCAAGCTTCGTCACTACTTCCAAGCTCACAAGATTTCAGTGGTAACCTCTTATCCACTGCGTGCAATCTTGCATAACCCCAACTCTACTGGGAACATTGCAAAGTGGGCAGCGGAATTGGGCGAGTTTGATCTTGAATTCGTCCCAAGACAAGCGATAAAGAGTCAAGCATTGGCAGACTTTGTGGCGGAATAGACCCCTTCTCCATCAAATCCTGGGGGCCCCAGCGAGTAGAAGCTTGAACCCAAGGTTCCAGTCTTCACTAATCCTCACTGGACTCTCTACTTCGACGGCTCCATGCAGAAGCAGGGGGCCGGAGCTGGAATCCTTCTCCTCGCTCCGACCGGGGAGAAGGTCAAATACATGGTTCACCTCGACTTCAAGGCGACCAACAACATGGCGGAGTATGAAGCACTAATCTATGGGCTCAAGGTGGCACTATCATATGGTGTCAAGTAGCTGTTGGTAAAGGATGATTTGCAACTCATTATAAAACAAGTCAAAGGTGAATGCTGCTGCAACAACCCTCAACTAGCTGCATATCTTCTTGAAGTCCAGAAGCTTCAAAAGGATTTCAAAGTCCTGGATCTCTGCCATGTCCAACATCTCAACAACACTGAAGCTAACGAACTCTCGACAAAAGCTTCAACCGGAGCTCCAGTTCCCGACGGAACCTTCATCCGGAGATTGTCAAGACCAACAGCTCAGCCTGCCGAACTGAGCGAAGGGGGCGAGACCAGTACCTTGAAGCTGGCGGTCCCGATGGCCCTATTACCATGGCATCCATCAAGGGTCGTAGGTGCTGCAGGAAGCTCCGAGCAACCCAGCACGCAAGACTCAGAAGCTCAAGTTAGCTCCAATGCATGGATCTCGGAGTTCCAGAGCTACTTGAAAGACAACATCCTTCCTGAAGACAATGTATCTGCTGACTGGATAGTCAGATTGGCTAAAAGATACACACTGGTAGAAGGGGATCTCTACAGCGTGGTGCCAACGGCATCCTAATGCGGTGCATTACAAGGGAAGAAGGCCATGAGCTCCTCGTGGAAATCCATGGAGGTGAGTGTGGGAACCACGCGTCTTCCTGCACGTTGGCTGGTAAAGCCTTCCGGCATGGTTTTTACTGGCCTACAGCACTCCAGGATGCAACCAAGCTAGTGAAGAAATGTGAAGCATGCCAGTTTCATGCGAAACAAATTCACACACCAGCTCAACCTCTACAAATGATACCTCCAACATGGCCATTCTCCATGTGGGGTATGGATATCTTGGGACCTTTCCCAAGAGCCGTCGGAGGTTACAAGTTCCTGTATGTCGCCATCGACAAGTTCACCAAGTGGCCAGAAGCAACTCCAGTTGTGAAAATAAACAAGCAATCAGCTATCAATTTCTTGCAGTCCATAGTATGCAGATTTGGAGTCCCAAACAATATCATGACAAAGGGACCCAATTCACAAGTTTTGCGTTCCAAGGATATTGCGAAGACCTTGGCATTCAAGTCAGCTATGCTTCTGTAGCTCAACCGGCAAGCAATGGCCAAGCTGAGAGAGCAAATGCAGAAATCCTAAAAGGACTCAAGATGCGCACATATGAGCACCTGAAAAAACATGGAGCCAACTGGATTGAAGAGCTTCGGCCCACCCCGTGGGCAAATAGGACAACTCCAAACCGATCAACTAGAGAGACACCCTTCTTCCTGGTGTACGGAGCTGAAGCAGTCCTTCATCTAGAAATCACCTTGGGGTCACTCCGGGTCCGGACCTTCAACGAATCCATGCAGGACCAGCTCCAACGTGAAGACCTTGACCACGTTGAAGAGGGAAGGTGCCGAGCAGCTGTTCGAAATGCACGATACAGCCAAGCGCTCCGCCGCTATCACCAAAGGCATGTGCATAAGCGATAGCTCGAGGAAGGTGATCTGGTGCTACGGAGAATACAAACTCGAGAAGGGTTAAACAAACTTTCCCTCAGCTGGGAAGGACCCTTCCGAGTGATCAAAGTATCCCGTCCCGGATGCGTTCGCTTGGCAATCGAGGATGGGACTCCACTCCCTAATCCTTGGAATATTGAGCACCTCCGTAAGTTCTATGCTTAATATCACAGAGGTGAGTCTATAATTACATATGGTGTATGTTATAGCGTCATTGTACAGAGTCGGGTAGCTCCTCCGGGAGAATAGCCGGACCTTTCCCGGAAGGTCCGCAAGGTTCAAGCAACACTTGACACAGTCTCAGAACTAAAAGTGTAGCTAGTTACCTTGGGTCAAACAAGAAATGCAACACACTTAGCCTGGTTTCGTACCCTAAGAGTGTACTTGTTTCCCCTGTACCCCGGACTTATAATGAAAGACATCATTATGTGAAAACAGACTCGACGTGCATTTATTTTGTACAGGCTCATTCTTTTTTATTTTTCTCTTTCTTGTCTATAACAAAGTTGTGCATTTCTCAAGAAAATTTAGCTCGAACAATTCATGTATAATTCAAGTTGCATTGTTAATTCTTTCGGGTCTTAACATTGTTGAATGGCCTACTCGCCTGAACGCCAAGCCAATCTAGGTCCAGAGTGTGCTATCGACTTAGCCTGGTCCTGCACCTTAAGTACACCACTCTACCTACACCCCGACAGGCCTGAGTAAGGTGAGTCTAGAAAACGATCAGACCTGGAGAAACTAAGCAAATGCACTTGATTGTATATAGAATTGTGGTCGACCTAAAAATTTCTTTTGGGAATAGTAAGCCGCAAACAAGTTATAGATAAGAATTGGATTTTACTATTTTTCTTGACTCCAGTGTGTAGGAAAAATAAAAATCTCATGATGATGGTGGATGATGCCGGAGCTACCAAAGCTTCAACATCCCCTAAGGTGGCCTGCTGTCGATGTTTTAAAACATTGATAGTAGGCGTCACCAGGGCTATCAGGTTCCGACAAATCTAGGGGGCCAGCCGTCAATGTGAAGAAAAGATGATAGAAGGACACCCTAATAGGGTCTGCTGTCGACGCTCTACGTTTTGACAACGTTTGATGCCGGAGCTACAAAGATCCGACAACCTCACAGGGCCCTGCTATCGACGACTTCGGACCTACACTCTACAAGTTTGAAGAACGCAAGTCTTCAACAAAATTCTACATCCTTTTGGTACATGTTCGCAATCAAATTGTGTACATCTACCAGGGGGCCAAGTGAGACATAGGTTGAAAACAAAAAATGAAATTCATAAATTTCTTGGATTTCAATCATTTGAAGACAAGAAATTACAAAATTGAGGAAAACAAGAGAAGACACAAGTGGGAGCTACAAGGAGAAAGGCTTAAATCCTATGGAAGAACGAGGCAACCTTTTGGGCAACCTCCGACACGCTGTCCTTGGCGGCATCTCCCTCTCCGTCGATGGGACCTTCAAGCACCGGATCTAGGGGGGAAGTGAGGATCCCGACTTGTGTAGCACGTCAGCATGTATTCTGCGACGTTCTGCGTAAGGGACTTTCCTTCTGTTTCCAACTGATCCGCAATGACATCACCCATCTTGTTGATTTCGTTGCTAGCTGAGCTCAACGCCCTCAGCGCATGGTCCAGCTCCGGCTCCGGATCATCCGGACACATGGGACTAAATACCAGCGACGTCAGCGCGTCATTGGCTTTGCCCAAGAAGTCCCATACTTGTTGGGACTCTGCAGCCCTTGAGCCTCACAACTCTTCCAAGGACCTCTTGGTCGCCGCAAGCTCTGAACCCTCCCGGGCAAGGCGCTCAACCTCTTTGGCGTGCTAGTGAATCCTTTCAACAACTTGTGTTTCAAGGTTGGCAAGCTCCTCTTCCTGGACATGGATCTTGTTCCAGCGGTCGACCAGGTATTTCTCTCGGCCCCGCACCTTCTTCTCCCTGGTAGCGACTTCGTTCTCCCTTTTCGTGAGGTCCTGTCCCCACTGCCAGGCCTTCTTATCCTCGCTCTCACAGAGCTCCTCCAACTTCTTGGTGCGCTCTGCAAGGCTCCTGTCGCCCATAGCCATCCTTTGGGCGAGCTCCTCTTCCCTTTTAACGAGGTCATCCCTCAGCTCCAAGAGTTTTTGCTCTTCACCATTGAGTTTTTTCTCTCGCTCCTCAAGAGCCTCCCGGCGCTTGACGAGACTATCGTGGATGGTACTGAGCTTCTCCTGGTGATCGTTTGCTGCTTCATTATTAGCCACTCCTGGTGGATCGCACCGTGCTTTCCCTCTCGTCCAGCAGCTGGCCCCAGTATTCCATCCGGGCCTTCTCCCTCTTGACCCACTCCTTGTCGTCGGCCAGCCTTGTTTGCGCCAGCTTGGTCTCGAATTGGAACTGGTTGCGCCACCTCCTAAGGGTTTGGCTCTTCTCCTCGAGGGCCCTGCTATTGTGATAAAAAGAAGGTTGGACCTGACGAAGGCTGGAGCAGGCGTTGTCGATGGATAACGATAGGGGGATTGGCTCCGGACCTGCCGGGGTCCTCTCTGCTGACTCCAGCGGGTTCTCCATAACAAAAATTAGGTCCCACTCTACAAGAGTTGTCCCCTGAGCTTCCACGGCACTAGGGCCGCCCTCCGGGAGTACATCAGTCGCCTCCGAGGAAGGTCCGGCAACAGGAGCTTGTACCTCCGGAGTCGGCTCCAAAGGTCCTGCCGCCAGGTCATGAGCAGCTAATCCCTCAAGCAGGGGACCAACCGCTTCGTCTTGTCACCCTAGCTCAAGCACGGGTACCTCCAGAATTACTACCTCTGGGGTAGGCGTTGAAGATTTGGCTAGAGCTGAGGCCACTTCCGGCTCCATTGCTGGTGCCTCCTCCACTGCTGGCTCAGGCACCGACGCTTTGACCTCCACCGGTTCAGGAGCCGGCACCTCCATGACAATCGGCTCAGGCGCTGGAACTTCATGAACCACCGGCTCCACCGCCGGGGCTTCAATAACATCCGGATCCAAGGCCAGAACTGCAGCTATCTCTGGCTCTAAGGCCGGAGCTTCAATCATCAGAGCATCCAAAACCGGAGCTTCAACCTCTGGAGCTAGTGCCGCTAGTACATCTTCATTCCCGTGGTCCGGCACTACCACGGGAGCTTAAGAAGATGACCCGAGGTCCAGAACCTCGACAGTCGGCGCCGGAGCTGCCGAAACCTCAGCCACCACCTGGGGCGGTGCTGGAATTGGAGCCGGAGCCTCTGCTTGTACAACATCAGTTGCTATCGCAGGAACCAGAGCATCAACCCCTTTTTTGGATATCCTGTGGATGGAAAAAGAAACTCAGAATATGATTACAACAAAAATGACAAACTGGGGTAAAGAAGCAAATTTACCTTGGAAGCTTCCACTCCAGCTAGCGCGGAACCTCTTCACCGGACGCTCAGAGCTCGGCCCAGTCGCTACCGGGGTAGTAGCTCCGGAAGGCTCTTCAGAGGTTACTGCCGCCGTCATAGACGTCTTGGTTGGGGCCTTCCCTGACTTAGAAGGACCCTCGGACCTAGATCCCTTCGCTGGCTCTTGCGCTGGAGTCACCTGGGCGGAGCTGGCGCTCCAGGGTGATGCCGATGTTGGAGTTGTCATCGCCGCCGAAGACCCCCCCCCCCACCCGAGGAGAAGGAGCTATTTTGGAAGGAGCAGGTCTGATGGGTCTCCCGTCAGAGTGCTTCAACTTCCTCTTTTGGCTGGAGGGCTCAGCCAACTCTTTGCCCTTGCCAACGACCTCAGCTCTCTATCTCGAGGCAGAAGCAGGGCCACCCTCAGAAGATCCGGGGATTGCCAACCTGGTGGTCGGACGCCTCTCAACTTCACCGAGGTCGTCAAGCACCGGCATCTTCCACCGGAGCTCCCTGCCGAACTTCGTCTCCATGTTCAGAGGGAGGAAAGTCGTAGGCTGAGTCAAGTCGTCGCCCTCTACGTCGTTGCCATGCTAGAACTTCTTGAGATGAAACTCTAAAGCAGCGCCTTCCAAATTGGACTTCAAACCGATCTCAATCCGGTCATCGTCCATCACGTTGTTGAGGGCCCAGGCGAGCTTCTCCATCTTCTCTAGCGGAGCCCACCTGTTGACCAGGAAGTTGTAGAAGGCTACCTGGGGGGTCACTCCTGCTTCCACACATTGGCGGATCCTAGTCAAGGCAGGGTTGAAGGCCTCCGACAGCAACGGAGCCTCGCTCCAGGCGTCAGTGTCAACACTGGGAAGACCCTCAGGTAGCTCCAGCTTCTCGTGCTCCTCTGCCGTGACGACGATCCAATCCTTCTTGCACACGTCTCATTTGCCGGACGGGAACAACCTCAAGTACTTGTAGGGGCATTTATTGCGCTTCACAAAATAGTAGAAGCCAAGATACTCGTCACTCTTGCCGGTAGTGTGGATGGTGAAGAAGGAGCAGAAGAGCTCGACGCAGGGGGGAATACCCACCCACATCTCGCAGAATGGACGAAGGTTGACACAAGAAGAATGACGTAAGGGCTAAGTTGGTGCAACTGCAGACCATAGAAGTCTAACAGCATCAAGAGAAAAGTTGAGAAAGGTGGGATCAGTCCCACCACGGCGTACGAAGAAAAGTACACCATGTCGCCGGTGCGCTTCTTCCTGAACGGGAGCTTGCCGGCGTGGACCAGGTGGTTGAAGGAGTCGCTGGACCACCCCATGTAGGTCCGAACCTTCTTCAAATCATCGTTTGTCGTGAGACGGCTCTTGCGGAGACCCAACTCCATGGCAGCACGGCGGGGCGAAAGAGGAAAAGCAAGGGAATGTTTGGAGGATTCGAGCGCAAGTTCAAATGAAGGCGTAAGAAAGCCCCAATTGGTGCGAGCTTTCCTTCTTAAGTAAGCCCCCACAATGCTTGGATGGAAACTGCAGAAGGGCCAAGGATACAGTTCAAAAATTTCACCCTGCCAATGACAAAGGGGCCCAGGGCCACCCAGACGATCAAGTCGAGGTCTTACCCGAGGCGAACAGTTTTCATCATGAGAGGCGGGAAACTCGAGGGCGGCGGCCTGATAGGGCGCGCGGAACCGATACGATTTTCGTATTGGGAACCGGCGACCTTCAATTGCGTGAGATCCGCACGTGCAGATCTCACCTGCCGCATCCTGAAGATGCCACGCGGCGATGGTTTAACTGCGAACCACCACCTCAATGGCACATCCAAAGACCCTTGAAGACACGGCGCAGAAATCAAAAGATGGACCCACCTCCGGCAGAATGACCTAACCAAAAGGTCATTCCTAGAGGTGGGCCCAGGGGGCCACCATCGGTACCCTGCGTATCGGATACCCCTTGGAACTGCAAAGATGTAAAATCCCACTTTTTCCTTTCATGTGAAGTTCAACTACGAGTGGTTTATCAAGCATAACAGAGGTCAATATAGTTGCACATAAACTTGACCTCACTAAAAAGTTTTCTTTCTACTCATGATTAAATCTTATTAACATGAGGACTGGACTTCACCCTAAGCCTAGAACATTTTAAATAAACCTTTCTGCAAAGATGGGAAGTTATTGATTGAAATGGCTAGGGCAAATTATATGACAGCAATATAAAAATCAAAACAAATGTAATTTGATTATGTTGCTATGCATATTAGGCCTTGCCAAAAATATTCAAATCCAAGGCTCCAAATTTTTCCTTGGACTCTTAAATGTCTTAATAGCTTCTCGGAAAATTTTCAAGATTTTTGAAGTACATCTTCCACTTGTTTGGACATGTACAAAGGATTCATTTCGCGTCGACATCAAATTTAGCTTGGCACTAAACTTTGCCCAAATCAACCCCCAATTTTTCCTAAGACCTTTTATGGTTCAGGGGACTTTGTTTCAAAGTTTGGAGATTTATGGACCTCAGATAATATTTATTTCAATAAGGTTTATACCCATATTTGAATTCAAATTTGAATTTGAATTTGATGCAAACTATGTCCAAATTGAAATCTGATTGCAGAATTGGATTCCCCATATTTTTCATAGCCTACCTGTAAATTTTGGGAATTTTTGGAGAATGTTTGAGCTAGAATTTAGAGGAAGGGATAAGGGAGAGAGGTGGGGCCGACATGTCAGTCGGTGAAACCGTTTCACCGCCTCTGTTTTCTTTCCACGGGTGACACCGCGATGCTGCATGCCGCCAGCGCGCCGTCGGCCGTCGGTCGCCTCTAGCTGCCCCCCCCCCCCCCCCCCCCCGCGTCCTTATCAACCGCGGTGAAGGCTATAAAACCACCCCCCGTCGGCCGAAGTCCATCACCGATTCACTTCTCACAGCGCCGCTCCATTTTATCGCCGCCGCGATCACCCCCGTGCCACTCGACGCTGCGCAGCCTCGCCGTCGATACAAGCATCATCATCCTTTGCAGTCTATAGCAAAAAGGTGCGCAACGACCTTGTGCACCTTCTGGTTAAGTTTGAATTCCTATCGTGCATCCTAGCTTGTGTATTCCTTCAATTCCCGAAGCGCTTTTATAGCTTTAAGGCTAGGTCGTCAGTTTAATTCCGATTTTATGCACAAAATTTCTTTGATCCAGTTAGACGACATGATCTATGTAGCCTAGCGCACCTTCCCTCCAAAAATCAGAAAGAATCATCGACTAATTAGCATGTTCTTCGATTTTTCCCCTTCCGCCATCGATGGAGCTTGGTTCCCCGTCGACCTGGGTGTTGCCGACTATGGCACGAGCTCTAGACCCTCCTAAAACCTTTCCCATTCATCCACGAGGCTTCCCGAGCTTTCAAACGGGAGTTTTAACTAGGGAATCGAAGGTCTCCACATCACCGAAACCCTAACACCCACCGCCGCCATCGGGAATGGTTTTTCGGTCACCCCTCACCGTCGCGAGTTGGTCCATCGTGTTCCCCGTGCAAAAATTTGGTGGGGCGGCAAGTCCCGAGGCCTCCCATCGGCCGGAAGCTATCGCCGGCGAAAGCGTCGCCGCGCGCCAGTGAGAACACCGCCGTCCAAGCTGTGACCCGAGGTGGAAGAAGACCGGGACGTGGGTCCCACTTGCCAGCGAGTGAAAAAGGCGCCAGATCAGTCTGTGTCTCGGGATTTAGTGCGGCCACGTGGGAAAATTTATGACCCCCGGTGTGGCTAGCCCCTGATTGGATGATTTTAAATCCAGTGGGCCCCGGCGCCAAATTTAAAAGCTTAAATTTCCCCTTTTGTACAGAACCATTTCCAAAGTTTAAAACCCAATATCTCTCTGAAGACTGCTTCAAAAATATTCAAACAAATTTTGTTTGAAGTTTCTTGAGCTATAGTTTCTGTCACTACCAATTAGGTTCTGTGAAACTCACAGTTAAATTTTGTAGAAAACAATCTTTCCAAATACAAATACAACTTTTCCAGATGAACTTGACACTGGAAAAATCCCCGAAATTCACATAAAATATATCGTACTGTTCTTGATTACCAGAAAAAATTTGGGAGCCATTACACCTGTATAATCCTCTATATAGTTCAATTACCCTTTTCAGTTATTGAATTTTTACAGATGTTCATTTGCTTTATTATGTCCCAAATCTGGACTGAACCTTCCTTTAGTCATACACTAGTTCCTGTAAAAATATTGGATTTAATTGACCTAATCTCCTAGTCCTAATTCAGTTGCAAACTGAATATTAATTGAAAAGCTAAAAATTCAATTATAAGATAATTCCAGAAATTCTTGCCAACTTTGAAATTCTATAACTCCATCACCAAGGCTTAGAAATTTATGAAACAAATTTTTCTAGAACCAGAACAACTTCCTCTATCATGATTATCAACTGGCAGCTATGTTCAAGCTACAGTTTCTTCTCTAAAAATTCTTGGAAGTTATTGCTTGCCATAATTTTAGAGACAACAAAATACTTTGATCATCTCCTGTTCTTTGCAAGAGCTTCTATCATATTCCCTAGTATCTACCACCAAAGTTCTACAGCCAATTAGGTCCTTATCATATAATGATCACCATAGATCAAATTATGGTCTTGGTAGTAATTATTTTTCAATGTCATTCATATACATATTATATGCATATCGTATAGTGACCGAAGTTGAGGAGGAACCAGAGGCCTTGGAAGTACACCTTTCGGATACTAACCTCAACTCTGACCTGCATCCAGGCAAGCCCCGGTTTGCATTTAAGTCGTTTATAGAATTTTACTTTATCACTATAATGATTAGCATATGAATTGTGCATTACGTATAGGGTGCTTGAATACTCCAGATGCATGACCCACAATCCCATTGGTTAATTGGGTAGGTTAAACACTCAACGTGTAGAATTGCTATGCTAATGTAGTAGGTAATCCGGTAGAAGTCGAGTAATTGGAATCTATTCGCGAGATAGAAATTTACACTCATCTACACTGGGATAACATTTATAGAAAATAACAGTTACATCTAAAACTCGAGAACGGTCAGGGATGGATAGGAAGCGACAAGACGTGGTCTTGGTCGTATAGCTCTGACTGGTCAGTTAAGGCCCGTCTCTATGCGGCCCCTTCGGACAAGCTTGAATTGTACCGGCGACATAATGGACATATGGAATCCAGTAAACTGATGTAACTCGATAACTGGGGTGTCGAGGCCCATTAACTCACCATCGATAGGGGTGGGTTGAGGACAGTAAGGTGTAAACCGGTCGGCGGACACATGAGGTGTTCCGTGCGGAGACCTTCTGTTCGCGGAGGTGAGACGGGCTCGGCGTTCGCGTTTCTTGTGAAAGGTGGCCATATACGCCTAGTATTGAAGTGTTATGTAGGTACAGGTGTACTCGCTGACACTTCCGAACGACGTATGTGTCGTGTTGTCCGAGTGTGTCTTGATTGCAATCACCGTCCCTTGCGGTAATAGAGTACCACTTGTTCACTGCGCCGTGACGTAGTAAATACTAAAGAAGTCAGAAAAATATATTTTATTGAATTATAATTGCTTTACAACCTTGTATGATTTAGAGATAGTCACATTAAAGTTTACAGTTTCCCCATACTTTAGCTGTAATAGCATTATGTGCTCTGGGCATGTCATATCATCGGCAAAGCATTTCTTGTTTGATTGTGGAGCCTATGATGTGCCGTGCTTGGAGAATGTCATTTGCTACTTAAAACCTGATTATAAGGATCCACTTTTAGGCGAGTCGTTTATGCTTCACCTTACCTATGCTTAGTGTCCACCCTTGCATATGTCTAGTAATATAGGTTAGTCTTGCTGAGCCTTATGCTCATGTTTGCAGTTAACGAGTTTTTGCAGGTTATACAATTGATGAATGGTTTGATGATGAGGCTGCACCCCCTCCAGGGTGTACAACCGAGTGGGAACCCTGCACGCCGCCGTGACTTGCGTGTTGCTAGTGCGAAGCATCCAGGGCATGGATGACTTTTCTTTTGCATAGCTAGTGCTGAGAGCGTAGCTATGATATATATATATTTCTTTCCTTCCGCTAGTATTGTAAAACTTCCGCTGTAAGATAAATAAAAGACTTCGTCTTGTATTTTATTCTCGTTCTGTTCTTGTATACTGTTGGGTGTCGCATCGCACGACACCACCCAATGAGATCCTCAGATGTCGGGATTTCGGTCCCCACAAAAGAGTGCAAAGGAACTCCACCTATCTGAGTTGAAGACCTCCGAAGGCCCCATGTGTCATATGGAACCGGACATGCCTCCCTTCTATGGTTAGTCCTAGTGCCGCCACGTGTATAATAAAACCGGAGCTACATTCCATACATGGGAAAGCTCCGGACTAGATACCTGTGTGGCACCCCCGGACCTAAACCCTATCAGAGGGTAGCTCCAGTACCGACATGTGTACAACAGCACCGGACCTACTCGTCCAAGACGGTAAGCTCCAGATCTGCCACGCGTCCAACCGCCGGACCTTCAACCTCAATAGGCAAACTGGTGGACCTCTAACGGCTCGGACCTTCAAGGAACAATTAAAGCTTCAAGACCCAATTATGTGTCATTAATGCTATCTTAATGACACACGATCGGAGGACCCTTAATACCAGTAACGCCACCATCAAGGCACGTTACCACGCCGTTAAGGGGAATTAAGTACATTAATCGTGTATTAGACATTAGTAACCACCAGGGCCACATGCCGTGCCAGGCTGATGGTGTAACAGCCATTCCTTGTACAATAAAAGGACTGGCCGAGCAATACACGAGGGTGGCTTCCGGACACTCTGGTCTTTCACACTCAAGTGCTCAGACGCTCAATACAACAACAACACACGCCCGTGGAGTAGGGTATTATGCTCAGGCGTCCTGAACCACGTAAATCCTCGTGTCAAATCGCCATATTTTTCTGAATCTCCACGCGCCCAAATCGAACTACAAAACTCCGCGGGCTACTAACGGTAGTACCGGGAGAATTGTTGGAACCAGACTCTAAGAGTGCTGGAAGCTCATTGGTACCTAGGAGAAGCACCAACAAGGGCAAAGGATTGGCTAGTGGTCCTGTTGGTCTGTTGAAGATGAAGGCCCCTATTCACCGCAACAGGCAACCTTTAGATGATGATTTCACTGGAAAGGGAAGTGAACTGGCTGACAGATACAGAAAGATTGAAATCTATGAGCAGCCTAAATAGTTAGTTGATCTAAGATTCTGGAGCAACTTTCATGTTGACTATTATGAGCATGTTTACATGAAGATGAGGAACAGCGTGATTGAAAGTCAGTGGGTCGATGTCGCCTACCTCCAATCCAAGAAGTGCCAAGCATATCATGAGGTCTTGGAGGCATTGGAGAGACATGGTTTGAAATATCTTCTACCCTTTAGATATAATTGGAACAATGAGGTCATCACCCAATTTACTCTACTCTCTACTTCACCCATGATGATGGGGACAGGATGATTTGGATGACACATGGATCCAAGTATAGTGTCACCTATGAAGAGTTTGCAAGGATATTCCATCTTGGGAATTCCTTGTACAATGACCTCACAATTGACAACCTAAAGCCTTTGGAGAAGGATGAGCCATAATTCCTCTATGACACACGAATGCCTTACAAGTCTCCAACTACCAAATATTTGAAGCCATTTTTTGTATTCCTGAATAGAATTCTGAGGAAGACCATAGCTCCCAAGGAAGGAGATGCAGGAAACATCCAAGGGACTCTAAGGACATTGATGAAAGTGATAAGCAAGAGAAGGACCTTCAACGTCTTTGAATACATCTACAATGACATTGTGAACATGTCCATTACTCCAAATAGGTCATGTGGCTATGCACCTTATATTATGTACATGATCGAGAAGGTGACAGGACTTGAGTTTGTCAAAGATGTTCCTCACACAGGCCTCAAGCCCCAGAAGCCTATAGTCTACACTGTTCCCTCTGCTCCTACCTCTCCTTCAGTGGAACAGGGATCTAAGTGGGCTCATGAAGGCTCAAGGATTACAGCTGCTACTCCTGCTCCTCCACCCTCTAGAGAGTCCTCCAGTGGTGTGCTAAAATGCGTTCCTCCATCTTTGCATCATGTCGCAAAGTGGAAATTAAGCAGCACAAGGAGAGTTTGGCCAGGAAGAAACATCAAAGATACATGAAGGCCAACATCAAAACTATTTGTGAGAAGCTAGAAATTGAGCCCGTGGGATCACCTCATATTTTAGAGGATTCTGAAGAGGATATCACTGAGATGGCACCCCTCTCGGAGCAAGAACTGACATCATTTGGACTAGCAGGTGTCTCCACTCATCCTCCTCAGCAAGCACATGGAAATGAAGATGAATAGAGGACCGGGGGTGAGAAAGGCAGTGGTGATGAGTGATTCCACTCAATTTTTTATTTTTTGGTGCCTTGATGCCAAAGGGAGAGAGATTGATACTAGTAGCTTATTTTGTAGCCTTAAGGACTTGTGATCGAGGACATGTATCTTAATTTCAAATTATTGTAATCTGTTTTGAATGTGCCTACTTTACTTAATGTGTGATGCTTAGTCTAGTATTAATGTGATGGTTGTTGCTATAATTGTTATGTTCTTATCTTTTGCTCATCACATAAATTGATCACACTTATGTTATAGGCACCCCACCATAAAGAGTGCATATATGTGAGAAGCTTTTAGTACTCATTTGTCATTCTCATATATGCACACTTTATGAAAATCGATTTTTACTCATAATTGTGAAATCTCAATTGGTTGTCATCAATCACCAAAAATGGGGAGATTGAAAGTGCATCTATGCATTCCCTTGTAGGTTTTGGACGATTGATGACAAACAAATGAGATCCTAATGAACATGTTGAGATGAATGCAGGTCAACTCAGATGAGATAGTTTGGTGCACTCAAAATGTGAAAAATGAAATGATGAAGAAAAAGAAAAGCCCAATTGATGAATGAAGCTCAAAGTAGACTTAATTGTATAGGATGTGTGTGAGAGACACATCCAAGGAGCTCAAGTCTTTGTGTAGGGGTAAGGGCTTAAAATCAACCTTAATAATTCACTAAGCACCGAACTAGTCCGTTCAACTCTCTGATGTCTCACTTTATAGTGCACAGGACTAGTCCGCTCATGGACCAAACTAGCCCGTTCAACTTTCTGGAGCCTCACTTCACAGTGCATGAGACTAGTCCATTCATGAACCAAACTATTCCATTAAACTTTCTAATGCTCCATAACATTGCGCACCTGACAAGTCCATTCATTGATCGGACTAGTCCGAAAAACTCTCTCATGTTTCATATCACTATGCACCGAACAAGTCTGTTCATGGACCGGACTAGTCCGAGAAACATTCTGATGTTCCAATAAACAGGGCACCGAACATGCCCTGACTTCTACCGGACTAGTCCGGTATACCTCACACATATTAGGGTTTTTAGTGTGCTGCACATTACACGCGGATTTCACACAGCACACTGGACAAGTCCGGTCCCCAGAGCAGACTAGTCTAGACGTCGGGATCCGTAACAATAATATTTTTGGAAACACTATAAATAGGAGATCCACGACCCCACAAACACAACTCTTGAATACTACTATTCAGAACTGAAATTCTAGCGCTGCCACTTGTCCCAGGAGCACAAAAACACATCTCCCCACAAATCTAAGGTCCTCAAAAGTGAAAATCCTTTGAGTATTCAGATTTGGGATTGGGAGATAGTTGTACGCGTAATTGAGCTCTTGGGGTTTGATCTCTATCCACTCTTGCATTACTTGTAATCTTTTCGAGTGTATTCGATCATTTATTCTGCTGTAATTGTTGTGGGAGCCCTCAACGTGTGAGGTTGCCCCACCAACTTTGTGATTACCCGTGATAGTGGAATCAAGTCGGCCTTGTGGTGACTTGACAAGGGAAAAGGGTTTGAAGAGACCCGGCTTTGTGTGGGCTTCCTCTACAAGGAGTAGATCTATTTGGTGAGATTGAACCTCGGTAAAAAGGCTCTTTTACTTTTACATGTTTCATCATCTAGGGCATTAGATTTAACCAATCAAGTAATTTGTGCTCCACGTGAAAATTAAAAAATCATATCTCTTGTTCAAGTTGTAAGAATAGTAATTACATTCCGCTGCCATTTAATTTAAAATTTCTGCATCAACACTTAATCAGTTCACAACACATCAACACATTGGACTAGTCCGCACTCACACCGGACAAGTCCCGTCCAACCAAGAATTTGATGATTTGATTAAGTTTGCAGGAAAACTTTTAAAGCCTATTCACCCCCTTCTAGGCCACATTCACCTAGCCATTGGCAACCGACGCGGCAAGACGACGGGTCTTTAAGCAACAATTAGAGGCGACATGTCTAGTAAACTCTTAGATCTCGTACAGGCATAAGATCGCCCTAGAGCCACATGTCGGGCCCCGGGTACCACTTGTAAGGTGACCAACCTTACTATAAAAGGTCCGGACAGCCACCCACTCTGGACACGTTCATTTGAACCCTCACACACTCACACAAGTTTTTGTAGCTCACAAGACTCAGACAATACATCTCTCACCACAGATGCAGGGTGTTATGCTCTGGTGGCCTAAAGCACGTAAAAACACCGTGTTCACCGTCTCTCATACACGCGACCTCATTGGAGACTAGCCCCTCCTAAAAAAGAACCTCCATGGGTTGCTTCTGAGCAGGTCCGGTGCAAGTGTAGTTCTAACACTTCGACGGGCATGGTTCTTGGGGCAATTTCAATTTTGAACTGGATGTCCCTTTTCGGTGGCATACCTGGTAAGTCATCGAGAAACACGTCAGGATATTCACTGACTAGAGGAATATCCTCAAGTCAGACTAGATGAATATCCTCAAGTTTTGTAGCTTCCGTATTCTAGGCACATGGAATTTCTTGGATAACTCGATCAAGAATGGGAGTGCGTTGATTATGTAGTGGGCAGTTTAGATGAACGGTTCGAGGAAAGATACCAAGAACAGCACCATGCTGATAAAACCACGATGATCCTAATATGACATGGATATTTTGACTCTCTAGTATAATGAGAGAAGTTGGGCATATGTTTCCACCCATCCTAAATGGTACTTTAGCGAGCATCATATCAGTTGCAATTTTACCTCTCGTAGAGCAGATCAAGTAAGAACTTTTGGTGGGGATAATTGGTAATTGATACCTGACAACATATGAGTTACTAATGAAATTGTGGGTGGCATAGGAGTCAAAGAGTATTACAACGGGATGGTCGATGAGAGAGAACGTACCCACAAGTACAGGTTCGCCTTCTTGCATGTCCTCAATAGCGATATGGTGGACGTTGCCGGGTATAGGAACTGTTATCTTAGGCTGATTGAGGGGCTGATTTGCACCCTGATACAGTGCTTGTCTGCTGCCCCATTGCTTATCCAAACAATACCTCGAAAAATGTCGGACACAGCTACACGTATTGCACACATATTTTGTCTGATGTCTGATTCTCACTGATCAGAGGATGAAATCTCGGTGCACGCTACTGAGGTGGAAATTGACATGGGACCATCCTTTGCTGCTGCTGTTGCTATGGTGATAGCAGTGGTCGAAAGCTGGGTGCATTGAACGGACAGCCACAAAACTACAATGGTCTCATCGATGGCCGCCACCTTTGACCGGATGGTGCGCAATACACCAACCAATTTTTTTGTGGAGCACCACCCGTGCTGCTCTGTGGATCACTTCGGTACCTCTTGTCCATGTGTAGCTCTAATTGAGCATCCTCTTGCACAATCGCAGCATAGATGATGCCGTTGAAGGTGCCACGATTGAACAAAGTGAGTTTGTTCTTCAATTTAGAGTTTTGACACCTGTAGAAGTTCTCACGCTTCTTATATTTGGTGTGCACATTTTCTGCTGCATATTGCACCAGATGATTGAAAACATTGGAGTACTCTTGAGCACTTCTTTCTCCTTGCTTCAAGTCCAAAAATTCCTAGAGCTTCCTATTCATGATACCAGGAGGTATGTGCTAGGTGCGAAATGCCTCCCGGAATTCTGTCCACGTCACTGCATGTTTGGTCTGCAGCGATGCGATGTGGTTTGCCCACCACACACCGGCAGAACCATGAAGCTGCTACGTTGCAAATAGCACCATCTGGTGTTCGGTGCATTGGAGCAGCCCGACTTTGCCTCGATGGTGCAGAGCCAGTTGTCCGCCTCCAAAGTCTCATCAGCCTCCGTGAAGACCGGTGAATGGTTCGCCAAGAATTCCAAGTACGAATACTGTTGAGGCTGGCATAGCCCAACCTCTTGTCATCCCCATTGACTGGACAAATTCTACACTAGCATGCATAGTAGCTCGGTTTGCTCATCATGCGAGCCGAGCACTGTGGCAAGTACTTTCGCTAAGTTCCTCAGATGTGGAGGTAGCGGCAGGGGTTGCTGCTGCTGCGTGGTTTGTTTCGGAGGTGGAGACTCATCACCACCACCCTGACTCGAACTTCCGACCTCCTACACGGAATGCGTACAAAACATTCTGCATCCACATGAATTAATAAATCAGCAACAGATCCTCAACTTTACCCATTCCATACAACAGTAATGAGAGTAACGACAACATGATTTTTGCATAACATTCACATATATTGATAAGTATAAACATTATAAAAGATTTATTATGTCAGAACCAAGTTTACAATAGTGAACTCCAAAATGACGAACTCCACCATGAAAGTTCTTATCAACTATTCTTAGTCTCCATAAGACTTCATTCTCATCGTCGTATTGTACACACCCACTTCTATTTACAATATGATACAAACGTGGCTATAAACTACTCAAGAGCAAGGACTATATAGTTGTTGCCCTGTCCTGGAAGCGGTGCTACCTCGACCTCCTCTGGGTCCTTGAACTCGACCTCCTCTAGGTCCTCCTCAACAGGAGCTGGTACCATATGCTCTGGCTCCGGTTTAGTTGCTACCTACTCTCCAAAAGCAAGTGGTATGACATCTGCCTGTTGGTAAACAACTGCATGTGACAGGTTTGCTTGAAACTCATCCAAGTTTTCTTGTGCTTGCATATAGTCCTGCTCTCAGTTATGAGCCTCTTCAATAGCATCATCCCTCTCCTTCGTGATAACCAGGAGTTGCCAGTGCTGATGATGCACCACCTGCTGTCTCGTGTGTAACTAGTCGCGAGCTTGCTGCAGCTAATTTTCTTGTTGATGGAGCCTATGAGTTGTTAGAGCAAGAAATGTACGTAACGAGTCACTGACATACTCGACATGGTCACCACGTACCACTGTTTTTCTCAAAGCCTCAATGTGCTGCTGGATGATTCTACTTTGCATATCGATCACTGTACCATGCAAGATGAGGTGTCATCTTCGTGTCGAGGAATGGTTGATAAGGCTCAACCATTCGTCGCTCCAACTAGAGACCAGCAAACTTGATGACTGGAAATGTTGCAAATTGCATCCGGCCATTGCGATATGATGAAACTTGCAGAATTAAGAGATGGCTTCACCAGCTATGATGAACCACGTGCTCCCAAAACAGTGACCGAAAAGGTAACCCATTCCAGATGTGGTGGACCGGAAGGGACATCCATGTGCACGCTGCAAGACAGCACACCCCTGTCATACTCTTATTCTCCACAATATATTGGCATCTCAATATAACCAAAGTTCTGGAGCATCTACACCAGCATCACTAGAAAGCCCGGACGGTTCGTGCACGTCACGGAGACCTAACCGTTCTGCAGCTGGAGCGTCACATCCATCATCTGTAAAAGAGATATTTAAATATGTCAAATACTTGGTTTCAACACATAATGTTGATGAACAGTTTATGAATATGTGTAATTTTGTGGACCGGGGTCCCGACAATCTTGGAATTGCAATGGGTGGTGCCCTGCGATGAGACAACCAACACCACACATGAAAAGAATACTCAAAACACATTCATAAAGCTTTATTTCACAATATTGTTCTCTTTTACAATATAACGTACAACACTTTGTATGTAAGCAGCATAATACACACTCTCCCACTCGCTAGCTTAACTTAGCAAAAGAGAAGTCATCCATGCCCGCGGATGCTTTGCACTAGCATCATGACGATAATATGAGCGACGTGCAGGATTTCCACTCGGCCATCTACTTGAAGTTATTGCAATGCCACACTTGGAAATCCACGATAATCATTACCTACATAAACGATAACTTTGCAAATGTGAGCACGAAGGCTCAGCAAGACTTAACCGTCGCACCCTAATAAACATGAAACTCTCTAGGCAGAGACTCTATCATAAGGAATGCTGAATTTGCTGAAATAACTCACCTATATGTTCATCCTTAATTTTCATCTTTAGCATCAAGTTAATGGTTCCATAAATCATAACTTTAGTTTGCACTATCTCTAATACATCTAATGGTTCAATACAATAGATTATTCATATCAGCATATAACACAACTTTTAACTACTCTTTATTACTACGTCACGACTTTGTGAACACTTTTGGAAGAGACATACGATCATCTTCAATACTCGCTGTAAGTGACAACCTTTCACAAGACACCTAAATGTTGAATCGGTTCAATGAACCCAGACAATAGCCTCTCTCGCAGTGCATTTGTTTGAAGTGTTATAGTTCGTAAGTTTCCATATATTGTGAAGTCGATCTATAGACTAAGGCGCTCGAAAAAGTTTTGACACTAAGGTTAACAAGTTTCATCAGTTTATTGGACCCCATAAATCATGTATGCAACTGGTACATATCAAAACTTGCCCAGCGGGGCCTCACACAACATAGTCCTCAACCAACACAAACGTTGCTACAAATCCAACCCTCCAACATTGACCTTGCTATAACCGACCTAGGCCCAATGTGGTCTCAAGCCTTGTCCCACCGTTCGGGTCGACACAACCTTGCGCGCTCCCACCTATAGAAACCATTCTCCCCATCCATATCTCACTTAATTAAAGAGTGAGCTAAATCCAACCTTTTGTGAGTATACTTTGCTACTCGACTTCATCTCATGAGTAGAACCAAACTATTCTCCCCATCCTGTCACCCGGAAGGCTGGTCACCACTAAAGCCCAGAGGCTCCACGTTAGGCGGCTCTGAAGGGAGGCTAGCCAGCTTCTGTGGCGGCCCCCTAGCCTATGATTCTGAATCAGATGACTCTGAGTCAGATTGTAAAAATAAAAGATTGATAATAAATAATTATTTATATGCGCAATTTAAAATAACGTGATTGTCAACTGAAATTTACCTTCCTGCGCTCTAAGGACACGTCACTCGATTGGACCTGAGCCGCAAACTCTGGAAGGTGCACCAGTAGCTGGGAGCGTCTGCTTGCACCTAACGAGGTACCTGAGAAAGGGTCTCATGCCGGCGCAAACCCTCTCACTGTCTTCCCCTTTCCCTTCGACGACATCCTGTTGTATGGAATAATTGATTAATATGCTAGGATAATATACAAAATTCATGTTAAGTTAGTGAATAAAACGTTACTTCATAAATTTCAAAATTCATAAACGTCACGGTCATGCACCCTACTCTTTAAACCAGCCCATCGATCTTCTTCTTCTGTGACCGTCTCGATTGCACTTTGTTTCCGTTTTTGCAAAGCAGCAAACTCGTTTAAATCATCGATATCTTGAGTTTCTGTTTCAATTTCCTATTTCGTGCCCATCTCGATATCTTTAGCGTCTCCAACTAAGTCATCGAGTCCTACACAAAGCTCGACTGTGAATGAGTCTTGCAACTCTACCTCTTGGTAGACTTCATCAACCTCATCTACCTCATGATAATCATCATCTCCTGGAGCGTATAACTGCTCACGAGGATTCACCTTATGTACTACCCACTGTGGGGACCACTGTCCCAAAATTCCAGGAATCGCATTAGGTGGTGTTGTACGATGCGACACCTAACAACACAACACAGAGAATACACATTACAATACAAAGGGATTCTATTCCTTAGTATTGTCGAGTTACAAATTGTAAAAGCCCTAAATTTAGAGTGCAAAGTTCAGAGAGGAGAATTTAAAAATTTGAATGGGAAAAATAAATTGAAGTGGCAACTTAAGAATCAAACCAATTCAAACTTCAATAGAGGGAATTCAAAAATTCAAAATAGCTCATGTTCAAACCTTGACAATATAAAGATTGAAGTTCACCATTAGCTTCCAAATATTTCAAATAGCAACCCTGTGAATTTTCATAAAAGTTGGAGCACATTTTCTATTTAATTCAATGGGTACATTGAATTCCTTTCAAATTCAAATTTGAATTTGAATTTCAGATGAAACTTGTCCAAATTTAAAATCAAATTCCAGAATCTGAATCTACACCTTTGATTTGGTCCCTCCACAAAAATCTAGAATTTTCAGACAGTTATTGGTAGGAGGATTAAGAGTCCAGAAAAGATAGACTTGAGGGGAGATGTGGGACCCGTTGGTCAGGGGCACATGTACGTGAGGACTCTGTTTTTGCTGCTCCCTGCACTTCAACGTTGGGAGAGCTCGACATCGTGATTTCCAAGCACCCAAGCAAGTAGCTCGGTGGTAAGAGTGATTTAAGGCGTCCTCATCCCCTCACAAACTCATTCCTTCACGCCAGCGACCAGGGCAGTGCGCCGCTCGTTTTTCTCTTCCCCTCGTGAAACAGAGCACCGCCGTCTTCCTTTTCTCCCGGGTGAGCACCTTGGTCCTGCCCCCTTTCTTTTTGATGCAAGCAGCAAAGATGGCGCCAAGGCTATGCTCTATCATCTCCACCAATTAGCTCTTTTTTTGCTCATTGTCTTGCCGGTATTTTGAAGTTCCGCGAACGTCATCGGTGAGCCGCCGTGGATGTCGTCCTCTGTCCATCATGGCGCTGGCAAACTAGGCCGTTTCAAACTGCGACTTCAACAGACAAACTGAGCGCGCCAGGACACCACCTTGCTCACGGTGAAAACCGTTCTTAGGTTAATCCCTTATCGAGCACAAAATCTTCTTTTCCTTTTCGGCATGCCTTTAATGTTCTTGCTAGGTTTACCTTTCAATTCATTTTCTAGATGTAACTTTCTTCTAATCCAATTGCACAATAGTTTTCTAACCTCCTTGCGCGTCTGCACGAGCAAGTACCAGAGAGAATAATCAAGAAACGGCTGTGATATGCCGATTTTCGTAGCCGCCATTGAAAAACCGTCGGTGCTCCATCGAACTCATGGTTGTCGGCCATTCCACGGCTTTTATACCTCTGATTCATCTTTCCGTTGATCCCAGAAATGTTTCCGATCGATTTCAGAGATGTTTGAGCTAGGGATAGGTGTTCCCGACATCGCCAGAAACCTAACTGCCGCCGCCGTTGTCGTGCCGCCAATTCCGGCCGTCGCCGCGTCGATTCGATCCCACCATCGTGTTCCTCGACCCTCCAAACAGTTGGGGGAGAATTTCAGCAAGTGAGAAGGCCAGGAATGCTGGGCCGGCAAGCTCGCCGGTGCAGTGCCGCCGCGGCAGCTCAGGCGCCTCCCGAGTCGCGAGGAAGAAGGTGATGGTGGCCGGGCCCAGATGTCAGTGACTGCGGGTGTTCAACGGGATCTCCTGTGGCCGCGGGATCTTGTGTGGCTGCATGGTTTAACCCCATGGCCCTCGGTGTGGCCCAGTGGTGATTGGCCCATATTAAATGGGTGGGTCCGGCTGGATTATTTAAACTTTTCCTTATACAAATAATTCCAGATTTTGAGTAAACTTAAAAAATCCATTACTCCTAGAAAAATTGCTCCAATAATTCCCAGTAAATTCTGGTAGACTCAACTTTATCCCAATTGCAGTGGTGCAATTTGTTGGACATGGAAGTCCCACAATTTGCATAATTAATTCTTTTGATATAACTGCTTGAGAAATTAATTATCCCTATTATGATAATTGTAAAATTCCCAATTTTGGTCAGAACACTCCTAAAAATACCTTAGAGCTCCAGAAAAATTTTCAAGTTCATTGGACTTCATTTACTGGGTGAATCAGTGTTCCAAATGCCTATGTAGTTTGAAAATTGAGAAAAGTACAGAAACATTTACAGCATTTTCCCAAACTTGTAAAATCAATTTCTCCATGTAGGAAGATCAGAAAAATATGAAACAAATTTAATAGAACCAGTAAAACCTCATCTACCAGGATCATTCACTGTTAGCTATGTTAAAGCTATAGATTTAGTACCAAAATTCAGAGAAGCCTTTTATTTGTTGGAATTCTAGAGACGACAATCTTCCTTGAACATCTCCTACGTTTGGTCCATATCTTCCCCATAGAACCTAGTATACACTGTAAAAATACCAAAGCCAATTAAAATCATTACATACCTGATCAGTGTTTATAAGATCTTTTCTATAGTTTCACTATCACTCATATACATTTATATATTGCATCTCATGTAGTGACCGAAATCGAGGAGGAGCCGGAGGCCTTGGACAACATCCTCCCAGAAGCTAACTTTCCCTCTGACTCGCAGCCAGACAAGCCCCGGTTTGCATTTAAGTGCTATTTCAAAGTTTCTATTTGTATCACTTATGTCTAGGATGTGTTTTGTGCATTAGGACTAAGGTGCTTGCTACTCCACTTGCATGACCCACAAATCCCATGGAGTATTGGGTATGTCTACAACTTGATGAGTAGAAAATGTCATGCTAATGTTTCGAGGAATCCGGTAGAAGTCGAGTAGTTGGAATCTACTCGCGAGATAGGATTTTATCACACGGGAAAGATTTGATCAAAGAATGGTTTATGAATATAAAATTGAGACTGAGCAGTGAATAGGATGCAGCGAGACGTGGTCTCACCTGTGTAGCCTTGCTTGTGTCGATTGAGGACCGATCTGTGTGTGGCCCTGCTGGACAAGTTTAAACTTTACCGGATGCATACTGGCTATATGGAAACTAGGAAACTGATGTAATTGGTTAACCTGGGTGTCAAGGCGTACCCTACCATTTTATAGGAGTGGGTTGAGGGCAGCAAGGTGTAAATCTGCTGGGGGCATAGGGATGCTCTGCACGGGGACCTCCTGCCCCCCGGTCATATACCTCGAGACGTGGCTTAGCTCGGGGCGGCCCGTATGGAATGATACGGGACAAATATTTTTACTTGCATATATAATATTGTGAAATGATCGCCCATGCGGTCTGTGCCGTATGGCACCATATAATTTATCTATAATTTTTGTGCAGTTGCAGGACACTAACCACAATTTAAGTAGCTCGAGTTGAAAACGTTTGCGAGTGAACATCATTAGAGCCACTGTTGAGACGTATGCCGGAATACCGGCCAAGGGTTTTCTTTGGTGAGGGCGTAGTACAGGCATTGTATTCGATTTTCATCAGGCACATCGACGAAAATACTCGTGCTGGAGGTGTGACTCGACAACAAGTAAAAAAATTCCAACTTAGGACTAAGTTTGAATTTGTAATCTCTGTTTTGAAGCGTGCTGGTCAGATTTACAATTAATCGTGTGTTCAATGCGATAAGCGGGCATGTGGTTTGGGAACTTGAGGAAGTCCTCCACAAGTTTTATTTTCAGCTCCAAGGCATATTTCAAGATTTAAAACTTGAAAACTTCATTTGAACTCAAATTGCCCAGTTCCTGGTTAAAACCGTGAACTGGACAGAGATTTGACTAAGCTTGGAATAGCATAACTTCCTGTATAATTCACCCCTGAAGGTTTATAATACATGGTTGGAAAGTGTAGAGAGTCCTTTAAAACTCTTATGTTCAACTCCAGATCAGAATCCTCCTGTAAACTAATGAAAAATTCAAATTTCCAAACTCTGTTAAATCTGGACAGACACTGGACAGTTTCTGTATCCTGTTACTGTCTTGATCATATCTCATAGTAAAATCGACGAATGACTTCATGTAATTAATTTATGTAATTCTGAGGATTTATAAAAAAATTTTGTAATTTATTATTTTTGCATATTTTGATATTTGGTATCTGGAAAAATGTGGACAAAATCAGCCTTAAACAAAGGAGGTGCTGTAAAAATTTTTCCAGAAACACTGTCAACTTGCAAAATCATATCTCCTTATACATAAATGGTCTAGAGGCAATTAAATACATTCTGGAAATATCTTTGAGTTTACTACAACTTTGTAATTGAACGCAAGTCCTGAATGTGCCTCTAACTGGATGAAAATTGTGAATTTCTCCAGACTGGTCATAATGAACAGAATCTGAGACAGAATTCCAGTGTTATGATTCATTTGGCATTTGAATTTGAATTTACTTTCATAATTCAATTATCACATCCATGATATGTTGATCAATAAATTTTGTTGAATTTGAGTATTTGACAAATTCAAATACTTCTTTTATAGATGGCGGATGTGATGCTGTTGCCGGACGGATGGGTGTTCTCCACGTGCACCAACCGTCCGGCGGGCTTCCCGATCATGCTACGGGAAGTGCTCCAACAGTTTGGCTTCATCGAAATGCCAGGCTATTGAGGTCAAGAGATAGTTGACAGAGGCGTACTGTCATGCACCGTCCTGGTCGACGTCCCTGGTAGTCCATGTCTTTATGTATGGGCTCCTTTTTCGGTCACCATCCTGGGAGTTCGTTTGGAGGACACGTGGGCTGTTGCAGCGGGAGAAGCGCTTATGAAGCTTTGCGAGCTTCATCAAGATGCCACGGCGGGGACAACATTTGCTCTTCTCCCGGTCCGTGGTGCGGCTGGTTTTGAGTGGCAACGTCGTATGGTTGAGGCCTATCAACCGAATGGCAACACGACATCGACAACACTTGGGACTTATGCCGCTGCATCCAGCATGGTCGTTCTTACGCAAAGTGCAATCCTTCAGCAAGAGGTTGAAGCCTTGAGGCAAGCAATTGAACAGGGTGACATTCTTGCTTACATCAATGAGAACCTACGTTCATTCCTGGCTCCGACAAATCACCGACTGAATCAATGCGAGAATCAGCTGCATCACACTCGTACTAGACTGCAGAAGGCTCGTGCCGAACTGCAGCAAACTTGCAAAGAGCTGCTGCATGCCCATGGTGAATTTCAGGCGAGTCATTTGGTGGTGCAGCAACAGCAAGAGCAGCTGTTGGTAATCACCGAGGCACGAGACGAAGCCGTTGAAGAAGCTCAGGGTGGGGAATTCAAGGCAGGCCAACTTCAGGATGACTTGTTGGAGGCCGAGGCACACTTGCCGCATCCAGTCGTGTATCCACTGGCTCAGGACATGTCACTGAACATGGGTGAGCAGGTGCCTTAAAGTTCTGAGGAGGAGGAAGATCCTGAGATACTCGAGTACGTCGATGAGGATGCATCGGATTAGCATGGGGCAGCACTACTGCCATCACGGGGCAACATATAGTTAGTGGTTGCTCGTGTTTATTTTGTAGCCATGTTTGTATTATATTATAAATAGTAGTGGGTGTGTAGGAGATGACAAGGTGTGTATGACGACTCATGGAGACCAAGTATAGTTGAGATGCACTTCCGTAGTGGGAGTATGTCCTTTTGGATTTCACTACTATAAACTTGGTCATGAGATAATATATCTTGTATAAAGTTTGTACTTTATCAATATATGTGAATGTTATGCAATTATCACATTGTCCATGCTTGCACTACTATGGTATAGAATGGATGAAGAAAACAAACATGTCACTGATTTTAATTCATGTGGATGCAGAATGGTGCATACATATTCTACGCCCGGGATGGGGGGCTCTAGCTAGGGTCGTGAGGATGAATCTCCGACCCGGGAGCAAACCACGACACCACTGCAACAAGCTCCTCCACCACCACCACCAGAACCTCTGAGGACCCCCGTGGAGATTCTAGCCGCAGTACTTGGCTCGTGGGAGAAGCAAACCGAGTTAATGCGGATGCTGGTGTAAAATTCTTCCCGTCAAGGGGGGCAACAAGATAATGGGCAACGCCAGCCCCAACAGAGTTTGTACTCGGACTTCTTGGCGATGCATCCACCAGTATTCACGGAGGCCGAGGAGCCTCTGGAGGCAGACAACTTTATCCGCACCCCTCGAGGCGAAGTTTGGTTTGCTGCGATGCACCGAACAACAGAAGGCATTGTTTGCAGCGCAACAACTTCAGTGATTTGCCTGTGCTTGGTGGGCGAACTTCATCGCGTCACTGCCGACTGGTCATGCGGTCACATGGACCGAATGCCGGGAGGCATTCCGCGCCTATCATATACCTCTCGTTATAATGAAGAGAAAGCTTCAGGAATTTTTTGAGCTAAAGCAAGGCGGGAGGAGTGCTCATGAATACTCCTGCGCATTCAATCACTTGGCGCAGTACGCGCCAGAGTATGTGGGAACGGAAGATAAGAAGCTAGATACATTCTTCCCAGGCCTTAATCCAAAGATGAAGGTCCAACTCGCACAATGCAATCGCGGCACCTTCAACGACATCGTCAATGCACAGCGCGAGCTCATTTCTGATAAGAGGAAACAGAGTGCGCCATCGAGCAGCAGCAGTGGTGGTCCACATAAATACCGTATGGTGTCTCGCTCACCATCCGGTCAGTGATGGCAGCCACCGGCGCGACAGGAGAAATTCCGCGGTCATTCTTTTAACGCGCCGCGTTTCCGACCGCCATTTCCACAGCAGCAGCATCAGCAGCAGCAAAGGATGGTCCTGCACGCGTATCCACCTCCAACACGTGCACAGGGATTCCGTCCACAGCTTGGCAGGAACCCGACACAATACACGTGCTACACGTGTTGCCGTGTCGGGCATTTTTCAAGGGACTACCCCGAATAGCGACAAGACAGCGGACAAGCACCGTATCAGGGTGCAGCTCAGACCCGCAACCAGCCCAAGAAACCAGAAGCAAAACCCGGCAACATCCACCACCTAGCTATCGAAGACGTGCCGGAAGGCGAACCTGTCTTTGCGGGTACGTTTTCTCTATTCCGAAATCCCGTAGTCATATTATTTGACTCCGATACCACCCATAATTTCATTAGCCAATCATATGTCATCAAATATCAATTACCTATAATTCTCACAAAATGTCCATATTTGATTTGCTCTGCGGGGGGGGGGGGGGGGGGGGGGGGGGGGGGGGGGGGGAGTATCAGCGGATAGGATGGCCTATCGGGCACCACTTGAGATGGGTGGAAATCTATATCCAACTTCTCTAATTATATTAGAGAGTCAGAAGCTTGACGTCATTTTAGGAATGTCGTGGCTACACCGTCATGGTGCTGTTCTCGACATTGTTCCACGTGTGGTCCATTTAAACTCTCCACTACATGAACCACACACTCTCATTCTAGACCACCTTATCCAAGAAATTCCAGCCACATACAACACAGAAGCCACCAAGCTTGAGGACATTTGTGCGGTCCGTGAATATCCGGATGTGTTTCCCGACGACCATCCAGGTATGTGTCGGTACCCTGGAAACCGTACACCCCTTGAGGTTATAAAGATCTCAAAGGAAAATCATCTACTTGATTTGAAGACCTTCGGAGGCCCACATGTCAGATATAACCGGACCCGCTTCTCCAGCATGGTTAATCCCAGGGTCGCCACGTGTACTATAAAACCGGAGCTACCGCCCACAAGGGAGAAGTTCCGGGCCATGTACCGAAATGGCACCTCCGGACTTAACCCCAGACCGAGAGAAGCTTCGGAGCTGACACGTGTCAGGTAGCTCCGGAACTACCTGTTTCCCACAGAATGCTCCAGAGTTGCCACGTGTCCAACCGTCGGAGCTTCAGCCTCTGACCTCCGGAAGACTCCATAACGGCTCCGGATCTTCAAAGGGGAATCAAGGACTTCAAGACCCGATTATGTGTCATTAATACCATATTAATGACACACGATCGGCTGACCTTAATTACCAGTAACGGTGGTATCAAAGCCCATTACTCGGTCGTTAAGGACAATTAAATGTGTCGAATAAGTGTCAATACTAGTAACCGCCGGGGCCACATGTCGGGCCAGGCTAACTTGTAACGGCCTACCCTTGTACTATAAAAGGACAGGCCGACGACGGACTCAAGGGGAGTGAGGCTACACACGTGCCATAGACACTCGTCACAAGCTCATACAGCTAATACAACACCAACACATCCGTGGAGTAGGGTATTACGCTCAGGCGGCCCGAACCACGTAAACCTCCGTGTCTCCTGTGTCATTTACAATTGACCTTCTTGAATCTCCGCGCGCCCACACCGAACATCAAACTCCTCTAACACTTTAGTAGTGTCGGGAGATCTGCCGGTTCCAAACCACCGACAGTTGGTGCGCCAGGTAGGGGCGCCTGAGATTTTGAGAATGGTGAACTCAGCTGCTGGATCATCCAACGGTCAACCTGCTGCTCAGGCTGTTGGGGGCAATCCCTCCAATATGCAGCCACCAGCAGGAGCCTCAGCACCAGCAGGAGTCACACTCCCACCACCACCGCCTCCACCAGCAAATCAAGCTAGGCAACGCGATGGTGCGCCGGCATCAATTACTGCGTCGGCAAATCAAGACAACCCGGAACACGCGCTCCATGCAGCGCGTGCTCTTCTCCAACGCCCACCACCTCCGGATGCATCCTGGGATGCACTGGAACAGTGGAGGGCCGATGTGGAACACTTGGTTGCAGCAGCAGCCGAACGCCTCAGCAACCAAGGTCCTCCTCCTTCAGGAGGACGAGCCCAGTCGCAGCAATGGACTTTGTCTGGTAGACTTGGTCCGCACGTTTACAATAGTAGGAGATGTGCTGCATCACAACAAGTGACGTCATTGCCCTCTGGGGCACGATGCACTCACACGGTATCCAGGCTCTCAACTCATGACCTCCGGGCGGAGCTTGATCGCCGATACCGCCAACAAGACGGCCGAGTCCATATTGAGCGTGCTCGTGAAAGACGGGAAGCTCAGGACCTTTCTGCTCCTGAAGGAGTAGGAGGAGGCTGTTCAGCTCTGGCCATACATCTGCGTATGGTCAGGTGGCCACAGAAGTTCTGGCCTCACCTGCCGGAAAAATTCGACGGGACTGTCAATCCCGCCGAATTTCTTCAGATCTACTCCACTGCAATCTTGGCAGTTGGAGGAAACGAGGCCGTGATGGCCAATTATTTTCCAGTGGCCTTAACTGGGACCGCCAGGTCCTGGTTTATGAGCCTTCCACCAAACTCTATCAACAATTGGGAGGAGCTGTGCCGGCAGTTCACTGCCAACTTCGGGAGTTCATACACCCGACCAGGTACTGAACTGGACCTTTTTGCAGTCGTGCAAAAACGGGGAGAATCCCTGCGATCATTCATCCAGAGGTTCTCTCAGGTATGAAACACTATCCCTTCTATCTCTAGCGCCTTTGTCATTGTGGCATTCAGACAGGGTGTACGAGACAAGAAGATGCTGGAGAAACTGGCAATCAAGGAGATCACCAGCGTCATGGAACTCTTCAGCTTGGCTGACAAATGTGCCAGAGTTGCGGAGGGCCGTGAGATGCACTCCAAACCAACCCCGGAGGGTCACAAGAAATCCTCCAAAGAAGAAGCCGCTACCTCCGGGAACGGCAAGAAGAAGAAAAAGACCAACGGCAAGAAGAAGTCATCGGCCGGTACATCCAATGTTGCAGCTGCTGCAGCTTCGGGTGGCCGGGGGCCACGCCCCGAAAAGCGACCTCGACCGTCTTCTGAAGACGGTAGCAAGCCCAAGGTGTGGTGCCCAATTCACAAAACGGGCATCCATAGTTTGGAAGACTGCCAGGAGGCCCAAAACCTTGCCGAGCGCTATAATAAGCGCCGGGAAGAATCTCCTTTCCGACAGAGGGAAGGAAAGCAAAAAGTCGACGAAGCTCCGGCTGAAGAGGAGTTAGGTTTTCAGGATCCCAAAAAGGTCCTGAAGGTCGTTTACACCTTCGTCGACGATGATTCTGACGTCTCTGACAACGAGCGTTGGAAGACCATGAACATCATTTTTGGTGGATCATGGGACATCACCTCCCGCCGCGTCATCAACACTATGCGTCGGGATATGGCTGCTGTAACTCCTACAGTCAGGTCGGAACCTCATCGGAAGTGGATGGACACAGCCATCACTTTTGATGCTTCGGATTGCCCTCGGAGCATGGTTGGAGCAGGGCAGCTACCTTTGATGGTATCTCCTACCATCAACAACATCCAGCTCCACAATGTCATGGTAGACGGAGGTTCGAGGCTTAACCTCATAAGCTTCGAAGCTTTTACTAAGCTTCAACTCCGACCTTCGGATCTCCACCCCTCTCAACCTTTCTTCGGAGTAGGTCCGGGGGCCATTAACCCACTCGGAGCTATTACTCTCCCCGTTACCTTCGGGACACGGGAGAAGTACCGCACCGAGAAGATTGTCTTCGACGTCGCTCAGATTAACTTACCCTTCAATGCCATCTTGGGTAGGCCTGCCCTGTACAAATTCATGGCAGCTGCTCATTATGGTTATCTGGTGTTGAAAATGCCAACGCAAGTAGGCGTTCTCTGGATCCGCGGAGATCGTACTGCCGGAGTAACTACTCTGGAAGAACTCCATGCACTCACCACGGCGCAAGAGGAGGACTCCAGGCAGGAGCAAGCTACAAAACCCCCGAGCATTCGTCAACGAGGCTCGACTTCTGCACCTCGTGTGCAGCCAAGCGGCGACACCGACATTCCCGTCAATGTCGTCCAAATTGGTTCCGATGCCGCTCAGACCACCCGTATATCGGGGGGATTGACCGACAAATAGGAACTCACGCTCATCACTTTCCTCCGGGCTAATGTCGACGTGTTTGCTTGGCAACCGTCACAAATGCCTGGGATCCCCAGGGAAGTGATTGAGCACAATCTGAAGATCTACCCCGACGCCCGGCCTGTGCATCAGAAGCCTCGGAAGCAATCCGTAGAGCGACAGAACTTCATCCGACAAGAAGTGAAGAAGTTACTCGAAGTTGGATTCATACAAGAAGTCTTCCATCCAAAATGGCTGACAAACCCAGTTTTTGTGCCCAAGTCCAGCGGGAAACTTCGGATGTGCATCGACTACACCACACTAAATAAGGCATGAACAAAAGATCCATTCCCACTACCTAGAATAGATCAGATAGTGGATTCCACCTCCGGGTGTGAATTACTTTGTTTCCTAGACGCATACTCCGGGTATCATCAAATCAGGATGTCTAGGGAAGATGAAGAGCATACCTCATTCATCACAGTAGATGGATTGTACTATTATACAGCCATGCCCTTTGGTCTCAAGAATGCAGCTTCAACTTTTGTACGAGCTATGTACAAAACTTTTGAAGAACTCATTAGAGACATAGTGGAAGTGTACGTCGATGACATCGTGGTTAAGGTCAGGAACAAGGAGTCACTCCTTGACACCTTGCAGGCTGTCTTCGACAAGATGCGGGCCACCCGCACAAAGCTAAACCCAGACAAGTGTGTCATAGGGGTTAGCTCCGGAAAACTTATCGGTTTCCTGGTAAGTCACCAGGGCATAGAAGCTAATCCGGCGAAGATTAAGGCCATTGAAGACATGTGGCCACCAACCCACATCAAAGACGTCCAAAAGTTAACTGGATGTCTAGCAGCCCTCAGCCGGTTCATTTCAAGACTGGTGGAACAGGCATTCCCCTTCATCAAGTTATTGAGGAAGTCCGGACCATTCCAATGGTCCGAAGAAGCAGAGAAGGCATTCCAGGAGCTGAAACAGTTCCTCACCACTCTACCAATTCTGGTAGCTCCGAACCCTGGTGAGCCTTTGTTGCTTCACATTTCAGCAACTGACGAAGTCGTCAGTATGGTTCTGGTTGCGGAGAGACCAGAGCTACCTCATACTCAGGAATCCAGACCCCTTCGGGAGGGTTCGGAGGTACCTGAAAGCGAGTCTGGGTCCCAGCTCCCAGACTCGAATCCACAAGAAGTCACTTCAGGAGACCCAGACCCCTCCGGGAAGGTCCAGGTCGCTTCTGAAGAAGCCCCGGGTTCCTCTAGCTAGGACCCGGAGGTCCCCGAAGAAAATCCGGATTCCTCCGGGAGGATCCGGGTCAGTGAAGAGGAAGCTCTGGACCCCTTCGGGAGGGTCCGGACCATTCAGCACCCAGTGTACTTCATTAGTGAAGTACTACATGATGCCAAGACTCGATACCTAGAGGTGCATAAGCTGCTCTATGCAGTTCTTATTGCCTCCAGGAAGCTTCGCCATTACTTCCAAGCTCACAAAGTCTCAGTGGTGACCTCTTACCCACTTCGAGCAATCTTGCATAATCCCAATTCAATTGGGAATATTGCAAAGTGGGCAGCGGAATTAGCTGAATTTGATCTTGAATTTATTTCAAGGCAAGCATTCAAGAGTCAAGCATTGGCAGATTTTGTGGCAGAATGGAATCCCTCTCCATCAAACCTTGGGGGCCCCAGTGAGCAGAAGACGGAGCATCAAGCTCCAACCTTCACCAAGCCTCACTGGACCCTCTACTTCGACGGCTCCATGCAGAAGCAGGGGGCCGGAGCTGGAATCCTTCTCCTTGCACCGACCGGGGAGAAGGTGAAATACATGGTACACCTTGACTTCAAGGCGACCAACAACATGGCAGAGTACAAAGCGCTCATCTACGGACTAAAGGTGGCACTGTCATATGGTGTCAAGCAACTGCTAGTCAAGGGAGATTTGCAGCTCATCATTAAGCAGGTGAAGGGTGAATGTTCCTGCAATAATCTCCAACTAGCTGCTTACCTCCTTGAAGTCCAGAGGCTTTAGAAGGACTTCGAAGTCCTAGATCTCCACCATGTTCAGCGTGCCCATAACGCTGAAGCTAACGAACTCTCGACAAAAGCGTCAACCGGAGCTCCGGCTCCTGACGGAATTTTTGTCCGAAGGTTGTCAAAACCAACAACTCAGTCAGCCGAACTGAGCGAAGGGGGCGAGATCAGCATCCCGAAGCTGACGGTCCCGATGGCCCTGTTACCATGGCAGCCATCAAGGGTCGTAGGTGCTGCCGGGAGCTCCGAGCAACCCAGCACGCAAGACTCAAAAGATCAAGCTAGTTCCGATGCATGGATCTCGGAGATCCGGAGCTACTTGGAAGACAACATCCTTCCTGACGATGATGTATCCGCCAACCGGGTAGTCAGATTGGCTAAAAGATACACGCTGGTATAAGGGGATCTCTACCGGCATGGTGCCAATGGCATCCTAATGCGGTGCATCACAAGGGAAGAAGGCTGCGAACTCCTCGCTGAAATCAATGGAGGCGAGTGTGGGAACCACGCGTCTTCCCGCACGCTGGTTGGTAAAGCCTTTCGGCATGGTTTCTACTGGCCTACATCACTCCAGGATGCAACTGAGCTGGTGAAGAAATGTGAAGCATGTCAATTCCATGCAAAGCAAATTCACACACCAGCTCAGCCCCTGCAAATGATACCTCCTACATGGCCCTTCGCTGTGTGGGGGATGGACATCTTGGGACCTTTCCCAAGAGCCGTCGGAGGTTATAAGTTCCTGTACGTCACCATTAACAAGTTCACAAAGTGGCCGGAAAGCAACTCCAGTTGTGACAATCAACAAGCAATCTGCTATCAACTTTTTGCAGTCCATTGTATGCAGATATGGAGTCCCAAACAAAATCATCACTGATAATGGGACCCAATTCACAAGCTCTGCATTTCAAGGATATTGCGAAGACCTCGGCATTCAAGTTTGCTACGCCTCTGTAGCTCACCCAGCCAGCAATGGCCAAGCTGAGAGAGCAAATGCTGAAATCCTTAAAGGACTCAAAGCGCACACCTATGAGCGCTTGAAAAAACATGGAGCCAACTGGATCGAAGAGCTTCCGCCCACTTTATGGGCCAACAGGACATCTCCAAACCGGTCAACCGAAGAGACACCCTTCTTTCTTGTGTACAGAGCTGAAGCAATCCTTCCTCCGGAAATCACCTTGGGTTCACTCCGGGTCCGGACCTTCGATGAAGCCACACAGGACCAGCTCCGGCGTGAAGACCTAGACCTCCTGGAGGAGGGAAGGTGCCAAGCAGCTGTTCGGAATGCCCGATATCGCCAAGCCCTACGGCGTTATCATCAGTGGCATGTACACAACCGACAGCTTGAGGAAGGCAATCTGGTGCTACGGAGAATACAATCCAGAGAAGGGTTAAAAAAGCTCTCCCCTGACTGGGAGGGACCCTTCCGAGTGTTTAAAGTATCCCATCCCGGAAGTGTTCGCTTGGCTACCGAGGATGGGACACCTCTCCCAAATCCTTGGAACATTGAGCACCTCCGTAAGTTCTACACTTAATACCACAGAGGTGAGTCTTGAGTAACTTGAGATGTATGTTATAGAGTCATTGTACAGATTCGGGTAGTTCCTCCGGGAGAGCAGCCGGACCTTTCCCAAATGGTCCGCAAAGTTCATGCTACACTTGTCACAGTCTCAGGACTAAAAGTGTGGCTAGCTACCCTAGGTCAAACGAGAAATGAAACACGCTTAGCCTGGTTCCATACCCTAAGAGTGTACTTGTTTCCCCTGTACCCCGGACCTATAATGAAAGACATCTTCATGTGAAACAGACTCCACGTGCATTTATTTTGTACAGGCTCAACATTTTTATTTTTCTCTTTCTTGTCTATAACAAAGGCGTGCAATTCTTAAGAAATTTTAGTTCGATCGGTTTATATACGATACGAGTTGTATTGTCAATTCTTTTGGATTCAAATATTGTTCATGGCCAACTCGCCTGAAAGCCGCCAACCAATCTAGGGCTGGAGTGTGCTATCGACTTAGCCTAGTCAAGCACCCTAAGTACGCCACTCTACCTACACCCCGGCAGGCCGAAGTAAGGCGAGTCCAAGTACAATTGAATCCGGAAGAAAAGGCAACGCATTCGATTGTGTTTAGAATCGCGTTTGACCTAAAACTTTCTCGAGAATCGTAAGTCGCGACGAAGTTATAGGCAAGAAATGAATTTTACTATTTTTCTTGACTTTAGTGTGCAGGAAAAATAAAATACACGTTGATGGAGAAAAGCCGGAGCTAACAAAGCTCCGACTTCTCTAGATGGCTTGTAATCGACGTTAACAAGCATCACCGGAGCAACCAAGCCCCGGTAAAGCTAGGGGGGCCAGCCGTCGACGTAAAAGATGGTGAGAAGACCCCACAAGTGGAGTCTGCTGTCGACAACTTACGTGTTGGCAAAGGTCAGTGTCGGAGCTACTAAGCTCCGACAACCCAGAGGACTAACTGTCGATGCTCTATGCGTTGATAGGGACTATTACCGGAGCTACTAAGCTCCGACGGTAGTCAGTTTGACCTCAGGGGGCCTGCACCATCAAAGACTTCAGACCTACGCTCTACAATTTCGAAGAAAATGAGTCTTCAACAAAACATAATATCCTCTTGGTACATGTTCACAATCAAATTGTGTACATCTACCAGGGGGCCAAGTGAAGACAAAAGTGTTGAAGACAAAAAGTGAAATTCACAAAAGTTTGGGGATTTCATTTATCTGGAGACAAGGGATTACATCTGGAGACAAGGGATTACAAAATTGAGGAAGAAGAAGAGAAAATACAAGTGAGAACTACAGAGATGGTCCTAGACCCTATGGAAGAATTGGGCAACCTTCTGGGCAACCTCCGACACGTTGGCTCGGGCAGCTTCCCCTTCTCCTTCAACCGGACCTTCAAGCACCGGGTCCAGAGGAAATTGGGAATTCCGACTGGTGTAGCACGTCAGCACATATTCAGCGACGTTCTTCGCCAAGGATTGCCCCTCAACCTCCAATTGGTCCGCGATGACATCGCCCACCTTGGAGAGCTTGCTGCCTGCTGAGCTCAACGCCTGCAACGCCAGGTCCGGCTCCAGTTCCGGATCATCCAGGCGCACGGGGCTGAAGCCCATCGGTGTCAGCGCGTCGTTGGCCTTGCCCAAGAACTCCCAAATCTGTAGGGAGTCCGCAGTCCTCAAGCCCTTTATTTCTTCCAGGGACCTTCTGGCCGCCACTAGTTCAGAATTCTCGCGGGCGAGGTGCTCAACTTCTTTGGCATTTTGCTGAATCTTCTCAGCAACCCGCTTTTCGAGTTTCCCGAGCTCCTCCTCCCAGAGGTGAATCTTGTTCCGGTGGTCGACCAGGTCCTTCTCCCTGCCCCTCACTTTCTTTTCCCTGGCAACAAGGGCACACTCCCGTTCTTGGAGCTCCTGCCCCCGCACCCAGGCCTTCTTCTCCTCGTCTACGCAGCGCTCTTCCAATTTCTTGGCACGCTCCTCAAGGCCCTTGTCAGCCAGAGCCACCTTCTCGGTGAGCTCCTCCTCCCTCCTCAGGACGACATCCTGCAGCTCTAGGAGTTTCTGCTCTTCATCTTCGAGCCGTTTCTCCCTCTCCTCAAGTGCCTCCCGGCGCTTGATGAGTGTAGTGTTAATGGCCTCAAGCCTTTCGTGGCATTCATCGACCGCACTATTGGCTGCTTTGGCCTGATCATATATCTCCCGGGATTGAGCGTCGAGGGCACGAGTCATACTCTCCCTATCATCCAGTAACTTGCCCCAGTACTCCAGGCGGATCTTCTCCCGCTGGATCCACTCTTTGTCATCCGCTAGCCTCGACTGCGCCAGCTTGGTCTCGAAGTAGAGCCGGTTACGCCACCGCCTAAGGGTTTGGCGCTCCTCTTCAAGAGCCTTGCTGTCGTGGAAGAAGGCCAGTTGGACTTGACGCAAACTGGAACATGCGTTGTCAATAGACAGTGACAACGAGATAGGTTCCGGACCTGCTGGGGTCTCCTCCGCTGGTTCCAGCGGGTTTTCAGATACAAAAATTGGGTCCCACTCCACAAGAGTGGTCCTCTGAGTCTCCATGGCACTAGGGCCGTCCTCCGGGATGGCCTCAGTCGCCATCGAGGAAGGCCCCGCCGCCAGGTCTTCGTTCACCCCCTCAGGCAGGGGGCTAGCGACTTCGCTTGGGCACTCCAGCTCGGCCGCAAGTACCTCCGACGTCATCACTTCCGGAGCAGGAGCCGCTGCTGGCTCCGGTCTGAGCACCTCCTCCGATGGGAGCTCAGGCTCCGACACCTCTCCAACAACCGGCTCGGAAGCCGGAAGATCTTCAACATCGACCGGCTCAGCGGCCGGTGCTTCGGAGGTAGCTGGCCCGGCTGCCGGAACTTCCTCAGCTTCCGGCGCGCACGCCAGGACTTCAATCACCCCCGGCTCGACCGCCGGAGCTTCAACACTTTCCGGCTCTAGGGCCGGAATCACAACTTCTTCCGGCTCGACGGCTGGAGCTTCCATCATCTCAGCAACAGGACCCGGAGCTTCAACCTCCGGGACAGGTGCCGCTAGCGCATCTTCACTCCCGCGGTCCGGCGCTACCACGGGAGCCTCTGGGGATGAGTCGAGGTCCATGACCACGACAGCCGGCGCCGGAGCTGTCGCAGCTTTAGCCACCACTTGGGGCGGCACCGGGACAGGAGCAGAAGTTTCCACCCTCACGGCTTCAGCCGCCGTGGCTGAGGATGGAGCCTCACTCCCCTTCTTGGGGACACTGCAGATGATGAACGAAGAAACTTAAAAAATAGATACTACAATTAAAACAACTATCCAAGGTAAAGATTAAAAATTACCTTGGGAGGCTTCCGCACCAGCTTGCGCGGAACCTTCTACCCGGGCGTTCTGGGCTGGTCATAGCTAGCATGGAAGCTCCGGAAGGCCCCCCGGAACTCGTCGCGACCACAGGTGTTTCCCGAGTTGAGGCCCCCCTCGATCGGGAAGAACCCCCGGACCTGGAAGCCTGCATCGGCCTAGGTGCTGGAGTCGCATGCCCAGAGCTAACACCCCAGGAGGACCCCACTGCGGGAACAGTCGCGCTCCGGGAAGACCCCACTGTGGGAACAGTCGCGCCCCAGGAGGACCCCACTACAGGAACAGTCGCCGCAGTTGTAGAAGACCTTTCCCTCTGAGGAGAAGGAGCCGACGCAGAAGTAGTGGGCCTGACGGATCTTCCGTCGGCGTACTGCAGCTTCCTCTTCCGGCTCACAGGTTCATCTGCCAGCTCCTTGCCCTTGCCGACGACCTCTTCCCTCGGCTTCGGAGCAGGGTCGGAGCCATCCTTGGGCATTCCGGAGATCACTACCCCGGTGGTTGATCTTCTCTCGACGACACCAAGGTCATCAAGCACGGGCATCTTCCGCCGGAGCTCCCTGCTGAGCTCCACTTCCACGTTCAGAAGAAGAAAAGCTGATGGCGGAGTCAAATCGTCACCATCGACGTCGATGTCGTGCTGGAACTTCTTGAGGTGGAACTCCAAGGTTTTCCCCACCATGTTGGACTTCAGCCCGGTTTCAAGCCGGTCGTCGTCCATCACGCTGTTGAGGGCCCATGCGAGTTTCTATCTCCTCTTCAGCGGCGCCCACCTGTTGGCCAAGAAGTTGCAAAACACCGCCTGAGGAGTCAATCCTCCCTCCACGCATTGGCGGATCCTGGTCAAAGCAGGGTTGAAGGCTTCCCCCAGCACCGGAGCTTCACTCCAGATTGACGTGTCGATGCTGGGAAGGCCTTCGGGCAGCTCCAGCCTCTCGTGCTCTTCCACCCGGACAACTATCCAGTCCTTCTTCTAGTCATCCCACTTCCCAGAGGGAAATGACCGGAGGTACTTGAATGGGCACTTCTTGCGCTTCACGAAGTAGTAGAAGCCAAGGTATTCATTGCTCCTGCCGGTGGTATGGACGGTGAAGAAGGTCCAGAAGAGTTCAATACAGGGGGGGATGCCCACCCACATCTCACAGAAGTGGACGAAAATGGACACAAGGAGAATGGAGTGGGGGCCGATATGATACAACTGCAGACCATAGAAGTCTAGCAGCATCAAGAAAAAGGAAGAAAAAGGTAGGATCAACCCCACCATGGCGTACGAGGAGAAGTAGACCATTTCGCCAGCGTGCTCCTTCTCAAACGGGAGCTCTCCACCGGCGCGGACCGAGCGGTTGAAGAAGTCCGAGGACCATCCCATGAGGGCCCGGACCTTGTTCAGATCGCCGTCGGTCTTCAAACGGCTTTCGCGAAGACCCAACTCCATCGCGACACAGCAAGGCAAGAGATGAAAAGTGAAGCACAAGTTGGGAGTTTGAGCGCAAGAACAAATGAGAGGCGTAAAGAACTCCCGACAGTGCGCGCTTTCCTTCTTAAGTAAGACCTCGCAACGCTTGGATGGAAACCGCAAGGAAGTCGAAGATACCATTCAAAAATTCCACGCAGCCGATGACAAAGGGGCCCGGGACCACCCCAACGATCATGTCGAGGTTCTTACCCAGGTGAACGATTGTCATCATGAGGCGGGAAACCCAAAGGCGGCAGCCTGACAAGGCGCGAGGAACCGATACGATTTTCATATCAGGAACCGGCGACCTTCAATTGCGCGAGATCCGCACGCCAAAGATCTCATCTGCCGCACGCGGGATACGCCACGCGGCGAGGATTTAACTCCAAATCCTCGCCAACGGCACCTCCAAAGACCATTGAAGACTCAGTTCAAAAGTCGCGAGGATGGACCCACCTCCAGCGGAATGACTCCACCCCAGTGGTCTTCCCCGGAGGTAGGTCCAGGGGGCCACTGTCGGTACCCTGGAAACCGTACACCCCTTGAGGTTATAAAGATCTCAAAGGAAAATCATCTACTTGATTTGAAGACCTTCGGAGGCCCACATGTCAGATATAACCGGACCCGCTTCTCCAGCATCGTTAATCCCAGGGTCGCCACGTGTACTATAAAACCGGAGCTACCGCGCACAAGGGGGAAGCTCCGGGCCATGTATCGAAATGGCACCTCCGGACTTAACCCCAGACCGAGAGAAGCTCCGGACCTGACACGTGTCAGGTAGCTCCGGAACTACCTGTTTCCCACAGAATGCTCTGGAGCTGCCACGTTTCCAACCGTCGGAGCTTCAGCCTCTGACCTCCAGAAGACTCCATAACGGCTCTGGATCTTCAAAGGGGAATCAAGGACTTCTTGACCCGATTATGTGTCATTAATACCATATTAATGACACACGATCGGATGACCTTAATTACCAGTAACGGTGCTATCAAAGCCCATTACCCGGTCGTTAAGGACAATTAAATGTGTTGAATAAGTGTCAATACTAGTAACCGCCGGGGTCACATGTCAGGCCAGGCTAACTTGTAACGGCCTGCCCTTGTACTATAAAAGGACAAGCCGACGATGGACTCAAGGGGAGTGAGGCTACACATGTGCCATAGACACTCATCACAAGCTCATACAGCTAATACAACACCAACACATCCGTGGAGTAGGGTATTATGCTCAGGTGGCCCAAACCACGTAAACCTCCGTGTCTCCTGTGTCATTTACAATTCACCTTCTTGAATCTCCGCGCGCCCACACCGAACATCAAACTCCTCTAACACTTTAGTAGTGTCGGGAGATCTGTCGCTTCCAAACCACTGACAGTATGCCACCGGATAGAGACATCATGTTCATGATTGAAATTATTCCAAGAACCACGCCTATTTCTCAAAGGCCGTACAAGATGGCACCAAATGAGTTGGCGGAATTAAAGGAGCATTTGTAGGACCTGCTGGACAAAGGTCTCATACGCCCAAGTTAATCACCTTGAGGCTTCTCCGCATTGTTTGTAAAGAAGAAGGACAAGACGCTACGTCTATGTGTGAACTATCGTCCGCTCAATGCCGTGACGATCAAGAATAAGTATCCACTACCGCGCATCAATATTTTATTCGATCAATTAGTGGGTGCTAAGGTTTTCTCAAAGATAGATCTTCGTTATGGATACCATCAAATAAAAATTCGACCAGGGGATATACTGAAGACGGCATTCTCGACGAGCTACGGGCTCTATGAATATCTTGTCATGTCGTTCGGACTTACCAACGTGCTGGCTCACTTCATGTATTTGATGAATTCAGTGTTCATGCCGGAGTTGGACATGTTTGTCGTGGTCTTCATTGATGATATTCTGGTTTATTCTAAATCAGAGGAAGAACACGCCAAACACTTGCATATCGTGCTCCAGCGATCGCGAGATCACGAGCTTTATGCAAAATTCAGCAAGGTAAGTTTTGGAACAGCCAGGTACCATTTCTTGGTCACATTATTTCAGCGGAGGGCATCGCTATTGATCCAATCAAAATTGTGCAAGTGCTGAAATGGAAGTCTCCAACGTCCGTACACGATGTTTGTAGCTTTCTCGGATTAGCGGGATATTATCGGAGGTTCATTCCGAGCTTCTCAAAAATTTCTAAACCAATGACGGAGCTTCTGAAAAAGTGGACTAAATATATTTGGAGCAAGGCATGTGAGGATGCATTTCAAGCATTGGTGAAACATCTCACAACAGCCCTAGTGCTAGCTCAGCCGGACACGACCAAATCTTTCGACGTTTATTGTGATGTGTCTGACAACGGTCTCGGCTGCGTTTTAATGCAAGAAGGCCGCGTGATCGCATATGGCTCACGGCAGCTCCGAAATCATGAGGAGCATTACCCAACTCATGATGTTGAGCTCGCTGCCGTGGCACTCGCTCTGAAAATGTGGAGGCATTATTTACTTGGCAATCTAGTGCACCTCTACACCGATCACAAGAGCCTGAAATATATCTTCACTCAGAAGGAGATGAATATGCGACAACGAAGATGGTTAGATCTGATCAAATATTAGGAGATTGAAATTCATTACCATCCCGGCAAGGCGAATGTTGTTGCCGATACGCTAAGCCGCAAGTCTCACATAAAGAATATGTCCATCACTCCAATGGACGAGGATGAACCGAGTTTATACTTGGTTCCATATGGAGCATTATATAATCTTGCTCTCATTCCTACCATACAAGAGGAGATTATTGAAGCTCAAAAGAAAGACGTGGGTATGTTGCACATTCGGAGGAGAATAAAGAATGGGGAAATGAAGTGTTTCCGGAGTGATGAACATGGTTCTCTATGGTTCAAAGACCGTATAGTGGTACCCCGTGACATGACACTTCGGAAGAAAATCTTGGACGAAGCTCATTTATCCAAGTATTCTATTCATCCGGGCAGCAACAAGATGTATCATGATCTGAAAAACAGATTTTAGTGGACACAGATGAAAAGAGAAATTGCAAAGTATGTGTCGCAGTGTGATATGTGTCAGCTGGTGAAAGCCGACCACATGAGGAAAGCCGGAGAGCTGCAACAACTAAATATTCCAGCCTGGAAATGGGTGGACATTTGTATGAATTTCATTGTCGGATTACCTCTCACATTCCACAAGCATGATTCGATTTGGGTGATAGCCGATCGACTAACCAAATCAGCTCATTTCATCCCTGTACACAAAGTACATTGCCAAGAAGTATGCAGAGTTGTATATTGCAAGAGTCATGTGCTTGCAAGGCATTCCCTGGACAATTATTTCAGATCGCAGTGCGCTATTCGTTGCTCGTTTCTGGGAGCTGCTGCACGCATCATTAGGGACGAAACTGATCCGAAGCTCCGCATATCACCTGCAGACAGATGGTTAAACTGAGCAGGTGAATCAAGTCCTTGAAGATATGCTACGGCTTGTGCCATCTACCATGGTAAAAATTGGGATTATCATTTACCGTTGGTGGAGTTCTCATATAACAATGGCTATCAAGCTAGCATCAAGATGGTGCCGTATGAAGCTCTCTACAGCCGGAAATGTCGCACACCACTCAACTGGTGTGAATCCGACTTGCGAGTGATATATGGTATTGATCTTGTGAATGAAGCGAAGAACGAGTGCGAGTGATTCAAGCCAATCTCAAGGCTGCTCAATCTCATTAGAAAAGCTATGCAGATAAAAGACGTCGACATCTTCACTTCCACATTGAAGACCACATTTATCTCCGTGTCTCTCCGATGAAAGGGATTCATCATTTCAGAGTGAAGGGAAAGCTTGCTCCACGATTCATCAGTCTGTCGCCGTCATTGAAAAATGCGGAACCGTGGCCTATCGTTTGGTGTTACCGGCGTCGCTTGCTGGTGGTCATAATGTATTCCACATTTCTCAGCTGCGGAAGTGCCTTAAATCCCCATCTGAAATCTGCACCGAAGACATTGAAGCTCTCCAACCGGATCTCACTTATTCTGAGTATCCGATCCGGATTATCGATGAAAAGACTCGCACCACAAGAAATCGGACTTTGTGCTTCTATAATGTCTTGTGGAGCAACCATACCGCTGAGGAAACAACATGGGAATGTGAGGACTATCTTCGATCAAACTATCCGGATTTATTATCATCTCATATCGGGTAATCTTTTTACCTCTGTCTCTTTTATTTGAAATCTCGGGATGAGATTCTTTTAAGGGGGGAGGAATGTAAAAGCCCAAAATTCAGAGTGCAAAGTTCAGAGAGGAGAATTTAAAAAATTGAATGGGAAAAATAAATTGAAGTGGCAATTTAAGAATCAAACCAATTCAAACTTCCATAGAGGAAATTCAAAAATTCAAAATAGCTCATGTTCAAACCTTGACAACATAAAAATTGAAGTTCACAATTAGCTTCCAAATATTCCAAATAGCAACCTTGAAAATTTTCATAAAATTTGGTGCAGATTTTCTATTTAATTTAATGGGTACATTGAATACCATTCAAATTGAAATTCAGATGAAACTTGTCCAAATTTAAAAACAAATTCCAGAATCTGAATCTAGACCTTTGATTTGGTACCTCCACAAAAATCTAGAAGTTTCGGACAGTTATTGGTAGCAGGATTAAGAGACCAGAGAAGATAGACTTGAGGGGAGATGTGGGACCCACTAGTCAGGGGCACGTGTACGTGAGGACTTTGTTTTTGCTGCTCCCCGCACTTCAATGTCGGGAGAGCTCGACACCATGATTTCCAAGCACCCAGGCAAGTAGCTCGGTGGCAAGAGTGATTTAAGGCATCCTCATCCCCTTACAAACTCATTCCTTCACGCCATCGACCAGAGCAGCGCGTCGCTCGTTTTTCTTCCCCCCTGGAAACAGACCACCGCCGTCTTCCTTTTCTCCCGGGTGAGCACCTTGGTCCTGCCCCCTTTCTTTTCGATGCAAGCAGCAAAGATGGCGCCAAGGCTATGCTCTATCATCTCCACCAATTAGCTCATCTTTTTGTTCATTGTTTTGCCAGTACTTTGATGTTCCGCGGACGTCGTCGGGGAGCCACCGTGGATGTCATCCTCCGTCCACCGTGGCGCCGGAAAACTAGGCCGTTTCAAGCTGCGACTTCAATAGACAAACTGAGCACCAGGACACCACCTTGCTCACGGTGAAAACCGTTCTTAGGTTAATCCCTTATCGAGCACGAAATCTTTTTTTCCTTTTTGGCATGCCTTTAACGTTTTTGCTAGGTTTACTATTCAATTCATTTTCTAGATGTAACTATCTTCTAATCCAGTTGCATAATAGTTTCCTAACCTCCTTGCACGTCTACACGAGCAAAAACCAGAGAGAATAATCAAGAAACAGCTGTGATATGCCGATTTTCCTAGCTGCCATTGAAAAACCGTCGGTACACCGTCGAACTAATGGTTGTCGGCCAATCCGTGGCTTTTAAACCTCTGACTTATCTTTCTCTTGATCCCAAAAACGTTTACGATCGATTTCTGAGATGTTTGAGCTAGGGATAGTTGTTCCCGACATCGTCGAAAACCTAACTGTTGCTGCCGCCGTCGTGCCGCCATTTCCAGCCGTCGCCGCGTTGTTTCGATCCCACCATCGTGTTCCTAGACCCTTCAAACGGTTGGGAGGAGAATTTCAGCAAGGTAGAACGCCGGGAAAGCCAGGCCGGCAAGCTCGCCGGCACAGCGCCGCCGTGGCAGCTCGGGCGCCGCCCGAGTCGCGAGGTAGAAGACGATGGGTGTCGGGTCCATATGTCAGCGACTGCTGGTGTTCCACGAGATCTCCTCTGGCGGCGGGATCTGGTGTGGCTGCGCGGTTTAACCCCCTAGCCCTTGGTGTGGCCCAGTGGGGATTGGACCATTTAAATGGGTGGGTCCGGTTGGATTGTTTAAACTTTTCCTTTTACAAATAATTCTAGATTCTGAGCAAACTTCAAAAATCCATTACTCCTAGTAAACATACTCAAATAAATCCTAATAAATTATGGTAGACTCATCTTAAACCCAATTTTTCAGTGGTGCAATTTGTTAGACATGAAATTCCCAGAATTTTCATAATTAATTCCTTTGATATAACTTCTTGGAAAATTAATTATCCCTGTTCTGCTGATTGGAAAATTCGAAATTTCGGTCAGAACTCTCTTAAAAATACCATGGAGCTCCAGTAAAAATTTCAAGTTCATTGGACTTCATTTACTAGGTGAATCAGTGTTCCAAATGTCTACGTTGTTTGAAAATTGAGAAAAGTACAGAAACATTTCTAGCATTTTCCCAAACTTGTAAAATATATTTAGCCCTGTAGGATGCTCAGAAAAATATAAAACATATTTTTATATAACCAGTAAAACCTCATCTACCAGGATCATAGCTATGTTAAAGCTACAGATTTAGTACCAAAATTCAGAGAAGCCTTTTATTTGTTCGAATTTTAGAGACAACAAGCTTCCTTGAATATCTCCAACTTTTGGTCCTGATCTTCCTCATAGAACCTAGTATCAACTGTAAAAATCCCAAAGCCAATTAAAATTATTACATACTTGATTAGTGTTTATAAGATCTTTTCAAGAGTTTCACTATCACTCATATAAGTTTATATATTGCATCTCATATAGTGACCGAAATCCAGGAGGAGCCAGAGGCTTTGGACAGCATCCTCCTAGAAGCTAACTTTCCCTCTGACTTGCAGCCAGACAAGCCCCAGTTTGCATTTAAGTGCTATTTTAAAGTTTCTATTTGTATCACCTATGTCTAGGATGCGTTTTGTGCATTAGGGCTAAGGTGCTTGTTACTCCACTTGCATGACCCACAAATCCCATGGAGTATTCGGTAGGTCTACATCTTGACGAGTAGAAAATGCCATGCTAATGTTTTGAGGAATCTAGTAGAAGTCGAGTAGTTGGAATCTACTCGCGAGATAGGATTTTATCACACGGGAAAGATTTGATCAAAGAATGGTTTATGCTTATGAAATTGAGACTGAGCAACGAATACGATGCAGCGAGACGTGGTCTCACGTGGGTAGCCTTGCTTGTGTTAATTGAGGACCGATCTGTGTGTGGCCCTGCTGGACAAGTTTAAACTTTACTGGATGCATACCGGCTATATGGAAACTAGGAAACCGATGTAATTGGTTAACCTGGGTGTCGAGCCGTACCCTACCGTTTTATAGGAGTGGGTTGAGGGCAGAAAGGTGTAAATCTATCGGCGGGCATAGAGATACTCTGCGCGCGGACCTCCTGCCCGTTACGAAAGGACCGGTTCGGCATTTGGGTTTCCTTTGAAAGGATGTTGCATACAACATAGTATTGAAGTGTGATTCGCTCCACTTACGAAATGGGTGTATGTGACATGTTATCCGGGTGTCTACTGATTGCAATCATCGTTCCTCACAGTTATTTGAGCACCACTTGTTCACTGTGCCGTGACGTAGTAAATACTGAAGAAGCTAGGAGAATATGATGTATTGAACTATAATTGCATTGCAACTATTATTGCTATAGAATATGCTCACTAAAGTTAATTTTATTAAACCTTTAAGCTGCTGTTAATAACTTGAAAATTAAGGATCAACATTTAGGCGAGTCATTTACTGCTATATCTATTCCTATGTTAAGTATCCCTACATGTAGAGTTCCATGTTTAGATGAGACGGTTAAGTCTTGTTGAGCCTTCGTGCTCACGGTTGCTTTATTAAGTTTTTTCCAGGTGAGACGTATGAGGAAGGGCCCGAAGATGAGGCGATGCCTCCAGTCAGGGTATACCGCCGAGTGGGAGCCCTGCACGCCACCGTAAATTGTTGTGTGCTTCTAGTGTGTAGCGTTCCCGGGCTGGATGGCTGCACTTTTGCATAGCTAGGCTGAGAGTTTAGCTATGAGTATTATCTTACGTTGTTTATATAAATAAAACTTTGTATCTTGTCGTATTCATTTCATGTGTGCTATTGGGTACCACATCGCACAACACCACCCTCTGTGATTCCTGGAATGTGCGGACCTGGTCCTCACACAAATAATTTACATCAGTACAAGTAGAGGAAAGACAATAATACACTCACGAACTATAAGATATACTAAGCAGTAGCTAAGTTATCCGACCCTCGGATGCTTCGCTTTAGCAACAACTAAGTATCACGGCGGCGTGCAAGATTCCCAGTGGGCTTTGCAACCCTCATCGGGTGCCGCCTCACTCGGTTCACCCTTATCCATAACATTGTCGTATGCAACGTTACCTGTAAAAGAATGGATCAACAAACCATGAGCTGATGCTCAGCAAGACTTACCGACTTTCCTAGCCATGAAATTCTACATGGCGGACATGAAAGATGTAATGTAATAGTGATATAAAATAAAGACTGTAATACTAATCCAGTTTTAGCTCAAGTACTTTATTAACATGTTGTAGGCTTATAAACATAACTTTAGTGGACAGAGAATCTAAATCATACAATTTTCTGATCAAGGATTACAAAAAGCATATTAATCAAGTGCAAGTTAATTACTACGTCATTGCGCATTGAAATTCTTTATTAAAATGTTGTAGGCTTATCAACATAACTTTAGTGGACAGTGAATCTAAATCATACAAGTTTCTGATCAAGGATTACAAGAATCATATTAAACAAGTGCAAGTTAACTACTACGTCATTGCACATTGAAAAAGTATGCTCCCTTCCGCGAGCATCGATGATTCGAATCATGAAAACACCCGGCTTGCATGTCATGTACACCCGTCTAGAAGAGGAGCGACCACTTCCGTTAACGCTGTACACAAGACACCCAAGCATTGAACCAGTACCGCTGTCCCAGGAGAAAGCCTCACATGACGACCTTATGCCGCAATGATCTCTAGCCTCCTGTCGACGTGTGTGGTGTCTAAGGGTATGCCTCAATACCCAGGTTAAAATGTTACATCGGTTTCCTAGATCTCATAAATCTAGTATGCATCCGGTACAAGTTCAAACTTGTCCAGCAGAGTCGCACACGATACGGTTCTTAATCACAATTGAATTTCCACGTTGCTATAATTTTCTGAATAACTTGTTGTCCATTTTGGGATTTTCATCAAGTTTTGGCAAGATCTTGTTATTGTAACTACTTAATAACACCCAATGGTCATGACAATTTTCCTATAATCATAGTATACTATGTGAGGGTTCTGCCCAAGTTTCACATTTTTCTAGGTTATAGAACTACTCCAATGACTTTCTTATTGTTTATCTCTTCTGGAGTTTTAGAGGCAAAACTGAGGACTTTCATGATCCCTAACTTATACCACTGCAAAGTAGAGGTCAAGAGGGTTCTGGCAAAATTTATTTCACAATTGTTTAAGTAGTATCCTAGGAGTTATGAATTTTCCAAATTTGGGTTCTTTCTGCTATTTAGTTTCTATTGCAAATTCTTTAATACATTGACAGAAGGGGCCCACTCGTTTAAATCAACCAAACAGAATAATGCCACAGGGGGTAATAGAAATAATGGCCATGGCCACACTAGATCTGGGCGGCATAGAAGATCCCCAAGGGGGGTCTTCTTCAACCTCCCGCTGCAGCTCCAGTGAAGGCCGGCGGCCGGCGGCGTTTCCAGCCATGGGACAAGGGACAAAATGATCCCCAATACGTGGGACATACCAAGCGCAAGGCTGCAGGGCTCAGGATCGCCTGAGAAATGGAGTTCGATGGTGAGGAACGGCGGCCTTAATGGCGGCCATGATGCACCCCCACACTGCACCCCAATTTGCTGCGCCGAAAAGCCTAGAAGGAGCAGTGGAGTATGGGCATCGAGAAAATGAAGCAAAAATGGCACAAAATCGGCTAGAACATGGGGAACACTGGTGATCTAGGGTTTACTCTGGGCGGACATGAAAACAGCTCATAATTCACAGCCTGACCACGACCTCACTCAAAATTCAAATGAGGGAGTGCACAATGGCTCAGATAGTTTGTCCCTCCATTGAATCGGAGCTCTACAGAGCCTACAACGAGAATTTTTAATTTTTCCCCAAACCCGGTTTCCATCCTCACCATAGGAACCAACAGTGCACGTATTAAACAAGATAGAACAAGAGAGAACGAGTTGCCCGAAGCGAACAAGGAGGGTTGGCACACCTTTTTGGCGCAACAGAGGAGAAGAAAGGTGGCTCAGAGCGTTGGGAATGCGACGGTGCCCATGGCGGCTCCAAGAACGTCCGACGGCGACCTAGCAAAACAGCGTAGATGAGCCACGGACTTTACTGGAACAAGTGAAGTAATGGTTCAGGAGGCTCTTGCGAGCAGTTTTGCTTGCCCACTTGATCGAAGGACGAGGGAATCGGGGGCGATGGCTGGAGCAATAACTTGGCAGTAATGGCAGTGATGAACGAGCAGAGAGTCGAAAAGGGATGAGGTTGCCGCTTGAAGGGCTTAAATAGGTGACGACCCTGTGCTGCTTGCCTTAAACGTCAAGGAAATGATGACCAATGGAAGATGGCGGTGAGAAGCTTTGATGGGAGGTGGTGCCCTGCATGTGTTACGGTGTAGAGCAGGTGAAGGAAGAAAAAACCGTGACTTATGTGCTTGCCTTACTGGTGGGCCCCACATGTAAGAAACACCCCTCACAGAGAACTTCAAAATTCCATTTGAAAATGTAAATCAACTCCAAAAATAGCTAAATTTGGTAGTACCCCTAGTTTGGACATGAGGAATCACATGGTGGTCTCAGATTTGCCATTTGAGGTCTGCAAAATATCTCTAAATTTTCCTAGTGCTCATTCCCTCCTCTTTTGATTTTCCAAATAATTCCAATTGTTATTTGAGTTTGTGTAGACTTGATCACATGCTGAACATTGTAACATAAAAGTTGACCATCACAATCCCCCCCTTCTTAAAAGAATCTCGTCCTAAGATTAAAAAAAAAGAACAAGTGGACAAGAATGTTACTGGAGGTATGACGATATCAGTTCTGGGTGATTGATTCGAAGGAATTCTTCGCTTTCCCATGTTGCTTCGTCGTCAGTGTGGTTATTCCATAACATCTTGTAGAACCACAACGTCTGGTTCCTTGTATTACGAGCCTTCTCATCAATGATTTGCACCTGTTATTCAGTATAAGTGAGATCTGGTTGCAAAGTCTCCATTCCCTCCATAAGAACTTCCGTTAGCTTTTTCAAACACTTCCTTAGTTGCGAGACATGGAAGATATCATGAATTCCAGATAATGATGCTGGCGGTTCCAAGCGATATGCAACAGGTCCGCATCTTTCAGTGATGGGGAACGGACCCACAAAGCGAGGAGCTAGCTTCCCTTTCACTCTGAATCGATGAATCCGTTTTATTGGAGAAACACAAATATAGACTTGATCTCCTACTTCACAGTACAAAAGACGGTATCACTTGTCCTCATAACATTTCTGACGAGATTGAGCTGCTTTAAGGTTGGCCTCAATCAGCTTGACCCACTCTTCAGCTTCTTGGACGATATCAATTCCAAATATAGCCCTTTCGCCTGATTCACACCAATTAAGAGTTGTGCAACACTTTCTTCCATAGAGCGCTTCATAAGGTGGCATCATGATGCTTGATTGATAACTATTATTGTAAGAGAACTCTGCTAATGGTATATGGTAATCTCAATTCTTCCCATGGTCAATAGCACAAGCTCTTAGCATATCTTCCATAATCTGATTTACCCTTTCAATCTGACCGTCTGTCTCAAGATGGTATGCTGCACTTTGAAGTAACTTGGTTCCCAAAGATTCATGTAGTTGCTACCAAAAATGAGATACAACCAATGAGCCTTGATCCGATATAATAGTGCAAGGAACCCCGTGTAAACACATGATCCTTGAAATGTATAGCTCAGCATATTGTGTAGCAATGTACTTAGTATGAACCGGAATGAAATGGGCTGATTTAGTCAACTGATCCATGATCACCCAAATTGAATCATGTTTACAGAACGTGAGAGGTAGTCCAACAATAAAGTCCATGTTGATGTCCTCCCTTTTCCAGGCTGGAACGCTTAAGGGTTGATGTGCTCCCGCTTTCTCATATGATCAACTTTAACTCTTCGACACGTATCACACTAGGATATGTATTAGCAATTTCTTGCTTCATCCTCGTCTGATGAGGACATCACTCCTATGGATGTACATAACACTGCATTGAAATTACAAGATGCTCCTTAAAGTTCACACACAATAATGAATTCTAGAGGTAAGCTCATTCTTAAATGTTTCCATATATATTTTTGGGAATAGACTGCTACCTAATGATTTAATTGTGATTAGGATCTATGGAGAGGTTCAAGGAGTACTTGAAGGAAAGCTTAGGGATGTGGAGGACCAGAAAATACGTCCAAAGAAGATGGAAACTGAGCCCAACTCAAAATCGAGTCCAACTCGGAGTCCAGGAGCACTTCATACTAAAACAGACGCCCAGGACGCATACAAACTACATTTTGAACGTTCTACATATGAAAAGAAAGGGGAGGATAAACTTTCCAATGCTGCTGGTCCAATGTCAAAATTCCTTCATAGTCTACCGGAATCATCAAAACAAAATCAAGTTCAGAACGTATCAAGGTGTTGCGCCACCGTATTGGGCCATTGGGCCTTGTATCACTTCTAAGTCATTATTTTTGTGTCTTAGAGTTAGGTCACGACCCTAACACCCCTTAGACGTCCTCCCCCCTATATATACTTCATAGTAGCTGCCATAAACAATTGGGTTTTACTTAGATTAATAGTTGAGCCGTTTATTGGTTTGTGAAACCCTGATTCAGCAATTTCAGATTGCTTCTTCTACCTTCTCGCCTGTGTTCTCGGTTGCACTTCGAGAGATTAGCCGTCTTGGTGAGGTCAAGCGCGTGAAGCACGGTTGGTAACCAATGGAGTAGTGGTGTAGTGATTCCATAGGTTGTTCGTGTTATACTTGAGAGCCTCGGATCATCAACGTCGAGGTCTCCATCAATTGACTTATCCACTACCTATCGGAAGATCGGGACCTACTCTACTCCTAAAATCCTCATCAATTGGTATCAGATTTCCAGGTTGCCTGTTAGGTAATTCATTTATACTTTCGATTAGTATGTTTTTTATACCTAGAGTCCACAAAAAAGCCATAAATAAACTTGTATATTTTAGTAGATCTATTCAACACTTTGTCCGAACCATCATTGAGCCTTGCAACTTTATTATTCAGTTTGGTTTTGTTGAGTTTGTGTCTTTGTTTGAGTCATATTGCTGGTTTAGAAAGCGTTTTGGGTTTTATTTGAGTTTTGCATTGTGTTGATTTATCCTTTTGAATCATGTCATCACGTCCAGATTAGATTCACCTCTGTTCAGTTTGGTATTTCGATCGTATATCACCCATACAAACTCGGAAGGTTGTGTTGTTGTACATTTTGGGAATCTTGAGAAGTTCTCTACAACTTTTGTATCTATCAGTTTCACAGAAAATAGAGTTATCAAGGCCAAAATCGCATTAGATCCAAATCTGTTCTTGACCTAGAATTTCCAAAGAGTCCGTATTTCGGGGGCAATATCTCCTATTATATTGGTCTAAAATAGGTCTTACATATACTTAAATTAAAGAGGAGATATAGATCTATAATCTTGTTGTTGAATAGTTTTAGATTTGGATCCTTTAAGGTGTCTAATTGTCTTTGGAAGAATGAGCAGAAAATCAGTGACACACCAACGAGATATTTTTTATTGTTTTGCATTGTAATATTATTTTGCAGCACATTCTGAAAAAAAAAGAAATGGCAAGTGCAAACCAAGACAGAAAGCCGCTCAAAAAGAGAAAAAAAGCAAAAGAAAAGGCAAAAGTGCTTGCATCTTTTGTGTCCTATAATTTGTTTCATGTCTTGCTAGCTTGAACTACTAGGAACACATTAGGCCAGCAACTTTGACAAGTACTTTGGACACTTATTAAAATTAACTACTTGCTTGCATTGTTGTTAATCCTTGCTACATATAAAGTGCCATCCAAGCTATACTTTTCTTTTGAGCGGAATCAATACACCTTTACAATCATCCCATGCTTCATTGGTTTTCACTCCAGCCACCATCTGCCACCTGCAATGTCAGTAAAGACACTTGTAAGAGCATGGTAAGACGCTTGACAGTATGTGATTCTACTTCCACCTTGCCATTACCCTTTGTAGTTGATAGGATAACCTATTTTTTGTTGTCTTCTATTTGTTATAAATAATGTTAGGTAACAACAAGAATCATGAATGCCCTCCAGATGTCCAGTTCCGTAACCTGGTGGATAAAATGTTGGAGCTGCTAGACAAGATGGAAGCATGGCGAAAGGTGACATTGGAAAAATTGGATCACATGGCAACCAAGGCTTCACATGATCTTCAGGCCACCTCCACTACTCCTTCCACAAGAAACTATGTAAAAGCAGAGGTGTTGAACAACTCTTGTGAATTGTTTGATGAATCATCCCATAATGCATCTAAAATTCCTGTTGAAAATGTGAACAAAGGTAACAAATATCACTACACACTTGTTGATGGTGAGAAGCTTTTTGGATGTTCTTAGTTTTTCCACTAATCATGCTATTGTCAAGAGCAATAAGTGGAATCTTTTCTTGATACCCCATTGCCACATGTTAATTTTCATGTTGATCCTTGCGTTAAGAAAGAGTTGTGTGCTGATAATTCTATTATATCTATGCAAAAAAAAGTTAATGAATTTGATGATTCTGTTTTGGATTCACCTACTTGTGCTGAAATTAATAATTTGATTTCCATTACTGCTGAAAATGAGGAGCTGAAATTGTTGTCTTCACTAAATACTTTGGGTTATATTGAACTTGACACTCTTTGTGATCGAGATAATGTAGAGAGAATAATATTTTTGAAAACTTAATTACCAATGTTGACAAGAAATACTTTTCATGCTGTATGCAAATATGAACATAGTGGTATGTTTATGGTGCATAAAGTTTACATATGTTTAAATGAGAAAGCTTCTTTTATGCTGCAACAACATGGTAAAGTAAATAGATGCACTAATGCTAGTAATGCCTTGGCATGTTTTTCTAGTATAGTCTTGCAGCAGGGAAAACATATAATAAAGGAGAATTGTTCGCTGCGATTGTTCAATATGGACATCGCTAATTCTACCCCCAAAGCAAGCCTCTTTTATGGACATACAAGCAAGCCGGGGTCGGCTTGTCATAAGGAAGGGGAGATTGATGAGATCAAGCACATTTTCATGGCACATACAAGCATGTCACGATGTTTATTTGTTTGGGATCTTGACTCAAGTGATAGTGCATGCTTATTTGATGGAGAACATCGAGATGGTGCACTATGTCGTCCACCACCTTGGCCTCCTCCTTTTACGCACACAAGCGGATTTAATGGCGTTGCACATTTGGACCCACACATGAGAAAAGATGAACTTTAGTCGAGGACGACTCCAATTCAAGAAGGAGAGAATAATCAGGACATCACTCCTATGGATACATACAACACTCTATTGAAATTACAAGATGCAATCATTAAAGTTCACACCCAACAATTGATTTTAGAGGCGAGCTCGTCATTATATGTTTCCATATATATTTTTGAGAATAGATGGCTACCTAATGATTTAATTGTGATTAGGATCTATGGATAGGTTCAAGGAGTACTTGGAGGAAAGCTTAGGGACGTGGAGGACAAGAAAATACGTCCAAATAAATGGAAACCGATCCAACTCAAAATCGAGTCCAACTCGGAGTCCAGGAGCACTTTGTACGAAAACGGACGCTAAGGACGCATACGAACTCCATTTTGGACATTCTACATATGCAAGAAAAGGGAAGAGGATAGCCTTACCATTGCCGCTATACCAATGTAAAAATTACTTAGAAGTCTAAAGGATTGTCGAAACACAATTGAATTCATAATTTGTGTGGGTGCTGCGCCGTAGTATTGGCTATTGGGCCTTGTATCAAGTCTAAGTTCATTATTTTTATGTCTGAGGGTTAGGTCACGACCCAAACACTCCTTATACGTCCTCCAACCCATATATACTACATAGTAACCGCCATAAACAATTGGATTTTGCTTATATTAACAGTTTTGCCATTTATCGGTTTGTGAAACCCCAATTCAACAATTTTAGATTGCTTCTTCTACGTTCTTGCATATGTTCTCGATTGCACTTGCAGGGATTAGCCTTCTTGGCGAGGTCAAGCGTGTGAAGCATGGTTGATAACCAACGAAGTGGTGGTGTAGTGATTGCAGGGTTTGTTTGTGTTATACTCAAGAGCTTCAGATCATCAACAATGAGATCTCCATCAATTGACTTATTCATTACCTACCATCATACGTTGAGATCTCCATCAATCGACTTATCCATTTCCTATCGGAAGATCGGGACCTACTCTACTCCTAAACTCCTCACCATCGTCCACCAAAATCTTGATCGGAGATCTTGATACATCTTGTTGCTGCATGTATGTATCGAATACTTGGGCAAGTGTGCTTTATCTAAGATCTTCTTCCTTAGTTCCGTATTTTGAGGCACCACTATCCGGTATTTGAACCATATAATTCCTTCCTCATCTTTCTGGAAACATAATCTTTCCCCATCATCAATTCTCTTCTGAAGCTTTAATATTGTATCGTCACTTTTCTGAACCTTGAAAATCTCCTCTCGAATTGTGGGAACGAGAGCAAGATTATACAATGCACCATAGGGGATTATGCGTACACTTGGTTCTTCCTCCTCTTCCGTAGTAAATACCAAGTTATGAATGTGAGTCTTGCGACTAAGTGCGTCATCCACCACGTTTGCTTTTCCAGGATGGTAATGGATCTCAAGTTCACAATCCTTAATCAGCTCCAACCATCTCCGTTGCCTCATGTTTATGTCCTTCTGAGTGAATATGTATTTCAGGCTCTTATGGTCGGTGTATAGATGCACTAAATTTGCCAGTAGGTAGTGTCTGCACGTCTTTAATGCAAGAACCATTGCCGTTAACTCAAGATAATGCATCGGATAATTCTGGTCGTGAGTGCAGGCTTATCTTGAGCTATATTCAATCACACATCTATATTGCATCAGAACACACCCCAAACAAGTACCTGATGCATCACAAAAAACATCAAACAGCTTGGTAGTATCCGGTTGAGCTAATACTGGTTCCATGGTGAGATGTTTCTTCAGAATTTGGAAGGCTTCTGCACAATCTGCAGTCCATACATACTGGTTGCCTTTCTTTAATAACTCTATCATTGGCTTAGAAATCTTGGAGAAGCTCAGAACAAACCTCCGATAATATTCATGTAGTCCCAAGAAACTATGAATCTGATGGATTGATTTTGGAGATTCCCACTTTAGTACTTGTACAACCTTACTTGGATCTACATCCACACCTTCCGCTGAAATAATATGTCCTAGAAAAGGTACTTTGTTAATCCAAAACTCGCACTTGCTAAAATTAGCATATACTTATACTCTTGTAATCATTGGAGTACGATACAGAGATGTTCAACATGCTCTACCTCTGATTTGGAGTATACAAGTATGTCGTCAATGAAAACCACGACAAACCGATCTAACTCTAGCATGAATACTAAATTCATGAGGTACATGAAGTGTGCCGATGCATTCGCGAAACCAAACGACATGACCACATACTCATAAAGATCGTATCAAGTTGAGAATGATGTCTTTTGGCATATCTTCTTGAATCTTAATCTGATGATACCTTGACCTTAGATCCATCTTGGAAAAGATGCTAGCACCCACTAATGGATCGAATAATATGTCGATGCGAGGTAGTGGATACCTGTTCTTGATCGTCACAACATTCAACAGACGATAACCCGCACGGAGCCTTGGTGTCTTATCCTTCTTCTCCACAAACAAAGCTGAGCAGCCCCATGGTGATGAACTTGGTCAGATGAATTCTTTGTCTAGAAGCTCATTTAATTGTTCCTTGAGATCAACTAATTCCTTTGGTGCCATTTTGTACGGCTGACGAGATATCAGGGTGGTTCCCGGTATCAACTCTATCTTGAACTCCACATCTCGCTCAGGCAGCATACCTAGAAAATCATCGGGAAACACATCTGGATATTCTCGGACTACCGGAATGTCTTCAATTTTAGTGGCCTCTGAATCATATGTGGCTAGAATTTTAGAACCCAAATCTTCAAGGGCAAGAGTATGGAGACCGTAGTACAGAGAGTCTAAGCGAATAATCCTTGGACCGATGTCAAGAAGAACCCTGTGGTACTTCAACCATGGCATTCCCAATATAATTCAATGTGTTGTCCATCTAATACAATGAGAGTGGTAGGATATATTTTTCCATCGAAGCACACAGGTGCTTTGATAATAACTTCACTAGTGAACATAATGCCTCCAGGTGAACTGATAAGATATTGATGCTTGGTGGTAATGGTTGAGAACTCAGATTTGCATACAAATGAGTTGCTAATGAAATTATGTGTGGCTCCAGAATCAAATAGACCCAAAAGGGTAGTTTGTTGAGAGTGAACATACGCGCGAGTACTGGCTCTCCTTCCAGCACATCCTCAAGAGTAGTGTGGTGAATTTTTCCAGCCTTCGGTGCTGCTATTTTGGGCTAAGCGCGGGACTGATTAGCACCTGGTGCTGCTGCTTGCACATTTCCTCGATATTCTTCCGGACATTCCTTGGTAAAGTGAACCAGTCAGCCACATGTGAAACATGCATGATTCATCGACGGCTCGGTAAAGTGAGTGGAGGTGGAGACGTTTGCTGCTATTTCAGAGTCTGCTGCTCTGCGCATGGAGATTCATTGCCACCCTGGCCACTACCACTGCTTACCTCGAAAGTGGAGCGAGTACGCACCATTCCGCAATGCAATGAATAACATCAGTCTCTATATAACCTCTTGATTCATTCCATATAGTATATAGGCTGTCAAAATCAAATACATAGTCATTCCATTCAAGTTGCAACATCAATTCTCAAGTCTCCCTAATTCTGGTTGCACTCTATCCAGCCAGACCAGTTCCTACTAAATTTTGGTTTTGACTATGTAAAAGACATCTTCATGACATGAGTGTGAGGGCCACTATCACAACATTCCAGGAATCGCATTGGGTGGTGTCGTACAACGCGACTACTAATAGCACAACACAAAGAATACAAATTTACAATACATAGGGCTTTTATTCTGTCGAGTTACAAATAATGTACATCAGTACAAGCAGCCAAAAGATAAGGATACACTTACGAACTATAAGCTATACTAAGCAGTAGCTAAGTCATCCAGCCCTCGGATACTTTGCTGTAGCAGCACACAAGTCTCACAGCGGCATGCAGGGTTCACAGTGGGCTTCACAACCCTCATCGAGTGCCGCCAAACTCGGATCATCCTCATCCATAACGTTGCCGTATACAATGTTACCTGCAAAAGAATGGATCAACAAACCAAGAGTTTATGCTCAGTAAGACTTAATCGACTTTCCTAGCCATGAAACTCTACATGTCGGACTCGGAAGGTGTAATATAATAGTGATATAAGGTAAAGCTTGTAATCCTAATCCAGTTTTTGCTCCAGTTCTTTATTAACATGCCGTAGACTTATAAACATAACTTTAGAGCACGATGAATCTGAATCCTACAAGTTGCTGACCAAAGATTACAAGCAGCATATTAATCAAGTGCAAGTTAATTACTACGCCACAACTCAGTGAACAAGTATGCTCCCTTCCGCGAGCAACGGTGATTCGAATCATGTTACACACGACTTGCACGACATATACGCCCATCTGAAAGAGGTGATCAACCAATTCCATTGACGTCGTGTATGGCCACCTTTCACAAGACACCCAAGCATTAAACCGGTCCCACCATCCTTGCAGCAAGCCTCACATGACGACCTATGCCGCAGTGATCTCTACACTCTTGTCAACGTACGTGGTGATGTCTAAGATGGTGGAGTATGCCTCAACACCCATGTTAACAAGTGACATTAGTTTGCTGGGTCCACTAGAGCTAGGATGCATCCGGTACATATTCAAATTTGCCTAACAGGGCCACACACGGTACAGTCCTTAATCGACACAGGCAGACCTATGCACACAGATCTCCATTCTACCGCTTCCAGCCCACCTGCCCGGTCTCAATTTCCCCTTTAGTGAAGGATTCCCCATCCTTTCCTTCAATTCACTTTCCAATTTTCAGCCCATCATAGCAGTCCAAATATCATGTTACTAATTCTACCCATCCTGATAGGAACATTTAGCCATGCAATTGGAGTATCAAAACATTCATAAACCAAATGCAATAATCATTCATATTAATATATTACTATAAAAGTGAGCTCACAATCAGTTTTAGATGCATTCGTGGCTTGCCTTGTTGCTGATAAAAGTCAAAGTCCGCCTCTGAAGGGATGAAGTCAATTGGCACCAACGTCTCCTCGCAAACAGTTGCTAGCGAAATGAAAGCTATTCATAGACTATGAAGTTAACATAATTTATTTCCAAAGAAGATGAAATCTTCTGCAGTTGAAATTTAAACAGTAGACTGGTAAGAACAGAGAGTTTTGGGAAAAAAATTCCAGATTTATACTACAGTTCCAGTTCATGAAAAATCCTAATCACATTCTTTCCCTCTGAATCACCAGGAAATTAGATCAGGTCTGACATGCTACTTGACCTGATAATCTGTTAGGGAAGGTCACTATGAGTCTAACAAATTTTTTTTCATAATTTGCTGAGGTCTCTACAGGTCACAATTGAATTTCCAAGTTTCCAACAATTTCTGAATTTGCTTGCTGCTGTATTTGGGAATTTTCATTAACCTCTGAAAAGATGAGAACATTAGTCCTAATTAATTATACCCAATGATCATGAAATTTTTACTGGAAGCAATAGGATACTAGGTGAGGGTTCTGGCCAAGTTTAATATTTTTCTATGGAGTAGCACTCCTCCAAATATTTTCTTATGACTGATAACTCCTGGAATTTTAGAGAATAATATAAAAGTTTTCATGATGTCAAACCTGTACCATTGAAAATAAGAGATCAATAGGGTTCTGGCAAAATTTATTTCATAATTTTTTAAGTAGTATGTTAGGAGTTATGAATTTTCCAAATTTGGGTAATTTATGCTATTTAGTTGCTATTGCAAACTCTTTATTACATTAACAGCAGGGGCCCACTTGTTTGAATTCATCCGCTCAGGTCTAAGACACATCGGGGGTCACACACTAAAGAGCTGCACTAACATTGGATCCACTCGGTACAAAAGATCAGAGAAGGCAGATAGAGGCTGACGGCTTGGCCCCACCCCAGTCGTGTTCAACCTCCAGCCGCAGCCACAATGGGGCCAATAGCCGGTGGTGGAGGCGATGTTACCTCGCCGGGGCAGCGTCCCGGGCCACCTAACTTGGGGAAAAAATCACCTTGGAACTTGGCACATGCAAAATACATGGCACTAGGACTTGGCCTCGCCGGAAAAGGAGGACATGACGGTGGGAAGCGGCGGCCTCCATGGCGGCCGTGGTGAACCACCTCGCCAAAGCACAATTTGAAGCGCCAACATTCCGGGGAGCAGAAGGGGAGCAAGGGCAACCCGAAATCGAAGCTTAATTGACAAAAATCGGCTTGCACACAGGTTATACCGACGACCTCGGGTTTCCACCCGGCGGCAGCGAAATCAGCCATCTCGGTCTAACAAAACCACGGCTGCCCCCTCCATTTTTCACCAAAAAATCGCTATATCCTGGAGATGTTGAGCTTTGATTCAATTGAAGTGCGAACAAGTCTATAACTGGAATTTCGACATTCTCTGCATGTCGGTTTTCACCAAAACAGGACAAACTTGATGTCGCACGGCCTAACCGAGATGAAACCAGAGAAACCAAGTTGCCAAACGTGAGCAGGGACTGGTAGCACACCTTCTGGCGCGGCAGAGAAGAAGAATGATGGCTCGGGGAGTTGGGAATGGGACGGTGCCCACAACGGCTCCGAGGACATCTGGCGGCGACCCAGCAAACCATGAATATGAGCCACGGGCTTGAGCAGACAAGGCGGGGAATAGGTTGAGGAAGCTCTTGCAAATTTTGTTGCTTTTGCTCACTTGATCAAAGGATGAAAGAATCAGGGGCGACGGCTTGAGCAAGAATTTGACAGCAATGGTGTGTGGAATGAACAGGGAATCGAAAAGAGGGAAAGCTTCAGCGTGAAGGGATTATATAGGTGAGGAGCAGAGGGATTAGCTCAGTCTGGTGGCCAGCCAATGGGAGAAGTCGGCAAGGAGCGTGAGTGGGAGGTGGCAGCATGCAGTTGGTGCGTGTCGAGCGGAGGAAGAAGGAAGAAACCGTGGGTTATGTGGTGGCCTGACTGGTGGGCCCCACATGCAAGATGCAAAGAAGTTCAAAATTCCATTTGAAAGTTGAAATCAACTCTAAAAATAGCCAAATTTTGTTGTCCCCCTAATTTGGACATGAGAAACATCATGGTTGAATCAGATTTTCCATTTGAAGCTTCCAAAATATTTCTAAATTTCCAGTGACCTCTCCCTTTAAACGTTGAATTTCCATTTGAATTAACATATCTACTTGAGTAGTTGTTGACTTGAGCACATGCTGAATTAGTGTACCCTAAAAGTGGACCTTCACAATCCTCCCCCCTTAATGGAATCCCGTCCCTAGATTAAGAAAAGAACGAGATGGGAGAAAATGTTATGGTAAATATCACTACAGGAAACGACGAATAGGGTGTCGGTTTACTTATATGCGTCGGCCCCGACGCATTTAACTCCTATAAGGGTGTTGGTTTTGGATAACCAACACCAATAAGTTAGAGGCATCAGTTTTCTTAATCAAACCGACACACCTATTAAATTCGTCGGCCAAACCGACACATATATTAAATGCGTCGATGGCACCGACGCTCATAACGTGGGCCCTGCTGGCTCAGGATCTAAGTGCGTCGGCCGGAGACAAACTGACACATTTAATGTGGGCCCAGCTGACTTAGGCTTTAAGAGCGTCGGTTAGGGAAAACCGACGCTCTTAAGCGGGCCCAGCTGGACCTAACCCTTCGGTGCATCTCTTCTCTAAACCCTTAAGCGGTGTCGTTCCCGACTCGAGCCTGCTCCCTGCTGCGCCCCGTCTGCCGCCGCATCGCCGGCGCCCGTCGCCCGCGTCTACGCCCCCGCCCGCTGCCCCTCGCCCGCGCCCGCGCCCCGACCCAGCCCGCGCCTCCGATCCCGCCCGCATCACCGACCCCGCCCCCGCCACCGACCCTGCCCGCGCCCCCGCCCGCCGCTCGCTGGGCTCCTCAGCCGCCCGGCGCCTCCTGGTCCGGCCCCCCTCCAGCGCCCCACGTCTGGGTCTCCTCCGTGCCCCCGTCCATCCCCCCTCGACGCCCCTCACTCCTCCTTGACAAGGTAAAATGAAGTCATATTTGAATATTATGTGTAATTTTTGTTTGGTGCATGAGTTTGTATATGTAATGTTCTATGTGTGAGCTTAATTCATAGCTAATGTGGATATGTTAGATTAAGTAATAGTTAATTCTCAAGTTATATGCAAATTTACATGTTTAACTTATATATGTGAGGATGATTAATAGTTTCTAAATATGTGAGCATATTATATATGTGTTTAGTGTTAACTCGTGAAAGTGATTCATATTATATAGTTGCTAACTCGTGAATGTGATTCATATTCATTATGCTATATGATTTGAATGTGATTAAAAGTTCTTATCATGCATGTGATTGCTTCTTTTTAGCATTTGCAATATGATGACTAATTATGTGTTTGTAATATAGTAAATATTTTTATAATTATGGTAGCCTGAGAGGATTGTAGTTAAAGATGATTCTAGTTGTAAAGTATGCGTTAAGACGAGCACAGATGCGTACGGCTATAATGAGGACGACTAACTAACCGCGCCTGAATGGTGGATCCGGACTTAGAACTTTCAACTCTGACCAACTTTCCTCCTCTGTCTTCTTCTTTCCTCTCTCGTAAATTATTGAAAAATGAAAATGAGGAACATAACCTATAGAATTTGATTACCCGTTTTGAATCGGCACGTATCACATGCCATTGGCATGTGAGACGTGTAGGTTCGGAATTGTCCCTTTTTGGACAGCCTGGGAGTGGATCGGGGGGGCGTGGCTTGTGATGAGACGCGAGTCTGGATCTGGACGAGATTTCGATGGCATAACCCTGATGTTCTCTGCTGCACCATTTTCCAGCGTGCAGTGGAGAACAGCGGGGCTATGCTGCCGAAATTTCGTCTAGATCCAGACCACGCATGTCGTCATAAGCACGCCCCACTCGACCACACATGGGTGGGTTTAGGACCTATCTGCCTAGTTGTAGTGACCGTCACATAATATAAAAATAAACTAATTATAATGATTTTCCACTTTGAAGGTATAAGTTGAAAAATGGGTGACGACCGTAAGGTGATGTATGATGGATGGAGTTCAGATGGTGTGTACACTTTGGAATGGGCACAAATGGAAAATGAGTTCGTGAACCAAGCATTTCCTAGTGGTGCTCGTTTTGTGAAATGTCCGTGTAGCAGGTGCCAGAATCATCGACGTTTCGAGAGGTCTGAAATGATGCTGCACCTTTGTAAGCACGGATTTATGCCTGACTATTTAGTGTGGCATGAGCATGGAGAGATGGATCATGCTAGTGAGTCAGACGAAAACGAGAATGAAGATCGGATGGATGAGATGATGACGGATGTTGCTCGAGAGTACGAAGAGCAGTCACTGCCAGATGAGGTAAAGAAGTTTTACAGACTTCTTGCTGCCGCGGATGAAAAAGTATATGAGGGCGCTAGTGTGACCGTTCTGCAGGCGGTCACACGACTTATGGGGCTGAAGTCTAAGTTCAATTTTGCAAACAATTGCTACAATGGTATTTTGAAGTTGATCAATGATCTCCTTCCGGCAAAACATAAGATGCCGGAAGACATATATCATTCAAAGAAGATTTTGGAAGGTCTGGGCATGAGTTATGAGAAAATTGATGCGTGCGAAAATAATTGCATGTTGTTTTGGAAGGAACACCAGAACGATTCTCAATGTATGCATTGCAATGCATCTATACATGTGAAGGTTTTGAATGATGATGGGGAGGAAATAAGTACAAAGGTACCGGTTAAACAGCTTCGGTACATGCCTATCACGTCCAGACTTAAACGGTTGTTCCTTTCTGAAGAAACTGCGAAGCAGATGAGGTGGCATTCAGAAGGGTTACCTGAGAGTGTTGACAAATATATTATGGTACATCCTTCAGATGGCGCGGCATGGCAAGCTCTAGACCGTTTCGATCCGGAGTTTGGTAAAGATCCAAGAAATGTGCGTCTTGGATTGTCAACAGATGGTTTCACTCCTTTTAGCACAAGTAACAGTCCATACTATTGTTGGCCTGTTTTCATCATGCCTTACGATCTCCCTCCCAACATGTGCATGAAAGAAGGATACATATTCCTAGCGGCCATCATTCCTGGTCCTAAACATCCTGGGACGAAAATTAATGTGTTTATGCAACCGTTGATTGAGGAGTTGAAAGAGTTATGGCAAGGTGTAAAAGCATACGACAGTCATATGAAATGTGAATTTACTTTACGTGCCGCATATCTATGGTCTATACATGATTTGTTGGCATACGACATTTGGGCTGGTTGGTGTGTCCATGGAAAATTGTGTTGCCCCATATGTATGGCTGATACCGATGCCTTCAGGTTGAAGTATGGAAGAAAAGTCAGCTTCTTTGATTGCCATCGACGATTCCTTCCTTCAAATCACCCTTACAAGAGTGATACACGATCATTTCGAAAAAGGCAAAAGTGTTACAGAAGGACCCCCTCGTCGATTGACAAGCAAGCAAAAATGGCATGGCATGCAAAGTTAAAAGAGTCCACTGAAGGTGGTTTCAAGGGGTACGGTACAGAACACAACTGGACTCATATTTCTTTTCTTTGGGAGCTACCATATGCAAAAGCATTGCTTTTACCGCACAACATAGATTTGATGCACCAGGAGTGTAATGTCGCTGAAAGCATCATAAGCATGTGTTTTGATTTTACCGGTCAAACTAAAGATAATTTGAGTGCGAGGAAAGACTTAGCTGATATTTGCGATCATCCTGGGATTGAGGTTATAACAAATTCAAACGGGAATGAAAGTAGGCCACGAGCTCCATACTGTGTTCGACCAGAAGAAAGAAATCAAATACTTGGTTGAAAACACTAAAGTTTCCAGACCGCTATGCAGCAAACATAAAACGATGTGTTAATCTCAACAATGGTAAATTGAATGGGTTGAAGAGCCATGATTATCACATTATGATGGAGATACTTATCCCGGTAATGTTTTGTGGCTACTTCAAACCTGATCTGTGGAAGATGTTTGATGAACTTAGCTACTTTTATAGACATATTTGTGCTAAGGAAGTGTCGAAAAAGATGATGCGACGGTGGGAGAAAGAAATTGTTGTGCTTGTATGTAAGATGGAAAAAGTGTTCCCGCCTGGATTTATGAATGTTATGCAACATTTGCTGGTGCATTAACCTTATGAAGCATTGGTAGCAGGTCCTACACAATTAGAGCTACAGTGCGCAACAAAACAAGAGTTGAGGGTTGTATTGCAGAAGCATTTGCAGCTAAAGAGATTACTAACTTCTCTAGCAAATATTTTTCACGTGCCAACAACGTGAATGCAAGTGTCACACGATATCATAATGTAGAAGAGCAATCTACGAGTGAGCTTAAGATTTTTCAATGGAAGGGTAAAGGTGTTGGAGCTGCTAATTCTCATTATATTTCAGCACAAGAGAGGAATTACACCATGCTTTACATATTTTTCAACATGGAGGAGGTGTTACCATATTTTGAAATGTTTGACAAGTTGTATTGGAAATCTTCATGAAAACCTACACCAAGTCAATTGGATAAGATGCGTCAGCATGGCATAAACAGTGGAAAAAGCTTTGTGGACTGATTCCGTGAACATGTAATTTTATATCCGTTTTTTCTTTCAATATTAGTTTGCGTTTATCATAAGATGCTAACTTTGTTTATTTATGTAGTGTATGAAAGATGTCAACATCTCCGATGACTTGCGACAGATGTCGCATGGTCAATTGAGAGCAACAAAATTTAGCAGGTACGATATCAACGGATATCGTTTTCGGATGGCAAGTTTAGAAGCAAGTCGTCCACTTGCTGCCACTACAAATAGTGGAGTAATGATAACTGCTGCAGAGGGTAGTGGAAAAGTGACAGAATACTATGGTGTTCTTAAAAAATAATAGAGTACACATTTGGCGGTCCAAAAACACTTCAACTTGTGATTTTTGACTGTGAATGGTTTGATCCAACATCGGGCACACGAGTTGATGATTTTGGAATGGTGGAAGTCAACCACAAGTCACAATACACAGCCCATAACAACAATATTGTACTTGCGAATCAAGTGGTACAAGTGTACTATTTAAGTTATCCTCATCCCAGTTTGAAAAATTGGTGGGTTGTGTATACAGTTAACCCTGAAGTGCACCCTCATCGTTATGATGAGTATATAGAGATTCAAGAAGATTACGGTATTATCTATCAGGATGAAGTCGAGGAAGCAGAAGATTTTATGATATCTTCTAGGATAGGACTCACAGAAATTGCTAGTGATACGTTAGAGTTGATGTCGGAAGAACAAGCGGGCCCTTCAAGAAAACGTGTTCGGCAATCACAAAGAATTATGGAAAAGAAGAAAAGGAATTTGGAAGAACAGAATAGATATGATGAAGAAGAGGAAGAGATGGAAGAGAGTGAAGAGGAAGAGATGGAAGAAGAGATACGTGAATATCTTAATACACGCGTGACAGAAGCAGATTCTAATGCTGATGATTTTTTATAATATTGTATGCAATTTTTAGATTTTTAATATTATTGTATACATTCTTTATTTATTATCTAATGTTGTATACTAATCGTTTCTATAATAGTGTGCGCAGATGTTTAAGCTTTTTCCATGTTTGGGGAAGAAGAAGAGCAAGAAGGGTAGTGGATCTTCGGCCTCCACTCCCAGTTCTACTTCGAGCCAGCCGGACCCGTTTCAGGTTCTTGTTTTTTACATACATGTAAATATTAAATTAACTGTCTATTGTTTCTTACTTCTTTATATATTTCTTTATTTATATTTTCAGGGTACTTCTTACAGTGGGCAGAGGAAGAGGATGTTTTTGAGTTGTGTGGGAGAGCCGACGTCGAGTGAGCCTGCACGATGTCCGCCACAGGTGATAGATCGTTGCCCGACGTACGAGGAGTTGTACGGGGAGGAGGCTCAGGGCGAGGCTCAGGAGCACGAGCAGGAAGGTGGCTCACGAGGAGGCTCAGTGGGAAGTTCAAGGCGAGGCTCAGTGGGAGGCTCAACAGGAGGCTCAGGATGAGTCTCAGGAGGAGGCTCAGATAGTGTTGGGCGGTGGACCTCTTATGATGGTGGGAATGAGGGAGATGATGAGGAAGAATATGACCCTGAGGATCCTGAGCGAGATGCCAGGATTGCAAGAAGGGCCGAGCTGGAAGAGTTAGGACACCCCGATCGATGCCCTTTTAGGTAATATTTTTAATTAACTAACAAGTTCATTATATCTGTTCAATTAACTAATTTTATCTATTTTTTATGTACAGGCTGCGGAGGCACCTTTTTATGTGGTGTAAGTAAAAGTATAGACGAGCAGACAATTATAAGGCCGAAGGGTACTAGGTGTTGGGTGGAGCTTGGATGGAGTGGAAAGGGGCATCGACGAGTAGTTAACACCGAGTTGGGAAATGCCATCCGGTTTTGCTATCCCGGGATGGTATTAGTAGATGGTCAAAGAATTGCAGCGCATAGTTGGGATCACTATGCGCTTCAAGAGTATGGCGATTCGGGTACATGTCAGGATAAAGTTTGGGAGATTTTATGGGTAAGTTTGTTTTGATTGTTTCCATTACATTACATCCTATTGTTATTTGACATTAATTGTTACTTATATGCAGGGTAGGTATCATTTGGAGGAGGGTGTGAGTCAAGCATATGCCTGTTCAGTTTTCCATAATGCTGCAAAGAGACGTGTCAAGGACTCCTTCTCGAAGGCACGGATCAAGGCTGTGACCGTCTACTACAAGACGGTGATGTTCCAGCCTATGACAAACAAAGAAGCAGCCAAAAATCACCTCACTATGGAGGAGTACCTGCAAAGTCATGTGGATTGGATTTGTGCAAATATGGAGGCTTGGGAATGGTTATGCGGGTATTGGGGTTCAGCTGAGTTTAAAAATATTTTTGATAGACACCGAAGAAACCGAAAGAGCAAGCCAGGAAAGCATTTCTATGGGCCGGATGGTTATGTTCGGATGGAACAAAGGATGGTATGAATTCTTATATTCATACTTAGATTCCTTCAATTAATTGCATTTATTAAATTATTGATTTTGATATTGCAGACAACTGAAACTGGTACGCCTCCTACATTTTTTGAGGTTTATCTGAAGGGGCATAAAGGTCCACACCCGAATCGCCCGGAGGTGTTATGTGATGAGGCATCAACCCAAAAATTGGTACGTATGTTGATTCATTGTTTATTTTATCTATCAACTAAATTTATCTTGTATTACATTAATCTGGTAACTAAATGTATCACAGCAAAAGTATGTTGAGTGTTTCAAAAAGAATCATGGACCCGATTCAGACTATTTGAGAGAGCCGTTGGATGTCACTGCAGCATACGATGTTGGCGGAGGTCTACCACATGGGAGGTATGTGTAAAGTTAATGCTGATTTGTATGTTAATGAATATCGATTCTTCACACATGTATTTTTTTGTAGACTTGGGTTAGGCGACGTATATGTAGAGCGTGAGGCTTATGCTAGACGACGACCGTCCAATGTTGGTGGTAGTCGATTTCAATCATTTACAGAGGCTGAATTATGAGAAGAACTGAGACGCACAAAGGAGGAGATGCAACAACAACAACAAGAGACACAGATGTTGCTGCAACAACAACAGCAACAAACACAGATGTTGCAACAACAGATGCATTATTTGTATATGTCTCAGGTAACATGTAATTTTCTTATTTGAAAATTTTATTCGATTTACAAATGTATCTACTAAAGATATCACAACTAATTTACTTGATGCAGTTCATGGGTCAAGGTAGCTCCAGTTCTCAGTTCGGTCCTCAACCAATGCAGCCACCACTACCACATATTGGCTCCTCACAGGTAAAACTACTTATCTTATTGACTTCAGTTATATAATGCAATATCGTAACTATTTGTGTTATAGGGTTCCGAGAGTGGTCAATCGTATGTTCCACAGCCTTACGGATTTATGTCACTGCTGGCTTTTGGATTACAGCAAAATAATCCAGGTAAGCTGTAATTTTCGCATTTGACTACTTTATTTGATTCCAAAATGATTCTAATTATAATCTCACAACTTCAAGCAGTTTTCCCACCGATGCCTTTTCCTCCGATACAGACTCTCAAGAAGATACAGCAGTATGTATGACATGCATACTTGTTACAATATTTTCATTATAACATCAATTACCATAATATCTAAAAGAAAAGAGAAATAATAGCGGAGAGATGAAGTGAAAAAGTGAACAAGTAAGAGAGCGAGAGAGCCAGAGATAGTAGAGAGGGAGATGAATACATATAGAGAAAAGAAGTGATAGATAGAGAGGGAGAGAAATATATAGAGGGGGAGAGGAAGAGATAGAGAGAAGAGAAGAGATAGATAGAGAGGGAGCTAGAGAGAAAGAGATAGAGGGAGAGGAGAAGAGATAGAGTAGGAGAGCGAGTGAGGGCGAGAGAGTAAGAGAGAGTGAGAGGAAATACGAGAGTGTGTTTAAGTTTTAGTTCAAACCAATATGCTACTCCTTTTTAAAGATATGTTATTAAGTAAGTAGGAGTTAACATATTATGTTGTTAAGTTTCTATTTCATTTTTATCTATTGCAGAGATCTCATCATGGAACACCTGAAGGTGTCGATGCTTTCTTTAACATTAACGACGGAGGTTCGAGTGGAGGAGATGGGAGTGGAGGACATGCGAGTGGAGGCTCCCACGGCAACATATGAATTTCGTTTACTCATTTCCGAACTGTTGTGCTTGTATTATGTTGTGCTTGTGTTTGAAACGTTTTATAACTTGTGTATGGTGCTATGTTTCATAACTTGTGTATGGTCGTATGTTGATATGCTGTATATTGCTGTTGTGTGTAAAATGGAGGCTCCCCATCCGGGGAGGGAGAGAAAATAAACATTTTTTAAAAAAAAATCGTTATGTGCGTCGGTTTGGTCTACACCGACGCCTATATCTGGCTACTGGGGAAATGGCCACGCGGCACATTAGATGCGTTGACCCAGAAACCGACACACTTAAGTAGTTATATGCCTCAGTTTACAGCGGACCGACGGACATACCCGGGCTCGGTGGAGTAGCCGCGTGTGCACTTATGTGCGTCGGTTGGGCCGCAACCGGCGCATATAAAATCTTAAGTGCGTCGGTCGTTCCAGCCGACACATTTAACTTTAAGTGCATTGGCCTGCCAAAACCGACGCACATAGGCATTAAATGCGTCGGCCCCGACGCACTTAGTCGTTAAAGGCGTCCAAAATTCGTCGTCGGCTAAGTGTGTTGGTTCACCGACACCTTTAATTTATATGCGTCGGTTTCTGTAGACAACCGACGCTCATATGGCCGACGCCCTATCGCCGGATTCCTGTAGTGTATGATGATAATAGTTTTGGATGATTGATTCGAAGGAATTCTTCACATTCCCATGTTGCTTCATCAGCAACGTGGTTATTCAATAACACCTTGTAGAACCATAGGGTCCGATTTCTTGTAGTACGAGTCTTCTCATTGATGATTTGCACCGATTGTTCAGTATAAGTGAGATCTGGTTGTATGTCTCTGTCGAAGTGTAGCAACGACACTTCCCCCGGTACTACTAAAGCGTAGTCCGCAGAGGTTCGTATTTGGATGGGGCACGTAAGATCATGAACAAGATGATGACACGAGAGTTTTTACGTAGTTCGGGCCGCCTGAGCATAATACCCTACTCCACGGAGTGGTTGTTGATTGAGTATGAGTGTATGTGGCGAGTGTTTGAGTATGCTAGAGTGTGTGCGAGCTTAGTTGTTATCTACCGTGCGACGCATGCCTTTTATATGCCAAGGGCTGGCCATTAGAGAGCTTGTGTGGCCTGATAGGTGGCCCTGACTGCAATTAACCACCTATACACGATCTACATGTACAATCCGTGATTAACGGTGTGATAACGTGCCTTAATAGTGGCAGTACCTGTCTTGATAGTCCTATGATCTGAATTAATGACACGTTAATCATGTCTTGTAATGGTTGTTTAATAGCCTCTTGAATGTTCACGCCGTTGGAGATCCCGTAGTCTTCCCGTTGCAAGCTTAGGTCCGAAAGTCGTACACGTGGCAGCTCTGGAGATTCCCTCTGGGGGGAGGCAAGTCCGGAGCCACTTGACACGTGGTGGCACCGGAGGTTCTCTCTACTGGGGGTTAGGTCCGGGGTTGCCGGACACGTGGCGGTACTGGAGCTTCCCATGGAAGGGAGGTTGGTCCGGTCCCGCAGGACACGTGGTAACAACGGTGCTACCCAAATGAGGGATGCGGGCCTAGTGGCGTCAGACGTGTGTTGCCTTCGGAAGTCATCATCTCGGACAAAGGAACTCCATGGTTTTAAGTGCAGTATCAGGAGGTACCTAGTATCCAGGGTACCGACAGTGGCCCCCTAGCCCACCTCTGGGAGAAATCTCGTGGGTGAAGTTATTCTTCCAGAGGTGGGGCCATTTTCGATCCCCGCTCTGCGGCTTGAAGTCTTTTTCAGGGCGGTTGTGGCGATGACAAAGAGTTATGTCGCAGCCACGTGGCCCTTTTTAACACAGCTTGTGGGATCCTGGCGTGCAGATCTCACACAATTGAAGGGCACCAGTTCCCCATAAAAAAATTGTATTGGTTCCCAGTGTAATCTTTGTAGCCCTGTCAGGCGGCCACCCCTTGGGCTTCCAACTTCTCATCATGACAATGGTTCACCTGGGTAACTTTTTAAGCAATGTGGACCCGGTCCCCCCTTGTCATTGACAAGGTCAATCACGATTCGGGTCCGGAGGTAGTTTCCATCCAAGCATTGCGGAGGCTTACTAAAGGGGGAAGTCTGTGGAAGGAGAGAACTCTTTACGCCTTCATCTGACATTGCACTTAGAGCTTTCCACCCTTGCAACCTTTCTTCCTCCTCTGCTTCATTTTGCAGCGATGGAGTTGGGACTTCCTCGGAGCCGGATCAAGAAAAATGAAGACTTGTCGAAAGTCTGCACCTACATGGGGTGGTCAAGCGACTCCTTCAACAACCTGATCCGCATCAGCAAGTTCCCCTTCAAGAAGGAGAACCCGAGCGAGATCGTCTATTTCCTATCGTATGCCATGGTGGGGCTCATCCCACCATTCTGAAGCTTCCTCTTGATGCTGCTGGACTTCTACGGACTCCAGCTTCATCACCTCGTCCCCCGCTCTTTCTTGCTAGTGTCAACTTTCATCCAGTTTTGCAAGATGTGGGTGCGTGTTCTGCTCTGCATTGAGCTCTTCTGGACCTTCTTCACGGTCCATGCAACTGGGAAGAGCAATGAGTACCTTGACTTCTACTACTTCGTGAAGCACAAGAACTCGACACTCAAGTACCTGAAGACCTTCCCTTCTAGGAAGTGGGATAGCTGGAAGAAAGACTGGGTGGCTATAACGGTGGATTGCCGTGATATGTTGGAGCTGCCTGACAGCCTTTCAGCTGTCGACACCGATGTTTGTGAGGTAGCTCCGACGCTGCCAAAGGAGTACAACCTGATCTTGTAAAGGATCCAGAAGTGCCTCGAGGGATGGGTGACTCCTTTGATGGTCATCGCTAACTTCCTGACTAACCGGTGGGCTCCACTGAAGATGAGGGAGTGTCCCGCCCGGGCGTTCGGTGGAGAGCACGATCACAACCGGATCGAGACAGGCTTCAGGTCCAATCTGAATGAACAACTTTGAAGCTCCATCTCCAAAAATTGCAGCACAGAGTCATTGCCCCGATGATATGACTCCTCTGTCAGATTTCCTGTCTCTAAACATGGTGCCAGAGGTTAAGAGGGAGCTGCTGAAGAGGATGCCAGCTCTTGACGATCTGGGCCTTGTGGACAAATGTAAGATCTATGTATGCTGAATACATTGGCTTGTCGTGAATACACTTGGCCTTCATGATAAAAGTTTTAAATATCTCCAAAACACCTTTTTATCAAGGTCCGACTCTAGCTCCGAGCTACAGCAAGGTCCGGCTAGCTTTGGTCAGCTCCGGTGAAGTTTTGTCTTTAGCTCCGGCATGTCTTTGTTAGATCCGGCATGTCTTTGATAGCTCCGACATGTTTTTGATAGCTCCGACATGATTTTGATAGCTCCGCCGTGTTTTTGCTAAGCTCTGAAGTTGATTTTTCTAGCTCCAGCTTTTGGGCTTACTAGTTCCGACTAGTTCTGGTTAGCTCCGGCGCTAGGTCCTGCTAGTTTTGTAAGCTCCGGCGGGATCTTGGTTGTACTAGTTTTGGTAAGCTCCGGCGCTAGGTTCTACTAGCTTTTGTTAGCTCCGGCTCAAGGTCCGGAACTTGACCGTAGTGCTTCTGCTTTTCATTTGCAATGTTTCGTACTTGCTTTACATTGTTGGAAAGATTGCTTAGTATTCATTTGCTAAGTTTTTGGTGCATTTTGGTTGATATGGATGATATTGTGTTACTGTGGTTTTGCAACATGCTTATGTGAGGTTCTCACGTAAGGTGTTGTGTTCGGAACTAACTTGAGTCAAGTCGAGGACTTGGGCTCGTATGGATTGGTTGTTTATTCATGAGCAGGTGTTGCTTGAGTTCAAGACATGGCTGGTGACGGGATCCATTGGACTAGTCTCGGGGAGGAGATGAGGTTCCAACAACCAAATTCAGGAGGAATTGTGGTTGAGCTGATCAGGAGGTTGCGCAGCATGATGGAATCGAGAACAATGCATATGAAGGTATCGTGGACGTCATTGGAAGATGTTTGCACGTGTGCAAGGAGTGCATGGACGTGGCTACATGGTTCCGAGACGTGATGAAGAGATATGGACGTAAAGAGTTGGTCGGAAAGGTCCAACCGACTAGGTTATGGACTCAGGCTGCGGCTGAGTTGGGTTTGACTCAAATATGGAAAGATTTGAGTTGGTTATGATAGGATTTAGTGTGGGTCACGAATTTGAGTTGCGTTCCTAAGGTGTTTGGAAGTCTTAGGATTGCTTCTATCTGCGTATAGAAGAATCCTAAGCAGTTATGGAATGTTACGATTCGTGAATAGAGTAGGATTAGGTTCCTGATCTAAGTTGAGTTGGCTTTCGAGCTGGTTATATAAGCAAGGGAGACCAGAGCTCGTGGTGCACGACTTTGGGGCTGTTCCTCTTGTGTTCTATTGAATAAAATTCGTAGATTGAAGGAACTTTTGTGGCTTGTTCGTCCGACTTGTTCCAGACAAGTTTTACTCGTCGAGTTTCTGGACAGCACTACCTTTCGTCGGTGGTTTTATCATAACTCGAGTTTTACAGATCCAATTGATCTTATTCTTTTTGGATTGTCTTCACAACTTGATTTTATATCATATGTCAAAATTTCACGGTCATTGTATTTGTGGTCTATGATCTACACGAGTTTCTTTGCAGCGTTCCAGAACTGTTTTTTCTCGGGTAGGGCAGATTGACCATTGTTTGATCTTTCGATCATAACCTGAGTTTTTCTCGACGGATTTGAGTGATTCTTTTTGTGTTGTCTTCGTGACTTGATTCTCTCTGATATCTATCACTTTTGTCACGGTGAAACACATTTAGATTAGTCTCACACACGATTTCTTTAACAGATCATTTTTCTGATGAAAGGGTTTGGGGTTTAATTGTTTCTGCTGCATAAGATTTTTAAATCTACCATTCACCCCCCTCTGGTAGCTTTTCACGTGATCTTCGATCCTACAATTGGTATCAGATCCACGGTGCTCTAATCTTTATGATTTGCGCGTGTTTTTGACTAATCATCATGGAGAAGTACTCTACCAAACCTTGTGTGTTCGCTGGTATTGATTTTCAGGTTTGGAAGGCACGCATGGAGGCTTTCATCCAGGCACAAGGCTTTGCAATATGGGAGAAGGTATACAATACTTACGAAGTGCCATCAAACGATCAAGTTACAACTACAAATCTGAGAGATGTCGACAACAACAACAAGGCTCGAAACTTGATCATACAAGGTTTAACACAAAGCGACTTCGACCGTGTTGCACACCTCCAATCTGCATACGATGTGTGGAAAGCAGTTTGTGACTACCATGAAGGATCCAACACGACCAAAGAGGTAAGGCAAGACATGTTCAGGAAAGAATACATGCGCTTCGAGATGCAACCTGGTGAGTCTATTGATGACCTTTTTGCTCGCTTTAATAAGATTCTCAGCAACTTGCGTAGTGTCAATGTTAATTTTTCAGATGTTGAAAATGCTAGGCAATTGCTAAGGGCATTAGATATGTCAATTTGGGAGATGAAAGTCACATCTATTCGTGAATCTACTGTCATGAGTTCACTTACTTTAGATGTGCTATATTCCAAGTTAAAAACTCATGAAATTGACATAATCTCACGTAAGAACCCCAATAAGTCTATTGCATTTGTTTCACAACGTGATATGTCTAGCTCTGGCCAATCATCATCTTGCAATACTCTTGCTTTGTTGTCCTCACTAACCGTGGAGCAGATCGAAGAATTTCCAGAAGAGGAGTTGGCACTCATCTCTACTAGATTCTCAAAAACATTACAAAATGTGATAACTAGAAGAAGAGGAAGCTCCGGACCTCAACGCTATTTTGAATGTGGTAAAACAGGACACTTTCGTGCAGAATGCCCTAACCTTTCAGGTCCGACCACCCGGGAAGAAAAACAAAGCAAGGTTCGGACCTCCTCTGGAAATTTCAACAAGAATAAGAAAGGTACCATAGGACGCAAGATGATCAACAGTTTCATCACTGCGCTTCAAGAGTGCAGTTCAAGCGACGTGGACATTGGAAGTGATGAAGATGAAGATGATTTGGCAAACTTGTGCTTTATGGCGGGCAAGTCAAGATCAAGTATGGAGGAGGCAGAACACAACAGCGACAATGAAGAGGTATGTCCTACTTGCAAAGAAATGTGTGATGCTATTTCTAGTGCCACTATTATTGTTAAGAAAAAGGACAAAAAGCTTAGGGATAGTGCTGCTAAAATTGAATAACTAGAATCTGAAATCAACCGCTTAAAAACTTTGATTCCTAGTGATGATGCATGTTCCTCATGTGATTTAATATATGAACAATTGTCCTCATTAAGAAGTGCGCACACCTCCACACTTGATAAACTTGAGTTAGAAATTGAAAAGAACAAAGAGCTTGCTGCACTTAATGATAAAAACTTGAAAGATGCTAGCTGTTCTACAATTGATTTGCATTGTTCTACTTGTGATGATCTTGATAAGAAACTACAGGATGCTATGAATGAAATTTCTATATTGAACAATGCTTTACGTTCTCATGAAGTTAAATTTTGTTCAAATTGCAAACTAAAAGGAAAAACCTTATGTGAAAATTGCTTTGATCTGTCCAATAAACTTGATGACATGCATAGGACATTAGATCGGTTTTATAATGGGAATAAGAACCTAAACTTACTGCTGAATTCTTCCAAGTCTTGCAATGATAAAACTGGTTTAGGTTTTGATTCTCATGCTCATGCTAAGGCACATCCACCTAAAATTGTAAAGTCATTAGGAAGTGGTTTGATTCAAACAGTTCCTAAACAAACAGGAGTGGTTTTCAAATCTGCAGGAGTGTTGTGTCATTCGGTTTCAAATAAAAATATTGCTTGCTCATCTAGACATGAACACAAAGTTAAATTTCATTGTACCTACTGTGGTAGAGATGGTTATGTCATGGATTTTTGTTATAGACTATCTAAACAATAGAAAAGGGAAAGAATGGTTGCTAGATCTCATAACTTTCATGCAAAATTTGCTGCATACATTGAATCGAATGTATAACCTGCTGTTTTGAGTCAAAAACATTCAAAGTTTACCTCCGGACCTTCTGTTTTTGCCTCCGGAGCTACTGATTTTTGTGCTACACAAGTAACACCTTATAGGTCAGTAGTTAAGAATAAAAAATCACAAACTTTGACTCATAAACCTGTTGTTTTGTCTCAGCTTTCGCGTGTTTTTCCTGCTGCACATCGCGTGACTCAGTACTGGATTCCTAAATGCCTTTTGACTAACCCCAGTATTGAGTCATCGACGTGTTATGCTTCTATGTAGGTTACACGTTTGAGGAAGGAGAACATTTGGATTGTGGATTCAGGTTGCTCACGCCACATGACCGGTAACAAAGATTGGTTCTCCTCCCTCTCTTTTGTGTCACGTGTAGAGAATGTTACTTTTGCCGATAATTCTTCAACTCCTATAATTGCTAAGGGTTCGGTTAGAGTAAATGATCACTACACTTTGAAGGATGTGGCACTTGTCAATAATTTGAAATACAACTTGCTTTCTGTTGCACAATTGCTAGATGAAAATCTAGAAATTATTTTCAATAAAAACTGCTGCAAAGTTGTAGGTTCAAATAGTGAGCTTATTTTTAATATGTCTCGGTTTGGAAGAGTTTTTAAAGCTGATTTTGATATGTCTTCCTCTAAGCATAGGTGTCTAGTCCTAATGATTCAAAGGACTTATATTTTTGGCATCGTAGACTTAGTCACGTAGGCTTTGATCACCTAACGCGTGTTAGTGCTCTTGATCGCATACGTGGGCTGCCTAAGCTTAAAGGGGACAAAGAAATTGTGTGCTCTTCTTGTAGACATGCTAAGATGGTTGCAGGTTCACATACTCCTCTCACAATGATCATGACAGCTGAACCATGTCAACTTTTGCATCTTGACACCGTAGGACCTTCACGTGTTCAATCCTTCGGAGGTAAATGGTATGTTCTTGTTATCGTTGATGATTATTCTAGATACTCTTGGGTTTACTTTATGGCGTCTAAGAATGAAGTTTTTAGTTACTTTAGAACTTTATTTCTTATATTATCAATTGATCACCCAGTATCATTAAAAGCAATTAGAAGTGATAATGGAACTGAATTTAAAAATCAATCTTTTGATCACTTTTGTGCTGAAAATAAAATAGATCATCAATTCTCTTCACCATATGTACCTCAACAAAACGGTGTTGTAGAAAGAAAGAACAGAACCATAGTTGAGATGGCTAGGACTATGCTTGATGAATATCAAACTCCTAGGAAATTTGGGGCTGATGTGTTAGCAACCGCTTGTTATGTCTCAAATCGTGTTTTCTTGCGTGCTAAGCTAGGTAAAACACCATATGAGCTCCGGTTTGGACATAGGCCTAGTGTTACACACTTTCGGGTCTTTGGTTGCAAATGCTTTGTTAAGAAACATGGTAATCTTGATAAATTTGAATCTAGATCCATTGATGGCATGTTTCTTGGTTATCCATCTCATACTAGAGGCTACCGTGTGCTTTTACTTGACACTAACAAAATTGTGGAGACTTGTGAAGTGTCTTTTGATGAATCTAGCCCAGGTACTAGCTCAAACATTGCAGGTCCAGATCCATATCCGCAGGGGGAGAGCATTTTCATTGAAGATGAGGAAGAATTGGAGTTGCTGCCAGAAAATTCAGCAGCTAAAGACTTTGGTTTAGCTCCAGATGTTAATTCTCAACCAGCACCGACAACCATCAATGCTGATTGAAATCATCCTCAAGCCACAAGCTCATCAATTTGTGATGAACATGAAGAAGAAGAATCTTGTGAGACATATGTTCCCCTACGGTTTTACAAAGATCATCCCCCACAACAGATGATTGGAAGCTTGCACGAACGAGTCACATGGTCCAGGTTTTGCGATCCAAACTCTCATGCTCATTCTGCTTTTGTTGCTTCTTTTGAACCCAAAGATATATCACACGCACTCACTAATGAATCTTGGATTATTGCCATGCAAGAAGAGTTAGAAAATTTTGAAAGAAATAATGTTTGGAAACTTGTACCTCCACCTCAAGATCACACTTTAATTGGAACTAAATGGGTATTTAAAAATAAACAAAGTGAGGATGGGGTTGATGTTAGGAATAAGGCTAGGTTTGTTGCTCAAGGTTTCACTCAAGTTGAAGGTCTCGATTTTGATGAAACATTTGCTCCTGTCGCTAGATTAGAAGCCATAAGAATTTTGTTAGCTTTTGCAGCATCTAAAGGTTTTAAGCTATATCAAATGGATGTTAAAAGTGCTTTTCTTAATGGATACATAGATGAGGAGGTTTATGTCAAACAACCACCGGGTTTTGAAAATCCAGATTTTCCTAATCATGTTTACAAACTGTCCAAAGCCTTATACGGTTTCAAACAAGCCCCTAGAGCATGGTATGATAGGTTAAAAACATTCTTACTTGAAAAGGGGTTTACCATGGGCAAGGTTGATAAAACTCTTTTTGTGCTTAAGCATGGCAATGACTCATTATTCGTTCAAGTGTATGTGGATGATATTATCTTTGGTTGTGCTTCTCATGATTTTGTGTCCAAGTTTTCAGCAATGATGAGTTTCGAATTTGAAATGAGTATGATGGGTGAACTCACTTACTTTTTGGGGCTGCAAATCAAGCAAACCAAGGAGGGTACCTTTGTGCATCAAACGAAGTATACCAAAGACCACCTAAGGCGCTTCAACATGGACAAAAGCAAGCCTCTTCGGGCACCAATGGGAACAGCAACAACACTTGAACTTGATGAAGATGGTGAATCTGTGAATCAAAAAGAATATAGAAGCATGATCAGATCACTTTTGTACCTCACAGCATCAAGACCGGACATACAATTCAGCGTATGTCTTTGTGCACGGTTTCAAGCTTCCCCACGTGTTTCACATCGTCAAGCCGTCAAAAGGATTCTCAGGTACTTAGATGGAACCCAATAATTTGGCATTTTTCTTTCTTCTTCCTCAATTGTTACTTTGAAAGCTTTTTCAGATGCTGATTTTGGGGGTTGTAGGATTGATAGGAAAAGTACTTCCGGTGCTTGTCATTTTCTTGGTAATTCTCTTGTTGCTTGGTCCTTTAGAAAACAAAATTCAGTTGCACAATCTACAGCCAAATCTGAATATGTACCTGCTGCTAGTGCTTGCTCACAAATTCTTTGGATTGTTCAAACACTTAAGGACTATGGGGTTGATCTAGATAATGTTCCACTGTTCTGTGATAACACTAGTGCCATTTGCACTGCTAAAAACCCCGTGCAACATTTTAGAACTAAGCACATTGACATTAGGTATCACTTTCTCCGAGATAATGTTGAAAAAGGAAACATTGTGCTTCACCATTTAGATACCGAACAACAATTGGCTTACATTTTTACAAAACCTTTGGATTCCACTCGTTTTTGTTACATTCGTAGTGAAATAGGGGTTATGCATCCTCATGGCTTAAATTGAGGGGGAGTTTTGAAACTTTGGAAGTCTATGTGTGAATCTGAAATAAAAATAATATGAGCATAGTATTTCATACATATATGACTTTGTGATTCCTTTTACATGCTAAAAGTTCTTACTACATTACTCATGTTATACATTTTGTAGTTTTTGCCATGTCTAGTAATTGGAATAATTACTTACACTAAAACTGGTCATGATCGAACTTTCTTGCTATTTTGAACTTGTTACATGTTCACAAGTGCTTTTAATCATAAAGAATTAATCAAGTAATCAACTCACATGTTGATTTTTTATGAACAAATATAAATTGAGAAAAGATCAAGAGAATATGCATGCATCGCACTCCTTCTTTTGAGATAACTTATCATTGCACTTAGATATGAACTTACAAGAAGTTGTGTATGACTAAAACCATGTCCTTAAGCTTCTGATTGTCAAATGACATAGGCTTGGCTTGGTTGGTTAGAATAAGGCAGATGCGCATATAATCTCTTGCAAATATCATATGATCTAAATTTGTGTTTTGAAAAATAATAAAATGCAGCAACTAGTGTCATGCTTTCAAGTTATGAAATAGTTAAGTTTGTGAGATCATGACTTGCTTAAATTGAAAATTACATTTGATCTCTAGCATGGCTTACACTACTTTATGTATCTCATTGATGTGATAGTGTAAGTTACTTGATAGTATGACTTGGATGAGCTTTGTTCTATATGTATATGTTATAATATCAATTAAAATTTCTCTTTTACCTTGCTGAATACATTGTCAAAGGGGGAGAGATTAATCACACATTCAAAAAGGGAAAGATAATGTGCATGGGGAGAGATGATAAAGGGGGAGAAATATGTGAATTTTGAATTTTGAATTTTTGCTTTTCTTCTCATTTTATTTCTGATTTACAAAAGGGGAGAAATTTTTTTCAAAACTTTTATTGAGAATAAGCCAATGTTCGGATTTTAAATGGTGTTGCAAATTCATTCATCAAGGGGGAGATTGTAAGATCTATGTATGCTGAATACATTGGCTTGTCGTGAATACACTTGGCCTTCATGATAAAAGTTTTAAATATCTCCAAAACACCTTTTTATCAAGGTCCGACTCTAGCTCCGAGCTACAGCAAGGTCCGGCTAGCTTTGGTCAGCTCCGGTGAAGTTTTGTCTTTAGCTCTGGCATGTCTTTGTTAGATCCGGCATGTCTTTGATAGCTCCGACATGTTTTTGATAGCTCCGATATGATTTTGATAGCTCCGCCGTGTTTTTGCTAAGCTCCGAAGTTGATTTTTCTAGCTCCAGCTTTTGGGCTTACTAGTTCCGACTAGTTCTGGTTAGCTCCGGCGCTAGGTCCTGCTAGTTTTGTAAGCTCCGGCGGGATCTTGGTTGTACTAGTTTTGGTAAGCTCCGGCGCTAGGTTCTACTAGCTTTTGTTAGCTCCGGCTCAAGGTCCGGAACTTGACCGTAGTGCTTCTGCTTTTCATTTGCAATGTTTTATACTTGATTTACATTGTTGGAAAGATTGCTTAGTATTCATTTGCTAAGTTTTTGGTGCATTTTGGTCGATATGGATGATATTGTGTTACTGTGGTTTTGCAACATGCTTATGTGAGGTTCTCACGTAAGGTGTTGTGTTCGGAACTAACTTGAGTCAAGTCGAGGACTTGGGCTCGTATGGATTGGTTGTTTATTCATGTGCAGGTGTTGCTTGAGTTCAAGACATGGCTGGTGACGGGATCCATTGGACTAGTCTCGGGGAGGAGATGAGGTTCCAACAACCAAATTCAGGAGGAATTGTGGTTGAGCTGATCAGGAGGTTGCGCAGCATGATGGAATTAAGAACAATGCATATGAAGGTATAGTGGATGTCATTGGAAGATGTTTGCACATGTGCAAGGAGTGCATGGACGTGGCTACATGGTTCCGAGACGTGATGAAGAGATATGGACGTAAAGAGTTGGTCGGAAAGGTCCAACCGACTAGGTTATGGACTCAGGCTGCGGCTGAGTCGGGTTTGACTCAAATATGGAAATATTTGAGTTGGTTATGATAGGATTTCGTGTGGGTCACGAATTTGAGTTGTTTATGAATGTGGGATACGTTCCTAAGGTGTTTGGAAGTCTTAAGATTGCTTCTATCTGCGTATAGAAGAATCCTAAGCAGTTATGGAATGTTACGATTCGTGAATAGAGTAGGATTAGGTTCCTGATCTAAGTTGAGTTGGCTTTCGAGCTGGTTATATAAGCAAGGGAGACCAGAGCTCGTGGTGCACGACTTTGGGGCTGTTCCTCTTGTGTTCTATTGAATAAAATTCGTAGATTGAAGGAACTTTTGTGGCTTGTTCGTCCGACTTGTTCCAGACAAGTTTTACTCGTCGAGTTTCTAGACAGCACTACCTTTCATCGGTGGTTTTATCATAACTCGAGTTTTACAGATCCAATTGATGTTATTCTTTTTGGGTTGTCTTCACAACTTGATTTTATATCATATGTCAAAATTTCACGGTCATTGGATTTGTGGTCTATGATCTACACGAGTTTCTTTGCAGCGTTCCAGAACTGTTTTTTCTCGGGTAGGGCAGATTGACCATTGTTTGATCTTTCGATCATAACTTGAGTTTTTCTTGACGGATTTGAGTGATTATTTTTGTGTTGTCTTCGTGACTTGATTCTCTCTGATATCTATCACTTTTTTTCACGGTGAAACATGTTTATATTAGTCTCACACAAGATTTCTTTAACAGATCGTTTTTCTGCCGAAAGGGTTTGGGGTTTAATTGTTTCCGCTGCGTAAGATTTTTAAATCTATCATTCACCCCCCCTCTGGTAGCTTTTCACGTGCTCTTCAATCCTACAACAAGCGTCGAAGTGCTCCTCCGGTAGGGATTGTTATCTCCAGAGCTCCCTGCTCCCACCGAGACTCCAGACCTGAACCTGTCACTGGCAAAGGCAAAGGTCCCACAGCTTCCCCTTCAAAGAAGTCCACCCTAGCCGAGGCAAGGAGAAAGCTCCCGTCGATGTTCCGAGTCACAAGCAAAAGCTGACAAGGAGCGATGGAAGCAGAGTGAGGGAAGCTCCGGTAGAAGTGGCCCCTCCACCTCGGCTTAGGTCTGTGGTGATCGTACCTCCAGCTCTGGATGGTTCTTTGGCTCCAGTGCCCGAAGAGGACGCTGGCTCCGGCAAGTTAACTCCGGCCCCGATGCCAGCTGGTGGCTCTGTGCCTGGAGTGCACCCTCCAATGGCGGAGGTCCCAGACGTGGCAACGCCTGTGGCTACCTCTACTCCAGGTTCGGATCCTGGAGCATCCGCCACACCAGCGATGGAGGGCTCTAGCTCCTAGCGCCTAAAGAAGAGGAGCTGCGCCGATTGGAGCGGCAATACTCCGAGGTATGAACTTTCAGAGGTGGTTATCTCTGGGCCGGAGCAACCTGAAGAACTGGCTGCCGGTCCTTCACATCCTGAGCCAACGATTGAAGACCCGGCTGAGGGACCCTCTTCATCAGCCCTGGAGGTTGAAGATCCTGCAATGGAACCTTCTTCTGCTGTGATGGATAATAATGAGCTCCCGGAGGTTGTACCAGACGATGTGGAGTTGCTGGATAACATGCTCGCGCCGTGGGATCCAATAGTGATTTTGGAAGACCCATTAGAGCATGCTGAGGCACGTCAGGCGGGCTCGAAGCCGATCCCGTTGGCGTTGTCTATAGACAACGCCTGCTCAAGTCTCTGCCAGGTCTAGCTTGTCATCAACCACAAAAGCAATACTCTCAAAGAAGAGTGCAACACCTTAAGGCATTGGCGCAACAGACTTCATTTCGAGATGAAGCTGACGAAGTTCCGGCTGGCTGACCAGAAGGAGTGAGTGGCCAAGGAGAAGGCCCGACTGGCACTGTTGGACCGTGCGCCGAATGAAAGAGAGGCCATAATTAAGGATCTCGATGACAAGACCCGAGAGATATTTGAGCATGCGAAGGAGGTCAATGAGGCGGCCGACGACCGTTCGGACAGCCTCAATGAGCTGAATGAGCATCTACTCAAGCGTTGGGAAGCCCTCGATCAAAAGGAGGAGAAGCTCCTCGAGAAAGAGGAAGACCTCATGAAGAGGGAGGAGGAGCTCCCCCAGACGCTGTCGCTGGGAGAGCAGAGCTTGGCTTATTGCACCAAACAGTTTGATAAGTGGTGCGATCATGAGAAAGATCGGATATGGTAGGTGAGAGAAGAAGTCTCCAAAAGAGAGATTGATATCTCCACCAGGGAGGATAAGGTGAAGTCAAAGGAGAAGAACTTTGCAGAATGGAGGAACCGTATCTACCTCCAGGAGAAAGAGCTCAGCGACCAATGAAAGTGGATGGCTAAAAGTATTCAGCTGCACACTAAGGAAATCAAGCGCTTCTCCAAGGAAGGTTCCGTGAAACTTTCGGCTACCAGGAAGTCACTGGATGAGCTAAGGAGATTGAGGGAAGCTATGTCCCAACAAGACTAGGATTTCATAGGGCATTCCAAGCTCTTGTGCCATTTGTTTTCAGCCCGGTACATCCAGCTGACTCAGAGCCAGAGATGGACAAGGCTCTGGTGGCATTGACCTCCAGCGGCAAGAAGCTTGAAGCCGTGGGTGACGTGGCCATCGATGAATTGGAGACGGAAGGAAGGACCCTGACCAAGAACGTTGCTGAATATGTGTTGGCATGTTTCAAGAGTCAGGACCCCCAGATGTATCTCGTATCTCGTGCATCTTTGTTTTACTTTTCATCATAATTTAGGTTTTGTCTAGTGTTGTGAAATTCACCTTGAAACATTGTATCATACTTGATCATTGCAATATACTGAGTCATTGGTTCAATACACCTTACTTGTAATCTGATTTCCGCTGCATATTGTGCTAGACGTAGAATTGTCAATTTACATGGATCGTTTAGTTTGCGCACACCAGACTAGTCCGCACAATATTAGACTAGTCCGATCTCTCTGTATTTGATCGATTTGTTAAGTGTTTCAAGATCCAACAAAAGTTCAAAAAGCCTATTCACCCCCCCTCTAGACTACATTCAATTGGTATCAGAGCTAGACTCTTCAAAAGAGACTCACTGCTCGAAGAGAAGATCTCGGACGTCAAGGATGTACACAAGAATTTCAATAATGAGAAGGGCGATGAAGAAAGAACTCAAAAGCTAGAGAAGCTTCTCGACGCCATCTAAGATTGTTAAGACGATTACGAGGAGATGCTTGAATTCAAGGCACTCATAAGTAAGAAGGCACTCTCCCCAAACGTGAAGAAGAACATCGAGGACGAAAAGAAGAAGGGGAGTAGTCACACAGACTACTCAGGATATCCTTTTAATTATGATCGGTTAAATTCTAACAATAATCATTACTTGTCAATTCCTCTAGGGAAAGCACCTTTCTTCGATGGCATTGATTATTCTATGTGGAGACAAAACGTGAAAATGCATCTCATATCTCTTAACCCCAGTTTGTGGCATATAGTGTGTACAGGGATAGATATCCCGGATGATGTTGAAGAGCTGACTCCAAGTCAAGAACAAGCTATTCATCGGAACACTCAAGCTGCAGCTGTTATCACATCGTCACTGAGCCGAGACGAGTTCACCAAGGTTGATGGACTCAAAATGGCCAAGGAGATATGGGATATTCTACAAACCGCACATGAAGGTGATCGTCATGTATGCGAAGCCAAAATTGAAATGATTGAAGGCGAATTGGGAAGATTTTCCATTGAAGAAGAGTAGTCACCACAAGATATGTACAATCGATTGAAGAATCTTATCAACAAAGTCCGAGCATATGTCAGCAAGAAGTGGAATGATCACGAGGTCGTAAAGCTAATTCTTAGAGCATTCATGCCTCGCAATGTGACTCTTTGCTCGATGATTAGAGAAGGCCCCGGGTATCAGAAGATGACCCCGAATGAACTTCTTGGGAAGATTATCAATTTTGAGATGATGGAGAATCAAGCCAAGCACGTCAAGGAAATTGCCGACCTTACCTCGACAAAGAAGAAAGGAGTTGTTTTAAAGTCCACTTGTAAACCTGTATCAAAAGAAGCCCGAGAAGCTCATGGAGATGATGACAACAATGATGAAAGCAGTTATATTGATGAAGAAAATATGATCTTATTCATGAAGAAATTCAAGAAAATGATGAGAAGAAGACAAGGTGGTCGCTCAAATGAAGGAAGAAATAGGAACAAACAAAGACCACAAATGAGGTGTGCTTGCTATAACTATTGAGAGTATGACAATTTCATAGTGGACTGTCCACATGAAGAAAATAAAAAGAAGACTAAGGACAACAAGCCTCAGCCAAAGAAAATGTTCAAGAAGAAGAAGCAATTTGGCCAAGCGCACTTAGGGAAGGAGTGGGACTCCAATGATGAGTCCTCATCCGAAGAAGAAGAGGAGATGGCCACCATAGAGATCAAGAAGACTTCCAAGAAATCCACTCTCTTCCCAACCATGAGCGCATGGAAAGACACCAACAACACTTGTTTAATGGCCAAGGAAGGTTACAACTAAATCTTCCTCTTTGCATTATTTTTCTAGTGATAGTGATAATTCTAGTGATGATGAAGATATGCTTAGGAGCTTAGACAAGAAAATTGTTGCTAAGATGAAATTTCTAATGGATGAGCTTGTTGATAAGGGGGAGCTAGTTGATCATCAAGAAGATATGATCATCCTCCAAAAGGAAGAATATCTTAAGATCAAAAAGCTCCTTGAGCTTGAAAAGCAGCAAAGCAATTCACTAGAACTTGAGTTAGCTTCAAGCAAGGAAACTTGTTTGAAGCTAAAAGACTCAAATGTGGCTATCAAGGATGAACTTGCTAACTTAACCAAAGTTAACAAGATCCTTGAGGTACAAGTTGAGTCACTCAAGCAATGCGGTTCTTCATCCAATTCAAGCTCACCTTCTCAACATATAAAATCTGAAACTGCTATTGCTTGTACATGTGCTAAAATCGACACTAACTTGAAAGAAAAGTCAAAATTGACAAAAGACAAACATCCTTCTCGATGTGGCATATTTGACAGGGAGAAGGTCAAGTATGCACGCAGTGCATACTTGGTCACAAGACCTCCTAATGTCAAATATGGCATTGGGTGTTCTTGTGGTGAAAAGCAAAATGCTAGAAGCCACAAGAATAACAAGGAACGCATTGCCTTTGTCAAGGGAAACACCTCTCAAGTTAGAAAACTTTATAATGTTGATAAGTTTAACATTGTGAACACATATGAACAAGTTTTATTTATAACATTTGATGCTTCATATGTACTTATGAAAAGTAATATTGGAAGAGTTTATACCAAATATGTTGGGCCACACCAAGTCTCATGTGTGGGTGCCCAAATCACTTGTGACTAACCTCAAAGGACCCAAGCAAGCTTGGGTACCTAAGACCAGGGCATAATTTGTCTTTTGCAGGCCTATTCATCCGGTGGAGCTAAATGGGTGCCAGACACGGATGCACCAATCACATGACTGGAGAAAGAAGAATGTTCATGGAATAAGAAGAAAATGAAGATGCAAGCGAAGGCATTTACTTTGGTGATAACATTCAAGGAAGTGTGATTGGTACCGGTAAAATTGCAATTTCATCAAAACATACTCTTTCTGATGTTTTACACGTTGATTCCTTTGATTATAACCTTTTGTCCATATCTCAATTATGTGACAAAGGTTATAATTGTTTATTCACTAATTAGTTTGTGATCGTCTCTATAAGGAGTGATAACTCGGTTGCATTCAAGGGTGTGTTAAAGGGAAACCTTTATCTAGTTGACTTCAACAAACATAAAGCCGAACTTGACACATGCTTGATTGCAAAGACCAACATGGGTTGGCGGTGGCATAGACGTCTAGCACATGTTAATATGAGAAATCTTCAAAAACTCCTTCAAGGCGATCACATCCGAGGTTTAAAGGATGTGGTTTTTGAGAAAGACAGGCCTTGTAGTGCATGCCAAGCCGGAAAGTAGGAGCACCCCATCCCGCGAAGAATGTCATGACTACAACAAGACCGCTCGAGCTCCTTCACATGGACCTATTTGGTCCAATTGCATACATAAGCATCGGCGGTAATAAATATGGTTTAGTCATTGTTGATTATTTTTCTCACTTCACGTGGGTTTTCTTTTTACATGATAAGACAAAAACTCAAGGTACCCTAAAAAAGTTCATCCAGTGTGCTCAAAATGAATTCTCATTGAAGATCAAGAACATACGAAGTGAGATTGGAATGGAGTTAAAGAATACCCAAGTTGAGGAGTATCTAGACGAAGAAGGAACAAAGCACGAGTTTTCAACACTGTCTTCTGCTCAACGAAATGGAGTAGCCGAAAGGAAGAATCGAACCCTCATTGTGATAGTGAGGACAATACTCGATGAATACAAGACTTTGGACCGGTTTCGGGCTGAAGCGGTTAACACCGCGTGTCACGCCATAAACCGGCTATATCTTCATCGCCTACTCAAGAAAACGTCGTATGAACTACTCGCCGGTAACAAGAGGAATATTTCATATTTTCTAGTTTTTGGTTCTAAATGTGTATCATCAAAGAGCACATGTAAAGCTACTAGAGGGGGGATGAATGGTAGACTAAAACTTTTCAGCTGAAGCAACAGAAAACCTCTTGGCAAAAAAACCAACCTATTAAAGAAACCACATGTGCAACTAATCTAAACGTGTTCAACTGTGACAAAACTAGTATAGATTATAGATAATCAAGTAACGAAGATGTAACAACAAGAATCACAAAAATCTGTCAAGAGAAACTCAAGTTACGACAAAAATCGAATAAAGGTCAATCTGTCCTATCCGAGAAAAACAGTTCTGAAACACTGCAAAGAAACTCGTGTAGATCAGAAACCACAAATCAAATGACCGTGAAATTTTCAGGGATGACAGAAAATTAAGTTACAAAGACAACCCAAGAAGAATCACGTCAACCGGATTGGTAAAACTCATGTTATGATAAAACCACTGAAGCAAGGTAGTGCTGTGCAAAAACTCGACGAGAAAGACTTGAAGAAGACAAGTGGGACGAACAAGGCACAAAATTTCCTTTCAACTACGAGTTTTATTTAATAGAACACAAGAGGAATAGCCCAAAAGTCGTCTACCATGAGCTCTGGCCTACCTTTCTTGTATAACCAGCCCGAAAGCCAACTCAAATCTAAACTAGGACTCTAATCCTTCTCAATTCACGAATAGAAACTTTCCATAACTGCTCAAGATTCTTCTATACGCAGATAGAAGCAATCTTAAGACTTCCAAACACCTTAGGAATGTATCCCACATTCCTAAAACAACTCAAATTCGTCACCCACACGAAATCCTATCACAACCAACTCAAAACTTTCCATATTTGAGTCAAACACGACTCAGCCGCAGCCTGAGCCAATAACCTAGTTGGTTGGACCATTTCCGACCAATTTTTTATGTCCATATCTCTTCATCACGCCTCATAACCATGTAGCCACGTCCATGCAATCCTTGCACACATGCAAACATCTTCCAATGACATCCACGATACCTTCATATGCATTGTTCTTGATTCAAACATGCTGTGCAACCTCCCGATCAACTCAACCACAATTCCTCCCGAACTTGGTTGTTGAACCTCATCTTCTCCCTAAGACTTGTTCAATGGATCCTATAACCATATATGTCTTGAACTCAAGCAACAGCTGCACATGAATAAACAACTAATACTTCCGAGCACAAGTCCTCGACTTGACTTTCGTTAGTTTCGATAACCACAACACCTTACGTGAGCACCTCACAGAAGTATGTTGCAAACCTTAGCAAAAAGATATCAACCATAACCACCAACACAACAAAAAACTTAGTAAAAGAAAACTAAGCAAACTTTACATAATCCAAAAAAGCAAGTTCGTAACATTTCAAATTAAAAGCAGAACCACTGCGATCAAGCACCGAACCTTGCCAAAGCTAACCGGACCTTGAACTGTAGCTTACCAAAACTAACAGGATCTAGCGCTAGAACTTACCAAAGCTAGCACGACCTAGCACCTGAGCTAACCAAAGCTAGTCAAACCTAGTCAAACAAGTTGGACCTTACGTCGGACCTTGCCTGAGCTACCCAAAACAAGCCAGACCTATCGTTGGACCTTACAGGAGCTCAGACCTAGATTCAGACCTTATTAAAAAGGTGTTTTGGTAGTATCCAAAACTTTTATCGTCAAAGCCAATGTATTCAACACACATAGGTCTCACAATCCCCCCCCCCCCTTGATGAATGCATTGGCAACACCACTTAAAATTCAAACATTGGCATGAAAAGTTTTGAAAACAATTTCTTCCCCCTTTTTGAAAATCAAATGAGATAGAAATAAATTTCTCCCCGTATACATATTTCTCCCCCTTGCATACTTCTTCCCCTTTGACAATGTATTCAGCAAGGCACAAAAGAGAAATTTTAATTTGTTATGAGCACATTATAACATATACATATAAAACAAAGCTCATCCAAGTCATACTATCAAGTAATTTACACTATCACAACAATGAGATACATAAAGTAGTGTAAGCCATGGATCAAATGTAATTTTCAATTTAAGCAAGTCATGATCTCACAAACTTGAGTATTGCAAGACCTGAAAGCATGACACTTGTTGCTACAATTTTATTTTCTTTTAAGTACAAATTTTTAATATATGACATTTGCAAGAGATTATATGCCGCATCTGCCTTATTCTAACCAACCAAGCCAAGCCTATGTCATTTGACAATTAGAAGCTTAAGGACATGGTTTTAGTCATACACAACTTCTTCCATGTTCATATCTAAATGCAATCTGAAAAGAAGAAGTGCGATGCATGCATATTTTCTTGATCTTTTCTCAATTTATATTTGTTCATAAAACTCAACATGTGAGTTGATTACTTGATTAATTCATTATGATTAAAAGCACTTGTGATCATACAACAAGTTCAAAATAGCAAGAAAGTTCAATCATGACCAGATTTACTTTAAGTAATTATTCCAATTACTAGTCATGGCAAAAACTACAAAGTGTATAACATGAGTAATGTAGTAAGAAGTTTCAGCATGTAAAAGGAATCACAAAGTCATATATGTATGAAATACTATGCTCATATTATTTTAAGTTCAGATTCACACATAGACTTCCCAAGTTTCAAAAATCCCCCACAATTTAAGTCATGAGGATGCATAACCCCTATTTCACTACGAATGTAACAAAAATGAGTGAAATCCAAAGGTTTTGTGAAAATGTCAGCCAATTGTTGTTTGGTATCTACTTGGTGAAGCACAATGTTTCCTTTTTCAACATTATCACAGAGAAAGTGATACCTAATATCAATGTGCTTAGTTCTATAATGTTGCACAGGGTTTTTAGCGATGCAAATGGCACTAGTGTTATCACGAAACAGTGGAACACTATCTAGATCAACCCCATAGTCCTTAAGTGTTTGAACAATCCAAAGAATTTGTGAGCAAGCACTAGCAGCAGCTACATATTCAGATTCAGCTGTGGATTGTGCAACTGAACTTTGTTTTCTAGAAGACCAAGCAACAAGTGAATTACCACGAAAATGACAAGCACCGGAAATACTTTTTCTATCAATCCTACAACCCCCAAAATCAACATCCGAAAAAGCTTTCAAAGTAACAGTTGAGGAAGAAGGTAGAAAAATGCAAAATTCTTGAGTTCCATTTAAGTACATGAGAATTCTTTTGATGGGTTGACGATGTGAAGCACGTGGGGAAGCTTGAAACCATGCATAAAGACATACGCAAAATTGTATGTCCGGTCTTGATGCCGTGAGGTACAAAAGTGATCCGATCATGCTTCTATATTCTTTTTGATCCACGGGTTCACCATCTTCATCAAGTTCAAGTTTTTATGTTGTTCCCATTGGTGTCCGAAGAGGCTTGCTTTTGTCCATGTTGAAGAGCTTGAGAAGGTCCCTTGTATAATTCATTTGATGCACAAAGGTACCTTCCTTGGTTTGCTTGATTTGCAGCCCCAAAAAGTAAGTGAGTTCACCCATCATACTCATTTCAAATTATGAACTCATCGTAGCAGAAAACTTGGACACAAGATCATGAGAGGCACAACCAAAGATAATGTCATCCACATACACTTGAACGAATAAAGAGTCATTGCCATGCTTAAGCACAAAAAGAGTTTTATCAACCTTGCCCATGGTAAACCCCTTTTCAAGTAAGAACGTTTTTAACCTATCATACCATGCTCTAGGAGCTTGTTTTGTACCATACATGGATTTAGTCAGTTTGAAAACATGATTAGGAAAATCAGGATTTTCAAAACCAGGTGGTCGCTTAACATAAACCTCCTCATCTATGTAGCCATTAAGAAAAGCACTTTTTACATCCATTTGACATAACTTGAAACCTTTAGATGCAGAAAAAGCTAAGAAAATTCTTATGGCTTCTAATCTAGCAACAGGAGCAAAAGTTTCATCAAAATCTAGACCTTCTATTTGTGTGAAACCTTGAGCAACCAATCTAGCCTTATTCCTAGTCACAACACCATCCTCACTTTGTTTATTTTTAAACACCCATTTAGTTCCAATTAAAGTGCGATGTTGAGGTGAAGGTATAAGTTTCCAAATATTATTTCTTTCAAAATTTTCTAACTCTTCTTGCATGGCAATAATAAAAAGATTCATTAGTGAGTGCGTGTGATATATCTTTGGGTTCAAAAGAAGCAACAAAAGCAGAATGAGCATGAGAATTGGGGTCAGGAAACCTGGATCTTGTAACTCGTTCATGCAAGCTTTCAATTATCTGTTGTAGGGGGTGATTCTTGTATATTTATAGGGGAACAAATGTCTCACAAGCTTCTTCTCCATTAGGTTCATCGCAGATTGATGAGCTTGTGGCTTGTGGACGATCAGGACTAGTAGAGATGGTAGTCGAAGCTTGTTCAATGTTCGGAGCTGGACAAGTGTCAGCTTTGGAACCATCAGTTAATATCACCACTCTTCTTCTTCTTCTTCAAAGATACCCTCCCTCCGAGGATATGGATCCAAACCTGCAATGTTTGAGCTAGTATCTGGGCTAGCTTCATCAAAAGACACCTCAGTAGTCACCACAATTTTTTTAATGTCAAGTAAAAGCACACGGTAGCCCCTAGTATGAGATGGATAACCAAGAAACAAGCCATCAATGGATCTAGGTTCAAATTTATCAAGATTACCATGTTTATTAACAAAGAATTTGCAAATAAAAACCCAAAAGTGTGTAACACTAGGCCTATGTCGAAACCGGAGCTCATATGGTGTTTTACCTAGCTTAGCGCGCATGAAAACACGATTTGAGACAAAACAAGTGGTTGCAATCACATCAGCCCAAAATTTCCTAGGAGTTTGATATTCATCAAGCATAGTCCTTGCCATCTCAACTAAGGTTATGTTCTTTCTTTCTACAACACCGTTTTGTTGAGGTACATGTTGTGATGAAAATAGATGATCTATTTCATTTTCAGCACAAAAGTGATCAACAGATTGATTTTTAAATTCAGTTCCATTATCACTTCTAATTGCTTTTAAAGATCCTTGGTGATCAATTCATAATCTAAGAAATAAAGTTCTAAAGTGACTAAAATCTTCATTCTTAGAAGCCATAATGTAAACCCGTGAGTATCTAGAATAATCAGCAACAATCACAAGAACATACCATTTACCTCCAAAGGATTGAACATGTGAAGGTCCTATGGTGTCAAGTGCAAAAGTTGACCCGATTTAGTTGTCATGATCATTGTGATAGGAGTATGTGAACATGCAACCATCTTAGCATGTCCACAATAAGAGCACACAATTTCTTTGTCCCCTTTAAGCTTAGGCCGCCCACGTATGCGATCAAGAGCACTAACACGTGTTAGATGATAAAAGCCTACGTGACCAAGTCTAATATGCCAAAAATATAAGACCTTTTAATCATTAGCAACTAGACACCTATGCTTAGAGGAAGACATATCAAAATCAGCTTTAAAAACTCTTCCAAACCGAGACATGTTAAAAATAAGCTCACTATTTGAATTTACATCATTGCAACAATTTTTAGTGAAAATAATTTCCGAATTTTCATCTAGCAGTTGTGAAACAGAAAGCAAGTTGTATTTCAAATTTTTAACAAGTGCCACATCCTTCAAAGTGTAGTGATCATTTACTCTAACCGAACCCTTAGCAATTATAGGAGTTGAAGAATTATAGGCAAAAGTAACATTCTCTACATGTGACACGAAAGAGAGGGAGAAGAAGCATTCTTTGTTACCGGTCATGTGGCATGAGCAACCTGAATCCACAATCCAAATGTTCTCCTCCCTCAAGCATGTAACCTACATAGAATAAGAATACGTCGATAACTCAATATTGGGGTTAGTCTAAAGTTATTTAGGAATCCAGTACTGAGTCACACGACGTGCAACAGGAGAAACACGCAAAAGCTCAGATAAAACAGCAGGTTTATGAGTCAAAGTTTGATATTTTTTGTTCTTAATTACTGACCTATAAGGTGTTACTTGTGTAGCATAAAAATCAGTAGCCCCGAAGGCAAAAATAGAAGGTCCAGAGGTGAACTTTGAATATTTTTGACTCATAACAGCAGCTTGCATGTTCCTGACATTCGGTTTAGTATGTGCAACAAATTTTTCTTGTGAGTTATAAGATCTAGCTTGCATTCTTTCCTTTTTATGTTGTTTAGCTGGTCTATAACAAAAATCTATGACATGACCATCTCTACCACAATAGGTACAATGAAATTTAACTTTGTGTTCATGTCCAGATGAGCAAGCAGTTTGTTTATTTCAACCCGAACGTGACAACACTCCTGTAGATTTAAAAACTACCTCTTTTGGTTTAGCAGCTGTTTTAATCAAACCACTTCCCAATGACTTTTCAATTTTAGGTGGATGTGCTTTAGCATGAGCATGATAATAAAAACTTAAACTAGTTTTATCATTACAAGATTTGCATGAATTCAACAGCAAGTTTAGATTTTTGTTCCCAATACAAAACTGCTCTAGTGTCCTATTCATGTCATCAAGTTTCTTAGATAATTCTAGACAATTTTCACATGAAGTTTTTCCTTTTAGTTTGCAATTAGAACAATATTTAACTTCATGAGCACATAAAACATTGTTCAGTATTGAAATTTAATTCATAACATATTTTAGTTTCTTTTCAAGATCATTATAGGTAGAACAATGCAAATCATTGTAGAACAAGAAGCATCTTTTAATCTTCTATCATTAAGTACAACAAGCTTTTTTTTCTTTTCAATCTCTAACTCAAGTTTATCAAGAGTGGAGGAGTGTGCATTTTTAGGGGTGACAATTGTTCATATATTAAATCGCATGAGGAACGAGAATCATCACTACAAATCAAGGTTTTCAAACGATTAATTTCAGATTCTAGTGACTCAATTTTAACAGCATTGTCCCTAAGCTTTTTGTCCTTTTTCTTAACAATAATAGTTGCACGGGAAATAGCATCACACATTTCATCACAAGTAGGACATACCTCTTCATTAGCACTGTTGTGTTCTGCATCCTCCAGACTTGATCTTGTTTTGCCCGCCATGAAGCACAAGTTTGCCAGATCATCTTCATCTTCGTCACTTCCAATGTCTACATCACTTGAGCCATGTTTTTGAAGTGCAGTGATGAAACTGTTTATCAGTTTGCGTCCTGTAAAACTCTTCTTTTTCTTGTTGATGTTGCCAGAAGAGGACTTGACTTTATTCTTCTTTTCATCACAAGTAGAAGGACCTGAAAGGTTAGGGCAATCTGTATGGAAGTGTCCTGTCTTACCACATTCAAAGCATCGTTGAGGTCCGAAGCTTCCTCTCCTTCTAGTTCTCACATTTTGCAATACTTTTGAGAACCAAGTAGAGATAAGTGCTAGCTCCTCTTCTAGAAAATTCTTCAATCTATTCCAGGGTTAATGAAGACAGCAAAGCAAGTGTATTGCTAGATAAAGATTGGTCGGAGCTAGGTATATCACGTTGAGAAACAAATACAAGAGACTTGTTGGGTTCTTACGTGAGATTATATCAATTTCATGAGTTTTCAAATAAAGCACATCTAATGTAAGTGTACTCATGAGAGTAGATTCACGAATAGATGTGACTTTCATCTCCCGAATTGGCATATCTAATGCACTTAACAATTGCCCAACATTTTCAGCATCTGAAAAATTAACATTGACACTATGCAAGTTGATGAGAATTTTATTAAAGCAAGCAAAAAGGTCATCAATGGACTCACCGGGTTGCATCTCGAAGTGCATGTATTCTCTCTTGAACATATCCTGCTTTACCTCCGTGATCGGGTTGGATCCTTCGTGGTAGTTAGAAAGTGCTCTCCACACATCGTACGCCGATCGGAGGTGTGCAACACGGTCAAAGTCGCTCTGAGTTAGTCCTTGGATTATCAAGTTGCGGGCTTTGTTGTTGTTGTCGACATCTCTTAAGTTTGTATTAGTGACTTGATCATTCGGCGGTAAGTCAAAAGGCTTGTACAATTTTTCCCATATCGCGAAGCCTTGTGCCTAGATAAAATCTTCCATGCATGCCTTCCAAACCTGAAAATCAATACCAACAAACACACAAGGATTTGCCGAGTATTTCTCCATGAGGATTAGTCAAAAACACGTGCCAATAAAATGATTAGAGCACCGTGGCTCTGATACCAATTGTAGGATCGAAGAGCACGTGTAAATCTACCAGAGGGTTGTGAATGGTATATTAAAACTTTTCAGCGGAAGCAACGAAAAACCTCTCGGCAGAAAACCAATCTGTTAAAGAAACCGTGTGTGCGACTAATCTAAACGTGTTCAACAGTGACAAAACTAGTATAGATTGTAGAGAATCAAGTAACGAAGACGTGACAACAAGAATCATGAAAATCCATCGAGATAAACTGAAGTTACGATCAAAAATCGAACAAAGGTCAATCTGTCCTACCCGAGAAAAATAGTTTTGGAGCACTACAAAGAAACTCGTGTAGATCAGAAACCACAAATCCAATGACCGTGAAATTTTCACAGATGATAGAAAATTAAGTTGTGAAGACAACCCAAGAAGCATCACGTCAACTAGATCTGTAAAACTTGAGTTATGATAAAACCTATGAAGCAAGGTAGTGCTGTGCAGAAACTCGACGAGAAAGACTTGAAGAAAACAAGTCGGACGAACAAGGCACAAAGGTTCCTTTCAACTATGAATTTTATTCAATAGAACACAATAGGAACAGCTCAAAAGTCGTCTACCACGAGCTCTGGCCTCCCTTGCTTATATAACAAGCGCGAAAGCCAACTCAACTCTAACTAGGACTCTAATCCTACTCAATTCACCAATCGAAACATTCTATAACTACTCAAGACTCTTCTATACACAGATAGAAGCAATAGTAAGACTTCCAAACACCTTAGGAATGTATCCCACATTCCTAAAACAACTAAAATTCGTGACCCGCATGAAATCCTGTCACAACCAACTCAAAACATTCCATATTTGAGTCAAACACGACTCAACCACCGTCTGAGTCCATAACCAAGTTGATTGGACCTTTCCGACCAATTCTTTACGTCCACATCTCTTCATCATGCCTCGGAACCATGTAGCCACGTCCGTGCAATCATTGCACATGTGCAAACATCTTCCAACGATGTCCAGGATACCTTCATATGCATTGTTCTTGATTCAAGCATGCTGCACAACCTCCCGGTCAACTCAACCACAATTCCTCCCGAACTTGGTTGTTGAACCTCATCTTCTCCCTAAGACTGGTTCAATGGATCTCGTCACCAAACATGTCTTGAACTCAAGCAACACTTGCACATGAATAAACAACCAATACTTTCGAGCACAAGTCCTCGACTTGACTCTTGTTAGTTCCGATAACCACACACCTTACGTGAGCGCCTCACATAAGCATGTTGCAAATGTTAGTAGAAAGATATCAACCATAGCCACCAAAACACACCAAAAACTTAGTAAAAGAAAACTAAGCAAACTTTTCATAATCCAAAAAAGCAAGTTCGTAACATTGCAAATTAAAAGCAGAACCACTACGATCAAGCTCCAAACCTTGACAAAGCTAACCGGTCGTTGAACTGGAGCTTACCAAAACTAACAGGATCTAGCGCCAGAACTTAGCAAAGCTAGCAAGACGTAGCGCCGGAGCTAAACAAAGCTAGTCGGACCTAGAAAAAGAAGTCGGACCTTATGTCGGACCTTGCCTGAGCTACCCAAAACAAGCCAGACCTATCGTTGGACCTTATAGGAGCTCGGACCTAGAGTCAGACCTTATTAAAAAGGTGATTTGGTAGTATTTGAAACTTTTATCGTCAAAGTCAATGTATTTAGCACAAGCCAATGTATTCAGCACGCATAGGTCTCACAAAATGTTATATTTTGAACAAGAAGCCTATGAATTCAATGTTCGCTTCGATGTCTGATGAAGGTTTCTTACTTGGTTTCTTACTTGGCTATGATTCAAACTCCTACGCCTATCGTGTTTTCAACAAGGCCTCCGAACATGTTGAAGTAGCACGTGACGTAGTGTTTGATGAAACTAACGGCTCTCAAGAAGAGCAAGTTGATCAATGTGTGCTAGATCAAGAAGAAGTTCCATGTCAAGCATTGAGAAGAATGGTGTTGGGCGATGTTCGACCACAAGTGCCACCTCCAAATGCAAATGAAGAAGATGAACCACAAGTGGAGGAAAATGATCAAGGGGGGGCTTTCACACAAGATCAACCTCTAGAAGACCAAGGTGATCAACACGTCAATGAAGGCAACCATCCAGGGGAGAAGAAGATGATGACCATGAAGATTCAAGATCAAAAGTGCCACATCCAAGAGTACGTCAAAGCATCCAAAGAGATCACCCCGTCAACAACATAATTGGTGACATACAAAAGGGAGTAGTAACTCGATCTCGTATAGATAATTTTTGTGAACATTACTCGTTTGTATCCTCTTTGGAACCACATAGGGTTGAAGATGCATTAAAGGATCCAGATTGGGTGGTGGTGATGCAAGAAGAATTGAACAACATCAAAAGGAATGAAGTGTAGGAACTTGTTGAAAGGTCCAAGTTCAACGTCGTTGGCACTAAATGGGTCTTCCGCAACAAGCAAGTTGAACACGGGGTGGTGACAAGGAAAAAAGCACGACTTGTGGCCAAAAGGTATTCACAAGTCGAAGGTTTGGATTTCGACGAGACTTTTGCTCCCGTAGCTAGGCTTTAATCGATTCATATATTAGTTTCATATGCTACTCACCATGATTTCAAGCTTTATCACATGGACGAGAAAAGCACCTTCCTCAACGGACCGATCAAGGAGGAGGTGTACGTGGAGCAACCCCCCTGGTTTGAAGATCAAGAGTTCCCCGACCATGTACACAAACTACGTAAGGCTCTCTATCACCTCAAACAAGCTCCTAGAGCTTGGTACGTGTGCCTTAGAGATTTTTTGATTGAAAATGGCTTTTAGATTGGTAAAGCTGATTACACTTCGTTTACTAAGAATGTTGATAATGATCTCTTCATTTGCCAAATCTATGTTGTCCATATTATATTTGGTTGAACTAACAAATCTTTTGTCAAGAATTTAGTAAGATTATGACAGATAGATTCGAGATGTCCATGATGGGAGAGCTGAGATACTTCTTGGGATTCCAAGTAAAGCAACAAAAGGATAGGACGTTCATAAGACAAACAATGTACACTCAAGACATGCTCATGAAGTTTGGAATGGACAAAACAAATCCCATAAAGACTCCCATGGCGACAAATTGATACCTGGATCTCAATGAAGACAGACCAAACGTGGATCAAAAGTTATATCGCTCCATGATTGGATCCCTACTTTATTTATGTGCATCTAGGCCTGATATCATGTTGAGTGTATGTTTGTGTGCAAGATTTCAAGTCAATTCTGAGAAATTCCATTTGACAGCCATTAAAAGGAACTTGAGATATTTAGTTCAAACACCCAACCTAGGCCTTTGGTATCCTAAAGGTTCAAAATTCAATCTCATTGGATACTTCAATGCAGATTATGCCGGATGCAAGGTAGATAGAAAAAGTACCTCTTATACTTGCCAATTCCTAGGTAGATCTCTAGTTTCTTGGTCCTCCAAGAACAAAATTCCATTGCCTTATCCACGGCCGAAGCGGAGTATGTTGCAGACGGGAGTTGTTGTGCACAACTCCTTTAGATGCGAAAAACTCTAAGTGATTATGGTTACAATATGAGCCGTAGTCCACTCCTTTGTGACAATGAGAGTGCCATTAAAATTGCCCATAATCCCGTTGAGCACTCTAGAACCAAACACATAGACATCCGACATCACTTTTTGAGAGGTCACTCAATGAAATAAGACATATCCATTTCCCATGTCAACAATGAAAAACAACTAGCTGATATCTTTACCAAGCCACTTGAAAAAAAAACTCTTATGTGAGCTCCGAAATGAACTAAATATCCTTGATGCTCGGAACGTGGCTTGAAAACTTGCATACCTGTATGCCACGTTTAAAATCATGTTGATTGTGTTGAAAAATCATCTCTCTCTATTTTTGTCCGAAAAACTATGTTAATTACTTGATCTTGGTGAATTATGGTCATAGCTTGATTGTTGTATGATTACTGATCATATTCATCAAGAATATTTGTGTGTTTTTGCCCCTTATTTTCTTTTTAAGCACCTTTGAACATATACGAAAGGTCTATTTCTTTCTGTCCTGGTGACCATGGACTAGTTCGTGGTTACCCATACTAGTCTGCACATTGCACACTAGTCCGCAGAGTGTCAGCTAAACCTGACTAGTCCGGTCATACAACGGACTAGTCCGATTTTTAGACTCCATAACCCTTGGGCCGGCGCAACCCTAATCTCCTTCCTCCTCACAACTTCTCTCACATTCTCTCTCCTCACTCAAGTGCTCCAAATGCGATTTGGCAAGTCCTCCATCGAATCCACTCAAGTTTTGGTGGGATTTGATCTCCATTGCAAGGGGATCGAAGACCACGGACTTGTCCGCATCAAAACTCTTTCAACGCGGCAAATCAAAAGATATGGTAAAATTTCTCTCTAAACCCTAGAACCTTTGATTTCCTAGTTTTTGTTCAAATAGCCTAGTTCTTCCTGTCAATACATGCTCAATTATAGTAGTACAACTACAATGCTTCGTTTTTGCGTTGAGAAACTCCATTGTCCGGTTGTTAGGGCTCGAGCAGCTGAATATCGGACTAGTCCGTTATCAGTGCAGACAAGTCCGATACCCTGAACTAGTCCGCACCTGAGCAATGGACAAGTCCGATGTTAGCTGAACAAAACACTAATCTTCTTCAACTCAATGCCTTTCATTGCTACCAATCCTTATCTATGTCATGTATAACCTTCTTGTCAGGACAATGTCGAGCTCAAACGATGATATCTCCGAATTTAAGGCTGAATTGGATCAAGAAGTGTTTCCTAAAATGTCGGATTCTTGCTCCAACAAAAGACAAGAGTGTGTTGCCGAGCCTTCGTCCACCCCACCTTGGGTGCGTCGAAAAGTTCTGGCCAAGAAGCCATTTTCAAAAGTGAAGGACGTTGTTGGACCTAGTACGGCGGCTCCACGCTAAACTAAGGGAAAAGGCAAAGGAAATGCCACTGGCCCTATTGGCTCCCTAGAGATGACTGCTCTAAGACGGGGAAATAGAGACGCCTCGGAAGAAAAGTTCAATGGAAAAGGGAGTGATGTGGCTTGGAAACTGAGGAAGATTGATGCCTATAGCAATGGCAAGAAGGCAGTTGATCCTAGATTCTGGAGAAACTTCCACGCGGTATTACAATATCGTGTACATTGAGATGAAGACTCCAATAGTCCACAACCAATGGATCAACTGGACACACTTTGAGACAAAGAGCTGTCAAGCCTTTGATGATGTGATGGAGGCTATGGAGAGACATGGCCTCCAGGACTTGTTTGCTTTCTGATATAACTGGAATGATGAGGTCATAGCACATTTATTTGCATCCTGCTACTTTGCCAGTGATGAAGAAGAGAGAGTGACTTGGATGACACAAGGATCCAAGTACACTATTACTTATGATGATTTTGCTAGGCTGTTGCACCTTGAGGACACCGACAACAATGAGGTCATTTTTCACAATATTGGTGTTTTGGAGAAGAACAAGATGGATTTTAACTATGACACTCGCCTCAAATACAATCCTCCCTCAACCAAGAACATGAGGCCCATCTGAATGGTTCTCAATAGAGTGCTCTGTAAGACCATTGCTCCAATGGATGGAGATGCAGGGAGTGTCCAATGTTACATGAGAACCTTGATGAAAGTGATTAGCAAGAAGCAGAAGTTTGACATCTTTGACTACATCTGGAATGATATGGTGAACAACTCTTGCACCCCCAACCGTTCCCGTGGTCATGCACCGTACATCATGTTCATGATAGAGAATGTCACAGGAATTGAGTTTGTGAAAGATGCTGAGCATACTGCTCTAAGGCCCCAGAAGCCTCCTCAAGCCACTCTACCAGTTGCTCCCTCACCTGCCTCAGCTTAAGAACATCCAAAGAGAGCCCAAGGAGAGGCCAGACCTCCATCAAGCTCAAGGGCCCCACCTTCTAACAAAGAATCAGCCAGTGGGATCATGAAGTACCTGGCTGCTATTTTTGGCTCTTGCTGGAAAGCTGAAGTGAAGCTCCACAAGTTGAACAAGGTAAGGAAAGAGGACATGAGATACATGAAGGAAAATGTCAAAGCCATATGTCAAAAGATGGAGATTGAGCCTGATGGGTCTCCAGTCATCTTAGAGGACTCCACCTCAAACTTCTAGGAGCTTCACCTCTTTCTCCTTCTGAACTTGCATACTTTGGCATTGGGGACACGACGAGAGGCTCTCACCCTCATCCTTGTAATCCTGATGATGAAGACGATGAAAGGACCAACAATGCGGAGTGAGCCTGCGATGACGAGCAGATCCCTCCTCTCCTTCTTTTTGGTGCCTTGACGCCAAAGGGTGAGAAATTGAGGAGGAGTCTTAGGTCCTAGCAGTAGGTTTAGAGATGAGAGCTCTATTTTTGTTTGTATTGGTGCTGTAAGACTTTGATTATGCTCTCTTATGCTTTTGGACATGTGTTGTGAAATGAAGACTATGTTATGCTTATGATCTATGTTTTATGCCCTGAATTTGATATTCATGCCTGATATTCTTGATGTTGTTATGATTATGCTTTTATCTTATTCACATCAATATTATTGCTCACACACACATAGTTTCACACCCCACCATAAAGAGTGCACATATGTCTTATGTTTGCATTGCCTATTTTGCTCAAAGCTCATATATGCGCACTTTATGAAAATCTGAATTTTTATTATATTTGTGTAAATCTCAATTTGTTGTCATCAGTCACCAAAAAGGGGGAGATTGAAAGTGCATCTAGGCATCCCTTGTGGGTTTTGGTTGATTTATGACAATCAAATGAGATCCTAACAAAATTGTTGAGATGAGCGCAGGTTTTAAAGAAATTAGCAGGAAAGCTCAGAAAGAAAGGAGAATGAGGAATCAAAAGGAAAAGAGCTCAAGAGCTAAAAAGATTAGATCATTCTATATGGAGTGTGTTGGAGAAACACACCCCGAGAGCTCAAGTTAACAAACAATATAACTCTCTGCACAATTCATAGGAAAACCGGACTTGTCCGATATGCACTGGACTAGTCCGATATCTCTTTGACTATGATCGGACTAGCCCCCCTTGTGCAGACTAGTCCTCAGCACTTCACTCTTGCACAACAAACAGACAAGTCCGATATCCATCGGACTAGTCCGATAATCTTCTGACTAAAATCGGACAAGTCCTCCCAATCCGAACTTGTCCTTAGTCCCACAATTTGTCACGACACCAGACAAGTCCGATATCCATCGGACTAGTCCGCAAACTCTCTGACTAAAATCGGACAAGTCTTCCAAGTGCGAACTTGTCCTCAGTTCTACATGAGGTTCACCACACCAGACTAGTATGATATATGCTGGACTAGTCTGAACACTTCCAGAGCCCAGATTGGACAAGTCCGGACATTTACGGACAAGTCCGATATTTCGGTTAACTTAGGGTTTTCCACATGCCGCACACCGAACTAGTCCGGAGTCCACCACGGACTAGTATGGACATCGTAAACCCTAACGATAACATTTGGAAACCCTAGTATAAAAAGAGGTGTGAGGCCCTACAACCAAAACTCTTGACCCCCTGCATCATCACACCTTCCAGGAGCCCAAAATCCACATCTCTCCACATATTCTAACCGTAGAAAGATCAAATCTTTGAGGATTAGTATTGATCAAAAGCAGAGGCTTGTTCCACACGATCTTGAGCTCTTGGGTTTGAATCTTTCACACACTCTTGTTGTTTATTGCATATATTTCGAGTGTGTTTGGTGGTGTTCTTCATTGTAAATCTTGGGGAGCCCTCAACTTGTGAGAAGGCCCCTTGAACATGGTTATTTGCCCCTTTGTGGTTAGTCGAACAGAATCGGCCTCTATGGCAACTCGACGACGGTAGGGTTGGTGAAGACCCGGTCCTTCGTGGACTCCTCATCGTGGATGGAGGTTTCCTTTGTGGGAATCAAACCACAGGATAAAATCGTGTCTCGTGCATATTTGTTTTAATTTTCATCATAATCTAGGTTTTGTCTAGTGTTATGAAACTCACCTTGAAACATTGTATCATATTTGATCATTGCAATATACTGATTCATTGGTTCAATACACCTTACCTGTAATCTGATTTCCGCTACATAGTATGCTATACGTAGAATTCTCAATTTACTTTGATCGTTTAGTCCGCGCACAACGGACTAGTACGCACAATATTGGACTAGACCGATCTCTCTACATTTGATCGATTTGTTAAGTGTTTCAGGATCTGAGAAAAGTTCAAAAATCCTATTAACCCCCCTCTAGGCTACATTCAGAAATCCTTTCGAATTTCGGATTCCATTTTTTGTGTCTTCAATTCATTCCCTTTTATATTGTTGGTCACCTGGTAGATGTGTCTAATGAATTGAAGACATCTGCCATAACAATTTAGACGATGTCTTGAAAACTCGATAGCTCCGAATTCATAGCTAGTATGTTAGCTCCAAGTTCTGAGTCTTGTCTCCAACATCTCCAGCAACCCTTTGTTACTTAGAACGTCGACAGCGGGCCCCCTAGGAGCTACCAGAGCTTGGTAGGTCCGACAGCGCCTACTATCAATGCTTAAAACGTCAACGGCGGGCCCCCTAGGAGTTGTCGGAGCTTGGTAGGTCCGACAGCGCCCACTATCACTACAGGAATATCGATCAATTACGTCGGCTAAAGCCGACGTAATTAAGGCCTAAACCGATGTAAGTAACTTAATTATGTCGGTTTTTCCTTAATTATGTCGGCGGTTGGCCGATGTAGCGGTTTGGACGCATTTAAGGTAACTTACGTCGGCCACCGATGTAAGTTACCTTAATTACGTCGGTCTGCAGCAGCCAACATAAGTCACGTACCGGGATGGGCTGCGGGCTGGGCCGGAGTACTTACGTCGGCCACAGAGGGCCGACGTAAGTTAATTGGTCTAACTTACGTCGGTTGTTCCAAACCGACGTAAGTTAGCGGTTTAACTTACGTCAGCATGGTCTGACCGACGTAAGTTAAGTTTTCGATTTTTTTTTTTAAAACAGAAACTGACTACCTCGCTCGATGGCGAGAACACAGAATAGATATACAGATACACACAAATATACACAGAACACAAAACTGTTGCAAATTAAGTTCCAAAACATCAAGAACAACAAAACATCCACCGGGCTACACGCTAGCCCCTCCACTGCCTCCGGGATCTTCTCGGCGCGTTCTCAAACCCTGCAAAAGAAACATAATCACTAGTAAGCATCAATGTCAACTCAGTGATAACATAAGAGACCAAGAATATCAGTGACAAAAGAAGGAAGCATGCTGTAGTTTCAAATGAAGTAATGTTGCATATATAAATAGCAAACTAGTAGGTATCAGAGTTGGAGACTTTAGGTAACAGGTCAAGCTTATGAACCACTAGCCCTTTGTTAAATGGAAGCACTGACAACTTATTTACTATATACTAATCATTCCTTCCATGGTCAGAAACTACTAAAGCTTGATTAGATACACTTAACTTCCTCACCACTATAGGAATCAATATCTGACAAGTCATCAATATATACCTCTATGTTCTACCTCCTTATCTCTCTATGTAAAATACTAAAATGTATACAACAATATTAAAGAGATGGTTTATCACCTGCTCTGGTGTCTGCTGCGGCGGAAGCGTGGGAATCTCGATATCCTGACCGCTATGCCGAGCAAGAGCCTGCCATTGCAAAATATTAGAAGATATATGTTATTGAAGTGTTGTGAAATTTAACTACGGTACTTTAAATTAATTACCGCCACTGCTGCTTGCATCTGGGCCATCATTAAGGCCGTCCTCTGCTGCTCCTCCCTTGCCTCCGCTCTCGTCCTCTCCAGCTCTACCTGGGTTTGCGTCAGCGTCTCCCTCATGGCCTGGATCTCCAGCTGGGTCTGCGAGAGACGACCACTGGTCCCAACAGACGAAGCCTGCAACGATGAAGCGCCTCTCAAAGGTTGCGTCGACCTCGAGCCGACAACTCCATCAAACATGGCAAACCTGCAAAAGAATGAAAACACTAAGTAGAAGAAGATTAATTGAAAAAGAAATGAAACACACGAAGAACTCACCGTCCGTGGGCCTTCCCGCCTCCGCTTGCATACACGGCTTGGGGGTCGATCGGCACGCTTTCCCAATCGTAATCCACACCGTGTATCTTCGCGACCTCCTGCGCGTACTTTGCCTACAAAACAAATAAATCTTGTAAGCATGTCAATAATAGTATTAGTTATAATGAAATTGATGAATTTCGAAAACTTACCAGTCGGTCGGTTGCGACCTGACTACACTGCCCTGGCTGAGAATGGTCACTTCCCTTGTGACCTCTCTTCCAAATCTGGGTCGGGGTCGGCTCATGACCCATCTCTCACTCCTGTACAACCGTGTTAGTGAGATAAATAATATATTAGGAACACATAAATAAATTGAAAAGGTACTTACCATGCGTTTAGCCAAACGCAAGTAGCCGTCGCCGCCATAGTTATGCTTGCCCTCGGACCCCATGCGGCACTGTCTAGCCCTTGTGGACTTATTGATGAAAGCGTTGCTAGCACAGTACCGACAGAGAGCTAAGTACGCCTCGATGTTACCCTGTAACCAGGAAATAGTAACCTGCACATATTTCATTTTTCATCAACGCAGTTAACATACGTAGATATTGTAAATATTTAACAATATTAAAAACTTACCTCCGCATTGTGCTCCTCTGTCAAGTACGAGTCGGAGTCCTTCCTAAATACACCCCTTTGCTGCTCCTGCTCCTGCTCCCGGGGGTGCCGCTTGTAGTACGTGTTGACAGCCTGAATCCGGGCGTACAACAACACCGCCGTTGTGAGCTTCTGAGCGTTGTAATGGAACACGCGTCTTGCGTGGTCCTCCATGCCCGGTTCCTCTACTTGGTACCTCAGCTTTAAGCAAACAAATATTAAGTGATATGAATTAACAATTCAAATGAGTTGAAAAAATAAAACAGTTAAACTTACCATAAAATCGTGCCACACGACACCCTGAACCGTGCCGTGGACCGGGTGAGAGACACGAGCGTAGTCATCCCACGACAGGGCAGGAAAACCGTCAATCACACCGGGGTAGCGAAACTTCACGATAGCACCCAGGACACTGTTAACCTGCCTGTGGTGCAGCTCGGCCCCCGTGAACGAAAACTCGTACCAACATCTACAAAATATATTAAATCATTAAGTAAAGGAAAACAACATCTAATATTTAATATACTATTTACAGTATTTACCTGTCTCCAACAGGACGGATCGTGGTCCGCTGAGTAGTAACCGGAGGAGGAGCCGCAAAGTGGGTTCTCCTCGTCCGTCGCCTCTGCTGCGACGCTGCCGCGTCTTGTGACCCTGAAGGCTCTGCGGAACCACCGGAGTCTCCAGGAAGGCTAGTGGTAGCCGGCTGCACAGGGAGACTAGCGCTAGCCGGCTCCGAAGGGAGGCTAGCGCTAGAGGGCTCCTGTAGTGGCCCCCCTAGCCTTTGAGTCGGGCTCCTGTAGCGGCCCCCTAGCCTCTGACTCTGACTCTGACTCAGAAGTCTCTGAGTCAGACTGCACAAAAGGAAAAGATTGACAATAAATAATTAATAACAGCTGCAATTTCAAAAATAACTTTATTGTAAACTAAAATTTACCTCCGTCCGCTGAAAGCACACGACAGCTGAGGGTGGAGCGTGCGCCAGAAAGAGGGAACGTCGGCTCGAAGGTAACGAGGTCCCTGAGCAAGGGTCTCGTGGTGGCTCAAACCCTCTCACTGGCTTCCCCTTCCCCTTCCCCTTTGACGACATCCTGTTGCAAGGAATAAATGATTAATATGCAAAGATAATATACAAAATTAATGTTAATTTAGTGAATAAAACATTACTTCAAAATTCTTCAACATCACGATCATGCACCCTACTCCTTAAACCGGCCCATCGATCTTCTTCTTCCGCATATCGTTTTCGTTTGCACAAATCAACAGGTTCAACTATGTCATCGATATCTTCATTTTCCGATTCTGATTCAGTTTCCGCTTCCGTGCCAGCCTCTATATCTTGAGCCTATCCAACTAAGTCATCGAGTCCTACACCAGGCTCGACTGAGAAGGAGTCTGGCAACTCTTCCTCTTGGTAGACACAATCAACCTCAGCTTCGTCGTGGTAATCATCATCTCCTGGAGCGTATAACCGCTCACGAGGATTCACCTTATGTACCACCCACCAAGCTTTGAATTTATTGCATGGATACGGTAGATAGTACACTTGCTCTACTTGGTGTGCAAGAACTAATGAATCGAATCCTTTCAACCGTTCCTTATGTTTTACTTCGACCATGCCAAATTCATTTACTCAAATTCCACGAATGCAATCAAACCATTCACAGTCAAAGAATACCGCTCGAATTGGCTTGTTTGCGACAAAAGTGAATTCAAGGATTTTTTAATAATCCCGTAGTACTGCGTTTCATGGTCTTGCGAATCGATAGCCCTCATCACAACTCCGGTATTACATGTTGCCGCGAGAGGATGAAGAGATTCAAATTGAGTTTTACAGAATTGAAATCCGTTGACGTCATATCGACCATAGCTTCTAACATTAACCACTCCACGGGATAGTTGTCGCAAATCTTCATGGACGTTGGCATCTTTTTGGCACTGTCCAAGATATGGAGTTATTAGAAAACGTAAGCATTCTTAAGTTATAAGAAAATGTTGTTAACATTGATTAGTTATTGAGAAGACATTACATGATCTCGAAACCAGGAGAGAAAATTAGATCCCCCGTTTATTCCTTTCCGTCGAATTTGTTCTATTTGCTTGCTCGTGGGTTGATGTCTATATCTCCAATTTTGCTTGTCGAACATACTACACGACAAAGAGAACCTTTTAGAATACATGTGTCGGAAAAGATGGTGAAAAGCATAAGTGTAGGAGAAACACTTACTTGAAATATTCATTCATTTCTTCCATATTAGCGTACATGTAGAAGAATGCAGCACACCTTTCTTTTTCGCTAACATCGTACAAAGTGTAACTACCAACATTAGTGCCTCTTGTTGCAAAAATGGATAGATCGCTACAAGGAGGTTGCTCATCTATATTGTACCATATTACCGAAGTATTAACATTGTATTCCTCTGCAAAGTAAACACTTGAGAAGTATCCTACTTCCTTAAGAGTAAAAGCTTCGGCGATGCAACCGTCAACCCTTGCCCTGTTACCAACCATTGGTTTCAGATATCTAAGTGATCTTTTAGTATGATAAATTCACCTATATTGCACGGGACCGCCCACTTTTGCTTCAAATGGAAGATGAATTAAGAGATGTTGCATTGGATTGAAAAATCCAGGAGGAAATTTTTTTTTTCCATCTTACACAAAAGTACCGGAACCTCCTTTTCCAATTTAGTCATCATCTCTGGTGTGATTTCTTTAGAACAGAGTTGCCTATAGAAGTGGCTAAGCTCGGCTAACACCTTCCACACTGCATCATCAAAATAGCCTCGAAACATAACAGGCAGAAGTCTTTCCATGATTATGTGATAATCATGACTCTTCAACCCAATGAGCTTTCCCGTTTTCACATTCACAGCTCGTCTCAGACTAGCTGCATAACCATCTGGGAATTTCAACCTTTGCAACCATTCGAGAACTTCTTTTTTTTTTCTTTAGGTCGAAGACAGAAAGGAGTGCGTGGTTTACCACCATTTTCGGAGAGCTCAAGAGTTTGACGATTGCAAAGCTCGGCAAGATCCTTTTGAGCCTTTAAATTGTCTTTTGTTTTGCATGTCATGTCCATGCATGTACTTATGATACATTCGGCCATGTTACGCTCTTGATGCATAACATCAATGTTGTGCCTTAGAATCAACGACTTCACATATGGTAACTCCCAAAGTCCACGTATGTGAGTCCAATTGTGTTTGTCTCCGTGACCTTCGAAATATCCAGGACAACCATCATCTAGCACTAATTTGTCCAACATATCAGATATTTCTGACCCGTTCAAACGTTTCAGTGGTCCTTTAGTGACAACGGTGTTCTTTCTAAAGACATTCCTCTGTTGTCTAAACAAGTGATTCGGAGGCAACAAACGTCTATGACAATCGAAGTAAGATATCTTTCCTCCATGGGCAAGTGGAAAGCAATCGATATCTGAGGCACATATCGGACATGTCAACCAACCATGAGTGCTCCATCTAGAAAACATGTTGTATGCCGGAAAATCATGAACGGGCCACAAATAAGCAGCTCGGAGGCTGAATTTCTATTTCTTGTAACAGTCGTACGCTTCGACTCCGGTCCACAACATTTCCAACTCTTCAATCAACAGTTTCAACATCACGTTGAGACATGACCCAGGATGATCTGACCCAGGTACAATGAGGCTAAGAAACATAAACTCATTCTTCATGCAAAAAGCCGGTGGAAGATTGTACGGAATGACAAAGACGGGCCAACAGGAGTATGGTGCGACGTTTGTGCTGAACAGCGTGAGCCCATCTATCGCCAACCTGATGCGAACATTTCTCGCTTCACGAGCGAATTCTGGGTCGAACCGGTCCAGTGCCTTCCATACCTCACCATCGGACTGGTGCATCATGACTCCATTGTTCTAACGCTCACCTTCTTCATGCCATCTCATGTGTCTGGCCGTTTTTTTGAAAGAAATAACCGCTTCAACCTCGGCGTCACAGGTAAGTAACGAAGCTGCTTACATGCGACTTCCGTCGTCACAGTATTACCATCGTTATTAACAACTTTGACAAACCTCGATTGACCACATTTCAAACATTTGTTCTCATTGGCATGCTCTCTCTAGAAAAGCATGCAGTTGTCCGGACACACATCAATCTTTTCATGCTTCATACCGAGACCGGAAACAATTTTCTTTGAGTTGTACATATCCTTAGGCACTTTGTTGGGTTGTGGAAGGGCATCTTTGAACAAATCGATGAGCATGTTATATCAATTGTTAGAAAAGAAGAACTTAGACTTAATTGCCATAAGTCTAGTGACAAAATTGAGGATTGACATTTTAGTGTGTCCATGCAGTGCCTCTTCTGAATCTTTGAGACGTTTGAAGAACTCTTTAACCTCTGCTGTTTGAGGATCTTCTGTAAGCTCTGGTTGTATAGCTTCCAGCATCTCATCCATCCTATCAACCTCTGTGGCATCATCATTGTCCGTTTCCACTCCTTGTACAGCTTGAGAAGCTGTCTCGCCGTGGAAGTTCCACAACTCATAATGTGACACGTAACCGTTTCAACACAAGTGCATCGTAAGTTCCACTTTCTCCAAAAACGTTCCGTTTCAACATTTCGTACATGGGCACCGCACAACACAGCTATTTGACAACGAAAAAGCTCGTTCCACAAAATCTTCTGTCTTGGCGTACCACTCATCTGAGTGACCACCAGTTCTGCTCTTCCAGCCAGTATACATCCAACTGCGGTCTTCACCAATGTTTGGATCTGCAGTTTAACGCGAAAGAAATTGTTGTTAATGTATTGTTATGTTATGTCACGGCCCTACAACCTAGGCAGATAGAGATCCTAAACCCACCCAAGAGTGACCGAGCGGAGCGTGCTCATGACGAGATGCGTGATCCGGATTCGAACAAAATTTCGGCAGCATAACCCCGCTGTTCTCCACTGCACACCCAAAAATGGTGCAGCAGAGAACAACAGGGTTACGCCACCGAAATCTTGTCCAAATCCGAACCCGTGTCTCGTCACAAGCCACGCACCCTCGGTCACTCCGAGGCTATCCAAAAAGGGACAATTCCTAACCTGCACGTCTCACATGCCAATGGCATGTGAGACGTGCCGATCCGAAACGAGTAATACATCGCTATAGGTTGCGTTGCTCATTTTCATTTTGAGGTCATTTAAGAGAGAGGAAAGGACTAGAGAAAGAGTGAGAGGAAAGTTGGTCTTAGATGACAATTCCACATCCATTTCCACCGTCCACGCAATCGCGGGTCATTGACGTCCTTACCAACCCATTCGCTTCCGTGTCGACTTGATGCATATGGTACCACTACAATGGTCTACACGGCACGATCACACTTATTACGTGTCGTGCCCTTCCGGGTTGGTCTGAGCCAACCCAAAACCCCTTTGTTTATATATATTAAGTAGTCACTCAAAAACATTATATGAATGCACTAAAGTCCAAACATACACTAAACAGAATAGGAAAAATTATTAATTCTAAACACTCACACAATCAAAAGAGCAAGAGAAGTCGGCGGCGGCGTGATGCTTGGGCGGCGGCGGCGCGGCGGTCTGGTGGCGGGAGCGGGGGCAGCGGGGTGCGGCGCGAAGGCAGTGTAGTCGGGGGCGCGGCGGGTTGGGGGCGGCAAGGCTGGGGGCGGCGGGGGCGCGATGGGTCGTGGGCGGTGAGGCGGAGGCGGCGGCGGCGCGAAGACCAACGACACTTTTAATCGTGAACGAGTGGCGATGGGAGCGTTGCGTCTACCACCAACGAGGCAACGATGACGCACTGACCTTGAGGTGGCCCATTGGGCAGCGGCATCCAGTCACTGCTAGCATGGCCGCGCCGTCCTTGATCCATGACGCCCGTCGGTTTGACCCCACTGCCGAACGCCTCCCGCACCACAGCACGAAACGCACCAGGGAGAAATATCCCGATTGCCCATGTAGGTTAGCTCCATCGTGGTCTACGAGGCGAGGGCAGTTTGGAGAAATAGCGGAAGCACCGAAGCCGCAACCGCCGCTCATGGTCGTGGTTCGTCATGGTCTCTCTAGTTGGCATCGGGAGGGGGAAGGAAGAAAACTGCAGGAACCCACCTACCCGTGTGAATTGCCGGCGCTACCCCTCCCTCGCAATCGAAGTCAACAAGACAACCATGCCGGTCGAACAAAAACACAGACACGTACGATACGAGCAACGAATAAAATTCCATCGGATTATTATATGCAAGACAAAAAACATAAAGCATAGAAAGATACATATAAAGCATATTAGCCAATTATGCAAGACAACATATAAAGCATAGACAATTATATGCAAGACAAAAAACATAGTAGCCAAAAAGATAACCTAAGATCCAATTATGCACAATAGACAATTAGACACAATAGACAATTTTGCATACCGCACAATAAAAAAATTTCGAGCAAACCTTGGGCAGGGGCGGGCGCTGCAGGGGTCAGGGCCAGCGGCGGCGGGCCGAAGACTGGGCGGCGCGGCGGGGCCAGGTCGGGGCCAGGGGAGACGGGGGCGCGGCGGGGCCGACGGAGGCCGAGGGCGACGAGGGCTGGGGGTGGCGGGTCGACGGCAGGGCGGCGCAGCGGGGCCAGGGGAGACGGGGCGCGGCGAGGCTGGTGGCAGCATGGGCGCCGCGGGTCGGCGGGAGCTGGAGTGGGAGCGGGGGCGGCGGGGACGGGGTGCGGCGGCGGCGTCGGGCGCGGGCGGCAGGGAAGAGAAGAGAAAGCGGCGGGTAAGGAAGAACAGAGAAGAGCGCGTTGGGTAGGTTAAAATACGCAACTTACGTCGGCTAAATATTCAACTTACGTTGGTGGATGTAACTTACGACGACCATCCTCTTAGCCGACGTAAGTTAACGCTTAGTTACGTCGGCTCACTTATTTACATTGGCTTGTTGTCCAGGCCAGCGTAAGTTATAGTTAAATGTTGTCGGGCTAATTACTTACGTCGGCAGCCGACATAGGTTAACTTACTTACGTCGGGTCCCCACAGCCGACGTAAGTTAATTAAATTACGTCGGCCAGCCAACGTAAATTAAACTGGCCGACGTAAGTATCACCGTTTCCTGTAGTGTATCAATGCTTAGAACATCGACAATGAGCCCCTTGGAGTTGCAAAGGCTTGGTAGGTCCGACAACGCCCACTATCAACGATTAGAACGTCAACAGCAGGCCCCCCTGGGAGTTGTCAAGGCTTGGTAGGTCCAACAGTGCCCACTATCAACGCTTAGAACGTTGACGGCAGACCCCCTGGGGGTTGTCAGAGCTTGGTAGGTCTGACAGTGCCCACTATCAACTCTTCAAACGTTGACGGCAGGACGTTTGAGGGTTGTAAAAGCTTGGTAGATCCGATGGCGCCCACTATCAACGTTTAGAACGACGACGGCAGGACCCCTTGGGGTTGTCGCAGCTAGTGCTTCAGAAACATCCACCATCACTAAGCTAATTGCCATCGAATGTTTATTTCCTACGCATAAAAAACAAGAAAAACAGTAAAATTCATCCACTTGTGTATAACTTATTTGTGGCTTATTATCCTCGAAATTTAAGGCCTTGAGGAATTTAACATGACGACATAAGTGTATTGATTGAATCCCTTTAGGTTTGAATGCCCTCCGGACCCGCCCTACTGGGACCTGCCAGGATATAGGTAGAGTGACGTACTTAGGGTGCCTAACCAGTCTAAGCCGATAGCACACTCCAGACCTATCATTGGCTTTGGTTTTCAGGCGAGTATACCATACGGCAATGCTAAAACCCAAAAAAGATTACCAATACAACTTACATATCACATAAATACCCTAGACTAAATTTCAAAGGGATTGCACAATATTATTATAGACAAGAAGGTAAAAAAGAAATGAGCATATATAAATGAAATGCACGTAGAGTCTGTCCGTAAAAATGTTTCTCATTAAGGTCCGAATTACAGGGGAAGACCATGACACACTTAAAGTACAGTGGCCATGTTAAGTGTGCTATTCGCCTTGATCTATCCCAAGGAAGGTTACTACACACCTAAAGTACAGGACCAAGTTAAGTGCGCTAGGTCCCTTCCCGACTCTGTCTATGGACTACATGAGACTCAATTTACACAAACGGACTCACCTCCATGCAGCTAATCGTAAAACTTACGGAGGTGCTCGATGTTCCATGGATTGGGAAGCGGAGTCCCATCCTTTGTTGCTATGCGAATGCATATGGTGCAGGAAACTTTGATAAGTCGGAAGGGCCTTCCCAGCCTAGGGAGAGTTTGTTCATCCCTTCTCGAATTAGTATTCTCCGTAGCACCAGATCGCCTTCTTCCAACTACCGGTTCTGCATGAACCTTTGTTGATAGCACTAAAGCGCTTGACGGTATTGTGCGTTCCGAACAGCCGCTTGTCACCTTGTCTCATCTACGAGGTCCAGGTCTTCACGCCATAGCTTGTCCTGTGTGGCTTCGTCGAATGTCCGGAACTGGAGAGATCCCATGGTGATCTCTGAAGGAAGGACTGCTTTGGCTCCGTACACCAAAAAGAAAGGTGTTTCTATAGTTGCCCGGCTAGATGTTGTCCTACTGGCCTAAAAAGCAGACAGAAGCTCCTCTATCCAGTTGGCACCATGTTTTTGGAGGTGCTCATATGTGCGCGTCTTGATTCCTTTGAGTATTTCACCATTTGCTCTCTCAGCTAGGCTATTGCTTGCTAGGTGAGCTACTGATGCATAGCTGACTTGTATGCCGAGATCTTTGCAGTACTCTTGGAATGCTGCACTTGTAAATTGGGTTCCATTGTCAGTAATGACTTTGTTCATAACTCCAAATCTGCGGGCTATGGACTTCAAGAACTTGATAGCTGATTGTTTTTTGATTGTGACAACTAGAGTAGCTTCGGGCCACTTGGTGTATTTGTCGATGGCGACGTATAGGAACTTGTAACATCCAACGGCTTTTGGGAAAGATCCCAAAATGTCCATCCCCCACACAGCGAATGGCCACGTGGGAGGTATGATTTGCAGTGACTGAGCCAGTGTATGAATCTGCTTTGCGTGAAATTACACGCTTCACACTTCTTTACCAACTCGACTGCATCCTGGGGTGTTGTAGCCCAGTAAAAGCCATGTCGGAAGGCTTTACCGACCAATGTGCAAGAAGACGTGTGGTTCCCACACTCGCCTCCATGCTCCGCTAGAAGCTCGCGGCATTCTTCCCGGGAAATGCACCGCATTAGAACATCGTTGGCACCACGTCGCTAGAGATCCCCTTCTACCAACATGTATCATTTAGCCAATCTGACAATTCAATCAGCGGAAGCACTGTCTTCAGGAAGGTTATTGTCTTTCAAGTAGCTCTGGATCTCATAGATTCATGCATCGGAGCTAACTTGAGCTTCTGGACCTTGCGTGCTGGGTTGCTCAGAGCTTCCTACAACGCCTACGATCCTTGGTGGGTGCCATGGTAACAGAGCCACCGGAACCTCCAGCTTTGAGTTGTTGGTCTCGCCCCCATCACTCAGTTCGGCGGGATGAGCCGCGTGTCCTGATAGTCTTTTGACAAAAACTCCATATGGAGCTTGAGCTCCTGTTGAAGACTTCGTCGAAAGATCATTAGCTTCAGTGTTGTTCAGATGCTGGACATGAAAAAGATCCAGGACGTGGAAGTCCTTCTGTAGCTTCTGGACTTCTAGTAAATATGTAGCGAGTTGGGGATTTTTCCAATTGTTTTTACCCTTGACTTGCTTGATGATGAGTTGCGAGTCACCCTACACCAGTAGTTGCCTGACGCCATATGATAGCGTCACCTTGAGTCCATAGATGAGAGTTATGTACTCTGGCATGTTTTTGGTTGCCTTGAAGTCAAGGTGTAACATGTACTTGATCTTCTCCACGGTCGGAGCGAGGAGAAGGATTCCAGCTCTGGCCCCCCGCTTCTGCATAGATTTGTCGAAGTACAGTGTCCAGTGAGGCTCAGTGAAGACCGGGAGCTTAGGTTCTGGCTTATGATTACTGAGGTCCCCTGGTTTGTATGAAGAAGGAGTCCACTCCGCCACGAAGTCAACCAATGCTTGACTCTTAATAGCATGTCGAGGTAGGAATTCGAGGTTGAACTCTGTCAGCTCTGCAGCCCACATGGCAATATTTCCAGTAGAATTTGTATTATGTAATATGGCACGAAGTGGAAAGGATGTTACCACTGATATCTTGTGGGCCTGAAAGTAGTGACATAGCTTTCTTGAGGCTATAAGGACTGCATATAGCAGTATACACCTCAATGTAGCGAGTGTTGGCGTCATGTAGCACTTCACTAATGAAGTACACTAGCCGCTGGACGGTTCGGACCCTCCGGGAGGGGACCGGAGCTTCTTCTCTATCAACCCGGACCCTCCCGGAGGGGTTCAAACCTTCGTCTTGAACTGCAGAAACTCCCTCGATTGAGAGAGGTTGATCCTCAGGCATCATGCCTTTAGGATCCGTGCCTGGGGGATGGGACCCAGACTCGCCTTCAGGTAGCTTCGGACCCTCCCGGAGGGGTCTAGGCCCTTGAGCTAAAGTTGGCTCTGATCTCTCCGCGACCAGGACCATGCTAGCAACCTCCGTAGTTGCTGAAATGTAAAGCAGAAGAGGCTCACAAGGCTCCGGAGCTACCAAAACTATTAGTATGGTGAGGAGCTGCTTGAGCTCTTAGAATGCCTTCTTTGCTTCTTAGGACCAACGAAATGACCTGGACTTCCTCAATAGCTTGAAGTAGGGAAGTTCCTGCTCCACCAGTCTTGAAATGAACCGGCTGAGCATAGCTAGACATCCAATTAGCTTCTGGACGTCCTTGATGTGGGCTATGGGCCGCATCTCTACAATTGCCTTGATTTTGGCGGCATTTACCTCAATTCCTGGGTGAGCCACCAAGAAACCAAGGAGCTTTCTAGAGTTAACCCTGTGAACGCACTTGTCCAGGTTGAGCTTTGTTCCCGTCAAGCGCAACTTGTCGAAGACGGCTTGCAGATTGTCCAAGAGTGATTCCTTGTTCTTCACCTTGAAGACGATGTCATCGACATAGACCTCCACCAAGTCCCTGATGAGCTCTCCGAATGTTTTTTGCATGGCTCGCACAAAAGTTGAAGCAGCATTTTTGAGACCGAAAGGCATGGCAGTATAACAATATAACCCATCTACTATAATGGAGGCAGTATGCTCTTCATCTTCCCTGTACATGTGAATCTGATGATATTCAGAATATGCGTCTAGGAAACACAGTAACTCACACCCGGAGGTAGAATCGACTATTTGATCTATTCTAGGAAGTGGAAATGGGTCTTTTGGGCATGCCTTATTCAAGGTGGTGTAGTCAATTCACATCCAAAGCTTCCCGCCGGCCTTTGGTACAAAGACTAAGTTTGCTAGCCACTGTGGATGGTGAACCTGCCGGATGAAACAAGCGTGGAGCAGCTTCTTGATTTCTTGCCTGATGAAGTTCTACCGCTCGATGGATTGCTTCCGGCGCTTCTAATGTACTGCTTGTGCTTCTGGGTATATCTTCAGGTTGTGCTCGATCACCTCCCTAGGTATCCCAGGCATTTGTGATGGTTGCTATGCAAACACGTCGACATTCACTTGGAGGAAAGTGACGAGCGCGAGTTCCTATTTGTCATCCAAACCTTTCGATATACGAGTGACCTGGGCAGCATCGGTACCAATTTCGACGAATTTGACAGGAATGTAGGTGTTGCTGCTTGGTTGCACACGAGGTGTAGAAGATGAGATACGCTGACGTGAGCTCGAAGGTTGTTGAGTTGGTCGCTCCTTGCCAGATTCTTCTTCCTATGCTGTGGCAACCATATGATGTTCTTCAAGTGCAGTGACCCAGTAGTGCGATCCCCTGGATCTGGAGGATGCCTGAAGGGGTCGGCATCTTCAACACCAGATAGCCATAATGAGCTACGACCATAAAACTATACAGGGCTGGCCTACGTAGGGTGGTGTTGAAGGGAAGGCTGTTGTGCCACATCAAACACCAGCCATTCGGACCTATAATTGTCCCTGGTCCCGAATGTCACCGGAAGTGTAATTGATCCGAGAGGAGTGATGGCTCCCGGACCTACTCCGGTGAAAGGACGTGAAGGCCTAAGGTCTGATAAGCTGAGCTGGAGCTTCGTGAAAGCAGCAAAGCTAAGGCGGTCGAGTGTCGGCCTCCATCCACCAAGGCATGATAAAGCTAGATATTGTTGATGGTAGGAGATACAATCAGAGGCACCTGACCGGCTCCAGTCATGTTCTTTGGATAGTCCGAAGCATTGAAGGTGATGGCAGTGTCCATTCACTTTCTATGAGATTCTTCCTTGGCGGTGGGAGCTGCGATAGCCATCTCCCGATGCATGGTGTTGAAGATACGCCGGGAGGTGATATCCCAGGACCCTCCATATATTGTAAAAGCCCTAAATTCAAAGTACAAAGTTTATATAGGAGAATTTAAAAGTTGAATGGGAAAAGAAAAGAAACCAAAATGGTAACTGAAAAATCAAACCCATTTAAACAATAATGAAGGGAATTCAAATATTAAAAACTTGCTCCGATCTAAACATTGCCAAAATAAAAATTTGAGTTCAGCATTAGCTTCCAAATATTTTAAATAGCAGTCCTGCAAATTTTTATAATATTTGGAGCACTATTTCTATTTAATTCAATGGGTACATTGAATTCAATTCAATTTCAAAGTTGAATTTTACCTGAAACTTGCCCAAATTTGAAATCCAATTCCAGAATATGAGTCTACACATTTGAATTGGCCTCTGCACAAAAATCTAGCATTTTTGGACAAGTATTGGTGGGTGAATTGAAGGAACAGAGAAGGATTGGGATGAAAGGGGCAGTGGGGCCCATTGGTCAGTGAAACACAACTGTGAGTGCTCTGTTTCATGGTTGTCCCCACCGTTCAATGCCAAGAGGGCACGCCACCGCGACAAAGACATGCAGAGGCAAGCAGCTGCGTGGCTAGGTGACTCCTCCACCTTCTTAAGGTCGTGCGACGCCGCACCAACGAGTACCTCACCCTCTGTTTCACCAAAAAAAATCCCGTCACCATTTTTGCCGCCTCCTTTTCCTCCCTGGTGAGCACCTTGGTCTTACCTCATTTCTCTTCGATGCAAACAGAAAAGATGGTGCCAAGGCTATGCTCTATCATCTACACCAATTGTCTCATTGTTTTGTTCATTGTTTTGCCTGTAGTTTGAAGTTCGGCGGACGCCATCGTTAAGCCGCCTTGCATATCACCTCTATCCACCGTGAAGCCGACAAACTAGGATGTTGCAAGCCTCGACTTCAACAGAAGAAAGGAGTGCCAGGACACCACGGTTCTCATGGTGAAAACCGCAAACCTTTTCCTCCTTTATCGAGTGAGTATTCTTCATTTTTGTCTTGGCTCAAGTTTACACTTCGAGCTAGGTCATCGATGCGATTCTGTTTCTGTGCATGATTATACTTTAATCCAGTTGAGAGATAGCTTCTATACATCTGGGTGCATCATCTAGATCAAGTGCCGATGAGAATAATCGACCACAGTCTGAGTATTTCGAGTTTTCCTCGTCGCCGTTGAGAAGCACCGTTGCTCGCAGTCGAACTTGAGTTTGCCCACCATTATGCGGTGTGTGTACCTCTTTTTCACCTTCCTCATGCTCCAAGGAACATTCCCAGCCTTTCCCCAAGTTGCTTGCACCATTTCCGAGTGATTCGGACCATCACTGAAACCCTAGCTCCGCCGCCGCCGTCGTGCGCTCATCTCCGACCGTCGCCGACTCGTCTGGACCTCACCAGTGTGTTGTGCGTCCGATTTTAGGTCTAGGAGGCCACGGTCGAGCCGAGTAGAGGTCGACGCAGCAATCCCGGTGAGCACCGTCGCGGCTCCGCCGAAGAGCGCCGCCTCGCGTCGCGAGGTTGAAGAAACGGGGCGGACACCGCATGTCAGTCTCTGATGTGTCTCCACTGGATCAGCTGTGGTGTTAGATTAAATGTGGCTGCGCGGGTTAATCCCGTTGCCCTCGGTGTGGCCCCGATGCGATTGGCCCATTTAAATGAAGTGGGGCCGGCTGAATTATTCAAACTTTCCTTTTGGAAATTAATTCCAGAATTTGGGCAAACTTTAAAAATCAATTTCTCCTAGCATACCTGCTCAAATAATTCCCTATAAATTCTGGTAGGCTCATCTTTATCAACTTTGCAGTGGTGCAATTTCTTGGACATGAAACTTCCAGAATTTTCATAATTAATTCCTTTGACCTAACTGCTTGAGAAATTAACTACTCCTGTTCTGTTAATTGGAAAATTCCCAATTTTGGTCAAAACACTCCTAGAAATACACTGGGTCTCAAGTAAAGATTTCAAGTTCATTGGACATCATTTACTGGACCAAACAGTGTTCAAATAGCTATGTCAATTGAAAAATGGAAAATATACAGAAACATTTTCAGAATTTCTTGCAAACATGTAAAACAATTTCTCCCTGTACAAAGCTCAGAAAAATGTGAAACCAAATGTCCCCGAACTAGAAGAACCTCCTCTACCGTGATCATCCACTGTTGTCCATGAAAAAGCTCCAGTATCACAACCAAAAATTCAGAGAAGGCTTTTACACTCTTGTCCATGACAAAGGCTCCTTGAACATCTCCAACTTTTGGTCCAGATCTTCTTCATAGAACCTATTATCCACTGTAAAAATCCCAAATCCAATTAAAATATTTTTCTGGAATGATCAGTGTTTATAAGCTTTTGTATATAGTTTCAATATCACTCATGTACTTTATATATTGCATATCATATAGTGACCGAGATCGAGGAGGACCCAGAGGCCTTGTACAGCATCCTCCTAGAAGCTAACTTCCCCTTTGACTCGCAGCAAGACAAGCCCCGATTTGCATTTAAGTGTTATTTCAAATTTTCTAGCTGTATCACTTATGTCTAGGATGCGTTCTGTGCATTAGGGCTAAGGTGCTTGTTACTCCACTTGCATGACCCACAAATCCCATAGAGTATTGGGTAGGTCTACAGCCCAATGAGTATAAAATGCCATGCCTATGTTCATAGGTATCCGGTAGAAGTCGAGTAGTTGAAATCTACTCGCGAGATAGGATTTTATCATACGGGATGAATTGGATCAATGTAAAATCCCATTTTTTTCTTAATATAAAGTTAAGTTACCAGTTTGTTATCAACAATAGTGGAGATCAATTATGGTTGCACACATAAACTTGATATCATCAAGAATCTTTCTTTCACTCATACTTCAATTTTATTAACATAAGGGATGGACTTCAACAATGACCCTAGGATAATTCAAGTAACCTTTCTGCAAATTTTGGAATTTATTGAATGGAAATTTGCTAGGGCAAAACACTATGCAGTACTAAATATATTCAAATTATTTCAAAAATTTGAATATAGCTACTGTACATTTAGGCCCAGTCAAAATATTCAAATCTGAGGCTATACATTTTTCCATGGCCTCATAATATTCCAAATAGCCTTCCTGCAAAGTTTCAAGATTTTTGAATTTCATTTGCTATTTTATTTGAGACGCTTAGCAAATTCAAGTCAAATTCAAATTTGAATTTGAATTTCACATGAAACCTGTCCAAATTTGAAATCCAATTTCAGAATCTGAATCTCCATATTTAATTTGGCCTCTCCTAAAAAATATAGGATTTTTGGATCAAGTTTGGTAAGAGAATTAAGGTTGCAGAGAAGGGATGAGGATGAGAACGGTGGGACCCACTGGTCAGGGAGACATTTACGTGAGTGCTCTATTTCCCTGACTCCCCGCCGATCGATACTTGGTCAAGCCAACACCTTACCGTGGGCAAGCAGCTGCGTGGTGTTTCTCGCGTCTATATCACTCCTCCTCGCCCTTATCTTCCTTCCTAACCCGAGTGGTAAACCCCAGCGCCCCTTTTTGCTCTATTTTGCGCCGCCATCGCACAGCACCGCCGCCTCCATTCCTCCCCAGTGAGCACCTCCTCCTTGCCTTGTTTCCCTTCGATGCAAACAGCAAAGATGGCACCAAGGCTATGCTCTATGTTCTCCACCCCATAGCTCTTCTTGTTGCTCACTGTTTTGCCTATATTTTGAAGTCCCGCGGACATCGTCGTTGTGCCGCCATCGGACCTTCTCTGTTCCACCGTGGAGCCGAAGCTAGGAGCGGTTTCTTGGCCGGACTCCAACAGAAAAATGCTTCGCTTCTGCACCTGCTAACTCACGGTACAAAACGTTCTTCGTTTCATTCCATATCGAGCAAATGATGCGAGTTTTGCTTTTGGCCGTTGCCATTGAACTAGCTCACTTCTCAGTTTAATTCTATTTCTACGTATAATGATTATTCAATCCAGTTAAGGATTATAGTCCATACCTGCTAGCACATCCCTCTGCCATGAATCAGTGGACGCCGTAGAGTAAAGGCCGAGATATTGATGTTTTCCCCACTGCCAATGGAAATCCATCGGTTCACCGTCGAAGTCGATGTTGCCGGCGATTTCACCCTGTTTGAACCCCGTAGTTATCTTCCCCATTCTCCCAGGAACGTTCCCGACCATTCCCCGAGCTTCTTGCGCCATTTTCGAGCGATTCCGACGATCGCCAAAACCCTAGCTCCGCCGCCACCATCGCGCTGCCATCTCCGGCCGTCACTGCCACGATTGGACCCCACCATTGTGTTGCGCCGTCGATTTTAAGGCTAGGCGGTCAGAGCCGAGCCGAGTGGAGGTCGATGCAGCGAAGTCCGGCGAGTGCTGCTTTGGTTCCGGCGAGGAGCGCCGCCCGCGTCGGGAGGTAGACGATGACCCGGCTGGTCCCGCCTGTCAGCAGTATTTCTACCGCATGGGATCGGCTGCGGCTCCAGATCATTTATGGCTGCACGGGTTAACCCCGTGGCCCCCTGTGTGGCCCAGCTGCAATTGGTTGATTTTAAACCAGTGGGCCCGGCTGCTTTATTCAAATTTTCCAGTTGGAAAATAATTCCAAGATTCAATCAAACATCTAAAATTCATTACTCCTAGTAGATTGTTCAAAAATTTCCAAATAAATTCTGGTAGACTAATCTAAATCTCAACTTTGCAGTGGTGAAATTTTTTGGACATGAAACTCCAAGAATTTTCATAATTAATTCCTTGGAGCTAACTGCTTGGGAAAATAATTACCCCTGTTTTGTTATTTGGAAAATTCCCAATTTATGTCAGGACACTCCTAATAATACACTTGATATCCAGTAAAAGTTTCAAGTTCATTGGATTTCATTTACTTGGTTGATCAGTGTTCCAAATCTCTATGTAATTGAAAAATTGGGAAAAATACAGAAAACGTTTCAGAAGTTCTCTGAAACATGTAAAATCAATTTCTTCCTGTAGGAGGCTTAGAAAATTGTGAAACAAATTTTCCTGGAACCATTGAGACCCCCTCTGCATGGTACAACCACTGGTAGCCATGATAGACCTCTTGAATTTCAACTAAAATTCAGAGAATGTTATTGCTTGCCATAATTTTTAGAGACAACAAACTTCCTTGATCATCTCATGTTCTTTGCAAGAGTCTCCATTATGATCCCTTGTATCTACCATAAAAGTTCCAAATCCAATTATGATTATTAATTTATTTTGATCACAAGATATTAGCTTTTGACCTTAAACATATTATTTATTTTCAAAGTCATTCATATATAGTATATGCATATCGTGTAGTAACTGAAGTCGAGGAGCAGCCGAAAGCCTTGGAAGTCCATCTGCCAGAGACTAACTCGGATCCGGACTTGTTTTCAGGTAAGCTCCGATTTGCATTTAAGTTCCTAACAGTGTCTTTGCAGTTTTCATTCACCTTACGTCTTCAGATGTTTGTGCATTACCATGGAGTATTGGGTAGGTCTACAGCCTGATGAGTAGAAACTACCATGCTTATGTTAATAGGAATCTAGTAGAAGTCGAGTAGTTGGAATCTACTCGCGTGATAGGATTTTACCACACGGGATGAATTGGATCGAGAATTGGTTTATGAATATGAAATTGAGACCGAGCAGCGGGTAGGATGCAGCGAGACGTGGTCTCACGAGCATAGCCCTGCTTGTGTCGATTGAGGACCGGTTCGTGTCATCCCTGCTGGACAAGCTTGAATTGTACCGGCGACATACTGGAGAAATGGGCTCCAGCAAACTGACGTAGCTTGATACTGGTTTGTCGAGGCATACTGTTCTGTTTTATAGGCGTGGGTTGAGGGCAGCGAGGTGTAAATCAGCTGGTGGGACGTTAGAGTACGCCCCACGTAGGGACCTCCTGCCCGTGACAGATCGACCAGTTCGGCATTCGAGTGTTGGGTGAAAGTTGGTCACATACGACTAGTACTGAAGTGTTACGTAGGTACTGCTGTAAGTACTTGTTGGCGCTTTCAAAAGTGCGTATGTGTCATGATGTTCGGGTGTGTCCTGATTGCAATCACCGTCCCTCGCGGTAATAGAGTACCACTTGTTCACTGCGCTGTGACGTAGTAAATACTGAAGAAGTCAGGAGAATACAATGTATTGAATTATAATTGTTTCGGAAGTTTGATTGATGTCCAATATGATCACTAAACTTACTTTCATTAAACTGGTAAGCTGCTGATCATAACTTGAAAGCTCAGGATCTACTGGTAGGCGAGTCCTTTACTGCTTTACCTTACCTATGCTTAGTATTCACCCTGCGTATGTCTAGTGAGACGGGTTAGTCTTGCTGAGCCTTAAGCTCATGTTTGCAGTTAACAAGTTTTTGCAGATTACATGACTAATGACGGGTTCGATGACGAGGCTGCACCCCCTCCATGGTTTACAACCGAGTGGGAGCCCTACACGCCGCCGTAAGTTTTGTGTTGCTAGTGCGGAGCATCCAGGGCATGGATGACTTTGCTTTTGCATAGCTAGTGACAAGAGCGTAGCTATGATGTATAGGTCACTTTCCTTTTCGCTTAGTATTGTAAAACTTCTGCTGTGTTTATAAGTAAATACTTGGTATTGTATTTTATTCTTGTTCTTTTCTTGTATACTGTTGGTTGTCGCATCGCACGACACCACCCAATGAGATCCTTGGATGTCGGAACCCCGGTCCCCACAGCATGGTATCAGAGCATCATTGGGAACGATGTGCTTGAAAAGAGCATAATTTCAAAAATTTAGGATTATATGAGTGAGGAATTAGCTATATTCCCACATATGGAGTATTATTAGTATAAGATATAAAGGTGGTAAACTAACTTATGTGTTATTATATTCTGTAACGATGCCCCGACGTCAGGTAAGAGGTAAGGTAAGCCATCACAAGCGGGTCAATTGCTGTAAGCTCACCATGCAAGAGGTAGCATGTGATTATTTCCGTGGCTTGGCACGGAAATGTTAATACGAGTCTCTGAAACTTTCCATGTTTCAGAGAACATATGACACGCAGTACCCCAACGTGACATAAAATTAGTGGGAGCCCCCGTCGGGTGGTGGATAACCTGATAGTATGCTTCTATAGAACTATTCATGTTCTATGGGAGCATGCAAAACACGTATGTCCGAGCGTGTATAAGTCGGTTCGTGCGGGAGTCTTTGTTGTACAAACGTAGTACAACCATGTACCTTGAGACATGACTTCGCTCAAGGGCGACTCACACCAGAGTCGTATGCATTTACTTTCAAATATATATATGTGTGTGTATTGTGACTGCCTGTCGTGTTTCCCCGAACCGCCCTTGTGGTGTGCAGGTGTGACAGGGGATTGTTTGTCTTCTGCAGCTACAATGACTATGGTAGCGACCCATGTAGAGCAGATTTGCGAGTGAACAATACTAGGGCCACCTATAAACGTATCCGGATATACCGGTTAGAATTTTCTTTGGTGAGGCACGTAGTACCTTCAGTATCAAATTTGATACTTGACCATCCCCAGTGACAGAATGGCTTCATTAGGTTTTGGAAAGTCCGATTATCTGATGCTGGTAGGCTTGGACTCCGCAAAATGGGTTCCGACTCAACAAAGGGTTAGAACCAAGATTCTTAATTTCTGGCAGAAGTTTGCTCAACTTCACTGGATTATGATCTTGGTTAGTTATTATTTAACATAGGGGTATGTTTTTTGGATGGAAAGCTCTTGAAGACCTCTACAACTTTTCTGTTGACCATAAAGGCAGAAAAGCTTGATAATCTGTTGAGATTTGGAGTATATTTAAACTGCTCCAGATGACCGTGCCATTGTACCTGTATCTGTATGTTTGCCATAACTCACTGTAGAAAAATCTTCTGCCTTATTGTAATACATATATGGAAAGGGTAGAAGGAGATCTACATATTTTTCATTCAATGTTTTTCCTGATTAATCTTTGAGTCAAATCAAATTTTGAGTTCAAAACAGTGAACTGCGGGACTGCTGGTGAAAACCAGTCAGTTCATCTGTTAAGTTTGGATAGTTATAGTTTTTAATCTAGAATAGTGACATGGTCACATATATACATTTATGGAAAGATTAGAAAGTCCACTATCAACTTTATATTGCACTCATGACCTGAATCTGGGTGTAACAGTGTTTAATTCCTATTGTCGCAAACTTGGTCTGGCGTGCATAGTTTCGAATTTGCGCGCTATACCTGTATAACAAAATTTTCAAGGCTGAACTCTTTTACTTCTGGATTGTTAACTTGATGTTATGAAATGTTTATTTTATAATTACCTCAATATATTGTTATGATATACCTGTATAAATCGTGGAAATAACCACATATATAGGGGAGGTTCTGTCAAAATTTCCAGAAAAGTTGGGTCAACTTTAAACCTGTATAGATTCTACTTCCTAGCTCACCTGGATCTGTATGAGTACAATATGAAAATGTTGTAAAGTGCAATACAACTTTTGTATTCAACCCAACATCTGGTTCTGATATTTCCTGTATGAAAATTTTGAATTCATACAGGAAGGTCATCTGGAACAGACTGTGATTACTACTCCAGCTTTAAATTTTTCTTGAACTATTGGAAGTTGGAAACCTTTTCATTGTTAAAGTATCCTTTCCACAGATGGCAGATTTGATGGTACACTTACCGAACGGATGGGTGTTCGCGACGTGTGCTCTTCGAAGGGGTTTTCTGGAGTTGTTGATAGCGCTGCTTCAACGGTTCGGGTATCGCGACATACTGAGCTATTGGGGCAGGGAATTTGATGACGGACGTGTGACAAGATGCACCATCTATGTCGATGTGCCCGCTGGTAAGTCATATATTGGATGGGCTCCTTTCTCCATCCAGGTGAAAGGGACTCAGTTGGAAGACACGTGGTGTTTTACCGGGAGTGTTGCTATTGCGAGGTTTTGCAAGCTTCATTATCGTCATATGGTGGGCACCCCGTTCGCACTCTTTTCAGTCAACAGTAGAGCTGGTGATGAGTGGGCGAGTCGAATGCGTGCAGATTATGGCATTCATGAAGAGGTACCCAAGATAATTTTGGCATTATATGCAGCATCATCATGTCAAGTGAGCGTTACACAGCATGCTAGCATTGAAAGGTTGATGGGTGATCTGAAGCAAGCTATGATTCGAGGAGATCATTTTGAGTGGGCCAATGACTCACTTAGAGCCATGATTGCTCCTCTCAATTGACGTTTAAATGTTAAGGAGAATCAGTGGCACCGAGCTGTTCAAGATCTATCGGAAGCTTGCCAGGAAACACACTACGCAGGAAGCGCGTTGGAGGCGAGTCAACTTGAGGTGCAGCTGCTAGATGATCAGTTGAGTACGGTGACTCAAGAACGGGATAATTCCAGGGAGGAGACTCAGGATTGGAAAGCCAGTTGTGAGCATGCACAAAAGGAACTGGAAGACTATAAGATGTTTATTGTACAAGCTGATGTGCAACCATTAGTTGCCGCGACATCATCGATGGCGGGTGAGGCACCAACTCCTACTCCAGCACCCGCACCTGTGGCACCAAATCCTGAGGACGAGGATGAAGAAGATCCTGAGATACTCGAGTACACCGAAGAGGGCATATCGGAGTAGGATGGGGCAGCACTCTTGCCATCACGGGGCCGCATATAGTTAGTAGTTGCTCGTGGTTATTTTGTGGCCATGTTTGTGTCATATTAAAAATAGTAGTGGGTGTGTATAAGATGACAAGGTGTGTATGACGCCTCATAGAGACCAAGTATAGTAGAGATGCACTTCCATAGTGGGAGTCCGTTATTTTGGAGTTCACTACTGTGAAATTGGTCATGAGATAATATATCTTGTATAAAGTTTGTACTTTATCAATATATGTGAATGTTATGCACTTATTTCCTTGTCAAGATTTGCACTACTGTAATATGAAATGGATGAAGGAAAAACAAACATGTTGCTGATTATTAAATCATGTGGATGCAGCATGGTGTGTACGCGTTTGATGCCCGAGATGGGAGGCCCAAGCCATGGTCGTGAGGTCGAAATTCCGACCCGGGAGCAAGCTGCGACACCGCAGCAATAAGTTCCACCACCACCCCCTCCTAAACTTCCGAGGAGTCCCGCGGAGGTTCTCGCCGCAGTGCTCAGCTCGCGCGATGAGCAAACTGAGTTGCTGCGGACCTTGGTTAACATTCGTCCCGTCATGGGGAGCGACCAGATGCGGATGCACGACAGCCCTATCCGTGTTCATACTCGGACTTCATGTCAACGCACCCGCCGGTCTTCATGGAGGCCGATGAACCGTTGGAGGCGGACAATTGGCTCTGCTCCATAGAAGGAAAGTTTGGTTTGCTGCGATTAATTGAACAACAGAAGACCCTGTTCGCGGCACAACAGCTGCATGGATCTGCTGGTGCGTGGTGGCAAATTATCTCGCTGCACGACCAGCAGACTATGTCGTGAGCTGGGAGGAGTTCCGGGAGGCATTCCGCGCCTATCATATGCCTCCCAGGATCATGAGGAGGAAGCTTCAAGAGTTCTTGGAGCTGAAGCAAGGAGGATGGAGTGCTTACGAGTACTCAAAGACCTTCAACCACTTGGCCCAGAATGCTCAGGACCAAGTGAGTACAAAAGATAGGAAGCGTGAGTGCTTCTACTGGGGTTTGAACCCCAAGATGAAGGACAAGCTTGCCTTGTGCAATCGCGGCAGCTTCAACAACATTGTCAACACCGTGATCGTACAGGAGGATGCTACTATGGAGCTGTCCTCAGACAAGAAGAAGAGGAGTGCTCCGTAGAGCAGCGGAAGTGGTGCTCCTCAAAGGTACCGACTGGTGTATCGATCACCATCCGACCAGAGGTGGCAGCCGCCATCACGACCATCGATCTTTCATGGTCGCCAGTTCAAAACACCGGTTTTCGTCTGCAGCAGCAGCGGGGGATGATTCCGCGTGCACCTCCACCTCTACCACGTGCACCGGGATTTCGTCCTCCCTTTCGTGTCGGTCAGACCCCGTACACTTGTTTCACATGTGGTTGCATGGGGTACATCGCCAAGGACTGCCCGCAGGATAGGCAGGGCGGAGGACAATCATCATACCAGGGGGCAAACCAGCCCCGCAACCAACCCAAGAAGCCAACCACCAGAACCGGCAACGTCCACCACCTTGCCATCGAGGACATTCCGAAAGGCGCACCTGTACTCACGGGTACGTTCTCCCTCCTTTGTCATCCCGTAGTCATCCTCTTTGACTCTGGTACTTCCCACAACTTTATTAGCGAGTCTTATGTCATTCAATATCAGTTGCCTATCGTTCCCACAAAAACCCATATGTGATTTGTTCTCCGGGTGGGAAAGTAGTAGCAGATAAGATGGTCCATAGGATACCTCCTAATCTTGGTGGGAACATATAGACTATGTCTCTCATTGTGCTGGAGAATCGGAAGTTAGATGTCATCTTAGGAATGGCATGGTTGCAATACAATAGTGCTATTATTGACATCGTTCCTCGGAGGATATATCTGAATTCTCCACTCCATCCTCCCCAAGCGCTCATCCTTGAGAGTATTATCCGAGTGACTCCAGCTACTTACAACACTGAGGCCATTAAAGTTGAGGATATTCCAGTGGTATGTGAGTATCCAGATGTATTTCTCGAGGATCTTCCTGGTATGCCACCAGAAAGAGATGTGATTGAACTTGTACAGGGAACAGTGCCGATCTCGAGGAAGCCATATAAGATGGCACCTAAGGAACTTGTAGAACTGAAGGAGCAACTGAAGGAACTTATGGACAAGGGTTTCATTCGTCCAAGTTCATCACCTTGGGGTGGTTCTGCATTGTTCATGGAGAAGAAGGATAAGACATTGAGTCTATGTGTGGACTATCGTCCACTCAATGCTGTCACGATCAAGAAAAGGTATCCACTACCACGCATCGATATTATGTTCGATCAATTGGTGGGTGCTAAGGTATTCTCGAAGATGGATCTTCATTTTGGGTATCATCAAGTCAGGATTCGTCCAAAGGATATACCGAAGACGACATTCTCGACAAGGTATGGATTGTATGAGTGCCAGGTCATGTCCTTTGGATTGACCAATGCACCGGCTCATTTCATGTATCTCATGAATTCGGTGTTCATGCCGGAATTGGACAAGTTTGTTGTGGTATTCATCGACAACATCCTTGTGTATTCGAAATTCGAAGAAGAACATGCTCAACGCTTGCGCGTCGTGCTTCAACAATTGCGAGACCACAAGCTATATGCTAAGTTCAGCAAATGTGAGTTCTCGATCAGCCAAGTGCCATTTCTAGGGCACATCATCTCTGCTGAGGGGATTGCAGTTGATCCAAGCAAGATTAAGCAAGTACTCAAATTGGAGTCTCCAAAGTTTGTACATGAAGTTTGAAGCTTCCTAGGTTTACCAGGATATTACCAGAGGTTCATTCCAAGTTTCTCCAAGATAGCTAAACCAATGATGGAACTTCTGAAGAAATGGAAGAAGTATGTATGGACAAAGGAATAATGTGAGGAAGGTTTTCAAGCATTAGTGAAGCACCTCACAACAGCACCGGTATTAGCTCAGCCGGACACAACCAAGTCATTTGATGTTTATTGTGATTCATATGGGATTGTTTTGGGTTGTGTATTGATCCAAGATAGAAGGGTGATTGCTTATGGATCATAGCAGCTTCGGAACCTTGAGCAGCATTATCCGACTCATGATCTTGAGCTCGCTGTCGTGGTACATGCATTAAAGATCTGGAGACACTATCTGTTGGGCAACCTAGTGCATCTCTACACCGATTACAAAAGCTTGAAATACATCTTCACCCAGAAGGACTTGCATATGCGACAGCTAAGGTGGTTGGAATTGATCAAAGACTATGAGATTGAGATCCACTACCATCCTGGCAAAGCGAATGTAGTTGCAGGTGCACTGAGTTGCAAGTCCTATGTCAATAATTTTTCCATCACCTAGATGGAAGAAGAAGAGTCGAGTCTCTACTTGGTTCCATATGGAGCGCTCTACAATCCATCTCTCATTCCTACCATAAGGGAAGTTATTGTAGAGGCTCAGAGAGAAGACAAGGGCATGTCATACATTCGCTGAAGAATGATGAATGGGGAGATGAAGTGTTTCCGATGTGATGATGACGGTACCATCTGGTTCAAAGACCGCATTGTGGTGCCCCGCAATGTGGAACTTCGGAAGAAGATAATGGGCGAAGCTCATTTGTCCAAGTATTTTATTCATCTGGGAACTAACAAAATGTACCAAGACTTAAAGAAGAAATTCTGGTGGACTTGGATGAAGAGGGAGATAGCGAAGTACGTATCCGAATGTGATATGTGTCGGTGGGTGAAAGCCGACCATCTGAAGACAGCCGGTCAGCTTTAACCTTTTAGCATACCGGTCTGGAAATGGGAGGACATCAGCATGGATTTCATTGTTGGATTACCTCTCACCTTCAGCAAGCATGACTTGATTTGGGTGATCGTCGACTGACTCACCAAGTCGACTCACTTTATTCCAGTCATTGTCAAATATGTGGCATGACAATATGCAGAGTTGTATATTGCAAGGATCCTGTGCCTACACAGAGTACCCCACACTATCATATTAGATCGTGGAACCTTATTCATTTCTCGATTTTGGGAGCAGCTCCACGCATCTCTGGGTACCAAGTTGAATCGAAGCACAACTTACTGTCCTCAGACTGATGGTCAAACGGAGCGAGTAAACCAAGTGCTAGAGGATAAGCTCCGCGCCTATGCCATCCACCATGGTAAGAATTGGGATGATCATCTACCATTGGCGGAGTTTTCGTACAACAATGGTTTTCAGGCTAGCATCAAGATGGCACCATATGAATTCTTTATGGTTGGAAGTGCCGCACACCTTTGAACTAGTGTGAATCCGGTGAACGAGTGATATATGGTATCGACATGGTGAATGAAGACGAAGAACGAGTACGAGTTATTCAAGCCAACCTCAAGGCTGCTCAGTCTCGCCAGAAAAGCTATGCGGACAAATAGCGTCGACCTCTTCACTTTGATGTCGTAGAGCACATTTATCTTCGTGTATCATCAATGAAAGGGATTCATCACTTTGGAGCAAAAGGGAAACTAGCTCAACACTTCATTGGGCCATTCGCAGTAATTGAATGATGCGGACCTGTGGCCTATGAGCTAGAGCTACCAGCGTCGCTTTCAGGGGTGCACAATGTGTTTCACGTTTCGCAGTTGTGGAAATGTCTCAAGGCCCTAGCTAACATCCGTATGGAGGATTTGGAAGCTCTCTAACCAGATCTTACTTACTTTGAGCATCCAACCCAGATAATCAATGAGAAGACTCGCACCACAAGAAGCCGCACCTTGCCTTTCTACAAGGTCTTGTGGGGCAACGAAACCACTGAATAAGCAACATGGGAAAGTGTGACACCCGGTTCTGAAAATGAACCAAGTGAACGCATATGTGTGCCCAGGACGTTCAACACACATACACGAGTGCATTCGCAAAAGGATATACAGAAAATTACCAAAAGACAAGATTAATTAACCAAATTTTATTACACAACCAGATTGTCCTCGAATACAAGCACTAATGAATATTAATGACAAGTGTGGACTATTGCAGTGGAATCATCTAATAAAGAAACTATGCAAACTAAGCAAATAGGGTATAGTGCAGCTCCAATCAACACCACAGGCAAGCTGACGGTAGACACAGCCTAGAACTCCGCATTATCATCGTTATACTCCCAATCCTGACCTGCAACTGTTGGTGGGGGAATGGCAAGGGTGAGTACATGTCGTACTCAGCAAGTGTGAAAAGTATGACATGTAGCTGATACAAATGACGACAATAATAATGGCTAAGTGCTGAAAAGTACATTAAAAACATTTGAAAAGCAATATAATATATGTATGTGAAATAATCCCATTATAAACGATGTAATCATCATAATACTCATCATAATACCAGTCCATATTCATTATCATCATCCATATTCCAGATTTCACCATTACCAATAACCATAATCAGTATCAGAATTTTAACTCATAACCGACCATAACCATTACCAAACCATAACCGTCCCAAAAACCATCTCAATACCAAGTTCCCTCTAACCATGGAAGTTTTCTAGGTGCTCATAACCGGGAGCACAGCTATCATGATAGTTTTGTTAGTCACTTTGCAGAAGTTGTACCACATTACCCACGTGTTTATTATTTCATCACCTTGTAGTGACTAGAACCTCTATTATGCCATCCCACACTTCCATCAAGAGATCACAAAATAGCCTTTACAAAGAGATAACTAGCCTATTTAGACCCCACTGAGGTTTGACCGGTGGCGATGCCTCCAACTGAGCACATCTTCAACCAAGGGCCCCCTCTCGAGCCATTCGGATCCCAGGGTAGTCCCACCAATCATCAACAAACACAGTCCGACTACCCCTTCCCCGAGCATCCTTAATGGTCTAAATAGCACTGGCATATCCCTAATTAATCAGCTATGCCGCACCCATACTTGGCCTCGTGGTGGCACTATAATCCTGGCTTATTCTCGTATGAACCGGTCCTTAGATCTAAAGCAAGCAAACCACCATAACATCCAACCCATCCACATACCAGGCTTGCTTAGATCACCCATTACCATATCATATTAACCAGTTCATGTTAATCACAATCTCATTAGTGCATAATTAAATGGTGTAGTTGTTTTCCCATCCCAATTAATTAAACAAAGCAAAAAAAGTAAAAATCCCATCCCGACTCTCTACCATGTATTCCAGGTGACAAGGGTGGTCAAACAAATCTAGTAAACTTCCTATCATAGGATTCCCATCAAATTGACACAAGCATGCAGTTTTGCAAACAAAACATTTATTTCAAAATAGGATCAATATGCTTCAAGAACACTTGCCTTGCTCTTGGGATTAGTTCGGGTCAAAATCTTCATACTCTTGGTGTTGTAGATCCTCGGCGGCATTCTCTAGCGCAAATCCATGTAATCTGCACAATAGATTGGGATCTCCTTCTCCCTCATTGTTGGCATCTCTCAACGAACTAGGGTTTGCGTGGGGTGGAAATGTGGCAAATAGATGTCAAGCCAAGGGGGTGGGGTTGTTTATATAGAGGTGGAGACTAGGGTTAGATGGATTTTGAGTTTTGAGATGAGTAGAGGTCGGTTTAGAGTCCCACATGGGCTCTAAAAGAGTTAGGCACGACGTCCCTAGGGCCACATAAGTAAACCCAAGAAACAAGTCGTGAGACAAAAGATCAATTCGGAGTCACGATTTATCGGACAAGTATGAAAAGGGTCGGACTAGTCCGAAGTTGTCCAGAGAAAAATCGGACAGGTCCGGACTGGACATCGGACAAGTCCAAACTTATCCAGAGGAAAAAAACAGACAGGTCTGGCCTAAAATCGGACAAGTCCGACATTAGTCAGAGAGGAAAATAGACAAGTCCGCTGGTACACCGGACTAGTCCGGACAAGTCCAGGGACTTAGCAAAACTTCCAAGGGTTTTAGAACACCAGAATAGTCCGCATAGCATCGGACCAGTCCGAAGGTGTTCAGAGGCAAAAACAGACTAGTCTGTAGAAAAACGGACAAGTCCGATCAAAGTCAGAGAGAAATCAGACTAGTCCGCACAAAATCGGACTAGTCCGCACTTCCCAGAACTGTTAAGTGCGATTTTGTTCTAAATCAATTTTAAACTTGTTCCTTTTTATGTTGATTAATGTTAGGCATGTATATGAATGTATGCAGTGCATGATGCATGAAAATGAGGGTGTTACAAATCTACCCCCTTAAAATGAATCTCGCCGTCCAGATTCGATGCGGAAGAGAAGAGATAGGGAAATTCCTTCTTGAGATCATCCTCCAACTCCAATGTTGCTTCCGCTTTTGTGTGATGCTTCCATTGAACTTTACACCATCTGATAATCTTGTTCCTTGTGACTCTCTCCTTGGTTTCCAAGATTTTAATCGGTTGCTCGGCATAGGTCAAATCTGCCTCTAATTCCAATTCTTCCATTGGCACTTCTTCTTCTGGTACTCTCAAACACTTTTTGAGCTGGGAAACATGAAAAACATCATGTACATCTGAAAGATGAGTTGGCATCTCCAACTTATATGCTACCTCTCCCCTCTTGTCCTAAATCTTGAATGGCCCAATGTATCGAGGTGCTAGCTTGCCTCTTACGTTAAACCTCTTATGACCTCTCATTGGTGACACCTTGAGGTAAACAAAGTCTCCTATTTCAAAGGTTAGTTTCCTTCTTCTATTGTCCGCATAGCCTTTTTGCCATGATTGAGCGGCCTTCAAGTTCTCACGGATTACCTGAACTTGCTTTTCAGCTTCTAGTAACACATCCGGACCAAATACTTGAGTTTCTCCTGTCTCACTCCAGAACAAAGGTGTTCTACACTTCCTTCCATATAGTGCTTCATATGGTGACATCCTCAAACTTGCTTGGTAGCTATTGTTATATGAAAATTATGCATATGGCAAGCTCTTGTCCCAAAATTTCCCATGTTTCAAAGCACAAGCTCTTAACATGTCCTCTAAAATCTGATTGGTCCTCTCAGTTTGTCCATCCATTTGAGGGTGATATGCTAAACTAAAATTTATCCTTGTTCCCAGTGCTTAATGTAATTTCTGCCAAAATCTAGAGGTAAATTGAGAACCTCTATCCGACACGATCTTCTTCGGGACTCCATGTCGACACATGATATGCTCCATGTATATTTCGGCCAAGTGTGCAATTGTGTACTTGGTCTTCACAGGGATGAAATGAGCTGATTTGGTCAACCGATACACAATTACCCAAATTGAGTCATAACCGGACTGGGTACGTGGCAATCCAACTATAAACTCCATTACGATTTCTTCCCACTTCCATTCTGGAATCTTCAATGGTTGCAATGGTCCAGCAGGCCTTTGATGTTCTGCCTTAACTTGTTGGCACACATCACATAAAGCTACATATTCAGCTATGTCCTTCTTCATGCTATCCCACCAATAACAAGCCTTCAAGTCTTTGTACATTTTCGTGCAACCGGGGTGAACTGAATATGGTGAGTCATGTGCCTCATTTAGTATTTCTCCCGAATATGATTCACATTAGGAACAACAATCCTCTTACCAAGCCATAGAATTCCATGTTCATCCTCATCAGATCTGAATTCTCTTCCCTCTTGGGTCATTTCCTTGATTTCTTGAATCTCCTCATCCTTTGTTTGAGCTTCCCGAATTTCTTGCTCCAAAGTCAGATTTAACTCCATTGTCCCCATATCATGTACGAATCCGAGATTCAACCGTTCAAACTCCTTACATAACTCGGATGGCAGCTCTCAAACTGCGAGTTGATGACTTACTCCTTTTCTACTCAAGGCATCGGCCACTACATCGGCCTTTCCTGGGTGACAGTTGACTCCCAAATCATAATCTTTGATAAGCTCCAACCATCTTTGTTGCTTCAAACTCAAATCCGTTTGTGTGAAAATATACTTCAGACTCTTATGATCCGTATAGATTTCACACCTATGTCCAAGGATACATTGTCTGCAAATTTTCAATGCGTGTACCATGACTGCAAGTTCCAAATCTTGCATTGGATAATTTTGCTCATGTTTCTTCAAATTTCTTGATGCATATGCAACTACTCGACCTTCTTGCATAAGCACGCATCCATGTCCTTGTCTCGATGCCTCACAATAGATGTCAAAACTCTTGCTCACATCCAGCAATATCAAGATTGGGGCGGTTGTTAACCTCTTCCTCAATTCCTCAAAACTCTCTTGACAAGCTTAAGTCCATTGAAACACTTTCCCCTTCATTAGAAAATCTGTCATCGGCTTGGCTATCTTGGAAAAGTCCTTGATGAATCAACGGTAATACCCAGCCATACCAATAAAACTCCTTATTTCCTTTGCATTTTGCCGGGGTTCCCATTTTAACACGTCCCTCACTTTTTCTGGGGTCAACTGAAACTTCTCCTGAAATGATATAACCCAAAAGCGACACTTCCCTTAACAAAAAATGACATTTGTTGAACTTGACATACAATCGATGCTCCATCAATTTCTGTAATGTAAGCCTCAAGTGTTCCTCATGTTCCTTCGAGTAGATCATAATGTCATCAGTGAACACTACAACAAACATATCCAAGTATGCAGGTGCATTGGTCAATCTAAAGGACATCATGGTATACTCATAAGATCCATACCTTGTCCTAAAAGTTGTCTTAGCTATGTCTGATGGTCTAATCTTCATCTGAAAATAGCCTGACCTCAAATCAATCTTGGAGAAGACACAAGCACCCTTCATCTGATCAAACAAGTCCTCTATACGGGGCAAGGTATACTTGTTCTTGATTGTCACCTCATTGAGAGCTCGGTAATCCACACACATCCTTTGCGACCCATCCTTATAATCCACGAAAAGAACAGGCGCTCCCCAAGGTGAAGAGCTTGGGCGAATAAAACCTTTCTCTAGTTTCTCTTGAATCTGCTTCTTGAGCTCCACTAATTCCTTAGGAGGCATCATATACGACCTCTTAGCTATAGGTGCAGTTCTAGGTATTTAATCAATAACAAACTCAAGTTCTTGATCAAGTGGCATACCTGGCAACTCATTCAGAAACACATCCAAAAATTCGCACACCACCGGAATCTCCTCAATTGCGGCACCGTCCATGTGATTCAGCTCCAATTGCTTCGGTACGTGTTGAGATGCTTCAAATTCTACAGTGATCCCTTCTTCATTGGTCAACTTCACTGTATTCGTGGCACACTCAATAACTCCATTGTGTTTCCTCAACCAGTCCATACCAAGTATAATGTCCAATCCTTGAGAATCGAAAACAATGAGATTTGCGGAGAAGTCTACACCCCTTATTCTAAGGCTTACTTTTGGACATACTATATTTGTCCTCATCTCTCCTCCAGGAGACTTAACCAATAGAGTAATCTTCATATGAGAGATAGTCAACCCATACTTTGCAACATACTTCAATGCAATGAATGAATGTGATGCTCCGGAATCAAATAACATAGTTGCGGGGTTGGAGTTGGCGAGAAACATACCAATGACCACGTCATCCGCGTGTTGCGCATCCTTCGTAGAGACATGGTTCACATTGTCACGAGCAAAATTCTGTTGTCCACAGTTTCCTTGCGGTTGTCCTCCATTGGATCTTGGGTTTTGCCTCGGCGCATTGCTTCCTTGACCAAGGCCTGACTTAGGACATTGATGTGCAAAGTATCCAGATTCTCCACAAGTATAGCACTTATTTACTCCACCGGAATTATTGGGACGGACTTGATTTTGCGCATTGGCACCAGGAAAGTTGGCACGAGGTGCATAAGGCATTGGAGGCATAAGTGCTTGCATAACAGGGCGCTGCTGCACAAACTGAGCTGGGCGCGGTGCATAACCAGGGCGCTGAACCAGAGTAGGAGGGCTGTAATATGGCGCATTTGGTGGCACAAAGCGAGAGCGCACATTACTTCCTTGTTGCTGTCCTTGATATGGCGTCTTCCTCTTGTTGTCTTGCTCCATCTCACGGACCTTGTTCTCCACAACAATCGCTTTGTCCACAAGCTTTTGGAAGTTGGCATAATCACAATTGAGCAATTGCACTTGGATGTCATTGTTCAAGCCTCTCATGAACAAGTATTGCTTCCGGCTGTCCGGGCTAACATCTTCCGGTGCATACATTGAAAGTTTAGTGAACTTATTGAGATGTTCACTCACGCTTAATCTTCCTTGCCTCAGGATCTGAAATTCTTGCCTCTTCAAGATCATAACTCCCTCTGGGACATAATGAGAACGGAAACTCTCTTGAATTCGGCCCAAGTAATCCTCTCTTGGTTCTCATGAGCATTCCATAAAGAATCCCACCAATCGGCAGCTGCTCCATCTAGTTGATGAGAAGCAAAAAGCACTTTCTCCCGGTCACTGCATTGGACAATAGCTAGCTTCTTCTCCACGGACTTGAGCCAATCATTTGCATCCATAGGGTCAGCAGCTTGAGCAAAGGTTGGTGGCCTAGTCCTCATGAACTCTCCCAACCGGTTATGAGGAGGCAGGGGTGGCGGTGGAGGCATGTGGGGCTGATTGTTGTTGTTACCAACCTGCAGGTGTCCCATAGTTTGTATCATGGTCTGCATAAGCTGGTTTTGCATAGCCAATAGCTGATCAATGTTGATAGCTCCATGAGCAGGTCCTTGTCCATTGTTGTTTTTAGGTGCTCCATTGTTCTCCTCCTCATCATTGTCATCCCTCTAGTTGCGAGTCCTCACCATCTGAAGAAAGGTAAGAGATAAGAATTTAAAAACATTCCCAACTATATGCATCAAGGGATATGAAACTAAACAACTAGCAACTCTAGCCTACGTGGACAAGGCAATGCTAAAGTATCCCAAAATCCTCTATTAAGCACACAAGCAACCAAAATATAGCAAACAACACACCAAACAAAAACACATCAATTCATGAGTGCTCCTATGTGCTCTAAAGTGTCCATTCTATCTAGGTTGCGTCCTACGGTCAACCTGTGGCTCTGATACCAATTTGTGACACCCGGTTCCGAAAATTAACCAAGTGAACGCATATGTGTGCCCACGACGTTCAACACACATACACGAGTGCATTCACAAAAGGATATACAGAAAATTACCACAAGACAAGATTAACTAACCAAATTTTATTACATAACCTGATTATCCTCGAATACAAGCACTAATGAATATTAATGACATGTGTGGACTATTGCAGCGGAATCATCTAATAAAGCAACTATGCAAACTAAGAAAATAGGGTATAGCGCAACTCCAATCAACACCACAGGCAAGCTGACGGTAGACATGGCCTAGAACTACGCATTATCATCGTTATACTCCCAATCCTGACCTGCAACTCTCGGTGGGGGAATTGCAAGAGTGAGTACATGTCGTACTCAGCAAGTGTGCAAAGTATGACATGTAGCTGATACAAATGACGACAATAATAATGGCTAAGTGCTGAAAAGTACATTAAAAACATTTGAAAAGCAATATAATATATGTATGTGAAATAATCCCATCATAAACCATATAATCATCATAATACTTATCATAATACCAGTCCATATTCATTATCATCATCCATATTCCTGATTTCACCATTACCAATAACCATAATAAATATCAGAATTTTAACTCATAACCAGCCATAACCCTTACCAAACCATAACCGTCCCAAAAACCATCCCAATACCAAGTTCCCTCTAATCATAGAAGTTGTCCAAGTGCTCATAACCGGGAGCACGACTATCATGATAATTTTATTAGACACTCTGCAGAGGTTGTACCACTTTACCCATGTGTTTGTGATTTCATGACCTTGTAGTGACTAGAACCTCTATTATGCCGTCTCACACTTCCATTGGTGTGCGGCCAAGAGATCACAAAATAGCCTTTACAGAAGGATTACAAGCCTATTTAGACCCTACTGAGGTTTCACTGGTGGCGATGCCTCCAACTGAGCACATCTTCAACCAAGGGCCCCCTCTTGAGCCATTCAAATCCCAGGGTAGTCCCACCAATCATCAACAAACCCAATCCGACTACCCCTTACCTCTCGCATGAACTGGTCGTTAGATCTAAAGCAAGCAAACCACCATACCATCCAACCCATTCAAACCCATCCACATACCAGGCTTTCTTAGATCACCCATTACCATATCATATTAACCAGTTCATGTTAATCATAATCTCATTAATGCATAATTTAATAGTATAGTTGTTTTCCCATCCAAATTAATTAAGCGAAGCAAAAAAAAGTAAAAATCCCATCCTGACTCTCTACCATGTATTCCAGATGACAAGGGTGGTCAAACAAATCTAGTAAACTTCCTATCATACGATTCCCATCAAATTGACACAAGCATTCAGTTTTGCAAACAAAACATTTATTTCAAAACAGGATCAATATGCTTCAAGGACAATTGCCTTGCTCTTGGGATTGGTTCGGGTCAAAATCTTCAATCTCTTGGTTCTGTAGATCCTCCGCGGCACTCTCTAGCGCAAGTCTGTCTAATCCGCACAATAAATATACAAGATAAGAAACACAATCAAAGAGTGCACAAACATTACTCAATATGACATGACATGCATGATTAATGCAAATGCAAGGTGGAACATGTTAATGAGTTGCTTTTAATGATCATTAACTAGTTCTAATTGCTTTTAACAAGTTTATACAGGTTTGAAGTCGATTATTTCTAATTTTTTAATTAATTCAACAGAAATTAACCAGGAAAATCGGATTAGTCCGCTAGGGACCGGACAAGTCCGCACTGCGCGAGAACATCAGATTAGGGCTTTCTAGATCGACGTGAATTTGGAGATTTGGGGTTGAATTCACGTAAGTAAAAGAGAATATAAGGTATACCAGGTGTTTATGACTCCAATGAATAAAGAAATTTGGAGAAAACACTTGGATCTTGATGATCTAGGGTTGATGATGAACTTGGAGATGAATTGGTGATGAAGAACAAAACTTGATGGAGATATTGATCATCTTACGTTTCCTCCTCTTCTTCTTCTTGCTTGGGATCTCCTTCTCCCTCCTCGATGGCGTCTCTCCACAAACTAGGGTTTGGGTGGGGTGGAAAAGTGGCAAATAGATGTCAAGCCAAGGGGTGGGGTTGTTTATATAGAGGTGGAGGCTAGGGTTAGATGGATTTCGAGTTTTGAGATGAGTAGAGGTAGGTTTAGAGTCCCACATGGGCTCTTAAAGAGTTAGGCACGACGTCCCTAGGCCCACTTAACGTAAACCCAAGAAACAAGTTGTGAGACAAAAGTTCAATTCAGAGTCACGATTTATCAGACATGTCCGAAAAGGGTTGGACTAGTCCAAAGTTTTCCAGAGAAAAATCAGACAAGTCAGGACTGGACATCGGACAAGTCCAAACTTATCCAGAAGGGGAAAACGGACAAGTCTAGCCTAAAATTGGAGAAGTCCGACTTTAGTCAGAGAGGAAAATGAACAAGTCCGCTGGTACACCGGACTAGTCCGGACAAGTACAGGGACTTAGCAAAATTTCCAAGTGTTTTGGAACACCGGACTAGTACGCATAGGATCAGATAGGTCCGAAGGTGTCCAGAGGCAAAAACAGACTAGTCCACAGAAAAACGGACAAGTTCGATCGAAGTCAGAGTGAAATCGGACTAGTCCGCACCAAAATCGGACTAGTCCGCACTTCCTAGAATTGTTTAGTGCGTTTTTGTTCTAAATCAATTTTAAACTTATTCCTTTTTATGTTGATTAATTTTAGGCATGTATATGAATGTATGCAGGGCATGATGCATGAAAATGAGGGTGTTACAGAAAGCGATGAATACCTTAGAACAAACTATCCGGACTTGTTAGCGGCATATGTTCATTAGATCTTTTTCTTTTATCCTTCCTATTGTAATCTCGGGACGAGATTCTTTTAAAGGTGGAGGAATGTAAAATCCCAGTTTTTCCTTAATATAAAGTTCAGTTACGAGTTTGTTATCAACCATAGTGGAGATCAATTATGGTTGTACACATAAACTTGATATCATCAAGAATCTTTCTTTCACTCATACTTAAATTTTATTAACATAAGGGATAGACTTCACCAATGACCATAGGATAATTCAAGTAACCTTTCTGCAAATTTTGGAATTTATTGAATGGAAATTTGCTAGGGTAAAACACTATGCAGTACTAAATATGTTCAAATTATTTCAAAAACTTGAATATAGCTACTGTACATTTAGGCCCTGTCAAAATATTCAAATCTGAGGCTATACATTTTTCCATGGCCTCATAATATTCCAAATAGCCTATCTGCAAAGTTTCAAGATTTTTGAATTTCCTTTATTATTTTATTTGAGACGCTTAGCAAATTCAAGTCAAATTCAAATTTGAATTTGAATTTCACAAGAAACCTGTCCAAATTTGAAATCCAATTTCAGAATCTGAGTCTCCATATTTAATTTAGCCTCTCCACAAAAATCTAGGATTTTTGGATCAAGTTTTGGTGAGAGAATTAAAGTTGCAGAGAAGGACTGAGGATGAGAACGGTGGGACCCACTGGTCAGGGAGACATTTACGTGAGTGCTCTGTTTCCCTGAATCCCTTCCGATCGACGCTCGGTAAATCCAACACCTGACCATCGGCAAGCAGCTACGTGGCATTTCTGGCGTCTATATCACTCCTCCTCGCCCTTATCTTCCTTCCTAACCCGAGTGGTAAACCCCAGCGCCCCTTTTCGCTCTGTTTCGCGCCACCGTCGCACAGCACTGCCACCTCCGTTCCTCCCCGGTGAGCGCCTCCTCCTTGCCTTGTTTCCCTTCGATGCAAACAGAAAAGATGGTGTCAAGGCTATGCTCTATCTTCTCCACCCCTTAGCTCGTCTTGTGGCTCACTGTTCTGCTGATATTTTATAGACCCACGGACATCTTTGTTGTGCCGCCATCAGACCTTCTCTGTTCCATTGTGGAGCCAAAGCTAGGTGTGGTTTCTTGGCCGGACTCCAACAGAATAAAGCTTTGCTTCTGCACCTGCTTACTCACGGTACAAACCGTTCTTTGTTTCATTCCATATCGAGCAAATGATGCGAGTTTTTCTTTTGGCCGTTGCAATTGAACTAGCTCACTTGTCGGTTTAATTCTGTTTCTACGTATAATGATTCTTCAATCCAGTTAAGGATTATAATCCATACCTCCTAGCGCATCCCTCTGCCAAGAATCAGTGGACGCCATCGAGTAAAGGCCGAGATATTCAAGTTTTCCCCACCGCCAATGGAAATCCGTCGGTTCATCGTCGAAGTCGACGTTGTCGGCGATTTCATCCCGTTTGCACCCCCTAGTTATCTTCCCCATGCTCCCAGGAACGTTCCCGACCTTTCCTCGAGCTTCTTGCGCCATTTCCGAGTGATTCCGACGATCACCGAAACCCCTAGCTCCGCCGTCACCGTCTTGCGCCATCTCCGGCCGTCGCCGCCATGATTGGACCCCACCATTGTGTTGTGCGGTCCATTTTAAGGCTAGGCGGTCTGAGCTGAGCTGAGTGGAGGTCAACACAGCGATGTCCGGTGAACACCGCCGCTGTTCCGGCGAGGAGCGCCGCCTGTGTCGGGAGTTAGACGACGACCCGGCGGGTCTTGCCTGTCAGCGGCATTTCCAACGCGTGGGATTGGGTGCGGCTCCGGATCATTTACGGCTGCACGGTTAACCCCGTGGCCCCCTGTGTGTCCCAGCTGCGATTTGTTGATTTTAAACCAGTGGGCCCGGCTGCTTTATTCAAATTTCCCAGTTGGGAAAAGAATTCCAGGATTCAATTAAACTTCCAAAATTCATTACTCCTAGTAGATTTGCTCACAAATTTCCAAATAAATTCTGGTAGACTCATATAAACCTTAACTTTGCAGTGGTGCAATTTGTTGGACATGAAACAAAAAGAATTTTTATAATTAATTTCTTTGAGCTAAATGATTGGGAAATTAATTACCCCTGTTCTGTTAATTGGAAAATTTCCAATTTTTATCGGGACACTTCTAATAATACACTTGATCTCCAGTAAAAGTTTCAATTTAGTTTGACTTCATTTACTGGGTTGATCAATGTTGCAAATCTCTATGTAATTGAAAAATTGGGAAAAATACAGAAAACATTTCAGAAATTCTCCCAAACTTGTAAAATCAATTTCTTCCTGTAGGAGGATTAGAAAATTGTGAAATAAAATTTCCCGGAACCAGTGATACCCCCTCTGCATGGTACAACCACTGGTAGCCATTATAGACCTCCAGAATTTCAACCAAAATTCAGAGAATATTATTGCTTACCATAATTTTTAGAGACAACAAACTTCCTTGATCATCTCCTGTTCTTTGCAAGAGTCTCCATTATAGTCCCTAATATCTACCATAAAAGTTCCAAAGCCAATTAAGATCATTATGTTATTTTGATCACAAGATATTAGCTTGTGACCTTAAACATATTATTTATTTTCAAAGTCATTCATATATAGTATATGCATATCGTGTAGTAACTGAAGTCGAGGAGCAGCCGGAAGCCTTGGAAGTCCATCTACCGGAGACTAACTTGGACCGGACTCATTTTTAGGCAAGCCCCGGTTTGCATTTAAGTTTCTTATAATGTCTTTGCAGTTTTCATTCATCTTGCGTCTTCAGATGTTTGTGCATTACATTTAAGGTGTTTGACATCCACTTGCATGACCCACAAATCCCATGGAGTATTGGGTAGGTCTACAACCCGATGAGTAGAAACTGCCATGCTTATGTTCATAAGAATCCGATAGAAGTCGAGTAGTTGGAATATACTCGCGAGATAGGATTTTACCACACGGGATGAATTGGATCAAGAAATGGTTTATGAATATGAAATTGAGACCGAGCAGTGGGTAGGATGCAACGAGGCGTGGTCTCACATGCGTAGCCCTGCTTGAGTCGATTGAGGACCGATCCGTGTTGTGGCCCTACTGGACAAGCTTGAATTGTACTGGCGACATACTGGAGAAATGGGCTCCAACAAACTGATGTAGCTTGATACTGGTTTTTCGAGGCATACCGTTCCGTTTTATAGGCGTGGGTTGAGGGTAGCAAGGTGTAAATCAGCTAGTGGGCACGTCAGAGTATGCCCCATGCAAGGACCTCCTGCCCGTGATGGATCGACTGGTTCGGCATTCGAGTGTTGGGTGAAAGGTGGTCACATAAGACTAGTACTGAAGTGTTATTTAGGTACTACTGTAAGTACTCGCTGGCGCTTCTGAAAGTGAGTATGTGTCGTGTTGTCTGGGTGTGTCCTGATTGCAATCACCTGTCCCTCGCGATAATAGAGTACAACTTGTCCACTGCGCTGTGACGTAGTAAATATTGAAGAAGTCAGGAGAATACGATGTATTGAATTATAATTGTTTTGGAAGTTTGATTGTTGTCCAGTATGATCACTAAAGTTACTTCCATTAAACTGGTAAGCTGCTGATAATAACTTGAAACCTAAGGATCTACTTGTAGGCGAGTCCTTTACTGCTTTACCTTACCTATGCTTAGTATTCATCCTGCATATGTCTAGTGAGAGGGGTTAGTCTTGCTGAGCCTTAAGCTCACGTTTGTAGTTAACAAGTTTTTGTAGATTACATGACCAATGACGGGTTCGATGACGAGGCTGCACCCCCTCCAGGGTTTACAGCCGAGTGGGAGCCCTGCACGATGCCGTAAGATGGTGTTGCTAGTGCGAAGCATCCAGGGCGTGGATGACTTTGCTTTTGCATAGCTAGTGCCGAGAGCATAGCTATGATGTATATGTCACTTTCCTGTTCACTCAGTATTGTAAAACTTCTGCTGTGTTTATAAGTAAAGACTTCGTATTGTATTTTATTCTCGTTCTTTTCTTGTATAATGTTGGGTGTCGCATCGCACGACACCACCCAATGAGATCCTTGGATATCGGGACCCCGGTCCCCACAATAAAAGAAATGATTTATGAATATGAAATTGAGACCGGGCAGTGGGTAGGATGCAGCGAGACGTGGTCTCACGTGTGTAGACCTGCTTGTGTTGATTGAGTACCGATCCATGTGCTGCCCTGTTGGACAAGTTTGAACTGTACCGGATGCATACTGCTATATGGAAACTAGGAAACCAATGTAATCGGTTAACCTGGGTGTCGAGGCTTACCCTACCATTTTATAGGAGTGGGCTGAGGGTAGCAAGGTGTAAATCTGCTGGCGGGCATAGAAGATGCTACGTGCGGGGACCTCCTGCCCGTTACGGAAGGACCGATTCAGCATTTGGGTTTCTTTTGAAAGGTTGCTGCATACAGTATTGAAGTGTGATTCGTTCCACTTCTGCAATGGGTCTGTGTGACGTGTTATTCGGGTGCCTACTGATTGAAATCACTGTCCCTCGCGGTTATTTGAGTACCGCTTGTTCACTGCCCTATGACGTAGTAAATACTAAAGAAGCCAGGAGAATATGATATATTGAATTATAATTGTTTTGAAACTTTGATTGCTGTCAAATATGATCAATAAAGTTACTTTTATTAAACTTGTAAGCTGCTTTTAATAACTTGAAAATTAAGGATCAACATTTAGGCGAGTCATTTACTGCAATATCTATGCCTATGTTAAGTATCCCTGCATGTAGAGTTCCATGTTTAGGTGAGACGGTTAGGTCTTGATAAGCCTTCGTGCTCATGGTTGCTATATTAAGTTGTTTTCAGGTGAGACGTATAAGGAAGGGCCCGAGGATGAGGCGATGCCCCCGTCGGGGTATACCGCCAAGTGGGAGCTCTGCACGCCGCCGTAAATTTGTGTGTTGCTAGTGTGCAGCGTCCGCGGGCTGGACGGATGTACTTTTGCATAGCTAGGCTGAGAGTTTAGCTATGAGTATTATCTTCTGCTGTACATTAAGTATTGTAAAAGACTTCCGCTTTTTATATAAATAAAACTTTGTATTTTGTCGTATTCTTTTCGTGTGTCCTGTTGGGTGTCGCATCGCACGACACCACCCTCTGCGATTCCTAGAATGTGTTGACCCGGTCCTCACATATATCATATGGAGAGTCTTTTGACGTTCATTGTTGGAGGTGTCGGAGTCGTCGTCCATAGTATTGTAGACGGCTTGTAGGGACTTCTTGGCATCCTAGAAGACAAGTTTCTATTCCGATGGCTCTTCCGCGACTTTCTGTTTCCCCTCTAGTTGGCGGTACGGGGCTTCTTCTTGATCCTTGTTGTTATGTTCAACAAGGCCTGAACCTCGAGACAGTCTTCGAGGTTGTGGGTGTTCGATTTGTGGATCGGATACCACATATTTTCATCGTCGCCGTCCTTGGTTCAAGGTCGTGGGCGTTTTTCGTCGTGTGGCCCCCGGCCACCAAGAGCTGCAGCTGCAGCAACAGAAGCAGTAGGTGTGCCGGCCAATGACTTTTTATTGCCATTAGACTTCTTCTTCTTCTTCTTTCCACTGTCAGAAGCAGTAGCTTCAACCTTTAAGGTAGATTTACCAGCCTTCGCAGCTTGTTTGGAGTGCATCTCTCGGCCCTCCACAGTCCTAGCACAATTGTCAGCTAGTCTGAAGAGCTCCGTGATGCTGTTGACATCTTTGGTTGCCAGCTTCTCCAGCATCTTCTTATCTCGTACTCCCTCTCGGAATGCCACGACGACGGAAGCCTTTCATATAGAAGGAATAGTGTTTCATACCTATGAAAACTGCTAGATGAATGATCTCAGCAATTCTCTCGCATTCTGTTGTACGGCAAATAAGTCCAGCTCCATGCCAGGTCGGGTGTAGGAGCTTCCAAAATTGGCAGTGAATTGGCGGCAAACATACCCCCAACAATAGGTGGAGTTAGGAGGTAGACTCATGAACCAGGACCTTGTTGTCCCGGTTAGAGCCACTGGGAAGTAGTTGGCCATCAAGGCCTCATTGCCTCCACCCGCGAGGATGGCAATGGAGTAGATTTTATGAAATTCGACGTGGATGACTGTCTCGTCATACTTCTCTGGCAAATAAGGCCGAAATTTAGGTGGCAAGTTGGCCTTACGGAGATGCATGACAAGGGCCAAACAGCCGCCCCCCACTCCCAAGGGAGAAGTTTTTTCCCAAGCTTCTCGCCTCTCGCGAGCACGCTCGATGTGAACACGGCCATCCTGCCTCATGTAACGGCGACCAAGCTCCGACCAGTGATCATGCGTCGAGAGCCTCGACGCCGTATGAGTGCGGTGTGCCGTGGAGAGTAGTGACATCACTTGTTGGGAGGGTGCACGTCTCTTGTTCTGCAACGCCTAGGGACCAAGTATGCAAGACAAGGTCATGTTCCTTGAAGGTGCCTGCGTAGCAGGGGGCAGACCTTGATTGCTGATGGCATCGGCTGCGGCTGGAACCAAATGCTCCACATCAGCGTGCCACTCTTCCATCGCACCCTGAGGTGCTCTATGCACTGGTGGACGATGAAGGAGAGTTTTTGCAGAATTTAGCGTATTCTCAGTATTGTTCATCGATGCAGTGACTGATGCGAATACACCATCTCGCTGAGATGGTGGAGGTGGTGGTGGAACAACACCCACTGGGACAACGGTGTTGGCTGGCTGTTGTAGGTTGGAGTTATTTCCTCTGACAGGTTGCTCAACCAAGTCATTGGACAAGGCTTCGGCGGAGTTCACCATCTTGAGATCTTAGCGCTCCTATGTGGCGCGCCAAATGTCGAAGTGTAGCAACGACACTTCCCCCTGTACTACTAAAGCGTATTCTGCGGAGGTTCCTATTCAAATGGGGCGCGTAAGATCACGAACAAGGTGATGACACGGGAGTTTTTACATGGTTCGGGCCGCCTTAGCGTAATACCCTACTCCACAGGTTGGTTGTTGATTCAGTATGAGTGTATGTGGCGAGTGTTTGAGTATGCTAGAGTGTGTGTGAGCTTAGTTGTTCTCTACTGTGCGACGCAACCCTTTTATATGCCAAGGGCTAGCCGTTAGAGAGCTTGCCTGGCCCAATAGGTGGCCCTTGCTATAATTAACCACCTATCCATGATATAAATGTATAATCCATGATTAACAGTGTGATAACACGCCTTAATAGTGGTGTTATATTTCTTGATAGTCCTCTGATCGTGTGTCATTAATACTAAATTAATGACAAGTTAATCAGGTCTTCTAACAGTTGTTTAATAGACTTTTGAATGTCCGTGCCATTGGAGATCCTGTAGTCTTCTTGTTGCAGGCTTAGGTTTGAAGGTCCTACACGTGGCAGCTCCGGAGCTTCCCTCTGCTGAGGGGTAGGTCCAGAACCACTTGACACGTGGCGGCACTGGAGCTTCCCTCTATTGGGGGTTAGGTTCGGGGTTGCTAGAGACGTGGCGGTACCGGAGCTTCCCATCGAAGGGAGGTAGGTCCGTTCCCGCAGGACATGAGGTAACACCGGAGCTACCCAAATGAGGGATGCGGGCTATCAGTACCCTCCGTACCGGATACCCCTTGGGATTTCAAAGATCACAAGGAAACTCCATCTACCAGATTTGAAGACCTCCGAAGGCCCCACATGTCAGGCGTAACCGGACCTGCTTCCCCGACATGGTTAGTCCCAGGGCCGCCACGTGTAACATAAGACCGGAGCTATCACCCACACATGGGAAGCTCCGGTCAAATACCAGTATGGCACTCCTGAACCTAACCCTAGACAGAGAGAAGCTCTGGTACTGACACGTGTCTAGTAGCACCGGACCTACTCGTCCACGACGGTAAGCTCCGGTGCTGCCACGTGGCGACCGCTGGATCTTCAACTTCAACAATCAGGCTGGTGGACCCCGCAATGGCTCCGGACCTTCAAGGAGCAATCAAAGACTTCAAGACCCGATTAAGTGTCATTAATATCATATTAATGGCACACGATCGGATGGCCCTTAATACTGGTTGACGTCGCTCAGATCAACTTACCATTCAACGCCATTCCGGGCAGCCCCGCCTTGTACAAGTTCATGGCTACTGCTCATTATGGCTACCTGGTGTTGAAGATCCCAACACCAGCTGGTGTTCTCCGAATCCGCAGAGACCGTACTGTCGGAGTAACTGCTCTGGAAGAACTTCATGCACTTGCTACAGCACAGGAGAGAGAATCCAGGCAGGAACAAGCTCCGAAACCCCCGAGCATTTGTCTACGAGGCTCAACCTCCGCACCTCGCGTGCAACCAAGCGGTAACACCGACATCCCCGTCAGGGTCGTCCAAATCGGTTCCGATGCCTCTCAGACCACCCGCATATCGGGAGGTCTGAATGACAAATAGGAACTCGCGCTCATCACTTTCCTCTGGGCTAATTTCGACGTGTTTTCCTGGCGACCGTCACAAATGTCTGGGATCCCTAGGGAAGTGATCGAGCATAATCTGAAGATCTATCCTAACGCTCAGTCCGTACATCAGAAGCCTCGAAAGCAATCTGTAGAGCGACATAACTTCATATGAAAAGAAGTGAAGAAGTTCCTCGAAGCTGGATTCATCCGAGAAGTCTTCCATCCAAAATGGCTGGCAAACCCAGTCGTCGTACCCAAGGACGGCGGGAAGCTTCGGATGTGTAACGACTACACAACACTGAATAAGGCATGCCCAAAAGATCCATTCCCACTACCTAGAATAGATCAGATAGTGGATTCCACCTCCGGGTGTGAATTACCGTGTTTCCTAGACGCATATTCTGGGTACCATCAAATCAGAATGTCTAGGGAAGATGAAGAACATACTTCTTTTATCACAGTGGATGGATTGTACTGTTATACTGCCATGCCATTTGGTCTCAACAATGCAGCTTCAACATTTGTACGAGCTATGTACAAAACCTTTGGAGAGCTCATCAGAGATGTAGTGGAACTGTATGTTGATGACATCGTTGTCAAGATCAAGGACAAGCAGTCACTCCTTGACACCTTGCATGTTGTCTTCGACAAGCTAAACCCAGACAAGTGCGTCTTCGGGGTTAGCTCCGGAAAGATTCTTTGTTTCCTGGTAAACCACCGGGGCATAGAGGCAAATTCGGCGAAGATTAAAGCCATTAAGGAGATGCGGCCACCAGCCCACATCAAGGACATCCAAAAACTGACTGGATGTCTAGCCGCCCTCAGCCGGTTCATCTCAAGACTAACAGAATGGGCGCCACCCTTCTTCAAGCTATTGAGGAAGTCCGGCCATTTTAATGGTCTGAAGAAGCAGAAAAGGCGTTCCAAGAGCTAAAGCAGCTCCTCACCACTCTACCAACCTTGGTAGCTCCGAACCCTGGTGAGCCCTTACTGCTTTACATTTCAGCAATCGACGAGGTTGTCAGCATGGTCCTGGTTGCGGAGAGACCAAAACCATCCTAAGCTCAGGAATTCAGGCCCCTCCAGGATGGTCCGGAGGTTCCTAAAGGTGGTCTGGGTCCCAGCCCCCAGACTTGGATCTACAGGGAGTTATTATAGAAGATCTGGACCCCTCTGGGAGGGTCCGGGTCGCTCCAATAGAAGCTCCGAGTTCCTCTAGCAAGAACCCGGAGGTCCCCGAAGTAGGTCCGGACCCCTCCGGGAGGGTCCGGGTCGATGTGGAGGAAGCTCCGGGCCCCTCCGAGAGGGTGCAGATAGTCCAACGCCCAGTGTACTTCATCAGCAAAGTACTACATGATGCAAAGACTCGATACCTAGAGGTGCACAAGCTGCTCTACGCAGTTCTCATCGCCTCCAGGAAGCTTCACCATTACTTCCAAGCTGACAAAATCTCAGTGGTGACTTCTTACCCACTGTGTGCGATCTTGCATAACCCCAACTCTACTGGGAACATTGCAAAGTGGGCAGCAGAATTGGCCGAATTCGATCTTGAATTCATCCCAAGACAAGCGATCAAGAGTCAAGCATTGGTAGACTTCATGGCGGAATGGACCCCCTCTCCATCAAACCCTGGGGGCCCTAGTGAGCAGAAGACGGAACTCAAGGCTCCGGTCTTCACCGAGCCTCCCTGGACCCTCTACTTCGACGGCTCCATGCAAAAGCAGGGGGTCGCAGTTGGAGTCCTTCTCCTCGCTCCAACCGGGGAGAAGGTAAAATACATGGTCCACCTTGACTTCAAGGCGACCAACAACATGGCGGAGTATGAAGTGCTCATTTATGGACTAAAGGTGGCACTATCATACGGTGTCAAGAAGCTGTTGGTCAAGGGAGATTCGCAGCTCATCATTAAACAGGTGAAGGGTAAATGCTCCTGTAACAATCCTCAACTAGCTGCTTATCTCCTTGAAGTCCAGAAGCTTCAGAAGGACTTCAAAGTCCTGGATCTCCACCATGTCCAGCATGTCCATAACACTGAAGCTAACGAACTCTTGATGAAAGCGTCAACCGGAGCTCCGGCTCCTAACGGAACCTTCGTCCGGAGGTTGTCAAAACCCACAGCTCAGCCTGCCGAACTCAGCGAAGGCGGCGAGACAAGCATCTCGAAGCTGGCGATCCCGATGGCCCTGTTACCATGGCAGCCATCAAGGGTCATAGGTGCTGCCGAAAGCTCCAAGCAACCCAACACGCAAGACTCAAATGCTCAAGCAAGCTCCGATGCATGGATCTCGGAGATCTGGAGCTACTTGAAAGACAATATCCTTCCTAAGGATGATGTATCCGCAGACCTGATAGTCAGATTGGCTAAAAGATACACGCTAGTAGAAGGGGATCTCTACCGGCGTGGTGCCAACGGCGTCCTAATGCGGTGCATCACAAGGTAAGAAGTTTGCAAGCTCCTCACAGAAATCCATGGAGGCGAGTGTGGGAACCACGCGTCTTCCCGCACACTGGTCGGTAAAGCCTTCCAGCATGGCTTTTACTGGCCTACAACGCTCCCGGATGCAACTAAGCTGGTGAAGAAATGCAAAGCAAGTCAGTTCCATGCAAAGCAAATTCACACACTGGCTCAGCCTCTACAAATGATACCTCCTACATGGCCTTTCGCTGTGTGGGGGATGGCCATCTTGGGACCTTTCCCAAGAGCCGTCGGAGGTTACAAGTTCCTGTAAGTTGTCATTGATAAGTTCACCAAATGGTCGGAAGCAAATCCAGTTCTGACAATAAACAAGCAATCAGCTATCAACTTCTTGCAGTCCATCGTATGCAGATTTGGAGTTCCGAACAAAATCATAACAGATCATGGGACCCAATTCACAAGCTCTGCTTTCCAAGGATACTACTAAGACCTCGACATCCAAGTCAACTACTCCTCCGTAACTTACCCGGCAAGCAATGGCCAAGCCGAGAGAGCAAATGCAAAAATCCTGAAAGGAATCAAGATGCGCACATATGAGCGCCTGAAAAAACATGGAGCCAACCAGTTTGAAGAGCTTCCGCCCACTCTATGGGCCAAGAGGACAACTCCAAACCGGTCAACTAGAGAGACACCCTTCTTCCTGGTGTACTGAGCTGAAGCAGTCCTTCCTCCAGAATTCACCTTGGGGTCGCTCCGGGTCTGGACCTCCGACGAAGCCACGCAGGACCAGCTCCAGCGTGAAGACCTTGACCTCCTTGAAGAGGGAAGGTGCCGAGCAGCTGTTCTTAATGTCCGATACCGCCAAGCTCTTCGGCCCTATCACCAACGGCATGTTCACATCCGATAGCTCGAGGAAGGCGATCTGGTGCTAAGGAGAATACAATCCAGAGAAGGGTTAAACAAACTGTCCCCCAGCTGGGAGGGACCCTTCCGAGTGATCAAAGTATCCTGTCCCGGATGCGTTCGCTTGGCAACCGAGGATGGGTCACCTCTCCCAAATCCTTGGAACATTGAGCACCTCCGTAAGTTCTACACTTAATATCACGGAGGTGAGTATATAATTACATGTGGTGTATACTATAGAGTCATTGTACGGAGTCGGGTAGCTCCTCCAGGAGGGCAGCCAGACCTACCCCGTTAAGTCCGCAACGTCCATGCAACACTTGTCACAGTCTCAGAACTAAAAGTGTAGCTGGCTACCTTGGGTCAAACGAGAAATGAAACACACTTAGCCTGGTTCCGTACCCTAAGAGTGTACTTGTTTCCCCTGTACCGCGGACCTATAATGAAAGACATCATTGTGTGAAAACAGACATTACGTGCATTTACTTTGTACATGCTCAATATTTTTTATTTTTCACTTTCTTGTATATAACAAAGTTGTGCAGTTCTCAATAAACTTTAGCTGGACCAGTTCATGTATAGTTCGAGTTGCATTGTCTATCCTTCCAGGTTCAAACATTGTTGATGGCCTACTCGTCTGAATGTTGCCAAGCCAATCTAGGGCCGGAGTGTGCTATCGACTTAGCCTGGTCATGCACCCTAAGTACGCCACTCTAGCTACACCCCGACAGGCCGAAGTAAGGCGAGTCCAGAAACGATCAGACCCAAAGGGAACAAGACGACACTCTTTATTGTATTTGGAATTGTGTTTGATCTAAAGCTTTCTCGGTAATAGTAAGCCGCAATGAAGTTATAGACAGGAAACAGATTTTACTGTTTTTCTTGACATCAGTGTGTAGGAAAAATAAATATTTCATGATGATGGTGAATGAAGCCGGAGCTACCAAAGCTCCGACATCCCCCATGCGGCTCATGGTCGATGTTCAAACGTTGACATCGAGCATCGCTGGAGCTACTCAGCTTTGGTAAAGCTAGGGGGCATGCCGTCAACGTGAAGATGGTGGAAAGAATCTAAATAGGAGCTTACTGTTGACACAACATGTGTTGACAGAGGTCACTGCCGGAGCTACCAAGCTCCGACACCCCAGAGGGCTAACTGTCGATGCTTTACGTGTTGATGGAGACTACTGCTGGAGCTACTAAGCTCTGACGATGGTCAATGCCGGAGCCACTAAGCTCCGACAGCCTCAGGGGGCCTACACTATCGAAGACTTCAGACCTACAAGTTCGAAGCACGCATGTCTTCAACAACCATTACATCCTCTTGGTACATGTTCATAATCAAATTGTGTACATCTACCAGGGGGCCATGTGAGACAAAGGTGGTGTTCAAGACAAAAAATGAAATTCGAATTCACAAAAATTTGGATTTCATTCATCTGGAGACAAGAGATTACAAAATTGGAGAAGAAGAAGAGAGAATACAAGCAGGACCTACTGAGAGATGGTCCTAGACCCCATGGAAGAACTGGGTGACCTTCTGGGCCACCTCCAACATGCTGGCTCGGGCGGCTTCACCCTCTCCTTCGATGGGGCTTTCAAGCATTGGTTCCAGAGGGAATTGAGGGCCCCGACTGGTGTAGCACGTCAGCTCAAACTCTGCGACATTCTTCGCCAGGAACTGACCCTCTGTTTCCAGCTGGCCCGCGATGACATCGCCCATCTTGGAGAGCTTGTTACCTGCTGAACTCAGCGCCTCCAACGCCTGGTCCGACTCTAGCTCCGGATCATCCGAACGCACGAGACTGAAGCCCATTGGCGTCACCGCGTCGTTGGCCTTGCCCAGGAAGTCCCAAACTTGTTGAGACTCCGCAACCCTTGCACCAGGCATCTCCGCCAAGGATCTTTTGGCCGCAACAAGCTCTGAGCTCTCCCGAGCAAGACGCTCCACCTCTTTGGCATTCTGCTGAATCATTTCAGCAACCAGCCTTTCGAGTTTGCTGAGCTCTTCCTCCCGGAGGTGGATCTCATTCCAGCGGTTGACCAGATCCTTCTCTCGGCCCCGTACTTTCTTCTCCCTGGCGGCGATGGAATTCTCCTGCTTGTAGAGATCTTGCCCTCGCTCCAAGGCCTTCTTCTCCTCCTCCTCGCAATGCTCCTCCAATTTCTTGGTGCGTTCTTCGAGGCTCTTGTCAGCCAGAGCTATCTTTTGGACAAGCTCTTCCTCCCTCTTCATGAGGTCGTCCCGCAGCTCTAGGAATTTCTGCTCTTCATCTTTGAGCCATCTCTCCCGCGCTTCAAGAGCCTTCTGGCGCTTGATGAGACTATCGTGGATGGCGGCGAGCCTTTCCTAGCGATCATATGTTGCGCTATTTGCAGCCTTGGACTGCTCATAGATGGCCCTGGACTAGTTGTCGAGGGTGCGCGTCATGCTTTCCCTCTCATCCAACAACTTACCCCAGTACTCCAGATGTACCTTCTCCCTTTGCACCCACTCCTTGTCGTCAGCCAGCCTCAACTGCGCCAGCTTGGTCTCGAAATGGAGTTGGTTGCGCCACCTCCTAAGGGTTTGGCGCTCCTCCTCGAGCGCTTTGCTGTCGTGGTAGAAGGTCAGCTAGACCTGGCGAAGACTGGAGCAGGCATTGTCGATAGACAACGATAGGGGGATCGGGTCCGGACTTGCTGGGGTTCTCTCCACTGGCTCCAGTGGATCTTCAGCAACAAAAATGGGGTCCCACTCTACAAGAGCGGTCCCCTGAGCTTCCACGGGACTAGGGCCGTCCTTCGGGATAGCCTCGGCCGGAGCCGAGGAAGTACTTGCAGCCAAAGTTCCAACCTCTGGAATTGACTCCGAAGGCCCAGCCGCCAGGTCATCAACACTTGGCCCCTCCAGCGGGGGGGGGGGGGGGGGGGCAGCAGCTTCATCTTGGCACTCTGGCTCAGCAGCGGGTACCTCCAAGATCACCGCTTTCGGAGCGGGTGTTGAAGGTTCGCTCGGAGCAGAAGCTACTTCTGGCTCCAGCGCAAGCGCCTCCTCCGCCTCTGGCTCAGATGCTGGCACTTCGACCACCATGGGCTCGGGCGTTGGCACTTCGACCACCAAAGGCTCAGGCGCCGACACCTCCGCAGCCATTGGCTCAGACGCCGGAACCTCATCAACGGTCGGCTCCACAACCGAAACTTCTGCTGCAACCAGCTCTACCGCTGGATCTTCCTCGACAACCGGTCAAGTGCCGGAGCTTCATCAACACCCGGCTCCACTGTCGGGACCTCATCAACCACCGGTTCGACTGTCGGGGCTTCAACAACATCCGGCTCTAGGGCCGGAATCGCAGCTACCTCCGGCTCTGCGGCCGGAGCGTCCAACATCTTAGCATCCAAGCCCGGAGCTTCAACCTCCGGGGCTGGCGCCGCTAGTACATCTTCATTCCCGTGGTCCAGCGCTACCACGGGAGCTTCTGGGGATGATTCGAGGTCCAAAACCCTGACAGCCAATGCCGGGGCTGCTGCAGCCTCAACCACTTCTTGGGGCGGCGCTGGGATTGGAGCCGAAGCTTCAGCCTGCACAGCCTCAACCGCTGCTGCAGGGACCTGAGTTTCAACCCTTTTCTTAGGCACGCTGTGGATGAAGGACGAAGAAACTCAAAATGCAGTTATAACAATACAACATCTGACTGAGGTAAAAAAATCAAAAATTACCTCAGAAGGCTTCCACACCAGTTAGCACGGAACCTCTTCCCCAGACGCTCCGGACTGGTGCCAGCTGCCACTGGCATGGTAGTCCTGGAGGTTCCCCCGAAGCTTGCTGCTTCTATCGGCATTGCCCTGGTCTAGGACCCCCTCGACCGGGAAGGACCTCCGGACCCAGAGCCCTGAGCTGGCCCTAGTACTGGAGTTACTTGGCCGGAGCTAGCACCCCGGGAAGATGCCGTTGCTGGAGTAGATGACACCGTTGTAGACCTCCCCCTCGAGGGAGAAGGAGCCGCCACAGAAGAAGCAGGTCTGACGGACCTTCTGTCAGCATGCTTCCTCTTACAGCTCGAGGGCTCGGCGAATTCCTTGCCCTTGCCGACGACTTTGGTTCATGGCTTAGGGGCGGGAACGGAGCCACCTTAAGGAGCTTCGGAGATTGCCAACCCGGTGGTCGAGCGCCTCTCAATGACACCAAGGTCGTCAAGCACTGGCATCGTCCGCCGGAGCTCCCTGCTGAATTCTGCCTCCATGTCTAGAGGGAGGAAAGCTGCGGGGGGAGCCAAGTCGTCGCCCTCGATGTCGATGTCGTGCTGGAACTTCTATAGGTGGAACTCCAAAGTTGCACCCTCCATGTTGTACTTCAAACCAGTCTCGTTCTGGTTGTCATCTAGCATACTGTTGAGGGCCCAATAAAGCTTCTCCCTCCTCTTCAGGTGAGCCCACCTGTTGGTCAGGAAGTTGCAAAACACCGCTTGAGGAGTCACCCCTCCTTCCACGCACAGGCGGATCCTGGTCAGAGCAGGGTTGAAGGTGTCCGATAACACTGGAGCTTCACTCCAAACTGCAGTGTCAATGTTGGGGAGGCCTTCCGGCAGCTCCGGCTTCTCGTGCTCCTCCACCCTGATGACAATCCAATCCTTCTTCCAGTCGTCCCACTTCCCAGAACGGAACGACTGCAAGTACTTGTACGGGCACTTCTTGCTCTTCACAAAATAGTAGAAGCCAAGGTACTCGTCACTCCTGTCCGTAGTTTGCACAGTGAAGATGGTGCGGAAGAGCTCAATGCAGGGGCGAATGCCCACCCACATCTCGCAGAATTGGACAAAGATTGACACCAGCAGAATGGAGTGAGGGCCAAGATGGTACAGCTGCAGACCATGGAAGTCTAGCAGCATAAAAAAGAAAGAGGAGAAAGGTGGGATCAGTCCCACCATGGCGTACGCGGAGAAGTACACCATGTCGCCGGCGTGTTCCTTCTCAAACAGAAGCTTGCCGGGGCGGACCAAGTGGTTGAAGAAGTCAGGGGACCATCCCATGAGGGCCCGAACCTTCTTCAAATCATCATCAGACTTCAGTCGGCTCTGGCGGAGACCCAACTCCATCACGACATTGCGAGGCAAGAGAGGAAAGGCAAGCGAGATTTTGTAAGGTTTGAGCGCAAGTTCGAATGAGAGGCATAAAGAACCCCAAACGTTGCATGCTTTCCTTCTTAAGTAAGCCCCCGCAACGCCTGGATGGAAACCGCAGAAGAACCGACGATACCAGTCAAAAACTTCACCCCGCTAATGATAAGGGGGCCCGGGGCCACCCCGACGGTCAAGTCGAGGTTCTTACCCCAAGCGAACGATTGTCATCATGAAAGGCGGGAAACCCGAAGGCGGCAGCCTGATAGGGCACGCGGAACCGATACGATTTTCGTATCAGGAACCGACGACCTTCAATTGCGTGAGATCCGCACGCTGAGATCTCACCTGCCACCTCCTGGATATGCCACGCGGCAGAGGTTTAACTGCGAACTATCGCCAACACCACGTCTGGAGAACCTTGAAGACACGGCTCAAAAACAGAAGAATGGACCCACCTCCGGCGGAATGACTTCATCCAAAAGGTCTCTCCCAAAGGTGGGCCCAGGGGCCACTGTCGGTACCCTCCGTACCGGATACCCCTTGGTATTGCAAAGATCACAAGGAAACTCCATCTACCAGATTTGAGGACCTCTGAAGGCCCCACATTTCAGGCGTAACCGGACTTGCTTCCCCGACATGGTTAGTCCCAGGGCTGCCACGTGTATCATAAGACCGGAGCTATCACCCACACATGGCAAGCTCCGGTCAGAATACCAGGCACCCCCAGACCTAACCCCAGATAGAGGGAAGCTCTGGTACTGACACGTGTCCAGTAGCACCGGACCTACTCGTCCACGACGGTAAGCTCCGGTGCTTCCACGTGGTGACCGCCGGATCTTCAACTTCAACAATCAGGCTGGTGGACCCCCAACGGCTCCGTACCTTCAAGAAGCAATCAAAGACTTCAAGACCCGATTAAGTGTCATTAATACCATATTAATGACACACGATCGGATGGCCCTTAATACTGGTAACGACACTGTTAAGGCCCGTTACTAGGCTATTAAGGGTAATTAACCTCATTTATTGTGTATCAAGCATGTGTAACCACTGGGGCCACATGTCGGGCCAGGCTAACAGTGTAACGACCAGTCCTTGTACTAAAAAAGGACTGGTCAACGATACACAAGGGACGGTTCGAAACCACTACTGAACTCCCTGAGCTAGATGAGCTTCTTCTTCTGGAGCTTCTTCTAGACTTACACGCTTAATACATCAGCAACACACCCCGTGGAGTAGGGTATTACGCTCAGGAGACCCGAACCACGTAAATCTCTGTGTACACATGTCTTTCACCTTCTTGAATCTCTGGGTGCCCTTCATCGAACTACAACTCCTCGATATACCAAAGATAGTGTCGGGAGATCTGCCGGATCCAAACACCGACACGAGCCCAGTGCCGTCAAGCGTGTGTTACCTTCGGAAGTCATCAACTCGGACATAGGAACTCCATGGTTTTAAGGACAGTATTAGGGGGTACCTCATATCCAGGGTACCGACAGTCTCCATTCCCTCCGTAAAATCTTCCATCAGCTTATTGAAACACTTCCTTAATTGTGAGACATGGAAGATGTCATGAATTCCAGACAATGATGTTGGCAGTTCCAAGTGATATGCGACAGGTCCGCACTTTTCTATGATGGGGAATGGACCCACAAAACAAGGAGCTAGTTTCCCTTTCACTCCAAAGCAATGAATCCTTTTCATCGGAGAAACACAGAGATAGACTTGATTCCCGACTTCAAAGTGTAATGGACATCGTCGTTTGTATGCGCAATTTTTCTGACAAGACTTAACTGCTCAGAAGTTCACTTGAATCATCTTGACTAGCTCCTCAGCTTCTTTGACGATGTCAATTCCAAATATAACTCTCTCACCTGATTCACACCAATTAAGAGGTGTGCGACACTTTCTTCCATAGAGCGCTTCATAAGGTGTTATTTTAATACTTGATTGATAACCATTATTGTAAGAGAATTCCGCTAATGATAGATGGTCATCCCAATTCTTCCCATGATTAATGGCACAAGATCTCAACATATCCTCAAAAATCTGATTCACTCTTTCAGTTTGACCGTCAGTCTGAGGATGGTATGCTGAACTTCGAATTAACTTGGTTCCAAAGGACTCATGTAGTTGCTCCCATAAACGAGATACAAAAATGAGCCTCGATCTGATATAATAGTGCGAGGAATACCGTGTAAACACATAATCCTAGAAATGTACAACTCTGCATATTGCTTAAGGGTCGAAGTGCTCCCACTTTCTTCATATGATCAACATTAGCTCTTTAACACGTATCACACTCCGATACATATTTAGCAACTTCACGCTTCATCCTAGTCCACCAGAATTTAGTTCTGAGATCTTGATACATCTTGTTGCTACCTGGATGTATCGAATACATGGACAAGTGTGCCTCATCCAAGATCTACTTCCTTAACTTCAGATTTCAGGGCACCACTATCCGGTCTTTAAAACATAGGGTTCCTTCATTATCCTTCTAGAAACATAATCTTTTCCCATCATTAATCCTTTTCTGAAGCCTTATCATTGCTTTGTATCTCTTTGGAGCATTTACAATTTCTTCTCGAATTGTAGGATCAAGAGCTAGATTATACAATGCACCATAGGTGATTATGCATACACTATGTTATTCCTCCTCTTCTATAGTAAATGTCAAGTTATGCACACGTGATTTCTGACTAAGTGCATCGGCCACTACATTTGCTTTTCATGGATGGTAGTGGATCTCAAGTTCATAGTCTTTAATCAGCTCCAACCACCTTCACCATCTCATGTTTATGTCCTTCCGAGTGAAGATGTATTTGTTATGGTTGATGTAGAGATGCGCTAAATTTCCCAATAGGTAATGTCTCCATATCTTCAATGCAAGAACTACTGCAATAACTCAAGGTAATGTGTTGGATAGTTCTGCTCGTGATTGCGGAGTTATCTTGAGCCATATGCAATCACACGTCTATCTTGCATCATAACACAACCCAAACCAGTGTCTGATGCATCACAATAAACATCAAATGGCTTGGAAGGATCTGGTTGAGCTAATACCAGTGTTGTGATGTATGTTTCTTTAGAATCTGGAAGGCTTCTTCCCAATCTGCAGTCCATACATATTGATTGTCTTTCTTTAAAAAATTCGTCATTGGCTTAGCAATCTTGGAGAAGCATGGAACAAACCTCTGATAATATCCAACTAGTCCCATGAAACTACGAATCTAATGCACTGACTTCGGAGATTCCCACTTTAGTACTTGTACAACCTTACTTGGAGCCACATCCACACCTTCTGCTGAAATAATATGACCAACAAAAGGTACCTTGTTAATCCAAAACTCGCATTTGCTGAATTTAGCATATAACTTATTCTCTCGTAAACATTGGAGTCCGATATGGAGATGTTAAGCACGCTCTTCCTCTAATTTGGAGTATACGAGTATGTCATCAATAAAACCACGGCAAACCGATCTAAATCTAGCATGAATACTGAATTCATGAGGTACATGAATTGTGTTGGTGCATTCGTCAGACCAAATGACATGACCAAATACTATAAAGAGTGTATCAAGTCGAGAATGCTCCCTTTGGAATGTCTTCCTCTCGAATCTTATTTTCATAATACCCTGACCTTAGATCCATCTTGTAAAACACACTAGCACCCACTAGTTCATCGAATATTATATCGATGTGGGGTACTGGATACTTGTTCTTGATCATCACAGCATTCAATGGACGGTAATCCATGCACAGCCTTATGTCTTATCCTTCTTCTCCACAAACAAAGATGAGCAGCGCCATGGTGATGAACATTGTTGAATGAATCCCTTGTCTAGAAGTTCATTTAATTGTTTCTTGAGCTCAGCTAATTCCTTTGGTGCCGTTTTGTATGATTGACGAGATATTGGGGTGGTTCCCGGTATCAATTCTATCTTGAACTCCACATCTCGCTCAGGTGGCATACCTGGGTGGTCATCGGGAAACACATCTGGATATTCCTAGACCACCGGAATGTCTTGAAGTTTAGTGGTCTCAGAATGATAGGTGGCTAGAATTTCAGAATTAAGATCTTCAAGATTGAGAGTATGAAGACCATGGATGGTAGAGTCCAACTGAATACTTCAAGGATTGATGTCAAGAACAGCGCCATGGTACCTCAACCATGCTATTCCCAGAATAACATCAATCCGCTCTCCTTCCAAGACAAAAAGTGTGGTAGGATATATCTTTCCACTTAAGCATAAAGGTTCTTTGACTACCACTTCACTAGCGGCTATATTGCCTCCAGGGGAGCTAATGAGGTAGTGATTACTTGCAGTAGTAGTAGGTAACGCAGCATGGCACACAAATGAAGCACTGATGAAATTATGTGTGGCTCCAGAATCAAATAGAACAGATAAGGGTAGTTCGTTGAGAGTGAACGTACCTGCAAGCAAGGTTCTCCTTCCGTTATGTCATCCAGAGCGGTATTATGAATGTTGCCTCCTTTTGGTGCTCACCTCTTAGGTGGAGCGCGGGGTTGATTCGAACCTTGCACCGGCGCTTTTCCACCGTCCTGCTGAGCTTGTGGACAGTCTCTTGCAAAGTGACCCTAACAGCCATATGTGTAGCAGGTATACCTCATCGGTTCTCCGCTAATCTTGGGACATTAAGTGGATGCATTCTGCTTGGGATAAGACGCACGTGGAGCGATATGTTGCTGCTGCCACTGTTGCTGCGGTTGCTGCCATCATTGTTGCTGCTGCGGTCGAAATTCCAAATACTGGAATTGACGACCCTAATATTGTGGCGGTCGCATAGGGGGTCGGACCTGCTGACCAGATGGTGTACGGTACACCAGCCGGTACTTCTGTGGAGCGGGATTCCCACCGCCCGTTGGTGCATTCCTCTTTCTGTCCTCCGCCTGAGTTTGGCGGTTTGCATCTTCAAGCTTTATCGCAGTATTGAAGAATGTGTTGAAGTTACTATGATCTATCAACAGAAGTTGTTCCCTCAGCCTAGCATTGCAGCCACGGAAGAAAACGGTCACATTTTTGTGCCTCCGTGCCCACTTGTTCAGGTGTATACTGAGACAGATGATTGAACGCTTTAACATAACCATGAACGCTCATCCCTCCTTGTTTTAAGTCCAAGAACTCCTAAAGCTTCCTGTCCATGATCCAAGATGGAATATGATAATCATGGAACGCATCACATAATTCAGTCCATGTAACCTGATGCCCGGCCGGCAGGTAGGCAAGGTGAGTTGCTCACCATGCACCGGCGCAACTTTGAAGTTGTTGTGCCACGAATAGCGCCTTCTGATGTTTGGTGCACTGCAGCAGTCTGAACTTATATTCAATATTGCGGATCCAGTTGTCTGCCTCCAAAGGTTCATCGGCCTCCATGAAGACCAGTGGGTGTGTCCCCAGAGAAGTCTGAATAATAGCTTGGGGAGGGTGATTATTTCCTCCATCTTGACGCCCCTGGGTCGAGATGTATTCTGCATAATATTTTGCAAGATGTCTGTCTGCTGATATCGCAAACCCACCAAGGCGGCCACGACATCTGCTAGAGTCAGTGGAGGCGGAAATGGTGGCTGCTGTTGCGGAGTCTGCTGCCCCGCACGTGGAGATTCATCACCACCCTGGCCACTACCGCTGCCCTCCTCGAAAGTGGAGCGAGTACGCACCACTCTGCAATGCAATGAATATCATCAGTCCTTATATCATCTCTTGATTTATTCCATATAGTATAAACGATGTCAAAATCAAATACATAGTCATTCCATTCAAGTTGCAACATCAATTCTCAAGTCTCCCTAATTCTGGTTGCACTCTGTCCAGTCAGACCAGTTCCTACTAAATTTAGATTATGACTATGTAAACGAAATTTTCATGACATGAGCTCTATAACAAAGATGTATCCGACTCTCGCACCTTTCCAAAGGTTACCCACATGATCCCGTAGCATCAAGGTATAGAGGGATATGGTGGTTTAAAGCTGACATATTTCTGGTGTAATTTTGACAGAACCTCCCCTAAAATGGCTGTTTTTGGCCACAGTTTTAATAGATGATATAATCAAAATATGCATCATATTCACTTTACAACAATGTAGTATAACATCGCAGCATCTCAGAAATGTACACCTCAATAGCTTGCATCATCCATACATGTTCATTATCGACAAAGTTCCAAACTATGTATATAAGGATCAGAATCTGGACAGCCAGGACATGTTCGACGATAATTCAAATTTGGACCAGTTACATTCTAATTCAGCTGAAGAGTTGAATACAAAGTTGATATATGGATAAATAAGCTTTCTTGGAATGTATAAATATACCTATGATACAATTATGGAATAGAAGATATGGCTGTACAAATTTCACAGAAAATCTAGTAGAGTCTGGCAACAACTGTGCAAGTGTACCAGTTTGAACTCCAACTTATAAGACCTTCTGTGCATAATTAGGAAAAACTTTGAATTACAAAATTGCAGAACATCTCCTCTCCTTTCCGTAAAGGTATCACGATACTCCAGAAGATGATCCTACATGGATATATTGTAAAAATACTGATACTGGTTCAATAACCCAGGAAGTTGTAGCAGTTGTAGGAATTTGAACTTTTGACCAACTTTGAATGTGTTACTGTCCTGGAAAGCTATAGAAAAGTTTTATAAGACTCTTCAAACTTTCCAGAACTGCTTCACACACCCTCATTAGACAAACAACCACTGAGATACATCCTGTGCAATTTCAACATGGAAACTGCCCCAAAACAGGGGATCCAAAAATGGTTGCTATAACAGTCCTCTCCACCATACTTAACTCAATTAAGTCTTTATATTCACTTTTGACCCTATTTATTGGACGTTTACAGAGGATTCAGGTCTTGGGAGAAGAGAGGTGTATATGCATCATTTCTGACCATGCCGGTGCTACGTACATCACAAATAGAAAATCCTAACCGGATTACCTCCGGCTCATACGTCTCATAGGTAGCACTAAAAATGAGCACTCGCAAACATATACTACTCGAAATATGTCTAACGCGGTTAGTGTACTTGCATAATACAATCAATTTACAAACACTTATTATGGTGCCATAAGGCACAGCCCACACGGGCGATCATTTCAGGTAGTCATAGTAATATATCAATTCCAATCTAACGCCTTGTATCATCCCATACATGCCGTCCTCAAGGAGAACACGTCTCAAGAAACGTGGTCGCGTTTCAACACCACACAACAGGGAACCCGAGTAGAACGTGAATGGGTCTTCATGATTGGGAATTTTGTCAAACCAACAAATACCAACTACTGCACCATAAAAGCTGAGGCACGCCAATGGCAAGCGCTGCATATAGCCCTTTGAACATTACACGTTCATGAGTTGCATACTATCGCATTTTTGACCACACAATGGGATATTCACGCTTTTTCCTGAAGCACGCCGAGGAGCAGCGTTAGCATATGCTCTCAGAACCATGAAGAGGATAAGAGACTCATATTAACTCCCATGCCAAGCTACGAGGGGCAATAATCGTACTACCTCACCTATGGGGGAGTTTACCGCAATTGATCCGCTTGCGGTGGCGTAACTTACCTCTTACCTGACGTTGGAGCATAGTTACAAAATAAACAAATATGTTAGCTTGCCACCTTATGTATCTATGATAATATCAATCCTTGTGTGGGCCTAGTACTGAATTCTCACTCAAAGACTTAAGTTTTTTCAAAATACATGTCATTCCAGGTGCGCTATTCCCAACCTGGCTCTGATACCAGTCTGTAAGGGCCACTGTCTCGACATTGCAGTAATCACATTGGGTGGTGTCATACGATGCGACACCTAATAGCACAACACAAGGAATACACATTTACAATACATAGGGCTTTTATTCCATAGTACTGTCGAGTTACAAATAATGTACATCAGTACAAGCAGCGGAAAGATAAGGATACACTCACGAAATATAAGCTATACTAAGCTATAGCTAAGTCATCCGACCCTCGGATACTTCGCTGTAGCAGCACACAAGTCTCACGGCGGCGTGTAGGGTTCCTAGTGGGCTTTGCAAGCCTCATCGGGTGCCGAGAAAAGGAACCTTAACACCTGTGTTTGCTGCTGACACATTTCATGACACATGGTCTAATAACCTCCACACCAAGAGCTACAAAGGGCTCTGGCATATATGCTAACCTCCTACACCTCACCCAATCATGTCCAGGTTTCCTCATGCGTCATCTTCTTTTCCTGCAAAACAAAAAAGAGTCGATTATTTGTGGGAGGCGAGGTAGGAAATCTGAGGATAACCATCATCACTGTTGGTCTCTACATGGTCGAAGCGAGCAGCGGGGCTTGAAAACGATCGTGCTTCGACAAAGATTGGTGCAGGTGTTCAAGGGGGTTTGTCGCTTCCCACGAATGTTGTCAATGGTGTTCCTGCTTCGACTGTTGGTGCTTCATCACTACAGCTTGAGGCTGAGGGCGCTAACCCATCGGGGGGTTGGGGGCTCATTGATCCCCGCCATTCCACCTAGTCGGGGTTTCTTCTTCCTTGTATGTTTTTTTTCATGTTTTTACATTCCATGACCTTCTCTCCCATTCCAAGAATATCGACCCGTTGTGGTTGTCCTGACAAGGTTATTGGGGGAAGCCATCCGACTATAAGGAGGTATCCCCTTGAATGAGGTGATGCCCCTGTTAAAGCAGGAACATGTGTCATTATCTTTGAGGGTTGTTTCCGTGGTGACAGACCTAATGCCATTTCTAACTTCCATATAGGTAGGCCTCACACTGGGGCATGCTATTTCGGAGGTTAGTGATGTTGCTCCGATGAGCCTATCTGTGTGGCCACCTGCACATGAGTCGGCTACACGAGCGGCGACCTCCACTAGGTTGTTGAGGCCTTCTTGCATGGGATCCTAGGGCATATCTCCATCGGTGCTACTCGAGGTCCTCGCTTAGGCACTCGCCAAGGGTGAAGTCCAAGGTGTGTGTGAGGACCGGGGTACCAATATTCCAGGAATCATATTGTGTGGTGTCGTGCGATGTGACACCCAACAACACACACGAAAAGAATATGTAAAACATAAAAAATCCTTATTTTATAGATAATCGAGTTTACAACTTAGTGTATGTAAGGAGTACAGAAATAGTAGAAAGAATATACTCAAACTCTCAACCTATCTAAGTACGAGAGAAGACGTCCATACCCGCAGACACTTCTCACTAGCAACACGAAGAAGATAAAGCAGCAACAAAGTCTCTCATGAGCCATACACCTCGGAAAGTTCGAGGTCTAACATGCAACCACAATAGCAGCAATTAAACTTTTACCTGCAAAACCACACACACACACACACACACACACACACACACACACACACACACATATATATATATATATATATATATATATATATATATATATATATATATATATATATATATATATATATATATATATATATATATATATATATATATATAACCGTGAGCATGAAGGCTCAACAAGACTTAACCGACTCACCTAAATATGAAACTCTACTTGCAAGGACTTGTAATAAAGGACTTGCCTAATACTAAATCCTTGTTTTCAGATTTTTAAGTAGCAAATGACATTTCATGGGCTTGGAACATCATGAACTCCACAATCAAACAATAAACGCTTCTTCTAGGATGTTACATGCCCAAAGTTGCATCTGCTGCACACAAGTTAAATATTTGGGAATAGTAAATTTAATCGTGCTACTGCAGCACCATACAAGTTGCAATAAGATATTATAATCATTGCAGCAAATTCATAACAATTCAACTACCCTTTTTTACAACGTCATAGTGAACAAGTAAATTCAGTCCATAATGTCCAAGTTATCAAGTTACATCGGTTTCCTGGGCCCATATACCCAATATGTCGTCCGGTACAATTCAAACATGCTCAGTGGAGCCACACATGGATCAGTCCTTAATCAACACAGACGGAGCTTCAACTCAACCTCCACATCTGCCTCGCCAATACCGACCAAGCATGATGTGGTCACAAGCGTTGTCCCATCCTTCGGGTGGAGATCAACCTTGTGCTTCCCATCCTACAAAAATCCCCGTCCAAATCTAAACTTTAAGAGTAAATGTTATAGAAACTTCTTGCAAGTAGGTTTCCCTTACCCAACTTCTCTCGCAAGTAAAATTCAATTACTTGACTCTTGGTTGATAAAATGTGACCATTCTCATGAGTACATTCCAACTACTGGACTTCTACCGACTTATCAGCTAAACAATTAAGAATGGCAATATAATATGATGGAGTAATGTTCTACCCAACCATTTCAAGGATTATTTGGTCATGCATATGGAGTATCATCGAAATTTGATCTAATGCACAATACATACCTCGTACATATAGTAGGCTGTTATATGCAAACCCAAGCTTGCCTTGGGTTGCGATTCAGCAAATGTCAATAATAGTCAGTGCTTGTGATGGAGCATTGAGTTGATTCCTTCTGTCAACTACCCTAGATGCTACTCCAAATTATATTTTGCTTGCAGCAAGAACCGTGTTGATCCCCTCCTCCTCCTTAGGTTGCTCCTCCGCGTTCTTCAGCGTCGTGTGAGCTATAGAAATGCAAATGCACAACATAAGAGAATAGTATAGTGAAGAAGAAAACTTTATGAAACTAATTAAATCTATTGCACGAGAGGAACAGGATGGGCTCTGATGTATTTAAATTCTGTTGGGGAGGTTGAGTTTAAGGTCTTGTTTGGCACAGCTGAAACTTCTTACAAAAGCAATTTGTTGAAAAGTTGGTAGAAAGCAGCTTCTGCTTATATCCCGCTTTTAGTTCATTCCGAGAAGCAGCTGAACTAATAAGTTGTTACAGAAGTTTCTTGATTGGCACACCCTCAGCTTATTTTTATGAAGAAGCTGCAGCAGAAGTTGTGCCAAACAGTGAAATAGGATCAAAACCTCATGAACTCCAATCGGAATTCATTTAAAGGATATATACTAATGACATAAATGCCGAAGATTAAACCTAATGGAATTTTTACTACTTTGCGAAGCATGAAGGCCTGACAAAGATGGTACTTGCTGTCTCTAAGGTGTACAGTAACAAGAAAGATCCAAGTGGAAACATAGGAGTGGATATGAAATAGAGTATGATTTATTTTTGCATAGGAAAGATATCAATCAAAATCTGAGTTATCAGATCAAATGATATGGAAATCTTTTTACACTGGCTTGATATGGTCAGGGATGGAGTGCTAGAGAAGTAACAGCTTCTACTAAAGAGAATTAGTGTCACAATAATCATCAATGGTCTTTTAGTGAAAGATAAAAGAACATATGACTCTTTATAGTAAACAAACTCCAATGTCCCTGGTATTTTTTACAGTAACTAGCATAGTGCCTATGTGAGATGCTAGCAAACATTCAGCTACAGCAATGGTAGAATGTGGTCTACAAAGCTTGTGGCTTCACAGAATTTTCATGACCAAACTGAGCTTTGACATAGGCATCAGTGGGTGATATAGTTAGGGAAGATCAAGAGGGTTCTAACAAAATTGGTTTCATAATTTTATAAGCTTCCTACATGGAGATATTAATTTTACAAGTTGGAAACATTTTCTAAAATTGTATCTGTTGTATTTTGGTAATTTTCTAGACATAGAGAAAAAATACACTATTTCAACTACTTATCTAGGTCCAATGATGCTGAAACTTCTACTGGAAGTCACAGAACATGCAAGGAATAAAATGGCCAATTTTGAGAATTTTCCAATAAACGAAGCTCCTGGGATTAATTCCCAAAAATTAGAGAAGAGGAATTAATCAGAAAATTTCTAGGGCATTTCATAACAATTATTTTGCACCATTGCGAAGTATGGGATGGAAGGAACCTAACAATATTTTTTTTACGATTTTTGTAGTTTCCTAATGGCCTATATGATTTTCCAAACATTGAACATAATCTGGAATTATTTTCTTAGTAGAATTCGACGTCATGGGGCCGCGACAAATCCCATTTTCTGACCAGCAGCCCCCCCTTCCACATTAGGGCGCCTTGCCGCTGGATTTTTCCTCGCCGCAGCGCACGATGGTGGCCACGACGACGGCAGGAAATGGCCGGATCAGGACCTCCAATGGCGGTGGCGGGAGTTAATGTTTCGGCCCTGTCAGTCATGCTAGGGAATGGATTTCTAACCTTTCACATTGTGCCAAAACATTCCTGAAGACATGGAAAGCATGAAAGTGGACGCACAAAAGAGTAAAAAGCATTGGAAATGGTTGGTTCACAGAGAACCAACGGTTAATTCATGGCGGTTAGGAAAAACTCGATTCCGATTGATTGGTTCGATGATTCTTTGATTGGTTTCTTCGAGGATGTGCATGAGGATATGCAAAAGATAATATCTCACAACCAAGAGCTAAGGTCAAACATGAAAACCGTATTAAACCTGAGACCTAGCTTCAGCTCAAAGATGAACTCATCGGGAAAACTCAAAATAGAAGAGCTAGGGTCCATGGCATCGTGTGAAACATTACCAGAAGCTACTATGTGCACAAGCATACCTTTTTCTTTTAGAAGGTGGAGGAGATATGGACCCTAGTGACTGTACGAGGAGAACTGACAGCAGCAAAACAGGGCAGCTTCCACGGCGGCTACGTGTGAGGACCAGGGTCCAGACCAACTAGAAATCACATGTGGAGTACCATACATCACTAGGCTTAATGCAACAGTCCATACTAACCATGCTATATATATACTACAAAAAAAACTTGTTAAAAAAATTAAATGCAACTCTGAGGCTTGTCTTAGGTTGCGGCTAGTGTAAATGTCAAATAAGTCGGTCTTGATCTTCTGGATGTAGCTTCTCAGAGCTTTCCTTCTCTCCTTGTCTTTACGGTTGCTTGGGGAAATCTTGTTATTGTGTGCTGCTTGGGCAAATCTTGCTCTTGCTGCACGGCAAATCTTATTAGGGGTCCACGGTTGTCCTCTTCCGAGTCATGCTCCTCATTGATCTTTCGAGTATTGTTTGTAACACCCAATTTTTGGGAAGAAAAAAAATGTGTAAAATAAATTTTTACAACAGATTTAAAACAACCTTTTTGGTATAAAATCCATATACAGCATTGCATCATATGATTTGTTTGAGTGAAATTTTTGAAATTTAAATGCGCTAGAAGATTTTGTTTAAAATTTAAATCATAAAACGAGAGAAAAAAAAAGAGAAAAGAAAATAAGAAAAAAAAGAAAAAGAAAAAAAACATACCTGGGCCGCCCATCCCTTCCACGGCCCAAAATCCTCCCCCTCTCTGCGTCGGCACGCGCCCGCGCCTCCCACTTTCTCCCGCTCCCAGCCGGCCCCGCCTATCACGGGCGTCTTCCTCACCGAACCGCTACGCCCGTGCGCTGTAACGCTCGTGCGCCCGCCGCCCACTCACCCCCTCTTCATTTCTGGCCGTTTCACCTCAATCAAGCGTGGGATAATGCCCTATGATTGCGTCGCGCGTTACTCCACTGAAGCCCTAAAAAACCCGGGTGGATTCCCCTCTGAATTCTTCACCCCGACACCCTAAAACCCTAGCACCGACGAGCTCGGTAATGCCGGCCTCGTTCCCGTCGTTTCACCCATTATCTCACCTCTAAAGCTTGCCTAACGCATTCGCCGTGTTCCCAAGATCCCGTCGAACATCGTCGTTGGGGAGGGACCCCGCTGTGTCGCTGACTTTGTCGGGTGCCGTCGGGTTCCGGCTCCGTTCACCGTCACCATCCTATTTCCGCTCTATTTTGAGTCTTTCGAAGCCTCTTGGTGAGTTCCCCTCTCCTTCCTCTCCCTTTTCCGCTCTGGAGATGTTCCATTCCGTTTGTTTGCCACCAATTTTGTCGCTGCCCGCGAAATCACCGCCGCGCTAGCACTTCGCCGCCGCGTGCCGCCATCCCGAGACATCAGGGTGACGTGGTCGCTCGGCCGCCGTACAATTTGAAGGAACAACCGAGATTAGAACATAGCGTACCCCTTCGGCCTTTTAAATCCGCGGCCCAGATTTTAAATCCGACGCCCAAAATTCAAAGCCCTATGACCGTTGGAAACTTTTCTAGATAACCCCCTGGATAGTTTTAAATAATTACAAATTGGCCCAAGATTTTACAAAATAAACCTTAACCTTTCTGTAAATTGTGTAAAAACTGTAAAATGAAGTAAAAATTATTCTAAAGCCCCTAGAATATTAGAAAATAGCAAATAAATATTAGAAAATTGTAGAATGACCCCTGCACTTTATAAAAAAAATTAGCCTCTAGACTAATTCTGTTTTTGCAGAAAAGCCCCTGAAAATACCAGAAATTAAATAAAAGTCTCTGATTTCTATAAAATATTATAAAAACAGATTTGTAAATGTTTTAAATTTATTTTCAGTTCTGTAATGTTTATATTAATTTATTTAAATTGTTGATTCAAACATAAAATGCTTTATAAGTTTATTTAATTCATAAAAATTAATTTGCACATAGAAATAATTATTAATAATGGTGTAAAAATTGTAAAATGCACATTTTATATTATGAATTTATTTTAATCATATTTTTGAGAGATAAAACTTCATAGAAAAAATAATAGGTTTCTAATAAATATAAAAATTATATAAAAATTGTTAAAAATATGTTTTACTCAAAATAATTCATTTAAACTCCAAATTCTAAATAAATGGTTTATGCCTATGATTAAAGTTAACCATAAAATCACTAATGCGTAGGAATTTATGTTTAGCTAATTGTAATTCTTGCATTTTGTGTTGTTCTTATTGTATGTTATTCGTCGTAACTTAGAGTCAGGGCAGAACCGACATTCAATCTACAAGAGCAACAGTTTCCCGTCGACTACCAAGCTCAGTTTGGAGGCAAGTTCCTTGACCATCTTGCACCCTTTTTGTTAAGTTTTAGTTAGATGCATGCTTAATTTAAATATGAATCCTATGTTATATTTCCCTAGATATTCCTCAGTATTCCTTGTCGCTATGGTTTGGGTGGTTTACTATTAATTAGTTTCACGCTTAGCTATGCTTAATTTAATATGAATAACTTATCTACTTGTTGTATTTGATTTACTATGATTTATAGACCAGTTTATGGAGGAAGCTGCTAAGCCTTTTAGTACCACTACAGGGTTGTATATGGGACAACTTGGTTTAGTAATTTGGTCTCTCTCGATGCAGCGTTGGTAATCGAACGAGCGGGGAATTGGTTCTGATTACTGCCTTGGGATCCGCATGGCTCAAGTGTGGGCTTCTCCTGGCGGAGGGAAAGTAGACTCCAGGTGCCAGAGCGGTGAAACCTTAGAGTATCAATTACAAGTCGGGGGTATCATCAGAAAGACCTCATAGTGATCTCCTGGCCACACACCGTTGGAAGTGTGTAATGTGGTTAGCTACCACAGGCGACAGGGAGGTTTATCTTAGTCCACCTGGCGGTAGGAAATGAAATCACGAACTATGGGTAAAGGATACACACTGTGCAGAGTTTTGTCAAACTATCTAGACAGCCGTGCTCACAGACACGAGTGGCTTGGGACCAAGTTCATAACTAGCACACATGGTTAAATGATGGATGGTTTGGGTTTGGATATCATCTGGTTACTTTGGGATTTATGGTTGGGTTTCACCTAGATGTAAGTGCTTAACAACATTAAGAGCAGTTTGTAATTGCTATAGTGCTTTACCTATTATTTGCTATCCTTCTTATGAGACACATGTCACAAACTTCCCCACTTGCGAGTACTGTTGGTACTCAAACTTGTTAGTTTCATATTTTTCCCCCAGTCTATGAAGATGAAGAGGTGGAGAACCAGGACTTTTATGAAGACCCCGATGAGATGTTCTAGGCTGGCGTATCCCCCATGCAACGCCTGTGCTTGGAGCCCTTTATGTGTTTTTCCGCTGCTTATGTACTTTTTTAGACCTGAAATGTCATTTATGTAATAAAATGTTGTACTCGAACATGGCAATAATTAATGGTATTTCACTTTCATCTACACATGTATGAGATTAACTGATCCTGGCATACATGTGGAAAGCATCTGGTTGTCTTCTTAATACCAGGTGCGACAAAGTGGTATCAGAGCCGTGTTGCCCATAGGATGCAAGCCTACATAGAAAAGGACGACTTAAAGACTTAACTATTTTCAAAGATAATTAATTGTAAAAATTAATTTGTGTTCTTTACCTTGTACTTGTTTTATTTACTCCTTAATTGATTTTGTTACTGACACTCTCCTGTTTCAAAATTGTAGATGGCCAACGTCCGGAGAACCGCCCGTATGTCCACTGGAGGATACGTACCTTGTCGTAGGATTGTTGTCCGCCGCTTCCCACTCAACGACGCCCGTCACGCCATGGTGATACGCACTGATGGAAGGGCTGCAGGACGTTCGACTTCCACTCCGAGTTATACTCCATGCTGCTGGCTACAGGCACGAGGGGTTGTCACTCTCCTATCACTCGATCGGGATGCAACTCCCTTACATAATGGAGTGGTCTTGCAAGCTGTTCATATACTATGGAGATGAGTTACTCAAGATACATCGTACACCTGCCTCAAGGAGCTATTGTCGATATGATAAACAAGATGCTAGATGGGAAGCCATCACTTTCTAGAGCCACTCCTACCGGTACCAGTTGAGAAACACTGTGCACGCCTTCACACATCAGCATCCAAGTGGTACAAGCAACTTCGTCACTAGGTTTTTGGAGGGACCCTTGGACCTTCCACAAACTCAATAGGTGGTGGATGATGTGAAGCATCTCAGTATCCGACTTCACAAGGCACAATGGGAGATATAAGATGTACATGACCTTGCTGTGCACTATGAGAGGATGGTGAGGAGGTATTGTCGGATCACCGACGAGGACCCCGATGGCTATGCTTCTGGCACCTCTACATGGATCCCAGACTCTCCGAACTGCCATGTCGGTCGAGATGATACACATACACTGGACGAGACTTCGGATGAGGAGCCATCTTTGGAGGAGCCTTCTGTGCCACAGCCGCTCGCCAACTCTCCACCCCACAGCAACGAGTCCCACGGAAGAAACCCTGGCGATGATGATGATGATGAAGACCCATATGAGTACCCTGAGGAGGAGGATCCTGAGGAGCACAAGTAGACCTTGGCCTACCATACGACTCAAGATTAGGCATTTACCCATCTTTTGTAATAAGAGCGAGTAGTGATGTATCTATGCATGCTTGAGTTTTATGTCTTTCTTTGAGAACTTGTTTACTCATGTTTGGGTGTGCTTTAACAAAATAACTTTTCCAGTGCTCATATTCCTTATTGATGCATATAGTGGGAAATTGTATAGAATAGTTTCTCTCTTGCCTTCTTGTTCTAAATCAACACCCCAACCTCAGATGGCAGGAAGAGGAAGAGGGTGTGGTCATGGTGCACCACTCAACAATCATAACAATGAAGGCCCACTACCTCAATGAAATGGAATATGTTCCCATGGTGCACCAGCAGCAAACCAAATGCAACAAATGATGGCAATGCAGCTACAGATGATGCAAAATTTGACGCAAATTGTGAACAACATGCAATAGGCTCAGCAAGCACCACCTCCTCCATCCCCACCACCTCCAAGATCTTGGTTGAGGGACTTTATCAATGCTCAACCTCCATGCTTTTCAAACATAGTGGAGCCTATGGATGCAGATGATTGGATCAAAACAAATGAGAACAAATTGAGGATTGTTCAATGTGAAGGCAGGGTAAGGGTATTACTGGCATCACATCAGCTCAGTGGACCCATAGCTTATTGGTGGACTGCTTTCACAGCAGCCCATGCTAATCTAGAAACCACAACATGGGAGAAATTCAGAGAAAATTTCTGCAATCATCATGTAACTGAAGGAGAAATTCAAGCAAAGTGTCTGGAGTTCCTAGCACTAAAGCAAGGGAACATGAACGTAAGAGGATATTTGAATAAGTTTACATAGTTGTCCCGGTACACCCCTGGAGACATAGACACTGATGCAAAAAAAAAAACAATTCTGTTTCAAAGAGGGGTTGGACAAGGAGATACAGTTAATGATGTCTTCTAGTGACTACGCTAGCTTTCAACATTTGGTGGACAAGGCTTTCACCGTTGAAAGAAAGAAGAAGGTGTATGAAGGAGAAGATCACAAGCAGAAGATGATGATGGGACAATCCTTGAGCAACAACTGCCCTCGTTTTAACCCACACTAGTCGTGACACATGAGTCATCCCATGGGAACTAACCAAGGGCAGCGATACTCCAACAACTCTTCATTCAGACCTCGAGCACCGTATGCTCGCCAACAGTACCAGCAAATGCAACCACAGTGCCCCGAAATGTATCAACATCGCTCTATGTCTTCAACTCCGCATCCAATTGGGCAACCACGGCAGGTTCAACAAGTAAACAAAGCTCAAGACACCAGTACTCGAGGAGCTTGCTACATCTATGATGATAAGGGACACTATTCTAATAATTGCTCGAAGAAGCCACCACAACAAATCTATCCAGAGCTCGGGTCAATCATGTTGTTTTGGAGGAAGCTCAAGATGCATCTGATGTGGTGATCGATACATTCTCTGCTGATTCCCACCCTTCTACAGTATTGTTTGACTCTGGTGCAACACATTCATTCATAGCAAAAGAATTCATAAGAAGATATGGAATGATTGTTACACTAATGAATCAAGTGTTAATAGTCAACTCTCTGGGAGGAGAGATGTTAACAAGCCAAGTATGCCCTAGTGTAATCATAAGCATTAGGGGGTAGCTTTCTTAGCGAACCTTATTGTGCTGGAATCGCAAGGAGTAGACATTATTTTGGGAATGGATTGGTTAACCAAGTACAAAGGGGTGATCCACTGTGCTACCAGCACAGTGTTTTTAACTCACACAGATGGCACAAAGGTTGAGTTTCGTCCTGATCAGGCACCAGTTCAAAAGATACGACTCAATCAAGTTGAGGGAGTAGAGGAGATTATAGTTGTCTGTGACTTTCCTGATGTGTTTCCTAAAGAACTACCGGGTATGCCCCCTGATGGAGAAATTGAATTCATCATTGAATTAGTGCCTGGAACAGCTCCAATATATAAGCAACCATACAGGAGGGATGCTAAAAAGTTGGCAAAATTGAAGAATCATATCAATGAGTTGTTAGAAAAAGGATACATTCGTCCTAGTTCATCACCTTGGGGAGCTCCTGTGATATTTGTACTCGAGAAGGATGGCACTCAAAGATTGTGCGTGGATTATCACGCTCTCAACACAGTAACTATCAAGAACAAGTATCCTCTACCAAGGATTGAGGATGTGTTTGACCAGTTGAGAGGCGCATGTTTGTTCTCAAAGATTGATCTGCGTCTGAGCTATCACCAATTGAAGATATGATCCTCAGATATACCCAAGACGACATTTGTCTCAAAATACGGACTATGAGTATACAGTCATGTCCTTCGGCTTGACCAATGCCCCTACTTATTTCATGTACCTTATGAACAAGGTATTCATGGAATATTTGGACAAGTTTATTGTGATGTTCATAGATGCTATCTTGATATTCTCCAAAAGTGAAGAGGAACATGGGGAACACCTAAGATTGGCTTTGCAGAAGCTTCGTGAACATCAACTATATGCAAAGCTTAGTAAAAGCGAGTTCTGGTTGAAAGAGGTGTCATTTTTGGGACATGTTATAACAGAAGGAGGAATAGCAGTAGACCCGGGCAAAGTAAAAACTGTTTTGAATTGGAAAACACCAGAAAATGTTGGGGAAATCAGGAGTTTCTTGGTAATGGCTGGCTATTATCGTCGATTTATTAAAGGATTCTCAAAAATATCTTGTACATTAACCAAGTTACTTAAGAAGGGAGCTATATTCAAGTGGACACCAGAATGTGAAGCTAGTTTCGCGGAAGTAATGAAAAGGTTGACCACTGCTCCTGTATTAGTTATGCCAGATATTCAGAAAGAGTTCGCAGTCTACTGTGATGCATCTGGTCAAGGGCTAGGATGTGTATTGATGCAAGATGGACATGTAGTGTCTTATGCTTCACGCCAACTCAGAAAACATAAAAGAAATTACCCTACTCATGATTTGGAGTTAGCAGACGTGGTTCATGCATTAAAATTATGGAAACATTGCCTGATAGGGAAGAGAACTGAAATCTATACGGACCACAAGAGCATGAAGTATATTTTCACACAACCAGATTTAAACCTCAGACAACGCAGATGGTTGGAGCTTATCAATGATTTTGATGTTGGAATCAATTATCATCTTGGAAAAGCTAATGTGGTCATAGATGCTTTGAGTAGATCAGCACAATGCAACATCTTGACACTACAAGCTCAGCAACCGCAGCTATGTGAGGAGTTCGTGAAACTGAACCTTAGTATTGTGACTAATACTGAGGTGGTGTCTATGGAAGTAGAGTCTACCTTGGAGAAGGATATTCGAGAAGGGCAAAAGCATGATCAAAAAATCCAAGAGATTAAGAATCAAATGAATGAAGGAAAATCTCTGGACTTTAAAGAAGATGAACAAGGAACACTATGGCTAGGGAAGAGAATATGAGTGCCTGGCATCAAGTAGATTCGAGAGTTGATCTTAAGTGAAGCCCACGACTCTTCGTATTCTATCCATCCAGGAAGCACAAAGATGTATCAAGATCTTAAGGATCGATATTGGTGGCATGGAATGAAACGTGATGTGGCAGCGTATGTAGCTTTGTGTGACACATGTCAGAAGGTCAAAGCTGAACATCAAACACCGACAGGGTTACCTCAACCAATTAAAATTCCTAAATGGAAGTTGGAAGAAATAAGTATGGATTTTATTGTGGTTTTGCCAAGAACACAGTCGGGATACGACTCCATATGACTTATAGTGGACCGCTTGACTAAAGTGGCTCACTTTATTGCGGTAAAAGAAAGCTATTCTGGTTCAAGATTGGCAGAACTATATATGTCAAGGATCGTATGTTTGCATTGAGTTCCAAAGAAGATAATATCAAATAGAGGTACTCAGTTCACTTTCCAATTTTGGCAGAAGTTCCATGAGTCTATTGATACTCGTCTGAATTTTAGCTCAGCCTATCATCCACAGATAGACGACCAAACAGAGTGCACTAACCAAATTCTTGAAGACATGTTGAGAGCATGTGCTTTGAAACACAACAGAAGTTGGGATAAGAACCTACGATATGCTGAGTTTTCTTATAACAATAGTTACCAAGACAGTTTGAAGATGTCTCCTTTTAAGGCATTGTATGGACGGAAGTGCAGAACACTGTTGTTTTGGAATCAAACTGGAGAAAGTCAAGTATTCGGGCTCGAAGTATTGAGAGAAGCTGTGAGACAAGTGAAAGAAATAAGGAAGAATTTGAAGACGGCTCAATCAAGGCAGAAGAGTTATGCAGATACTCGACGTCGTGATCTGTCATTCGAGATTGGTGATTTTGTGTATCTTAAGGTGTCACCAGTGAGAGGATTAAGACGATTCAAGGTGAAGGGCAAATTGTCACCCCGTTACACTGGTCCTTTCAAGGTGTTGGAGAAAAGAGGAGAAGTAGCCTATCGGCTTGAGTTACCATCCCACTTATCAGATGTGCATGACATATTTCATGTGTCGCAATTGAAGAAATGTTTGAGAGTGCCTGAAGAGCAGTTGCCATTGGAAGCAGTAGATGTGCAAGAGGACCTGACTTATGCAGAACAAAATGTTAATATTCTCGAGACATCATAACGAGTTACGAGGAATAAGATTACTCGTATGTGCAAAGTCCAATGGGAACATCACTTAGAAGAAGAGGCAACGTGGGAAAGAGAAGAAGACCTCAAAGCGGAGTTTCCCAATCTTTTCCTTTAGGCTGTCGGAGTCCCAAGGGCGAGATTTCTTTTTAGGGGGGTGGGGGGGTAGAATTGTAACACCCAATTTTTGGAAAGAAAAAAAATGTGTAAAATAAATTTTTACAAGAGATTGAAAACAATCTCTTTGGTATAAAATCCATATAAGGCAATTGCATCATATGCTTTGTTTGAGTGAAATTTTTGAAATTTAAATGCGCTAGAAGATTTCGTTCAAAATTTAAATCATAAAATGAAAGAAAACAAAAGAGAAAATAAAAAAATAAAAGAAAAAGGAAAAAGAAAAAAAAAATACCTGGGCCGCCCATCCCTTCCCCGGCCCAAAATCCTCCCCCTCTGTGTGCCGGCTCGCGCCCGCGCCTCCCCCTCTCTCCCGCTGCCAGCTCGTACCACTTGTCAAGGGCGTCTTCCTCGCCGAACCGTCGCGCCCATGCGTTGTAACGCTCGTGCGCCCGCCGCCCACTCACCCCCTCTTCATTTCCGGTCGTTTAACCTCAATCAAGCGTGGGATAATGCCCTATGATGGCGCTGCATGTTACTCCACTGAAGCCCTATAAAACTCAGGCGGATTCCCCTCTAAATTCTTCACCTTGACGCCCCAAAACCCTAGCACCGACGAGCTCAGTAATGTCGGCCTTGTTCCCATCGTTTCACCCATTATCTCACCTCTAAAGCTCGCCTAACACATTCGACGTGTTTCCAGGAGACCGGCGGACATCATCGTTGGGGAGGGATGCCACTGCATCACTGACTTCGTCGGGCGCTGCCAGGTTCCGCCGCCGTTCACCGTCGCCGCCCTATTCCCGCTCTGTTTCGGTTCTTGCGATGCCTCTTGGTGAGTTCCCCTCTCCTTTCTCTCTCTTTTCCTCTTTGGAGATGTTCCATTCCGTTTGTTTGCCGCCGATTTGGTCGCCGCCAGCGAAATCGCCACCGCGCTCGCACTACACCATCGCGCGCTGCCGTCGCGAGACATCGGGGTGACGTGGCCGCTCGGCCGCCGTCCAATTTGAACAAACAGCCGAGATTAGAACATAGCGTACCCCTTAGGCCTTTTAAACCCGAGCCCTAGATTTTAAATCCGACGGCCCAAATTCAAAGCCCCATAACCATTGGAAACTTTTCTAGATAACCCCCAAGATAGTTTTAAATAAGTACAGATTGGCCCAGTAATTTACAAAATAAACCTTAACCTTTCTATAAATTGTGTAAAAACTTGAAAATGATGTAAAAATTATTCTAAAGCCCCTGGAATATTAGAAAATAGCAAATAAATACTAGAAAATTGTAGAATGACTCCTAGACTTTATAAAAATTGTTTTTAGCCTTTGGACTAATTCTTTTTTTGCAAAAAAATCCCCTAAAAATACTAGAAATTAAATAGAAGTCCCTGATTTCTATAAAGTATTATAAAAACGGATTTATAATTTTTTTTTTATTTTTTTTCAGTTTTGTAATATTTATATTAATTTATTTAAATTGCTGATTCAAGCATAAAATGCTTTATAAGTATATCTAATTCATAAAAATTAATTTGCACATAGAAATAATTATTAAAAATGGTGTAAAAATTGTAAAATGCACATTTTATGTTATGAATCTATTTTAAACATATTTTTGAGAGAGAAAACTTCATAGGAAATAATAATAGGTTTCTAATAAATATAAGAATTGTATAAAAATTGTTCAAAATATGTTTTGCTCAAAATATTTCATTTAAACTCCAAATTCTCAATCAATGGTTTATGCCTATGATTAAAATTAACCATAAAATCACTAATGCGTAGGAATTTATGTTTATTTAATTGTAATGCTTGTATTTTGTGTTGTTCTTATTGTATGTTATTATTTTTGTTATGCATCGTCATAATCTAGAGTCGGAGCCGGAACCAACATTCAATCTCCAAGAGCAATAGTTTCCCGTCGACTACCAAGCTCACTTTGGAGGCAAGTTCCTTGACCATCTTGCATCCTTTTTGTTATGTTTTAGTTAGATACATGCTAAGTTAAAATATGAATCCTATGTTATATTTCCCCAGATATTCCTTAGTATTCCTTGTCGCTATGGTTTGGGTGGTTTACTATTAATTAGTTCCACGCTTAGCAATGCTTAGTTTAATATGAACAACTTATCTACATGTTGTATTTGATTTACTATGATTCATGAAATGTTGGCAAATATGAAATTAGTGGATAGGAATCTGATAGGGGGTGTTGTATGGATTGGTGCATGCGTGCACAAGATCTTGGTTTGGGGCTTGACACCTATTGCATTTTAAGGACCGGTTTATGGAGGAAGTTGCTAAGCCTCTTAGTATCACCACAGGGTTGTACAAGGGACAACATGGTTTAGTAATTTGGTCTCCCTCGATGTAGCGTTGTAATCGAACGAGCGGGGAATTGGTTCTGATTACTGCCTTGGGATCCGCGTGGCTCAAGAGGGGGCTTCTCCTGGCTGAGGGAAAATAGACTTCAGGTGCCAGCGCGGTGAAACCTTAGAGTATCAATTGCAAGTCGGGGGAACCATCAAAAAGACCTCGTAGTGATCTCATGGCCACACACCTTAAAAAGTGTGTAATGTGGTTAGCTACCACGGGCAACAGGGAGGTTTATCTTAGTGCACCTGGCAACAGGGGATGAAATCACGAACTGTGGGTAAAGGATACACTCTTAGCAGAGTTTTGTCAAACTGTCTAGACAGCCGTGCTCACGGACACAAGTGGCTTGGGACCAAGTTCATAATTAGCACACATGGTTAAATGGTGGATGGTTTGGATTTGGATATAATCTGGTTACTTTGGGACTTATGGTTGGGTTTCACCTAGATGTAAGTGCTTAATAACATTAAGAGCAGGTTGTAATTGCTATAGTGCTTTACCTATTATTTGTCATCCTTGCTATGAGTCACATGTCATAAACTTCCCCACTTGCGATTATCGTTGGTACTCGAACTTGTTAGTTGCATATCCCCCCCAGTCTATGAAGACGAAGAGGTGGAGAACCGGAACTTTTATGGAGACCCCGATGAGATGTTCTAGGCTAGCGTATCCCCCGTGCAACGCCTGTGCTTGGAGCCCTTTATGTGTTTTTCCGCTGCTTATGTACTTTTCTTTTAGACCTGGAAGGTCATTTATGTAATAAAATGTTGTACTCAATCATGGCAATAATTAATGGTATTTCACGTTTGTCTACACATGTATGTGATAAACTAATCCTGACATACATGTGGAAAGCATCTGGTTGTCTTCTTAATACCAGGTGTGACAATGTTCCAGCCTGACCATATTGCAGTCATACTCAAATTTGACTATGCAAATGACATTTTGATGACATGATTCAATTTACAAAGTTGTATCTAACTCTTATATCTTTCCAGTTGTTAACCACATGCCTCTGTTGCAAGAGTTTGAGAGTTATGGTGGTTTGAAGTTGACAGTTTTCTGGGGCCATTTTGACAGAACCTCCTCCTAAAAGTGGAGGTTTTGGCCACATTTTAAACAATCACAATATACAAAATATTTAAATCATATCAGATTCCCAAAAATGAATCCATTCAGCCTTTACAACTTTCATAAAGGTCGTTGCTCGCAAAATCACAAACTGTGTACTATATGCTCAGATTCTGGACTGCTAGGACAGTTTCGACGATAACAGGAATTACACCCTGTTACAGTGTGATTTAGCTTTGGTGTTCAAAACAAACTAGATAGAGGACTTTTTAAGGTTTCCATATATGTATATACTTGTCTATGTTAGATTTTTGGAACTGGATATATGACAGATTAAAGTTCAAATACTTTCTGGCCGAATCTGGTAACATCTTCACCTATGTATCATTTTGAGTTAAAAATTTGAAACCTTTCTGGACCGAATCGGAGACAACCTTGAATTACAAAGTTGAAGATAATCTTATCTTATTTCCATAAATGTATCACACTAATTTATAGGGGATACCTATGAAGAGATATGGCAAAATTACAGAGGCTGTTCCAATAAGCTTCAGACTTGTAGCAGTTTAGTTATGGTACATTTTCATTTTTATAAAGTGGTTTTCTGGTCTACAGGTCAATATAGAATTCGTAGAGGACTGTTTTATATTTCCATCCATATATACTACAACTATAATGGCAAAAAGTACTAAGATATATGAACTTCCAAAGTGGATTGAAATTTCTGTCTGAACTGCATAGGAGGATTTGCATATGGCACTTAAGGCTGTAGTGAACTTTTCACCATTTTCAATGTCAGAATCTGTCTTGGAGTGCAATAGAAAAGTTTTAGAAGACTTTTACATCTTTTCAAAATTACATCACACACCTTTGTTGGTGGAAAACTCACGGAGTTATGCCCCGAAAAATTTTCAGAAGTGCAGCAGCCAAAAACAGGGCACTCCACTCTTCCTCGCTTAAGTTGATTTGAGTTCAAGTTTGGTTGAATCAGACTAAACCAGTAGTTTGTATACTCGTATGTTTATTCCGGTCGATATCGATGTTGATGCATCACATAATTCATAATGGTACTACGTTCCTCTAAAAATAGAAAATCCTAACTGAATTACATCTGGCATATACGTCTTATAGGTGGCATTAAAATCGAGCACTCGCAAACCTTTCTACTCGCAATACGTTCAAGTAGAGCGCAAACGGGTCATCAAGATTTGGAATTTATCAACCAACCAGATACCTCTTACTGCCCCATAAGAGCTGAGTTACGCCGGTGGCAAGCGCTGCGTATGGCCCTTTGAACATTGAACGCTCAAGAGTTGCATACTATCGTGTTTCTAACAATGCGATGGGGCCTCCGCACTTTTTGCCTGAAGAATTTTGGGGGACCAGCATTTTCATATATTCCTAAAACTATGAGAAGGTTCAGAGACTCATATTAACTCTCGTGCTATGCTATGGGGGACAATCACCGTACTACTTCTCATACAGGGGATTTTATCGCAATTGATCCGCTTGCGGTGGCGTACCTTACTTCTTACATGAACGTAGGTGCGTCATTACAAATTTAATAACACATATGTTAGCTTGCCGCCATAAGTAACTATGCTAATATCAATCCTTATGTGGCCTAGTACCGAATCTTCACTCGTAAGTCTATAGTTTTCAAAATAGGTTCATTTTCAGGTGCGTTTCCCAATGTAGCTCTAATACCATGTTGTAAGGACCAAGGTCCTTACAAACCAGGAATCACATTGGAATGTGTCGTGCGATGCAAAACCTAATAGCACAACGCAAAAAGAACAAAGAATTCATAACATAAGTGAGCATCTTATATTATTCTCAGAGTTTTATACAAAATATCTTACATCAGCGAAAGTCTTCATACTACTCTCTCGAACCTACACTACAACAGTAGTGGTCGTATCTGGCCCGCAGATACTCAACTCTAGCATCACAGAAGCAAGTAGTAGTGTCCAGGGTTTTCATTGGAAATACCCCGACGAGGGCAAAGCCTAGGAATCCGTCGTAGCTATATACCTGCAAAACTCGTACAAATGCAACTGTGAGCAAGAGGCCCAGCAAGACTTAACCGTCTCACCTAAGAACATGACACTCTACATGCTAGGAATGTAAGCCATTAATTTAAACTGAAATAAGTGAATGTTCACTGTTAGTAGATTCCTGTTTCAAGCATATAATAGCTAGTCTATCCTTGGGCACAGAAACATCATGAACTTCACAATCAAACAAGAAATGCTTCATCCACGATGTTGCAGGGCCCAAAGTTACAGAGACCTTAGCAAACTAATTTCTTACAATCATAGCTTTAGTTGTGCTATCAGCTACCTCAATCAAGTTGCTTAATCATCCAGTAGGACCCACTCAGTTCCAGTTGTAACTACATCTCAGCGCACTGAACAGGTATGCTCCCTTCTGCGAGCGATAGTGATTCGAATCAAGATACACGCGGATTGCATGACATACATGCCTGTCTGAAAGAGGTGATCAACCAATTCTGTTGACACCACGTATGACCACATTTCACTTGACACCCAAGCATTGAACCGGTCCTACTATCCCAGAAATGTAAGCCCCAATACTCGGGGTTACCGGTAGTGGGGTTACCCCTTACTTTTGTGTCGGCTAATCGCCTAGAACAGTGGGGTATGCCTCATAACCTAGGTTAACAAGTTATATCAGTTTGCTAAGTCCACTAGATCAAGTATGCATCCGGTACATATTCAAACTTGTCCAGCAGAGCCGCACATGGTACGGTCCGTAATCGACACAGGCAAGCCTATGCTCACAGATCCCCGGTATGTCGCTTCCTACCAACCTGCCAAGTCTCAGATTAACCATTCCATACCATTCATTTCCTCATCTTTCTTTCATCCATTTCCTCAACTTTAATATAGCAATTATAATAATATAAAATCATATTCTACTGAGACTCCAGGGATTCTTGGGTCATACATGTGGAGTATCATACATCACTAGATTTAATGCAATAGTCCATACCAACCATGCTATATATTATAAAAGCAAAACTTGTTAAACAACTTAAATACGAATCGGGACTTGTCTTTGGTTGCGGCTAGTGTAAATGTCAAATAAGTCAGTCTTGATCTTCTGGATGCAGCTTCTAGTTGCTTTCCTTATCTCCTTGTCTTTACTGTTGCTTGGGAAAATCTTATTCTCGTGTGCTGCTTGGGCAAATCTTGCTCTTGGTGCAGGGCAAATCTTGTTCTTGTTGTGGGGTCCACGCTAGTCCTCTTTCGAGTCATGTTCCTCATCGATCTTTGTCACGTCATCTAGCGATATGATTATTCCCAAACACAAAACAATATATTTCAACACACGATACTCGAATCCTAATACACTAACAGAATGGATAATTTCAGAAGTGGATGTCAAGGGAGTCTATTGGACATGAACTATTTGTAAAGGAGGTTACACAAATACTAATGTATGACTCAGCTCATGTGGCTTAAGATTGTGCCTACCAGCTTTCTAGCAACTCAGATTGCCTCTTGATTTTTATCCATTTCATCTCTCTTCTATCCTCATTGATTTCATCTCTTGCCAACATGCTTCTTCTGAACGATAATGATGAACCTGCATTGGTTTCAGTGTGTGTTTGTACAAGAGGATCAATAGAAGAGTAAGTGTTCTGGTGATCCATCCGTGGACCTTCAATAGTGTGTGTTGCTCATTGCTGCTTGAATATTCTGATCCCAATTCACTCCATTCTTGCTGTTGCTAGTAGTAGACTATCCATAATTAAGGTCATGCAAGAAAAGTGGGAGTCATAAGTTCTAATCATCACTGTCACCTTCAGCCCAAAATGCTCTACATTAACATGCTCCTGCTACACCCCAGAGAGGCCAATACCAAAGTACTAAAATAATGAGTTGGTGTTTAAAAAGTGCCAATCTGATGAAGACAACTTCAAATCTGTGATGTTGTACACATCTATCAAACTCTCTACAATAATCATAACACAACCTATCCCCAAATTCTCACATCCCAAACATGAGAGCAAAAGGCGACTTCCTCGCTGCAGGCCCTGGTGATCGTCCTAGCTCACAGCAGCGAGCAAGGCTCTGCACAACAACAAAGGTGGAGGGACAGCCACCTTGCAAGCATTTCCTCAAACATCTTAGATGCAGTCTTATTCTTCATCATTAATGCACAATTCAGATCTAAACAGCAGAATTTTAGGCCTTGTTCGATGTGTCACCAGCGTGTTCCTACATCAAATATCAGTGTCGGTCACATAACAGTTGGTTTTGCCTTGCAGGCATTCCATCGAACAGTTTGGCTGCAGTACTGACCCGACCAACATTTTCACAAATCAGAGCTTACGTTAGCCTAATTGTCGTCACTTCTGTGTCAATGATATGTTCCTGCATCTCGTTCATCATACACATCACTCGCCTCGCTTATTGGATGCACCTACAGCGTGAAACGTCGCGATGATGTCAAGAAGGCGATGATGTCGATGTGGTACATGACGAAGAAAACAGAGCACGTGCAGCCTTGCCCGTAATGCATAGATTGAAAAGAGATGGTCTGTAGGGTCGCTGTAGAGACATGAAGGCCAGAACACACAGCAAACGGCGTGAACGACTGGCGTGGGCGTGGCGACACGCGATGGTTGGCGTTGGCGTCGGCAAGTGAACGGCCATCGCCACTGCTGGCATGGTTGTGGTGCGGCGCGAGTGCGAGCAGGGGCTGCAGGGCTAGGGCACACGGCCGGCGGTGCGTTGGAGCTGGGGTGGAACAAGCAAGGTGGTGGCGCGGCCATGGCACAGCGAGACGTGCGTGCAGGAGCATGGCGCGAGAAGCAGCTAGGACGCAGCGTTCGACCGTGGGGCGCTAGAGCTGGGCGGCTTGGAGCACGGTTGCGGCGCAGCAGAAGAGAAGGGCGTGCACAATGGCAAGGGCATTGGGGATATGTCAGCGTGGCCAGCATCGTGGCTGCGCAGGCTCGACGCGAGGGAGTGGCCAACGCCGTGGCATGGCACGGTGTGATGACACAGAGTCATGCTGTGGTGTGTGTCACCGCTATTGTAAGGAGCACCGTACTGACGAGTGGGGCCTCACCGGTCTGATGGGTGGGCCCGAGTTGTCCCTACGAAATAGAACACTGGATGAGATTGGAGAACAAGAAATCAAACAAAATTCAGTTACTCCCCACCTCTCTTGTCTCTCTCTCTACTTCTCTGATTACCGCGCCGCACGCAATCGCTGGTGGCTCCCGGGCGACGCCTGTGTTTCCTCACGCTGTGGCGACACACCACGGCCACAGGGACATCACCAGTGGTATTGGAGTAAGGTCGTCCAGCGGAGTGGAGAGGAGGTGATCGTCGTCGGAGTGCCAGAAATTTTGGGCGGTGGGGTGTCCATCGGCGCAGATCACGGCTCCTTCGGCAAAACCATCAACGCAGACTCGCCTAGTCCTGAAGCCTATGACTATTGCAGCATCTACCGTGGAGGAGAAGTTAGAGCGACTCCTTTGATCCCTGGATGCATTTTCAATGGGCATTGACGTAATGGAGGTAGTGCAAAAGCAGTTGCTGAGGTAACAAGCACTTGCAGCACAAATGGAGATCCAGGCGGGCAAGGTGAGGGACCTGCTGCAGCAACAGATCGCAGCCACTGGTAAGAGAGGGGAGGATCTTGCTTTTGGGAAGAGTGGAGTGGGGTTGGAGCGTTCTACTGGGAGTTTCAGTACTGGTTCAGATCCTAGGGGTGAGGAGGAGAAAGGGAAGGGTGGTTTAGGGGAGGCGGGGGTACCAGCAGGGTGCCTCAAGGAGGGTGGTCTGGAGGACAGGGAGATGGTAATATTGATGGTAGGGAGGAAGTTAGGTTAGAGCATAGACCCAGGAGAGAGGCGAATTGGGGAGATAGGTCACTATTGAAGTTGCAGTTGCAGTTTTTGAAGTTTCATGGGGAGGATCTTATGATGTAGCTTGACAAGTGTATGGACTATTTCTCTATCTTCAATATTCTTGAAGCTCTCTGGGTTCGAGCTGCAGCTATGCATATGGAGGGTAATGCATCAAGGCGGCTTCAGGTATACAAGTTGACAGAAAGCCTAGGCACTTGGGTGCAGTTCTGTAAAGCTGTGAAGGATAAGTTTGATATATATGAGTACCCTAAGGCAATGTATGATATGTTGCATCTAAGACAAACAGGGGGCCTGAAGGAGAACATCACTGCATTTGAGGAACTGCGGTATGTCACTGCTGTGCATAGCCTAGTATTGGATGAGGTGTTCTATGTTACTCAATTTATCAAAGGGTTGAGAATGGAACTCCAGGGTCCTGTGCTGGCCCAGATACCCACATATGTGAACATTGCTGCTCTATTGGCTAGGTTGCAGCTGGACATTCAGGAAAAAGCAAGGACAAAAGGGTTCAGGCAGCAAAGTGGTGTTAAGCAGTATACCACATGGAAGGCTGATCAGAGACAAGGGGTTTCTCACACAGACCTTAGTAAGGAGAGATAGCTTAGGGATTATAGAAGGTTGAGTAGACTGTGTTATTCTTGTAGAGAGAAGTTCGAGCCATGCCATCTTACTAGATGCCCTAAGAGGAGCATGCAACTCAATAGTTTGGCAGTAGAGGAGTTAGGCATGGAGTTATATCAGGAGGTGTTGGAGCAGTTAGAGAAGGAGGATAAAGAGAGGGAGGAAGAATATCAGTTATCTATCCATGCTTTATGAGGCACTGAGGGTGAAGATTGCTTCAAATTGCAAGCAATAGTGGGCAATCAACAGTTCCTACTACTAGTGGATTCTGGCAGTTCAGCAACATTTGTGAATGAGTCCTTTGTGGTGAATGCAGGATTGCAGCAAGTGTCATGTAATCCAGTTAAGGTCAAGGTGGCTAGTGGAGAGATATTGAGTTGCACCTCACTGGTTCCTAAGTTGCAGTGGTGGTGTCATGGGCACTCTTTTACTACTGACATGAGGGTGTTGCCTTTGGGCACCTATGATGGTATTTTGGGCTATGACTGGCTTAAGAGGCACAGCCCTATTCTATGTGATTGGCAAAAGAAATGTCTGCAAATACAAGTTAATCAAGTTCTAGTGGTGCTTAAGGGTATGCAGCAGATGCCTCAAACTCATCTTCTGCAGGTTTCTCCTCTGCAAATTCAAAATTGGCTCAAAGATAATGATATTTGGGCTATGGTATTTGTAGCTCAGGAAGTGGTGACATCTGAGGAATCCTCAGAACCTTTGGATATGAAATTGGCAGCACTATTACATCAATACAAGCAAGTTTTTGAGGATCCAAAAACTCTACCTCCTGTTAGGGAGTTTGATCATGTTATCCCTCTAGTGCCAGGTGTTGTGCCAGTCAATTCCAGACCTTATAAGTATTCTCCACAACATAAAACTAAGATAGAAAGGCAAGTGAGGAATCTGTTGGCAACTGGTTTGATTGAGAACAGTGTGAGTCTCTTTGCTTCACCTGTTTTGCTAGTACAAAAGAAGGATGGTACATGGAGATTTTGTGTAGATTATAGAAGATTGAAGGATCTACTATTAAAAACAGATTATGTAATACCTATGTGTGCTGAATACATTGGCTTGTAGTGAATACACTTGCTTTGACAAAAGTTTTGAATATCACCAAAACACCTTTTTATCAAGGTCCGACTCTAGCTCCGAGCTACAGCAAAGTCCGACTAGCTTTGGTCAGCTCCGGTGAAGTTTTGTCTTTAGCTCCGGCATGTCTTTGATAGCTCCGACATGTTTTTGATAGCTCCTCCATGTTTTTGCTAAGCTCCGAGTTGATTTTTCTAGCTCCAACTTTTGGGTTTACTAGTTCCGACTACTGGTTAGCTCCGGTGCTAGGTCCTACTAGTTTTGTAAGCTCTGGCGGGAGCTTGGTTGTACTAGTTTTGGTAAGCTCCGGCGCTAGGTTCTACTAGCTTTTGTTAGCTCCAGCTCAAGGTCTGGGTTGCTCTGGCAAGGTCCAGAACTTGACCGCAGTGCTTCTGCTTTTCATTTGCAATGTTTCATACTTGCTTTACATTGTTGGAAAGATTGCTTAGTATTCATTTGCTAAGTTTTTGGTGTGTTTTGGTTGATATGGATGATATCGTGTTACTATGGTTTTTCAACATGCTGATGTGAGGTTCTCACATAGGGTGTTGTATTCGGAACTAACATGAGTCAAGTCGAGGACTTGGGCTCGTATAGATTGGTTGTTTATTCATGTGCATGTGTTGCTTGAGTTCAAGACATGGCTGGTGACGGGATCCATTGGACTAGTCTAAAGCAGGAGATGAGGTTCCAACAACCAAATTCAGGGGGAATTGTGGTTGAGCTGATCAGGAGGTTGCGCAACATGATTGAATCAAGAACAATACATATGAAGGTATCGTGGACGTCATTGGAATATGTTTTCACGTGTGCAAGGAGTGCATGGACGTGGCTACATGGTTCTGAGGCGTGATGAAGAGATGTGGACGTAAAGAATTTGTCGAAAAGGTCCAACCGACTAGGTTATGGACTCAGGCTGTGGTTGAGTCGGGTTTGACTCAAATATGGAAAGATTTGAGTTGGTTATGATAGGATTTCTTGTGGGTCACGAATTTGAGTTGTTTAGGAATGTGGAATACGTCCCTAAGGTGTTTTGAAGTTTTAATATTGCTTCTATCTGCATATAGAAGAATCCTAAGCAGTTATGGAAAGTTACGATTCGTGAACAGAGTAGGATTAGGTTCCTGATCTGAGTTGAGTTGGCTTTCGAGCTGGTTATATAAGCAAGGGAGACCAGAGCTCATGGTGCACGACTTTAGGGCTGTTACTCTTGTGTTCTATTGAATAAAATTCATAGTTTGAAGGAACTTTTGTGCCTTTTTCGTCAGACTTGTTCCAGACAAGTTTTACTCGTCGAGTTTCTGGACAGCACTACCTTTCATCGGTGGTTTTATCATAACTCGAGTTTTACAGATCCAATTGACGTGATTCTTTTTGGGTTGTCTTCACAACTTGATTTTATATCATATGTAAAAATTTCACGGTCATTGGATTTGTGGTCTATTAGCTACACGAGTTTCTTTGCAGCGTTCCAGAACTTTTTTTTCTCGGGTAGGGCAGATTGACCATTGTTTGATCTTTCGATCATAACTTGAGTTTTTCTCAACGGATTTGAGTGATTCTTTTTGTGTTGTCTTCATTACTTGATTCTCTCTGATATCTATCACTTTGGTCATGGTGAAACACGTTTAGATTAGTCTTACACACGATTTCTTTAATAGATCGTTTTTCTGCCGAAAGGGTTTGGGGTTTAATTGTTTCCACTGCGTAAGATTTTTAAATCTACCATTCACCCCCCTCTGGTAGCTTTTCACGTGCTCTTCGATCCTACAATTGGTATCAGAGACACGGTGCTCTAATCTTCGTGATTTGCGCGTGTTTTTGACTAATCATCATGGAGAAGTACTCTACCAAACCTTGTGTGTTCGCTGGTATTGATTTCCAGGTTTGGAAGGCACGCATGGAGGCTTTCATCCAGTCACAAGGCTTTGCAATATGGGAGAAGTTATACAAGACTTACGAAGTGCCATCAAACGATCAAGTTACAGCTACAAATCTGAGAGATGTCGACAACAACAACAAGGCTCGGAACTTGATCATACAAGGATTAACACAAAGCGACTTTGACCGTGTTGCACACCTCCAATTTGCATACGATGTGTGGAAAGCACTTTGTGACTACCACGAAGGATCCAACACGATCAAAGAGATTGAAGAATTTCTAGAAGAGGAGTTGGCACTCATCTCTACTAGATTCTCAAAAGCATTGCAAAATGTGAGAACTAGAAGGAGAGGAAGCTCCGGACCTCAACGCTGTTTTGAATGTGGTAAAACAGGACACTTTCGTACAGAATGCCCTAACCTTTCAGGTCCGACCACTCGAGAAGAAAAACAAAGCAAGGTTCGGACCTTCTCTGGAAATTTCAACAAGAAGAAGAAAGGTTCCATAGGACGCAAGATGATCAACAATTTCATCATTTCGCTTCAAGAGTTCAGTTCAAGCGACGTGGACATTGGAAGTGATGAAGATGAAGATGATTTGGCAAACTTGTGCTTCATGGCGACCAAGTAAAGATCAAGTATGGAGGAGGCAGAACACAATAGCGACAATGAAGAGGTATGTCCTACTTGCGAAGAAATGTGTGATGCTATTTCTCGTGCCACTATTATTGTTAAGAAAAAGGACAAAAAGCTTAGGGATAGTGCTGCTAAAATTGAATCACTAGAATCTGAAATCAACCGTTTAAAAACTTTGATTCCTAGTGATGATGCATGTTCCTCATGTGATTTAATATATGAACAATTGTCCTCATTAAGAAGTGTGCACACCTCCACACTTGATAAACTTGAGTTAGAAATTGAAAAGAACAAAGAGCTTGCTGCACTTAATGATAAAAACTTGAAAGATGCTTCTGGTTCTACAATTGATTTGTATTGTTCTACTTGTGATGATCTTGATAAGAAACTACAGGATGCTATGAATGAAATTTCTATATTGAACAATGCTTTACGTTCTCATGAAGTTAAATTTTGTTCCAATTGCAAACTAAAAGGAAAAACTTCATGTGATAATTGCCTTGATCTGTCCAATAAACTTGATGCCATGCATAGGACATTAGATCGGTTTTGTAATGGGAATAAGAACCTAAACTTGCTGCTGAATTCATCCAAGTCTTGCAATGATAAAACTGGTTTAGGTTTTGATTCTTATGCTCATGCTAAGGCACATCCACCTAAAATTGTAAAGTCATTAGGAAGTGGTTTGATTCAAACAGTTCCTAAACAAAAAGAAGTGGTTTTCAAATCTGCAGGAGTATTGTCTCATTCGGTTTCAAATAAAAATGTTGTTTGCTCATCTAGACATGAACACAAAGTTAAATTTCATTGTACCTACTGTGGTAGAGATGATCATGTCATAGATATCTGTTATAGACTAGCTAAACAACAGAAAAAGGAAAGAATGGTTGCTAGATCTCATAATTTCATGCAAAATTTGCTGCACATATTAAACTGAATGTACAACCTGCTGTTTTGAGTCAAAAACATTAAAAGTTTACCTCCGAACCTTCTGTTTTTGCCTCCGGAGCTACTGATTTTTGTGCTACACAAGTAACACCTTATAGGTTAGTAGTTAAGAATAAAAAATCTCAAACTTTGACTCATAAACCTGCTGTTTTGTCTCAGCTTTCGCGTGTTTTTCCTGCTGCACGTCGTGTGACTCAGTACTGGATCCCTAAATGCCTTTTGACTAACCCCAGTATTGAGTCATCGACGTATTGTGCTTCTATGTAGGTTACACGTTTGAGGAATGAGAACATTTGGATTGTCGATTCAGGTTGCTCACGCCACATGACCGGTAACAAAGATTGGTTCTCCTCCCTCTCTTTTGTGTCATGTGTAGAGAATGTTACTTTTGCAGATAATTCTTCAACTCCTATAATTGCTAAGGGTTTGGTTAGAGTAAATGATCACTACACTTTGAAGGATGTGGCACTTGTCAAAAATTTGAAATACAACTTGCTTTCTGTTTCACAATTGCTAGATGAAAATCTAGAAATTATTTTTAATAAAAACTGCTGCAAAGTTGTAGGTTCAAATAGTGAGCTTATTTTTAACATGTCTCGGTTTGGAAGAGTTTTTAAAGCTGATTTTGATATGTCTTCCTCTAAGCATAGGTGTCTAGTTGCTAATGATTCAAATGACTTATACTTTTGGCATTGTAGACTTGGTCACGTAGGCTTCGATCACCTAACGCGTGTTAGTGCTCTTGATCCCATACGTGGGCTGCCTAAGCTTAAAGGGGATAAAGAAATTGTGTGCTCTTCTTGTAGACATGCTAAGATGGTTGCAGGTTCGCATACTCCTCTCACAATGATCATGACAACTGAACCATGTCAACTTTTGCATCTTGACACCGTAGGACCTTCACGAGTTCAATCCTTCGGAGGTAAATGGTATGTTCTTGTTATCATTGATGATTATTCTAGATACTCTTGGGTTTACTTTATGGCGTCTAAGAATGAAGTTTTTAGTCACTTTAGAACTTTATTTCTTAGATTATCAATTGATCACCCAGGATCATTAAAAGCAATTAGAAGTGATAATAGAACTGATTTAAAAATCAATCTTTTGATCACTTTTGTGCTGAAAATAGAATAGATCATCAATTCTCTTCACCATATGTACCTCAACAAAACGGTGTAGAAAGAAAGAACAGAACTTTAGTTGAGATGGCTAGGACTATGCTTGATGAATATCAAACTCCTAGGAAATTCTGGGCTGATGCGTTAGCAACCGCTTGTTATGTCTCAAATTGTGTTTTCTTGCGTGCTAAGCTAGGTAAAACACCATATGAGCTTCGGTTTGGACATAGGCCTAGTGTTACACACTTTCGGGTCTTTGGTTGCAAATGCTTTGTTAAAAAACATGGTAATCTTGATAAATTTGAACCTAGATCCATTGATGGCATGTTTCTTGGTTATCCATCTCATACTAGAGGCTACCGTGTGCTTTTACTTGACACTAACAAAATTATGGAGACTTGTGAAGTGTCTTTTGATAAAGCTAGCCCAGGTACTAGCTCAAACTTTGCAGGTCCAGATCCATATCCGCAGGAGGAGAGCATTTTCATTGAAGATGAGGAAGAATTGGAGTTGCTGCCAGAAAATTCAGCAGCTAAAGACTTTGGTTTAGCTCCGGATGTTAATTCTCAACCAGCACCGACAACCATCAATGCTGATTCAAATCATCCTCAAGCCACAAGCTCATCGATTTGTGATGAACATGAAGAAGAAGAAGCATGTGAGACATCTGTTCCCCTACGGTTTTACAAAGATCATCCCCCACAACAGATGACTAGAAGCTTGCACGAACGAGTCACACGGTCCAGGTTTTGAGATCCAAATTCTTATGCTCATTCTGCTTTTGTTGCTTCTTTTGAATCCAAAGATATATCACACGCACTCACTAATGAATCTTGGATTTTTTCCATGCAAGAAGAGTTAGAAAATTTTGAAAGAAATAATGTTTGGAAACTTGTACCTCCACCTCAAGGTCACACTTTAGTTGGAACTAAATGGGTATATTAAAATAAAAAATGTGAGGATGGGGTTGTGGTTAGGAATAAGGCTAGGTTGGTTGCTCAAGGTTTCACTCAAGTTGAAGATCTAGATTTTGATGAAACTTTTGCTCCTGTCGCTAGATTAGAAGCCATAAGAATTTTGTTAGCTTTTGCAACATCTAAAGTTTTTAAGCTATATCAAATGGATGTTAAAAGTGCTTTTCTAAATGGCTACATAGATGAGGAGGTTTATGTCAAACAACCACCGGGTTTTGAAAATCCAGATTTTCCTAATCATGTTTACAAACTGTCCAAAGCCTTATATGGTCTCAAACAAGCCCCTAGAGCATGGTATGATAGGTTAAAAACATTATTACTTGAAAAGGGGTTTACCATGGGCAAGGTTGATAAAACTCATTTTGTGCCTAAACATGGCAATGACTCATTATTCGTTCAAGTGTATGTGGATGATATTATCTTTGGTTGTGCTTCTCATGATCTTGTGTCCAAGTTTTCAGCAATGATGAGTTCCGAATTTGAAATGAGTATGATGGGTGAACTCACTTACTTTTTGGCGCTGCAAATCAAGCAAACCAAGGAGGGTACATTTGTGCATCAAACGAAGTATACCAAAGACCTCCTAAGGTGCTTCAACATGGACAAAAGCAAGCCTCTTCGGACACCAATGGGAACAGCAACAATACTTGAACTTGATGAAGATGGTGAACCCGTGGATATAAAAGAATATAGAAGCATGATTTGATCACTTTTGTACCTCACGACATCAAGACCGGACATACAATTCAGCGTATGTCTTTGTGCACGGTTTCAAGCCTCCCCACGTGCTTCACATCGTCAAGCCGTCAAAAGGATTCTCAGGTACTTACATGGAACTCAAGAATTTGGCATTTTTCTTCCTTCTTCCTCAACCGTTACTTTGAAAGCTTTTTTGGATGCTGATTTTGGGGGTTGTAGGATTGATAGGAAAAGTACTTCCAGTACTTGTCATTTTCTTGGTAATTCTCTTGTTGCTTGGTCCTCTAGAAAACAAAATTCAGTTGCACAATCCACAACCGAATCTGAATATGTAGCTGCTGCTAGTGCTTGTTCACAAATTCTTTAGATTGTTCAAACACTTAAGGACTATGGGGTTGATCTAGATAGTATTCCACTGTTCTGTGATAACACTAGTGCCATTTGCATTGCTAAAAACCCCGTGCAACATTCTAGAACTAAGCACATTGACATTAGGTATCACTTTCTCCGAGATAATGTTGAGAAAGGAAACATTGTGCTTCACCATGTAGATACCGAACAACAATTGGCTGACATTTTTACAAAACCTTTGGATTTCACTCGTTTTTGTTACATTCGTAGTGAAATAGGGGTTATGCATCCTCATGGCTTAAATTGAGGGGGAGTTTTTGAAACTTGGGAAGTCTATGTGTGAATCTGAAATTAAAATAATATGAGCATAGTATTTCATACATATATGACTTTGTGATTCCTTTTACATGCTGAAAGTTCTTACTACATTACCCGTGTTATACATTTTGTAGTTTTTTGCCATGTCTAGTAATTGGAATAATTACTTACACTAAAACTGGTCATGGTTGAACTTTCTTGCTGTTTTGAACTTGTTACATGTTCACAACTGCTTTTAATCATTAATAATTCATCCAGTAATGAACTCACATGTTGAGTTTTTATGAACAAATATAAATTGAGAAAAGATCAAGAGAATATGCATGCATCACACTTCTTCTTTTGAGATGGCTTATCATTGCACTTAGATATGAACTTGGAAGAAGTTGTGTATGACTAAAACCATGTCCTTAAGCTTCTGATTGTCAAATGACATAGGCTTGGCTTGGTTGGTTAGAATAAGGCAGATGCGCATATAATCTCTTGCAAATATCATATGATCTTAATTTTTCTTTGAAAAATAATAAAATGCAGAAACTAGTGTCATGCTTTCAGGTTTTGAAATAGTTAAGTTTGTAAGATCATGACTTGCTTAAATTGAAAATTACATATGATCTCTAGCATGGCTTACACTACTTTATGTATCTCATTGATGTGATAATGTAAGGTACCTGATAGTATGACTTGGATGAGCTTTGTTTATATGTATATGTTATAATATGCTCATAAAACCTAGAGTTGGAGAGATAATTTGTTTATATGCTCATGACTTGCTGAATACATTGTCAAAGGGGGAGAGATAAGCATGAAGAGAAAGAGAATATGTGCATAAGGAGAGATAATAAAGGGGGAGAGATAATATGGGATAATTTTTCTTCTCTACTTTTGATTTACAAAGGGGGAGAAATTGCCTTCAAAACTTTTATGTGAATAAGCCAATGTTCGGATTTTAAATGGTGTTGCCAATGCATTCTTCAAGGGGGAGATTGTAAGACCTATGTGTGCTGAATACATTGGCTTGTAGTGAATACACTTGCTTTGACGATAAAAGTTTTGAATATCACCAAAACACCTTTTTATCAAGGTCCGACTTTAGCTCCGAGCTACAGCAAAGTCCGACTAGCTTTGGTCAGCTCCGGTAAAGTTTTGTCTTTAGCTCCGGCATGTCTTTGATAGCTCCGACATGTTTTTGATAGCTCCACCGTGTTTTTGCTAAGCTCCGAGTTGGCTTATGGGTTTACTAGTTCCGACTAGTTCTGGTTAGCTCCAGCGTTAGGTCCTGCTAGTTTTGTAAGCTCCGGCGGAAGCTTGGTTGTACTAGTTTTGGTAAGCTTCGGCGCTAGGTTCTACTAGCTTTTGTTAGCTCCGGCTCAAGGTCCGGGTTATTCTGGCAAGGTCCGGAACTTGACCGCAGTGCTTCTGCTTTTCATTTGCAATGTTTCATACTTGCTGTACATTGTTGGAAAGATTGCTTAGTATTCATTTGCTAAGTTTTTGCTGCGTTTTGGTTGATATGGATGATATCGTGTTACTGTGGTTTTGCAACATGCTTATGTGAGGTTCTCACATAGGGTGTTGTATTCGGAACTAACTTGAGTCAAGTCGAGGACTTGGGCTCGTATGGATTGGTTGTTTATTCATGTGGAGTTGTTTCTTGAGTTCAAGACATGGCTGGTGACGGGATCCATTGGACTAGTCTCAGGGAGGAGATGAGGTTCCAACAACCAAATTCAGGAGGAATTGTGGTTGAGCTGATCAGGAGGTTGCACAGCATGATTGAATCAAGAACAATGCATATGAAGGTATCGTGGACGTCATTGGAAGATGTTTGCACGTGTGCAAGGAGTGCATGGGCGTGGCTACATGGTTCCGAGGCGTGATGAAGAGATGTGGACGTAAAGAATTTGTCAGAAAGGTCCAACCGACTAGGTTATGGACTCAGGCTGCGGCTGAGTCGGGTTTGACTCAAATATGGAAAGATTTGAGTTGGTTATGATAGGATTTCGTGTGGGTCACGAATTTGAGTTGTTTAGGAATGTGGGATACGTTACTAAGGTGTTTGGAAGTCTTAAGATTGCTTCTATCTGCATATTGAAGAATCCTAAGCAGTTATGGAAAGTTACGATTCGTGAACAGAGTAGGATTAGGTTCCTGATCTGAGTTGAGTTGGCTTTCGAGCTGGTTATATAAGCAAGGGAGCCCAGAGCTCGTGGTGCACGACTTTGGGGCTGTTCCTCTTGTGTTCTATTGAATAAAATTCGTAGTTTTAAGGAACTTTTGTGCCTTGTTCGTTAGACTTGTTCCAGACAAGTTTTACTCATCGAGTCTCTGGACAGCACTACCTTTTGTCGGTGGTTTTATCATAACTCGGGTTTTACAGATACAATTGACGTCATTCTTTTTGGGTTGTCTTCACAACTTGATTTTCTATCATATGTCAAAATTTCACGGTCATTGGATTTGGGGTCTATTAGTTACACGAGTTTCTTTGCAGCGTTCCAGAACTGTTTTTTCTCGGGTAGGGCAGATTGACCATTGTTTGATCTTTCGATCATAACTTGAGTTTTTCTCGACGGATTTGAGTGATTCTTTTTGTGTTGTCTTCGCGCCATGATTCTCTCTGATATCTATCACTTTTGTCACGGTTAAACACGTTTAGATTAGTCTCACACACAATTTCTTTAACATATCATTTTTCTGCCAAAAGGGTTTGGGGTTTAATTGTTTCCGCTGCGTAAGATTTTTAAATCTACCATTCACCCCCCCTCTGGTAGCTTTTCACGTGCTCTTCGATCCTACAGATTCCCAATGCAGGTTACTCTTACCTGATGAAGATTGGAGAAGCGGCCTACATGTTGCTATTACCTGATGAAGCGCAGATCCACCCGGTCTTCCACGTCCCCCAGCTGAAACCCTTCGTCCCCTGCAACTCGCAGGTCTTCTCCAACCTTCCGACGTGTCCTGATCTGATCTAACCACTGCTGAAGCCGGCGGAGATCCTCGAGCGCCGTCTGGTGAAGAAGGATAGCAGCACCATACCACAGGTTCGAGTACGCTCGGAGGGAGAATCGTTGACTGACACAAGCTAGGAGGACTACTATGTTGTCCAGCAGAGGTTTCCAGAGTTCGTCGCTTGAGGTCAAGCTCGATTTTTAGGAGGGGGGAGGTGTGACGACACTGAGTCACGCTGTGGTGCATGTCGCCATTATTGTAAGAGCGTCGTACTGATGAGTGGGGCCTCACCTGGCTGATGTGTGGGCCCGAGTTGTCCCTACAAAACAGAACGCTGGATGAGAATGGAGAACAAACAATCAAACAGAATTCAGTTACTCCCCACCTCTCTCGTCTCTCTCTCTCTACTTCTCTGATTACCATGCCGCACGCAATCGCTGGTGGCTCGCCGACGACACCTGTGTTACCTCACATCAAGGTGGCGCACCACGGACACAGGGACATCACACGCGGCACTCGGGATGTGCGACCGTGGGCGCGTGCGAGGAATGATGCAGCAAGGTGGGGGCGAGTGAGGCCGGCGTGCTCGCCACGGGAGCCGGCCATGGCGCAGTGAGGCGCAGTGCCGGAGCATGCTGAGGCAAGGGCTGGCGCTCGGCCCGTGCACGCCGAAGATGGGGAGCGGACGGGGGCACGGGGAGGCACAACCATAGTGCTGACGGCAAGGAGGATGAGTCGAGCGGCTATCTGCTTGCTGCTATCAATGGAAATGAGCGGGGAAGAAGACAGGACAACGGGATTTCTTTTCCTAATAGGAACGAGCGAGGGAACCGATAGGGGCGAGTGCTCTGCAGCGGTCGGGCGGTATGAAGCTGGAGCGGCGGCTCCCGGCCCGTGTGTGGCGTGCGGCCATTGGATCAGGGAAGGCGGTTTGTGGATGAGTCCCTGGCATGTGGGTCCCACTCGAGGTATTATCCTCTTTCTAATTTTAAATAGCAATTATGCTCAATAATTATCACAAAAATTATGGTATAGCTAAACAAATCATGAGGAGTTCAAGTATGAACTCAGATTTGAGTTTGGGACAAAATGATGTTGACATTTTAAATCTCAAATTGGAATATTATCTTGGAGCAATTGTTTTGTGTTCTTACTATAATTGAAATTTTTTTTGATATGTTCTTAAGTCAATGGTAATAATTATAAATGTGAAGTCTAATCTTGTTTTTGCCCATATTGCAGTTGCTAGTAAATTTTAATTGAAATTCAAGTTTTAAGCATTGATTTGAAATATTCAAACTAAAAGCTTCTAGTCACTTAGTGGATAACTACTTGGTACACCTAATTGATTATTCAAACAATTTGACTTAGTCAAATCTTATATTCGACCATAGTTTTTATTTAGAAATTAAGATTGTATCCTTCGTATGGCTTTTGAATTAAGTTTTAACATTAAACTTTACTTTACTTTTTGCATTAGTTAAAATATTTCTTCTGAAATTCCTTTTTCCTTGAAATGGATACCAACCCTCCAAGGAATGACTAAAGTTTACCAAGTTCATATTTTCACATCATTTATTAACCAACCTGATTCATTTGAGTTTGAATTCCCACTTCAACTTAAAATTTTCAAGTTCGCATTTTCGCATGCTTGTTCTCCTCAACTGCAGCCTTTCACACCACGACTTCATTCCGGTTGGCTTCAGAAAGGTTCAAGGTTTCAAGAAAAATGATCAGACAGTTGTGCAACTGTGTGAGGAGTAATAAAGCACAAAGAAACTTTATCAAAAATGGTTGCTGTTGCTTGATTCCGGTTGAAAAAGAAGAAGATCGTCGGGCTTAAGCTTTATCGCCAGGAGCACATACAGTGGCAATGTTTGGGTTCTGGTGTCTGGAGGAAGTCTAGGAGAGAGCACAAAGAAGGATCAGGTTGACTTGATGTTGTCTGAGGAGCTGTTCTCTCGTGAGCAAGCTGTGAGAGAGAGAGAGACGTGCTCTGTACTTCTGTGAGCAGAGAAACAGAGAGGAGAAAGATTACCCTATGGCAAGTGGGCCCCACAAGTTCCATGCTCATCCCTTTCTAAGATTTTTGTAGCAAACCACCTCACATTGATTGAGAATTGTCAATGGGGCAAAATAAATATGCGAAATCCAAAGATAAGCTCAGATTTTGAAGTTGATTCAAATTAAATATCAAATGATGTCCAAAATTAGTCACATTGGGCAGGGATGCTATTGGATTTACAGTGAACCTAGTGGTGAACTCCAATATGGAAATTGACCAATTTGAATGCAGAATTTAAATTCAAACCCTGTCCCATGGCCTTATGGGAATACAAAGCCTTGGAATTTGACATATTTGAATTGGAGAATTTTGATTTGCTTTTGAAACTCCCTTTTTGAGTTCAATTAAAAACCCTATGTGGGCACTAGGTTTTGATTCTCATATTTTATTCTCCATTTGATTCTTGAGCTGAACTGATCGTAAAGTTCTTAAGGGAATTTACATTTGTTTTTATTTGTTTTTGAAATTTGCATTTGTATTTGGCATTTTCCCCTTTTCCATAAGTATTTGCTTAAGTGCAAACATACTCTCAAACCTCTCTTTTGATGTGAAGTTTTTAGAAGTTCTATTTTTAACTTCATTTATTAATTAACATAGCTCGTGTATGTTTAAATTTATTTTAAACATAAAAAATTTTGAGTTCACATTTTTTCTTCTTGTGTTTTTCAAAAGTGGGTTTTTACAGTGTGTGCGGTGGTGACGGTCCTCGAGTCTCGCTACCCGCAGATCGGGATACTTTCAAGCAAGACGAGACCAGGGCACGCGCTGAGTGGGAGAGCATCCAGGAGGACATTGTCTTTGTCTGCTCCCAGCTTACCAAGGTGAGGACAAACCTTGACGCGGGGTGTGACAGGATCCTCTATGTGCTCCGGAGGTTGAAGGCCGCAGCCTCCAACGGCTAGGTGATGCCTTTCAGTTTTTGCTGGGTTTGCCCTTGAGGCTGATTGGAACCTTCCCATGGCTCTGAAGGCCATGGAGAGGGTGCACATTTTGCACAATGGTGGCCTGAGTTTCAAGAAGGATGAACGAGCCGTGCTGAGTGATGAGACATACTGAGCTCAAGAGGATGTGGAGGCAGCTCGAGCGGAATCCGAACAGGCGCGCACGGAGTCGGTGAGTTTCCGTGCTGATGTTGCTGTGACCCAAGAGGAGACGGCACGAGCCGTCTGGTAGGGCATGCTTGCTGCCGAGGAGCCCAAGGCCCTCCGTGCTGCTGCTTCTATGGTGTACGAGGTGATACTCGGACCGTCTGAACTGGGTGCCAGTCTAGACGCTCACCTTCAGAAGATCTCGACCCTCTTCCTTGTCGCACGGGGCTAGGTCGCGGAGATGCAGGCAGTGGCATCATTGGCGTGTGATCTGGTTCGCAACTGACCAGAGCTTGGTACGGTTTGGTTAGTCAATCAGCGATCACCCGAATCAAGTCATGCTTGTGGAATGTGAGAGATAGTTTAACGATAAAATCCTTACTAATATCCTCAAATTTCCACGCCGGAATGTTTAACGGTTGCAGCTGTCCGGCCTTTCACATATGCTCAGCTTTAACTCGCCAACACGTATCACATTCCGATATGTACTTTGAAATTTCCCATTTCATCCGTCTCCATGAAAACTTTGTCTTAAAATATTGGTACATGTTGTTGCTGCCCAGATGAATAGAGTATTTGGACATGTGAGCTTCACCAAGACTTTCTTTCGAAGTTCCATATCGCGGGGCACGACTATCCAGTTTTTGAACCATAGAGTATCATGATCATCCCTCTGGAGACATTTCATCTCTCCTTTGTCCATTCTTTCCTAATGTGCCACATACCCTTGTCTTTTTTTTGAGCTTCCATAATCTCCTCTCGAATTGTAGGTCAGGGAGCAAGATTCCATAATGCTCCATATGGAACCTAAGTATAAACTTGATTCTTCCTTTTCCATCAACGTAAAGGACAGGTTGTGGACACGTGACTTATGACTCGGCGCATAGGCAACCACATTTGCCTTGTCGGGGTGGTAATGAATTTCAATCACGTAACCTTTGATCAGCTCTAACTAGCTCTAACCATATTCGTTGCTGCATATTCAACTCCTTCTGTGTGAATGTATATTTTAGGCTCTTATGATCGGTGTCGAGATATACTAGATTGCCTAGTTAATAATATCTCCACATTTTCAATGCAAGCACAACTGCAGCAAGCTCAAAGTCATGAGTCGGATAATGTTGTTCATGATTGTGGAATTATCATGACCCATACATGATCATGCGTCCTTCTTGCATAAGAGCGCAGCCAATACCGATTCCGGACGCCTCACGATAAAGGTCAAAAGATTTAGTTGTATCCGGCTGAGATAGGACCGGGGCTGTTGTGATGTGTTTCACAGTGTTTGTGAAACTTCCTCACATGCTTCACTGCAAATATATTTGGTTCCGCATTTTAGCAGTTCCATCATAGGTTTAGAAATTTTTTAGAAGCTCGGAATGAACCTGCGATAATATCCCACCAAACCGAGGAAGTTGCAAACTTTGTGTACGGACCTAGGAGACTTCCATTTCAGCACTTGCACGATTTTAATCGAATAAAAAGTGATGCCCTCAGCTGAACTAATGTACCCAATAAATGACACTTGTCTGATCTAAAATTCACACTAGATGAATTTCTTGTACAACTTGTGATCTCGCAATCGTTGTAGCACAATATGCAAGGGTATGGCATGTTCTTCCTCTGGTTAGGAATAAACCATAATGTTGTCAATGAAAACCATGACAAACCTGTCCAACTCCAACATGAACACTGAATTTATAAGGTACACGAAGTGATCTTGCATGTTGGTAAGACCAAAAAACATAAAGAGGTATTCATAATGCCTGTATCTCATCGAGAATGCCATCTTTGGGATATTATCCGTTCGACTTTTAATTTCTTTATATCTGATCCGAAGATCCATCTTCGAGAATACTTTAGCATTTACTAGTTGATCGTAAAGAACGTCGATGCATAGCGGTGGATACAAGTTCTTGATAGTTATGGTATTGAGCGGATGATAGTCCACACATAGACGCAACGTCTTGCCCTTCTTCTTCACGAGGCAACCCCAACGTGATGAACTTGGGCGAATCAATCCTTTGTCCAAAATATAATTCAAATACTCAGATAATTCATTTGGTGCAATCTTTTATGACCTTAGAAAAATGGGCATTGTCGGTAACCAGCATATCGGGTACCCCCGCGCACAGGATGAAATGCCTAAGTTCCCTGCCTCCCCGCTACGGCAGGGTCTGGTAGCGCCACATGTCCAGCGGGCCCGGACCCCATCCCTCCTTACGGGTAGGATGCAGTATTTCCATATGGACCCCGACATCGGGAACCGGCTCCCACGTAGAGATGGGCTCCTGGGTCACCACGTGTCCAGCGGGACAGGACCCCGTTCCTCCACAGGAGTGGTTGGAGCCGCCATGTGGCCTCAGGCTCTAGGCCAGCCTTCCCTGCAGGGGCGGGCTCTGGAGCCACCACATGTATAGCAGCACCAGACCCCAACTCTCTTCATTGTGGGGCTCCGGAGCTGCCACATGGCCCGCAGCGCAGCACTCGGCCTCCCTCGCAGAGGCGGGCTCTAGTGCTGCCACGTATCCTGCAACTTACCCCTTTGGTAGTTTGTAAGAGTAAAGGGTGACATGCCTTGTCTAAGTCACACACTGAATGCACACACCTTCCCCATGCGCACAACGTAGCGCATGTCCCTGTCAGGTGACGCTGTGCCCAACCAAATCGCAGTGAAGATGCCGTAGAGCTACCCCACGCTATTGACGGGTAGCTTGCAGCGACAAGACAAACAAGAAATTCCCTGCCAGCATCAATGACTAAGCCTAGCCACTGGCAATCGACGCGGCAATATGGGGGGGGGGGTCTTCAAGCCGCGATCAGAGGCAGCATGTCTAGTAAACCCTTAGATCTTGTACAGGCATAAGATCGCCCTAGGGCCACATATCGGGCCCCGAGTCCCACTTCTAAGGTGCCCGACCTTACTATAAAAGATCCAGGCAGCCACCCACTCTGGACATATTCATTCGAACCATCACACACTCACATAATCTTTCATAGCTCACAAGACTCAGACAATACATCTCGCACCGTGGACATAGGGTGTTACGCTCTGGTGGCTGGAAGCACATAAAACCACCGTGTTCACTGTCTCTAATACGCGCGACCTCATCAGAGACTAGCCCCTCCTAAAAAAGAACCTCTGCGGGCTGCTTCTGAGCAGGTCTCGTGGAAGTGTCGTTCTAAAACTTCGACAGGTGTGGTTCCCGGGGCATGTTCGATTTTGAACTGGATGTCCCTTTTCGGTGGCATACCTAGTAACTCATCGAGAAACACGTCAGGATATTCATAGACTAGAGGAATATCCTCAAGTTTTGTAGCTTTCGTATTCTAGGCAGATGGAATTGCCTGGATAACGCGATAAAGAATGGGAGTGTGTGGATTATGTAGTGGGCAGTTTAGATGAACGGTTCGAGGAAAGATACCAAGAAAACACCATGCCGATAAAACCACGACATTCCTAATATGATATGGAATCTTTTGACTCTCTAGTATAATGAGAGAAGTTGGGCATATGTTTCCACCCATCCTAAGTGGTACTTTAGCAAGCATCATACCAGCTGCTATTTTACCTCTCGTAGAGAAGATCAAGTAAGACTTTTGGTGGGGATAATTGGTAATTGATACTTGAAAACATATGAGTAACTAGTGAAATTGTGGGTGGCATAGGAGTCAAAGAGTATTACAACGGTATGGTCGATGAGAGAGAAAGTACCCACAAGTACGGGTTTGCCTTCCGGCATGTCCTCAATAGCGATATGGTTGACGTTGCCGGGCATAGGAACTGTTATCTGAGGCTGGTTGAGAGGCTTATTTGCACCCTGATACAGTGCTTGTCTGCTGCCCCATTGCTTATCCAAACAACACCTTGAAAAATGTCGGACACAGCTACACGTATAGAACACGTATTTTGTCGGATTCTCACCGATTGGAGGATGAAACCTCGGTGCACAATACTGATGAGATCATGCATATTATCATTGCACAAATAAACATGGCACAATGTTTATTTGTTTGGGATCCTGGCTCAAGTGAATGTGCACTCTTATTTGATGGACAAGATCAAGATGGCGCACTATGTAGTCCACCACCTTGGCCTCCTCCATTCATGCATACAATTGATGAGAAAAAAGATGATGAGTCCCGATCTTCCGAAAGGTAATGGATAAGTCGATTGATGTGGAGATTTCGACGTTGATGATCCAAGACTCTCGAGTAGAACACGAAAAACCTCTGCAATCACTACACCACCGCTCCGTTGGTTATCAACCGTGCTGCACACGATTGACCTCATCAAGAAGGCTAATCCCTGCAAGTGCAACCAAGAACACAAGCAAGAACGTAGAAGACACGATCTGAAATAGTGAAGTTGGGGTTTCACAAACCGTAGAATGGCGATATTATAAATCTAAGCAAAACCCAATTGTTCATGGCGGCTACTATGGAGTATATATAGGTGGGAGGACGTCCAAGGGGGTGTTGGGGTCATGACCTAACCCTAACACATGAAAATAATGGACTTAGAATTGAAACAAGGCCCAATGGCCCAATACGGTGGCGCAGCACCCTGACAGATTCTGAACTCGATTTTGTTTTGATGATTCCCGTCGACTCCCAAAGAATTTTGATATGGGACCAGTTCCATTGGAAATTGTATCCTCTCCCCTTTCCGTGCATATGTAGAACATACAAAACGGAGTTCATATGGGTCCTGGGCGTCCGTTTTAGTGCGTACTGCTTCTGGACTCTGAGCTGGACATGATTTTGAGTTTGGCTCGGTTTCCATCTTCTTTGAACGAATTCTCTGGTCCTCCACGTCCCTACTACTTCCTCCAAGTACTCCTTGAACATCTCCATGGATCCTAATCACAATTAAATCATTTGGTAGCAATCTATACTCAAAACCATATAAGGAAACATATAAGAATGAGCTCACCTCTGAAATTAATTGTTGTGTATGAACTCTATTGATTGCATCTTGTATATTCAATGGAGTGTTGTTTGTATCCATAGAAGTGATGTCATCATCAAATACTGAGGTGGAAATTCACACGGGACCATCCTTTGCTGCTGCTGTTGCTGTGGTGATAGCAGTGGTCGAAAGCTGGCCGCATTGAACGGACAGCCACAGAACTACAGTGGTCGCATCGATGGCTGCCACCTTGACCGGATTGTGTGCAATACACCAACCAATACTTTTGTGGAGCACCACCTGTGCTGCTCTGTGGAGCACTTCGGTACCTCTTGTCCATGTATATCTCTAATTGGGCATCTTCTTGCACAATCGCAGCTGGATGATGCTCTTGAAGGTGCCGCGATTGAACAAAGTGAGTTTGTGCTTCAATTTGGAGTTTAGACCCCTGTAGAAGTTCCCACGCTTCTTATATTTGGTGCGCACATATTCTGATGCATATTGCACCAGATGATTGAAAACTTTGGAGTACTCTTGGGCACTTCCCCCTCCTTGCTTCAACTCCAAAAATTCCTAGATCTTCCTATTCATGATACCTGGCGGTATGTGGTAGGTGCGAAATGCCTCCTGGAATTCCATCCACATCACTGCATGTTTGGCCCGTAGTGATGCGATGTGGTTTGCCGACCATGCACCGGCAGAACCAAGAAGCTGCTACACTGCGAATAGCACCTTCTGGTGTTTGGTGCATTGGAGCAGCACAAACTTCGCCTCGATTGTGTGGAGCCAGTTGTCCACCTCCAAAGGCTCATCAGCCTCCGTGAAGACCGTTGAATGCTTCGCCAAGAAGTCAAAGTACGAATTCTGTTGAGGCTGGCATGGCCCAACCTCTTGTCATCCCTATTGATGGGACAAATTATACACTAGCATGTGTAGTAGCTTGGTTTGCTCATCATGTGTGCCGAGCACTGTGGCATGGACTTCTGCTATGTTCCTCAGATGTGGAGGTAGCGGCAGGGGTCACGGCTGCTGCTTGGTTTGTTTCGGAGGTGGAGACTTATCACCAGCACCCTGACTCAAACTTCCGACCTCGTACATGGAACGTGTACAAAACATTCTGCATCCACATGAAATAAAAATATCAGCAACATATCCTCAACTTTACCAATTCCATATAACAGTAATGAGAGTAATGACAACATGATTTTTGCATAACATTCACATATATTGATAAAGTATAAACATTATACAAGATTTATTATGTCAGAACCATGTTTACAATAGTTAACTCCAAAAGACAAATTTCACCATGGAAGTTCATATCAACTATTCTTGGTCTCCATGAGACATCATTCTCATTGTGATATTGTACACATCCACTTCTATTTACAATATGATACAAACGTGGCTATAAACTACTCATGAGCAAGGACAACTGCATGTGACAGGTTTGCTTTAAACTCATCCAAGTTTTCTTGTGCTTGCATATAGTCTTGCTCTCAGCTATGAGCCTCTTCAATAGCATCATCCCTCTCCTTTGTGATAACCAGGGGTTGCCGGTGCTGATGATGCACCACCTGCTGCAGCTAATTTTCTCATTGATGGAGCCTATGAGTTGTTAGAGCGAGAAATGTACGTAGCAAGTCACTGACATACTCAACATGGTCACCACGTACCACTGTTTTTCTCAAAGCCTCAATGTGCAGGTGGATGATTCTACCTTGTGAATGTGGCCTAGAGGGGGGGGGGGTGAATAGGCCTTTTTGAAATTTAGTCGGAACCTGCAACACTTAACAAACTGATCAAATCTCGAGATATCAGACTAGTCCGGTGCGTGCGGGCTAAATTGATCAAATTTGATCAATGATTTCAATACGAGCGCAGTATGCAACGGAATATAGTATGTAACTTGCAAGTGTTGAGTCAATGAAGTTAAGTGTAGTACAAACTAACTTTGATTTGAATGTTTTAACATAAGATGGAAAAATCAATCAAACCCTAAAATATGATATGAGAAACTGGAGAACAAGTTTGACACACGATTTTTATCCCGTGGTTCGGTTCCCACAGAGGCAACCTACGTCCACATTGAGGAGCCCACGAAAGGACCGGGTCTTCACTGACCCTAACTTCGTCAAATCACCACGAAGGCCAATTCTTCTTCCACTATCACAAAGGGACAAATCACCAAGTTCAAGGGGCCTTCTCACAAGTTGAGGGCTCCCCAAGATTACAAAACAAATACCACCAAGAACGCACTCGTAATATCAACAATGAAACAAAAGGAGTGTGTTAGAGATCAAACCCAAAAGCTCAAACGTGTGGAATCGTGTCTCTCCTTCTATCCAAAGTGAATCCTCAAGGGATTGATCTTTCTTGTGTTGGATTGTGTGGAGAGATGTGTTTTCTAGGCTCTTGGAGGGTGTGACGATGCAGGGGGTCGAGAGAGATAATAGCTGGGTCGTGCATATCTATTTATATTAGGGTTTTCAAAAGTTACCGTTAGGTTTTCGAGAGTCCGGACTCGGAGGAGTCCGGACTAGTCTGGTGTGCGGCATGCAGGAAACCCTAAGTGTCCAGGAATATCGGACTTGTCCGGCTAGGAGCGGACTTGTCCGAATTTAGTCAGAAAGGTTTTCGGACTTGTCTGTGGTGATATCGGACTAGTCTGGTGTGGTGATACCCTTAGTGAATAGAGGACAAGTCCGCACTTGGAGGACTTGTCCGATTTTAGTCAGAGGCATTATTGGACTAGTCCAGACATTTTTGGACTAGTCCGGTGCGGACAAGTCTGCACTGGCAGGACTTGTCCGAACCTATACAGAGAGGATATCGGACTAGTTCGGTGTATATTGGACTAGTTCATTTTTTCCTGTGAAATGTGACGTGTGTGAGAATTTCTTTTGTGCTTGAGCTCTTGGGATGTGTTACACCAACACACTCCGTACACAATGATGTATTCTATTCAGCTCTTGAGCTCTTTTCCGAATTGATCCTCATTCTCCTTTCTTTTTGGTGTTTTCTTCATTCTTTCATTAAAACCTGCGCTCATCTCAATAATGTAGCTAGGATATCATTTGTTTGTCATAAATCAACCAAAACCCACAAGGCATGCCTAGATGCACTTTCAATCTCCCCCTTTTTGGTGATTGATGACAACCAATTGAGATTTCACAAAATATGATAAAAATTGAGATTTTCATAAATTGTGCATATATGAGTTTGAAACACATTTAGCAATGACAGCATAAGACACATGTGCACTCTTGATGGTGGGATGCAAAACTAAGTGTGTGTGAACAGTAATCATGATGACAGTGAAATAATTCACACCAATATATCAACAACCAGTATATATGTCAATTTTAGAGCAAAATCACAGATTTCATAAATATGAGCATAAATAGTTCATAGCATTGCATCACAAGACTAAAAGTACCAAAAGAGCATAATATGAAGTCTTACAACACAAGATAGACAAAAAAATGCATAATTGGAGCTCTCATCTCTCAACCTATAGCTAAGACTTAGTAACTCCCCCTCAATCTCTCCCCCTTTGGCATCAAGACACAAAAAAGAAGGAGAGGAGGGATCTAAGATCTTCCGTCATCGCTGTCAGTCCTCTTATCATCGTCATCTTCATACCCGGGCTGAGGAGGAGGAGGAGGAGGAGGAGTAGTAGATCCACTCGAACCCCCAATGCCAAAATAATCAAGCTCGGAGGGAGTCAAAGGGCCGAGCTCAGTGAAATCTGAGGCTGAATCTTCAGAAATGACTGGAGATCCCATTGGCTCGATCTCCAGCTTCTGACAAATGTGTTTGAAATTTTCTTTCACATACCACATATCAGCCTTCCTCGCCTTGTTCATCTTGTGAGTGTTCACTTCTGCCTTCTTGCATGAGGCGAAGATGTTGCCAAGTACTTTAGGATTCCACTAGGAGACCCTTTTTGGGGAGGGGCCCTAGTGGGGGGATCAGCCCTTGCATCACCTCTAGCTCTCCTTGGAGCTTCTTCACTGGATGCAGGAGAAGGGGCAACTTGGATAGGGACTTGGGGAGGCTTCTGGGGCCTCAATGTAGTGTGTTCCACATCCTTCACAAACTCGATCCCTGTGACCTTCTCAATCATGAACATCAAGTAAGGTGTGTAGCCACAAGATCTGTTAGTAGTGTAGGAGATGTTGACCATATCATTCCAGATATAATCAAAGATGTCAAACTTCCTGTTCTTGCTTATTACTTTCATCAAGGTCCTCAAGTAACCTTGGACACTTCCTGCATCCCCATCTTTTGGTGCTATTGTCTTTCTCAACACCTTGTTGAGCACCATGAAGAAAGGCTTCATGTTCTTGGTTGAGGGGGTATTGAACTTCAAGCTTGTGTCATAGAGGAAGTCCATCTTGTCTTTTCCCAAGACACTGATGTTGTGTATGGTCAACTCATTGTTGCCGGTGTCTTCTAGATGAAAGAGTCTTGCGAACTCATCATTAGTGATAGCGTACTTGGATCCATGAGTCATCCAAGTCACTCTTTCCTCCTCATCACTAGAAAAGAGACAAGTAGCATAATTGGGGAATGATCTCATCATTCCAGTGATATCTGAAGGCAAACAGGTCCTTCAGCCCATGCCTGGCCACTGCACTTATAACCTCATCAAATGCTGGACAACTCTTCCTCCCAAAGTGATTCCAGTCGATCCACTGGTTGCGGATCAACGAAGTCTTCGTACTAAGATACACTGAGCTGTAAGAGTCTGCATGAAATATGCTCCAAAACCTTGCATCAGCAGCCTTCTTGGGTCAGCTGTAGCAGTCCACATTTTTGAACTTGGAAGAAGTGTTACTTCCCCTGCCGTTGAACCTCTCCTTGGAGGGATCTCTGTTTCCTTGCCTCGGAGCATGAATCTTGAGAGGGCCAACTAGGCCCAATGCAATTCTTTCCCTTTGCCCTTTACTTGGCGAAGAGCTGCTGAGTTGGAGCCGGCTGCGTCCTTGGCCTTGGACACAGGCTTCTTAGCAAGAACCTTGCGTCGCACCTGAGGTGGGGAAGGTGCAGGCTCGGAGGGGCGCTCTTGCCTCTTCTGAGGGCGAGACTTCGAATCTCACAGCAACATGTCTTGGTCCATTTCATCTTCAAAGTCAGAGATGTTGTCGTTCGACATTGTCCAAAATTCCTCGATTCTTGGAGATGGGGGGGGGGGGGGTTAAGGAGAGGACAAGTCCATGGTCTTCAATCCCTATGCAATGCAGGTCGTATTCCACCCAACCTTGTAGAGTTTTGATGGAGGAATCGCCAATTCGTCGTGGGGAGCTCGAGCGAGGAGAGAGAGCGTGAGGAAAGTTGTGAGGATAAAGGAGATTAGGTCTTGGCGGCGGCTAGGGTTATGGAGGAAAAAAATTGGACTTGTCCAAAAATAATCAGACTAGTCCGAAATCTTCCAGAGCCTAAATCGGACTAGTCTGTTGTCTGCCGGACTAGTCCGGACTACTGGACACTCTGCGGACTAGTCTGTAGGGGCGGAATAGTCTGGGTAACAACGGATTAGTTTGTGTTCACCAGAACAGAAATGCTTAGCCCATTCGTATATATTCGAAGGTACATAAGAAGAAAATAGTGGGACAAAGCAAATCAAATAATCTTGATGAATATGATCAGTAAGCATAGAACAATAAAGCAATGACCATAGTTCATCATGATCAAGTAGTTGAAATAGTTTTTGGAGAAAATTGAGAAAGATGATTTTCGCAACTCAAACAATATATTTTGAAGAGTCCATATAGGTATGCAAGTTCTCAAGCCACATTCCGAGCATCAAGGATATTTAGTTCATTTCGGAGCTCGCAAAAACTTATTTCATCAAGTGTCTTAGTAAATATATCGGCTAGTTGTTTTTCGGTGTTGACATGGGAAATAGCTATGTCTCCTTTCATTGAGTGGTCTCTCAAAAAGTGATGTCGGATGTCTATGTGTTTGGTTCTAGAGTGTTCAACTGGATTATGAGCAATTTTGATGGCACTCTCATTATCACAAAGGATTGTAATACTGCTCATATTGTAACCGTAATCCCTTAGAGTTTGTCGCATCCAAAGGAGTTGTGCACAACAACTCCCGGCTGCAACGTACTCTGCTTCGGCCATGGATAAGGCAATGGAATTTTGTTTCTTGGAGGACCAAGAAACTAGGGATCTACCTAGGAATTGGCAGGTGCAGGAGGTTCTTTTTATATCTACTTTGCATACAGCATAATTTGCATCAGAGTATCCAATGAGATTGAATTTGGAACCTTTGGGGTACCAAAGTTCTTTGTTGGGTGTATGAACCAAATACCTCAAGATCCTTTTAACGGCTGTCAAGTGACACTCCTTAGGATTGGCTTGAAATCTCGCACACAAACATACACTCAACATAATATCAGGCCTAGATGCACATAGGTAAAGTAAGGATCCAATCATGGAGCGATATACCTTTTGATCCATGCTTGGTCCATCTTCATTAAGATCCAAGTTCCCATTAGTTGCCATGGGGGTCTTGATAGGCTTCGCCTTGTCCATCCCAAACTTCTTGAGTATGTCTTGAGTGTACTTGGTTTGGCTTATGAATGTCCCTTCCTTTTGTTGTCTCACTTGGAATCCCAATAAGTACTTCAGCTCTCCCATCATAGACATCTCAAACCTATTTGTCATAATCTTACTAAAATATTCACAAAAGGATTTGTTAGCTGAGCCAAAGATAATGTCATCAACATAGATTTGACAGATAAAGAGATCATTATCGAAATGTTCCATAAATAATGTATAATCTGCTTTTTCAATCTTGAAACCATTTTCAATTAAGAAATCTCTAAGACACTCATACAAACTCTAGGAGTTTGTTTGAGGATGTAGAGAGCCTTACGTAGTTTCAAGACGTGGTCGGGGAACTCTTTGTCTTCAAATCCGGGAGGTTGCTCCACGTACACCTCCTCCTCTATAGGACCGTTGAGGAAGGCGCTTTTCACATCCATTTGGTAAAGCTTGAAATCATGATGAGTAGCATATGCAAGCAATATTCTAATTGATTCAAGTCTAGCTACTTGAGCAAAGGTTTCATCGAAATCCAAACCTTCGACTTGTGAATACCCTTTGGCCATAAGTCGTGCCTTGTTCCTTGTCACCACCCCATGTTCGTCTTGTTTGTTGCGGAAGACCCATTTGGTGCTGACGACGTTCGCGTTAGGTCTTTCGACGAGTTCCCACACCTCGTTCCGTTTGAAGTTGTTCAGTTCTTCTTGCATCGCCACCACCCAGTGTGGATCTTTCAATGCATCCTCAATCCTGTGTGGTTCCAAAAAGTACACAAAAGAGTAATGCTGACAAAAGATAGCTATGCGGGATCTAGTTGTTACTCCCTTTTGGATGTCACCAATGATGTTGTCGATTGGGTGATCTCTTTGGACGCTTTGGTGTACTCTCGGGTGTGGCACTTGTGGTCTTGTATCTTCGTGATCTTCTTCTTCTCCCCCTAGATTGTTCCCTTCATTGACTTGTTGATCATCTTCATCTTCTTGAGGTTGATCTTGTATGGAAGCTCCCCCTTGATCATTGGGCTCCACATGAGGTTCATCTTCCTCATGCATATGTGGAGGTGGCTCTTGTGGTTGAACATCGCCCAATGCCATTCTTCTCAATGCTTGACAAGGAGCTTCTTCTCTATCTAGCACACATGGATCAACTTGCTCCTTTTGAGAGCCATTAGTTTCATCGAACACTACATCACGTGCAACTTCAACAAGTCCGGAGACTTTGTTGAAGACACGATAGGCGTAAGTGTTCGAGTCATAGCCAAGCAAGAAACCTTCATCGGACTTCGAAGTGAACTTTGAAGTCCTCAGCTTCTTGTTCAAAATATAGCATTTAGAACCAAAGACTCGAAAGTAAGAAATATTTGGCTTATTACCCGTGAGTAGCTCATATGATGTCTTCTTGAGTAGTCGATGAAGGTAGAGTCGGTTTATGGAGTGGCAAGCAGTGTTAACCGCTTCCGCCCAAAACCGATCCGAGGTTTTGTATTCATCGAGCATTGTTCTCGCCATCTCTATGAGGGTTCGGTTCTTCCTTTCGGCAACTCCATTTTGTTGAGGGGAATAAGGTGCTGAAAACTCATGCTTTATCCCTTCTTCGTCTAGGTACTCCTCAACTTGAGTGTTCTTGAACTTCGTGCCATTGTTGCTTTGTATGTTCTTGACCTTCAATGAGAACTCATATTGGGCACGCTTGAGAAACTTCTTGAGGGTTCGTTGAGTTTCTGTCTTATCATGCAAAAAGAAAACCCAAGTGAAACGCGAAAAGTCATCAACAATTACTAAGCCATATTTGTTACCGCCGATGCTTATGTAAGCAATTGGACCGAATAAGTTCATGCTAAGCAGCTCGAGCGGTCTTGTTGTAGTCATGATGTTCTTTGCGGGATGAGGTGCTTCAACTGGCTTCCCAGCTTGGCACGCGCTACAAGGCCTATCTTTCTCAAAAACAACATCCTTCAAACCTCAGATGTTATTGCCCTTGAGATTTTTTGGAAGATTCCACATACCAACATGCGCTAGCCGTCTATGCCACAACCAACCCATGTTGGTCTTTGCAATCAAGCATGTGTCAAGTTAGGCTCTATCTTTGTTGAAGTCAACAAGGTAAATCTTTCCCTTTAACACACCCTTGAATGCAATGGAACCATCACCCCTTCTAGAGACAGTCACACCCTCATTAGTAAACAAGCAATTATAACCTTTGTCACATAGTTGAGTTATGGACAGCAAGTTATAATCTAAGGAATCAACATGTAACATATGAGAAAGAGTATGTTGAGACGATATAGCAATTTTATCGGTACCGAGCACCTTTCCTTGACTATTGTCTCCAAAATAGATGCCCTCGCTTGGATCCTCTTTTTCTTCAAACTCAACAAACATCCTTCTTTATCTGGTCATATGGTTGGTGCAACCACTGTATAGCAGCTATTTCGATCCACCGGAGGAATAGGCCTACAAAAATAAATCATGCCTTGGTTTTAGGTACCCAAGCTTGCTTGCGTCCTTGGAGGTTAGTCACAAGAGATTTGGGCACCCACACATGAGACTTGGTGTTCCCATGGCATGGCCCAACATAATGAGCATAAACTTTACCAAAATTTTTTCTCATTAGAACATAGTATGCATCAAAAGTCCTGAATAATAGTTGCCGTTATTTATGAACAGAACTAGTTCGGGAAACCGGACTTGTCCGGAGTATCGGACTTGTCCGTGTACGGACTGGACTAGTCCGGTTATTGTATGTGTTGACTATCTTGGACTTATTAGCATTATTGGTCTTTTTAGCTTGAGAGGAGTTTCCCCTCACAAAGGCAATGCTCTTCTTGTTATTTTTATGGCTTCTAGCATATTGCTTTTCACCATAAGAATACCCAATGCCATATTTGACATTAGGAGGCCTTGTGACCAAGTATGCACTATGTACATATTTGATCTTCTCCTTGTCAAATATGCCACTTTGGGAAGGATGCTTGTCCTTGGTAGAGGTTGACTATTCCTTTAAGCTAGTGTCAATTTTAGCACATGAACAAGTAATAGTAGCTTTGGTTTTAAGTGGTTGAGAAGGTGAGCTTGAAGAGGATGAGGGGTCACTTTGTTTGAGTGACTCAACTTGTACCTCAAGGATTTTGATAACCTTGGATAGGTTAGCAAGTTCGTCCTTGATGGTGGTGTTTGAGTCGCTTAACTTCAAGCAAGCTTCCTTGCTTGAGGCTAACTCAAGTTCCAGTGACTTGCCTCGCTCCTTTTCAAGTTCGAGAAGTTTGTCAAGTTCAAGATATTACTCTTTTTGGGAGATAATCATATCTTCTTGACGGTTGATCAACCTCTCCTTCTCAACAAGCTGATCAAGTAGAAATTTCATTTTTGTAGCTGTTTTCTTATCTAAGCCAACGAGCATGTCTTCATTATCACTAGCAACTTCACTATCACTAGAATAGGAATGCAAGGAAGAGGATTTGTTTGTTACCTTTCGTTTACCTTCCTTTGCCATGAGGCAAGTGTCGTTGCCCTTCCATGCGCTGAGATTTGGGAAAAGGGTTGACTTCTTAGTTGTCTTCTCGATGGCTATGCTAGCCATCTCCTCTTCCTCTTTGGATGAGGACTCATCATTCGAGTCCCACTCCTTCCTAGGTGCGCTTGTCCAGCTTGCTTCTTCTTCTTGAAGAATTTCTTGGGTTGTGGCTTAGTTTCTTTGGTTTTCATCTTGCTTTCTTCATACGGGCAGTCTACTATAAAGTGGTCATATTCACCACAGTTGTAGCATGCGCGCCTCAACTTTGGTCTTGGCTTCTCTTTGTATTTTCCTTCACTTGATTTTCCCCCGTGTCTTTTCTTCATTATTTTCTTGAATCTCTTCATAGAGAGGATCATGTCCTCTACGTCAATGTCGCTTCTCTCGTCGTCACTGTCCTCTTCTCGTTGAGCTTCTCGAGCTTCTTTAGACATGAGCTTGCAAGTGGACTTCAAGGCGACCCCTTTCTTCTTTGCCGAGGTGAGGTCGGCAATCTCCTTGACATGCTTTGCCTACTTTTCCATCATCTCAAAATTGATGATTTTCACAAGCAGCTCATCTTGGGTCATTTTCTTGTACCCGGGGCTTTCTCTGATCATCGAGCACAAGGTGACGTTGCGAGGAATGAAAGCTCTAAGTATGAGCTTCAACACCTTGTGATCGTTCCACTTCTTGCTTCTGTATGCTCAAACCTTGTTGACGAGTGTCTTTAACCGGTTGTACATGTCTTGTGGCGGCTCATTTTCTTCTATGGCGATTCTTCCCAATTGGCCTTCGATCACTTTGATCTTCGCTTCTCGCACAAGTCGATCACCTTCATGTGCAGTTTGCAATGTATCCCAGATTTCTTTCGCGATCTCGAGCCCATACACCTTGGAGAAATTGTCCCGACTTAGAGAGATGTAATGACTGCTACAGCCTGAGTATTCGGTTGAATTGCTTTCTCTTGACTTTGGGTAAGCTCTTCATCGTCGTCCGGGATATCTATTCCTGTACACACAATATGCCATAAACTGGAATTGAGTGAGATTAAGTGCATTTTCATGTTCTGCCTCCACATTGAGTAGTCATTGCCGTCGAAGTGTGGGGCTTTTCCTAGAGGAATAGATAAGTAATGGTTATTGTTAGAATTAAGACGATCATAGTTAAAAGGATATTCTTCTTCTTTTCGTCCTTGACCTTCACTTTCCCTTTCGAGAGAGCTTTCTTCCTATGGAGCGCCTTGAGTTCAAGCGTCTCCTCATCGTCATCCTCAAAGTCCTGGATAGCATCAAGGAGCTTTTCCAATTTTTGATCTTTTTCGTCTTCAACCTTCTCTTGGTTGAGACTCTTGTGCACATCCTTCATGTCTGACATGTTCTCTTCAAGCGATTAGTCTCTTGCGAAGAGTCCTGCTCTGATACCAATGGAATGTGTCCTAGAGGGGGGGGGGTGAATAGGCCTTTTTGAAATTTAGTCGGAACCTGCAACACTTAACAAACTGATCAAATCCCGAGATATAAGACTAGTCTGGTAGAGTGCAGACTAGTCCGGTGCGTGCGGACTAAATTGATCAAGTTTGATCAATGATTTCAATACGAGCGCAGTATGCAGTGGAATATAGTATGTAACTTTCAAGTATTGAGTCAATGAAGTTAAGTGTAGTACAAATTAACTTTGATTTGAATGTTTTAACATAAGATGGACAAAATCAATCAAACCCTAGAATACGATACGAGAAACTTAAGAACAAGTTTGACACACGATTTTTATCCCGTGGTTCGGTTCCCACAGAGGCAACCTACATCCACGTTGAGGAGCCCATGAAAGGACCGGGTCTTCACTGACCCAAACCTCGTCGAATTGCCACGAAGGCCAATTCTTCTTCCACTATTACAAAGGGGCAAATCACCATGTTCAAGGGGCCTTCTCGCAAGTTGAGGGCTCCCCAAGATTACAAAACAAACACCACCAAGAACACACTCGTAAGATCAACAATGAAACAACAGGGGTGTGTTAGAGATCAAACCCAAGAGCTCAAACGTGTGAAATCGTGTATCTCCTTTGATCCAAAGTGAATCCTCAAGGGATCAATCTTTCTTGCATTGGATTGCGCGAAGAGATGTGTTTTCTAGGCTCTTGGAGGGTGTGACAGCGCAGGGGGTCAAGAGAGATAATAGTTGGGCCGTGCACATCTATTTATATTAGAGTTTTCAAAAGTTACTGTTAGGGTTTCGAGGGTCTGGACTAGTCCGATGTGTGGCATGCAGGAAACCCTAAGTGTCCAGGAATATCGGACTTGTCCGGCTAGGAGCGGACTTGTCCGAATTTAGTCATAAAGGTTTTCGTACTTGTCTGTGGTGATATCGGACTAGTCTGGTGTGGTGATACCCTTAGTTAATAGAGGACAAGTCCGCACTTGGAGGACTTGTCCGATTTTAGTCGGAGGCATTATCGGACTAGTCCGGACATTTTCGGACTAGTCCAGTGTGGACAAGTCCGCACTAGTAACACTTGTCCGAAGCTATACAGAGAGGATATCGGACTAGTCCGGTGTATATCGTACTAGTCTGTTTTTTCCTGTGAAATGTGAAGTGTGTGAGGATTTCTTTTGTGCTTGAGCTCTTGGGATGTGTTACACCAACACACTCCCTACACAATGATGTATTCTATTAAGCTCTTGAGCTCTTTTCCAAATTGATTCTCATTCTCCTTTCTTTTTGGCGCTTTCTTCATTCTTTCATTAAAACCTGCACTCATCTCAATAGTGTGGTTAAGATCTCATTTGTTTGTCATAAATCAACCAAAACTCTCAAGGAATTCCTAGATGCACTTTCACCTTGCATATCGATGACCGTACCATGCAAGATGAGTCGTCATCTTTGGGTCAAGGAACGGTTGATAAGGCTCAATCATTCGTCGCTCCCACTAGAGACCAGCCAACTCGATGACTGGAAATGTTGCAAATTGCATCCCGGCCATTGCCATATGATGAAACATGCAAAATTAAGAGATGGCTTCACCAGCTATGATGAACCACGTGCTCCCAAAACAGTGACCGAAAAGGTAACCCATTCCAGATGTGGTGGACCGGCAGGGACATCTACATGCACGCTGCAAGACAGCACACCCCTGTAATACTCTTATTCTCCCCAATACATTGGCATCTCAATATAACCAAAGTTTTGGAGCATCTACATCAGCAGAATCGGAAAGCTCGGACGGTTCATGCACATCGCGGAGACCTAACCGTTCTGCAGCTGGAGTGTTACATCCATCATCTGTAAAAGAGATATTTGAATATGTCAAATACTTGATTTTTACACATAATGTTGATCAACAGTTTATGAATATGTGAAATTGTGTGGACCAGGGTCCTGACAATCTAGGAATTGCAATTGGTGGTGTCGTGTGATGCGACAACCAACAGCGCACATGAAAAGAATACTCAAAACACATTCATAAAGCTTTATTTCACAATATTGTTCTCTTTTACAATATAATGTACAACACTTTGTACGTAAGAAGCAGAATACACACTCTCGCACTCGCGAGCATAACTTAGCAAAGGAGAGGTCATACTTGCCCCCAGATGCTTTGCACTAGCATCATGACGATAATATGAGCGGCATGCAGAATTTTCACTCGGCCATCTATTGGAAATTGCAATGCCACACTTGTAAATCCATGATAATCATTACCTACATAAACGATAACTTTGCAAATGTAAGCATGAAGGCTCAGCAAGACATAACCGTCGCAACCTAATAAACATGAAACTCTACAGACAGAGACCCTATCATAAGGAATGCTGAATCTGCTGAAATAACTCACCTATATGTTCATCCTTAATTTTCATCTTTAGCATCAAGTTAATGGTTCCATAAATCAGAACTTTAGTTTGCACTATCTCTAATACATCTAATGGTTCAATACAATAGATTATTCATATCAGCATATAACACAACTTTCAACTACTCTTTATTACTAAGTCATGACTCTGTGAAAATATGGTACTTGCACGACACATACGCACTTTCGGAGGAGACATAGAATCATCTTCAATACTCTCCGTAAGTGAAAACCTTTCACAAGAAACCTAAATGCCGAATCGGTTCAATCACCCCGGACAGTAGCCTCTCTCACAGTGCAATTGTTTGAAGTGACAGAGTTCGTAAGTTTCCATATACTGTGAAGGTGGTCTATAGACTAAAGCGCTTGGAAAAGTTTTGACACTAAGGTTAACAAGTTACGTCAGTTTATTGGACACCATAAATAAAGTATGCAACTGGTACATATCAAACCTTGTCACTGGGGCCTCACACAACAAGGTCCGCAACCGACACAAATGTTGCTACAATTCCAACCATCCAACATTGACCTCGCTATAACTGACCTAGGCCCAATGTGGTCTCAGGCCTTGTCTTACCATTCGGGTTGACACAACCTTGTGCGCTCCCATCTATAGAAACTATTCTCCCCGTCTATATCCCACTTTATTAAAGAATGAGCTACAATCCAACCTTTTGTGAGTAGACTTTGTTACTCGACTTCATCTCGTGAGTATAATAAAACCATTATCCCCGTCCTATGACCCGAAAGGATGGTCACCACCGGAGCCCAAAGGCTCCACTCTAGACGGCTCTGAAGGGAGGCTAGCCAGCTCCTGTGGCGGCCCCCCTAGCCTCTGATTCTGACTCAAATGACTCTGAGTCAGACTATTAAAAAAATGATTGATAAGAAATAATTATTTATATGTGCAATTTAAAATAGCATGATTGTCAATTGAAATTTACCTTCGTGCGCTGTAAGCACACCTCACTTGAATGGACCTGAGCCGCAAACTCTGGAAGGTGCGCTAGTAGCTGGGAGCGTCTGCTCGCACCTAACGACGTACCTGAGAAAGGGTCTCGTGCCGACGCAAACTCTCTCACTGCCTTCCCCTTTCCCTTCGACGACATCCTATTGTAAGGAACAATTGATTAATATGCTAAGATAATATAAAAAATTCATGTTAAGTTAGTGAAGAAAACGTTACTTCATAAATTTCAAAATTCATCAACGTCACGGTCATACACCCTACTCCTTAAACCAGCCCATCGATATTCTTCTTCCGTGACCATCTCAATTGCATTTTGTTTCCGTTTCCATATAGTAGCAGGCTCGACTAAATCACCAATATCTTGAAATTCCGTTTCCGTTTCTTATTCCATGCCTGTCTCGATATCTTGAGCGTCTCTAACTAGTCATCGAGTCCTACACCAGGCTCGACTGTGAACGAGTCTTGCAACTCTTCCTCTTGAAATACTTCATCAACCTCATCTTCCTGCGGCGTATAAGTGCTCACGAGGATTCACCTTATATACCACCCACCGTGGGGACCACTATCCCGACATTCCAGAAATCGCATTAGGTGGTGTCATACAATGCGACACCTAACAGCACAACATAGAGAATACACGTTTACAATACAAAGGGATTTTATTCCATAGTACTATCGAGTTACAAATAATGTACATCAGTACAAGTAAAGGAAAGATAAGAATACACTCACGAACTATAAGAAATACTAAGCAATAGTTAAGTCATCCGGCCGTTAGACGCTTCACTTTAGCAACAACCAAGTATCACAGCGGCGTGCAAGATTCCCATTGTGCTTCGCAACCCTCATCGGGTGTCGCCTCACTCGGTTCACCCTTGTCCATAACATTGCCGTATGCAACGTTAACTGTAAAAGAATGGATCAACAAACTATGAGCTTATGCTCAGCAAGACTTACTAACTTTCCTAGCCATGTAATTCTATATGGCGGATATGAAAGATATAATGTAACAGTGATATAAAGTAAAGAGTGTAATACTAATCCAGTTTTAGCTCAAGTTCCTTATTAACATGTTGTAGGCTTATAAACATAACTTTAGTTGACAGTGAACCTAAATCATACAAGTTTCTGATCAAGGATTACAAGAAGCATATTAATCAAGTGCAAGTTAATTACTACATCATTGCGCATTGAAGTTCTTTATTAATATGTTGTAGGCTTATAAACATAACTTTAGTGGACAGTGAATCTAAATCATACAAGTTCTTGATCATGGATTACAAGAATCATATTAATCAAGTGCAAGTTAATTACAACATCATTGCACATTGAACAGGTATGCTCCCTTCCGCGAGCGTCGATGATTTTAATCATGAAAACACACGGCTTGCATGTCATGTACACCCGTATAGAAGAGGAGCGACCACTTCTGTTAACGTTGTACACAAGACACCCAAGCATTGAACCGATCTTGTCATCCCAGGAGCAAGCCGCACATGACGACCTTATGCTGCAGTAATCTCTACCCTCCTGTCAACGTGCATGGTATCTAAGATGGTGGGGTATGCTTCAATACCCAGGTTAACATGTTACATCAGTTTCCTGGGTCCCATAAATCTAGTATGCATTCGGTACAAGTTCAAACTTATCCAACAGAGTCGCACACGATATGGTCCTTAATCAACACATGCAGGCCTATGCACACTGATCTCCGGTCTGCCGCTTCTTACCCACCTGCCCGGTCTCATTTTCCCCTTCAGTAAAGGATTCCCAATCCCTTTCCACAATACCCTTCCCAGTGTATAACTCAACATTATATTTCAAATATCATATCACAACTTCTAATCATCCCTGATAGGAGCATTTGACTAAGCAATTGGATTATCAAACATCCATAGACCTAATGCAATAATCACTGATATCAAAATATTAATACAAAATTGAGTTCATAATCAGTTTTAGATGCATCCGGGGCTTGCCTTGTTGCTGATAAAATTCAAATTCCGTTTCTGGAGAGATGAAGTCAATTGGCAGCAGCGTCTCCTCGTGAAGAGTTGCTAGCGAAATGAATAGAATGCAAACAATCAATATAGCTATCCATAGAGTATAAAGTTAACAGGATTTAATTCCAAATAAGATAAAGCCCACTGTAGTTGAAAATTTAACAGAATACTTCGAAGAACAGAAGATGTGATGGTGAAAATTCCAGATTTTTATAGCACAGTTGCTGTTTAAGAAAAATCCTAATCCCTTCCTTCAGAATGCTATTACCAGGAAATTAGGCTAGGTCTGACATGATAATTGACCTGATAATAAGTTAGGTCAGGTCACTATAAGTCTATCAAAATTTGTTTCATAATTTTCTGAGCAATATACAGGTCACAATTGAATTTCCACATTGCTATCAATTTTCTGAATAACTTGTTCATTTTGGGAATTTTCATCAAGTTTTGGCAATATCATGTTATTCTCACTACTTAATAATACCCAATGGTCATGAAAATTTTACTATAATTAATAGAATACTATGTGAGGGTTCTGGCCAAGTTTCACATTTTTCTAGGTTATAAAACTCCTCCAATGAATTTCTTATGGTTTATCACTTCAGAAATTTTAGAAGGAATACTGAAGACTTTCATGATCCCTAACCTGTACCACTGCAAAGTAGAGGTCAAGAGGGTTCTGGTGAAATTTATTTCACAATTTTTTAAGTAGTATGCTAGGAGTTATGAATTTTCCAAATTTGGGTAATTTCTGCTATTTTGTTTCATTGCAAATTCTTTAATACATTGACAGCAGGGGCCCACTGTTTAAATCCACCAAGCATAATAATTCCACATGGGGTAATAGAAATAATGGCCGTGGCCACACTGGATCTGGGCGGCATAGAGGATCCCCATGGGGGGTCTTCTTCAACCTCCCGCTGCAGCTCCAGTGAAGGCCGACAGCCGGCGGCGTCTCTGGCCATGGGACAAGGGGCAAAATGATCCCCAGTACGTGACACACACTAAGGGCAAGGCTCCAGGGCTCAGCATCGCTTGAAAAATGGAGTTCGACGTTGAGGAGTGGCGGGTTTAGTGGTGGCCATGATGCACCCCCACACTGCACACCAATTTGCTGTGCCAACAAGCCTAGAAGGAGCAGTGCAGTATGGGCAACGAGAAAATGAAGCAAAAATGGCACAAAATAACTTAGAACATGGGGAACACTGGTGACCTAGGGTTTACTCTGGGCGGACACGGAAACAGCTCATAATTCACAGCCTGACCACGGCCTCACTTAAAATTCGCATGAGGGAGTGCGCAATGGCTCAGATAGTTTGTCCCTCCATTGAATCGGAGCTCTATGGAGCCTACAACGAGAATTTTTTACTTTTCCCCAAACCCGGTTCCCATCCTCACCATAGGAACCAACAGCACACGGACTAAACATGATAGAACAAGAGAGAACGAGTTGCCCGATGCGAACAGGGAGGGGTGGCGCACCTTTTGGTGCAGCAGAGGAGAAGAAAGGTGGCTCGGGGCGTCGGGAATGCAACAGTGCCCGCGGCGGCTCCAAGAACGTCCGGCGGCGACGTAGCAAAACAGCGTTGATGAGTCACAGACTTTACTGGAACAAGTGAGGGAATGGTTCAGGAGGCCCTTGGGAGCAGTTTCGCTTGCCCACTTGATCGAAGAACGAGGGAATCGGGGGCGACGGCTGGAGCAATAACTTGATGGTAATGGCAGTGATGAACGAGCAGAGAGTCGAAAAGGGATGAGGTTGCAGCTTGAAGGGCTTAAATAGGTGACGACCCTGTGCTGCTTGCCTTAAACATCAAGGAAGCGATGACCAATGAAAGATGGTGGTGAGAAGCTGTGATGGGAGGTGGCGCCCTGCATGTGTTGCGGTGTAGAGCAGGGGAAGGAAGAAAAAACCGTGGCATATGTGCTGGCCTCACTGGTGGGCCCCACATGTAAGAAACACCCCTCACAGAAAACTTCAAAATTCCATTCGAAAGTGTAAATCAACTCCAAAAATAGCCAAATTTGGTAGTTCCCCTAGTTTGGACATGAGGAATCACATGGTGGTCTCAAATTTGCCATTTGAGGTCTGCAAAATATCTCTAAATTTTCCCAGTGCTCATTCCCTCCTCTTTTGAATTTCCAAATATATTAAATTGTTAATTGAGATTGTGTTGACTTGATCACATGCTGAACATTGTACCATAAAAATTGACCATTACAATAATCTTCCCGTAAAAGAATCTCGTCCCGTGATTAAAAAAAAGAACAAGATGGACAAGAATGTTACTGGAGGTATGACGGTAACAGTTCTTGATGATTGATTCGAAGGAATTCTTCACTTTCCCATGTTGCATCATCGGAAGTGTGGTTATTCCATAACATCTTGTAGAAGCACAGCATCCAATTCATTGTAGTATGAGCCTTCTCATCGATGATTTGCACCTGTTGTTCAGTATAAGTGAGATCAGGTTGCAAAGTCTCCATTCCCTCTATAAGAACTTTCATTAGCTTCTTGAAATACTTCCTTAGTTGTGAGACATGGAAGATATCATGAATTCCAAATAATGATGTTGGCAGTTCCAAGCGATATGCAACAGGTCCGCATCTTTCAGTGATGGGGAACGGACCCACAAATCAAGGAGCTAGCTTCCCATTCACTCTGAATCAATGAATCCCTTTCATTGGAGAAACACAAAGATAGACTTGATCTCCTACTTCACAGAACAAAGGATGGTATCGCTTGTCCCCATAACATTTCTGACAAGACTGAGCTGCTTTAAGGTTGGGCTGAATCAGCTTGACCTGCTCTTTGGCTTCTTGGATGATATCATTTCCAAATATAGCCCTTTTGCCTTATTCACAACAATTAAGGGGTGTGCAACACTTTCTTCCATAGAGTGCTTCGTAAGGTTCCATCATGATGCTTGATTGATGACTATTTGTAGGATCAAAGAGCACGCGTAAAACTACCAGGGGGGGTGAATGGTAGATTAAATTTTTTTCAGCGGAAGCAATGAAAACCCCTTGGTAGAAAAACAATCTGTTAAAAACATCGTGTGTGAGAGTAATATAAACGTGTTTGACCGTTAAAAAAGTGATGGATGTCATAGAGAATCAAGTCACGAAGACGACACAACAAGAATCACTCAAATCCGTCGATAGAAACTAAAGTTACGATCGAAAGATCGAATAAAGGTCAATCTGTTCTACTGAGTAAAAAGCAGATCTGCAATACTGCAAAGAAACTCGTGTAGATCAAAAACCACTAATCCAATGAACGTGACATTTTTAAATATGATAGATAATCATGTTGTGAAGACAACCCAAAAATAATCACGTCAATTGGATCTGTAAAACTCGAGTTATGATAAAACCACCAAAGAAAGGTAGTGCTGTGCAGAAAACTCGACGAGAAAAACTTATCTGGAACAAGTCGGACGAACAAGGCACAAAAGTTCCTTTAAACTACATATTTATTCAATATAACACAAGAGGAACATCCTAAAGTCATCTTTCGCGAGCTCTGGCCTCTCTTGCTTTTATAACCAGCCACGAGTCCAACCCAAACACAACTAGGACTCTTATCCTACTCAAATCACGAATCGTAACTTTCCATAACTGCTAATGACTCTTCTATACGCAGATAGAAGCAATCTCAAGACTTCCTAACAAACTCAGGAACGTGTCCCACATTCCTAAAATAACCCAACTTTGTGTCCTATACGAAAACTATCATAACCAACTCTATACTTTCTATATCGAGCCATAACTGACTCAACCGCAACTGAAGTCATAATCCAGTACAATCCGATCCTTCCAACCAGATCTCTCTTCCATAACTCGTCTTCGGAACTATGTTGACACATCATGCACCGCATGCATATGTGCGAACACCTTCCTTTGGCGTCCAATAACCTTCATATGCACTTCCCTTGATTCAATCACCTTGCGCGACCTCCTGACCCGTTCAACCACAATTCTTCCTGAACTTGGTTGTTGGAACCTCATCTCCTCCTAAGACTACTCCAAATGATCCTCCTGTCACCAGCCATGACTTGAACTCAAGCAACACCTGCACATGAACAAACAACCAATCCGTACGAGCACATGTCCTCGACTTGACTCTCGTTAGTTCTGAAATGACAACATCTTATGTGAGCACCTCACATAAGCATGTTGTAAACCATAGAAAAATGATATAAACCATAACCAACAAAACATACCAAAAACTTAGCAAAAGAATACCAAGCAATCTTTCCAAGAATATAAAGCAAGTTCGAAACATTTCACAGGAAAATTAGGAACATTGTGATCAAGCTCCAGACGTTGTAAAAGCTAACCGGAGCTTACCAAAGCTAGCAGGACCTAGCACCGGGGCTACCCTAAGCTAGTCGGACCCAGCACCAGAGCTAAAAAAAGCTAGTACAACCTCGCGCCGGTGCATACCAACATAAGTCAGACGTAACGTCGGACCTTTCTGGATTTACCCAAAACAAATCGGACCTATCGTCGGATCTTGCAAAAGCTTAGAGCTAGAGTCGGACCTTGCTAAAAGGTGTTTTAGCAGTACTTCAGAACTTTTATCAACAAAGCAAATGTATTCAGCACACGTAGGTCTCACAATCTCCCCCTTGATGAATGCATTGGCAACACCATTTAAAATCCGAAAATTGGCTTATTCACATTAAAAGTTTTGAAAACAATTTCCCCCCCTTTATAAAACAGAAATAAAAAGAGAAGAAAAACAAATTATACCCCTGAGAAGAATCGTGCCAAAACAATTGGGAATATGTGAAATGTATAAGAAATTTCTCCCCCTTGCATACTTATCTTTGAAAATTCACATATTATCTCTCCCTCTTTGACAATGTATTCAGCAAGGTTCAAAAGAGAAATTTCAAATGTTATGAGCATATTATAACATATACATATAAAAAAAACTCATCCAAGTCATACTATCAAGCAACTCACACTATCACATCAATGAGATACATAAAGTAGTGTAAGCCATGCAAGAGATCAGATGTAATTTTCAATTTAAGAAAGTCATGCTCTCACAAACTTAACTATTTCAAAACCTAAAAGCATGACACTTGTTGCTGCATTTTATTATTTCAAAGCACAAATTTAGATCATATGATATTTGCAAGAGATTATATGCGCATATGCCTTATTCTAACCAACCAAGCCAAGCCTATGTCATTTGACAATCAAAAGCTTAAGGACATGATTTTAGTCATACACAACTTCTTCCAAGTTCATACCTAAGTGCAATGATAAGCCATCTCAAAAGAAGAAGTGTGATGCATGCATATTCTCTTGATCTTTTCAGAATTTATATTTGTACATAAAAACTCAACATGTGAGTTGATTACTTGATTAATTCTTTATGATTAAAAGCACTTGTGAGCATGCAACAAGTTCAAAACAGTAAGAAAGTTCGATCATGACCAGATTTATTGTAAGTAATTATTCCAATTACTAGTCATGGCAAAAACTACACAATGTATAACATGAGTAATGTAGTAAGAACTTTCAGCATGTAAAAGGAATCATAAAGTCATATATGTATGAAATATTATGCTCATATTTTTAACTTCTGATTCAAATATGTTGACATTCCAATCTTTAAAATCAAATCCCCCTCAATTTAACCCTTGTGGATGCATTACTCCAATCTCACTACGAATAAAGAGAAAACGTGTGAAATTCAAAGGTTTTGTAAAAATTTCAGCCAATCTATGTTCGGTATCTACATGGTGAGGCACAATGTTTCCTTTTTCAACTTTATCACAAAGAAAGTGGTATCTAATGTCAATGTGCTTAGTTCTAGAATGTTGCACGGAGTTTTTAGCAATGCAAATGGCACTAGTGTTATCACAAAACAGTGGAACACTATCTAGATCAACCCCATAGTCCTTAAGTGTTTGAACAATCCAAAGAATTTGTGAGCAAGCACTAGCAGCAGCTACATATACAAATTCAACTGTGGATTGTGCAACTGAGTTTTTTTTTCTAGTGGACCAAGCAACTGTGAATTACCAAGAAAATGACAAGCACCCGAAGTACTTTTCCTATCAATCCTACAACCCCAAAATCAGCATCCGAAAAAACTTTCAAAGTAACATTTGAGGAAGAAGGAAGAAAAATGCCAAATTCTTCAGTTCCATGTAAGTACCTGAGAATCCTTTTGACAGCTTGACGATGTGAAACATGTGGGGAGGCTTGAAACCGTGCACAAAGACATACGCTGAATTGTATGTCCGGTCTTGATGCTGTGAGGTACAAAAGTTATCCGATCATGCTTCTATATTCTTTTTGATCCATGGGTTCACCATCTTCATCAAGTTCAAGTGTTGTTGTCGTTCCCATTGGTGTCCGAAGAGGCTTGCTTTTGTCCATGTTGAAGCGCCTTAGGAGGTCTTTTGTATACTTTGTTTGATGCACAAAGGTACCCTCCTTGGTTTGCTTGATTTGCAGCCCCAAAAAGTACGTGAGTTCTCCCATCATACTAATTTCAAATTCTGAACTCATCATTGCTGAAAACTTGGACACAAGATCATGAGAAGCACAACCAAAGATAATGTCATCCACATAAACTTCAACGAATAATGAGTCATTGCCATGCTTGAGTACAAAAAGAGTTTTATCAACCATGCCCATGGTAAACCCCTTTTTAAGTAATAATGTTTTTAACCTATCATACCATGCTCTAGGAGCTTTTTTTAGACCATACAGGGCTTTAGTCAGTTTGAAAACATCATTAGGAAAATATGGATTTTCAAAACCAGGTGGTTGCTTAACATAAACCTCCTCATCTATGTAGCCATTAAGAAAAGAACTTTTAACATCCATTTGATATAACTTGAAGCTTTTAGATGCAGCAAAAGCTAACAAAATTCTTATGGCTTCTAATCTAGCAACAGGATCAAAAGTTTCATCGAAATCTAGGCCTTCAATTTGTGTGAAACCTTGAGCAACCAATGTAGCCTTATTCCTAATCACAACCCAATCCCCACTTTGTTTATTTTTAAACACCCATTTAGTTCCAGTTAAAGTGTGACCTTGAGGTGGAGGTACAAGTTTCCAAACATTATTTCTTTCAAAATTTTCTAACTCTTCTTGCATGGCAATAATCCAAGATTCATTAGTGAGTGCATGTGATATATCTTTGGGTTCAAAAGAAGCAACAAAAGTAGAATGAGCATGAGAATTGGGGTCGAAAAACCGAGATCTTGTAACTCGTTCATGCAAGCTTTGAATTATCTGTTGCGGGGGACGATTCTTGTAAATCTGTAGGGGAACAGATGTTTCACAACCTTCTTCATCATCAGGTTCATCACAGTTTGATGAGCTTGTGGCTTGTGGATGGTCAGGACCAGCAGAGGTGGTAGTTGCAGCTTGTTCAAGGTTCGGAGCTGGACACGTGTTAGCTTCGGAACTATCAGGTAGTATCACCGACTCTTCTTCTTCTTCTTCAAAAATACCCTCCTCCTGAGGATATGGGTCTGATCCTGCAATACTGGAGCAAGTACCTGGGCCAGCTTCATCAAAGGAAACTTCACAAGTCTCCACAATTTTGTTAGTTCCAAGTAAAAACACACGGTATCCTCTACTGTGAGATAAGTAACCAAGAAACATGCCGTCTTCGGATCTAGCTTCAAATTTATCAAGATGTCCATGTTTCATAACAAAGCATTTGCAACTAAAGACCCGAAGTGTGTAACACTTGGCCTATGACCAAACCGGAGCTCATATGGTGTTTTACCTAGCTTAGCGCGCAAGAAAACACGATTCAAGGTATAACAAGCTGTTGCAATTGCCTCAACCCAAAATTTTTCTAGGAGTTTGATATTCATCAAGCATAGTCCTAGCCATCTCAACTAAGGTTCTATTTTTTCTTTCTACAACACCGTTTTGTTGAGATACATATGGTGAAGAAAATTGATGATCTATTCCATTTTCAGCACAAAAGTGATCAAAAGATGGATTTTTAAATTCAGTTTTGTTATCACTTCTAATTGCTTTTAAAGATCCAGGGTGATCAATTGATAATCTAAGTAATAAAGTTCTAAAGTGACTAAAAGCTTCATTCTTAGATGCTATAAAAAAACCCAAGAGTATCTAGAATAATCATCAACAATCACAAGAACATACCATTTACCTCTGAAGGATTGAACACGTGAAGGTCCTACAGTGTCAAGGTGCAAAAGTTGACCGGGTTCAGTTCTCATGATCATTGTGAGAGGAGTATGTGAACCTGCAACCATCTTAGCATGTCTACACGAAGAGCATACAATATCTTTGTCTCCTTTGAGTTTAGGCAAACCACGTATGTGATCAAGAGCACTAACACGAGTGAGGTGATCAAGGCCTACGTGACCAAGTCTACGATGCCAGAAGAATAAATCTTTTGAGTCATATCAAAATCAGCTTTAAAAACTCTTCCAAAATGAGACATGTTAAACAAAAGCTCACTATTCGAATTTACAACTTTGCAACAATTTTTAGAGAAAGTTATTTCTAAATTCTTATCAAGCAATTGAGAAACAGAAAGCAAGTTGTATTTCAAGTTTTTAACAGGTGCCACATCTTTTAAAGTGTAGTGATCATTTACTATAACCGATCCTTTAACAATAATAAGAGTCGAAGAATTATCAGTAAAAGTAACTTTTTCTACACGTGACACAAAAGAGAGGTAGGAGAACCATTCTATGTTACCAGTCATGTGGCGTGAGCAACCTGAATTCACAATCCAAATGTTCTCCTTCCTCAAGCCTGAAACCTACACAGAAGCACAATACATCGATGACTCAATATTGAGGTTAGTCAATAAGCATTTGGGAATCCAATATTGAGCCATGTGACGTCTGGTAGGAACAACACGCGAAAGTTGTGACACAATAGCAGGTTTATGAGTCAAAAGTTGAGGTGTTCTGTTCCTAACCACTGATTTAAAAGTTGTTACACGCTTAGCACGAAAAATAATAGTTCTGGACATAAAAGCAGAAGTTCCACAAGGAAAGGCTGAAGTTCTGGATGCGACAATTGAAGTTCTGAAGGGAACAGCAGAAGGTCTGGGAGCTCTCGGAGCTATCGGAACTACCGTAGCTGCCTTTGCAGATTTCTTACCAGAAGGTCCGGAGGCTACCTTTTCAAATTTCTGACTCAATAAAGCAGGTTCAATGTTTCTAATTTTCTGTTTAGCATGCATAGCAGATTTAGCATGAAAGTTACGAGATCTAGCAGACATTTTATCCTTTTTAATTTGTTTAGTTAGTCTAAAACAATTATCAATGTCATGACCATCTCTACCCAATAGGTACAATGAAATTTGACTTTGTATTCATGTCTAGATGAGCATGCAGTATGTTTTTTTGAACCCGAATGTGAAATTACTTCTGCAGATTTAAAAACCACCTCTTTTTGTTTAGAGACTATTTTAATCAACCCACTTCCTAATGACTTTACAATTTTAGGTGGATATTCTTTAGCATGAGCATGAGAATCAAAACCTAAACCAGTTTTATCATTGCAAGATTTGGATGAATTTAGTAGTTATCGGTACCCTGAGTACCATGTACCATTTAGTACCGTGAAGAGTACAAGATAATTCTACCTGACGGAGTTGAAGGTATTCTTAGGTCCCACATATCACACTGCGCTGGATCCGCTCCCCTCATATGGGTAGCTCCTGAGCTAACACATGTAAAGGAAAGCTGAAGCTAAATTCTGAACAAAGGGAAGCTCCAGCGTCAACACGTGTACAACGGCTCCGGACCTAACCCCAAGCAGAGAGGAGCTCTGGTGCCGACACGTGTGGAGCCTTCGGAACTTCATCGACGCGTACACTGGCAGATATCGTTCAGGAAGAGCCATCAAGTGTAATTAAAGTGTTAGTTACAAGATGTAATTACGTGTCGTTAATGCTGTAATAACGACACACGATAAAGAGCGCTGTTAATAGGAGTAGCGCAGCCATTAAGGCACGTTATCACAATATTAATCATACTTAATACTCTTTAGATAGTGTATCAGGCCATTAAATACGCCAGGGCCACATATCGGGCCAGGCAAGCTTTGTAACGATCAGTCCTTAGAACTGTAAAAGGGTTGTACCGCATGAACATCGGGGAGGACTGATTTATTCTGATCCCAGCTAACCAGCTTGCAAGCAACACAAACCCCGTGGAGTAGGGTGTTACACTCAGGCGGCCCGAACCACGTAAATCTCTGGTGTCATCATCTTGATCTTGATCTTTGCGTTCCCCAACCATAAAAGAACCTCCGCGTGCTGCTTCTTAGCGGGTCCGGGGGAAGTGTCATATCAAACACTTCGACATTTGGCGCGCCAGGTAGGGGGAGGGCATCCCGAGACCACAAGATGGTGAATTCAGCTGCTGGATCCTCCAATGGCATCCATGCTGGGCAATCTGCCGGAGTCAATCCCTCCAACGTCCAACAACCAACAGGTGCCATTTTTCCAATAGGCACTGTGGCACCATAGCCACCATCTGTTATAGCAAACAATGCTAGTCAACAAGATGGAGCATCCGTGTTGATCACTGCATCGACAAACAACAACCCCGAGCATGCGCGCATTGCTGTGCGAGCTCTTCTACAACACCCACCGCCTTCAGGTGCACCCAAGGGTGCTATGGAGCAGTGGAAGGCTGATGTTGACCATGTGGTCGCAGCTGCGGCTGCAGGCATTAGCAATCAAGGTCCTCCCCCTTCGGGGCGATCACCATCTCAACGACAGACCTTGTCAGGTCGACTTGGTCCACAAGTTTCGCAGGAGAGGAGACGTGCCGCATCCCAGCAGGTGACCTTATTGCCCCCTGGGGCACGATGCACCCACACTATCACGAGGATACCGACTTATGACCTACGGTCGGAACTGGATCGCCGTTACCAGCAGCAGGATGCTCGTGTTCACATCGAGCGTGCTCGTGAGAGATGAGAGGCTTAGGACAACCCTGGTCCTCAAGGAGTAGGAGGAGGCTGTTCCACCCTGGCCATGCACTTACGCATGGTCAAATGGCCACAAACGTTCTGGCCTCACCTACCGGAAAAATTCGACGGGACGGTCAATCCCGCCAAATTCCTTCAAATCTACTCCACTGCCATACTGGTAGCGGGGGGTGATGAAGCTGTAATGGCCAATTACTTCCCTATGTCTTTAACTAGGACTACAAGGTCCTAGTTCATGAGTCTCCTGTCCGAATCCATTAATAGTTGGGCTGAGCTGTGCCAACAATTCACTGCCAACTTCGGGAGCTCCTACACCCGGCCTGGTACTGAATTGGACCTTTTTGCCATAAGGCAAACATCCGGGGAATCACTACGATCCTTCATCCAACGATTCTCTCAGGAACGAAATACCATTCTTTCGATCTCGAGCTCCTCTATTATCATTGCATTCAGATACGGTGTTCGAGATAAGAAGATGCTAGAGAAGCTAGCCATTAAAGAAGTTGCCAGCGTCACAGACCTCTTCAGCCTAGCCGACAAATGTGCTAGAGCTGCAGAGGTTCGTGAAATGCACTCCAAGCCAGCTCCGGAGGCCCACCAGAAGTCCTCCAAAACTGAAGTCGCTACCTCCGGTAGTGGCAAGAATAAAAAGAAGCCCAATGGCAAAAAGAAGCTGTCGGCCAGTGCTCCAGCTGCTGCTGCTGTAGCTCCTGGAAGCTGGGGGCCATGCCCCGAGAAGCGACCTCGACCTTCATCGGAAGGCGGCAACAGATCCAAAGCATGGTGTCCGATTCACAAGACGAACTGACACAACTTGGAAGAGTGTCGGGAGTTCCAGAACCTTGTCGAACGCTGTAACAAGTGCCGGGAAGAAGTTCCTTTCCGTCAAAGGGAAGGAAAACAAAAAGTCGACGAAGCTCCGACTGAAGAGGAGCTAGGTTTCCAGGACCCCAAAAAGCTCTTGAAAGTCGTTTACAACACTGTCGATGATGACTCCAACGTCTCTGACAACGAACGTCGGAAGATTTTGAACACCATCTATGGTGGTTCTTGGGACATCACCTCTCGCCGCATCCTAAAGAAAATGCGGCGGGACATGGCCGTGGCAGCTCTCGCTGCTAAGGTGGAACAACATCGGAAGTGGATGGATACACCCATCATTTTTTATTCTTTGGACTGCCCTCGAAATATGATCAGGGCTGACCAACTCTCGTTGATGGTGTCACCCACCATTAACAATATCCAAATCCACCATGTAGTGGTGGATGGAGGTTCCGGGCTAAACCTCATAAGCTTTAAAGCTTTCGTTAAGCTTCAGCTCTGGCCTTCGGACCTTCGCCCATCCCGACCATTCTCTAGAGTAGGTTTGGGAACCATTACTCCTCTTAATTCCATCACACTCCCAGTAACCTTCAGGACATGGGAGAACTACAGAACCGAGAATCTGGTTTTTAACGTCGCGCAGATCAGTCTGCCTTTCAATGCCATTTTCGGTAGACCATCTTTATACAAGTTTATGGCTGCTGCCCATTATGATTACTTCGTGTTGAAGATGCCAACATCCACGGGTGTTCTCCGGATCCGCGGAGATCATACCGCAGGAGTTACTGCACTGGAAGAACTCTATGCGCTTACCACAGCGCAAGAGGAAGCTTCTGGTAAGGAGCTAGATTCGAATCCTCCAAGAATTCATCACAAAGGATCTACCTCTGCACCTCGTGTGCAACCAAGCAGCAATACCGACATTCCCATCAAAGTCGTCCAAATTGGTTCCGATGCTGCTCAGACTACCCGTATATCGGGAGGCCTGAACAACAAATAGGAACTCGCGCTCATCACTTTCCTCCGGGCTAATATCGACGTGTTTTCCTAGCAACCGTCACAAATGCCTGGGACCCTAGGTAGGTGATTGAGCACAATCTGAAGATTTACCCAGATGCACAGTATGTACACCAGAAGCCCTAGAGGCAATCAATTGAGCGACAAAACTTCATCCGACAGGAAATCAAGAAGTTGCTCGAAGCTGGATTCATCCGGTAAGTCTTCAATCCAAAATGACTGGCAAACCCAATTGTTGTACCCGAGGCCAGTGGGAAGCTTAGGATGTGTATCGACTACACCACCTTAAATAAGGCATGTCCAAAGGATCCCTTTCCACTACCTAGAATAGATCAGATAGTGGACTCCACCTCCGGGTGTGAGATACTGTGTTTCTTAGATGCATATTCTGGATATCATCAAATCCAAATGTCTAAGGAAGATGAATAGCATACTACCTTCATAACAGTGGATGGATTGTATTGTTATACTGCCATGCCATTCGGTCTTAAAAATGTTGCTTCAACATTTATGTGAGCTATGTACAAAACATTTGGAGAGCTAATTAGAGACTTGGTGGAGGTGTATGTTGATGACATCGTCGTGAAGATCAAAAGCAAGGAGTCACTCCTTGTCAACTTACAAGCCGTCTTCGACAAGCTGCGCACCACACACACAAAGCTGAACCCGGACAAGTGTGTCTTTGGTGTTAGCTCCGGGAAGCTTATGGGGTTCTTGGTGACTCATCGAGGAATTGAAGCAAATTCGGCAAAGATCAAGGCTATAGAAGATATGCGGCCCCCAACCTGCATTAAAGATGTCCAAAAGTTGACCGGATGTCTAGCTGCGCTTAGCCGGTTCATATCAAGACTGGAAGAATGGGCACTACCCTTCTTCAAACTCTCGAGTAAGTATGGACCTTTTCATTGGTCTGAAAAAGCATAAAAGGCATTTCAAGAGCTGAAACGGCTCCTCACCACACTACCAATATTGGTAGCTCCTAATCCCGGTGAGCCTTTACTGCTTTACATTTTGGCAACCACAAAAGTTGTCAGTATGGTCCTGGTTGCGGAAAGACCAGAGCCACATCTGATTCAAACATCCGGACCCCTCCGGGAGGGTCCAGAATCACCTGAAGATGTGACTGGGTCTCAGCTCCAAGAGATGGAACCTCAAAACGAAGTGCTAGGAGATCAACCTCTTTCATCTGATGAGGTTCAGTTGGCTAACCAAGATAATCTGGATCCTCCTAGTGAGATCCGGGTTGAACAAGAAGGAGTTTTGGACCCCTCCGAAAGGGTCCAAGAAGCACAACCCGAATGTTCGGGATCCTCCAGTAGGATCTAGATCGATGGAGAGGAAGCTCCGGGTCCTTCTAAAAGGGTCTGGACCATCCAACGCCCTGTGTTCTTCATCAGTGAAGTACTCCACGACGCTAAGACAAGATACATTGAGGTACATAAATTTCTTTATGCAGTTCCTATTGCCCCAAGGAAGCTTCGTCACTTCTTCCAAGCCCACAAAATATCAGTGGTAACTTCTTTTCCACTACGTGCAATTTTGTATAACCCTAATTCTCTTGGAAGATTGCAAAGTGGGCAGTGGAACTAGCAAAATTCGATCTAGAATTCGTGTCAAGACAAGCAATTAAAAGTCAAGCCATGGCTGACTTTGTGGTGGAATGGACCCCATCTCCATCAAACCCTCGGGGCCACATGAGCAGAAACCAGAACTCAAAGTTGCGGCATTCACCGAGCCTCACTGGACCCTTTCCTTTGATGGTTTCGTGCAGAAGTAGGGGTCCGGAGCTGGAGTCCTTCTCCTGGCTCCGACCGGGGAGAAGGTCAAGTACATGGTACACCTTGATTTCAAGGCAACCAACAATATGGCAAAGTATGAAGCCCTCATCTATGGACTCAAGGTGGCACTTTCTTATGGTGTCAAACAGCTGTTGGTAAAGGGAGATTCACAACTCATCATAAAACAAGTGAAAGGTGAATGTTCTTGCAACAATTCTCAATTAGCTATTTATCTCCTTGAAGTCCAGAGGCTTCAGAAGGACTTCGAAGTCTTGGATCTCCATCATGTTCAGCGTCTTCATAACACTGAAGCCGATGAACTCTCGACGAAAGCCTCAAGCGGAACTCCGGCTCCTGACGGAATTTTCATCTGGAGGTTGTGAAAACACCCAGCTCAGCCTCCTAAACTGAGCGAAAGGGGCGAGACCAGCACCTCGAAGCTGGTGGTCTCGATGGCCCTGCTACCATGGCATCCACTAAGGGTCGTAGGTGCTGTCGGAAGCTCCGAGCAACCCAACACGCAAGACTCAGAAGCTCAAGTTAGTTCCAATTCATGGATCTCGGAGATCCAGAGCTACTTGAAAGACAACATCCTTCGTGAAAATAGTGTATCTGCTGACCGGATCGTCAGATTGGCTAAAAGATACACGTTGGTAGAAGGGGACCTCTACCAACGTGGTGCCAATGGTGTCCTAATGCGGTGCATTACAAGGGAAGAAGGCCGCGACCTTCACGCGGAAATCCATGGAGGCGAGTGTGGGAACCACGTATCTTCTTGCACGCTAGTCGGTAAAGCCTTCCGACATGGCTTTTACTGGCCTACAACACTTCAGGATGCAGTTGAGCTAGTGAAAAATGTGAAGCGTGTCAGTTCCACGCCAAACAGATTCACACACCAGCTCAATCGCTACAAATTATACCTCCTACAAGGCCATTCACTGTGTGGGCATGGACATCCTGGGACCTTTTCCAAAAGCCATCGGAGGTTACAGATTCCTGTATGTCGCCATCAACAAGTTCACCAAGTGGCCGGAAGCAACTCCAGTAGTGGCAATTAACAAACAATCAGCAATCAAGTTCTTGAAGTCCATTATATGCAGATTTGGTGTTCCAAACAAAGTCATAACTGACAACGGAACTCAATTTACAGGTGCTGCATTCCAAGAATGTTGCAAAGACCTCAGCAATCAACTTAGCTACGCCTTAGTAGCTCATCTAGCAAGCAATGGCCAAGCCGAGACAGCAAATGCAGAAATCTTAAAAGGACTCAAGACGCGCACATATGAGCGCTTGAAAAAACACGGAGGTAACTAGATTGAGGAGCTTCCATCCACATTATGGGTGAACCGGTCAACAGTGCAAACTCCATTATTTCTGGTGTACGGAGCTGAGCAGTTCTTCCTCCGTAGATCATCTTGGGGTCCCTACGGGTCCAGACCTTCGACGAAGCCACACAGGACCAGCTCCGACGTGAAGACCTTGACCTCGTTGACAAGATAAGGGGCCAAGCAGCTGTTCGAAACGCACGTTATTGCCAAGTGCTCCGCCACTATCATCAAAGGCATGTGCGCGACCAACAGCTTGAAGAAGGCGACCTGGTTCTTCGGAAGGTACTAAACCGTGAAGGAGTGAACAAACTTTCCCCCAGCTGGGAGGGTCCCTTCTAAGTAATTAAAGTAACCCGACCAGGATGCATTCACTTGGCAACAGAGGATCGGACCCCGCTTCCCAATCCTTGGAACATCGAGCACCTCCGTAAGTTTTATGCTTAGAATCATGGAGGTGAGTCTGTAATTAAACAAAATGCATGTTGTAGAGTCATTATACGGAGACGGGCAAGTCCTCCGGGAGAACATCTGGACTCCTCCGGGAGGGTCCGGGAACTTCAAGTAACACTTGAGACAGTCACAGCGCTCAAAGTGTAACTACTTGCACTGGGTTAGTACAAGATGTATAACACATTTAACATGGTCCAACACCCTAAGTGTGTCCTTGTCTCTCCTGTAATCCGGACCTATAATGAAAGGCATTGTTGTGTGAAAACATACCCCACGTGCATTTACCTTTTGTGCAAGGCTCAATATATCAAATTATTTTCACCCCGCTTGTCTATAATAAAGTTGTGCAAATCTTGTTGAGCATTGTTCCAAGTAATTCACATGTATTACAAGCCTTATTGATAGTCTTTTTGGATCTTAACATTGCTACATAGTCTACTTGCCTGAACATCAAGCCAATATAGGTCTGTAGTGTGCTATCGGCTTAGCCTGGTCCTGCACCCTAAGTATGTTGCTCTACCTACATCCTGGCAGGCCTCAGTAGGGTGAGTACTAAAAAGGCATGCAGATCTAGAAAGATTATATCAAAACGCTCGGTATCATGTTGAGTTTCTTCGGACCAAAAGTCCAAATAAGAACAAAAAGTCACAACCAATTTATAGACAAGAGGACAAATTTTGCTTTCTCTCCTGTCTTTAAGGTGCAGGAAAAGCAAAAATTCATAGCAATGGTAGACGACGTCGGAGCTACTAATCTCTGACATCCTCCAAGGGAGCCTGCCATCAATGCTTCATACATTGACAATGGGTATTGCCGGAGCTACTAAGCTTTGGCAACCCCCAGAGGTCTATCATCGACGACTCGTGCGTTGGCATCGGCCACTACTGGAGCTACGAACCTCCTACTATCCCAGGGGGCCAACAGTCGACGTATCAAAGATAAAGACTTCGGACCTAAAATTTAAAAGTGTAAAGCATTCAAGTCGTCAACATACTGCCACAACCTTTGGTACATGTACACACTTCAATTGTACACATGTACCCGGGGGCCAACAAGATACGACACTATATATTGAAGACAAAGTGAAATTGAAGGCAGAAAAGCGGATTTCATTATACAAGAGTACTAGATTACAAAATTGGGGTTACAAGTGGTAAAAGGATAAAAGTCCTAGCTACTGGAGGATCTAAGTCTTGTGGAATAATGAAGTAACCTTCTCAACAGATTTTTGGACACTAGCCCTGGCGGCATCCTCTTCCTCCGTGATGATTCCTTCAAAGACCGGGTCAAGGGAGAACTGGGGGTCTCAGCTTTTGTAACATGCCAAGACATACTCGGCGACATTCTTGGCCAAGGATTTACCCTCCGTCTCCAACTGATCAGCGATGAAGTTACCCATCGCGTCAAGTTTGCTGCCAGCAGAGCCAAGTGCCGCTAACGTTTGGTCCAGCTCCTGCGCTGGGTCTTTCGGGCGTACTGCACTAAAACAAAGAGGCACAAGGGCCCTGTCCGCATGTCCCAAGAAGTCCCATACCATCAAGGACTCGATTGCCTTTGAGCTCCGCAACTCTTCCAGTGACCTCCGGTCAAACGCAAGCTCCAAACCTTCACGGGCAAGGCGCTCGGTCAACTTAGCATGCTGCTGCATGTTCTCAGCAACTTGGTTCTCCCGATCGGCAAGCTCCATCTCCCGGAGGTGCATGTGGTTCTGCCTTTCAGCTAGGTCTTTTTCCCTGCCTTTAACTCTCTCCTCCCTAGCGGAAACGTCAGACTCTCTTTTCGAGAGCTCTTGCCCCACCTTCCAGTTCTTCTTCCTTTCTTCCTCCTTCCATAGATCCAGCTTTTTACTGTGATCTGCTAAATTCTGCTCACCTAGAGTCAACTTCTGGGTGACCTCCGCCTCTATCCTTAGTACATTCTCCTGCTGCTCCAGGAGTTTTTCTTCCCTCGCATCTAGGTCCGCTCGACACTTCAGGAGAACCTCATTCAGTACAGTGAGTATTTTTTGATGCTCGTCAACAGCATCACACCTCTCCTTGGCTTGCTCTAGGATCTCCCTGGAGTTAGCATCGAGCGCTCGGATGGCAGCTTCCTTCTCCTCCATTAGTTTGTTCCAATATTCTAATCGGACCTTTTCCCTCTTAATCCACTCATTCTGGTCAGCCAGTCTTGTTTGGGCAAGCCTGGTCTCAAAATGGAGTATGTTGCGCCAACGCCTCAAGGTGTGGTGCTCCTCCTCCAAGGCTTTGCTCTCATGATCGAAGGAAAGCTAGACCTGTTGGAGACTTGAGCAGGCGTTGTCTATGGACAATGCCAGAGGGATAGGTTCCGGGCCTACTGGGACCATTTCCACAGGCTCAAAAGAATTTTCCATTACAAAATTTTTGTCCCCCTCAATAATAGTGGTCCCCTGGACTCCTGCATCGCTAGGGCCGCTCTCGGGAAGCCCCTTAGTGGTAGCAGAGGAGGAACCCGCTGGGGGAATTCCCACCTCTGGTGCGGGAGTTTGAGGTGCCGATTCTGGACCTTCAGTCACAGACTCCGAGGATGGGGGACCTGTTGCACTTCCTCAGACTACTCAGGCTCTGTCCCAGATACCTCCGGGGCAACTACCTCTGGAGCAGCAATCGGGGCTTCAACTGGGGCCTCAACCGCCACTGGGTCAGGCTCCAGCATGGAGGCTACTTCCGGTTCAACGATCGGAGCTTCAGGCACCTCCAACTCAACCGCCAGACTTTCAACCACTTGTGGCACAAGGGACAGAGCTTTGGTGATTTCCGACTCAATAGTCGGTGCTTCAACCACTTCTGGCTCAGTAGCCAGGGCTTTAGTCACTTCTGGCTCAGCAGCCAGGGCTTTGACAACTTCCGGCTCAAAAAGCTGGAACTTCTTGCATCACCGGTGCTAGAGCATCAACCTCCGCCGTCGTCGCCAGGGGTACGTCTTCAACTTCTCTCCTGTGGTCCGGCGCTACCACAAGAGCTCCGGGCGAGGACTCCGAGTCCAAGCTCACGACACCTGGCATCGTAGCTGTCGCAACTTCTGCTTCCATTTGATGAGCAGGCTCAGCGCTTGAAGCCGGAGCTTCGGCAGGTGCAGCCCTGGCCACCGCAACAGGCGCTGAAGCTCCCTGCCCCTTCTTCGACACCCTAGAAATAAAGGGAAGAGAAGAATACTGGCATGTCAGGGCAAGCAATCAATGCTTACCTAGGGATGCTGCCACCCCAGTCACCTCGGAACCTTTTCTTCTGAGGCCCGGAGCTAGAGCCCACCAATTCTGGTGAGACTACAGCTTCAAACCTCAGTTGAGGGCCGCTTGCAGCAGCCAGAGTCTTCTCAGCTGGAGCTTCTCTTGGCTAGGAAGAACTCCCAGGCTTGGAGCTTTTAGACGGCACTGAGGCCGGGGTCGACTGTGCGGAGCTGACGCCTCTTGAAGACGCTTATACCGGAGCAGGAGTAGTTGCAGAAGACCTCCCCCGCCGGGGAGAAGGAGCCATCATGGAAGGAGCAGGTCTGACGGACCTTCCGTCAGCGTGCTTTAACTTCCTCTTCCGGTTGGAGGGCTCAGCTGGATCTTTGCCCTTGCCCTTGCCCTTGTTGGTGTCTTCAGTCTTCCGGCTTGGGGCGGAGGCAGGACCACCTTCGGAAGCTCCGAGGATCACCAATCTGGTGGTCGGACGCCTCTCCACCTCACCAAGGTCGTCAAGCACCGGCATACTCCTCCGGAGCTCCCTACTGAACTGCACCTCCATGTTTAGAGGGAGAAAAGCTGGTGGCAGAACCAAGTTGTCACTGTTGACATTAATCCCATTCTAGAATTTTTTTCAAATGAAACTCCAAGGATTCATCATCCAAGTTGGATTTCAGACCAGTTTCAATCCGGTCATCATCTATCACGCTGTTGAGGACCCACAGGAGCTTCTCCCTCTTCTTCAGCGGAGCTCACCCGTTGACCAGGAAGTTGCAGAAGACCATCTGGGGGGTCACTCCACCTTCTACGCACTCATGGATCCTGGTCAAGACAGGGTTGAAGGTGTTTGACAGCACCAGAACTACACTCCAGGCGTCGGTGTCAACATTGGGGAGACCTTCGGGCAGCTCCAACTTCTCGTGCTCCTCCGTCACAATGATGATCCAATATTTCTTCCAATCGTCCCACTTGTTGGAAGGAGACGACTTCAAATATTTGTAGGGGCAGTTCTTGCGCTTCACAAAACAGTAGAAGCCAATAAGCTCACTCCCCTTGCCGGTGCTGTGGATGGTGAAGAAGGTGCGGAATAGCTCGACGCATGGGGGAGTACCCACCCACATCTCGCAAAAGTGGATGAATGTTGCCACGAGGAGAAGAGAATGGGGCCAAGGTGATACAGCTGCAGACCATAAAAGACTAGAAGCATCAAAAGGAAGGAAGAGAAAGGTGGAATGAATCCCACCATGGCATACGCTGTGAAGTACACCATATCGCCATTGTGCTCCTTCTTGAACGGGAGCTTGCCGGCGCAGACCAAATGGTTGAAGGAGTCGCTGGACCACCCCATGTAGGTCCAGACCTTCTTCAATTTATCATTGCTCTTGAGGCGGCTCTTGGGGAGACCCAACTCCATTGCAACAAAGCGAAGCAAAGGAAGGGAAGATAGGCGGAGTTTGGGAGGCTCTAAGTGCAAAGATGATCAAAGCCGTAAACAGTCCTCAAACTGTGCGCACTTTCCTTCTTAAGTAAGCCTCCGTGACGCTTGGATTGAAACCGTAGTGAGATCGAAAGCACTTTTAAAAAATCTACCCCGTCAATGACAAGTGGGCCTGGGACCACCCTGACGAAGAGATTGAGGTTCTTACCCAAGGCGAACCATTGTCATGATGAGCGACGAGAATCCGATGGCAGCACCCCGACAGGGCACACGGAACCGATACAGTTTTCGTATTGGGAACCGGCGACCTTCAATTGCATGAGATCCTCACACAAAGATCTCATCTGCCGTATTCATAACAAGCCACGCGGCGATGGTTCACTCCGGGACCATCGCTCCAACAACACATCAGAAGGCTCTTGAAATTGAAGCGCGAGAATCGAGAATGGCCCCACCTCTGGCAGAATAACTTAACCCAAATTGTTTCCCCCGGAGGTGAGCCCGAGGGCCACTATCAGTACCCTGAGTACCGGGTACACTTTAGTACCGCAAAGAGTAAAAGAGAATTCTACCTGACGGGGTTGACGATATTCTTAGGTCCCACATATCACAATGCGCCAGACCCGCTCACCTCATATGGCTAGCTCCTGAGCTAACACGTGTAAAGGAGAGTCGGAGCTAAATTTCCAACAAAGGGAAGCTCCGGCGTCAACACGTGTACGATGGCTCTGGACCTAACCCCAAGCAGAGAGGAGCTCCAGTGCCGACACGTGTGGAGCCTTCGGACCTTCATCAACGCGTACACTGGCAGATCTCCTTCAGCATGAGCCATCAAGTGTAATTGAAGCAGTAGTTACAAGATGTAATTACATGTCATTTATGCTGTATTAATGACACACGATCAAGAGCGCTGTTAATAGGGGTAACGCAGTCATTAAGGCACGTTATCACAATATTAATCATACTTAATACTCTTTAGACAGTGTATTAGGCATTAAATACACCAGGGCCACATGTCGGGCCAGGCAAGCTTTGTAACGGTGAGTCCTTAGAACTATAGAAGGGTTGTACCACACGAACATCAGGGAGGACTGATTCATTCTGATCCCAGCTGACCAGCTTGCAATACAACAACACAAACCCCGTGGAGTAGGGTGTTACGCTCAGGCGGCCCGAACCATGTAAATCTATGGTATCATCATCTTGATCTTGATCTCTGCGTTCCCCAACCATAAAAGAACCTCCGCGGGCTACTTCTCAGCGGGTCAGGGGGGAGTGTCGTATCAAACACTTCGACAGTAGCAAGTTTAGATTTTTGTTCCCAATACAAAACTGCTCTAGTGTCCTATTCATGTCATCAAGTTTTTTAGACAATTCTAGGTAGTTTTCACATGAAGTTTTTCCTTTTAATTTGCAATTTGAACAATATTTAACTTCATGAGTACGTAAAGCATTGTTCAAGAGGGAAATCTCATTCATAGCATCTTGCAGTTTCTTATCAAGATCATCACAACTAGAACAATGCAAATCATTTGTAGAACAAGAAGCATCTTTTAAGTTTTTAACAATAAAATTAGACAACTTTTTGTTCTTTTCAATTTCTTCATCAAGTCTATCTAGAGTGGAGGAGTGTGCACTTCTTAATGTGGACAATTATTCATAGATTAAGCCACATGAGGGACATGAATCATTACTATGAATCAAGGTTTTCAAATGGTTGATCTCAGATTCTAGTGATTCAATTTTAGTAGTATTATCCCTAAGATTTTTTGTCCTTTTTATTGACAATAATAGTTGCACGAGAAATTGCATCACACATTTCATTACAAGTAGAGCATACCTCATCATCGTCACTGTTGAGTTCTGCATCCTCCTGACTAGATCTTGATGTTGTTTTGCTAGCAATGAAGCATAAATTGGCAACTTGACTAGATTCTCATCACTTCCAAAGTCTAAATCACTTGAACTGAGCTCTTGAAGTGCGGTGATGAAGCTTTTTATCATCTTGCGTGATATGGTACCCTTTTTTTTCTTGTTGGAGTTTCTAGAGATGATCTTGACCTTGTTCTGCTTCTCATCACGGGTAGTAGGACCTGAAAGATTAGGACATTTTGTACGGAAGTGTCCTGTCTTCCCACATTCAAAGCAGCGCGGTGGTCCGGAGCTTCCTCTCCTTCTAGTTCTCACATTTTGCAATGCTGTTGAGAATCTAGTAGAGATGAGTGCTAACTCCTCTTCTGGAAACTCCTGAATCTGCTCCAGGGTTAGTGAGGACAACAAAGCAAGAGTATTGCAAGATCAAGATTGGTCGGAGCTAGACATATCATGTTGGGAAACAAATGCAATAGAATTATTTGGGTTCTTACGTGATAAGATGTCAATTTTATGAGTTTTTAGTTTAGAGTAAAGCACATCTAATGTAAGAGAACTCATGACAGTTGATTCACGAATAGATGTTACTTTCATCTCCCAGATTGACATGTCTAATGCACTAAGAATTTGCCTAGCATTCTCAGCATCAGAAAAGTTAACATTGACACTACAAAGGTTGCTGAGAATTTTATTGAAGCGAGCAAAGAGGTCATTGATAGACTCACCAGGTTGCATCTCGAAACGCATATATTCCTTTTTGAACATATCTTGTTTTACCTCCTTGATTGTGTTGGAGCCTTCATGATAATCATAGAGAGCTCTCCAAACATGGTATGTTGATCGGAGGTGTGCAACACGATCAAAGTCGCTTTGAGTGAGTCCCTGAATGATCAAGTTTTAGGCTTTGTTGTTGTTGTCGACGTCCCGTAGGTTTGTAGCTGTAACTTGATCATTTGGTGGAACTTCATAAGGTTTGTATACCTTTTCCCATATGCCGAAGTCTTGCTCTTGGATAAAGGCTTCCATGCGTTCCTTCTAAACCTGAAAATCAATGCCAGCAAACACACAAGGTTTTGCGGAGTATTTCTCCATGAAGATTAGTTAAAAACACGTGCAAATCACAAAGTTTAGAGCACCATGGCTCTGATACCAATTGTAGGATCGAAGAGCACGTGTAAAGCTACCAGAGGGGGGTGAATGGTAGGTTAAAACTTTTTCAGCGGAAGCAATGAAAACCCCTCGGTAGAAAAACGATCTATTAAAGAAATCATGTATGAGACTAATCTAAACTTGTTTCACCATGAAAAAAGTGATATATATCAGAGAGAATCAAGTCACGAAGACGACACAACAAGAATCATTCAAATCCGTTTAGAGAAACTCAAGTTACGATCGAAAGATCAAACAAAGGTCAATCTGTTATACTAAGTAAAAAACAGATCTGCAATACTGCAAATAAACTCGTGTAGATAAAAAACTGCTAATCCAATGACCATGAAATTTTGAAAGATGATAGATAATAAAGTTGTGAAGACAACCAAAAAGAATCACGTCAATTGGATCTGTAAAACTCGAGTTATGATAAAACCACCAAAGAAAGGTAGTGTTGTGGAGAAAACTCAACGAGGAAAACTTATCTGGAACAAGTCAGACAAATAAGGCACAAAAGTTCCTTTAAACTACGATCTTTATTCAATAGAACACAGGAGGAACAGCCCAAAGTCGTATTTCATGAGCTCTGTCCTCCCTTGCTTTTATAACCAAGCCACGAGGCCAACCCAAACATAACTAGGACTCTTATCCTACTCAAATCATGAATCGTAACTTTCCATAACTACTCAAGACTCTTCTATACGCAGATAGAAGCAATCTCAAGACTTCCTAACAAACACAGGAACGTATTCCACATTCCTAAAACAATCCAACGTCGTGTCCCATACGATAACTATCATAACAAACTCGATACTTTCTATACTGAGCCATAACCGACTCAGCCGCAGCTGAAGTCATAATCCAGTATGATCCGATTCTTCCAACCAGATCTCTCTTCCATAACCCATCTTCAGAACCATGTTTCCACGTCATGCACCGCATGCATATGTGCGAACACCTTCCTTCGATGTCCAGTAACCTTTATATGCACTGCCCTTGATTCAATCATCCCGCGTGACCTCCTGAGCCGCTCAACCACAATTCCTCCTGAACTTGGTTGTTGGAAACTCATCTCCTCCTGAGACTAGTCCAAAGGATCCTATCACCAGCCATGACTTGAACTCAAGCAACACCTGCATATGAACAAACAACCAATCCATATGAGCACAAGTCCTCGACTTGACTCTCGTTAGTTCCGAAACTACAACATCTTTCGTGAGCACCTCACATAAGCATGTTGTAAACCATAGCAAAATGATATCAACCATAACGACCAAAACACACCAAAAACATAGCAAATGAATACTAAGCAATCTTTCCAAGAATATAAAGTAAGTTCAAAACATTTCACAGTAAAATTAGTAACATTGTGATCAAGTTCCGAATGTTGCAAAAGCTGACTGGAGCTGACCAAAGCTAGCAAGACCTAGCACTGGGGCTACCCAAATCTAGTCGGACCTTGCGCTGGAGCTAACCAAAGGTAGTAAAACCTCGTGCCAGAGCTTACCAACATAAGTCAGACCTAACGTCGGATCTTGCCAGATCTACCAAAAACAAGTCGGACCTATTGTCGGATCTTGCAAAAGCTCGGAGCTAGAGTCAGACCTTGCTAAAAGGTGTTTTAGCAGTATTTCAGAACTTTTATCAACAAAGCCAATGTATTCAGCATACATAGGTCTCACACTATTATTGTAAGAGAACTCTGCTAATGGTACATGGTCATCCCAATTCTTCCCATGGTCAATAGCACAAGCTCTTAGCATATCTTCAAAAACCTGATTAACCCTTTCAATCTGATTGTCGGTCTCAAGATGGTATGCTGAACTTCGAAGTAACTTGGTTCCCAAAGACTCATGTAGTTGCTCCCAAAAACGAGATACAACCAATGATTCTCGATCCGGTATAATAGTGCAAGGAACCCCGTGTAAACATGCGATCCTTGAAATGTATAGCTCAGCATACTTTGTAGCAATGTACTTAGTATGAACCGGAATGAAACGGGCTGATTTAGTCAACCGATCCACGATCACCCAAATTGAATCATGTTTACGGAACATGAGAGGTAGTCCAACAATAAAGTCCATGTTGATGTCCTCCCTTGCCAGGCTGAAACGCCTAAGGGTTGAAGTGCTCCCGCTTTCTCATATGATCAATTTTAACTCTTCGACACGTATCACACTAGGATATGTATTAGCAATTTCTCGCTTCATCCTCGTCTGAGAGGGACATCACTCCTATGGATGCACATAACACTCCATTGAAATTACAAGATGCAATCCTTAAAGTTCACACACAACAATTAATTTCAGAGGTGAGCTCATTCTTATATGTTTCCATATATATTTTTGAGAATAGATTGCTACCTAAAGATTTAATTGTGATTAGGATCTATGGAGAGGTTCAAGGAGTACTTGAAGGAAATCTTAGGGATGTGGAGGACCAGAAAATACGTCCAAAGAAGATGGAAACGGAGCTTAACTCAAAATCGAGTCCAAATCGGAGTCCAAGAGCACTTCATACTAAAACGGACACCCAGGACGCATACAAACTCCGTTTTGGACGTTCTACATATGAATAGAAAGGGGAGAGGATAACCTTTCCAGCCAATGAAAAATTCTTTTGGAGTCTACCAGAATCCTCAAAACAAAATCGAGTTCAGAATGTATCAGGGTGTTGCGCCATCGTATTGGGCCATTGGGCCTTGTATCAAGTCTAAGTAATTAATTCATGTCTTAGGGTTAGGTCATGACCCCGACACTCCTTAGACGTCCTCCTCCCTATATATACTTCATAGTAGCTGCCATAAACAATCGAGTTTTACTTAGATTAACAGTTTAGCTATTTTATCGGTTTGTGAAACCTCGATTCAGCAATTCCAGATTGCTTCTTCTACGTTCTTTCATGTGTTCTCGGTTGCACTTGCAGAGATTAGCCTTCTTGGCGAGGTGAAGCGTGTGAAGAACATTTGGTACAACGGAGCAGTGGTGTAGTGATTCTAGGGGCTGTTCGTGTTATACTTGAGAGTCTTGGATCATCAACGTCGAGATCTCCATCAATCGACTTATCCACTACCAATCGGAAGATCGGGACCTACTGTACTCCTAAAATCCACATCAATTTGTATCTGGTTTCCAGGTTGCCTGTTAGGTAATTTATTCATCCTTTGTATTAATTTGTTTTTCATACCTAGAGTCCACAAAAAAGCCATAAATAAACTTGTATAGTGTAGTAGATCTATTCATCACTTTGTCAAAACCACCATTGAGCCCTGCAACTTTGTTATTCAGTTTAGTTTTGTTGAGTTTGTGTCCGTGGTTGAGTCATATTGGTGGTTTATAAAGTTTTTTTGGTTTTAGTTTGAGTTTTGTATTGTGTTGATTCATCCTTTTGAATCACGTCATCACATCCAAATTAGATTCATCTCTGTTCAGTTTGGTATTTCGATCATATCTCACCCATACGAACTCAGAAGGGGTGTTGTTGTACTTTTTGGAAAGCTTGAGAAGTTCTCTACAACTTTTGTATTCATCAGTTTCACAGAAAACACTAGTACAATAAGCCTCCTCACAGGCGGCTCCAAACCTATTATCACAAACGACTTTTAAAACCGCCCGAAACGAAGAGCCTGTGATAATCTGCAATTTCACAGGCGGAGAAGTGATACCGCCTGTGAAGACACATTATCATAGGCGGTTCTTTACTTAGGCTAGCCGCCTGTGAAGATATTTTATCACAGACGGGTCGTGCAGCATATATAACCGCCTGTGATAAATGTCTTATAACAGGCGGGTATTGAAGCATAACTAACTGCCTATGATAATGTGTCTTCACAGGCGCGTATTGAAGCATAACTAACCACCTATGATAATGGTGTTATCACAGGCGGACGTTTACCTACATCAGCCGTCTGTGAAGACTTTTTAAAGTAGCTGGTTTCTACCATAACAGTCACCACCTGTGAAAATTAGGTTATCACAGATGGTTCTTTACTTGTATCTAGCCGTCTGTGATAATTGTTTTTCACAGTCATGCCTAGCCGTTGGTTAATAACCGCCTGTGATAAGGTATAACCTATGCAATACTACTACTGTTATTTCTAATTTCCAGGTCAATTCAATATAATCACAGAACAAAAAACAACAATATCATCACAGAGCAAAAGTCAACAATATTATCATCACAGAAGTCAATTTCACTAAAACAATATACATATGTACAAGTTACAGATACAATTCATATCAAAGTTTACATGTTTTCACTATAAACTGTTTCTATTGGCATAGTCACAAAGTTCTGGCACATCAGCTGCTGCACAATTCTTATCAAAGAACTTCCATTTTTTGTGCAAAATTTCACGACAAATGTACTGACAGAGTTCAGCAGCAATCCTATCGGCTCCTCCACTAGGAATACTTCTACAAACTGGCCATTCTTCATTCAAATTTCTTTGTGTGCTGCAATATAACACATAACAAGGTTTATAATGTATTGGTTTGAACAATCTCAAAGTATAGATAAAAGTGAGTGTATACAGGAATTTATTTGGTATTTTTGGAGCAGTTGTACTATGAGGAATTGAATTTTGAAGTTGAAATCAAAATATGAAAATAATGTTTCTGGTAATATTGAACAGCAGATAATATAAGCATTAAACTATGCTAGTTACAATGAAAATGAAACACAAAAGTAAGAAAATAAGGTATCGACATTAAGGATAACTTACATCCTCACGATTCACTCTATATACACCGGCGGTCCGAAGATGCTCGCATACATAATACCCGCATAAGACACTCCCAGCAGGCTGCTTCGGACAAGCATTCGTATTAGGAGGTCTCTGACCGCCAAGCTGTTCCGTGTAAAACCACCAAGCGCTGTAATACAAGAAATGTCATATAAAACTTGTCAACACATTCTAAATGTGCGTAAATTAAAATTATTGAATAAATGTACAGTTTCAAAATGGAAAGGAAATCTTTGTAACGATCTGGTTAGAAATCGGTCGAGTCCAAGACTGTTGCCATTCCCTGTGTTGGCTAGATGAAGATCATTATGTAGTGATTACTGCAAACATACAAACACACGTGTTAACAATTACTAATAATTGCTATTTCAATTTCATGTGTCGAACTTACTCGAAGTGGTACGGAGCCTTTACGAAGTCCTTGCCGTCTCTGACAAAGTTAAACATCGCATGTCCTATGTAAGCTGCAACTTCTGTCTTTCTATCCTTCTTAAGTTTTGCAATTGCTTTTTCAAAATCTCTTTTGTTCATGTGTTTGTACTGTCCTGAGTCTGGATTCGCCTGGACATCGAATAACGACTTTGAAATCCTAGTAGGGTCAAGGATACCTGTCTTGTGCTCCAACTTTTCATTAACCATGTATTGCATCCTATTGAAGAAGTCCAGAAATGTTATAATCTCATGAAATGCGTATGCATGTAGTAAGAAAAGCAAATACAAAATATTAGAGCACTTACAAGCACAAGACGAGCAGCAGGTTGATTTCGAGCATGCCCCGATGGAAAAGGGAATGCAGCTCTTCAAATAAAATGACTCGTTTATCTACTCCAGTGCTCTAGAATGCTGCTTTTGGAATACGAAATGTGACGCAATTAAGACCATATTTTTTGCTTGCAGTGATGTACCACTCATGCATTCTTCTGAGCTGGAGGGGTTGTTTGCTAAGTTGTACGGATGTCATGAACGGCTTTCCATTCGCGATCATCCTCAAGCTTATATATTGGAACTCCTGATTTAACTAAACCCGTCCGCCGATTATACATGACACCGTCTTCTTCCCACTCCTCGATATCTTCTAATGCTGGCTCATGAGAAGAACGAGATGCACTCAATTTTCTAATATTTTCCTTGATAGCTTCCAAATACTTTGACACTTCTGATGAAGGTTTATTAATTTCGTATGAGCTAACTTTGATAGGCACTGACGATCGAGGAGTAGTCGTCGGAAGTTGGACACTGGCTTGTTTTTGAACTTGTTGTTCAACTGATTGCTCTTTACTCCCAGCAGTTGGCTCTAGTACTACTTCAAGCCGTTGCTCAACTGGTTGCTCTTTACTAGCAACAACTTGCTCTGGTACTGCTTGAAGCTGTTGTCCAACTTGTTGCTCTTGGATATCATCCTTGCTGAGACATAGGGGGAGTGGATCTTCCCAGACTGGGAGTGGATCTTCATGCACTTTCGCCTTAGAAGATGGGGTTGCAGTATTTGGAGATGCGACAGGGCTAGAAATTGGCTCATCGTCCAACACGATATCGCGTTGGTGCCAAAGGATTAATTGGTTGATAGCCTGCCCCAGAGTTGCGATCCCCTCAGGTGTGACGTGGTCTATTTCATAATCTTCATAATCATTATCAATGATCTGAAGAACTTGCACCACAACATAATAATACGGAAGTGGATTCCTGTTGAAGTCACGATCAGGCTTTGCCATAGCAGTGGCAACCTGTTTGGTTTTGTTCCTTGCTCTACCTATCGGGACAAGAAGACGACAAGATTTGTCGTTAGCAATATCATCGACAGGGAACTTATGCGTTGACCCTCAGCCTTGCACGGAACCAACGCTGCTAGGGTAGGCAGATGGAGATACTAATTGCTCCTTTTGCACCGGAACCATCACTGTACTCGGTGCCACTAATTGTCCTAATTTTCTAAGTTGTTCCATTATTTCTTGCATATTTTCTTTGAAATTTTGAGCAATCATTTCATCAAGTGTTTTCTTAAACTTTTCACATCTTCTATATGTGTCTTTATCTTCAGGGAAACCATCTAGCCAAGACATTTGAGAAGAGACCGCTCGAACCCGTCCGCTGTGTTCAGGGTTTCCTAAGATAGCGGTAAGTTGGTCATTCTCCCTCTTCGGCTTGAAGAGACCCTTCTGTTGCTTTTCAATTACTTCTTTCATTTTATCCTCTACTTCATTCAGAGAGTCGGGCTTTTCAAGTTTTCCCTCGCTGGTCAAACCTGACCGAGCAAAGACCCAACATTGAGTTAGCTCATCGCACCCTTCTAATGGGTGAGGATTGCCCTTACTGGTAATTTCGTCTAATATCTTATTCCATTTCTGGACTTTGGGGGCATATCCGGCAGACCCCAAGCGATGATGGTATTTGTTCTTTTTTGCAAGCTCTGACCTAGTTGCACTTAGAGCTTTAGCATCACGTGTGCTCTTTTGACGAACGAACTCTTGCCACTGAGCTTGTGTGATTTTTCCCATCTTCCTCGGGCTAGGGACCTTATCGGCCTTAACATAAGCATTCATTTCACTCTTCCAACATCGAAACTTCTTGCCGCAAGAGACCAATGTTGCTTTCTTTATAGCTTCTTCTGTGCCTTTCGGGAAGTTGAATTGTTTCTTTATCTTTTCCCACGACTCATTCTTGGTCTGCTCGAGTAATTTCCTCCAATTCTCTGTTGTGATCGACACAACCTCTCTAACAAGAAAACCGCATGCATTATGATATTTGGTAACTGAATCCAGTGGTTCTTGGGGAAGCCACCTGGACCTACCCTTGTTATGTACATGATGCGGTCCAATGGACCCTTATTGGGACCTCGTTGCCCTCGTTTCCGCTTGAGTGAAGCTGAGGATTCATCCATTGGAGAACCTTCTGCGGTTTTAGGAGCCGATGTCACCTCATTGTCTTCGCGATTAATCTAGGTAGAAAAAAATTATAAGACTTTGTATACTTGACAACCAACATTAACTTGAACTGCTGAAGTTAAGATTTGTGATCCATACCTCGTCGGCAGGATCATATTCCGGGTCTAGATCCACTGAAGTCTTTTTAATTTTTATATTCGGAAAAGGATCCGATGGACTGTGATAGGAGCCTGAACTTCTGGAGTCAGTGAACTCCATATTGTCTTCTTTGTTGTTACTACCAGGACCAGTCTTCTTAGGACTTTCCATGCTAGATCTAATAAGACAAAAAATCTAATAAATGGCATATTAACTCTACATGAAGTGTTGCATGAAGAAAAAGATGGAAGCATTCTAGGATTTGATAAGGCATTCTAGGGTTTAAGACGACTGAACAAAAGGTTCCTATACATTGCGAGGGTGACAAGCATGTTAAAGTTGATCACCAGCAATGGCAATTTTATATTTTTATTCTAAATAGGCTAGCTTCGTTCAGAGTAGCTGCAGGCGAGAAGAGACACTCTTTTTCAGCGATCATCTCTACAACCGTGGGATTTGCACAGTAAAAAAGGATAAAAGACCCACATTCTCAAACGAATTAGGAATCCGGAATCATTCACCAAAATCTAATCCCGGTGTGCCCGGCCGCACCAAATGGGCTCATCATGGCAGCAGGTTCAGCCATCATGAAAGGCATTACGTACGCCACATATGATGGCACCAAGGATTTCTAGAATGGTCAATTGTCCTGGCTGTTTAGAAAACAGGACAGGGAAGTCGGCGCCTCCTATTGTGATAAACTTGGTGAGTTCTAGAGGTTCACGAGGTTTAGGTGACTTGATCAAGTCTGGGCATATGAAACCTTTGGTGGAATATTTCTGATAGGATGAGATTAACCAGGTCGAGGGGTTGGGGGCTTATTTTTGAAATCCCCCTTCATGTGACTCCAAATCCTATATGGATTGTTACTCAATTCGTACTAGGACTACGACTGGTTCCTAAACTGAATCTGACTAAAAACTCTATTCAGGACAAAATCTGCTTTATCTAGAACAATCATATACCCCTAGACTGGTGTTTCCACAACTTTGTCCAAAGTCCAAGTTCGACTCCTCTACTGGGTGGACCAGATACCCAGATCATCCAACAAAAATGAAGTCCCAATATATCAAGTTTGATACAAATGGTGCTAACGAATCATAAATGGGTACATAAATTTTTTTCCTGTGAAATGCCTTTATATTAAGTTGAGTTCAATAATGGGATACATAATTGTTTTAACGCATGCAATCCTTCTGTAATTCTTCACATCATCATAATTGAATAAGCTATTCAATAAACAAACTCATAGTCATATAACAGCTACACTATCAGCAAGAATTATTCAACATAGTAATATATCATTCTCCAAAGGATAAGATACATATATGTTTATTGTACGTGTTCATGTATTTCAATTTGACCATTGTACTAAAAAATGCAAATCGTAGCCACTAATTTCGTTCAATTGTGCCAATATGGCCATTATCATCACAATCCTACGTATTTGAGTGACACATCATATGTTTGGCATCCAGTACTGCTAGAAGATGGACACACCTACTTCCAATAGAGTTCTCATTGCAATTACCCCCTCAACCTAACTCATTTTTTGTATCGAGTGTGAGTCACCATGAATATTCCAGTTCATTACGTATTTGAATTCCGGTCAGATGAGGACATTGGGTTGCTGGAACTACTGCTGCATAGAATTGATGGAAGTACACCGACAACCCAAGGATGCCTACCCACGGAACCCTAACCAAAGATGCCCCCGAACTTGACAGTTTTTTGAATTCCACTGAACCTTAACCAAGGATGCCTACCATTTTCCAATTCCCGAACCCTAACCAAAGATATGCAAGGCGGCGGTGAGGGTGGGGAGGGAGGCGGCACGACAAAGGAGGTTGGAAGGTCGAAGGGTTAGGGTTTACCTTGAAGCTCGGCGGCGACGACAATGGCTTCGCTTGGCGTACCTGGAAGTGACGAGGGCGAAGCTTTGCGGCGACGGCGAAGCTCGGCGACGGCGAAGCTCGGTAGCGTACCTGGAACTGACGAGGGCGAACACTTGGCAGCAAAAAAAATTTTGGCAGCCTAAAGGCGTCTAAGTGTTTCGCCCGGGTTAAGTTTTTCCAACGCTGCCGAGGGGTATATATAGACTCCCATTTTCTCAGACGTATTTTAAGTACCGACCGGCTGAGAAGATTGTTACCTCAGGCGGGTTTTACTTACCAACCGCCTGAGAAGATACAATTATCTCAGGCAGTTGGTTAGTAACACCCATTTGAGATAAACATCTTCTCAGACGGTTATTAATTACCAACCGCCTGTGAAGATATTTACTTCTTCTTAATTAATATGTGTTCATAATTTGATGAACGCCTACATAAAGACCCCTCACCAACCGCCTGTGAGGTTCTTAATTAATGTGTGTCGACGACCGTGCGCGACCTTTCTTTTCCTCGAGACGCGACCTTTCAATGCGCGGTAAACCAACAGCTCCATCTTCCACTCCGCGCGGCCTTAAAGACGTGTTATCACCTGTTAGTTCTCCACAAGTGCATCGCTCACTTTGAATCCTCTTGTTTTCTTCGTCTTCCTCCGCTCCGATGACCCAACACCACTATGGCCGACCTTCCGCCGCCAAGCCCTCCGAGGGAGCCACCTTGCAAGAAACTATGTTGCAGCTCCCCCGAGAAGATGAACACCGAGCAGCGCCTCCACATGGCGTGAGAGGCGTACAACAATACGTCTCGCGCCATGAGTGCCTTGGGGCTGGGTACCCTTCCAGAGTATCCTGGAATGGGTACCATCGGCCACTACCTCTATGCCCTCACAGGTGTGGTTGATCGTCTCGACATTCTGTTCACGATGATGGCCGAGGTTCTTGGCCCCGAGGGCCGTAGAACGCTGGTGGAGGCGACAGCTAGCAACCTCAGGGTTGCACCGCCGGTGCAGCCGGTGCAGCCGGCCCTGTCTCCTGTTGCACCGGTGCCGGAGTCGCCGCCAGAGGACGAGGAGGAGGAGGAGGAGGAGGAGGAGGAGGAGGAGGAGGAGGAGGAGGAGGAGGAGGAGGAGGAGGAAGGGGAGTAGGAGTAGGAGTAGGATTTAATTAGTTTTTCTCTTTGTTGTTTTTAGTTGCTTCTGTTTTGTAAATATTGTTAATGAATGAAATTTATCTTTGTTCATCTATGTGATTGAATATTACTTGTGTATCTTGTGTGTTCTTGTGTGTTCATGTGTAAATATTGTGCATCTTGTGTGTTCTTTTGTGAGATGTGTGATTGAATATTGTTAATGAATGAGTATCTTGTGTGTTCTTCAACTGTGTGAATGAATGAATGTGTAGTGTGTTCATCGTTAATTAAAACACGTCTGAGAAGAAGATTATCTCAGACGGTTGGTAAGTAATACCCGCCTAAGATAAACATCTTCTCAGGCGGTTGGTAAGTACCAACCGCCTGTAAGGATATTTACTTCTTCTTAATTAATATTCTTGATTAAATGTGGTCCTTTAAAAAGGCAAAAATCCACTCCCTTTTAATATTATTGATAAGTAAAGGTTACCATTAAATTTCACCTCATAAATCCTTTGAAATTGGTCAGAATATAAAGAACATACAATAAATGCTATTTTTCATTTTTCTATCTTGATGAATATAATGCTTTTTTCATTTATTTTTTCAGTGGACATTTTTACTCATCATACCAATCTCTATGAATTTTTTCAGATTTTTTTAAATTTTTTTGAATCAATGTGTGTTCATAATTTGATGAATGCCTCATATGTATATGAGCATTTAGTTAGAATGGTGGATAATTTGAAGTTTGACATGTTGGAATGCTTTTAAAAAAATTAAAAAAATTCATACATGTATAAATTATACAAATATGTTCATACCAACAATTTTGAGTGAAGGAACTTTTTTTTATGAGATACACAAATGTTAATAATATGTGAGTAGAAATTAATTTGATATTTATCAAAACATTACAATGTCAGCTATACAAGTTTTAAAATATTCTGTTCAGGTGGTAGATGTTAATTTTATACAAACGTAGAAGAAAGAATCATCGAATTTGGACACAATTTGCAGAATCTAAATATGTTTGAGTATTTATATTGGAATGTAAATAAAAAAGAAGCAAGGGATAAGGAAACTGAAGAACAGTATCGGGCATTATCTCAGACGGTTGGTAAGTAATACCCGCCTGGGATAAACATCTTCTTAGGCGGTTGGTAAGTACCAACCGCTTATGAAGATATTTACTTTTTCTTGATTAATATTCTTGGGTAAATGTGGTCCTTTAAAAAGGCAAAAATCCACTTTCTTGTAATATTATTGATAAGTAAAGGTTACCATTAAATTGCACTTCATAAATCCTTTGAAATTGGTCAAAACGTAAAAAACATACAACAAATGCTGTTTTTCATTTTTCTATCTTGATGAATATAATTATTTTTTCATTTATTTTTTAGTGGACATTTTTACTCATCATACCAACCTCTATGAATTTTTTCAGATTTTTTTAAATTTTTTTTGAATCAATGTGTGTTCATAATTTGATGTATGCCTCATATGTATATGAGCATTTAGTTAGAATGGTGTATAATTTGAAGTTTGACATGTTGGAATGCTTTTAAAAAAATTAAAAAAATTCATACATGTATAAATTATACAGATATGTTCATACCAACAATTTTGAGTGAAGGAACTTTTTTTAATGAGATACACAAATGTGAATAATATGTGAGTAGAAATTAATTTGATATTTACCAAAACATTACAATGTCTACTATACAAGTTTTAAAAATATTTTGTTCAGGTGGTAGATGTTAATTTTATACAAATGTAGAAGAAAGAATCATCGAATTTGGACACAATTTGAAGAATCTAAACATGTTTGAGTATTTATATTGGAATCTAAATAAAAAAGAAGCAACAATAAGGAAACTGAAGAATAGTATCGGGCATTACCTCAGACAGTTGGTAAGTAATACCCGCCTGAGATAAACATCTTCTCACGCGGTTGGTAAGTACCAACCGCCTGTGAAGATATTTACTTCTTCTTAATTAATATTCTTGATTAAATATGGTCCTTTAAAAAGGAAAAAATCCACTTTCTTGTAATATTATTGATAAGTAAAGGTTACCATTAAATTGCACTTCATAAATGCTTTGAAATTGGTCAGAAAAACATACAACAAATGCTATTTTTCATTTTTCTATCTCAATGAATATAATGCTTTTTTCATTTATTTTTTCAGTGGACATTTTTACTCATCATACCAACCTCTATGAATCTTTTCATATTTTTTAATTTTTTTTGAATCAATGTGTGTTCATAATTTGATGAATGCCTCATATGTATATGAGCATTTAGTTAGAATGGTGGATAATTTGAAGTTTGACATGTTGGAATGCTTTTAAAAAAATTCATACATGTATAAATTCTACAAATATGTTCACACCAACAATTTTTATTGAAGGAACTTTTTTTTATGAGATACACAAATGTGAATAATATGTGAGTAGAAATTAATTTGATATTTATCAAAATATTACAATGTCAGCTATACAAGTTTTAAAAATATTTTGTTCAGATGGTAGATGTTAATTTTATACAAATGTAGAAGAAAGAATCATCGAATTTGGACACAATTTGCAGAATCTAAACATGTTTGAGTATTTATATTGGAATCTAAATAAAAAAGAAGCAAGGGATAAGGAAACTGAAGAACAGTATCGGGCATTATCTCAGACGGTTGGTAACTAATACCCGCCTGAGATAAACATTTTTGAAACTACAAGATGTTAATTAACGGCCTGAGAAGATGTTAATTAACTGACGCGCCACACGAGGTCTGCGTGCAGGTTAAGAAGCCGTGGTGCAGGGACGCGTGTGCGACGTTCCACATGGATACAAGAGAGACGGAAGGATCTCTGAAGATTGTCTTCCACAGTGGTTTAATTGTGTGCCGCACGAGGTCTACAAAGAGTTCAATGCGCAATGAACAAAATATTTTATTCAGGTGGTAGATGTTAATTTTATACAAATGTAGAAGAAAGAATCATCGAATTTGGACACAATTTGCAGAATCTAAACATGTTTGAGTATTTATATTGGAATCTAAATAACAAAGAAGCAAGGGATAAGGAAACTGAAGAACAGTATCGGGTATTATCTCAGACGGTTGGTAAGTAATACCCGCCTGAGATAAACATTTTTGAAACTACAAGATGTTAATTAACGGCCTGAGAAGATGTTAATTAACTGACGCGCCGCACGAGGTATGCGGAGAAGTTAAGAAGCCGTGGTGCACGGACGCGTGCGCGACGTTCCACATGGATACTAGAGAGACAGAAGGATCTCTGAAGATCGTCTTCCACAGTGGTTTAATTGTGCGCCACACGAGGTCTGCAAAGAGTTCAACACGCAATGAACAAAATATTTTATTCAGGTGGTAGATATTAATTTTATACAAATGTAGAAGAAAGAATCATCGAATTTGGACACAATTTGCAGAATCTAAACATGTTTGAGTATTTATATTGGAATCTAAATAACAAAGAAGCAAGAGATAAGGAAACTGAAGAACAGTATCGGGTATTATCTCAGACGGTTGGTAAGTAATACCCGCCTGAGATAAACATTTTTGAAACTACAAGATGTTAATTAACGGCCTGAGAAGATGTTAATTAACTGACGCGCCACACGAGGTATGCAGAGAAGTTAAGAAGCCGTGGTGCACGGACGCATGCGCGACATTCCACATGGATACCAGAGAGACGGAAGGATCTCTGAAGATCGTCTTCCACAGTGGTTTAATTGTGCGCCACACGAGGTCTGCAAAGAGTTCAATGCGCGGGAAATGAACCGCTCCGCATAGACCATATATAAGGCGCGTCGTCGGTTGTGTACAAGCATAGAACTTTTGCACTCCTTTCTTCTTCTTCCATCGTTCCACCTCCTAGCCCGGCGCCGACGAACCACCACAGCCATGGCCAACCTTCTGCCTCCTAGCCCGCCGAGGCAGCCACCCTGCAAGCAGATACGCTGCAGCTCCCCCGAGAGGGTGAATAACGACCAGCGCGTTCCACCATCGGTGCAGCCGGAGCCACCGGTACAGCCGGAGCAATTGGCTCAGCTGGAGCAGCCGACCCTCTCTCCTGCTACATCGCCGCTGGAGGAGGAGGAGGAGGAGGAGGAGGACGATGACGATGCCGATGATGATGACGACGATGATGACGACGGTGACGACGACGGCGACCACCACCACGGTGACGACGACGAAGACGATGACCAGTCAGAGGAGGACCGCTTGGCATGGTTTGAGAAGTTGGCGGAGAGGGCGGAGGAGGCTGGGCCGTAGTGTAGTTTTAGGAGTTCTTGTACATATTTTTTTGTAGTTTTAGGAGTTCTTGTACATGTTTAGCTTCAATTCTGTTCTTGTACATATTTCTTGTGTTTTGTAATATATATGTGTTCATTCGTGTCAATGAATACTGGTGTGTTAGAATTTCTGGATTTCAATCAAGTGAATGTGCTCTAAATGCTCATATGTATATGAGCATTTAGTTAGAATGGTGGATAATTTGAAGTTTGACATGTTGGAATGCTTTTAAAAAAAATTAAAAAAAATTCATACTTGTATAAATTATACAAATATGTTCATACCAACAATTTTGAGTGAAGGAACTTTTTTTATGAGATACACAAATGTGAATATTATGTGAGTAGAAATTAATTTGATATTTACCAAAACATTACAATGTCAGCTATACAAGTTTTAAAAATATTTTGTTCAGTTGGGATTATCTCAGGCGGTTGGTAAGTAATACCCGCCTGAGATAAACATCTTCTCAGACGGTTATTAAGTATCAACAGCCTGTGAATATATTTACTTCTTAATTAATATTCTTGATTAAATATCCTTTCAGGCGGTTGGTAAGTAAAACCCGCCTGAGATAAAGTTAAAAACCGCCTATGAAAAACCGACGTCTATATAAGAACCCCTCACCGCAGTCAAAATGCAACCCTGGAGAATTTATATCGACGCCGCAAGGCTGTTGAATTTCCCCTGCGCCGCGCCGCCACTCCGCCGCCCAGCCCATACTGCCGTGCCGCCACTCAACCCCGCACCGCCACTTCTCCACCCAGCCGGCCCACTGTGCTGACGCCTCCCCACCGTGCTGACGCCTCTGCAAGGTAAATGTAGTTTCCTTACTTTTTCTTTGTATATTTTCATTAGCTGATAAGTTGTTAGTTTTGTGTGTTCTGGTATATGGATTCTGTCCTTTTGCATGTGTAAGCACTATATGGATTGTGTTCTGGTATATTGATGTATGGACTATATGGATTGTTTCCTTTTTGTGTGTTCTACTAGTTTGGTCTTTTATATATTGATGTATGGACTATATTGTAATAAGCTTATTGTAGTTTGTACCTATTATGTGACATGAATATGATGTTTAATTAACAGATGCTATTGTAATATATATAAGATGCTATTGTTTCATTAACAGATGCAAGGTAAATGTAGTTTCCTTACTTTTTCTTTGTATATTTTCATTAGCTTATAAGTTGTTAGTTTTGTGTGTTCTGGTATATGGATTCTGTCCTTTTGCATGTGTAAATACTATATGGATTGCATACCTCTTGCTTGCATATATTTCGAAGAAGTGATTAGGGTTACCTTTCTAAGGAGATGGTTTTATCACTCACCCATTTAGTTAGCATCGTTGGATGGGATCCGACATCAAGATATAACAGACCAGATCCCACCTAGACTTAGCCCATGCTGCTGGGCCTGTTTCCCCCTTTGACTCCGTCCGCCTCAAGGCATCGCCCGTCTCCTACATTTGTCACCCTAATCATACTTGTTATGTCTCTGTAAATTCATTTTATAGAAGACCTTTAGAGAATATTTGTGGCCAAATTTTGTAAATCTGACAAAAATTCTATTATTGAAGCAAGGACCGTCGAGCGTGGATGTATAACATGCCAAGACCCGATCCTATGTACACTCATAATGTTGCAAATTTTATTAAAGCATCCAAGAGACATGCAAAGTTGCACAAGATAGATGACATATTATGTCCATGTATCGACTGCAAAAATAAGATTGCTTGGACGAATACTATAGTAATACAATCTCATGTGGTGAAAAGAGGTTTCAAAAATAACTACACAATATGGACAAAGCATGGTGAGTTAGATACACATGATGTGGATAAAGATGATGAGAGAGGCTCAGATGATGATAATGTTCATATCGATGATGGTAGTGACAATCAAGCTGGTGATGATGATGATGAGTTCGATTGTGAGGAGATGTTGCGTCACATTGAACCATATGTACTGACTTCTATGGGAGCAAGCAAAGGTTTAAGTAAAATGGAGACATTGCAGAATGCGGCGACAGAGCTTTTATATGATGAATCAAACGGTTGTTATAAAGGGTTTACTACATTGCGTGCAGACTTAGAACTACTAAAGTTGAAAGCTACACACGGATGGTCCGAATGTAGTTTCTCTGATCTTTTGAATCTTCTAGCAGAAATTCTTCCAAATCCAAATAAACTGCCAGAAGCACTTATAAAGTTCAGAAACTTCTTTGCCCGATGGCACTAGGTGTGACAAAAATACACGCTTGTGTGAACCATTGTATTCTGTATCGCAAAGAGCATGAGCTCGCAACTAGATGCCCCATTTGTGGTGTCAGTAGATATAAGAAGGACTACAATCACCAGTATGTTACCAACATGAAAAAGACTCATAAGAATAAGAAGTTTATTATTGGTCCTGAAGGTGACAATGACGATACTTCTGGAGATGCAGACGGGAAGAATAAGAGAAAAATTCCTACCTTGGTGATGTGGTACCTTCCGGTAATTGATCGCTTGAAGCGTTTGTTCTCAAACCCTAGGGAGGCTGAACTTATGCGTTGGCATTCCGAGCAACGCAAGAAGAATGAAAAACATATACGACACCGTGGTGATGCAACGCAGTGGAAAATTTTTGATTTTCAGTATCCAAAATTTGCGAAGGAAATCAGAAATGTGAGGTTTGCCTTGGGTACAGATGGAATGAATCCGTTTGGTGAAAAAAGGAGCATACACAGCACATGGCCCGTGGTCTTAACGATGTACAACCTACCGAAGTGGTTGTGTCACAAAAGGAAATATATCTTATTATCTGTTCTTATCCAAGGTCCAAAACAACCCATCATCGAAATTGATGTGTTCTTGGAACCTTTAATGGAAGATATGGCAAAATTGTGGAATGAAGGGGTACGTACATGGGATGAGTACAAGCGGGAGTATTTCACGCTAAGAGCAATGATATTCGTTACCATGCATGATTATCCCGGACTGTTTACATTATGAGGACAAATGAAAGGGAAGAAAGGTTGCGTTAGGTGCGTGGATAGAACTGGATTTCTATACCTCACTTCGTCCAGAAAGACGGTGTACATGAGACATCGACGGTTCTTGACAGATACACACATGTATAGGAAGATTAGAACAATTTGATAACAAAATCGAAAAAGATACTGCACCAAAACCTTATAGTGGAAAACTTGTGTTTGAAATGGTCAAGAACATTCATATTGCTTGCGGTAAGGGAAAAAATATTAAGGGAATTAAGAGAAAGAAAAGTACATCTTCGGATGATACAACTGACATGGCTTTCAAGAAACAATCAATTTTTTTCAAGTATCTTCCATATTGGAAGAATCTGGAATTTTGCTATAGTATTGATTTGATGCACGTTACGAAGAATGTATTTGACAGCATCATTGGGACATGCTGGACATGCCGAGGAAAACAAAGGACGGATTAAATTCACGTATGGACCTAGTAAATCTTGATTTGAGACCAGAGCTTCATCCAGTAGAAAAGGCGAACAGGAAGCATTACCTTCCCCCAGCCAGCTACAACTTGACGCTAGAATGGAAAAAAGCAATTCGCGAATGCTTGCGTGGGATCAAAGTGCCCACAAGTTTCTCATCCAATATCCGCAAACTACTCTCTATGAAAGACTTGTCTTTATTCGGTTATAATTCTCACGACTGTCACATGATGATGACTTTTTTTCTTTCCATTGCAATAAGAGTAATCAAACCTGAGCATATAAAAGTTGTCATCACACGTTTGTGTTACTTCTTCAATGCAGTATCGCAAAATGTGATAGCACGTGAATATTTAGACTATCTGAATACATACATCGTCGAGACAATGTGCAAGCTTGAGATGTGTTTCCCACCATCCTTTTTTGATATGCATGTACACCTAATCATACATCTTGTTGATCAGATAAAAGCATTGGGGCCACTATATATATATCATATGTTTTCGTTGGAGAGATATTTAGAAGTATTAAAATGTTATGTGCGGAACCGTGCTCACCCAGAGGGTTCAATTATGGAAGGATACATCACTGAAGAAGTGCTTGAGGGTTGCGCTGATTACATCAAAGATGGAAAATCGATAGGTGTGCCTATATCGGTACATGAGGGTAGACTACGTGGGAGAGGCAAAGTGGGTAAGAAAACTTTTATTGTTCAAGATTACAAGAATGTACACCGTGCACATTTTGGTGTACTACAACAGCTCGCAATAGCTGAGCCGTACATCGAGGAACACCAAATTGAGATTCGTGATAAAAACCAAGACGCACAGAGGACTGGATCATGAAAGAGCACAGAAGATGTTTCACTGAATGGTTAATGGACAAAGATATATCATACGGAAACACTATAGAAGACGCAACAATGAAAAAGTTAGCTTCTGGCCCATCTGCTTTGGTAACATCATGGCAAGCATATGACATCAATGGTTACACATTTTACACTAAAGAAAAAGGCGGTAATAGTGTTGCACAAAATAGTGGTGTTCGTATTGAGGCTTATGATTCACAAGGGCAGAAGACCACATACTTCGGGTTCATAGAGGAAATATGGGAACTCGATTATGGCGAAAGAATGGTAATGGCCGTATTTAAGTGCCAATGGGTCAAACATCCTGATGGTTTGAAAGTGGACAATTATGGGCTGACACTGGTAGACTTGAATAAAGTGGGTTACAAATATGACTTGTGGGTTCTCGCCGATAATGTTGCACAAGTTTTTTATGTTCAAGATCCAGAAACTGAGAAGTTGCATGTAGTTATTTCTGGAAAGCAAAATATTGTTGGGGTTGAGAATGTGGGAGATAATGAAGAGGAATATAATCAGTATGAAGAGATGTACCTTTTCACCGAACAAGAAAACATCAAGCGCGTAGAGAGAAGCATTAAAAAGAATTTGAAACCCTATATGCGCGAAGATGTCAATGCTGGAAAAAATGTATATAGCAATGCGAGATGATATATATTGTATACATTTGTATCTTCTGAAATCAACTTAGAACAATGTTGGTATATGGATTGTGTCCTTTTGCATTTGTGTACATATGCGTTTGGACTCAATAATTTGGAAGTTTGGAATGGTCTTTCAGATAATGATGTCTCGGGCGTGTAGCCGATTGAAGGAGGAGCGCTTGGCGTGGCACAAGAACCATCCCCATGTATGTACATATGGCACACCGGTCGCATGGTTGTATATACATATGTATCTGTAATGGACTAATGAACTTAAACTGTAGTTTGTTTTTCCGTCTTGTTTGTTTTTGGTATTTTCAATTTCTCTGCGTAGGGTTTCTCTGCGAAGCCTGAATCAGGAGATTTATTGATGTGGCAGTGCATCGTCCCTGATAAAGAAGGGGTAAGTCATGAAGAACAAGCACAATATGAGTTTAACCATCGTCCTCCTATTAATAAATTTCTTTTGCAGACTGAATGGGAAGATGGTTACTACCCCCTGACAATCTCCTTCTCTGAGGACTATCCCTTGGTGCCTCCAAGATGCGCATTTCCAATTGGGTTCTTCCACCCAAATGTCCATCGTTCGGGAGTACTCTGCATCGAGATTCTTGATCAAGAGACTGTAAGATAGACCTATTTTGTTCATGTAATTATTACTTATAATTGTTTTTGAACTTATTTGAACTGGTTTCTTATATTGCTTAAATTATATTTTGTAGGGGTGGTGCAGTGCTTTTACAATTAAAACTACTACTTGAAGTTCAGCGTTTGCTGCATCAGCCAAATGTGCCTAATGTTGAAAATGATTGCTATAATCTACTTATCAAGGTTAGATAACACTTTGACTTAGTGACCAATGTAGGTTATTCATTCCTCCTTCGACATTTGTTAATTTAAATAATGTCAATATTTTCAGGATCCAGCAGAATATAAGAGACGTGTTTGGGAGCAAGCAGGACGGTACAATTTAGAATTATCAATGGGAGCTTCATCGTCGATCTACAATGAATGTAGCATGATTTTCGTTCCCAGTGTGTAAAGAAATTATCTTTGAACAATTGTAAAGCCTCTAATGGTGTATTATCACAATTAAGCCAGCCTCACTGGTGATCGAGCATTTCCTATAATGCATTACTGTACTAGTATCCGCCCATCTGTGTTTTTTCCTGATACAATTTTCCCTGCAACGACTACATACGGTTGTGATAATTGCAACGACTACATCCCTGTAATTTCAATGAAAACTGCTTGTGATAATTGAACAACTACATACGGTTCTTAAACAATGACCGCCACTGAAAATACATGATCTTCTCAAGCTGTTGTTAATTAAGAACTGTCTGTGAAGTTCATTACATTACAGGCGGTTATTAATTAAGAAACGCCTATGAAGATCATGTATTTACCCAGGCGGTTGTTTCTTAAAATCCGTCTGGGAAGTTCATTGCATTACAGGTGGTTCTTAATTAAGCACCACCAGTGAAGATCATGTATTTACCCAGACGGTTGTTCTTTACAATCCGCCTGTGTTGTTCTTTCATCACAGGCGGTTATTATATCATTCTTCATCACAATCGCATATTTTTAAGGACCGCCTGTGTTTGAAAATTTGAGGCGCCTGTAAAAATGCTTTTTGTAGTAGTGAAATAGAGTTATCAAGGCCGAAATCGCATTAGATCTAAATCTGTTCTTGACCTAGAATTTCCAAACAGTCTGTATTTTGGGGGCAATATGTCCTATTATTTTGGTCAAAAATAGGTCTTACATATACTTAAATTAAAGAGGAGAGATAGATCAATAATCTTGTTGTTGAATAGTTTTAGATTTGGATAATTTAAGGTGTCTAATTGTCTTTGGAAGATTGAGCAGAAATCTGTGACACACCAACGAGATATCTTTGATTGTTTTGCATTGTAATATTCTTTTGCAGCACATTTTGAAAAAAAAAAAGACAATAGAAAAAGGCAGGTGCAAACCAATACGAAAAGATGAACCAAAAAGGAGAAAAAAAAAGCAAAAGAAAAAGCAGAAGTGCTCGCATCCTTCGTGTCGTATAATTTTGTTTCATGTCTTGCTAACTTGAACTACTAGGAACAGATTTAGGCTAGCAACTTAGACAAGTACTTTGCCACTTATTCAAATTAACTATCTGCTTGCATTGTTGCTAATCCTTGCTACATATAAAGTGCCATCCAAGCTACACTTCATTTGCCACCTGTAGTGTTGGTAAGAACACCTGTAAGAGTGTGGTAAGACACTTGACAGTGTGTCATTCTACTTCCATCTTGTCGTTGCCCTTTGTAGTTTATAGGTATAACATATTTTTTGTTGTCTTCGGTTTGTTACAAATAATATCAGATAAAAGCAAGAATCATGAATGCCCTCCACATGTCCAGTCCTGTAACCTAGTGGATAGAACGGTAACCTCAGAACAAACCTCCAATAATATCCATCTAGTCCCAAGAAACTATGAATCTGATGGAAAGATTTTAGAAATTCCCACTTTAGTACTTGTACACCATTACTTGGATCTACAGCCACACCTTCCGTTGAAATAATATGTCCAAGAAAAGGTACTTTGTTAATCCAAAACTCGCACTTGCTAAATTTAACATATACTTATGCTCCCGTAATCATTGGAGTACGATATGGAGATGTTCATCATGCTCTTCCTTTGATTTGGAGTATATGAGAATGTTGTCACTGAAAGCCACGACAAACCGATCTAACTCTAGCATGAATACTGAAATCATGAGGTACATGAAGTGTGCTGGTGCATTCGTGAAACCAAACAAAATGACCACATACTCATAAATACCTTATCGAGTTGAGAATGCTGTCTTTTGGAATATCTTCTTGAATCTTAATATGATGATATGCCAACCTTAGATCCATCTTGGAAAACACGATAGCACCCACTAATTGATCGAATAATATGTCGATGCGAGGTAGTGGATACTTGTTCTTGATCGTCAGAGCGATCAACAGACGATAACCCACGCAGAGCCTTAGTGTCTTATCTTTCTTCTCCACAAACAAAGTTGAGCAACCCAATGGTGATGAACTTGGTCAGATGAATTTTTTTTCTAGAAGCTCACTTAATTGTTCCTTAAGATCAGCTAATTCCTTTGGTGCCATTTTGTACGGCTGACGAGATATCGGGGTGGTTCCCAGTATCAACTCTATATTGAACTCCACATCTCGCTCAGGCGGCGTACCTGGAAAATCATCGGGAAACACATCTGGATATTCCCATACTACCGTAATGTCTTAAAGTTTAGTGGCCTCTGACTCATATGTGGCTGGTATTTCTGAACTCAGATCTTCAAGGGCAAGAGTATGGAGACAGTAGTATGGAGAGTCTAACCGAACAATCCTTGGAACGATGTCCAGAACAACTCTGTGGTACTTCAACCATTTCATTCCCAATATAACATCAATCTTTTGTCCATCTAATAAAATGAGAGTGGTAGGATATATTTTTCCACCTAAGCACAAGGGTGCTTTGATAATAACTTCACTAGTGGCTATAATGCTGCTAGGTGATCTGATAAGATATTGATCCTTGGTGGAAATGGTGGATAGCTCAGATTTGCACACAAATGAGTTGCTAATGAAATTATGTGTGGCACCAGAATCAAATAGAACCAACAAGGATAGTTCGTTGAGAGTGAACATACTCGCGAGTACTAGCTCTCCTTCTATGACATCCTCAAGAGTAGTGTGGTGAATGTTTCTAGCCTTCGGTGCTGCTCTTTTGGGCTGAGCAAGGGACTGATTAACACCTGGTGCTGCTGCTTGCACATTGCCTTGCTTTGCTTCCTGACATTCCTTGGTAAAGTGAACCAGACAGCCACATGTGAAACATGCATGATTCGCCCGACCTCCACTGGTCGGTGGACGGTAATCAGGTGCATTCAGCTGTGGATAAAATGCACGTGCAGCTACACGCTGCTGCTGCCACTGAGGTTGCTGCCACTGTTGCTGATGTGGTCGATATCTCTAATACTGGAATGGACGACGCTGATATTGTGGCGGTCGCATAGGGGATTGGACCTGCTGACCAGATGGTGTTCGGTACACCAGTCGGTACTTTTGCGGAGCGGCATTCCTACCGCCTTTGGGTGCATTCCTCTTTCTGTCCTCTGCCTGAGTTTGTCAGTTTGCATCTTCAAGCTTTATTGTAGTATCCACAAGTGTGATGAAGTTACTGCGATCTATCAACAGAAGTTGTTCCCTCGGCCTAGCATTGCATCCATGAAAGAAATGGTCGCATTTCTGAGCCTCCGTGCTCACTTGTTCAGGTGCATACTGAGACAGATGATTGAATGCCTTGACATAATCATGGATGCTCCTCCCTCCTAGTTTTAAGTACATGAACTTCTGAAGCTTCCTGTCCATGATCTCAGATGGAATATGATAAGCACATAAGACATTGTTGAATTCAGTCCATGTAACTTCATGTCCGGCGGGCAGGGAGGCAAGGTGAGTTGCGCACCATGCATTGGCGGAACCGTGAAGTTGTTGTGCCACAAATAGCGCCTTCTGATGTTCGATGCACTGCAGCAGCCCAAACTTAGATTCGATAGTGCGGATCTAGTTGTCCGCCTTCAAAGGTTCATTGGCCTAAATGATGACCATGGGTGCACTACAAGGATTCCGCCCTGTTGCAACGATTGTACTACAATGAATACTAAATCATTGCAGTAAGTTTGGTCTTTCGCCACGATTCACTAGTTTGTGGCATTAGCATCTATCACCACGGAATACGATCGTTGCATTAGGAGTTGTTGCCATGATTCACTAGTTCATGGCATTAGGATCTATTGCCACAAATCTGTTGCCAAGATTCACTAGTTCGTGTCATTAGCATCTATTGCAATGGAATATGATCGTTGCATTAGGACTATTAACACGATTCACTAGTTCGTGGCAGTATGATCTTTCGCCACGAATTTGTTTCCACGATCACTAGTTCATGGCATTAGCATCTATCGCCATGGAACGTGATGGTTCCATTAGGATTTATTACCACGAACTAGTTTGTGGCGTTAGCATCTATCGCCACGGAACACAATCGTTGCATTAGGATTTGTTGCCACAATTCACTAGTTTGTGGCTTTAGGATATATCGCCACGGCACACAATCATTGCATTAGGATCTGATGCCACGAAATACCAGTTCACGACATTAGGATCTATCGCCATGGAACACGATCGTTGCATTAGGATTTGTTGCCACGATTCACTGGTTCGTGGCATTAGGATCTATCACCACGGCACACAATCGTTGCATTAGGATCTGATTCCACGAATTATCAGTTCATGGCGTTAGGATCTATCGCCACGAAATAGAATCGTTGCATTAGGAACTTTTGCCACGAATTACCAGTTCGTGGTGTTAGGATCTATTGCCACGGAACAGAATCATTGCATTAGGAACCTTTGCCACGAATTTCCAGTTCATGGCATTAGAATCTATCGCCACGGAATACGATCGTTGCATTGGGAACTTTTTCCATGATTCACCAGTTCGTGGCGTTAGAATCTATCGCCACAAAACACAATCGTTGCATTAGGAACTTTTGCCACGATTCACTAGTTCGTGGTGTTAGGATCTATTGCCACGGAACACAATCGTTGCATTAGGAACTTTTTCCATAATTCACCAGTTCATGGAGTTAGGATCTATCACCAAAAAACCGAATCGTTGCATTAGGAACTTTTGCCATGAATTACCAGTTCGTGTCATTAGGATCTATCGCCATGGAATACGATCATTGCATTGGGAACTTTTGCCATGATTCACCACTTCGTGGCATTAGGATATATCGCTATGAAACACAATTGTTGCATTAGAAACTTTTGCCACAATTCACCTGTTCATGGCGTTAGGATCTATCGCCATGGAACATAATCGTTGCATTAGGAACTTTTTCCACGATTCACCAGTTCGTGGAGTTAGGAATTATAAGGATGGATTTGTTTATTTTCTGGACAAGTGAATGATTCAGTTATCAAGTGAATGTTCTCTAAGTTCAATAATGTGATATAACCAGTGAACCGAAGCAAAATGTAGAAAATCACGAAGCTAAAAGGAGACATCGTGGGGAGGATGTGCTTTTCATATAAGAAATGAACTTCGCTGCTAATTAAGCGCGTCTCCATTTTGACTGTACAATCGTAGCATTAGGATCTGTTTCCACGATTGTACTAGTTCGTGGCCTTAGGATCTATCGCCATGGAACACACTCATTGCATTAGGATCTGTTGCCAGGAGTCACTAGTTCGTTGCATTAGGAATTTTTGTAGGAGCATCATTGAATATTCTGGGTATCTTCTAAAGAGGTTGGATTATTCAATATTGGCTTGCTTCTAAGCTTGTTGCTAAATAGAAGAGTGACTTCTACCTTTTAAAAAAAAATATTTCACATACAGCTAGCTCAAACAATACTTATATACAAAAATCATCATCTTCGCTGTTGTCCCCCCCCCCCCCAATATTGGGGGTACAATACCATCATTGATATATGTATCGTCGTCGTCGTTGTCGTCATGTTCATTTTCTGATGGAACTCTATGTGCCTCAAACTGACCACATGTTCTCATTTAAAGAGCGGAAGCATCACCGGTTGCTCCCTCAATGTCATTCCTAGCCCATGCGGTCCTATCCTCATTTATGTGTGGTATATTGATATCAGTAAGTCGTCGATCATCAAATGGCTCAGCCTCCATCGTCTCAGTGACATTATTTTCACTGTCTCCAGGGGGCATGGCAAAAAGGATTTGTGGCTTCGTTTTAACAATTGTAGCCCATTTAGGTTGCTTCACACTTCGAACATAAAAACCTTGTTCTGCTTGGGTGGCTAGAATGTAAGGCTCATACTTAAATTGAGAAAGAGTAGTGTCAACATCTGTCATTTCGTATCGATCTATTTTGTAGCATCTGCTTTAGCTCTTACCGGAACAAGGCCGATCAAACCAGTCACATTCAAATAAGAGAACCTCTTGATTTTTTTACAAAATCAACAGAAATTACTTTATTGATTACTCCAAACAACTCATGATCACCATATCGAACAACAACACCACTGTTTTGCGTCCATAAATCTTTTTCCACCTTTGCAGTTCGAAAGAAGAAGCCATTTATAAATGATTGACAAAAAAAAATGTGCCTGACGATCAGGTCCTCTAGATAATGCATACAAATAATTGGTTACTTTGCCTTCTTGGTGTAATTTCATAATCTGTACACATTAGTATAAAAGGGGTCATCGATAAACCAACTTCAAAACACATATTTGTTCAATATTTCATCAAAGTAAAAACATGCATGTACTTACTCGTTTCTGAAACCAATAAACAAACTCATCTCTATGGCATTTTTCAGCATCACGAGAATGAATCTTTATCAGCTCTTCAAAATGGTCACTGAAAAGGGTACAAAATTAAATTAGCCCTCTACAATAAGCATGATCCAATATAGTATAGAACATCTGAGTTATACGTACTTGATCCATGGAGCGGCCTCTTCAACATTAAAAATAATATAATGCCTGATGTTATGTAGTTCCACCATAGTAAGTTGGCCCCATTTAAACACTTTTTTAGAATTATCAACTTCTGTAAATATATTAGACTCGAGAGAAGGTTCATTCCTAGCTGCAGCTTCATGACGTTCTGGCATATCAATCTTGGTGCTGATGTTATCCAATAAATGACTACAAAAAGTCATACAGTCTTCCATAATATATCCCACAGCTATAGAACCCTCCGGGTGAGCTCTATTATGTACACACCTCTTCAATATACCAACGTACCTCCCAATTGGATACATCTATCTGTAAGAAACAGGTCCACCCAAGCAAGCTTCTTTAGCAAGATGGATTGGATGATGTACCATGATATCAAATAAAGCGGGAGGAAGCAACATCTCAAGCTTACAAATTCTTTGACCATCTTATCCAAATCTGGTTTCGCAAATTCTTTAGAACAAATTCAAGAAAAGAATATGCTAAACTCAATTAAAAGTGCAAAAACTTTTTCAGGCAATATGTCACATATTGCAATAGGAAGGAACTTCTGAAATATAATATGGCAGTCATGAGTATTTAGATCTGATACCTTACGTGCTTTTATGTCCACACATCTCTTGACGTTTGAGGTATAACCATCGAGCATCATCACATCCCCTAAAAACATGCACAAGGTGGTATTCTCATCTTTATGCAAAGTATATGATGTTGATGGACAATCATACTTCTCATTTATATCCACCGGATGTTGCTTTGGCCGTATAACCATATCCTGCATATCAAGACGAGCTTGTAGACTATCTTTTGTTTTACCATCCACATTAAGCAATGTCCCCAATAGGCTATCACAAATGTTTTTATCAATGTGCATGACATCCAAGTTATGCCTTATTAGCAATGTCTTCCAATATGGGTGCATAAAAAATATACTTTTCTTATTCCAACTATGCCATCTATCTTCATCAGTGCACTTTCTCTTATTATTCGTCTATCCAAAACTCACTTGATCAAAACTCTCGTATTGTTGGAGTAATTCGTCATCAGAGAGTGTGTTGGAGCCTCTCTATTCTCTATCTTGTTGTTGAAAGAAGCTTTGTCTCGATGCCATATGTGATTATGAGGTAGGAAACAACGATGACCCATGTAGCAATACTTTTTTCCATGTTTCAACCACAAGGCGTCAGTGTTTACATGGTAGTATGGACATGCTAGCTTACCTTTTGTGCTCCATCCACATAGCATTGCATATTCTTGAAAATCAATTATTGTCCACAATATAGAACATTGGATGAGAAATGCCGCTTTCTTGGAATTGTCGTATGTTTGAACACCATCAGACCATAATTTTAGTAGCTCATCAATCAAAGGCTGCAGATACACATCAATGTTGTTTTCGAGTAACTTTGGCCCAAGAGTTATCATTGACATCAACCAATAAGGATGCTTCATACACAACCAAGGTGGTAGATTATAAGGGATTAGAATCACAGGCCATGTACTGTAAGAAACATTCATTATTCCAAAAAGAATTGAAACCATCAGATGCTAGCCCAAGTCTTATGTTGCGAGGATCAGATGAGAAATTTGGATGAATGCTATCAAAATGCTTCCATGCTTTCGAATATGCAGGATGGCGTAATGTTCCATCATCAATACGTTCTTCTTTGTGCCAACGTATGTTTAATGTCATTGATTCTGCCATATAAAACCTTTGAAGATGGGGAATAAGAGGGATGTATCGTAGAATCTTGCATGCTACAAACTTCTTGGATTTTCCACAAGGTAAAACCTCCCTTGCATGCCCACCAGTACTGTTTTTCCATCTTAATTCACCACATTTTGGGCATTGATCCAGCAGAGAATAGTCCTTCCGGAATAACACACAATCATTGACACATACATCAATCTTTTTGTAGCCCAGCCCGAGGTCACGAACAACCTTCTGAACATTACTAAGTGTATTAGGAATGCAGTGGCCCTCTGGAAGCACATATGAGAATAGTTCAAGGATCAACTCACACGCTTTTTTGCTCAAACCAGTTAAACATTTTATCTGGTACAACCTGACAATGGAGGATAATTTGGTCACCTTCTCACAACCTGAATGCAAGTCCTTTTTGGCATCATTTAATAAGTCATAGAATGCCTTTGCCCACCCACTTTGCTCCTGATGGTTTATAGCAACTTCTGGATCATCAACATCTGCTAACGTACCACCATGATCAGTGCCTCTAAGTAGACTGGACAGCATATTTTCTATAACAGCATCATCAGAAATTATCTCCTCATTATTTGCTGATTGCTCAGCAATATTTTTCTCAACTCTTTTTTCTCCATGGTGTAACCAACAAGTATAATCAAATGACATTGCACTAGAAGCAAGTGAATATGAACTTCCTTGCGTGTCCCGTGGCAAATATTACGACATTTCGTGCAAGGACAAGACATAGTTTCTTTGTCATGAGTGCCCTGGAATGCTAAATTTAGAAATGACTTCATTACATCATGCCACTCTTTCATACGCCTGTCTTTTCCCATTTATGTCTTATCTTCTGACATTGCTTCCTACAATTCAATCAGCGTATTCATAAGAGGATAGAACTACAACAACATTATGTGAGCAATTGTACCTAGCGCTGCTGCTCCTCCACGTGCTGCGGCGGCGGATGCTCCACCACGCCAGTGGCCGACAAATGCTCTTCCAAGAGCATGGCGGCTGGCAGATGCTCCTCCAAGAGCGTGGCGGCTAGCGGATGCTCCTCCAAGAGCGTGGCGGCCGGCGGATGCTCCTCCAAGCACATTTGGTACAGTTGGGAGAGGGGCTGTTGTGAATCAAAGGGTCCCGCAGGCAGGCAACCAGGACAAAGCGTACGTGAAGCTATCAGAGTAGGCCAAACACTGAGTTGGGCCGCTTGTTAATCGTGGGCTGAAACTGCGCTGAGTCACTTTGTATTAGTTGGTCGAAACTACGCTGGGACACTTGGTGGTCATCCCTACGACGCGTGAGCCCATCTGCTGGCGCGCGTCTGGCTCTGGCAATTTGTTATCTAAATCAATTAATATAGCAATGGGAGTGGTACTCCGAGCAAAATAAAGCATAGGCATAAAATCTCTTGAACTGCAGCAACACAGTGATATAAACAAGGATTAAATACTGGATATAAACGTCGACGGAACCAAACAGTAGTGTTCAACGTACCATTCCAGGAAACAAACTAATCAACAGTGCTAGCTGTTACATAATCCCCAATAAACAGAAAATAAACTAATCGGCACCTCTAGTCTGCAGCACTTCCCTTCAAGCAGTGGTAATAACTTCTGGTCGTGTATAAGAGTAGTGGTAATGATGACACCGCGTATAGGGGCATTGGTCTAGTGGTACGTTGGAGTTCTATCTATCTTTTTCTAACATTTTTCTTGTCCTTTCTTTTCTTTTCTCTCTATTCATTGTCTCCACTTTTCTTTACAGTCGTCACTACCTGTTGCATTTTCCTGTTACTACGTACTAATATTGTATACTACTTTACAGACCGCTTTGCGGGTCACGCTACGGGCGATCTCCTCTGGCACCTCCAGTAGCTAAAGTACCGTACCGGGCACTTTAGAGGATACCGGCGGTGTGGAGGGTCATTCATTAACAGAGAATATAGTTACCACAGATAGTTCACTAAACAAATAGATAGAAAACAAAATAACAATTGGAACAGACAAACAAAATTGAGTTCATCAACATAAAACATTACTACAAAACAAGAAAAACAACATCATGAAACAAGAAAAATAACATCACACAAACTTATAAGTCTTTTATGTATAGCCCATATCGGAGAACACCTCACGGCAGAATGCAAAATGCTCGTGTCTAATCCTACAGTCTTCACTACAGAAGACCCTGCAGTCGCTCCACCCTTGCTTCACGCAGCCGGCAGCCGTGCACGGGTCAACCTCCTTGTTGGGCAGCAACACCATCGGTGGCCTCGGAGGCAGGCGCGGATGCGCTCACGTTAGATTACCGATTTCAGCCAGGGTTTGAATCTGACACTGCTTGCACTCATTATTGGCCCTCATGATGGCGACGGACCCGACTGCTTTATTACCGACGTCGACCTTGCATTCAACCTACCGATATACTTGAAGGCATCACGGGTCCCAGGGTCAATGTCGTAGCGGAGGAGGCCGAGGACGTAGGCCGACTCCATGTAGCCCGCCACGGCCGCTCGGGCGAGAAACTGGGCACCCGGCTGTGCGGGATCGTCCGCGAAGACGAGCTCGAGTCCTGTGATGTAGCACGCACGAGGGTTGCCGATGATGGCCAGGTTCTCCACGAGGGCTTCGTAGCGCCCTAGTCGTGCCACATCCTCTGGGTCACCCGCTCGAGCGCCACGAGCCTGCCCACGGTGCCATCCCGACATGCCACATGCATGGCCTTGCAGGTGGCACGTAGACTAGAGAGGTCATACAAGGGTCGCACAAAGCTTGTGGCGAGGCGCCCCGCGATCTCGACCGCAATATCGTGCATGAGCAGCAACTCCATAGGCTTCGGCGTCAACGTGCTGCGAAGTGAACCAATGGAGGTGCGCGCGGCGAAGACAAAGAGGAAGCTAGAGTACGTACGGAGAAGACAGTGATGTGTCTTTATAGAGTACGCACAGAGATGATGATGGAGACATTATATAAAGACACACGCCATCGTCTTCTCCCTGTGTACATATGGGGGTCGCGCGCAATGATGGTTCGACTTCCAGCGATGGTGGATTTCACACATCCTCTGTAGTACTGCGCTGGTGCATTAAGGGTGGCTGACATTTGAACACCGCAGCCTATGGGACCCACACCTCTCGCATGCACTGATGGGACACGCGAAGTAATAGAACCACTCTGTTTTCAACATCAACACAAGAATAATATCCTGTCATCAATAGAAATAACATACTATGTTTGACAGGATTAAATGCTTTGTTTGGGAACACAATATTTTTGGAGTTTTAGAGCAAAACTTTGGTATTTGAGATTATCATGGTATTTTTTACAGAATGGTGTTTGGAACCCACTTCAAAAACTATGTATTTAAAACTATGGTTTTGTCTATACTACGATATTTAAAACCAAAGTTTTTCTCTGCTTGCGTCCTCTTGATGCTTGCTACTTTGCTCCCAACCAATCAAAATTGCGGTATTACAAAAGTGTGGTATTGAAATACTTTGATAATTTCATGACATCTTAAATACTGTTGTTTAATAAAACTTTGATATCAAAAACTATGTTCCCAAAAATAGCCTAAGACTGGAGTAATCTGCGTCCAAAATTTCATGTTTTACAGTTTGGTTCTCCATGCTCTTCCACCTTAATTCGTAAGTACTACCTATATTTTTCTAATATTTTTCTCGTCCTTTCTTTTCTTTTCTCTCTGTTTGTTGTCTCCACTTTTCTTTCCAGTCGTCGCTACTTGTTGTCTTTTCCCGTTACTACGTACTGGTAGTATCGTATACTACTCCCTCCGTCCCAACTCAACTCTATTTTTAGTTTTAGTCAAATTTACTTTTGACTAATGACATTTCTATAGATTCTATTAACTTCAATGATATATCAATTATATATTATAAAAATATTTTTCACGGTGAATCTAAAAAGTACACTTTTTGTATTGTTAAAATTGAACAAGATTACATAAATCATTGGTCAAAGGTAAATTTGACCAAACCAAGAAATAGAGTTCATGTGGGATAGAGGTAGTACTTTACAGACCGCTTTGCAGGCCCTGCTACGGGCGATCTCCTCTGGCACCTCCAGCAGCTAAAGTATCGTACCGGCCACTTTAGAGGCTACCGGCGGTGTGGAGGGAATACAGATAGAACAGATAGTTCACTAAACAAACAGATAGAAAACAAAATACCAGTTGGAACAAATGAACAACAATGAGTTCATCAACATAAAACATTACTACAAAACAAGAAAAATGACATCATGAAACAAGAAAAACAACATCATAGCCTTATAAGTATATAGCTCATACCGGATAACACCTCACGTCAGAATGCGAAATGCTCGTGTCTAATCCTTTAGTCTTCACTACAAAAGACCCTGCAGTCGCTCCACCCTTGCTTCCCGCAGTTGGCGGCAGTGCACGGGTCAACCTCCTTGTTGGGCAGCGACGCCATCGGGCGGTCTTGGATGCGAGTGCGGATACGCCCACGTCACATTACGGATTTCATCCATGGATTGAATCTGACACCGCATGCACTCATTATTGGTCCTCATGATGGCGATGGACACGGCTGCTTTCTCAATGACGTCGACCTTTCCTTTGACCTGCAGAATATACTCGATGACATCATGGGTCCCACGGTCGGAGTTGTAGCGGAGGAGGCCAAGGACGTAGGCCGCCTCCATGTGGCCGGCCCTGGCCACACAGGCGAGAAACTGGGCGCCTAGTTGTGTGCAATCGACCGCGAAGACGAGCTTGAGCCTGATGACGTAGCACGCATGAGGGTGGCCGACGATGGCCAGGTTCTCCACGAGGGCTTTGTACCGCCCCGGGTCGCGCCACATCCTCCAGGTCACCCGCTCCAGCGCCACACGCCTGCCCACGACGCCATCCAGGCACGCCACATGCATGGTCTTGCACGCGGACTAGAGAGGTCATCCAAGGGTCGCACAGAGCTTTCGGCGACGTGCCCCGCGATCTTGACCGCAATATCATGCTTGAACGGCAACTCCATAGGCTTCGGCATCACCATGCTGCGAAGGGAACCAATGAGGGTGCGCGCGATGGAGACAAAGAGGAAGCTAGAGTACGTGCAGAGAAGACGGTGGTGTGTCTATAGAGTACGTGCGGAGAAGACGATGGAGACATTATATAAATACACACGCCATCGTCTTCTCCCCGTGTACTGATGGGGGTCGCACGCAGTGATGGTTCATCTTCCGGCGGTGGCGGATTCCACATCCTCTGCAGTACTGCAGGTGCATTAAGGATGGCTGACATGTGAACCCATATCCTATGGGACCCACGCCTCTCACATGCACTGATGGGATGCATGAAGTAATGGAACTGCTTTGTTTTCAACATCAACACAAGAATAATATCCTGTCATTAATAGAGATAACATATTATGTTTGACAGTAATCTGCGCCAAACATTTCCTGTTTTGCAGTTTGGTTCTCCACGCTCTTTCACCTTAATTCATAAGTACGTATACCTATATTTTTCTAACATTTTTCTCGTCCTTTCTTTTCTTTTCTCTCTGTTCATTGTCTCCACTTTTCATTCTAGCCGTCGCTAATTGATAGAACTAGCTGTTACATAATCCCCAATAAACACGTAATAAACTAATCGGCACTCTAGTCCGCAACACTTCCCTTCAAGCAGTGGTAATAACTTCTGGATGCGTATAGGAGTAGTTGTAATGATTACACCGCGTATAGGGCATAGGGCTAGTGGTACGTTGGAGTTCTACCTATCTTTTTTTAACATTTATCTCGTCCTTTCTTTTCTTTTCTCTCTGTTCATTGTCTCCACTTTTCTTTTCAATCGTCACTACCTGTTGCGTTTTCCTGTTAGTACTGTATACTACTTTATAGACCGCTTTGCAGGCCTCGCTGCGGGTGATCTCCTGGCACCTCTAGCGGCTAAAGTATCATACAGGCCACCGGCAGTGTGGAGGGTCATTCATTAACAGAGAATTTAGATAGGATAGATAGTTCACTAAATAACATATAGAAAACAAAATAACAGATGGAACAGACGAACAACATTGAGTTTATTATCATAAAACATTACTCCCTCCTTATATTACTTGTCGTTAGAACAAGTTTTTTAGTTCATATTTGAACTAGAAAACTTGTCCTAATTATTAATGACAAGTAATATGGGAAGGAGGAAGTACGAAACAAGAAAAACAACATCATGAAACAAGAAAAAATAAAACATCACAAAAACAAGAAGAGAAAAACATCACGACTGGATTAATATGTGTCAAAAGATTTCCTATTTTAAAGTTGGGTTCAACTAGAATGTAATCAGATGTTTGGTGCAATCGTGCAATCAACCATCTTCAACCGTTGGATCGATCTACATTACGGTCATTGAATCTTTTTATTTAACCCCTCCACCAGGTGGAGGGGTGGTGGCGGTGGAAGGGGTTAAATGAAAAGATGTAATAACCGTAAGATGTAGATCCAACATATGAAGATCTTTGATTACACGAGTGCACCAAAACTTTAATTGCATATAGGACTGTCATCGAGTCGAACTCGAGCGAGCTTATCTTTCTAAGCTTGAGTTTGATAAAACACTAAGTCGATCTCGTGTTGAGCCAAGAATTCATGTATATACAATAGAATATACTAAATTTAGGTTCACAACTAATTAATGGAGAGGGAAGGTGGACGATGTTGCATGTTATTTGTTTCTATCCAATATTAAAATTGTGTCCCATAAAACATTTTTAATAGAATTATGTAGTTTAGTTAATCATACGTACGTATCATAGATGACAACAATAAATGAGCTTACTTGAGTTTTTCAAGCTTGAGCTCATCAAGCTCGCAAGATCAAGCTTTGGCTCGTTTAGAATTGGCACAATACTCAACTTCATCCTCAAACTTACAATCAAAACTCAGTTTGGTCCTTGAACTTTAAAATGTGTCAATTATTTAGTCCATCAACTTCACACAACCGTTTCACTTTCATCCTTAGTCTGAGTTGGACATCCACATTGGCATGCCACATAAGCTATTGTGCCATGTACATCATCTACCCCGACCACCTCACTTAGAAGAAGATAAAAAAATTTACCATCTTTAAAAATAACTAGCTAATTAATTGGGGTGGATTTACGTAGTTGCATGGGATATACATATTTATCCTCCATTTTTTTACAAAACTATCAAGTTATATATCATATGTCATATTACATATGTAAAAATATTGTACAAATAAAACTTTTAAGCCTAGGGAAGAGCAAATAGAGAGTAAGAGCAAACTTTTAAGCCTAGGGAATAAAATATAAAACGAAGCTACATGGTTTGTCCGGTACACGTACGGTCCGGGCAGGTGTGCTGGAGCTCCATAACCCCCGTCGTGCGTCCACGGTGGTTGTTGGGAAGAACCTTGCAGGCAGACCAGGATTACCTGACGTAGTGAATTTTACTGCATGCATGCAGTAAAGACTGCATCCACCGTTTGTTTTGATCTGATGGCTGTAGTTCCCAACGATCCTCAACTAGGCCCAACAGAGGGGTCCACCTGAATCGTCTCCACTCCTATTGCCTGCTTGCTTCAATGTGAGACAGAGTTTACTCTTACTGATACATACTTCAACTATCTAAATAAAACAAACTTCTATAATTGAGGACATTAGGGAGGGTTTTGAAAAATATTTGGCTATCAATTATTTCACGCATCCATCGACAATCTTTTTCATATACCATCTTTGTAAATTATGGGTTTATATAATATCGAAAGTATTATCTATTTTCACATTATTTATTTGTCATGGCTAATTAATAAGTAATCCTTATAATAAAAACTTAATCCTAACATATGACAAAATTAATATTTTTCCATAGTCCATACATTAATACAACATTATTTTGACAGGTTATTTTACAATAAACATAATCTTTAGCAATTAATAGATCATCAGCATCGCTGAGGATGTGGTAATTAGGTTTCATTTAGAGCATATTGGGGTAGGGAGGAAAGAGGTGACGATAAGTTGATTTCCACGAATCTCAAAAGTAGAATCAATTGTCACCTAAAAGAAATCCTATTTTTAGGAGTCTTAAATATGATTTTTTTCTCATTAATTATTGCGGTCTATGCGACACTTCATGCTCCAGAAAAAAAAAGATTGTACTTCATGATGATGCAAACGAGAGGCAATTGAAATAAAAACTCCTGAGTTCTTGTTAAATTTACAAAATTAAAGCATGGGAACCCTCCCTAATGTCCTTGATAGTTAATGTGTTTTTAATCCTGTTAATTTGTTATAGAAGTTTGTTTTATTTAGACGTTTGAAGCATGCATCATTATATGCGTGTAAACTTTTTCTCATGTTGAAGCAAGCAGACAAGAGTTTAAGAAACAATTTGAATGGACCCTTTAGTTAGATAGCTGGGAAGTACAACCATCGGATCAAAACAAAACGGTGGATGCAGTCTTTACTACACGCATGCTATAAAATGTCGCTACGTCAGGCGATCCTGGTCCAGGCAGGTATGCTCCGATTCCTGTCCTCCAACACCATCCAGGCTTCTGATGACGCAGGCGGTTCACAACCAGACTATAGAAAGGATAAGCACGCACACATGTAACAGTCCTTGTTGACTGAGCTGGTCTAACATTAACAGTCATTGTTTGACTGCGTTGGCCTATGTTTATTCATTAATGGTAGCCTTTGAATCTATGTAGTGTAAAAGGGTTTAATTTTGGTTTCACACTACACTACCTAGCCAATGTAAAGTGTATCTGTGTTCCCTGATGAATACAGAACAAACATTCTCCATACAGAATAGTCCAGTAACCATTCTCTATATGGTATCAAGAGACCAGTAATCTTTTCCTGCATACTTTCGCTTTCTTCTGCCATGACGTTGAGTCCAAAACCAGCAAAGCCTCGGTCATGAGCGGCATGCATGTTTATTGATGAGAAACTGACTGTGGGGGCGGGCCTCGGCATGCATGTTTCACAGGAAGGATGTTCCCTCGAGGATTTGAGGATAAAAGGTACTCCCTCCATTCCATAATAATTGTTTGGACAAGATTTTTAGTTCATTTTGAACTAAAAATCTTGTCCAAAACGATAATGTTATGGGAAGGAGGGAGTATACCTAGTAGGCAGCAAGTCGGAGGTTTGAAGGAAGCTACACGGCTGGTCGGGTACACGTGCGGTCTAGGTGTGCCGGTGTACATTAACCCCTCATGGTTCGTCCCCAGTGGTGGTTGGGAAGAGCCTTGCAGGTATGCTCTGATTCCTATCCTCCAAATCCATCTAGGTTTCTGATGATGCAGGCGGATCATGACCAGACAAACCAGCAAAGACTTGGTGATGAGGGGCATGCAACTTTTTTGATGAAAAACTGACTCCGAGGGCCGCCCCCGCAGTCAGTTTTTCATCAAAAAACTGGCATGCCGCTCATGACCAAGGCTTTGCTGCTTTGTCTGGTGGTGAACTGCATGTGTCATCAAAAACCTAGATGGAGTTTGAGGGCAGGAATCAGAACATACCTGTAGGGGTCTTCCAACCACAACCGGGGACGCATGATAGGTGTGTACAACGGCACACCCGTACCATACATGTGCTTGTGAAGATGGAACTTAGGCCGTGTAGAGGTGTAGATAAAGGTTTTGCACAGGAGAGAAGTTGCACCGCGCTATGATCACCACCACCATGATGTCCTCCGGCGAGGCTGTGGAGGACTGGCTCGACGACGTCCTCTCCGTCCACCATTGGTGCCTTCACAAGCTCGTCGTCAGGCTCGACGTAGAATGGCGCCCCAACTACTCCGCCGACCAGAACCCCATCACCGTTCTGCAGGTCTGCGTCGGCTGCCGTCGGTGACCCCAATTAATTGCATCTAGGGCTGTCAACGAGTTGAACTCGAGCGAGCTTGTCTTTCTAAGATTCAGTTTAATAAAACAACAAGTTAATCTCAAGTCGAGCCCAAAAGTCATGTATATACAATAGAATCTACTAAATTTTGGATTCACAACTAATGGAGTGGACGATGTTGCACATTATTTGTTGCTATCATATATAAAAATTGTGTCCCATAAAACATTTTTAATAGAATTATATTGTTTAGTTAATCATACGTATCTACATATCATAGATGACAACAATAAATGAGCTTACTCGAGCTTTTCGAGCTTGAGATCATCAAGCTCGCAAGCTCTTGGCTCGTTTAGAATTGGCACAATACCCAACTTCATCCTCAAACTTTCAATCAAAACTCAGTTTGGTCCTTGAACTTTCAAATGGGTCAATTATTTAGTCTCTCAACTTCGACAACTATTTCACTTTCATCCTTGGTCTGAGTTAGATATCCACTTTGGCATCCCACACAAGCTATTATGCAACATCACCTACCCCGACCACCTCACTTAGAAAAATATAATAATATTTTATCATCTTAAAAAATAACTAGCTAATTAATTGGGGTGGATTTACGTAGTTCCATGGGATATACATATTTCTCCTCCGTGTTTTCTTTTTGCAAAACTATCAAGTGATATATCCTATGTGCATATTACATATTTAAAAAAATTGTAAAATATAAGACTTTTAAACCTAGGAAAGAGAAAATAGAGCAAAAAGGGAGGATGAGCAAACTTTTAAGCCTAGGGAATAAAATATAAAATGAAGCTATACGGCTGGTCGGGTACACGTACGGTACGGGTGTTCTGGTGCACCATAGCCCCCGTCATGCGTCCCATGATAACTCTGTTTTTAGGTTTAGTCAAATCTTTCTTTGACCAATGATTTACCAAATTTTGATCTTTTTTAACAATACAAGAATTGTACTTTTAGATTCACCATGAAAAATATTTCCATAATATACAATCTACATGTTATTGAAGTTAATAAATTCCATATAAATCATTGGTCAATGGTAAGTTTGACCAAAACTAGAAATAGAGTTGAGTTTGGGCGGATGAAGTATTTTATGTTGTCGTTTGCCGCATAAGATTTGTTCCTTGAAGCCGTAGCCATTTGTACATGCAGCTGATGCTATCAGGCGCACCAAGCTTATGTGCGTGCCAGTTACCGAGGCACCTTAAATGCGCGTAGCACATAAGCATCTTTAAATTCAATTGGAATCGCTCTGCGTCCCATCACCACTACTGGGCTCATCGAGAGACGAATAGCCAGGTTGCTACTACGCTATAAGATCACCTGGGCATGCCATCGTCTTCTCCGCACAAACCACTCTTCCTCTCTTCCCAAAACTGCACCAAGAACACCATGGCTGACAAGAAAATGCCGCCGCCAAGCCCGCCGATGACTCCAAGGGAAGCGTCCTCGACCTGACTCCCCCCGGAGAAAGAGTGGGCTCTCCAGAAGATGGCGCACGATGTATTTGACAATACATCGCGCTCCATGTGTCGCCTTGTGCTGGGTCCCCTTCTAGAGTATACTGGAATGGGGACCACGGGCCATTATGTCTTTGGCATGACGCACTTGGCTTGCCTCGATGTCCTCTGGGACACGCTGGTAGTCGAGCTCGGTGTCGCCGACCGTGACAACCTGGTGGCGGCGATGTCCAGGAAACTGGGATTCCCTTCTCCGCCGCGGGAGGCGCCCCTGACCTGCTAGGAGCCCAGGAAGGAGAAGGAGGAGGAGGAGGAGGAGGAGAAGAAGAAGGAGAAGGAAGTGGAGGAGGAGAAGAAGTAATTTTTCCTTGTTCTTAGTTGTGTTGTTTTTCTTTTCCCGTTTCTAGTTTGTTTTTTTTCTTTTTTTTCTTGTTTGTAATATATCGTCTTAAGGTAATGAATTTTTTTGCTGTTCATTAGTGCACAAAAATAGTTCTAATGCTGTTGTTCCAACGATAAACTAGAGGATTATTTATCTTTTTTATTTTTTTTAGAATGGAATATATTTCAACTTCCAACTCTACTGAGCTGGGGATCTAGAAAGTGACTTCCACCTAGTTCATCTGACAGCACCAGGGAGAACCTCCCCCCTCACCCTGTGGCCACTCTTTATGTTGAAACCCAACACGGATCCAACATAATGAGCAATCAAACAGCAAAGTACGTAGTAAATCACAAAAGACGCTAGAACAGTTTCTGGAGTATCAACTTTAGCCCAGATTAAATGCTCGTGGGCGTCATTGCAAAAGGGTAATGACAAAAAAGACTTGATTCGGATGGCTTGCAAAGACATAGAAGTCGGGGTCATCACAGTTTTTGCACGCTTTGGATTGAGTTTTAGTTATAGACTTCCATATTAATAAAATGTGTTGCGGGTTTTACTTTCACTATTGTGTTGGGTAGAGTCTTTTGTTGTTGATCTTCACAAACTTGGTGTATCAGTGTGGTCGTACTCTCTACTGAGGGAAAGGTCAATTTAATTATTTCCATTATCTTAAAAAACTTTAGCCCAGATTAACAATGCGCCGTCCATCGAGCGTCGTCCTCACTCTCGTTGTGCATGTTTGACATGAAGAATGTTCCCTCCAAGATTCGAGGATGAATACCATCTAGGAACAGCTCACTACGTACGCAGTTCATCAAATTAATCGCATGCCTTGCACAGTACTATATAATTTTTAACCATGCTATACTCATCCTTTCGAAGAAACGACAGCCGTAGGCTCTAGCCGCTACGTGTTCATATTTTAGGAACAAATGAACACACTTGTGAAAACATGTACGCCACATCTGATCCTCAATGTCATCAAATTAACATGATCCTCAATAAGGGGAGCAATTTCTCTCCACGACGTTCTGCCTGGTGTTGCACACACGGCTTTCACCTCACGCCGGCCATGTATCCTGATCCAACCATACAACTTCAAATAAAGGAGGGCTAGAAGATTTGTGGAATAAATATGTATAAGAAAAGGGAAGAAGAAAAAGGATGGTGCACATTTCGATACATGAACCGTGGGACTGCTGATTTCCATCTTCATTGGCCAGTTCCTGATTCCACTAATCTCTTCAGTATGTGTTCACACTAGCTACTCTCTGGTGGTTGGACCCAGGGTATCCCGTGGCCCATCCGGCATACCCAGTGGACGTGCCCCTGACAAAATTTGGTTTTCTTGTACGTGGTGTTTGGTTGAGAAAATGCAACTTGTGGTCATAACGATAAGAATTAAAAAATAGAAAGAGTATATCAGATTCAAAAATCTTCATTACTTTCTTTAATCAGGGCTCGGGCCCGTCAAATTCGGAAACAGCACCGCTCCACGTAACTGCATCAGTTATATATCATGCCCCGTTTCCAAAATCCAAACTAAAGGTGTAGACGAAGGTTTGCACAAGAGAGAAGTTGTGTCGCGCCGCGCCGCGGCAAACGGCAACCGTAGGGATGACAAGGAGAGAGGACCCAATGGCGGGGACTCAGGTGTACAACGTGAGGTTCGAGGAAGACGTGATCACCACCACCGTGACGTCCTCTGGCGAGGCAGTGGAGGACTGGCTCGACAAGGTCCTCTCCATCCACCTTCGGCGCCTTCACAAGCTCGTCGTCGGGCTCGACATCGAGTGGCGCCCCAGCAACTCCGCCAACCAGAACCATGTCGCTGTTCTGCAGCTCTGTGTCGGCCACCATTGCCTCAGCTCCCAGGTCATCCATACTGACTACTTCCCCGATTGAGTTGGAATATTTCCTCGACGATTCTGACTACCACTTCGTCGATGTGGGTGTGGAGGGTGACACCGACAGACTTTGGAAGGACTGCCAGCTGAAGGTGGCAAATACGGTGGACCTGGCCGAGCTCACGACGAAGGAGATGGATCGCCCAAGCCTCTGCAACGTGGGGCTGAAGGACATCGCGAGCGCCGTGATGGGCACTGACATGGAGAAGCCTTACCGGGTGAGGACGAGCAACTAGGACACGTACAATCTCTCCGGCGAGCGGATCAACTATGCGTGCATTGATGCCCTCATCTCCTTCGAGGTCGGCCGCAAGCTGCTCTCCGGCGACTACTGCTCTAACCACCGAGTTTGTGATCGGTGCCGTCGATTATCCCGGCATGGAATTCACAGGTGCGGTGCTCAAGTTCTAGCTTTTCTTCTTGTGTGCCCAATCACTCATAAAATTATTTTTTCTTGAGGAGACACTATATCTTGGGTTCATATCAGATGTGTGCCCCACCGTTGTCGGCTCCACATGTCAGCTGCAGTAGTAACTTCAGGGCAGAGGATTTCATCGTCACTGTCTTGGCATTTAAGTTAATGTTTTAGTAGTTTCTGTGACGATTGTCCAAAAATAAGAATAGTTTTTGTGATGGAAGAATTAGTTGGAGTCTATTTGTCATGTTTCTGAAATTTGAGAAAATTTTAGGCAACAGATCATTAGAAGGTAATAATTACTATCATTAGTCATTTATTTTGCAATTAATCATTAACCATTAATTTTATAGGTTAAGCAATTACAAATTAACATAGTCCTTACAATTACGGAAGTACAACTACTAGCTCCCTCCATCCAAAGTTACATGTCACTCTTTTTAGTTGAAAAATGAACTAATTAATTAATGAGCGACAGATAATTTGGGAGATGGAGGGAGTACATATTAATAATTTCGAATAAGTAAGAAACTTACTTCACCCTTCTTACGGCTGGTCAGCTGGCAGCGGTGCCGCCTTTGCAAGCTTCGAGTGCTGCCGCCCGGAGCTCCACGCCACTGCGCGCTGAGCCCCTGCTCGCGTCCGCCTCACCGTCGCCTCGGCGTGCCTCCGACTCAGCGCACTGCCTACGGCCTTCGTGCCGCCACCGTCGGTTAGATCAGCAGTGCGGGCCGAGGTGAGGGCTTTTAAAAATATGGATGTTATTTCACATGCATCAGGGTCTTTCACATGCATGTTAGTTGTCCATGCATGTTACGCCCCAAACATGATCAACGAGCCTCAAACATGACGATCTCTCAACAAAAAGAGAAAACACGTAACGGCATCAAACATGATCGTTGTCTTTCAAATGGATGTTAGACATACATATGCATGCTACACCCCAAACATGTATTCCAAGAATAGAATATTTGCAACCATGTATATATATTTCTATATTTATCATATTCTCTACCATGCATGTGTATGCTCTCAACCTATATGACAGTTTATCTACCACATTAATGAAGAATATTATCGTGTCATCAATAGAGATAACAAATTTGACACAAGGATGTTCCCTTGACAGTACGAGGATAGAATGTAGACTACTATCGTCTAATAAGCACACAACTCTCATTACTTATGTGGTTCATCAAATTAATCGATCGCATGCTGCCATATGTATCACTGTACTCGTCTTTTGAAGAAACGACACCCGTAGGCTCTAGCCACTACGTGTTCTGATTTTAGGAACAAATGAACACAATTGTGAAAACACGTATGCCACATCCGATCCTCAACGTCATCAAATTAACATGATCCTCAACAAGGGGGCACAAAAATCCTCAACACGTGATCAAACATGCTTGATCGCGGTGATCAAACATGCTTGATCGCGAGTCTCTTTCACATGCATTATATTCATGTCCACCATCATATATGATCACAACAATTATCATCGGTTCGATATGGACTCTCAATCGGCAACGGTCGGATCCTTCAAAAAAAAGATATGGGCTCTCGAACGATTGCCACATGCGTTCACTTCAATCTTTTGCACCTCGTTGAAAGCGTTGGCACGAAATGTTACGAACACCGTGGGACGGACCTACAAAGTATGCCAGATGGGCCATTGCATACCCTAGGCCCTTTGCGTGTCAAATTAAAAAACTGGCCGACGGGACGTGTCAAGCCGTTTTGAGAGGAGGCAGACCATGGTTTGGAGTAACTCCGTCGATTTAAAAGCACAGTTCTCAAGGCGTCCGATCATCTCAACTCGCGGGCTTAGATGACGACCCGCTATAAAGGCACACCGTTCTCTTCTTCCCCGCCGCACCACTCGATCGATTGTAACTTCTCCTCTTGCTTCTCCGCTGCACCACCGTTGACCGCCTCTCCCTCATTGTTCGCACCTCCGTCGCCGCACAAATGGATAGCCCCGCACCGAAGCACTCCATGCCATCGACGTCCTCTGAACCTCCTTCTCCATTGCCGTCGCTGCCAATGCTGTTGGAACTGGAGGTGGCACCCGCACCTCCTCCAGCCCCGTCTCCACCCGTGGCGCCCGCACCTCTTCCGTCCAACTATGATTAGAAGGCCGCCTCATCGAGAAATGCATCGACAAACTCGATAGCAAGCTTAAGGAGGTCACCGACAACCTGTTCACCGCCGATGTACAAGCAAAAGCGCTCGACAAAATGGCACAAGATGTATTTGACAATACATCTCACTCTTGTTGCCGTCTGGGACTTGGGATCCTTCTCCACCACAACAGCATGGACTCCGTCGGCTACTACATCTTCGTGTTAGGCTTTGTGGCCGCTCATCTCGACTGCCTCTACGAGACGATCGGTGACGAGGATGGGGTGGAGTTTCGCGAGGAACAGGTGAACGCCGTCGGCCAGAAGTTCGATTTGGTGTTGGAGGATGCGCCACCGGCGGTTGCAGCGGAGGCGAAGGCGCCGCCGGCTAATGCGGAGGCGGCGGCGGAGGAGCTGGACAAGTCCTCCTCCGAGTAGAGTAGGATTAGTAGTAGTTTTTTCTTTTGTTTTCTATGTGTTTTTTTCTTGTTTGTAATATATGTGTTGTTTTTATGCTAATAAATAATGTCTTTTATGTTCACGAAGAATGTGTCCTACAGTACATGCATTAATTAAAAAACTCCTCGTTTTATCGAAAAACATCGCATATGGAAAATTAAGACATTGATAATATTATATCTATAAATATTAAACACATTAGGACATAGTATTATATTTCAAAAAATTATGAAAATAAAAAGCTAGACCGTGTAACTATACATCGCCACGGATGATACAAATACTAATTAACTTTATTTCTTTTCGCTTTAACAGCTGTCATCGTGCCCCCCCCCCCCCCCCCCCGGCCTGGCCCTAGGTGGTAGCCCCTCCCACCTAGGCCCGGAGCCGGGCTTGCCTTTAAGACCATCCGCAGTGGTTCACGGTAAAGCTTATTGGACTGTAAATATAGAGTAGATTACTGGAAGTATAGAAGTGTCCGAGTGAAATGCTGGATGTATATAGGATATACTGGAAGTATAGAGGGATAGAGACATAAAGTTTTAGAGGAAACCATTGCGGATGGTCTTATATCATCACCCCTTGGTGTGGGAAACGAATTCTCTGCGGCGGGGCCGCACAACCGTCTCTGTGCGACCCTGTCCAGATTGTTGCCACATACGTTCAGCCTCCGAATCATACAACCATACAACAAAGGGCGCAATGCATGGTTCCCGCGATTGTGCCACCCTGCCCTGATGATTGCCACGTACACGAACACCAAATCTTGCAGCGCACACGGGCACACGAACTCCACGTCCCAAATTCGCTCAACAATCCGAATAACTCAGCGCTCGGCGTGCACGATCCATCATCATGCGCACGAGCACGACGCGGCCAAAAAGATTTGTGTTTGGTTGCTTGTCTTGGATTGAATTGACATGGATTAATTGGATGGTCCAGTCATATGTTATTTGTTTTGCGGTCAAACGGACAGGATGATCCAGGTTCGAGGAATATAAAATATTCCTCGCAGATGCTGGATGAGATGGTCTAGGATATTTGGTTGGATGTGACCATCCACCTTATCTAATTATGGTTCTTAAGAATGTACTTAGTGATAATTAACTTGTTTACTGTTGATCAATAATTACAATTATGATATTAACATTAATTTTTCCTAGTAATATGATAATTAGTATATAAATAATAAATATTATAAAATTATCAACTTAGATGATTCAATAATCCATCCAAGTTTCATCTAACCTACCAAACAAAAAATTGGATGGTCCAGTCCATCCAACAAAACGATAATTTGGATGATCCAATACATAAAGAAATTGATGATCCTATATCCAATCCAACTTCGACGTCAAACCAAACGCAGTTGATGACTGAGCACTTTGTCACATGTCACTAGAGTGTATGCACATACACGGCCTCAAAACTGGGTTTAGGGTGCATCGTGTACTAACCACATGACCCAGCCAAACACTCACGTAATTAGCATACACCTACAAGAGCAACTACCTGGCCGCATCCTTTGCGTACGAACGGCAATGCCGACCAACTTATACTTTGTACTACGTACAAAGAATTTTTGTTGTCCATGAGCCAAACAAGCTCTTCTGATGCGGCGACTAATAATCAGCACATGATCAATGAGCCTCAAACTATATATATATATATATATATATATATATATGATGATCTTTTAACAAAAAGAGAAAACACGTAATGTTATCATCAAACATGATCGCGAGGTTTTCAAGTGCATGTTGTTACTTGTCCATGCTTGCTACGCACCAAACATTATCAACGAGCCTCAAACATGACAATATTTCAACAAAAAGAGAGAAAACACGTGTAACGTCATCAAACATACATGGTCGAGGTCTTTTGCGTGTCAAACTAAAAAACATGAACAAGGGTTTGTGATATATATATATATATATATATATATATATATATATATATATATATATATATATATATATATATATGTGTGTGTGTGTGTGTGTGTGTGTGTGTGTGTGTGTGTGTGTTTGTGTGTGTGTGTGTGTGTGTGGTATGGTGTGTTCATTGTGTTCCTCAGCAATGACAATTCATAAGGAAGAATTTGATTATTTTTTGGACAATTCATAAGGAGGAGGAGGATGATTTTGGTTTTCTTTTGATGTTTTTCTTTTCTTGTGTGTTGTACTTTTTTCTTGTGTTTTGTGATGATCTTTAAACTATACATGATGATCTTTCAGCAAAAAGAGAAAACACGTAACGTCATGAAACATGATCGAGGTGTTTTGCGTGACAAACTGAAAAAAACTGGAACATTGCATACCTTTGGCGGATGGGCCCTTTGCGTGTCAAACTTAAAAATTGGAACTGAAAAACTAAAACACCAAGGTACGGACCTACAAAGTATGCCAGGTGGGCCATTGCATACCTTGGACCTTTTGCATGTCAAATTGAAAAAACTGCTTGTGAAGCCGAGATGGGACGCGTCGAGCCATTGCGATAACCTAGAGGAGGCAAACCGCGGATTAGATTAGCTCCGACCCACCCACCGGTTAGAAAGCACAGTTTTCGAAGCGTCCGATCTTCTCCACTCGTGCGCTTAGACGATGACCCACTATAAAGGCACACTGTCCTCTTCTGTGTCCACCACACCACTCCATCAATCGTAGCCTCCAATCTTCTCCGCTTGCTTCTCAGCCGCACCATCGCCGACCACCTCTCGCTCTTTCTCCGCACCTCCGTCGCTGCACAAATGGGTAGCCCAAAACCGAAACGCTCCAGGCCGTCGACGTCATCTGAACCTCCTTCTCTGTTTCCGTCGCAGCCAATGTCGGTGGAACTGGATGCAGCACCAGCACCTCCTCCATCCCCTTCTCCGACCTTGGTGCCCGCACCTCCTCATCCTGTTGGGTTCAGGAGACTGTCCGCCTCCTTGAATCATAATCGGACCACATTTGCACATCGTGCTTCAGCGATTGCGGAACCACAAGTTGTACGCTATGTTCAGCAAATGTGAGTTCTGGATCAACCAAGTGTAATTTCTGGGGCACATCATCTTTGCCGAGGGGATTGCAGTTGATCCAAGCAAGATTAAGCAAGTACTCAAATGGGAGTCTCCCAAGTCTGTGCATGAAGTTCGAAGTTTCCTGGGTTTAGCTGGGTATTACCAGAGGTTCATCCCAAGCTTTTTCAAGATAGCTAAACCAATGACGGAACTTCTGAAGAAAGACAAGAGGTATACCTGGACAAAGGAATGTGAAGAGGGTTTCTAGGCATTAGTAAAACACCTCACAACAGCACCAGTATTGGCCCAACCAGACACAGCAAGATCCTTTGATGTTTATTGTGATGCATCTGGAATTGGTCTGGGTTGCGTATTAATGCAAGACAGAAGGGTGATCGCTTATGGATCACGGCAGCTTCGGAACCATGAGCAGCATTACCCAACTCATGATCTTGAGCTCGCTGCCGTGGTACTAGCTTTAAAGATGTGGATACACTATCTATGGGGCAACCTAGTACATCTCTACACCGATCACAAAAGCTTGAAGTACATCTTCACCGAGAAAGAATTGAATATGCGACAATGAAGATTGTTGGAGTTAATCAAAGACTACGAGATTGAGATCCACTACCATCCTGGAAATGCAAATGTAGTCGCAGATGCACTAAGTCGCAAGTCCCATATCAATAACCTTTCTATCACCTTGATAGAGGAAGAAGAACCGAGTCTCTACTTGGTTCCGTATGGGGCACTCTACAACCTAGCACTCATTCCCACCATAAGGGAGGAATTTATGGAGGCTTAGATGAAGGACAAGGGCATATCCAATATTCGTCAACGAATGAAAAAGGGAGAAATGAAGTGTTTCCGAGGTGACGATGACGGTACCATCTGGTTCAAATATCGCATCGTGGTACCCCGCGATGTAGAACTTCGAAAGAAAATTTTGGACGAGGCTCATTTGTCCAAATGTTCTATTCATCCGGGGAGTAACAATTTGTACCAATATTTGAAGAAGAAATTTTGGTGGACTCGGATGAAGAGGGAAATAGCGAAGTATGTATCCGAATGTGATACATGTCGATGAGTGAAAGCCGACCATCTGAAAGCATTCGGACAATTACAACCGTTAAGAATACCTGCTTGGAAATGGGAGGACATCAGCATGGATTTCATTGTTGGGTTACCTCTCACTTTTTGCAAACATGACTCAATTTGGGTGATAGTCGACCGACTCACCAAGTCAGCTCACTTTACTCCAGTCAATGTCAATTATGTGGCACGGCAATATGCAGAGTTGTATATTGCCAGGATCTTATGCTTACACGGAGTACCCCGCACTATCATATCAGATCGTGGAACTTTGTTTGTTGCTTGATTTTGGGAGCAACTCCATGCATCTCTAGGTACCAAATTGATTCAAAACTCAGCTTACGACCCACAGACTGGTGGTCAAACGGAACGAGTAAACCAAGTACTATAGGATATGCTCCACGCCTGTGCCATCCACCATGGTAAGAATTGGGATGATCATCTACCATTGGCGGAGTTTTCATACAACAATGGTTATCAGACTAGCATTCAAATGGCACCATATGAAGCTCTTTATGGCCGGAAGCGCCGCACACCGTTGAACTGGTGTGAATCTGGTGAACGAGTAACCTATGGTATAGACTTAGTAAAGGAAGCCGAAGATCGAGTACGAGTAATTCAAGCCAACCTCAAGGCTGCTCAGTCTCGCCAGAAAAGCTATGCAGACAAACGACATCGACCGCTTCATTTTGATATCGGGGATCAGGTTTACCTTCGGGTATCCACAATGAAAGGAATTCATCATTTCGGAGTAAAAGGGAAACTAGCTCCGCATTTCATTGGACCTTTCGCAATAAGTGAGCAATGCGGACCTGTAGCCTATCGGCTAGAGCTGCCAACATCACTTTCAGGGGTCCACAATGTGTTCCACATTTCACAATTGAGAAAATGTCTCAAGGCCCCAGCAAAAGTCTGTATGGAGGATATCAAAGCTCTCCAACCAGATCTTACTTACTCCGAACATCCAACCCAGATAATTGATGAGAAGACTCGTACCACAAGAGACCGCACCTTGCGTTTCTACAAGGTCTTGTGGGCAACCACACCGCTGATGAAGCAATGTGGGAAAGCGAGGAATATCTTAAAACAAGTTACTCGGACTTGTTAACATCATATGTTCATTAGGTCTTTTCTTTTATCCTTCCATTTATAATCTCGGTACGAGATTCTTTTAAGGGGGGGAGGAATGTAAAATACCACATTTTCCTTCTTATGAGGTTCAGTTGTAAAGTGGTTGATAACCCTAATGGAGACCAATTATAGCCATGTTTACGAACTTGATCTCATCAAATCTTTTTCTTCTACTCATGTTTAAATTTATTAACACGAGGAATAAACTTCACAAATGAACTTAGATTAATTCTTTTGACCTCTCTTCAAAGTTTGGATTTATTTGAAGAAAGATTGCTAGGCCAATTTAATATGCAGTATCACATAGATATTCAGATTAATATAAATTGAATATATACTACTGTATATTTGGCCCTATCAAAAATTATTCAATTCAGAGGCCATAAATTTTTCTATGGTTTTCTAATATTCCAAATAGACTTCCTGCAAAGTGTCATAAATTTTGAACTTCATTTGCTATTTTAATTGAGACGCTTAGCAAATTCAAACCATAATTTTGAATTCAAATTATGAATTCTGTGCAACTAAATTGAACATCAAGATTTGAACACACACTCATGTCCAGCATATGTTGCTTGACTTATTCCCATAGTTTCACAATTTTTGGAACTCAATTGCTATTTAAAACAGTGGCACCATTGAATTCCATCCAAATTCAAATTTGAATTTGAAATCCAATTGAAAATAGCTTCAATTCAAAATCCAATTGCAGAATCAAATTCTAGATATTTATTTGAGCCTCCCCACAAGAATATAGAATTTTTGGACACCATTTGGTAGGAGAATTGAAGTCTGCAGGGGAGGGATAGGGATAAGGGTCGTGGGACCCACCAGTCAGTGGGACTCACTCGAAGCGGCTCTGCACGCCGTTTTTCCGGCATTCCTCCGCTCGACACCGCGAAGCATGCAAACCCCCACGGAGCTTCTCGCCTGCCTGCTTCATGGCGTCCCCCCTACTCCTCTCCGGCCTATAAATACTCCCCCCTGGTTGCAGTAGACACCACCCTGAGCCCCCGCCTCTGTTTTCTTTCTTCCGCCACTGCACCGCACCGCCGCCGCCATTCTCGACGCGCCAGCCAAACAATGCAAAGAATCGCAGTGCTTCCAATAGCAAAAGGTGGCACAATTAGTTGCTCTTCCTTCCTGTCCAATCGCTTGTTTGATTCACTGCTTATATGTGTGGTATTTCGAAGTCCCTCGACGCTCGTGGGTGAGGTCGCAAAGGGAAGCTTCCTGTTCCACGAGGACAGACCACTCCAAGCCGATTCCATCTTCCTCTTTGAAGCAATAAGGTGCGCAAAGGTACCTAGATGCTTCTTGTGAAGTTCCAGACATTATCATGCTTCCTAGCTCATTTATCTCATGTTTTCCCCAAAAAAAATTCATACCGATGTCAATAGATTGCCATTTAAATTATGTTTCTACATACGATTAATTGTCAATCCAGTAAGGTATTATCTCCTAGTCCTCCATGCGCATCACCTCTCAAGAATTGAGAGAAAGCCACCAAGAAACGAGGTCGGATTTTGAGTTTTCATGGCCGCCGATTGAAAACCCGTACCTCGCCGTCGTGTTCAATTTTGCCAAAGATTTCTCCCCAATCTGACCCCCAAATCATCATCCTGGAGCTCCCTGGAACCTTCTTGAGCTTTTCCTGAGTCGATTGAGCCATTCTCAAGCATTTTCGACGAAGACCGACTTCCTAGCTCTGTCGTCGCCGTTGCGCTGCCGTCTCCGGCTATCACCAGCATGATTGGACCCCACCATCGTCTTTAGCAGTCGATTCTAGGGTGGAGCGGTCATGGCGAGGCTGCGAGGAGGTCGACGCACCAGTTCAAGCAAGGCACCACCGCAGTTTCCGGTGAGGAGCGCCGCCGCTTCGGGAGGTAGACGAAGACGCGGGCCCCACCGGTCAGCGTAACCCTCTCGTGTGGGATCAGTTGCGGATAGGATCCAGTGTGGCTGCGCTGTTAAACCCTATGACCCCCGGTGTGGCTCCAATCCGATTGGTCGAATTCAAATGAAGTGGGACCAGCCCCTTTTATTTGAAATTTCCAATAGGAAATTAAATCCAGATTCAATCCCAACTTAGAAAATCGATACCTTCCAGTAAACTTATCCAAAAATTCCCAAATAATTTTTTTAGAACCAGCATGAAGAATACTGTCTAGTGGTGCACTTGGATTTGTATGAAAAGCCATAGAAATTGCTCCAAAATTCAGATAAGCAAAATGCTTAAAGAATTCCTTCCTATAGTTCTATTAATTGGAAAATTCCCAATTTTGGTCAGAACCCTATAGTTGATACATGTGATCTCCTGTAAAAGTTTCAAGTTCTTTGGACTTAAAATACTGGGTTGATCTATGTCCCAAACCTCTATGTAGCTATAAATTGAGAAAAATGGAAAAATTAATTTCCAGAAATTTACCCAAACTTTAAAAATCAGTTTCTTCCTGTAGAAAACTCAGAAAATTTTGAAACAAATTTTCCTAGAACCAGTGAGACCCCCTCTACATGATACAACCCTTGGTACCCATAATACATCTCCAAAAATTTCAATCAAAATTTAAGGAAGCTTATTGCTTACCATAAGTGTTAAGAATAACAAACATCTTTTATCATCTCCTGTTCTTTGCAAGAGTCTTCCCCAAAATATCTAGTATACACCATAAAAATCCCAAAGTCAATTAAGCTAATTGTCTTATTGTATCTTAATATACACACCCCACCTTAAGCATATAAATTATTCACAAAATCATTTATACCTAGTATATGCATATCGTGTAGTAGCTGAAGTCGAGGAGCAGCCGGAAGCCTTGGAATTCCAGCTGCCAGAAACTAACATAGACTCAAACTCGCTTTCAGGCAAGCCCCAGTTTGCATTTAAGTACCTTACAATATTTTATAGTTTTCATTCACCTTACGTCTTCAGATGATTGTGCATTACGTTTAAGGTGTTTGACATCCACTTGCATGGCCCACAAATCCTATGGAGTCTTGGGTAGGTCTACGGCCTGTTGAGTAGACACTGCTATGCTTATGCTCATAGGAATTCGGTAGAAGTCGAGTAGATGGAATCTACTCACGAGATAGGAATTTTATCACACGGGAGATTCTCGAATAAGAAAAATGGTTTATGAATATGAAATTGAGACCGAGCAGTGGATAGGATGCAGTGAGACGTGGTCTCACGTGCGTAGCCCTGCTTGTGTCGATTGAGGACCGTTTCGTGTGTGGTCCTGCTGGACAAGCTTGAATTGTTGTAGGATCGAAGAGCACGTGAAAAGCTAACAGAGGGGGGTGAATGGTAGATTTAAAAATTTTACGCAGCGGAAACAATTAAACCCCAACCCCTTCGGCAGAAAAACGATCTCTTAAAAAAATCATGTGTGATACTAACCTAAATGTGTTTCACCGTGACAAAGGTGATGGATATCAGAGAGAATCAAGTCACGAAGACAACACAAAAGGAATCACTCAAATCCGTCGAGAAAAACTCAAGCTATGATCGAAAGATCAAACAAGGTCAATCTGCCCTACCCGAGAAAAAAACAGTTCTGGAACGATGCAAAGAAGCTCGTGTAGATCATAGACCACAAATCCAATGACCGTGAAATTTTGACATATGATAGACAATCAAGTTGTGAAGACAACCCAAAAATAATCATGTCAATTAGATCTGTAAGACTCGAGTTATGATAAAACCACCGACGAAAGGTAGTGCTGTCCAGAAACTCAACGAGTAAAACTTGTCTGGAACAAGTCGGACGAACAAGGCACAAAAGTTCCTTCAAACTACGAATTTTATTCAATGGAACACAAGAGGAACAGCCTCATAGTCGTGCACCACGAGCTCTGGGCTCCCTTGCTTATATAATCAGCCCTTAGGCCAACCCAATATCAACTAGGACTCCAATCCTACTCAGATCACGAATCATAACTTTCCATAACTGCTCAAGATTCTTCTATATGCAGATAGAAGCAATCTTAAGACTTCCAAACACCTTAGGAATGTATCCCACATTCCTAAACAACTCAAATTCGTGACCCACACCAAATCCTATCATAACCAACTCAAATCTTTCCATATTTGAGTCAAACCCGACTCAGCCACAGCCTGAGTCCATAACCTAGTCGGTTGGACCTTTCCGACCAATTCTTTACGTCCACATCTCTTCATCACGCCTTGGAACCATGTAGCCACGTCCATGCACTCCTTGCACACGTGCAAACATCTTCCAATGACGTCCACGATACTTTCATATGCATTGTTCTTGATTCAATCATGTTGTGCAACCTCCTGATCAGCTCAACCACGATTCCTCCTGAATTTGGTTGTTGGAACCTCATCTCCTCCCTGAGACTAGTCTAATGGATCCCGTTACCAGCCATGTCTTGAACTCAAGCAACACCTGCACATGAATAAACAACCAATCCATACGAGCCCAAGTCCTCGACTTGACTCAAGTTAGTTTCGAACACAACACCTTACATGAGAACCTCACATAAGCATGTTGCAAAGCATAGCAAAACGATATCAGCCATATCATCCAAAATGCACCAAAAATTTAGTAAAAGAATACTAAGCAAACTTTCCAACAATGTACAGCAAGTACAAAACATTGCAAATGAAAAGCAGAAGCACTGCGGTCAAGTTCCGGACATTGCCAGAGCAAACCGGACCTTGAGCCGGAGCTAACAAAAGCTAGTAGAACCTAGCGCTGGAGCTTACCAAAACTAGTACAACCAAGCTCCCGCCGGAGCTCACAAAACTAGCAGGACCTAGCGCCGGAGCTAACCAGAACTAGTCGGAACTAGTAATCCCAAAAGCCGGAGCTATAAAAATCAACTTTGGAGCTTAGCAAAAACACGGCAGAGCTATCAAAAAACATGTCGGAGCTATCAAAGACATGCCGGAGCTAAAGACAAAACTTCACCGGAGCTGACCAAAGCTAGTCGGACCTAGCATTGAACATAACCGGAGCTACCCAAACCAAGCCGGACCTATCGTCGCACCTTGCTGCAGCTTAGAGCTAGAGTCGGACCTTGATAAAAAGGTGTTTTGGTGATATTAAAAACTTTTATCATCAAAGCCAAGTGTATTCACTACAAGCCAATGTATTCAGCACACATAGGTCTTACAATCTCCCCCTTGATGAATGCATTGGCAAACCATTTAAAATTCGAACATTGGCTTATTCACATAAAAGTTTTGAAAGCAATTTCTCCCCTTTTGTAAATCAAAAGTAAAATGAGAACAAAAATTCCCATATTATCTCTCCTCCTTTATTATCTCTCCTTATGCACATATTCTCTCTCTCTTCATGCTTATCTCTCCCCCTTTGACAATGTATTCAGCAAGTCATGAGCATATAAACAATTTATCTCTCCTCCTTTAGTTGTTATGAGCATATTATAACATATACATATAAACAAAGCTCATCCAAGTCATACTATCAAGTACCTTACATTATTACATAAATGAAATACATAAAGTAGTGTAAGCCATGCTAGAGATCAAATGTAATTTTCAATTTAAGCAAGTCATGATCTCACAAACTTAACTATTTCAAAACCCGAAAGCATGACACTAGTTGTTGCATTTTATTATTTTTCAAAGCATAAATTAAGATCATATGATATTTGCAAGAGATTATATGCGCATCTGCCTTATTCTAACCAACCAAGCCAAGCTTATATCATTTGACAATCAGAAGCTTAAGGACATGGTTTTAGTCATACACAACTTCTTCCAAGTTCATATCTAAGTGCAATGATAAGCTATCTCAAAAGAAGAAGTGTGATGCATGCATATTCTCTTGATCTTTTCTCAATTTATATTTGTTCATAAAAACTCAACATGTGAGCTGATTACTTGATTAATTCTTTATGATTAAAAGCACTTGTGAACATGTAACAAGTTCAAAACAGCAAGAAAGTTCGACCATGACTAGTTTTAGTGTAAGTAATTATTCCAATTACTAGACATGGCAAAAACTACAAAATGTATAACATGAGTAATGTAGTAAGAACTTTCAGCATGTAAAAGGAATCACAGAGTCATATATGTATGAAATACTATGCTCATATTATTTTAATTTCAGATTCACACATAGACTTCCCATGTTTCAAAACTCCCCCTCAATTTAAGCCATGGGGATGCATAACCCCTATTTCACTACGAATGTAACAAAAACGAGTGAAATCCAAAGGTTTTGTAAAAATGTCAGCCAATTGTTGTTCGGTATCTACATGGTGAAGCACAATGTTTCCCTTTTCAACATTATCTCGGAGAAAGTGATACCTAATGTCAATGTGCTTAGTTCTAGAATGTTGCACGGGGTTTTTAGCAATGCAAATGGCACTAGTGTTATCACAAAACAGTGGAACACTATCTAGATCAACCCCATAGTCCTTAAGTGTTTGAACAATCCAAAGAATTTGTGAGCAGGCACTAGCAGCAGCTACATATTCAGATTCGGCTGTGGATTGTGCAACTAAATTTTGTTTTCTAGAGGACCAAGCAACAAGAGAATTACCAAGAAAATGACAAGCACCAGAAGTACTTTTCCTATCAATCCTACAACCCCCAAAATCAGCATCCGAAAAAGCTTTCAAAGTAACGGTTGAGGAAGAAGGAAGAAAAATGCCAAATTATTGGGTTCCATGTAAGTACCTGAAAATCCTTTTGACGGCTTGACGATGTGAAACACGTGGGGAGGCTTGAAACCATGCACAAAGACATACGCTGAATTGTATGTCCGGTCTTGATGCCGTAAGGTACAAAAGTGATCCAATCATGCTTCTATATTCTTTTTGATCCACGGGTTCACCATCTTCATCAAGTTCAAGTGTTGTTGCTGTTCCCATTGGTGTCCGAAGAGGCTTGCTTTTGTCCATGTTGAAGCGCCTTAGGAGGTCTTTGGTATACTTCGTTTGATGCACAAAGGTACCCTCCTTTGTTTGCTTGATTTGCAGCCCCAAAAAGTAAGTGAGTTCACCCATCATACTCATTTCAAATTCGGAACTCATCATTGCTGAAAACTTGGACACAAGATCATGAGAAGCACAACCAAAGATAATATCATCCACATACACTTGAACGAATAATGAGTCATTGCCATGCTTAAGCACAAAAAGAGTTTTATCAACCTTGCCCATGGTAGACCCCTTTTCAAGTAAGAATGTTTTTAGCCTATCATACCATGCTCTAGGGGCTTGTTTGAGACCGTATAAGGCATTGGACAGTTTGTAAACATGATTAAGAAAATTTGGATTTTCAAAACCCGGTGGTTGTTTGACATAAACCTCCTCATCTATGTAGCCATTAAGAAAAGCACTTTTAACATCCATTTGATATAGCTTAAAACCTTTAGATGCTGCAAAAGCTAACAAAATTCTTATGGCTTATAATCTAGCGACAGGAGCAAAAGTTTCATCAAAATCTAGACCTTCAACTTGAGTGAAACCTTGAGCAACCAACCTAGCCTTATTCCTAACCACAACCCCATCCTCACTTTTTTTATTTTTATATACCCATTTAGTTCTAATTAAAGTGTGACCTAGAGGTGGAGGTACAAGTTTCCAAACATTATTTCATTCAAAATTTTCTAACTCTTCTTGCATGGCAATAATCCAAGATTCATTAGTGAGTGCGTGTGATATATCTTTGGGTTCAAAAGAAGCAACAAAAGCAGAATGAGCATGAAAGTTTGGATCGCAAAACCTGGACCGTGTGACTCGTTCGTGCAAGCTTCCAATCATCTGTTGTGGGGGATGATATTTGTAAAAACGTAGGGGAACAAATGTCTCACAAGCTTCTTCTTCACTAGGTTCATCGTAGATTGATGAGCTTGTGACTTGTGGACAATCAGAACCAGCATAGGTGATAGCCGGAGCTTGTTCAATGTCCGGAGCTGGACACGTGTCAACTTCGGAACTACCAGGCAGTATCACTAGCTCTTCTTTATCTTCAAAAATACCCTCTCCCTGAGGATACGGATCTGGTCCTGCAACACCGGAGCTAGTACCTGGGCTAGCTTCATCAAAAGACACTTCACAAGTCTCCACAATTTTGTTAGTGTCAAGTAAAAGCACTCGGTAGCCTCTAGTATGAGATGGATAACCAAGAAACATGCCATCAAAAGATCTATGTTCAAATTTATCAAGATTACCATGTTTCTTAACAAAGCATTTGCAACCAAAGACCCAAAAGAGTGTAACACTAGGCCTATGTCCAAACCGGAGCTCATATGGTGTTTTACCTAGCTTAGCACGCAAGAAAACACAATTTGAGACATAACAAGCGGTTCCTAACGCATCAGCCCAAAATTTCCTAGGAGTTTGATATTCATCAAGCATAGTCCTAGCCATCTCAACTAAGGTTCTGTTCTTTCTTTCTACAACACCGTTTTGTTGAGGTACATATGGTGAAGAGAATTGATGATCTATTCTATTTTCAGCACAAAAGTGATCAAAAGATTGATTTTTAAATTCAGTTCCATTATCACTTCTAATTGCTTTTAATGACCCTGGGTGATCAATTGATAATCTAAGAAATAAAGTTCTAAAGTGACTAAAAACTTCATTCTTAGATGCCATAAAGTAAACCCAAGAGTATCTAGAATAATCATCAACAATAACAAGAACATACCATTTACCTTCGAAGGATTGAACATGTGAAGGTCCTACGGTGTCAAGATGCAAAAGTTGACATGTTTCAGTTGTCATGATCATTGTGAGAGGAGTATGTGAACCTGCAACTATCTTAGCATGTCTACAAGAAGAGCACACAATTTCTTTGTCCCCTTTAAGCTTAGGCAGTCCACGTATGCGATCCAGAGCACTAACACGCGTTAGGTGATCAAAGCCTACGTGACCAAGTATACGATGCCAAAAATATAAGTCCTTTGAATCATTAGCAACTAGACACCTATGCTTAGAGGAAGACATATCAAAATCAGCTTAAAAAACCCTTCCAAATCGAGACATGTTAAAAATAAGCTCACTATTTGAACCTATAACTTTGCAGCAGTTTTTATTGAAAATAATTTCTAGATTTTCATATAGCAATTGTGCAAAAGAAAGCAAGTTATATTTCAAATTTTTGACAAGTGCCACATCCTTCAAAGTGTAGTGATCATTTACTCCAACCGAACCCTTAGCAATTATAGGAGTTGAAGAATTATCGGCAAAAGTAACATTCTCTACCCGTGACACAAAAGAGAGGGAGGAGAATCAATCTTTGTTACCGGTCATGTGGCGTGAGCAACCTGAATCCACAATCCAAATGTTCTCCTTCCTCAAACGTGTAACCTACATAAAAGCACAATACATCGTTGACTCAATACTGGGGTTAGTCAAAAGGCATTTAGGAATCCAGTACTGAGTCACGCGACGTGCAGCAGGAAAAACACGCGAAAGCTAAGACAAAACAGCAGGTTTATGAGTCAATGTTTGAGTTTTTTTATTCTTGACTACTGACCTATAAGGTGTTACTTGTGTAGCACAAAAATCAGTAGCTCCGGAGGCAAAAACATAAGGTCCGGAGGTAAACTTTGAATGTTTTTGACTCAAAACAGCAGGTTGTACATTCGGTTTAATGTGTGCAGCAAATTTTGCATGAAAGTTATGAGATCTAGCAACCATTCTTTCCCTTTTCTGTTGTTTAGCTAGTCTATAACAAAAATCTATGACATGACCATCTCTACCACAGAAGGTACAATGAAATTTAACTTTGTGTTCATGTCTAGATGAGCAAGCAATATTTTTATTTGAATCCGAATGAGGCAACACTCCTGCAGATTTGAAAACCACTCCTTTTTGTTTAGGAACTGTTTGAATCAAACCACTTCCTAATGACTTTACAATTTTAGGTGGATGTGCCTTAGCATGAGCATGAGAATCAAAACCCAAACCAGTTTTATCATTGCATGACTTGGAAGAATTCAGCAGCAAGTTTAGGTTCTTATTCCCATTACAAAACTGATCTAATGTCCTATGCATGTCATCAAGTTTATTGGACAGATCAAGGCAATTTTCACATGAAGTTTTTCCTTTTAGTTTGCAATTGGAACAAAATTTAACTTCATGAGAACGTAAAGCATTATTCAATATAGAAATTTCATTCATAGCATCCTATAGTTTCTTATCAAGATCATCACAAGTAGAACAATGCAAATCAATTGTAGAACAGCTAGCATCTTTCAAGTTTTTATTAATAAGTGCAGCAAGCTCTTTGTTCTTTTCAATTTCTAACTCAAGTTTATCAAGTGTGGAGGTGTGCGCACTTCTTAATGAGGACAATTGTTCATATATTAAATCACATGAGGAACATGTATCATCACTAGGAATCAAAGTTTTTAAACGGTTGATTTCAGATTCTAGTGATTCGATTTTAGCAGCACTATCCCTAAGCTTTTTGTCCTTTTTGTTAACAATAACAGTGGTACGAGAAATAGCATCACACATTTCTTTGCAAGTAGGAAATACCTCTTCATTGTCGCTGTTGTGTTCTGCCTCCTCCATACTTCAGCTTGACTTGCCCGCCATAAAGCACAAGTTTGCCAAATCATCTTCATCTTCATCACATCCAATATCCACGTCGCTTGAACTGAACTCTTGAAGTGCGGTGATGAAACTATTGATCATCTTGCATCCTCTGGTACCTTTCTTCTTCTTGTTGGAATTTCCAGAGGAGGTCCGGACCTTGCTTTGTTTTTCTTCCTGGGTGGTCGGACCTGAAAGGTTAGGGCATTCTGTACGAAAGTGTCCTGTTTTACCACATTCAAAACAGCGTTGAGGTCCAGAGCTTCCTCTCCTTCTAGTTCTCACATTTTGCAATCCTTTTGAGAATCTAGTAGAGATGAGTGCCAACTCCTCTTCTGAAAATTCTTCGATCTGCTCCAGGGTTAGTGAGGACAACAAAGCAAGAGTATTGCAAGATGATGATTGGCCGGAGCTAGACATATCACGTTGTGAAACAAATGCAATAGACTTATTGGGGTTCTTACGTGAGATTATGTCAATTTCATGAGTTTTTAACTTGGAATATAGCACATCTAAAGTAAGTGAACTCATGACAGTAGATTCACGAATAGATGTGACTTTCATCTCCCAAATTGACATATCTAATGCACTTAGCAATTGCCTAGCATTTTCAGCATCTGAAAAATTAACATTGACACTACGCAAGTTGCTGAGAATCTTATTAAAGCGAGCAAAAAGGTCATCAATAGACTCACCGGGTTGCATCTCGAAGCGCATGTATTCTTTCTTAAACATGTCTTGCCTTACCTCTTTGATCGTGTTGGATCCTTCGTGGTAGTCGCAAAGTGCTTTCCACACGTCGTATGCAGATCGTAGGTGTGCAACACGGTCGAAGTCGCTTTGTGTTAATCCTTGTATGGTCAAGTTCCGAGCGTTGTTGTTGTTGTCGACATCACTCAGATTTGTAGCTGTAACTTGATCGTTTGATGCCACTTCGTAAGGCTTGTATACCTTATCCCATATTGCAAAGCCTTGTGCCTGGATGAAAGCCTCCATGCGTGCCTTCCAAACCTGAAAATCAATACCAGCAAACACACAAGATTTGGCGGAGTACTTCTCCATGATGATTAGTCAAAAACACGCACAAATATCAAATATTAGAGCACCGTGGCTCTGATACCAATTGTAGGATCAAAGAGCACGTGAAAAGCTACCAGAGGGGGGGTGAATGGTAGATTTAAAAATCTTACGCAGCGGAAACAATTAAACCCCAACCCCTTCGGCAGAAAAATGATCTCTTAAAGAAATCATGTGTGAGACTAATCTAAATGTGTTTCACCATGACAAAGGTGATGGATATCAGAGAGAATCATGTCACGAAGACAACACAAAAGGAATCACTCAAATCCGTCGAGAAAAACTCAAGCTATGATCGAAAGATCAAACAAGGTCAATCTGCCCTACCCGAGAAAAAATAGTTCTGGAACGATGCAAAGAAACTCGTGTAGATCATAGACCACAAATCCAATGATCGTGAAATTTTTAAATATAATATACAATCAAGTTGTGAACACAACCCAAAAATAATCACGTCAATTGGATCTGTAAAACTCGAGTTATGATAAAACCACCGACGAAAGGTAGTGTCGTCCAGAAACTCGACGATTAAAACTTGTCTGGAACAAGTCGGACGAACAAGGCACAAAAGTTCCTTCAAACTACGAATTTTATTCAATAGAACACAAGAGGAACAGCCCCAAAGTCATGTCTTACGAGCTTTGGCCTTCCCCTGCTTATATAACCAGCCCTTAAGCCATCCCAATCTCAACTAGGACTCCAATCCTAATCCGATCACAATGGGAACTTTCCATAACTGCTTAGGACTCTTCTATACGCAGATAGAAGCAATCTTAAGACTTCCAAACACCTTAGGAACGTATCCCACATTCCTAAACAACTCAAATTCGTGACCCACATGAAATCCTAACATAACCAACTCGATATTTCCATACCGAGCCATAACCGACTCAGCTAGCAGCCTAAGTCTTCAATCGATACGATCCGATCCTTCCGATCAGATCTTCCTTCCATAATCCGTCTCTAGAAGCATATTGCAACGTCATGCACCTCATGCATACGTGCGAACACCTCCCTTTGACCTTCATATGCATTACCCTTGATTCAATCATCCTGCGCGACCTCCTGACCCGCTCAACCACAGTTCCTCCCGAACTTGGTTGTTGGAACCTCATCTCCTCCTGAGACTAGTCCAATGGATCCTGTCACCAGCCATGACTTAAACTCAAGCAACACCTGCACATGAACAAACAAACAATCCATACGAGCCCAAGTCCTCGACTTGACTCAAGTTAGTTCCGAACACAACACCTTATGTGAGCACCTCACATAAGCATGTTGCAAAACCTCAATAGAAACGATATCAACCGTATTCAACCAAAACGCACCAAAAACATAGCAAATGAATACTAAGCAATCTTTCCAATAATGTAAAGCAAGTACAAAACATTGCAAATGAAAAGCAGAAGCACTACGGTCAAGTTCCGGACCTTGATAGAGCAACCCGGACCTTGAGCCGGAGCTAACAAAAGCTAGTAGAACCTAGCACCAGAGCTTACCAAAAACTAGTCAAAACTAGTGAACCCAAAACCGGAGCTAGACAAAGTACGTCGGAGCTTAGCAAAGGCATGCCGGAGCTATCAAATATATGCCGGAGCTATCAAAGACATGCCAGAGCTAAAAATAAGGCTCCCCGGAGCTAACCAAAACTAGTCGGACCTTACCAAGAAGTCGGACCTAGCTTCGAACATAGCCGGAGCTACCCAAAACAAGCCAGACCTACCGTCGGACCTTGTTGTAGCTCGGAGCCAGAGTCGTACCTTGATAAAAAGGTGTTTTGGTGATATTCAAAAGTTTTATTGTCAAAGCAAGTATATTCACTACAAGCCAATGTATTCAGCACACATAGGTCTTACAATCTCCCCCTTGATGAATGCATTGGCAACACCATTTAAAATCCGAACATTGGCTTATTCACATAAAGGTTTTGAAAGCAATTTCTCCCCCTTTGTAAATCAAAAGTAAAATGAGAAGAAAAATTATCCCATATTATCTCTCCCCCTTTATTATCTCTCCTTATGCACATATTCTCTCTCTCTTCATGCTTATCTCTCCCCCTATGACAATGTATTCAGCAAGTCATGAGATATAAACAAATTACCTCTCTCCCTTTAGTTGTTATGAGCATATTATAACATGTACATATAAACAAAGCTCATCCAAGTCATACTATCAAGTACCTTACATTATCACATCAATGAAATACATAAAGTAGTGTAAGCCATGCTAGAGATCAAATGTAATTTTCAATTTAAGCAAGTCATGATCTCACAAACTTAACTATCTCAAAACCTGATAGCATGACACTAGTTGCTGCATTTTATTATTTTTCAAAGCATAAATTTAGATCATATGATATTTGCAAGAGATTATATGCGCATCTGCCTTATTCTAACCAACCAAGCCAAGCCTATGTCATTTGACAATCAGAAGCTTAAGGACATGGTTTTAGTCATACACAACTTCTTCCAAGTTCATATCTAAGTGCAATGACAAGCCATCTCAAAAGAAGAAGTGTGATGCATGCATATTCTCTTGATCTTTTCTCAATTTATATTTGTTCATAAAAACTCAACATGTGAGTTGATTACTTGATTAATTCTTAATGATTAAAAGCACTTGTGAACATGTAACAAGTTCAAAACAGCAAGAAAGTTCGACCATGACCAGTTTTAGTGTAAGTAATTATTCCAATTACTAGACATGGCAAAAACTACAAAATGTATAACACGAGTAATGTAGTAAGAACTCTCAGCATGTAAAAGGAATCACAAAGTCATATATGTACGAAATACTATGCTCATATTATCTTAATTTTAGATTCACACAAAAACTTCCCAAGTTTCAAAAACTCCCCCTCAATTTAAGCCATGAGGATGCATAACCCATATTTCACTACGAATGTAACAAAAACGAGTGAAATCCAAAGGTTTTGTAAAAATGTCAGCCAATTGTTGTTCGGTATCTACATGGTGAAGCACAATGTTTCCTTTTTCAACATTATCTCAGAGAAAGTGATACCTAATGTCAATGTGCTTAGTTCTAGAATGTTGCACGGGGTTTTTAGCAATGCAAATGGCACTAGTGTTATCATAGAATAGTAGAACACTATCTAGATCAACCCCATAGTCCTTAAGTGTTTGAACAATCCAAAGAATTTGTGAGCAAGCACTAGCAGCAGCTACATATTCAGATTCGGCTGTGGATTGTGCAACTGAATTTTGTTTTCTAGAGGACCAAGCAACAAGAGAATTACCAAGAAAATGACAATCACCGGAAGTACTTTTCCTATCAATCCTACAACCCCCAAAATCAGCATCCGAAAAAGCTTTCAAAGTAACGGTTGAGGAAGAAAGAAGAAAAATGCCAAATTCTTGGGTTCCATGTAAGTACCTGAGAATCCTTTTGACGGCTTGACGATGTGAAACACGTGGGGAAGCTTTAAACCGTGCACAAAGACATACGCTGAATTGTATGTCCGGTCTTGATGCCGTGAGGTACAAAAGTGATCCGATCATGCTTCTATATTCTTTTTGATCCATAGGTTCACCATCTTCATCAAGTTCAAGTGTTGTTGCTGTTTCCATTGGTGTCCGAAGAGGCTTGCTTTTGTCCATGTTGAAGCATTTTAGGAGGTCTTTGGTATACTTTGTTTGATGCACAAAGGTACCCTCCTTGGTTTGCTTGATTTGCAGCCCCAAAAAGTAAGTGAGTTCACCCATCATACTCATTTCCAATTCAGAACTCATCATTGCTGAAAACTTGGACACAAGATCATGAGAAGCACAACCAAAGATAATATCATCCACATACACTTGAACGAATAATGAGTCATTGCCATGCTTAAGCACAAAAAGTGTTTTATCAACCTTGCCCATGGTAAACCCCTTTTCAAGTAAGAATGTTTTTAACCTATCATACCATGCTCTAGGGGCTTGTTTGAGACCGTATAAGGCTTTGGACAGTTTGTAAACATGATTAGGAAAATCTGGATTTTCGAAACCCGGTGGTTGTTTGACATAAACCTCCTCATTTATGTAGCCATTAAGAAAAGCACTTTTAACATCCATTTGATATAGCTTAAAACCTTTAGATGCTGCAAAAGCTAACAAAATTCTTATGGCTTCTAATCTAGCGACAGGAGCAAAAGTTTCATCAAAATCTAGACCTTCAACTTGAGTGAAACCTTGAGCAACCAACCTAGCCTTATTCCTAACCACAACCCCATCCTCACTTTGTTTATTTTTAAATACCCATTTAGTTCCAATTAAAGTGTGACCTTGAGGTGGAGGTACAAGTTTCCAAACATTATTTCTTTCAAAATTTTCTAACTCTTCTTGCATGGAAATAGTCCAAGATTCATTAGTGAGTGCGTGTGATATATCTTTGGGTTCAAAAGAAGCAACAAAAGCAGAATGAGCATGAGAGTTTGGATCGCAAAACCTGGACCATGTGACTCGTTCGTGCAAGCTTCCAATCATCTGTTGTGGGGGATGATCTTTGTAAAACCGTAGGGGAACAGATGTCTCACAAGCTTCTTCTTCATTAGGTTCATCATAGATCGATGAGTTTGTGACTTGAGGATGATCAGGACCAACATAGGTGATAGCCGGAGCTTGTTCAATGTCCGGAGTTGGACACGTGTCAACTTCGGAACTACCAGGCAGTATCACCGGCTCTTCTTCATCTTCGAAAATACCCTCCCCCTGAGGATACGGATCTGGTCCTGCACCACTGGAGCTAGTACCTGGGCTAGCTTCATCAAAAGACACTTCACAAGTCTCCACAATTTTGTTAGTGTCAAGTAAAAGTAGACGGTAGCCTCTAGTATAAGATGGATAACCAAGAAACATGCCATCAATGGATCTAGGTTCAAATTTATCAAGATTACCATGTTTCTTAACAAAGCATTTGCAACCAAAGACCCGAAAGTGTGTAACACTAGACCTATGTCCAAACCGAAGCTCATATGGAGTTTTACCTAGCTTAGCACGCAAGAAAACACGATTTGAGACATAACAAGCGGTTGCTAACGCATCAGCCCATAATTTCCTAGGAGTTTTATATTCATCAAGCATTGTCCTAGCCATCTCAACTAAGGTTCTGTTCTTTCTTTCTACAACACCGTTTTGTTGAGGTACATATGGTGAAGAGAATTGATGATCTATTCTATTTTCAGCACAAAAGTGATCAAAAGATTGATTTTTAAATTCAGTTCCATTATCACTTCTAATTGCTTTTAATGATCCTGGGTGATCAATTGATAATCTAAGAAATAAAGTTCTAAAGTGACTAAAAACTTCATTCTTAGACGACATAAAGTAAACCCAAGAGTATCTAGAATAATCATCAATGATAACAAGAACATACCATATACCTCCGAAGGATTGAACACGTGAAGGTCCTACGGTGTCAAGATGCAAAAGTTGACATGGTTCAGTTGTCATGATCATTGTGAGAGAAGTATGTGAACCTGCAACCATCTTAGCATGTCTACAAGAAGAGCACACAATTTATTTGTCCCCTTTAAGCTTAGGCAGCCCACGTATGCGATCAAGAGCACTAACACGCGTTAGGTGATCAAAGCCTACGTGACCAAGTCTACGATGCTAAAAATATAAGTCCTTTGAATCATTAGCAACTAGACACCTATGCTTAGAGGAAGACATATCAAAATCAGCTTTAAAAACTCTTCCAAACCAAGACATGTTAAAAATAACCTCACTATTTGAACCTACAACTTTGCAGCAGTTTTTATTGAAAATAATTTCTAGATTTTCATCTAGCAATTGTGCAACAGAAAGCAAGTTGCATTTCAAATTTTTGACAAGTGCCACATCCTTCAAAGTGTAGTGGTCATTTACTCTAACCGAACCCTTAGCAATTATAGGAGTTGAAGAATTATCGGCAAAAGTAACATTTTCTACACGTGACACAAAAGAGAGGGAGGAGAACCAATCTTTGTTACTGGTCATGTGGCGTGAGCAACCTGAATCCACAATCCAAATGTTCTCCTTCCTCAAACGTGTAACCTACATAAAAGCACAATTCGTCGATGACTCAATACTGGGGTTAGTCAAAAGGCATTTAGGTATCCAGTACTGAGTCACACGACGTGCAGTAGGAAAAACACGCGAAAGTTGAGATAAAACAGCAGGTTTATGAGTCGAAGTTTGAGGTTTTCTATTCTTAACTCTTTTAGCACAAAAACCAGTAGCTCCGGAGGTAAAAGCAGCAGTTCCAAAAGACAAGGCTGAAGCTCTGGAAGCAAAAGCTGAAGTTTCGAAGGAAACAACAGAAGGTCCGGGAGCTCTCGGAGCTATCAGAACTATCGGAGCTGCTTTTGCGGATTTCTTACCAGGAGGTCCGGAAGCTACCTTTTCAAATTTCTGACTCACTAAAGCAGGTTGTGTTTTTCTAATTGCATGAAAGTTATAAGATCTAGCAATTTTTCATTCCTTTTTCTGTTGTTTAGCTAGTCTAAAACAAAAATCTATGACATGACCATCTCTACCACAGAAGGTACAATGAAATTTATCTTTGTGTTCATGTCTATATGAGCAAGCAATATTTTTATTTGAAACCGAATGAGGCAACACTCCTGCAGATTTGAAAACCACTCCTTTTTGTTTAGGAACTGTTTGAATCAAACCACTTCCTAATGTCTTCACAATTTTAGGTGGATGTGCCTTAGCATGAGCATGAAAATCAAAACCTAAACCCGTTTTATCATTGCAAGACTTGGAAGAATTCAGCAGCAAGTTTAGGTTCTTATTCCCATTACAGAACCGATCTAATGTCCTATGCATGTCATCAAGTTTGTTGGACAGATCAAGGCAATTTTCACATGAAGTTTTTCCTTTTAGTTTGCAATTTAACTTCATGAGAACGTAAAGCATTGTTCAATATAGAAATTTCATTGATAGCATCCTGTAGTTTCTTATCAAGATCATCACAAGTAGAACAATGCAAATCAATTGTAGAACAGCTAGCATCTTTCAAGTTTTTATCATTAAGTGCAGCAAGCTCTCTGTTCTTTTCAATTTCTTCATCAAGTCTATCTAGAGTGGAGGAGTGTGCACTTCTTAATGTGGACAATTGTTCATAGATTAAGTCACATGAGGGACATGCATCATCACTAGGAATCAAAGTTTTTAAACGGTTAATTTCAGATTCTAGTGATTCAATTTTAGCAGCATTATCCCTAAGCTTTTTGTCCTTTTTCTTGACAATAATAGTTGCACGAGAAAAAGCATCACACATTTCATTGCAGGTAGAACATACCTTATCGTCTTCACTGTTGTGTTATGCATCCTCCTGACTTGATCTTGATCTTGTTTTGCCCGCCATGAAGCATAAGTTGGCCAGATCGTCATCATCTTCATCACTTTCAAAGTCTACATCACTTGAACTAAGTTCTTGAAGTGCGGTGATGAAGCTGCTAATCATCTTGCGTTTTATGGTACCCTTCTTTTTCTTTTCTTTGGAATTTCCAGAGGAGGTCCGGACCTTGCCTTGTTTTTCTTCCCGGGTGGTCGGACCTGAAAGGTTAGGGCATTCTGTACGAAAGTGTCCTGTTTTACCACATTCAAAACAGCGTTGAGGTCCGGAGCTTCCTCTCCTTCTAGTTCTCACATTTTGCAATACTTTTGAGAATCAAGTAGAGATGAGTGCCAACTCCTCTTCCGGAAATTCTTCGATCTGCTCCAGGGTTAGTGAGGACAACAAAGCAAGAGTATTGCAAGATGATGATTGGCCGGAGCTAGACATGTCACATTGTGAAACAAATGCAATAGACTTGTTTGGGTTCTTACGTGCTAGAATGTCAATTTCATAAGTTTTTAGTTTAGAATAAAGTACATCTAATGTAAGAGAACTCATAACAGTTGATTCACAAATAGATGTTACTTTCATCTCCCAAATTGACATGTCTAATGCACTAAGAAGTTGCCTAGCATTCTCAGCATCAGAAAAATTTACATTGACACTACGTAAGTTGCTGAGAATTTTATTGAAATGAGCATAGAGGTCATCGATAGACTAACCTGGTTGCATCTCAAAACGCATATATTCCTTTTTGAACATATCTTGTTTTACCTCCTTAATTGTGTTGGAGCCTTCATGATAGTCACAAAGAGCTCTCCAAACATCGTATGTTGATCGGAGGTGCGCAACACGATCAAAGTCGCTTTGAGTGAGTCCTTGGATGATCAAGTTTCGTGCTTTGTTGTTGTTTCGATGTCCCGTAGGTTTGTGGCCATGACTTGATCATTAGGTTGCACTTCATAAGGCTTACACACCTTCTCCCATATTGCAAAGCCTTGTGCCTGGATAAAAGCCTCCATGCGTGCCTTCCAAACCTGGAAATCAATACCAGCAAACACACAAGGTTTGACGGAGTACTTCTCCATGATGATTAGTCAAAAACACATGCAAATCTCAAAGATTAGAGCACCGTGGCTCTGATACCAATTGTAGGACCGAAGAGCACGTGAAAAGCTACCAGAGGGGGGGTGAATGGTAGATTTAAAAATCTTACGCAGCGGAAACAATTAAACCCCAAATCCTTCGGCAGAAAAACGATCTGTTGAAGAAATCGTTTATGAGACTAATCTAAACGTGTTTCACCATGACAAAAGTGATAGATATCATATAGAATCAAGTCATGAAGACAACACAAAAAGAAACACTCAAATCCATCGAGGAAAACTCAAGTTATGATCAAAAGATCAAACAATGGTCAATCTGCCCTACCCGAGAAAAAACAGTTCTGAAACGCTGCAAAGAAACTCGTGTAGATCATAGACCACAAATCCAATGACCGTGAAATTTTGACATATGATATACAATCAAGTTTTGAAGACAACCCAAAAAGGATCACGTCAATTGGATCTGTAAAACTCGAGTTATGATAAAACCACCGACAAAAGGTAGTGCTGTCCAGAAATTCGACGAGTAAAACTTGTCTGGAACAAGTCGGACGAACAAGGCACAAAAGGTCCTTCAAACTACGAATTTTATTCAATAGAACACAAGAGGAACAGCCCCAAAGTCGTGTCTTACGAGCTTTGGCCTTCCCTTGCTTATATAACCAGCCCTTAGACCATCCCAATCTCAACTAGGACTCCAATCCTAATCCGATCACAATCGGAACTTTCCATAACTGCTTAGGACTCTTCTATACGCAGATAGAAGCAATCTTAAGACTTCCAAACAACTTAGAAACATATCCCACATTCCTAAACAACTCAAATTCGTGACCCACACGAAATCCTAACATAACCAACTCGATATTTCCATACCGAGCCATAACCGACTCAGCTAGCAGCATAAGTCTTCAATCGATACGATCCGATCCTTCCGATCAGATCTTCCTTCCATAATTCGTCTCTAGAAGCATATTGCCACGTCATGCACCTCATGCATACGTGCGAACACCTCCCTTTGACCTTCATATGCACTGCCCTTGATTCAATCATCCTGCGCGACCTCCTGACCCGCTCAACCACAGTTCCTCCCAAACTTGGTTGTTGGAACCTCATCTCCTCCTGAGACTAGTCCAATGGATCCTTTCACCAGCCATGACTTGAACTCAAGCAACACCTGCACATGAACAAACAAACAATCCATACGAGCCCAAGTCCTCGACTTGACTCAAGTCAGTTCCGAACACAACACCTTATGTGAGCACCTCACATAAGCATGTTGCAAAACCTCAATAGAAACGATATCAACCGTATTCAACCAAAACGCACCAAAAACTTAGCAAATGAATACTAAGCAATCTTTCCAATAATGTAAAGCAAGTACAAAACATTGCAAATGAAAAGCAGAAGCACTACGGTCAAGTTCCGGACCTTGCCAGAGCAACCCGGACCTTGAGCCGGAGCTAACAAAAGCTAGTAGAACCTAGCACCGGAGCTTACCAAAAACTAGTCAAAACTAGTGAACCCAAAACCAGAGTTAGACAAAGTACGTCGGAGCGTTGCAAAGGCATGCCGGAGCTATCAAATATATGCCGGAGCTATCAGAGACATGCCGGAGCTATCAAAGACATGCCGGAGCTAAAAATAAGGCTCACCGGAGCTAACCAAAACTAGTCGGACCTTACCAAGAAGTCGGACCTAGCTTCGAACATAGCCGGAGCTACCCAAAACAAGCCGGACCTACCGTCGGACCTTGTTGTAGCTCGGAGCTAGAGTCGGACCTTGATAAAAAGGTGTTTTGGTGATATTCAAAAGTTTTATCGTCAAAGCAAGTATATTCACTACAAGCCGATGTATTCAGCACACATAGGTCTTACAGGTCCATAGGGTACCTCTTAATCTGGGTGGGAACATATACCCTATCTCTCTCATTATATTGGAGCATCAGAAATTAGATGTCATTTTAGAGATGGCATGGTTGCAATACAACGGTGCTATCATTGAAATCATTACTCGGATAATATATCTAAATTCTCCGTTCCACTCTCCCCAAATTCTCACTCTTGAGAGTAATATCCACGTGCCTCCCACTGCAGATAACACCGAAGCCTGTAAACTCGAAGATATTCCAGTAGTATGTGAGTATCCAGACGTTTTTCCTGAAGATCTTCCTGGTATGCCACCAGAAAGGGATGTCGAGTTTAGGATTGAACTTGTACCAGGAACAATACCAATCTCGAGATGGCCGTATAAGATGGCACCTAAAGAACTAGCAGAACTGAAAGAGCAGCTGAATGAACTATTGGACAAGGGTTTCATTCGTCCAAGTTCGACACCTTGGGGCTGTTCTGCACTGTTCGTGGAAAAGAAGGATAAAACATTGAGACTATGTGTGGACTATCATCCACTCAATGTTGTCACAGTTAGGAACAAATATCCACTACCCCGTATCGATATTTTGTTCGATCATTTGGTACATGCTCGGATATTTTCAAAGATGGATCTTTGCTCTGGTTATCATCAAATCATAATTTGACTGGAGGATATACCTAAGACAGTATTCTTGACGAGGTATGGCTTATATGAGTACCTTGTCATGTCCTTCGGATTAACCAACGCACCGGCCCATTTCATGTATCTCATGAATTCGGTGTTCATGCCGGATTTGGACAAGTTTGTCGTGGTCTTCATCGAAGACATCCTTGTATACTCAAAGTCCGAAGAAGAACATGCACAACATTTGCACATCGTGCTTCAGCGATTGCGGGACCACAAGTTGTACGCTAAGTTAAGCAAATGTGAGTTCTGGATCAACCAAGAGCCATTTCTGGGGCACATCATCTCTGCCGAGGGGATTGCAGCTGATCCAAGCAAGATTAAGCAAGTACTCAAATGGGAGTCTCCCAAGTCTATGCATGAAGTTCGAAGTTTCCTGGGTTTAGCTGGGTATTACTGGAGGTTCATCCCAAGCTTTTCCAAGATAGCTAAACCAATGACGGAACTTCTGAAGAAAGACAAGAGGTATACCTGGACAAAGGAATGTGAAGAGGGTTTTCATGCATTGGTAAAAAGCCTCACAACAGCACCAGTATTGGCCCAACTAGACACAACAAGATCCTTTGATGTTTATTGTGATGCATCTGGAATTGGTCTGGGTTGCGTATTAATGCAAGACAGAAGGGTGATCGCTTATGGATCACAGCAGCATCGGAACCATGAGCAGCATTACCCAACTCATGATCTTGAGCTCGCTGCCGTGGTACTAGCTTTAAAGATGTGGAGACACTATCTATGGGGCAACCTAGTACATCTCTACACCGATCACAAAAGCTTGAAGTACATCTTCACCCAGTAAGAACTGAATATGCGACAACGAAGATGGTTGGAGTTAATCAAAGACTACGAGATTGAGATCCACTACCATCCTGGAAAAGCAGATGTAGTGGCAGATGCACTAAGTCGCAAGTCCCATATCAATAACCTTTCTATCACCTTGATAGAGGAAGAAGAACCGAGTCTCTACTTGGTTCCGTATGGGGCACTCTACAACCTAGCCCTCATTCCCACCATAAGGGACGAAATTATGGAGGCTCGGAAGAAGGACAAGGGCATATCCCATATTCGTCAACGAATGAAAAAGGGAGAAATGAAGTGTTTCCGAGGTGACGATGACAGTACCATCTGGTTCAAAGACCGCATCGTGGTACCCCGCGATGTAGAACTTCGGAAGAAAATTTTGGACGAGGCTCATTTGTCCAAATATTCTATTCATCCGAGGAGTAACAATTGTACCAAGATTTGAAGAAGAAAATTTGGTGGACTCAGATGAAGAGGGAAATAGCGAAGTATGTATCCCAATGTGATACATGTCGATGAGTGAAAGCCGACCATCTGAAAGCAGTCAGACAATTACAACCGTTAAGCATACCTGCCTGGAAATGGGAGGACATCAGCATGGATTTCATTATTGGGTTACCTCTCACTTTTCGCAAACATGACTCGATTTGGGTGATAGTCGACTGACTTACCAAGTTAGCTCAATTTATTCCAGTCAATGTCAATTATGTGGCACGGCAATATGCAGAGTTGTATATTGCCAGGATCTTATGCTTACACGGAGCACCCCGCACTATCGTATCAGATCATGGAACTTTGTTTGTTTCTCGATTTTGGGAGCAACTCCATACATCTCTAGGTACCAAATTGATTAGAAGCTCAGCTTACCACCCACAGACTAATGGTCAAACGGAACGAGTAAACCAAGTACTAGAGGATATGCTCCGCGCCTGTGCCATCCACCATGGTAAGAATTGGGATGATCATCTACCATTGGCGGAGTTTTCATACAACAATGGTTATCAGACTAGCATTCAAACGGCACCATATGAAGCTCTTTATGGCCGGAAGTGCCGCACACAGTTGAACTAGTGTGAATCCGGTGAACGAGTAACCTCTGGTATAGACTTGGTAAAGGAAGCCGAAGACCGAGTACGAGTAATTCAAGCCAACCTCAAGGCTGCTCAGTCTCGCCAGAAAAGCTATGCAGACAAACGACGTCGACCGCTTCATTTTGATATTGGGGATCACGTTTACCTTTGGGTATCCCCAATGAAAGGGATTCATCGTTTCGGAGTAAAAGGGAAACTAGCTCCGCGTTCCATTGGACCTTTCGCAATAAGTGAGCAGTGCGGACCTGTAGCCTATTGGCTAGAGCTGCCAACATCACTTTCAGGGTCCACAATGTGTTCCACATTTCACAATTGAGAAAATGTCTCAAAGCCCCAACAGAAGTTTGTAGGGAGGATATCGAAGCTCTCCAACCAGATCTTACTTACTCCGAACATCCAACCCAGATAATGATGAGAAGACTCGTACCACAAGAAACCACACCTTGCGTTTCTACAAGGTCTTGTGGGCAACCACACCGCTGATGAAGCAATGTGGGAAAGCGAGGAATATCTTGAAACCAATTATCCGGACTTGTTAACATCATATGTTCATTATGTCTTTTCTTTTATCCTTCCTTTTATAATCTCGGGACAAGATTCTTTTAAGGGGGGGGGGTGTAAATCCCACATTTTCCTTCTTATGAGGTTCAGTTGTAAAGTGGTTGATAACCCTAATGGAGACCAATTATAGCCATGTTTATGAACTTGATCTCATCAAATCTTTTATTCTACTCATGTTTAAATTTATTAACATGAGGAATAAACTTCACCAATGAACATAGATTAATTCTTTTGACCTCTCTTCAAAGTTTGGATTATTTGAAGAAAGATTGCTAGGCCAATTTAATATGCAGTACCAAATAGATATTCAAATTAATATATATATACTACTGTATATTTGGCCCTCTCAAAAATTATTCAATTCAGAGGCCATAAATTTTTCTATGGTTTTCTAATATTCCAAATAGACTTCCTGCAAAGTTTCATAAATTTTGAACTTCATTTGCTATTTTAATTGAGACGCTTAGCAAATTCAAACCATGTTTTGAATTCAAATTATGAATTCTGTTCAACTAAATTGAACATCATGATTTGAACACACACTCATGTTCAGCATATGTTGCTTGACTTATTCCGATAGTTTCACAATTTTTGGAACTCAATTGCTATCTAAAACAGTGGCACCGTTGAATTCCATCCAAATTCAAATTTGAATTTGAAATCCAATTGAAACTTGATCCAATTCAAAATCCAATTGCGGAATCAAATTCTATATATTTGTTTGAGCCTCCCCACGAAAATCTAGAATTTTTGGACACCATTTGGTAGGAGAATTGAAGTATGCAAGGAGGGACAGGGATAAGGGTCATGGGACCCACCAGCCAGTGGGACTCACTCGAAGCGGCTCTGCACGCCGTTTTTTCGGCGTTCCTCCACTCGACACCGCGAAGCATGCAAACCCCCACGGAGCTGCTCGCCTGCCTGCTTCATGACGTCCCCCCTACTCCTCCCCGGCCTATAAATACTCCCCTCGGACGCAGTGGACACCACCCCGAGCCCCCGCCTCTGTTTTCTTTCTTCCGCCACCATTCTCGACGCGCCGACCAAACAAGGCAAAGAATCGCAGTGCTTCCAACAGCAAAAGGTGGCGCAACTAGTTGCTCTTCCTTCCTGTCCAATTGCTTGTTTGATTCACTGCTTATATGTGTGGTATTTCGAAGTCCCTCGACGCTCGCGGGTGAGGTCGCGAAGGGAAGCTTCCTGTTCCACGAGGAAAGACCACTCCAAGCCGATTCCATCTTCTCTTTGAAGCAATACGATTAATTGTGATGTTTCTTGTGATGTTCCAGACACTGTCATGCTTCTTGTGATGTTCCAGACACTGTCATGCTTCCTAGATCCTTTATCTCCAGTTTTCCCCAAAACAGTTCATACCGATGTTGATAGATTGCCGTTTAAATTCCGTTTCTACATACGATTAATTGTCAATCCAGTAAGGTATTATCTCCTAGACCTCCATGCTCATCACCTCTCAAAAATTGAGAGAAAGCCATCGAGAAACGAGGTTGGATTTTGAGTTTTCATGGCCGCCAATTGAAAACTCGTACCTCGCCGTCGAGTTCAACTTTGCCAACGATTTCTCCCCAATCTGACCCCCAAATCATCATCCTGGAGTTTCCAGGAACCTTCCCGAGTATTTCCCGAGTCGATTGAGCCATTCCCAAGCATTTCCGACGAAGACCAACTTCCTAGCTCCACCGTCGCTGTCGCGCTGCCATCTCCGGCCATCGCTGGCATGATTGGACCCCACCATCACCTTTAGCAGTCGATTTTAGGGTGGAGCGGTCACGGTGAGGCCAAGAGGAGGTCGACGCACCAGTTCTGGTGAGGCACCGCTGCAGTTTCCGGCGAGGAGCGCCACCGCGTCGGGAGGTAGACGAAGACGCGGGCCCCACCGGTCAGCGTAACCCTCTCGCGTGGGATCAGTTGCGGATAGGATCCAGTGTGGCTGCGCGGTTAAACCCCGTGACCCCCGGTGTGGCTCCAATCCGATTGGTCGAATTCAAATGAAGTGGGACCATCCCCTTTTATTTGAAATTTCCAATAGGAAATTAAATCCAGATTCAATCCCAACTTAGAAAATCCATAACTTCCAGTAGAATTATCCAAAAATTCCCAAATAAATTTTGTTAGAACCAGCATGAAGAATAATGTCCAGTGGTGCACTTGTATTTGTATGAAAAGCCATAGAAATGTCTCCAAAATTCAGATAAGCAAAATGCTTAAAGAATTAATTCCTACAGTTCTATTAATTGGAAAATTCCCAAACCTCTTTGTAGCTATAAATTGATAAAAATGGAAAAATTAATTTCCAGAAATTTACCCAAACTTTAAAAATCAGTTTCTTCTTGTAGAAAACTCAGAAAATTTTGAAACAAATTTTGCTAGAACTAGTGAGACCCCCTCTACATGATACAACCCTTGGTAGCCATAGTACATCTCCAAAAATTTCAACCAAAATTTAAGGAAGCTTATTGCTTACCATAATTGTTAAGAATAACAAACATCCTTTATCATTTCCTGTTCTTTGAAAGAGTCTCCCCCATAATATCTAGTATACACCATAAAAATCCCAAAGTCAATTAAGATAATTGTCTTATTGTATCTTAATATACACACCCCACCTTAAGCATATTAATTATTCACAAAATCATTTATACCTAGTATATGCATATCATGTAGTAGCTGAAGTCGAGGAGCAGCCGGAAGCCATGGAAGTCCAGCTGCCAGAAACAAACATAGACTCAAACTCGCTTTCAGGCAAGCCCCGGTTTGCATTTATGTACCTTATAGTATTTTACAGTTTTCATTCACCTTATGTCTTTAAATGATTGTGCATTACGTTTAAGGTGTTTGACATCCACTTGCATGACCCACAAATCCTATGGAGTCTTGGGTAGGCATACGGCCTGTCGAGTAGACACTGCTATGCTTATGCTCATAGGAATTCGGTAGAAGTGGAGTAGTTGGAATCTACTCGCGAGATAAGAAATTTATCACACAGGAGATTCTAGAATAAGAAAAATCGTTTACGAATATGAAATTGAGACCGAGCAGTGGATAGGATGCAGCGAGACGTGGTCTCACGTGCGTAGCCCTGCTTGTGTCGATTGAGGACCGTTTCATGTGTGGTCCTGCTTGACAAGCTTGAATTGTACCGGCTACATACTGGAGGAATTTGCTCCAGTAAACTAATGTAGCTTGATACTGGTTTGTCAAGGCATTCCGTTCCATTTTATAGGCGTGGGTTGAGGGCAGCGAGGTGTAAATCAGCTGGTGGGCACGTCAGAGTACGCCCCACGCAGTGACCTCGTGCTCGTGATGTATCGATTTGTTGACATTCGGGTGTTTAGTGAAAGGTAGCCATATACGACTAGTACTGAACTGTTATGTAGGTACTGCTGAAAGTACTCGCTGGCATTTCCAAAAGTGCGTATGTGTCGTGTTGTTCTGGGTATGTCCTGATTGCAATCACCGTCCCTCGCGGTAATAGAGTACCACTTGTTCACTGTATCGTGATGTAGTAGATACTAAAGAAGTCAGATGAATATGATGTATTGGTTATGAATTGCTTGAACAACCTTTTTTGGCTTAGAGATATTACAATTAAAATCTTACAGTTTCCCCATACTTTAGCTGTAATAGCATTATGTGCCTTGTGCACGTCATATCATCGGCAAAGTGTTCCTTGTTTGATTGTGGAGTCTATTATGTGTCGTGCCTGAGGAATGTCAGGTCCTAAATAAAACATGACTATAAGGATCCACTTATAGGCGAGTCCTTATGCTTTACTTACCTATGTTTCGTACTCATCCTTGCATATGTCTAGTGAGACGGATTAGTCTTGCTGAGCCTTATGCTCACGTTTGTAGTTAACGAGTTTTTGCAGATTATACGGCTGATGATGGGTTTAATGACGAGGTTGCACCCCCTCCAGAGTTTACAGCCGAGTGGGAACCCTGCACACCGTCGTGAATTGCGTGTTGCTAGTGCAAAGTATCCAGGGCATGGATGACTTTACTTTTGCATAGCTAGTGCTGAGAGCGTAGCTATGATGTATAGTTCTCTTTCCTTCCGCTAGTACTTTTAAAACTTCCGCTGTGCTTGTCAATAAAGATTTGGTATTGTAAATTTGTTCTCTTTCTATTCTTGTATACTGTTGGGTGTCGCATCGCATGAAACCACCCAATGAGATCCTAGGCGGTCGGGATTCCGGTCCCCACAGGCGCCCGGAAGCTTCAGACTAATATGTGGGAGGAGGCGGCAGCAGCTGCGGCAGCGGAGGAGGCGGCGGTGGCGGAGAAGGAGGTGGAGGAGATCCCCTTTGACTCCGAGTAGAGTAGTATTTGTAGTTTTTATTTTTCTTGTTTTATATGTGCTTTCGTAGTTCTTGTTTGTAATATATGTGTTGTTTTTATGTTAATGAAAAATGTATTTTCTGTTCATGAACAATGTGTCCTATGCAGTATCGAAAAATAACTCCTTTCTAAAAAAGGGTCAAGATATCTATTGTTCAATGTCTAGCCAAGAATTCGTTGTGTTGCGACAATCGACGACTCTTGGTTGAAACTCCATCGAGATCGTGGTTGAGGCGCATGTGAAAATGTATTTTTAGTAATAGTATATACATGTTATCATTTCATTGTGATTAATGTAACAGAATGCTGATTGTTTGCCATCGTTTATCGTGGACTTGGGTGTTATGTATTTGCATATCATTTGCATTAGCACATATACATATTCATATTTTGTATTGTTTATGAATGTCCCACTAGCTAGCAGATGACTGCTTTTAGATTTTGATCTCCATGCATGGCAACAAAGATGAAGGGGAGCTAGCGATTGCACGGTGAGCAAGCAGCTAGGCCATACTATAATTAAGAAGCGAGCAAGTTGTCCGAAGAAGTCTACCCCTCTAGTTACACGCACCATGTGCAGGAATCGACGCGACATGACATGTAATTAATCAAGATTGCATGCGTGCACAAGGGCACGGCTAGCGTCAAATTTTCCACTTCCGCAAAAAAAAATTTGTTCTTCTTGGCACGTCACAATTGAGATTTTGACAATTCAATTTTCACTCCCTGCGCCTCCAATTTCAGTTCCGCCTATTGTAACCCTATTTCAGCAACGATGAGTATAAATGGAAACAATGGCCTCCATTCTCGACACACCGCTGCCCTGCCCTTCCGGTGATCTCAGTACTCCAAATGTGTTGTCTCTATGTCCTATGTTCCAAACTTCTATTCCTAAGAAATTATCGTGTTTTCATTTCCCATGGTTTTTACAATTTTTTTCCCATGGATCTCGTAGTGATGCATCGAAGCTCTTGGTGGTGGTGACTCCTAGGTACAACATCGGGTGACCAAGTTTGACGAGCTCTACCGAACCTCTTCGTCGCCGACACCTCCCAGCGATATCGCATCCCGGACTCCTGTTTTGTGCTAGGTAAGTTCTACACGATCCATGCCATCTTTTTATAGAGCTATATTGGCTTCGTACTACACGATCCATGCTGATATATGAAGATTAAATAAATTAACAAAGAAGAAATGTGGTCTTCTATTTCACGATTATATATATATATATATATATATATATATATATACTACATCTGTCCCGAAATAAATGTCGCTCCGATAGCTTATTACGGTACTGTATTTCTAGTTTAATTCCTGGCTGGGAACGACAAATATTAAAAACCGGGGGTAGTATGTAATTTCTGGATTTATAAGTAAATGACGCACGGGTTATCTAATCAATCACTCCAAATGTTGTACTCTCATTACTGTTTTACAAATTCGTATTTCTAAGATATTCAGTTCCCACGGTTTTTACACTTTTTTCTTTCTTGTGGCTTTCTCGGATTGTATTTTTTTTTCTATTCCTTCATTTCTAATTCCTCCGTTTTAAACAAACACTGCAGTTTATAGAATCCACACCGTCTGATCCAAAATCCACGTCAGTCATGTAATCTGATGTTATCAAAGTTATTTGGAATGACTACTTACAATGCTCTTCACATTAGGAACAATATATCAAACCGTGATGTCGTCTACAAGCATTCATGGTGGCCAACAAGCACCAGGTATAACTATAAATGTGTTTACTATCAAAAATAATTTTTTTAGAAAACATTAATTCCTTTGCATGGTATGCATAGAATATTGCAGCACATGATGTTTAGGAACCATGAGATTCTTCACTCCCTGGTATGACGATGCATGAACCAACAACAGGTATAGATATACAAATCAGAAATACTCCTACCACAGCGTAACTTTACTTTTGGAGATTAAAAAATGTTCCAATCCAACTCTATCGGTAGCTTACAACTACCCATATAACATCACATTAGTACCTGCCTCTCTACCGTGCAATTTGTTTTGGCATAGCGTGTTAGTTTTTTACTCCTTTGACATTGAATTTGGAGCATTTTGAGAGACTATGTTTTGTCCTTTAAATGTATTAATGATGGGTGTATCATGGTCATTTGCATTCATTCCAAGGCTCTACTAATTGTTTTAGCATGCCTTGCAATTCTACTTTCTGAGTCTTTATAGTTAACAGTTCATCAGCCTGTGTGATGGCGTGATTTTTTGATGCCTCCACGCTATGCTCTCTCTCCGCCGGCCACTCTGGCCGGCACCGGCGCCCAGGCCTTGCTGATGGTCACTTTAGTGTCCTCCCCGACAAGTCTCCCTCGCCCATCGCCACGTCCCATCCTTCGCGTGCCATGATGACCCCGTCGCACGCAAATCCCTGGCCATGACTCGCCCTGCCACCAATCATCCTTGAGAGTTGCTCCTGGTGATCTCGGTCGGACCGAACCCTCGCTTTGTTAAGCCTTGCAAGTTGGGACTATGCAGTACTGCAACTGCAGTAGCCGCCACTGACAAGTGGACCCGATGTCTCATGGGCCCACATGTTAGTGGCAGCTACTGCAGGTGCAGTACTGCAGAGGATTTCAATCCCGCAAGCTGCCTGGCTTATCTATCTTGCATTCGCCACCTACAGTCGTTGGCGTTCATTACTCGCCCTGCAACTAATAATTCTTTTCGAGACGCGCTCCAGCTGATGTCAGTCGTCAGACTGAACCGACGAACCCTATCTTTCTCTAGTTTAGCATCGCCAGCTAATGCCCGCCCCTTAGTCTTGCCTGCTTTGCTGTTGGACTAAAAATCCTCTGCAGTACTACGAGTGCAGTAGTGCCACTGACATTTGTACCTGATGGCTCATTTTAGGGTATGAAAAGCAACAAAGAAGTCAACAATGTACTCCTCCCTCATCAAAATAGTTGTCGTTCAGATAGTCCTAACTAGTTCATTTTTAATTCATTTGTTTTCTAATACGACAATTAATATAAACCAAGAGGGAGTAGTACAGAGCAAAATGCTGATGGGACGCAGTCCTCCCACGCTCGTATTTGCCACACTCATCCTGAAGATGGTACGAACATCAGACTTTTCTTCATTTCACACTATTTGTACATGATACTAAACTTGGTCATGTAGTAATTTGCTTTAATTATTTACCATTTGAATCAATGTAACAGAAGGAAAGAAGTTTGGAAGAAGTGTAGCTAAAGGACTTAAGGTTGCTAGAATACGCTATGTATCCCAAGTTAGTAGAATGGAGCATGTGAAGCTACCAATTCAGTTCGCCACTAGGCTGGGTGCTATGGTTGGTATTAGTCAGCGGCACTTTCTCGATGATGTGATTATGTTTACAAAAACACATGCATCCCTCAACGGTGAAAGGAAGTGGGCAGAGGTTGGCCATAGTAACAAGAGAGATATAGTACGAGAAATTATGGTTAGTGTTGTCACACCCGCACACAAATATTTTTTCTTACAATCTCCATCTTGTACGTTTACAGCAATTTGTTATACAATGTACAGTATTCCTGGAGCATGGAGGACACATTAGAGAGCGCAAGAAAAATTTTGAATTGCTAGTGAGCGCTACAAGAGGTGGAGCTCAACTTTGCATGACACCTATAAGATTTACTCTACCGATGAAGAATGTATACGAAACAAGCCTGCTGACGTACTAGCGCCGAAGTGGTTGCACCTAATAGAATATTTTGGGTCTGAGCGATTCAAGGTAAGCTAACTTTTTAATAGCTTCGCGTCATACAAAAACTATTTTATTTACATTCATTCGTGGAATTAATTCTTAAAATTATTGCAGTCGATAAGCAGGACCAATTCTCAAAATCGATGAAGACAAAAGGCAAGTCACTTGCTTGGCTCCAAATCCTACACCCAACTTAGTTACGAGAAGATATGAAAAATAAATCACGCTTTTACTTTGCGCTGCAATCAATATGTATACCTACATGTTGAATTTTACTTGTATTTTATGTAGCGAGACCCAATGATCGGAGAAGAACCCAATGACATACAACTGTGGGAGGCAAGCCATTCGAAGAATGGTGACTGGGCAAACAAGCAGGCAGGAGCTGTACATGTGAGTAACACTTCAAACAATCCCCAATTAAATAAATATTTGCAATGTACCTATGACTTTTCTTTTCTTTTCGTATTTAGAGTCGGGCACGTGCCCAAGTGGATGACATGGAAGCAGAGCAGGAAGGCTCAATTCCTAATCAGGAAAGAAACCATATCTTCCTATGTTGTTATAGATCCTCAATCGGTTGTGCAGGATCACAGGTTTGGGGGTGTGGTTATATGGCTAACCCTGCTGGTCCTGAACATGAACGTATGGGTATCAAGATAGTTGAACACCTCAATGACCAAGTTCAAAACATAGAAGACAGAAATGCAGGCCTCAATCACCAAGTGCAGGAGTTGGAAGGAAGAAATGATAGCTTAACCACCCAAATGGACTGCATACACCAGTAGAATGAAGAGTTAAATGTTCAAGCCCAGAACTTACAAGGTCGGATAGCAGCTGATCGTGAATAGAGAGATAAGGAAATGGAGGACATGCGCGTCTCAATGGCTGAAATGCGCAAAAGGATGGAGACCACTACAATACAAAAGGTCCAACAAATAAGAAACCGCCAAAAGTCACCTGCTCCAACAATTAGTCCCAATCAGCTTAGGCAAAATTTTAACATCCAAATATGTCACGACCATAATACTTGAGTGTTGATATGCGTGTTGCAATATCAATTGATGGATGTTCATTGTTAAACACGTGATTCTGTTGCCACTAATTTTTAAACCTGGGATTCTACTGTTGCTAATTATAAAACGTGGCATTACGTATTTCTTGTCAGGAATGATAAATTGTTGCAATAGGAAGATATCGCCACAAATTAAAAAATGTTGCAGTATAAACATTTGCCCACGACTCAAAAAATATTGCACTAGACTGCTATTGCCACCATAATGAAAATGTTGCATTACAACACTATTGCCACAGATGAGAAAATATTGCGTTACACCTCCATCACCAGAAATCATTACACGTTGCATTACAACCATATTGCCACAGACCAGAAAACGGTGCATTACGAACCTATTGCCACAGATCAGGAAACGTTGCATTAGAAACCTATTGCCACATACCAGGAAACATTGCATTACAAACCTATTGCCATAAATAACAAATCGTTGCAATACCAAACTATTTGTTACGGATGTGAAATTGTTGCAGTGCCATACTATTTCCCACGGATCTGAAATTGTTGCAAACAGTACTATTCGTCACGTTTGTGAACTCGTTGCAATAACATACTATTTGCCACGGACATTAAACCATCGCAGTACCATACTATTTGCCACGGTTGTGACATCGTTACTGTACCATACTACTTGCCATGAATGTGAAATCGTTGCAATACTGTGATATTCATTGCAATACATTAAATCGTCGCAATACCTTAAATCATTGCAATACCGTACTATTTGCCACGACTGTGAAATGATTGCAGTAACATACTATTGCCACGAATGTGGAATCGTTGCAATACCCTGCTATTCGTTGCAATACGTTAAATCGTCGCGTACGCTAAACCATTGCAATATTGTAGTATTTGCCATGAATGATAAATCGTTGCAATCACGTACTATTACCACGAATGTGAAATTGTTGCAATACCATGCTATTCGTTGCAATACATTAAATTGTCGCAATACGCTAAATCATTGCAATAACATACTATTTGCCACGAATATGAAATCATTGCAACATCGTACTATTTGCCACGATTGTGAAATCGTTGCAATACCGTACTATTCATTGTAATACATTAAATCATCATAATACGTGAAATTGTTGCAATAGCATACTATTTGCCACCGATGTGGAATCGTTGCAATACTATTTGCCGCGGATGTCAAGGCGCCGCAATAACCTATCGCCCCGGGAATTATTACTACGATTCGTAAAAACTATCGCCACGCTCTTTTTAGTTGCAACAGTGACCTATTGTGACGAAAAACGACCTATTGCGACGAATTTTTTGGTTGCGATAAACCGGAATCCTTGCAGTGGTGTGTCCCCAGGAAGTCCGAATAAGTAGCTTGGGACGGATGATTATTTCCTCCATCTTGACGCCCCGTGGGTGCGGACGTATTCTGCATAATAGTTCACAATATGCCTCTCTGCCCATCTCGTGAACCCACCAGGGCGACCACGACGTCTGCTAGAGTGAGTGGAGGTGGAGATGTTGGCTGTTGTTTCGTAGTCTGCTGCTCCGCGCATGGAGGTTTATCGCAACCCTGGTCACTACCGCTGCTTACCTCGAAAGTGGAGCGAGTACGCACCATTCTGCAATGCAATAAGTAACATCAGTCTCTATATCACCTCTTCACTCATTCTGTATAGTATATATGATGTCAAAATCAAATACATAGTCATTCAATTCAAGTTGCAACGTCAATTCTCAAGTATCCCTAATTCTGGTTGCACTCTGTCCAGCCAGACCAGTTCCTACTAAATTGAGGTTTTGACTACGTAAACGACATCTTCATGACGTGAGTGTGAGGGCCACTGTCCTGACATTATCGGAATCACATTGGGTGGTGTCGTACGATTCGACACCTAATAGCACAACACAAAGAATACACATTTACAATACATAGGGATTATATTCCATAGTACTGTCGAGTTACAAAAACAAATAATGTATACATCAGTACAAGCAGCCGAAAGATAAGGATACACTTACGAATTGTAAGCTATACTAAGCAGTAGTTAAGCCATCCGGCGCTCGGATACTTCGTTGTAGCAGCACACAAGTCTCACGGAGGCGTGCAGGGTTCTGAGTGGGCTTCACAACTCTCATCAGGTGCCGCGACACTCGGATCACCATCGTCCATAATGTTGCCATGTGCAACATTACCTGCAAAAGAATGGATCAACAAATCATGAGATTATGCTCAGCAAGACTTAACCGACTTTCCTAGCCTTGAAACTCTACATGCCGGAATCGGAAGATGTAATATAATTGTGATATAAAGTAAAGCTTGTAATCCTAATGTAATTTTTGCTCAAGTTCTTTATTAACATGCTGTAGGCTTATAAACATAACTTTAGTGCACAACAAATCTGAATCATAAAAGTTGCTGATCAAAGATTACAAGAAGCATATTAATCAAGTGCAAGTTAATTACTATGTTACAACTCAGTGAACAAGTATGCTCCCTTCCACGAGTGACGGTGATTCAAATTAGGATACACCCGGCTTACACGACATACACGCCCATCTGAAAGAGGTGATCAACCAATTACATTGACGTCGTGTATGGCCACCTTTCACAAGACACCCAAGCATTAAAACAGTCCCACCGTCCTTGCAGCAAGCCTCACATGACGACCTATGCCACATTGATCTCTGCCCTCCTGTCGACATGCGTGGTGATGTCTAAGACAGTGGAGTATGCCTCAACACCCAGGTTAACAAGTTACATCAATTTGCTGGGTCCACTAGAGCCAGTATGCATCCGATACATATTCAAATTTGCCCAGCATAGCTGCACATGGTATGGTACTTAATCGACACAGGCCGACCTATGCACACATATCTCCAGTCTGCCGCTTCCTGCCCGCCTGCCCGGTCTCGATTTCTTCTTTAGTAAGGATTCTCCATCCTTTCCCTCCATTCACTTTCCAATTTGTAACCCATCATAGAAGTCCAAATATCATGTCACTAATTCTACCCATCCTTATAGGAACATTTGGCCATGCAATTGAAGTATCAAAACATTCATAGACCAAATGCAATAATCATTTATATTAAGATATTACTATAAAAGTGAGCTTGCAATCAGTTTTAGATGCATACGTGGCTTGCTATGTTGCTGACAAAAGTCAAAGCCTACCTCTGGAGGGATGAAGTCAATCGGCACCGGCGTCTCCTTGCGAATAGTTGCTAGCGAAATGAATAGAATGCATACTATTAATATAGCTATTCATAGACTATGAAGTTAAAATTATTTATTTCCAAAGAAGAAGAAATCGCCTGCAGTTGAAATTTAAACAGTACACTGGTAAGAACAGAGGAGTGTTTGGGAAAAAATCCATATTTTTATACTACAGTTTCAGTTCATGAAAAATTATAATCCTTTCTTTCCCTTAGAACTACAAGGAAATTAGATCAGGTCTGATGATGAGAAAAGATGAGTCCTGATCTTCCGAAAGGTAATGGATAAGTCAATTGATGGAGATCTCGACGTTGATGATCCGAGGCTCTCGAGTAGAACACGAAAAACCTCTGCAATCACAACACCACCGCTCCATTGGTTATCAACCGTGCTGCACACGATTGACCTCACCAATAAGGCTAATCCCTGCAAGTGCAACTGAGAACACAAGCAAGAACAAGGTAGACACGATCTGAAATCGCGGAGTTGGGGATTAACAAACCGTAGAACAGTGATATTATTAATCTAAGCAAAATTCAATTGTTTATGGAGGCTACTATGGACTATATATAGGTGGGAGGACGTCCATGAGGGTGTTGGGGTCGTGACCTAACCCTAAGACACGAAAATATTGGACATAGACTTGATACAAGGCCCAATGGCCCAATACGGTGGCGCAGCACCCTGACAGATTCTGAACTCGATTTTGTTTTGACGGTTCCCGTCCACTTCCAAGGAATTTTGACATGGGACCAGTGCCATTGGATAGGTTATCGTCTCCCCTTTCCGTTCATTTGTAGAATGTTCAAAATGGAGTTTGTATGCATCCTGGGCGTCTATTTTAGTTCGTACTGCTCTTAGACACCGAGTTGGACACGATTTTGAGTTGGGGTCGGTTTCCATCTTCTTTGAACGTATTCTCTGGTCCTCCACGCCGCTAAACCTTCCTCCGATTACTCCTTAAACCAATCCATGTATCCTAATTACAATTAACTTATTAGGTAGTAATCTATTCTCAAAAATATATAAGGAAACATATAAGAACGAGCTCACCTCTGAAATTAAATGTTGTGTGTGAATTCTATTGATTGCATATTGTATGTTGAATGGAGTGTTGTGTATATCCATAGGAGTGATGTCCTCATCATCCTCCCCTTCTTGAATTGGAGTCGTCCTCGACTCAAGTTCATCTTCTCTCATGTGTTGGTCCAAATGTGCAACGCCATCAAATCTTCTTGTATGCATGAAAGGAGGAGGCCAAGGTGGTGGACGATATAGTGAACCATCTTCATGTTCTCCATAAAATAAGCGAGCACATCCACTTGAGCCAGGATCCCAACAAATAAACATTGTATCATATTTGTATGTGCATTTATAATGTGCATGATCTCATCATTCTCCCCTTCTTGATGACAAGCCATCCTCGGCTTGCTCGTATGTACAGCAAAAAGTCTTGCTTTGGGGGTAGAATGAGTGTTGTCCATAATGCACAACCGCAGTGAATAATGCTTTTGTTGCCCCTGCTGTAAGGAAAAAATACTAGAAAAACTTGACAAGACATTATTAGCGTTAGTACATTCATTTACTTGACTATGTTGTTGCAGCACAAAAGGAGCTTTCACATTTGAACATATGTAAACTTTATGCACCATAAACATACCACTATGTTCATATTTGCCTATAGCATGAAAAATATTTCTACATAACAAAGAAAATTCAGATTGGGAAAATATTCTCTTCTCTACGATATCTAGATCACAAAGAGTGTCAAATTCAATGTAACCCAAAGTATTTAGAGAAGACAACAATTTCAGCTCATCCCTTTCACATGTAATTGGAATCAAATGCTTAATTTCAGCACAAGTGAGTGATAAAGTGTCAAATTCATTTGATTGTTCTAGCATAGGTACAATATAATTATCAGCACACAACTCTTTCTTAGCGCAACGATCAGCAGGAAAATCAACATGTGACAATGGTGTATAAATAAACGATTCTAATAGTTGCTCCTCGAAAATAGCATGATTGGTAGAAAACTTCAGAACATCCGAAAACTTCTGACCTTCTGTATTTGTAGAATATTTTGCCTTACCATTTTCAACAGTGATTTCAAGTGCATTATGAGTTGATCCATCTAAAATTTCACAAGTGTTGTCGAAAGCCTCGTTCTCTTTTGCATCATCTATATTATTTTCTATATTGTCCTGCAAAATGTTAGCCACAAAAGGAGGTACAACAAGAAATTTCATGACAAATTGATGCACTTCATCTTTGCAATTAGATACATTCATAAAAGTTTCTCGCATACAAATTTTAATATCCTTCCATGTTCGAGGTTTTTCTAAATCATTTAAATTGTTCCACCATGTTAATGCACAACCTACTAATTCACTTGCAACATTTCTAATTTTTCTCCTCTCACACATATGGCATTGTCCATAAAATTTATCTAACTCTATTTCCCAAGCAATATATTCATCATAACCAAAACCATCATAAGAAGGAAGAGATGGAAGAATATAATTACTTTTTGTGGAAGGAGTTGTAAAGATGGTCTGAATGCCATGTGAAACCTTGGTTGATGTTTGATTATAGCGAGCAACTTCATCGCCGTCTTCATCATGTCAATCATCTCAGCATATAATGCATGATTCTTGCTTTTACCTGCCATTGTTAGTAGCAAACTGAAGACAACAAAAAATATGTTATCCCTATCATGTACAAAGGATAATGGCAATGTGGAAGTGGAATCACACACTCTCAAGTGTCTTACCACGCTCTTACAAGTGTTCTTACCGACACTGCAAGTGGCAAACGGTGGCCGGTATGAAGAAACCAATGAAGCGTGGGATGATTGCAAAGGTGTATCGATTCTGCTCAAGAGTAAAGTGTAGCTTGGATGGCACTTTATATGTAGCAAGGATTAGGAACAATGAAATCAGATAGTAAAGTTGAATAAGTGTCCAAAGTACTTGTCAAAGTTGCTGGCCTAAATGTGTTCCTAGTAGTTCAAGCAAGCAAGACATGAGACAAAACTAGATGACACAAAGGATGCAAGCACTTCTGTTTTTTTTTTGTTTTTTTTTCTCAAATTTTTTTTGTGGCTTTTGTATCTTGTTTTGCACTTGCCTTTTTCTTTTGTCTTTCTTTTCTCAGAATGTGCTGCAAAAGAAGAACACACTAAAAATCAATCAAAGATATCTCGTGTGTCTGTCGCAGATTTTCTGCTCAATCATCCAAGGACAAATAGGCACACTTAGATGCTATAAATAGAAAAACTTACAACAAAAAGACTGTATATATATCTCTCTTGTTTAATTTCAATATATGGAAGACCTATTTTGGACAAGAACAATAGGAGATATTGTCCCCGAAATACAGACTGTTCAGAAATTTTCGGTCGAGAACAGATTCCGATCTAATGCACTTTTGACCATGATATCTCCGTTTACATGGAAAACTATGAATATGAAAGTTGTAGAAAACTTCTTAAGATTTCCATAAAGTACAAGAACTCCAAAATACGAGTTCGTATGAGTGATATGTGATGAAAATAACGATCTGGACAGAGATGAATCTAATCTGTACGTGATGACGTGATTTAAGAGGATGAATCAACACAATGCAAAACTCAAACTAAGACCAAAAACACTTTCTAAACCAGAAACTTGACTCAACAACGGACACAAACTCAACAAAATAAAACTGAAAACGAAAGTTACAAAGGCTCAATGGTGGTTTGGACAAAGTAATGAACAGATCTACTAAACTGCAAGTTTTTTGTGGCTTTTTTTTGTGGACTCTAGGTATGAAAAACAAAACTAATGTAATGGATAGATGAATTACCTAACGGGCAACCTAGAAATACGATACCAATTGATGAGAAAAGATGAGTCCCGATCTTCCGAAGGGTAATGGATAAGTCCATTGATGGAGATCTCGAAGTTGATAATCTGAGGCTCTCGAGTGGAACACGAAGAACCCCTGCAATCACTACACCACCGCTCTGTTGGTTATCAACCGTGCTGCACATGATTGACCTCGCCAAGAAGGCTAATCCCTGCAAGTGCAACCGAGAACACAAGCAACAACAAGGTAGACACGATCTGAAATCGCGAAGTTGGGGTTTCACAAACTGTAGAACGGTGATATTATTAATCTAAGAAAAACCCAATTGTTTATGGCAGCTACTATGGACTATATATAGGTAGTAATACGTCCAAGAGGCTGTTGGGGTTGTGACCTAACCCTAAGACACGAAAATATTGGACATAGACTTGGTACAAGGCCCAATGGCCCAATACGGTGGCGCAACACCCTGACAGATTCTGTACTCGATTTTGTTTCGACGATTTTCGTCCACTCCCAAGGAATTTTGACATGGGACCAGCGCCATTGGATAAGTTATCCTCTCCCCTTTCCGTTCATATGTAGAACGTCCAAGACGGAGTTCGTATGCGTCCTGGGCGTCTATTTTAGTGCGTACTGCTCCTGGACTCTGAGTTGGACACGATTTTGAGTTGGGGTCGGTTTCCATCTTCTTTGAACGTATTCTCTGGTCCTCCACTCCCCTAAACCTTCCTTCGATTACTCCTTGAACCACTCCATGTATCCTAATTACAATTAACTTATTAGGTAGCAATCTATTCTCAAAAATATATAAGGAAACATATAAGAACGAGCTCACCTCTGAAATTAAATGTTGTGTGTGAATTCTATTGTTTGCACCTTGTATGTTCAATGGAGTGTTGTGTATATCTATAGGAGTGATGTCCTCATCATCTGACATGCTACTTGACCTGATAATCTGTTAGGGCAGGTCACTATGAGTCTAACAAAACTTGTTTCAGAATTTGCTGAGGTCTCTACAGGTCACAATTGAATTTCCAAGTTTCCAACAATTTCTGAATTTGCTTGCTGCTGTTTTTGGGAATTTTCATTAACCTCTGACAAGATGAGAACATTAGTCCTACTTAATTATATCCAACGATCATGAAATTTTTGCTGGAAGCAATAGGATACGAGGTGAGGGTTTTGGCCAAGTTTCATATTTTTCTATGGAGTAGCACTCCTCCAAAGATTTTCTTACGACTGATCACTCCTGGAATTTTAGAGAAGAATATAAACGTTTTCATGATCTCAAACCTGTACCATTAAAAAGAAGAGATCAATATGGTTCTGGTAATATTTATTTCATAATTTTTGAAGTAGTATGCTAGGAGTTATGAATTCTCCAGATTCGGGTAGTTTCTGCTATTTAGTTTGTATTGCAAACTCTTTAATAATTGACAGCAGGGGCCCACTTGTTTGAATTCATCCAGTCAGGTCTAAGCCACATGGGGGGTCACACACTAAAGAGCTGCAATCACATTGGTCCACTCGGTACAAAAGATCAGAGAAGAAGGCAGAGAGAGGCTGACGGCTTGGCCCCACCCCAGTCGTCTTCAACCTCCAGCCGCAGCCACAATGGGGCCGACGGCCAGTGGTGGAGCGACGTTCCCTCGCCGGGGCAGCGTCCCGTGCCACCTAACTTGGGGAAAAAATCACCTTGGAACCTGGCACACGCAAACGACATGGCACTAGGGCTTGGCCTCGCCAGAAAAGGAGGACACAACGGTGGGAAGCGGCGACCTCCATGGCGGCCGTGGTGCACTTCGCCAAAGCACAATTCAGAGCGCCAACATTCCGGGGAGAAGCAGAGGATTAAGGGCATCCCGGAATTGAAGCTTAATTAGCAAAAACCGGCTTGCACACAGGTTATATCGACGACCTAGGGTTTCCTCCCGGTGGCGATGAAATCAGAGAAACGAAGTTGCCAAATGTGAGCAGGGACTGATAGCGCACCTTCTGGCATGGAAGAGAAGTAGAATGGTGCTCGGGGAGTCAGGAACGCGGCGATGCCCACGGCGGCTCCGAGGACGTCCGGCGACGACCTAGCAAAACCAGCAATATGAGCCACGGGCTTGAGCAGACAATGTGGGGAATAGGTTGAGGAAGCTCTTGCGAATATTTTTGCTTTTGCTCACTTGATCAAAGGATGAAAGAATAGGGGGCGACGGCTTGAGCAAGAATTTGACGGCAATGGTGTGAGGAACGAACAGGGAACCGAAAAAAGGGCAAGCTTCAGCATGAAGGGATTATATAGGTGATGAGCAGATGGATTAGCTCGGTCTGGTGGCCAGCCAATGGGAGAAGTCGGCAAGGAGCGTGAGGTAAAGGTGGCGGCATGCAGTTGGCGCGTGTCGAGTGGAGGAAGAAGGAAGAAACCATGGGTTATGTGGTGGCCTGACTGGTGGGCCCCACATGCAAGACATACAGAACTTCAAAATCCATTTGAAAATGGAAATCAACTCTAAAAATAGCGAAATTTTGTAGTCCCCCTAATTTAGACATGAGAGACATCATGGTGGGATCAGATTTTCCATTTGAAGCTTGCAAAATATTTCTAAATTTCCAGTGACCTCTCCCATTAAATCTTGAGTTTCCATTTGAATTAACATAGCTACTTGAGCAGTTGTTGACTTGAGCACACACTGAATTAGTGTACCCTAAAAGTGGACCCTCACAATCCTCCCTCCTTAAAGAAATCTCGTCCTGAGATTATGAAAAGAACAGAATGGGAGAAGATGTTACCAGAAGTATGACGATAATAGCTCCAGACGATTGATTCGAAGGAATTCTTCACTTTCCCATGTTGCTTCGTCGGCGACGTGGTTATTCCATAACACCTTGTAGAACCGCAGGGTCCGATTTCTTGTAGTACGAGTCTTCTCATTGATGATTTGCACCGGTTGTTTAGTATAAGTGAGATCTGGTTGTATGTCTACATTCCCTCTGTATAAACTTCCATCGGCTTCTTCAAACACTTCCTTAATCGTGAGACTTGGAAGATGTCTTGAATTCCAGATAATGATGTTGGCAGTTCCAAGCGATATGCAACAGGTCTGCACTTTTCTATGATGGGGAACAGACCCACACAACGAGGAGCTAGTTTGCCTTTCACTCCAAAGCAATGAATCCCTTTCGTCGCAGAAACATGGAGATAGACTTGATCCCCAACTTCAAAGTGTAATGGACAGTGTTGTTTGCCTGCATAATTTTTTTGACAAGACTGAGCTGCTCTGAGGTTCGCTTGAACCAACATGACTCGCTCCTCAACTTCTTTGATGATGTCAATTCCAAATATAACTCTCTCACTTGATTCACACCAATTAAGAGGTGTGCGACACTTTCCTCCATAGAGCGCTTCATAAGGTGTCATTTTAATACTTGATTGATAACCATTATTGTAAGATAATTCCGCTAATTATAGATGGTCATCTCAATTCTTCCCATGATTAATGGTACAAGCTCTCAACATATCCTCCAAAATCTGATTCACTCTTTCAGTGTGACCGTCAGTCTGAGGTTGGTATGCTGAACTTCGAAGTAACTTGGTTCCCAAGGACTCATGTAGTTGCTCCCAGAAACGAGATACAAAAATGAGCCTCGATCTGATATAATAGTGCGAGGAACACTGTGTAAACACACAATCCTGGAAATGTACAACTCTGTGTATTGCTTAGCAAAATAAGCACTATTGACTGGAATGAAGTGTGCTGATTTTGTTAATCGGTCCACGATTACCCAAATAGAATCATGCTTATGGAAAGTGAGAGGTAGTCCAACAATAAAGTCTATGCTGATGTCCTCCCATTTCCATGCTGGAACGCTTAAGGGTTGAAGTGCTCCCGCTTTCTTCATATGTTCAACTTTAACTCTTCGACATGTATCATACTCCTATACGTATTTAGCAATTCCCACTTCATCCTAGTCCACCAAAATTTAGTTCTGGGATCTTGATACATCTTGTTGCTTCCTGGATGTATCGAATACATGGAAAAGTGTGCCTCATCCATGATCTTCTTCCTTAACTTCAGATTTTGGGGCACCACTATCCGGTCTTTAAACCATAAGGTTCCTTAATTATCCTTCTGGAAACATAATATTTCCCATCATTAATCCTTTTCTGAAGCCTTATCATTGCTTTGTCTCTCTTCAGAGCATTTACAATTTCTTCTTGAATTGTAGGAACAAGAGCTAGATTATACGATGCACCATAGGGGATTATGCATACATTTTGTTATTCCTCCTCTTCTGTAGTAAATGTCAATTTATGCACATGTGATTTCTGACTAAGTGCATCGGCCACTACATTTGCTTTACTAGATGGTAGTGGATCTCAGGTTCATAGTCTTTAATCAGCTCCAACCACCTTTTTTGTCTCATGTTTATGTCCTTCTGAGTGAAGATGTATTTGCTATGGTCGGGTGTAGAGATGCACAAAATTTTCCAGTAGTAATCCCTCCACATCTTCAATGCAAGAACTACTGCAGCTAACTCAAGGTCATGTGTCAGATAGTTTTGCTCGTGATTGCGGAGTTATCTTGAGCCATATGCAATTACACGTTTATCTTGCATCAGAAAACAACCCAAACTAGTGCCTGATGCATTACAATAAACATCAAATGGCTTGGTAGTATCTCGTTGAGCTAATACAAGTGTTGTGGTGAGATGTTTCTTCAAAATCTGGAAGGCTTCTTCACAATCTGCAGTCCATACATATGGATTGCCTTTCTTTAATAAATTTGTCATTGGCTTTGCAATCTTGGAGAAGCTTGGAACAAACCTCTGATAATATCCAGCAAGTCCCAAGAAGCTACGAATCTGATGCTCTGACTTCGGAGATTCCCACTTTAGTACTTGTACAACCTTACTTGGATCCACAACCTCACCTTCCGCTGAAATAATATGACCAAGAAAAGGTACCTTGTTAATCCAAAACTTGCATTTGCTGAATTTAGCATATAACTTATGCTCTCGTAAACATTGGAGTCTTATATTGAGATGTTAAGCACGCTCTTCCTCTAATTTGGAGTATACGAGTATGTCATGAATAAAACCATGACAAACCGATCTAACTCTGGCATGGATACTGAATTCATGAGGTACATGAAGTGTGTTGGTGCATTTGTCAGACCAAATGACAAGACCAAATAATCATAAAGAGTGTATCGAGTTGAGAATGTTGTCTTTGGAATGTCTTCCTCTCAAATCTTAATTTCATAATACCCTAACCTTAGATCCATCTTGTAAAACAAAATAGCAACCACTAGTTGATCGTATATCGATGCGGGGTAGTGGATACTTGTTCTTGATCGTCGCTGCAATCAATGGACGATAATCCACGCACAACCTTATGTCTTATCCTTCTTCTCCACAAACAGAGCTGAGCAGCCCCATTGTGATGAACATGGTCGAATGAATCCCTTGTCTAGAAGTTCATTTAATTATTTCTTGAGCTCAGCTAATTTTTTTGGTGCCATTTTGTACGTTTGAAGAGATATTGGGGCTGTTCCCGGTATCGATTCTATCTTGAACTCAGCATCTCGCTCAGGTGGCATACCTGGGAGATCAACGGGAAACACATCTGGATATTCCCAGACCACCGTGATGTCTTTAAGTTTAGTGGTCTCAAAATGATAGGTGGCTAGAATTTCAGGATTAAGATCTTCAAGATTTAGAGTATGAAGACTATGGATGGTAGAGTCCAACTGAGTACTTCGAGGATTGATGTCAAGAACAGTGCCATGGTAGCTCAACCATGCCATTCTCAGAATAACATCAATCCGCTCTACTTCCAAGACTATAAGTGTGGTTGGATATATCTTTCCACTTAAGCATAAAGGTTCTTTGACTACAACTTCACTAGCGGCTATATTGCCTCCAGGTGAGCTAATGAGGTAGTTATTACTTGCGTAGTAGTAGGTAACGCAGCATTGCACACAAATGAAGCACTGATTAAATTATGTGTGGCTCTAGAATCAAATAGAACAGATAAGGGTAGTTCTTTGGCAGTGAATGTACCCGCAAGCACAGGTTCTCCTTCCGTTATGTCATCCAGAGCGGTATTACGAATGTTGCCTCCTTTTGGTGTTCGCCTCTTAGGTGGAGCGCGGGGTTCATTTGCACCCTGCACCAGCGCTTTTCCACTGTCCCGCTGAGCTTGTGGACATTCTCTGGCAAAGTGGCCATAACAGCCACATGTGTAGCAGGTATATCACATGATGACTCACATTATTTTTATGTTCTTGTATATTATTATTATTATTATTATTTGTAATTTTGGCCTAAATTTCTATTTGGTTTCAATTTTAAAATCTTTCATTTTAAATGCATTGTCATGGTTCATGTATTTAGTATTATTATTCCTTTTTGTTAAATACGGTGGTTACAATCCCACCCACCTAATAAGGAATCTCGCCCTCGAGATTCAAGTGGGTTGAACTAAGGAGAGAGGATATGATTTACTAGCAGTTGGCTACCCCCCTTAAACAGACAAATGCTATAAATTATTGTTGTTATTATTATTAATCTATTGCAATACATCAAGCAATGTGTTCTAATTCGTTGTGAGGAAGGCATGGTCTTCACTTGCTAACAAACGGGGACCAAAGAAAGTGATATATGTTAATCTCTAAGAGTCTTCTTACTTTGCGTTGTCCTCCTATATTGATTTTCACGCTCCTGTCGATGGAGTCGAAGCTTCGTCTTCATGAGCAAGGTCCAAGGGATGCCTAATAAGTCCATTCTAACTAGGTCAAGTGCCTAGAGTCGATATATAGTGTTGATACCACTTTGTCACACCCGGTTTTAATAAGAATAAAACCAGATGCAAATACATGTATGCCAGGAACAGTTTCACCTTACATGTGCGACAAATAGTGATAAACAGTTCTATATCGCAAGCAAACACATTGATACCTTCAAAAGAGTTTTGAAGTAGCAGCGAAAGAGGGAAAACTCTAGAGCAACCACATGCAAATTGACTGGCAGCAATGCGACCTATGCGCCGTCTTCACTTGTCACTGTCTTCGTTAGATCTTTTCTTCACTGAGCAGCATATCAAAAGTACAACAAATCAAGTGTGAGTACCATCTCGTGGTACTCAGCAAGTGTGGGAAATAAATGACATGTAGGCCAATCAAAAAGGAAAGGCTCATAGTGGTTTAAGCACTAAGCATTAAACCTATCCTTAGCTTTCATTAGAAACCTATATCTAGGTGAATGTTCCCAATCATAACAATAATAATAGTAATGTAATAATATAAATATCATTCCCATGCATCATCTAAACCATCAACTAATTATGAACTGGCCCCAAGCCGCTCTTGTCTGTGAGCACGGCTGTCTAGACAGCTTACCAATCTCTACAGAGAGTGTACCCTTTACCCACAAGCAGTGATTTCATCCCATGTTGCCAGGTGGACTAAGTAAACCTTCATGTAGCCAGTGGTGATCAACCAGATTTCACACTTTCTTAGGTGTGTGGCCAGGAGATCACTACATGGTCTTTACAAAGGTACTCCCAACTAGTGCTAGCCCACTGAGGTTTCACCGCTGAGGTATTCCTGGAGTAACGCTCCACCTCAGAAGCCCCCTTTTGAGCCTTGCGGTTCCCAGAGCAGTACCCCTGCATCATTCCCCATACCATCCAACTACTAGAATTTCGTCAGGAGAAACCTAATTAATTGACCAAGCCACCCCATCTCAGTCTCGTGATCGTACTATAAAGCTTAGTAGCTTCCTCCATAAACCGGTCCTTATAATCCGGTGGTGCCAAACCCAATCCCAGGTCTCTTGCAAATTGCACCATACCAAATCTATCTAACCACCAGATTCCTATCAACTACTATTGTGTGTCCATCATGATTAAAGTAACCATAAACTATAGTATATTTCATGTGTATGTAATTCCATTCCAAAAGTCTAAGCATGGCTAAGCATGTTAAAACCCATATACTTCCCAACCCAATTTAGGTGACAAGGAATTACATGGAACAGGGCATATAACATTAAATAGGACATCATTTTATGTAGCATGCAACTAACTAACATCCTAAAACAGGAGCAAGATGGTCAAGGGCACTTGCCTGTATTTATATAGCTGCTCAGTTTTTCTTCATTGAACTCTTGATCTTCATATTCTTCGTGTTGCTTCTTGATCGAGATACAAGTGCGTTAAGCTACCGTCAAAAGAGAAATAAAAACAATCAAGAACAATACACCATACAAGCAATACAAACAATCAAGATTATGATTTAAATCATAGTTATGAGTTATTTATTATTTTTCACAGCTAAAGAAATGCATTTATTCTTTATTTCTCATTTTTAGTATTTATATATATGTTATAAACATTATTAATGAATTTATCATAGTCAAAATATATTTTATTTGCACTTTATAATTTTATTTCAACATAAATGGTTTTGTAAATAATTCTCCTACTATTTATACATTTACTCTCCATTTTTAGTATTTATGTATAGCTAAAAAAAATTTTATTAAACTTTTCCAAGGTCAAAATAAATTTTATATGCATGTATAATTTTATTTCAGCATAAAATGATTTATAACTAATTTTTATATTATTTTCTTTAATTATTTTACCGTTTATAGGTATTTTCCACCCCTAAATGCATTTTTGAACAATAATCAGAAATTAAATAATAATAATTCAGGGGCTTAAATATTATTTCTTTTAGTAATCAGGTGCTATTCTGCAAGTATTACATTATTTAGAAGATAAAATACAATTGAGGGGGGATGCGGCTGCGACAGTGGTGGGCAGCGGTTGGACACCGATGTCGTCGAGGAGGCGCCTGTAACGTCGAATCGCGACCAGAAGAGGCTCCACGGGGGCGGTGATGCGTCGCAAGGAATGGGAGTGGTGAATGTGGCCTAGAGGGGGGGTGAATAGGCCTTTTTGATTTTTGTCGGAACCTGCAACACTTAACAACCAGATCAAATCTCGAGATATCGAACTAGTCCGGTCAAGTGCGGACTAGTCCGGTATATACCGACTAGGTTAATCAAATTTGATCGATTAACGTGATCCTAGGGTGTTAGTAGCGGAATTATACTTGTAATTTAAGTGTTGCACTACTATGAACTAGGATGTATCACAATTTAATCTTATACTCAATGTTTCAATGTAAGGTGAACAAGATTGATCGAAACCCTAGATGTATATGAATTGTGAGAACAATGAGCACAAATGAAGAACACAATGATTTTATCCCGTGGTTCGGTTCCCACAGAGGCAACCTACATCCACGTTGAGGAGTCCACAAAAGGACTGGGTCTTCTCCAACCATACCCTCGTCGGATCGCCACGGAGGCCAATCCTCTTCACTTATCACAAAGGGCAAATAACCAAATTCAAGGGGCCTTCTCACAAGTTGAGGGCTCCCCAAGATTACAACAAGAACACCACCAAGAACACACTCGAAAGATCACAATGAAAACCACAGGAGTGTGTTAGGGAAACAACCCCAAGAGGTCAATGAGTGATGAACTGTGTCTCTCCAATGATCCAAAGTATATCCTCAAGGGATTGATCTTTAATGCGTTTGATTTCGTGGAGAGATATGTTTTTGAGGCTCTTGGGAGGTGTGACAGCGCAGGGGGTCGAGTGTATTGGAAGATGATCCGTGTACACCTATTTAGCTGGGGTTCCCAAAAGTAACCGTTAGGGTTTAAGAATATCGTACTAGTCCTTTGTGCACACCAGACTAGTCCAGTGTGCTGTGTGTAGCAAACCCTAGGTGTCCCGAAATATCGGACTAGTCCGCCAGAGAGCAGACTTCTCCGATTTCGGTTCTGAAAATCTTCGGACTAGTCCGATAGATATCGGACTTGTTAGACAAGTGAAACCCTAAGTGAATTGGGGACAAGTGCGCACTTGGAGGACTTGTCCGATTTAGGCCAGAGGGTTTTTCCGGACTAGTCCATGCTAATATCGGACTTGTCCGATTTTGTGCAACTTGTGAAGTGTTTGGAGGACTAGTCCGCACTGGGGAGGACTAGACTGATTCTAGTCAGAGAGATATCGGACTAGTTCGTGGTGATATCGGACTTGTCTGATCTTGTGCACAGAGATATCTGACTAGTCTGTGGTCAGTCAGACTAGTCCGGTCCTGTATAAACTTATGCAATGTGTGTGATTATTTGTGCTTGAGCTCTTGAGGTGTGTTTCCTTAACACACTCCATACACAATGATCTACTACACTTGTTTCTTGAGCTCTTTTCCACATTGTTCCTCATTCTCTTTTTTTTGGCACTTTTCTCATTTTCTCATTAGAACCTGTGCTCATCTCAACATGGGATTCCTAGATGCACTTTCAATCTCCCCCTTTTTGGTGATTGATGACAACCATTTGAGATTTCACAAAGTACGATAAAAAGGTGAGATTTTCACAAAGTGTGCACATATGAGTTTAAAATACATTAAGCAATGAAAACATGATCCATATGTGCACTCTTTATGGTGGGATGCAGAACTAAGTGTATAGAAACAATAATAATGATGAAAATGACATAATTGACATCAACACATTAACAACAAGCATATATGTCATTCTTATAGCAAAATTACAGAATTCATCAATTTCTCCATAAGTAGTTCAAAACATTGCATCACAGGACCATAAGTATCAGGAGCATATTAAAAGCCTTACAACCCACAAAATAGACAAAAGACAAAAAAGAAGCTCTCCTCGCATCCTACAGCTAAAACCTAAGGCTCCCCCTCGAGCTCTCCCCCTCGAGCTCTCCCCCTTTGGCATCAAGACACCAAAAAGAAGGAGAGGAGGGACCTAAAGTCTTCAAGCCTCGCTGTCGGTCCTCTCATCATATTCATCTTCATCTTCTGGCTGATGAGGAGGAGGAGGAAGAGGAACGGAGCCACTCGAGTCCCCAATGCCAAAATAGGCAAGCTCGGAGGGAGTCAAGCGCTCAAGCTCGGTGTAATCAGAGTTGGAGTCATCAGAAATAATTGGAGATCCAATGGGCTCGATCTCCAGCTTTTGGCAAATCTGCTTCATGTTCTCCTTGAAATATCTCATGTCATCCTTTCTTCTTTTGTTGAGCTTGTGGGCCTTCACCTCAGCCTTTTTGCAGGAGGCAAAAATGGCAGCCAGGTACTTGAAGATGCCACTTGGGGACCCCTTTTGAGGAGGGGCCCTAGTGGCGGGAGCAGCCCTAGCACTGGCTCTCGTTGGAGCCTCAGGGCTGGAAGCCGGAGATGGAGCAGCTTGAACACTTGGCTTTTGAGGCATCTGGGGCCTCAAAGGAAGGTGCTCCACATCCTTGACGAACTCTATACCTGTGACTTTCTCAATCATGAACATGAGGTAAGGGGCATAGCCACAGGACATGTTCGGTGTGCAGGAGATGTTCACCATGTCATTCCAAATATAGTCAAAGACATCAAATCTTCTGTCTTTGCTAATGACCTTCATCAAGGTCCTGAGATACCCCTGCACACTTCCTGCATCCCCATCCTTGGGGGCAATCGTCTTCCTTAGAACCCTGTTCAACACCACAAAGAAGGGTTTTATGTTCTTCGTGGAAGGAGGGTTGAACTTGGAGTTGGGTTCATAAAGAAACTTCATCCTGTCTTTCTCGATGACACCAATCTTGTGCATGATCACATTGTCATTGCTCGAGGTGTCAAGATGCAGCAATCTTGCAAACTCGTCATATGTGATGGTGTACATGGATCCGTGAGTCATCCAAGTCACCCGCTCTTCCTCGTCACTAGCAAAGTGACACGTCGCATATAATTGCATGATGACCTCATCATTCCAATTGTTCCTGAAGGAGAAATGATCCTTCGAGCCTTGCCTTTCCATTGCCTCCACCACCTCAACAAAGGGTGATCAGCCCTTCTTCTCAAAGTGCACCCAATCTATCCATTGGCTGTGCACCACGGGCGTCTTCATTGGGAGATATACAGACTTGTAGAAGTTTGCATGGAAGTTGCTCCAAAACCTCCCATCGACAGCTTGCTTCGGACAGCTGTAGAAATCAACATTTATGATCTTGGCCATTGTGTCACTGCCCTTTCCATTGAATCTCTCCTCTGCGGGATCCCTGGCCCCTTCCCTTGGAGCTAACAGCTTTAGGGGCCAATCGGGCCCATTGCAATTCCCTTGCCCCTGCCCTTGGCTTGGCGAGGGCCACCTCCAGCAGAAGCCTTGGATGCTGGCTTCTTCATGAGCACTTCCCTTCGAGTTTGGGGAGGAGAGGTAGCCGGCTCGGAAGGACGTTCTTGGCGCTTCTTGATAAGGCTCGTTGAGGACCGAAGAATGACTTTGTGGTCCATCTCTGCCTTGAAGTCGTAAACTTCGCCATGTGAGTTCGACATGCCCTGAGAATGAATTGCACAAGGTATTGATGAGTATAGATGACAAGGAATTGCATTGAGGAATTAAGAAGTTAGGGTTGAGTTCAGAAAAATCAGACTAGTCCGGTGTACAGGAACGAACTAGTCCGGGTGACGAGACTAGTCCGGTATTCATCCTCAAGAACCTTAACTAGGAGACAAATGGAGTTGCTTAAAGCAAAACTAGCCTAACAGCAATGTAATACATCAAGGACACTAGTATCAGGTGACAGAATCTAGGCTATTCGATCAACAATGAAGAAAATGGAGATTTCTAGGGTTTGGGGGAAAATTTACCAAAAAATCGCTTGAATCTCGGAGAAGAGGTGGTTGAAGGCAGGACAAGTCCGTGGTCTTCAATCCCTAAGCGAGGGAGGTTGATTTCCACCCATCCTTGAAGATTTTTGATGGAGAAATCGTCAAATCACCTTGGGGAGCTCGAGCGTGGAGAGAGGAAGCTTGAGGCAAGTGTGGGGGTGAGGAAGATTAGGGTTTGGCGGCGGCTAGGGTTATGGACAATAAAAATCGGACAAGTCCAAAAATGATCAGACTAGTCCGAACTTTTCCAGCGACTATATCGGACTAGTCTGTGGTCTGTCGGACTAGTCCGACCTAATCTGCGCTCTGTGGACTAGTCTGCACATGCGGACTAGTCCAGGTAACCACAGACTAGTCCATGGTCACCAGACAAGATTAGCTAGCCCATTCGTATATATTCGAAGGTACATATTAAGAGAATAAGGGGGCAACGCAAATCAAATAATCTTGATAAATATGATTAGTAAGCATTCAACAATCAAGCAATGATCACAATTCACCAAGATCTAGAAATTGACATAGTTTTTCGGAAAAAAATTGAGAGAGGTGATTTTCACAACACAATCAATGAATTTTGAAGATAGCATTCAGGTATACAAGATTTCAAGCCACACTCTGAGCATTGAGGATATTAAGTTCATTTCGGAGCTCGCAAAAGCGTTTTTCATCAAGTGGCTTGGTGAATATATCGGCTAGTTGCTTTTCGGTATTGACATGTGAAATGGCTATATCTCCCTTCATTAAATGGTCTCTCAAAAAGTGATGTCGGATGTCTATGTGTTTGGTCCTAGAGTGCTCAACGGGATTATGGGCAGTTTTAATGGCACTATCATTATTGCAAGGAAGTGAAATGCGGATTATATTGTAACTGTAATCCCTTTGTAAGACCTATGTGTGCTGAATACATTGGTTTGTAGTGAATACACTTGGCTTTGATGATAAAAGTTTTGAATATCACCAAAACACCTTTTTATCAAGGTCCGACGGTAGGTCCGGCTTGGTTTGGGTAGCTCCGGTTATGTTCGATGCTAGATCCGACTAGCTTTGGTTAGCTCCGGCATGTCTTTGATAGCTCCGACATGTTTTTGCTAAGCTCGGAAGTTGATTTTTCTAGCTCCGGCTTTTGGGATTACTAGTTCCGACTAGTTCTGCTTAGCTCCGGCGCTAGGTTCTGCTAGTTTTGTAAGCTCCGGCGGGAGCTTGGTTGTACTAGTTTTGGTAAGCTCCGGTGCTAGGTTCTACTAGCTTTTGTTAGCTCCAGCTCAAGGTCCGGGTTGCTCTGGCAAGGTCCGGAACTTGACCGCAGTGCTTCTGCTTTTCATTTGCAATGTTTCGTACTTGCTTTACATTGTTGGAAAGATTGCTTAGTATTCATTTGCTAAGTTTTTGGTGCATTTTGGTTGATATGGATTATATAGTGTAACTGTGGTTTTGCAACATGCTTACCTGAGGTTCTCACGTAGGGTGTTGTGTTCGAAACTAACTTGATTCAAGTCGAGGACTTGGGCTCGTATGGATTGGTTGTTTATTCATGTGCAGGTGTTGCTTGAGTTCAAGACATGGCTGGTGATGGGATCCATTGGACTAGTCTCAGGGAGGAGATGAGGTTCCAACAACCAAATTCAGGAGGAATTGTGGTTGAGCTGATCAGGAGGTTGCGCAGCATGATTGAATCAAGAACAATGCATGTGAAGGTATCGTGGACGTCATTGGAAGATGTTTGCACGTGTGCAAGGAGTGCATGAACGTGTCTACATGGTTCCGAGGTGTGATGAAGAGATGTGGACGTAAAGAGTTGGTCAGAAAGGTCCAACCGACTAGGTTATGGACTCAGGCTGCGGCTGAGTCGGGTTTGACTCAAATATCGAAAGATTTGAGTTGGTTATGATAGGATTTCGTGTGGGTCATGAAATTGAGTTGTTTAGGAATATGGGATATGTTCCTAAGGTGTTTGGAAGTCTTAATATTGCTTCTATCTGCGTATAGAAGAATCTTGAGCAGTTATGGAAAGTTACGATTCGTGATCCGAGTAGGATTGGAGTCCTAGTTGATATTGGGTTGGTCTAAGGGCTGGTTATATAAGCAAGGGAGCCCAGAGCTCGTGGTGCACGACTTTGGGGCTGTTCCTCTTGTGTTCTATTGAATAAAATTCATAGTTTGAAGGAACTTTTGTGCCTTGTTCGTCCGACTTGTTCCAGACAAGTTTTACTCGTCGAGTTTCTGGACAGCACTACCTTTCATCGGTGGTTTTATCATAAATCGAGTTTTACAGATCCAATTGATGTGATTCTTTTTGGTTTGTCTTCAAAACTTGATTTTCTATCATCTGCCAAAATTTCAAGGTCATTGGATTTGTGGTCTATGATCTACACGAGTTTCTTTGCAGCGTTCCAGAACTGTTTTTTCTCGGGTAGGGCAGATTGACCATTGTTTGATCTTTCGATCATAACTTGAGTTTTCTCAACGGATTTGAGTGATTCTTTTTGTGTTGTCTTCGTGACTTGATTCTCTATGATATATATCACTTTTTTCATGGTAAAACACGTTTAGATTAGTCTCACACACGATTTCTTTAACATATCGTTTTTCTGGGGAAAGGGTTTGAGGTTTAATTGTTTCCGCTGCGTAAGTTTTTTAAATCTACCATTAACCCCCCCCCCTCTGGTAGCTTTTCACGTGCTCTTCGATCCTACAATTGGTATCAGAGCCACGGTGCTCTAATCTTTGTGATTTGCGCGTGTTTTTGACTAATCATCATGGAAAAGTACTCCGCCAAACCGTGTGTGTTTCCTGGTATTGATTTTCAGGTTTGGAAGGCACGCATGGAGGCTTTCATCTAGGCACAAGGCTTTGCAATATGGGAGAAGGTATGCAAGCCTTACGAAGTGCCATCAAACGATCAAGTTACAGCTACAAATCTGAGAGATGTCGACAACAACAACAAGGCTCGGAACTTGATCATACAAGGATTAACACAAAGCGACTTTGACCGTGTTGCACACCTCCGATATGCATACGATGTGTGGAAAGCACTTTGTGACTACCACGAAGGATCCAACACGATCAAAGAGGTAAGGCAAGACATGTTCAAGAAAGAATACATGCGCTTCGAGATGCAACCCGGTGAGTCAATTGAGGATCTCTTTGCTCGCTTTAATAAAATTCTCAGCAACTTGCGTAGCGTCAATGTTAATTTTTCAGATGCTGAAAATGCTAGGCAATTGTTAAGTGCATTAGACATGTCAATTTGGGAGATGAAAGTTACATCTATTCGTGAATCTACTGTCATGAGTACACTTACTTTAGATGTGCTATATTCCAAGCTAAAAACTCATGAAATTGATATAATATCACGTAAGAACCCCAACAAGTCTATTGCTTTTGTTTCTCAGCGTGATATGCCTAGCTCCGGCCAATCTTCATCTTGTAGTACACTTGCTTTGTTGTCCTCTCTAACCCTTGAACAGATTGAGGAGTTTCCAGAGGAGGAGCTAGCACTTCTCTCTACGAGGTTCTCAAAAGCATTGCAAAATGTGAGAACTAGAAGGAGAGGAAGCTCAGAACCTCAACGATGCTTCGTATGTGGTAAGACAGGACATTTTTGTTCAGGTTGCCCTAACCTTTCAGGTCCTACTTCCCGGGATGAAAAGAAAACAAGAACGTAGCACTCCTTTGCAAAATATACGAAGAAAAAAAAGGATACCATAGGACGCAAGATGATTAACAGCTTCATCACTGCACTTCAAGAACTTAGTTCAAGTGATGTAGACTTTGAAAGTGATGAAGATGATGACGATCTGGCCAACTTATGCTTCATGGCGGGCAAAAAAAGATCAAGATCAAGTCAGGAGGATGCAGAACACAACAGTGAAGACGATGAGGTATGTTCTACCTGCAATGAAATGTGTGATGTTATTTCTCGTGCAACTATTATTGTCAATAAAAAGGACAAAAAGCTTAGGGATAATGCTGCTAAAATTGAATCACTAGAATCTGAAATTAACCGTTTAAAAACTTTGATTCCTAGTGATGATGCATGTCCCTCATGTGACTTAATCTATGAACAATTGTCCACATTAAGAAGTGCACACTCCTCCACTCTAGATAGACTTGATGAAGAAATTGAAAAGAACAGAGAGCTTGCTGCACCTAATGATAAAAACTTGAAATATGCTAGCTGTTCTACAATTGATTTGCATAGTTCTACTTGTGATGATCTTGATAAGAAACTACAGGATGCTATGAATGAAATTTCTATATTGAACAATGCTTTACGTTCTCATAAGTTAAATTTTGTTCCAATTGCAAACTAAAAGGAAAAACTTCAATTGAAAATTGCCTTGATCCGTCCAACAAACTTGATGACATGCATAGGACATTAGATCGGTTTTGTAATAGGAATAAGAACCTAAACTTGCTGCTGAATTCTTCCAAGTCTTGCAATGATAAAATTGGTTTAGGTTTTGATTTTCATGCTCATGCTAAGGCACATCCACCTAAAATTGTAAAGACATTAGGAAGTGGTTTCATTCAAACAGTTCCTAAACAAAAAGGAGTGGTTTTCAAATCTGCAGGAGTGTTGCCTCATTCGGTTTCAAATAAAAATATTGCTTGCTCATCTAGACATGAACACAAAGTTAAATTTCATTGTACCTTCTGTGGTAGAGATGGTCATGTCATAGATTTTTGTTATAGACTAGCTAAACAACAGAAAAGGGAAAGAATGGTTGCTAGATCTGATAACTTTCATGCAAAATTTGCTGCACACATTGAACCAAATGTACAACCTGCTGTTTTGAGTCAAAAACATTCAAAGTTTACCTCCGGACCTTCTGTTTTTGCCTCCGGAGCTACTGATTTTTGTGCTACACAAGTAACACCTTATAGGTCAGTAGTCAAGAATAAAAAATCTCAAACTTTGACTCATAAACCTGCTGTTTTGTCTCAGCTTTCGCGTGTTTTTCCTGCTGCATGTCGCGTGACTCAGTACTGGATTCCTAAATGCCTTTTGACTAACCCCGGTATTGAGTCATCGACTTATTGTGCTTTTATGTAGGTTACACGTTTGAGGAAGGAGAACATTTGGATTGTGGATTCAGGTTGCTCACGCCACTTGACCGGTAACAAAGATTGGTTCTCCTCCCTCTCTTTTGTGTCACGTGTAGAGAATGTTACTTTTGCCGATAATTCATCAACTCCTATAATTGCTAAGGGTTCAGTTAGAGTAAATGATCACTACACTTTGAAAAATGTGGCACTTGTCAAAAATTTGAAATACAACTTGCTTTCTTTTGCACAATTGCTAGATGAAAATCTAGAAATTATTTTCAATAAAAACTGCTGCAAAGTTGTAGGTTCAAATAGTGAGCTTATTTTTAACATGTCTCGGTTTGGAAGAGTTTTTAAAGCTGATTTTGATATGTCTTCCTCTAAACATAGGTGTCTAGTTGCTAATGATTCAAAGGACTTATATTTTTGGCATCGTGGACTTGGTCACGTAGGCTTTGATCACCTAACGCGTGTTAGTGCTCTTGATCGCATACGTGGGCTGCCTAAGCTTAAAGGGGACAAAGATATTGTGTGCTCTTCTTGTAGACATGCTAAGATGGTTGCAGGTTCACATACTCCTCTTACAATGATCATGAAAACTGAACCATGTCAACTTTTGCATCTTGACACCGTAGGACCTTCACGTGTTCAATCCTTCGGAGGTAAATGGTATGTTCTTGTTATCGTTGATGATTATTCTATATACTCTTGGGTTTACTTTATGGCGTCTAAGAATGAAGTTTTTAGTCACTTTAGAACTTTATTTCTTAGATTATCAATTGATCACCCAGGGTCATTAAAAGCAATTAGAAGTGATAATGGAACTGAATTTAAAAATCAATCTTTTGATCACTTTTGTGCTAAAAATAGAATAGATCATCAATTCTCTTCACCATATGTACCTCAACAAAACGGTGTTGTAGAAAGAAAGAACAGAACCTTAGTTGAGATGGCTAGGACTATGCTTGATGAATATCAAACTCCTAGGAAATTTTGGGCTGATGCGTTAGCAACCGCTTGTTATGTCTCAAATCGTGTTTTCTTGCGTGCTAAGCTAGGTAAAACACCATATGAGCTTCGGTTTGGACATAGGCCTAGTGTTACACACTTTCGGGTCTTTGGTTGCAAATGCTTTGTTAAGAAACATGGTAATCTTGATAAATTTGAACATAGATATTTTGATGGCATGTTTCTTGGTTATCCATCTCATACTAGAGGCTACCGTGTGCTTTTACTTGACACTAACAAAATTGTGGAGACTTGTGAAGTGTCTTTTGATGAAGCTAGCCCAGGTACTAGCTCCAGTGTTGCAGGAACAGATCCGTATCCTCAGGGGGAGGGTATTTTCGAAGATGAAGAAGAGCCGGTGATACTGCCTGGTAGTTCCGAAGTTGACACGTGTCCAGCTCCGGACATTGAACAAGCTCCGGCTATCACCTATGCTGGTCCTGATCATCCACAAGTCACAAACTCATCAATCTACGATGAACCTAATGAAGAAGAAGCTTGTGAGACACCTGTTCCTTTACGTTTTTACAAAGATCATCCCCCACAACAGATGATTGGAAGCTTGCACGAACGAATCACACGGTCCAGGTTTTGCGATCCAAACTCTCATGCTCATTCTGTTTTTGTTGCTTCTTTTGAACCCAAAGATATATCACATGCACTCACTAATGAATCTTGGATTATTGCCATGCAAGAAGAGTTAGAAAATTTTGAAAGAAATAATGTTGGAAACTTGTACCTCCACCTCAAGGTCACACTTTAATTGGAACTAAATGGGTATTTAAAAATAAACAAAGTGAGGATGGGGTTGTAGTTAGGAATAAGGCTAGGTTGGTTGCTCAAGGTTTCACTAAAGTTGAAGGTCTAGATTTTGATGAAACTTTTGCTCCTGTCGCTAGATTAGAAGCCATAAGAATTTTGTTAACTTTTGCAGCATCTAAAGGTTTTAATCTATATCAAATGGATGTTAAAAGTGCTTTTCTTAATGGCTACATAGATGAGGAGGTTTATGTCAAACAACCACTGGGTTTTGAAAATCCAGATTTTCCTAATCATGTTTACAAACTGTCCAAAGCCTTATACGGTCTCAAACAAGCCCCTAGAGCATGGTATGATAGGTTAAAAACATTCTTACTTGAAAAGGGGTTTACCATGGGCAAGGTTGATAATACTCTTTTTGTGCTTAAACATGGCAATGACTCATTATTCATTCAAGTGTATGTGGATGATATTACCTTTGATTGTGCTTCTCATGATCTTGTGTCCAAGTTTTCAGCAATGATGAGTTCCGAATTTGAAATGAGTATGATGGGTGAACTGACTTACTTTTTGGGGCTGCAAATCAAGCAAACCAAGGAGGGTACCTTTGTACATCAAACGAAGTATACCAAAGACCTCCTAAGGCGCTTCAACATGGACAAAAGCAAGCCTCTTCAGACACCAATGGGAACAGCAACAACACTTGAACTTGATGAAGATGGTGAACCTGTGAATCAAAAAGAATATAGAAGCATGATCGGATCACTTTTGTACCTCACGGCATCAAGACCGGACATACAATTCAGCGTATGTCTTTGTGCACGGTTTCAAGCTTCCCCACGTGTTTCACATCGTCAAGCCGTCAAAAGGATTCTCAGGTACTTACATGGAACCCAAGAATTTGGCATTTTTCTTCCTTCTTCCTCAACCGTTACTTTGAAAGCTTTTTCGGATGCTGATTTTGGGGGTTGTAGGATTGATAGGAAAAGTACTTCTGGTGCTTGTCATTTTCTTGGTAATTCTCTTGTTGCTTGGTCCTCTAGAAAACAAAATTCAGTTGCACAATCCACAGCCGAATCTGAATATGTAGCTGCTGCTAGTGCTTGCTCACAAATTCTTTGGATTGTTCAAACACTTAAGGACTATGAGGTTGATCTAGATAGTGTTCCACTATTCTGTGATAACACTAGTGCCATTTGCATTGCTAAAAACCCCGTGCAACATTCTAGAACTAAGCACATTGACATTAGGTATCACTTTCTCCGAGATAATGTTGAAAAAGGAAACATTGTGCTTCACCATGTAGATATCGAACAACAATTGGCTGACATTTTTACAAAATCTTTGGATTTCACTCGTTTTTGTTACATTCGTAGTGAAATAGGGGTTATGCATCCTCATGGCTTAAATTGAGGGGGAGTTTTTTGAAACTTGGGAAGTCTTTGTGTGAATCTGAAATTAAAATAATATGAGCATAGTATTTCATACATATAGGACTCTGTGATTCCTTTTACATGCTGAAAGTTCTTACTACATTACTCGTGTTATACATTTTGTAGTTTTTGCCATGTCTAGAAATTGGAATAATTACTTACACTAAAACTGGTCATGGTCGAACTTTCTTGCTGTTTTGAACTTGTTACATGTTCACAAGTGCTTTTAATCATAAAGAATTAATCAAGTAATCAACTCACATGTTGAGTTTTTATGAACAAATATAAATTGAGAAAAGATCAAGAAAATATGCATGCATCGCACTTCTTTTTCTGAGATGGCTTATCATTTCACTTAGATTTGAACTTGGAAGAAGTTGTGTATGACTAAAACCATGTCCTTAAGCTTCTGATTGTCAAATGACATAGGCTTGTCTTGGTTGGTTAGAATAAGGCAGATGCGCATATAATCTCTTGCAAATATCATATGATCTAAATTTGTGTTTAAAAAAAATAATAAAATGCAGCAACTAGTGTCATGCTTTCAAGTTATGAAATAGTTAAGTTTGTGAGATCATGACTTGCTTAAATTGAAAATTACATATGATCTCTAGCATGGCTTACACTACTTTATGTATCTCATTGATGTGATAGTGTAAGTTACTTGATAGTATGACTTGGATGAGCTTTGTTTTATATGTATATGTTATAATATGCTCATAACAATTAAAATTTCTCTTTTACCTTGCTGAATACATTGTCAAAGGGGGAGAGATTAATCACACATTCAAAAAGGGAGAGATAATGTGCATGGGGAGAGATGATAAAGGGGGAGAGATATGTGAATTTTGAATTTTTGCATTTTTTCTTTTCTTCTCATTTTATTTCTGATTTACAAAAAGGGGAGAAATTGTCGTCTTCAAAACTTTTAATGAGAATAAGCCAATGTTCGGATTTTAAATGGTGTTGCCAATGCATTCATCAAGGGGGATATTGTAAGACCTATGTGTGCTGAATACATTGGCTTGTAGTGAATACACTTGGCTTTGATGATAAAAGTTTTGAATATCACCAAAACACCTTTTTATCAAGGTCCGACGGTAGGTCCGGCTTGGTTTGGGTAGCTCCGGTTACGTTCGATGCTAGGTCCGACTAGCTTTGGTTAGCTTCGGTATGTCTTTGATAGCTCTGACATGTTTTTGCTAAGCTCCGAAGTTGATTTTTCTAGCTCCAGCTTTTGGGATTACTAGTTCCAACTAGTTCTGCTTAGCTCCAGCGCTAGGTTCTGCTAGTTTTGTAAGCTCCGGCGGGAGCTTGGTTGTACTAGTTTTGGTAAGCTCCGGTGCTAGGTTCTACTAGCTTTTGTTAGCTCCGGCTCAAGGTCTGGGTTGCTCTGGCAAGGTCCAGAACTTGACCGCAGTGCTTCTGCTTTTCATTTGCATGTTTCGTACTTGCTTTACATTGTTGGAAAGATTGCTTAGTATTCATTTGCTAAGTTTTTGGTGCGTTTTGGTTGATATGTATGATATAGTGTTACTGTGGTTTTGCAACATGCTTACGTGAGGTTCTCACGTAGGGTGTTGTGTTCGAAACTAACTTGAGTCCAGTCGAGGACTTGGGATCGTATGGATTGGTTGTTTATTCATGTGCAGGTGTTGCTTGAGTTCAAGACATGGCTGGTGATGGGATCCATTGGACTAGTCTCAGGGAGGAGATGAGGTTCCAACAACCAAATTCAGGAGGAATTGTGGTTGAGCTGATCAGGAGGTTGTGCAGCATGATTGAATCAAGAACAATGCATGTGAAGGTATCATGGACGTCATTAGAGGATGTTTGCACGTGTGCAAGGAGTGCATAAACATGTCTACATGGTTCCGAGGCGTGATGAAGAGATGTGGACGTAAAGAGTTGGTCGGAAAGGTCCAACCGACTAGGTTATGGACTCAGGCTGCGGCTGAGTCGGGTTTGACTCAAATATGGAAAGATTTGAGTTGGTTATGATAGATTTCGTGTGGGTCACGAAATTGAGTTGTTTAGGAATGTGGGATACGTTCCTAAGGTGTTTGGAAGTCGTAAGATTGCTTCTATCTGCGTATAGAAGAATCTTGAGCAGTTATGGAAAGTTACGATTCGTGATCTGAGTAGGATTGGAGTCCTAGTTGATATTGAGTTGGCCTAAGGGCTGGTTATATAAGAAAGGGAGCCCAGAGCTCTTGGTGCACGACTTTTGGGCTGTTCCTCTTGTGTTCTATTGAATAAAATTCGTAGTTTGAAGGAACTTTTGTACCTTGTTCGTCCGACTTGTTCCAGACAAGTTTTACTCGTCGAGTTTCTGGACAGCACTACCTTTCGTCGGTGGTTTTATCATAACTCAAGTTTTACAGATCCAATTGATGTGATTCTTTTTGGGTTGTCTTCACAACTTTATTTTATATCATCTGTCAAAATTTCACGGTCATTGGATTTGTGGTCTATGATCTACACGAGTTTATTTGCAGCGTTCCAGAACTGTTTTTTCTCGGATAGGGCAGATTGACCATTGTTTGATCTTTCGATCATAACTTGAGTTTTTCTCGACGGATTTGAGTGATTCTTTTTGTGTTGTCTTCGTGACTTGATTATCTCTGATATATATCACTTTTGTCATGGTGAAACACGTTTAGATTAGTCTCACACACGATTTCTTTAACAAATCGTTTTTCTGCCGAAAGGGTTTGGGGTTTAATTGTTTCCGCTGCGTAAGTTTTTTAAATCTACCATTCACCCCTCCTCTGGTAGCTTTTCACGTGCTCTTCGATCCTACACCCTTATAGTTTGTCGCATCCAAAGGAGTTGTGCACAACAACTCCCGACTGCATCATACTCTGCTTCGGCCGTGGATAGGGCAATGGAGTTTTGTTTCATGGAGGACCAAGAAACAAGTGACCTACCTAGAAATTGACATGTACCGGAGGTACTTTTCTATCTACCATGCATCCAGCATAATATGCATCGGATTAACCAATGAGATTGAATTTGGAACCTTTGGGATATTAAAGGCTTAGGTTGGGTGTACGAACTAAACACCGCAAGATTCTCTTAACGGCTGTCAAATGACACTCTTTTGGGTTGGCTTGAAACCTTGCACACATGCATACACTCAACATAATGTATGGCCTAGATGCACATAAGTAGAGTAAAGATCCAACATGGAGCGATATACCTTTTGATCGACATTTGGTCCATCTTCATTGAGATCCAAGTGGCCATTTGTTGCCACGGGAGTCCTTATGGGATTCGCCTTGTCCATTCCAAACTTCTTGAGTATGTCTTGAGTGTACTTAGTTTGTCTTATGAATGTCCCTTCCTTTTGTTGCCTGACTTGGAATCCCAAGAAGTACTTTATCTCTCCCATCATAGACATCTCAAACCTATCTGTCATAATTTTACTAAATTCCTCACAAAAAGATTTGTTAGTTGAACCAAAGATTATATCATCAACATAAATTTGACAAACAAATAAATCATTGTCAAAGTTCTTTGTAAACAAGGTATAATCTACTTTACTGATCTTAAAACCATTTTCAATCAAGAAGTCTCTAAGACACTCATAACAGGCTCTAGGAGCTTGTTTGAGGCTGTAGAGAGCCTTACGCAATTTAAATATGTGGTCAAGGAACTCTTCATCTTCAAACTCGGGGGATTGCTCCACATACACCTCCTCCTTGATTGTTCCGTTGAGGAAGGCACTTTTCACATCTATTTGATAGAGCTTGAAATCATGGTGAGTAGCATATGCAAGTAATATTCTAATAGACTCAAGTCTAGCTACGGGAGCAAAGGTCTCATCAAAATCCAAAACCTTCGACTTGTGAATACCCTTTGGCCACAAATCGTGCCTTGTTCCTTGTCACCACCCCGTGTTCATATTGTTGGTTGCGGAAGACCCATTTGGTGCCGACGATGTTGGATTTGGGTCTTTTGACTAGTTCCCACACCTTGTTCCTTTGTAAATTGTGGAGTTCTTCTTGCATGGCCACTATCCAATCCGGATCCTTCAATGCATCCTCAACCCTGCGCAGTTCCAAAAAGGACACAAACGAGTAATGCTCACAAAAATTAGCTATGCGAGGTCTAGTAGTTACTCCCTTTTGGATGTCACCGATGATGTTGTCGATTGGGTGATCCCTTTGGACGCATTGGTGCACTCTTGGGTGTGGTACTTGCTGTCTTGAATCTTCATGATCATCTTCTTCTCCCCCTAAATGGTAGTCCTCATTGACTTGGAGGTCATTTTCATCTTCTTGAGGTTGATCTTGTATGGAAGCTCCCCCTTGATCATTGGCCTCCTCTTGTGGTTCAATTTCCTCATGCATATGTAGAGGTGGCTCTTGTGGTCGAACTTCGTCTAACGCCATTCTTCTCAATGCTTGACAAGGAGCTTCTTCTCTATCTATCACACATGGATCAATTTGCTCCTTTTGGGAGCCATTAGTTTCATCGAACACTATGTCACGTGCTACTTCAACAAGTCCAGAGGTCTTGTTGAAGACACGATAGGCATAAGTGTTCAAATCATAACCAAGCAAGAAACCTTCATCGGACTTCGAAGCGAACTTTGACGTCCTAGGCTTCTTGTTCAAAATATAGCATTTGGAACTAAAAACTTGAAAATATGAAATATTAGACTTGTTACAGGTGAGTAGCTCATAGGATGTCTTCTTGAGTAGTCGATGAAGATAAAGTCGATTTATGGCATGGCAAGTGGTGTTGACCGCTTCCGCCCAAAATCGACCCGAGGTCTTGTACTCATCGAGCATTGTTCTCGCCATCTCTATGAGGGTTCGGTTCTTCTTTTCGACAACTCCGTTTTGTTGAGGGGAGTAAGGAGATGAAAACTCATGCTTTATGCCTTCTTCATCTAGGTACTCCTCAACTTGTGTGTTCTTTAAATCCATGCCGTTGTCGCTTCGAATGTTCTTGATTTTCAATGAAAACTCATTTTGAGCAGGCTTGAAAAATTTCTTCAAGATTCCTTGTGTTCTTGCCTTATCATGTAAAAAGAAAACCCAAGTGAAGCGACAAAAATCATTGACAATTACTAAACCATATTTGTTACCGCCGGTGCTTATGTAAGCAATTGGACCAAATAAGTCCAAGTGAAGTAGCTCGAGCGGTCTTGTTGTAGTCATGACGTTCATAGCGGGATGAGGTGCTCCAACTTGCTTCCTGGCTTGGCACACTCTACATGGTCTGTCTTTCTCAGAAACAACATCCTTCAAACCTCGGATGTGATCGCCCTTTAGGAGTTTTTGAAGGTTCCTCATACCAACATGCGTTAGCCGTCTATGCCACAGCCAACCCATGTTGGTATTTGCAATCAAGCATGTGTCAAGTTTGGCTTTGTCTTTGTTGAAGTCAACAAGGTAAAGCTTTCCCTTTAACATACCCTTTAATGCAATGGAACCATCACTCCTTCTAGAGACGGTCACACCTTCGTTAGTTAACGAACAATTATAACCCTTGTCGCATAATTGAGATATGGACAGCAGGTTATAATCTAAGGAATCAACATGTAACATATGAGAAAGAGTATGTTGTGATGATATGGCAATTTTACCGGTACCGAGCGCCTTTCCTTGACTATTGTCTCCAAAATAGATGCCCTCGCTTGGATCCTCATTTGCTTCATACTCAACGAACATCCTTCTTTCTCCGGTCATGGTTGGTGCAGCCATTGTCTAGCACCCATTTTGATCCACCGGAGGAATAGGCCTACAAAAACAAATCATGCCTTGGTTTTAGGTACCCAAGCTTGCTTGGGTCCTTTTAGGTTAGTCACAAGGGATATGGGCACCCACACATGAGACTTGGTGTTCCCTTGGTGTGGCCCAACATAATGAGCATAAACTTTGCAAAAATTACTTCTCATTAAGACATAAGATGCATCAAAAGTTCTAAATAGCAACTTTTGTTATTTATATACAGGACTAGTCTGGGAGATCGGACTTGCCTAGAGGACCGGACTTGTCCGGATCCCGACCGGACTTGTTCGGATCCCAACCGGACTAGTCCGGTGATCATGCGTGTTGGATGCATTAACTTTGAATTTTCCAGTTTGAGAGGGTCTTCCCTTTACAAAGGTAATGTCTTCCTTGTTATTCTTATGGCTTCTAGCATTTTGCTTTCCACCATAGGAATACCCAGTGCCATATTTTACATTAGGAGGTCTTGTGGCCAAGTATGCACTACGTGCATATTTGACCTTCTCCTTGTCAAATATGCCACTTAGGGCAGGATGCTTATCCTTGGTTGAGGTTGACTTGTCTTTCAAACTGGTGTCAACTTTACCACATGAACAAGTAATGATAGTTTCAGTTTTAAGTGGTTGAGAAGGTGAGCTTGAAGAGGATGAAGGGTCATCTTGCTTGAGTGACTCAACTTGTACTTCAAGGATCTTGTTAACCTTGATTAGGTTAGCAAGTTTATCCTTGATTGTAGCATTTGAATTGATTAACTCCAAGCAAGCTTCCTTGCTTGAAGCTAACTCAAGCTCTAGTGACTTGCTTTGCTTCTTTTCAAGTTCTAGAATCTTCACAAGTTCATCATATTCCTCCTTTTGGGAGATAATCATGTCCTCTTGACGATGTATCAACTTATCCTTCTCAACAAGTTGATCAAGTAAGAATTTCATTTTAGCGGCTGTTTTCTTATCTAGTCCAATGAGCATATCTTCATTATCGCTAGAAATTTCACTGTCACTAGAATAGGAATGCACAGAAGAGGATTTGGTAGTTACCTTGCGTTTACCTTCCTTTGCCATGAGGCAAGTGCCATTCCCCTTTCTTGTGCCAAGAGTGGGAAAGAGAGTGGACTTCATGGATGTCTTTTCGATGGCTATGCTAGACATCTCCTCTTCTTCTTCGGATGAGGACTCATCATTTGGTCTCATTCTTTCCCAAGATGTGCTTGTTCAGCTTGCTTCTTCTTCTTGAAGAACTTCCTGGGTTGAGGCTTCTCCTCTTTGGTCTTTTTCTTATTCTCTTCATATGGGAAATCAACTATAAAGTGGCTATACTCTCCACAATTATAGCATGCCCACCTCAACTTCGGTCTTGATTTTTCCTTGTACTTCCCTTCACTCGATTTAGCCCCTTGTCTCTTCTTCATCATTCTCTTGAATTTCATCATGAATAGTATCATGTCATCTTCATCCAAGTCACTGCTCTCATCATCACCATCTTCTTCTAGTTGAGCTTCTCGAGCTTCTTTAGACAAGGGCTTAAGGGTGGACTTTAGAGCGACCCCTTTCTTCTTTGCCGAGGTGAGATCGGCAATTTCCTTAACATGTTTGGCTTGTTTTTCCATCATCTCAAAGTTGATGATTTTCCCAAGTAGCTCATACGGGGTCATCTTCTTGTATCTGGGGATATCTAGTATCATCGAGCACAAGGTGACATTGTGAGGCATGAAGGCTCTAAGGATGAGATTCACTACCTTGTGGTCGTTCCACTTCTTGCTTTTGTATGCTCGCACCTTGTTGATGAGCGTCTTTAATCGGTTGTACATGTCTTGTGGTGACTCATCTTCTTCGATTGTGAACCTTCCTAGCCCGCCTTCAATCATCTCGATCTTCGCTTCTCGCACATGACGATCGCCTTCATGTGCGGTTTGCAATGTATCCCATATCTCATTTGCGATCTCGAGTCCATCTACCTTTGTAAACTCATCCCGACTGAGTGATGAGGTGATGACTATTGCATCTTGGGCATTTCGATGGATTGCTTGCTCTTGGCTAGCTGTGAGCTCCTCATCATCATACGGGATATCTATTCATGTACATACTATGTGCCACAAACTTGGATTGAGAGAAATAAAATGCATTTTCATGTTTTTCCTCCACATTGAGTAGTCATTGCCATCAAAATGTGAGGCTTTTCCAAGTGGAATAGATAAGTAGTGATTATTGCTAGAGTTAAGACGATCGTAGTTGAAAGGATATCGGGAGTAGTCGGTGTGACTACTCCCCTTCTTCTTCTTCTCATCTTCAATCTTTACTTTCCCTTTGGAAAGAGTTTTCTTCCTTAGGAGCACCTTTAGTTCCAGCGTCTTCTCGTCGTCATCCTCGAAGTCTTGAATGGCCTAGATGAGCTTCTCCAATTTTTGGTTCTTGTCTTCATCAACCTTCTCTTGGTTGTTGCTCTTGTGTACGTCCTTCATGTCCGACATGATCTCTTCGAGCGATTAGTCTCCTTCATGAAGAACCTTGCTCTGATACCAATTGAATATGGCCTAGAAGGGGGGGGGGGTGAATAGGCCTTTTTGATTTTTGTCGTAACCTGCAACACTTAACAACCAGATCAAATCTCGAGATATTGGACTAGTCCGGTCAAGTGCGGACTAGTCCGGTGTATACCGACTAGGTTAATCAAATTTGATCGATTAACTTGATCCTAGGATGTTAGCATGGGAATTATACTTGTAATTTAAGTGTTGCACTACTATGAACAAGGATGTATCACAATTTAATCTTATACTCAATGTTTCAACGTTAGGTGAGCAAGATTGATCGAAACCCTAGATGTATATGAAGTGTAAGAACAATGAGCACGAAGGAAGAACACAATGATTTTATCCCGTGATTCGGTTCCCACAGAGGCAACCTACATCCACGTTGAGGAGTCCACAAAAGGATCAGGTCTTCTCCAACCCTACCCTCGTCGGATCGCCACGGAGGCCAATCCTCTTCACTTATCACAAAGGGCAAATAACCAAATTTAAGGGGCCTTCTCACAACTTGAGGGCTCCCCAAGATTACAACAAGAACACCACCAAGAACACACTCGAAAGATCACAATGAAAACCACAAGAGTGTGTTAGGGAAACAAACCAAGAGCTTAATGAGTGATAAACCGTGTCTCTCCAATGATCCTAAGTATATCCTCAAGGATTGATCTTTGTGATGTTTGATTTAGTGGAGAGATGTGTTTTTGAGGCTCTTGGGAGGTGTGACGGCGCAGGGGGTCGGGTGTATAGGAGATGGGCCGTGTACACCTATTTATATGGGGTTCCCAAAACTAACCGTTAGGGTTTAGGAATATCGGACTAGTCCATGGTGGACAACGGACTAGTCTGTGGTGGACACCGGACTAGTCCGGTGTGCTGTGTGTAGCAAACCGTAGGTGTCCCAAAATATCGGACTAGTCCCGCAGAGAGCGGACTTGTTCGATTTCGATTCTGGTAATCTTTGGACTAGTCCGATAGATATCGGACTTGTCCGAACAAGTGAAACCCTAAGTGAATTGGGGACAAGTCCGCACTTGGAGGACTTGCCCGATTTAGGTCAGAGGGTTTTTTCGGACAAGTACATGCTAATATCAGACTTGTCCGATTTTGTGCAACTTGTGAAGTATTAGGAGAACTAGTCCGCACTGGGGAGGACTAGTCCGATTCTAGTCAGAGAGATGTCGAACTAGTCCGTGGTGATATCGGACTTGTCCGATCTTGTGCAGAAAGATATCGGACTAGTTCGTGGTCAGTCGGACTACTCCGGTCCTATATAAACTTGTGCAATGTGTGTGATTATTTGTGCTTGAGCTCTTGATGTGTGTTTCTTTAACACACTACATACACAATGATCTACTACACTTGTTTCTTGAGCTCTTTTCCGCATTGTTCCTCATTCTTCTTTCTTTTTGGCATTTTGCTCATTTTCTCATTAGAACCTGTGCTCATCTCAACAAAGTGGTTAGGATATCATTTGCTTGTCATAAATCATCCAAAACCCACAAGGGATTCTTAGATGCACTTTCAAGTGGATCAGGAGCGGTCGGTATGGCCTCAATTCGCGGTGCACTGAGCTCTTAATGGCGGCCATGGTGATGGGGATGTGGGGCTAGGGTTTGGGTTGTGGAAATGAAATTGTAGTGGGGGGTGGGAGAATGAAGGGTGGGTCTCATATTTGAAAGAGGGGGTGACAGTTGCTCAGGGACGGTGGTTGTCGAGCGTGGGGGTGAGCGCGAGCGGGGCAGGGGCGACATAGGGGTGGCGGTTGAGGAGGATGAGGAAGATGACAGGTGTGGGACCGCTTGTAAGAGAGGGAGGGGTGGAAGGGGGTGCGGCAGGGCCTTGGGTTGAGATGGAAAAGAGGGAGAGATGGGCTGCAAGGTATCTTTTGGCCCAGGTAAGTGGTTTATTTCTTTTTCTTTTTCCTTTTTCTTTTCTTTTCTTTTCTTTTTCTCTCTCTTTTATTTCTTTATTATTTACTAATATTATATTTTGTTTTTCATATATTTTACAAAAATACGGGTGTTACAATCCTAACCCCTTTAAATGGAATCTTGCCCCGAAATTCTAGATTGGACTAAGAAGAGATCTATGATTTTGTTATTCAAAAGCTACCCTATTAGAAATTATCTCTCTATAATTATATTTCTTATTTGGTTTTGAAATATTTATTCTAAAACTTTTCTAAGTTTAATATCTCACACAATTCAAAAATAACATGATGAACTTGTTTTAAATAGTCTTAAGAAAATCTTTCATTAACAAATAATTTTACATCTTATTATATATATTATTATTTTTTTTCTTATGTTAATTATATAAATTTTTAACTAATTATTGATTTTATTATCCACAATGCGATTATCTTAATTGGGGTGCTACAAGATCTGGTAAGGTTTTTCTTTATTGTGCCCTATTTTTTTTGACCCAAATGTATTCTCTAGCAGTTGAAATTTGTATTTTTCACAAATAAACAATTATATGCAATATGTCAATTTAGTTAACTTTTAAATTATTATCACATGATGACTCACATTATTTCCATGTTCTTTTATATTATTATTATTTTTATTTTAAATTTTGGCCTAAATTTCTATTTGGTTTCAATTTTAAAATCTTTCATTTTAAATGCATTGTCATGGTTCATATACTTAGTATTATTATTTCTTTTTGTTAAATACGGTAGTTACAATCCCACCCACCTTATAAGGAATCTCGCCCTTGAGATTCAAGTGGGTTGAACTAAGGAGAGACGATATGATGTACTAGTGGTCGGCTACCCCCCTTAAACTGACAAATTCTATAAATTATTGTTGTTATTATTATTAATCTATTGCAATACATCAAGCAACGTGTTCTAATTCGCTATGAGGAAGGCATGGTTTTCACTTGCTAACAAAAGGGGACCAAAGCGAGTGATATATGTTAATCTCTAAGAGTCTTCTTCCTTTGCGTTTCCTCCTATGTTGATCTTCACGCTCCTTTCGATGGAGTCGAAGCATCATCTTCATGAGCAAGGTCCAAGGGATGATTAATAAGTCTATTCTAACTAAGGTCACGTGCCTAGAGCCGATATATAGCTCTGATACCACTTTGTCACACCCGGTTTTAATAAAAATAAAACCAGCTGCAAATACATGTATGTCAGGCTCAGTTTCATCATACATGTACGACAAATAGTGATAAACAGTTCTATATCACATGCAAACACATTGTTACCTTCAAAAGAGTTTTGTCGTAGCAGCGAAAGAGGAAAAACTCTAGAGCAACCACAGGCAAATCGACTGACAGCAACGCGACCTATGCGTCGTCTTCACTTGTCACTGTCTTCGTTAGATCTTCTCTTCACTGAGCAGCATATCAAAAGTACAACAAAGCAAGTGTGAGTACCATCCTGTGGTACTCAGCAAGTGTGGGAAATAAATGAAATGTAGGCCAATCAAAAAGGAAAGGTTGATAGTGGTTTAAGCACAAAGCATTAAACCTATCCTTAGCTTTCATTAGCAACCTATATCTAGGAGAATGTTCCCAATCATAACAATAATAATAGTAATGTAATAATATAAATATCATTCCCAACCATCATCTCAACCATCAACTAATTATGAACTGACGCCAAGCCGCTCTTGTCCATGAGCACGGCTATCTAGACAGTTTACCAATCTCTGCAGAGAGTGTATCCTTTATCCACAAGTTGTGATTTCATCCCCTGTTGCCAGGTGGACTGAGTAAACCTTCATGTAGCCAGTGGTGATAAAAAACATTTCACACTTTCTTAGGTTTGTGGCCAGGAGATCACTACATGGTCTTACAGAGGTACTCCCAACTAGTGCTAGCCCACTGAGGTTTCACCGCTGAGGTATTCCTGGAGTAACGCTCTACCTCAGAAGCCCCCTCTTGAGCCTTGCGGTTCCTAGAGCAGTATCCCTGCATCATTCCCCACACCATCCAACTACTAGCATTTTGTCGGGAGAAACCTAATTAATTGACCAAGCCGCCCCATCTCAGTCTCGTGATGGTACTATAAAGCTTAGTGGCTTCCTCCATAAACCGATCTTTAAAATCCGGTGGTGCCAAACCCAATCCCGTGTCTCGTGCAAATTGCACCATACCAAATCTATCCAACCACCAGATTCCTATAGACTACTATTGTGTGTCCATCATGATTAAAGTAATAATAAAATATAGTATATTTCATGTGTATGTAATTCCATTCCAAAAGTCTAAGCATAGCTAAGCATGTTCAAAACCCATCTACTTCCCAACCCAATTTAGTTGACAAGGAATTACATGGAACAGGGTATATAACATTAAATAGGACATCATTTTATGTAGCATGCAACTAACTAACATCCTAAAACAGGAGCAAGATGGTCAAGGGCACTTGTCTGTATTTATATAGCTGCTCAGTTTTTCATCATTGAACTCTTGATCTTCATATTCTTCGTGTTGCTTCTTGATCGAGATACAAGTGCGTTAAGCTATCGTCAAAAGAAAAATAAAAACAATAAAGAATAATACACCATACAAGCAATACAAAGAATCAAGATTATGATTTAAATCAGAGTTATGAGTAATTTATTTTTTTCATAGCTAAATAAATGCATTTATCATTTATTTCTCATTTTTAGTATTTATATATATGTTAAAAACATTATTAATGAATTTATCATAGTCAAAATATATTTTATTTGCACCTTATAATTTTATTTCAACTTAAATGGTGTTGTAAAAAATTCTCCTACTTTTTATACATTTATTCTCCATTTTTAGTATTTATTTATAGATAAAAACATTTTTAAACTTTTCCAAGGTCAAAATAAATTTTATATGCATGTATAGTTTTATTTCAACATAAAAAGATTTATAACTAATTTTTATATTATTTTCTATAATTATTGTACCATTTATAGGTATTTTCCACCCCTAAATGCATTTTTAAATAATAATCAGAAATTAAATAATAATAATTCAAGGGCTTAAATATTATTTCTTTTAGTAATCAGGGGCTATCTGCAAGTATTACATTATTTAGAAGATAAAATACAATTTTCAATATTAACAAGGGCTTTCTAGTTATTTTTACACATTTTGGATGATTATTTCATTATTGTCAAAAAGTCCAAGGTCATCTTGGTAATGATTTGGACCTATTTGTAATATCTGAGAAAGGTGCAATGGCTTATCCGCAAATCTCTGATGGGGTATGAGTGTTTTAAATGTGAGTCGTGGGATTTAAAGTGAGTGGTTATGATTTTATGAATGAAGGGGTGTCGATTGATCTAATCGTGGTCGTTGCTCTAGGATGGACTGCCAGAGGAGGGCCACGTCACCCTGGTCGTGGTCCTCGGCAGCGCCAGGAGGCCGACGGCGGCGCCATGGCTAGGGCTCACCAGAGTTCGCCTAAACGGCGCTCCGGTCGGCCAATCTCGGCGAGGTTTGCTGCAAATGGAAGAGGGGAAGGTGGGGAACTTACATAGGGGACTTTTGGAGGCCAAAATTGAGCAGGGAGGCGACTGCGACAGTGGTGGGCGGCGGTTGGGCACCGATGCTGCCGAGAAGGCGCCTGTAATGTTGAATCGCGATAGGAAGAGGCTCCACTGGGGTGGTGATGCGTTGCAAGGATGGGGAGTGGATCGAGAGCAGTCAGTATGGCCCTAATTTGCACCGCACTTAGCTCCGAATGGCGGCCATGGTGATGGGGATGTGGGGCTAGGGTTTCGGTTGTGGAAATGAATTGGTAGTGGGGGAAACGAAGGGTGGGTCGCATATTTGAAGGTGGGGGTGACGGTTGCTCGAGGATGGCGGTTGCCGAGCGTGGGGGTGGGCGCGAGCAGGGCCGGGGCGACATTAGGGGCGGCGGTTGAGGAGGATGAGGAAGATGACAGGTGGGGCCCACTTGTAAGAGAGGGAGGGGCGGAAGGGGGTGCGGCAGGGCCTTGGGTTGAGATGGAAAAGAGGGAGAGATGGGCTACAGGGTATTTTTTGGCCCAGGTAAGTGGTTTTTTTCTTTTTCTTTTTCCTTTTTCTCTTCTTTTCTTTTATTTTTCTCTTGCTTTTATTTATTATTTACTAATATTAGATTTTGTTTTCATTTATTTTACAAAAATACAGGTGTTACAATTCTACTCCCTTAAACGGAATCTCGCCCCAAAATTATAGGTTGGACTAAGAAGAGATCTATGCTTTTGTTATTCAAAAGCTACCCTATTATAAATTATCTCTCTATAATTATATTTCTTATTCGGTTTGAAATCTTTATTCTAAAACTTTTCTAAGTTTAATATCTCGCACAATTCAAAAATAACATGACGAACTTGTTTTAAATAGTCTTAAGAAAATCTTTCATTAACACACAATTTTACAACTTATTATATATATTATTATTAATTTTTTATTATTTTGATTATATACATTTTTAACTAATTATTGATTTTATTATCCACAATGCTATTATTTTAATTGGGGTGCTACAAGATCTGGTAAGGTTTTTCTTTGTCATGCCCTATTTTTTTTGGACCCAAACACTACAAGAATATCGATCAATTACGTCGATCGAGGCTGATGTAATTAAGGCCTAAACCGACGTAAGTAACTTAATTAGGTCAGTTTTTCCTTAATTACATCGACGGCTGGCTGACGTAGAGTTTTGGACGTAATTAAGGTAACTTATGTCTGTCGCTGACGTATGTTACCTTAATTACGTCGGTCTACAGCAGCCGACGTAAGTCATGTACCGGGATGGGCCGCGGGCTAGGCCGGGTTACTTACGTCGGCCACAGCAGGCCGACGTAAGTTATGTGGTGTAACTTACGTCAGTTGAACCAAACCGACGTAATTTAAGTGATATAACTTACGTCGGTTAGGACACAACGACATAAGTTAAACTGGGCTAACTTACGTCCTGCACGATCATAGCCAACGTAAGTTAAGTTTTTGATTTTTTTTTTAAAAAAAAAACCAGAAACTGACTACATCGCTCGATGGCGAGAACACAGAACAGATATACAAATACATAGATACACATAACAGATATACAGAACGCACAACAGTTGCAAATTAAGTTCCAAAACATCAACAACAAAAAAACATCCACCGGGCTACACGCTAGCCCCTCCACTGCCTCCGGGATCTTCTCGGCGCGTTCCCGAACACTGCAAAAGAAACATAATCACTAGTAAGCATCAATGTCAACTCAGTGATAACATCAGAGTCCAAGAACATCAGTGGAAAAAGAAGGAAGCATGTTGTATATATATATATATATATATATATATATATATATATATATATATATATATATATATATATATATATATATATATATATATATACATATATAGCAAACTAGCAGTTATCAAAGTTGGAGACTTTAGGTAACAGGTCAAGCATATGAACCACTAGCCCTTTCTTAACTTGAAGCACTGATCACAACTTATTAACTATATACTAATTATTTCTGCCATGGTCAAAAACTACTAAAGCTTGATTAGATACACTTAACTTCCTCACCACTATAGGAATCAATATCTGACAAGTCATCAAGATCTACCTCTATGTTCTACCTCCTTGTCTCTCTATGTAAAATACTAAAATGGATACAACAATATTAAAGAGAGAGTTTATCACCTGCTCCAGTTTCTGCTGCGACGGAAGCGTAGAAATCTCGATATCCTGACCGTTGTGTCGAGCAAGAGCCTGGCATTGCAAAATATTAGAAGATATATGTTATTGAAGTGCTGTGAAATTTAACTACGTTACTTTAAATTACTTACTGCCACCGCTGCTTGCATCTGGGCCATCATTAAGGTCGTCCTCTGCTGCTCCTCCATTGCCTCCGCTCTCGTCCTCTCCAGCTCTGCTTGGGTTCGCGTCAGCGTCTCCCTCATGGCCTGGAGCTCCAGCTGGGTCTGCGAGAGACGACCACTGGTCCCAACAGACGAAGCCTGCAACGATGAAGCGCCTCTCAAAGGTCGCATCAACCTCAAGTTGACAACTCCATCAAAAATGGCAAACCTGCAAAAGAATGAAAACACTAAGTAGAAGAAGATTAACTAAAAAGAAATGAAACCCACGAAGAACTCACCGTATGTGGGCCTTCCTGCCTTCGCTTGCGTACGCGGCTTAGGGGTTGATCGGCGCGCCTTCCCAATCGTAATCCGCACTATGTATCTTCACGAGCTCCTGCGCGTACTTTGCCTACAAAACAAATAAATCTTGTAAGCCTGTCAATAATATATTAGTTATAATGAAATTGATGAATTTCAAAAACTTACCAATCGGTCGGCTGCGACCTGAGTACACTGCCATGGCTGAGAAGTGTCACTTCCCTTGTGACCTCTCTTCCAAACCTGGGTCGAGGTCGGCTCATGACCCATCTCTCGCTCCTGTACAGCCGTGTTAGTGAGATAAATAATATATTAGGAACACATAAATAAATTGAAAAGGTACTTACCATGCGTTTAGCCAAACGCAAGTAGCCATCGCCGCCATAGTTGTGCTTGCCCTCGGACCCCATGCGGCACTGTCTAGCCTTTGTGGACTTATTGATGAAAGCGTCGCTAGCCCAGTACTGACAGGGAGCTAAGTACGCCTTAATGTTACCCTGTAACCAGGAAATACTAACCTGCACATATTTCAGTTTTCATCAATGCAGTTAACATATGTAGATATTGTAAATATTTAACAATATTAAAAACTTACCTCCGCGTACTACTCCTCTGTCAAGTACGAGTCGGAGTCCTTCCTAAATACACCCCTTTGCTGCTCCTGCCCCCGCTCCCAGGGGTGTCGCTTGTAGTACGTGTTGACGGCCTGAATCCGAGCGTACGACAACGCCACCGACGTGTGCTTCTGAGCGTTGTAATGGAACATGCGTCTCGCGTGGTCCTCCATGCCCGGTTCCTCTACTTGGTACCTCAGCTTTAAGCAAACAAATATTTAAGTGATATGCATTAACAATTCAAACGAGTTGAAAAATGAAATAGTTAAACTTACCATAAAATCGTGCCACACGGCTCCCTGAACCGTGTCGTGGACCGGGTGAGAGAGACGAGCGTAGTCATCCTACGACAGGGCAGGAAAACCGTTAATGACACCGGGGTAGTGCAACTTCACGATAGCACCTAGGACACTGTTAACCTTCCTGTGGTGCTTCTCGGCCCCCGTGAACAAAAAGTCATACCGACATCTACAAAATATATTAAATCATTAAGTAAAGGAAAAAAACATCCAATATTTAATATACTATATACAGTATTTACCTATCTCCAACAGGACGGATCGTGGTCTGCTGAGTAGTAACCGGAGGAGGAACCGCAAAGTGGGTCCTCCTCGTCCGTCGCCTCTGCTGCAACGCTACCGCGTCCTGTGACCTTGAAGGCTCTGTGGAACCACCGGAGTCCAAAGGAAGGCTAGTGGTAGCCGGCTGCACAGGGAGGCTAGCGCTAGCCGGCTCCGAAGGGAGGCTAGCGCTAGCTGGCTCCGAAGGCAGGCTAGCGCTAGAGGGCTCCTGTAGTGGCCCCCTAGCCTCTGAGTCGGGCTCCTGTAGTGGCCCCCTAGCCTCTGACTCTGACTCTGACTCAGAAGTCTCTGAGTCAGACTGCACAAAAGGAAAAGATTGAAAATAAATAATTAATAACAAATGCAATTTCTAAAATAACTTTATTATAAACTAAAATTTACCTCCGTCCGCTGAAAGCACACGACAGTTGAGGGTGGAACGTGCGCCAGAAAGAGGGAACGTCTGCTCGAAGGTAACGAAGTACCTGAGCAAGGGTCTCGTGGCGGCTCAAACGCTCTGACTGGCTTCCCCTTCCCCTTCCCCTTTGACAACATCCTGTTGCAAAAAATAAATGATTAATATGCAAAGATAATATATAAAAGTAATGTTAAATTAGTGAATAAAAAGTTACTTTTAAATTCATCAACATCATGATCATGCACCTTACTCTTTAAACCAGCCCATCGATCTTCTTCTTCCGCATATCGTTTACGTTTGCGCAAATCAGCAGGTTCGACTATGTCATCGATATCTTCAGTTTCCGATTTGGATTCTGTTTTCGCTTCCATGCCAGCCTCGATATCTTGAGCGTCTCCAACTAAGTCATCGAGTCCTACACCGGGCTCGACTGAGAAGAAGTCTGGCAACTCTTCCTCTTGGTATACACAATCAACCTCAACTTCGTCGTGGTAATCATCATCTCCTAGAGCGTATAACCGCTCACGAGGATTCATCTTATGTACCACCCACCATGCTTTGAATTTATTGCATGGATAAGGTAGATAGTACACTTGCTCTACTTGGTGTGCAAGAACTAATGAATCGAATCCTTTCAACTGTTCCTTGTGTTTTACTTCGACCATGCCAAATTTGTTTACTCGAATTCCACGAATGGAATCAAACCATTCGCAGTCAAAGAATACCGCTCGAATTGGATTGTTTGCGACAAAAGTGAATTCAAAGATTTTTATAATAATCCCGTAGTACTACGTTTTATGATCTTGCGAATCGATTGCCCTCATTAAAACTTTGGTATTACATGTTGCCGCGAGAGGACAAAGAGATTCAAATTGAGTTGTACGGAATCGAAAGCCGTTGACGTCATATCGACCATAACTTCTAACATTAACCACTCCACGGGATAGTTGTCGCAAATCTTCATGGACGTTGGCATCTTTTTGGCACTGTCCAAGATATGGAGTTATTAGAAAACGTAAGCATTCTTAAGTTATAAGAAAACATTGTTAACATTGATTAGTTAGCGAGAAAACGTTACATGATCTCGAAACCAGGAGAGAAAATTAGATCCCCCGTTTATTCCTTCCCGTCGAATCTGTTCTATTTGTTTGCTCGTGGATTGATGTCTATGTCTCCAATTTTGCTTGTCGAACATACTACACGAAAAAGAGAACATTTTAGAATACATGTGTCAGTAAAGATGGTAAAAAGCATAAGTGTAGGAGAAACACTTACTTGAAATATTCATTCATTTCTTCCATATTAGCGTACATGTAGAAGAATGTAGCACGCCTTTCTTTTTTGCTAACATCGTAGGAAGTGTAACTACCAACAGTAGTGCCTCTTGTTACAAAAATGGAGAGATCACTACAAGGAAGTTGCTCATCCATATTTTACCGCATTACCGAAGTATTAACATTGTGTTCCTCTGCAAAGTAAACACTTGATAAGTATCCTACTTCCTTAAGAGTAAAAGCTTCGGCGATGCAACCTTCAACCCTTGCCCTGTTACCAACCATTGGTTTTAGATATCTAAGTGATCTTTCAATATGATACATCCACCTATATTGCACTGGACCGCCCACTTTCGCTTCAAATGGAAGATGAATTAAGAGATGTTGCATTGGATTGAAAAATCCTAGAGGAAATTTTTTTCCATCTTACACAAAAGTAACGGAATCTCCATTTCCAAGTTAGTCATCATCTCTGGCGTGATTTCTTTAGAACAGAGTTGCCTATAGAAGTGGTTAAGCTTGGCTAACACCTTCCACACTGCATCGTCAAAATAGCCTCGAAATATAACAGGCGGAAGTCTTTCCATGATTATGTGATAATCATGACTCTTCCACCCAATGAGCTTTCCCGTTTTCACATTCACGGCTCGTCTCAGACTAGCTCCATAACCATCTGGGAATTTCAACATTTACAACCATTCGAGAACTTATTTTTTTTCTTTAGGTCGAAGACAGAAAGGAGCGCGTGGTTTACCACCATTTTCGGAGAGCTCAAGAGTTTGACGGTTACAAAGCTCGGCAAGATCCTTTCGAGCCTTAAAATTGTCTTTTGTTTAGCCCGTCATGTCCATGCATGTGCTTATGATACATTCGGCCATGTTACGCTCTTGATGCATAACATCAATGTTGTGCCTTAGAATCAACGACTTCACATACGGTAACTCCCAAAGTCCACATATGTGAGTCCAATTGTGTTTGTCTCCATAACCTTCGAAATATCCAGGACGACCTTCATCTAGCACCAATTTGTCCAACATATCAGATATTTCTGACCCGTTAAGACGTTTCGGTGGTCCTTTAGTGACAACGGTGTTCTTTCTGAAGACATTCCTCTGTTGTCTAAACAAGTGATTCGGAGGCAGCCAACGTCTATGACAATCGAAGTAAGATATCTTGCCTCCATGGGTCAGTCGAAAGCAATCGGTATCCAAGGCACATATCGGACACGTCAAACGACCATGAGTGCTCCATCCAAAAAACATGTCGTATGCCGGAAAATCATGAACGGACCACAAATAAGCAGCTCGGAGGTTGAATTTCTGCTTCTTGTAACAGTCGTACACTTCGACTCCTGTCCACAACATTTTCAACTCTTCGATCAACGGTTTCAACATCACGTTGAGACATGACCTAGGATGATCTGGCCCAGGTACAATGAGACTAAGAAACATAAACTCATTCTTCATGCAAAAAGCCGGTGGAAGATTGTACGGAATGACAAAGACGGGCCAACAGGAGTATGGTGCGGCATTTGTGTTGAACGGCATGAACCCATCTGTCGCCAACCCGATGCGAACATTTCTCGATTCACGAGCGAATTCTGGGTCGAACCGGTCCAGCGCCTTCCATGCATCACCATCGGACGGGTGCGTCATGACTCCATTGTTATCATGCTCACCTTCTTTGTGCCATCTCATGTGTTTGGCCATTTTTTTTTGAAAGGAATAGCCGATTCAAACTCGGTGTCACAGGTAAGTAACGAAGCTGCTTACGTGCGACTTCCGTCGTCACAGTATTACCATTGTTATTAACAACTTTGACAAACCTCGGTTGACCACATTTCAAACATTTGTTCTCATTGCCATGCTCTCTCCAGAAAAGCATGCAGTTTTCCGGACACACATCAATCTTCTCGTGCTTCATACCAAGACCGCAAAGAATTTTCTTCGAGTTGTACATATCCTTAGGCACTTTGTTGGGTTGTGGAAGGGCATATTTGAACAAATCGATGAGCATGTTGTAACAATTGTTAGAAAAGAAGAACTTAGATTTAATTGCCATAAGTCTAGTCACAAAATTGAGGGTTGACATTTTAGTGTTTCCATGTAGTGCCTCTTCTGAATCTTTGAGACGTTTGAAGAACTCTTTAACCTTTGTTGTTTGAGGATCTTCTGTAAGCTCTGGTCGTATAGCTTCCAACATTTCATCCATCATATCAACCTCTGTGGAATCATCATTGTCCGCTTCCACTTCTTGCACAGCTTGAGAAACTGTCTCGCCGTGGAAGTTCCACAACTCATAATGTGACACGTAACCGTTTCGACACAAGTGCATCGTAAGTTCCACTTTGTCCAAAAACGTTCCGTTTTGGCATTTCGTACGTGGGCACCACACCTTATCTCTATTTGACAATGAAAAAGCTCGTTCCACAAAAGCTTCTGTCTTGGCGTACCACTCATCTGAGTGACCACCAGTTCTGCTCTTCCAACCAGTGTACATCCAACTACGATCTTTGCCCATGTTTGACTCTGCAATTAATAGCCAGAAAAATTACCGTTTTATGCATGATAGAGGAAATAATGAGAGAGACGGTGAACTGGTTCCTTGCCAGTTCGAAGCCCGACACGGGCCATGCTCGGGCTTCACCTCAGACCCAGCTAGGCCACCCTCGGCTCCCTCACCTCGTATTGAATCTATGAGGATGCGAGGCGATCCAAACGAGCGACGACTCCTAGACTCTCGTTTCATCAATGTTTAACACTACACCCCCCCCCCCCCGGGTTGGTCACTTAACCCTAACGATTCATCAATGTTTGATTATCATCCGTCTCTAAAATCAGGAAATTTCAGCAGCATAACGCCGCATATTTAACAATACACCCCCCTATCCAATGCAGTTCTTAAAGTACAAAGGGGGGCAACTGGTTAGCTCAGAAACCTGTTGCCTTACGGATCTTGCGAGTCAATGACAAATACTCGCAACATCCGTTTTTGGAGTTTTTATGGACTTATACATACTCACAAACACGCCGATGTGAACGTACGGGGGTCCTTGCGGCGAAGAGATACCTAGCTACAAACTTTTAGGGTTAGTAATGGGCTGCCCGACCCATATACACTTAACCCTAACGATTCACCTCATGTCACCAGTCACGGGTCACGATCGTGACCCACACTGCCTATATATGCTAGGGTTGGGTCCGATGGACCATATATATGCTACATATATATCAAGGCTCGGCCAGGCTTCGGGCCGGCACGACACGCTCGGCTTTGGCTTATGGCCCGTCGTGCCGGCCCGGCCCGACACGACAAATTTGTGGGCCATGCCGGGCATAATGTTTTCATGCACGAGACCGGTCGGGCTCGGGCCGGGCTAGCCAGACACAGCCCATTGGCCATCAATAGCCACGACAGAACCTAAGTGCCCCGACAGCCGGCCGCCCCCGACGCCGCCCTCGACATAAACCAATTGAGCATAATCTACACTACACTAATAAAGCATAATCTACACTAAGCAAATTAAGCACAATTATGTAACTTAACCACTTAAGCATAATAAATAAACATAATCTAAAGTAAGCAAATTAACTAATTAAGCATAATTAAATAAACAATTAAGCAATTTAAACATAATTTAAACAATTCAATTCAATTCAATTTCAAAATTGAACAATTCAATTCAATTCAATTCAAATTTAAACGTAGCAATTCAATTAAATTCAAATTTCAATAGAGGGGAGGGGGTCTGTGGAGGGGGTGTGGGGTGGGGGGTGGGGGGGTGGGGGGTCTGTGGAGGGGGAGGGGGTGGGGTGGGGGTCTATTCTAGGGAGGGGGTGGGGGTCTGTGGAGGGGAGGGGGTGAGGGGCTCTGTGGAGGGGAGGGGGGGCCGGGGAGGGGAGGGGGATGTAGGGTGGCTGTTGGCCAGGGAGGGTAGGGGGAGGGGGCGGAGAGGGGAGGTGGAGGGGGAGGGGGGCCCGGGAGGGGACGGAGAGGGGGGGCGGCGCTCGGCCGTGTAGGGGAGGTGGAGGGGGAGGGGGAGGGAGAGCCGGACAGCGATGATCGGGGAGGGAGGGCGGGGCGACGCTAGCTAGGGGAGGGGGCGGGGGAGCTGGGCCGGCGGTCGGGGAGGGGAGGGGAGGGGAGGATACCTGGCGGCGGCAGCGGCGGCGCGGCGGGGAGCGGCGGCGTCGGGTGCGGGCGGTGGGAAGAAGAGAAAGCGACGCGTAAGGAAGAAAAGAGAAGGTGCGCACGGGGTAGGTTAAAATACGTAACTTATATCGGCTAAATAATAAACTTACGTCGGCCAATGTAACTTACAACGGCTATCCTATTAGCTGACGTAAGTTCATGCTTATTTACGTCGGCCCACTTATTCACGTCGGCATGTTGTCCAGGCCAACGTAAGTGTTCATTTACTATTGTCAATCTAGTTACTTACGTCGGCAGCCGACGTAGGTTAACTTACTTACGTCGGGTTTCTACAGTCAACGTAAGTTAAGTTATTTACTTTGGCCAGCCGACATAAATTATACTTGCCGACGTAAGTATCAGTGTTTCCTGTAGTGAAATGTATTCTCTAGCAATTGAAATTTGTATTTTTCACAATTAAACAATTATATGCAGTATGTCAATTTAGTTAACTTTCAATTTATTATCACATGATGACTCACATTATTTTTATGTTCTTTTATATTATTATTATTATTATTTTAAATTTGGCCTAAATTTCTATTCGGTTTCAATTTTAAAATCTTTCATTTTAAATGCATTGTCATGGTTCATATATTTAGTATTATTATTCCTTTTTGTTAAATACGCTGGTTACAATCCCACCCACCTTACAAGGAATCTCGCCCTCGAGATTCAAGTGGGTTGAACTAAGGAGAGACAATATGTTTTACTAGCAGTCGGCTACCCCCCTTAAACAAACAAATGCTATAAATTAAAGTTGTTATTATTATTAATCTATTGCAATACATCAAGCAACGTGTTCTAATTCGCTGTGAGGAAGGCATGGTCTTCACTTGCTAACAAAAGGGGGCCAAAGCAAGTGATGTATGTTAATCTCTAAGAGTCTTCTTCCTTTGTGTTTCCTCCTATGTTGATCTTCACACTCCTGTCGATGGAGTCGAAGCATCATCTTCATGAACTAAGGATGATTAATAAGTCCTTTCTAACTAAGGTCACGTCCCTAGAGTTGATATATAGCTCTGATACCACTTTGTCACACTCGGTTTTAAGAAGAATAAAACCAGTTGCAAATACATGTATGTCAGGATTAGTTTCACCATACATGTACGACAAATAGTGATAAACAGTTCTATATCGCATGCAAACACATTGTTACCTTCAAAAGAGTTTTGAAGTAGCAGCAAAAGAGGAAAAACTCTAGAGCAACCACAGGCAAATCGACTGGCAACAACGCGACCTATGCGCCGTCTTCACTTGTCACTGTCTTCGTTAGATCTTCTCTTCACTGAGCAGCATATCAAAAGTACAACAAAGCAAGTTTGAGTACCATCTCATGGTACTCAGCAAGTGTGGGAAATAATTGACATGTAGGCCAATCAAAAAGGAAAAGATGATAGTGGTTTAAGCACTAAGCATTAAACCTATCCTTAGCTTTCATTAGAAACCTATATCTAGGTCAATGTTCCCAATCATAACAAAATAATAGTAATATAATAATATCAATATCAATCCCAACCATTATCTCAACCATCAACTAATTACGAACTGGCCCCAAGCCGCTCTTGTCCATGAGCATGGCATTCTAGATAGTTTACCAATCTCTGCAGAGAGTATACCCTTTACCTATAAGCAGTGATTTCATCCCCTGTTGCCAGGTGGACTGCGTAAACCTCCATGTAGCCAGTGGTGATCAACCACATTTCACACTTCCTTAGGTGTGTGTCCAGGACATCACTACATGATCTTTACAGAGGTACTCCCAGCTGGTGGTAGCCCACTAAGGTTTCACCGCCGAGGTATTCCTGGAGTAACCCTCCACCTCAGAAGCCCCCTATTGAGCCTTGCGGTTCCCAGAGTAGTACCCCTGCATCATTCCCCGCACCATCCAACTACTAGCATTTCGTCGTGAGACACCTAATTAATTGACCAAGCCGCCCCATCTCAGTCTCATGGTGGTACTATGAAGCTTAGTTGCTTCCTCCATAAACCAGTCCTTAGAATCCGGTGGTGCCAAACCCAATCTCGGGTCTCGTGCAAATTGCACCATACCAAATCTATCCAACCAAAAGATTCCTTTCAACTACAATTGTGTGTCCATCATGATTCAAGTAACTATAAAATATAGTATATTTCATGTTTATGTAATTCCATTCCCAAAGTCTAAGCATGGCTAAGCACGTTCAAAACCCATCTACTTCCCAACCCAATTTAGGTGACAAGGAATTACATGGAACAAGACATATAAAATTAAATAGGACATCATTTTATGTAGCATGCAACTAACTAACATCCGAAAACAGGGGCAAGATGGTCAATGGCACTTGCCTGTATTTATATAGTTGCTCGGTTTTTCTTCATTAAACTCTTGATCTTCATATTCTTCGTGTTGCTTCTTGATCGAGATACAAGTGCGTATAAGCTATCGTCAAAAGAGAAATAAAAACAGTCAAGAACAATACACCGTACAAGCAATACAAACAATCAAGATTATGATTTAAATCTAAGTTATGAGTGATTTACTATTTTTCATAGCTAAAGAAATGTATCTATCATTTATTTCTCATTTTTAGTATTTATATATGTTAAAAACATTATTAATGACTTTATCATAGTCAAAATATATTTTATTTGCACTTTATAATTTTATTTCAACTTAAATGGTTTTATAAATAATTCTCCTACTATTTATACATTTATTGTCCATTTTTATTATTTATTTATAGCTAAAAACTTTTTAATTAAATTTTTCCAAGGTCAAAATAAATTTTATATGCATCTATGATTTTATTTCAGCATAAAAAGATTTATAACTAATTTTCATATTATTTTCTATAATTATTTTACCATTTATAGGTATTTTCCACCCCAAAATGCATTTTTAAACAATAATCAGAAATTAAATAATAATTCAGGGGCTTAAATATTATTTCTTTTAGTAATCAGGGCTATTCTTCAAGTATTACATTATTTAGAAGATAAAATACAATTTTCAATATTAACAGGGGCTTTCTAGTTATTTTTACACATTTTGAATGATTATTTCATAATTAACATAAAGTCCAAGGTCTTCTTTGTAAAGATTTGGATCTTTTTGTAATATTTGAGAAAGGTGCAAGGGCTTATCCGCAAATCTACAAAGGTGTATGAGTGTTTTAAATGTGAGCCGTAGGATTCAAAGTGAGTGGTTATGATTTTATGAACGAATGAATGTGGATTGATCTAATTGTGGCCGTTGCCCTAGGATGGACGGCTAGGGGAGGGCCACATCACCTCGGCCGAGGCCGGCGGCGACGCAAGGAGGCCGACGGCGGCGCCATGGCTAGGGCTCGCTGGAGTTTTGCTGCAAATGGAAGAGGGGAAGGTGGGGAACTAACAAAGGGGAGTTTTGGAGGTCGGAATTGAGCGGGGAGGCGGCTGCGGCGGTGGTGGGTGGCGGTTGGACACCGATGTCGTCGAGGAGGCACCTTGAACGTTGAATCGCGACCAGAAGAGGCTCCACGGGGGCAGTGATGTGTCACAAGGCTGGGGAGTGGATCGGGGGCGGTCGGTATGGCCCGAATTCGCGACGCACCGAGCTCCGAATGGCGGCCATGGTGATGGGGATGTGGAGCTAGGGTTTCGGGTGTGGAAATGAATTGGTAGTGGAGGGGGGATGAAGTGTGGGTTGCATATTTGAAGAAGGGGGCGATGGTTGCCCGGGGTTGGCAGTTGTCGAGCGTGGGGGCGGGAGCGAGCGGGGCTGGGGCGACATTAGGGGCAGCGGTTGAGTAGGATGAGGAAGATGACAGGTGGGGGCCATGTGTAAGAGAGAGAGGGGAGGAAGGGGGTGCGGCTGGGTCATGGGTTGAGATGGAGAAGAGGGAGACATGGGCTGCGGATTATCATTTGGCCTAGGTAAGTGGTTTATTTCTTTTTCTTTTTCCTTTTTCTTTTCTTTTCTTTTGTTTTATTTATTTATTATTTAATTTTATTAGATTTTATTTTTCATTTATTTTACAAAAATACTGGTGTTACACCTTGTTGCTGCTAAAAGTCAAAGTCCGCTTCTGGAGGGATGAAGTTAATCGGCACTGGCGTCTCCTCGCGAAGAGTTGCTAGCGAAATGAATAGAATGCATACTATTTATATAGCTATTCATAGACTTTGAAGTGAACAGAATTTATTTCCAAAGAAGATAAAATCTACTGCAGTTGAAATTTAAAGAGTAGACTTGTAAGAACAGAGGTGTGTTCTGGGAAAAATTCAGATTTTTATACTACAGTTTCAGTTCATGAAAAATCATAATCCCTTTCTTTCCCTTTGAATTACCAGGAAATTAGATCAGGTCTGAAATGCTACTTGACTTGATAATCTGTTAGGGCAGGTCACTATGAGTCTAACAAACTTTGTTTCATAATTTTCTGAGGTCTCTACAGGTCACAATTTAATTTCCAAGTTTCCAACAATTTCTGAAATTGCTTACTGCTGTTTTTGGGAATTTTCCTTAACCTCTAACAAGATCAGAACATTAGTCCTACTTAATTATACCCTTTATCATGAATTTTTTACTGGAAGCAAAAGGATACTAGGTGAGGATTCTTGCCAAGTTTCATATTTTTCTATGGAGTATCACTCCTCCAATGATTTTTTTATGACTGATCACTCCTGGAATTTTAGAGAGGAATAAAAAAGTTTTCATGATCTCAAACCTGTACTATCAATAATTAGAGATTAAGAGGGTTATGGCAAAATTTATTTCATAATTTTTGAAGTACTATGCTAGGACTTATGAATTTTCCAAATTTTGGTAATTTCTGCTATTTAGTTTGTATTGCAAACTCTTTATTACATTGACAGAAGAGGCCCACTTGTTTGAATTCATCCACTCAGGTCTACTCCACATGGGGGGGGGGGGGGGGGGGGGGGGGGGGGGGGTGGGTCACGCACTAAAGAGCTGCTGCACTCACATTGGATTCACTCGGTACAGAAGATCAGAGAAGAAGGCAAAGAGATGTTGACGGCTGGGCTCACCCTAGTCGTCTTCAACCTCCAGCCACAACCACAATGGGGCCAATGGCCGGTGGTGTAGGCGACGTTCCCTCGCCGGGGAAGCATCCCAGGCCACCCAACTTGGGGAAAAAATCACCCTTGGAACCTGGCACATGAAAAAGACAAGGCACTAGGGCTTGGCCGGGCCGGAAAAGGAGGACACGACGGTGGGGAGCGGTGGCCTCCATGGCGGCCGTGGTGAACCACCTCACAAAAGAATAATTCGAAGTGCCATCATGCCGAACAGCCGCAGGGGAGCAAGGGCAACGTGATATTGAAGCTGAATTAGCACGAAATCGGCTTGAACACAGGCTATACCGACGACCTAGGGTTTCCTCCCGGCGGCGGCCAAATTAGCCATCTCGGTCTAACCAAACCACGGCTGCCCCTCCCTTTTTCACCACAAGATTCGCCATGTCATGTAGATGTTATGTTTTGATTGAATTGAAGTGCGAACAAGTCTACAATGGGAATTTCGACATTCTCCCCAAGTCGGTTTTCACCCAAATCGGACAAACTTGATGTCGCACGGCCTAACAGAGACGAAACCAGAGAAACGAAGTTGCCAAATGTGAGCAGGGACTGATAGCGCACCTTCTGGGATGGAAGAGAAGTAGAATGGTGGCTCGGGGAGTCAGGAACGCGGCGATGCCCACGGCGGCTCCGAGGACGTCCGGCGACGACCTAGCAAAACCACGGGCTTGAGCAGACAATGTGGGGAATAGGTTGAGGAAGCTCTTGCGAATATTTTTGCTTTTGCTCACTTGATCAAAGGATGAAAGAATAGGGGGCGACGGCTTGAGCAAGAATTCGACGGCAATGGTGTGAGGAACGAACAGGGAACCGAAAAAAGGGCAAGCTTCAACGTGAAGGGATTATATAGGTGATGAGCAGATGGATTAGCTCGGTCTGGTGGCCAGCCAATGGGAGAAGTCGGCAAGGAGCATGAGGTAAAGGTGGCGGCATGCAGCTGGCGCGTGTCGAGTGGAGGAAGAAGGAAGAAATCATGGGTTATGTGGTGGCCTGACTGGTGGGCCCCACATGCAAGACACACAGAACTTCAAAATCCATTTGAAAATGGAAATCAACTCTAAAAATAGCCAAATTTTGTAGTCCCCCTAATTTGGACATGAGAGACATCATGGTGGGATCAGATTTTATATTTGAAGCTTGCAAAATATTTCTAAATTTCCAGTGACCTCTCCCATTAAATCTTGAGTTTCCATTTGAATTAACATAGCTACTTGAGCAGTTGTTGACTTGAGCACATGCTGAATTAGTGTACCCTAAATGTAGACCATCACAATGAGCTCTATAGAAAAGTTGTAGCCGACTCTCAATGGTCCCAAAACTTACATGCCCCCAAAGCATCAAGGGCTAGAGAGATATGGTGGTTAAAGCTGACAGATTTCTGGTGCAATTTTGAAAGAACCTCCCCTAGAATGGGTGTTTTTGGCCACATGTTTAATAGATGATATAATCAAAATATGCATTAACTTCACTTTACAAAATTGTAGTATAACATGAAAGCTTCCCAGAAATGCACGCATCAATAGCTTACATCATCCATATATGTGCATTATCGACAAAGTTCCAAACTATGTACACTAGGGTCAGAATCTGGACAGCCAGAACACATTCGACCATAATTCGAATTTGGACAAGTTACAATCAAATTCAGCTGAAGAGTTGAATACAATGTTGATAGATGGATCCCAAAGATTTCCAGCAAGGTATATATATACCTATGATACAATTATAGAATAGGAGATATGGCTGTTCAAAAATCACATAAATCTGGTAGAGTCTGGCAACAACTGTGCAAGTGTACCAGTTTGAACTCCAAATTACAAGACTTTCTATGCCAAATTATGAAATAATTGAATTACAAAATTTTGGAACATCTCCTCCACTTTCCATAACTGTTTCACAATACTCCAAAATACTAACAAACATGGAGATATTGTAAAAATACTGAGACTGTTTCAATAACCCAGGAAGTTGCAGCAGTTTTAGGAACTTGAACTTTTCACCAACTTCGAGTGTGTAACTGTCCTGGAGGGATATAGAAAAGATTTAGAAGACTCTTCAAACTTTCCACAACTGCTTCACAAACCCTTATTGACCAAATATCCACTGAGATACACCCTGTGCAATTTCAACCATGAAACTGCCCCAAAACAGGGGATCCTAATATGGTTGCTATATCACTCCTCTCCACCATACTTAACCCAATTAAATCTTTATATTCACATTTGACTTGATTTGTTGAACTTTTGCATAAGATTCAGTTCTTGGGAGAAGAGAGGTGTATATGCATCATTTTTTACCATGTCATTACTACGTGCCTCACAAATAAAAAATCCTAACCAGAATACCTCCGGCTCATACGTCTCATAGCAGACACTAAAATCGAGCACTCGCAAGCGTACACTACTCGCAAGACATCTAACCCAGTTAATGCACCTGCATAAGACAAGCAATTTACAAACACTCATTATGGTGCCGTACGGCACAGCCCGCACGGACGTACATTTCAGGCAGTATAATAATATATCAGTTCACATCTAACGCCATGTATCATTCCATACAGGCGGTCCTTGAGGAGAACATGTCTCGAGAAACGTGGTCGTGTTTCAACACAACACGACGGGGGACCCGAGTAGATCACGAACAGGTCATCACGGTTGGGAATTTTATCAACCCAATAGATACCACCTACCACCCCATAAGAGTTGAGGCACGCTGATGGCAAGAGCTGCGTATGGCTCTTTGAATATTGAACGTTCAAAAGTTGAATACTATGGCGAATCTGACCACATGATGGGACCTCCACACTTTTTTCCTGAAGCACACTGGGGGACCAACATTTGCATATGCTCTCAAAACTATGAAGAGGTTAAGATACTCATATTAAATCTCGTGCCAAACCACGGGGAATCATCACTGTACTACCTCTCGTACGGGGGAGCTTACCACAATTGATCCACTTGTAGCGGTGTACCTTACCTCTTACTAGACATCAGAGCATCGTTACTGAATATAATAACAAGTATGTTAGCTTTGTCACCTTAAGTAACTATGCTAATAGCAATCCTTATGTGGGCCTAGTACCAATTCCTCACTCCAAGACTTAAGTTTTTCAAAATACGTGTCCTTCTAGGTGTGTTGTTCCCAATGCGGCTCTGATACCAGTCTGTGCGGACCACTGTCCTGACATTCTAGGAATCGCATTGGGTGGTGTCGTACGATGCGACACCTAGCATCACAACACAAAGAATACAAATTTACAATACATAGGGCTTTTATTCCATAGTATTGTCGAGTTACAAATAATGTACATCAGTACAAGCAACAGAAAGATAAGAATACACTCACGAACTATAAGCTATAATAAGCAGTAGCTAAGTCATCCAGCCCTCAGACGCTTCGCTTTAGCAACAACCAAGTGTCGTGGCAGCATGCAGGGTTCCGAATGGGCTTCGCAACCCTCATTCCGTGTCGCCTCACTCTATTCACCGTTATCCATAACATTGTCATATGCAAAATTACCTGTAAAAGAATGGATCAAAAAACCATGAGATTATGCTCAGCACGACTTAACTGACATTCCTAGCCATGAAACTCTAAATGCCGAACTCGGAAGATGTAATGTAATAGTGATATAAAGTAAAGCTTGTAATACTAATCCACTTTTAGCTCAAGTTCTTAATTAACATGTTGTAGGCTTATAAACATAACTTTAGTAGACAATGAATCGAAATCATACAAGTTTCAGATCAAGGATTACAAGAAGAATATTAATCAAGTGCAAGTTGGTTATTACGTCACACCGCAGTGAACAAGTATGCTCCCTTCCGTGAGCAATGGTGATTCAAATCATGAAAACACCCGGCTTGCACGTCATGTACACACATCTAGAAAAGGAGCAACCACTTCCGTTAACATTGTACACAACAACCTTTCACAAGACAACCAAGCATTGAACCGGTCACATCGTTCTGGCAGCAAGCCTCACATGATGACCTTATGCCATAGTAATCTCTACCCTCTTGTCGACGTGCGTGGTGTCTAAGACGGTGGGGTATGCCTCAATACCCATGTTAACATGTTACATTGGTTTCCTGGGTCCTATAAATCTGGTATGCATCTTGTTCAAGTTCAAACTTGTCCAGCAGAGCTGCACACGGTACGTTGCTTAATCAACACAGGCATGCCAATGCACACAGATCTCCGGTCTGCCGCTTCCTACCCGCCTGCCCGGTCTCATTTTCCCCTTTAATGAATGATTCCCAATCCCTTTCCACGAATCCCTTCCAAGTGTATAACTCAACATAATATTTCAAATATAATATCACTACTTCTACCCATCCCTGATAGGAGCATTTGACTACGCAATTGGATTATCAAACATCCATAGACCTAATGCAATAATCATCAATATCAAAATATTATTATAAAAGTGAGTTCATAATCAGTTTTAGATGCATCCGGGGCTTGCCTCGTTGCTGGTAAAATTAAAATTCCGCTTATGGAGGGATGAAGTCAATTGGCAGCGGCGTCTCCTCACGAAGAGTTGGTAGCGAAATGAATAGAATGCAAACTATTAATATAGCTATCCATAGAGTATAAAGTTAACAGAATTTAATTCCAAAAAAGATAAAGTCCACTGTAGTTGAAAATTTAACAGAATGCTTCGAAGAACAAAAGAGTGTGATGGTGAAAATTCCAGATTTTTATACCACAGTTGCTGTTTACGAAAAATCCTAATCCCTTCCTTCAAAATGGTATTACCAGGCAATTAGGCTAGGTCTGACATGATAATTGACTTGATAATAAGGTAGGTGTCTATTAAAATTTGTTTCAGAATTTTCTGAGCCTTATACAGGTCACAATTGAATTTCCACATTGCTATCAATTTTCTCAACAACTTGTTGTTCATTTTGGGAATTTTCGTCATGTTTTGGCAAGATCATGTTATTCTCACTACTTAATAATAACCAATGGTCATGAAAATTTTCTATAGTCAATAGAATACAGTTTGAGGGTTCTGGCCAAGTTTCACATTTTTCTAGGGTATAGAACTCCTTTAATGAATTTCTTATGGTTTATCAATTCTGGAATTCTAGAGGCAAAACTGAGGACTTTCATGAACTCCTCCAATGACTTTCAAGTACCACTGCAAAGTAGAGTTCAAGAGGGTCTGGAAAATTTATTTCATAATTTTGGAAGTACTATGCTGAGAGTTAAATTTTTTCCAAATTTGGGTAATTTCTTCTATTTAGTTTCTATTGCAAATTCTTAATACATTGAAAGCAGGGGCCCACTCGTTTAAATCCACCAATCAGAATAATGCCACACGGGGTAATAGAAATAATGGCCATGACCACACTAGATCCTGGTGGCACAGAAGATCCCCAAGGGTTGTCTTCTTCAACCTCCCGCTGCAGTTCCAGTGAAGGCCGACGGCCGGCGGCTAGCTGCGCTCCCCTCGCCTGAGTAGCGTCTCTGGCCATGGGACAAGGGTCAAAATGATCTCCAGCACGTGGCATACAAGAAGGGCAAGGCTGCAGGGCTCGGCATTGCCAGAAAAATGGAGTTCGACGTGGAGGAGCGGTGTTCTTAATGGCAGCGATGATGCACCCCCACACTGCACCCCAATTTGCTGTGCCAACAAGCCTAGGAGGAGCACTGGAGTATGGGCATCGAGAAAATGAAGCAAAATTGGCACGAAAATCGGCTAGAACATTAGGAATATCGGTGACCTAGGGTTTACACCGGGCGGACACAAAAACAGCTCACAATTGACAGCATGACCATGGCCTCACTCGCAATTGACATCAGGTAGTGTGCAATGGCTCAGATAGTGTGACACCCGGTTCCAAAAAATGAACCAAGTGTAGTGTATGTGTACCCAGGATGCTTGCTTCACACATACACATGAACATCTCAAATGGTAAACAGAAACAACCATGTCATGAATAATATAAATACCTTGATTCTACTGCAGCGGAAAATAATATAACGTAGGCGACTCCAACTCCACAGACAATCGACGGTAGTACACATGCCTAGTGCTCCACATTGATCTTCAAAATATCTTTGTAGCTGAATTAAAGTGGAAATAGAAAAGGTGAGCATATGTCGTACTCAGTAAGTGTGCGAAAGTATGACATGTAGCTAAAAACAAGGATGGATATAAATAGTTCATTGCACAAAGCTAATTTTAGTTTACAGACATGAAAAAACAACCTATAATGTCTAGATGTGGTTAATCCTCATATATCCCAAGTAATTATCGTAATCCATTTTTAGCATCATCATTTACCATCATAATACATTTATAACCAGCCAACAATTAATATCATAACATATGCCAATTTCATAACTTATCATAATCATCAATACTCATATGACATTACCAATCCCATACAGAACCATGCACTTACCACGGCGCAAGAGGAGGACTCCAGGCAGGAGCAAGCACCAAAAACCCCGAGCATTCGTCAAAGAGGCTCGACATCTGCACCTCGCGTGCAAGAAAGCGGCGACACCGACATTCCCGTCAAAGTCATCCAAATTGGTTCCGATGCCGCTCAAACCACCCGTATATCGGGGGGATTGAACGACAAATAAGAACTCGCGCTCATCACTTTCCTCCGGGTTAATGTCGACGTGTTTGCCTGCCAACCGTCACAAATGTCTGGGATCCCCAGGGAAGTGATTGAGCACAATCTGAAGATCTACCCCGATGCCCGGCCTGTGCATCAGAAGCCTCGGAAGCAATCCGTAGAGCGACAAAACTTCATTCGAAAAGAAGTGAAGAAGTTGCTCGAAGCTGGATTCATCCGAGACGTCTTCCATCCAAAATGGCTGGCAAACCCAGTCGTTGTGAGCAAGGCCGGCGGGAAGCTTCGGATGTGTATCGACTACATCACACTAAATAAGGCATGTCCAAAAGATCTATTCCCACTACCTAGAATAGATCAGATAGTGGATTCCACCTCCGGGTGTGAATTACTTTGTTTCATAGACGCATATTCTAGGTATCATCAAATCAGAATGTTTAGGGAAGATGAAGAGCATACCTCATTCATCACAGTAGATGGATTGTACTGTTATACAACCATGCCGTTTGGTCTCAAGAATGCAGCTTCAACCTTTGTACGAGCTATGTACAAAACCTTTGAAGAACTCATTAGAGACATAGTGGAAGTGTACGTCGATGACATCGTGGTCAAGGTCAAGAACAAGGAGTCACTCCTTGACACCTTGCAGGCTGTCTTCGACAAGCTGCGGGCCACCCGCACAAAGCTAAACCCAGACAAGTGTGTATTCGGGGTTAGCTCCGGAAAACTTCTTGGTTTCCTGGTAAGTCACCGGGGCATAGAAGCTAATCCGGCGAAGATCAAGGCCATTGAAGACATGCGGCCACCAACCCGCATCAAAGATGTCCAAAAGCTAACTGGATGTCTAGCAGCCCTCAGCCGGTTCATTTCAAGACTGGTAGAACGGGCACTCCCCTTCTTCAAGTTATTGAGGAAGTCCGGACCATTCCAATGGTCTGAAGAAGCAGAGAAGGCATTCCAGGAGCTGAAACAGTTCCTCACCACCCTACCAATTCTGGTAGTTCTGAACCCTGGTGAGCCTTTGTTGCTTTACATTTCAGCAACTGACGAAGTCGTCAGTATGGTTCTGGTTGCGGAGAGACCAGAGCTACCCCATACTCAGGAATCCAGACCCCTTCGGGAGGGTCCGGAGGTCCCTGAAAGCGAGTCTGGGTCCCAGCTCCCAGACTCGAATCCACAAGAAGATACTTCAGAAGACCCAGACCCCTCTGGGAGGGTCCAGGTCGCTTCTGAAGAAGCTCCGGGTTCCTCCAGCCAGGACCCGGAGGTACCCGAAGAAAATCCGGATCCCTCTTGGAGGATCCGGGTCAGTGGAGAGGAAGCTCCGGGCCCCTCCAGGAAGGTCCGGACCATTCAGCGCCCGGTGTACTTCATCAGTGAAGTACTAGATGATGCCAAGACTCGATACCTAGAGGTGCATAAACTGCTCTATGCAGTTCTTATTGCCTCCAGGAAGCTTCACCATTATTTCCAAGCTCACAAGATCTCAGTGGTGACTTCTTACCCACTTCGAGCAATCTTGCATAACACCAATTCAACTCGGAATATTGCAAAGTGGGCAGTGGAATTGGCCGAATTTGATCTTGAATCCATTTCAAGGCAAGCAGTCAAGAGTCAAGCATTAGCAGACTTCGTGGCGGAATGGACTCCCTCTCCATCAAACCCTGGGGGCCCCAGCGAGCAGAAGCCAGAACACAAGGCTCCGGTCTTCACCGAGCCTCACTGGACCCTCTACTTCGACGGTTCCATGCAAAAGTAGGGGGTCAGAGCTGGAATCCTTCTCCTCGCACCAACCGGGGAGAAGATAAAATACATGGTACACCTTGACTTCAAGGCGACCAACAACATGGCGGAGTACGAAGCACTCATCTACGGACTAAAGGTGGCACTGTCATATGGTGTCAAGCAACTGCTGGTCAAGGGAGATTCGCAGCTCATCATTAATCAAGTGAAGGGTGAATGCTCCTGCAACAATCTCCAGCTAGTTGCTTACCTCCTTGAAGTCCAGAGGCTTCAGAAGGACTTCAAAGTCCTAGATCACCACCATGTCCAGCGTGCCCACAACGCTGAAGCCAACAAACTCTCGACGAAAGCATCAACTGGAGCTCCGACTCCTGACGGAACTTTTGTCCGGAGGTTGTCAAAACCCACAGCTCAGCCTGCTGAACTGAGCGAAGGGGGCGAGATCAGCATCCCGAAGCTGACGGTCCCGATGGCCCTGTTACCATGGCAGCCATCAAGGGTCGTAGGTGCTACAGGAAGCTCCGAGCAACCCAGCACGCAAGACTCAAATGATCAAGCTAGTTCCAATGCATGGATCTCAGAGATCCAGAGCTACTTGAAAGACAACATCCTTCCTGACAATGATGTATCCGCTGACCGGGTAGTCAGATTGGCTAAAAGATAAACGTTGGTAGAAGGGGATCTCTACCGGCGCGGTGCCAATGGCATCCTAATGCGGTGCATGACAAGGGAAGAAGGCTGCGAGCTCCTCGATCCATGGAGGCGAGTGTGGGAACCACGCGTCTTACCGCACGCTGGTTGGTAAAGCCTTTCGGCATGTCTTCTACTGGCCTACAGCACTCCAGGATGCAACTGAGCTGGTAAAGAAATGTGAAGCATGTCAATTTCATGCAAAGCAAATTCACACACCGGCTCAGCCCCTACAAATGATACCTCCTACATGGCCCTTCGCTGTGTGGGGGATGGACATCTTGGGACCTTTCCCAAGAGCCATCGGAGGTTACAAGTTCTTGTACGTTGCCATTGACAAGTTCACCAAGTGGCCGGAAGCAACTCCAGTTGTGACAATCAACAAGCAATCAGCTATCAACTTTTTGCAGTCCATTGTATGCAGATTTGGAGTCCCAAACAAAATCATCACTGATAATGGGACCCAATTCACAAGCTCTACATTTCAAGGATATTGCGAAGACCTCGGCATACAAGTTTGCTATGCCTCCGTAGCTCACCCAGCAAGTAATGGCCAAGCCGAGAGAGCAAATGCTGAAATCCTTAAAGGACTCAAAACGCGCACCTATGAGCATTTGAAAAAACATGGAACCAACTGGATTGAATAGCTTCCGCCCACTTTATGGGCCAACAGGACATCTCCAAACCGGTCAACTGGAGAGACACCCTTCTTCCTGGTGTACGGAGCTGAAGCAATCCTTCCTCCGGAAATCACCTTGGGTTCACTCCGGGTCCGGACCATCGATGAAGCCACGTAGGACCAGCTCCGGCGTTAAGACCTAGACCTCCTAGAGGAGGGAAGGTTCCAAGCAGCTGTTCGGAATGCCCGATATCGCCAAACCCTACAGCGCTATCATCAGCGGCATGTACACAACCGACAGCTTGAGGAAGGCGATCTGGTGCTACGGAGAATACAATCCAGAGAAGGGTTAAACAAACTCTCCCCCAGCTCGGAGGAACCCTTCCGAGTGATTAAAGTATCCCGTCCCGGAAGCATTCGCTTGGCTATCGAGGATGGGAAACCTCTCCCAAATCCTTGGAACATCGAGCACCTCCGTAAGTTCTACACTTAATATCATGGAGGTGAGTCTGTAGTAACTTGGGGTGTATGTTATAGAGTCATTGTACGGAATCGGGTAGTTCCTACGGGAGAACAGTCGGACCTTTCCCGGAAGGTCCGCAAAGTTCATGCAATACTTGTCACAGTCTCAGGACTAAAAGTGTGGCTAGCTACCCTGGGTCAAACGAGAAATGAAACACGCTTAGCCTGGTTCCGTACCCTAAGAGTGTACTTGTTTCCCCTGTACCCCGGACCTATAATGAAAGACGTCTTCAGGTGAAACAGACTCCACGTGCATTCATTTTGTACAGGCTCAACATTTTTTATTTTTCTCTTTCTTGTCTATAACAAAGACGTGCAATTCTTAAGAAATTTTAGTTCGACCGGTTCATATACGATTCGAGATGTATTGTCGATTTCTTTCAGATTCAAATATTGTTCATGGCCCACTCGCCTGAATGCCGCCAAGCCAATCTAGGGCCGGAGTGTGCTATCGAGTTATCCTGGTCAAGCACCCTAAGTACGCCACTCTACCTACACCCCGGCAGGCCGAAGTAAGGCGGGTCCAAGTACAATTGGATCTGGAAGAAAAGGCAACGCATTCGGTTGTATTTAGAATCGCGTTTGACCTAAAAATTTTCTCGAGAATCATAAGCCGCGATGAAGTTATAGGCAAGAAACGAATTTTACCATTTTTTTGGGCTTCAGTGTGCAGGAAAAATAAAATCCACTTTGATGGAGAAAAGTCGGAGCTAACAAAGCTCCGACTCCCCTAGATGGCTTGTAATCGATGTTAAGCATTGAAAACGAGCATCACCGGAGCAACCAAGCTCCGTTAAAGCTAGGGGGGCCAGCAGTTGACATAAAATAAAAGATGGTGAGAAGACCCCACAACTGGAGTCTGCTGCCGACAAGCTACGCGTTGGCAAAGGTCACTGCCGGAGCTACTAAGCTCCGACACCCCGGAGGGCTAACTATCGATGCTCTATGCGTTGATAGAGACTATTGCCGGAGCTACTAAGCTCCGACGGTAATCAATTTGACCTCAGGGGGCCTTCACTATCGAAGACTTCAGACCTAAACTCTACAAGTTCGAAGCAAATGAGTCTTCAACGAAACACAATATCCTCGTGGTACATGTTCACAATCAAATTGTGTACATCTACCAGGGGGCCAAGTGAAGACAAAAGTGTTGAAGACAAAAAGTGAAATTCACAAAAACTTGGGGATTTCATTCATCTGCTGACAAGGGATTACAAAATTGAGGAAGAAGAAGAGAGAATACAAGTGGGAACTACAGAGATGGTCCTAGACCCTATGGAAGAATTGGGCGACCTTCTGGGCAACCTCCGACACGTTGGCTCGGGCAGCTTCGCCTTCTCCTTCAACGGGACCTTCAAGCACCAAGTCCAGAGGGAATTGGGGATTCCGGCTGGTGTAGCACGTCAGCACATATTCTGCAACGTTCTTCGCCAGGGATTGCCCCTCAACCTCCAATTGGTCCGCGATGATGTCGCCCACCTTGGAGAGCTTGCTACCTGCCGAGCTCAACGCCTGCAACGCTAGGTCCGGCTCCAGCTTCGGATCATCTGGGCGCACAGGACTGAAGACCATCGGTGTCAGCGCGTCGTTGGCCTTGCCCAGGAACTCCCAAATCTGTAGGGAGTCCGCAGTCCTCAAGCCCTTCAATTCTTCCAAGGATCTTCTGGCCGCCACCAGTTCGGAATTCTCACGGGCGAGGCGCTCAACTTCTTTGGCGTTTTGCTGAATCTTCTCAGCAACCAGCTTCTCGAGTTTTCCGAGCTCCTCTTCCCGGAGGTGGATCTTGTTCCGACAGTCAACCAGGTCCTTCTCCCTACCCCTCACTTTCTTCTCCCTGGCAACAAGGGCACACTCTTGCTCGTAGAGTTCTTGCCCTCGCACCCAGGCCTTCTCCTCCTCCTTAATGCAACGCTCTTCCAATTTCTTGGCGCGCTCCTCAAGGCCCTTGTCAGCCAGAGCCACCTTTTCGGTGAGCTCCTCCTCCCTCATCAGGACGTCATCCCGCAACTCTAGGAGTTTCTGCTCTTCATCTTCGAGCTGTTTCTCCCTCTCCTCAAGTGCCTCCCGACGCTTGATGAGTGTAGTGTTAATGGCCTCAAGCCTTTCGTGGCGTTCATCGGCCGCACTGTTAGCTGCTTTGGTCTGCTCATAGATCTCCTGGGATTGAGCGTCGAGGGCGTGAGTCATACTCTCCCTGTCATCCAATAATTTACCCCAATATTCTAGGCGGACCTTCTCCCGCTTGATCCACTCTTTGTCATCCGCTAGCCTCGACTGCGCCAGCTTGGTCTCGAAGTAGAGCCGATTACGCCACCGCCTAAGGGTTTGGCGCTCCTCTTCAAGGGCCTTGCTGTCGTGGAAGAAGGCCAGTTGAACTTGACGCAGACTGGAACAGGCGTTGTCAATAGACAATGACAATGGGATAGGTTCCGGAACTGCTGGGGTCTCCTCTGCTGGTTCCAGCGGGTTTTCAGATACAAAAATTGGGTCCCACTCCACAAGTGTGGTCCCCTGGGTCTCCATGGCACTAGGGCCATCCTCCGGGATGGCCTCAGTCGCCATCGAGGAAGGACTCGCCACCAGGTCTTCATTCACCCCCTCAGGCAGGGGGCCAGCGACTTCACCAGGGCACTCCGGCTCAGCCGCGGGTACCTCCGACGTCGTCACTTCCGGAGCAGGGGTCGCTTCTGGCTCCGGCCTGGGCACCTCCTATGATGGGGGCTCGAGCTCCGATGCCTCTACAACAATCGGCTCGGGAGCTAGAAGATCTTCATCCTCAACCGGCCCTGCGGTCGGAGCTCCAACAATGACCGGCTCTGCGGCCGGTGCTTCTGAGGTAGCCGGCCCAACCGCCGGGACTTCATCAAAATCCGGTGCACACGCCGGGACTTCAATCACCTCCGGCTCAACCGCCGGATCTTTGACAATTTCCGGCTCTGGGGCCGGAATTACAGCTTCCTCCGGCTCAACAGCCGGAGCTTCCATCATCTCAGCACCAGGACCCGAAGCTTCAACCTCTGGGACAGGTGCCGCTGGCGCATCTTCTCTCCCGCGGTCTGGCGCTACCACGGGAGTCTCTAGGGATGAGTCGAGGTCCATGACCACGACAGCTGGCGCCGGAGCTGTCGCAGCTTCAGCCACCACTTGGGGCGGCACCGGGACAGGAGCAGAAGCTTCCGCCCTCACAGCTTCAGCTGCTGTGGCTGAGGGTGGAGCCTCACTCCTCTTCTTGGGAATGCTGCAGATGATGGACGAAGAAGCTTAAAATAAACAGTTACTACAACAAAACAACTGTCCAAGGTAAAGATTAAAATTACCTTGGGAGGCTTCCGCACCAACTTGCGCGGAACCTCTTTCCCGGGCGTTCTGGGCTGGTCATAGCCGGCGTGGAAGCTCCGGAAGGCCCCCCGGAACTCGTTGCAGCCACGGCGGTTTCCCTAGTCGGAGCCACCCTCGATCGGGAAGAACCTCCGGACCTAGAGGCCTCAACCGGCCCTGGTGCTAGAGTCGCATGCCCGGAGCTAGCACCCCGGGAGGACCCCACTTCGGGAACAGTCGCCCTGGTTGTAGAAGACCTCCCCCTCCGGGGAGAAGGAGCCGATGCAGAGGTAGCGGGCCTGACGGACCTTCCGTCGGCGTGCTGCAGCTTCTTCTTCCGGGTCAAGGGTTCGTCCGCCGGCTCCTTGCCCTTGCCGACGACCTCGACCCTTGGCTTCGGGGCAGGGTCAGAGCCACCCTCGGAAGCTCCAGGGATCGCCACCCTAGTGGTTGATCTTCTCTCGACGACACCAAGGTCGTCAAGCGCAGGCATCTTCCGCCGGAGCTCCCTACTGAATTCAACTTCCACGTTTAGAGGGAGAAAAGCTGATGGCGGAGTCAAGTGGTCACCCGCGACGTCGATGCCGTGCTGGAACTTCTTGAGGTGGAACTCCAAGGTTGTCCCCACCATGTTGGACTTCAGCCCGGTCTCGACCCGGTCGTCGTCCATCACGCTGTTGAGGGCCCAAGCGAGTTTTTCTCTCCTCTTCAGCGGTGCCCACCTGTTGACCAGGAAGTTGCAAACACCGCCTGAGGAGTCAATCCTCCCTCCATGCATTGGCGGATCCTGGTCAAAGCAGGGTTGAAGGCTTCTGCCAGCACCGGGGCTTCACTCCAGATTGTCGTGTCGATGTTGGGGAGGCCTTCGGGCAGCTCCAGCCTCTCATGCTCCTCCACCTGGACGACTATCCAGTCCTTCTTCCGGTCATCCCACTTTCCAGAGGGAAACGACCGGAGGTACTTGAATGGGCACTTCTTGCGCTTCACAAAGTAGTAGAAGCCAAGGTACTCATTGCTCCGGCCGGTGGTATGGATGGTGAAGAAGGTCCGGAAGAGTTCAATGCAGGGGGATGCCCACCCACATCTCACAGAAGTGGACGAAGATAGACACAAGAAGAATGGAGTGGGGGCCAAGGTGATACAGTTGCAGACCATAGAAGTCTAGCAGCATCAAGAAAAAGGAGGAAAAAGGTGGGATCAACCCCACCATGGTGTACGAAGAAAAGTACACCATTTCGCCGACGTGCTCCTTCTCAAACGGGAGCTCTCCACCGGCGCGGACCGAGCGGTTGAAGAAGTCCGTGGATCATCCCATGAGGGCCCGGACCTTCTTCAGGTCGCCGTCGGTCTTCAAACGACTGTCGCGGAGACCCAACTCCATCGCAGCACAGCAAGGCAAGAGAAGAAAAGCGAAGCACAAGTTGGGAGTTTGAGCGCAAGATCAGATGAGAGGCGTAAAGAACCCCAAACGGTGCGAGCTTTCCTTCTTATGTAAGCCCTTGCGACGCTTGGATGGAAACCGCAAGGAAGTCGAAGATACCACTCAAAAATTCCACCCAGCCGATGACAAGAGGGCCCGGGACTACCCCGACGATCAAGTCGAGGTTCCTACCCAGGCGAACGGTTGCCATCATGAGGCGGGAAGCCCGAAGGCGGCGGCCTGACAAGGCGCGCGGAACTGATACGATTTTTTGTATCGAGAACCGGCGACCTTCAATTTCGTGAGATCCGTACGCCAAAGATCTCACCTGCCGCACACGGGATACGCCACGCGGCGAGGATTTAACTCCTAACCATCGCCAACGGCACATCTGAAGACCTTTGAAGACTCAGTTCAAAAGTTGAAGGATGGACCTACCTCCGGCGGAATGACTTCACCCAAGGGGTCTTCCCCAGCGGTGGGCCCAGGGGGCCACTGTCGGTACCCTGGGTACCATATACCCCTTGAGATTGCAAAGATCTCAAGGGAAAGTCATCTACTTGATTTGAAGACCTTCGGAGGCCCACATGTCAGATATAACCGGACCCGCTTCTCCAACATGGTTAATCCCAGGGTCGCCATGTGTACTATCAAACCGGAGCTACCGCCCGCAAGGGGGGAAGCTCCGGGCTATGTACCGAAGTGACACCCCGGACCTAACCCCAGACCGAGGGAAGCTCCGGTGCTGACACGTGTAGGGTAACACCAGAGCCATCTGTTCTCCACAGTGTGCTCTGGTGCTGCCACGTGTCCAACCGTCGGATCTTTAGCTTCTAACCTCCGGAAGACTCCACAACGGCTCCGGATCTTCAAAGGGGAATCAAGGACTTCAAGACCTGATTAAGTGTCATTAATACCATATTAATGACACATGATCGGATGACCTTAATTACCAGTAACGGTTCTGTCAAAGCCCATTACCCGGTCATTAAGGGCAATTAAACGTGTTGAATGAGTATCAATACTAGTAATCGCTGGAGCCACATGTCGGGCCAGGCTAACTTGTAACGGCCTGCCCTTGTACTATAAAAGGACAGGCCGATGACGAACTCTACATGTTCAGACACGTTGGACACACACACTCCATAAACGCTCGGTACAAGCTCATACAGCTAATACAACACCAACACCCCCGTGGAGTAGGGTATTACGCTCAGGCGGCCCGAACCACGTAAATTCCTGTGTCTACTGTGTCATTTACAATTCACCTTCTTGAATCTCCGCGCGCCCACACCGAACATCAAACTCCTCTAACACTTTAGTAGTGCCGGGAGATCTGCTGGATCCAAACCACCGACAAGTGAACATCCCTAGTCTCGGTGACTTGGGTGTGGCTATACCCTTCGGTGGGTGCCACAACGTGGATGTAGGAAGATCTTGACGATCTTACCGAACCACGAGATAAATCCTCGTGTCTCCTCGGGAGTTTGCATTCTCTTCCTCTCCCTTACACTTCTGCATTTCGTATATCGCAAAGTTACTATTCACTTGAATGCATAGGTTGTTTGCTTAGGGAATTGAGCTTTTAGTAATTAAGTTTTATTGCCTTAATTTTTGAAAAGAAGCCCAATTCACCCTCCTCTTGGGCATTCAATCCTTACAGGCATATTGTGTGCACATGGATAGATATCCCAGACGATGACGAAGAGCTCACCCCAAGCCAAGAGCAGACAATTCATCGAAATGCTCAAGCCGCGGCAGTTATTACCTCTTCGCTCAGTCGGGACGAGTTCACCAAGGTGGATGGACTTGAGATTGCAAAGGAGATATGGGACACCTTGCAAACTGCACATGAAGGTGATCGTCATGTGCGTGAAGCAAAGATCGAAATGATCGAGGGCGAATTGGGAAGATTCACAATCGAAGAAGATGAGTCACCTCAAGATATGTACAACCGACTCAAGACACTCGTCAACATGGTTTGATCTTACGAAAGCAAGAAGTGGAACGACCACGAGGTGGTGAAGCTCATCCTTAGAGCTTTCATGCCTCGCAACGTCACCTTATGCTCCATGATTAGAGAAATCCTCGGATACAAGAGAATGACTCCGGATGAGCTACTTGGGGAAATTATCAATTTCGAGATGATGGAGAAGCAAGCGAAGCATGTCAAGGAAATTGTCGACCTCACCTCGGCAAAGAAGAAAGGGGTGGCCTTGAAGTCCACCCTCAAGCCCTTATCTAAAGAATCACGAGAAGCTCGATTAGAGGAAGACGGTGATGACGAGAGCAGCGATTTGGATGAAGATGACATGATACTATTCATGAAGAAATTCAAGAAAATGATGAAGAAAAGACAAGACGCCAAATCAAGAAGGAAAATATAAGGAAAGAACAAAGCCAAAGTTGAGGCGGCCATGCTATAATTGTGGTGAGTATAGCCACTTTATAGTTGATTGCCCATATGAAGAAAACAAGAAGAAAACCAAAGAAACAAAGCCTCAACCAAAGATGTTCTTCAAGAAGAAGAAACAAGCCGAACAAGCGCACATAGGGAAAGAGTGGGACTCAAATGATGAGTCATCATCATCATCAGAAGAAGAGATGGCTAGCATAGCCATCGAGAAGACATCCAAGAAGTCTACTATTTTCCCCACACTCGGCGCATGGAAGGGGAAAAACACTTGCCTCATGGCAAAGGAAGGTAAACGCAAGGTAACAACAAAACCCTCCTCCATGCATTCCTATTCTCGTGATAGCGACATTGCTAGTGATAATGAAGAATTGCTTATTGGATTAGATAAAAAAACAACCACTAAAATGAAATTTTTACTTGATCAACTTGTTGAGAAGGAGAGGTTAATACACCATCAAGAAGACATGATTGTCTCCCAAAAGGAGGAATATGTCGAACTTGACAAACTTTTAGAGCTTGAAAAGGAGCGAAGCAAGTCACTAGAGGTTGAGCTAGCTTCAAGCAAGGAAGCTTGCTTGGAGTTAAATGACTCAAATGCTGCAATCAAGGAAGAACTTGCTAACCTAATAAAGGTTAACAAGATACTTGAAGTGCAAGTTGAGTCACTCAAGCAAGGTGACCCTCCATCCTCTTCAAGTTCACCTTCTCATCCCATTAAAACTGAAGTTGCCTCTACTTGTACATGTGGTAAAATTGACAACAGTTTGAAAGACAAGTCACCCTCCACTAAGGACAAGCATCCTGCACAAAATGGCATATTTGACAAGGAGAATATCAAATATGCACGTAGTGCATACTTGGTCACGAGACTTCCAAATGTCAAATATGGCATTGGTTACTCTTATGGTGAAAAGCAACAAGCTGGAAGCCATAAGAATAACAAGGATAGCAATGTCTTTGTAAAGGGAGGAGTCTTCCAAACTGGAAAATCAAATATTAATGAGTACAACACGCATGACCACCGTACTAGTTCGGTCAGGGTTCGGACAAGTTCGGTACTCCGGACAAGTCCGGCCTCCTAGACTAGTCCTGTGTATATACAACAACATGTACTTTTCAGTACTTTTGATGCATCCTACGTCTTAATGAAAAGTAATTATGGAAAGGTTTATGCTCATTTGTGAGTGCCCAAATCCCTTGTGACTAACCTAAGAGGACCCAAGCAAGCTTGGGTACCTAAAACCAAGGCATAATTTGTTTTTGCAGGCCTATTCCTCCGGTGGATCCAAATGGGTGCTAGACAGTGGCTGTACAAACCATATGACCGGAGAAAGAAGGATGTTCGTTGAATATGGAGCAAATGAGGATCCAAGCGAGGGCATCTACTTCGGAGACAATAGTCAAGGAAAGGTGCTCGGTACCGGTAAAATTGTCATATCACCACAACACACTCTTTCTCACGTATTACATGTAGATTCCTTAGATTATAACCTGTTGTTCATATCTCAAATATGTGACAAAGGTTATAATTGCTTGTTCACTAACGAGGGTGTGACCGTCTCTAAGAGGAGTGATGGTTCCATTGCATTCAAGGGTATGGTAAAGGGAAAACTTTATCTTGTTGACTTCAACAAGGATAAAGCTGAACTTGACACATGCTTGATTGCAAAGACAACATTGGTTGGCTGTGGCATAGACGGCTAGTGCATGTTGGTATGAGGAACCTTCAAAAACTCCTCAAGGGCAATCACATCCGAGGTTTAAAGGATGTTGTTTTTTAGAAAGACAGGCCTTGTAGCGCGTGCCAAGCCGGGAAGCAAGTTGGAGCACCTCACCCCGCCAAGAACGTCATGACTACAACAAGACTGCTCGAGCTACTTCACATGGACTTATTTGTTCCAATTGCCTACATAAGCATCGGCGGTAACAAATATGGTTTAGTAGTTGTTGATGATTTTTCTCGCTTCACTTGGGTTTTCTTTTTGCATGATAAGTCAGAAACACAAGGAATACTCAAGAAGTTCTTCAAGCGAGCTCAAATGAATTCTCATTGACAATCAAGAACATTCGAAGCAACAATGGCACGGAGTTCAAGAACACACAAGTTGAGGAGTACCTAGATGAAGAAGGCATAAAGCACGAGTTTTCAGCTCTGTACTCCCCTCAACAAAACAGAGTTGCCGAGAGAAAGAACCGCACACTCATAGAGATGGCGAGAACAATGCTCAATGAGTACAAGACCTCGGATCGATTTTTGGTGGAAGCGGTCAACACCGCTTGCCAAGTCATAAATCAACTTTACCTTCATCGACTACTCAAGAAGACATCCTATGAGCTACTTACCGGTAACAAGCCTAATATTTCATACTTTTGAGTTTTTGGTTCCCTATGCTATATTTAAACAAGAAGCCTAGGACTTCAAAGTTCGCTTCAAAGTCCGATGAAGGTTTCTTGCTTGGTTATGATTCGAACACTTACGCCTATCGTGTCTTCAACAAGAGCTCCAAACTTGTTGAAGTAGCACGTGACGTATTGTTCGATGAAACTAATGGCTCCCAAAAGGAGAAAGTTGATCCATGTGTGCTAGATAAAGAATAATCTCCTTGTCAAGCATTGAGAAGAATGGCGTTAGGCGAAGTTCGACCACAAGATCCACCTCTACATATCCATGAGAAAAACGAACCACAAGAGGAGACCAATGATCAAGGGGGAGCTTCCATACAAGATCAGCCTCAAGAAAGTGAAGATGATCAAAAAGTCAACGAAGGCAATCATTTAGGGGGAGAAGAAGATGATCATGAAGATTCAAGACAGCAAGTACCACACCCAAGAGTACACCAATGCGTCCAAAGGGATCACCCAATCGACAACATCATTGGCGACATCCAAAAGGGAGTAACTACTAGATCTCGCATAGCTAACTTTTGTGAGCATTATTCATTTGTGTCCTTTTTGGAACCACGCAGGGTTGAGGATGCATTGAAGGATCCGGATTGGGTAGTGTCCATGCAAGAAGAACTCAACAATTTCAAGAGAAACGAGGTGTGGGATTTAGTCGAAAGACCCAAATCCAACGTCGTCGGCACCAAATGGGTGTTTTGCAACAAACAAGACGAACACGGGGTGGTGACAAGGAACAAGGCACGACTTGTGGCCAAAGGATATTCACAAGTCGAAGGTTTGGATTTTGATGAGGCCTTTGCTCCTGTAGCCAGACTTTAATCTATTAGAATATTACTTGCATATGCTACTCACCATGATTTCAAGCTCTATCAAATGGATGTGAAAAGCGCCTTCCTCAACAGACCAATCAAGGAGGAGGTTTATGTGGAGCAACCACCTGGGTTTGAAGACGAAGAGTTCCCCGACCACGTATTTAAATTGCGTAAGGCTCTCTACGGCCTCAAACAAGCTCCTAGAGCTTGGTATGAGTGTCTTAGAGATTTCTTAATTGAAAATGGCTTTAAGATTGGCAAAGTAGATTATACACTGTATACAAAGAATTTTGACAATGATCTATTTGTTTGTCAAATCTATGTTGATGATATAATCATTGGTTCAACTAACAAATCTTTTTGTGAGGAATTTAGTAAAATTATGATAGATAGGTTTGAGATGTCTATGATGGGAGAGCTAAAGTACTTTTTGGGATTCCAACTGAGGCAACAAAGGGAAGGGACGTTCATAAGCCAAACGAAGTAAACTCAAGACATATTCAAGAAGCTTGGGATGGACAAGGCGAAGCCCATAAAGACTCCCATGGCAATGATTGGCCACTTGGATCTCAACGAAGATGGACCTAGCATCGACCAAAAGGTATATCGCTCCATGATTGGATTCCTACTCTATTTATGTGCATCTAGGCCAAACATTATGTTGAGTGTATGTTTGTGTGCAAGATTTCAAGCCAATCCTAAGGAGTGTCACTTGACAGCCGTAAAAAGGATCTTGAGATATTTAGTTCATAAACCCAACCTTGGTCTTTGGTATCCAAAAGGCTCCAAATTCAATCTCATTGGTCACTCCGATGCAGATTATACCGGATGCAAAGTAGATAGAAAAAGTACCTCCGGTACATGCAATTCCTAGGTAGATCCCTAGTTTCTTGGTCCTCCAAGAAACAAAACTCCATTGCCTTATCCACAGCCGAAGCAGAGTATGTTGCAGCTGGGAGTTGTTGTGCACAACTTCTTTGGATGCGACAAACTCTAAGGGATTACGTTACAATATGAACCATATTCCACTCCTTTGTGACAATGAGAGTGCCATTAAAATTGCCCATAATCCATTTGAGCACTCTAGAACCAAACACATAGACATCTGGCATCACTTCTTGAGAGACCATTCCATGAAAGGAGATATAGCCATTTCCCTTGTCAACACCGAAAAACAATTGGGCGACGTATTCACCAAGCCACTTGATGAAAAATGCTTTTGCGAGCTTCGAAATGAACTAAATATCCTTGATGCTCAGAATGTGGCTTGAAATTTTGCATACCTGTATGAATTCTTCAAAATATATTGATTGGATTGTGAAAATCATCTCTCTCAATTTTCTTTGAAAAACTATGTCAATTACTAGATCTTGGTGAATTATGGTCATTACTTGATTGTTGTATACTTACTGATCATATTCATCAAGATTATTTGACTTGATTTGCCTCCCTAATTTCGAAATATGTACCTTAAAATATATATGAATGGGCTAAGAAATTCTTGCCTAGTGACTGATGAGTAAAGGTTTAGGCCGGATCTTCCGAAAGGTAATGGATAGGTCGATTGATGTGGAGATCTCGACGTTGATGATCCGAGGCTCTCGAGTAGAACACGAACAACCCCTGCAATCACTACACCACCGCTCCGTTGGTTATCAACCGTGCTGCACACGCTTGACCTCTCCAAGAAGGCTAATCCCTGCAAGTGCAACCGAGAACACAAGCAAGAACGTAGAAGAAGCAATCTGAAATTGCTGAATTGGGGATTCACAAACCGATAAACGGCATTATTATTGATCTAAGCAAAACCTAATTGACTATGATGGCTACCATAGAGTATATATAGGTGGGAGGACGTCCAAGGGGGTGTTAGGGTCGTGATATAACCCTAAGACACGAAAATAGTGGACTTAGACTTGATACAAGGACCAATGGGCCAATACGGTGGCGCAGCACCCTGACAGATTCTGTACTTGATTTTGTTTCGACTATTCCCATCGACTCCGAAGGTATTTTGACATGGGACCGGCGCCATTGGAAAGGTTATCCTCTCCCCTTCCGGTGCATATGTATAACGTCCAAAACGGAGTTCGTATGCGTCCTGGGCGTCCGTTTTAGTGCGTACTGCTCCTAGACTCCGAGTTGGATACGATTTGGAGTTTGGTTCGGTTTCCATCTTCTTTGAATGAATTCTATGGTCTTCCACGTCCCTAATACTCCCTCCAAGTACTCCTTGAACCTCTCCATGGATCCTAATCACAAATAAATCATTAAGTAGCAATCTATGCTCAAAAACATATAAGGAAATATATAAGAACGAGTTCACCTCTGAAATTAATTGTTGTGTATGAACTCTATTGATTGCATCTTGTATTTTCAATGGAGTGTTGTTTGTATCCATAGAAGTGATGTCCTCATCTTCCTCTCCTTCTTGAATTGGAGTCGTCCTCAACTCAAGTTCATCTTCTTTAATGTGTTGTTCCAAATGTGCAACGCCATCAAATCTTTTTGTATGCATGAATGGAGGAGGCCAAGGTGGTGGACGACATAGTGTGCCATCTTGATCTTGTCCATCAAATAAGAGTGCACATTGACTTGAATTAGGATCCCAAATAAATAAACATTGTGTCATGTTTATTTGTGCAATGATAATATGCATGATCTCATCATTCTCCCCTTCTTTATGACAAGCCGTCCTCAGCTTGCTCGTATGTCGAGGAAAAAGGATTGCTTTGGGGGTAGAATGAACACTGTCCATATTGCACAACCACAATGAACAATGCTTCTTTTTTATTTGTTGTCCTTGCTGCAATAAAAAAATGCTAGAAAAACTTGACAATACATTATTAGTGTTAGTGCATCTATTCATTTCACCATGTTGTTGTAGCACAAAAGGAGCTTGCACATTTGAACATATATAAACTTTATGCACCATAAATTCACCACTATCTTCATAGTTGCCTATAGCATGGAAAATATTTCTACTTAATAAAGGCAATTCAGATTGTGAAAATATTCTCCTCTCTACAATATTTAGATCACAAAGAGTGTCAAATTCAATATAACCAAAAGTATTTAGAGAAGACAAAAATTTTAGCTCATCATTTTCAGCAGTAGCGGTGATCAAATTATGAATTTCAGCACAAGTAGGTGAATTCAAAACACAATCCTCTTGTATATTAACTTGTTTTTGCATATGTATAATAGAGTTATCAGCACACAACTCTTTCGTAGCGCAACAATGAGCAGGAAAATCAACATGTGACAATGGTGTATAAATAAACGATTCTAATAGTTGCTCCTCGAAAATAGCATGATTGGTGGAAAAATTCAGAACATCCAAAAACTTCTCACCTTCTGTATTTGTAGAATGTTTTTCCTTACCATTTTCAGCAGTGATTTCGAGTGCATTATGGGTTGATCCATCTAAAATTTCACAAGTGTTGTCAAAAGCCTCGTTCTCTTTTGCATCATCTATATTATTTTCTATATTGTCCTGCAAAATGTTAGACACAAAAGGAGGTACAACAAGAAATTTCTCCTCAAATTGCTGAATTTCTTCTTTGCACATAGATACATTAGCAAAAGTTTCTCGCATAAGAATTTTCGTTTCTTTCCATGTTCGAGGTTTTTCTAATTCATTTAAATTGTTCCACCAAGTTAATGCACAATCTACTAATGCACTTGCAACATTTCTAATATTTCTCCTCTCACACATATGACATTGTCCAAAAATTTTATCCACCTCTATTTCCCGAGTAATATATTCATCATAACCAAAACCATCATAAGAAGGAAGAGATGGGCGAATGTAATTACTTCTTGTGGAAGGTGTTGTAAAGGTGGTTTGAATGTCATGTGAATCCTTGGTTGATGTTTGATTTTTACTGAGCAACTCCATCGTCGTCTTCATCATGTCCATCATCTCAGCATATAATGCATGATTCTTGCTTTTATCTGACATTGTTAGTAGCAAACAGAAGACAACACAAAAAATATGTTATCCCTATCAACTACAAAGGATAATGGCAAAGTGGAAGTGGAATCACACACTCTCAAGCGTCTTACCACGCTCTTACAAGTGTTCTTACCGACACTGCAGGTGGCAAACAGTGGCCGGTATGAAGGAACCAATGAAGCGTGGGATGATTGCAAAGGTGTACCGATTCTGCTCAAGAGTAAGGTGTACCTTGGATGGCACTTTATATATAGCAAGGATTAGAAACAATGAAAATTAAATAGTAAAGTTGAATAAGTGTCTAAAGTATTTGTCAAAGTTGTTGGCCTAAATGTGTTCCTAGTAGTTCAAGCTAGCAAGACATGAGACAAAACTAGATGACACAAAGAATGCAAGCACTTCTGTTTTTTTCCTCTTTTTTTGTGCGGCTTTTGTTTCTTGTTTTGCGCTTGCCTTTTTCTTTTTTCTTCCTTTTTTTTTCAGAATGTGCTGCAAGGGAAGAACACAATGAAAATCAATCCAAGATATCTCGTGTGTCTGTCGCAGATTTTCTGCTCAATCTTCCAAGGACAAATAGGCACACTTATAGGCTCTAAATTGGAAAACTTAGAACAGCAAGATTGTAGGTATATCTCTCCTCTTTAATTTCAATATATTGAAGACCTATTTTGGAAAAGAACAATAGGAGATACTGCCCCCGAAATACAGACCGTTCAGAATTTTTAGGTCAATAACAGATTCAGATTTAATGCAATTTCAACATCGATAACTATATTTTCTGGGAAAATGATGAATCAGAAATTTATAGAGAACTTCTTAAGCTTTCCAGAAAGTACAAGAACACGAAAATCCGAGTTCGTATGAGCTAGATATGATGAAAATACTGAACTGGACAGAGATGAATCTAATCTGGACGTGATGACGTGATTCAAAAAGATGAATCACACAATGCAAAACTCAAACTAAGACCAAAAACACGTTCTAAACCAGCAATATGACTCAACCATGGACACAAACTCAACAAAACCAAACTGAATACCAAAGTTGCAAAGGCTCAAACGTGGTTTGGACAAAGTAATGAACAGATCTACTAAACTGCAAGTTCTTTTTGTGGCTTTTTTTGTGGACTCTAGGTATGAAAAACAAAACTAATGTAATAAATAGATGAATTACCTAACGGGCAACCTGGAAATCTGATACCAATTGATAGGTAAAAGATGAGGCCGGATCTTCTGAAAGGTAATGGATAGGTCGATTGATGTGGAGATCTCGACGTTGATGATCCGAGACTCTCGAGTAGAACACGAACAACCCCTGCAATCACTACACCACTGCTCCGTTGGTTATCAACCGTGCTGCACACGCTTGACCTCGCCAAGAAGGCAAATCCCTGCAAGTGGAACCGAGAACACAAGCAAGAACGTAGAAGAAGCAATCTGAAATTGCTGAATTGGGGTTTCACAAACAGATAAACGGCAATATTATTGATCTAAGCAAAACCCAATTGTCTATGGCGGCTACCATGGAGTATATATAGGTGGGAGGACGTCCAAGGGGGTGTTAGGGTCGTGACCTAACCCTAAGACACGAAACTAAAGGACTTAGACTTGATACAAGGCCCAATGGCCCAATACGGTGGCGCAGCACCCTGACAGATTTTGTACTTGATTTTGTTTCGACGATTCCCTTCGACTCCGAAGTAATTTTGACATGGGACCGGCGCCATTGGAAAGGATATCCTCTCCCCTTTCCGTGCATATGTAGAACGTCCAAAACGGAGTTCGTATGCGTCCTGAGCGTCCGTTTTAGTGCATACTGCTCCTAGACTCCGAGTTGGATACGATTTGGAGTTTGGTTTGGTTTCCATCTTCTTTGAACGAATTCTCTGGTCTTCCACGTCCCTAATACTCTGGATCCTAATCACAAATAAATCATTAAGTAGCAATCTATGCTCAAAAACATATAAGGAAATATATAAAACGAGTTCACTTCTGAAATTAATTGTTGTGTATGAACTCTATTGATTGCATCTTGTATGTTCAATGGAGTGTTGTTTGTATCCATAGAAGTAATGTCCTCATCAGTGACCACGGGCTAGTCTTTGGTGACCCGGACTAGTCCGCCCATGCAGACTAGTCTGCAGAGCGCCGGTTAGGCTGGACTAGTCCATCAGACCACAGACTAGTTCGATATAGCCTCTGGAAAAGTTCGGACTAGTCCGGTCATTTCCGGACTTGTCCGATTTTTTGTGTACACAACCCTAGCCGCCGCCAAACCCTAATTTCCTCACCCTCACAACTTGCCTCAAGCTTCTCTCTCTTCGCGCTCGAGCTCCCAAGGTGATTTCTTGCTTTCTCCACCAAAAAGCTTCGCATTTGGGCTGAAATCAAGCTTCCTTGCTCGGAGATTGAAGTTCACGGACTTGTCCGGCCTTCAACACCCTAATCTCCACGTTTCAAGCGATTTTTCTGGTAATTTTTGCCCAAACCGTAGAAATCCCTATTTTCTTCATTGTTGCTCGAATAGCCTAGCTTCTTTCACCTAATACTAGTGTCCTTGATGTATTACATTGCTGTTAGGCTAATTTTGCATTGAGATAGTCCATTTGTCTCATATGTTAGGTTTTTGAGGATGAATGCCGGACTAGTCCGGTCCATGCACAGACATGTCCGATCACCCAGACTAGTCCGTTCCTGTACACCGGACTTGTCCGATTTTTCTGAACTCAAAACCTAACCTTTCAATTCCTCAATACAATTCCTTGTTTTTATTTATCACCTATACCTTATATCATCCATTCTCATTCATGCCTTACACAATTCATTCTCAGGGGATGTCAAGCTCAAACAACGAGATTTCCAATTTCGAGGCTGAGATGGACCACGAGGTCGCACCTCGACCCTCGACGAGCCTTGGTAAGAAACACCAAGAGCGTCCTTTCGAGCCGGCTCCATATCCTCCACAGGCTCGGAGGAAGGTGCTGGCAAAGAAGCCGACATCCAAGGCAGCTGCAGCTAGTGGCCCTCGCCAAGCCAAGGGCAAGGGCAAGGGAATAGCAACTGGCCCGGTTGGCCCCTTGAGTCTACATGCTCCAAGGGAACGGGTCAGGGAACCCATTGAAGAGAAGTTCAATGGGAAGGGCAGCGACTCGGCTGCAAAGATCAGAAGTATTACTTGGTATGGCCGTCCGAAGCAAGCTACTGACGGAAGATTTTGGAGCAATTTCCATGTAGATTTCTACAAATCTGTGTACTTCCCCATGAAGAGACTAGTAGTGCGTAGCCAATGGGTCGATTGGGCGCATTTTGAAAAGAAGGGCTGCTCCCCGTTTATTGAAGTGGTGAATGCAATTGAGAGGCATGGCCTGAAGGATCTCTTTGCCTTCAGGAACAATTGGAATGATGAAGTGATTGCGCAGTTCATTGCGACTTGCCATTTCTCTAGTGAAGATGAAGAGAGTGTTACTTGGATGACTCACGGATCCAAGTACAGTATCACCCATGAAGACTTTACAAACCTGCTCCACCTTGACACCTCAAGACATGATAGATTTATCATCCACAACATAGGTGTCATTGAGAAGGACAAAATGAAATTCCTCTATGAGCCCAACTCGAAGTTCAACCCTCCCTCCACGAAGAACCTGAAGCCTTTCCCTGTGGTCCTGAATAGAGTATTGAGGAAGACTATTGCTCCCAAGGATGGAGATGCTGGGAGTGTGCAGGGCTATCTCCGGACCCTGCTGAGGGTCATAAGCAAGGATCGTCAGTTTGATGTGGCAGACTATATTTGGAATGACATGGTGAACATTTCTTGCACACCCAACAGGTCATGTGGCTATGCTCCCTATCTTATGTTTATGATTGATAAAGTCACTGGCATAGAGTTTGTGAAAGATGTGGAGCACCTTCCATTGAGGCCTCAGATGCCTCAGAAGCCAAGCATACAGGCTGCTCCTTCGCCGGCCTCCAGTCCTGAGGCTCTGGCAAGAAGAAGTAAAAATGCCAGGGCTGCCCCTACCACTAGGGTAGCTCCTCAAAAAGGATCTGCAAGTGGCATCTTCAAATACTTGGTTGCCATCTTTGCTTTTTGCAGAAAGGCCGAGGTGAAGGCCCACAAGCTCAACAAGAGGAGAAAAGAAGACATGAAGTATGCCAAGGCCAATTTGAAGCAGATATGCCAGAAACTGGAGATTGAGCCCATTAGATCTCCGGTAATCTCTAAAGATTCTGATTCCGACTTCACCAAGCTCGGGCCCTTGACCCCCTCCGAGCTTTCCTACTTTGGCATTGGGGGCTCTAGTGGCTCAGCACCTCCTCCTCCTCCTCCTCATCAGCCTGAAGACGAAGATGAAGACGATGAGAGGACCGACAGCGAGGCGTGAAGACTTTAGGTCCCTCCTCTCCTTCTTTTTGGTGTCTTGATGCCAAAGGGGGATAGATTGAGGGGGAGTCTTAGGTCTAAGGTCTTAGCTGTAGGATGCAAGGAGAGAGCTTCCTTTGTGCTCTTTGTCTATTTTGTGGGTTGTAAAACTGCTTAATATGCTATTTTGTTAATTATGGTCCTGATATGCAATGCTATGAACTTGTTATGCTCTTATTGATGAAATCTGTGTTTTTGGTTCAACATTGTCTTTTATGCTTATTGTTGGTACATCCATGTCAATTAACTCATTATCATCACAATTATTGCTCATACTCACTTAGTTATGCATCCCACCATAAAGAATGCACATATGGATCGTGTTTTCATTGTTTTTTAAACTCATATGTGCATACTTTATGAAAAGCTCACTTTTATCATATTTTGTGAAATCCCAATTAGTTGTCATCAATCACCAAAAAGGGGGAGATTGAAAGTGCATCTAGGAATCCCTTGTAGGTTTTGGATGATTTATGACAAGCAAATGAGATCCTAACAACTTTGTTTAGATGAGCACAGGTTTAAAGTTGAAAATAAGCAAAGTGCCAAAAAGAAGGGAGAATGAGGAGCAATGTGGAAATTAGCTCAAGGAACAAGTGTAGTAGATCATTGTGTATGTAGTGTGTTAAGGAAACACACCCCAAGAGCTCAAACACAAATAAACTCACACATTGCACAAATTTATACAGGACAGGACTAGTTCGACTGACACCGGACTAGTCCGATATCTCTCTCTGCACAAGATCAGACAAGTCCGATATCACCACGGACTAGTCCGATATCTCTCTGGCTAGAATCGGACTAGTCCCCTCCCAGTGCGGACTAGTCCTCAAAACACTTCACAAGTCACACAAAATCGGACAAGTCCGATCACACACCAGACTAGTCCGATATCTTTCTGATGTCAATCGGACAAGTCTGATATTAGCACGGACTAGTCCGAAAAAATCTCTGACCTAAATCAGATAAGTCCTCCTAGTGTGGACTTGTCCTCATAACCACTTAGGGTTTCACTGTCCGGACAAGTCCGATGTCTATCGGACTAGTCCGAAGATTTCCAGAAGCGAAATCGGACAAGTCCGCTCCTAGCTGGACTAGTCCGATATTTTGGGACACTTAGTGTTTGCTACACACAGCACACCGGACTAGTCTGATCTTTCTAAACCCTAACGGTCACTTTTAGAAACAACCTATAAATAGAGGTGCACGACCCAACTTTAATCTCTCTCGAACCCTAGCGTCGTCACACCTCTCATGAGCCTCAAAATCACATCTCTCCACGAAATCAAAAGCCACAAAGATCAATCCTTTGAGGATACACTTAGAAACATTGGAGAGACATGTTTCATCACTCTTGAGCTCTTGGTTTGATTCCCTAACACACTCTTGTGATATTCATTGTAATCTTTTGAGTGTGTTCTTGGTGGATTTGTCATTGTAATCTAGGGGAGCCCTCAATGTGTGAGAAGGGCCCTTGAATTTGGTTATTTACCCTTTGTGATAAGAGAAGAGGGTTGGCCTTTGTGGCGATCCGACGATGGTAGGGTTGGAGAAGACCTGGTCCTTTTGTGGACTCCTCAACATGGATGTAGGTTGCCTATGTGAGAGCCGAACCACGGGATAAATCGTTTGTGTTCTTGCTTTGTGTTCATCATTCTAATTCATCACAACAATCTAGGGTTTGAATCAATATTGCTTACTTTACGTTGAATCGTTAAGTATAAGATTGAATTGTGATATATCCTAGTCCATAATTGTGCCACACCTAAATCACAAGTATATTTCCGCTGCATACATCGTAGAATCAAATTAATCGATCAAACTTAATCAACCTAGTCGGTACACACCGGACTAATCTGCACTTTACCAGACTGGTCCGATATCTCTGGTTTTGATCTGGTTGTTAAGTGTTGCAGGTTCCGACAAATTTCAAAAAGGCCTATTCACCCCCCTCTAGGCCACATTCAGCCACGTGTATCAAAAAACCGGAACTACATTCCATACATGGGAAAGCTACAGACTAGATACCTGTGTGGCACCCCGTGACCTAACCCTTGACAGAGGGAAGCTCCGGTACTGACACATGTACAAAAGCAACGGACCTACTCGTCCAAGATGGTAAGCTCCAGAGCTGCCACGCGTCCAACCGCCAGACCTTCAACCTCAACAGGCAGATTGGTGGACCTCCAACGGCTCGGACCTTCAGGAACATTAAAGACTCCAAGACCTGATTATGTGTCATTAATGCTATCTTAATGACACATGATCAGAGGACCCTTAATACTAGTAACACCGCTATCAAGGCGTGTTAACACACTATTAAGGGGAATTAAGTACATTAAATGTGTATTAAGCATCAGTAACCGCCAGGGCCACATGTCGGGCCAGGCTGACGATGTAACGGCCAGACCTTATACTATAAAAGGACCAGCCGAGTGATACATGGGAGGGGGGGGCTTCCACACGCGCCTAAGACTCCCAGACACTTTGGTCTCTCACACTTAAGCGCTCAGACGCTCAATACAACAACAACACACACCCCGTGGAGTAGGGTATTACGCTCAGGCGGCCTGAACCACGTAAATCCTCGTGTCAAATCGCCACCTTCTTCTGAATCTCCGCGTGCCCTAACCGAACTACGAAACTCAACGGGCTACCAACGGTAGTACTGAGAGAATTGCCAGAACCATACTCTGACAGTTGGTGCGTCAGGTATGGGGCGCCTGAGATTCAAAGATGGTGAATTCTACTGCTGGATCATCCAACGGTAACCATGATGTGCAACCTGCTGGAGGCAATCCCTCCAACGTACCGCAGCCAACAGGTACTATGGCTCCTGCAGGAGTCATGCCACCACCGCCACCGTCCGCTCTGGCGTATCAAGCTGGACAGCAAGATGGGGCGACTGCGTCGGTCACTGCATCGGCGAACAACAACCCTGAACATGCGCTCAATGTTGCGCGTGCTCTTCTCCAACGTCCACCGCCTCCGGGAGCACCCCAGGGTGCGATGGAGCAATGGAGTGCTGATGAGGATCATCTGGTTACAGCAGCAGCCGATTGCATCAGCAATCAAGGTCCTCCCCCATCGGCGCTGGCCCAATCAAGTGTCGGACCTTGTCGGGTAGACTCGGTCTGCAAGCCTAACAACACGGGAGGCGTGCTGCATCGCAACATGTGATGTCGCTGCTTCCCGGGGCGATGTACTCACACGATAATGAGGCTTTCGACTCATGACCTTCGGGCGGAGCTCGATCGTCGTTACTGACAACAGGACGGCCGCATCCACATCGAGCGTGCTCGCGAGAGGCGAGAGGCTCGGGACAGCCCTGCTCCTGAGGGAGTAGGAGGAGGTTGTTTTGCCTTGACCATGAACCTACGCAAGGTCATATGGCCGCAAAAGTTCCGGCCTCACCTGCCGGAGAAATTTGACGGGACCGTTAACCCCACAGAATTTCTCCAAATCTACTCCAACGCTATCCTTGCGGCTGGGGGAAATGAGGCTGTGATGGCCAATTATTTCCCTGTGGCTTTAACTGGGACCACCAGGTCTTGGTTCATGAGCCTTCCGCCTAACTCCATCAACATTTCGGGAGCTCATACACCCGACCAGGCACGAAACTGGATCTTTTTGCTGTCAAGCAAAAAGGGAGAGAGTCCTTGCAATCTTTCATCCAGAGGTTCTCCCAGGTACGAAATATCATTCCTTCTATCTCAAACGCTTTTGTTATTGTAGCATTCAGACAGGGCATTCGAGATAAGAAGATGATGGAGAAGCTGGTGACCAAGGAAGTCACCAGCGTCACGGAACTCTTCAGCTTGGCAGACAAGTGTGCCAAGGCTACGGAGGGCCGTGAAATGCACTCCCAACCACCTCCAGAGGACAATAAAAAGTCCTCCAAGGGTGAAGCCACTACCTCCGGGAGTGGCAAGATGAAGAAAAAGTCCAACGACAAGACTAAGTCGTCGGCCGGCACACCTACTGCTGCAGCTGTTGCAGCTTCAGGTGGCCAGGGGCCACGCCCCGAGACACGACCTCGGTCATCGTCTGAAGACGGTGGCAGCTCCAAGATGTGGTGTCCCATACACAGGACGGACAACCACAACCTGGAAAACTGCCGAGAGGTCCAGAACCTCGCCGAGCGCTACAACAAGCACCGGGAAGAAGTTCCTTTCCATCAAACGGAGGGAAAACAAAAAGTTGACGAAGCTCCGGCTGAAGAGGAGTTAGGCTTTCAGGACCCCAAAAAGGTCTTGAAGGCTGTCTAGACCTCCGTTGACGATGACTCTGATGTCTCCGACAACGAGCGTCGGAAGACCATGAACACCATCTTTGGTGGTTTGTGGGACATCACTTCCCGCCGTGTCCTCAAGACAATACGGCGGGACATGGTCTCGGTAGCTCCCACCGCCAGGGCGGAGCCTCATCAGAAGTGGATGGATACTGCCATCACCTTCGATGCTTCGGACTGACCTCTGAACATAATCGGAGCTAGTCAACTTCCACTGATGGTATCTCCGACCATCAATAACATCCAGCTCCACCACGTAATAGTGGACGGAGGTTCGGGGCTGAACATCATAAGCGTCGAAGCCTTCATCAAGCTTCAGCTCTGACCTTCGGATCTTCGCCCCTCCCGACCTTTCTCAGGAGTAGGTTCGGGAGCCATAACTCCACTCAGTGCCATTACTCTCCCAGTGACCTTCGGGACCCGGGAGAATTACAGGACTGAGAAGTTGGTCTTTGACGTGGCACAGATCAACTTGCCATGCAATGCCATCTTGGGCAGGCTAGCCTTGTACAAATTCGTGGCTACTGCTCATTATGGATACTTGGTGTTCAAGATGCCAACACCCTCAGGCGTTCTCCGGATTCGCGTAGACCGCACCACCGGAGTTATTGTTCTGGAAAAACTTCACGCGCTTGCTACAGCACAGGAGGAATAATACGAAAAGGAACAAGCTCCGAAGCCTCCGAGCATTCGTCATCGAGGCTCAACCTCCGCACCTCGTGTGTGTTGACGGTCCTTAAGTACCACATTTTGACCATCAATTCACCTCATAAAATGTGCATAGAAACACAAAACATAGTGGTAGGGTTATACACTAACCCAATTCCACAAGTGTTGGTGTCTATTTGTATGCAGGTGAATTATTACCCAAAATACCAAAACATGCAGGGATGAATCCATGAAAATGGATTTCAACGAATTAGGCGATGACACGTGGCAACACATGGATCAAATGGCTCACAAACAGAAGAATACGAGGAGATCCACTGGTGTTGCACCCATATATATCAAGAGGGCCCACCTGGAAGCCACCTGGAGGAAGCACTCCCCAAGGGGAGCCTTGACCAGGTCGGCCGAACCCCCTGGTCGGCCGACCTCTTCCTGGCGCCAAACTCAGTCAAACGACACATGTTGGCTCCTCTTGGCTCCCTGGAGTCAATGGTGACAGATTCGCGCGTTAATTGTGGCAGAAACCGACCCTTCTCCACCTATAAATAGACCCCCTCACCTCACTTCTCACATACACCAAAAGTTGAGAATAGTGCTACACTCGAAAGGTTTAGAGTAGTATTAGAGGCTGCCAAAGTAGAAGGAGAGTGTGGTGAAAAGTCTAGGAGAAGGAGGTTTGGGCTTGTAAAGTCCCTCTTCTACACTTGTACCCCTACAAAAGTTTTACTCAATCAAGTAAGCCTTTGTGAATTCAATACAAGTTTGATCTTATATTCTTAGTAGTTTTCATAAGTAGTTACTTGTGGGTTCACCGCTTTAATTCATTAGAGGCCCTAGTTGTAGCTTTTCGTTCGAAACAACTAGAGTAGTGATTTAGAACGTAAGCGTGGCGCTTAGGTTATAAATCATCAGTGGATATCTCATAGACCCACGGATTGAAAAGGTAGGTAGTAGGTGGTGACAGCCCTATCTGTCCTTCGTAATCCTCCACGTTTGGCTATGTCATAGGCTCTTGGCGGGAGTCGTCCAAGTATTGCTAGGAGTAAGCCCGTGCCCGAAGCAAGCATCTACTGCAAACTACCTTGAATTAGGATCAATACTTTGAATTCCTCTCTGTTCCTTGCCTACCAAACAACTTTGTGTCCTTGGGTGAGCTAGTTTGAAAGATTAGCACACAGGTTCTTTGGATTCGATACCCTTGGGAATACTCCTTAAGGGGAAGTGCTACAATGGTATTTCCGTGCGCTTGCGGATAACTCTGTTGTGTTAAGAAATACCAACAATGTGCAACCAAGCGGCAACACTGGCATTCCCGTCAAAGTCGTCCAAATTGGTTCCGACGCTGCTCAGACCACCCGTATATCGAGAGGTCTGAACAACAAATAGGAACTCGCGCTCATCACTTTCCTCCGGGATAATGTCGACATGTTTGCCTGGCAACCGTCACAAATGCCTGGGATACCTAGGGAAGTTATTGAACACAATCTGAAGATTTATCCCGATGCTCGGCCTGTACATCAGAAGCCTCAGAAGTAATTAGTAGAGCGACATAATTTCATACGTCAAGAAGTGAAGAAGTTGCTCAAAGCTGGATTCATCCGGGGAGTCTTCCACCCAAAATGGCTGGCAAACCCAGTCGTTGTACCTAAGGCCGGCAGGAAGCTTCGTATGTGTATCGACTACACAACACTGAATAAGGCATGCCTAAAGGATCCATTCCCACTACCTAGAATTGATCAGATAGTGGATTCCAATTACTGTTTTTCCTAGACGCATATTCTGGGTATCATCAAATAAGAATGTCTAGGGAAGACGAAGAGCATACCGCCTTCATCACAGTAGATGGATTGTCGTGTTACAATGCCATGCCATTCGGTCTCAAAAACGCTGCTTCAACATTTGTGCAAGCTATGTACAAAACTTTTGGAGAGCTCATCAGAGATGTAGTGGAAGTGTACGTCGATGACATCATCGTCAAGATCAAGAACAAGGAGTCATTTCTTGACACCTTGCAAGCTGTCTTCAACAAGTTGTGAATCACACGCACCAAGCTGAACCCAGTCAAGTGTGTCTTTGGGGTTAGCTCCGGAAAGGTTCTTGGATTCTTGGTGAACCACCGAGGAATAGAGGCAAATCCGGCGAAGATTAAAGCTATTGAAGATATGCGGCCACCAGCCCGCATCAAGGATGTCCAGAAGCTGACTGGATGTCTAGCTGCCCTCAGCCGGTTCATCTCATGATTGGCGGAATGGGCGATACCCTTCTTCAAATTATTGAGGAAGTCCGGACTATTCCAATGGTCTGAAGAAGTAGAAAAGGCTTTCCAAGAGCTAAAGTAGCTCCTCACCACTCTACCAACTTTGGTAGTTTCGGATCCAAGTGAGCCACTTCTGCTTTACATTTCGGCAACTGACAAAGTTGTCAGCATGGTCCTGGTTGTGGAAAGACCAGAACCATCCCCAGTTGAGGAAGCCAGACCCCTCCGGGAAGGTCCGGAGCTACCTAAAGGCGAGTATGGGTCCCAGCCCCTAGACCCGGATCCTCAAAGCAAGACGCAGAGGATCAACCTCCTTCAAATGATGGAGTTACTGTTGCTGAACAAGAAGATTCAGATCCTTCTAGAAAGGTCCGGGTCACTCTAGAAGAAGCTCCGGGTTCCTCTAGCATGAACCTGGAGGTCCCTGAAGAAGGTCCGGACCCCTTTGGAAGGGTTCGGGTTGATGAGGAGAAAGCTCTGGGCCCCTCCGGGAGGGTTCGGATAGTCCAGCGCCCAGTGTACTTCATCAGCAAAGTACTTCATGATGCCAAGACTCGGTACTTGGAGGTGCATAAGCTGCTCTATGCAATTCTTATTGCCTTTAGGAAGCTTCATCACTACTTCTAAGCTTACAAGATTTCAGTGGTAACTTCTTATCCACTGCGTGCAATCTTGCATAACCCCAACTCTACTGGGAACATTGCTAAGTGGGCAGCGGAATTGGCCGAGTTCGATCTTGAATTCATTCCAAGACAAGTGATCAAGAGTAAAGCATTAGCAGACTTCGTGGCGGAATTGACCCCCTCTCCATCAAATCCTGGGGGCCCCAGTGAGCAGAAGCCGGAACCCAAGGTTCCGGTCTTCACTGAGCCTCACTGGACTCTCTACTTCGACGGCTTCGTGCAGAAGCAGGGGGCCAGAGCTGGAATCCTTCTCCTTGCTCCGACCGAGGAGAAGGTCAAATAAATGGTTCACCTTGACTTCAAGGCGACCAACAACATGGCGGTGTATGAAGCATTAATCTATGGGCTCAAGGTGGCACTATCATATTGTGTCAAGCAGCTGTTGGTAAAAGGTGATTCACAACTCATAATAAAACAAGTCAAAGGTGAATGCTGATGCAATAACCCTCAATTAGCTGCTTATTTACTTGAAGTCCAGAAGCTTCAGAAGGACTTCGAAGTCCTGGATCTTTGCCATGTTCAGCGTCTCAACAATGCTGAAGCTAACGAACTCTCAACAAAAGCTTCAACTGGAGCTCCGGTTCCCGATGGAACCTTCATCCGGAGATTGTCAAGACCAACAGCTCAGCCTGCCGAACTGAGCGAAGGGGGCGAGACCAGTACCTCGATGCTGGCAGTCCCGATGGCCCTGTTACCATGGCGTCCATCAACGGTCGTAGATGCTGCAGGAAGCTCCAAGCAACCCAGCACGCAAGACTCAAATGCTCAAGTTAGCTCCGATGCATGGATCTCGGAGATCTGGAGCTACATGAAAGACAACATCCTTCCCGAATACAATGTATCCGCTGACCGAATAGTCAGATTGGCTAAAAGATACACACTGGTAGAAGGGGATTTCTACTGGCGTGGTGCCAACGGCGTCCTAATGCGGTGCATTACAAGGGAAGAAGGCCGCGAGCTCCTCACAGAAATCCATGGAGGCGAGTATGGGAACCACGTGTCTTCCAGCACGTTGGTCGGTAAAGCCTTCCAGCTTGGTTTTTACTGGCCAACAGCACTCCAGGATGCAACCGAGCTAGTGAAGAAATGCGAAGCATGCCAGTTTCATGCAAAGCAAATTCACACACAAGCTCAACCTCTACAAATGATACCTCCTACATGGCCATTCGCTGTGTGGGGGATGGATATCTTGGGACCTTTTCCAAGAGACGTCGGAGGTTACAAGTTCCTGTATGTCTCCATCGACAAGTTCACCAAGTGGCAGGAAGCAACTCTAGTTGTGACAATAAACAAGCAATCCGCTAACAATTTCTTGTAGTCCATAGTACGCAGATTTGGAGTCCCAAACAAGATCATAACTGACAACGGGACCGAATTCACAAGCTATGCATTTCAAGGATATTGCGAAGACCTCGACATTCAAGTCAGCTATGCTTCCGTAGCTCACCCGACAAGCAATGGCCAAGCTGAGAGAGCAAATGTAGAAATCCTAAAAGGACTCAAGATGCGCAGCTGAAAAAACATGGAGCCAACTGGATTGAAGAGCTTTCGCCCACCTTGTGGGCAAAGAGGACAACTCCAAACCGGTAAACTGGAGAGACACCCTTCTTCCTGGTGTACAAAGCTGAAGCAGTCCTTCCTCCGGAAATCACCTTGGGGTCATTCCCGGTTCGGACCTTCAACGAAGCCACGCAGGACCAGCTCCGACGTGAAGCCCTTAACCTCGTTGAAGAGGGAAGGTGCCGAGCAGCTGTTTGAAATGCATGATACCTCCAAGCGCTTCGGCATTATCACCAAAGGCACGTGCATAACCAACAGCTCGAGGAAGGCGATCTGGTGCTACGGAGAATACAAACTCGAGAAGAGTTAAACAAACTTTCCCCCAGCTGGGAAGGACCCTTTCGAGTGATCAAAGTATCCCATCCCAAATGCGTTCACTTGGCAACCGAGGATGGGACACTTGTCCCTAATCCTTGAAACTTTGAGCACCTCCATAAGTTCTACGCTTAAGATCACATAGGTGAGTCTGTAATTGCATATGATGTATGTTATAGCGTCATTGTACAGATTCGGGTAGCTCCTCCGGGAGAACAGTCGGACCTTTCCCAGAAGGTCCGCAAAGTTTAGGCAACACTTGACACAGTCTCAGAACTAAAAGTGTAGCTAGTTACCTTGGGTCAAACAAGAAATGCAACACACTTAGCCTGGTTCCGTACCCTAAGAGTGTACTTGTTTCCCCTGTACCCCGAACCTATAATGAAAGACATCATTATGTGAAAACAGACTCCACGTGCATTTATTTTATACAGGATCATTCTTTTTTATTTTTCTCTTTCCTGTCTATAACAAAGTTGTGCAATTCTCAAGAAACTTTAGCTCGAACAATTCATGTATAACTCAGGTTGCATTGTTATTTCTTTCGGGTCTTAACATTGTTCAATGCCCTACTCGCCTCAACGCCAAGCCAATCTAGGTCCGGAGTGTGCTATCGACTTAGCCTGGTCCTGCACCCTAAGTACGCCACTCTACATACACCCCGGCAGGCCTGAGTAAGGTGAGTACAGAAACCGATCGAACCTGAAGAAAATAAGCAAATGCACTTGATTGTATATAGAATTGAGGTCGACCTAAAAATTTCTTTCGAAATAGTAAGCCACAAACGAGTTATAGATAAGAAATAGATTTTACTATTTTTCTTGACCTCAGTGTGCAGGAAAAATAAAAATCTCATGATGATGGTGGATGATGCCGGAGCTATCAAAGCTTCGACATCCCCTAAGATGGCCCGTTGTTGATGTTTTAAACATTGATAGTAGGCGTCGCCGGAGCTATCAAAGTTCCGACAAATCCGGGGGACCAGCCGTCAACGTGAAGAAAAGATGGTAGAAGGACACCCCAATAAGGTCTGTTGTCGATGCTCTACGTGTTGACAGTGGTCGCTGCCGGAGCTACTAAGCTCCAACAACCTCAAGGGGCCCCTGCTGTCGGCAACTTCGGATCTACACCCTACAAGTTCGAAGCACACAAGTCTTCAACAAAATGATACATCCTTTTGGTACATGTTCACAATCAAATTGTCTACATCTACCAGGAGGCCAAGTGAGACAAAGGTTGAAGACAAAAAATGAAATTCATAAATTTCTTTGATTTCATTCATATGAGGACAAGAGATTACAAAATTGGAGAAAAGAAGAGAAGATACAAGTGGTAGCTACAAGAAGAAAGTCCTAGATCCTACGGAAGAACGAGGCAACCTTCTAGGCAACCTCCGACACACTGGCCTTGGCGGCATCTCCCTCTCTGTCGATGGGACCTTCAAGCACCGGATCTAGTGGGAAGTGAGGATCACGACTTGTGTAGCACGTCAGCATGTACTCTGCGATGTTCTGCACAAGGGATTTTCCTTTAGTCTCCAACTGATCCGCGATGACATCACCCATCTTGTTGAGTTTGTTGCCCGCCGAGCTCAACGCCTTCAACGCCTGCTCCAGCTCCGGCTCCGGATCGTCTAGACGCACGGGACTAAAGCCTAGCGGCGTCAGCGCGTCATTGGCTTTTCCCAAGAAGTCCCATACTTTTTGGGACTCCACAACCCTTGAGCCTCGCACCTCTTCCAAGGACCTCCTGGTTGCCGCAAGCTCTGGACCCTCCCGGTCAAGGCGCTCGACCTCTTTGGCGTGCTGCTGAATCTTTTCAGCAACTTGCCTTTTGAGTTTAGCAAGATCTTCTTCCTGGACGTGGATCTTGTTCCGGCGGTCAACCAGGTCTTTCTCCCGGCCCCGCACCTTCTTCTCCCTGGCAGCAACTTCGTTCTTCCTCTTGGTGAGGTCCTGTCCCTGCTGTGAGGCCTTCTTCTCCTCATTCTCGCAGAGCTCCTCTGGCTTCTTGGTGCGCTCTGTGAGGCTCTTGTCACCCAGAGCTAGCCTTTGGGCGAGCTCCTATTCCCTCTTCACGAGGTCATCCCTTAGCTCCAGGAGTTTTTGCTCTTCATCTTCGAGCTTTTTCTCCCGCTCCTCAAGAGCCTCCCGACGCTTGACGAGGCTCTCGTGGATGGTACTAAGCTACTCCTGGCAATCATTCGCTGCTTTATTAGCAGCCACGGCCTGTTCGTGGATGGCCCGGGACTGGTTGTTGAGGGATCGCACCATGCTTTCCCTCTCGTCCAACAGCTGGCCCGAGTACTCTATCCCGGCCTTCTACCTCTTGACCCACTCCTCGTCGTCGGCCAGCCTTGTTTGCGCTAGCTTGGTCTCAAATTGGAGCCGGTTGCGCCACCTCCTAAGGATTTGGCGCTCCTCCTTGAGGGTATTGCTGTCGTGGTAAAAGGCAAATTGGACCTGACAAAGGCTGGAGAAGGCATTGTCGATGGATAACGCCAGGGGGATCGGCTCCGGACCTGCCGGGGTCCTTTCCGTTGACTCTAGCGGGTTCTCCATAACAAAAATTGGGTCCCACTCTACAAGAGTGGTCCCCTGAGCTTCCGCGACACTAGGGACGCCCTCCGGGATAGCCTTGGTTGCCGCCGAGGAAGGTCCAGCAATGGGAGCTTCTACCTCCGGATTTGGCTTTGAAGGTCCCGCCACCAGGACATCAGCAGCTGATCCCTCAGGCAGAGGACCAACCGCTTCGTCTTGGCACCCTGGCTCAGACGCGGGTACCTCCAGAACTTCCTCCTCCGGGGCAGGCATTGAAGATTCGGCCGGAGCTGAGGCCACTACTGGCTCTCACACAGGTGCCTTCTCCACCGCCGGTTCAGACGTCGGTGCATTGACCTCCACCGGTTCAGGAGCTGGCACCTCCATGACAACTGACTCAGGCGCCGAAACTTCATTAACCACTGGCTCTGCCGCTGGGACTTCAATAACATCCGGCTCTAAGGCCAGAACTGCAGCTATCTCCGGCTCTGAGGCCAGAGCGTCTATCATCACAGCATCCAAAACCGGAGCTTCAACCTCCGGAGCTGGTGCCACTGATACATCTTCCTTCCTGTGGTCCGGTGCTACCACGGGAGCATCTGGAGATGAGTCGAGGTCCAGAACCTCGACATCTGGCGCCGGAGCTGCCGAGACCTCAGCCACCATCTAGAGCGGCGCAGGAATTGGAGCCGGTGCCTCCGCTTGCACAACACCAGTTGATGTCACAGGAACCGGATCTTCAGCACCTTTTTTGGATACCCTGTGGATGAAGGATGAAGAAACTCAAAATATGATCACAACAAAAATAATCAATTGATGTAAAAAAGCAAATTTACCTTGGGATACTTCTGCTCCAGGTAGCGCGAAACCTCTTCGCCAGACGCTTAGAGCCTGACCCAGTCGCAACTGTGGTAGTAGCTCCGAAAGGCTCTTCGGAGCTTGCTGCCGCCGTCAGCGATGTCTTGGTTGGGGCCTTCCTCGTTTGGGAAGGACCCTCGGACCTAGAGGCCTTCGCTGGCTCCAGCGCCGAAGTCACCTGGGCGGAGCTAGCATTCCGGGGAAACACTGATGCTAGAGTGGTTGTCGCCGTAGAATACCTCCCCCGCTGGGGAGAAGGATCTGCTGTGGAAGGAGCAGGTCTGACAGGCCTCCCGTCAGAGTGCTTCAACTTCCTCTTTCGGCTGGAGGGCTCAACCAACTCTTTGCCCTTGTCGATGACTTGAGATCTCTGTCTCGGGGCGGAAGCAGGGCCACCCTCGGAAGCTTTGGGGATCGCCAACCTGGTAGTCGGACGCCTCTCAACTTTGCTGAGGTCGTCAAGCACCGGTGAACTCCGCCTCCATGTTCAGAGGGAGGAAAGCCGCTGGCGGGGTTAAGTCGTCGCCCTCGACGTCGATGCCATATGGAACTTCTTAAGATGAAGCTCCAAAGCTGCACCTTCCAGATTGGACTTCAGACCGGTTTCAATCCGGTCATCGCCCATCACGCTGTTGAGGGCCCAAGCGAGCTTCTCCCTCTTCTTCAGCGGAGCCCACCTGTTGACCAGGAAGTTGCAGAAGACCGCCTTGGGGTCACTCCTCCTTCCACGCATTGGCGGATCCTGGTCAAGGCAGGGTTGAAGGCCTCCGACAGCACCGGAGCTCCACTCCAGGCATCAATGTCGACGTTGGGAAGACCTTCAGGCAGCTCCAGCTTCTCGTGCACCTCTGCCGTGACGAAAATCCAATCTTTCTTCCAGTCATCCCACAGGCCGGAAGGGAACGACCTCAAGTACTTGTAGGGGCATTTCTTGCGCTTCACAAAATAGTAGAAGCCAAGATACTCATCACTCCCGGTGGTGTGGATTGTGAAGAAGGTGCGGAAAAGCTCGACACAGTGGGGAATACCCACCCACATCTCGCAGAAGTGGACGAATGTGGACACGAGAAGAAGGGAGTGAGGGCCAAGGTGGTACAACTGCAGACCATAGAAGTCTAGCAGCATCAAGAGAAAAGTTGAGAAAGGTGTGATCAGTCCCACCATGGCGTACGTGGAGAAGTACACCAAGTCGCCAGCGCGCTCCTTCTTGAACGGGAGCTTGCCGGCGCAGACCAGGTGGTTGAAGGAGTCGCTGGACCACCCCATGTAGGTCCGGACCTTCTTCAAATCACCGTCGGTCGTGAGACGGCTCTTGTGAAGACCCAACTCCATCGCATCATGGTGGGGCAAGAGAGGAAAAGCAAGCAAAAGTTTGGTGGATTCGAGTGCAAGTTCAAATGAAGGCGTAAGGAATCCCCAAACAGTGTGCACTTTCCTTCCTAGGTAAGCCCCCGCAACACTTGGATGGAAACCGAAAAAAGGGACAACGATACAGTTCAAAAACTTCACCCTGCCAATGACAAGAGGGCCCGGGGCCACCTAGACGATCAACTTGAGGTCCTTACCCCAGGCAAACAGTTGTCATCATGAGAGGCAGGAAACCCGAGGGCGGCGGCCTGACAGGGCGCTCGGAACAAATACGGTTTTCGTATTGGGAACCGGTGACCTTCAATTGCATGAGTCCGCATGCGCAGATCTCACCTGTCGCATCCTAGAGATGCCACGCGGCGATGCTTTAACTGCAAACCACCACCTCAACGACACATCCAAAGACCCTTGAAGACACGACGCAGAAATCGAAAGATGGACCCACCTCCGGCAGAATGACTTAATCCAAAAAGTCTCTCCCAAAGGTGGGCCCAGGGGGCCACTGTCGGTACCCTGCGTACTGGATACCCTTTGGGACTGCAAAGAGCACAAAGGAACTCCACCCGTCTGAGTTGAAGACCTCCAAAGACCCCACGTGTCATACGGAACCGGACCTGCCTCCCTTGTATGGTTAGTCCCAGTGTCGCCATGTGTATCATAAAACTGGAGCTACATTCCATACATGGGAAAGCTTCAGACCAGATACCATTGTGGCACCCCCGGACATAACCCCCGACAGAGGGAAGCTCCGGTACCGACACGTGTACAATAGCATCGGACCTACTCGTCCATGACGGTAAGCTCCGGAGCTGCCACGCGTCCAACCGCCGGACCTTCAACCTCAATAGGCACATTGGTGGACCCCCAACGGCTCGGACCTTCAAGGAACATTAAAGACTCCAAGAACTGATTATGTGTCATAAATGCTATCTTAATGACACATGATCAGAGGACCCTCAATACCAGTAACGCCGCTATCAAGGTGTGTTACCATGCCGTTAAGGGGAATTAAGTACATTAATTGTGTATTAAGCATCAGTAACCGCCAGGGCCACATGTTGGGCCAGGTTGACGATGTAACGGCCCGCCCTTATACTATAAAAGGACAGGCCGAGCAATACACAGGGGGGCTTCCACACGCGCCTAAGACACCCAGACACTCTGTTCACTCACACTTAAGCGCTCAGATGCTCAATACAACAACAACACACACCCCATGGAGTAGGGTATTACGCTCAGGCGGCCCGAACCACGTAAATCCTAGTGTCAAATCGCCACCTTCTTCTGAATCTCCGCGCGCCCTAACCGAACTACGAAACTCTGCGGGCTACCAACGGTAGTACCAGGAGAATTGCCGGAACCATACTCCGACAGTCTTCATACTCCCATGTAGCTTCCCCTAGAGTAGTGATTCTTCTAGTAGCGACCATGTTTCACGGGAGTAGAGACGACAATGAAGGAAGATAGGTGGAATCCCCAACTTTATGTATGCATCAAGGGATGCGATCCTAAATAATGCATTATTTACACAATGGATGAAGTTGTGGATAATTACAAAAGCGTTCCACAACACACATCCAAGCACACAAACAAAGCAAGCAAACATACAATCATTCAACCAAATCTAAGCAAGCGCACTAATGAACTAAACATTTATTACACATTTGTTCAAAGGGAGTACTAAATCCTAATTACGAGACATAATATTACTGTTGTTACACGATGGTGAAGCTGTCCTATTATACAAGGATGCTTGCTCTAACATATGAAGCTCCACCACATGAAATGTGTCCCTGAAGGTCTTCTCCTTGAGATTCTTCTTATTTCGGGTCCTTATATGCGAGTGTGGTCATCTAAACGTTTTGCAAAAGGAGTGTGTTTGGTATGAAAGGAGGAAAGAAGGAGGTCGAAATAAGTAATAGAATTTAATATTTGAAAGAATGGTTATCAAACATAAATCCTATATCCTTAATGGAGAATCATTAAAGATGAGAGGTAAACTAGTCCAAATATTGCAGCAACAATTAGCAATTAAAGTAGAGGGTGCAGCTGTTCAAAAAACAGAGAAAAAGAAATGGAAACACAACAGCTAACAAAGAGAATTTACCCACACTTAGCAGCAGCAAAAACCCCGCATTTTACACGAAAATATTAGTATTTGTAGCAGCAAGCACATTAAAACATGGCTGAAATTGCATTGAAAACGTAGCAGTAAATAACACTTCACAGTGGCTGAATTGACAAAATAAAATGCAGCAGAAAGCAATTTTTGAAAATAGTCTTTTGAAAGATAGTTTCTATGTGTTTTACGGTATCCATTCTAGCCGGGCTTGGGACCTACGGTCGACACGGCTTTGATACCAATTTGTGACACCCGATTCCGAAAAATGAACCAAGTGTAGTGTATGTGTGCCCATGATGTTTGCATCACACATACACATCAACATCACAAACGGTAAACAGAAATAACTATGTCACGAGTAATATAGACCTTGATTCTATTGCTGCGGAAAATAATCTAGCATAGGTGACTCCAACACCATAGGCAATCGACCGTATACGCACGCCTAGTGCTCAACGTTGACCTCCAAAATATCTTTTGTAGCTGAATTAATATGGAAATAGCAAGGGTGAGTACATGTCATACTCAACAAGTGTAAGAAAGTATGACATATAGCTAAAATGGATATAAATGATTCATTGCAGAAAGCAAATTTTAGTTTACAAACATGAAAAAACAACCTATAATGTCTAGATGTGGTTAATCCTCATATATCTCAATATTATCATAATCCATTTCCAGCATCCTCATTTACCATCATAATTCATTTATAACCAACCAACAATTAATATCATAACCATATGCCAATTTCATAACTTATCATAGCCATCCATACTCATATGACATAACCAATCCCATACCGAACCATCTCAAAACTCAAATCCAATTCTAATCATGTAGGTCATCCAAGTGCTCTTAATCGGGAGCACGACTATCATGATAGTTTTACACTCAACAGAGGTTGTACCACTTTGCCCATATATTCATGATTTCATCACCTTTGGATGACTAAGGAAGTCTCCATTATGCCGTCTTACACTTCCGTTGGTGTGTGGCTAAGAGATCACAAAATAGCCTTTCAAAAGGGGCTACTACTTACTAAGGTTTCACCGGAAGGCTTGAATCTCCATTCTCCCACCCATGGGCCCCCTTGCGTGCCATGCAGATCCCAGGGTAGCCCTACTCGACTCCCATTCCCCGTGCCATCCAATGGTCCGTATAATACTAGCAGCATACCTAATTATTCAGCTACGTTGCGCCCATACTTGGTCTTGTGGTGGCACTGTTGTCCTAGCATATTCTCGCATGAACCTGTCCTTAGATCTAAGGCAAGCAAACTACCATATCATCAAACCCAGTCCACAACCCATGCTTGCTTAGATCACCCAAATTCTATATCACTAAAATGATTCATCATTATTGTGTCTTCATTAATCCACATGATTTGAGTTGTTAAGCAAGTTTATTTTGTTTCCCATAACCCCGTAAAGCGATACAACTCAAAAGAGAAACACCCATACCCGACTCATCATGTACCCAACGACAAGGGATGGCAAACAATACTAGTAAACTACTACAAATAGGTTTCTCATCAAGTTGACACAAGGATTCAATTTTCCAAACAAAACATTTAAAACATAGGTTCAATATGATCAAGAACACTTGCCTTTATATTCTGCAACTCGATATCAATCAAATCAATGTCTTGTACACGAAGATCCTCGCATATTTGCTTCTTGATCGCAACCACTTGAGCGTATCTGTCTACTCGCAATCAAGCACATACACAAGCAACATACACAATAAATGCATTGCAAACACTAATCAATATGCAAAATATGGATGTATCCAGAAAATATGTTTGTATTACTACTAAATAAATTTCTATGGCTTTTTAATAAATTTCGTTAATGATTTCCTATTTATTTGAGCAAGTTTGGAAATAATTACAATTAATACAGAGGCAAATAATTATTTTAGAATATTATTAATAACTTACTAGAATTTATTCTATATTTTTAGGAATACTTCTGGATTTAATTTGATACTTTATGAGTTGATTAACCTTAAATCCAATTTATTAAATCTAGAAAACAGACTAATAATATTGAAAATATAAAACTTGGTCAAATCTGAAGTAACATATTGATCTCGGTGGATATGATATAACTTGCAAGTTTTAAGTTGATTTATGATGATCTAGTGATGATTAATAGACAAATGAATAAATTAAATCCTACACATTGTGTAATTTGATTATTAGATTAATCCTTTTCATTTAGATCTAAACTGTAATATCTACCGTGTGTGTGGCTAGTCTTGACTCATGAAACGGCGGTGTGACGGAGCGTGTGTCTCTGGGATCTAGAGTTTCGTTGACGAGGAGGACGACGACCTGACGTAAATGAAGAAGTCGACCATGAGACGTTGACGAAGAAGACGACAGCGACGTAACAATCGCCCACGAAGAACGACGACGTCGTGATGATCTCCAGGGGAACGGCGGCTCCTCCCTTTTCTCGCTTCCTCCTCTTCTTTTTTTTCCCTTTTTCTTTCCTGTAGCTAGCATTTTTCCTACGGGCGAGATGGCTGGCGGCTAGAGCTTCGCCCCTTCATCCTTTCTTTCTGGCGGCGCTTACGAAAGTAAAGCTTACGGGCGTTTTTCTCTCTACTGTAGCAGAACTTACATAAGGGCACCAGGACCTTATATAGGCGGAGGGCCAGCCACGAGAGAGTCCCGAGCGGCCACGGCGCTGGCGCGCGGGAGAGCCAACGCTCATTGGCTAGCGCACAGGTCCCAGTACCAGCCGCTTACGGCGCACGGCGCGCGCACGCGCGGGAGCCACGCCCGGCTCGAAAGCGCATCAGCGGAAGCTTCCGGGCAGGTTGAGACCCTGAACCAGCGCTGAGGCGTTGACTTTCTTCCTTTTTTTACTTCTTTTTTTCCTCACTGGCTTGTGGTGGTTTCCTTTCTAATTTTTTTCTTGTGCGGTCAGGAACGCTCGGCCATGCCTCAGGTCACGGGTGACTCCTTTATTTCTTTATTTTATTCTTTTCATATTATTGCTTATTATTTATTTATTATTATTTTATTATTATATTTTCTCTTTATTAATTATTATCAATTTTTTATTTATTTTACTTAACTTTTTTATCTGTTAATTGTTAATTATTTTTTTCTTTATATATATATATATTTTTATTCGTATCTTTTATTTGTCTGCTATTTTTTATTTACATATAAATTTTTTTTCTATTTATTTATTTATTTATTTACTTGGTTATATTTATATCTTCTATTTTTATTTCTTCATTATTTGTTATTTCTTTTTTATTTTGTTGTTAGTTTCTTTTTTTATATTCTATTTTTATTTTATTATTCTTATTAACTATTGTTTCTTTCTTTCATAATAAATTTGCATTCCTTTATTTCTTTCCTTTCAAATTTATTATTGCAATTTAATTGCTTTTAATATACTTATTTTGTTAGAAGAATTTCAATAGAGGAGGATGAATGCAAATGCAAGATGGGATGCATATATTTTATATTTTTCTTTTATAAAATAATTTTCTTCCTAGTATTTAAATTTCAACTTCTTATTTAAATTTTTATTTGTCCAAGTTTGAAAATTGGGATGTTACAGATTGTTTGTTCCTACATTGAATCGGAGCACTACAGAGCCCACAACGAGAATTTCTAATTTTCCCCATGCCCGGTTTCCATCCTCACCATAGGAACCAACGGCGCACGGACTAAACAAGATGTAACATGAGGGAACAAGCTGCCCGAAGCGGATAGGGAGGGGTGGCGCACTTTTTGGCGCAACAGAGGAGAAGAAAGGTGGCTTGGGGCGTCGGGAACGCGATGGCGCCTGCGGAGGCTCCAAGAACATCCGGCGGCGACCTAGCAAAACAGCGTAGATGAGCTATGGACTTTACTGGAACAAATGATGGAAATGTTCAGGAGGCTCTTGCGAGCAATTTTGCTTTTGCCCACTTGATCGAATGACGAGGTAATCGGGGGCGATGGCTGGAGCAATAACTTGACGGTAATTGCAGTGATGAACGAGCAGAGAATCGAAAAGGGATGAGGCTGCAACTCGAAGGGCTTAAATAGGTGACGACCCTGTGCTGCTTGCCTTCAACGTCAAGGAAACAGTGACCAATGAAAGATGGCAGTGAGAAGCTGTGAGGGGAGGTGGGGCCCTGCATGTGTTGCGGTGTCGAGCAAGGGAAGGAAGGAAGAACCGTGGCATATGCGCTGGCGTGACTGGTGGGCCCCACATGTTAGAAACACCCCTCACAATTAACTTATAAATTCCATTTGAAAATATAAATCAACTCCAAAAATAGCCAAATTTGGTAGTGCCCTAATTTGGACATGATGAATCACATGGTGGTCTCAGATTTCCCATTTGGGATCTGCAAAGTATATGTAAATTTTTCCAGTGCTCATTCCCCCCTCTTTTGAATTTCCAAATAACTCAAATTGTTAATTGAGTTTGTGTTGACTTGATCACATGCTGAACATTGTACCAGAAAAGTGGACCTTCAGACCCACCAAGCTTTGAGTTTATTGCATGGATAAGGTAGATAGTACACTTGCTCCACTTGATGTGCAAGAACAAATGAATTGAATCCTTTCAACCATTCCTTGTGTTTTACTTCGACCATGTCAAATTGGTTTATTCGAATTCCACGACTGGCATCAAACCAATCACAGTCAAAGAATACTACTCGAATATCCTTGTTTCGATAAAAGCAAGTTCAAGGATTTTTTTAATAATCCCATAGTAATTAGTTTTACGTCCTTGAGAATCGACTGCCCTCGTCACGACTCCAGTATTACGTGTCCCCGCGAGTGGACAAAGAGACTTAAATTGAGTTGTACGGAATCGAAAGCCGTTGACGTCATATCAACCATAGCTTCTAACTCTAACCACTCCATAGGATAGTTGTCACAAGTCTTCAAGGACGTTGGCATCTTCATTGCACTGTCCAAGATATGAAGTTAATATAAAACTTTATAGATATTCGTAAGTTATTAGAAAATGTTGTTAATACTGATAAGTTAACAAGAAAATGTTACATGATCTCTGTCGAAGGGTGCTAACTACAATTCTCCTGGTACTACTAAGAAGTAGACCGCGGAGTTTCTTTTTCGGAGGGGGCGTAAACTCGAAGAACCATGAACAAGGTGAACACATGTGTTTTTACATGGTTCGGGCCGCCTGAACATAATACCTTACTTAACGGGTGTTTGTGTGTTGTATTGAATGGTTTGTTGCATAGGAGTTCTGTCGGTACCCTACGTACCGGGTACCCCACGATACCGCAAGAAGTGCAAGAAAGTTCCACCGTCAGAGTCGAAGGCCCCTGCAGGTCCCACATGTCACATTACACCGGACCCGCTCCCCTCAAATGGCTGGCTCCCGGGTTAACACTGTAGGATCGAAGAGCACGTGAAAAGCTACCATAGGGGGGTGAATGGTAGATTTAAAAATCTTACACAGCAAAAACAATTAAATCCCAACCCCTTTGGCAGAAAAACAATCTGTTAAATAAATCATGTGTGAGACTAATCTAAACGTGTTTCTCCGAGACAAAAGTGATATATATCAGAGAGAATCAAGTCACGAAGAAAACACAAGAAGAATCACTCAAATCCGTCGAGAGAAACTCAAGTTATGATCGAAAGATTGAACAAAGGTCAATCTGTCCTACCCGAGAAAAACAGTTCTGAAATGCTGCAAAGAAACTCGTGTAGATCAGAAACCACAAATCCAATGACCGTGAAACTTTGACAGATAATATATAATCAAGTTGTGAAGACAACCTAAAAATAATCACATCAATTGGATCTGTAAAACTCGAGTTATAATGAAACCACCGACGAAAGGTAGTGTTGTCCAGAAACTCGACGAGTAAAACTTGTCTGGAACAAGTCGAACGAACAAGGCACAAAATTTCCTTCAAACTACAAATTTTATTCAATAGAACACAAGAGGAACATCCCCAAAGTCATGCACCACGAGCTCTGGCCTCCCTTGCTTATATAACCAGCCCATAGGCTAACCCAATCTCAACTAGGACTCTAATCCTACCCAGATCACGAATCGAAACTTTCCATAACTGCTTAGGACTCTTATATACGCAAATAGAAGCAATCTTAAGACTTTCAAACACCTTAGGAACGTATCCCTCATTCCTAAAACAACCCAAATTCATGACCCACAGGAAATCCTATCATAACCGAATCGATACTTTCCATAACGAGCCATAACTGACTCCGCCGTAGCCAAAGTCATCAACCGATACGATCCGATCCTTCCAACTAGACCTTCTCATCCATAAACCATCTTCAAAACCATATTGCCACGTCATGCACCGCATGCATACGTGCAAACACCTTCCTTCGACGTCCAGTAACCTTCATATGCACTGCCCTTGATTCAATCATCCTGCGTGACCTCCTGACCCGCTCAACCACAATTTCTCCTGAATTTGGTTGTTGGAACCTCATCTCCTCCCTGAGACTAGTACAAAGAATCCTGTCACCAGCCATGAATTGAACTCAAGCAACACCTGCACATGAGCAAACAATCAATCCGTACGAGCCCAAGTCCGCGACTTGACTCAAGTCAGTTCCAAACACAACACCTTACGTGAGCACCTCACATAAGCATGTCGCAAAGCATAGGAAAACGATATCAGCCATATCAACCAAAACGCACCAAAAAACTTAGTAAAATAATACTAAGCAAACTTTCCAACAATGTAAAGCAAGTTCGAAACATTTCAGATTAAAAGCGGGAACATTGCGATCAAGCACCGAACCTAGAAAAAGCTAACCGGAGCTTGAGTCGGAGCTTACCAAAGCTAGTACAACCTAGCGCCGGAGCTTACCAAAGCTAGTACAACCTAGCGCCGAAGCTTACCAAAGCTAGTCGGATCTAGTGTCGGAGCTAGCCAAAACTAGTCGGAACTAGTCATCCCAAAAGCCGGAGCCAGAAAAACATGTCGCAGCTAACCAACAAAAGTCAGACCTAGCAAAATATATCGAAGCTTAACAAAGACATGCCAGAGCTATCCAAGCCATGCCGGAGCTAAAGACAAAGCTCACCGGAGCTACCCAAAAACATGTCGGATCTAGACAAAGAAGGTCAGACCTATTGTCGGACCTTGCAGAAGCTTGAAGCTAGAGTCAAACCTTGCTAAAAAGATGTTATGGCAGCATTCAAAACTTTTATTGTCAAAGTCAATGTATTTAGCACACATAGGTCTCACAATCCCCCCCTTGATGAATGCATTGGCAACACCATTTAAAATACGAACATTGGCATGAAAAGTTTTGAGAACAATTTTCCCTTTTTTGAAAATCAAATGAGATAGAAATAAATTTCTCCCCCTATACATATTTCTCCCCCTTGCATAATTCACCGTATTATCTCCCCCCTTTGACAATGTATTCTGAAAGGTTCGAAAGAGAATTTTTAATTGTTATGAGCATATTATAACATATACATATAAAACAAAGCTCATCCAAGTCATACTATCAAGTAACTTACACTATCACAACAATGAGATACATAAAGTAGTGTAAGCCATGCTAGAGATCAAATGTAATTTTTAATTTAAGCTAGTCATGATCTCACAAACTTAACTATTTAAATACCTGAAAGCATAACACTTGTTGCTGCATTTTATTATTTTTCAAAGCACAAATTTAGATCATATGATATTTGCAAGAGATTATATGTGCATCTGCCTTATTCTAACCAACCAAGCCAAGCCTATGTCATTTGACAATCAGAAGCTTAAGGACATGGTTTTAGTCATACACAACTTCTTCCAAGTTCATATCTGAGTGCAATAATAAGCCATCTCAAAAGAAGAAGTGCGATGCATGCATATTCTCTTGATCTTTTCTCAATTTATATTTGTTCATAAAAACTCAACATGTGAGTTGATTACTTGATTAATTCTTTATGATTAAAAGCATTTGTGAGCATGCAACAAGTTCAAAACAGCAAGAAAGTTCGACCATGACCATATTTAGTGTAAGTAATTATTCCAATTACCAGACATGGCAAAAACTACAAAATGTATAACATGAGTAATGTAGTAAGAACTTTCAGCATGTAAAAGGAATCAAAAAGTCATATATGTATGAAATACTATGCTCATATTATTTTAAGTTTAGATTCTCACAAAGACTTCCCAAATTTCAAAACTTCCCTCAATTTAAACCATGAGGATGCATAACCCCTATTTCACTACGAATATAACAAAAACGAGTGAAATCCAAAGGTTTTGTAAAAATGTCAGCCAATTGTTGTTCGGTATCTACATGGTGAAGCACAATGTTTCCTTTTTCAACATTGTCATGGAGAAAGTGATACCTAATGTCAATGTGCTTAGTTCTAGAATGTTGCACAGGGTTTTTAGCAATGCAAATAGCACTAGTGTTGTCACAAAACAGTGGAACACTATCTAGATCAACCCCATAGTCCTTAAGTGTTTGAACAATCCAAAGAATTTGTGAACAAGCGCTAGCAGCAGCTACATATTCAGATTCGGCGGTGGATTGTGCAACTGAACTTTGTTTTCTAGATGACCACGCAACAAGTGAATTACCAAGAAAATGACAAGCACGGAAAGTACTTTTCCTATCAATCCTACAACCTCCAAAATCAGCATCCGAAAAAGCTTTCAAAGTTACAGTTGAGGAAGAAAGAAGAAAAATACCAAATTCTTGAGTTCCATGTGAGTACCTGAGAATCCTTTTGATGGCTTGACAATGTGAAGCATGTGGGGAAGCTTGAAACCGTGCACAAAGACATACGCTGAATTGTATGTCCGGTCTTTATGTCGTGAGGTACAAAAGTGATCTAATGGTGCTTCTATATTCTTTTTGATCCACGGGTTCACCATATTCATCAAGTTCAAATGTTGTTGTTGTTCCCATTGCTGTCCGAAGAGGCTTGCTTTTGTCCATGTTGAAGCGCCTTAGGAGGTCTTTTGTATACTTCGTTTGATGCACAAAGGTACCCTCCTTGGTTTGCTTGATTTGCAGCCCCAAAAAGTACGTGAGTTCTCCCATCATACTCATCTCAAATTCTGAACTCATCATAGCTGAAAACTTGGACGCAAGATCATGAGAAGCACAACCAAAGATAATATCATCCACATACACTTGAACGAATAATGAGTCATTGCCATGCTTAAGCACAAAAAGAGTTTTATCAACCCTGCCCATGGTAAACCCCTTTACAAGTAAGAATGTTTTTAACCTATCATACCATGCTCTAGGGGCCTGTTTGAGACCGTACAAGGCTTTGGACAGTTTGTAAACATGATTAGGAAAATCTAAATTTTCAAAACCCGGTGGTTGTTTGACATAAACTTCCTCATCTATGTAGCCATTAAGAAAAGCACTTTTAACATCCATTTGATATAGCTTAAAAGCTTTAGATGCAGCGAAAGCTAACAAAATTCTTATGACTTCTAATCTAGCAACAGGAGCAAAAATTTCATCAAAATCTAGACCTTCAACTTGAGTGAAACCTTGAGCAACCAACCTAGCCTGATTCCTAACCACGACCCCATCCTCACTTTGTTTATTTTTAAACATCCATTTAGTTCCAATTAAAGTGTGATCTTGAGGTGGAGGTACAAGTTTCCAAACATTATTTCTTTCAAAATTTTTTAACTCTTCTTGCATGGCAATAATCCAAGATTCATTAGTGAGTGCGTGTGATATATCTTTGGGTTCAAAAGAAGCAACAAAAGCAGAATGAGCATGAGAGTTTGGATTGCAAAACATGGACCGTGTTACCCGTTCGTGCAAGATTCCATAATCTGTTGTGGAGGATGAATTTTGAGAAACCGGAGGGGAGTGGACACTTCACAAGCTTCTTCTTCTTCATGTTCATCACAAATCGATGAGCTTGTGACTTGAGGAGGATCTGGACCAGCAATGGTGGTCGTCAGTGTTGACTATGAATCAAAATTAGGAGCTCGAACAATGGCATTAGCTGCTGAATTTTCGGGCAGCAGCTCCACCTCTTCCTCATCTTCAACGAAAATGCTCTCCCCCTGCGGATATGGATCTGGACCTATAATGTTTGAGCTAGTACCTGGGCTAGCTTCATCAAAAGACACTTCACAAGTCTCCACAATTTTGTTAGTGTCAAGTAAAAGCACACGGTAGCCTCTAGTATGAGATGGATAACCAAGAAACATGCCATCAATGGATCTAGGTTCAAATTTATCAAGATTACCATGTTTCTTAACTACGCATTTGCAACCAGAGACCCGAAAGTGCATAGCACTAGGCCTATGTCCAAACCGGAGCTCATATGGTGTTTTACCTAGCTTAGCACGCAAGAAAACACGATTTGAGACATAACAAGCGGTTGCAATCGCATCAGCTCAAAATTTCCTAGTAGTGTAATATTCATCAAGCATAGTCCTAGCCATCTCAACTATGGTTCTGTTCTTTCTTTCTACAACACCATTTTGTTGAGGTACATATGGTGAAGAAAATTGATGATCTATTCCATTTTCAGCACAAAAGTGATCAAAATGTTGATTTTTAAATTCAGTTATGTTATCACTTCGAATTGCTTTTAAAGATCTTGGGTGATCAATTGATAATCTAAGAAATAAAGTTCTAAAGTGACTAAAAGCTTCATTCTTAGATGCCATAAAGTAAACCCAAAAGTATCTAGAATAATCATCAACAATCACAAGAACATACATTTACCTCTGAAGGATTGAACACGTGAAGGTCCTATGGTGTGAAGGTGCAAAAGTTGACCCGGTTCAGTTGTCATGATCATTGTGAGAGAAGTATGTGAACCTGCAACCATATTAGCATGTCTATAAGAAGAGCACAAAATTTCTTTGTCCCCTTTAAGCTTAGGCAGCCCACGTATGCAATCAAGAGCACTAACACACGTGAGATGATCAAAGCCTATGTGACCAAGTCTACGATGCCAAAAATATAAATCTTTGGAATCATTAGCAACTAGACACCTATGCTTAGAGGAAGACATATCAAAATCAGCTTTTAAAAACTCTTCCAAATCGTGACATGTTAAAAATAAGCTCATTGTTTGAATTTACAACTTTGCAGCAATTTTTAGTGAAAATAATTTCCAGATTTTCATCTAGCAGTTGTGAAACAGAAAGCAAGTTGTATTTCAAATTTTTGACAAGTGCCACATCCTTCAAAGTGTAGTGATCTTTTACTCTAACCGAACCCTTAGCGATTATAGGAGTTGAAGAATTATCGGCAAAAGTAACATTCTCTACTCGTGACACATAAGAGAGGGAGGAGAACCAATCTTTGTTACCAGTCATGTGGCGTGAGCAACCTGAATCCACAATCCAAATGTTCTCTTTCCTCAAACGTGTAACCTACATAGAAGCACGATACGTCGATGACTTAATACTGGGGTTAGTCAAAAGGCATTTAGGTATCCAGTACTGAGTCACACGATGTGCAGCAGGAAAAACACGCGAAAGCTGAGATAAAACATCAGGTTTATGAGTCAAAGTTTAAGGTTTTTTATTCTTAAGTTCTTACCTATAAGGTGTTACTTGTGTAGCACAAAAATTAGTAGCTTTGGAGGCAAAAACAGAAGGTCCGGAGGTAAACTTTGAATGTTTTTTGACTCATAACAGCAGGTTGCATGTTCCTGGCATTCGGTTTAATATGTGCAGCAAATTTTGCATGAAAGTTATGAGATCTAGCAATCATTCTTTCCCTTTTCTGTTGTTTACCTAGTCTATAACCAAAATCTATGACATGACCATCTCTACCACAGTAGGTACAATGAAATTTAACTTTGTGTTCATGTCTAGATGAGCAAACAACATTTTTATTTGAAACCGAATGAGACAACACCCCAGCAGATTTGAAAACCACTTCTTTTTGTTTAGGAACTATTTGAATCAAACCACTTCCTAATGACTTTACAATTTTAGGTGGATGTGCCTTAGCATGAGCATGAGAATCAAAACCTAAACCAGTTTTATCTTTGCAAGACTTGGAAGAATTCAACAGCAAGTTTAGGTTCTTATTCCCATTACAAAACCGATCTAATGTCCTATGCATGTTATCAAGTTTATTGGACAGATCAAGGCAATTTTCACATGAAGTTTTTCCTTTTAATTTGCAATTGGAACAATATTTAACTTCATGAGAACGTACATCATTATTCAATATTGAAATTTCATTCATAGCATCTTTTAGTTTCTTTTCAAGATCATCACAACTAGAACAATGCAAATCAATTGTAGAACAAGAAGCATCTTTTAAGTTTCCAATGTCAAGTGCAGCAAGCTTTTTGTTCTTTTCAATTTCAAGTTCATGTCTATCTAGAGTGGATGAGTGTTCAGTTCTTAGTGTGGACAATTGTTCATAGATTAAATCACATGAGGGACAAGAATCATCACTAGGAATCAAGGTTTTCAAATGGTTGATTTCAGATTCTAGTGATTCAATTTTAGCAGCATTATGCCTAAGCTTTTTGTCCTTTTTCTTAACAATAATAGTTGCACGAGAAATTGCATCACACATTTCATTACAGGTAGAACATACCTCATCGTCGTCACTGCTGTGTTTTGCATCCTACTGACTTGATCTTGATCTTGTTTTGCCCACCATGAAGCATAAGTTGGCCAAAATCATCTTCATCTTCACCAGTTCCAATGTCCACGTCGCTTGAGCCAAGTTCCTGGAGTGCGGAGATAAAACCGTTCACCAGTTAGCGACCTGTAAATCCCTTCTTCTTCTTCTTATCATTTGTTGAGGAGTGCTTCGTCCTTGATTGTTTTTCTTCTCGGGAAGTAGAACCTGAAAGGTTATGGCATTCTGTACGAAAGTGTCCTGTCTTACCACATTCGAAGCATTGTTGAGGTTCGGAGCTTCCTCTCCTTCTAGTTCTCACATTTTGCAATACTTTTGAGAACCTAGTAGAGAGAAGTGCTAGCTCCTCCTCTGGAAATTCCTCGATCCGCTCCAGGGTTAGTGAGGACAACAAAGCAAGAGTATTGCAAGATGATAATTGGCCGGAGCTAGGCATATCACGTTGTGAGACAAATGCAATAGACTTATTTGGGTTCTTACATGATGTCAATTTCATGAGTTTTGAGTTTAGAGTAAAGCACATCTAATGTAAGTGTACTAACGACAGTAGATTCACGGATAGATGTAACTTTCATCTCCCAAATTGACATGTCTAATGCACTAAGAAGTTGCCTAGCATTTTTAGCATCAGCAAAATTAGTCTTGACATTACGCAAGTTACTGAGAATTTTGTTAAAGCGAGCAAAGAGATCATCGATGGACTCACCGGGTTGCATCTCAAAATGCATGTATTCTTTCTTGAACATGTCTTGCATTACCTCCTTGATCGTGTTGGATCCTTCGTGGTAGTCACAAAGTGCTTTCCACACATCGTATGCAGATCGGAGGTGTGCAACACGGTCGAAGTCGCTTTGAGTTAATCCATGTATGATCAAGTTTCGAGCCTTGTTGTTGTTGTCGACATCTCTCAGATTTGTAGCTGTAACTTGATCATTTGACGGCACTTCATAAGGCTTGTACACCTTCTCCCATATTGCAAAGCCTTGCGCCTGGATGGAAGCCTCCATGCGTGCCTTCCAAATCTGAAAATCAATACCAGCAAACACACAAGGTTTGGCGGAGTATTTCTCCATGATGATTAGTCAAAAATACATGCAATTCACAATGATTAGAGCACAGTGGCTTTGATACCAACTGTAGGATCGAAGAGCACGTGAAAAGCTACAAGAGGGGGGGTGGATGGTAGATTTAAAAATCTTATGCAGCGGAAACAATTAAATCCCAACCCCTTCGGCAGAAAAACGATATGTTAAAGAAATCGTTTGTGAGACTAATCTAAACGTGTTTCACCTATAAAAAAGTGATATATATCAGAGATAATCAAGTCATGAAGAAAACACAAGAAGAATCACTCAAATTCGTCGAGAGAAACTCAAGTTATGATCGAAAGATTGAACAAAGGTCAATCTGTCCTACCCGAGAAAAACTGTTCTGAAATGCTGCAAAGAAACTCGTGTAGATCAGAAACCACAAATCCAATGACCGTGAAACTTTTACAGACAATAGATAATCAAGTTTTGAAGACAACCCAAAAAGAATCACATCAATTGGATCCGTAAAACTTGAGTTATGATAAAACCACCAACGAAAGGCAATGCTGTCCAGAAACTCGACGAGTAAAACTTGTTTGGAACAAGTCGGACGAACAAGGCACAAAAGTTCCTTCAAACTATGAATTTTATTCAATAGAACACAAGAGGAACAAACCCAATGTCGTGCACCACGAGCTCTGGCCTCCCTTGCTTATATAACCTGCCCTTATGCCAACGCAATCTCAACTAGGACTCTAATCCTACTCAGATGACGAACCAAAACTTTCCATAACTGCTTAGGACTCTTCTATACGCAGATAGAAGCAGTCTTAAGACTCCCAAACACCTTAGGAACGTATCCCTCATTCCTAAAACAACCCAAATTCATGAACCACATGAAATCCTATCATAACCAACTTGATACTTTCCATATCGAGCCATAACCGACTCTGCCGCAGCCAAAGTCATCAACCGATACGATCCGATCCGTCCAACAAGATCTTCCCATCCATAAACCATCTTCAGAACCATGTTGCCACGTCATGCACCACATGCGTACGTGCAAGCACCTTCCTTCGACGTCCAGTAACCTTCATATGCACTGCCCTTGATTCAATCATCCTGCGCGACCACCTGACCCGCCCAACCACAATTCCTCCTGAATTTGGTTGTTGGAACCTCATCTCCTCCCTGAGACTAGTCCAAAGCTTCCTGTCACAAGCCATGACTTGAACTCAAGCAAAACCTGCACATGAACAAACAACCAATCCGTATGAGCCCAAGTCCGCGACTTGACTCAAGTCAGTTCCAAACACAACACCTTATGTGAGCACCTCACATAAGCATGTTGCAAAGCATAGGAAAATGATATCAACCATATCAACAAAAACGCACCAAAAACTTAGTAAAAGAATACTAAGCAAACTTTCCAACAATGTAAAGCAAGTTCGAAACATTTCACATTAAAATTCGGAACATTGCGATCAAGCACTGAACCTAGAAAAAGCTAACCGGAGCTTGAGCCGGAGCTTACCAAAGCTAGTACAACCTAGCGCTGGAGCTTACCAGAGCTAGTACAACCTAGCGCTGGAGCTTACCAAAGCTAGTCGGATCTAGTGCCGGAGCTAACCAAAACTGGTCGGAACTAGTTATCCCAAAAGCTGAAGCCAGAAAAACATGTCGCAGCTAACCAACAAAAGTTGGACCTAGCAAAACATATCGGAGCTTAACAAAGACATACCAGAGCTATCAAAGACACGCCGGAGCTGAAGACAAAGCTCACCGGAGCTACCCAAAAACATGTCGGATCTATACAAAGAAGGTCGGACCTATTGTCGGACCTTTCAGAAGCTCGGAGCTAGAGTCAGAACTTGCTAAAAAGATGTTATGGCATCATTCAAAACTTTTATTGTCAAAGCCAATGTATTCAACACACATAGGTATCACAAACACGTGTAAAATAATACCGGAACAAAACTCCCAACCAAGAGAAGCTCCGGCGACTACACGTGTACAACAGCCCCAGACCTAGCCCCTGTCAGAGAGGAGCTCCGGTGCTGACACGTATAAAGCGACCCCGGACATACCCACCCTCAAGGGAAAGCTCCGGATCTGCCACGTGTGGAGGCTCCGGACCTTCATCGCCAACAGAAACACGAGTAGATCACATCTGTTACAAATATTCAAGGACGGTTAAAGCAGCAGTTACAAGGTCTAATAATGTGTCATTAATGTCATATTAATGACACACGATCAGTGCACCATTAATAGGGGTAACGCTGCCATGAAGGCACATTACCACACTATTAATTATACTTAATACTCTTTAGACAGTGTATTAGGTCATTAAGCATGCCAGGGCCACATGTTGGGCCAGGCCAGCTTTGTAACGGTCAGTCCTTAGAACTATAAAAGGGCTACACCGCACGAATATCGGGGGGCTGATCTGATTCGACCTGATCTGAGCGAACGTATTCGCTTAATACAATTACACAAACCCCGTGGAGTAGGGTGTTACGCTTAAGCGGCCCGAACCACTTAAATATCTAAGGTCATCATCTTGATATCGATCTTTGCGTGCCCCAATCACAATATAACCTCCGTGGGCTGCTTCTCAGCGGGTCCGGGGGAAGTGTCGTATCAAACACTTTGACATTTGGCGTGTCAGGTAGGGGGGCGCTCAATCCCAAGATCACAAGATGGTGAATTCAGCTGCTGGATCTTCCAATGACAACCACGCTGGACCACCTACCAGAGGCAATCCCTTCAACGTTCAACAACCAGCAGGTGCCGTTGTTCCAGCAGGTGCTGTGGCACCACAACCACCATCTGTTCCAGCAAACAATGCTGGTCAACAAGATGGAACATCTGTGTCGATAACTGCATTGATAAGCAACAACCCTGAGCACGCGCTCATTGCTGCGCGCGCTCTTCTACAATGCCCACCGCCTCCAGGCACACCCCAGGGTGCTATGGAGTAGTGGAGGGCTGATGTTGATCATATGGTTGCAGCTGCGACTGCAGGCAGCAGCAACCAAGGTCCTCCCCCTTCGGGGCGAGCACCTTCACACGACGGACTTTGTCTAGCCGACTTGGTCCACAAGCCTCTCAACAAAGGAGACGTGTTGCCTCCCAACAGGTGACTTCGTTGCCTCTCGGGGCACAACACACCCATACCATTACTAGGATTCCGACTCATGACCTACGGTCGAAATTGGATCGCCATTGTCGTTAACAGGACGGTCGTGTACACATCGAGCGCGCACATGAGAGATGCGAAGCTCGAGACAACCCTGCTCCTTAGGGAGTAGGTTGAGGCTATTCTGCCCTGGCCATGCACTTACGTATGGTCAAGTGGCCAGAGAAGTTCTGGCCCCAATTACCGGAGAAATTCGACGGTACTGTCAACCCCGCCGATTTTCTTCAAATCTACTCTACTGCCATACTGGCAGCGGGGGGTGCTGAGGCTACGATGTCCAATTACTTCCCGGCGGCTTTAACTGGGACTGTAAGATCCTGGTTCATGAGTCTTCCACCAGACTCTATTAATAGTTGTGCAGAATTGTGCCAGCCATTCACTGCCAACTTCGGGAGCTCTTATACCAGCCCAACACTGAATTGGACCTGTTTGCTGTAAAGCAAACTTCAGGGGAATTGCTACGATCCTTCATCCAGCGATCCTCTCAGGTACAAAATACCATTCCATCTATCTTGAGCTCTTCTGTTATCGTTGCATTCAAACAAGGTGTTCGAGATAAGAAGATTCTAGAGAAGTTGGCCGTTAAAGAAGTTACCAGCGTCACAAAACTCTTCAGCCTAGCCGACAAATGTGCTAGAGCTGTGGAGGGCCGTGAAATGCACTGCAAGCCAGCTACGGAGGCCAAACAGAAGTCCTCCAAAATTGAAGCTGCTACCTCCGGTAGTGGCAAGAAGAAAAAGAAGCCCAACAGCAAAAAGAAGCTGTTGGCCGGTGCTCCAGCTGCTGCTGCTGCAGCATCTTGAAACCAGGGGCCACGCCCTGAGAAGCGACCTTGACCTTCATCAGAGGATGGCACCAGTTCCAAAGCGTGGTTTCCAATTCATAAGACGAACCGACACAGCTTGGAAGAGTGTCGGGAGGTCCAAAACCTTGCCGAGCGCTACAACAAGCGCCGGGAAGAAACTCCTTTCCGTCAAAGGGAAGGAAAACAAAAAGTCGACGAAGCTCCAGGTGAAGAGGAGCTAGGTTTCCAAGACCCTAAAAAGGTCTTGAAAGCCGTTTACAACACTGTTGACGACGACTCTGACGCCTCTGACAACGAATGTCAGAAGACCTTGAACACCATCTATGGTGGTTCTTGGGACATCACCTCTCACCGCATCCTCAAGACAATGCGGCAGGACATGTCCATTGTAGCTCCTGCTACTAAGGCAGAACCGCATCAGAAGTGGATGGATACACCCATCATTTTTGAAGCCCCAGACTGCCCCCGAAACATGATCGGGGCTGGACAACTCCCGTTGATGGTGTCACCCACCATTAACAATATTCAAATCCACCATGTAATGGTGGATGGAGGTTCCGGGCTAAACCTCATAAGCTTCAAAGCTTTCATTAAGCTTCAGCTCCAGCCTTCGAACCTTCGCCCATCCAAACCTTTCTCTAGAGTGGGTCCGGGAACCATTACTCCTCTTGGTTCCATTACACTCCCACTGACCTTCGGGAATCGGGAGAACTACAAAACTGAGAAACTGGTTTTCGACGTTGCGCAGAGCAGTCTGCCCTTCAATGCCATTTTGGGTAGACCAGCTTTATACAAGTCTATGGAAGCAGCCCATTATGGTTACTTGGTGTTGAAAATGCCAACACTCACGGGTGTTCTCTGGATCCGCAGAGATCGTACTGCAGGAGTCACTGCACTTGAGGAACTCTATGCGCTTGCCACAGCGCAAGAGGAAGCATCTGGTAAGGAGCCAGCTCCGAATCCTCCAAGCATTCGTCACAAAGGCTCTACCTTAGCACCTCGTGTGCAACCAAGCGGCGACGCCGACATTCCCGTCATAGTCGTCCAAATCGGTTCCGATGCTGCTCAGATTACCTGTATATCGGGGGGTCTAAACAACAAATAGGAACTCGTGCTCATCACTTTCCTCTGGGCTAATGTCGACGTGTTTGCCTGGCAACGGTCACAAATGCCTGGGATCCCTAGGGAGGTGATTGAGCACAATCCGAAGATTTACCCAGACGCTCGGCCTGTACACCAGAAGCCCAGGAAGCAATCAATCGAGCGACAAAACATCATCCGACAGGAAATCAAGAAGTTGCTCGAAGCTGGATTCATCCGGGAAGTCTTCCATCCAAAATGGCTGGCAAACCCAGTTGTTGTACCCAAGGCCGGTGGGAAGCTTCAGATGTGCATCGACTACACCACCTTAAATAAGGCATGTCTAAAAGATCCATTTCCACTAACCATAATAGATTAGATAGTGGACTCCACCTCCGGGTGTGAGCTACCATGTTTCCTAGATGCATATTGTGGATATCATCAAATCCAAATGTCTAAGGAAGATGAAGAGCACACTGCCTTCAAAACAGTAGATGGATTGTATTGTTATACTGCCATGTCATTTGGTCTTAAAAATGCTGCTTCAACATTTGTGCGAGCTATGTACAAAACATTTGGAGAGCTAATTCGATACTTGGTGGAGGTGTATATTGATAACATCATCGCGAAGATCAAAAACAAGGAGTCGCTCCTTGACAACTTACAAGCCGTCTTCGATAAGCTACGCACTACGCGTACCCAGTTGAACCCGGACAAGTGTGTCTTCGGGGTTAGCTTCGAAAAGCTTTTGGGGTTCTTGGTCACTCACCGCGGAATTGAAGAAAATCCGGCGAAGATCAAGGCTATAGAAGATATGCGGCCACCAGCCATATTAAAGATGTCCAGAAGCAAAGTGGATGCCTAGCTGCACTCAGCCGATTTATCTCAAGACTGGTAGAACGGGCGCTACCCTTCTTCAAACTCTTGAGGAAGTCCGGACCTTTTTATTGGTCTGAAGAAGCAGAAAAGGCATTCCAAGAGTTGAAACAACTCCTCACCACGGTACCAATCTTGGTAGCTCCGAATCCTGGTGAGCCTTTACTACTTTATATTTCAGCAACCATCGAAGTTGTCAGTATGGTCTTGGTTGCGGAAAGACCAGAGCCACATCCGATTCAGGCGTCTCTGCTCCCAGACACGGAACCTCAAAATGAAGTTCTAGGAGATCAACCCCATTCATCTGAGGGAGTTCACCCGGATAACCAAGATAATCTGGATCATCCCAGCGAGATCCGGGTTGAACAAGAAGGAATTTTGGACGCCTCCGGGAGGGTCCAAGAAGCACAACTTGAAGGTCCGGGACCCTCCAGCAAGGTCTGAACCGATGAAGAGGAAGCTCTTGGTCCTTCTAAAAGGGTCTGGACCGTCCAACGCCCTGTGTACTTCATCAGTGAAGTACTCCATGACGCCAAGACAAGATATATTGAGGTGCGTAAACTGCTTTATGCAGTTCTTATTGCCTCAAGAAAGCTTCATCATTACTTCCAATCCCACAAAATCTCAGTGGTCACCTCTTTTACACCGCGTGCAATTTTGCATAACCCCAATTCTACTGGGAACATTGCAAAGTGGGCAGTGGAATTGGCTAAATTCGAACTAGAATTCATGTCAAGACAAGCAATTAAAAGTCAAGCCATGGCTGACTTTGTGGCAGAATGGACTCCCTCTCCATCAAACCCTGGGAGCCACAGTGAGCAGAAACCAGAACTCAAAGTTCCGGTATTCACTGAGCCTCACCAGACCCTCTACTTCGATGGCTCCGTGCAAAAGCAGGGGCCAGAGCTGGAATCCTTCTCCTGGCTCCGACCGGGGAGAAGGTCAAATACATGGTACATCTCTATTTCAAGGCAACCAATAATATGGCAGAGTATGAAGCCCTCATCTATGGACTCAAGGTGTCACTATATTATTGTGTGAAACAATTGTTGGTGAAGGGAGATTCACAACTCATCATCAAGCTAGTGAAAGGTGAATGTTCCTGCAAAAATTCTCAATTAACTACTTACCTCCTTGAAGTTCAGAGGCTTCAGAAGGACTTCGAAGTCCTGGATCTCCATCATATTTAGCGTCTTCATAAAGTTGAAGCCGACGAACTCTCGACGAAAGCCTTAACCGGAGCTTCGGTTCCTGACGGAATCTTCGTCCGGAGGTTGTCAAAACCAACAGCTCAGCCTCCCGAACTGAGCGAAAGGGGCGAGACCAGCACCTCGAAGCTGGCGGTCCCGGTGGCCCTGCAACCGTGGCGTCCACCAAGGGTCGTAGGTGCTGTTGGAAGCTCCGAGCAACCCAACACACAAGACTTAGAAGCTCAAGTTAGCTCTGATGCATGGATCTCGGAGATCCAGAGCTACTTGAAAGAAAATATCCTTCCCGAAGACAATTTATCCACTGACCGGATTGTTAGATTGGCTAAAAGATACATGTTGGTAGAAGGGGATCTCTACCGACGCGGTGCCAACGGCATCCTAATGCAGTGCATTGAAAGGGAAGAAGGTCATGAGCTCCTCGCAGAAATCCATGGAGGCGAGTGTGGGAACCACGCAGCTTCCCGCACGTTGGTTGGTAAAGCCTTCCGACATGGCTTTTACTGGCCTACAACACTCCATGATGCAGTTGAGCTAGTGAAGAAATGTGAAGCATGTCAGTTCCATGCCAAACAGATTCACACACCGGCTCAATCACTACAAATGATACCTCCTACATGGCCATTCACTATGTGGGGCATGGATATCTTGGGACCTTTCCCAAAAGCCGTTGGAGGTTACAGATTCCTGTATGTTGCCATCGACAAATTCACCAAGTGGCCGGAAGCAACTCCACTAGTAACAATCAACAAACAATCAACAATCAAGTTCTTGAAGTCCATTATATGCAGATTTGGAGTTCCAAACAAAGTCATAATTGACAACGGAACTCAATTTACAAGTGCTGCATTCCAAGAATATTGCGAAGACCTCGACATTCAGCTTAGCTACGCTTCAGTAGCTCATCCAGCAAGTGACGGCCAAGCCAAGAGAGCAAACGCTGATATCTTAAAAGGACTCAAGACGCGCACATACGAGCGCTTGAAAAAGCACGGAACTAACTGGATTGAAGAGCTTCTGTCCACATTATGGGCGAATAGGACAACAACTAATCTGTCAACTGGTGTGACGCCCGGTTCCGAAAAATGAACCAATCTAACGCATATGTGTGCCCAGGATGTTCATCACACATACACGAGTACATTCACAAAAGAGTATACAGAAAATTACCACAAGACAATATTAATTAATCAAGTTTTATTAAACAAACCACATTATCCTCGAATACATGCTCTAATAAATGGTGATGACAAGTTTGACTAATGTAGTGGATATAAACTAAATAAGCAAACTAAACAGCTAGGCAGCGTAAGCAATATGGTATAGCGCAACTCCAACCAAAACCACAGGCAAGCTGACGGTAGACATGGCCTAGAACTCCGCATTATCACCATTAAACTCCCAATCCTGACCTGCAACTGTTGGGGGGGGATTGCAAGAGTGAGTACACGTCGTACTCAGCGAGTGTGGAAAGTATGACATGTGGCTGATTCAAATGACGAATGTAATAAAGGGTAAATACTAAAAAGTACATTAAAACATTTAAAAAGCAATATATTATATGTATGTGAAGTAAACCCATCATAATTATAAGTAATATCATAATACCAGTCGAAATTCACTACCATCATCAATAATTCCAGATTTCACCATTTGCCGATAACCATATTCAATACCAGAAATAAATCCATAACCAATCATAACCATAATACCAACCATAACCATCCCAATACCATCCCAATACTAGGTTCCCTCTAATCATGGAAGTTGTCCAGTTGCTCATAACCGGGAGCACGACTACCATGATAGTTTTAATACTCTGCAGAGTTTGTACCACTTTACCCACGTGTTTGTGATTTCATCACCTTTCGATGACTAGAACCTCTATTATGCCGTCTCACACTTCCATCGGTGTGTGGCCAAGAGATCACAAAATAGCCTTTACAATGGGATTACTAGACTATTTAGACCCCACTAAGGTTTCACCGGTGGCGATGCCTCCAACTGAGCACATCTTCAACCAAGGGCCCCCTCTTGAGCCATTCGGATCCCAGGGTAGTCCCACCGTCATCAACAAACCCAATCCGACTACCCCTTCCCCGAGCATCCTTAATGGTCCAAATAGCACTGGCAAATCCCTAATTAATCAGCTACGCCGCACCCATACTTGGCCTCGTGGTGGCACTGTAGTCCTGGCTTATTCTCGCATGAACCGGTCCTTAAATCTAAAGTAAGCAAACCACCATGACATCCAACCCATCCACATACCAGGCTTGCTTAGATCACTGATCATTTTAGCCAGTTCATAATATCATAAATGCATAATTAAATGTGTAGAGTTGTTTTCCCATCCCAATTCATTAAGCAAAGCAAAAAGGTAAAAAAAGCCCATCCCGACTCTCTACCATAATTCCAGGCGACAATGGTGGTCAAACAACGCTAGTAAACTTCCTACCATAGGATTTCCCATCAAGTCAACACAAGCATGCAATTTTGTAAACAAAACATTTATTTTAGAAATAGGATCAATATGCTTCAAGGACACTTGCCTTGCTCTTGCTGTATATTAGGATCAAAGCCTTCAAACTCTTGGTGCTGGAGATCCTCCGCGGCACTATCTAGCGCAAATCCGTCTAATCCACACAATAAACATACAAGACAAGAAACACAATCAAAGAGTGCACAAATATTACTCAGCATGACATGACATGCATGATTAATGCAAATGCAAGGTAGAACTTGTTAATAGATTGCTTTTAATGATCACTAACTAGTTCTAATAGATTTTAACAAGTTTATACAGGTTTGGATGTGATTAGATCAAATTTTAGAATCAATTGAACCCAATTTAACCAGGAAGATCGGACTAGTCCGCTAGGGACCGGACAAGTCTGCACTCTACGAGATCAGCAGATTAGGGTTTTCTAGATCGACGTGAATTCGAAGGTTAGGGGTCAAATTCACGTAAGGAAAAGAGAATAGAAAGTATACCAGGTGTTTAGAACTCAAATGAATCAAGAAACTTGGAGGCAACACTTGGATCTTTATGATCTAGGGTTGGTGATGAACTTGGAGATGAATTTGTGATGAAGAACAAAAACTTGGTGGAGATCTTGATCCTCTTTCGTTTCCTCCTCTTCTTCTTCTTGCTTGGGATCTCCTCCTCCTTCCGTGGTGGTGGCTCTCCATGAACTAGGGTTCGGGTGGGGTGGAAAAGTGGCAAATATATGTCAAGCAAAGGGGTGGGGTTGTTTATATAGAGGTGGAGGCTAGGGTTAGATGGATTTCGAGTTTGAGAGGAGTAGAGGCCGGTTTAGAGTCCCACATAGGCTCTAAAAGAGTTAGGCACGACGTCCCTAGGCCCACTTAACGTGAAACCCAAGAAACAATTCATTAAACAAAAGATCAACTCGGAGTCGCGAAATATCGGACAAGTCCGGAAAGGACCGGACTAGTCCGAAGTCGTCCAGAGAGAAAATCAGACAAGTCTGGCCAAAAATCGGACAAGTCCGACTTTAAACAGAGAGGAAATTGGTCAAGTCCGCTGGAACACCGCACTAGTCCGGAAAAGTCCAAGGACATAGCAATTTTTCAAGGATTCTTGGAATATCGGACTAGTCCGCACAAAATCGGACAAGTCCGAAACTTTCCAGAGCCATAATCGGACTAGTCCGCAGCAAAAACGGACAAGTCCGTTTTTAGGCAGAGAGAAATCAGACTAGTCCTCAGTAAAATTGGACTAGTCCGCACTTTCCGGCATTTTAAGTGCGGTTTTGTTCAAAATCAATTTTAAATGCTCCAAATCAATTTTAAACTCGTTCCTCTTGTTGTGGGTTAATGTTAAACATGTATATGAGTGTATGTAGGGCATGATGCATGAAAATGAGGGTGTTACAAACCTGCCCCCCTTAAAACGAATCTCGCCCTTGAGATTTGATGCGGAAGAGAAGAGATAGGGAAATTCCTTCTTGAGATCATCCTCCAATTCCGACGTCGCTTCTTTTTTCTGTGTGGTGCTTCCATTGAACTTTACACCATCTAATAACCTTGTTCCTTGTGACCCTCTCCTTAGTTTCCAAGATCTTGACCGGTTGCTCGGCATAAGTCAAATCTTCCTCTAGTTCCAATTCTTCCATTGGCACTTGTTCTTTCGGTACTCTTAAGCATTTCTTGAGCTGGGAAACATGAAAGACATCATGGACGTCCGAAAGATGAGCTGGCTTCTCCAACTTATAAGCTACTTCTACTCTTTTGTCCAAAATCTTGAATGGTCCAATATAACGAGGTGCTAGCTTGCCTCTTATGTTAAACCTCTTATGGCCTCTCATTGGTGACACCTTGAGGTAAACAAAATCTCCCACTTCAAAGGCTAATTTTCTTCTCCTATTGTCTGCATAGCCTTTTTGTCTTGATTGGGCAGCCCTTAAGTTTTCAAGAATTATTTGGACTTGCTTTTTGGCTTCTTGCAACACATCCGGACAAAATACTTGAGTTTCTCCTGCCTCATTCCAGAATAAAGGTGTCCTACACTTCCTCCAATAAAGCGCTTCATATGGTGACATCTTCAAACTTGCTTGGTAACTATTGTTGTATGAAAATTCCGCGTATGGCAAGCTTTTGTCCCAACTCTTCCCATGCTTTACAGCACAAGCTCTTAACATGTCCTCCGAAATTTGATTGGTCCTCTCGGTTTGTCCATCCGTTTGAGGGTGATATGCTGAACTAAAATTCAACCTTGTTCCCAATGCTTCATGCAATTTCTGCCAAAATCTGGAGGTAAATTGAGAACCTCTATCCGAGACTATCTTCTTCGGTACTCCGTGTAGACACACAATCTAATACATGTATATTTCGACCAATTGTGCAGATGTAAACTTGGTCTTGACGGGGAAAAATGAGCTGACTTGGTTAAGCGATCCACAATTACCCAAATTGAGTCATACCCGGACTGAGTACGTGGTAACCCAACTATGAAGTCCATTCCGATTTCCTCCCACTTCCATTCCGGGATCTTCAATGGTTGCAATAATCCAGCTGGCATTTGATGTTCTGCCTTGACTCGTCGATACACATCACACAATGCCACATATTCAGCTATGTCCTTTTTCATGCTATCCCACCAATAGCAAGTCTTCAAGTCTTTGTACATCTTCGTACAACCAGGGTGAATTGTGTAAGGTGCGTCATGTGCCTCTTTCAATATCGTACCCCGAATATGCTTCGCATTAGGCACAACAATTCTCTTTCCAAGCCATAAGGTACCATGTTCGTCTTCATCAAATCTGAATTCTCTCCCTTCCTCGGTCCTTTCCTTGATTTCCTTGATCTCTTCATCTGCGGTTTGTGCCTATCGAATTTCTTGCTCCAAGGTTGGGTTTAACTCCATCATATCCATCTCATTTACAAATCCGAGGTTCAACCTTTCAAACTCCTTACATAACTCGGATGGCAACTCTCGAATTGTGAGTTGATGACTTACTCCCTTTCTACTCAAAGCATCGGCCACTACATTGGCCTTTCCCGGATGATAGTTGATCCCCAAATCATAATCTTTGATGAGCTCCAACCATCTCCGTTGCCTCAAGTTCAGATTCGTTTGTGTGAAAATATACTTCAAACTCTTATGATCCATATAAATTTCACACCTATGTCCAAGAATATAGTGTCTCCAAGTCTTCAATGCATGTACCACGGCTGCAAGTTCTAAATCATGTGTTGGATAATTCTGCTCATGTTTCTTCAGTTCTCTCGAAGCATATGTAACCACTTGACCTTCTTGAATCAATACACATCCAAGCCCTTGTCTCGATGCGTCGCGATAAATATCAAAACTCTTGCTCACGTCCCACAATACCAAAACTAGGGCTGTTGTCAACCTCTTCTTCAACTCCTCAAAACTATTTTGACAAGCTTGAGTCCATTGGAAAGTCTTTACCTTCATTAGCAACTCCGTCATAGGCTTGGCTATTTTGGAAAAGTCCTTGATGAACCTACGGGAATATCCAGCCATCCCAAGAAAACTTCTTATTTCCTTGACAGTTTGCGGTGGTTCCCACTTCAACACGTATCTCACTTTTCCGGGGTCAACCGATACTCCTCCTCCTGAGATGATATGTCCCAAAAACGACACCTCTCCCAACCAAAACTGACACTTGTTGAACTTGGCATATAATTGATGCTCCCTCAATTTCTGTAGCGTAAGTCTCAAGTGTTCCTCATGTTATTTCTCATCCTTCGATTAGATCATAATGTCATCAATAAACACCACAACGAACTTATCCAAGTACTCCGTGAAGACCTTATTCATGAGGTACATAAAGTACGGAGGCGCATTTGTAATCCAAATGACATCACGGTGTACTCATAGGACCCATACCGCGTCCTAAAAGCTGTCTTAGGTATGTCCGATGGTCTAGTCTTCATTTGAAAGTATCCCGACCTCAAATCAATCTTAGAGAAGATACAAGCACTCTTCATCTGATCAAACAAGTCTTCTATGCGTGGCAAGGTGTACTTGTTCTTGATTGTTACCTTGTTGAGAGCTCGATAATCCACACACATCCTTTGGGATCCATCCTTCTTGTCCACAAACAGCACGGGCGCTCCCCAAGGTGAAGAACTAGGGCGAATAAAACCTTTCTCTAGTTGCTCTTGAATTTGTTTCTTGAGCTCTGCTAATTCCATAGGAGGCATCCTATACGACCTCTTAGCTATAGGTGCAGTTCAAGGTATTAAATCGATAACAAACTCAATGTCTCGATCAGGTGGCATACCTGGCAACTCGTTCGAAAAAACATCCAAAAATTCACACACCATCGGAATCTCCTCAATTGTGGCACCATCCATATGATTCAGCTCCAATTGCTTCGGTGCAGTTTGAGATGCTTCAAATTCTACGGTGATCCCTTCTTCATTGGTCAACTTCACCGTCTTTGTGGCACACTCAATACCTCCATTGTGCTTCCTCAACCAGTCCATACCAATTATAATGTCCAATCCTTGAGAACCCAAAACAATGAGGTTGGCGGAAAAGTCTACCCCCCTTATTCTAAGGCTTACTTTTGGACATACTATATTTGTCCTCATCTCTCCTCCAGGAGACTTAACCAATAGAGTAAACTTCATATGAGAGATAGACAAACTATACTTGGCAACATACTTCGATGCAATGAATGAATGCGATGCTCCAAAATCAAATAACATAGTCGCAGGGTTGGAGTTGGCGAGAAACATACCAATGACCACGTCATCCGCTTGTTGAGCATCCTCCGTAGAGCCATGGTTCACGTTGCCACGAACAAAATTCTTCTGTCCATGGTTCCCTTGTGGTTGTCCTCCATTGGGTCTTGGGTTTTGCCTCGGTGCATTGCTTCCTTGACCAAGGCCTGACTGAGGACATTGATGCGCAAAGTGTCTAGCTTCTCCGCAAGTATAGCAGTTCTTATCTCCACCAGAATTATTGGGACGAGCTTGGTTTTTAGCATTGGCACCAGGATAGTTAGCACGAGGTGCATATGGCATTGGAGGCCTAGGTGCATGCATGACAGGGCACTGCTGCACAAACTGAGTTGGGCGCGGTGCAAATCCAGGGTGTTGAGCAGGAATAGAAGAGCTGTGATACTACGCATTAGGTGGTGCAAGGCGAGGGGGCACATTACTTCCTTGTTGCTGTCCTTGATATGGCGCCTTTCTCTTATTGTCTTGCTCCATCTCACGAATCTTGTTCTCAACCACAATTGCTTTGTCCACAAGCTTCTGAAAATTTGCATAATCACAATTGAGTAGCTGCACTTGGATCTCATTGCTCAAGCCTCTCATGAACAAATATTGCTTCCGGCTGTCACGACTCACATCCTTCGGCGCATAACTTGAGAGTTGAGTGAACTTGTTGAGATATTCACTCACGCTTGATCTTCCTTGCCTTAAATTCTCAAATTCTTGCCTCTTCAAGATCATAACACCCTCGGGCACATAATGAGAATGAAATCTCTCCTTGAATTCGACCCAAGTAATCCTCTCTTGATTCTCGTGAGCATTGCAATAAGCATCCCACCAAACCACAGCTGCTCCAACGAGTTGATGAGAAGCAAATAGCACCATCTCCCGGTCATTGCATTGGACAATAGCTAAATTCTTCTCCACGGACTTGAGCCAATCACCCGCATCCATAGGGTCGGCAGCTTGAGCAAAGGTCGGTGGCCTAGTCCTCATAAACTCTCCCAACCGGTTATGAGGCGGTGGGGGTGGCGGTGGAGGCATGTGGGGCTGATTGTTGATGTTGCCAGCCTGCAGCTGTCCCATAGTCTGTATCGTGGTCTGCATGAGCTGGTTTTGCATAGCCAAAAATTGCTCAATGTTAATAGCTCCTTGGGCAGGTCCTTGTCCATTGTTGTTCTGAGGTCCTCCATGGCTCCCCTCCTCATCATTAGCATCCCTCTGGTTGCGAGTCCTCACCATCTGGAGAAAAGCAATAGGTAAGAATTAGAAAACCGTTCCCAACTATATGCATCAAGGGATATGAAACTAAACAACTGGCTACACTAGCCTAGGTGGACATGGCAATGCTAAAGCATCCCAAAATCATCTAATAAGCACACAAGCAAACAATATATAGCAAACAACACACCAACCAAAATACATCGATTCCTGAGTGCTCCTATGTGCTCTAAAGTGTCCATTCTATCTAGGCTGCATCCTACGGTCAACCTGTGGCTCTGATACCAATCTGTGACGCCCGGTTCTAAGAAATGAACCAAGCTAACGCATATGTGTGCCCAGGATGTTAATCACAGATACACGAGTACATTCACAAAAGAGAATACATAAATTTACCACATGACAAAATTAATTAACCAAGTTTTATTAAACAAACCATATTATCCTCGAATACATGCTCTAATGAATGTTGATGACAAGTTTGACTAATACAGCGGAAATAAACTAAATAAGCAAACTAAACAGCTAGGCAGCATAAGCAATATGGTATAGCGCAACTCCAACCAACACCACAGGCAAGATGACGGTAGACATGGCCTAGAACTCCGCATTATCACCATTAAACTCCCAATCCTGACCTGCAACTGTTGGGGGGGCTGGGGTTGCAAGAGTGAGTACATGTCGTACTCAGCAAGTGTGGAAAGTATGACATGTGGCTGATTCAAATGACGAATGTAATAAAGGCTAAATGCTGAAAAGTACATCAAAACATTTGAAAAGCAATATATTATATGTATGTGAAGTAAACCCATCATAATCATAAGTAATATCATAATACCAGTCTGAATTCACTACCATCATCAATAATTCCAGATTTCACCATTTACCGATAACCATATTCAATACCAGGAATAAATCCATAACCAACCATAACCATAATACCAACCATAACCATCCCAATACCATCCCAATACTAGGTTCCCTCTAATTATGGAAGTTGTACATGTGCTCATAAACAGGAGCACGACTATCATGATAGTTTTAATACTCTGTAGAGTTTGTACCACTTTACCCACGTGTTTGTGATTTCATCACCTTTTGATGACTAGAACCTCTATTATGCCGTCTCACACTTCCATCTGTGTGTGGCCAAGGGATCACAAAATAGCCTTTACAAAGGGATTACTAGCCTATTTAGACCCCACTGAGGTTTCACCGGTGGCGATGCCTCCAACTGAGCACATCTTCAACCAAGGGCCCTCTCTTGAGCCATTTGGATCCCAGGGTAGTCCCACCATCATCAAAAAACCCAATCCGACTACCCCTTCCCCGAGCATCCTTAATGGTCCAAATAGCACTGGCAAAGCCCTAATTAATCAGCTACACCGCACCCATACTTGGCCTCGTGGTGGCACTGTAGTCCTGGCTTATTCTCACATGAACCGATCATTAGATCTAAAGCAAGCAAACCACCATGACATCCAACCCATCCACATACCAGGCTTGCTTAGATCACCCATCATTTTAGCCAATTCATAATATCATTAATGCATAATAATTGTGTAGAGTTGTTTTCCCATCCCAATTGATTAAGCGAAGCAAAAAGGTAAAAAAAAAGCCCATCCCGACTCTCTAACATATATCTAGGCGACAAGGGTGGTCAAAAAACGCTAGTAAACTTCCTACTATAGGATTTCCCATCAAGTAGACACAAGCATGCAATTTCGCAAAAAAAAACATTTATTTTAGAAATAGGATCAATATGCTTCAAGGACACTTGCCTTGCTCTTGCTGCACATTAGGATCAAAGCCTTCAAACTCTAGTGCTGGAGATCCTCCGCGGCACTCTCTAGCTCAAATCCGTCTAATCCACACAATAAACATACAAGACAAGAAACACAATCAAAGAGTGCAAAAATATTACTCAACATGACATGACATGCATGATTAATGCAAATGCAAGGTAGAACTTGTTAATAGATTGCTTTTAATGATCACTAACTAGTTCTAATAGCTTTTAACAAGTTTATACAGATTTGGATGTGATTAGATCAAATTTTATAATCAATTCAACCCAATTTAACCAGGAAGATTGTACTAGTCCGCTAGGGACCGAACAAGTCCGCACTCTGCGAGATGAGCATATTAGGGTTTTCTAGATCGACGTGAATTCGAAGGTTAGTGGTCAAATTCATGTAAGGAAAAGAGAATAGAAAGTATACCAGATGTTTAGAACTCCAATGAATCAAGAAACTTGGAGGCAACACTTGGATCTTGATGATCTAGGGTTGGTGATGAACTTGGAGATGAATTGGTGATGAAGAACAAAAACTTGGTGGAGATCTTGATCCACTTTCGTTTCCTCCTCTTCTTCTTCTTGCTTGGGATCTCCTCCTCCTTCCTTGGTGGTGGCTCTCCACGAACTAGGGTTTGGGTGGGGTGGAAAAGTGGCAATTAGATGTCAAGCAAAGGGTTGGGGTTGTTTATATAGAGGTGGAGGCTAGGGTTAGATGTATTTCGAGTTTGAGAGTAGTAGAGGCCGGTTTAGAGTCCCACATGGGCTACAAAAGAGTTAGGCACGACGTCCCTAGGCCCATTTAACGTGAAACCCAAGAAACAAGTCGTAAAACAAAAGATCAACTCGGAGTCGCGAAATATCGGACAATTCCGGAAAGGACCGGACTAGTCCAAAGTCATCCACAGAGAAAATCAGACAAGTCTGGCAAAAAATCGGACAAGTCTGACTTTAAACAGAGAGGAAATCGGACAAGTCCGCTAGAACACCGGACTAGTACGGAAAAGTCCAAGGACTTAGCAATTTTTCAAGGATTCTTGCAATATCGGACTAGTCTGAAAGTTTCCAGAGCCAAAATTTGACTACCCCGCAGCAAAAACGGACAAGTTCATTTTTAGCCAGAGAGAAATCGGACTAGTCCTCTGTAAAATTAGACTAGTCCGCACTTTCCTGCATTTTAAGTGCGGTTTTGTTTGAAATTAATTTTAAATGCTCCAAATCAATTTTAAACTCGTTCCTCCTGTTGTGGGTTAATGTTAAACATGTATATGTCTGTATGTAGGGAATGATGCATGAAAATGAGGGTGTTACAACTGGGGAGACTCCATTCTTCCTGGTGTACGGAGTTGAAGCAGTCCTTCCTCCGGATATCACCTTGGGGTCCCTCTGGGTCCGGACCTTCAACGAAGCCACGCAAGACCAGCTCTGGCGTGAAGACTTTGACCTTGTCGACGAGGGAAGGGGCCAAGCAGCTGGTTGGAATGCACATTATCGCCAAGCGCTCCGGCGCTACCATCAATGTCATGTGCATCATCGACAACTTGAAGAAGGTGACCTGGTGCTTAAGAAGATACTAAGCCGCGAAGGGAGGAACAAACTTTCCACCAGCTAGGAAGGTCCCTTCCGAGTCATTAAAGTATCCCGACCAGGATGCGTTCCCTTGGCAACAGAGGATGGGACCCCGCTCCCAAATCCTTGGAACATCAATCACCTCCGTAAGTTTTATGCTTAGAATCACGGAGGTGAGTCTATAATTACACACAATGCATGTTGTAGAGTCATTATACAGAGACGAGAAAGTCCTCCGGAAGAACATCTGGACCCCTCCGGGAGGGTCCGAAAAGTTCAAGTAACACTTGAGACAGTCACATCACTAGTATAACTACTTGCTCTGGGCTAGTACAAGATATAGCACATTTAGCATGGTCCCACACCCTAAGTGTGTCCTTGTCTACCCTGTAATTTGGACCTATAATGAAAGGCATTGTTGTGTGAAAACAGACTCCACGTGCATCTACTTTTTGTACAAGGCTCAATATATCAAATTATTTTTACCTCACTTGTCTATAATGAAGTTGTGCAAATCTTTTTGAGCTTTGTTCCAAGTAATTCAGATGCATTACAAGCCTTATTGATAGTTTTTTGGATCTTAACACTACTACATATTCTACTTGCCTGAACGCCAAGCCAACATAGGTCCGGAGTGTGCTATCGGCTTAGCCTGGTCCTGCACCCTAAGTACGCCGCTCTACCTACACCCCGGCAGGCCTCAGTTGGGTGAGTAGTAAAAAGGAATGTAGATCTAAAAAGATTATATCAAAATGCTCGTTATCATGCTGAGTTTCTTCAGACTCAAAGTTCAAATAAGAACAATAAGTCACAACCAATTTATAGACAGGAGGACAAATTTTACTTTTTCTCTTACCTTTAATGTGCAGGAAAAGTAAAAATTCATAGCGATGGTGGATGACGCCGGAGCTACTAAGCTCTGACATCCCCCAAGATAGGTCCGCCATCAACGTCTAATATGTTGACGCTGGAGCTACCAAGCTCCGACCATTCCAGGGGGCCAGTCTTCGACGCTTCAAAATTGAAGACTTCGAACTTAAAATATATAAGTGCGAAGCAACGAAGTCATCAACATACTGTCATAACCTTTGGTATATGTACACACCTCAACTCTACACTTGTACCAGGGGGCCAACAAGATACGCCACGGTATATTGAAGACAAAAGTGAATTTGAAGGCAGAAAGAAGGATTTCATTAATTTGAGATACTAGATTACAAGATGGGGAGAGTACAGCAGAAGGCAATAGGAAGAAAGCCCTAGCTACTGGAGGACCTAAGACCTGCGGATGAATGAAGCTAATTTTTGGCCGACTTCTTGGACACTCGCTTTGGCGGTGTCTTCCTCTTCAGCAATGGGACCTTCGAGCACTGGATCCAGTGGGAATTGGGGATCTCGGCTTACATAACACGTCAGCACGTATTCTGCGACGTTCGTAGCCAAAGTTTTCTCCTCCGTCTCCAGCTGATCCGCGATGATGTCGCCCATCGCATCAAGTTTGCCGCAAGTACCGTTGAGGGCCACCAGCTCTCGATCCAGATCTAGCTCCGGGTTGTCCGGATGTACTGGACTGAAACCCAGCGGTGCCAGCGCATCATTCGCCCGCCCTAGGAAGTCCCACACTTGAATAGCTTTGGTCTCCTTCAGGCTCCACAGCTCCTCCAGCGACTTCCGGGCAGCCGCAACCTCCGAACCTTCATGGGCAAGGCGCTCGGCCAACTTAGCATGTTGCTGCATGCTCTCAGCAACTTGCTTTTCTGGGTCGGTTAGCTCCATCTCCCGGAGGTTGACGGGGTTCCGCCTTTTAGCAAGGTCTTTCTCTCTGCCTTTAACTCTCTCCTCCCTAGCGGCAATGTCAGACTCTCTTTTCGAGAGCTCCTGCTCCACCTTCCAGTTCTTCTTCCTCTCTTCCTCCTTCCATAGATCCATCTTTTTGCTACGATCCACCAAATTTTTCTCACTCAGAGTCAACTTCTGTGTGACCTCCGCCTCTCTCCTCACCAAATCCTCCTGCTGCCCCAGGAGTTTTTCCTCCCTCACCTCTAGGTCCGCTCGACGCTTCAGGAGAGTTTCATTCAATTCAGCGAGCTTTTCGAAACGCTCGTCAGCAGCGTCACGTCTCTCCTTGGCTTGCTCTAGGATTTCCCTGGTGTTAGCATCGAGCGCCCGGATGGCGGCCTCCTTCTCTTCCATTAACTTATCCCAGTATTCTAATTGGGCTTTCTCACCCTTGATCCACTCCTTCTGTTCAGCTAGCCTCGTCTGAGCAAGCCTGGCCTCAAAATGGAGTCTATTGCGCCAACGCCTCAAGGTGTTGCTCTCCTCCTCCAAGGCTTTGCTCTCATGGTCGAAGGCAAGCTGGACCTGTCGGAGACTTGAGCAGGCGTTGTCTATGGACAACACCAGGGGGATAGGTTCTGGGCCTGCGGGGACCATTTCCGCAAGCTCATAAAGGGTTTTCCATCACAAAAATTGGGTCCCACTCTACAATAGTGGTCCCCTGTACTCCTGCTGCGCTAGGGCCGCTCTCCTGGAACCCTTCAGCAGCAGTAGAAGAATCCACTTGGGGTACTTCCACCTCCGGAGCAGCCGAAAGCGCCGCTTCAAGGTCTTTAGTTGACAGCTCCGAAGTCGGAAGACCTCCTGCCACTTCTTCGGGCTGCTCCGGCTCTAGCCCAGGTACTTCTGGGACTTCTACCTCCGAAATGGTAGTCGGGACTTCAACTGGGGCCTCGACCACTGCTAGCTCAGGCTCCAGCATAGCGGCCACCTCCGACACAGCCGCTGGACACCCAACCACCTCCAGCTCAGCCGCCGGACCCTCTACCACTTTCGGCTCAGCCCCAGATCTTCAACCGCATCCGACACAAGAGCTGGAGCTTGGGTAATTTCCAGCTCATTTGCCGGGGCTTCAGCTACTTCTGGCTCAGCAGCCAGGGCTTCAACAACTTCTGGCTCGGAAGCCAGAACTTTTGGCATCGCTGATGCTGGAGCATCAGCCTCCACCGCCAGGGGTACATCTTCAACTTCTCTCCTGTGGTCCGACGCTACCACAGGATCTTCGGGTGAGGACTCCGAGTCCAAGCTCACGACAGCTGGCGCCGGATCTGTCGCGACATCCGCCTCCGCTTGATGAGGAGGCTCAGCGATCGAAGCCGGATCTTTGGCAGGTGCAGCCCCAACCGTTGCAACAGGCGCTAAAGCTCCGGATCTTTTCTTCGACACCCTGGAAACAAAGGGAAGAGAAGATTAGGAACACATAAAAAAAAAGGCTAGCATTTTAGGGTGAACAATCAATGCTTACCTCGGGATGCTACCACCCCAGTCACCTCGGAACCCTTTCTTCTGAGGCCCAGAGCTAGAGACCACCAAATCTGGCGAGACAACTACTTCGGACCTCAGTTGAGGAACACTCGCAGCCGTCGGAGTTCTTTCGGCTGGAGCTTCTCTTCGCCGGGAAGAACCCATGAACTTGGAACTTCTAGTCGGCACTGAGGCCGGGGTCGCCTGCCCTGAGCTTACGCCTCTTGAAGACGTTTGCACTGGAGCAGGGGTAGCTACAGAAGACCTCCCCCTCCGGGGAGAAGCAGCCGTCATGGAAGGAGAAGGTCTTACAGACCTCCTGTCAGCGTGCTTCAACTTCCTCTTCAGGCTTGAGGGATCAGCTGGCTCTTTGCCCTTGCCCTTGCCGATGTGTTCAGTCTTTTGGCTCGGGGCGTGGGCAGGACCACCCTTGGAAGCTCCGAGAATCGCCAATCTGGTTGTTGGACGCCTTGCTACTTCGCCAAGGTCGTCAAGCACCAGCATGCTCCTCTGGAGCTCCCTACTGAACCGCGCCTCCATGTAGAAGGGGAGGAAGGCTGCTGGCGGAGCCAAGTCATTGCCGTTGACATTAATCCCATGTTGAAATTTCTTCAAATGGAACTCAAAGGATTTATCATCCAAGTTGGATTTCAGACTGATTTCAACCCGGTCTTCATCCATCACGCTGTTGAGGGCTCACGCGAGCTTCTCCCTCTTCTTCAGCAGAGCCCACCTGTTGACTAAGAAGTTGCAGAAGACCATCTGGGGGTTACTCCACATTCCACGCACTCGCAGGTCCTGGTCAAGACAGGGTTGAAGGCATCTGATAGCACTAGAACTACACTCCAAGCGTCAGTATCAACATTTGGAAGACCTTCGGGTAGCTCCAATTTCTCGTGATCCTCTGCTGTAACAATGACCCAATCCTTCTTCCAGTCGTCCCACTTGCCAGGATGAAACGAATTCAAGTATTTGTAGGGGCAGTTCTTGCTCTTCACAAAATAGTAGAAGCCAAGAAACTCAGACCCCTTGCCGGTGGTGTGGATGGTGAAAAAGGTGCAGAAAGCTCGACGCAGGGGGGAATACCCACCCACATCTCCCAGAAATGGACAAATGTCACCACGAGAAGAAGAGAGTGGGGGCCAAGGTTGTACAACTACAGACCATAAAAGTCTAGCAGCATCAAGAGGAAAGAAGAGAAAGGTGGAATAAATCCCACCATGGCATACGCTATGAAGTACACCAGATCGCCATCATGCTCCTTCTTGAACTGGAGCTTGCCGGCGCGGACCAAATGATTGAAGGAGTCGCTGGACCACCCCATGTAGGTCCGGACCTTCTTCAGATCATCATCGCTCTTGGGACGGCTCTTGGGGAGACCCAACTCCATTGCGGCAAAGCGGTGCAAAGGAAGGGAAGCTAGGCAGAGTTTGGGAGGCTCTGAGCGCAAAGATGATGGAAGGCATAAAGAGTCCTCAAATGTGCGCACTTTCCTTCTTAAGTAAGCCTCCGCGATGCTTGGTTTGAAATCACAATGAGATCAAAAGCACTTTTCAAAAATCTACCCCATCAATGACGAGTGGGCTTGGGGCCACCCTGACAATGAGATCGAGGTCCTTACCCATGGTCATCCATTGCCTTGATGAGCATCGGGAATCCTAAAGGCGGCGCTCTGACAGGGCACGCAGAACCGATACGGTTTTTGTATTGGGAACCGATGAGCTTCAATTGCGTGAGATCTGCACTCAAAGATCTCATCTGCCGTATTCACAACAAGCCACACGTCGAAGGTTCACTCCCAAACCATCAATCTATCGGCGCATCAGAGGACTTTTTAAAAATCAAAGCGCGGGAATCGAGAATGGCCCCACCTCTGGCAGAACAACTTAACATAAAGGGTTTCTCCCAGAGGTGGGCCTGGGGGCCACTGTCGGTACCCTATGTACCGGGTACCCCACGATACTGCAAGAAGTGCAAGAAAGCTCCACCCGTCAGAGTCGAAGGCCCTTGCAGGTCCCACATGTCACATTACACCGGACCCACTCCCCTCATATGGCTGGCTCTCGGGTTAACACATGTAAAATAAGACCGGAACAAAACTCCCAACCAAGGGAAGCTCCGGCGACTACACATGTACAATAGCCCCAGACCTAGCCCTCGTCAGAGAGGAGCTCTGATGCTGACACGTATATAGTGACCCCGGACCTACCCACCCGCAAGGGAAAGCTCTGGATCTACCACGTGTGGAGCCTCCAGACCTTCATTGCCAACAGAAACACGAGCAGATCACGTCCATTACAAACATTCAAGGACGGTTAAAGCAGCAATTACAAGGTCTGATAATGTGTCATTAATGCCATATTAATGACACATGATTAGTGCACTATTAATAGGGGTAACGCTGCCATGAAGGCACGTTACCACACTATTACTTATACTTAATACTCTTTAGACAATGTATTAGGTCAGTAAGCACGCCAGGGCCACATGTCGGGCCATGCCAGCTTTGTAACGGTCAGTCCTTAGAACTATAAAATGGGCTGCACCGCACGAATATCGGGGGGCTGATCTGATTCGACCTGATCTGAGCGAATGTATTCACTTAATACAATTACACAAACCCGTGGAGTAGGGTGTTACGCTCAGGCGGCCCGAACCACGTAAATATCTGAGGTCATCATCTTGATATTGATCTTTGCGTGCCCCAAACACAAAAGAACCTCCACGGGCTGCTTCTCAGCGGGTCTGGGGGAAGTGTTGTATCAAACACTTCGACAAGTGCATTTGAGCTTGTGTGAGTATGGGATAGTCCAAGTTGGCTTTATACCATGCAGTGCAAACCTTTTATAAGCCAAGGTCTAGCTATTATAGTGAGGCCGAGGCCCGACAGGATTGAGCACTCTGTACATGATCTAAGGCAGTCAATAGTGATTTCAATATGTGTTATGATGGTCACATTACCATGCTTGAAGGCCCTGTTGATCGTGCATAATTAATGCAGAGTTAATGACGCATTAACCAGGTCTTGAAGTGTTTGGTTTATGGTCTTTAATGTCCACACCATTATTGGACAGTTGGAGATCTCGGAGTCCTTCTTGGAGAAGTCGGGTCCAGGCCCATATACATTCAACGATGCTTTCAAGTGTGAGAAATAGAAGGAGAGGAAGCTCCGGACCTCAACGATGCTTTGGATGTGGTAAGACGAGACATTTTCATACAGATTGCCCTAACCTTTCAGGTCCTTCTACCTGTGATGAAAAGCAGAATAAAATCAAGTCTGTTTTTTGTAACACCAACAAGAAGAAGAAGGGTTTTACAGGTCGCCAACTGGTGAACAGTTTTATCTTCGCACTCTAGGAACTTGGCTCAAGCGACGTGGACATTGGAAGTGATGATGATGAAGATGATTTGGAAAACTTGTGCTTCATGGCAGGCAAATCAAGATCAAGTATGAAGGAGGCAGAACACTACAACGACAATGAAGAGGTATGTCCTACTTGCAAATAAATGTATGATGCTATTTCTCGTGCCACTATTATTGTTAAGAAAAAGGACAAAATGCTTAGGGACAATGCTATTAAAATCGAGTCACTAGAATCTGAAATTAATCGTTTGAAAACCTTGATTCCTAGTGATGATTCTTGTTCTTCGTGCGATTTAATATACGAACATTTATCCCCCTTAAGAAGTGCACACTCCTCCAATCTTGATAAACCTGAGTTAGAGATTGAAAAGAACAAAAAGCTTGCTGCACTTAATGACAGAAACTTGAAAGATGCTTCTTGTTCTACAATTGATTTGCATTGTTCCACCTGTAATGATCTTGAAAAGAAACTAAAAGATGCTATGAATGAAATTTCTATATTGAACAATGCTTTACGTTCTCATGAAGTTAAATATTGTTCCAATTGCAAACTAAAAGGAAACTCTTCATGTCAAAACTGCCTAGACTTGTCTAAAAAACTTGACGACATGAATAGGACACTACAACAGTTTTATAATTGGAATAAGAATCTGAACTTGCTATTGAATTCTTCAAAATCTCGCAATGATAAAACTAGTTTAAGTTTTGATTCTCATGCTCATGCTAAGGTACATCCACCTAAAATTTTAAAGTTATTAGGAAGTGGTTTGATTAAAACAAATCCTAAACCAAAAGAGGTGGTTTTTAAATCTGCAGGAGAGTTGTCAAATTTGGGTTCAAATAAACATACTGCATGCTCATCTAGACATGAACACAAAGTTAAATTTCATTGTACCTATTGTGGTAGAGATGGTCATGTCATAGATTTTGTTATAGACTAGCTAAACAACATAAAAAGGAAAGAATGCAAGCTAGATCTTATAACTCTCATACAAAATTTGCTGCACATACTAAACTGAATGTCAAGAACAAGCAACCTGCTGTTATAAGTCAAAAACATTCAAAGTTTACTTTCGGAGCTTCAGTTTTCACCTTCGGACCTTCTGTTGTTACCTCCGAACCTTCTGTTTTTGCCTCCGGAGATACTAATTTTTGTGCTACACATGTAACACCTCGTAGGTCAGTAGATGGGTACAAAAATCATCAAACTTTGACACATAAACCAGCTGTTTTTATCTCAGCTTTCGCGTGTTATTCCTGCTAGACGTCATGTGACTTAGTACCGGATTCCTAAATGCCTTTTGACTAACCCCAGTATTGAGTCGTCGACGTATTTTGCATCTATGTAGGTTACACGCTTGAGGAAGGAGAATATCTGGATTGTGAATTCAGGTTGCTCACCCCACATGACCGGTAACAAAGAATGGTTCTCCTCACTCTATTTGTGTCACGTGTAGAGAATCTTACTTTTGCCAATAATTCTTCAACTCCTATAATTTCTAAGGGTACGGTTAGAGTAAATAACCACTACACTTTGAAGGATGTGGCACTTGTTAAAAATTTCAACTACAACTTGCTTTTTGTTTCACAATTGCTAGATGAAAATCAGGAAATTATTTTCAATAAAAATTGCTGCAAAGTTGTAGGTTCAAATAGTGAGCTTATTTTTAACATGTCTTGGTTTGGAAGAGTTTTTAAAGCTCATTTTGATATGTCTTCTTCTAAGCATAGGTGTCTAGTTGCTAATGATTCAAAAGTTATATTTTTGGCATCGTTTAAAGCTGATTTTGATATGTATTCTTCTAAGCATAGGTGTCTAGTTCCTAATGATTCAAAAGACTTATATTTTTTGCATCGTAGACTTGGTCACATAGGCTTTGATCATCTCACGCGTGTTAGTGCTCTTGATCGCATACGTGTGCTGCCTAAGCTTAAAAGGGACAAAGAAACTGTGTGTTCTCCTTGTAGACATGCTAAGACAGTTGCAGGTTCACATGCTCCTCTCACAATAACCATGACAACTGAACCGGGTCAACTTTTGCACCTTGACACCGTAGGACCTCCACGTGTTCAATACTTCAGAGGTAAATGATATGTTCTTGTGATTGTTGATGATTTTTCTAGATACTCTTGGGTTTACTTTATGGTATCTAAGAATGAAACCTTTAGTCACTTTATAACTTTATTCTTAGATTATCAATTGATCACCCAGGGTCTTTAAAAGCAATTAGAAGTGATAACAGAACTAAATTTAAAAATCAACTGTTTGATCACTTTTGTGCTGAAAATGGAATAGATCGTCAATTTTCTTCACCATATGTACCTCAACAAAATGGTGTTGTAGAGAGAAAGAATAGAACCGTAGTTGAGATGGCTAGGACTATGCTTGATGAATATCAAACTCCTATGAATTTTTTGGCAGATGCAATTGCAACTGCTTGTTATGTCTCAAATCATGTTTTCTTGCGCGCTAAGCTAGGAAAAACAACATATGAACTTTGGGTTGGACATAAGCCTATTGTCACACACTTTAGGGTCTTTGGTTGCAAATTATTTGTTAAGAAACATGGTAATATTGATAAATTTGAACCTAGATCCGTTGATGGCATGTTTCTTGGTTATCCATCTCATACTATAGGGTACCGAGTACTTTTATGTGACACTAACAAAATTGTGGAGACTTGTGAGGTTTCTTTTGATTAAGCTAGCACAGGTACTAGCTCAAATATTGCAGGTCGGATCCATATCCGCAGGGGCAGAGTATTTTCGTTGAAGATGCAGAAGAAGAGGTTTTGCTGCCCAAAAATTCAGAAGCTAATGACATTGTTCCAGCTCCTGGTTTTGATTCACAACCAGCACCGACGACCACCATTGCTGGTCCAGATCATCCTCAAGTTACAAGCTCATCGATTTGTGATGAACATGAAGAAGAAGCTTGTGAAGTGTGCACTCCCCCCCAGGTTCTCAAAAGTCATCCTCCACAACATATTATTGGAAGCTTGCACGAACAAGTCACACAGTCTAGGTTTTGCAATCCAAACTCACAAGCTCATTCATCTTTTGTTGATTCTTTTGAACCCAAAGATATATCACACGCACTCACTAATGAATCTTGGATTATTGTGATGCAAGAAGAGTTAGAAAATTTTGAAAGAAATAATGTTTGGAAACTTGTACCTCCACCTTATGTCATTCTCTAATCAAAACTAAATGGGTGTTTAAAAATAAACAATGTGAGGATGGAGTTGTGGTTAGGAAAAAGGCTAGGTTGGTTGCTCAAGTTTCACACAAGTTGAAGGTCAAGATTTTGATGAAACTTTTGCTCCTGTTGCTAGATTAGAAGCCATAAGAATTTTGTTGCTGCATCTAAAGGTTTCAAGTTATATCAAATGGATGTTAAAAGTGCTTTTCTTAATGGCTATATAGATGAGAAGGTTTATGTCAAGCAACCACCAGGTTTTGAAAATCTAGATTTTCCAAATCATGTTTACAAACTGTCCAAAGTATTGTACGGTCTCAAACAAGCCCCTAGAGCATGGTATGACAGGTTAAAAACATTCTTACTTGAAAAGGGGTTTACCATGGGCAAGGTTGATAAAACTCTTTTTGTGCTTAAGCATGGCAATGACTGATTATTCCTTCAAGTGTATGTGGATGATATTATCTTTGGTTGTGCTTCTCATGATCTTGTGTCCAAGTTTTCAGCTATGATGAGTTCAGAATTTGAGATGAGTTCGATGGGGGAACTCACATACTTTTTGGGGCTGCAAATCAAGCAAACAAAGGAGGGTACCTTTGTGCATCAAACGAAGTATACAAAATACCTCCTAAAGCGCTTCAACATGGACAAAATCAAGCCTCTTCCGACACCAATGGGAACAACAACAACACTTGAACTTGATGAAGATGGTGACCCGGTCGATCAAATAGAATATAGAAGCATGATAAGATCACTTTTATACCTCACTGCATCAAGACCGGACTTACAATTCAGTGTATGTCTTTGTGCTCGATTTCAAGCTTCCCCATGTGCATCACATCGTCAAGACATCAAAAGAATTCTCAAGTACTTACATGGAACTCAAGAATTTGGCATTTTTCTTCCTTCTTCCTCAACCATTACTTTGAGAGCCTTTTCGAATGTTGATTCTGGGGGTTGTAGGATTGATAGGAAAAGTACTTCTGGTGCTTGTCATTTTCTTAGTAATTTACTTGTTGCTTGTTCCTCTAGAAAATAAAGTTTAGTTGCACAATCCACAGCCAAATCTGAATATGTAGCTGCTGCTAGCGCTTGCTCACAAATTATCTAGATTGTTCAAACACTTAAGGACTATGGGGTTGATCTAGATAGTGTTCCATTGTTTTCTGATAACACTAGTGCCATTTGCATTGCTAAAAAACCCGTGCAACATTTGAGAAATAAGCACATTGACATTAGGTATCACTTTCTTCGTGATAATGTTGAAGAAGGAAACATTGTGCTTCACCATGTAGATACCGAACAACAATTGGCTGATATTTTCACAAAACCTTTGGATTTCACTCATTTTTGTTTCATTCATAGTGAAATAGGGGTTATGCATCCTCATAGCTTAAATTGAGGGAGAGTTTTAAAACATGGGAAGTCTATGTGTGAATATTAATTTAAAATAATATGAGCATAGTATTTCATACATATATGACTTTGTGACTCCTTTTACATGCTGAAAGTTCTTACTACATTACTCATGTTATACATTTTGTAGTTTATGCCATGACTAGTAATTCGAATAATTACTTACACTAAATATTTTCATGATCGAACATTCTTGCTATTTTTAACTTATTGCATGCTCACAAGTGCTTTTAATCATAAAGAATTAATCAAGTAATCAACTCACATGTTGAGTTTTTATGTCCAAATGAAAAATTGGGAAAAGATTGAGAGAATATGCATGCATCCCACTTCTTCTTTTGAGATGGCTTATCATTGCACTTAGATATGAACTTGGAAGAAGTTGTGTATCACTAAAACCATGTCCTTAAACCTCTGATTGTCAAATGACATAGGCTTGGCTTGGTTGGTTATAATAAGGCAGATGCGGCATATAACCTCTTGCAAAGGTTATATGATCAAAATTTGAGCTTTAAATGATATTTAAAAATGAAAAAACACCAACAAGTGTCATGCTTTCATTTTTTCAAATATTTAAGTTTGTGAGATCATGACTTGCTTAAATTGAAAATTACATTTGATCTCTAGCATGGCTTACACTACTTTATGTATTTCATTGATGTGATAGTGTATGTTACTTGATAGTATTACTTGAATGAGCTTTGTTTTATATGTATGTGTTACAATATGCTCATAACAATTGAAATTTCTCTTTTTGAACCTTTCTAAGTACATTGTCAAAGGGGCATAAATTGATCCCACATTGCACATATTCACAAGTGCTTTTGGCACGATTCTTGTCAGGAGGAGAATTTGTTCTCCTTCTCATTTTATTTTTGATTTACAAAGGGGGAGAAATATGTATAGGTGGAGAAATATTTGTTATTTCTTTCTCATTTGACTGTTTTCAAAACTTTTCATGTGAATAAGCCAATGTTCGGATTTTAAGTGGTGTTGCCAATGCATTCATCAAGGGGGAGATTGTGAGTCCTATGTGTGCTGAATACATTGGCTATGTCGAAAAAAGTTTTGAATACATCCAAAACACCTCTTTCGACAATAGGTCCGACTTGTTTTGGGTAGCTTCGGCAAGGGCCGACTTACTTTGTCTAGGTCTAACTTGTTTTGGTATGGTTTGACTTACTTTGTCTAGGTCCGACTTGTTTTGGTAAGGTCCGACTTACTTTGTCTACGTCCGACTTTTTTTGGTTAGGTCAGACTTGTTTTGGCTAGGTCCGACTTCTTTGTCTAGGTCTCACTTATTTTCGCTAGGTCCGACTAGCTTTGTAAGCTTCGGCGCTATGTCCGACTAGCTTTTGTAAGCTCCAGCGCTAGGTCCTGCTAGCTTTGGTAAGCTTCATTTCAAGGTCCAGTTAGCTTTGGGAAGGTCCGGTGCTAGATTGAAGTTGTTCTGCTTTTACATTGCAATGTTTCAAACTTTCTTTACACTCATAGAAAGATTGCTTAATATTCCTTTACTCAGTTTTTGATGTGTTTTGGTGGTTATGGCTGATATCTTTTTGCTATGGTTTGCATCATGCTTATGTGAGGTGCTCACGTAAGGTGTTGTGATTATTGGAACTAACAAGAGTCAAGTCGTGGACTTGTGCTCAGAAGTATTTATTGTTTGTTCATGTGCAGGTGATGCTTGAGTTCAAGACATGGCTAGTGACGGGATCCATTGAACTAGGCTTAGGGAGAATATGAGATTTAACAACCAAGTTTGGGAGGAATTGTGGTTGAGTTGATCAGAAGGTTGCACAACATGTTTCAATCAAGAACAATGCATATGAAGGTATCATGGACGTCGTTGGAAGGTGTTTGCACGTGTGAAAGGAGTGCATGGACGTGGCTACATGGTTTTGAGGTGTGATGAAGAAATGTGGACGTAAAGAATTGGTCAGAAAGGTCCAACCCACTAGGTTATGGACTCAGGCTGTGGCTGGTTCGGGTTTGATTCAAATATGGAAAGATTTGAGTTGGTTATAAGAGCATTTCGTGTGGGTCACAAAGTTGAGTTATTTTAGGAATGTGGGATACGTTCCTAAGATGTTTGGAAGTCTTAAGATTGCTTCTATCTGCGTATAGAAGAGTCTTGAGCAGTTATGGAAAGTTTCAATTCATGAATTGAGTAGGATTAGAGTCCTAGTTTGAGTTGAGTTGACTTTCGGGCTAGTTATATAAGCATGGGAGGTCAGAGCTCACGGTAGATGACTTTGGGGGTTGTTCCTCCTGTGTTTTGATCAATAAAACTTGTAGTTTGAAGGAACTTCTGTGCCTTGTTTGTCCGACTTGTTTCATATAAGTTTTTCTCATCCAGTTTTTGTACAACACTTCCTTGCTTTGGTGGATTTATCATAACTCGAGTTTTACAAATCCAATTGACGTGATTCTTTTTAGGTTGTCTAACAACTTGATTGTCTATCATCTGTGAAGAGTTCATGGTTATTGGACTTGTGGTTCTTGATCTACATGAGTTTCTTTGCAGTGTTCGACAACTATCTTTCCCGAGTCGACCAGATTGACCTTTGTTCGATCCTTTGATTGTAACTTGAGTTTTTCTCGACGGATTTTTGTGAACCTTGTTGTAACATCTTCGTGATTTTATTCTATACAAATTATACTAGTTTTGTCACAAGTGATCACATTTAGATTAGTTGCACACACAAATTCTTTAACAAATCATTTTTTGCCGAGGGGTTTTTGTTTTTCCGCTGAAAAAGTTCTAATCTACCATTCACCCCCCTCTTGTAGCTTTACACGTGCTCGTCGATCTTACAGGGTTGAATTCAAGTTTAAGGCGGTGGAGGCCGAGTAGGGGTCCCACATGGGCTCCACAGGGGTTGGACACGACGTTCTTGGGCCCAAAAAGGTAAATTACCCAATAACACGTCGTGGAGGAAAAATATAATCTGTGTCGAAACTCACCAGACCGGACTAGCCCGTATGAGGCCGGACAAGTCCGTTTGAAGTCAGAAAGTCGAATGGATAAGTACGGTGTCAAGCCGAACAAGTCCATTCGTAGCAATATAGAAGTTCCAAAGAGTTGAACGGACAAGTCCAGTGCTAGATAGGAAAAGTCCAGAGCAGGGCTTAAGAAAACATCAGAAACATTTTCGGACTAGTCCATTGCATTAACAGAAAAGTCCGGAAGAACATCAAAGAGTTGAAGGTACTAGTCTGGGGCACAGTCCGGACAAGTCCGCCCAACCCAGGGAGAACACAGAGAGTTGACAGACTTGACCGGGGTACAAATCCGAACAAGTTTGTACTGAGCTAGGTTTTTATTTGCTTGTTTGATTATAATCATTCATTTTTAACTTATTAATTTTTGTGTTTCTTAATGTTAAACATGTATAAGAATGTATGCAATGCATGATGGATGAAAATGAGGGTGTTATAGGAGCTACGGGACACGTGGCAGCACCCGAGCCACCATTAGCAGGGAGGTAGGTCCGGAGCTGCGGGACACGTGGTAGCACCAGAGCCACTATTAGCAGGGAGGCAGGTCCGGAGCTGCGGGACACGCGGTCTACAAAGGTCTTCTGTCCTGGAAGGTGGGACTCAACACTTCTTTTCCTGGTACGCGAGGGTACCTGGTCCGCAGGGTACCGACGATAGCCCCCAGGCCCACCTCGGGGGAGGTTTCGATTCCGCAGGTGGGGCCACCATCAAGTCTTCCTGCTTTGCTGCATCAACTCTTTACTTGGGCTATTGAAGCGACGAAACGTTCCAATACCAGTGATACATGACCCTTTCTAATTTGGCAGGTGAGATGTGTGGTGTGCGGACCCCACACATTCAAGAGCGTCGGCTCCGAATACGATATCGGTATCAGTTCCCAACGCAATCTCTGTAGCCATGTAAGCCGCCTTCCTTGGGTTCCTCCCAACTCCTCATCATGATAACGGTTCACGTGGTGCGACTATTTTGCCATGTGGACCAAGACCCCCTTGTCATCGGTGATAGTGACTATATAGAGCATAACCAAGTTTCGTGAGAAGTTGCCATCCAAGCATTGGAGTGGATAATAAAGGGAGAAGTTTGCACACGAAGGATCTCTTACACTCTGATTTGTTTTCTTGCGCATAGAACTCTCTTCTTCCTTCTCTGGATCGTGCTTTTTTATTTGCTCCAATTGTAGTCATGGATCCTGGTCTTATCCCCTCCAAGCTCGTTAGCAAGAGGGATATTGTGAGAGTTAGGAAACTGATTGGCTGGCAAGGTTCTTCCTTTGACAATGCAATGCTCTGCGGGAGCCTTCCTTTCACCAAGAAAAGCTCTGGGGACATTATCTTCTTCACAGCTTCTGCAATGGTTGGGTTAGTCCCCCCGGTTTCTTCCGTCCTCTTGATGCTACTGGAGGTGTTAGGACTGCAACTTCAACACCTCACCCCTCATTCCATTCTACTGGTGGCTATCTTCGTCCACCTCTATGAAATGTGGGTGCGTGTGAGGCCCTGCGTGCCACTGTTCAAGATGTTCTTCACCCTCTGACAAAAGGGAAAAGGTTCAGGTCCCACCAGAGCTTATTACTTCGTAAGGCGCAGGAACTCGCCATACAAGTACACCCCATCTTTCTCCTTTGGGAAGTGGGAGACCTGGAAGAGCGACTGGATGATAGTTTGGGCAGATCAACGTGACCGGTTGGAGTTGCCGACCGAAGTTCCCACCACAAACACCAATTTCTGGGAAGTCATTCCAGATCTATCAATAGAGTACAACCTGGTGCTAATAAGGATTTGACACCTGGCTGATGGAGTATTAACATCTCTGATCGCGGTCTGCAATTTCTTATCAAGGCGCCTTGCTCCTCTTCGGCAACGGGAGTTCCAAGCTAGGACGTATGGCGGGGTGATGGACTTCAACCGGCTAGAGTGCGGCAATGGAACTGACTTGACTGAGATGACATCATGACTCCATCAGACTTCTGGCCAGTGTTCGCTGTGCTAGAGCTAAGGTCGCAATTGTTGAAGGAGATGCCAACTCTTGATGATACTGGCAACACGATGCAATAAAGAGGGGATGCCTCCAGAGGCATAGTCATCTCTGAAGTTCCGGCCCCCAGTTAATAGGAGAGGTCCGATTCTGCCTCTGCCGGTGGCAAAGGGAAATCTCTTGGGGAGCCAAGCCAGCGGAAAGGTCTCGAGTCCATTCTAGCCAGAGCAAACAAAGAACACGTAGATCCTTCCAACAAGAAGAGGAAGCTCGAGCAGGTGGATGCAGGCTCCGCCATGCCAGCTTCGACGAAGGCAGTGCCATCATCTAGGGAATGCCCAACTTTGAAGTCTGTGGTGGTTGTACCTCCCACATCTTCAGCTTCGGTCTCGGCACCAGAGGAAAGCATCGGGTCTGGAAAAGATCTTTCATCTTAAACTCTGGCGGCAGGAGGTGTGGCACGAGTCCTGGAGGTCCTGGTGGCTCTAAAGCCAGCGTCTTCTTCAGAGACTCCTGGAGCTAAGTCTGGAACATATGTTTCACCAGCGATGGTGGAATCACGTGACTCCGGCTGCCCACGGAAGAAGTTCCGCGCCGACTGGAGCTACTGATGCCCCATGTATGAAGTGTCATTAGGAATTCAACTTCTTTTTCATTTCTTGCCTCTTATTGATTCTTTATTTTCTTTGTTTGCAGAGCAACGAGGCCAGTTGCTGTTGCTTCTACTTCACCATCCTCTATGGTAAGAACAGAGGCGCCACCACCAAGCCATGCCAGTGTCGCATCCAAAGATATTAGGCTGGCTGGTCTGCCGGTTGATGTCGTGGCATGTTCCACGGTTGCGACGAATACTTTGGCAGATCCGGAGCCAATAGTTGATGCTGGGATGATTTTGGTGCTAGCTGATGATGCTGCGGTCGTGCTGGAGTGGTCAACAGATGTTGCGTCAGCACCAGAGCTTATTATAGTGCCGAAGACAACTTTGGAGGCGGCAGTAGATGCTGAGGTAGTGCCGAAGCCACCAGCTAGCACCACTACGACGCTGGAGCCAACGCCTGATGCCATTTTAGAGCCAAAAGTTGACACCACAGTGGCACCAGAGATATTGATTGCTACTACATCAATGTTAGCACCAAGGGCTGATGACATATTGACCGTTGGCGTAGCTGATGAAGACTTCCCAGGGTCCATGCTTGTGTTGTGGACTCCAACGACTATCCATGAAGCAATGAGGTCGCTAGCAGACCCAATGGAAGGTCCAGAGCCAATCCTTTGTTTCTTTCCATGGAGAATGCATGCTCCAGTCTTCACCAACTGCAACTTGGCTTTGACCATGAGCATGATGCTTTGAAGGCAAAGCGGATGGCGATGGCAGGAGCTTCTGAACTTCAAGACGATGCTCACGCAGACCCATCTAGCTGACGAGAGAGATCGGCTTGCCACTGAGCGGGGGCGCTTGACGCGCATGGATGAGCTGCTCAATGATATGAAGCCTGCCATCAAAGTGCTGGATGCCTATACTCGCTAGACATTCTACAAAGCAGTGGCCGCCAATGACTTGGCCAATGCCCATTTCAACTCTCTGAATAAGTTGAGGGAAGAGCTCCTCTAGTGCCAAGAAGCAGTCACCAATAAGGAGCAGGAGCTCCAAGAATGAGATGCGGGGATCTCTTAGAAGCTAGAGCATGGTGAAAAAGATTTGTCTCTCTGCGTTGACCTGTTTAATGCTCACTTTGAAGAAGAGAAGAAGCGACAATGGAAGGCAGAACAAGAACTCAATAAGTGAGAGCTTGCTGTGTCCGCCATAGAGGATGAGGTGAAATGTAGAATCACAGAGCCTGGTGGCCAGGAAGGATCAATTGACTCTCCGAGAGAAACATGTTGCAGACCATGAAAAGGCATGTGGTTGAGAGGCAGCAACATGCCAAAGAGGTCGAACTGTTCACGAAGGAGGCCTTCAAAGAACTAAAGACTGCCAGGAAATCACTAGAGGAGCTGGAGGTGGCACGGAAGATTGAAGCTCAACAAGTGTGGGGCTTCGTGGGGCATGCTGAGAGTGCTCTGGTGCCTCTCGGCTTTAGCCCCATCCGGTCGAGCCCCTTGCACTAGAAATTGGCCAAGATCTGATTGCCCTGAACTCCATAGGGACCAAGTTGGGAACGCTGCAAGATGTCATCAGTGACCAATTGGAGATAGAGGGTAAGGTCCTGGCCATGTCAGCAGCAGAGTATGTCCTAACTTGCTTCAGCAGCTGGGACCTCACCATCTCTCTGATTCTGATGCTGGAAGGGCCCATTGCCGAGACGGAGGAAGCAGCAAAGGCCAGCGTGCACGATGACACCGAGACCTTAGCAGCGTGGTTCGAGTGCAACTCTAGTGATAGTTAGGACCTGCTCATCCCTTAACTGTCAGTATCTTCAAACTTTTGTAAAAGCTTGGAACTTGAAGGAATTTGATCTTCTTAATATTTGCTCTTCATTGTTGAATCTTTTGTGAATGAATGACCACAATAATTGTTCTCATTGCCATAGTATATTTGGCCCCTTGGTAGACGTGATCAATGGATTGAGGACATCTTCCATCAGGTACTTTTCAATGAGTTGAAGCTTTTATGTAAGCCTCGAGGTTGGTCGTGGCCTCTTGATGGCACCAACAAGACCCATTGTCAATGTGTAAAATGTTAACATCGGCCCCTCTGGGAATGCTGGAGCTTGTTGACCCGACGCGACCCATTGTCAACATGTAAAATGTTAACATCGAGCCCCCTAGAGGCGTCGGAGCTCTGAGAGCAATTATGTAAAGCTTTTGTCCTACACATGATAGACGAAGAAAAGTAGTAAAAGTGCATTATCTTGCCTGTAGTTCAATTGTGTCTTACTGTCCTTAGTTGAACTCTAGGTCCTATACAATTCAGTGTGCTAATACTAATATATTGGTTTTAGTTTCATCTAGGTCCGTGTGCTATTCGAACCCGCCTTAATTTGTCGCAACACTAGAAAAGGTAGAGTGTGTGTACTTAAGGTTTTGGACCATGCTAAACGTTTAGCACACTTCGGACCTATCATTTGCTTTGGTTTTCATGCGAGTATGCCATTCAACGATCACTAGGTTCCGAAAAAGACTAGCAAAATTACTTAAATATATACCACATGAATTTTTAGGAACCCATTTGCAACAGGATTACACACCTTTACTATTTACAAGAATGAGTAACAGAGTAAATAAGTAATAACATGTGCAATGTAAATGCATGTAGAGAAATGTTTCATATTATAGTTTTTCATAGTAATTCCGTATAACCGCGGAGGCAAAGGATACACACTTAAGGTAATGAACCATGCTAAGCATGCCGTACATCTTTGGAGCAACCCCACTTGTTCTTGGACACTATGAACTACTATAATATCAACAGACTCACCTGTGTGCTAAATCTAAAACTTACAGAGGTGTTCTATGTTCTAGGGGTTGGGAAGTGGTGTCCCATCCTCTATAGCCAAGCGTATGCATTCGAGGCATGTAAAACACTCATTTTCATGCATAATGCATTGCATGCATCCTCATACATGTTTAATATTAAGCAACCTTGAAAGGAACAAGATTAAAATGAATTCGGGCCTAATTAGCAATTTGATCCTATCAGGGTGCGGACTTGTCCGGCCTCCAACCGGGACTAGTTCGATATCCTTCTTCAGTTTCAGAAACTTCAGTTTCTTCAGAACCTGGACTTGTTCGACATACTACACGGACTAGTCCGTTGTTGGTTCTAATGTTTTTCCGGACTTGTCTGATTTCCAGTAGACTAGTATGATCTTGGTAAATTTTCAGTCCGGATCAGCCTTTTCTAGCCAACCCCAGACTTGTCCGACCCTCTATACCAGACTTGTCCGATTTCGTCTCTATTCCAAAACGGACTTGTCCGACCATCTTTGTGGACTAGTGTGGCCTGCTGAATCCAACTAGGATTACGTTTTTCTTCCATGATTGCTTATTGGATAATTGCCTTAATTGGGCCCAAGAACTCGGTGACCAACCTCAAAGGATCCCAAGTGGACCCCACCTTCTCCACAGAAATCCACTTGGAATTCACCCCAAAACCCTACCTCTCCACCCTATATAAACAACCCAATACCCCCACACCTCTCCACATGTTGGGAAAACCCTCACTGTCATTTCTTTGCCGTGTGCGGCCATCAAGTGAGGATCCAGCAGCAAGGAGAAGGAGGAGAAGAAGGAGAAGAATCAATCAAGCATGATCTTCATAAACTACTCGACATCAACGTTCTTCATAACCAAATTGTCATCAACACCTCTCATCAAGCCCTAATCGTAAAGATTCAAGTGTTGTACCTAATTCTTGATCCTTGGATCTCTAAACACACGGTACACCCTCTACATCCATTTTTCCCCGTGATATAAACCCAAAATCTCTCTGTCTAGAAAACCCTATCTCGCGAGTTCTGGACAGGGCGAACTAGTCCGACCTTCTGATCTGTAATCGCTGAATAGAATCCAATTTGACTCAAATTATTCAAAACTCTTGTTAAAACTATTAGTCAGTAAACATTAATAGCAACTCATTAACAAGTTCTACCTCACAATTGCACAAATCATGCATACCATGGCATATTGAGTAATATATGAGCATTATTTGATTGTAATGTTCATTTTGCATGTTTTTCACTCGGAATAGAAGGTGTCGCTGTAGAGAGTGCTTTCAACGACCTCTAGAACCAGAACTTTGAAGCTTTCGATCCAAACAAAGCTCAAGAGCAAGGCAAGTGTCCTTGATCATTTTGATTCAGGTTTTTAAATGTTTTCTTTGAAAAATTGTATGCTAGTGTCAAATTGATGGGAAAATCCAATTGTAGGAGTTTACTAGTTTTGTATGACCATCCTTGTCGCTTGAAAACAATGCAAAGAGTCGAGAAGGGTAGTTTGCACTTTTGCTTCGCTATATTCAATTGAGTTCGCGAAACCATCATATTGCTTAATTATAAAGTATTGAACACATGAATGATGAGAATTGGTAATAATGACGCTTTAGCAACATGGTACCTACGGATCTAAGAAAGCTGGTTATGTGGAATGGGTTGGACTATTTTGGTGGTTTTGCTTGCTTTAGATCTAAGGAACGGTTCGTGGAGCGACCATCCAGGTTTACAGTGTCACCACAGGGCCAAGTATGGGTGCGGCTTAGCTGACTAATTAGTGTATTTCTAGTACTATTTGGACAATTAGGAAGGCTCAGGGAAGGGGTAGTCGGATGGGTTTGTAGTGATGGTGAGACTACCCTTGGATCTGAATGGCTCAAGAGGGGGCCCTTGGTTGGATGTGCTCAGTTGAAGACATCACCATCGATGAATCCTCAGTGGGGTTTAAATATGCTAGTAATCACTTTGTAAAGGCTATTTTATGATCTCTTGGTCACACACCTAAGGAAGTGTGAGAATGCATAATGGAGATTCCTTAGTCATCGAAAGGTGATGGAATTACAATCTTGTGGATAAAGTGGTACAACCTCTGAACAGTGTTTCAAAAACTATCATGATAGCCGTGCTCCAGGTTATGAGCAATCTGGACCCTCACATGATTAGAGTTATGGACCTTGAACATGGTTTAATAGCTTGAATTTAATTGGGAATCAGTAGTGTTATAGTAATTGGCTTTGGTATATAGAATTGATGAAATTGAGGAAGTTGAGCAGTTATGAGTTGATTATGGATTATATTGCTGGTATTGCTAAAGTTGAAATTAATGTTATTTGGGTTATTTTGGGAAGGACCTCACTCAATGATAATACTATTGCATTTTCAACTGTTTTGAATGTACTTTTAAGCAATTAGCTATTTTATTGTCATTTCTTGTTTAAGCTACATGTCATACTTTCCCACACTTGTTGAGTACGACCTGTGCTCACCCTTGCTATTTCCCCAACAAATTCAGATGCAGGCATCAACGTGAAGTACCTGGAGGTCTTTGAGGAGTTCTAGGCGTGCGTGTTACCGTCAAGCTTGCCTATGGTGTTGGAGTCATTAGAGTTTAGTGTTTTTCTGCTGCAGTCTTTTAGAGATTGTATTCGAGACTATTTGGTTTGTAATAAGGTATTATTATTTGTAGGATCGAGGAGCACGTGAAAAGCTACCATAGGGGGGGTGAATGGTAGATTAAAACTTTTCAGCGGAAGCAACGAAAACACACCTCGGCAGAAAACTGATCTGTTAAAGAAACCGTGTGTGCGATTAATCTAAACATGTTCAACTGTGAAAAAACTAGTATAGATTGTAGAGAATAAAGTCACAAAGACATCACAACAAGAACCACGAAAATCTGTCGAGAGAAACTCAAGTTATGATCGAAAGATCGAACAAGGGGCAATCTATCGTATCCGAGAAAAATAGTTCTGGTACACTGTAAAGAAACTCGTGTAGATCAGAAACCACAAATCCAATGACCGTGAAACTTTCACAGATGGTAAAAAATTAAGTTGTGAAGATAACTCAAGAAGAATCACATCAATAGGATATGTAAAACTCGAGTTATGGTAAAACCACCGAAGCAAGGTAGTGCTGTGCAGAAACTCGACGAGAAAGACTTGAAGAAAACAAGTTGGACAAACAAGGCACAAAAGTTCCTTCAAACTATGTATTTTATTGATCAAAACACAAGAGGAACAACCCAAAATTCTTCTATCCCGAGCTTGGGCCACCCTTGCTTATATAACCAGCCCTTATGCCAACCCAAACCTAACTAGGACTCTAATCCTACTCAAATCACGAATCAAAACTTTCTATAACTGCCCAAGACTCTTCTATACGTAGATAGAAGAAATCTTAAGACTTCCAAACACCTTAGGAATGTATAAAACATTCCTAAGAGAACTCAAATTCGTGACCCACATGAAATCCTATCATGACCAACTCAAAACTTTCCATATTTGAGTCAAACACGACTCAGCAGCAGCCTGAGTACATAACCTAGTCGGTTGGAACTTTTCGACCAAATCTTTACATCCACTTCTCTTCATCATGCCTCGGAACCATGTAGCCACGTCCATGCACTCCTTGCACACGTGCAAACATCTTCCAATGATGTCCACGATAGCTTCATATGCATTGTTCTTGATTCAAACATGTTGTGCAACCTCCCGATCAACTCAACCACAATTCCCCCCAAACTTGGTTGTTGAACCTCATCTTCTCCATAAGACTAGTTCAATGGATCCCGTCACCAGCCATGTATTGAACTTAAGCAACACCTGCACAAGAATAAACAACCAATACTTCCGAGCACAAGTCCACGACCCTACTCTCGTTAGTTCGAAACCACAACACCTTACGTGAGCACCTCACATAAGAATGCTGCAAACCATAGCGAAATGATATGTGCCATAACAACCAAAACACACCAAAAACTTAGTAAAATAATACTAAGCAATCTTTCCATAATCCAAAAAGCAAGTTCAAAACATTGCAAGTTAAAAGCAGAACCACTTTGATCAAGCTTCGAACATTGCCAAAGCTAACCGGACCTTGAACCGGAGCTTACCAAAGCTAGAAAGACCTAGCGTCGGAACTTACCAAAGCTTTTCGGACCTAGCTCTGGAGATTACCAAAGCTAGTTGGACCTAGAGCCGGAGGTAACCAAAGCTAGTCGGACCTAGACAAAGAAGCCAGACCTAGCGTCGGACCTTGCCGGAGCTGTCCAAAACAAGCCGGACCTATCATCGGACCTTGCCGGATCTCGGACCTAGATGATAAATGTGTTTTGGTAGTATTTAAAACTTTTATCGTCAAAGCCAATATATTCAGCAGAAGCCAATGTATTCAGCGCACATAGGTCTCACAATCTCACCTGATGAATGCATTGGCAACACCATTTAAAATCCGAACATCGGCGTGAAAAGTTTTTAAAAAAATTTATCCCCCTTTCCGAAAATCAAATGAGATATAAAGATAGAAATAAATTTCTCCCATCTGCACTTCTCCCCCTTTTGACAATGTATTCAGCAAGGTACAAAAGAGAAATTTTAATTTGTTATGAGCACATTATAACATATACATATAAAACAAAGCTCATCCAAGTCATGCTATCAAGTAACTTACACTATCACAACAATGAGATACATAAAGTAGTGTAAGCCATGCTAGTGATCAAATGTAATTTTCAATTTAGCAAGTCATGATCTCACGAACTTAACTATTTTAAAACCTGAAAGCATGACACTTGTTGCTGCATTTTATTATTTTTCAAAGCACAAATTTAGACCATATGATATTTGCAAGAGATTATATGCGCAGCTGCCTTATTCTAACCAACCAATCCAAGTCTATGTCATTTGACAATCAGAAGCTTAAGGACATGGTTTTAGTCTTACACAACTTCTTTCAAGTTCATATCTAAGTCAATGATAAGCAATCTCAAAAGAAGAAGTGTGATGCATCCATATTCTCTTGATCTTTTATCAATTTATATTTGTTCATAAAACTTAACATGTGAGTTGATTACTTGACTAATTCATTATGATTAAAAGCACTTGTGATCATGCAACAAGTTCAAAACAGCAACGAAGTTCGATCATGACCAGATTTAGTGTAAGTAATTATTCAAATTACTAGTCATGGCAAAAACTACATAATGTATAACATGAGTAATGTAGTAAGAACTTTCAACATGTAAAAGGAATCACAAAGTCATATATGTATGAAATACTATGCTCATATTATATTAAATTCAGATTCACACATAGACTTCCCAAGTCTCAAAACCCCCCCTCAATTTAATACATGAGGATGCATAACCCCTGGTTCAATACGAATGTAACAAAAACGAGTAAAATCCAAAGGTTTTGTGAAAATGTCAGCCAATTGTTGTCCGGTATCTACATGGTGAAGCACAATGTTTCCTTTTTCAACAATATCATGGAGAAGGTGATACCTAATATCAATGTGCTTAGTTCTAGAATGTTGCACAGGGTTTTTAGAAATGCAAATGGCACCAGTGTTATCACAAAACAGTGGAACATTATCTAGATCAACCCCATAGTCCTTAAGTGTTTGAACAATCCAAAGAATTTGTGAGCAAGCACTAGCATCAGCTACATATTCAAATCCAGCTGTGGATTGTGCAACTAAGTTTTGTTTTCTAGAGGACCAAGCAACAAGAGAATTTGCAAGAAAATGACTAGCACCGAAAGTACTTTTCCTATGAATCCTACATCCCCCCAAAATCAGCATTCGAAAAAGTTTTCAAAGTAACGGTTGAGGAAGAAGGAAAAAAATGCCAAATACTTGAGTTTCATGTAAGAACCTGAGAATCCTTTTGACGACTTGACGATGTGAAGCACGTGTGGAAGCTTGAAACTGTGCACAAAGACATATGCTAAATTGTATGTCCGGTTTTGATGCCGTGAGGTACAAAAGTGTTCCGATCATGCTTCTATATTCTTTTTGATCCACGAGTTCACCATCTTCATCAAGTTCAGGTGTCGTTGCTGTTTCTATTGGTGTCCGAAGAAGCTTGCTTTTGTCCATGTTGAAGCGCTTAAGAAGGTCTCTTGTATACTTTGTTTGATGCACAATGGTTCTCTCCTTAGTTTACTTGATTTAGCCCCAAAAAGTATGTGAGTTCTCCCATCATACTTATCTAGAATTCTAAACTCATCATAGCTGAAAACTTGGACACAAGATCATGAGAAGCACAACCAAAGATAATATCATCCACATAGACTTGAACGAATAATGAGTCATTTCCATGCTTAAACACAGAAAGAGTTTTATCAACCTTGCCCATGGTAAACTCCTTTTCAAGTAAGAATGTTTTTAACCTATCATACCATGCTCTAGAAGCTTGTTTTAGACCATACAGGGCTTTAGTCAGTTTGAAAACATGATTAGGAAAATCTGGATTTTCAAAACCAGGTGGTTGCTTAACATAATCCCCCTCATATATAGAGCCATTAAGAAAAGCAATTTTTACATCCATTTGATATAACTTGAAACTTTTAGATGCAGAAAAAGCAAACAAAATTCTTATGGCTTCTAATCTAGCAACAGGAGCAAAAGTTTTATCAAAATCTAGACCTTCAATTTGTGTGAAACCTTGAGCAACCAATCTAGCCTTATTCCTAATCACAACCCCATCCTCACTTTTTTTATTTTTAAACACCCATTTAGTTACAATTAAAGTGTGATCTTGAGGTGGAGGTACAAGTTTCCAAACATTATTTCTTTCAAAATTTTATAACTCTTCTTGCATGGCAATGATCCAAGATTCATTAGTGAGTGCGTGTGATATATCATTGGGTTCAAAAGAAGCAACAAAAGCAGAATGAGCATGAGAATTGGGGTCAAAAAACCTAGATCTTGTAACTCGTTCATGCAAGCTTCCAATTATCTGTTGCGGGGCATGATTCTTATAAATCTGTAGGGGAACAAATGTCTCACAAGCTTCTTCTTCATCAGGTTCATCGCGGATTGATCAGCTTGTGGCTTGTGGACGATCAGGACTAGCAGAGATGGTAGTCGAAGCTTGTTCAAAGTTCGGAGCTGGACACGTGGCGGCTTCGGAACTATCGGGCAATATCACCATCTCTTCTTCTTCTTCTTCGAAAATACCCACCCCTGAGGATATGGATCCGTACCTGCAATGTTGGAGCTAGTATCTGGGCTAGCTTCATCAAAATACACCTCACAAGTCTCCACAATTTTGTTAGTGTCAAGTAAAACCACACGATAGCCTCTAGTATGAGATGGATAACCAAGAAACATGCTATCAATGGATCAAGGTTCAAATTTATCAAGATTACCATGTTTCATAACAAAGCATTTGCAACCACAGATCTGAAAGTGTGTAACACTAGGCCTATGTCCAAACTGAAGCTCATATGGTGTTTTACCTAGAATAGCGGGCAAGAAAACACGATTTGAGACATAACAAGCGTTTGCGATCGCATTAGCCCAAAATTTCCTAGGAGTTTGATATTCATCAAGCATAGTCCTAGCCATCTCAACTAAGGTTCTGTTGTTTCTTTCTACAACACCGTTTTGTTGAGGTACATATGGTGAAGAAAATTGATGATCTATTCCATTTTCAGCACAAAAGTGATCAAAAGATTGATTTTTAAACTCGGTTCCGTTATCACTTCTAATTGCTTTATAGATCCTGGGTGATCAATTGATAATCTACGAAATAAAGTTATAATGTGACTAAAAGCTTCATTCTTAGATGCCATAAAGTAAACCCAAGAGTATCTAGAATAATCATCAACAATCACAAGAACATACCATTTACTTCCGAAGGATTGAACATGTGAAGGTCCTACGGTGTCAAGGTGCAAAAGTTGACCCAGTTCAGTTGTCATGATCATTGTGAGAGGAGTATGTGAACCTGCAACCATCTTAGCATGTCTACATGAAGAGCACACAATTTCTTTGTCCCCTTTAAACTTAGGCAGCCCACGTATGCAATCAAGAGCACTAACACGCGTTAGATGATCAAAGCCTACATGACCAAGTCTACGATGCCAAAAATATAAGTCCTTTGTATCATTAGCAACTAAACACCTATGCTTAGAGGAAGACATATCAAAATAAGCTTTAAAAACTCTTCCTTAGCGAAACATGTTAAAAATAAGCTCACTATTTGAATTTACAACTTTGCAACAATTTTTAGTGAAACTAATTTCCAGATTTTCATCTAGCAGTAGTGAGACAGAAAGCAAGTTGTACTTCAATTTTTTAACAAGTGCCACACCCTTCAAAGTGTAGTGATCATTTACTCTAACCGAACCCTTAGAAATTATAGGAGTTGAAGAATTATCGGCAAAAGTAACATTATCTACATGTGGCACAAAAGAGAGGGAGGAGAACCATTCTTTGTTACCGGTCATGTGGCGTGAGCAACCTGAATCCACAATACAAATGTTCTCCTTCCTCAAGCGTGTAACCTACATAGAAGAACAATATGTCGATGACTCAATACAAGGGTTAGTCAAAAGGCATTTGGGAATCCAGTACAGGGTCACACGACGTGTAGAAGGAAAAACAAGCGAAAACTGCGATAAAACAGAAGGTTTAAGAGTCAAAGTTTGAGAATTTTTGTTCTTAACTACTGACCCATAAGGTGTTACTTGTGTAGCACAAAATTAATTATCTCCCGAGGCAAAAACAGAAGGTCTGCAGGTAAACTTTGAATGTTTTTTACTCATAAAAGCAGGTTGCATGTTCCTGGCATTCGGTTTAGTATGTGTAGCTAATTTTGCATGAGAGTTATAAGATCTAGCTTGCATTCTTTTCTTTTTATGTTGTTTAGCTAGTCTATAACAAAAATATATGAAATAGGTGTACTGAAATTTAACTTTGTGTTCATGTCTAGATGAGCATGTAGTATGTTTATTTGAACCCGAACGTGACAACACTCCTTCAGATTTAAAAACCACCTCTTTTTGTTTAGGAAATGTTTTAATCAAACCACTTCCAAATGACTTTAAAATTTTAGGTGGATGTGGTTTAGCATGAGCATTAGAATCAAAATCTAAACTAGTTTTATCATTGCAAGATTTGGATGAATTCAGTAGCAAGTTTAGATTTTTGTTCCAATACAAAACTGCTCTAGTGTCCTATTCATGTCTTCAAGTTTCTTGACAATTCTAGACAGTTTTCACATGAAGTATTTTTCTTTTAGTTCGCAATTAGAACATTATTTAACTTCATGAGCACGTAAAACATTGTTCAGTATTGAAATTTTATTCATAGCATCTTTTAGTTTCTTTTCTAGATCATTACAGGTGCAACAGTGCAAATCAATTGTAGAACAAGAAGCATCTTTTAGTTTTCTGCCATTAAGTGCAGCAAGCTTTTTGTTCTTTTCAATCTCTAACTCAAGTTTATCAAGAGTGGAGGAGTGTGTATCTCTTAAAGAGGACATTTTTTCATATATTAAATCGCAAAAGGAACAAGAATCATCACTAGGAATCAGGGTTTTCAAACGAGTAATTTAAGATTCTAGTGACTCAATTTAACAACATTGTCCATAAGCTTTTTGTCCTTTTTTCTTAACAATAACAGTTGCACGGGAAATAGCATCACACATTTCATCACAAGTAGGACATACCTCTTCATTGTCACTGTTGTGTTCTGCATCCTCCATACTTGATCTTGATTTGCCCGCCATGAAGCACAAGTTTGCCGAATCATCTTCATCTTCATCACTTTCAATGTCTACATCACTTGGGCCATGTTCTTGAAGTGCGGTGATGAATTTGTTTATTAGTTTGCGTCCTGTAAAACCCTTCTTCTTCTTCTTATCATTTGTTGAGGAGTGCTTTGTCCTTGATTGTTTTTCTTCCTGGGAAGTAGGACCTAAAAGGTTAGGACAATTTGTACGAAAGTGTCCTTTCCTACCACATTCGAAGCATCGTTGAGGTCTGGAGTTTCCTCTCCTTCTAGTTCTCATATTTTGCAATGCTTTTGAGAACCTAGTAGAGAGAATTGCTAGCTCCTCTTCAGGAAACTCCTCAATCTGTTTAAGGGTTAGAGAGGACAACAAAGCAAATGTACCACAAGATGAATATTTGCCGGAGCTAGGCGTGTCACATTGAGAAAAAAATGCAATAGACTTGTTGGGTTCTTATATGAGATTATGTCAAATTCATGATTTTCAATTTAGAATATAGATCATCTAATGTAAGTGTACTCATGATAGTAGATTCACGAATAGATGTGACTTTCATCTTAAAATTGACATATCTAATGCACTTAACAATTGCCTAGCATTTTCAGCATCTGAAAAATTAACATTGACACTATGCAAGTTGCTAAGAATTTTATTAAAGCGAGCAAAAAGGTCATCAATAGACTCACCGGGTTGCATCTCGAAGCGCATGTATTCTTTCTTGAACATATCCTGCTTTACCTCCACACATCGTACGCCGATCGGAGGTGTGCAACACGGTCGAAGTCGCTTTGAGTTAGTCCATGGATTATAAAGTTGTGGGCTTTGTTGTTATTGTCGACATCTCTTAAGTTTGTAGCCGTGACATGATCATTTGGCGGCACGTCTTAAGGCTTGTACACTTTTTCCCATATCGTGAAGCCTTGCGCCTGGATAAAAGCTTCCATGCGTGCCTTCCAAACCTGAAAATCCAACAAACACACAAGGTTTTGCCGAGTATTTCTCCATGGGGACTAGTCAAAAGCATGTGCGAAACACAAAGATTAGAATACTTTGTCTCTAATACACATTGTAGGATCGAGGAGCATGTGAAAAGCTACCAGATGGGGGTGAATGGTAGATTAAAACTTTTCAACAGAAGCCACAAAAATACCCCTCAGCAGGAAACTGATATGTTAAAGAAACTGTGTTCGATAAATCTAAACGTGTTCAACTGTGACAACACTAGTATAGATTGTAGATAATCAATTCACGAAGACTTCACAACAATAATCATGAAAATCTATCTAGAGAAACCCAAGTTACGATCGAAAGATCGAACAAAGGTCAATCTGTCCTACCCGAGAAAAACAATTCTAGAACACTGTAAAGAAACATGTGTACATCCGAAACCACAAATCCAACGACCGTGAAATTTTCACGTATGATATAAAATTAAGTTTTGAAGACAACCCTAGAAGAATCGCGTCAATCGGATCCGTAAAACTCGAGTTATGATAAAACCACCAAAGCAAGGTAGTGCTGTGCAGAAACTCGATGAGAAGACTTGAAGAAAACAAGTCGGACGAACAAGGCACAAAAGTTCCTTCAAACCATGGATTTTATTGATCAAAACACAAGAGGAACAGCCTCAAAGTCATATACCCCGAGCTCTGGCCTCCCTTGCTTATATAACCAGCCCTTAGGCCAACCCAAACCTAACTAGGACTCTAATACTACTCAAATCACGAATCGAAACTTTCCATAACTGCTCAACACTCTTCTATACGCAGATAGAAGTAATCTTAAGACTTCCAAACACCTTAGAAATGTATCACACATTCCTAAAACAATTCAAATTCGTGACCCACATAGAATCCTATCATAACCAACTCAAAACGTTCTATATTTGAGTCAAACACGACTCAGCCACAGCCTGAGTCCATAACCTAGTCGGTTGGACCTTTCCGACCAATTCTTTACGTCCACTTCTATTCATCACACCTTGGAACCATGTAGCCACGTCCATGCACTCCTTTCACACGTGAAAAAATCTTCCAACAACATCCACGATACCTTCATATGCATTGTTTTAGATTCAAACATGCTGCACAACCTCCCGATCAACTCAACCACAATTCCTCTCAAACTTGGTTGTTAAACCTCATCTTCTCCCTAAGACTAGTTCAATCGATCCCGTCACCAGCCATGTCTTGAACTCAAGCAACACCTGAACATGAAAAAACAACCAATACTTTCAAGCACAAGTCCACGACTTGACTTTCGTTAGTTCCGAAACAACAACACTTTACGTGATCACCTCACATAAGCATGTTGCAAACCATAGCGAAATGATATCAGCCATAACCACAAAAACACACCAAAAACTTAGTAAAAGAATACTAAGCAAATTTTCCATAATTCAAAAAGAAAGTTCGAAACATTGCAAGTTAAAAGCAGAACCACTGTGATCAAGCTCTGAACCTTGCCAAAGCTAACTGGACCTTGAACCGGAGCTTACCAAAGCTAGCAGGACATTGCGCTAGAACTTACCAAAGCTAGTCGGACCTAGCGCCAGAGCTTACCAAAGCAAGTAGGACCTAGAGCCAGAGCTAACCAAAGCTAGCCGGACCTAGACAAAGAAGCGGACCTAGCATCGGACCTTGCCGGAGCTAACCAAAACTAGCTGGACCTAAAGTCGGACCTTGTTGGAGCTCGGAGCTAGATGATAAAGGTGTTTTGTTAGTATTCAAAACTTTTATCGCCAAATCCAATGTATTCAGCACACATAGGTCTCACATTAATATGTTATTATTTGAGACATGGTTTTATTTATTTATTGTTTGTGAATCACTTGTGTATGTGTGTTAAACATCCTGGGGACACATATGCATTATGCTTGGTTCATTCTCGGAACCGGGTGTCACAAATTGGTATTAAAGCCGTGTTTGACCACAGGACGCAAGCCTAGGTAGAATGGACAGCACAAATCACTTAGGACTTCTTTCCTATTCAAAATTCTCCTGTTTTGCATTATTTTGCCCCACTAGCTATATAATGTGGAAAAATTTGTGCTTTTTGCTGCTGCTGCAAAATTTTGCTGTTTTTCCATCTTTTTGAGAAAATGCACACCCTCTCATCTTAATTTATGGCTGCTGCAATTTCAAGAACTGATATTTACGTTTTTCCTCTAATATTCTCATGTTTTCTTATAGATGGCTCACACCAAAATGATAGCCCACAAAAGAGCTCATTTGCCACCCCTCATAAGCAAGCTTAGGCCTCGTGAGGAGCCGCAAATGGAACCAGCCCAAGAGGAATAAGAAGTGAGTTCTCCCACAAAGGAAGTGGAGCATGAACACTCCAACACAACGGAGGAAGACCCTGAGGAGTTGGAATCCTATGATGATGAGGAGGAGGAAGACCTCGAGATGGTGGAATTCTATGATAGTGAGGAAGAGGAAGGTGAAGCACATAATGAGAATGAAGATGAAGCCCAAGAAGAGGAGGAACCCGCTGTACATGAAGAAGTACCCGAAGCTCAAAGGAATGCATCACAGCCTAGTGAAGCCAGAAAGGAGGACAAATGCCTAGTGTACCGTGATGCCCAAGAATTTCGTTCTGATGGCACTAATGGAGGATTTGGAGCTAAGCAATTGAATGAGTTCCTTGATTTATGTACAATGCACCTGGAGTATTATGTCAAGAGGATTCATCTCCATGGACGTGAAGAATGGAGGGCTCAAGTTACTGTTCTTGCCAAAGATGAGGTGGTCAACCGACACTTTGCGTCCACATGGAGATGTACCAGGGAGCAAGCTATTGATGATGTGGCTTGGGATGAACTTACTAGATCGTGCCACATGTACCGAGGACAAGTTAGAGGTACTAGTTTTGCGCTGCCCACAACACATGAAGGGAACAAGGGAAGTCTTAAGACCGCAAGATGGAGCTCAAATCAGTTCGTGCCATTGATAGATCTAAGAAAGTATTGGTGAATTTGGGAAATCGCTATGCTGATGCCATGGAAGAGATCCGCTACCTTTGTAAGAAGCTGTTCATCATGGAAAAGCAAGAGGAAGTCCGTGCCACCATGGAGGTCAATGCTGCAGCAACCTCTCCAGTGACTACATGGATGGCCAACTCACCTTGGCGTGCGCCAATGTATGCCTCGCCACCGCCGTCGCCTTTGCTGCCTCACGGCTTGGAGAGCCATGGTTCACACAATTAAGTCTTAGTCTCCTATTTATAAGTTAGAAAAGCGTTTCGATTGTTTAGGTTGTGTTTGGTGTGGTGTGCTTAATTTTCTTGGTGTGTGCTTGTGCTTGTGTGCTTGGTGCGAGTTGTGGGACGATTAGCGTTTTGTCCACATCCGCACATAGTAGAGAGTTGTGGGATCCTTGTCCACATTTTCTAATAGAGTTTTTAGTTTAGTAAGATTGTTGGTTAGTTACATATACCTTGATGCATATAGTTGGGGTGTTTCTTTTCAAATTCTAAATTCTTCTGTCTCTGCTATTCTTTCACCAACAGATGCCGAAGACTCGCAACCAAAGGAATGCCAATGGTGAGGAGGAGAACAATGGAATACCTCAGAACAACAATGGACTTGGACATGGGTCTATCAACCTTGAGCAGATGTTGGCTTTGCAGAACCAGCTCATACATACCATGATACAGACCATAGGACAGCTGCAGGCTGGCAAAAACAATTAGCCCCACCTGCCTCCACCACCTCCATCCCCTCCACCACACAACCGTTTGGGAGAGTTCATGAGGACCAGGTCTCCTACCTTTGCTCAAGCTAGATACCCTATGGAAGCTGATGATTGGCTGAAGTCTAAAGAGAAGAAACTTGCTATTGTCCATTGCAGTGACAAGAGAAAAGGTTCTTTTGCCTCACACTAGTTGGTTGGAGCTGCTGCAGATTGATGGGAATCTCTATGCAATGGCCATGCTAATCATGAAAGAATCACCTGCACTGAATTCAAGGAGAAGTTTTGTTCTCACTATGTACCTGAGGGAGTTATGATACTGAGAAGGCAGGAATTTGAAAACCTCAGGCAAGGAAGGATGAGTGTGAGTGAGTATCTCAACAAATTCACTCAACTATCTAGATATGCTCCAGAGGACATCAACACTGATAGCAGGAAGTGGTATTTGTTCATGAGAGGTCTCAACAATGAGATTCAAGTTCAATTGCTCAATACTGGCTATGAAAATTTTCAGAAGCTAGTTGACAAAGCCATTGTCGTTGAGTACAAGATTCGCGAGTTGGAGCTAGATCACAAGAGGAAAATGCCATATCATGGACAACCTCAAGGAAGCAATGTTCATTCTCGCTATGCACCACCTGCTGCACCATATTACAACCCGTCTGCTATTGCATACTGTCGTGCTTATCCACCGCAATAGCAACAACCAGTGCAGCAATGCCCATCCATGCAAGTAGCTCGCTTACCCATGCAGCCTGCACCACGTCCAAATATGATTGCCTATGCTCAGAATCAGCCTCGCCCTAACTTCTCTGGTGCCACTGGTGCAAATACTTTCTTTAATGGTGGTCAAGTGGGACATTTTGCAAACCATTGCCCAAGATCAGTTCAGAGTCAGATGACTAATGCTCCAAGGTAGAGTCCTAGGCAAAATGGAGGAGCAACTCAAGGCAACCGAGGACAAATATTTTTGCTCATTGCAAGGTGAACCATGTGTCTGCAAAAGAGGCTCAACAAGCTAAAGATGTTGTGATTGGTATGTTTCTCGCAAACTCCAACCCCGCTACTATATTATTTGATTCTGGAGCATCTCATTCATTCATCTCATCAAAGTATGTTGCAAAGCATAGCATGCCTATATCATACCTGAAGTATACTTTGTTAGTTAAATCTCATGGAGGAGAGATGAGGACAAATATAGTATGTCCAAAAGTAAGTATTTCCATAAGGGGGTAGATTTCCTCGCAAACCTTATAGTCCTTAATTCACAAGGCTTGGACATTATACATGGAATGGATTGGCTAAGGAAGCATAACGGAGTAATTCAGTGTGCCACTCGGACAGTGCAATTGACAAACATAGAATTCAAGGCAGTTCAGCCGACAACTGAGAAGGCAATAGTAAATCATGCAGAAGGAAAAGCTTTGGAGGAAGTTCCTGTTGTTCGTGAGTACCTAGAACTGTTTATGAGAAACTACTAGCTATGCAACCTGATCGTGACATTGAGTTCATCATTGATTTTATACATGGAATTGCACCTATAGCAAAGAGGCTATATAGGATGCCTCCTAAGGAATTAGCTGAGCTCAAGAAGCAGATTCAAGAGCAGTTAGAGAACAGTTTTATATGCCTATGTCCGTCGCTATGGGGAGCCCCAGTGCTTTTCGTAGATAAGAAACATGGATCCCAAAAAATGTGTGTGGATTACCGGTCTGTCAAAAGGTGACAATTAAGAATAAGTACACACTGCCCCGCATAGAGGATCTGTTCGACCAGATGAATGGAGATAGAATATTCTCTAAGATTGATCTTTGGTGGGGATATTTTCAAATAAATATTAGACCGTCAGATATACCCAAAATGGCTTTCAGGACACGGTATGTATCCTATGAGTATACGATCATGTCATTTGGATTGACTAATGCACCCGCGTACTTCATGTACCTCATGAATAAGGTCTTCATGGAGTATTTGGATAAGTTCGTGGTAGTGTTCATTAATGACATCATGATATACTCGCAAAGTTAAGAGGAGCACGAAGAGAATCTAAGGCTGATGTTGCAGAAATTGCGAGAGCATCAGTTGTATGCCAAGTTTAACAAGTGCCAATTCTGCTTGCGGGAGATATCATTCCTAGGCCATGTAATCTCAAGAGGAGGAGTGTAATTCGACACAATAAAGGTTAGAGATGTGCTAAAGTGGCAACCGCTGCAGAATGTGAAGGAAATAAGGAGTTTTCTTGGAATGACAGTATATTACTGTCAGTTCATCAATGACTTCTCCAAGATAGTGAAGCCTATGACTGAACTTTTTACGAAGGAGAAGCCTTTCAAGTGGACTCAAGCTTGTCAAGACAGTTTTGAGAAGTTAATGAAGAGGTTGACAACAGGCCTGTGTTGGTATTGCCAGATGTGAGCAAGAGTTTTGATATCTATTGCGATGCTTCAAGGCAAGGACTTGGTTGTGTATTGATGCAAGAAGGCCGAGTAGTAGCTTATGCATCCAGGCAATTGAAGAAACATGAGTTGAATTATCCTACGTGTGATCTTGAACTTGCAACCATAGTGGATGCGTTGAAGATTTGGAGACATTACGTTCTTGGCCATAGATGCGAGATTTATACGGATCACAAGATTCTCGAGTACATATTCACACAAACGGATCTGAATTTTTGAGGCAACGACGATGGTTAGAACTCATTAAGGATTATGATGGGATCAATTATCATCCAGGAAAGGCCAACGTAGTGGTTGATGCTTTGAGTCAAAAGGGAGCAAGCCACCAGCTCACCGTTAGGGAGTTGCCGTCCGAGCTATGCAAGTAGTTTGAACGGTTTATTCTTCGGTTTGTGAATGAGATGGGAGCAATGGAAGTGAATCCAACCCTGGAGAAAGAAGAAAGAGAAGGCCAGACCAAGGATGAGGAAATCAAGGAAATTAAAGAAAGGATCCTACAAGGGAGAGAATTCAGATTCAGTGAGGACGAACATGGTACTTTATGGCTTGGAAAATTGATTGTTGTGCCTAAAGGAGACATATGACTCACTTCACTACATCCATCCTGGCTGTACAAAGATGTACAAGGACCTGAAGACGTGCTACACATGGGATGTTATGAAAAGGGACATAGCTGAATACGTTGCATTGTGTGATGTATGCCAACGAGTCAAAGCTGAACATGAAAGGCCAGTTGGACTATTGCAACCAATGAAAATTCCATAATAGAAATGGGAAGACGTTGGTATGGATTTCATAGTTAGTTTGCCTCGCACTTCAGCAGGTTATGATTCAATATGGGTTATTGCTGATCGGTTGACTAAATCAGCGCATTTCATTCCTGTCAAAACTACTTATAGTGCGGCAAAGTTGGTAGAACTGTATATGGGAAGAATAGTGTGTTTACACGGAGTGACAAAGAAGATAGTGTCCGATAGAGGTTCCCAATTTACCTCAGGGTTCTGGCAAAAGCTGCATGAGTCCATGGGAACTAGATTGAATTTCAGTTCTGCATATCACCCTCAAATGGATGGACAGACCGAGAGAACAAATCAGATATTGGAGGATATGCTAAGAGCTTGTGCGCTAAAGTATAGAGGAAGTTGGGACAAGAGTTTGCCATATGATGAATTACATTACAACAACAGTTATCAAGCAAGCTTGAAGATGTCGCCATATGAAGCATTGTACGGGAGAAGGTGTAGAACACCCTCATTTTGGAATGAGAAAGGGGAGACTCAATATTCGGACCTGATGTGATACGGGATGCCGAAAAGCAAGTGCAGACAATTCACGAAGACTTAAGAGATGCTCAGTCGAGACAAAAAGGTTATGCGGACAATAGATGAAGAAGCCTATCTTTCAAAGTGGGAGACTTCATATACCTCAAAGTGTCACCCATGCGAGGTCACAAGCAGTTTAATGTCAAAGGAAAGTTCGCACCTCGCTATATTGGATCATTCAAGATTTTGGACACACGAGGAGAAGTAGCATATAAGTTGGAGATGTTAGCACATCTTGCTGATGTTCATGATGTGTTTCTCAGCTTAAAAAGTGCTTGAGGGTTCCGGAAGAGAAAGTACTGACAGAAGAATTGGACCTTGAGGAAGATTTAACCTTTGCTAAGCAACCTGTCAGAAATTTGGAGACCAAGGAGAGGGTCACAAAGAACTAGGTGATTCGATGGTGCAAAGTGCAATGGATGCACCATACAGAGTCGGAAACAACTTGGGAAAGGGAAGAGGATCTCAAGAAGGAATTTCCCTATCTCTTTCCTTTCGTGTCGAATCTCGAGGGCGATATTCATTTTAAGGGGGTAGGTTTGTAACAACCTTATTTTCATGCATAATGCATTGCACGCATCCTCATACATGTTTAAAATTAAGCAACCTTAAAGGTAACAAGATTAAAATGAATTCATGTCTAATTAGAAATTGGATCCTGTCAGGGTGCGGACTTGTCCAGCCTCCATCCCGGACTAGTTTGGTATCCTTCTTCTGTTTCAGAAACTTCAATTTCTTCAGAACCCGGACTTCTTCGGCACATTGCACGGACTAGTCCGTTGTTGGTTCTGATGTTTTTCTGGACTTGTTCGATTTTCAGCAGACTAGACTAATCTTAGTAATTGTTCCGTCCAGATCAGCCTTTTGTAGCCAACTCCAGACTTGTCTGGCCCTCTATAGCGAACTTGTCCGATTTCGTGTCTGTTCCAAAATGGACTTATCCGGCCATATTTGCGAACTAGTTCGACCTGCTGAATCCGAATTGGATTATGTTTTTCTTCCACGATTGGTTATTGGGTAATTGCCTTAATTGGGCCCAAGAACTTTGTGCTCAACCTCAGAGGAGCAAAGTGGACCCCACCACAGCCCCTGTTCATTCTCCACTGAAATCCACTAGGAATTCACCCCAAAACCCTACCTCTCCACCCCTATATAAAAAACCCAATACTCCCACAACTCTCCACATGTTGGGAAAACCCTCACTGCCGTGTCTTTGCCGTGTGCCGCCATCAAGTGAATATCCAACATCAAGGAGAAGGAGGAGAAGAACGTGAAGAATCAATCAAGCACGAACTTCATCAACTTCTCAACATCAACGTTCTTCATCACCAAATTCTTGATCCTTAGATTCAAGTCCTAATCATCAAGATTCAAGCCCTAATCATCAAGATTCAAGTGTTGCACCCAATTCTTGATCCTTAGATCTCTAAAAACAAGGTACACCCTCTACATCCAATTTCACCCGTCAAATAAACCCAAAAATATCGCTGTCCTGTAAACTCTATCTCGCAAGTTCATGACAGGGCGGACTAGTCCGGCCCTGATACCGGACTTGTCCGACCTTCTGATCTGTAATTGCCGTATTAATGCCAATTTCACTAAAATTAATTCAAAACATGTTCAAACTAGTTAAAAACTATTGTCATCAGTTAGGAAATATTAATAGCAACTCATTAACAATTTATACATCGAAATTGCACAAATCATGGAAATCATGGCATGTTGAGTAATATATGAGCATTATTGGATTGTAATGTTTGTCTTGCATAATTGTCGCACGGAATAGAAGGTGTCGCCGTAGAGAGTGCTTTCGAGGACCTACAAAACCAAATATTTGAAGCTTTCGATCCAAACCAAGCTCAAGAGCAAGTCAAGTGTCCTTGATCATTTTGATTCAGGTTTTTAAATTTTTTGTTTGCAAAATAGCATGCTTGTGTCAAATTGATGGGAAAACCCAATTGTAGTAGTTTACTAGTGTTGTATGACCACCGTTGTCGCTTGAACACAATGTAGAGTGATGGGAAGGGTAGTTTGCATTTTGCTTCGCTATACTCAATTGGGTTTGGGAAACCACCATATTGCTAAATTATGAACTATTGAACACATGAACGATGAGAATTGGTGATAATAACAATTTAGCAACGTGGTACCTATGGATCTAAGCAAGCCGGTTATGTGGAATGGGTTGGACTGTTTTGGGGGTTTTGCTCGCTTTAGATCTAAGGACCAGCTCGTGGAGCAACCATCCAGTATTTAGAGTGCTAACACAAGGCCATATATGGGTGCGGCTTAGCTGAATAATTAGCGTATTGCTAGTACTATTCAGACCATTAAGAAGGCTTGGGGAAGGGGTAGTCGGATGGGTTTGCAGTGATGGTGGGACTACCCTGGGATCCGAATGGCTTAAAAGGAGGCCCTTGGTTGGATGTGCTCAGTTGGAGACATCACCACCGGTGAAACGTTAGTGGGGTCTAAATATGCTTGTAATCACTCTGTAAAGGATATTTTGCCACACACCTAAGGAATTGTGAGACGGCATAATTGAGATTCCCTAGTCATCGAAAGGTGATGAAATCACGAACTAGTGGATAAGATGGACAACCTCTGAAGAATGTGTAAAAAACTATCATGATAGCCGTGCTCCCGGTTATGAGCAAACTAGACCCTCACAGGATTCGAGTTATCGACCTTGAACATGGTTTAAATGTTGGAATTGAATTGGGAATCAGTCGTGTCATAGTAATGTGATTTGGTATATGGAATTGATGAAATTGAGGCAGTTGAGTAGTTATAAGTTGACTATGTATTATTATTGCTAATATTGGTTACCTAAGTTGAAATTTAGGTTATTTTGTTTATTTTGGGAAGGACCACACTTAATGATAATACTATTGCATTTTCAACTGTTTTGAATGTACTTTTATGCAATTAGCCATTTTATTGTCATTTCTTGTTTAAGCTACATGTCATACTTTCCCCCACTTGCTGAGTACGACATGTGCTCACCCTTGCTATTCCCCCAACAAATTCAGACGCATGCGTCAACATGGAGTACCAGGAGGTCTTTGAGGAGTTCTAGGCGTGCGTGTTACCGTCAAGCTTGCCTATGGAGTTGGAGTCATTTGTGTTTATTGTTTTTCTGCTGCAGTCTTTTAGAGCTTGTATTAGAGACTATTTAGTTTGTAATAATGTACTTTTATTAGTGTTATTTTTCAAGATATGGTTATATCTGTTAATCGTTTGAGAATCACTTGTGTATGTGTGTCAAACATCTGGGGCACACATATGCATTATGCTTGTTCATTCTCGGAACAGGGTGTCATAGGGCAGAAAACTTTGGTCACTCGAAAGGGACCTTCCCTACTGGGGGAGAGCTTTTTCGCTGCTTCTCAAGAAAGTATGTGTCGCTGCACCAAATTGCCTACTTCAAGCTGCCGATTGCGCACATGTCATTGCTGATAGCGTCGGAGCGCTTGGCGGTACCACGTATTTCAGACAGCTGCTCGACATCTTGCCTCATCGGCAAGGTCCAGATCATCACGCCGGAGCTGGTTCTGCATGGCTTCGTCCTAAGCTTGGACTCAAAGAAACCCCATGGTGATCTCTAGAGGACAAACGGCTTCAACTGCGTACACCAAGAAAAAAGGTGTCTCTCTTGTAGCTCGACTAGGTGTTGTCCAGCTAGCCTACAGTGCAAATGGGAGCTCCCCAATGCAGTTAGCACCATGCTTTTTCCAGCGTTCATAGGTGTGAGTCTTAAGTCCTTTGAGTATTAGCATTTGCTCTCTCATCTTACCCATGACTTGAAGGGTGTGCTACTGATGCATAGCTAAGCTTGATGTCGAGGTCTTTGCAATATTTTTGGAAAGCTGCACTGGTTATTTGGGTCTTGTTGTCTGTGATGACTCTGTTGGGGACTCCAACAGGAGTTGCTTCCGACCACTTCATGACCTTGTCAGTGGCAACGTAGAGAAATCGGTACCCTCCTACGGATTTGGGAAAAGGTCCCAGAATATCAAGCCCCGATACAGAGAATGGCCATGAGGATGGAATCATTTGTAGTGACTGCACCGGTGTCTCATTCTGCTTAGCATGACACTGGCACGTCTCACATCTCTTGACAAGCTCAACTGCATCCTGGAGAACTGTAGGCCTATAAAAACCGTGTCGAAAAGCCTTACCAAGAAACGTGCGAGACGAAGCATGGTTCCCGCACTCGCCTCAATGGATTTATGCGAGGAGCTCACAACCATGTTCTCAAGATATGCACGGGAATATGATTCTATTGGCGCCACGTCAGTAGATATCCCCTTCTACCAATGTGTATCTTTTAGCCATTCAGACAATTCGTTCAACTGGTACATCTTCTTCAGGAAGGATAGTGTCTTTCAAGTAGTCCCGAACCTCTGTGATCCATTCATCAGACTAGCCCGAGATTTTGGATCTTGCGTGTCGGGTTGCACGGATCTCCCTGTGATGCCTACGATCCTTGGTGGATTCCATGGTAATAGGGCCACCGAGACCGCTAGCCTCGAGGTGCTGGTCTCACCCCCTTCGCCCAATTTGGTAGGTTGAGCAGATGGTAATTGCAGTCTTCTTACAAAAACTCCATCGGGCCCTGGAGCCCCAGAAGAAGCTTTTGTTGAGAGTTCGTTAGCTTCAGCGTTGTTGGCATGCTAGACATGGCATATGTCCAGGACCTAGAATTCTTTATGCAACTTCTCGAGTTGTTGTAGATATGCTTCTAGTTGTGGATTATTGCAACTGCATTCACGTTTAACTTGCTTGATGATGAGTTGCGAATCTCCTTTGACCAACAACTGCTGGGCACCGAACGACAGTGTAGCCATCAGTCCAAAGATGAGATCTTCATATTCTGCAATGTTGTTGGTTGCCTTGAAGTCAAGGTGGAGCAAGGACTTGACCTGCTCCCCAGTTGGTGCGAGAAGCCGAATTCCTGCTCTGGCCCCCTGCTTCTGTATTGAGCCGTCGAAGAAGAGATTCCAGTGAGGTTTTGTGAAAACCAAAGCTCTGGACTCTGGTTTGTCAATGTGTAGGTCCCCTAGACTGGATGAAGATAAAGTCCACTCCCCCAGAAAATTAGCTAGCGCTTGACTCTTGATAGCATGTCTGAATGTGGCCCTCAGGGGGGGGATAGGCTTTTAAAACTTCCTGCACACTTAATCAAATCATCAAATACTTGGGAACCTGGACTTGTCCGTTGTTGTAGAGGACTAGTCTGGTGTGCTGATGTGTCGTGAGTGAATCAAGTGTTGATGCAGAAGTGGTAAATGTTATAGCAGCATAAATTGAACAACTATTGAGATCCCCTAATTGAACAATTGGTATTGCAAAATATTATGTGGAATACAATGTAATTCAAATTACAAGGTTGATCATTGCAAAAGTAAATGAGCACACGGGAGACAAATTTTTACTGAAGTTTGATCTCATCAAAGATATCTATGTTCTATTCGAGGAAGCCCATACAGAGCCAGGTCTCTTCAAAACCTTTTCCTCATCAAGTCACCACACAAGGCCGACTTGATTCCACTATCACGGGTAATCACCAAGTTGGTGGGGCAACCTAACACGTTGAGGGATCCCACAAGAATTACAATAGAAAAATTATCGAATACACTCGAAAAGATTACAAGTAATTCAAGAGTGTATGAGATCAAACACCAAGTGCTCAATGGCGCATCGACAACGACCTCCCAATCACAAATCTCAATACGCAAAGGATTTTCACTTATGAGGACCTTAGATGTGTGGGGAGATGTGTTTTTGTGCTCTTAGGACAAGTGGTAGTGCTAGAGTTTATGTTCTTAATAGTAGGATGCGAGCGTTGTATTTTTGAGGTCGTGGATCTCCTTTTTATAGTGTTTCCAAAAATGTTACCATTAGGGATCCCCACGGCCGGACTAGTCTGTACTCGGGACCGGACTTGTTCGGTGTTCTGTGTGAAATCCACGTAGAATGTGCAGCGAACTAGAAACCCTAATTTGTGTGAGGTATACTGGACTAGTCCTATGAATTGGAACATCAGAAAGTTTGTTGGACTAGTCGAGTCCATGTGCAGACTTGTCCTCTGCATAGTGTTATGAAACTTCAGAGAGTTTCATAACTAGTTCGATCCGTGAACGAACTTGTCGGAAGCACAATGTTATGGAACATCAGAAAGATTAACGGACTAGTCCGGTCCATGAACAGACTAGTTCGATGCACTGTGAAGTAAGATTCCAGAGAGTTGAACGGACTAGTCCAGTGCACTGTGAATTTTAAGGTTGATTCTAAGCCCCTTACCCCTACCCAAAGACTTGAGCTCTTGCAATGTGTCTCTCACACACACATCCGATACAATTAATTCTACTTTGCGCTTCATTCATCAATTGGGCTTTTCTTTTCCTTCATCACTTCATTTTTCACTTTTTGAGTGCACCAAACTATCTAATATGAGTTGACATGCATTCATCTCAATAAGTTCATTAGGATCTCATTTGTTTGTCATCAATCATCCAAAACCCACAAGGGAATGCCTAGATGCACTTCCAGTCTCCCCCTTTTTGTTGATTGATGACAACCAGATTTCACAATTAAGAGTAAAAATTGATTTTCATAAAGTGTGCATATATGAGAATGACAAATGAGCAATAAAAGCTTCTCACATATGTGCACTCTTTATGGTGAGGTTCCTATAGAGTGTATGATCAAGAGATGTGATGAGCAAATGATAAAAACATTACAATTATAGCAGCAATCATCACATTAACATTAAACTAAGCATCGCACGTTAAGTAAAGTAGGCACATCCAAAAGAGATTACAATAATTTTAAAAGATACATGTCCTCGATCACATGTCCTCAAGGCTACAAAATAAGCTACTAGTCTCAATCTCTCCCCCTTTGGCATCAAGGCACCAAACAGAGAGAAGTTGAGGGAATCACTCATCGCCTCTGCCCCCCTCACTCTCGGTTCTATCTTCATCTTCTTCATCTTCAGGTGCATGCTGAGGAGGAGCAAAGATGCCAGCTAGTCCAAATGAAGCCAATTCTCGCTCTGAGAGGGATGCCATTTCACTGAAATCCTCTTCAGAATCTTCTGAAATCCGAGGTGAAACCACTAGCCCAATGTCTAGCCTATCACAGATAGCTTTGATGTTGGTCTTCACATATCTTTGATGCCTCTTTCTAGCAATAATTTCCTTGTGCTGCTTAATTTCCACTTTGCGGCCGGATGCAAAGATGGAGGAAACATTTTTGGCATACCACTAGAGGACTCTCTAGACGGTAGATGAGAAGGAGTAGCAGCTTCAGTCCTTGTGCCTTCATGAGCCCGCTTAGATCTCTGTTCCACTGTAGGCTTCTAGGGCTTGAGGCCTGTGTGAGGAATATCTTTGACAAACTCAAGTCCTGTCACCTTCTCAATCATGTACATAATGTAAGGTGCATAGCCACAGGACTTGTTTGGAGTAATGAAGATGTTCACAATGTAATTGTAGATGTATTCAAAGACATTGAAGGTCCTTCTGTTGCTTTTCACTTTCATGAAGGTCCTTAGAGTCCCCTTGATGGTTCCTGCATCTCCTTCCTTAGGAGCTATGTTTTTCCTCATAATTCTCTTTAGAACTGCAAAGAATGGATTCAAATACTTGGTAGTTAGAGACTTGTAAACCATTATTGTATCATAGAGGAAATCTAGCTCTTCTTTCTCTAGAGGATTCAACTTATGAATAATGAGATCATTTTCCAAGGTATCTTAAAGATGAAGTATCCTGGCAAATTCCTCATAAGTGACACTATACATTAAACCATGTGTTATCCATATCATCTTGTCCCCATCATCACAGGCGAAGTAGAGAGTGGAGTGAAACTTAGTTATAACCTCATTGTTCCAGTCCCACTGGAAGGATATGAAATCCTTCAACCTATGTCTCTCCAATGCCTCGAGGACCTCTTGATAGGCTTGGCACTTCTTAGATTGGATGTATGTCATATTGACCCATTGACTTTCAATCACTGGGTTCCTCATCTTCATGTAAACATGCTCATGATAGTCAGCATGAAAATTGCTCCAGAGTCTTGGGTCATTTTCCTATATTTGTCAGCCAGTTCATTCCCTTTTCTAGAAAAATCATCACTTTAGGGTTTCCTGTTGTGGTGAATAGGAGCCTATATCTTCAAAGGACCAATAGGACCACTGGCCCTTGTTGAGGCTTCTCTTATGTGTCTAGTAGCTTCCAACACCTTTCTTGCTCAAGGGTTTCTTCACTACCACTCTACTCTTCTTAGGAAGAGAATCGTTGGGAGGAGAGGAGTGTGGTTGTGCCTCTTCTTCATGAATATCTCCTTGGATCTTTGCAATCTTGCATGGTCATGCTCTTCGTCATAATCAAATGAGTTGTCTTCTAAAGCTGGCAACATCATGCCTGCAGAGGAATTCAAAGATTGATAAGAATTGATTGTAGACTTTGTGAAAATACGAATTTCGAGGTTAAATTGTCAGGGTACCAGTCATGTCCGTGTTCGGAGTGCGGACTTGCCAGTAGTACTGAACTTATTCGCACTAGAACACCGGACTAGTCCGAACTGACGTATGAATCCTAATTTCCCATTTTAAACAAATCTAGCTCGAATGATGCACAATGAGTAGGAATACATCAAGAAAAGTAATGTATGCTCTAGGAATCAAGAAAAAATAAGCAAGATTGGAGAAAAGGTGAGATCTAGGGTTGAGTGAGATTTTACCGAAAAATCAACAATTCAAAGAGGAGGCGCGATGTGAGGTCCAGATTAGTCCAGAGTGGGGAAGCTTCGCGCTGAGGAGAAGATTTCCAGTGGAGAAATCTTCGATTTTGATGGCTAGATGCAAAAATAGCCTTGAGAGCTCAAGCTTGAGGAGAGAGAGAGAGAGAGAGCAAAAGCAATTATGGGAGGAGGAAGACGAAGTCCTTGCAGTGGGCTAGGGTTAAGCCCGATAAATATGGACTAGTCCGGTATGGATCAGACAAGTTCGATATGCCGGACTAGGGTCAAACTAGTCTATGACAACAGAATAGTCCGGTGCCGATGTCAGACTAGTCCGGGTTAGCTGGACGGAACAAAATGGAATAAATCAATTTTGGGAGTTTGAACTAATAGTGGCCTAAAGGATATCATTTCACAATTAATCTTGATGAACATGACCATTAAGCAATCAACAATTATATGATGGTCAAAATTCACCAAGATTCACTAACTTAAAATGTTTTCAAGAGAAAATGGAGATAAGGGGCAAATTTTCGCAAAAATGAGTAAAATTTGAAATCACAACCAGGTATCCAGTCTTTCAAGCCACATTTTGAGAGTCAAGTATATTAGTTCATTTCTTTGCCCACAAAATCTCTTTTCATCTAATGGCTTGGTGAAAATGTTTGCAAGTTGTTTTTCAATCCAAACATGTAAAATTACTATGTCACCTTTTAATGAATGGTCTCTTAAGAAATGAAGACAGATATCTATGTGCTTAGTTCTTGAGTGCTCTATTGGATTGTGTTCAGTTTTTATAGCACTTTCATTATCACATAGGAGTGAAATATGGTTCAGATTGTAACCATAACCCCTTAGAGTTTGTCGCATCCAAAGTAGTTGTGCGCAACAACTACTGGCTGCAACATACTCCGCTTCGGCTATGGAAAGAGCAATGGAGTTTTGCTTTTTAGATGACCATGAAACTAAGGATCTGCCAAGAAATTGGCAAGTCCCCGTCGTGCTCTTTCTATCGATTTTGCATCCTGCATAGTCAGCATCAAAATATCCTATTAAGTTAAACTTGGATCCTTTGGGATACCAAAGGCCTAATTTAGGTGTGTGCACAAGGTGTCTTAAAATGATTTTTACAGCTATTAAATGACACTCTTTAGGTGCGGCTTGAAACCTTTCACACATACAAACACTAAGCATGATATCTGGCCTAGATGCACACAAATACAGTAATGAACCAATCATCGACCGATATACCTTTTAATCAAAATTTGGACCATCTTGATTGAGATCGAGATGTCCATCAGTTGCCATGGGTGTCTTGATGGGCTTGGCTTTGTCCATATTGAACTTCTTGAGGATGTCCTTTGTGTACTTGGTTTGGCTTATCAAGGTTCCTTCTCTCAGTTGCTTCACTTGGAATCCCAAGAAGAACTTTTATTCGCCCATCACCGACATCTCGAATCTGTGTGTCATAATTTGCTAAATTCTTCACAAAAAAACTTATTAGTAGAACCAATGATGATATCATCAACATAGATTTGACATAAAAATAGATGATCATCAAAATGTTTTGTAAACAAAGTATAATCAGCATTTCCATTCTTTAAACCATTTTGAGTTAGAAAATCTCTAAGGCACTCATACCAAGCTCGAGGAGCTTGTTTGAGGCCATAGAGAGCCTTACACAGTTTATACACATGGTTGGGGTACTTTTGATATTCAAACCCTGATGGCTGCTCCACGTACACTCTTTCTTAATGGGACCATTGAGGAAAGCAAAAGCACTTCGACCTGTGAGTAACCTTTCCCCACAAGTCGTGCCTTATTTCTAATTACCACTCCATGTTCATCTTGTCTGTTCTGAAAGACCCATTTGGTTCCTACGATGTTTGCCTTTGGTCTTTCTACAAGCTCCCATACTTCATTTCTCTTGAATTTGTTCAACTCTTCTTGCATTGCAATCACCCAATCTGGATCATTTAGTGCTTCTTCTACCCTGTATGGTTCTAGAAAAGAGACAAAAGAGTAATATTCACAAAAATTAGCTATGCGAGATCTAGTGGTTACTCCCTTAGCAATGTCTTCAATGATGTTGTTGACGGAATGATCTTTTTGTATACTCTGATGTACTCTTGGGTTAGGGACTTGTGAAGCTGCTTGCACTTTATTTTCTTCATTGTCATTGTCTCCCCCTAGATCATTGCTTTTCTATTGAGGTTCATATTGAGCACTGGAGTCTTGTGGTTTCTCTTGAGGTCGAATATCACCAAGTGCCATCCTCCTCAATGCTTGGCATGGGGCTTCTTCTTGATCTAGCACACAATTATCAACTTGCTACACTTGGGAGCCATTAGTTTCATTGAACACTACGTCAGGTGCTACTTCAACAATGCCAGAGACGTTGTTGAAGACACAATAGGCGTAGGCATTCGAATCATAACCAAGCAAGAACCCTTCATCTAATTTTGAAGCGAACTTCAAAGTCCTCGGTTTCTTGTTGAAGATAAAACCTTTGCATCCAAATACTTTGAAATATGAAACATTTGGTATGTTACCAGTGAGGAGCTCATATGGCGTTTTCTTCAAAAGTCGATGAAGATATAGCCGATCTGTGGCGTGACAAATGGTGTTTACTGCTTCAGCACAAAATCCGTCCGGAGTCTTGTATTCATCCAGCATTGTCCTCGCCATCTCTATGAGCGTCCTATTCTTCCTTTCGGCCAGCCCATTTTGTTCAGAGGAGTAGGGTGCCAAAAATTAATGCTTTATTCCTTCTTCATAAAGGTACTCCTCAACTTGAGTATTCTTGAACTCCGTTCCATTGTCACTTCTAATGTTCTTGATGGTTGAGGAGAATTCATTTTGCACCCTTTTCAGAAATTTCTTGAGGATTCCCTGAGTTTTTGATTTATCATACAAGAAAAAGACCCAGGTAAATCTAGAAAAATCATCAACAATAACCAGTCCATATTTGTTACCGCTGATGCTTATATAAGCAATTGGACCAAAGAGGTCCATGTGAAGAAGTTCCAACGGTCTTGAGGTAGTCATCACGTTCTTGGTAGGGTGTGGTGCTCCAACTTGTTTTCCCGCCTGGCATGCGCTGCGCGACCTATCTTTCTAAAAAACAAAATCTTTTAAACCTCGGATGTGATCACCTTTTAGAAGTTTCTACGGATTTCTCATCCCAACATGGGCTAGCAATCTATGCCACAACCATCCTATGTTAGGTATAGCAACCAAGCAAGTGTTGAGTTCAACTTTATCTTTGTTGAAGTCAAAAGATAAAACTTTCCCATAACCATTCCCTTGAATGCAATCGAGCCATCACATCTTCTAAAAATAGTCACACCTTCCTTTGTCGCACAGTTAAGATATGGACAAAAGATTATAATCTAGATAATCAACATGTAAAGCATTTTAAGGAGTATGTTGAGAAGAAATTTCAATTTTACCGCCGCCAAGGACTTTTCCTTGGCTGTTGTCTCCAAAGTATATTCCTTCACTTGGATCCGCGTTGCGCTCATACTCCACGAACATACTCCTCTCTCCGGTCATGTGATTAGTGCACCCACTATCCAACACCCATTTCGATCCATCGGAGGAGTAGGCCTACAATAAAGAGTTATTTCTTGGTTTTAGGTACCCAAGCTTGCTTGGGTCCTCGCAGGTTACTCACAAGAGTCTTGGGCACCCACACACAAGCTTTTTTGTTCTTGTTGCGTGGCCCTGCATATTTAGTAAAGATATGTCCAGATTTATTTTTCATGAGTACATAGGAAGCGTCAAAAGTACAGAACAGTATTTGCAATTCAGATTCATTTGACATTTCCTTAACAAAAGTAATTTTCTTCTTAACATGAACATTGGTGGACATGTGTTTATTTTTGGTATACCCAAGACCATCTTTGACGTTAGAAGCTCTAGTGACCATATATGCACTACGTGCATATTTGATCTTTTCCTTGTCAAAGATGCCACTTTGGGATGGATGTTTAGCATGTGAAGCACAAGAATCATGTTTAACAATATTTTTCTTACTAGATCATGTGCAAGTTACAGTTGTTGTCGAATTTACACCTTTGGAAGGTGAGCTCTTGGAGGAGTAGGAGTCACTCTGCTTGAGTCACTCAACTTGCACTTCAAGGATCTTGTTAACTTCTGACAAGTTAGCAAGTTCATCCTTGATTGCAATATGTGAGTCTTCTAGTTTTGAGTAAGTTTCCTCACTCAAGGCTAGCTTATGCTCAAGTGACTTGTTCTTCTCCTTCTCAAGCTCAAGGAGTTTCCCAACCTCTTGATATCTCTTCCTTTCGCGAATGAGCATATCTTCTTGTCGGTTGACAAGCTTCTTATTCTCAAAAAATCATCTGACAACACTTTTATTTTCCTTAAAGCAGTTTTATTTAAACATTTAAACATATCTCATTTTCACTGGAACTATCAAAATCATCAATGGAGGAATTAATCGAATGAGGTGTAAGTCGAATATTTTTCTTGCCTTCCTTAGCCATGAGGCAAGTATGACTATGAGTCTCCCGTCCTTCCATGTTCGGGAAGAGCGTAGACTTCCTGGTAGGCTTCTTGATGGCAATGGTGGCCATCTCTTCTTCTTCATCACAGGAGGACTCAACGTTTGAGTCCCAGTCCTTGACAATGTGCGCTTGGTGGGCTTGCCTCCTTTCTTGATGGTCTTCTTCTCTTGAGGCTTCACTTCCTTTTTCTTTTTATTTTATTCATATGCGCAGTCAACCATAAAGCGAGCGTACATGTCACAGTTGTAGTGGGTACGTCGTGCTTTGGATTTTCCTTTTTCTGTGCTCTTTCCAACACTAGAGTTGCTGCCCTTCCTTCTCATCATATGCTTGAATTTCTTGACGAAGAGTTCCATCTCTTCATCATCCAAATCGGTGCTCACATCACCTGTGTCTTCTTTATCTTGTGCTTCACGAGCTTCCTTTCATTTAGGCTTACAAGTTGCTTTGAGAGCAACTTCCTTCTTAATGGAGGAAGTAAGTTCAGCTAGGTCTTTGACGTATTGGGCCTCCTTCTCCATCACCTCATGGTTGATAATCTTGCGCAATAGTTCATCCGGAGTCATTTTGTGAAACCCCGAGCTTTCACGGATCATGGAGCACAAGGTGACATTCCTTAGCATAAATGTTCTAATAATCCTTTTGACCACCTCGTGGTCAGTCCGCTTCTTGCTTCCATAGGCGTGAATCATGTTGATAAGTACCTTCATTCAGTTGTACATGTCTTGAGGTGATTCACCCTCCTCAATGGCAAACCTCCCCAATTCCACTTCAAGAATTTCAATTTTTGCTTCATGAACCAAGTGATTTCCTTCGTGTACGGTCTTGAGTGTATCCCAAATTTCATTGGCACTTTCGAGTCCATCAATCTTGGTGAACTCTTCTCGGCTCAGGGATAAAGTGATCACTGCAACAGCTTGTGCGTTGCAGTGAATTTCTTCTTGCTCTGGAGTGAGTTCATCCTTGGTATCTGGGAGATCTACACCTGTACACACAATATGCCAAAGACTAGGGTTTAAAGAGATTAGATGCATTTTCATATTGTACTTTCACATGGTATAATCATTCCCATCGAACTATGGAGGTTTTCCCATGGGAATTGAAAGATAATAATTATTTGAATTTAGATGATTGTAATTATAATGATATCGGGAGTAGTCATGATGACCACTCCCCGTCGTCTTCTCATCTTCTTTCTTGCCCTTTTTTGCTTAGGAGTTTCTTCCTTAGTAGCACCTTCAGTTGACACACTTCTTCATCATCGTGTATATTTTCCTGGAGTACATCGAATGCCTTCGTGTCTTGTTCTTTTTCAGTGTTGGGCACCTTAGGGATCTCATTGTTCTTCTCTGAGGCCATTTGATCTATCTGAGAGGTGAGTCTCGTAGATGGAGAACCTCGCTCTAATACCAATTGAATGTGTCCTAGATGAGGGGGGCTGAATAGGCTTTGGAAACTTCGTTCACATTTAATCAAATCGTCAAATACCTGAGGGACCGAACTTGTCCAGTGTTGTAGCAGACTAATACGATGTGCTGATGTGTTGTGAGTTAATCAACTGTTGATGTAGAGGTTGTAAATGTTATAGCAGCGGAATTAAACAACTATTGATATCACATGAATGAACAATTAGTATTGCAAAATTACCTGTGGAATACAATATAATTCAAATTACAAGGTTGATCAACTTAGTTCTCTAAGTCATGATGATTGCAAAAGTAAACGAGCACACGGGACACGGATTTTTACCGAGGTTCGATCTCACCAAAGAGATCTACGTCCTCGTTGAGGAAGCCCACACAGAGCCGGGTCTCTTCAAACCCTTGCCCTCGTCAAGTCACCACACAAGGACGACTTGATTCCACTATCACGAGTAATCACCAAGTTGGTGGGGCTACCTCACACGTTGAGGGCTCCCACAAGAATTACAGTAGAAAAATGATCGAATACACTAAAAAAGATTACAAGTAATTCAAGAGTGTATAGAGATTAAACCCCAAGAGCTCAATGATGCACAGACAACGATCTCCCGATTCGAAATATGAATACTCAAAGGATTTTCACTTTTGAGGACCTTAGATGTGTGGGGAGATGTGTTTTTGTGCTCTTGGGACAAGTGGTGGTGCTAGGGTTTCAGTTCTTGACAGTAGGATGCGAGCATTGTGTTTGCGGGTCGTGGAGCTCCTATTTATAGTGTTTCCAAAAATGTTATCGTTAGGGATCCCGACGGCCGGACTAGTCCGTACTGGGGACCGGACTTGTTGTTGTGCTGTGTGAAATCCGTGTGGAATGTCCAGCACACTAGAAACCCTAATTTGTGTAAGGTACACCAGACTAGTCCGGTAGTTTTGCGAACTTCTCCAGTGCCTTGTGAATTGGAACATCAGAAAGTTTCTCGAACTAGTCCGGTAAATGTACGGACTTGTCCGGTGCATAGTGTTATGAAACTTCAGAGAGCTTCTCGGACTAGTCCGATCCGTGAACAGACTTGTCCGAAGCACAGTGTTATGGAACATCGGAAAGATTAACGGACTAGTCCGGTCCATGAACGGACTAGTCCGGTGCACCGTGAAGTAAGATTGCAGAGAGTTGAACGGACTAGTCCGGTCCCTGAACGAACTAGTCTGATGCACTGTGAATTTTAAGGTTGATTTTAAGCACCTTACCCCTACGCAAAGACTTGAGCTCCTGGGATGTGTCTCTCACACACATTGTATACAATTAAGTCTACTTTGCACTTCATTCATCAATTGGGCTTTTCTTGTTCTTCATCACTTCATTTTTCTCTCTTTGAGTGCACCAAACTATCTAATATGAGTTGATCTGCATTCATCCCAACAAGTTCATTAGGATCTCATTCGTTTGTCATCAATGGTGCAAAACCCACAACGGAATGCTTTGACGCACTTTCAATGCCGAGGCAGAAATTCAAGCTCAAATTCTACTAGCTCCGCATCCCATTTCGCAATTTTTTCTTGTTGCATTGGGATTATAGAGTATAGCTCGTAGTGGATAAGAGGTTTCCACTGAAATATTGTGAGCTTGAAAGTAATGATGGAGCCTTCTTGACGCAATAAGAACTGTGTATAGCAACTTATGCACTTCAAAATATGTTGTCTTGGCATCGTGAAGGACCTCGCTGATGAAATAGACAGGTCGCTGGACAGTCCAGACCCTCTCGGAGGGGTCCGATCCATCCTCTCCATCCACCCAGACCCTCCCAGAGGAGTTTGGATCCTCTTCATGTGTAGTGGAGAACCTCTCATAGGGGTTCGACATGTGTTCTTGTAAAGGAAGGCCTGGAGGCCCCCGACCTATAGGACCTTAGGTAATGTCTGGGATTTGGGACCCCAACTTGCCTTGATTGTTGTTTCCTCCAGGTGGCTTCGGACCCTCCTAGAGGGATCCGAGCCGTTGTGAAGAGGAATTCAGAGATTCTTTTGGCCTTTCCGCAACCAGGACCATGCTGACAACTTCTATCATTGCAACAATGTAATGCCACAAAGGCTCACCTGGTTCCGGAGCTACCATGATTGGCAGTGTAGTTAGAGATTGTTGTAGCTCCCGAAATTCCTTGTCTACTTCTTCGCACTAATTGAGAGGTCCAAAATTTCTCAAGAGCTTGATGAATGGGAGAGCCCGCTCATCCAGTCTAGTGATAAACCGACTAAGTGAGGCTAGACATCCTGTAAGCTTCTGCACATCTTTGACATGAGCATGAGGTCGCAACACTTCAATAGCTTTTATCTTCTCTTGATTTGCCTTAATTCCTCGGTGTGTTACCGGGAATCCAAGGAACTTCCCAGAGCAAACCCCGAAGACAAACTTGTCGAGATTCAGTTTTGTGCGCGTCATGCACAACTTGTCAAAGACTGACTAAACATAGTCTAGTAAAGAGTCTCTTGTCTTGACTTTGACAACGATGTCATCAACCTACACTTCAGCAAGGTCCCGAATAAGTTCCCCAAACGTTTTATGCATCGCTCGCTGTTGACAGTGGTTATGTACCAATTTTGACTGCCAATATTACCCGTTTATGTGAAAGAATGAATATTTCTTACACACATCATAGTTATAAATAACCTAGTTCCACTTGTACTTGGAGAAATTGGTGCATACAAGTATTTTATACATAATTGAGGTGAAACAAGAGGATGGATCCTAAAGAATACCTTCCCAGCCAATCAAACGCTGACATGTGGCAGCACATGGATCAAATGGTCCACTTACAGGAGTATCTGAGGAGATCCAATGATGTAGCGCCCATAAATAGTCATGGGACTCACCTGTCAGCCACCTGCAGAAAGAACAACCCATTTGGAGGGATTACCAGGTCGGTCGAACAGGTGGTTCGGTCGACCTTGTAGCTCCTCCAAATCCAGTCAGCTTCCACGCGTTGGCTCCTCCCGGCTTCTTGAAATCATTGATGTCTTATTCGCACGCTTTTAGTGGCGGCAACCAACCATGTCCATCTATAAATAGGACCACTCACTTCAACACACACCACTTGAGCAACATTCTATTGTATACAATAGTTCTCCTAGTTCCTTAGTGGAGGTTTGGCTGTAGAGAGGAACCTCTAGTCTCAAGTCCAAATTACGAAAGATATGGCCCATGTATCTTTTATTGTATTTGTGACTTCATGCATAATAAAGATATTATCTTTAGTCTTCCTTTATACATATGCTTGAATGAAGCATTTCTTGTTTGATTGTGGATTCAACGTATGTGGTAGGAGTAGTCTTTATGATTATGCCATAACAATCTTATTCTACCATCATAAACACTACAAACCCCAACTACAGTCTAATTAATTATGATATGATCATGTTAATATGAACAACTTATGCTATGTCTCAACATTGGTTCAACGATGGTTAGGTTAGTCATTGTCTTAGGATGGCTTGTGCTGCGACTCCTAACATATTTACTTAAAATCCTAGCATGGTGCTAGGATAGTTAAGTAGTGTTGGATGTATCGTAGACCCACGGATTGAAGAGGTAGGTAGTAGGCGGTGACAACCCTATCTGTCCTTTGTAACCTTCCACGTTCGGCTATGCCACAGGCTCTTTGCAGGAGTCGCCCTAGTATTTTAAGGGGTAAGCCTGTGCTCGATGCCTTGAACAACTTAGCATAAGGATTCGCCATTGACATGCTCATTACTATCCAATGTAGGCTATGTATATGTATATTAGAAGCATTGTAGGAGTAACTCACCAACTCTTAGTCTAATCTCCATTAGTACCCATCTATCCTCTAGAATAGATTGTTTAGTTGTGTGTCACACTACCCATATTTTCAGCTTACCTCAGTCTTGGTAATTCATTAGTATCCTATAGCTTGATAATAAGAGAAGTGTTTACTTTATTCTATTGCCTTTCTTTGGCATAAATATGATACTCTTGGGAATACTTTTAGGTGAAATGCTACAACGGTATCTTCCGTGTGTTTGCGAACCTCATCTCTTACTAGAGATGATTTGTGGCGTTGAGAATCATCAACAAGCATTTATGGTACCGTTGCCGGGGAAGGCAAAGGAAGTGAAGGATAGCTATCACTTGTGATTAAGCTATAGGTACTAATAGTTATTAGATAGGATTATCCTTGTTTTTTTCTCCTTTTGTGTGAAAACAAGGTAGTGTTGGCTAACCCATTTTATGGGATGGCCAACGAGGATGGAAGTGATCAACTGCAAGATGATTCAAGACGTACCTCAACAAATGTCCGCTAGGCAACACCATTGCCTTTCATAGAAGAATTTCAGCTTCCCGTAGGAGCCAAGGTCATCAATTCCCAAGCTTGGGGGAGGGTCCAAGAGTTCTTCTTGGTTTGCCTCCACCATGGATGGATTGTTGTCTCTTCATCCAACACTCATAACATGGGTTGGGTCCACCAATCTATGACCACATTCGTGCTATAGCTGAAGGAGTCCTATTCTCATTAATCATGGATAAGAATATGGTCTCCACTCAAAGGGTGGATTTAGGAATGATCTAGTTCCCTTAGCTTGTCATGCACACTGTTTAACAAGGTGGACAAGCTAGTTATGGAACTAAACCTCCCATTGAAGTAACATGAAGATCAAGCCAATGGAGAAGTGTTTGGATGATACAAGCAATGTATATTCACGTGATTTGTGAAAATACATGTCAACATGGGCCACTTGGGGAATCATTTCTCTAAGAGCCATGAGGATTCTTCCTTTCAAACACAACTCCAATGGATATCACCTACAAGGAGGTCAAGGGTGGAATCAACATCACTCTTGTAATCAAGGAGGCTATGGGCATTTCAGGAGATTTATGTTCAACTAGCCTACCTTGAAGTATCATGTCCATGGCCAAGCAAGAAATCATGACAAAATTTACATGAAGCTCATAGCCAAGGACAAGAAACAAAAATAGCATTCAAGATTCAAGATATCCCACAATCACATGTTGGGAATCCTACAATTCGACCAAGCCTATGCAACCTAGGCAAGAATCACTAAATTTCAAATTCCTAGGAAAGAATTTAAAAATTTTTAGGAGGATAAAATTGAGAATCTTGTTTTCCATAATCCACATGACAAGTATTTGCTCTTGTAAAAAGTAAAGATGGTCAGAAAATTTAAAATATGAAGGGGTCCATATAGTGTATTTATATCACTTGCATTGCTATGAGTAGGAGCTTTAGAAACTGTGCAAATTTATTTATCCATAAAGCTCCACTCTTATCAATGAATAATACATTGTTCATGAGTACACTTCAAATTGGCCAAAATGCATCTTTGGTCTTTTTTTCCCCGTACACACAAATGAAGATTCGATTACCTAACCCGAAAGTTCATTTGTACAAGTATCAAGACCTAACCATCCCTCTCTATCATAGAAGGTAAGTTTGCAGGAGTAAAATAAATATGCTGGCGTTCAAATATCTGATTGTTGTAAATCCTAAGAGGATTCCATTTCAACATCTCTTGGCCAAGGAGTAAATTAGGATGGTTGTTACCTATGAGAAATTAAACACGAAGGTCAATCATAACTATACAAGGCCAGAGATTTGACACGGAAACCCTCCATGAGCAAACAATGGGCTGCTACAAATATGTGAGAGCATTATTCTCTCAACTATTCTAAAGCACTCATTCAAGCTCAAGGGAATTGCCACCATCATTGGGTGTAATTTATTCCTTTGTGGCTAAAAGGTATAATGTACCTTAACCAATGAATGACAAGATCACATCCAATGTATATTGGGAGCAAGTCGTTCCTATGTTGGTAGAAGGTATTTTATACCTTAGTCAAGGAACACGGATCACACTCAACCCATGTTGAGTGCACGTCATCCCTTTGTGGTTATAGGTATGGTGTACCTTAGCCAAGGAATGACATATCATACCCAACCCATGTTGGGTATATGTCACTCCTTCAGGGCTAAAGGTTATCATTACCTTAGCACTGGAATGACGGTTCGCACCCAATACATGATGGGTACGAGTTACTCCTTTATGGCAAGAAGGTATCATACACCCCAGCCAAAGAATGACGGAACACACTCAATGCATGTTGAGTACACATCATTCCTTTGTAGCTAAGGGTTATCATTAACTTAGCCAAGTAATAACAAGGTACATCCAACTGATGGAAACCTTTAGGTGTGAATGAGCGACATCGACAACACTTTCCTCGACCACACTCACGAAACCAATGGAAGGCAATCCAACGTCGACACTCAACCCTCCAATGCCAAAGCATTACTGCAACAAGGACAGGCCAACCTCATAGCCTACATCCGTTGTTAGGGTTTCAGCTCCTATCGCAGACCTTGACCAAGAACAAGCTTGGCAGAGGACTCCACTTATCTTGTATCACACTCCATTCACATTCCTTTATTTTAATTCTTTCTTTCCACCACATTTGCATCTAAAAAAATGAAAAATAATAATAATTTATTATAGGAAGGTTAATAAAATAAAGGATGTGTGATAAGAATATTTTTACTTTGCATTAGTTGAAATGATGAATAGTTGCTCTGTTTTATTTTCTCTAGTCCCTTGTATACAACTTAGTATTCTCTAAGTATTGGGTTTATCAGCCTAGAATATTCTTGCCTAAAACTTAGAAATTGTGGGTAGCAAAAGCTAAGTCCAATTCTAGGTTGTTGTTGGATATGATAAGCCATGTCTTCTACTCCCTTTTCATGCAATAAATTTTGGAGAAAGTACTAAGCATGAATGGTATGTGGTTTTTTTCTTGTGGAATGGTGGTGTGATGGCATTTTTTTTTACTTCTTGTGTAGAAGTATAGCATGTGCAATTGAAGTCTTGAATTCTAAAACTAATGAATGAAATCTCACATAGGTCTATACTCGTTTGACAAAGCTCAATATGAAGGCAAATAGCATAAGCATAAGGTCTACCAATGTAATGTATCATATGGTTTTGGTAGGTATTTCCAATCAAATGAGAGTAACATAAATCTTTTTAGAATTTCTCAGTAAATCTAAGTTTCACTTTTAAACTAGGAATAGCAGACCTATCACTATATCATATCTCACAACAACTTAGAATTGGATTAAGATTTTACTACCCACAACTTCTAAATCAAGGCAAAAGTAATTTTAGCCAGTGAAAGCAATATTTTGGAGATTAGTAAGTTGTAAACATGGAACTTAGGAAAATTAAAATAGAGCAACTATTCATCATTTCATCTACGCGAATTCCAAGTCATTCTTACCGCACATCTTTTATTTTATTTGAAAACAAATCTATCCTACTCATTATTATTATATTTTATTTATTTATTTATTTATTTTCTTTTATATGCAAGGTGGATGATGTGTTAATGGAAAATAAATATGCAAGGGGTTGATACAATTTACCTCAAGTGGGGGTCCTCCCTCATGCTTGTTCTTAACTCACCTCCGTGATGAGGGTTCAACCCTTGATCACGGACGTATGCTGCGAGATCGGCTTGTTGTTGTTGTAGCGTGGAGTTAAAGTTTGTGAATTGAGCGTCCATGTGTTGTTGCCATTCTTGGGTACCTTTGACATGCCCTTGGAGAGTGTTGTAGATGTCACCCGTTCCCACTTCAAGATCTTCCATACGTCTAGTGAGATTCATCATTCCTTGGCTATAGTCACAATGACTTCTAGCCAAAGAGGAACGACATCATCTCATGGACGTTGGAGCAAGCTGGTAGAGCTTGAAGTGGATAGGGGTGGCTCCCATGTGGCACCTAGCCATCCATGCCAAGACGGACCTTCAGTCTCATACGATGGAGGTTGAGTCCATCCGGGTGCATCACCCGTTGGGTTTTCTTCTTGTTCGTACTCATGGACCATGGAGGTTGTTGGTGGCAGGGCCACTCACCTTGTACGGCTTCTAGTTACCCTGCCAGATACATTACTTCTTCGGGCTTCCTCGATGGGAATATGATCAATGGTTAGCCTCCGACATTTGTACAAATAATGATCCGGGTTAGGTAACTGAATTTCATTGACAAAGCCAGGATAATAAAATAACAAAGAGCCATCTTGATCATGCTTAAGGGTATGTCCTTGCACTAAATAATCTTCATTAATCAATTCTCTTTCATTTTCAATATACTCAAATAAATAATATTCTAGTGTTCCTACCCTAGTAGCAATACGAGTAATCAATGAAGTGCATTCAATTGGCCTTGTTCTTGGAATGTAATCTAACCATTGTGTCATCTTGGCAATAACTAGAGCAACTTTTATCTTTTTAATCCTGGGAAATAAAATTTTCAGCTCATCTTCATGCACTAATCTGACGCCTCTTCTAGGGACCATAGTCATAGCCACCCATCTATGCATGAAGCATAAAGTAGGGTTGTGTAAGTGGCTACTGCTAGGTAAACTACGTCTAACCTCACTAGTTAAATCTTGCCAAAAACTTTGTTTGTTAAACTTAGGCAAAGCGTCTAAATCTAGCAAACAACATTTATGGAAGCCTAGGATTTCACTTAATTCTATCCATAGGATGTTGTATTCTTTTTGAAATAATCTAAAAGTAATACCATCAAATCCTATTTTGAGTGTGCAAAGGAGTTGCATGGAGAGAAGGCGTGAACCTCTCTCCTCTGTGTGAGCAATGTTTCCATTATAATGCACGCCAAATGAAAAAGAATTTGGAATCCATACCTATTTTGGAGATCAAATCCGGATCATAATCTTTTGTATGAGAATACTCACGATGTTGGAGGAGCTTGTGTGCTTGATCTTCAACTTCACTTTGTATGTCGAGGTCGTCATCATGAAGAAGTTGGTGCAGGTTGCTTCTCTCACCCATGGGAGTGTCGTCACCTACACTCCTCCTCTGTGAACTTAGTGTAGCAATAGGAGAGGGACGAGCAGTTGAATCTCCACCATGGCTTGAGCTTGCAGCCTCCTTCCTCTTCCCAAACAACCTCTTCATTCCTTTCACGGCCACAACAAACAAGAACACAACAAGGCAAAAACTCGAAAGATGTGATGTTAGCAAAAGCAAAACCCCCGACGAATTTTCCCTTGAAGATCTTGAGAGCAAATTCCAAATGCAAACAAAAGCAAATTTTTTTGAGTTGGATTTTGAGCAACAGTACTTCAATGAAGAGCATGAAAAACAATGTGAGCAAGTGTGACTTTGATGAGGTATGAAATGAGGTGAAGTGTGAGGAGATGTGCTCCTCACGACCACCATTTATAGTGTGCACTCCCCAATAGTCACTAGGGAATCAAATGTACCCGTTTGAGGAGAGAGAGCCAAAATGGTTCTTTCCCCTCGTCGGCCAAATAGAGGGGTCAGCCGAACTGACAAGTGGGCCCCCTGTTCTCCCATTTGGGAGGTGGCTCCCCGACGGCTATGAAATTAGCACGTTAATGAATTACCACTTTTGCAACTCAGAAAAATTGTTTTTCGAATAAAAAATCATTTTCAAAACACAACAATTTTATTTTTGTGAAATAAAGAAATAAACATGATAGTTGAGAATACAAGATTCTCAACTTACTATGGAAAACCAAATAGGCAGTGGGGGAAATCAAACTAAAGGGAGAAAAAACCAAATGAAGAGAAAAGAAAAATCAATGAAAAGGATCACTACCAAGTTAACCTATTGGCTAGGTCTCACCACCGTCTGATGAGATGGACATTCCTCCTTCTTCATTTATTGACATTCGGGCCCGAAGGGATGGGCTTGGACGGCTTGTATTGCTTCGTATGCATTCCTTCTTTGGTGGATTGGTGGACATGGGCCTTTGTGGAGGCCCAGACTTCTCCGTCTTCTTGGGGGTGTCGGCATGGACGATAAGACGGGTTCTCTGCATAAATCAATTTCCTTATGAATGCAATGAGCGGGTCCACCTTTGGAGCTGTGATTTCGACCTCTTGAATGTTCTTAACATTCGCCCCAATGTGGATCATGGAGCATTGCTCTAACTTTTGGTGAAAGTTAAACTTCTCCTCCTTGCCATTAATATGGAAGTGGATTTCTCCAGCTCCCATATCTATGCGAGCCTTTGCGGTGCTAAGGAACGGGCGCCCACAAATGAGCGGAGTATCCTTCTCAACCCCCATGTTGAGCACCACGAAATCCACGGGTATGAAGCAATTTCGGATTTTCACCGGAACATCTTCATTGAAACCCGCCGGATAACGGACTGAAGAATCAGCTAGTTGGAGCTGCATTGGTGTTGGAGTAAGCTCCGTGAAGTTCAGCTGGTCGAAAACCACCCTAGTCATCACACTCAAACTTGCTCCAAGGTCACAAAGGGTCGTGTCAAAGCGGTGAGCCCCAATTGAGAAAGATATTGTAGGACATCCATGGTCCTTCAGCCCATTGCCTCCTTGTAGAGAAATCATGTTGGCACTTTCCACGGGAAGTTCGGGCTGTCCTGGCATCTTGCCATTCTCCACTCGAGGAACAACAACTGCCAGTTGAGCCAACTGAGTTTCCAACGTCTTGTTGAAACTCAATTGATTCTTGAAGGATGAGGATAGTTTTCAATCTTGGCATTAATGATTTCTAGGGTCTTGTCATTAGCTGAAGCTTTTTGGATGGAGCATCATTGATTTTCAGCTGGCCAATGGCAAGTTCTCTCAAGTTGAGTTGATTTCCATTGTTGCCATTGTTGTTGTACCCTTGTTGAAAGAATGGGAGTGGTTGGCCCTACCCTTGACCTCCTGGACGATAGCCATTGTTATTTCCATTATTCGCTACGTATAGAGCATCCTCACGGGTTTCATGGTAGTCAATGCCCAAATGGCCTGTGCTGCCACAGACTTCACAAGTGATGTGAGAGTCTAAAGCATAGGCATTGCCACATACCTCACCATTGCCTTGTCCATCAATCTTCTTTATAAAGAGGCCCAATTTGGCAGCGATCATGTCCACCTCCTTCAAGGTGTGTATGCTTCGCTGGCGTTTATGGAGATGCTCATAGCTCTAACCCCTATTTGACACCATCTTCTCAATCAAATCTTTAGCTTTGGGCACCATCAATTAGAAGAAGGCACCTCCAGCAGCAGCATCAACATGGTCACTGGCGGAAGGGATCAGCCCGTTGTAGAAGTTTTGGATAATTTGCCAATCATCCATCCCATGGTGGGGAAAGGCTAGGATATACATCTGATTCTTCCACGTAGGGCATTGGTCTTGCCCAACGGGAAAAACTTGGTGAGGAATGCCGTAGAACACTTCTCCCAAGTGTCTATAGCACTTTGGTTCGCTTAGAACCACCGTATTTATCTCCCAAGAAGAGAGAACGAAAACAGCTTAAGACAGTTAGCATCAGGAGATATGTCCTTGATCTTAATAGTGCTGTAGATCTCAAGGAACTGTTGCAGGTGAGCACTTGCATCCTCGTTAGCCTTCCCACAAAATGGGTTGGCTTGCACCATAGTGATCAGGCCAGTCTTGATTTTGAAGTTTATGTTTCCCCTGTTAACAGTGGGCCCAAAAGGCACATTGTTAGCAGAGGTAGCCGAAAACTCATGAAGGGTATTCTGGGCCATTGGTGTTTCCGTTGTTGGTGCAGTTGCGCTGGCTTGCTTTGTCACTCGAAGCTTCTTAGGAGTAACAACACGAGGTCGATCTCTCAAAAGGGATTCGAGATCTTCAATAAATTTTTTCGACAAGCGAAAACTAGACATACACTACCCTATTTTTACATAAAATGAGGAAATAAAGATGGATTACAAATGTAAGTCTGTAAGCGCACAAAATCTATCTATGTAGAATTTCCCCTTTTAGAGTATTCCCAAAGGGTGTCATTTATATTCTCCCAAAGGAAGGCTAGGTGGAAGCAAGACAATCATCAAATGGAGAGGATAGGTTGGTCTAGGTAGGGTTCTAGCAAGGATGGGTAAATGATAGTTTGGAGGTAGTGTGACACACACAAGAGCATTCTATCCTAAAGGGGAAATGAGGTGAGGAGGGACTAGGCTAAGAGTTAGGTAGATTCTCCTACTATGCTTCTAATGTACCTATACATAGCGTAAGTTAGTTACTAATGATCATATTAATTATAAATTCTCATGCTAAGTGGATTAACATATCGTGTAAGGGTTTACCCCTAGCAATACTAGGACGACTCCCACCAAGAGCATGTGGCATAGCCGAACATGGAGGATTACAAAGAACATATAGGACTGTCACCACCTACTCCCTACCTCATCAATTCGTGGGTCTACGAGACATTCAACGCTACTCATCTATCCTAGAACCATGCTAGCATATTAAGTAATTTCCTTAAGAGCCTAGGCACAAGCCATCCTAAGGCAATGAACTAAATCATTGTTGAACCAATGTTAATTCATAACATAAGTGATTCATATTAACATAATCATGTTATAGCTAATTAGACTATAGTGGGGGTTTGTAGTGTTTATGTTGATATAATGAGAATGGTATAGCATAATCATAAATACTACTCCTACCACATCTATGGAATCCACAATCAAACAAGAAATGCTTCATCAAAGTATATGAAGAATAGAAGACTAAAGGTAACATCTTTATTATGCATAAAGTCGCAAATACAAATAGGAATATGAGAGCCATACCTTTCCCAATTAGGAATAGGAGAAGAGACTCCTTCTACTCCTCTCCTACTTGGACTACAGACTAGAGGCTCTCCTCTCTACAGCCTACACTCCTCTAAACCTATGGAGAATAGTGCATATAATGGATGAATACTCAAGTGGTGTGTGTGTGAAGTGAGGGTAGGGGGTCCTATTGATAGGTGGAGAAGGGTCGGTTTCCGCCACCAAATGTGCGCGAATCAGTCACCACTGACTTCTTCAAGTCGGGAGGAGCCAACATGTGGAAGCTGACCGAGTTTGGCGCCAGGACCAGGTCGGCCGACTCGGGGGGGGGGGGGGGGGGTCGGCCGACATGGTCTTTGCGCTGTTTCTCATGTGCTTTCTCCAGGTCACAACCACGTGGGTCCCATCCCTTGATATGGGTGCTACACTGTTGGATGGCCTCGAATACTTCTGTTAGTGGGCCATTTGATCCATGTGGTGCCACATGTCATCGCTTGATTGGCTGGGAAGGTATTTTATAGGATTGCTCCCCCTCTTTTACCTCATTTCTTGTAATAATTCCCCGTATGCACTATTTCTCCAAGGACATCTGGAAATAGATTAAATAGAAAGGTGATGTGTGCAAGAAATGACTATTCTTTCACATAATTGAGTTATATTGATGGGTTAAATTGGTATATAACAACCGTCAACAGATGGCAGTGGAGTAGATCTAAAGGAAGTCACACTATTACAAAACAAATTATTACAGGCGCCTCATTTTTCAAACACGGGCGGTCCGTAAAAAAATATGGCTATGATGTCGAATGATACAATAACTGCATGCGATGATTAAGCATCACATGCGATTTTTTCATAAATAACCGTCTGGGTAAATATACGATTTTCTTAGGCGGCTATTAATAAAAAACTGTCTGAACTGTTACAAACAGCCAAGGTGATTTTTAATGAAACACCGCCTGAGTAAATACATGCTTTTCACGGGTAGCTATTAATAAAGAACCACATGTATTGCTACAAACATCACAAGCAGTTTTTAATAAAGAACCGTCTAGGGAAAGACATTGTTTTCACAGGCTACTATTAATAAAGAACCGCCTGTAGTGATGCATATATTTCACACGGTCTTTTATACGGACCGCCTATGATGCTCCCTATGTTTTCACAAACGGATTCTGCTTACTGATCGACTGTGAAGGGGACTAAAAGATAAAATCAATAATACTTTTCAGAGCATCTTATAGTAATATTATATACTTCCTCCGTCCCCATGAACTTGTCGCTTTGTAGTTCAAAAATGAACTACCAAGCGACAAGTTCATGGGGACGGAGGGAGTATATATGTATGTATATATTATACTATATATATATATATGTTTACATCATTTATATGTATATATAATAATATAGACATATACATGATATACACATACCTAAATATAGGAACAAATTCATAAAATTGTCAAATTAAAATATTAAAGCTTCATTGTAATATTACAAATATATACAATATATATCATACATTTTTTCCAGCATTGACATCTTCTCGCATATAGGGTTTCAAATCCCTTTTAATGCTTATCTCTACGCGTTTGATGTTTTCTGGTTCGGTGGAAAGGTACATCACTTCATATTGATTATATTCCTCTTCTTTATCTCCCATATTCTTAACCACAACAATATTTTGCTTTCTAGAAATAACTACATGCATCTTATTCTAGAAAAAACTTGTGCAACATGATCGGCGATAACCCACGGGTCATCTTTATAACCCACTTTGTTCAAGTCTATCACTGTCAGCCCGTAGTTGTCCACTTTCACACCATCAAGATGTTTGACCCATTGACACTTAAATATGGGCATTAGCCTTCTTTCGCCATAATCGAGTTCTCATATTTCCTCTACGAACCCTGAAGTATGTGGTCTTCTGCTCTTGGGGATCATAAGGCTATATGGACAACACTATTTTGTGCAACATTCATACCGTCTTATTCCTTAGTGTAAAATGTGTAACCATTGATGTCATATGCTTGCCATGATGTCACCAAAGCAGATGGGCCAGAAGCTAACTTCTTCATTGTTGCCTCTTATATAGAGGTTTCGTATGGTATATTTTTGTCCATTAACCATTCAGTGAAACATCTTCAAAGCTCTTTCATGATCCAGTCCTCTCTGCAGCCTTGGTTTTTTTTTTTTGCGAAGCTCAATTTGGTGTTCCTCGATGTACGACTCAATTATTACGAGTTGTTGTAGTAAATCAAAATGTGCACGATGTACATTATTGTAATCGTTTACTATAAAAGTTTTCTTACCCACTTTGCCTCTCTCACGGAGTCTACTCTCATGTACTGGTATAGGAACAACTATTTGCTTTCCATGTTTGATGTAATCAGCCCAACCCTCAGTCACTTCTTCAGTGGTGTATCCTTCCATAATTGAACCCTTTGGGTGAGCATAGTTCCGCGCATAACCTTTTAATACTCATAAATATCCCTCCAACGGAAACATATGATGTAAATATAGTGGCTGCAATGCTTTTATCTTATCAACAAGATGTATGATTATGTGTACTTGCTTATAAAAAGGATGGTGGGAACACATCTCAAGCTTTCACATAGTCTCGACGATGTACATTCTCAAATAGTTCAAGTCTTCACGTGCTATCGCCTTTTGTGATATTGCATTGAGGAAGTGATACAAACATGTGATGACAACTTTTATATGCTCATGTTTGATAACCCTTATTACAATGGCAAGGAACACTGTCATCATCATGTGACAGTCGTGAGAATTATAGCCAAATAAAGACAAGTCTTTCATCAAGACTAGTTTGTGGATATTGAATGAGAAACTCGTGGGCACTCTGATCCCACACAAGCATATGCAAATTGCCTTTTTCTCTTGTAGTGGCAAGTTGTAGCTGGCTGGGGGAAGGTAATGCTTCCCATTCACCTTTTCTACCGGGTGAAGCTCTGGTCTCATATCAAGATTTACTAGGTCCATACGTGATTTTAATTTGTCCTTTGTTTTCCTCAGCATGTCCAGCATGGTCCCAATAATGCTGTCAAATACATTCTTTGTAACGTGCTTCAAATCAATACTATGGCAAAATTCCAGGTTCTTCCAATATGGAAGATACTTGAAAAAATTGATTGTTTCTTGAAAGTCATGTCAGTTGTATCACACGAAGATGTAGTTTTCTTTCTCTTTGTTCCTTTACATTTTTGCCCTTATCGAAAGCAATTTGAATGTTCTTGACCATTTTGAACACGAGTTATCCACTGTAAGGTTTTGGTGCAGTATGTTTTTTGATTTTGTTATCAAATTATTCTTTTATCTTCCTATACTTGTGTGTATCTATCAAGAACCGCCATTGTCTCATGTACACTGTCTTTCTAGATGAAGTGTGGTACAAAAATCCTATTCCATCCACGCACTTTACACAACCTTTCTTCCCTTTCATTTGTTCCGATAATGTAAACAGTTCGGGATAATCATGCACGGTAACGAATATCATTGCTCTTAGCGTTAAATACTCCCGCTGGTACTCATCCCATGTACGTACACTTTCATTCCACAATTTCTCCATCTTCCATTAAACGTTCCAAGAACACATCAATTTCGATGTCGGGTCATTTCGTACCATGGATAAGAACAGATAACAAAATATATTTCCTTTTGTGACACAACTATGTCGGTAGGTTGTACGTTGTTAAGACCACAGGCCACGTGTTGTGTATGCTCCTTTTTTCACCAAGCGAATACATTTTGTTTGTACCCAAGGCAAACCTTACATTTCTGATTTCCTTTGCAAATTCTAGATACTGAATATAAAATTTTTTCCACTAGGTTGCATCAACAGGGTGTCGAATATGTTTTTCATTCTTCGTGTGCTGCTCAGAATGCTAACGCATAAGTTCAGCCTCCCTTGGGTTTGAAAACAAATGCTTCAAGCTATCAATTATTGGAAGGTACCACATCACCAAGGCAGGAATTGTTCTCTTATTCTCCCACTTGCGTCATCAGAAGTTTTATCATCGTCACCTTCAGGGCCAATAATAAACTTCTTATTCTTCTGGGTCTTATTCATGTTTCTAACATACTGGTGATTGTAGTCCTTCTTGTATCTACTGACATCACAGATAGGGCATCTAGTTGCGAGCTCATGCTCTTTGCGATACATAATACAATGGTTCAAACAAGCGTGTATTTTTGTCACACCTAGTGCCATCGGACAGAAGTTTCTTTGCTATATAAGTGCTTTTGGGCAGTTTATTTGGATTTGGAAGAATTTCTGCCAACAGATTCAAAAGATCAGAGCAACTACACTCGTACCATTCGTGTGTTGCTTTCAACTTTAGTAGTTCTGTGACTGCACGCAGTGTAGTAAACTCTTTATCACAACCCTTTGTTTCATCATATAAAAGCTCTGTCACCGCATTTTGCAATATCTCCATTTTACTTAAATCTTTACTTGCTCCCATAGATTTTGAAGTCGAAGATATTTTCTGGAAATATTTTTTGGTGTGTTTATACTAAAACAATTAACCTATGGAAAACAACATTTATTATAGTAACTTAAAAACAGTAAATAAACTTGGAATTTTTACTAGAGATACTATGATATATGAAGGATTTTCTGGCAATGTTTGGAAATTTTCCCTATAGCAATTCCCTGGAATAATTCCTCAAAGGGAAAAGGAATTTGAATTACATAGAAATTACTGTGCATTGTCATACCACATAATTTGCACCACTGTAAAGTACAAATAAAGTGGAGTACACCAAAATTTGTTTGAGGATTTTTGGAGCTTTCTACGGAGAGTATATAGAGAGTAATTGATTTTTGAAGTTGGACTTATTCATTGAAACATTTCATCGAACATGTGATGTGCTTGTATTCATCTTCAACCTATAATCCTTCAAATATACTTATTTTTCTACAAAATTCATGGAGGAGCTCAACTGGAGGCTCAACTACATCTTGGGGAGTAGGGGAGGGTGGGAGGGGGGGGGGCTAGAGCCAAACTCAACAAAACCAAACTGAAAAACAGGATAACAAACGATAGAACTTGTTTGACAGTGGAACAAGAAGCCTCAGCGAACATTTTCTCTGTTTGAATATTGATCAACTGATGAAAGGAACGACGCGCACATGCTGGAAGCAGAGGATCGGAAAAAAAAGAGAAAAAATTGGTAGCCTATCGACGTCGATGTAAAATCACATGGGTTAGGTTTTCTACGGTGTCTAGGTGCCCTTTATATAGTCGTCTATTTTCACAAACGGATTTTAATGAAGAACGGCCTGTGACAAGCATTTTCTTAGGCGGTTGTTGCTAAAGAACCGCATGTGATAATAGTCCAAGTTTGTTCTTCAGTTTTCTTTTCCCTTGCTTCTTTTTTATTGAGATTCCAATATAAATACACAAACATGTATAGATTATGCAAATTGAGTCCAAATTCAATGATACTTTTTTCTATATTCTTAAAAAATATTTCTACCACGTGGATCAAATATTTGAAAACTTCTATAGCTGACATTGTAATGTTTTGATAAATATCCAATTAATTTATATTCATATATTATTCACATTTCTATATCTCCTAAAAAAAAGATCTTCTATTGAAATTGGTTTGTATCAACATATTGTCTTATTTATACATATACGAATTTTTTATTTTTTTTAAAGGATTCCAACATGTCAAAATTCAAATTATCCATCATTCTAATCAAATGCTCATATACATATGAGGCATTCCTCAAATTTTGAACACACGTTGATTAAAAAACATTTATAAAATCTAAAAAAATCATGGAGGTTGGCATGATGACAAAAAAGTTCCATAGAAAATTTCAATGCAAAATCATTATATTCATCAGGAAAGAAAAATGACAATTAAGCATTGTTATTTGTTTTTTTATGTTCTAACACATTTCAAAGGTCTTCCCAAGTGAAGTTTAACAGGAACCTGTAATACTAAAGCATATTACAAGAAAGTAGAATTTTGGCTTTTAAAAGGCCCCTCATTTCAATTGAGAATATTAATTAATCCTAGACTTAGTACATCTTTTCACTGGCGGTTTTTAACTACTGCACAAACGGTTGTTCCTAACAAACCGCGTGTGATAAAGGCCCGAGTCTGTTCTTCAGTTTTCTTTTACCTTGCTTCTTTTTATTTAGATTCCAATATAAATGCTCAAATATGTATAGATCGTGCAAATTGAGTCCAAATTTGATGATACTTTTTTCTTTATTCTTCAAAAATTCATATCTACCACCTGGATCAAATATTTTGAAACTTCTATAGCTAACATTGTAATGTTTAGTAAATATCAATTAATTTATATTCACATATTATTTACATTTTTATATCTCCTCAAAAAAGGGATCATCCATTGAAATCAGTTTCTATGAACATATTGTCTTATTTATACATGTATGATTTTTTTAAAAAAAATTTAGAGCATTCCAACAAGTCAAAATCCAAAATATCCATCATTCTAATAAAATTCTCATGAAGAAAAAAATCATAGAGGTTGGCATGATGACTAAAAAGATCTATAGAAAAATTCAATGAAAAATGAGTATATTCATGCAGATAGAAATAGGACAAATAACCAGTGTTATTTGTTTATTTATTTCCTGACCAATTTCAAAGGATTTCCCAAGTGAAATTTAACGCGAAGCTGTAATACTAAATAATATTACAAGAAAGTGGAATTTGGGCTTTTAAAAGGCTCCTCATTTTAAACAAGAATATTAATTAAGCCTAGACTTAATACATCTTTTCACAGATGGTTTTTAACTACTGCACATGTGAATATTCCTAACAAACCGCTTGTGATAAAGGCCCGAGTCTGTTCTTCAGTTTTCTTTTCCCTTGCTTCATTTTATTTAGATTTCAATATAAATACTCAAACATGTATATATTCTGTAAATTGAATCCAAATTTGATGATACCTTTTTCTATATTCTTCAAAAATTCATATATACCACCTGGACAAAATATTTTAAAACTTGTATAGATAACATTGTAATGTTTTGGTACCTATCAAATTAAATTATATTCACATATTATCCACATTTATATATATCCTGAAAAGGGGTATCTTCCATTGAAATTGGTTTGTATGAACATATTGTCTTATTTATACATGTATGAGTTTTGTTAATATTTTAAAGCATTCCAACATGTAAAATTCAAATTATCCATTATTCTAATCGACTGCTCATATCACTACAAGGATTCCGCCCTGTTGCAACGATTGTACTATAATGAATACCAAATCATCGCAGTAAGCTTGGTGTTTTGCCACGATTCACTAGTTCGTGGCATTAGCATCTATCGCCAAGGTTACGATCGTTGCAATAGGATTTGTTGCCACGGTTCACTAGTTCGTGGCATTAGGATCTATTCCCACAAATTTGTTGCCGCGATTCACTAGTTCGTGGCATTAGCATCTATCGCCACGAAACATGATTGTTGCCATGATTCACTAGTTCATGGCATTAGGATCTATCGCCGTGAATCTGTTGCCACGATTCATTAGTCGTGGCATTAGCATCTGTCACCACGAAACACGATCGTTGCATTAGGATCTGTTGCCACAATTCACTAGTTCGTGGTGTTAGCATCTATTGCCATGGAACATGATCGTTGCATTAGGATCTGTTGCCACGATCCACTAGTTTGTGGCTTTAGGATCTATCGCCACGGCATACAATCATTTTATTAGGATCTATTGTCACAAATTACCGGTTCGTGGCGTTAGGATCTATCGCCACAGAACATAATCGTTGCATTAGGAACTTTTGCCACGAATTACCAGTTCATGGCGTTAGGATGTATCGCCAATGAACACAATCGTTGCATTAGGAACTTTTGCCACGATTCACTAGTTCGTGGTGATAGGATCCATCGCCACGAAACACAATCATTGCATTAGGATCTGTTGCCACGAATTACCGGTTCGTGTCGTTAGGATTTATCACCAGGGAACAAAATCATTGCGTTAGGAACTTTTGCCACGATTCACCAGTTCGTGGCGTTAGGATCTATTGCCACGAAACACAATCGTTGCATTAGAAAATTTTGCCACGATTCACGACTTCGTGGCGTTAGGATCTATCGCCACGGAATAGAATTGTTGTATTAGGATCTGTTGCCATGATTCACGAGTTCGTGGTGTTAGGATCTATTTCCACGGAAAATAATCGTTGCATTAGGAACTTTTGCCACGATTCACTAGTTTGTGGCGTTAGGATCTATCGTCACGGAACACAATCATTGCATTAGGAACTTTTGCCACGATTCACTAGTTCATGGCGTTAGGATCTATCGCCACATAACACAATCGTTGCATTAGAATCTATTGCTATGAATCACCAGTTCGTGGCATTAGTATCTATCACCACAGAACACAATCGTTGCATTATGGTATGTTGCCTTGATTCACCAGTTCGTGGCATTAGGATCTCTTGTCATGGAACACAATCGTTGGCCCCGCGATATATTACAAAACGTTGGCCACTGTGTGAACAAATGAATGTGTGGTGTGTTCATCGTGTTCCTCAGGAATCATAAGGAGGGATTTGTTTATTTTCTGGACAAGTGAATGATTTAGTTATCAAGTGAATGTGCTCTAGGTTCAATGATGTTTGATCAATAGTGAACCAAAGAAAAATGTAGAAAATCACGAAGCTAAAAGGAGATATTGTAGGGAGGACGCACTTTTCATATAAGAAACGCACTTCGCTGCTAATTAAGCGCGTCCCCATTTTGCTTGTACAATCATTGCATTAGGATCTGTTGCCACGATTGTAGTAGTTTGTGACCTTAGGATCTATCTCCATGGAATACACTCGTTGCATTAGGATCTGTTGCCAGGAATCACTAGTTCGTTACATTAGGAATTTCGGTAGGAGCGCCATTCCAAATTCTGGGTATCTTCTAAAGAGGTGGGATTATTCAATATCGGCTTGCTTCTAAGCTTGCTGCTAAATAGAATAGTAGCTCTATCTTTTTTTAAAAAAAACCAAATAGTTCACGTACAGCTAGCTAACACAATACTTATATAAAAAAATCATCATCTTCGCCGTCCCCCCCGCCCCCCAATATTGGAGGTACAATACCATCATTGATATATGTATCATCGTCGTCGTCGTTGTCATCTTAATTTTCTGATGGAACTCCATGTGCCTCAAACTGATCACAAGTTCTCATTCGAAGAGCAGAAGCATCACGGGTTGCTCCCTCAATGTCATTCCTAGCCCATGCGGTCCTATCCTCATTTATGTCTGGCATATTAATATCAGTAAGTCGTCGATCATCAAATGTCTCACCTCCATCATCTTAGTGACATTATTTTCACTGTCTCCTGAGGGCATGGCAAAAAGGTTTCGTGGCTTCGTTTTAACAACTGTAGCCAATTTAGGTTGCTTCACACTTCGAATGTAAAAAACGTGTTCCGCTTAGGTGGCTAGAATTTAAGGCTCATACTTAAATTGAGAAAGAGTAGTGTCAACATCTATCATTCCGTATCGATCCATTTTGTAGCCTCTGGTTCGGCTCTGACCGGAACGAGGCCGATCAAACCAGTCACATTCAAATAACAGAACCTCTTGTTTTTTTTTAAAATCAACAAAAATCATTTCCTTGATTACTCCAAACCACTCATGATCACCATCCCGAACAACACCACCATTGTTTTGTGTCCGTAAATTTTTTTACCTCTACAGTTTGAAAGAAGAAGCCATTTATGAATGATCGACTAATAAAACGTGTCCAATGATCAGGTCCTATAGATAATGCATACAAATAATCGGTTACTTTGCCCTCTTTGTGTAATGTCGTAATCTGTACACATTAGTATAAAAAGGGTCATCGATAAACCAACTTCAGAACACATATTTGTTCAATATTTCATCAAAGTAAAAACCTGCATGTACTTACTCATTTCTAAAAACAATAAACAAACTCATCTCTATGGCGTTTTTCAACATCACAAGAATGAATCTTTTTTAGCTCTTCAAAATGCTCACTGAAAAGGGTACAAAATTAAATTAGCCATCTACAATAAGCATGATCCAATATAGTATAGAACATCTGAGTTATATGTACTTGATCCATGGAGCGACCTCTTCAACATTAGAAATAATATAATGCCAGATGTTATGTAGTTCCACAATAGTAAGTTTGTCCATTTAAACCCTTTATGAGAATTATCAACTTCTTTAAATATATTAGACTCGAGAGAAGGTTCATTCCTAGCTGCAGCTTCATAACGTTCTGGCCCATTAAGCTTGGTGCTGATGTTATCGAAAAAGTGACTACAAAAAGTCATACACTCTTCCATAATATATCCCTCAGCTATAGAACCCTCCGGGTGAGCTCTGTTACGTACATACCTCTTCAATTTACCAAGGTACCTCTCAATTGGATACATCCACCTGTAAGAAACAGGTCCACCCAAGCGAGCTTCCTCGGCAAGGTGAATTGGAAGATGTACCATGATATCAAAGAAAGTGGGAGGAAGCAACAACTCAAGCTTACAAATTATTTCAGGAAATTGTTTGATCAACTTATCCAAATCTGGATTCGCCCATTCTTTAGAACAGATTCCAGAAAAGAATCTGCTAAACTCAACTAAAGGTGCAACAACATTTTCAGACAATATGTCACATATTGCAATAGGAAGGAGCTTTGGAAATATAATATGGTAGTCATGAGTTTTTAGACCTCATACCTTACGTGCTTTTATATCCACACATCTCTTGACGTTTGAGGCACAACCATCGGGCATCCTCACATCCCACAAAAACTTGCACAAGGTGGTCTTCTCATCGTTATGCAAATTATATGATGCTGATCGACAATCATACTTCCCATTCATATCCACCGGATGTTGCTTTGGCCGTATACCCATATCCTTCATATCAAGACGAGCTTGTTGACTATCTTTTGTTTTACCATCCATATTAAGCAATGTCCCCAATATGCTATCGCAATTTTTTTCTCAATGTGCATGACATCCAAGTTATGCCTTATTAGCAATGTCTTCCAATACGGGAGCTGAAAATGTACTTTTCTTCTTCCAACTATGCCACCTATCTTCCTCAGTGCGCTTTCTCTTATTATTCGTTTGTCCAAAACTCACTTGATCAAAAGTCTCATATTGCTGGAGTACTTTGTGACCAGAGAGTGATATTGGAGCCTCTCTATTCTCTATCTTGTTGTTGAAAGAAGCTTTATCTCGATGCCACCTGTGATTTTGAGGTAGGAAATGATCATGACCCATGTAGCAACACATTCATCCATGTTTCAACCACAAGGCATCAGTGTTTACATGGCAGTATGGACATGCTAGCTTACCTTTTGTGCACCATCCACATAGCATTGCATATGCTAGAAAATCAGTTATTATCCACAATTTAGAAGCTCACATGAGAAATGTCTCTTTCTTTGAACTGTCGTATGTTTCAACACCATCAGACCATAATTTCAGTAGCTCATCAATCAAAGGCTGCAGATACACATCAATGTTGTTTCCAGGTGACTTTGGCCCAAGAACTATCATTGACATCAACAATTAAGGCTGCTTCATATACAACTAAGGTGGTATATTATAAGGGATTAGAATCACATGCCATGTACTGTAAGAAATATTCATTATTTCAAAAGTATTGAAACCATCAGATGCTAGCCCAAGTCTTATGTTGCGAGGATCAGATGACAAATTTGGGTGAATGCTATCAAAATGCTTCCATACTTTCGAATCTGCGGGATGGCGTAATATTCCATCATCAATACGTTCTTTTATGTGCCAGCGCATGTTTGATGCCATTGATTTTGCCATATAAATCCTTTGAAGATGGGGAATAAGAGGGAAGTATCGTAGAATCTTGCGTGCTATAAGCTTCTTGGCTTTTCCACAAGGTAAAGCCTCTCTTGCATCCCCACCAGTACTATTTTTCCATCTTAATACACCAAATTTTGGGCATCAATCTAGCAGAGAATAGTCCTTCCGGAATAACACACAATCATTGACACATGCATCGTTTTCTATGTAGCCTAGCCAGAGGTCACAAACAACCTTCTAAACTTTATCAAGTGTATTAGGAATGTAGTGGCCTTCTGGAAGCACATATTAGAATAGTTCAAGGATCAACTCACACGCTTTTTTGCTCAAAGTAGTTAACACTTTGTCTGGTACAACCTGACAATGAAGGATAATTGGGTCACCTTCTCACAACCTGGATACAACTCCTTTTTGGCATCATTTAATAAGTCATAGAATGCCTTTGCACACCAAGTTAGCTCCTGCTGGTTTATGCATGCTACGCCCCAAACATATGATAAACGAGCCTCAAACTATATATATATATATATTTATATATATATATATATATATATATGTGATGATCTTTCAACAAAAAGAGAAAACTATATATATAACTTGTTAGTTCTCAAACATATTCTACGCCCCAAACATGATCTATGAGCCTCAAACTATATATGAAGATATTTCAACAAAATGCAGAGAAAATACGTAATAATGTTGTCATCAAACATAATCGCGAGGTTTTCAAATGCATGTTACTTGTCCACGCTTGCTACGCACCAAACATGATCAACGAGCCTCAAATATGACAATCTTTCAAAAAAATTAGAAAACTTTAACGTCATCAAGCATGCATGATCGAGGTCTTTTGCGTGTCAAACTGAAAACCATGAACGAAGGTTTGTGATATATATATATATATATATATATATATATATATATATATATATATGTGTGTGTGTGTGTGTGTGTGTGTGTGTGTGTGTGTGTGTGTGTGTGTGTGTGTGTGTGTGTGTGTGTGTGTGTGTGTGTGTGTGTGTGTTGTGTGTGTGTTAATGAATGAATGTGTGTTGTGTTCATCGTGTTCCTCAGGAATGACAATTCATAAGGAAGGATATGATTATTTTTTGCACAATTCATAAGGAGGAGGAGGGGGGTTTAGGTTTTCTTTTGATGTTTTTCTTTTCTTGTGTCTTGTACTTTTTTCTTGTGTTTTGTGACGATCTTTCAACTATATATGATGACCCTTCAGCAAAAAGAGAAAACTCGTAACATGATGAAACATGATCGAGGTCTTTTGCATGACAAACTGAAAAAACTGGAACATTGCATATACCTCGGGCCGGTGGGCCCTTTGCGTGTGAAACTTAAAAACTGTAACTGAAAAACTGAAACACCGCTGGACGGAACTACAAAGTATGCTAGGTGGGCTATTGCATACCCTGGACCCTTTGCGTGTCAAATTAAAAAACTGTCTGTGAAGCTGAGATGGGACGCGTCGAGCCATTGCGATAACCTAGAGGAGGCAAACCACAGTTTGGATTAACTCCGACCCACCCACCGGTTCAAAAGCACAATTTTCAAAGCGTCCGATCATCTCCACTCGCGCGCTTTTAGACGGTGACCAGCTATAAGGGCACACTCATCCTCTTGCGTCTTGGTCGCACCACTCCATCCATCGTAGCCTCCAAACTTCTCTTGCTTCTCCGCCACACCATCGCTGACCACCTCTCGCTCTTTCTATGCACCTCCGTTGCCGCACAAATGGGTAGCCCCGCACCGAAGCTCTGCAGGTTGTCGACGTCCTCCGAACCTCCTTCTTCTCCATTCCCATCACAGCCAATGTCTGTGGAATTGGAGGCGGCACCCGCACCTCCTCATCCCATTTGGGTTCAGGAGACTGTCCGCCTCCTCAAACACCGCTTCGATGAACTCTGTCGACGCCTGAAGGAGGCCACCGAGCACCTTTCCGCCATTGCCAGGCGTGTAAAAAATCTCAAAAAATTGGTGTGGGATGTATTTTCTGATACATCACGCTCGTGTGACCATCTGGGTCTTGGGAAACTTCTCGTCTGCATCAGCATGGACACCGCCGGCCACTACTGCTTCGGGTTAGAGTTTGTGGCCGGTCGTCTCAACGTCCTCTACGAGACGATCGGCGAGGTGGCTTGGGTGGAGGGCCACCAACATCTTCTACAGACTGTCGCCCGTAAGCTTCGGACTCAATTGCTGGAGGAGGCGGCAGTAGTGGTGGCAGTGGAGGAGGTGGCGACTGCGGAGAAGGAGGTGGAGATCTCCGCCAACTTCGAGTAGAGTAGTATTTGTAGTTTTTCTTTTTTCTTGTTTTCTATGTGCTTTCGTAGTTCTTGTTTGTAATATATGTGTTGTTTTTATGTTAATGAAAAATGTCTTTTTTGTTCATGAACAATGCATCCTAGGTAGTATCAAAAAACAACTCGTTTCTGAATAAGGGGCGAGATAAATGTTGTTCAAGGTCTAGCCAAGAATTAGTTGTGTTGCGACGATCGATGACTCTTGGTTGAAACTCCATTGAGATCATGGTTGAGGCTGCGTTTCTCCACTTTTGTATTCTTTCACTCGATTTTTTCATTTGTAGTCGGCGCATGTGAAAATGTATTTTTAGTAGTAGTATATACTACATGTTATCATTTTATTGTGATTAATGTTACAAAATGCTGATTGTTTGCCATCGTCCATTTGTGGACTTCGGTGTTCTGTATTTGCATATCGTTTGCATTAGCACATATAAATTTAACGATTCATATTTTTGTTTGTATTTTTTTGCATTGTTCCACTAGCCAGCAGATGACTGCTTTTAAATTTTGATCTCCATGTGGGGCAACAAAGATGAATTAAGAAGCGAGCAAGTTGTCCGAAGAAGTCTACCCCTCTAGCTACACGCACCATGTGCAGGAATCGACATGACATGACATGTAATTAATTACGATTGTATGTGTGAACAAGGGCACGGCTAGCATCAAATTGTCCACGCCCGCGAAAATTTTTTCGTTCTTCTTCGCGCACCACAATTGAGATTTTAACAATTCAGTTTTCACTCCCTGCGCCTCCAATTTCAGTCCCTCCTATTGTAACCCTATTTCAGCCACGATGAGCATAAATGGAAACACTGGCCTCCATTCCCGACACACCGCTGCCCGCCCTTCCGGTGATCTCGCAGTACTCCAAATGTGTTGTCTCTCTATCCTGTGTTCTAAACTTGTATTCCAAAAAAATTGCCGTGTTTTCATTTCCCACAGTTTTTATAATTTTTTTCCCCATGGATATTGAAGTGATGCAACGAAGCTCTTGGTGGTTTTGACTCCTGGGTGCAACGTCGGGCGACCAAGTTTGACGGGCTCTACTGAACCTCTTCGTCGCCAACACCTCCCTGCGACATCGCATCCCGGATTCCAGTTTACACGATCCATGTCGTCTTTTTATAGAGCTATATTGGTTTGGTTCTACACGATCCATGCAGTTTTGGGCTAGTTAAGTTCTGCATGATTCATCCTGATATACGAAGATTAAATAAATTAACAAAGAAGAAATGTGGTCTTCTGTTTCACGAACTTAGTTATATATATATATATATATATATATATATATATATATATATATATAGCATATACTACATTTGTCCTAAAATAAATGTCGTTTCGACAGCTTATTACGGTAGTGCATTTCTAGTTCAATTCTTCGCCGGGAACGACAAATATTAAAAACTGAAGGTAGTATGTAATTTCTGGATTTAGAAGTAAATGACGCACGGATTATCCCAATCGACCACTCCAAATGTTGTACTCTCATTCCTGTTTTACAAATTTGTATTCCTAAGATTTTCATTTCACACGGTTTTTACACTTTTTTTCTTTATTGTGGCTTTCTCGAATCGTACATTTTTTTTCGATTCCCTCATTTCTAAGTCCTCCGTTCCAAACAAACACTGCAATTTATATAAACCACACCGTCCGATCCAAAATCTATGTCGGTCATGTAATCTAATGTTATCGTTGTTATTTGGAATGACTACTTACAATGCTCTTTACATTAGGAACAAGACATCAAACCGTGATGTCGTCTACAAGCATTCATGTTGGCCAACAAGCATCTGGTATAACTATAAATGTGTTTACTATCAAAATTAAACTTTTTAGAAAACATTATTTCCTTTGCATGGTATGCAAAGAATATTGCAACACATGATGTTCAGGAACCCCGAGATACTTCACTCACTGGTACTACTATGCATGAACCAACAACAAATATAGATATACAAACCAGAAATACTCCTTCCCCCCAACGTAACTTTACTTTTGGAGCTTAAAAGTTGTTCCACTCCAACTCTATCGGTTGCTTCCAACTACCCATATTACATCACATTACTACCTACCTCTCTACCGTGCCATTTGTTTTGGCAAAGCGTGTTAGTTTTTTGTTCCTTTGGAATTGAATTTGGAGTATTTTGAGAGACTATATTCTGTCCTTTAAATGTATTAATGATGGGTGTATCATGGTCATTTTGATTCTTTCCTAGGCTCTACTAATTGTTTTAGTATGCCTTGCAATTCTAATTTCTTAGTCTTTATACTTAACAGTTCATCAGCCTGTGTGATGGTGTGATTTTTTTATGCCTCCACGCCATGCTCTCTCGCCGCCAGCCACACCAGCAGGCACCGGTGCCCACGCTCTGCTGCTGGTCACTTCAGTGTCCTCCCCAATGCATCTCCCTCGCCCCTTGCCACGTCCCATCCTTCGGTTGCCATGATGACCCCGCCGCCCGCAAATCCGTGGCCATTACTTGCCCTGCCACCAATCTTCCTCGAGAGTTGCTCCTGGTGATCTCGGCCAAACTGAACCCTTGCTTTGTTAAGCGTCACATGCTGGGACTATGCAGTACTGCACCTGCAGTAGCTGCCACTGACAAGTGGACATGATGTCTCATGAGCCCACATGTCAGTGGCTGGTACTGCAGGTGCAATACAGCAAAGGATTTCAATCCTACAAGATGTCTGCCTTATCTGTCTTGCATTCGCCACCTGCTACCGCTGGAATTCATTACTTGACCTGCAACTAATAATTCTCTTCGAGACGCGCTCTGGCTGATGTCAGTCGGACCGAACCGGAAAACCCTATCTTTGTCTAGTCTAGCGTTGCCAGCTGCATGCCCGCCCACTCAGTCTTGACTGCTTTGCTGCTGGACTAAAAATCCTCTGCAGTACTACGAGTGCAATAGCGCCATTTACATGTGTACCTGATGCCTCATTTTAGGGTATGAACAACAACAAAGAAGTCATCAATGTACCCCCCCCCCCCGATCAAAATAGTTGTCATTCAGACATTCCTAACTAGTTCATTTTTAATTTATTTGTTGGTCTGATACGACAATTAATATAAACAAGGAGGGAGTAATACAGTACGAAATGCTGCTGGGACGCAGTCCTCACACGCTCGTATTTGCTGCACTCGTCCTGAAGATGGTACGAACATCAAACATTTCTCCTATTCACACTATTTGTACATGATACTAAACTTGGTCAGGCAATAATTTGCTTTAATCGTTTACCGTTTGAATCAATGTAACAGAAGGAAAGAAGTTTGGAAGAAGTGTGGCTAAAGGACATAAGGTTGCCAGAATACGCTATGCATCCCAAGTTGGTAGAACAGAACATGTGCAGCTATCAATTCAGTTCTCCACTAGGTTGGGTGCTGCAGTTGGTATTAATCAGCAGCACTTTGTCGATGATGTGGTTATGTTTACAAAAAAAACATGCATCCCTCAGCGGTGCAAGGAAGTGGGCAAAGGTTGGCCAATGTAACAAGAGATATATAGTACGAGACATTCTGGTTAGTGTTGTCACACCCCCCACACAAGTCTTTTTTTCTTGCAATCTCCATCTCCAACATTTACAGCAACTTGTTATACAATGTACAAGATTCCTGGGACACGGAGGACACACCCGAGAGCACAAGAAAAATTTTAAAAATTGCTGGTGGGTGCTACAAGGGGTGGCATTCGACTTTGCATGCCACCTATAAGAGTTATTCTATCGACGAAAAACATATACGAAACAAGCCTGCTGACGTACCGGCGCCCGAGTGGTTGCACCGAATAGAATATTTTGGGTCTAAGAGATTCAAGGTCAGCTAACTTTTTTATAGCTTCGCATCATACAAAAACTATTTGATTTACATTAATTCGTGGAATAATTCTTAAAATTATTGCAGTCAATAAGCAGGACAAATTATCATAATCAATGAAGACAAAACGCAAGTCACTTGCTTGGCTCCAAATCCTACGCCCAACTTAGTTACGAGAAGGTATGAAAAATAAATCACGCTTTTACTTTGCGCTGCAGTCAATATGTATACCTACATGTTGAATTTTACTTGTATCTTATGTAGTGAGACCTAGAGACTTGAGAAGAACCCAATGACATACAACTGTGGGAGGCAAGCCATTTCAAGAATGTGACTGAGCAAACAAGCAGGCAAAAGCTGTACATAAGAGTAACACTTCAAAAAATCCCCAATTAAACAAATATTTACAATGTACTTGTGACTTTTTCTTTTCGTATATAGAGCCAGGCACGTGCTCAAGTGGACGACATGGAAGCTGAGCGAGGAGGCCCAATTCCAAATGAGGAGAGAAACCACATCTTCCAGTGTTGTTATAGATCCTCAATCGGTTGTGCAAGATCACAAGTTTGGGGGTGTGGTTATATGGCTAACCCTACTGGTCCTGAACGTGAACGTATGCGTATCCAGATAGCTGAACACCTCAACGACCAAGATCAAAACTTAGAAGATAGAAATGCAGGCCTCAATCACCAAATGCAGGAGTTGGAAGGAAGAAATGATAGCTTAACAACCCAAATGGACTGCATACACCAGAAGAATGAAGAGTTAAACGTTCCTGTCCAGAACTTACAATGTCAGAAAGCAGCTGATCATGAACAGAGATATAAGGAAATGCAGGTCATGCACGTCTCAATGGCTGAAATGCGCAAAAGAATGGAGACCACTACTTTACAAAAGGTCCACCAAAGGAACTGCCAAAAGCCACCTGCTCCAACAATTAGTCCCGGTGAGCTTAGGCAAAATTTTAACATCCAAACACGTCGTGTCCGCAATACTTGAGTGTTGTTATGTGTGTTGCAATATCAATTGATGTATGTTTATTGTTAAACTCATGATTCTGTTGACACTAATTTTCAAACCTGGTGCATTAGGATTCTATAGCAGCTAATTATAAAACGTGGCATTACGAATTTCTTGTCACGAATGATAAATTGTTGCAACATGAAGCTATTGCCACGAATTACAAAATGTTGCAGTATAAACATTTGGCCACGACTCAAAAAAATGTTGCACTAAACTGCTATTGCCACCATGCAGAAAACGTTGCATTACAACACTATTGCCAAATATGAGAAAATGTTGCATTACACCTCTACCACAAATCATTAAAAGTTGCATTACAACTGTACTACCACAGATTAGAAAACGCCGCATTACGAACCTATTGCCACAGATCAGGAAACATTGCATTAGAAACCTATTGCCACGGATCAGGAAACGTTGCATTACAAACCTATTGTCACATATAAGAAATCGTAGCAATACCAAACTATTCACCACGAATGTGAAGTGGCAGTACCATACTATTTCCCATAGATCTGAAATCATTGCAATACAGTACTATTCATCACGTTTGTGAAGTCTTTGCAATAACATATTATTTGTCACAGACGTTAAACCATCGCAGCACCATACTATTCGCCACAGCCGTGACATCGTTTCAGTACCATACTATTTGCCACGAATGTGAAATCTTTGCAATGTCGTGATATTCGTTGCAATACGTTAAATCGTCGCAATACCATAAATTGTTGCAATACCATACTATTTGCCACGATTGTGAAATCGTTGCAATACTGTAGTATTTGCCACGAATGAGAAATCGTTGCAATCACATACTATTACGAAGAATGTGAAATCGTTGCAATACCATGCTATTCGTTGCAATATGTTAAATCATCGCAATACGTTTAATCGTTACAATAACATACTATTTGCCACGAATGTGAAATCGTTGCAATACCGTACTATTTGCCACGGCTGTGAAGTCATTGCAATCACATACAATTACCACAAATGTTAAATCGTTGCAATACCATGCTATTCGTTGCAATACGTTAAATCATTGCAATACGCTAAATCATTGTAATAACATACTGTTTGCCATGAATATGAAATCGTTGCAATACCATACTCTTTGCCACAATCATGAAATCGTTGCAATACTGTACTATTGTTGCAATACGTTAAATCATCACAATATGTGAAATCGTTACAATAGCGTACTATTTGCCACCGGTGTAATGTCGTTGCAATACCATACTATTTCCCAAGGATGTCAAGGCGTTGCAATAACGTATCACCATTGGAATTGTTATGACGATTCGTAAAAACTATCCCATGCTCTTTTTTGTTGCAATAGTGACCAATTGTGACAAAAAAGAACTATTGCGATGTATCTTTTCGTTGCGATAAACCGCCTTGCAGTGTATACACATGAGGCATTCTTCAAATTTTGAACACACATTATTCAAATAAATTCGTAAAATCTGAAAAAAAAACATAGAGGGTTGTATGATGACTAAAAAGTTCCATAGAAAAATTCATGATATTCATCAAGATAGAAAAATAACAAATAACTAGTGTTATTTGTTTTGTTTTAAGTTATGACCAATTTCAATGGCTTTCCCAATTGAAATTTAATGGGAACCTGTAATACTGAAGCATATTACAATAAAGTGGAATTTGGGATTTTAAAAGGCCCCTCATTAGTTCACAAAGGCACAGGCAATTTTTACTAAATAACTGCCTGAGATAAAGATATCTTCTCAGGCGGTTTGTACTGCATAACTGCCTGAGAGAATTCTACTGCTCAGGCTGTTTTTCATGAGGAACCGCCTGCGAAGATAGGCATCTACATGCAAGCGCTCGGCCTCCTCGGAAAAACCTAACCCGAACAATTTCGCTTAGACGCCGTTAGACTGACAAAATTTCGTTTGCCGGCAAGTTCTCGCTGCCCTTACCGTCGTGCTTCGCCATCACCGCCGAGCTTCTCCCTCACTGCTGAACTTTGACTTGGCAGCGCGCCCTCGCCGAGATTCGTCTTCGTCATTGTCGCCGTTGCTAGTACGTCTGCCTCTATCCTCCCTTCTCTCCCTCATCCATTCTTTCTCCCCCGGGCCGCTTCCTTCCCTCCTCCGTCCCGTGCTGCCTCCCTCCTCGCCCTCACCGGCCGTCGAGTGTCTTCGCTGCAGCAGCCCCGCGCTCCCCGCGTTACTTCCTCCTTCTCGGCATGTACCCCCACCTTGCGCTGCCCCCCCCCCCCAACCTTATCCTACCGCTGGCGCTCAGTGTATTATATTGTTTATTTGTTGATTTTCTATGTTTGATTTGGTATTGTTTGGGACCTCTAGGGTTTGCAAGGTTTGAAAGAAATGGATGAATGCCTGATGTCTGAATGCATGTTGTTACTACTTATCCTTCAAGCATTAGGCAACCATGATTATGTAGGAAGTATAGTGTTGTGTTGATTAGTCTATAATTAAATTGATGAAATTATTGGACAAAGGAGATCGACGAACACATCGATTGTACCTGGAGTTTTCAACTCACTTAAATAAATGGTGCATGCATGGTTGATGTGTGATACCAGTTGATGCACTGTTCAGGCTTTAATAGAAATTAGGAAGCATTCGGTGGATTGACCCATGAAACAGAGAGTTTGGAAAATACAGGAACTGATGGCACGTACAAGCTAATATAATTGTTAGGAAATTTCCTGCAAGTTCACACACGTACTGTTGTAGTGGTAGTAGGATCTTAGCCTATGCATTTCTACTTCCAATTTTTATGTTCCATGGTATGTCATTTTTGGAAACCTGATCTTATTCAAGTTCATGAGCTTGATGATCCAGATTAAATTTATCAGGGTTTTGGTAACCTAAACCCTCATGAACACTATCTGAGAGTCTCAAGGAGTCTAAGGTTTAAGTTTTGTAGCTATTATTTCTTCATCGGATGTATTTACAACGCCTTGCATATACAGGTTTTCAAAAAAGATAGCAGAAATGTGCCAAGGCTAAAATGTATTTAATCTCTTATGATTGCTAGTGTGTTGTCTAACATGATTAGTTTCTATTTCAGTGACAATAATTCATATAGTAGAGTGGTAGCAGGATCTTAGCGTATACATTTATAATTCAATTTTGATTGTTCTGTGATACTCCCTCTGTTTCAAAATAATTTTGATCTAGCATGAAAAGCCCTAAGAAGACTGCTGCTGGTAGTAGCAATGAGGAAGGCAATATGGAGTTTAGTGACACTAGCAGTTCAGGCTCCTTTCATAGTCCATCGGATCATGTTCCAAACATAATAATTAAAAGGACTTCAGAGGATCTCGAATCGGAATACGATTCTGCCAATGAGGTATGATCACGAATCTTAACTCTAGTAGTTTAAGTTAATATTGGTTGTCAAGTATGTGAAGTATTATAATTCTTTTCTACCTAGCTTAATTGCAAAGACAACGAGGTGACTTCGGCTCCTAAAACTGCAGAAGGTTATCCAATGGTTGGATCCTCATGTCCACTCAAGCAAAAATGAGGGCAACGAGGTCCCAATAAGGGTCCATTGAACCGCATCATATACATAACAAGTGTGGGTCCATGTGGGCTTCTCCAAGAACCACTAGATTCAGTTACAAAGTCCCGAAATGCATGTGATTGTCTTGTTAGAGAGCTTTTGCCGAACACAGCCGAGAATCGGAGAAAATTACCAGAGGAGAACAAGAATGACTTGTGGGAGAGAATAAAGAGACAATTCAAGTTCCCAAAAGGCACGAAAGATGTTGTAAATAAAGCAATATTGGTCTCTTGTGACAGGAAGTTTCGTGGGTTGAAGAGTGAAAAGAATGCTTATGTTGAGGCCGATAAGGTCCCTAGCCCGAAGATGATGGTAAAATCACACAAGCTCAGAGGTAAAAATTTGGTCGTCAAAAGACCACACCTGATGCTAAAGCCCTAAGTGCAAATAGGTCACAGATTGGCAAAAAGAACAAATACCAACATCGCTTGGGGTCTCCTGGATATGCCCCCAAAGTTCAGAAATGGATTAAGGTATTAGAAGAAACTACCAGTAAGGGCAATCCTAACCCATTAGAAGCCTGCAATGAGAGAACTTAGACGTGGGTCTTTGCTTGGTCAGGATTGACCAGCGAGGGCAAACTTGAAAAGCCTGACTCTATGAATGAAGTGGAGGAAAAAATGAAACAAGTAATTGAAAAGCAACAAAAGGGTCTCTTCAAGCCGAAGAGGGAGGATGACCAACTTACCGCTATCCTAGAAAACCCTAAACACGGTGGACGGGTTCGAGCAATCTCTTCTCAGAAGTCCTGGAGAGATGGTTTCCTGAAGGATCAAGAGTCATATAGAAGATGTGAGAAGTTGAAGAAAACACTTGATAAAACGATTCCTCAAAAGGTCAAGTAAAATGTGCAAGAGATAATGGATCAGCTTAGACAATCGGGACAATTAGTGGCAACGAGTACAACAATGGTTCCCATGACAAAGGTGCATTTGGTATCTCCTACTGCCTACCCTAGATGTGTAGATTCTATGCCAGGCTCAGGGTCCCATAAGTTCGATGTCGACGATATTGTTAAGGACATATCTTGTCATCTTCTTGTCCCGAATGGCAGAGCAGGGAACAAAACAAAAAAAGTTGCCATTGCTATGCAAAACCTGATCGTGACTTTAACGGCAATTCACTTCCGTTGTATTATGCCGTGTTGCAAGTTCTTCAGATCATTGATAATGATTATGAATATTATGAAATATACCACATCATACATGAGTGGATCACGATTCTGGGGGAGGCTGTCAACCAATTAATCCTTTTACACCAATGCGATATCGTGTTCGATGATGAGCCGTTGTCTATCCTCACCGCATCTCAAAAGACTACAACACCATCTTCTAAGATGAAAGTCTAGGAAGATCCACTCCCACTACATCTTAGAAAGGATGGTAGTAACCTTACTAGTAAAGATAACCAAGAGCAACCAGTTGAACAACTGTTTGAAGCAGTACTAGAGCAAGCTGCTGGTTGTAAAGAGCAACCAGTTGAGCAACGGCTTGAAGCAGTACTAGAGCAAGCTACTGGTAGTAAAGAGCAATCAATTGAACAATAGGTTCCACTAAAAGCAAGTGTCCAACTTCTGACGACTACTCCTCGGTCATTAAAGCCTATCAATGTTAGCTCATATGAAAATAAGAAACCTTCTAAAGAAGTGTCGAAATATTTGGAAATGTGAAGGAAAATATTGGAATCTCGAATGCACCTCGTTCTTCAAATGAGCCAACATTAGAAGATATTATGGAGTGGGAAGAAGATGGTGTCAAATATAATCAGCACATGGCTTTAGTTAAACAAGGAGTTCCAATATACAAGAGTAAGGATCTTCCTCTTGAATATAAGAATAGGAAGCCTTTCATGACATCAGCACAACTTAGAAAACAAGATTTCTCGCTCAAAAGAATGCATGAGTGGTACATCACCGCCAGCACAAAATATGAAGCATTTAGGAGTAATGGAGCAGATAAACGAGCCCTTCTCTTTGAAGATCTACATAGCCTTTTCCATCGAGGCATGCTTGTGTAGGATCGAAGATCACGTGTAAAGCTACCAGAGGGGGGGGGGGTTGAATGGTAGATTAAAACTTTTTAGCAGAAGCAAAGAAACACCTCTTGGCAAAAAAACGATCTGTTAAAGAAACCGTGTGTGCGACTAATCTAAATGTGTTCAATTGAGACAAAACTAGTATAGATTGTAGATAATCAAGTCGCAAAGACTTCACAACAAGAATAACAAAAATTTGTCGAGAGAAACTCAAGTTACGATCAAAAGATCGAATAATAGTCAATCTTTCCTACCCGAGAAAAATAGTTATGGAATACTGCAAAGAAACTCGTGTAGATCACAAACCACAAATACAATGACTATGAAATTTTCACATATGATATAAAATCAAGTTTTGAAGACAACTCAAAAGGAATCATGTCAATCTGATCTAAAAAACTCGAGTTCTGATAAAATCACCAAAGAAAGGTAGTGCTATGCAGAAACTCGACGAGAAAGACATGAAGAAAACAAGTCAGACGAACAAGGCACAAAAGTTCCTTCAAGCACCTTAGGAACGTATCCCACATTCCTAAAACAACCTAACTTTGTGTCCCACATGAAAACTATCATAACCAACTTAATACTTTCCATATCCGAGCCAAAACACGACTTTGTCGTAGCCAGAATCATAATCTGAAACGATTGGATCCTTCCAACCAAATCTTCACATCCATATCCCGTATTGGAACCATGTTGCCACGTCCATGCAATCCATGCATACGTGCAAACATCTTCCAACGACGTCCAGTTTCCTTCACATGCATTGCCCCTGATTCAATCATCTTGCGTGACCTCCTGATCAGCTCAACCACGGTTCCTCCCGAACTTGGTTGTTGGAACCTCATCTCCTCCCTGAGACTAGTAGTCCAATGGATCCCGTCACCAACCATGTCTTGAACTCAAGCAACATCTGCACATAAATAAACAACCAATACTTCCGAGCACAAGTCCTCGACTTGACTCATGTTAGTTCCGAAACCACAACACCTTACGTGAGCACCTCACATAAGCATGTTGCAAACCATATTAAAATCGATATCAGCCATAACCTCCAAGACACACGTAAAACATAGTAAAATATTACTAAGCAAACTTTCCATCAATGTAAAGCAGGTACAGAACATTGCAAGGTAAAAGAAGAACCACTGCAATCTAGCACCGGACCTTGACAAAGCTAACCGAACCTTGAAGCGGAGCTTACAAAAGCTAGCAGGACCTAGCGCCGGAACATACCAAAGCTAGTTGGACCTAGCGCCGGAGCTTACCAAAGCTAGTTGGACCTAGCGCCGGAGCTTACGAAAGCTAGTTGGACCTAGAGCCGGAGCTAACCAAAGCTAGTTGGATCTACAGCCAGAGCTAATCAAAGCTAGACGGACCTAGCGTTGGACCTTGCCGGAGCTCGGACCTAGAGTTGGACCTTGATGATAAAGGTGTTTTGGTAGAATTCAAAACTTTTATCGCCATAGCCAATGTATTCAACACACATAGGTCTCACAATCTCCCCCTTGATGAATGCATTGTCAACACCACTTAAAATCCGAACATTGGCTTATTCACATGAAAAGTTTTGAAAACAATTTCTCTCCCTATACATATTTCTCCCCTTGCATACTTCTCCCCATGAGAAGAATCGTGCAAAAAAAACTTGTGAATATGTCCAATGTGTGATCAATTTCTCCCCCTTTGACAATGTATTCAACAAGGTACGAAAGAGAAAATTTAATTTGTTATGAGCACATTATAACATATACATATAGAACAAATCTCATCCAAGTCATACTATCAATAACTTACACTATCACAATAATGAGATACATAAAGTAGTGTAAGCCATGCTAGAGATCAAATGTAATTTTCAATTTCAGCAAGTCATGATCTCGCAAACTTAACTATTTCAAAAGTTGAAAGCATGACACTTGTTGCTGCTTTTTATTATTTTTCAAAGAACAAATTTAGATCATATGATATTCGCAAGAGATTATATGCGCATCTGCCTTATTCTAACCAACCAAGCCAAGCCTATGTCATTTGACAATCAGAAGCTTAATGACATGGTTGTAGTCATACACAACTTTGAAGTTCAGATGTAAGTGCAATGATAAGCCATCTCAAAAGCTGAAGTGTGATGCATGCATATCCTCTTGATTTTTTTCTCAATTTTTCATTTGTACATAAAAGCTTAACACGTGAATTGATTACTTAATTCTTTATGATTAAAAACACTTGCGAGCATGCAACAAGTTCAAAACAGCAAGAAAGTTCAATCATGACCAGATTTAGTGTAAGTAATTATTGCAATTACTAGTCATGGAACAAACTACAAAATGTATAACATGAGTAACGTAGTAAGAACTTTCAACATGTAAAAGGAATGACAAAGTCATATATGTATGAAATACTATGCTCATATTATTTTAAATTCAGATTCACACATAGACTTCCCAAGTTTCAAAACTCACCCTCAAATTTAGCCATGAGGATGCATAACCCCTATTTCACAAAGAATGTAACAAAAACGAGTGAAATCCAAAGGTTTTGTAAAAATTTCAGCCAACTGTTGTTCGGTATCTACATGGTGAAGCACAATGTTTCCTTTTTCAACATTATCACAGAGAAAGTGATACCTAATATCAATGTGCTTAGTTCTAGAATGTTGCACGGGGTTTTTAGCAATGCAAATGGCACTAGTGTTATAAAAAAACAGTGGAACAATATCTAGATCAACCCCATAGTCATTAACTGTTTGAACAATCAAAAGAATTTATGACCAAGCACTAGCAGCAGCTACATATTCAGATTTGGCTTTGGATTGTGCAACTGAGTTTTGTTTTCTAGAGGACCAAGCAACAAGAGAATTACCAAGAAAATGAGAAGCACCGGAAGTACTTTTCATATCAATCCTACAACCCCCAAAATTAGCATCCAAAAAAAGCTTTCAACATAACGGTTGAGGAAGAAGGAAGAAAAATGCCAAATTCTTGAGTTCCATGTAAGTACCTAAGAATTATTTTAATGGCTTGATGATGTGAAGCACGTGGGGAAGCTTGAAACCATGCACAAAGACATACGCTAAATTGTATGTCTGGTCTTGTTGCCGTGAGGTAGAAAAGTGATCCGATCATGCTTCTATATTCTTTTTGATCCATGGTTTCACCATCTTCATCAACTTCAAGTGTTGATGTTGTTCCCATTGGTGTCCGAAGAAGCTTGCTTTTTTCGATGTTGAAGCGCTTGAGAAGGTCCCTTGTAAACTTCATTTCATGCACAAAGGTACCTTCCTTGGTTTGCTTGATTTGCAGCCCCAAAAAGTAAGTGAGTTCACCCATCATACTCATTTCAAATTTTGAACTCATCATTGCTGAAAACTTGGACACAAGATAATGAGAAGCAAAACCAAAGATAATATCATCCACATACACTTGAATGAATAATGAGTCATTGCCATGCTTAAGCACAAAAAGAGTTTTATCAACTTGCCGATGGTAAACGCCTTTTCAAGTAAGAATGTTTTAACCTATCATACCATGCTCTAGGAGCTTGTTTGAGACCATACAAGACTTTGGACATTTTGAAAATGTGATTAGGAAAATATGGATTTTCAAAACCTGGTGGTTGCTTGACATAAACCTCCTCATCTATATAGCCATTAAGAAAAGAACTTTTAACATCCATTTGATATAACTCGAAACCTTTAGATGCAGCAAAAGCTAACAAAATTCTTATGGCTTCTAATCTAGCAACAGGAGCAAAAGTTTCATCAAAATCTAGACCTTCGATTTGTGTGAAACCTTGAGCAACCAATCTAACCTTATTCCTAATCACAACCCCATCCTCACTTTGTTTATTTTAAACACCCATTTAGTTCCAAATAAAGTGTGATCTTGAGGTGGAGGTACAAGTTTCCATACATTATTTCTTTCAAAATTTTCTAACTCTTCTTGCATGGCAATAATCCAAGATTCATTAGTGAGTGCGTGTGATATATCTTTGGGTTCGAAAGATGCAACAAAAGGTGAATGAGCATGATAATTGGGGTCAAAAAACCTGGATCTTGTAACTCATTCATGCAAGCTTCCAAACTGTTGCGGGGGATGATTCTTGTAAATCTGTAGGGGAATAGATGTCTCACAAGCTTCTTCTTCATCATGTTCATCGTAGATTGATGAGCTTGTGGCTTGTGGACGATCAGGACCAGCAGAGATGGTAGTCGGAGCTTGTTCAAAGTTCGGAGCTTTCAGGCAATATCACTGACTCTTCTTCTTCTTCAAAAATACCCCCCCCCCTAAGGATATGGATTCATACCTGCAATGTTTGCGCTAGTACCTGGGCTAGCTTCATCAAAAGCCACTTCACAAGTCTCCACAATTTTGTTAGTGTCAAGTAAAAGCACACGGTAGCCTCTTGTATGGGATGGATAACCAAGAAACATGCCATCAATGGATCTAGGTTCAAATGTATCAAGATTACCATGTTTCTTAACAAAGAATTTGCAACCAAAGACCCGAAAGTGTGTAACACTAGGCCTATGTCCAAACCAGAGCTCATATGGTGATTTACCTAGCTTAGCGTGCAAGAAAACATGATTTGAGACATAACAAACGGTTGCAATCCCATCAGCCAAAAATTTCCTAGGAGTTTGATATTCATCAAGCATAGTACTAGCCATCTTGACTGAGGTTCTATTCTTTCTTTCTACAACACCTTTTTGTTGAGGTACATATGGTGAAGGAAATTGATGATCTATTCCATTTTTAGCACAAAAGTGATCAAAAGATTGATTTTTAAATTCGGTTCCTTTATCACTTCTAATTGCTTTTAAAGATCTTGGGTGATCAATTGATAACCTAAGAAATAAAGTTCTAAAGTGACTAAAAGTTTCATTCTTAGATGCCATAAAGTAAACCCAAGGGTATCTAGAATAATCATCAACACTCATAAGAACATACAATTTACGTCCGAATGATTGAACACGTGAAGGTCCTACGGTGTCAATGTGCAAAAGTTGACCCGGTTCAGTTGTCATGATCATCGTGAGAGATGTGAACTTGCAACCATCTTAGCATGTATACAAGAAGAGCACACAATTTCTTTGTCCCCTTTAAGCTTAGGCAACCCACGTATGCCATCAAGAGCACTAACACTCGTTAGATGATCAAAGACTACGTGACCAAGTCTGCGATGCCAAAAATATAAGTCCTATGAATCATTAGCAACTTGAAACCCATGCTTAGAGGAAGACATATCAAAATCAACTTTAAAAACTCTTTGAAACTGAGACATGTTAAAAAAAAGCTCACTATTTGAATTTACAACTTTGCAGCAATTTTTAGTGAAAATAATTTCCAGATTTTCGTCTGGCAATTTTGAAACAGAAAGCAAGTTGAATTTCAAATTTTTAACAAGTGCCACATCCTTCAAAGCATAGTGATCATTTACTCTTACCAAACCCTTAGCAATTATAGGAGTTGAAGAATAGTCGCCAAAAGTAACATTCTCTACATGTGACACAAAAGAGAGAGAGGAGAACCATTCTTTGTTACCGGTCATGTGGCGTGAGCAACCTGAATACACAATCCAAACGTTCTCCTTTCTGAAGCGTGTAACCTACATAGAAGAACAATACGTCGATGAACCAATACTGGGGTTAGTCAATAGGCATTTAGGAATCCAGTACTGAGTCACATGACGTCCAGTAGGAACAACATACGACAACTGAGATAAAACAACAGGTTTATGAGTCAAAGTTTGATATTTTTTGTTCATAACTACTAACCTATAAGGTGTCACTTGTGTAGCACAAAAATTGGTAGCTCCGAAGGCAAAAACAGAAGGTCCGGAGGTAACAACAGAAGGTCCAGATGTTAAAATTGAAGCTCCGGAGGTAAACTTTGAATGATTTTGACTCATAAAAGCAGGTTGCATGTTCCTGATATTCGGTTTAGTATGTGCAGTGGATTTTGCATGAGACTTCTAAGATATAGCTTGCATTCTTTCTTTTTTATGTTGTTTAGCAAGTCTATAACAAAAATCTATGACATGACCATCTCTACAACAATAGGTACAATGAAATTTTACTTTGCGTTCATGTCTAGATGAGCATGCAGTATGTTTATTTGAACCCGAAAGTGACAACACTCCTGCAGCTTTAAAAACCACTTCTTTTTTTTTAGGAACTGTTTTAATCAAACCACTTCCTAATGAATTTATAATTTTGGGTGGATGTGCTTTAGCATGAGCATGGGAATCAAAACCTAAACCAGTTTTATCATTGCAAGGTTTAGAAGAATTTAGCAACAATTTTTTATTCTTGTTCCCATTGTAAAACCGCTCTAGTATCTTATTTTTATTGTTAAGTTCTTTAGATAAAACTATGCAGTTATTATATGAAGCTTTTCCTTTAAGTTTGCAGTGATAATAGTTTTTAACTTCATGTGTTCGTAAAGCATTGTTCAAAATGGAAATTTCATTCATTGCATCTTTTAGTTCCTTATCAAGATTATCACATGCGGAACAATGCAGATCATCTGTAGAACAAGAAACATCTTTTAAGTTTTTAACATTAAAATCAGACAGCTTTTTGTTCTTTTCAATTTCTTCATGAAGTCTATCTAGAGTGGAGGAGTGTGCACTTCTTAATATGGACAATTGTTCATAGATTAAGTCACATGAGGTACATGCATCATAACTAGAATTCAAAGTTTTTAAATGATGGATTTTAGATTCTAGTGATTTAATTTTAGCAACATTATCCCTGAGCTTTTTGTCCCTTTTCTTGACAATAATAGTTGCACGAGAAATTGCATCACACATTTCATTACAAGTAGAACAGACCTCATCGTTGTCACTATTGTGTTTTGCATCCTACTGACTTAATCTTGATCTTGTTTTCCCCACCATGAAGCATAAGTTGGCCAGATCATCATCATCTTCATTACTTCCAATGTCTACATCACTTGAACTGAGCTCTTGAAGTGCGGTGATGAAGATGTTTATCATCTTGCGTCCTATGGTACCCTTTTTTTCTTGTTGGAGTTTCCAGAGTAGGTCTTGACCTTATTTTGCTTTTGTTCACGGATAGTAGGACCTAAAAGATTAGGGCATTCTGTACGAAAGTGTCCTGTGTTACCACATTCAAAGCACCACTAAGGTCCGGAGTTTCCTCTCCTTCTCATTCTCACATATTGCAATGCTTTCGAGAATCGAGTAGAGATGAGTGCTAGCACCTCTTCTGGAAATTCTTCAATCTGTTCCGAGATTAGTGAAGACAGCAAAGCAAGAGTATTGCAAGATGATGATTGGCCGGAGCTAGGCATATCATGTCGTGAAACAAATGCAATAGACTTATTTGGATTCTTTCGTGATAAAATATCAATTTCATGAGTTTTTAGTTTAGAGTAAAGCACATCTAAAGTAAGAGTACTCATGAAAGTTGATTCATGAATGGATGTTACATTTATCTCCCATATTGTCATGTCTAATGCACTAAGGAGTTGCCTAGCATTCTCAGCATCGGAAAAGTTTACGTTGACACTACGTAGATTACTGAGAATTTTATTAAATCGGGCAAAAAGTTGATCGATGGACTCACCAGGTTGCATCTCGAAGCGCATGTATTCCTTTTTGAACATATCTTGTTTTACCTCCTTTATTGTGTTGGAGCCTTCGTGATAATCACAAAGAGCTCTCAAAACATCGTATGCTGATCGAAGGTGCGGAACACGACCAAAGTCGCTTTGAGTGAGTCCCAGAATGATCAAGTTGCGGGCTTTGTTGTTGTTTTTAACGTCCCGTAGACTCCTAGCCGTAACTTGATCGTTCAGCGGCACGTTGTAAGGCTTGTACACTTTTTCCCATATCGCGAAGCCTTGTGCCTGGATAAAATCTTCCATGTGTGCCTTCCAAACCTAAAATTCAATACCAACAAAAACACAAGGTTTTGTCGAGTATTTGTCCATGAGCATTAGTCAAAAACACGTGTGACTCACAAATATTAGAGCACTATGGCTCTGATACCAATTGTATATTCGAAGAGCACATGTAGAGCTACTAGAGGGGGTGAATGGTAGATTAAAACTTTTCAGCGGAAGCAACAAAACACCTATTGACAGAAAACCGATCTGTTAAAGAAACCATGTGTGCGACCAATCTAAACGTATTCAACTGTGACAAAACTAGTATATATTGTAGATTATCAAGTCAAAAATATGTCACAACAAGAATCACAAAAATCCGTTGAGAGAAACTCAAGTTACGACCGAAAGATCGAACAAAGGTCAATCTGTCCTATCCAAGAAAATAGTTCTGGAATACTGCAAAGAAACTCGTGTAGACCAGAAACCACAAATCTAATGACCATGAAATTTTCAAAGATGATATAAAATCAAGTTGTGAAGACAAACCAAAAATAATTACATCAATCGGATCTATAAACCTCCAGTTATGATAAAACCACCGAAGAAAGGTAGTGATGTGCAGAATCTTGACAAGAAAGACTTCACAAAAACAAGTCGGACGAACAAGGCATAAAAGTTCCTTCAAACTACGACTTTTATTGATCAAAGCTCATAAGGAACATCCCCAAAGTCATCTACCACGAGCTCTGGCCTCCCTTGCTTATATAACCAGCCCTTAGGCCAACCCAAACTTAACTAGGACTCTAATCCTACTCAAATCATGAATCGAAACTTTCCATATCTGCACAAGACTCTTCTATACGCAGATAGAAGCAATCTTAATACTTCCAAACACCTTAGGAATGTATCCCACATTCCTAAAACAACCTAACTTCATGTACCACATGAAAACTATCATAACCAACTCGATACTTTCCATATCTGAGCCAAAACGCAACTCTACCGCAGCCAGAGTCATAATCCGATACGATTGGATCCATCCAACCAAATCTTCACATTTAAATCCCGTCTCAAAACCATGTTCCCACATCCATGCACTACATGCATACGTGCAAACACCTTCCAACGACGTCCAGTTTCCTTCACATGTAATGCCCTTGATTCAATCATCCTACGTGACCTCCTGATCAGCTCAACCACAGTTCCTCCCGAACTTGGTTGTTGGAACCTCACCTCCTCCCTAAGACTAGTCCAATGGATCCCGTCACCAGCCATGTCTTGAAATTAAGCAACACCTGCACATGAATAAACAACCAATACTTCCGAGCACAAGTCCTCGACTTGACTCACGTTATTTCTGAAACCACAACACCTTACGTGAGCATCTCACATAAGCTTGTTGCAAACCATAGCAAAATTGATATCAGCCATAACCACCAAAACACACAAAAAAAATTGTAAAAGATTAATAAGCAAACTTTCCATCAATATAAATAAAGTACGAAACATTGCAAGGTAAAAGCAGAACCACTAAAATCTAGCACCGGACCTTGCCAAAGCTAACCGAACCTTGAAATGAAGCTTACAAAAGCCAAGAGGACCTAGCGCCGGAATATACCTAAGCTAGTTGGACATAGCGTCGGAGCTTACCAAAGCTAGTCAGACCTAGCGCCAGAGCTTACCAAAGCTAGTCTGACCTAGAGTTGGAGCTAACCAAAGCTGGTCAAACCTAGAGCCGGAGCTAACCAAAGCTAGTCAGACCTAGACAAAGTAGTCGGACCTAGCGTCGGACCTTTTCAGAGCTCGTACCTAGAGTCATACCTTGATGATAAAGGAGTTTTGGTAGGATTCAAAACCTTTATCGTCATGGCCAATGTATTCAGCACACATAGGTCTCACAGCCTTAAATCAACCTGCTACTCATCTGCTGCCTGTAAGTGCCTCTAATTTTTCGTATTTGCTTTTCTTACTTCACGCATACCCATGTCATGAGACTATAAAAATTCCAAACATCTTCAATAGGATGCAAAACATGGATAATGAAAAGCTGAACTCCAAGGCAGCTATCCTGGACCGTACAGTGATTGTAAAGTCAAATTTCGACTTTAAGGTGGAAGGGAACTCAAAAGATTACAAGCATCTGACAAAAAATAATAATTTGAAAAAACAATCGCAAACGAAAATAAGGATAAAAAGACAAGAATTGCAGCTTACATAGGACATGTCATGTTTAACTTTGTCATAGAAGGCAAGGACCTCGTAAAGGCTCCGTGCCGCTTAGACTAATTTTGACAGATGACATTTAAATAGAAATTATTACTAATTGTTAACTTAACACATGTTTTTGTACGTGTGCAGTAATCACTACATGATGATCTTCATCAAGCCAACACAAGATTTTGCAACGGTCTTGGACTCAGTCGATTACACACCAGATCGTTACAAATATTTCCTTTCCATTTTGAAAATGTACGGTTATTCGATACTTTTAATTTACACACATTTATAACGTGTTGACAAGTTTTATATGACATTCCTTGTATTTCAGGGCTTGGCGGTTTTACGTGAAACAACTTGGTGGTCAGATCCCTCCTAACAAGGATGCATTGCATATATCAACATATTATCCTTGTCCCAAGCAGCCTCCTGGGATCGTCCTATGCAGGTATTATGTATGCGAGCATCTAATGTGAGCATCTAATATGCGAGTATTATGTGAATAGTGAGGATGTAAGTCATCCTTAATGTCGATATTGTATTTTCTTACTTTTGAGTTTCATTTTCATTGTAACTAGCTTATTTTGATCTTATATTATTTTATCATTATCACCAACACAATATAAATCTTGGAATTTGGTTGAGAGTTGAGGTAGGAACGACTGAGCATAATTTTATCATTTTATCATTACACATGAAGAACCAAGAACAATGTGAACACTTGTGTTTTTACATGGTTCGGGCCACCTGAGCGTAATACCCTAGTTCACGGGGGTTTATGTGTTGTATTGAAAGGTTTGTTGCGTATGAGTGAGTCTAAGCTTGCGTGAGTATGGGATAGTCTAAGTTGGCTTTCTAGCGTGCAACGCAGACCTTTTATATGCCAATGTCTAGCTATTACTGTGAGGCCGAGGCCCGACAGGTGGCCCTGGGCTATTAATGTAACACCCTCATTTTGAGCATCATGCATTGCATACATTCTCATGCATAAAACATTAGTAGAACAAAAGAGAATAAAAAAAAAGATAAAACATGTATATATAAATATGAGTACGTAATAAGAAAAGTGAATAAGAATATAAAATATATAATACATAATAAATATAAACAAATGGAAATATATAAAAAATAAATAATATAAAAATAATGTATATAAAAATATATAAAAGAAAAAAATAATTTCCAGAACCTTCTGGAAGTTTCCGGGGAAGCTTTGCTTCCACGCGGAATGGTTCCGGGCAAGCCACACAACCGAGGGCTCGCCCTTGGTTGTGTGGCCGGCCCCTCCGAACGTCCACGCGCTAGCGGGCCAAGCCGGTCCTTGGCTGCCGCACGCCTCTGCCTATAAAAGCAACACCCCTAGTGCTATTGGCCACGTAAAAAAATTATTAGCATATCAAGATTCCATCCACCAAAGAAGAAAAAAACCCTAGACGCCGGAAAGGGAAAAACAGAGGCTGCGGGCGGGGGAAAAGTAGGAGGAGAAAAAAAAGAGAAGAGGAGGAAGGAGCCGCTGCCCGCTGGGGATCATCGTGCCGCCGTCGTCGTGCCACTGGAGAATCGCTGCACCGTCTCTTTCGTCTACGCTACACCTCCGTCCGGCGACCTTCGAAGTCGCTGCACCTACGATAGGATACATTTCCCGAGACAAATTTTTTGCGACGTAACAGATCTAATACCCGAAATTAAATTGTAATTGCATCTACATATATTTTATTTCAGCAACTCTAATTATCGCTAAAACCCCGTAAACTTGAATGAACACATATGAACTAGTTGCATCTAATTAAAAAACAACGGCAGATAATTAATTATCGAACTTTGCATGCATTACTGTCATTGCATGTTGATTATTATGTGTGAATTGTGTTGATTCGTATGTGTTTTCTTGTGTTTGTATGATCGCGAGTAGAGGGACGTGCTCAAGAGGTATTTCTAGAAGCAAGACTTCGAAGCTCTTGAGCAACCCAACCCGTCGGAGCAAGCCAAGTGTCCTTGATCATATTGATCCCGTTTTTATTAAATATTTTGTTTGCGAAAATTGCATGCTTTTGTCGATTTGATGGGAAACCCAAAATAGGTGTTTAGTAGACTAGTTTGACCATTCTTCTCACTTGGAATGTAATGTAGAGACTCCATAAGGGTATTTTTACCTTTTTGCTTCGTTGGGATGGGAAAACAACCAAATGGATTAATTATGAATTGAACTCATGGATGATGTGAATTGGTGAACATGATTAATTAATAACATGGGACTTGGGAGATATAAGCAAGCATGGTTTGTGGGTTGGGTTGGATGTTATGGTGGTTTGCTTGCCTTGGATCTAAGGACCGGTTCATGCGAGAACAGGCCAGGACAACAGTGTCCCCACAAGGACAAGTATGGGTGCAGCCTAGCCATTTTATTAGGAGTATTACCAGCATCAATTTGGATCATTTGGAGGAGCGGGAATGGGAGTCAGTTGGGTTTGCAATAGTGGCAGGACTGCCCATGTGATCCGAACAGCACAAGAGGGGGCCCTTGGTTGGATGTGCTCAGTTGGAGGCATCACCACCGGTAAAACCTTAGTGGGTCTGAATATGCTGGTATTCCCTTTGTAAAGGTAATTTTGTGATCTCTTGGCCATACACCTATGGTAGTGTTTTGGCATAGTGGAGGTTTCATTTAGTCGTCGACGGGTGATGAAATCATGAACTTATGGGTAAAGTGGTACAACCTCAACAGAGTGTTAGAAACTATTATGATAGTCGTGCCTCCGGTTCAGAGCACCTGGATGACCTACATGATTAGAGGGAACTTGATATTTGGGATGGTTGGTTATGGTTATGGTTATGGTTATCGATTGAGTTATGATAAATGTACATGGATGATGATGAGCATAATAATTTGGTACATGGATGGATAATTGATTATGATTTCATATTATGTTAATTATGTGGGATATGATGGGATTACTTCACTAAGACATAGTATTATATTTTTTACATGTTTTAAATGTACTTTTCAGCAATTTGCCATTATTTATTATCATGCCTTGTTTAAGCTACATGTCATACTTTCCCACACTTGATGAGTACGACATGTACTCACCCTTGCAATTCCCCCACCAACAGTTTCAGGAGATGTTTCGTAGTATCCTGATGATAATGTGGAGTACTAGGCTTTGTGCTGTCGTCGACTTGTCGGAGGTGTTGCTTGGAACCGCGCTACTCTATCTGCTTAGTTTGCTAAATTAGACTATTTTCGCTGCAGTAGTATTATCCTTATAATCATTAGAGTTGTAATTTGTGGATTATTTGAATATCATAATGAAGTACCTTCTTAATTAACTTGGTTGTGGTAATTATCTGTATATCATTTGTGATGCACTCGTGTATGTGTGTTGAACATCCTAGGCGCACATATGCATCGCACTTGGTTAATTTTCGAAATCGGGTGTCACAAGTTGGTATCAGAGCCACAGGTTGACTGTAGGACGCAACTGAGATAGAATGGACACTTTAGAGCACATAGAAGCACTCAGGAAGCGTTGTGTATTGTTTGGTGTGTGATTGCTATGTAATGTTGCTTGTATGCTCGTGTGCTTAGTAGAGGATGTGAGACCTATGTGTGTTGAATACATTGGCTTTGACAATAAAAGTTTTGAATGCTGCCATAACATCTTTTTAGAAAGGTCCGACTCTAGCTCCGAGCTTCTGCAAGGTCCAACGATAGGTCCGGCTTGTTTTGGGTAGCTCCCGTGAGCTTTGTCTTTAGCTCCGGCATGTCTTTGATAGCTCCGGCATGTCTTTGTTAAGCTCCGATATGTTTTGCTAGGTCCGACTTATGTTGGTTAGCTCTGACATATTTTTCTAGCTCCGACTTTTGGGATGACTAGTTCCGACTAGTTTTGGTTAGCTCCTGCGCTAGGTCCGACTAGCTTTGGTAAGCTCTGGCGCTAGGTTGTACTAGCTTTGGTAAGCTCCAGCGCTAGGTTGTACTAGCTTTTGTAAGCTCTAGCTCAAGCTCCGGTTAGCTTTGGCAAGGTTCGAAGCTTGATCATAATGTTCCAAATTTTCATGTGAAATGTTTCGAACTTGCTTTACCCTTATTGAAAGGTTTCTTAGTATTATTTTACTAAGTTTTTGGTTCATTTTGGTTGATATGGCTGATATCGTTATGATATGCTTTACAACATGCTTATGTGAGGTGCTCACATAAGGTGTTGTGTTCGGAACTGACTTGAGTCAGGTTGCGGACTTGGGTTCGTACGGATTGGTTGTTTATTCATGTGCAGGTGTTGCTTGAGTTCAAGACATGGCTAGTGACGGGATCCTTTGGACTAGTCTCAGGGAGGAGATGAGGTTCCAACAACCAAATTCAGGAGGAATTGTGGTTGAGCGGGTCAGGAGGTCGCGCAGGATGAATGAATCAAGAGCAGTGCATATGAAGGTTCTTGGATGTCAGAGGAAGATGTTTGCACGCATTCATGCTGTGCATGGTGTGGCAACATGGTTCTGAATATGGTTTATGGATGGGCAGATCTTGTTGGAAGGATCGGATCGTATCGGTTGATGACTCAGGATGCGGCGGAGTCGGTTATGGCTCTGTATGGAAAGTATTGAGTTGGTTATGATAGGATTTCATGTGGGTCATGAATTTGAGTTGTTTTAGGAATGTGGGATATGTTCCTAAGGTGTTCGGAAGTCTTAAGATTGCTTCTATCTGCATATCGAAGAGTCCTAAGCAGTTATGGAAAGTTTCGATTCGTGATCGGAGTAGGATTAGAGTCCTAGTTGAGATTGGGTTGGCCTAAGGGCTGGTTATATAAGCAAGGGAGCCCAGAGATCGTGGTGAACAACTTTGGGGCTGTTCCTCTTGTGTTCTATTGAATAAAATTCGTAGTTTGAAGGAACTTTTGTGCCTTGTTGGTCCGACTTGTTCCAGACAAGTTTTACTCGTTGAGTTTCTTGACAGCACTACCTTTCGCCGGTGGTTTTATCAAAACTCGAGTTTTACAGATCCAATTGACATAATTCTTTTTGGGTTGTCTTCACAACTTGAATATCTATCATCCGTAAAAATTTCATGGTCATTGGATTTGTGATTTCTTATCTACACGAGTCTCTTTGCAGCATCCCTGAACTATTTTTCTCCGGTAGGACAGATTGACCTTTGTTCGATCTTTCGATCATAACTTGAGTTCCCTCGACGGATTTGAGTTATTATTTTTGTGATTTTTTTGTGACTTGATTCTCTCTGATATATATAACTTTTGTCACAGTGAAACACGTTTAGATTAGTTTCACACACGATTTCTCTAACATATCGTTTTTCTGCCGAAGGGGTTGGGATTTAATTGTTTCCGTTGCGTAAGATTATTTAAATCTACCATTCACCCCCCTATGGCAGCTTTTCACATGCTCTTCGATCCTAAAATTGGTATCAGAGCAACGGTGCTCCAATCATTTTGATTTACACGTGTTTTTGACTAATCATCATGTAGAAATACTCCGCCAAACCTTGTGTGTTTGCTGGTATTGATTTTCAGGATTGGAAGGCACGCATGGATGCTTTCATCCAGGCGCAAGGCTTTGCAATATGGGAGAAGGTGTACAAGCCTTACGAAGTGCCACCAAATGATCAAGTTACGGCTACAAACCTATGGGACGTTGACAAAAACAACAAAGCCCGAAACTTGATCATCCAAGGACTCAATCAGAGCGACTTTGACCGCGTTGCACATCTCCGATCGGCATATGATGTATGGAGAGCACTTTGTGACTATCATGAAGGGTCCAACACGATCAAGGAGGTAAGGCAAGACATGTTCAAGAAAGAATACATGCGCTTCGAGATGCAACCCGGTGAGTCCATTGATGATCTCTTTGCTCGCTTTAACAAAATTCTCAGTAACTTGCGTAGTGTCAACGTTAATTTTTCTAATGCTGAAAATGCTAGGCAACTTCTTAGTGCATTAGACATGACAATCCGGGAGATGAAAGTTACGTCTATTCGTGAATCTACTGTCATGAGTACACTTACTTTAGATGTGCTTTACTCTAAACTCAAAACTCATGAAATTGACATCTTGTCACGTAAGAACCCAAATAAGTCTATTGCATTTGTCTCACAACGTGATATGCCTAGCTCCGGCCAATCATCATCTTGCAATACTCTTGCTTTGTTGTCCTCACTAACCCTGGAGCAGATCGAGGAATTTCTAGAGGTGGAGATAGCACTTCTCTCTACTAGGTTCTCAAAAGCATTGCAAAATGTGAGAAATAGAAAGAGAGGAAGCTCCGTACCTCAACGCTGTTTTGAATGTGGTAAGACAGAACACTTTCGTACAGAATGTCCTAACCTTTCAGGTCCTACTACCCGTGAAGAAAACAGAGCAAGGTCAAGACCACTTCTGGAAACTACAACAAGAAAAAGAAGGGTACCATAGGATGCAAGATGATTAACAACTTCATCACTGCACTTCAAGAGCTCGGTTCAAGCGATGTAGACTTTGAAAGTGATGAAGATGATGACGATCTGGCCAACTTATGCTTCATGGTGGGCAAAATAAGATCAACATCAAGTGAGGAGGATGCAGAACACAACAGTAACGACGATGAGGTATGTTCTACCTGTTATAAAATGTGTGATGCAATTTCTCGTGCAACTATTATTGTTAAGAAAAAGGACAAAAAGCTTAGGGATAATGCTGCTAAAATTGAATCACTAGAATCTGAAATCAACCATTTGAAAACCTTGATTCCTAGTGATGATTCTTGTCCCTCATGTGATTTAATCTATGAACAATTGTCCACATTAAGAACTGCACATTCCTCTACTCTAGATAGACTTGAACTTGAAATTGAAAAGAACAAAAAGCTTGCTGCACTTGACATTGGAAACTTAAAAGATGCTTCTTGTTCTACAATTGTTTTGCATTGTTCTAGTTGTGATGATCTTGAAAAGAAACTAAAAGATGCTATAAATGAAATTTCAATATTGAGTAATGCTTTACGTTCTCATGAATTTAAATATTGTTCCAATTGCAAATTAAAAGGAAAAACTTCATGTGAAAATTGCCTTCATCTGTCCAATAAACTTGATAACATGGATAGGACATTAGATCGGTTTTGTAATGGGAATAAGAACCTAAACTTGCTGCTGAATTCTACCAAGTCTTGCAATGATAAAACTGGTTTAGGTTTTGATTCTCATGCTCATGCTAAGGCAAATCCACCTAAAATTGTAAATTCATTACGAAGTGGTTGGATTCAAACAGTTCCAAAACAAAAAGAAGTGGTTTTCAAATCTGCAGGAGTGTTGTCTCATTTGGTTTCAAATAAAAATATTGCTTGCTCATCTAGACATGACCACAAAGTTAAATTTCATTGTACCTTCTGTGGTAGAGATGGTCATTTCATAGATTTTTGTTATAGACTAGGTAAACAACAGAAAAGGGAAAGAATAATTGCTAGATCTCATAACTTTTATGCAAAATTTGCTGCACATATTAAACCGAATGCCAGGAACATGCAACCTGCTGTTAGGAGTCAAAAACATTCGAAGATTACCTCCGGACCTTCTGTTTTTGCCTCCAGAGCTACTGATTTTTGTGCTACACAAGTAACACCTTATAGGTCAGTAGTTAAGAATAAAAAACCTCAAACTTTGACTCATAAACCTACTGTTTTATCTCAGCTATTGCATGTTGTTCCTACTGCACGTTGTGTGACTCAGTACTGGATACATAAATGCCTTTTTACTAACCCCAGTATTGAGTCATCGACATATTGTTCTTCTATGTAGGTTACATTCTTGAGGAAGGATAACATTTGGATTGTGGATTCAGGTTGCTCACGCCACATGACTGGTAACAAAAAATGGTTCTCCTCCCTCACTTTTGTGTCACGAGTAGAGAATGTTACTTTTGCTGATAATTCTTCAACTCCTATAATTGCTAAGGGTTCGGTTAGAGTAAATGATCACTACACTTTGAAGGATTTGGCACTTGTTAAAAATTATAAATACAACTTGCTTTCTGTTTCACAATTGCTAGATGAAAATCTAGAAATTATTTTCATTAAAAATTGCTGCAAAGTTGTAAATTCAAACAATGAGCTTATTTTTAACATGTCACGATTTGGAAGAGTTTTTAAAGTTGATTTTATATGTCTTCCTCAAAGCATAGGTGTCTAGTTGCAAATGATTCCAAAGATTTATATTTTTGGCATCGTAGACTTGGTCACATAGGCTTTGATCATCTCACGCATGTTAGTACTCTTGATCGCATACGTGGGCTACCTAAGCTTAAAGGGGACAAAGAAATTGTGTGCTCTTCTTGGAGACATGCTAAGATGGTTGCAGGTTCACATACTCCTCTCACAGTGATCATGACAACTGAACCGGGTCAACTTTTGCACCTTGACACCGTAGGACCTTCACGTGTTCAATCCTTCGGAGGTAAATGGTATGTTCTTGTTATTGTTGATGATTATTCTAGATAATCTTGGGTTTACTTTATGGCGTCTAAGAATGAATCTTTTAGTCACTTTAGAACTTTATTTCTTAGACTATCAATTGATCACCCAGGATCTTTAAAAGCAATTAGAAGTGATAACGGTATTGAATTTAAAAATCAATCTTTTGATCACTTTTGTGCTAAAAATGGAATAGATCATCAATTTTCTTCAGCATATGTACCTCAACAAAACGGTGTTGCAGAAAGAAAGAACAGAACCTTAGTTGAGATGACTAGGACTCTGCTTGATGAATATCAAACTTCTAGGAAATTTTGGGCTAATGCGATTGCAACTGCTTGTTATGTCTCAAATCGTGTTTTCTTGCGCGCTAAGCTAGGTAAAACACCATATGAGGTTTGGACATAGGCCTAGTGTTACGCACTTTTGGGTCTTTGGTTGCAGATGCTTTGTTAAGAAACATGGTAATTTAGATAAATTTGAACCTAGATCCATTAATGGCATGTTTCTTGGTTATCCATATGATACTAGAGGCTACCGTGTGCTTTTACTTGACACTAACAAAATTGTGGAGACTTGTGAAGTGTCTTTTGATGAAGCTAGCCCAGATACTAGCTCAAAAATTGCAGGTCCAGATCCATATCTGCAGGGGGAGAGCATTTTCGTTGAAGATGAGGAAGAGGTGGAGCTGCTGTCCGAAAATTCAGCAGCTAATGACATTGTCCGAGCTCCTGATTTTGATTCGCAGCCAGCACCAACGACCACCATTGCTGGTCCAGGTCCTCCTCAAGTCACAAGCTCATCGATTTGCTATGAATATGAAGAAGAATAAGCTTGTGAAGTGTCGACTCCCCTCCGGGTTCTTAAAATTCATCCTCCACAATAGATTATTGGAAGCTTGCACGAACGAGTTACATGGTCCAGGTTTTGCAATCCAAACTCTCATGCTCATTTTGCTTTTGTTGCTTCTTTTGAACCCAAAGATATATCACACGCACTCAGTAATGAACCCTGGATTATTGCCATGCAAGAAGAGTTAGAAAATTTTGAAAGAAATAATGTTTGGAAACTTGTACCTCCACCTTAAGGTCACACTTTAATTGGAACTAAATGAGTGTTTAAAAATAAACAAAGTGAGGATGGGGTTGTGGTTAGGAATAAGGCTAGGTTGGTTTCTCAAGGTTTCACTCAAGTTGAAGGTCTAGATTTTGATGAAACTTTTGCTCCTGTTGCTAGATTAGAAGCCATAAGAATTTTATTAGATTTTGCTCCATCTAAAGGTTTTAAGATATATAAAATGGATATCAAAAGTTCTCTACTCAATGGCTACATAGATGAGGAGGTTTATGTCAAACAACCACCGGGTTTTGAAAATCCAGATTTTTCTAATCAGGTTTACAAATTGTCCATAGCCTTGTACGGTCTAAAACAAGCCCCTAGAGCATGGTATGGTAGGTTAAAAACATTCTTACTTGAAAAGGAGTTTACCATGGGCAAGGTTGATAAAACTCTTTTTGTGCTTAAGCATGGCAATGGCTCATTATTGGTTCAAGTGTATGTGGATGATATTATCTTTGGTTATGCTTCTCATGATCTTCTGTCCAAGTTTTCAGCTATGATGAGTTTAGAATTTGAGATGAGTATGATGGGAGAACTCACGTACTTTTTGGGGCTGCAAATCAAGCAAACCAAGGAGGGTAACTTTGTGCATCAAACGAAGTATACAAAAGACCTCATAAGGCACTTCAACATGGACAAAAGCAAGCCTTTTCCGACACCAATGGGAACAGCAACAACACTTGAACTTGATGAAGATGGTGAACATGTGGATCGAAAAGAATATAGAAGCATGATCGGATCACTTTTGTACCTCACAACCTCAAGACCAGACATACAATTCAGCGTATGTCTTTGTGCACAATTTCAATCTTACCCACGTCCTTCACATCGTCAAGCCGTCAAAAGGATTCTCAGGTACTTACATGGAACTCAAGAATTTGGCATTTTTCTTCCTTCTTCCTCAACCGTTACCTTGAAAGCTTTTTCCGATGTTAATTTTGGAGGCTAATTCCGATGCTAATTTCCGATGTCAAACCGTTACCTTGATAGGAAAAGTACTTCTGGTGTTTGTCATTTTCTTCATAATTCACTTGTTGCATGGTCATCTAGAAAACAAAGTTCAGTTGCACAATCCACCGCCGAATCTGAATATGTAGCTGCTGCTAGAGCTTGTTCAGAAATTCTTTGGATTGTTCAAATACTTAATGACTATGGGGTTGATCTAGATTGTGTTCCACTTTTTTGTGATAACTCTAGTGCCATTTGCATTGCTAAAAACCTTGTGCAACATTCTAGAACTAAGCATATTGGTATTCGGTATCACTTTCTTCGTGATAATGTTGAAAAAGGAAACATTGTGCTTCACCATGTAGATACCGAACAACAATTGGCTGACATTTTTACAAAACCTTTGGATTTCACTCGTTTTTGTTATATTCGTAGTGAAATAGGGGTTATGCATCCTCATGGTTTGAATTGAGGGGGAGTTTTGAAATTTGGGAAGCCTATGCGAGAATCTGAACTTAAAATAATATGAGCATAGTATTTCATACATATATGACTTTGTGATTCCTTTTACAAGCTGAAAGTTCTTACTACATTACTCATGTTATACATTTTGTAGTTTTTGCCATGACTAGTAATTGGAATAATTACTTACACTAAATCTGGTCATGGTTGAACTTTCTTGCTGTTTTGAACTTCTTGCATGCTCACAAGTGCTTTTAATCATAAAGATTTAATCAAGTAATCAACTCACATGTTGAATTTTTGTGAACAAATATAAGTTGAGAAAAGATCAAGAGAATATGCATGCATCGCACTTCTTCTGAGATGGCTTATCATTGCACTTAGATATGAACTTGGAAGAAGTTGTGTATGACTAAAACCATGTCCTTAAGCTTCTGATTGTCAAATGACATAGGCTTGTCTTGGTTGGTTAGAATAAGGCGGATACGCATATAATCTCTTGCAAATATCATATGATCTAATTTGTGCTTTGAAAAATAATAAAATGCAGCAACAAGTATCATGCTTTCAGGTTTTGAAATAGTTAAGTTCGTGAGACCATGACTTGCTAAATTGGAAATTACATTTGATCTCTAGCATGGCTTACACTACTTTATGTATTTCATTGATATGATAGTGTAAGTTACTTGATAGTATGACTTGGATGAGCTTTGTTTTATATGTATATGTTATAATATGCTCATAACAATTAAAATTTGTCTTATAAACCTTGTTGAATACATTGTCAAAGTGGGAGAGATAATATGTGAATTTTTAAAAACAAATATGCAAGGGGGAGACATTGATTACACATTGCACATATTCGCAATTGTTTTTGGCACGATTCTTCTCAGGGGGAGAATTTCTTTTTCTCATTTTATTTCTATTTTACAAAGGGGGAGAAATTGTTTTCAAAAATTTTAATGTGAATAAGACAATGTTTGGATCTTAAGTGGTGTTGCCAATGTATTCATCAAGGGAGAGATTGTGAGACCTATGTGTGTTCAATACATTGGCTTTGATAATAAAAGTTTTGAATGCTGCCATAACATCTTTTTAGCAAGGTTCGACTCTAGCTCCGAGCTTCTGCAAGGTCCGACGATAGGTCCGGCTTGTTTTGGGTAGCTCCGGTGAGCTTTGTCTTTAGCTCTGGCATGTCTTTGATAAGATCCGATATGCTTTGCTAGGTCTAACTTATGTTGGTTAGCTCCGACATGTTTTTCTAGCTCCGACTTTTGGGATGACTAGTTCCGACTAGTTTTGGTTAGCTCCAGCGCTAGGTCCTACTAGCTTTGGGAAGCTCCGGCGCTAGGTTGTACTAGCTTTGGTAAGCTCTGGCGCTAGGTTGTACTAGCTTTGGTAAGCTCCGGCTCAAGCTCCGGTTAGCTTTGGCAAGGTTCGGAGCTTGATCGTAATGTTCCAAATTTTCATGTGAAATGTTTCGAACATTTTTACACTTATGGAAAGGTTGCTTAGTATTCTTTTACTATATTTTTGGTGCATTTTGGTTGATATGGCTGATATCGTTTTGATATGCTTTACAACATGCTTATGTGAGGTGCTCACGTAATGTGTTGTGTTCAGAACTGACTTGAGTCAAGTCGCGGACTTGGGCTCGTACGGATTGGTTGTTTGTTCATGTGCAGGTGTTGCTTGAGTTCAAGACATGGCTGGTGACGGGGTCCTTTGGACTAGTCTCAGGGAGGAGATGAGGTTCCAACAACCAAATTCAGGAGGAATTGTGGTTGAGCGGGTCAGGAGGTAGCGCAGGATGATTGAATCAAGGGCAGTGCATATGAAGGTTACTGGACGTCGGAGGAAGGTGTTTGCATGTATGCATGTGGCGCATGACGTGGCAACATGGTTCTGAAGATGGTTTATGGATGGGAAGATCTGGTTGGAAGGATCAGATCGTATCGGTTGATGACTCAGGCTGCGGCGGAGTCGGTTATGGCTCGGTGTGGAAAGTATCGAGTTGGTTATGATAGGATTTCGTGTGGGTCACGAATTTGAGTTGTTTTAGGAATGTGGGATATGTTCTTAAGGTGTTTGGAAGTCTTAAGATTGCTTATATCTGCGTATAGAAGAGTCCTAAGCATATATGGAAAGTTTTGATTCGTGATCAGAGTAGGATTAGAGTCCTAGTCGAGATTGGGTTGGCCTAGCAGCTGGCTATATAAGCAAGAGAGCCCAGAGCTCGTGGTGCACGACTTTGTGGCTGTTCCTCTTGTGTTCTATTGAATAAAATTCGTAGTTTGACGGAACTTTTGTGCCTTGTTCGTCCGACTTGTTCCAGACAAGTTTTACTCGTCGAGTTTCTGGACAGCACTATCTTTCGTCGGAGGTTTTATCAAAACTCGAGTTTTACAGATCCAATTGACGTGATTATTTTTGAGTTGTCTTCACAACATGATTATCTATCATCGGTCAAAATTTCACAGTCATTAGATTTGTGGTTTCTGATCTACACGAGTCTCATTGCAGCAATCCAGAACTGTTTTTCTCGGGTAGGACAGATTGACCTTTGTTCGATCTTTCGATCATAACTTGAGTTTCTCTCGACGGATTTGAGTGATTCTTTTTGTTCTTTCTTTGGACATGATTCTCTTTGATATATATCACTTACTTCATTGTGAAACACGTTTAGATTAGTTTCACACATGATTTCTCTAACAGATCGTTTTTCTGCCGAAGGGGTTGGGATTTAATTGTTTCCACTGCGTAAGATTTTTTAAATCTACCATTAACCCCCCCTCTAGTAGCTTTTCACTTGATCTTCGATCCCCGAAGACGACACAACAAGAATCACTCAAATCCTTCTAGAGAAACTCGAGTTACGATTGAAAGATCGAACAAAGGTCAATCTGTCCTACCTGAGAAAAACAGTTCTAGAACGCTGCAAAGAAACTCACGTAGACCAAAAACCACAAATCTAATGACCGTGAAATTTTCACAGATGATAGATAATCAAGTTGTGAAGACAACACAAAAACAATCACATCAATTGGATTTGTAAAACTAGAGTTATGATAAAACCAACAAAGAAAGGTAGTGTTGTGCAGAAACTCGACGAGAAAAACTTGTCTGGAACAAGTCGGACGAACAAGGCACAAAAGTTCCCTTCATCTACAAATTTTATTCAATAGAACACAAGAGGAACAGCCCCCAGAGTCGTCTACCATAAGCTTTTGCCTCCCTTGCTTATATAACCAGCCCTTAAGCCAACTCAATCTCAACTATGACTCTAATCCTACTCAAATCACGAATCGAAACTTTCCATAACTGCTTAGGACTCTTCTATACGCAGATAGAAGCAATCATAAGACTTCCAAACTCCTTAGGAACGTATCCCACATTACTAAAACAATTCAAATTCGTGAACCACACAAAATCCTATCATAACCAACGCAAATCTTTCCACATTTGAGTCAAACACGACTCAGCGGCAGCTTGAGTGCATAACCTAGTCGGTTGGACCTTTCCGACCAATTCTTTGCGTCCACATATCTTCATCACCTCTCAGAACCATGTAGCCACGTCCATGCACTCTTTCCATACGTGTAAACATCTTCCAAGGACGTCCACAATACCTTCATAGGCATTGTTCTTGATACAAACATGTTGCGCAACCTCCCGATCAACTGAACCACAATTCCTCCCGAACTTGGTGTTGAACCTCATCTTCTCCCTAAGACTAGTTCAATGGATCCCGTCACCAGCCATGTCTTGAACTCAAGCAACACCTGCACATCAATAAACAACCACAATACTTCCGGCCACAAATCTTTGACTTGACTCTCGTTAGTTCCGAAACCACAACACCTTACGTGAGCACCTCACATAAGCATGTTGCAAACCATAGCAAAAACGATATCAGTCATAACCAAAACGCATTAAGAACTTAGCAAATGAACACTAAGCTATCTTTCCAACAATATAAAGCAAGTTCGAGACAATTCACAGTAAAAGTAGGAACATTGCAATCAAGCTCCGAACCTTGCAAAAGCTAACCGAAGCTTACCAAAGCTAGTACAACCTATCGCCATAGCTTGCCAAAGCTAGTCGGAACTAGTCAACCCAAAAGTTGGAGCTAGAAAAACATGTCATAGCTAACCAACATAAATCGGACCTAACAAAACATATCAGAGCTTAACAACGAGATGCCGGAGCTAAATACAAAGCTCACCGGAGCTACCCAAAAACATGTTGGACCTAGACAAAGAAAGTCAGACCTATTGTCGGACCTTGCAGAAGCTCGGAGCTTGAGTCAGACCTTGCTAAAAAGATGTTATGCCAGCATTCAAAACTTTTATTGTCAAAGCCTATGTATTCAGCACATAAGGGTCCCACACTTACACATAGTATGATGCTTTTTACATGTTTTAAATGTACTTTTCAGCAATTAGCCATTGTCTATTATCATGCCTTGTTTAAGCTACATGTCATACTTTCCCACACTTGCTGAGTACGACATGTACTCACCCTTGCAATTCCCCCACCAACAGTTTCATGAGATGTTTGGGAGTATCCTGATGATAATGCGGAGTAATAGGTTGTGTGCTGCCGTCGACTTGCCTGTGGTGTTGCTTGGAGCCGCGCTACCCTATTGCTTAGTTTGCTTAATTAGACTATTTTCGCTGTAGTAGGATTATCCTTAATAACCATTAGAGTTATAATTTGATGATTATTTAAATATCGTAATGAAGTACCTTCTTAATTAACTTGTGCTGTGGTAATTATTTGTATATCATTTGTGACACACTCGTGTATGTGTGTTGAATATCCTGGGCACACTTATGCGTCGGATTTGGTTCATTTTCGGAACTGGGTGTCACAATTAAGCACCCTGTACATGATCTAAGGCACTCAATAGTGATTTAGTTGTGTAATAACGTGATCTGATGTTGACGTTGCCACGCTTGAAGGGCCCGTTGATTGTGCGTCATTAATGCGGAGTTAATGATATGTTAACCAGGTCTTGAAGTGTTTGATTTATGGTATTGAATGTCCATGCCGTTATGGGACAGTTGGAGATACCGGAGTCCTTCTCGTTGGAGAAGTCGGGTCCAGGCCCATGTGGCAGCACCGGAGCCACCCTCAGCAAGGAGGCAGGTCTAGAGATGCGGGACACGTGGTAGCACCGGAGCCACCCTTAGCAGGGAGACAGGTCCGGAGCTGCAGGACACATCGCAGCACCGAAGCCACCCTTAGCAGGGATGCAGGTCCCGAGTTGCGGGACACAGGACTTATAAAGGTCTTCTCTCCTGTAAGGTGGGACTCAGCGCTTCTTTTCCTGGTATGAGAGGGTACGTGGTCCACAGGGTACCGACAATCTCGAAACCAGGAAAGAAAATTGATCCTCCGTTTATTCCTTCCTGTCACATCCCTTCTATTTGTTTGCTTGTAGGTTTCTGTCAATGTGTCCAATTTTGCTTGTAGAACTCGTATGAAAAGAGAACCTTTTTGAATAGATGTGTTGCAAAATATGCTTGTCGAAGTGTGCAATACGACACTTCCTTCGGACTTGCTGAAAAGCAGCCCGCAGAGGTTCTTTTGTGGTTAGGGGACTCAAGATCATAATCAAGATGGTGACCTCAGACATTAACATGGTTCGGGCCGCCTGAGTGTAAAACCCTACTCCACGGGGTTTGTGTGATTGTATTGAGCGAGTTAGTTCGCTAAGGTCAGGTTGCAATAGCTGCCCCCCCCTATACTTGCGCGGTGCAGCCCTTTTATAGTTTTGAGGACTGATCATTACAAAGCTGGCCTGGTCCGACATGTGGCCCTGGCGTGCTTAATGTCTTAATACATCGTCTAAAGAGTATTAAGTACAATTAATAGTGTGATAACATGCCTTCATGGCAGCATTACAACTATTAATTGTATATTGATCGTGTGTCATTAATATGGCATTAATGACACATTATAAAACCTTGTAACTACCGCCTTAACCATTCTTGAATGTCTGTAATGGTCATGATCGGCTTGTATTTCCATTGGTGATGAAGGTCTGGAGGCTCCACATGTGTCGGACTCGGAGCTTTCCCTTGCGGGAGGGCAGGTCCGGGGTTACTGTACACGTGTCAGTACCGGAGCTCCTCTGCAGACGGGGGCTAGGTCTGGGGCCGTTGTACACGTGTAGTCATCAGAGCTTCCCATGGTTGGGAGTTCTGTTTCGGGCTTATTTTACACGTGTTAACCCAGGGCCAAGTCATATGAGGGGAGCGGGTCCGGTGCAACGTGACATGTGGGACCAGCAAGGGCCTTCGACTCTAACGCGTGGAAATTTCTTACTCTTGTTGCGGTATCGTGCAGTACCCGGTACGTAGGGTACCAACAGTGGCCCCCGGGCCCACCTCTGGAAGAAACCCCTTGGGTTAAGTTGTTCTGCCGGAGGTGGGGCCATTCTCGATTCCCGTGCTTCGATTTTCAAAAAGTCCTCTGATGCGCCGATAGAGTGGCGGTTCGGAGGTGAACCTTTGACGCATGGTTTGTCATGAATACGACAGATGAGATCCTTGAGTGCGGATCTCATGCAATTGAAGGTCGCTGGTTCCCAATATGAAAACCATATCGGTTCCGCACGCCTTGTCAGAGCGCCGACTTTGGGTTTCTCGCCGCTTATCATTTCAACGGTTGGCCTTGGGTAAGGACCTCCATCTCTTCGTCGGTGTCCCCCTAGGCCCACTCGCCATTGATGGGGTATATTTTGGAAAATTATTCTTGATCTTATTGCGGTTTCCATCCAAGCGTCGCAGAGGCTTACTTAAGAAGGAAAGTGCGCACGGGTTGAGGACTCTTTACGCCTTCAATCATCTTTGCACTCAGAGCCTCCCAAACTCCACCTAACTTTCCATCTTTTGCTCCACTTTGCCGCGATGGAGTTGGGTCTCTCCAAGAGCCACCTCAAGCATGATGACGATCTGAAGAAGGTCCGGACCTACATGGGATGGTCCGGCGACTCCTTCAACCATCTGGTCCACGCCGGCAAGATCCCGTTCAAGAAGGAGCGCAGCGGCGACATGGTTTACTTCTCTGCGTATGCCATGGTGGGGCTGATCCCACCTTTCTATTCTTCTTGTGTCAACCTTTGTCCACTTCAGCGAGATGTGGGTGGGTATTCCCCCTTGCATCGAGCTGTTCCGCACCTTCTTCACCATCCACACAACCGAAAAGGGGTCCGAATTTCATGGATTCTACTATTTCGTGAAGCGCATGAAATGCCCCTTCAAATACTTGAGGTCGTTCCCTTCCGGCAAGTGGGATGACTGGAAGAAAGATTGGATCATCGTCACACCAGAGGAGCACGAGAAGTTGGAGCTGCCCGAAGGCCTCCCAAATGTTGACACTGAAACATGGAGTGTGGTTCCGGTGCTATCAGAGGCCTTCAACCCTTCTTTGACCAGGATCCGTGAATGCATGGAAGGTGGAGTGATCCCCCAGATAGTCTTCTGCAACTTCCCGGTCAACGGGTGGGTTCTGCTGAAGAAGAAGGGAGAAGCTTGCGTGGGCCCTCAACATCGTGATGGATGAAGACTCGATTGAAATTGGTCTGAAATCCAATTTGGAGGGTGCAGCTTTGGAGCTTCATCTCAAGAAGTTTCAACATGGAATTGATGTTGAAGGCGACGACTTAACTCCGTCGGCAACTTTTCTTCCTCTGAACATGGAGGCGCAGTTAGCAGAGAGCTCTGGAGGAGTATGCCAGCGCTTGACGGTCTTGGTGAGGTGGAGAGGCTTCCAACCACCAGATTGATGATCCCCGGGGCTTTCGAGGGTGGTCCTGCCCCCGCTTCAAGCCGAAGGACTGGAGACGTCAGGAAAGGCAAGGGCAAAGAGCCAGCTGAGCCTTCCAACTGGAAGAGCAAGTTGAAGCACGCTGACAGGAGGTCCGTCAGACCTGCTCCTTCCACGACGGCTACTTCTCCCCAGAGGGGGAGGTCTTCTGCTACTACCCCTACTCCAGTGCAAGAGCATTCAAGAGGCATCAGCTCCAGGCAGTCGACTCCGGCTGCAGTACTGGCTAGGAGATCCAAGTCCTGGAGTTCTTCCCATCGAAGGGAAGCTCCGGCCGAAAGAACTCCGATGGCTGCAAGTGTTCCTCAACTGAGGTTCAAAGCAGTTGTCTCACCAGATTTGGTGGGCTCTAGCTCTGGGCCTCAGAAGAGGAGGTTCTGAGGCGACTGGGGTGTTAGCATACCGAGGTAAGCATTGATTGCTCACTCTGAAATGTTAATCTTGCTTTTGGATATGTCATTAATCTTCTCTTCCCTTTATTTCTAGGTTGTCGAAGAAAGGACCCAGAGCTTCAACGCTTGTTGCAACGGCTGGGGCTGCTCCTGCTGAAGCACTGGCTTCGATTGTTGAGCCTCCCTGTCAAGCGGAGGTGGAAGTCGCGGCAGCTCCGGCACCAGCTGTCATGAGCCTGGACTCGGAGTACTCGCCTGAAGCTCCCGTGGTAGCGCCGGACTGCAGGAGGGAAGTTGAAGAAGTGCCCCTGGAGGCAGAGGCTGATGCTCCAGGACTTACGACGCCAGAAGTTCCGGCTTCTGAGCCGGAAGTTGCCGAAGCCCTGGTTGTTGAGCCAGAGGTAGCTGAAGCCCCGACGGTTGAGCCGGAGATTGTTGAGGCTCCGGCCCTTGTGCCGGAAACGTTTGAAGATCTGGCGGCAAAGCCAGAAGTTGTAGAGGGTCCGGCTACTAAGCCGGAGGAGGTTGGAGGTCCGACAATTGTGTCGGAGGTGAATAAAGGTTCGACGGCTGTGGTGGAGGTAGTAATGCGTCAGGGCCCGATCCAGTGGAGGTCGAAGCCCCAATTGAAGCTACTGCTGCTGCTCCAAAAGTGGTGGTCTAGGAGGTACCAGTGCCAGAGCCAGAGCAGCTCGCAAGACCGACGACATGTCCTTCTACATTGGAGCCGTCGACTGAAGACCCAGAAATGGTGCCTTCTCCTGCTCTGGAGGCGGAAGTTCCACCCCCCCCCCCCCCCCCCGCCCCGCCCCCGTGGGTTCTTCTGCTGCCACTGAGGGGCTCCAGGAGAGCGGTCCCAGCGCCGCAGGAGTACCGGGTACCACTATTGTAGAGTGGGACCCCATTTTTGTTACGGAAATCCTGCTTGAGCCCGCAGAAATGATCCTGGCAGGCCCATAACCTATCCCTCTAGCGTTGTCTATAGACATCGCCTGCTCAAGCCTTTGACAGGTCCAGCTAACCTTCGACCATGAGAGGAAAGCTTTGGAGGAGGAGCGCAACACCTTAAGGCGTTGGCGCAACAGACTCCATTTTGAGACCAAGCTTGCTCATACAAGGCTGGCTGACCAGAAGGAGTGGATACAAGGGGAGAAGGCCCGATTGGAGTACTAGAACAAGTTAATGGAGGAGAAGGAGGCTGCCATCCGGGCACTCGATGCTAACTTCAGGGAAATTCTGGAGCAAGCCAAAGAGAGACGTGACGCTGCTGACGAGCGTTACGAAAAGCTTGCAGAGTTGAATGAAACTCTCATGAAGCGTCGAGCGGACCAAGAGGCGAGAGAGGAAAAACTCCTGGGGCAGCAGGAGGATGTGGTGAGGAGGGAAGCGGAGGTCATCCAGAAGTTGGCTCTGGGTGAGAAAAATTTGGCGGATCGCAGCAAAAAGCTGGATCAATGGAAGGAGGAAGAGAGGAAGAAGAGCTGGAATGTGGGGCAAGAGCTCTCAAAAAGAGAGTCTGATATTGCCGCTAGGGAGGAGAAAGTCAAGGGCAGGGAGAAAGACCTTGTTGAGAGGCGGAACTGCATCCACCTCCGGGAGACAGAGCTGGCCGACCAGAACAAGAAAATTGCTGAGGTCAAGAAGCAACGTGCCAAGCTGGCTGAGCGACTTGCTTGTGAAATCTCGGAGCTTAAGGCCGCTTCAAGGTCACTAGAGGAGCTACGGAGCTTGAAGGAGACCGAAGTTATTCAAGTATGGGACTTCCTCGGACGAGCGAATGACACGCTAACATCGCTGGGTTTCAGTACAGTACGTCCGGATAATCCAGAGCTGGATCTGGATCGATTGCTGGTGGCCCTGAACGGTGCTGGTGGCAAACTTGATGCAATGGGCGATGTCATTGCGGATCAGCTGGAGACAGAGGGGAAAACTCTGGCTACAAACGTCGCAGAGTATGTGCTGATGTGTTATGTAAGCCGAGATCCCCAATTCCCACTGGATCCGGTGCTCGAAGGTCCCATTCCTGAGTAGGAAGATGCCGCCAAAGCACGTGTCCAAGAGGTTGCCCAAAAAGTATCTTCATTCTTCCTTATGTCTTCGATCTTCCAGTAGCTTGGACTTTTCTCCTTTTGTCCCTTGTAATCTCAATTTTGTAATCTAGTTCTTCCGATTAATGAAATCCTCCTTTTTGCCTTCAATTTCACATTGTCTTCAATATACTGTGTCATGTCTTGTTGACCCCCTAGTACATGTGTACAGTTGAGACGTGTACATGTACCAAAGATTATGACGGTATGTTGAAGTCTTTAATTTTGAAGCGTCGAAGACAGGCCCCCTGGAATTGTCGGAGCTTGGTAGCTCCGGTGTCAACATATTGGATGTCGACGGCAGACCTATCTTGGGAGATGCCGGAGCTTAGGAGCTCCGGTGTTGTCCGTCATTGAATGTAGGCCTAGAGGGGGGGTGAATAGGCCTTCTTGAATTTTCTTGGTTCCTGTAACACTCAACAACAAAGTCAATACCAGAGATATCGGACTAGTCCGGTAATGTGTGGACTAGTCCGGCACGGGCTAAGTTGATCAAGTTCAGTCAATTTGATTGATTCATTAATGTTTGCAGCGGAAATATAAACTTGAATGACAGTTTAATAGTTGTATGTCAAGTTCTATTACAATTAAGGCTCTTGTTGAACAATTTAACTCAAACTGAACAAAGTGAATCAAACCCTAGATTAAGTTGATCAATTAAGATGAAGAACGCAAAAGGACAAGACACACAATTTATCCCGTGGTTCGGCTACCACGAAGGCAACCTACGTCCACGTTGAGGAGCCCACAAAAGGACCGGGTCTTCTCCAACCCTTCCCTCGTCGGATCGCCATGAAGGCCAATCCTCTTCCACTAATCACAAAGGGTAAATAACCAAGTTGAAGGGGCGTTCTCACACGTTGAGAGTTCCCTTGATTACAACTTACAAAGCCACCAATAACACTCTCGAAAATTACAAATTGAAACGCAAGAGTGTGTGAGAGAATCAAACCAAGAGCTCAATGATGTGTGCCAAGTGTCTCTCCAATGATCTAGAAGTGATCTTCAATAGATTGATCGATTTTGCACTTAATTTCGTGGAGAGAGGTGGTTTTTGAGTCTCTTGGGAGGTGTGACGGCGCTAGGGTTCGAGAGCTTGTAAAAGTGGGTCGTGCACCTCTATTTATATGGGGTTTCTAAAAGTGACCGTTAGGGTTCAGAAAGATCGGACTAGTCCGTGGTGGTCACCGGACTAGTCCGGTGTGCTGTGTGTAGCAAACCCTAAGTGTCCAGGAATATCGGACTAGTCCGGTTGGAAACGGACTTGTCCGATTTCACTACTGGAAATCTTCGGACTAGTCCGATTGCCAACGGACTTGTCCGGTCATATGAAACCCTAAGTGTTTAGGATGACAAGTCCGCACTTGGAGGACTTGTCCGATTTAGATCAGTGTGTATATCGGACTAGTCCGTGTAGACACCGGACTTGTCCGAAGTGGATCAGAAAGAATATCGGACTAGTCCGGATCACAACGGACTTGTCCGATTTTGTGTGACTTGTGCATTGTGTTGAGGACTAGTCCGCATTGGGGAGGACTAGTCCGAAGTGGATCAGAAAGATATCGGACTAGTCCGGTGGGTACCAGACTTGTCCGATCTAGTGCAGAAAGTGATATCGGACTAGTCCGGCTGTTCGGACTAGTCCGGTCCTGTATAACTTTGTGCATTGTGTGTGTGTGCTTGAAAGTGGTTGAGCTCTTGGGTGTGTTTCCTTAACACACTCCATACATAATAATCTACTATTTTCTTCACCTTGAGCTCAAATTCACTTTGCTTCTCATTTCCCTTCTTTTTGGCATTTTGCTCATTTTTCATTATTTGCCTGCATTCATCTCAACAAAAGGATAAGGATCCCAATTGCTTGTCATAAATCATCCAAAACCCACAAGGGAGTCCTAGATGCACTTTCAATCTCCCCCTTTTTGGTGATTGATGACAACCAATTGAGATTTCACAAAATAAGGCAAAAATGAGATTTTCATAAAGTATGCACATATGACTCAAAAATACATCAAGCAACAAGAGAATTATCCATATGTGCATTCTTTATGATGGGATGCATACTAAGTGCATGAATACATTGAGAATGACAGAATTTACATCAATCAACCGATACCAAGTGCATATGACATTCCAGGAGCAAAAATGCAGTTTTCATCACATACTCACAAATAAATTGAGCAATTCATCACAAAACCAAACATAATATGAAAACAGTGTTAAACTATTACAATCACAAATAAAAGTACAGAGAAGGCTCTCTCCTCGCATCCTATTACAGCTAAAGCTAAGACTAGACTCCCCCTCAATGTCTCCCCCTTTGGCATCATGACACCAATAAGAGAGAGGGGAAGGTCCTAGGTTCTTCACTGTTCGCTGTCTGTCCTCTCGTCATCTTCTTCGTCTTCTTCGCTCTCCGCTTGACGAGGAGGAGAGGGAGAAGGAGGAGCGGAGCTGCTCGAGCCCCCAATGCCAAAAGTAGGCAAGCTCGGAGGAGTTCAGAGGCCCGAGCTCGGTGAAGTCTGGGTCAGACTCCTCAGAAATCACTGGAGATCCAATGGGGTCGATCTCCAGCTTATGGCAGATTTGCTTCATATTGGCCTTTATATATTTCATGTCCTCCTTTCTTCTCTTGTTGAGCTTGTGGACCTTCACTTCGGTCTTTTTGCAGGAGGAGAATATGGCGGTCAGGTACTTGAGGATCCCACTAGCTGATCCTCTCTGAGGGGCTTCCCTAGACGTAGGGACAGCCCTAGCACCGCTTCTTGATCTTGTCGGTGCCTCGGGACTGGAGGCCGGCGAGGGAGCAGCCTGGACACTCACTGGTTGAGGCTTCTGAGGCCTCAAAGGAGTGTGCTCCACATCCTTCATGAAGTCAATACCTGTGACTTTCTCAATCATATACATGAGGTAGGGAGCATAGCCACATGACCTATTAGGCGTGCAGGATATGTTGACCATATCATACCAAAATTTTTCCGCCACATCAAATGGGCGGTCCTTGCTTATGACTCTCATTAGGGTTCGGAGGTAACCCTGCACGCTCCCAGCATCTCCATCTTTAGGAGCAATAGTCTTCCTCAGCACTCTGTTGAGGACCACAAAGAATGGTTTCATGTTCTTTGTAGAGGGAGGGACATACTTTGAGTTCGGCTCATATTGGAATTTCATCCTATCCTTCTCCATGACACCTATGTTGTGGATGATCAGCCTGTCATGTCCAGAGGTGTCCAGATGGAGCAGATTAGTGAAGTCCTCTTGAGTGATACTATACATAGATCCGTGTGTCATCCAAGTAACACTCTCTTCATCCTCACTCGAGAAGTGGCAAGTTGCAAAGAACTGTGCAATCACTTCATCATTCCAGTTATGCCTGAAGGCAAACAGATCCTTTAGGCCATGCCTCTCAACTGCTGCAATGACTTCATCAAAAGCTGAGCACTTCTTCTTCTCAAGGTGTGCCCAGTCAATCCACTGACTGCGCACCACCGGTGTCTTCATTGGGAGATACACCGATTTGTAGAAATCTGCATAGAATTTGCACCAAAACCTTCTATCGACAGCTTGCTTTGGCCTGCCATACCAGTCAATGCTTCTGAACTTGGCCGCAGAATCACTGCCCTTGCCGTTGAACTTCTCCTCAGTATGGTCCCGGACCCCTTCCCTGGGAGCATGGAGCTTCAAGGGCCCGACTGGCCTCGTTGCTATCCCCTTGCCCTTGCCCTTGGCTTGGCTAGAGGCACCTGAGGATGTTGCTGCCTTTGACACTGGTTTCTTTGCCAGCACCTTCCCCCGATCCTGGGGAGGTGAAGTGGCTGGCTCTGAGGGTCTTTCTTGGCATTTCTTGCCAAGACACGCCGAGGACCGAGGTGCCACCTCGTGGTCCAACTCGGCCTCAAAGTCGGAGATCTCGTTGTCGGAGCTCGACATGATCTGAGAATGATTGAGCAAGAATAATGACAAGTTATACAAGGCATAGGTAAGACAAGATAGCAATGGATGGCATTAAGGAATTAAGGAATTAGGTTTCAGGTTCGGAGACATCGGACTTGTCCGGTGCTCAGGCATGGACTAGTCCAGGGTACCGGACTTGTCCGTGCATGGACCGGACTAGTCCGGTGTTCATCCTCAAAAACCTAACAGATTGGACAGGATACAATTCATATTGCAAATCTGGTCTAGCATACACGTAGTACATCAACTAAACATGTAGCTAGTGAAAGGTGCTAGGCCAAACGATCAACAATTGAGAAAAACACGATTTCTAGGATTTTGAAGATTTTTACCAAAGAAATCGATGGAGGCTCGAAGTTTTGGGGGTTGGAGGTCGGACTAGTCCGCTAGCTTCAATCCCCAAGTCTTCAAGCTTGATCTCCGCCAAAATGAATGGCTTTTCGAGGAGGATGCAAAAGATCGCCTTGGGATCTCGAGCGCAAGAGAGAGGAAGCCTAGAGCGAATGAGAGGGTGAGGAGATTAGGGTTTGGTGGCGGCTAGGGTTATGGACACGAAAAAACGGACAAGTCCGGACAAGACCGGACTAGTCCGAAGACATCCAGAGACCTATATCGGAGTAGTCTGTGGTCTATCGGACTAGTCCGTGGTCTATCGGACTAGTCCGGCCTAACCGGCACTCTGCGGACTAGTCTGCATGGGCGGACTAGTCCGGGTAACCACGGACTAGTCCGTGGTCACCATGAAAGAATTGCATAGCCCATTCATATATATTTGAAGGTTCAATAATATAGAATAGAGAGGCAAAACAATTCAAGTAATCTTGATGAATTTGACCAGTAAGCATACAACAATCATACAATGATCAAAATTCATCAAGATCTAATAATTGACATAGTTTTTCGAGAGAAAAATGGGGAGGGATGATTTTCACAATTCAATCAACATTTTTGAAGCAATCATACAGGTATGCAACTTTTCAAGCCACACTCCAAGAATCAAGAATATTTAGCTCATTTCGGAGTTCGCAAAAACGCTTTTCATCAAGTGGCTTGGTGAATATGTCGGCCAATTGTTTTTGGGTGTTGACATGTGAGATGGTTATGTCTCCTTTCATGGAATGGTCTCTCAAGAAATGTTTGGTTTGTTACCGGTGAGTAGCTCATAAGGAGTCTTCTTGAGTAGTCGATGAAGGTAGAGTCGATTTGCGGCATGGCAAGCGGTGTTAATTGCTTCCGCCCAAAATCGATCCGAAGTCTTGTATTCATCGAGCATTGTTCTTGCCATCTCTATGATCGTTCGGTTCTTCCTTTCGGCAACTCCGTTTTGTTGTGGAGAGTATGGTGCTGAAAATTCGTGCTTGATTCCGTCCTCATCAAGGTACTCCTCCACTTGTATGTTCTTCAACTCTGTGCCGTTGTCGCTCCGAATACTCTTGATCGATAGTGAGTACTCGTTTTGCACTCGCTTGAAGAATTTCTTGAGTGTCCCTTGTGTTTCTGACTTGTCATGCAAAAAGAACACCCAAGTGAAGCGGGAAAAATCATCAATAATGACTAAACCGTATTTATTACTGCTGATGCTTATGTAAGCAATTGGACTAAACAAGTCCATATGAAGTAGTTCGAGCGGTCTTGTCGTAGTCATGATGTCCTTTGCGGGATGATGTACTCCAACTTGCTTCCCGGCTTGGCACGCGCTACAAGTCATGTCTTTCTCAAAAACAACATCTTTCAAACCTCGGATGTGATCGCCCTTGAGCAGTTTTTGAAGATTCCTCATACCAACATGCGCTAGCCGTCTATGCCACAGCCAACCCATGTTGGTTTTTGCAATCAAGCATGTGTCGAGTTCGGCTTTATCCTTGTTGAATTAAACAAGGTAAAGCTTTCCCTTCAACATACCCTTGAATGCAATGGAACTATCACTCCTCCTTGAGACGGTCACACCCTCGTTAGTGAACAAGCAATTATAACCTTTTTCACATAATTGAGATATGGATAGCAGGTTATAATCTAAAGATTCAACATGTAAAACATAAAAAAGAGTAAGTTCAGAGGATATTGCTATTTTACCGGTACCGAGCACCCTTCCTTGACTATTATCTCCAAAGTAGATGCCTTCGTTTGGGTCCTCGTTTTCTTCATATTCCACGAACATCCTCCTTTCTCCGGTCATGTGGTTGGTGCATCCACTGACTAGCACCCATTTGGATCCACCGGAGGAATAGGCCTGCAGAAACAAATTATGCCTTGGTTTTAGGTACCCAAGCTTGCTTGGGTCCTTGGAGGTTAGTTACAATACATTTGGGCACCCACACATGGGATTTTGTGTTCCCATGGCGTGGCCCAGCATAATAAGCATAAACTTTACCAAGATTGTTTCTCATTAATACATAAGAGGCATCAAAGGTTTTGAACAAAAGTTGCTGTTGTTTATGGATCGGACTAGTCTGGGTGACCGGACTTGTCCGGATGACCGGACTTGTCCGGACCACAACCGGACTAGTCCGATATTCATGAGAGTTCATGTTCTTAATTTTCGAGTTACCAGGTTGTGAGGGTCCTCCTTTCACAAAGGTAATCCTTCCCTTGTTGTTCTTATGACTTCCAGCATTTTGCTTTCCATCATAAGAGTAACCAATGCCATACTTGACATTTGGAGGTCTTTGGACCAAGTATGCACTACGTGCGTAGTTGATCCTCTCCTTGTCAAATATTCCACATTGGGTAGGATTTTTATCCTTTGTGGAGGTAGACTTTTCCTTCAACCTGGTGTTGATTTTAACACATTTGCACATATGAACAAGATTAGTTGAAGTGGGTTGAGAAGGTAGACTTGAAGAGGAGGAAGATTCACTTAGCTTGAGTGACTCAACTTGCACTGCAAGGATCTTGTTAACCTTCATCAGGTCATCAAGTTGATCCTTGATTGCAATGTTTGAGTTGGTTAACTCCAAGCAAGTTTTCTTGCTTGAAGCTAGCTCGAGCTCTAGTGAGCTGTTTTTCTCCTTTTCAAGAACTAGAAGATTGTCAAGTTCGACATATTTCTCCTTTTGGGAGATAATCATGTCCTCTTGACGATAAATTAGTCGTTCCTTCTCAACAAGTTGGTCAAGTAAAAATTTCATTTTAGCAACAGTTTTACTATCTAATCCAATTAACATATCTTCATCATCGCTATCTAGTTCATCATTACTTGAGTAGGAATGCATGGAAGGAGTTTTGATGTTTACCTTGCGTTTACCTTCCTTTGCCATGAGGCAAGTGCCATTTCCCTTCTTTGTACCGAGCGTGGGGAAGAGTGTGGGTTTCTTGGACGTGCTTTCAATGGATATGCTAGCCATCTCTTCTTCATCGGATGATGAGGAATCATCGTTTGAGTCCCACTCATTTCCAATGTGTGCTTGTTCAGCTTGTTTCTTCTTCTTGAAGAATTTCTTCGGTTGAGGCTTGGCTTCTTTATTCTTCTTCTTGTTGTCCTCATACAGGCAATCGACTATAAAGTGGTTATACTCACCACAATTATAGCACGCCCGCCTCATCTTCGACTTTGTCCTCTCCTTGTACTTGCCTTCACTTGATTTTGTTCCTTGTCTTTTCTTCATTATTCTTTTGAACTTATTCATGAACAAAATCATATCCTCTTCGTCCAGCTCACTGCTTTCATCATCACTGTCCTCCTCAAGATGTGCTTCTCTTGCTTCTTTGGATAGAGGCTTGAGTGTGGACATTAAGGCAACTCCCTTCTTCTTGGCCAATGTGAGGTCGGCTATTTCTTTGACGTGCTTGGCTTGTTTCTCCATCATTTCAAAGTTGATGATTTTGCCAAGCAATTCATCTGGAGTCATCCTCTTGTACCCGGGACTTTCTCTGATCATATAGCATAGTGTGACATTGCGAGGCATAAAGGCTCTAAGGATGAGCTTTACAACCTCGTGGTCATTCCACTTCTTGCTCCCATATGATCGAACCTTGTTTACAAGTGTCTTCAATCGGTTGTACATGTCCTGGGGAGACTCGTCTTCCTCAATTGAGAACCTTCCTAGTTCGCCTTCAATCATTTCAATTTTCGCTTCCCGCACATGTCGGTCACCTTCATGGGCTGTTTGTAGTGTGTCCCATATTTCCTTGGCAATCTCTAGTCCGTCCACCTTTGTGAATTCATCTCGACTTAGAGAGGAGGTGATTACAGCTGCGGCTTGAGCGTTTCTGTGGATGGCTTGCTCTTGACTTGGGGTGAGCTCTTCGTCGTCATCTGGGATGTCTATTCCTGTGCACACAATATGCCATAAACTTGGGTTAAGGGAAATCAAGTGCATCTTCATATTTTGCCTCCACATGGAGTAATCACTCCCATCGAAGTGTGGGGCTTTTCCAAGAGGAATAGATAGGTCATGGCTGTTGTTTGAATTTAAACGATCATAGTTAAAAGGATATCGGGAGTAGTCGGTGTGACTACTCCCCTTCTTCTTTTCTTCAACTTTAGCTTTCCCTTTGGAAAGTGCTTTCTTTCTGAGGAGTGCTTTCAGCTCCAGCGTCTCCTCGTCATCATCATCGAAGTCTTGAATTGCTTCGAGATACTTTTCCAGCTTTTGGTTCTTATCGTTGTTCACTTCTTCCTGGTTGTTGATTTTCTGAACTTCCTTCATGTCCGACATGATCTCTTCGAGTGGTTGCACTCTTTCTTGAAGAACCTGCTCTGATACCAATTGAATATATGCCTAGAGGGGGGGTGAATAGGCCTTCTTGAATTTTCTCGGTTCCTGTAACACTCAACAACAAAGTCAATACCAAAGATATCGGACTAGTCCGGTAATGTGCGGACTAGTCCGATTTTCACGGGCTAAGTTGATCAAGTTCAGTCAATTTGATTGATTCGTTAATGTTTGCAGCGGAAATATAAACTTGAATGACAGTTTAATAGTTGTATGTCAAGTTCTATTACAATTAAGGCTCTTGTTCAACAATTTAACTCAAATTGAACAAAGTGAATCAAACCCTAGATTAAGTTGATCAATTAAGATGAAGAACGCAAAAGGACAAGACACACGATTTATCCCGTGGTTCGGCTACCACGAAGGCAACCTACGTCCACGTTGAGGAGCCCACAAAAGGAACGAGTCTTCTCCAACCCTTCCCTCGTAGGATCGCCACGAAGGCCAATCCTCTTCCACTAATCACAAAGGGTAAATAACCAAGTTGAAGGGGCGTTCTCACACGTTGAGAGCTCCCTTGATTACAACTTACAAAGCCACCAATAACACACCTGAAAATTACAAATTGAAACGCAAGAGTGTGTTAGAGAATCAAACCAACAGCTCAATGATGTGTGCCAAGTGTCTCTCCAATGATCTAGAAGTGATCTTCAATAGATTGATCGATTTTGCACTTAATTTCGTGGAGAGAGGTGGTTTTTGAGTCTCTTGGGAGGTGTGACGGCGCTAGGGTTCAAGAGCTTGTAAAAGTGGGCCGTGCACCTCTATTTCTATGGGGTTTCTAAAAGTGACCGTTAGGGTTCAGAAAGATCAGACTAGTCCGTGGTGGTCACCGGACTAGTCCGGTGTGCTGTGTGTAGCAAACCCTAAGTGTCCAGGAATATCGGACTAGTCCGGTTGAAAACGGATTTGTCCAATTTCACTACTGGAAATCTTCGGACTAGTCCGATTGCCATCGGACTTGTCCGGACATATGAAACCCTAAGTGTTTAGTATGACAAGTCCGCACTTGGAGGACTTGTCCGATTTAGATCAGTATGTATATCGGACTAGTCCGTGTAGACACCGGACTTGTCCGAAGTGGATCAGAAAGAATATCGGACTAGTCCGGATCACAACGGACTTGTCCGATTTTGTGTGACTTGTGCATTGTGTTGAGGACTAGTCCGCATTGGGGAGGACTAGTTCGAAGTGGATCAGAAAGATATCGGACTAGTCCGGTGGGTACCGGACTTGTCCGATCTAGTGCAGAAAGTGATATCAGACTAGTCCAGCTGATATCGGACTAGTCCGGTCCTGTATAACTTTGTGCATTGTGTGTGTGTGCTTGAAAGTGGTTGAGCTCTTGGGTGTGTTTCCTTAACACACTCCATACATAATAATCTACTATTTTCTTCTCCTTGAGCTCAAATTCACTTTGCTTCTCATTTCCCTTCTTTTTGGCATTTTGCTCATTTTTCATTATTTGCCTGCATTCATCTCAACAAAAGGATTAGGATCCCAATTGCTTGTCATAAATCATCCAAAACCCACAAGGGAGTCCTAGATGCACTTTCAATCATCACTATGAATTTTTTCCTTTCCTACATACTAAAGGTAAGAGAAAAAGTAAAATTCGTCATCTTATCTATAAATTGGTTGTGGCTTATTGTTCTTATTTGAACTTTGAGCCCGAAGAAACTCAGCATGATAACAAGCATTTTGATATAATCTTTTTGGATGTACATGCCTTTTTAGTACTCACCCTACTAAGGCCTGTCAGGGTGTAGGTAGAGCGGCATACTTAGGGTGCTAGACCAGGCTATGTCGATAGCACACTCCGGACCTAGGTTAGCTTGGCATTCAGACAAGTAGACAATGTGGCGGTGTTAAGATCCAAAAAGACTATCAATAAGGCTTGTAATGCATGTGAGTTTCTTGGAACAAAATTCAAAAAGATTTGCACAACTTCATTATAGATAAGCGGGGTAAAAATAATTTGATATATTGAGCCTCGTACAAAAAGTAAATGCACGTGGAGTCTATTTTCACACAACAATGCTTTTCATTATAGGTCCGGATTACAGGGGAGACAAGGACACACTTAGGGTGCTGGACCAAGCTAAATGCGCTATACATCTTGTGCTAGCCCAAAGCAAGTAGACATACTTTTAGTACTGTGACTGTGTCAAGTGTTACTTGAACTTTCCGGACCCTCCCGGAGGGGTCTGGATGTTCTCCCGGAGGACTTGCTCGACTCTGTATAATGACTCTATAACATGCATTGTGTGTAATTACAGACTCACCTCCGTGATTCTAAGCATAAAACTTATGAAGTTGCTCGATGTTCCAAGGATTGGGGAGTGGGATCTCATCCTGAGTTGCCATGCGAACGCAACCTGGTCGGGATACTTTAATGACTTGGAAAGGACCCTCCCAGCTGGGGGAATGTTTGTTCATCCCTTCACGAGTTAGTATCTTCCGAAGCACCAGGTCACCTTCTTCGAGCTGTTGGTCACGCACGTGCCTTTGATGGTAGCGCCAGAGCGCTCGGCGATAACGTGCATTTCAAACAGCTGCTCGGCACCTTCCCTCGTCGACATGGTCAAGGTCTTCACGACGGAGATGGTCCTGTGTGGCTTCGTCGAAGGTCCGGACCTGGAGGGACCCCAAGGTGATCTCCGGAGGAAGGACTGCTTCAGCTCCGTACACCAGGAAAAATGGAGTCTCCCCAGTTGATTGATTCGGTGTTGATCTATTCGCCCAAAGTGTGGATGGATGCTCTTCAATATAGTTAGCTCCATGCTTTTCCAAGTGCTCATATGTGTGCGTCTTGAGTCCTTTTAAGATTTCTGCATTTGCTCTATCAACTTGTCTATTACTTGCTGGATGAGCTACTGAAGCATAGCTCAGTCGAATGTCGAGGTCTTCACGATATTCTTGGAATGTAGTACTTGTGAATTAAGTTCCGTTGTCAGTTATGACTTTGTTTGGAACTCCAAATCTGCATATAATGGACTCCAAGAACTTGATTGCTGATTGTTTGTTGATTGTTACTACTGGAGTTGCTTCCAACCACTTGATGAAGTTGTCGATGGCGACATATAGGAACCTGTAACCTCTGACGACTTTTGGGAAAGGTCCCAAGATGTCCATGCCCCACACAGCGAATGGCCATGTAGGAGGTATCATCTGCAGTGATTGAGCTGGTGTGTGAATCTGTTTTGCATGGAACTGACATGCTTCACATTTTTTCACCAGCTCAACCGCATCCTGAAGTGCTGTAGGCCAGTAAAAGCCATGTCGGAAGGCTTTACTGACCACTGTACGAGAAGATGCGTGGTTCCCGCACTTGCCTCCATGGATTTCTGTGAGAAGATCACGACCTTCTTCCCTTGCAATGCACCGCATTAGGATGCCATTGGCACCACGTCGGTAGAGATCCCCTTCTACCAACGTGTATCTTTTAGCCAATCTGACAATCCGGTCAGCAGATACACTGTCTTCAGGAAGGATATTGTCTTTCAAGTAGCTCTGGATCTCCAAGATCCATGCATCGGAGCTAACTTGATCCTCTGAGTCTTGCGTGCTAGGTTGCTCGGAGCTTCAGACAGCACCTATAACCCTTGTGAACGCCATGGTAACAGGGCCACTGGGACCGCCAGCTTCGAGGTGCTGGTCTCGCCCCCTTCGCTCAGTTCGGCAGGTTGAGCTGTTGGTTCTGATAACCCTCGGACGAAGAATCTGTCGGGAGCCGGAGCTCCGGTTGAGGCTTTCGTTGAGAGTTCATTGACTTTGGAGTTATGAAGGCGCTGAACATGATGGAGATCCAGGATTTTGAAGTCCTTCTGAAGCCTCTGGACTTAAAGGAGATAAGCAGCTAATTGAGAATTGTTACAGGAGCTATCACCTTTCACTTGCTTGATGATGAGCTGTGAATCTCCCTTCACCAACAGCTGTTTGACACCACAAGATAGTGCCTCCTTGAGTCCATATATGAGGGCTTCATACTCCGCCATGTTGTTGGTTGCCTTGAAGTCTAGGTGTACCATATAATTGACCTTCTCTCCGGTCGGAGCTAGGAGAAGGACTCCAGCTCCAGTCCGCTGCTTCTGCACAGAGCCATCAAAGTAGAGGGTCCAGTGAGGCTTAGTGAATACCGGAATTTTGAGCTCTGGTTTCTGCTCACTGTGGACCCCATGGTTTGATGGAGACGGAGTCCACTCCGCCACAAAGTCAGCCAGGGCTTGACTTTTCATTGCTTGTCTTGACACGAATTCTAGATTGAATTCTGCCAGCTCCGCTGCCCACTTTGCAATATTCTTGGTAGAATTAGGGTTATGCAAAATTGCACGTAGTGGAAAAGAAGTTACCGCTGATATTTTGTGGGCTTGCAAGTAATGAAAAAGCTTTCTTGAGGGAATCGGAACTGCATAAAGCAGTTTATGCACCTCAAGGTATCTTGTCTTGGCATCATGGAGTACTTCACTGATGAAGTACACTGGGCGCTGGACTGACCGGTCCCTCCCGGAGGGGCCTGGAGCTTCCTCTTCATCAACCCGGACCCACCCAGAGGGGTCCGGACCTTCTTGTTCAGCAACAATTACTCCTTCGTTTGAAAGAGGTTGATCCTCCAGCATCTCGCCTTGAGGAATGTGCCTAAGGATTGGTCCCCAGACTCGCCTTTAGGTAGTTTTGGACCCTCTCGGAGGGGTCTAGAGTCCTGATTTGGGGACGGCTCCGGCCTTTCCGCAACCAGGACCATACTGACAACCTCTGTAGTTGCCGAAATGTAAAGCAGTAAAGGCTCACTAGGGTTCGAAGCTACCAGAATTGGTAGTGTGGTGAGGAGCTGCTTTAGATCTTGAAACGCCTTTTCTGCATCCTCAGACCAATGAAATGGTCTAGACTTCCTCAAGAGTTTGAAGAAGGGTAGCGCCCATTCTGCCAGTCTTGATATAAACCGACTGAGCGCAGCTAGACATCCAAACAACTTTTGGACATCTTTGATGTGGACCGAAGGCCGCGTTTCATCTATAGCTTTGATCTTCGCTGGATTTGCTTCGATTCCTCGATGAGTCACCAAGAAACCCAAGAGCTTCCCGGAGCTAACCCTGAAGACACACTTGTCTGGGTTTAGCTTGGTGCACGTAGTACGCAACTTGTCGAAGGCGGCTTGTAAGTTGTCAAGATATGACTCCTTGTTTTTAATCTTCATGACGATGTCATCAACATACACCTCCACCAAGTCTCTAATTAGCTCTCCAAATGTTTTGTACATAGCTCGCACAAATATGAAGTTGCATTTTTTAGACCAAATGGCATAGCAGTATAACTTTACAATCCATCTACTGTTATGAAGGCAGTATGCTCTTCATCTTCCTTGGACATTTGGATTTGTTAATATCCATAATATGCATCTAAGAAACACAGTATCTCACACCAAGAGGTGAAATCCACTATTTGATTGATTCTAGGTAGTGGAAATGGATCTATTGGACATGCCTTATGTAATGTGGTGTAGTCGATACACATTCGAAGCTTCCCATCGGCCTTGGGTACAACAACTGGGTTTGCCAGCCATTTTGGATGGAAGACTTCCCGGATGAATCCAGCTTCGAGCAACTTCTTGATTTCATGTTGGATGAAGTTTTGCCGCTCAATTGATTGTTTCCGGGGCTTCTGGTGTATAAGTCGGGCGTCTAGCTAAATCTTCAGATTGTGCTCAATCACCTCCCACAGGGATCCAAGGCATTTGTGACGGTTGGCAGGCAAACACGTCGACATTAGCTCGGAGGAAAGTGATGAGCGCAGGTTCCTATTTGTTGTTCAGACCCCCCGATATATGTGTAGTCTGAGCAGCATCGAAACCGGTTTGGACGACTTTGACGGGAACATCGGTGTCGCCGCTTGGTTGCACACGAGGTGCGGATGTAGAGACTTTGTGGCGAATGCTTGGAGGATTCATAGCTGGCTCTTTTCCAGATGCTTCCTCTTGCACTGTAGTAAGCGCATAGATTTCTTCCACAATAGTGACTCATGCGGTGCGATCTCCATGTATCCGGAGAACGCCCGTAGGTGTTGCCATCTTCAACACCAAATAACCATAATGGGCAGCAGCCATAAATTTGTATAAAGCTGGCCTGCCTAAAATGGCATTGAAAGGCAGACTGATTTGCTCAACGTCAAAGATCAACTTCTTCGTTCTGTATTTCTCACGGGCCCCGAAGGTCAACGGGAGTGTAATAGAACCAAGAGGAGTGATGGTTCCTAGACCTACTCCGGAGAAAGGTCGGGATGGACGGAGGTCCAAAGGCCGAAGCTGAAGCTTAACAAAAGCTTTGAAGCTTATGAGGTTAAGCCCGAAACCTCCATCCACCATCACATGGTGAATTTGGATATTGTTAATGGTGGGTGACACAGTCAACGGGAGTTGACTAGCCCCGATCATGTTTCGGGGACAGTCTGAAGCATCGAAAATGATGGGTGTGTCCATCCACTTCCAATGTGGTTCTGCCTTAGCAGCAGGAGCTACCATGGCCATGTCCCGCCGCATTGTCTTGAGGATGCGATGAGAAGTGATGTCCCAAGAACCACCATAGATGGTGTTCAGGGTTTTCCGACGTTCGTTGTCGGAGGCGTCAGAATCATCGTCCATAATGTTGTAGACGGCTTTCAAGACCTTTTTAGGGTCCTAGAAATATAGCTCTTCATCAACCGGAGCTTCGTCGACTTTTTGTTTTCCTTCCCTTTGACAGAAAGGAGCTTCTTCCCGGCGCTTGTTGTAGCGCTCGGCAAGGTTCTGGACCTCCCGGCACTCTTTCAAGTTGTGTCGATTTGTTTTGTGAATCAGACACCAATCTTTAGAACTGTTGCAAAAATATTTGTCCATTTCATCTATATTAGTGTACATGTAGAGGAATGCAACACTCCATTCTTCTTTGACATCACCATAGGAAGTGTATCTACCAACAGTAGTGCCTCTTGTTGCAAAAATGGAGAGATCGCTACAAGGAGGTTTCTCATCCACATAGTACCACATTGTCAAAGTATTGACATTGTGTTCCTCAGCAAAGTAAACACTTGAGAAGTATCCTACTTCCTTATGAGTAAAAGCTTCGGCGATGCACCCTTCAACCCTTGCCCTTTACTAAGCATTGGTTTCACATATCTTAGTGCTCTTTCAATATGACACAACCACCTATATTCTGTAGGACCATTCACTTGCACTTCAAATGTAAGATGGATTAGGAGATGTTTCATTGAATTGTAGAACCCTGGAGGAAAAAATCCATCTTACACAATAGTATCAGCATCTCCTTCTCCAACTTAGTCATCATCTCTGTTGTGATTTTTTTAGCATGGAGTTGTCTATAGAAGTGGCTAATCTCGGCTAACACATTCCACACTGCACCGTCAAAGTAGCCCTAAAACATAACAGGCATAAGTCTTTTCGTGATTATGTGGTAATCATGACTCTTTAAGCCAATGAGCATTCCCGTTTTCACATTCACGACTCGTCTTAGACTAGCTGCGTAACCATTTGGGAATTTCAAACTTTTCAACCATTCGATAACTTCTTTCTTTTCATTAGGTCAAATACAAAAAGAAGTGCATAGTTTACCACCACTTCAGTAGAGCTCAAGAGTTGGACGGTTACAAAGCTCAGCTAGATCCTTTTGAGCCTTTAAATTGTCTTTTGTTTTACCCGTAATGTCCATGCATGTGCTTATTGTACACTCGTCCATTGTGGGGACCAGAATCCCGACCTCCAAGGATCTCATTGGGTGGTGTCGTGCGATGCGACACCCAACAATATACAAGAAAAGGACGAGAACAATTTACAATACCAAGTATTTATTGAAAAGCACAGTGGTAGTTTTAAAATACTAACGAAAGGAAAGAGAACTATACATCATAGCTACGCTCTTAGCACTAGCTATGCAAAAGCAAAGTCATCTATGCCCTGGATACTTCGCACTAGCAACACATAACTCACGACGTCGTGCAGGGTTCCCACTCGGCTGTAAACCCTGGAGGGGCTGCAGCGTCGTCATCAAACCCGTCTGTAGTCGTATAATCTGCAAAAACTTATTAACTGCAAACGTGAGCATAAGGCTCAGCAAGACTAACCCGTCTCACAAGACATATGCAAGGGTGAATACTAAACATAGGTAAGGTAAAGCATAAAGGACTCGCCTACAAGTGGATACTTATATTCATATTTTAAGTACTACAAGACATTCTTCAGGCACGGCACATCATAGACTCCACAATCAAACAAGAAACGCTTTGCCGATGATATGACATGCACAAAGCACATAATGCTATTACAGGTAAAGTATGGGGAAACTATAAACTTTTAATTGTACTATTTCTAAGCCAAACAAGGTTGTCCAAGCAATTTGTAATCCCATATATCATATTCTCCTGACTTCTTCGGTATTTACTACATCACAGCGCAGTGATCAAGTGGTACTCTATTACCGCAAGGGATAGTGATTGCAATCAGGATACACCCGGAACAATACGACACATATGCACTTTCGGAAATGTCAGCGAGTACTTACAGCAGTACCTACATAACATTTCAGTACTAGTCGTATATGGCCACCTTTCACTAAATGCTCGAATGTCGAACCGATCGATCCGTCACGAGCAGGAGGTCACTGCATGGGGCGTACTCTGATGTGCCCACCAGCTGATTTACACCTTGCTGCCCTCAACCCACGCCTATAAAACATAACGCAATGCCTCGACAAACTAGTATAAAGCTACGTCAGTTTACTAGAGCCCATTCCTCCAGTATGTCGCTGGTACAGCTCAAGCTTGTCCAGCAGGGCCACACACAAAACGGTCATCAATCGACACAAGCAGGGCTACGCACGCGAGACCACATCTCGCTGCATCCTACCACTGCTCGGTCTCAATTTAATATTCATAAACCATTTTCTGATCCCAGATCCCCCCGTGTGATAAAATTACTATCTCGCGAGTAGATTCCGACTACTCGACTTCTACCTAATTTCCTATGAGCATAAGCATAGCAGTGTCTACTCAACGGCCGTAGACTGTTGACAGCTATTATATACCAATTTCGTTCGTCAATTTAACTCAATTAAGTGAAGGATTTGTCATTTCTTGCACACATCACCTTTCTATATAACCCAATTTCACTTGGACTTGGAGAAATATGTGTATGCAACATTTTATGTAGGAAATGGGGAAATGTAGTAGGACCAATCCTATAAAATATCATACCAGCCAATCAGGCGATGAAATGTGGCATCCCATGCATCAAATGTCCCACAAACAGAAGTATCCGAAGAGATCCACTGTACATCAAGGGGGCCCACCTGGCAGCCACCTGGAGGAAGCACTTCGCGTTTGGAGTGCTGACCAAGTCGGCCGAATCAGGAGTTCGGCCGACCCCTTCCTAGTGCCAAACGCGGTCAAACGACGCTTGTTGGTTCATCCTGGCTTGAAGGAGTCAATGGTGACTGATTCACGCGCTTTTGGTGGTGGGAACTGACCTCAACACTAGTATAAATAGGAACCTGTACCCCTCACTTCAACACACACCACTTGAGCTTCATCTCTATTGTATACACTATCATCCATAGTATTAGAGGAGTTAGGTTGTAGAGAGGAGAGTCTCTAGTCCCAAGTCCAAATTGGCAAAGGAGTAAGGAGTCTCTCTCTTCCCAATCCTACATTGGGAAAGGTATGGCTCATGTATTCTTACTTGTATTTGTGACTTTATGCATAATAAAGATAGTATCTTTAGTCTCTACTCATACATATACTTGGGCAAAGCGTTTCTTGTTTGATTGTGGAGTCCATGTATGTGGAAGGTATACCTTCTATGACTGTTTCATCATGAACATATCTCATTATCATAGAACCTATAGACCCCCACTATAGTCTATTTAATTATAACATAACTAGGTTAGTATTGATAATTATGTTGTGTATCAACATTGGTTCAATGATGATTCAATTCATTGCCTTAGGATGGATTGTGCCTACGCTCTTAAGGTAATTACTTAATATACTAGCATGGTGCTAGGATAGCTAAGTAGCATTGGATGTCTCGTAGACCCACGGATTGAAGAGGTAGGCAATAGGTGGTAACAGCCCTATCTGTCCTTTGTAATCCTCATTGTTCGGCTATGCCATAGGCTATTGGCAGGAGTCGCCCTAGTATTGCTAGGGGTAAGCCCGTGTCCGATGTGTTGAACCACATAGCATAAGTATTCACTATTAATATAGCTTATGGATAATTAGTTTAGTCTATTTATATGTACAATAGAGCATAGTAGGAGTACCTCCATAACTCTCAACCTTAACTAACTCTAGGATCCCCTTATCCCCCTTAGACTTGAAAGCCTTTTTGTGTGTCACACTACCTCCACTATTATTTTATCCATCCTTACTAGATTCTTACCTAGACCTTTCTACCCTTTCCACTTGATGATTGTTATATCTCTTCCCTGCCTTCCTTTGGGATCAAATAAATGACACCCTTGGGAATACTCTTAAGGGGAAATGCTACAATGATATCTCCTTGCGCTTGCGGAACTAACTCTGTGTTCCAACCATTAACAAGCATTTCTGACACATCAGTTGGAGATGTTTTAGTTAATGGTGAATAAGAAATACCAACAAGCATTTCTGGCGCCGTTGCTGGGGATGATTTGTTAGTATATCTTAGGAGCCGTCAACATGGACCTAACCAAGACTCCATAGGATTTGTGGGCCATGCAAGTGGATGTCAAACACCTTAAACGTAATGCACAATCATCTGAAGACGTAAGGTGAAATAAAAACTGCAAAATACTGTAAGGAACTTAAATGCAAACCGGGGCTTGCCTGAATGCGAGTCTGAGCCCATGTTAGTTTCTGGTAGCTAGACCTCCAAAGCTTCCGGCTGCTCCTCGATTTCAGCTACTACACGATATGCATATACTAGGTATGAATGACTTTGAAAATAATTAATATGCTTGAGGTGGTGTGAAAATCCTAGGATGAAAACAAGATAACTATCTTAATTGGCTTTAGGATTTTTATGGTAGATACTAGTGACTATAGAGAAGACTCTTCACAGAACAGGAGATGATCAAGGAAGTTTGTTGTTCTTTTAAATTATGGTAAGCAATAACCTTCTCTAAATTTTGGTTTAAATTTTGGAGACCTATCATGGCTACCAGGGGTTGTATCATGTAGAGGGGGTCTTACTGGTTCTAGAAAAATTTGTTTCACTATTTTCTAACTTTCCTACAGGGAGAAACTGATTTTTCTAGTTTGGGTAAATTTCTGGAAATTGATTTTCCATTTTTCTCAATTTATAACTACATAGAGATTTGGAATATTGATCAATCCTGTATTTTAAGTCCAAAGAACTTGAAATTTTTACTAGAGATCAAGTGCATTAACAATAAAGTACTGACCAAAATTGGGAATTTTCCAATTAACAGAACTGTAGGAATGAATTCTTTAAGCATTTTGATTATCTGAATTATAGAGAAATTTCAATGGCTTTTCATACAAATCCAAGTGAACCACTGGACAGTATTCTTCATGGTGGTTCTAACAAAATTTATTTGGGAATTTTTGGATAACTCTACTGGAAGTTATGGATTTTCCAAGTTTGGATTGAATCTGGATTTATTTTCACAATGGAAATTTCAAATAAAGGGGCCGGTCCCACTTCATTTGAATCGGGCCAATCATAACTAAGCCACACTGGGAGCTACGGGGTTTACCCGTGCAGCCACACCGGATCCGCGGTCACAACTGATCCCGCCTGAGAGGGGCGTCGTTGACAGGTGGGACCCGCACCCTTCGTCTACCTCCTGACGCGGCGGCGTCTCTCGCCGGAACTGCGGCGGCGCTTCACCGGACCTAGTTGCGTCGACCTCCATCCAGCCTCGCCTTGACCGCTCAATCTTAAAATCGACCGCGCAAGCCGATGGTGGTGTCCAATCGAGTCGGCGATGGCCGGAGACGGCGGTGCGACGATGACGGTAGAGCTAGGGTTTCAGTGTTCGTCAGAAACGCTCGGAAATGGCACAATAGGCTCGGGAAAAAGTCGAGGATGTTCCTGGGAGCACCAGGATGATGATTTAGGGGTTAGAATGAGGTGACATCGCCGGCAAAGCTGAGTTCGACAGCGAAGTACGGTTTTTCAACCGGCGGCCGCGAAATCTAGAAATTTAAGGTGCTCGGTTGATAACTTGCATTGTCCTTAGGCAGGGAGCTTCGTTAGGACATACAGAAACTATCTGCTAACCAGATTAAATGATGATTGCAAGAATGAATCGAATTTAAGCGTGAAGCCTTGCTTTTCTATTGAGAAATTGTTCGATTATCGAACAAGAACTCGCGCTACACTTCATGTCATAGGCTTAGATTTTGTGAGCATAAACTAGAGAGGATTACGAACCTTTTTGCTTAAAGGATTGAGGCTGGAAATGGTCTAGAACTGGAGCTCGACAGTGATACAGTGAAGGTTCTCAGCGGCTTCCTCGATGGCGATCGGAAAACTTCAAAATATCCTAAGCAGAAGCTACGTCACGATAAATGACCAAACAGAATATGTGGAGGAGGTTGTGACAAGCCTTTTATTTACTTACAACTCGAAGTGAAACGGCTCCAATCGTCGGCGAAAGCTTGATCGAATAGAGATGGCGGGAATGGCGCGAACCGAGGTGGAGTTCAACGGCGACGGCCAAGGGGGGTTATTTATAGGGACGGAGGGATGAGTGAACCGAATCTGACAATCAGGAAGCTCGGTTGTTGCATGCTGTGTCGCGGTGTCACGCGCTGCTGGCATCGATCGGCGGGGAGAGCTGGATACATAGCACCCCGTGGGTTGCACTCGAGTGGGTTAGGCTGACAGTGGGTCCCACCTCCTCTTATCCTCTTCCCCTCTCTGCAACATCAATTCTCCAACCAAACTTGATCCAAAAATTCTAGATTTTTGTGGGGAACCCAAAGTAAATATCTAGAATTTGATTCTATCATTGCATTTTGATTTGGAGCAAGTTTCAAGTGAATTTCAAATTTGAATTTGAAATTGGATTAAATTCAATGGTGTCACTGATTTAAATAGCAATTGAGTTCCAAAATTTTTGAAACTTCGAGGACAAGTCAAGCAAGTCATACTGACCATGATGGTGTGTTCAAATCTTGATGTTCAAAAAATTTGAACAGAATTCAAAATTTGAATTCCTAATATGGTCTGAATTTGCTAAGCGTCTCAAATAAAATAGCAAATGGAGTTCAAAATTTATGGAAGTTTGCAGGAAGTCTATTTGGAATATTAGCAAACCATAGAAAAATTTATGGCCTCAGATTTGAATAATTTTGATACGGCCAAATGTACAGTAGCATATTCAATTTGTAATTAATTTGAAAATATATCGGGTACTGCATATTAATTTGACCTAGGATCCTCAATTCAAATAATTCCAAACTTTGAAGAGAGGTCAAAAGAATTTATCTAAGATTATTAGTGAAGTCCATTCCTCATGTTAATAAAATTTAAGCATGAGTGGAAGAAAATATTTTGATGAGATCGAGTTCATAAGCATAGCTATAATTGGTCTCCATTAGGGTTGATAACCAACTTACAACTGAACCTCATATGAAGGAAAAAATGGGATTTTACATTCCCCCCCCCTCACATAAAAAATCTCGTCCCGAGATTACGAAAGGAAGGATAAAAGGAAAAGATCTAATGAACATACTGCATTAACAAGTCCGGATAGTTGGTTCTAAGATATTCCTCGCTTTCCCATGTTGCTTCATTAGCGGTGTGTTTTCCCCACAAGACTTTGTAGAAATGCAAGGTGCGGTTTCTTGTGGTACGAGTCTTCTAATCGACTATCTTAGTTGGATATTCGGAGTATGTAAGATCTGGTTGGAGAGCTTCCAAATCCTCCATACGGACTTCTGCTGGGGCCTTGAGACATTTTCTCAATTGTGAAATGTAAAACACATTGTGGACCCCTGAAAGCGGTGTTGGCAGCTCTAGCCGATAGGCTACAGGTCCGCATTGCTCACTTATTGCGAATGGTCCAATGAAACGCGGAGCTAGCTTCCCTTTTACTCTGAAGCGATGAATCCCTTTCATTGGGGATACACGAAGGAAAACGTGATCCCCGATATCAATGTGAAGGGGTCAATGTCGTTTGTTCGCATAGCTTTTCTAGCGAGACTGAGCAGCCCTGAGGTTGGCTTGAATAACTCGTACTCGATCTGCGGCTTCCTTTACCAAGTCTATACCATATGTTCCTCGTTCACCGGATTCACACCAGTTCAAAGGTGTGCGGCACTTCCAGCCATAAGGAGCTTCATATGGTGCCATTTGGATGCTAGTCCGATAACCATTGTTGTATGAAACTCCACCAATGGTAGATGATCATCCCAATTCTTACCATAGTGGATGGCACAGGCGCGGAGCATATCCTCTAGTACTTGGTTTACCCGTTCTGTTTGACCATCTGTCTGTGGATGGTAAGCTAAGCATCGAATCAATTTGGTACCCAAAGATCCGTGGAGCTGCTCCAAAAATCGAGCAACAAACAAGGTTCCATGATCTGATATGATAGTGCAGGGTACTCTGTGTAAGCATAAGATACTTTCAATATACAACTATGCATATTGTCGTGCCACATATTTGACATTGACTGGAATAAAGTGACCCGATTTGGTGAGTCGATCAACTATCACCCAAATCAAGTCATGCTTAAGAAAGGTGAGAGGTAATCCAACAATGAGATCCATGTTGATTTCCTCCCATTTCCAGGCTGGTATGCTTAAAGATTGTAGTTGTTCGGCTGCCTTTAGGTGGTCGGTTTTCACTCGTCGACACGTATCACATTCGGATACATACTTCGCTATTTCCCTCTTCATCCGAGTCCACCAAAATTTATTCTTCAAGTCTTGGTACAATTTGTTACTCCTCGTATTAATAGAATATTTGGACAAATGAGCTTCGTCCAGAATTTTCTTCTGAAGTCCCACATTGCAGGGTACCACGATGCGGTCTTTGAACCAGATGGTACTGTCATCGTCACCTCGGAAACGCTTCATCTCCCCCTTTTTCATTCGTTGGCGAATATGCGATATGCCCCTGTCCTCCTTCTGAGCCTCCACAATTTCCTCCCTTATAGTAGGAATGAGGGCTAGATTGTAGAGCGCCCCATATGGAACCAAGTAGAGACTCGGTTCTTCTTCCTCTATCAAATTGATAGAATGGTTATTGATATGGGACTTGCGACTTAGCGCATATGTGACTACATTTGCCTTTTTGGGATGGTAGTGGATCTCAATTCTATAGTCCTTGATTAATTCCATCCATCTTCACTGTCGCATATTCAAATCCTTCTGGGTGAAGATGTACTTCAAGCTTTTGTGATCAGTGTAGAGATGTACTAGGTTGCCACATAGATAGTGTCTCCACATCTTTAATGCTAGTACCATGGCAGCGAGCTCAAAATCATGAGTCGGATAATGCTGCTCATGGTTCTGAAGCTACCGTGATCCATAGGCGATCACCCTTCTGTCCTGCATTCATACGCAACCCAAACTAATCCTAGATGCATCACAATAAACATCAAATGATCTAGTTGTGTCTGGTTGGGCTAATACTAGCGCAGTTGTGAGGTGTTTTACTAATGCTTGAAAACCTTCCTCACATTCCTTTGGCCGTGCATATTTCTTTCCTTTCTTCAGAAGTTCCATCATTGGTTTAGCTATCTTGGAAAAGCTTGGGATGAACCTTCGGTAATATCCTGCTAAAACCATGAAACTTCAAACATTATACACGGACTTAGAAGACCCCCATTTGAGTACTTGCTTAATTTTTCTTGGATCAACTGCAATCCCTTCGGCAGAGATGATGTGCCCTAGAAATGGCACTTGGTTGATCCAGAACACACATTTGCTGAACTTAGCGTACAGCTTGTGGTCCTGCAATCGCTGAAGCACGATGTGCAAATGTTGTTCATGTTCTTCTTCGGATTTTGAGTACACAAGGATGTCGTCGATGAAGACCACGACAAACTTGTCCAAATCCGGCATGAACACCGAATTCATGAGATACATGAAATGGGCCGGTGCGTTGGTTAATCCGAAGGACATGACAGGGTATTCATTTAATCCATACATTGTCGATGTTGTCTTAGGTATATCTTGTGGTCGAATCCTAATTTGATGATACCCAGAGCAAAGATCCATTTTTTAAAATACTCGAGCACCCACCAACTGATCGAACAGAATATCGATACGGGGTAGTGGATACTTGTTCTTGATCGTGACAGCATTGAGTGGACGATAGTCCACACATAGTCTCAACGTTTTATCCTTCTTTTCCATGAACAATGCAGAACAGCCCCAAGGTGATGAACTTGGACGAATGAAACCCTTGTCCAAAAGTTCCTTCAGTTGCTCTTTCAGTACTGCAAGTTCCTTAGGTGCTATCTTATACGGCTTTCTCGAGATTGGCACTATTCCCGATACAAGTTCAATCTTAAAATCGACATATCTTTCTGGTGGCATGCTAGGAAGATCTTCGGTAAAAACATAGGGATACTCACATACTACTAGAATGTCTTCGAGTTTACAGGCCTCGATGTTATATGTAGTTGGAGTCACGTGGATATTACTCTCAAGAGTGAGAGTTTGGGGAGAGTGGAGCGGAGAATTTAGATATATCCTCCAAGGAACGATGTCAATAATAGCACTGTTGTATTGCAAGCATGCCATCCCTAAGATGACATCTAACTTTTCATGCTCTAGTATAATGAGAGAGATAGGGTATATGTTCCCACCCAGATTAAGAGGTACCTATGGACCATCTTATCTGCTACTACTTTTCCTCTCGGAGAACAAATCATATATGGGTTTTTTGTGGAAATGATAGGCAACTTGTATTGATTGACATAATAAAGTTGTGAGAAGCACCGGAGTCAAAAAGGATGACTACGGGATGACCAATGAGAGAGAACGTACCCGTGAGTACGGGTGCGCATTCTGGAACATCCTCGATGGCGAGGTGGTGGACGTTGCCAGTTCTAGTGGCTAGCTTCTTGGGCTGGTTGCGAGGCTGGTTTGCCCCCTAGTACGATGACTGTCCTCCGCTCTGCGGGCAGTCCTTGGCGAAGTGCCCCGTACGTCCACACATATAACACGTGTACGGGGTCTGACCGACACGGAATGGTGGACGGAATCCCGGTGCACGCGGTGGAGGTAGAGGTGCACGCGGAATCATCCCTTGTTGCTGTTGTTGGCAAAAGTCGGTGTTGTTGAATGGGCGACCACGAAACATCTGTGGCCACGATGGTGGCTGCCACCTCTGGCCGGATGGTGATCGATACACCATGCGGTACTTCTAAGGAGTACCTCCTCCGCTGCCCTGCGGAGCACTCGTTTTCTTCTTGTCAGAGAATAGCTCCCTAGTAGCATCCTCCTGCACGATCGCGGCATTGACCAAGTTGTTGAAGCTGCCGCTGTTGAACAAGGAAAGCTAGTCCTTCGTCTTAAGGTTCAAACCCCCATAGAAGCATTCTCGCTTCTGGTCTTTAGCACTCACTTGGTCCTGAGCATATTGGGCCAAGTGGTTAATATCTTGGAGTACTCGTAAGCACTCCTTCCTCCTAGCTTTAGCTCCAAGAACTCTTGAAGCTTCCTCCTCATAACACCGGGAGGTATGTGATAGGCGCAAAACGCCTCCCGAAATTCCTCCCAGCTCGCGCCATAGCCGGCTGGTCGTGCGGCAAGGTAATTTGCCCACCACACACTAGCATACCCTTGTAATTGTTGGGCTACGAACCGGGTCTTCTGATGTTTGGTCACTCGTAGCAAACCGAACTTCCCTTCGATGGAGTGGAGCCAGTTGTCCACCCCCAACGGTTCATCGGCCTCCATGAAGACTGGTGGGTGCGTGGACATGAAGTCCGAGTATAAACTCGGAGAAAGCTGTCGTGGAGCCGCATCTAGTCGCCCTCCTTGAAGGGACGAATGCTGGACCAAAGTCCGCAGTAACTCTATTTGCTCATCGCGCAAGCCTAGCAGTGCGACAAGAACCTCCGCTAGACTCCTTGG